>CM057350.1:178359998-181314322 GCA_030015575.1 Agapanthus africanus | reverse complement strand
AATTGTTTGTAGTTTTGGAATAACTTCCAGTTCTACCATATTCCCACTAATGTTTATGAAAGAATCCATTTTACTAAAACTGTGGCGAGTGAAGAACAATATATCTATTGATCTTCCAGATGGTAGAAAGTTAACCCTCTTCATAGCCGAGATAACCAACAAACAACATTACTGAAAGATGCCTTGAGTTTATCCAGAGTCTGGTTTCAAGCATTGTTGGCTATAGTGCCCTCAAGGCAATTATCGTAATCGCAGTTAGGTGATTATGATGATTGAGGGAGGACTTATACTGGTAGAACAGTCTTGCTCGAGATAATAGCAGGCTATCTGGTTTGTTTTTATCATCATGCTTTATGTGGTATTACAGATCACTATTACAAGTTGATAGAGCCCATAGGATTCCTGCTTGACTACCAGCATTATGATGGCGATCATATATGTGGGAGCTGGGGGTCTATAAGCAAATCCTTAAATGTCCCTAGTCGTGGGATTTTCGAGACTGGGCATCGATACTCCAGAGTAGACTAGTGTATACTGATCGAGATCCCGACGAGGGGCGGAGGCCAGGTCTCACAAGCCATTGGTGTTAGTTTGTTCACCTAAGATAGTATGCAGGTGCTCATTGGGTTATGAGTACACTGGACGGACACGCCGAGAACCTGCTAGTTGGTACTATATCTATTGTTAGATAGCAGTTCCCAGGTGACTTGTGTACAGGTTAGTCTGTCGACCTGAGATCATCATTTGTCTCGTGTGAGTTCCCACTGTGCTTTGATTAGTATCCTACCACGGCTCAAAGGAGTCGTGCAAACAGGTTTTAATTGGGTACATTCCCGAGCCATATGGAGGTAGTGAGCGGATTGTCGGGGATTCGTCTCTCCCGGTATTGGGGGTTGATGTCGCGCGGTGCACGGGTGGCCATCAGTAGAAATCCTTGGCCATGATGGACGAGAATTACCGATCCAGGATTGATAGTTTCTTAGGTGGTGATGGGTTCATGCCGACACTAAATGTCGCATTTTTAGGGGTCTGACTTTATCCACCCCCTAAACTCGATATGCGATACTCTTAGACGAACAGACCAGACTGTACGGATATTGTCACTGTTAGGCTCAGTAGGGGTTTGGATGAGTTTGCTCATCGGCCTTCCTTTCGCTCAATACCTGGGGAGCCGTTACGTACATCTAGTGTCGCTGACGTGCTTGTGGTTAAACCCACTGCAAGCGTATTGACAAGTCTTTAGAGTCCAACACAGAGAGTTTTCACAGTTCAGGCAATATGGTGTAGATGACGTATGTTGGTTACATACAGGTGTCCGATTAAATATGTGTACAGGCTACACAGACTTTAATCGGACGGTTGATAATA
The DNA here is from genome assembly GCA_030015575.1 of Agapanthus africanus. NCBI lineage: Eukaryota > Viridiplantae > Streptophyta > Magnoliopsida > Asparagales > Amaryllidaceae > Agapanthus > Agapanthus africanus. The sequence continues at coordinate 181,312,954 of CM057350.1, read as the reverse complement.
CTAGTGGTTTAGGATTAAGCCGGATTATTAAATCAGGTTTTGATTTAATAATTTATATATGTATTTATATATATGTATTCTAGTATTATTGTTCACTATTCATTTTCTATCTTGGATATTCGTATTTTTGTATGAATACGCGTATATGTATTTCGATGCGTGTACCGGGAAGTATTCTGTATTTATACGGAATAGCTTCTAGAATATGGTCGCCTCATTATTGTTTTTCTTTTAGAAAATCAATTTTGGAAATGAGGTGGAGGGTGAGTTGGCATGAACATGGGTTTTGGCATGTAGAGAGGTATGGTTCACATTTGTTTATTTGAAAAATGAAATGAGTTTTTTTTATGCATGATTGAGAGGGGGGGCAGCCACATGCTTGAGATGGATGGCTCATTTTCTTTTCTTCACTTGCTTCATTCATTCTCACTCACTTAGAGAAAACACTTAGCTATTTCTTTAGTTGCTCATGCCACATGTTCCTGACCTCCTCTTGATCTTCTATGGTTGCTCATGGAGCATTTGTGATGAGAGAAAAATTATAGTGACACATTCCTATACCTCCACTCTCTATTGCTAGCAACCTTGGAGCGTCGGTTGCCTCGCTTGGCGAGGCTGAAGCTTGCGCCGTTTCCCTCAGGTGGATCATCGTAGATGGAGGAAGACCGGCAACCAAACTCGATCCGCAACCACTAGGAGCTTGGGATGATGGTTGAAGACCGAAGGACACGGATTAACTCGATATAACCATTCCTAACTCTTTATATTGCTTGCTAGTATAGGGTTTAGGGTAGATCCGGGCATCGGGTAATGGTAGCGCCAGTTTTGACAAATTTTTGTTCCGCATTTGGCCACGGTTTGATGGCCGGGACGCAGCCGTAACCCAATATGGTATCAGAGCCAATCCTTAAACCCTTAGCTAGCTAGTTTAGACGATGTTAAAGTATCGAAACCGAAATAACCCCGAAACAGTGCACTGTATATTCCTATTTCTGTCAATTTTTAAAGTCTTCAAAAAAATTTTAAGCAACTGCAGAAGACCGCTTGTATGACCAATAGAACACTCTCCAAATACGAACCCATTCCACCCGTTTTGGACCGGCCACATGTACAAAATTTCCGAGCTGGACGGCCCATCTTTTGAGTTAGGGTTTTGTATTTTGGTTGTGTTAGTGATATGTATGCCCTAGAGGCCATTACTGTACATACGATGTATATTGTAGTGGATGCTTAGACATATATATGGAGGACTTTCTTGCTCAACATGATAGTATTCTATCTGGTTGCTCTTTATCTTAACATGTACACTGATTGTCTCTATGTTACATGTTGATAAAGCCCTTAGGTTGAGTACTTGACTACCAGGATTATGATGTAGATCATACTAGTGGGCACAGTGTAGTCGCTAAGTACATCCTTCAAATGTTCCTAGTCATAGGTATATCGAGACAGGGCATCGATATACCAGAGTAGACTAGCGTATAGCTTCTCGACCCATGTAGATGGATGATGGATGATCCCATATCCATTGGTGTTTGACATCAGAGACAGTATACGGATGCTCAGTGGAGACTGGGTACACTGGACGGACTCGACGAGAACTCCCAGATGGTATCATACCTCACGTCAGATGGCAGTTCTCTGGTGACACTGGTACAGGTTAGTCTGTAGACCCGAGATCGTCATAGAGTCTTGTGTGATTCCCACCCGAGATCGTCATAGAGTCTTGTGTGATTCCCACTTTGCTTTGATTTCCACCTTACTACGTTCAAGAGAACGTGCAAAACGATGGATTTTGGGTGTAGTCCCGAGTCACATGGAGGCAATGAGCGATAAGAGGGGTTTCGTCTCTCTCGGTATTGGGAGTTGATGTTGCGCTGTGCTCGTTTGGCTATAACAGGAATTTCCGGGTCAGGGCTTCTTTAGAGATATACTGGTAAGTGTTATCAGTAGTTTCTCAACCCGTTATGAGCCTCATATCGACACGACTTATCGAGTTACTGGGGTCTGACGTTTACCACCCCTACACGGGATATGCGACATATCAGATGAAGAGATCGGACTGTACGGTAGTATTACTGATTTGATTCGCAGGAGTGTGAGAAGGCTTGCTTGTTGATCTTCTGATCGCCCAATACCCGGGTGGCCGTTACGTTTAGTAGACCGCTTGCGGCTTGTGGGTGTTTGATATGATCATCACCTACTGCCGGCGTATTGACGAGTCTTTAGAGTCCTACACAGAGATTTCCTGGCTCAAGCGAAACGGAGTAGGAGTGCATATGTGATATGTGCGGAACCGAGAATGATACGATATGAGATACCGTATTCTATTCTCCCGATTTGTGACATTGGTCGGTTATATGCGATATAGCCGGGTTATCGGATCAAGTGTTGATTCGATAAGTTGTTACACATGATATTATTCGGTTATATGTGATATAGCTGGATTATTAAATCAAGAGTTAATTTGATAATCTAATGTATAATTATATATTTGATATATTACATTACATTAACTAGTATTAGCTCACTTATGATTTCTTTTCTCACTTGATGTGCACATTGTATATATATTTGATATGTATATTTGTGTACATGTATTGTGTCATGCTTGATGATACATGCAAGATGGGTGTATGAGACTTAGACCATGCAAGGGTTAAGTTAGGGTTTGATATTTATGAATTAAGTCATCACAAATTAGTTAGACTTAGTCAATAATTCAAGCTTAGATGAAGCTTGTAGAAGATTGACCAAGTCCATTCTTTTGTCATAGCTTAAGATATTTGTTAACCAAAACTTAACCCTTGCTCTTGGTTTATTATCTACATGAGTTAGACATGAGAGGGGTTAACTCACCCATGGTTGCAATTATTTATTTGGAGAATTATTCATTTTTCATATGAGTTCATTTCTTCTTCTTCTTCCTCAAAAAGCTTTCTAGCTTCAATGGAGTTGTGAGAAAAAGTGTGAGAAAATGAAATCTAAAGTGAGCCCACTTCCTACTTCATCATGCTATACTACTTGCCATTTAGTATAGGGTGTTTGCTTCACTAATTCCATAGTTAGTGAAGAGATAGTTTGGGTTAGTGTTTCCTCGACGTAGATCATCTTCGGTCTCGAAGACTTCGAAGAAAGCATGTTCATTTCTTCATGGGAGCCTCTCTAGAGTCCGGAGTTTACGATCGCAGCGAAAGGGACTACTACACGGAGCTATTGAAGTGAAGGACCGGTCTACAAAGGTTGTATTCCTTGCTCACTAGACTTGCGAAGTGTTTGCATTTATATTTCTATCGATTTCTAGTTAACGATTCTTAGTTAGGGTTAGGTAAAACGACAAATTTTTGAATTTGGCATGGGCAATGCCTCCCGAAACCTTGCTGCCGTCTTAGGTAACCCTATAGTGGTGTCAGAGAGATGCTAGAAATTAATACGGATTTTGTTAAGATTACGAAACCGAAATACTCCGAAACTTGCATCGCCAAAACCTGCTTGCTGTCGATATTAAAATGTTGTCAAAATTTTTTTTAAACAAGTACAGAGTGCTATATATGATATAACATGAACACTGAGAAAATTTCATGCATTTCTGAGACAAAGTGGCCGGCCCCATACATGGTCATCTCGGCCAAATTCCGAGCTCAACCCCTGATTTTTTGCCTGTGTTCAAGTGACTGGGTTTTGGTGTTTTAGGTGTTGTTTATTTTTGCTAATTTTGCATGTGATGTAATTTTACATTATAAGCAATTCGGAGTGTTTCGTATTCGTAGTTTTAACAAAGTTTCGGGTTATTCACATATTGTCTAGGCGAAGTTTAAAAGTTCGATCGAATGTCAAAAACCCATTTTTCCAAATTTAATGTATTCGGAAAAATATGCAAGTGATTCTGTGGACCCTCTAGAAGAACGAAACCTTAACTCGATTATGTGGCCGTCAGAACCGCCACTAAACCCTAGGGTTTATGGTAGTTCAGCGCTGTCACATGTGAGGCGTTGGTTTAACCCTTCTACGGCTAGTTCATAGGTACTGTGGTATCTTCTGGGTATTATTAAAACTGTGCTCAAGTGTTGAGCTGTCGGGAAATTGTGGGACTTTGATAAATCGATCGAAAAATTTAACGTCGTCCGGATATTATGTGATGGGATACAATATTTGGAATCCACAAATAGTTATGAGATAACTAGTTTGAATGTTATAAATCTAGCGATTTAGTCTCATTTGATCAGTTGCCAACGGATTTTGATGTGATCAAAAGTCCGTCGTAATCACGTAGCGTATGCGGATACTCGTCGGGTAACATTATTAGATAGCCATGCTCCATAGCCCCGACCAAGTGACTGTAGGAGAACCCCGTCGCCAAAAGCATCCGTTCGGGTGCTCGCGGCAACGGTGTTCCGCCTTAGTGCACTTCGTCGACGGCATCGGGGGGGGGGGGGGGGTGCGGCCGTCTACTAAAGTTTCTGATGAGCATTCGATCAAGATGTCGGGAATCTTGTTGAATTACCCGACTTGATATTGAAAAATGTTTTCGAGATCGAGACTAAAATGCAGAGTTTATAATTGTTATGCATGCGATGTCTAAGGAATTCAATTGGTTAGGCATGAAGTCCGAATATGAGATATTTCGGGTTTATGATCTCTAACGTGGTTGCGGATTCCAGCTGTTGTAGTTTTTCACTTTCTTTTATGTGACCGTAAGTGTAATATACGGTGTATCGCCGGTTTCGTTGCTATATGTCAACGACAATTGGGATATGCATATTTACTTACGTTGATGACATGTAATGTTATGTGTTGCTGTAATGTGTTATATTGGATCGTCGTGTTCGAATAGCCGGGGGTTTTTATGTAAGATAAGGGTTTTTATTTTCATTCACGTAAAATTCATTGTATGTAATATTCTTTTATTGGGGCACTTCCGGGTTGAGGATGATGTCACCATTGTATATTATTTACTTTTCCGTATTATGATAGACCCAAGGCAGGGAGCTCAAGTAACCGGGTTCTAGGGTCTAGTGGGAGACCATCTCGAAGAGTCGAGACCGGGTCTCCTAACTCTAGAATTTGTAGGGTTGCTTGTGTAGGGTTCCTAGGCACTCTAATGGAGTCTCACAAGGCATCAAACATGGCCAATTAAAATTTTTTCAAGTTCCTACAAACCCTAATACGGATCGTTAACTAGATAAAGAGGCGATGCAAGCATGTAAACGAAAATATAGCTAAAGGGAAGGGGCTACAACCTTTGTAGATCCGGTCCTCCACCTCCTAGGCTCCGTGATGAAGTCCCCTCGCTGTCCAAATCGGATTCCGGACTCAAGCATCGGCTTCATCGAAGAAATGGACGGGCTTGGTCGTCGGCTTCGATGCCGAAGATGATCTACGTCGAGGCATCACTAGATCAAGCTCCACCTTCACAAAGCCATGAAAACTTGGGAAGGAAACACCCTATACTACTTGGCAAGAGGTAGAGGATGAAGAAATAGGAGGTGGGTTCACTTTAGAATTGGATTTCTCACTCATATGCTCAACTTGCCATTGATGAAGACAAGCTTCTTCATTTTTTTTGAAGATGAAGAAGAAGAAGAAGATATATGATAAGTTATTAAAAAAGGAAAATAAAAAGAATACTTATCATGACTTCAACCATGGTTTAGTGTAGAGATTTAACTAAGGTTAGATGAGTGGTTAGGGTTAAAGAAGAGACAAGAATGGTGGACATGTTCAAAGCTTCAAGAAGCTTCAACAAAAAACAAACTAAGTCACCATTTCCTTTTCTCTTTATCTTTTCCAAAACAATAATAAATGGATAAATAAATAAGAGAAAAGAAACCCTAACCATTCACTAAACATGGTTTAATCTTTACACAAACCCAAATGAGCAAGTATCATCAAACATGATACAATCTTGTGCACAAAAATATATCATATACACAATGTGCACTTCAAGTGAGAAAATCCTTTTAAAGTGAACAAATACTAGTTAATGCAAAGTAATATATCAAATATATAATTATACATTAAATCATTAAATCAACACTTGATTCAATGATCCGGTCATGTCGCATATAACCGGCTAGTATCCAATGTATCGGCTTATCGAATCAATCCTTGATTCGATAACTAGGTTATATCGCATATAACTAATCGATACATTCATCGCGAGAATATAATAAGGTATCACATACACGCATTATTCTCAGTCCCGTACATATCTCATATGCGCTCCTATTTCGTTTCGCTTGAGCCAGGAAACCTCTGTGTAGGACTCTAAAGACTCGTCAATACGCCGGTAGCAGATGATGATCATATCAAACACCCACAAGCCGCAAGCGGTCTGCTAATCGTAACGACCACCCGGATATTGAGCGATCAGAAGATCGACGAGCAAGTCCGCTCACACTCCTGTGAATCCAACCAGTAACACTTACCGTACAGTCCGGTCTGTTCGTCTGATATGTCGCATATCTCGCCTAGGGGTGGTAAACGTCAGACCCCAATAGCTTGATAAGTCATGCCGACGTAAGGTCCATAACATGTGTGAAACTACTGATAACATTTACTAGTAGGTCACCGCAACCCTGGCCAGGGATTTCCTGTTATGGCCAGTCGAGCATAGCGCAACATCAACCCCCAATACCGGGAGAGACGAATCCCCTCCTATCGTTCATTGCCTCCATGTGAATCGGGACTGTACCCAAAAACCACCTGTTTGCACGACTCAGTAGAGCCGTGGTAGGGTGGAAATCAAAGCACAGTGAGAGACACACAAGACTCTATGACGATCTCGGGTCAACAGACTAAGCTGTACCAGTGTCACCAGAGAACTGCCATCTGACGTGAGGTATAATACCATCTGGGAGTTCTCGGCGAGTCCGTTCAGTGTACCCAGTCTCCACTGAGCACCCGTATACCATCTCTGATGTCAAACACCAATGGATATGGGATCATCCATCGCCCATCGCATGGGTCGAGAAGATATACGCTAGTCTACTCTGGAATATCGATGCCCCGTCTCGATATTCCCTCGAATAGGAACATTGAAGGATGTACTCATGGACTATCCAGGCCCCACTAGTATGATCTGCATCACAGTCCTGGAAGTCGAGTACACATCCTAAGGGCTTTATCAACATGTAACAGAGAGACAGAAAGTATACATGTTAAGATAAAGAGCAACCAGATAGCGTACTATCATGTCGAGCAAGAAAGTCCTACCTATATATGTCCCAGCATCCACTACAATATACATCCAATGTACAGTAATGGCCTCTAGGGCATACATATAACTAACAATCTCCCACTTGCACTAGGGCCATCTGTAGCAGTGGTTGCAGTATCACATACTCAACCATCCCTTATAAGTCTCTTTCTGGGAAAAAGCCTTCGTGAGTGGATCCGCCGTGTTGTCCTCTGAGTCTACTCTCCTAACCGCGATCAACCTGGAGATCAACTATCTCCATGATCAGGTGATGCTGCCTCAGAATTTGTCTGGGTCACTGATGGGACCAGGGTTCCAGGGCCGAAGCCACACTTCCATTGTCATACAATGGCAGGAACCTAGTTCATCTTATGAACCAATATACACCCAAACTGCCTCTTTGGTAGTATTTTAAATAGCAATGTTACCAGCCTTTATCGTCTAGCTCGCCACGGTATCTAGCTTGGAACTCTTCCAACATATCGTCCCTTTACTGAGGGTAAAGACAATGCCTGTGACTGATATTCAGTCGTCTTTATCACCCTGGAACCCTTCCAGTGATTCTCCCCAGGATCGATTGATACCATCTCGCTACATCTAGTGAGAATCCTAACATCCAATTAGATCTATCTCATAGATCCAAAGCTTAGGATTTAGTAGGTATTACTTTGATCCTATATGGATAATCCATGTGATAAGAGGAGATCGACCGATCGTAGTATAGGAAACTCTTTTCCTATCAAGAGTATGTTGTCCACGTACAATACGAGGATGACCACCTTACTCTCTACTACCGTTTTGTATATACAAGGTTCATCTACTATTTTGATGATGTCAAACTGTTTGACTAACTCATCAAAACAGATGTTCCAACTCCGCGATGCCTGCTTCATCACATAAAACATCTTGCACACGTTTCCGCTGCTCCCACTGTTTACGTAGCCCTCTGGCTGTGTTCTTATAGACATTCTCTTCTAAATCATTATTTAGAAAATTAGTCATGGCACCCAACCACCAGATATCGTAGTCATGGTATGTAGCCGTGGCAAGTAGGATCTGGATAGACTTAAGCATAGTCCCTGGAAAAGGTTTCATCATTATTCATGCCTGGTTGATGACGAAAACCTTTAACAAGTCTAGCTTTGAAAGTCTCAACTTTTCCATCTACACCAAGTAATCTTCTCAAGATATACTTGCTCCTGATGGGGATTTAACCCTTCAGATATAGCAACCAAAGTCCATACTTTGTTGGTGTATATGGATTCCATCTCAGATGGCTAAGCATCCAGCCATTCTTACAGAGTCCCTACTCTTGATGGCCTGCTCGAATCTAGTTGGGTCATCATCTCATGATGCAATTCTTGCTCCCAATGTCATCGAGAAACCGAAGTATCTCTCAAGCAGGTGAGGAACCCTACTAGATCGGCGGAGAGGCTGAGGTTCGTTGGAATCTACTGAATCCTTTGGTTCTACCAAATTATCTGCTGTAGTTTGTATAGCTGGAACCTTTCCAGTTCTACATTACAGACCTTGCCTCGAGCTTGTCCGGATTTTTCTTTTAGACATAGGCCGGACAATCCCAAATCTTAACTAACTTAAGAGATAGGCTCTTCCCATACCATATCTCATATGGAATGGTAGGCATTGATCTGATTCGAACCTAATTCAATAGGTATGCAACTTCATAAGTGCACAACCCAAAAAGGAAATAGGTAACTCAGTAATACTCATCATAGAGCACACGATATCTAATATTGTGCGATTGCTCCGCCCCGATACACCGTTATGCCGTGGTGTATTCAGAGGAGTAATACGGAGAGAGAATCTCATTCTCCTTTAGAATGGTCCAGGAATGCCATGCACAAGTATTCTCCTCCCTGATCTTATCATAGGACATAATACTTATACCCGGTTGTTGGTTCTCTACTTCTAACTTATATTCTGTGAATATCTCAAAAGGTTCGGACTTGTGTTTCAACAGGAACATATGTCAGAATCTTGAGAGATCATCAGAGAACGTAATGAAGTATAAAGAACCAGTCCTGGCATGTGTAGACAGGAGACCTTACATACATCATAATGTATCAGTCCCAAGAGTTTACTAACTCTTTCTCTGTTTCCAACAAACAGAGCTATGGTCATTTTATCTTTGTGACATGACTGGCAAGTTTCACAAGATGTAAATTCAAACTGATTTAAATATGCATCTAAAATGTAACTTCAGCCAGTCGGGTCGCATTGATATGACCTAGTCTACAATGCCTCAAGAATTATTCGTTCATTTCTGAACTCTTCCTATTGTGTGTGTTCTGAATACTAAGAACTGTAATTTGATTTAGAACGTTAATGCTTTTAGATAACGCACCTAAACCGATCAACTTTTGATATAGGAAATGTTCAAAACATTATCCAACAATACAAAATTTTATCATTTCTTTACTAATAAAGAGACCGATATGATTTTGTATATCAGGTTCGGTATCTAATAACATTCGTTCAGAATCAATGTATTGATAATTCAGGGTGACAGTGACCAACAGACTTGGCTGCAACACTTGCCCCGTTTTCTGCCTCATGAAACTTATCACCCGTTCTCAGTTTTTCTACCTTTTTGCAGCCCTATGTAACAGATTACATATCTGGGATCCTGATCCGGTATCAGATACCCAGGATGCAGATGATACTGAGAAACAGTTCTGTATAATGAACACACCCGAAGGAGATGCATCATATGCACTTTCTTCGTTTGGGCGGCATAGGAATTCTGGTATTCCCCTATTTCCTGCCCTGTCTTATAACAATTATAAGTTGGAGCGGGACCAACGTTCCCCAGCTCAGTATAACAAGCGGGTTCGGTCAATACATCCGTATTATTATCTTGATTAAGGCGTGATATGGTCGCTACCAGGAGAGAGAGAGAAGAAAACACTCTGCGTGCGCTCTTGCAAGATTAGATTGGTTATGTATTTTATCTAATCAGGATGGCTCCCACTGTTTTTATCAAATCTTCCTTCAAACCCTAAAAGAAAAGACTAGCCGGGATTAATTACACTCTACAAGTTCGCCAATCTTTCAGCCAGGCCAGTGTCGGTACTTTGAGGGAGGTTCCCCGTGCTTTTGCGCGGACCTAATTACTGTAAACCTCGCTTTCCCAGAGGCGTAACCCCGTTGACACCTTTCTAGACACCTACTTGATCGGCTAATTGCAAAGTGCAAAACTCTCCCAGGAGTAACAATTACTCGCAGTGGGTATCGGGATCCAACTATCACATAGAAGGTATGCAATCTCATTGCAAATTTCAACACTTGAAACTCCCGATAAAGATTTTTACCCCTAGCACCTATGACCTTAACTATGGTCAACAAATCATAGGTACTAGTCAAGTTCTACCCGTCATTTCGTGATTAATTAGACCCACCCACTTGACCCTTAACTAAGATCAACAAAGTCACGCGACTGTCCTATCTAATCGCATCATATGCGGTGTAGGAAGACATCACTTAGCTACCGTACACTGTGCCTTGACTATGGTCAACAAACACAGCACGAATACTAAGTACTCTACTTCCTAAAATGACGGAGGGTTGCGAATGGTTTTTTTTTGTGAAAACCTTTAACGCTTTGAACTTGACTCGTTGCGGAATCAAATGGTTTTTTTAAATGGAATGTTTTTGAGGCTTTTCTAGTTTTGCTAAAGGGGTCACTCCCGGTGAAGGGATCGTCGGCCCTTTCCTCGTCGAATGAGGTGCGGGATATATCATATATATCACTGTGCAAAGCGGAAACTATAGAAGCGATCAAAGAAAAACCGAGGGTTGTAGCATCTTCCAGTTATTGCTAAAGGAGTCACTCCCGGTGAAGGGATCTCGGTCCTTTCCTCATCGAATAAGGTGCAGGATGTTCTATAATGAACACCACGATGCAAAGCAAGAACTGTAGCTACCTGTTTTATTTAGAAATTCGATTCCACAACATCAATTAGGTTTATTTTCTTTCATTAATCTCATTAATGAATATCCCATCATTTAAGTCCACCTAAACATCACAGATAAATATAACGTACGCTTATGCCATCCGCATTCGCCTCGATGTCCCGTCTGCACCGTTAGGTTAGGTAACTAACGGCAGAGCGGGGCAGGGCTAGCGCGGGTGTAAAACATAAGCAACGTCTATACAATATATCATATATACTATATATAATATCTGTCACAGAACATCACATGATCACAGATAAATCACAGCAGAAGATACATATGAAATATTGGATATACTAGGACGTCCGTGTTTTCAATACGAGCCGGTATAAAACACGGATTCCACGGTCGTGATGAATAGCCAATCCCACACCCCTAGACCCCTCCGAGAGCGGCAAGCAACCCTACCAATTCTAGGGTTAGGAGACCCGGACTCGACTCCTCGAGTTGGTTTCCCACTGGACCCCAGAACCCGGTTACTTGTGCTCCCCTCCTTGGGTCTATCCTAGTGCAGAAAAGTAAATAATATACATCAACGGTGACATCTTCCGCAACCTGAAAGTGCCCCAATAAAAGAATATTACATACAAGTTTTTACATGAATGAAAATGAAAAACACTCATCTCACATAAAAACCCCCCGGCTATTCAAACACGACGATCCAATATAACATATCCAGCAACACATAACATCACATGTCATCAACGTAAGTAAATATGCGCATCCCAATTGTCGTTGACTTATAGAAACGAAACCGGCGATATCACATATTACACTTACGGTCACAGAAAAGAAAGTGTAAAACTACAACAGTTGGAATCCGCAATCTCATTAGACATCGCATGCCTAACCAAATGAATTCTTTAGACATCGCATGCCTAACAATTATAAACCCCGCATTTTAGTCTCAAAATCGAAAACACTTTTCAATATCAAGTCGGGCAATTCAACAGGATTCCCGACATTCTGATCGAATGCTCGTCGCAAACTTTAGTAGGCGGCCGCACCCCCGACGCCGTCGACAAAGTGCACCAAGGCGGAACACCGCTGCCGCGAGCACCCAAACGGATGCTTTCGGCGACGGGGTTCTCCTACAGTCACTTGGTCGGGGCTATGGAGTGAGGCTGTCTATTAAGTTTACCCGGTGAGTATCCGCGTACGCTACGTGATTGCGACGGACTTTTGATCACATCAAAACTCCGTGGCAACCGATCAAGTGAGACTAAACTGCTATGTTTATAATATTCATTCCGTTATCTCATAACTACTTGTGAATTCCAATTATTGTATCACATTCCGGATAAATAGAAAACGCTAAACTTTTCGATCGAACAATCGAACACCCAAGTTTTCCCGATACAGCTCAACACATGAAATAAGTCTAACAGCATTCAGTTCGTGTCTCAGTACCAACGGTCCAGCCGTAGAAGGGTCAAGCCAACGCCTCACATGTGGCATGCCGTAATGCCCCAAACCCGAAGGTTCAAAAGGCAGTTCAAGACGGTCACATAATCGAGTTAAGGTTTGTTGTCTTCTAGAGGGTCCATCGCGTTACTTGCACTACTTAGAACGTCGTTAAACTACGGAAAAATCCAACAATTGGAAATTTCCCGGCAGGGGAAAAAGTGGGTATTTATATCCGGTCGAACTTTTTAACATATTCTAAAATACCCGGAAAAACACACTGACAAAATTAGACAATCCGATCGATACACTGAGTTTCCAATACAACCCAGAAAATAAAACTCTGGAATAAATATTAAAATATTCCCAGGAAAACCAGCACTAAAAACTAGGAGTTACTGTGAAAATTTAAACAGATGATGGGATAACTTGGCCGCGGAACCGCCGCACAAGCCATGCTTGTGCCGCGGTTCCGCCGCACACTAGAGGAATCATGCTCTCGAATTTCACAGTAATTCTTAGGAATACCTGCTGATTTTTCTGCATATTTTTAATTCACAAAAATCCACGAATTTCAAAAATGTCCAGAGAGCATGTTAAAATCGGGGTTTCGGGTCGATCGGACTTCTAACTCCGTCTACGCATCGCCTAAGGCTCTAGCTAGGCTCTGATACCACTGTAGGGTTCCTAGGAACTCTAATGGAGTCTCACAAGGCATCAAACATGGCCAATTAAAAATTTTTCAAGTGCCTACAAACCCTAATACGGATCGTTAACTAGATAAAGAGGCGATGCAAGCATGTAAACGAAAATATAGCTAAAGGGAAGGGGCTACAACCTTTGTAGATCGGTCCTCCATCTCCTAGGCTCCGTGATGAAGTCCCATCGCTGTCCAAATCGGATTCCGGACTCAAGCATCGGCTTCATTGAAGAAATGGGCGGGCTGGGTCGTCGGCTTCGATGCCGAAGATGATCTACGTCGAGGCATCACTAGATCAAGCTCCACCTTCACAAAGCCATGAAAAATTGTGAAGGAAACACCCTATACTACTTGGCAAGAGGTAGAGGATGAAGAAATAGGAGGTGGGTTCACTTTAGAATTGGATTTCTCACTCATATGCTCAACTTGCCATTGATGAAGACAAGCTTCTTCATTTTTTTTGAAGATGAAGAAGAAGAAGAAGATATATGATAAGTTATTAAAAAAGGAAAATAAAAAGAATACTTATCATGACTTCAACCATGGTTTAGTGTAGAGATTTAACTAAGGTTAGATGAGTGGTTAGGATTAGAGAAGAGACAAGAATGGTGGACATGTTCAAAGCTTCAAGAAGCTTCAACAAAAAACAAACTAAGCCACCATTTCCTTTTCTCTTTATCTTTTCCAAAACAATAATAAATGGATAAATAAATAAGAGAAAAGAAACCCTAACCATTCACTAAACATGGTTTAATCTTTACACAAACCCAAATGAGCAAGTATCATCAAACATGATACAATCTTGTGCACAAAAATATATCATATACACAATGTGCACTTCAAGTGAGAAAATCCTTTTAAAGTGAACAAATACTAGTTAATGAAAAGTAATATATCAAATATATAATTATAAATTAAATCATTAAATCAACACTTGATTCAATGATCCGGTCATGTCGCATATAACCGGCTAGTATCCAATGTATCGGCTTATCGAATCAATCCTTGATTCGATAACTAGGTTATATCGCATATAACTAATCGATACATTCATCGCGAGAATATAATACGGTATCACATACACGCATTATTCTCGGTCCCGCACATATCTCATATGCGCTCCTATTTCGTTTCGCTTGAGCCAGGAAACCTTTGTGTAGGACTCTAAAGACTCGTCAATACGCCGGTAGCAGATGATGATTATATCAAACACCCACAAGCCGCAAGCGGTCTGCTAAACGTAACGGCCACCCGGGTATTGAGCGATCAGAAGATCGACGAGCAAGTCCGCTCACACTCCTGTGAATCCAACCAGTAACACTTACCGTACAGTCCGGTCTGTTCGTCTGATATGTCGCATATCTCGCCTAGGGGTGGTAAACGTCAGACCCTAATAGCTTGATAAGTCATGCCGACGTAAGGTCCATAACATGTGTGAAACTACTGATAACACTTACCAGTAGGTCACCGTAACCCTGGCCTGGGATTTCCTGTTATGGCCAGTCGAGCATAGCGCAACATCAACCCCCAATACCGGGAGAGACGAATCCCCTCCTATCGCTCATTGCCTCCATGTGAATCGGGACTGTACCCAAAAACCACCTGTTTGCACGACTCAGTAGAGCCGTGGTAGGGTGGAAATCAAAGCACAGTGGGAGACACACAAGACTCTATGACGATCTCGGGTCAACAGACTAAGCTGTACCAGTGTCACCAGAGAACTGCCATCTGACGTGAGGTATAATACCATCTGGGAGTTCTCGGCGAGTCCGTTCAGTGTACCCAGTCTCCACTGAGCACCCGTATACCATCTCTGATGTCAAACACCAATGGATATGGGATCATCCATCGCCCATCGCATGGGTCGAGAAGATATACGCTAGTTTACTCTGGAATATCGATGCCCCGTCTCGATATTCCCTCGACTAGGAACATTGAAGGATGTACTCATGGACTATCCAGGCCCCACTAGTATGATCTGCATTACAGTCCTGGAAGTCGAGTACACATCCTAAGGGCTTTATCAACATGTAACAGAGAGACAGAAAGTATACATGTTAAGATAAAGAGCAACCAGATAGCGTACTATCATGTCGAGCAAGAAAGTCCTACCTATATATGTCCCAGCATCCACTACAATATACATCCAATGTACAGTAATGGCCTCTAGGGCATACATATAACTAACAGCTTGCCGCTCTCGTTGGGGTCTAAGGGTGTGGGATTGGCTATTCATCACGACCGTGGAATCCGTGTTTTATACAGGTATAAAATAAAACACGGAAATCCTAGTATATCCAATATTTCATATGTTGTTTTCTGCAGCGATATCTGTGATGTGATCATTTGATATATTGATGAGATGAATACAGGATATAGTATATGTGATATATTTTATAGACGCTGCTTATGTTTTACACCCGCGCTAGCCCTATCCCGCTCTGCCGTTAGTTACCTAACCTAAGGTGCACGAGGGGACATCGAGGCGAATGCGGATGGCGTAAGCATACGTTGTATTTATCTGTGATGTTTAGGTAACTTAAAATGATGGGACTTCATTAATGAGATTAATGAAATAAAAGAAACCTAAAGATGTTGTGGAATCGAATTTTCAAAAACAGGTAGCTCTAGTTATTGCTTTGCATAGCGGTGTTCCTTGTAGAACATCCAGCACCTTATTCGATAAGGAAAGAGCCGAGATCCCTTCACCGGGAGTGACCTCTTTAGCAATAAATGGCAAATGCTACAACCCTCAGTTTTGTCTTTTGATTTCCATAGTGGTATTGTGAATATCCTGCACCTCATTCGACGAGAAAATAGCCGATATCCCTTCACCGGGAGTGACCTCTTTAGCAAAACTAGCAAAGGCCTAAAAACACTCCATTTAAATCATTTGATTCTACGATGAGATCAAGTTCATTACGCAAAAGGTTTTCTGAAAAAAAACTGTCGTAGCCCTCCGTCATTTCAGATAAGTACTTTATAGTATTCGTGCTACGTTTGTTGGCCTTCGTCAAAGCGTAGTGTGCGGTAACTATTTATGCTTATCTGCTTATGCATATGATGCGATTGAGTTAAGGTAGTCGTGCGACTTTGTTGGCCTTCATCAAGGGTCGTGCGTGTTGGAGATAGTGCCCTCAGAGTCAATTATTAGGTCACAGGTACGTGATTGCAATGATTGATGAAGGACCTATCCCGGTAGGACAGTCTTACTCGAGATGATAGTATGCTATCTGGTTTACCTTTATCATCGTATACTGCTTTAAGTGACCTGACAAGTCGCTATTACACGTTGGTAGAGCCCCTAGGATTCTTGCTTGACCACCAGCAGTATGAGGGCGATCATATAAGTGGGAGCTGGGGTCTATAAGCATATCCTTAAATGGTCCCTAGTCGTGTGAGTTTCGAGACAGGGCATCGATACTCCAGAGTAGACTAGTGTATACAGTCGAGACCCCGACGAGGGACGGTGGCCGGGCTCACAAGCCACTGGTGTCAGTTGGATCACCTAAGATGTATACAGGTGCTCATTGGGTTATGAGTACACCGGACAGGACTCGCCGGGAACATGCTAGTTGGTCATATACCAGATGGCAGATGGCAGTTCCCTGGTGACATGTGTACAGGTTAGTTCATCGACCTGGGGATCGTCATTTGTCTCGTGTGAGTTCCTACTGTACTTTGATTACTACCCTACCACGGCTCAAAAGAGTCGTGCAAACAGGTTTTAGTTGGGTACAGTCCCGAGCCACATGGAGGCAGTGAGCGTATCTTCAGGGGTTCGTCTCTCCCGGTATTGGGGGTGAGGTCGTGCTGTGTCTAGGAGAGCCATTACACGAAGCCCTCGGCCGAGGCAAGGAGATTTACTGGTAGGTATTCCAGTAGTATCTCAGGGTGTTCTGGGCTACACTCCGACACGACTTGTACCGCTTTTGGGGGTCTGACTTTTACCAACCCCCTAGGCCCGCCATGCGATGCTCATAGACGAACGGACCGGACTGTACGGATATTGTCACTGACAGGCTCAGTAGGGTGTCAGGCTGAGTTCGCTCACAGACGTCCCTTTTGGTCAATACCTGGTAGCCCGTTACGTATTGGCTTATACCTCTGATGTGCTAGTGGTTAAATCCACAACCAAGGTGTTGACGAGTCTTTAGAGTCCCCCACATTCAGTTACTCAGCTTTCGGGCGAAAAGTTGTAGAGGCCGTATGGAGATATGGCAGGGTCCGATCAGATACGTGTGGTATTGCACGGATCAGGATCGGACAGTTTGTACTATAGGCCGTATGGATATATGGTAGGGTTCGATCAGATACGTGCGGTATTGCACGGATCAGGATCGAACGGATAATACTAGCCGGCTTTGGTTTAAGCCGGATCCTAGTATAGTACAGTGTAGATTTTGTCTCATTGCATTTGTATTTCGGTCGGAATACAAATGCGGGTGTGTATGCACAGTATCGGGGTTTTCCTGTAATTTATTACGGGACCAGTTTTCTGGAGTTGCTAGTTTGCTTTCCGTTTCGGCCGATTTCCTTTGTATCGTTCATTGGCCGAAGTTTGGTGGAGGAGGGCTTATTTGCATTGTTGCAAATAAGCATTTGTGGAGGGGGTCTTTGCATATTCTTGTATCATGATGGTTGCACCATTCCTTGACCTTGACTTCTTGACTTCTCCATCATGGCTTGACTTTCATATGACATGGTTTTCATGATGGTTGTGGTGGAGTGAGGTTCACTTTTGGTGATCATTTCTTTGCATGATTTGGTTGTTGAGTGTTGGTGTTTCTTTGTGATCATTTTTTCCATATGATAACCATTCCTCTCTCTCTCTCTTGCATTATTCTTTTGGTCACCTCCCCCTTGACTTTTTCCCTCTCTCATTCCATACATGGGCCGGCCATTCCATGGGAGGGATAGGATTCATTTTTGATGTGGGATTTTTGGTTCTCATGGTGCTAAGAAAAGCTCTCTAGTTCATCTCAAAAATCCATTCCTCCACCATCTCAAAAGGCAATATCCAAAACCCCAAAAAGAGACACAAGTTCTACACAACATTCTACAGCAAATCTTGGGCACGTCGACTAGCCAGCTTCGTGCCCGAGTTGCCTCGGCATTGAGGTGGGAGCCCGTAAAAGAAGTAGGCGATGTGGTGCACTTCCGGCGATGAGGTGGAGACAGGACATTCCGCGGGAGATCGGGACGACGACGAGAAGACCGGAGGACACGGATCAGTCGGTATATCTCTCTTCCCCATCTTGTAGTTAGCTAGGACTAGTTAATGGTTCGATCCGGGTATTAGTGCGCGGCGGTTTTCCAGTTCAAGAAAAATTAAAGTTTATCACCGCTTCCGCATTTGGCCGTCGGATTGACGGCGGGGGCGCCGCCGTGCACTTACAGTGGTATCAGAGCCTCGCCATTAACTTAGTCTAGCTTTAGTTTAATGTGTTTTGCATTTCCGATCGACCAAAATCCCAAAATCTACATTTTTGCTAGCGACAGTTTTCTGTTGAAATTTTTTTGGTCTCCAAAATTTTTTCAGGTTGTATAAAATTGATGTACTGGAGATTACAAGGCTACTGTAGAAATTCGACAGGGTGAGTCCACTGTGGAAGCGCGGAACCGCGGCCAAAACCCCCTTTGGGCCGCGTTTCCGCCGCACACTGTGGAGATCCCTGCGCCAAATTTCTACAGTATCTTTCTGGGGTTAAAATTGGGGTTTTGGAATATTAAAATTGGGCCCAGAATTTCTGTGAGTGCTACAGTATTGCTTGGGGGCCCACTTGTTAATTTTTGATCGATCGGATATTTTAAACACATTATTTCACAGTATTTACATTATATCTGCGACCGTGAATGTCACTCGATCGGTAAATCCGGTCTAACTGCTATAGCCCGGTTAGACGGATTTGCGAACGTGACTTTCACGTTGATGTTCTGTTTTTGCTGTGATGTTGCGGATCGGTCGTGGGGGATAGCCTGGATGCAATGCTAGTACAGTTGTGGTTGTATTATGTACATTTGATATTGCGGGGCGAGCGTCCGACATGTGGATTGTCGTCACTGCCTGTTTGTATTATTATTTTGGGGCACGACCTGGTTGCGGTCGATGTACCCGTTGTATGTATATTTTACTTTCTGTACTAGGATTGCCCCGCGGAGGGGTGCACGGATTGCCGAGTTCTAGAGGGCAACAAGCCCGCATCTCATGGCATTGAGACGGAGGGGGCTTCACTCTAGAATTGGCGGGCTATTCGCCGCACTCGTAGGGGGTACAGGTTGACCCAGGAGGGGTGCCCAAGTTACCGGATTCTGTGAAGTGCTGGGTGGTCCATTCACGGTGCTGAAGGGGGCTGCCTCGCTTCAGGTTTTGGCGGGTGACTTGCCGCGCCCGTAGGGGTCTAGGATTTCATTGCACAGGCTATCCACACGACCAGGGGAACGTCGGGTTTCAGTAGTGGCTCTGTGAAACCCGGGGATCCCAGATATCTGTATTGTTTCTGTGATGCTGTACATTTTCTGTGATGTTGCATTTCTTATCACGCCTTGAGCGAAATATAATATATTGGTATATATATTAGTAGATGTTGTATATGTTTTGCATCCGCGCTAGTCCAGTCCCCGCTCTGTCGTTAGTTAGCTAACCTAACGGGTAATGATGGGACCCAGTGGCGAATGCGGATGGCATATACGTACGTCATATTATTTTCGTTCTTTGTGGTGTGATCAATTGATGGGACTGCATTGATTCGGATCAATGCAAGTTAAAAACAAACCTAATCTGATGTTGTTGGAACACTTTTCAAAAAGCTGTTATTGCAAGGACGTTCACTTTTGTTTTGCATCGTGATATTCAGTTGGAATATCCTGCTCCTCAGTCGACGAGGCAAGGGCCGAGATCCCTTCACCGGGAGTGACCCCTTGGACAAAAAGTTTGCGTCAGGGCAATGACTTCACTATAGCCGATTACTTTTGCTTTGCATCGCGGTATTCATTTGGAATATCCTGCACCCCATTCTACGGGGAAAGAGCCGAGATCCCTTCACCGGGAGTGACCTCTTTAGCTAAAGTTTTCGTCACTATATTTTCAAAAAGCTATCCGTTCCTTCAATGATATCAAGTTCATTACGTTAAAGGTTTTCGCCAGAAACCATTCGTAGCCCTCCGTCGTTTCAGACGGGTAGCACGTAGTATTCATGCTGTGTTTGTTGACCTTCGTCAAGGCATAGTGTATGGTAGCTGCTTGTTACCTTTCTGCTGCATAGATAGATGCGTTGGTTTGGGACAGTCGTATAGCCTTGTTGGCCTTTGTCAAGGGCTTGTACGGGTGGATTCAAATTAACCTGGATAATGACGGGTAGAACTTGACATGTGACTTATGATTTGTTGACCTTCGCCAAGGTCATAAGAGCATGGGGCAGAAATCACATCGGGAGTTTCAAAAGAACTGAAACTTGCCAGATATACGCATACCTTCTGGAGTGTGATAGCGTGAGCGGATTCCGTCACGTTATCATGCGATGAGAGTTGGATCCCGATTCCCACTGATGAGTTAGTTTACTCCTCGGGTAACCCCGACTAATTCTTCTTTCAGGTTTGGAGGAGAATTTGAGGTACAGTGGGAGGATTCCAGATTAGATAAATTGGTAACCATTCTGATCTAGGTTAGAGTGCACGCTGAGTGTTTCTTTTCTCTCTCTCTTTGGCAGCGACCATTGACCCGACCCTAAGACTATGACTCAGTGACCAAGTTGACCGAAGCTTCTTTAACACTGGCTTTTGGATTGTCAGAGTTGCAAACCTCATTGCCACTCCTACTTTTACCCTTTTCTCCAGGACACCCTGTATTACTACGAACGTCCACTTCCATTGGACAAAACCATCGTATGGTTAGATACGAACTCAAAGGAATTTATTCGAGGATGGTTTCCGGTTCTGGAGAAAACCGATAGGACTATTCAGTTGTCTTTTCCTTTTACCTTCTCTCAGGTTACGAGTACTCCTTGGTTTAGGGGTAGTACACCTATTACGCAAATTGGATAGTCTTCTTCCAAACCTTAGGCTGGTGCCGACCGGTAGGGAATGAAGAAAACCAATTAGCATAACGATGGTGTGCAAAAGGTATTAAGTTAAGACAAAGCAAGGGATTAGTAAGAGGGCAAAGTAAATTGCAACAGATATTCATGACCAAACCAAGTATTCCTTCGCCAATCCTAAATCACCTTTGTATTTCTCCAGGACACTCCGTATCACTACGAAGATCCACAGCTTATCTGGATACTCCATCGTATAGTTATATACGAACTCGAAAGGAACTTGTTCCAGTTCGGGGATGGATTCTGGTTCAGGAGAAATAGGAATAAGGTTTATTCGGTTGTCTTTTATCCTCACCTTCTCTCGCATTGCGAGTGCTCCTAGGATTAGGACAGTACACCCATTATGCTTATTGGATAGTCTTCTTCCAAACCATAGGCTGGTGCCGAACGGTAGGGAAGGAAGAAAACCATTTGGCCTAAGGGGTGTGCAGAAGGTAATGACTAAAGACATATAAAGGGATTTCGAGAGGTGGCAAAGAATTATACGGTTACAGTCATGAATCTGGAAGAGGCATTACTAGGAATACCGGGATACCCTATCGAAACATTTCAATGTTTCAGTTTCACTGTGTACTGTTAAAAGAAAACTGATTTCCCGATTAGATACTTACTCCAGGGTATGTATTTACCAGGTATGATTCTCACATCTGTATGGTTTTACAGATGATGAGTGGGAGTAAGTTATTGGGAATTAGGTGATCATCCTCATTATATCGGGATTCGTTGTAATCGGTGATATTTGAGGAAGTCACCTGGGTTGTTTGCCGGATGGCAAATATTTGGTTTTGAATATCCTCTGTTATGCACCAATTTCAAATTGATATATCTGTACGTCTATTTTCATAGAGTGAGATATACATTTTGAAATTATGTCTATGACATTTACCTATATCAGTGGATGGTTAGGTAAGGAGCATTAAACAGCGGTGTAATTCTTCTTAACCATAAGTACAGTTTTCAACCTACGACACACAGTGAATGAGTTATCAGACTCAAGGGACTTATACAGAGTATTGTATGTTGTCCAGAGTCCATCAGGACAGAGGGGTTAGTCCTCGTACTATATTCGGTTTACTTATGACTTCTCTAGTTTTTAGACAGGTGTTTCGTGGAAACACAGGGTCCGAATTTGGAGAAGTTATAGGTATTTGAATAGAGTAGAGAACCAGGTGTAGCAAGTATCGGGATTCTTTAAAGTGATCGAAGATATAGATACTTGTATATGGTATTCAGTTGATAGTAGTGATTAAGAGAAATTGCTTCTCTTTCAGGTTACTCATAATTGGAAGCATTCCTAAGTTGAGTAACGCTGATCGGCCTCCTTCCATTTAGTTGACATGCACTGGAGACAGCTGCATGATTTGAATCTGGTTCAATTAAATCAGTGCCTCTGGTTCTATATTGGATATAGAACAGTTCATATCTTAACGATGTTAAGGTACGGGGAGTTGTCCGGTTTATGATTAAAACCAGACACTGGACAACTCAAGGCACGTTTCTGTAATGGCTGTTTGTGGGTTGACCCAGGCTATGACGAGAGTTGACTTTTTACCATCTGGATGAACAATAGCGATATTGTTCTAGACTCGCCACAGTTTTATTAAAAATGGATTTTTTCAGAAAACAGTAGTGGAAGTATGGTAGAACTGGAAGTAATTCCAGAATCACAAACGATTACTGAAGATTTCATAGGAACCTAAAGATTCAATCTGGTTTGACATTCCATTGGCCACTCCGCAGATGCGGTGGGTAACTTCAGGCACTCGAGAGGTACTACGGTAGCCTCAAGGACGGTGACAGGGAAGTTCTTGTTTACCCACAATTACCATTGCTGTTGTTCCAGGCTGCGAGACCCGGCGGGAGGATGAGTATAGCGTCGTTCTAAACTAGTTTTAGAAGTGTACGTCTATATGACTCTGCCAGAGGGTTATCGTAGTCAGTGGGAGCAGCGGAAGCATTGGTGGACAGGTGGCTTATGTCTATTTATAGGCTAAAGCAGATATAGCGGAGAAAGATCATCTATTTCTGACGTGACAGTCATGGGTTTGACTTCATCAGAATAGGGGATGGATCTGTTGAGAAGGTAGTAGGGTGTGATATCCTGGTATTCGGATGACATACACAGAGTAGGAAAAGAGACTCCTATACTACAATCGGTTATACTTTGGTCGTCACACAGTGGTTTCTCCACAAAGGAAATGGATTTTATATCAGACATACTGGTTACTAGATCTATGGTTTTAGATCTAGATTTGGGTGGTTTCCCAATCTGGGAACTTAGACAGCATTCTAAGAGTATTTAGAATGGACGACTCCTGGCACGGTAGTATACCTGCAGGTAATGGAGTCACCCTCTCTAAAGGTGTCTTACAGACTAAAGGGGAGAGGGAAGTGCATGATTGGCATATCACTTGCTTAGGCAATTGAGTCAATCATGAGATGTCAAGTACCACACCAGATGTTGTTCTTGCACTAGATGCAATAAGTTGACATTAATCCAATCCTGGAGAAGCAGTCGGAAGCAGTTATAGAACATAAGTGGATGTTCTAGGGATATGATAACGATAGCCTCATGCGGGAGATAGTTATCATTCCAGGCTTCCAAGGTGACCTGGACGACAAGGAGGTTGTCAGAGTTATGGTTTTCCTTCTGATGAGGGGCAGTATTTTGGACAGGTGGTCCAAGGCAATACTGAGGGTGGCATGGCGCAGGATACTGATTAAGTTCAGTTGATGATACAGTCTAAGAAGTTTGGATTTGGAGTTCATTTATGAGCTATGTCCCATCAGACATCCAGACACATTCTAAGACAGGTATTGCTCATTTCGGGAGATGGGTTTCTCCGCGAACTTGAGATATAGAGAGACATAGAAAGAAACAACAAAGCGGATCCACTCACTGAGGCTATTCCTCGAACGCAATAGTTTCGCAAACGAGCTTTGTGAGACTGACTAGTAGAGGAGTTGGGTGTTCGGTATCACACGGGCTGTGAGTATGCGACATCGCAATAATTAGCCTTGAGTGCAAGTGGGAGATTGTTGGAGATAGTGCCCTCAGAGTCAATTATTAGGTCACAGGTACGTGATTGCAATGATTGATGGAGGACCTATCCCGGTAGGACAGTCTTACTCGAGATGATAGTATGCTATCTGGTTTACCTTTATCATCGTATACTGCTTTAAGTGACCTGACAAGTCGCTATTACACGTTGGTAGAGCCCCTAGGATTCTTGCTTGACCACCAGCAGTATGAGGGCGATCATATAAGTGGGAGCTGGGGTCTATAAGCATATCCTTAAATGGTCCCTAGTCGTGTGAGTTTCGAGACAGGGCATCGATACTCCAGAGTAGACTAGTGTATACAGTCGAGACCCCGATGAGGGGCGGTGGCCGGTCTCACAAGCCACTGGTGTCAGTTGGATCACCTAAGATGTATACAGGTGCTCATTGGGTTATGAGTACACCGGACAGGACTCGCCGGGAACATGCTAGTTGGTCATATACCAGATGTCAGATGGCAGTTCCCTGGTGACATGTGTACAGGTTAGTTCATCGACCTGGGGATCGTCATTTGTCTCGTGTGAGTTCCCACTGTACTTTGATTACTACCCTACCACGGCTCAAAGGAGTCGTGCAAACAGGTTTTAGTTGGGTACAGTCCCGAGCCACATGGAGGCAGTGAGCGTATCTTCAGGGGTTCGTCTCTCCCGGTATTGGGGGTGAGGTCGTGCTGTGTCTAGGAGAGCCATTACACGAAGCCCTCGGCCGAGGCAAGGAGATTTACTGGTAGGTATTCCAGTAGTATCTCAGAGTGTTCTGGGCTACACTCCGACACGACTTGTACCGCTTTTGAGGGTCTGACTTCTACCAACCCCCTAGGCCCGCCATGCGATGCTCATAGACGAACGGACCGGACTGTACGGATATTGTCACTGACAGGCTCAGTAGGGTGTCAGGCTGAGTTCGCTCACAGACGTCCCTTTTGGTCAATACCTGGTAGCCCGTTACGTATTGGCTTATACCTCTGACGTGCTAGTGGTTAAATCCACAACCAAGGTGTTGACGAGTCTTTAGAGTCCCCCACATTCAGTTACTCAGCTTTCGGGCGAAAAGTTGTAGAGGCCGTATGGAGATATGGCAGGGTCCGATCAGATACGTGCGGTATTGCACGGATCAGGATCGGACAGTTTGTACTATAAGCCGTATGGATATATGGCAGGGTTCGATCAGATACGTGCGGTATTGCACGGATCAGGATCGAACGGATAATACTAGCCGGCTTTGGTTTAAGCCGGATCCTAGTATAGTACAGTGTAGATTTTGTCTCATTGCATTTGTATTTCGGTCGGAATACAAATGCGGGTGTGTATGCACAGTATCGGGGTTTTCCTGTAATTTATTACGGGACCAGTTTTCTGGAGTTGCCCGTTTACTTTCCGTTTCGGCCGATTTCCTTTGTATCGTTCATTGGCCGAAGTTTGGTGGAGGAGGGCTTATTTGCATTGTTGCAAATAAGCATTTGTGGAGGGGGTCTTTGCATATTCTTGTGTCATGATGGTTGCACCATTCCTTGACCTTGACTTCTTGACTTCTCCATCATGGCTTGACTTTCATATGACATGGTTTTCATGATGGTTGTGGTGGAGTGAGGTTCACTTTTGGTGATCATTTCTTTGCATGATTTGGTTGTTGAGTGTTGGTGTTTCTTTGTGATCATTTTTTCCATATGATAACCATTCCTCTCTCTCTCTCTTGCATTATTCTTTTGGTCACCTCCCCCTTGACTTTTTCCCTCTCTCATTCCATACATGGGCCGGCCATTCCTTGGGAGGGATGGGATTCATTTTTGATGTGGGATTTTTGGTTCTCATGGTGCTAAGAAAAGCTCTCTAGTTCATCTCAAAAATCCATTCCTCCACCATCTCAAAAGGCAATATCCAAAACCCCAAAAAGAGACACAAGTTCTACACAACATTCTACAGCAAATCTTGGGCACGTCGACTAGCCAGCTTCGTACCCGAGTTGCCTCGGCATTGAGGTGGGAGCCCGTAAAAGAAGTAGGCGATGTGGTGCACTTCCGGCGATGAGGTGGAGACAGGACATTCCGCGGGAGATCGGGACGACGACGAGAAGACCGGAGGACACGGATCAGTCGGTATATCTCTCTTCCCCATCTTGTAGTTAGCTAGGACTAGTTAATGGTTCGATCCGGGTATTAGTGCGCGGCGGTTTGCCAGTTCAAGAAAAATTAAAGTTTATCACCGCTTCCGCATTTGGCCGTCGGATTGACGGCGGGGGCGCCGCCATGCACTTACAGTGCGGGTGGGTTTAATTCAATCAAAAAATATACGGGTTGAACTTGACTAGCCGCCTATAGTTTGTTGGCCTTCATCAAAGTCATAGGATGCTAGGGGTAAAATATTATCGGGAATTTCAAGTGTTGAAATTTGCAATGAGATTGCATACCTCCTATGAGATAGTTGGATCCCGATATCCACTGCGAGTAAGAGTTATTCCTGGGAGAGTTTTACACATTACAACTAGCCGATCATGTAGGTGTCTAGAAAGGTGTTAATGGGGTTATGCCCCTAGGAAAACGGGCTTTATTTTAATTAGGTCCGTGCGAAAGCACGGGGATCCTCCCTCAAAGTACCGGCACAGGCCTGGCCGAAAGATTGGCGAACTTGTATGGTGTAATTAATCCCGGCTAGTCTTTCCTTTTAGGGTTTGAAGGAAGATTTGACTAAAACAGTGAGAGCCATCCTGATTAGATAAATTAATAACCAATCTAATCTTGCAAGAGCATACGCTGAGTGTTTTCTTCTCTCTCTCTCTCCAGGTAGCGACCATGTCACGCCTTAATCAAGATAATAATATGGATGTATTGACCGAACCCGCTTGTTATACTGAGCTGGGGAACGTTGGTCCCGCTTAAAATTATAATTGTTATAAGACCGAGCAGGAAATAGGGGATTACCAGAATTTTCGTGCCGCTCAAACGAAGATAGTGTATGATGATGCATCTTTTTCGGGTGTGTTCATTACAGAGAACTGTTTCTCAGTATCCTTTTCGTCCTGGGTATGCTGATACCGGATCAGGATCCTATACATGTAATCTGTTACATGGGCTACAGATAGGTAGAGAACTGAGAATGGGTGATAAGTTTCAAGAGTTGGAAATGGTGCAAGTGTTGCAGCCAAATCTGTTGGCAGTTATCACCCTGTATTACGAAATACGTTGATTCGGAACAAATGTTATTAGATACCGAACCTGATATACAATATCATATCGGTCTCTTTATTAAGTAAAGAAGGGTATAATTTTGTATTGTTGGATAATGTTTTGAACATTTCCTATATCAAGAGTTGATCGGTTCAGGCACGTTATCTAAAAACATATACGTTCTAAATCAAACTACAGTTCTTAACATACAGAACACACACAAGAGGAAGAGTTCAGAAATGAACGAATCCTTCTTAAGGCATTGTAGACTAGGTCATATCAATGCGACCCGACTAGCTAAGTTACATAAAGATGCATATTTAAATCAGTTTGAATTTACATCTTGTGAAACTTGCCAATCATGTCACAAAGATAAGATGACCATAGCTCCGTTTGTTGGAAACAGAGAAAGAGTTAGTGAACTCTTCGGATTGATACATAATGATGTATGTAGGTCCCCTGTCTACACATGCCAGGACCAGTTCTTTGTACTTCAATACATTCACTGATTATCTCTCAAGATTCGGACAAATGTTCCTGTTGAAACACAAGTCTGAACCTTTTGAGAAATTCAAAAAATATAAGTTAGAAGTAGAGAACCAAAATGGGTATAAGTATTATGTCCTTTGATGCGATCAGGGAGGACAATACTTGAGCACGGAATTCCTGGACTATTCTAAAGGAGAATGAGATTCTCTCTCAGCATTACTCCTCCGAATGCACCACAGCACGTTGGTATATCAGGGCGGAGCAATCGCACCCTATGTAATATAGTGTGCTCTATGATGAGTACTACTGAGTTGCCTATTTCCTTTTGGGGGTTATGCACTTGAGAAGCTGCATACCTATTGAATAGGGTTACAATCAAATCAGGTACCTACCACTCCGTATGTGATATGGTATGGGAAGAGCCCATCTCTTAAGTAAGTTAAGATTTAGGGTTGTCCGGCCTATGTCTAAAAGCAAAATCCGGACAAGCACGAGGCAAGGTCAGTTCTGTGGATGTTTGTTGGATATCCCAAGCAATTCATAAGGGAATATCTTCTACCGCACTGAGGAACAAAAAGTGTTTTGTTTCTCAGCAAGCCACCTTTTGGAAAGGGAATTTCTTGTGAAAAAATTTGTGGTCATGAGGTAGAACTGGAAGCAGTTCCAGCTATACAAACTATAGCTGATGATTTGGTAAAACCGGAGGATTCAATAGTTTCCAATGAATCTCAGCCTCTCCGCCGATCTAGTAGGGTTCCTCATCCACCTGAGAGATACTTCGGTTTCTCTATGACAGTGGGAGTGAGGATTGCATCATGAGATGATGACCCAACTAGTTTCGAGCAGGCCATCAGGAGTGGGGACTCTGTAAGAATGGCTGGATGCTAAGCGATCTGAGATGGAATCCATGTACACCAACAAAGTATGGACTTTGGTTGCTTTATCTGAAGGGTTAAATCCCCATCAGGAGAAAGTATACTTGAGAAGATTACTTGGTGTACATGGAAAAGTTGAGACTTTCAAAGCTAAGACTTGATGCAAAAGGTTCTCGTCATAGACCAGGTGTGGATAATGTTGAAACCTTTTCTAATGCCTATGCTTAAGTCCATCCAGATCCTACTTGCCATTGCTACATACCATGACTACGATATCTGGCAGTTGGGTGTCATGACTGCTTTTCTAAATAGTGATTTAGAAAAGAGCGTCTATAAGTACACAGCCAGAAAGCTTCGTAAACAGTGGGAGCAGCGGAAACGTGTGCAAGTTGCTTTATGAGTTAAAGCAGGTATCGTGAGTTGGAACATCTGTTTTGATGTGGTAGTCAAAGAGTTTGACTTCATCGAAATGGTAGATAAACCTTGTATAAACAAAAAGGTAGTAGGGAGTATGGTGGTAATCCTTGTATTGTACGTGGATGACATACTCTTGATAGGGAAGGAGTTTCCTATGCTATGCTCGATCAATCTCCTCTTATCACAAAGATTCTCCATATAGGATCAAGGTGATACCTCATAAATCCAGGGTTTTGGATCTATGAGATAGATCTAAGTGGATGTTAGGATTCTCACTTGGTGTAGTGAGATGGTATCAATCGATCCTGGGGAGAATCACTGGATATCTTCCAGGATGGTAAGATCGACTGAATGTCAGTCACATGCATTGTCTTTACCCTCAGTGGAGGGAAGGTATGTTGGAAGAGTTCCAAGCTAGATACCGTGACACACAAGACGATAAAGGCTGGATACATTGCTACCAAAGATGCTACCAAAGAAACAGTCTGGGTGTATACAAGTTCATGAGATGAACTTTGTTCCTACCATTATGTGACAATGGAGTTTTGGCTTTGGCCTAGGAACCCCGTCCCATCAGTGATCCAGACATATTCTTAGGCAGTATCACCTGATCATGGAGATGGATGATCTCCAGGAAGATCGAGGTCAGGAGAGTAGACACAGAGGTGAACAGGGCGGATCCACTCACAAAGGCCTATTCCCAGGAGAGACTTATATGGGATGGTTGAGCATGAGATACTTCAACCACTGCTGATTGTTGGGTATGAGATACTACAACAGATGGCCTTAGTGCAAGGGGGAGATTGTTAGTGATATGTATGCCCTAGAGGCCATTACTGTATATACGATGTATATTGTAGTGGATGCTTGGACATATATATGGAGGACTTTCTTGCTCGACATGATAGTATGCTATCTGATTGCTCTTTATCTTAACATGTACACTGATTGTCTCTATGTTACATGTTGATAAAGCGCTTAGGATGAGTACTTGACTACCAGGATTATGATGTAGATCATACCAGTGGGCACAGTGTAGTCGCTAAGTATATCCTTCAAATGTTCCTAGTCGTAGGAATATCGAGATAGGGCATCGATATGCCAGAGTAGACTAGCGTATAGCTTCTCGACCCATGTAGATGGGCGATGGATGATCCTATATCCATTGGTGTTTGACATCATAGACATTATACAGGTGCTCAGTGGAGACTGGGTACACTGGACGGACTCGCCGAGAACTCCCAGATGGTATTATATTTCACGTCAGATGGCAGTTCTCTGGTGACACTGGTACAGGTTAGTCTGTAGACCCGAGATCGTCATAGAGTCTTGTGTGATTCCCACTGTGCTTTGATTTCCACCTTACTACGTTCAAGGGAACATGCAAAACGGTGGCTTTTGGGTATAGTCCCGAGTCACATGGAGGCAATGAGCGATAAGAGGAGTTTCGCCTCTCCCGGTATTGGGAGTTGTTGTTGCGCTGTGCTCGATTAGCTATAATAGGAAGTCCCTGGCCAGGGCTGCTTTAGAGATATACTGGTAAGTGTTATCAGTAGTTTCTCGACCCGTTATGAGCCTCATGTCGACATGACTTATCGAGTTACTGGGGTCTGACGTTTAAAACCCCTAGACGAGATATGCGACATATCAGACGAAGAGACCGGACTGTACGGTAGTGTTACTGATTGGATTCGCAGGAGTGTGAGTAGGCTTGCTTGTTGATCTTTTGATCGCCCAATACCCGGGTGGTCGTTACCTTTAGCATACCGCTTGCGTCTTGTGGGTGTTTGATATGATCATCACCTACTGCTGGCGTATTGACGAGTCTTTAGAGCCCTACACAGAGGTTTCCTGGCTCAAGCGAAACGAAGTAGGAGCGCATATGTGATATGTGCGGGACCGAGAATGATACAATATGAGATACCGTATTCTATTCTCGCGATTTGTGACATTGGTCGGTTATATGCGATATAGCCGGGTTATCGGATCAAGTGTTGATTCAATAAGTTGTTACACATGATATTAGTCGGTTATATGTGATATTGCCGGATTATTAAATCAAGAGTTGATTTGATAATTTAATGTATAATTATATATTTGATATATTACATTACATTAACCAGTATTAGCTCACTTATGATTTCTTTTCTCACTTGATGTGCACATTGTATATATATGTGATATGTATATTTGTGTACATGTATTGCATCATGCTTGATGATACATGCAAGATGGGTGTATGAGACTTAGACCATGCAAGGGTTAAGTTAGGGTTTGATATTTATGAATTAAGTTATCACAAATTAGTTGGATTTAGTCAATAATTCAAGCTTGGATGAAGCTTATAGAAGATTGACCAAGTCCACTCTTTTGTCATAGCTTAAGATATTTGTTAACCCAACCTTAACCCTTGCCCTTGGTTTATTCTCTACATGAGTTAGGCATGAGAGGGCTTAACTCACCCATGGCTGCAATTATTCATTTTTCATTTGAGTTCATTTCTTCTTCTTCCTTCTCAAAAAGCTTTCTAGTTTCAATGGAGTTGTGAGAAAAAGTGTGAGAAAATGAAATCTAAAGTGAGCCCACTTCCTACTCCATCATCCTCTACTACTTGCCATTTAGTATAGGGTGTTTTCTTCACTAATTCCATAGTTAGTGAAGTGATAGCTTGGGTTAGTATCTCCTCGACGTAGATCATCTTCGGCCTCGAAGACTTCGAAGAAAGCATATTCGTTTCTTCATGGGAGCCTCTCTAGAGTCCGGAGTTTACGATCACAGCGAAAAGGACTACTATATGGAGCTATTGAAGTGAATGACCGGTCTATAAAGGTTGTATTCCTTACTCACTATCCTTACTCACTAGACCTGCAAAGTGTTTGCATTTATATTTCCGTCGATTTCTAGTTAACGATTCTTAGTTAGGGTTATTTAAAACGGTAAATTTTTGAATTTGGCATGGACGATGCCTCCCGAAACCTTGCTTCCGTCTTAGGTAACCCTGCAGGGTGTGTGTTAGTGTCTGGAATATTGATGCAGTGGTATTGCTTGTTTTGCCCATTTTGGATATTTTGTTATCTTTTGTTCAGGGGCAATTCGAGGTGTTTCGATGTCGATAATTTAACATTGTTTAAATTTTTATCAGTACATGAATTACTATCTGCAATCGTGAATGTCATTTGAGCGGTACAACTCGTCTAATTGCTATATGTTCTTTTAGACGAGTTTGCGAACGTGACATTCACGTTGATGTTCTGTGTTGTGCTGTGTTGTGGATGGATCGTCGTGGTGGATAGCTTGGGTGCAATGTTAATACAGTTTAGTTTCATTTGTACATTTGATATTGCGGGGCGGGCGTCCGACATGTGGATTGTCTTCACTGCCCGTTTGTATATTATTTGTTTGGGGCACGACCGGATTGAGGTCGATGTCACCCTTGTACATATTATTTTCTTTTCTGTACTAGGATTACCCCGCGGTGGAGTGCACGAATAGCCGGGTTCTGGAGGGCAACTGGTCTGCATCTCATGGCGTTGAGACGGAGGGGACCTTACTATAGAATTGGCGTGCTATTCGCCGCCCTCATAGAGGGTATAGGTTGACCCACGGAGGGGTGCCCAAGTTACCGGATTCCATGAAGTGCCGGGTGGCCCATTCAATTTGATGAAGGGGGTTGTCTCAATTCTGGTTTTGGCGGGTAACTTGCCGCGCTCGTAGGGGTCTAGGTTTTCATTGCACAGGCTATCCACACGACAGGGAACTTCGGGTCTCATTTGCGGCTTAAGTGAAACCCGGGGCTCCAAGATTATCCACCATTCTGTGTTGCTTTTGTGATGCTTCTGTGATGTTGCTTTATATCATGCCTAGGACGATTGTTATATATATTAATATATATACTAGTAGATGTTGTATATGTTTTGCACCCGCGCTAGTCCAGTCCCTGCTCTGTCGTTAGTTAAGTAAACCTAACGGTGATGACGGGACCCAGTGGCGAATGCGGATGGCATATACTACATCATATTTTCGTTCTTTTCAGGTGTGATTAATTGATGGGACTGCATTGATTCTTATCAATGTAAGGATGAAACAAAACTATATGATGTTGTTGGAACCAAGTTTTTAAAAACTGATATTACAGACGTTTTCTTTTGCTTTGCACAGTGGTATTCGGTTATGAATATCCAGCACCTCAATCAACGAGGCAAGGGCCAAGATCCTTTCACCGGGAGTGACCCCTTGGGAAGAAGTTTGCGTCAGCGTAATAACTTCACTATAATCGATTCTTTTGCTTTGCATCATAGTATTCAGTTTGGAATATCCTACACCTAAATCGACGAGGCAAGGGCCGAGATCCCTTCACCGGGAGTAACCCCTTGGGCAGAAGTTTACGTCAGCGTAATAACTTCACTATAGTCGACTCTTTTTCTTTGCATCATGGTACTCAGTTTGGAATATCCTGCACCTCATTCGACGAGGAAAGAGCCGAGATCCCTTCACCGGGAGTGACCTCTTTAGCAAAGGTTTTCGCCACTATACATTTGTAAAAACCACTTGGATTCCTTCAACGACATCAAGTTCATTACGTTAAAGGTTTTTCGCCGAAAACCAGCCGTAGCCCTCCGTCATTTCTTACGAGTATTATTTAGTATTCATGATGCGTTTGTTGACCTAGTCAAGGCGTAGTGTTTGGTAGCTAAGTGGTGCTTGTTTGTTGCATTTTTAAAATACGATTGGTTAGGACAGTAGTGCGGTCTTGTTGAACTAGTCAAGGGCACGTGCGGGTGGGTTTAATGCAATCCGGGATAATGACGGGTTGAACTTGACTAGTGGTTTATGGTTTGTTGACCTAGTCAAGGCCATAAACCGCTTGGGGCAAAAATCACATCGGGAGTTTCAAACATACAGGAAACTTGCCAGGCTTGCGCATACCTTCTGGAGTGTGGTAACTTAAGTGGATTCCATCAAGTTATTATGCGATAATAGTTGGATCCCGATTCCCACTAAAGAGTAGGATTACTCCTCGGGTGATTTTAGATGATCCCAACTGATTCTCCTTTTGGTTTGGAGGAGAATTCGAGGAAACAGTAGGAGCCATCCTGATTAGATAAAGTGATTAACCATTCTGATTTAGGTTAGAGTGCACACTGAGTGTTTCTTTTCTCTCTCTCTCTGGTAGCGACCATAGCCCGACCCTAGACTAGAACTCATAAACCAAGTTAACCGAACCTTCTTAAAACATACTGGCTTTTGGATTGTCAGAGTTGCATACTTCATTGCCACTTCTATATTGAAAGTCTACGGTAGCACCCTGGCCGTCTGTCCGAGGCCAAAAATGCGGAAACAAAACTTTTTCAAACTAGAAACCGGCGCTATCGTATGCTTTTTCCCGGATCGAACCATTAACCTACTACTAGCTATCTAGAGAAGGGATAGAAAGGCTATACCGATCGATCCGTGTCCTTCGGTCTTTGGCCACCATCCCAACCTCCCCGCGGCAACTTCGGTCTCGATCTTCTCGTCGGAAAGGGCACCACATCTACGAGTCTTTTTACGGGCTCCCGCTTCATCCGAAGCAACTCGGGCACGAAGTGTGCTAGCCGACGTGTCCAAGGTGTTGTAGAGAATGTTTGTGATCACTTTGTCTCTTGCATCGATTGCATGGATGGAGGTTGAAGGTGTTTCCATTCATGGAGATTATGAGCTAGAAGAAGAAGAAGGAGGAGAAGCTTTCTCTTCTTTTCTTTTCTTGTGTTAGAATGATAAAATGAGAGAGAGTGAGTTTTAAAAATACAAAACCAAACTCTAGATCATAGCAGCCCCTCTCTCTCTCTTCTCAACATATTAACACAAAACAATCTCATAATGTGACATTTACACACTAAAAGAGACCATGAGTCACCATATATGTCCATGTCACATTTAATGCATCTCATGATGAATTCTAGCTCATAATTACCATTTACAAACATTAATCCAAATGTTTGCAACAATAAAAAGATACGACAACATCTAAAGTAAACTCGTGACGGATCACAAGGATACCCCTCACCTGTATATGCATACCTGCACCCGCATTCCGACTGAATGCGAATGCGATGAGACTAAAGTAATCCAACAAATCTAATACTAGGATCCGGCTTAAACCAAAGCCCACTAGTATGATCCACCCGATCATGATCCGTGCACTACCGCACGTATATGATCGAACCCTGCCATATATCATACGGCCTCTACAACGTTTCGCCCGAAACTTGAGAAACTGTCTGTGGGGGACTCTAAAGACTCGTCAATACTTTGGCTGTGGATTTAACCACTAGCACGTCAGCGGTACTAGCTGTACGTAACGGGCTACCAGGTATTGACCCAAGGGAGGTCGATGAGCGAATTCATCCTGACACCCTACTGAGCCTGTCAGTGACAATATACGTACAGTCCGGTCCGTTCGTCTATGAGCATTGCATGGCGGGCCTAAGGGGTTGGTGAAAGTCAGACCCCCAAAAGCGGTACAAGTCTTGTCGGAGTGTAGCCCAGAACACCCTGAGATACTACTGGAATACCTACCAGTAAATCTCCTGCCTTGGCCAAGAACTTCGTGTAATGGCTCTTCTAGACACAGCGCGACCTCACCCCCAATACCGGGAGAGACGAAACCCCTGCCGATCCGCTCACTGCCTCCATGTGGCTCGGGACTGTACCCAACTAAAACCTGTTTGCACGACTCCTTTGAGCCGTGGTAGGGTAGTAATCAAAGCACAGTGGGAACTCACACGAGACAAATGACGATCTTAGGTCGATGAACTAACCTGTACACATGTCACCAAGGAACTGCTATCTTACGTCAGGTATAATACCAACTAGCATGTTCCCGGCGAGTCCTTTCCGGTGTACTCATAACCCAATGAGCACCTGCATACATCTTAGGTGATCCAATCGACACCAATGGCTTGTGAGACCGGCCACCGCCCCTCGTCGGGGTCTCGACTGTATACACTAGTCTACTAATGGAGTATCGATGCCCAGTCTTGAAACTCCCACGACTAGGGACCTTTTATGGATGTGCTTATAGACCCCAGCTCCCACGTATATGATCGCCATCATACTGCTGGCCGTCAAGCAAGAATCCTAAGGGCTCTATCAATGTGCAATAGTGACCTATAAGGTCACCTGAAGCAGTACACGATGATAAAGATAAACCAGATAGTATACTATCATCTTGAGTAAGACTTTCCTACCGGCATAGGTCCTCCCTCAATCATTGCAATCACGTGCCTGTGATCCAATAATTGACTTTGAGGGCACTATATCCAACAATCTCCCACTTACACTCAAGGCTAATTATTGCGATGTCGCATAGTCATAGCCCGTGTGATATCGAACACCCAACTCCTCTACTAATCAGTTTCACAAAACCCATTTGTGAAACTATTGCGTTCGAGGAATAGCCTCAGTTAGTGGATCCGCCCTGATGTTTCTTTTTATGTCTCTCTTTATCTCAAGTTCGCGGAGAAAGCCATCTCCCGAAATGAGCAATACCTGTCTTAGAATATATCTGGATATCTGATGGGACCTAGTTCATAAATGAACTCCAAATCCAAACTTCTTAGACTGTATCGTCAACTGAAACCAATCAGTATCCTGTGCCATACCTCCCTCAGTATCCGCTTGGACCACCTGTCCAAAATACTGCCCTTCGTCAGAGGGAAAACTATAACTCTGACAGTCACTCTGTCATCCAGGTCACCTTGGAAGCCTGGAATGATAACCGTCTCCTGAAAGAGACTGTTTGTTATCATATCCCTAGAACATCCACTTATGTTCTAAAACTGCTTCCGAATGTTTCTCCAGGATTGGATCAATATCACAACTTATTGCATCTTATGCAAAAACAACATCTGGTGTGGTACTTGACATCTCATGATTGACTCAATTGCCTAAGCAAGTGATATGCCAACCATGCACATCCCTCTCCCCTTTAGTCTGCAAGACACCTTTAGAGAGGGTGACTCCATCACCTGCAGGTACACTACCATGCCAGGAGTCGTCCATTCTAAAACACCTTTAGAATGCTGTCTAAGTACCCTGATTGGGACACTTCCCAAATCTAGATCTAAAACCATAGATCTAGTAACCAGAATGTCTGATATAATATCCAATTCCTATGTGGAAAAACCACTGTGTGACAACCAAAGTATAACCGATTGTAGTATAGGAATATCACTTCCTACTCTGTGTATGTCATCCAAATACTAGGACATCACACCCTACTACCTTCTTAACAGATCCATCCCCTATTCTGATGAAGTCAAACCTATGACTGTCACATCAGAAATAGATGATCTATCTCCGCTATATCCGCTTTAGTCCATAAATAGACATAAGCTACTTGTCCACTATGCTTCCGTTGCGCCCACTGACTATGACAACCCTCTGGCGGAGTCATATACACGTACACTTCTAAAGCTAGTCTAGAATGATGCTATACTTATCCTCCTGCCGGGTCTCACAATCTGGAACAACAGCAATGGCAAGTCTGGGTAAACAAGAACCTCCCTGTCACCGTTCTTGAGGCTACCGGAGTACCTTTCGGGTGCCTGAGGTTACCCACCATATCTACGGAGTGGCTAATGGAGTGTCAAACCAGATTGAATCTTTAGGTCCTAACAAATTTTCAGTAATCGTTTGCGGTTTTGGAATCACTTCCAGTTCTACCATACTCCTACTACTGTTTTCTGAAAAAATCCATTTTTATTAAAACTGTGGCAAGTCAAGAACAATATCACTATTGATCTTCCAGATGGTAGAAAGTCAACCCTCGTCATAGCCCGGGTCAACCCACAAACAGCCATTACAGAAACGTGCCTTGAGTTATCCAGAGTCTGGTTTTAAGCATAAGCCGGACAACTCCCCGTACCTTAACATTGTTAAGATATGAACTATTCTATATCCAATATAGAAATAGATGCACTAGTTTAATTGGAACCCGATTCAAATCATGCAGCTGTCTCCAGTGCATGTGAACTAAATGGAGAGAGGCCGATCAGCATTACTCAACTTAGGAATATATCTAGATATGAGTAACCTGAAAGAGAAGCAAGTTCTCATAATCATTACTATCAACTGAATACCATACACAAGTATCTACATCTTCGATCACCTTGAAGAATCCTGATACTTGCAATACCTGGTTCTCTACTTTATTCTTATATCTATAACTTCTCAAAACTTAGACCTTGCATTCTACGAAACACATGTCTAAGAACTAGAGAAGTCACAAGTAAAAAAAATACAGTACGAGTACCAACCCCTCTGTCCTCATAGACACTGGACAACATACAATACTCTGTATAAGTCCCCTGAGTCTAATAACTCATTCCCTGTGTGTCGTAGGTTGAAAACTGTACTTATGGTTAAGAAGAATTACACCGCTGTTTAATGCTCCTTAACTAATCATCCACTGATATAGATAAATATCATGGACATAATTTCAAAAAGTTATATCTCACTTTAAAAAAATAAACATACAGATATATCAATTTGAAATTGGTGCATAACAACGGATGTTCAAAACCAAATATCTGTCGTCTGGCAAACAACCCAGGCGATTTCCCCAACTATCACTAATTACAACAAATCTCGATATAATGAGGATGATCACCCAATTCCCAATAACTTACTCCCACTCATCATCTGTAAAACCATACAGATGTGAGAATCAAACCTGGTAAATATATACCCTGGAGCAAGGGCTAATTGGGAAATCAGTTTTCTTTTAATAGTACACAGTGAAACTGAAACATGTAAATGTTTCGGAGGGGTATCCGGGTATCCTTAGTAATGCCTCTTCCATTATCAGATTCACAACTGTAACCGTATATTTCTTTGTCATCTCTCCAAATCCCTTTATATGTCTTTAGTCATTACCTTCTGTACACCCATTTAGGCCAAATGGTTTTCTTCCTTCCCTACCGTTCGGCACCGGCCTATGGTTTGGAAAAAGACTATCCAATAAGCGTAATAGGTGTACTATCCTAATCCTAGGAGCACTCGCAACCCGAGAGAAGGTAAAGATAAAAGAAAACTGAATAAAACCTTATTCCTATTTCTCCTGAACCACAATCCATCCCCGAACTGGAACAAGTTCCTTCGAGTTCGTATATAACCATACGATGGAGTATCCAAATAACTGTGGATCTTCGTAGTGATACGGAGTGTCCTGGAGAAATACAAAGGTGAAGTAGGAGTGGCGATGAAATACTTGGTTTGGTCATGAATAGTAGTCGCAATTTACTTTGCCCTCTTACTAATCCCTTTATTTATCTTAACTTATTACCTTCTGTACACCATCGTTAGGCTAATTGGTTTTCTTCATTCCCCACCGTTCGGCACCTACCTATGGTTTGGAAGAAGACTATCCAATAAGTGTAATAGGTGTACTGTCCTAATCCAAGGAGCACTCACAACCTGAGAGAAGGTAAAAGGAAAAGACAACTGAATATTCTTATTCATTTTCTCCAGAACCAGAAACCATCCTCGAATATGGAACAAGTTCCTTCGAGTTCGTATATAACCATACGATGGTTTTATCTAATGGAAGTGAATATTCATAGTAATACGGGATGTTCTGGAGAAAAGGGTAAAAGCAGGAGTGGCAATGAGGTATGCAACTCTGACAATCCAAAAGCCAGTGTTTTAAGAAGATTCGATTAACTTGATCACTGAGTCATAGTCTAGGGTCGGGTTGTAGGGTTCCTAGGCACACTAAGGAGGTCTCACAAGGCATCAACCATGCCAATTTCAAATTTTACGGGTGCCGAGAAACCCTAATACGGATCGTTAACTAGAATATTAGGCGAACACATGCAACTAGTTAACAACTTAACTAAAAGAACGGAAATACAACCTTTGTAGATCCGATTCTCCACCTCCATAGCTCCGCAATGAAGTCTCCTCGCTTTCCAAATCGAATCCCGGGCTCTAGCGTCGGCTTCATCGGAAAAATGGGCGGGCTAGGTCGTCGACTTCGATGCCGAAGATGATCTATGTCGAGGCATCACAAGATCAAGCTCCCACTTCACCAAGTCATGAAACTTGTGAAGAAAACACCCTATACTACTTGTCAAGTGGTAGAGGATGAAGAAATAGGAAGTGGGTTCACTTTAGAATTGGATTTCTCACTCATTTTCTCAAGTTGCCATTGATGGAGGCAAGCTTCTTCATGTGAAGAAGAAGAAGATGATGATGATGATAATATCATAAGTATATTCAAAATAGAAAAGAAAAATCAATTCTTATCATATACAAACCATGGTTTAGTGTAGAGATTTAACTAAGGTTAGATGGAGTGGTTAGGGTTAAGCATGAGACAAAATGGTCACTTAGTCAAAGCTTCATGAAGCTTCAAGATGCAACAAAGAAAGCCACCATTTTTCTCATTATGCCATTTATTTTCCAAAAAGAATAAATAAATAAATAAATGAATAAGAAAATAAAACCCTAACCATTCATATAACCATGGTTTAATCTTTACACAAACCCAAGTTATCATGTATCATCAAACATGATACAAACTTGTGCACAAAAATATATCACATATACAATGTGCACAAACAAGTGAGAAAAACCATTTAAAGTGAACCAATACTAGTTAATGCAAAGTAATATATCAAATATATAATTATGTATTAAATCATTAAATCAACACTTGATTTAACGATCCGGTCATATCGCATATAACCGACTAATATTCAATGTATCGGCTTACCGAATCAATCCTTGATTCGATAACTAGGTTATATCGCATACAACCAATCAATACATTCATCGCGAGAATAGAATACGGTATCACATACACGCATTATTCTCGGTCCCGCACATATCTCATATGCGCTCCTATTTCATTTCGCTTGAGCCAGGAAACCTCTGTGTAGGACTCTAAAGACTCGTCAATACGCCGGTAGCAGATGATGATCATATCAAGCACCCACAAGCCGCAAGCGGTCTGCTAAACGTAACGGCCACCCGGGTATTGAGCGATCAGAAGATCGACGAGCAAGCCCACTCACACTCCTGTGAATCCAACCAGTAACACTTACCGTACAGTCCGGTCTCGTCGTCTGATATGTCGCATATCTCGCCTAGGGGTGGTAAACGTCAGACCCCAATAGCTCAATAAGTCATGTCGATATGAGGTCTATAACAGTTCGAGAAACTACTGGTAACACTTACCAGTAAATCTCAGCAACCCTGGCCAGAGATTTCCGGTTATAGCCAATCGAACACAGCGCAACATCAACTCCCTACACCGGGAGAGACGAATCCCCTCCTATCGCTCATTGCCTCCATATGATTCGGGACCGTACCCAAAAACCACCGTTTTGCACGCCCTCTTGGACGTGGTAATATGGAAATCAAAGCACAGTGGGAACCACACAAGACTCTATGACGATCTCGGGTCAACAGACTACTCTGTACCAGTGTCACCAGAGAACTGCCATCTGACGTATGGTATAATACCATCTGGGAGTTCTCGGAGAGTCCGTCCAGTGTACCCAGTCTCCACTGAGCACCCGTATATCATCTCTGATGTCAAACACAAATGGATATGGGATCATCCATCGCCCATCTGTATGGGTCGAGAAGGTATACGCTAGTCTACTCTAGTATATCGATGCCCCGTCTCGATACACCCACGACTAGGGACTTTGAAGGATGTACTTATAGTTTATCTGTCCCCACTAGTATGATCTGCATCATAGTCCAGGTAGTCAAGTACATATCCTAAGGGCTTTACCAACATGTAACAGAGAGACAAGCAGTATACACGTTAAGGTAAAGAGCAACCAGATAGCATACTATCATGTTGAGCAAGAAAGTCCTCCCTATATATGTCCCAGCATCCACTACAATGTACATCCTATGTACAGTAATGGCCTCTAGGGCATACATATAACTAACAATCTCCCACTTGCACTAGGGCCATCTGTAGCAGTGGTTGCAGTATCTTATACTCAACCATCCCATAAAAATATCTCTCTGGGAATAGGTCTTCGTGAGTGGATCCGCCGTGTTGTCCTCTGAGTCTACTCTCCTAACCTTGATCACTCTGGAGATCAA
This sequence comes from Agapanthus africanus, assembly GCA_030015575.1. NCBI lineage: Eukaryota > Viridiplantae > Streptophyta > Magnoliopsida > Asparagales > Amaryllidaceae > Agapanthus > Agapanthus africanus. Next base: position 181,270,467 of record CM057350.1, on the reverse strand, counting down.
CCATCTCCATGATCAGGTGATACTGCCTTAGAATATGTCTGGATCACTGATGGGACGGGCGTTCCTTGGCATAAGCCACAACTCCATTGTCACACAATGGGAGGAACTAAGTTCATCTCATGAACAAATATACATCCAGACTGCCTCTTTGGTAGCATCTCAAGTAGCGATGTATCCTGCATTTATCGTCTAGTTAGCCACGGTATCTAGCTTGGAACTCTTCCAACATACCGTCCATTTTCTGAGGGTAAAGACAATGCCTGTGACTGACATTCAGTCGTCTGTATCACCCTGGAACCCTTCCAGTGATTCTCCCCAGGATCGATTGATAACATCTCACTACTACAAGTGAGATTCCTAGCATCCAATTACATCTATCTCATAGATGAATACTTAGGATTTAGGAGGTATCATTTTGATCCTATATTGAGAATCCTTGTGATAAGCGGAGATTGACCGAGCGTAGCATAGGAAACTCCTTCCCTATCAAGAGTATATTGTCCTTGTACTCTACGAGGATCACTACCATACTCCCTATTACCTTCTTGTATATACAAGGTTCATCTACCATTTTGATGAAGTCAAACTTTTTGACTACCACATCAAAACAGATGTTCCAACTCCGCGATGCCTGCTTTATCACATAAAATATCTTGCACATGTTTCCGCTGCTCCCACTGTCTACGAAGCCCTCTGGCTGTGTACTTATAGACGCTCTCTTCTAAATCATCATTTAGAAAAGCAGTCATGACACCCAACCACCAGATATCATAGTCATGGTATGTAGCCGTGGTAAGTAGGATCTGGATGGACTTAAGCATAGCCACTTGAAAAGGTTTCATCATTATCCACGCCTGGTCGATGACGAAAAGCTTTAACAAGTCTAGCTTTGAAAGTCTCAACTTTTCCATCTACACCGAGTAATCTTCTCAAGATATACTTGCTCCTGATGGGGATTTAACCCTTCAGATATAGCAACCAAAGTCCATACTTTGTTGGTGTATAAGGATTCCATCTCAGATCACTAAGCATCCAGCCATTCTTACAGAGTCCCACTCCTGATGGCCAGCTCGAAACTAGTTGGGTCATCATCTCATGATGCAATCCTCGCTCCCACTGTCATAGAGAAACCGAAATATCTCTCAGGTGGGTGAGGAACCCTACTGGATTGGCGGAGAGGCTGAGGTTCGTTGGAATCTACTGAATCCTTTGGTTCTACCAAATCATCTGCTGTTGTTTGTATAGCTGAAACCTTTCCAGTTGTACATAACAGACCTTGCCTCGAGCTTGTCCGGATTTTTCTTTTAGACATAGCCCGGACAACCCCAAATCTTAACCAACTTAAGAGATGGGCTCTTTTCATTCCATATCTCATATGGAGTGGTAGGCAGTGATCTGATTCGAACCCTATTCAATAGGTATGCAGCTTCTCAAGTGCATAACTCCCTAAAAGGAAACAGGTAACTCAGTATCACTCATCATAGAGCACACCTTATCACATAGGGTGTGATTGCTCCGCCCCGATATACCATCGTGCTATGGTGTATACGGAGGAGTAATGCTGAGAGAGAATCTCATTCTCCTTTAGAAAAGTCCAAGAATTTCGTGCTCAAGTATTCTCCTCCTTGATCTCATCAAAGGACATAATACTTATACCCGTATTGGTTCTCTACTTCTAACTTATATTCTGTGAATATCTCAAAAGGTTCTGACTTGTGTTTCAACAGGAACACATGTCTGAATCAAAAGAGATCATTAGAGAATTTAATGAAGTATAAAGAACCGGTCTTGGCAAATGTAGACAGGGGACCTTACATACATCAACATGTATCATCCTAAGAGTTCACTAACTCTTTCTCTGTTTCCAGTAAATGGAGCTATGGTCATCTTATCTCTGTGACATGACTGGCAAGTTTCATAAGATGTAAATTCAAACTGATTTAAATATGCATCTAAAATGTAACTTAAGCTAGTCGGGTCGCATTGATATGACCTAGTCTACAATACCTCAAGAAGGATTCATTCATATCTGAACTCTTCCTCTTGTGTGTGTTCCGTATACTAAGAACTGTAGTTTGATTTAGAACATCAATGCTTTTAGATAACGTGCCTGAACCGATCAACTTTTGATATAGGAAATGTTCAAAACATTATCCAAATATACAAAATTTTATCATTTCTTTACTAATAAAGAGATTGATATGATTTTTTATATCAGGTTCGGTATCTAATAACATTCGTTCAGAATCAATGTATTTGGAATACAGGGTGACAGTGACCGACAGACTTGGTTGCAACACTTGCCCCGTTTTCTGCCTCATGAAACTTATCACCCGTTCTCAGTTCTCTACCTATCTGTAGCCCTATGTAACAGATTACATATCTGGGATCCTGATCTGGTATCATATACCCAGGATGCGGAGGATACTGAGAAACAGTTCTTTATAATGAACACACCCGAAGATGATGCATCAGCATGCACTCTCTTCGTTTGGGCGGCACGGGAATTCTGGTAATCCCCAATTTCCTACTCTATCTTATAACAATTATAAGTTAGAGCGGGACCAACGTTCCCCAGCTCAGTATAACAAGCGGGTTCGGTTAATATTCCGTATTATTATCTTGATTAAGGCGTGATATGGTCGCTACCTGGAGAGAGAGAGAGAAGAAAACACTCAGCGTGCGCTCTTTCAAGAATAGATTGGTTATTATTTTATCTAATCAGGATGGCTCCCACTGTTTTTATCAAATCTTCCTTCAAACCCTAAAAGGAAAGACTAGCCGGGATTAATTACACACTACAAGTTCGCCAATCTTTCAGCCAGGCCAGTGTCGGTACTTTGAGGGAGGTTCCCCGTGCTTTCGCACGAACTTAATTAATGTAAACCTCGTTTTCCCAGAGGCGTAACCCCGTTAACACCTTTCTAGACACCTACTTGATCGGCTAATTGTAATGTGTAAAACTCTCCCAGGAGTAACTCTTACTCGCAGAGGGTATCGGGATCCAACTATCTCATAGAAGGTATGCAATCTCATTGCAAATTTCAACACTTGAAATTCCCGATAATATTTTGCCCCTAGCGTGCTATGACCTTGACGCATGCCAAACAACCCATAGTCCGCTAGTCAAGTTCAACCCGTACATTTCTTGATTGAATTAAACCCACCCGCACGACCCTTGACGCATGCCAAACAACGCCGTACGAATACCCTAATCCAATCGCATCGTATGCTAGCAGATAAGCACTAGTTAGCTACCGTACACTACGCCTTGACGCATGCCAAACAACCGCAGCACGAATACTAACTAGTACTTATCTGAAATGACGGAAGGCTACGACAGGTTTTTCTGAAAACCTATTGCGTAATGAACTTGATATCGTTGTAGAATCAAATGTTTTTAAAATGGAGTGTTTTTGAGGCTTTTCTAGTTTTGCTAAAGGAGTCACGCCCGGTGAAGGGATCGTCAGTCCTTTCCTCGTCGAATGAGGTGCGGGATATATCATATATATCACTGTGCAAAGCAAAAACTCTTAAAAGCAATCAAAAGACAAACCGAGTGTGTAGCATCAGCCAGTTATTGCTAAAGGAGTCACTCCCTGTGAAGGGATCTCGGTCCTTTCCTCGTCGAATAAGGTGCAGGATATATCATATATACCGCTGTGCAAAGCAAGAACTGTAGCTACCTGTTTTATTTTTAGAAATTCGATTCTACAACATCTTAGGTTTCTTTTACTTTCATTAATCACATTAATGAAGTCCCATCATTTAAGCACCTAAACATCACAGATAAATACGGCGTACACTTATGCCATCCGCATTCGCCTCGATGTCCTCTCGTGCACCGTTAGGTTAGGTAACTAACGGCAGAGCGGGGCAGGGCTAGCGCGGGTGTAAAACATAAGTAACGTCTATATAATATATCATATATACTATATACAGTATCCATCACAGAACATATCACAAGATCACATCACAGATATCGCAGCAGAAGAATCATATGAAATATTGGATATACTAGGACGTCCGTGTTTTCAATACGAGCCAGTATAAAACACGGATTCCACGGTCGTGATGAATAGCCAAATCCACACCCCTAGACCCCTACGAGAGCGGCAAGCAACCCTACCAATTCTAGAGTTAGAAGACCCGGACTCGACTCCTCGAGTTGGTCTCCCACTGGACTCCAGAACCCGGTTACTTATGCTCCCCTCCTTGGGTCTACCCTAGTGCGGAAAAGTAAATAATATACAAAGGGTGACATCTTCCGCAACCTGGAAGTGCCCCAATGAAAGAATATTACATACAAGTTTTTACATGAATGAAAATGAAAAACACTCATCTCACATAAAAACCCCCGGCTATTCAAACACGACGATCCAATATAACATATCCAGCAACACATAACATCACATGTCATCAACGTAAGTAAACATGCGCATCCCAGTTGTCGTTGACATATAGCAACGAAACCGGCGATATCACATATTACACTTACGGTCACAGAAAAGAAAGTGTAAAACTACAACAGTTGGAATCCGCAATCTCTTTAGACATCGCATGCCTAATCAAATGAATTACTTAGACATCGCATGTCTAACAATTATAAACCCCGCATTTTAGTCTCATTATCGAAAACACTTTTCAATATCAAGTCGGGGAATTCAACAGGATTCCCGATGTTCTGATCGAATGCTCGTCGCAAACTTTACTAGACGGCCGCACCCCCGATGCCATCGACGAAGTGCACCAAGGTGGAACACCGCTGCCGCGAGCACCCGAACGGATGCTTTCGGCGACGAGGTTCTCCTACAGTCACTTGGTCGGGGCTATGGAGTGAGGCTGTCTATTAAGTTTACCCGGTGAGTATCCGCGTACTCTACGTGATTGCGACGGACTTTTGATCACATCAAAATTCCGTGGCAACCGATCAAGTGAGACTAAACTGCTATGTTTATAACATTCATTCAGTTATCTCATAACTTATTGTGAATTCCAATTATTGTATCCCATTCCAGATAATTAGAAAATGTTAAACTTTACGATCGAACATTCAAACACCCAAGTTTTCCCGAAACAGCTCAACACATGAAACAAGTTTAAAAACATCCAGTTCATGCCTCAGTACCAACGGTCCAGCCGTAGAAGGGTCAAGCCAACGCCTCACATGTGGCACGCCGTACTGCCCCAAACCCGAAGGTTCAAAGGGCAGTTCAAGACGGTCACATAATCGAGTTAAGGTTTGTTGTCTTCTAGAGGGTCCATCACGTTACTTGCACTACTTAGAACGTCTTTAAACCACGGAAAAATCCAACACTTGGAAATTTTCCAACAGGGGAAAAGGTGGGTATTTATATCCGGTCGAACTTTTTAACAAATTCAAAAATTATCCGGAAAACACCTAGACAAAATTTGATAATCCGATCAAATCATCGAATCCCCAAAACAACCCAGAATATTCAACTCTTGAATAAATATTAAAAATTCCCAGAAAACTCAGCACCAGGAAACATTAATTACTGTGCAAAACTGAAAGGGTGACGTCATCATCTTGCCGCGGAACCGCCGCAGAAGCCAGGCTTCTGCCGCGGTTCCGCCGCACATTAGACTCTTCTCTTGGAAAATTTTGCATCGTAATTCTTAGAATTCCCTGCTGAATTTTTTAAGCATTTTTAATCTGGAAAAAACCCAGTTTTTAGAAAAAGTCCAGAGAGCGAATTGGTTTTAGGGTTTCGGTTTCGATCGGGTTTCAAACATCGTCTACGCATCGCCTAAGGCTCTAGCTAGGCTCTGATACCACTGTAGGGTTCCTAGGCACACTAAGGAGGTCTCACAAGGCATCAACCATGCCAATTTCAAATTTTACGGGTGCCGAGAAACCCTAATACGGATCGTTAACTAGAATATTAGGCGAACACATGCAACTAGTTAACAACTTAACTAAAAGAACGGAAATACAACCTTTGTAGATCCGGTTCTCCACCTCCATAGCTCCGCAATGAAGTCTCCTCGCTGTCCAAATCGAATCCCGGGCTCAAGCGTCGGCTTCATCGGAAAAATGGGCGGGCTAGGCCGTCGACTTCGATGCCGAAGATGATCTACGTCGAGGCATCACAAGATCAAGCTCCCACTTCACCAAGTCATGAAACTTGTGAAGAAAACACCCTATACTACTTGGCAAGTGGTAGAGGATGAAGAAATAGGAAGTGGGTTCACTTTAGAATTGGATTTCTCACTCATTTTCTCAAGTTGCCATTGATGGAGGCAAGCTTCTTCATGTGAAGAAGAAGAAGAAGATGATGATGATAATATCATAAGTATATTCAAAATAGAAAAGAAAAATCAATTCTTATCATATACAAACCATGGTTTAGTGTAGAGATTTAACTAAGGTTAGATGGAGTGGTTAGGGTTAAGCATGAGACAAAATGGTCACTTAGTCAAAGCTTCATGAAGCTTCAAGATGCAACAAAGAAAGCCACCATTTTTCTCATTATGCCATTTATTTTCCAAAAAGAATAAATAAATAAATAAATGAATAAGAAAATAAAACCCTAACCATTCATATAACCATGGTTTAATCTTTACACAAACCCAAGTTATCATGTATCATCAAACATGATACAAACTTGTGCACAAAAATATATCACATATACAATGTGCACAAACAAGTGAGAAAAACCATTTAAAGTGAACCAATACTAGTTAATGCAAAGTAATATATCAAATATATAATTATGCATTATATCATTAAATCAACACTTGATTTAACGATCCGGTCATATCGCATATAACCGACTAATATTCAATGTATCGGCTTACCGAATCAATCCTTGATTCGATAACTAGGTTATATCGCATACAACCAATCAATACATTCATCGCGAGAATAGAATACGGTATCACATACACGCATTATTCTCGGTCCCGCACATATCTCATATGCGCTCCTATTTCGTTTCGCTTGAGCCAGGAAACCTCTGTGTAGGACTCTAAAGACTCGTCAATACGCCGGTAGCAGATGATGATCATATCAGGCACCCACAAGCCGCAAGCGGTCTGCTAAACGTAACGGCCACCCGGGTATTGAGCGATCAGAAGATCGACGAGCAAGCCCGCTCACACTCCTGTGAATCCAACCAGTAACACTTACCGTACAGTCCGGTCTCGTCGTCTGATATGTCGCATATCTCTCCTAGGGGTTGTAAACGTCAGACCCCAATAGCTCGATAAGTCGTGTCGATATGAGGTCTATAACAGTTCGAGAAACTACTGGTAACACTTACCAGTAAATCCCAGCAACCCTGGCCAGGGATTTCCGGTTATAGCCAATCAAACACAGCGCAACATCAACTCCCTACACCGGGAGAGACGAATCCCCTCCTATCGCTCATTGCCTCCATGTGATTCGGGACTGTACCCAAAAACCACCATTTTGCACGCCCTCTTGGACGTGGTAAGATGGAAATCAAAGCACAGTGGGAACCACACAAGACTCTATGACGATCTCGGGTCAACAGACTACTCTGTACCAGTGTCATCAGAGAACTGCCATCTGACGTAAGGTATAATACCATCTGGGAGTTCTCGGCGAGTCCGTCCAGTGTACCCAGTCTCCACTGAGCACCCGTATATCATCTCTGATGTCAAACACCAATGGATATGGGATCATCCATCGCCCATCTGTATGGGTCGAGAAGGTATACGCTAGTCTACTCTGGTATATCGATGCCCCGTCTCGATACACCCACGACTAGGGACTTTGAAGGATGTACTTATAGACTATCTGTCCCCACTAGTATGATCTGCATCATAGTCCAGGTAGTCAAGTACACATCCTAAGGGCTTTACCAACATGTAACAGAGAGACAAGCAGTATACACGTTAAGGTAAAGAGCAACCAGATAGCATACTATCATGTTGAGCAAGAAAGTCCTCCCTATATATGTCCCAGCATCCACTACAATGTACATCCTATGTACAGTAATGGTCTCTAGGGCATACATATAACTAACACGGGTCATGATCGCTGCCAAAGAGAGAGAGAAAAGAAACACTCAGCGTACACTCTAACCTAGATCAGAATGGTTATCACTTTATCTAATCAGGAAACCTCCCGCTGTAACCTCAAATTCTCCTCCAAACCTGAAAGAAGAATTAGTCGGGATCACCCGAGGAGTAAACCATCTCATCAGTAGGAATCGAGATCCAACTATCATCGCATGATAACGTGATGGAATCCACTCACGTTATTACACTCCAGAAGGTATGCGCATATCTGGCAAGTTTCAGTTTCTTTAGAAACTCCCGATGTTATTTTTACCCCATGCTCTTATGACCTTGACGAAGGCCAACATATCATAAGTCACATGTCAAGTTCTACCCGTCATTATCCTGGTTAATTTGAACCCACCCGTACATACCCTTGACGAAGGCCAAAATAGTAGTACGACTGTCCCGAACTAACGCATCTATCTATGAAACAGAAAAGTAACAAATTGCTACCATACACTATGCCTTGACGAAGGACAACATACATAGCATGAATACTAAGTGCTACCTTTCTGAAATGACGGAGGGCTACGAATGGTTTTTGGCGAAAAACTTTTAACGTAATGAACTTGATATCGTTGAAGGAACCGGATGGCTTTTTATAAAAATATAGTGGCGAAAACCTTTGCTAAAGAGATCACTCCCGGTGAAGGGATCTCGGCACTTTCCCCGTAGAATGAGGTGCAGGATATTCCAACTGAATACCACGATGCAAAGCAAAAGGCAATCGGCTATAGTGAAGTTATTACCCTGACGCAAACTTCTGTCCAAGGGGTCACTCTCGGTGAAGGGATCTCGGCCCTTGCCTCGTCGACTGAGGTGCTGGATATTCATAACCGACTACCATTGTGCAAAACAAAAGAGAACGTCCTTGCAATAACAGCTTTTTATTTTTGAAAAATGTTCCAACAACATCAGAATAGGTTTGTTTAGCTTGCATTGATCCGAATCAATGTAGTCCTATCAATTAATCACACCACAAAAGAACGAAAATATGATGTACGTATATGCCATCCGCATTCGCCACTGGGTCCCGTCATCACCCATTAGGTTACTTAACTAACGACAGAGCAGGGACTGGACTAGCGCGGGTGTAAAACATATACAACATCTACTAGTATATATATATATCAATATATAATATTCGCTCAAGGTGTGATAAAATGCAACATCACAGAACAATACAGATAATCTGGGATCCCCGGGTTTCATAGAGCCGCTACTGAAACCCGACGTTCCCCTGGTCGTGTGGATAGCCTGTGCAATGAAATCCTAGACCCCTACGGGCGCGGCAAGTTACTCGCCAAAACCTGAAGCGAGGCAGCCCCGTTCAACAACGTGAATGGACCATCCAGCAATTCACGGAATCCGGTAACTTGAGCATCCCTCCTTGGGTCAACCTGTACCCACTACGAGTGCGGCGAATAGCCCGCCAATTCTAGAGTAAAGCCCCCTCCGTCTCAAAGCCATGAGATGCGAGCCCGTTTCCCTGTAGAACCCGGCTATCCGTACATCCCACCGCGGGGTAATGCTAGTACAGAAAGTAAACTATATACAACGGGTACATCGACCTCAGCCCGGTCATGCCCCAAAAGAATAATATACAAACAGGCAGCGACGGCAGTCCACATGTTGGACGCTCGCTCCGCAATATCAAATGTACAAATACAACCAAACTGTACTACCATTGAATCCAGGCTATCCATCACGACAAATCTGCAACATCACAGCACAACACAGAACATCAACGTGAATGTCACGTTCACAAATCCGTCTAAAAGGGCTATAGCAATTAGACAGGATTTACCGATCAAATAACATTCACGGTCGCAGATATAATGTAAATACAGTGAACTAACATTTTAAAAATTTTCGATCGACAAAATTTCCCGAAGTGGGCCCCAAGCACTACTGCAGCACTCAAAATAATCTGGGCCCAAACAAAAAATACCAGAAACCCCATTTCCAACTCAGAGAGCACTGTACAAAATTTGGTGCAGTGAAGGATCTTTACTACGGCGGAACCGCGGCCAAAACAAGGGTATGGCCGCAGTTCCGCGGCGAAACAGTACTATCACTTTACCAAATTTTCACAGAACTCTTAAAAAACCCTGCCTATATTTCTGCAGCACACCAAATAATTTTTTGACCACAGGAAAACATCGACAGAAACTGTGACTTGGAAATGCAGTTTTTAGAAATTTCGTCCAATCGAAGTTCTAAACACGTTAGAGCAAGCTAGTAAAGGTTAATGGCGTGGCTCTGATACCATGTAAGTCTACGGTAGTGCCCTGGTGGTCTGTCCGAGGCCAAAAATGCGGAAACAAGACTTTTTCAAACTAGAAACCGACGCTATTGTATGCTTTTTCCTGGATCGAACCATTAACCTACTACTAGCTATCTAGAGAAGGGATAGAAAGGCTATTCCGATCGATCCGTGTCCTTCGGTCTTTGGCCACAATCCCAAGCTCCTCGTGGCAACTCCGGTCTCGATCTCCTCGTCGGAAAGGGCACCACATCTACGAGTCTTTTTACGGGCTCCCGCTTCATCCGAAGCAACTCGGGCACGAAGTGTGCTAGCCGACGTGTCCAAGGTGTTGTAGAGAATGTTTGTGATCACTTTGTCTCTTGCATCCATTGCATGGATGGAGGTTGAAGGTGTTTCCATTCATGGAGATTATGAGCTAGAGGAAGAAGAAGAAGGAGGAGAAGTTTTCTCTTCTTTTCTTTTCTTGTGTTAGAATGATAAAATGAGAGAGAGTGAGTTTTAAAAATACAAAACCAAACTCTAGATCATAGCAGCCCCTCTCTCTCTTCTCATCATATTAACACAAAACAATCTCATAATGTGACATGATTGAAACATTTTCTGACGTGTATATGTAAAAAGTAACGACAATCAAAAAATTATATTGACCGCAATCAAACTACGGTGTCGGATGTAGTTAATGAATGAGTGCGGATCGTCCACAGGGATTGCACAATTCAATTGTATTTTGATACGTTTGAAATGAAATGTTAAGCAACAATAAACGAAAACATGATTCAAGATGTGATTTGTATTCGAGTGTCACTATTCTTTACTCAAGAATCAAGAAACTATAAACAATCAAGAATCGGTAGTTTTGATAATATTTCCAATCAACAATCAAGAATATAAGAGAGGCTCGTAGGAATCGATCGGATCTTTAGACGTGATGTAATCTAAAGGGTTTCGTGTTCTTGTCCTTCGAAGAATTGATACTAGATCAATGGTGATCGACGAGAGTTAGGGCTTTCTTGATGAAATTAGGGTTTCATCTCTTAACCCTTGTTCTTTCGAGGATACCATTTATATTCTAGCCTCTAGCAATTTCAAGAAACGATCGGACCTCCCCAATCTCGAGCGATGTCGATCAAGAAAGCATCGCAACGAATTGGGTCGTCATTTCTTGAACTTGCTAGGGTTTACAAACTCGTGGGATTCAAGAATCGATTACAAATTTGTTACATCATCATACTAAAGATCGTCTCGACTCCTCGACGAGCAGAGTTTTATTCACACATCACCACACAGATAATATTCAAGAATTGTAAAGATAACATGATGCGGAATTTAAAGAAAACAAGATAAAAGAATATCACCTTTTATTTAATCAACAATTTCAATACATTCTTTCAAGAATCTACAAGAAAAAGAAATCGATCGTTGACTCGGCGTCGCTCGTCTCCGTGGATCGTGGATCTACTTTGATCTCTTGCCCGATTGAAGATCGGCTTGGCTCATAAAAGGGTTGAAGGCATCTTGCTTGGCTTGCACTCAAGATCTTGAATTGTTGTTGGATTTAGGGTTAGGGTTTCCTACAAGCTCTCTCACTAAACTTGAGGAAGAGGGGATGAAGAAAGAGATTGGCTAAAAATATCCAAAGTTGAATAGATTTTCTAACATGAGAAATGAGTGAGCCTAGGGTCTTATTTATAGAACTCTCAAACCCTAGGTTTAGGTTTGAATTAGAACTTTCCCTCCCAAAGTTTGTTGAAGAGTTTCTAGAAGGAGTTTGTTAGGAGTTAGCTTAGGGTTTAAGCTAGGGTTTAGGGAAAGTTCTAGAAAGATTAGGCTAGTTTGGGTGTTTGCTGATCTGGTGGAAGTATCTGGAATCTTCTGGAAGTTTGTGTGCATTATTGAGCTGTAGCCACTGAAACAGGAGTTGTGGTGTAAAATTGAGGAGCTGATGTCCTGGGCTCGCCGCGCAACCGCCGCGCTAAGTACCTTTAGGCCGCTCTTCCGCCGCGCATTGATGGGCTTGGGCCTTGGGCTTTCTTCTGTTGCTTGGTACTGATGTTTGGGCCTTTCTTTGATGTTTAGAATTTCAGTTTCCCTTCTGTGTTGATACCGGATTTGAGTTCAGTGAGTTTACGAGCGATTGTAATGGTCGAGCACTGTAATGATCGAGCAAGCTTCTCTTTTCCTGCACAGACTTCGAAACACGGGTTGCAAGATATAGAAAATATGCCATGTGATGAAATGCAGTCAATTTCCCTAGAAATGCCGGTTTTAAGGTCGAATACATGTAATCTGATATTTTGCGACCGATTTGCTAATATGTGAATTATGAATACCGTACACTTCTATATGGATGCAAATGATATGGAAATTGCCGGTTAAAATATGCAATATTTTCGACTGATCATGACATTTACACACTAAAAGAGACCATGAGTCACCATATATGTCCATGTCACATTTAATGCATCTCATGATGAATTCTAGCTCATAATTACCATTTACAAACATTAATCCAAATGTTTCCAACAATAAAAAGATACGACAACATCTAAAATAAACTCGTGACGGATCACAAGGATACCCCTCACCTGTATATGCATACCTGCACCCGCATTCCGACTGAATGCGAATGCGATGAGACTAAAGTAATCCAACAAATCTAATACTAGGATCCGGCTTAAACCAAAGCCCACTAGTATGATCCGCCCGATCATGATCCGTGCACAACCGCACATATATGATCGAACCCTGCCATATATCATATGGCCTCTACAACGTTTCGCCCGAAACTTGAGAAACTGTCTGTGGGGGACTCTAAAGACTCGTCAATACTTTGGCTGTGGATTTAACCACTAGCATGTCAGCGGTACTAGCTGTACGTAATGGGCCACCAGGTGTTGACCAAAAGGGAGGTCGATGAGCGAACTTATCCTGACACCCTACTGAGCCTGTCAGTGACAATATCCGTACAGTCCGGTCCGTTCATCTATGAGCATCGCATGGCGGGCCTAGGGGTTGGTGAAAGTCAGACCCCCAAAAGCGGTACAAGTCGTGTCGGAGTGTAGCCCAGAACACCCTGAGATACTACTGGAATACCTACCAGTAAATCTCCTGCCTTGGCCAAGAACTTCGTGTAATGGCTCTCCTAGACACAGCGCGACCTCACCCCCAATACCGGGAGAGACGAAACCCCTGCCGATCCGCTCACTGCCTCCATGTGGCTCGGGACTGTACCCAACTAAAACCTGTTTGCACGACTCCTTTGAGCCGTGGTAGGGTAGTAATCAAAGCACAGTGGGAACTCACACAAGACAAATGACGATCTCAGGTCGATGAACTAACCTGTACACATGTCACCAGGGAACTGCTATCTGACGTCAGGTATAATACCAACTAGCATGTTTCCGGCGAGTCCTGTCCGGTGTACTCATAACCCAATGAGCACCTGTATACATCTTAGGTGATCCAACTGACACCAATGGCTTGTGAGACCGGACACCGCCCCTCGTCGGGGTCTCGACTGTATACACTAGTCTACTAATGGAGTATCGATGCCCAGTCTCGAAACTCCCATGACTAGGGACCTTTTAAGGATGTGCTTATAGACCCCAGCTCCCACGTATATGATCGCCATCATACTGCTGGCCGTCAAGCAAGAATCCTAAGGGCTCTATCAATGTGCAATAGTGACCTGTAAGGTCACCTGAAGCAGTACACGATGATAAAGATAAACCAGATAGCATACTATCATCTTGAGTAAGACTGTCCTACCGGCATAGGTCCTCCCTCAATCATTGCAATCACGTACCTGTGATCCAATAATTGACTTTGAGGGCACTATATCCAACATATATCACCTTTGCATTTCTCTAGAACACCCCGTATCACTACGAACATCCACTCTTATTGGATAAATCCATCGTATAGTTACATATGAACTCGAAGGAACTTGTTCTAGATTCGAGGATGGATTCTGGTTCTGGGGAGATTGAATATGATTATTCGGTTGGCTTTTCTCTTTACCTTCTCTCAGGTTGTGAGGGCTCCTAGGATTAGGAGAGGGTACACCTATTGAGTTTATTGGATGTCTTCTTCTAAACCTTAGGCTGGTGCCGAAGGGTAAGGAAGGAAGAAAACCAATTAGCCTAAAGGTGGTGTACAGAAGGTAATAAGTAAAGGCATATAAAGGGATTAGAATAACGGCAAAGAAAATTACGACTGCTATCATTCACAACAAAACCGTGTATACCCCTACCACTCCCACATCCACTTTGGATTTCTCCAGAACACTTCGTATCACTTCGAACGTCCATAATACTTGGATATGCCATCGTATAGTTACATACGAACTCGAAGGAATTCGTTCCAGATTCGAGGATGATTTCCGGTTCCGGAGAAATAGAATAGGATTATTCAGATGTTTTTTTCCCATTACCTTCTCTCAGGTTGCGAGGGATCCTGGCATAAGGAGTGTACACCAATTACGCTTATTGGATAGTCTTCTTCCAAACCTTAGGCTGGTGCCGAAGGGTAAGGAAGGAAGAAAACCAATTAGCTTAAAGAAGGTGTACAGAAGATAATAAGTAAAGACATAATAAAGGGATTGAAGTGAGGGCAGGTAAGTATATGGTTACTGTCATGAATAAGGATAGTGGAAGAGGTATTACTAGGAATACCAGGTTAATCCCTTCGAAACATTTTCATGTTTCAGTCCGACTGTGCGATGTTAATTGAAAACTGTTTTCCCAATTGGAATCTAACTCCAGGATATGTATTTACCAAATCAGTTTCCCACATCTGTATAGTGTTACAGATGGTGAGAGGGAGTAAGATATGGGGAATTGGGTGATTAGATCCTTATTATATTGGAATTCGTTGTAATTGGTGATATTTGAGGAAACACCTGGATTTTTGCCGGACGACAAATATTTGGTTTTGAATATCCGTTGTTATGCATCCATTTCAAACTGATATATCTGTACGTTTATTTTATAAAGTGAAATATAACTTTTTGAAATTATGTCTATGATATTTACCTATATCAGTTGGTGATTAGGTAAGGTGTATTCAACAGTGGTGTAATTCTTCTTAACCATAGTACAGTTTTCAACCTATGACGCACAAGGTTTGAGTCATTGAACTCAGGGGACTTGTACAAAGTATTGTATGTTGTCCAGTGTCCATTAGGACAATAGGGTTGGTACTCGTACTATATTCTATTTACTCATGACTTCTCCAGTTCTAGACAAGCATTTCGTTGAAATACAAGGTCCATATTTTGAGAAGTTATAGGTATAAAAATAAAGTAGAGAGCCATATGTTTCAAGTATCAAGATTCTTCAAGATGATCGCAGATGTAGATACTTGTGTTTGGTATCCCGTTAATAGTAATGGTTTTGAGAACTTTCTTCTCTTTCAGGTTACTCATATATGGATGCGCTCCTAGATGAGTAACGCTGATTGGCATCTTTCTATTTGGTAGATATGCACTGGAGACAGTTGCATGATTTTGAATCTGGTTCTAATTAAATTAGTGCTTTTGTTTCTATATTGGATATATATAGAATCAATTTATATCTTAACGATGTTAAGGTATAGGGAGTTGTCCGACTGATGCTTAAAACCAGAATCCGGATAAACTCGAGGCACGTTTCAGTAATGGCAGTTTGTGGGTTATCCTGGGCTTTGACGAGGGTTAACTTTCTACCATCAGGAAGATCAATAGTGATATTATTCTTGACTCGCCATAGTTTTAGTAAAATGGATTTTTTCAGAAAATAAAAGTGGGAGTATGGTAGAACTGGAAGTGATTCCAGAACCACAAATGATCACTGAAGATTTAATAAAACCTGAGGATTCAATTGGATTTGACGTTCCATTAGCCACTCCGCAGATTTGGTGGGTAACCTCAGGCACCCAAGAGGTACTTCGTTCTTTTCAGAGACGGTGACAGGGAGGTTCTTGTTTACCCAGACTTGCCATTGCTGCTGTTCTAGACTATGAGACCCGGCAGGAGGATGAATATAGCATCGTTCATCTATTTTTGAGGGCAAGTAGCTTATGACTATTCCTAGACTAAAGCAGGTATAGTGGAAATAGATCATCTATTTTTGATGTGACAGTCATAGGCTTGACTTCATCAGAATAGGAAATGGATCTGGTAAGAAGGTAGTAGGGTGTGATGTCCTGGTATTTGGGATGACATGCACTTTATAGGAAGTGAAATTCCTATACTACGATCGGTCATACTGTGGTTATCACACAGTTGTTTCTCCACATAGGACATGGATATAATATCAAGGTTTCTGGTTACTAGATCTATGGTTTTAGATCTATATTTGGGAAGTGTCCCAATTTGGGTACTTGACACTATTCTAAAGTGTTTTAGAATGGACGACTCCTAGCATGGTGGTGTACCTGCAGGAGATGGAGTCACCCTCTCTAAAGGTGTCTTACAGACTAAAGGTGTCTTACAGACTAAAGGGGAGAGGGATCTGCATGATAAGCATATCACCTGCTTAGGCAATTGAGTTAATCATGATATGTTAAGTACCACACCAGATGTTGTTTTTGCACTAGCTGCAATAAACATATATTAATCCAATCCTGAAGAAATGTAGGGAAGAAGTTTATGAACATAAATGGATGTTCTAGGGATATGGTAATGGCAGCCTCCTTCAGGAGACGGTTATCATTTCAGGCTTCCAAGATGACTTGGATGACAGAGTGACTGTCAGAGTTTTATTTTTTCCTCTTTTGAGGGACAGTATGTTGGACAGGTGGTCCAAGCGGATACTGTGTAAGACATGGCGCAGGATACTGATTAAATTCAGTAGACAATACGGTCTAAGAAGTTTGCTGGATTTGGAGTTCATTTGTGAACTGGGTCCTGTCAGATATCCAGACAAATTCTAAGACATGTATTTCTCATTTCGGGAGATGGTTGTTCTCCGCGAAGTTGAGATATAGAGAGATACATAAAGAAACATTAGAGCGGATCTACTCACTGAGGCTATTTCTCGAACGCAATAGTTTCGCAAACGAGCTTTGCAAAACTGCTTAGTAGAGAAGTTGGGTGTTCGGTATCACACGAGCTGTGAGTATGCGACACCGCAATAATTGGCCTTAAGTGCAAGTGGGAGATTGTTGGCTATAGTGCCCTCAAGGCAATTATCGTAATCGCGGTTAGGTTATTATGATGATTGAGGGAGGACCTATACCGGTAGAACGGTCTTGCTCGAGATGATAGTATGCTATCTGGTTTGTTTTTATGATCATACTTTATGTGGTATTACAGATCACTATTACATATTGATGGAGCCCATAGGATTCTTGCTTGACTACCAGCATTATGATGGCGATCATATATGTGGGAGCTGGGGTCTATAAGAAAATCCTTAAATGTCCTTAGTCATGGGAGTTTCGAGACTGGGCATCGATACTCCAGAATAGACTAGTGTATACTGATCGAGACCCCGACGAGGGGCGGTGGCCAGGTCTCACAAGCTATTGGTGTTAGTTTGTTCACCTAAGATAGTTCACAGGTGCTCATTGGGTTATGAGTACACAGGACGGACTCGCCGGGAACCTGCTAATTGGTATTATACTTATTGTTAGATAGCAGTTCCCAGGTAACATGTATACAGGTTAGTCTGTCGACCTGAGATCGTCATTTTTCTCGTGTGAGTTCCCACTGTGCTTTGATTACTACCCTACCACGGATCAAAGGAGTAGTGCAAACAGGTTTTAGTTGGGTACAGTCCCGAGCCACATGGAGGCAGAGAGCGGATTGTGGGGGATTCGTCTCTCTCGGTATTGGGAGTTGATGTCGCGCGGTGCACGGGTGGCCATCACCAGAAATCCTTGGCCAAGGTGGACGATAATTACCGATTCAGGATCGATAGTTTCTCAGGTGGTGATGGGTTTCATGCCGACATTAAATGTCGCGTTGTTAGGGATCTGACTTTATTGGTGTACATGGACTCCATTTCGGTCCGCATTGCATCCAGCCATTTTACCGAGTCAACGCTCTGAATGGCCTGCTGGAAGCTAGTAGGCTCATCATAATCTATGATGCAATCCTCTCTATCCCCGTCCATGAGAAAACCGTAGTATCTCTAGGGCGGATGAGACTGCCTACTACTCCTGCGGAGCGGCGTAGGAATGTCCTGTTCTTTTGAACCCTCTGGTTCCACTAAGCTTTCAGTAATAGTCTGTGGTTCTGGAATTTCTTCCAGTTCTACTGCGCTCCCACTAATTTCCTTTTCTAAGAACTGGTGTTCTAGAAAGTGGGCATGACGAGAAACAAAAACCTTTTGTTTCTCTTCGCAGTAGAAGAAATATCCCTTGGAGTTCTTTGGATATCCCACAAACTTGCACTGTACTGAGCGTGCCTCAAGTTTGTCCACATGCTGCTTTTTGACAAAAGCTGGACTTCCCCATGTCTTAATGTGATTAAGATGGGGCCTCTTCCCACACCACATCTCATATGGTGTAGTAGGCACAGTCATAGTAGGAACTCGGTTCAAACGGTATGCAGCTGATTCTAGCGCATACCCCTAGAATGATCGCGGTAACTCAGCGTTACTCATCATGGACCGTACCATATCCAATAGGGTTCGGTTCCGTCTTTCCGATACACCGTCATGTTGCGGAGTGTATGGAGGAGTAAGCTGAGAGAGAATTCCATTCTCTTTTAAGTAATCCAGGAACTCGGCACTCAAGTATTCACCACCTCGATCCGATCTTAGAATCTTGATACTTTTTCCAGTTTGTTTTTCTACTTCATTCTTATATTCCTAGAACTTTCTAAAGGCTTCGGATTTATGTTTCATTAAGAAGACATAACCGTACCTTGAAAAGTCATCCGTAAAAGTAATGAAGTAAGAATAACCGCTTCGCGCATGTGTAGACATTGGACCGCACACGCCGCTGTGTACGAGTCCCAAGAGCTCGCTCGCTCTTACTTCGTGTCCAGTGAACGGAGTCTTTGTCATCTTTCCTTTGAGACAGGATTGACAAGTGGCATACGATTGATATTCGAACGGATCCAAATATCCTTCTGTATGTAACTTAGTCAACCTTCTCTCATTGATGTGACCCAGTCTACAATGCCATAAAAAAGTCTGATTGATTTCTGAAGACTTTCTTTTGTGTGTATTCTGGACACTGAAAATCTGTGGTTGGTTTAATACGTATATACCATTGCTCAATGTACCTGACCCAATCAGAACTTGATTAAGGTGAATGTTTACAACATTGCTTACAAACGCAAATTCATAACCTTCATTAGAAACCAAAGATATAGAAATGATATTACAAGTTGCGTTGGGTACAAAAAAGCAATTACGCAAAACCAAAACATGTCCATCTGACATTCCCAGGTGATAGTCCCCCACGGCCTTAGCCTCCATGCTAGCTCCGTTTGCAACTTTGAGGGTCATGTCACCTGCCTTCAAAAACCTACGGTTTATCAACGCCTGCAAAGAATTAAAGATATGAGATCCTGATCCGGTATCCAATACCCAGGAAATAGAGTTTATTGATAGACAGTTTTCAATAACATACACACCTGAAGCTGAAGCCGTAACTTGCTTCAGTTCCTGTGTTCTGGCTTTCCAAGCCCTGCAATCATTCTTCCAGTGTCCACTCTTATGACAATAGAAGCATTCTTCTTTATCCACAAGCTTCCCCACTTTCTTTGTTGCTTTTGCCTTTCCCTTCGTATCCACTTTACTAACACCGCCCCTTAGTTTGGCGGGGGCTTTCTTCTTCTTTCCCTTGGCTTTCGCCTTGGACCTAGAAGAAGAAGATCCTCCTACAAACAAAGTGGATGTTTCCCTACCTTTCTGTAGGGTGCCCTCTGCGCTCCTCAGCATGTTGAGGAGTTCTGAAAGTTCAACTTCCTTTTCTTGTAAGTTGAAGTTCAGGATAAACTGGGCGTAAGTGGAAGGAAGGGACTGGAGAATCAAGTCCGTATAGAGCTCATTCTCCAACGTGGTCCCAAGGTCCACGAGCTCCTCAATGTAGCCAATCATCTTAAGCACGTGTTCCGATACCGATGATCCGACGGCCAATCTTGCCGAAAACAACTTCTTCGACACTTTGTATCTTGTGATACGAGATTGCTCTCCATACAGTTCTTTTGTATGGAGAAATATGGATTCGAGGTCCATATTCTCGTGCCTCCTCTGATGTTCATTGTCCATAGAGGCAAGCACGAGGCACTTGGCCTTCGCACAGTCTAGTTCCCAGGTCTTACGAATTTCCTTATCCGCGACGCTGGTTTTGGGAACTGGGACAGGGGGAGCTTTGGTGGTAAGAAGATACCCCAGCTTGTTGTAAGTGATTGCCATCTTGACATTCCTGAGCCAATCTTTATAGTTTGGCCATGTCAGTATGTTTTTATCTAGAAGTAACTTAAGTCCAGTCATATCGATTGGTCGCTGCAATTAGGAGAGAGAGAAGAAACACTCAGCATGATGCTCTTGCAAGTTTAGAGTGGTTTTTAGTTTGTCTAAACAGGATGGCTCCCACTGTCTCTCGAATCCCTCCTCAAACCAAAAAGGAAGAATTAGTCAGGATCAATCTCACCGTACAATTCTTGCTTAACCGTTCGGCCAGGCTGGTGTCGGTACTTCGAGGGAGGTTTTCCAACGCTTTCGCAAAGTTCCTTAATTAAATAACCTATTTTCCCTGTGGGCGTAGCCCCGCTAACACCTTTCTAGACACCTACTTAGTTTATAGCATTGATCGTTAAGTGAGAAATTTCCCGAGGAGTAGCATATACTCACAGTAGGATCGGGATCCAAATATCATCGCGTGACAAAACTGAAGGAATTCTACCAGAATCATCACACTCTAAATGGTATGCAGCGCTAGCAAGTTTCAGTACTTATGAAACTCCCGATGTGGATTTTTGCCCCATGCTCTTATGACCTTGACTTTGGCCAAAATATCATAAGTCACATGTCAAGTTCTACCTGTCATTCTCCAGGTTAATTTGGACCCACCCGCACCTACCCTTGACTTTGGCCAAAATGGCAGTACGACTGTCCCAAACCAACGCATCTATCTATACTGCACATGAATACCCAATAGCTACCAATCACTATGCCTTGAGTTTGGCTAACATACATAGCTTGAATACTATTGACCATTCATGTGAAACGACGGAGCGCTATGAATGGTTTTGGCGAAACCGTGAACGTAGCGAACTTGATATAATCGATGGAACGAGATAGATTTTAAAAGGAGTGGCTCAAGCTCCGCATTTAAAAGTTGGTTTTGAAAAGAACCGAGTGGTTTTTCGAAAGTGTTCCAACGACTTTTACTTGGTTTTTTTTCTTGCATTAGTTCTTTTAATGCATATTTTTCTTGCATTAGTTCTTTTAATGCGTCCCATCATTTAATCCTACCATTGCAGAAAACAACCAAAATATGACGTACGCTTATGCCATTCGCATTCGCCACGGGGCCCCGTCATTACCCGTTAGGTTACTTAACTAACGACAGAGTGGGGGCTGGGCTAGCGCGGCTGTAAAATATAAGCAACGCCTAAATAATATCATATATAGATATATTGCAATGATAGCCATTTCAGATCACAGATGAACACATTGGATATACTAGGAACCCGCAATTCGTACGAGCCTGTAACGAAAAGCAGATTACACGGTCGTGGTGAATAGCCAATACCCCACCCAAGACCCCTGTGGGTGCGGCAAACTACCCGCCAAGTACCCGAAGCGGAGCAACCTCCCTCAACACCGTGAGTAGGCCACTCGGCACTTCGAGATACCCGGTAGTTTGTGCACCCCCTCCATGGGTCTATCCTAGGAGCAAAAATAGTAAAAAAAAATTATACAATGACGGCTACAACCCCGACCCGGTTGTGCGGCCATACAAATAATTATTACATCAATTTACAAATTTATATGAATTGAAAGAAAAGAAAACTCTCGTCTCACAACCCCCGGCTATTCACCCGCGACAATCCAATGAATTCATATACACATTCCAATAACATTACAGATCACAGATTTGTATAACCCCCACTAATCGACATATAGCGATTAGCAGACGTTCAATACAAATATCACATCACAGATAAATACCCGTCAGCTTAAGTCTTTAGAAACTCGATCAAAATATGGTTTTTAAAGCCCCAAAAACAAATTTTTCTTTCTGGAAAATCTGGGCTGAAAAAACATATACCAAAATTCCCAAAACTACCCACTGAGTATACTGCAGTAAAGAAGATCCAGAGAAGAGCTTAATCGGCCGCGGAAACGCGGCAATAGCAAGCTATTGCCGCGTTTCCGCGGCGGTTTGATGGGTTCACAGGACCGTCTTTCTACAGTAGCCTCTAAAAACCCTGAGTCGATTTTTAAAGCATGATTTATTACTTTTACAGCACTTTGAAAATCGACAGCAAGTTTGATATCCGGGTGTATTTCGCGACTTTTTCTCCGATCGAATTTCTAGTTACTATGCTAACATGTTAGGTAGTGTTTAACCTGGCTCTGATACCACTGTAAGTCCATGCTACCTTTCCCGGTACTTACGGGCTTGCGGAATTTGATGAAAAACAATTTTCTAGAGGCGGTAACATGGACTTAAAACGGATCTTTGTTAAACTATCTACCTAAGAACCTAACTAGGAGTTGTTAACTACTCGGTTAGGGGGTTATACCTTTCTTTCTTGAACTTCTTCGTCTTCAACTCTCGATGTTGTACTGATCGGCTTCACCCCGTCGTCTCCTTGCGCCGAAGATCGATCCACCCGAAAGCTTCTACCTTTGGCTTCTTCTTCGAACTTTGAAGAAACTAGTTCACTCGGTTTGCTAAACCTTGTGAACTAGAGTGAGTAGAGAAGAGTGTGTTGGGATTTTTCTCTATGGTTCTTGCTTCTCAACACATGAGACAAGTGAACCAGAGACTAGAGAGAGAGGGAGAGCAAGAGGAAGAGGGTGAGAGCTCAAGCCAAGAGAGAGAAAAGAAATGATAGAATGAGCAAGACCTTTCTCTCTTGGCTCTCATAATCCAAAGCCATCATAACCAATAATAGCAATCAAGTATTAGTGATGGTTTAATTCAAAATAGCCATATCATTTCATGCACTCATTTTGCACAAGATAAACAAGCAAGCAAAAGTCTTTGCCATGAAATGATAGCTATTGTCATGATGATGGTCAACTAGTCTAACCTAGTCAACCGGTCAACAAAGTCAACAAGTCAACAAAGTCAACCCCTCAACAACCATGTCACTATAATACTTAATTAATATTATTGCTAATCATATATCATATTCTCATCAGGGTTTAGCAAAAAGTCAATGGTCAACAGTCAACAGTCAATAACCCTAATGAGAATCCTCTGCCTCTGTCTCTCTGTCAACTGTGCATACACACCCGCATCCGCGTTCCGAGGAACACGAATACATACGAGATAAAATCAATCCCAAAACATACACTAGGATCTGGCTTAAACCAAAGCCCGCTAGTGTTAACTGTCCGGACACTAAACGTGCACAAGTGCACGGATGTGACCGAACCCTGTCGCAAAACCATGCGACCTCTACTCTTTTTCCTAAAGGCGAATAGCTTTCTGTGTGGGACTCTAAAGACTCGACACTACGCTGGCAGTGGGTTTAACCACAGACTGCAAGCGGCACTAGCTGTGCGTAACGGTCCCCAGGTAGATGCCGACAAGAAGACTGACGAGGTGAAACCCATCTAAACTCCTACTGAGCCTAAATGTGACAGTCTCGGTACAATCCGGTCTGTTCGTCTGATACATCGCATGGCGGGCCTAGGGGGCGGTAAACGTCAGTCCCCTAATAGCGGTACAAGTCGTGTCGGAGTGAAGCCCAGAACACCCAGAGATAACACTGGAAACCTACCAGTATATCTCGCTTGCCCTGGCCTGGGAATACTCGTGTAATGGCTCTCCTAGACACAGCACGATGTCAACCCCCAATACCGGGAGAGACGAATCCTGTCTAACCGTCACTGCCTCCAAGTGCTTCGGGACTGCACCCAACTACTACCAGTTTGCACGACTCCTTGAGCCGTGGTTGGGTAGTAATCTAAGCACAGTGGGAACACACACGAGGCGAAGTGACAGTGTCAAGTCAGCGGACTAAGCTGTACTCATGTCACCTGGGAACTGATAACCGACGATAGGTATAGTACCAACCAACAGTTCCCGACGAGTCCTGTCCAGTGTACTCGTAACCCAACGAGCACCCGCATACTATCTCCAGTACGACGTACTGATGGCTGTGGGACAGACCATCTCCCACACTGGGATGAGAAGCGCATACGCTAGTCTACTCCGGAGTATCGATGCCCTGTCTCGATAGTCCTGCGACTAGGGACCTGCATAAGGATGTGCTTATAGATTACCCAACCCCCACTAGTGTGACTACCATCACAACGCTGGTAATCAAGCAAAGATCCTAAGGGCTCCACTAATATGTATAGGTGATATACTAAAATAAACACATGTACACATTGAAGTAGAAACAAACCAAGTAGCATACTACTATTTTGAGCAAGATTGTTTATACAAGGTGAATATCCCAAGCTTCCATCAAGTAATATACAAAATAGTATGATACAGTAATTGTCTCTAGGGCATATACACTAACAATCTCCCACTTGCACTAAGGCCATGTACTGGCGTATCGAAGACCTATCATCTCGATCAGCCGCTCGAACTGAGTCTGGGGCAAGGCCTTGGTGAATGGATCTGCAGTGTTATCTTCTGAAGCAACCCTCCGAACCTCGATCTCCTGGCGATCCACGATCTCCCTGATCAGGTGATACCGCCTTAAGATGTGTCTGGATTTCTGATGGGACCTAGGTTCCTTCGCTAAAGCTATAGTCCCGTTGTTGTCGCAATACAGAGGTATTGGATCAACAATGGACGGAACCACCTGAAGTTCTTTTAAGAACTTCCTCATCCAGACGGCTTCTTTTGCGGCATCAGATGCAGCGATGTATTCCGCTTCCATAGTCGAGTCAGCAACGGTTTTCTGTTTGGAACTCTTCCAACACACCGCCCCTCCAAAGAGGGTAAAGACAAAACCCGACATGGACTTGGAATCATCCTTGTCACTCTGGAAGCTGGAGTCAGCAAAGGCCTCGATCTGGAGGTCTTTTCCGCCATACACCAAGAACATCTCCTTAGTCCTTCTCAGGTACTTGAGAATGTTCTTTACCGCTATCCAGTGTTTCTCCCCAGGGTTTGACTGATACCGGCTTACTACACTAAGTGCATAAGCTACATTCGGTCTGGTACACAACATCGCATACATTATAGAGCCTACCGCAGAAGCGTAGGGTATAATAGACATGCGATCCCTCTCCAAATCATTCTTGGGAGACATATCTTTGGAAAGGGTGATCCCGTGACAAGCCGGTAGATTACCGCGCTTGGAATCTTCCATACTGAATCTTTTCAGTATGGTGTCGATGTACCTGGACAGTGAAAGTCCTAATATCCTCTTGGATCTATCACGATGGATCCGGATCCCCAGGATGTATGAGGCATCACCCAGGTCTTTCATGGAGAACCTGTGTGACAAGAACCCCTTGACAGATTGTAGCATAGGAATGTCATTTCCTATTAAGAGAATATCATCCACGTATAAAACGAGGAATACTACAGTTCTCGCTACAAATCTACTATAGATGCATGGTTCATCTGGATTTTTGATAAAGCCAAATTCTTTGACATCAAAGCAGATGTTCCAACTCCGCGATGCCTGCTTTAGTCCATAGATGGACTTAAGCAACTTGCACACCTTTCCGCTGCTCCCACTCTGAATGAAACCCTCTGGCTGGTCCATATAGACACACTCCTTTAAATTTCCATTTAGAAAAGCGGTCTTTATGTCCATCTGCCAAATCTCATAATCGTGTAAGGCAGCAATGGCAAGAAGGATCCGAATGGATTGCAGCATAGCCACTGGAGAAAAGGTTTCGTCATAGTCCAAACCAGGTCTTTGACGAAAACCCTTTGCAACAAGTCTAGCTTTATAGGTCTCAACCTGTCCATCTACACCAATCTTCCTTTTGAAGATCCACTTGCATCCTACGGGTTTTACCCCGTCTGGAGCAATGTCCAACGTCCATACTTTGTTGGTGTACATGGACTCCATTTCAGTCCGCATTGCATCCAGCCATTTTACCGAGTCAACGCTCTGAACGGCCTGCTGGAAGCTAGTAGGCTCATCATAATCTATGATGCAATCCTCTTTATCCCCGTCTATGAGAAAACCGTAGTATCTCTCGGGCGGATGAGACTGCCTACTACTCCTGCGGAGCGGCGTAGGAATGTCCTATTCTTTTGAACCCTCTGGTTCCACTAAGCTTTCAGTAATAGTCTGTGGTTCTGGAATTTCTTCCAGTTCTACTGCGCTCCCACTAATTTCCTTTTCTAAGAACTGGTGTTCTAGAAAGTGGGCATGACGAGAAACAAAAACCTTTTGTTCCTCTTCGCAGTAGAAGAAATATCACTTGGAGTTCTTTGGATATCCCACAAACTTGCACTGTACAGAGCGTGCCTCGAGTTTGTCCACATGCTGCTTTTTGACAAAAGCTGGACTTCCCAATGTCTTAATGTGATTAAGATGGGGCCTCGTCCCACACCACATCTCATATGGTGTGGTAGGCACAGTCTTAGTGGGAACTCGGTTCAAAATGTATGCAGCTGATTCTAGCGCATACCCCCAGAATGATCGCGGTAACTCAGCGTTACTCATCATGGACCGTACCATATCCAATAGGGTTCGGTTCCGTCTCTCCGATACACCGTTATGTTGCGGAGTGTATGGAGGAGTAAGCTGAGAGAGAATTCCATTCTCTTTTAAGTAATCCAGGAGCTCGGCACTCAAGTATTCACCACCTCGATCCGATCTTAGAATCTTGATACTTTTGCCGGTTTGTTTTTCTACTTCATTCTTATATTCCTGGAACTTTCCAAAGGCTTCGGATTTATGTTTCATTAAGAAGACATAACCGTACCTTGAAAAGTCATCCGTAAAAGTAATGAAGTAAGAATAACCGTTTCGCGCATGTGTAGACATTGGACCGCACACGTCGTTGTGTACAAGTCCCAAGAGCTCGCTCGCTCTTACTCCGTGTCCAGTGAATGGAGTCTTTGTCATCTTTCCTTTGAGACAGGATTGACAAGTGGCATACGATTGATATTCGAACGGATCCAAATATCCTTCTGTATGTAACTTAGTCAACCTTCTCTCATTGATGTGACCCAGTCTACAATGCCATAAAAAAGTCTGATTGATTTCTGGAGACTTTCTTTTGTGTGTATTCTGGACACTGAAAATCTGTGGTTGGTTTAATACGTATATACCATTGCTTAATGTACCTGACCCAATCAGAACTTGATTAAGGTGAATGTTTACAACATTGCTTACAAAAGCAAATTCATAACCTTCTTTAGAAACCAAAGATATAGAAATGATATTACAAGTTGCATTGGGTACAAAAAAGCAATTACGCAAAACCAAAACATGTCCATCTGACATTCCCAGGTGATAGTCCCCCACGGCCTTAGCATCCATGCTAGCTCCGTTTGCAACTTTGAGGGTCATGTCACCTGCCTTCAAAAACCTACGGTTTCTCAACGCCTGCAAAGAATTAAAGATATGAGATCCTGATCCGGTATCCAATACCCAGGAAGTAGAGTTTATTGATAGACAGTTTTCAATAACATACACACCTGAAGCTAAAGCCGCAACTTGCTTCAGTTCCTGTGTTCTGGCTTTCCAAGCCCTGTAATCATTCTTCCAGTGTCCACTCTTATGACAATAGAAGCATTCTTCTTTATCCACAAGCTTCCCCACTTTCTTTGTTGCTTTTGCCTTTCCCTTCGGATCCACTTTACTAACACCGCCCCTTGGTTTGGCGGGTGCTTTCTTCTTCTTTCCCTTGGCTTTCGCCTTGGACCTAGAAGAAGAAGATCCTCCTACAAACAAAGTGGATGTTTCCCTACCTTTCTGTAGGGTGCCCTCTGCGCTCCTCAGCATGTTGAGGAGTTCTGAAAGTTCAACTTCCTTTTCTTGTAAGTTGAAGTTCAGGATAAACTGGGCGTAAGTGGAAGGAAGGGACTGGAAAATCAAGTCCGTATAGAGCTCATTCTCTAATGTGGTCCCAAGGTCCGCGAGCTCCTCAATGTAAGCACGTGTTCCGCTACCGATGATCCGACGGCCAATCTTGCCGAAAACAACTTCTTCGACACTTCGTATCTTGCGATACGAGACTGCTCTCCATACAGTTCTTTTGTATGGAGAAATATGGATTCGAGGTCCATATTCTCGTGCCTCCTCTGATGTTCATTGTCCATAGAGGCAAGCACGAGGCACTTGGCCTTCGCGCAGTCTAGTTCCCAGGTCTTACGGATTTCCTTATCCGCGACGCTGGTTTTGGGACCTGGGACAGGGGGAGCTTTGGTGGTAAGAAGATACCCCAGCTTGTCGTAAGTGATTGCCATCTTGACATTCCTGAGCCAATCTTTATAGTTTGGCCCTGTCAGTATGTTTTTATCTAGAAGTAACTTAAGTCCAGTCATGTCGATTGGTCGCTGCAATTAGGAGAGAGAGAAGAAACACTCAGCATGATTCTCTTGCAAGTTTAGAGTGGTTTTTAGTTTGTCTAAACAGGATGGCTCCCACTGTCTCTCGAATCCCTCCTCAAACCAAAAAGGAAGAATTAGTCAGGATCAATCTCACCGTATAATTCTTGCTTAACCGTTCGGCCAGGCTGGTGTCGGTACTTCGAGGGAGGTTTTCCAACGCTTTCGCGAAGTTCCTTAATTAAATAACCTCTTTTCCCTGTGGACGTAGCCCCGCTAACACCTTTCTAGACACCTACTTAGTTTATAGCATTGATCGTTAAGTGAGAAATTTCCCGAGGAGTAGCATATACTCACAGTAGGATCGGGATCCAAATATCATCGCGTGACAAAACTGAAGGAATCCTACCAGAATCATCACACTCCAAATAGTATGCAGCGCTAGCAAGTTTCAGTACTTATGAAACTCCCGATGTGGATTTTTGCCCCATGCTCTTATGACCTTGACTTTGGCCAAAATATCATAAGTCACATGTCAAGTTCTACCCGTCATTCTCCAGGTTAATTTGGACCCACCCGCAACTACCCTTGACTTTGGCCAAAATGGCAGTACGACTGTCCCAAACCAACGCATCTATCTATGCTGCACATGAATACCCAATAGCTACCAATCACTATGCCTTGAGTTTGGCCAACATACATAGCTTGAATACTATTGACCATTCATGTGATACGACGGAGGGCTACGAATGGTTTTGACGAAACCATGAACGTAGCGAACTTGATATAATCGATGGAACGAGATAGCTTTTAAAAGGAGTGGCTCAAGCTCCGCATTTAAAAGTTGGTTTTGAAAAGAACCGAGTGGTTTTTCGAAAGTGTTCCAATGACTTTTACTTGGTTTATTTTCTTGCATTAGTTCTTTTAATGCATATTTTTCTTGCATTAGTTCTTTTAATGCGTCCCATCATTTAATCCTACCATTGCAGAAAACAACCAAAATATGACGTACGCTTATGCCATTCGCATTCGCCACGGGGCCCCGTCATTACCCATTAGGTTACTTAACTAACGACAGAGCGGGGGCTGGGCTAGCGCGGCTGTAAAATATAAGCAACGCCTAAATAATATCATATATAGATATATTGCAATGATAGCCATTTCAGATCAAAGATGAACACATTGAATATACTAGGAACCCGCAATTCGTACGAGCCTGTAATGAAAAGCAGATTACACGGTCGCGGTGAATAGCCAATACCCCACCCAAGACCCCTACGGGTGCGGCAAACTACCCGCCAAGTACCCGAAGCGGAGCAACCTCCCTCAACACCGTGAGTAGGCCACTCGGCACTTCGAGATACCCGGTAGTTTGTGCACCCCCTCCATGGGTCTATCCTAGGAGCAAAAACAGTAAAAAGAAATTATACAATGACGGCTACAACCCCGACCCGGTTGTGCGACCATACAAATAATTATTACATCAATTTACAAATTTACATGAATTGAAAGAAAAGAAAACTCTCGTCTCACAACCCCCGGCTATTCACCCGCGACAATCCAATGAATTCATATACACATTCCAATAACATTACAGATCACAGATTTGTATAACCCCCACTAATCGACATATAGCGATTAGCAGACGTTCAATACAAATATCACATCACAGATAAATACCCGTCAGCTTAAGTCTTTAGAAACTCGATCAAAATACGGTTTTTAAAGCCCCAAAAACAAATTTTTCTTTCTGGAAAATCTGGGCTGAAAAAACATATACCAAAATTCCCAAAACAACCCACTGAGTATACTGCAGTAAAGAAGATCCAAAGAAGAGCTTAATCGGCCGCGGAAACGCGGCAATAGCAAGCTATTGCCGCGTTTCCGCGGCGGTTTGATGGGTTCACAGGACCGTCTTTCTACAGTAGCCTCTAAAAACCCTGAGTCGATTTTTAAAGCATGATTTATTACTTTTACAGCACTTTGAAAATCGACAGCAAGTTTGATATCCGGGTGTATTTCGCGACTTTTTCTCCGATCGAATTTCTAGTTACTATGCTAACATGTTAGGTAGTGTTTAACCTGGCTCTGATACCACTGTAAGTCCATGCTACCTCTCCCGGTACTTACGGGCTTGCGGAATTTGATGAAAATCAATTTTCTAGAGGCGGTAACATGGACTTAAAACGGATCTTTGTTAAACTATCTACCTAACAACCTAACTAGGAGTTGTTAACTACTCGGTTAGGGGGTTATACCTTTCTTTCTTGAACTCCTTCGTCTTCAACTCTCGATGGTGTACTGATCGGTTTCACCCCATCGTCTCCTTGCGCCGAAGATCGATCCACCCGAAAGCTTCTACCTTTGGCTTCTTCTTCGAACTTTGAAGAAACTAGTTCACTCGATTTGCTAAACCTTGTGAACTAGAGTGAGTAGAGCAGAGTGTGTTGGGATTTTTCTCTATGGTTCTTGCTTCTCAACACATGAGACAAGTGAACCATAGACTAGAGAGGGAGGGAGAGCAAGAGGAAGAGGGTGAGAGCTCAAGCCAAGAGAGAGAAAAGAAATGAGAGAATGAGCAAGACCTTTCTCTCTTGGCTCTCATAATCCAAAGCCATCATAACCAATAATAGCAATCAAGTATTAGTGATGGTTTAAGTCAAAATAGCCATATCATTTCATGCACTCATTTTGCACAAGATAAACAAGCAAGCAAAAGTCTTTGCCATGAAATGATAGCTATTGTCATGATGATGGTCAACTAGTCCAACCTAGTCAACCGGTCAACAAAGTCAACAAGTCAAAAAAGTCAACCCCTCAACAACCATGTCACTATAATACTTAATTAATATTATTGTTTATCATATATCATATTCTCATTAGGGTTTAGCAAAAATTCAATGGTCAACAGTCAACAGTCAACAACCCTAATGAGAATCCTCTGCCTCTGTCTCTCTATCAACTGTGCATACACACCCGCATCCGCGTTCCGAGGAACACGAATACATACGAGATAAAATCAATCCCAAAACGTACACTAGGATCTGGCTTAAACCAAAGCCCGCTAGTGTTAACTGTCCGGACACTAAACGTGCACAAGTGCACGGATGTGACCGAACCCTATCGCAAAACCATGCGACGTCTACTCTTTTGCCTAAAGGCGAATAGCTTTCTGTGTGGGACTCTAAAGACTCGACACTACGCTGGCAGTGGGTTTAACCACAGACCGCAAGCGGCACTAGCTGTGCGTAACGGTCCCCAGGTAGATGCCGACAAGAAGACTGACGAGGTGAAACCCATCTGAACTCCTACTGAGCCTGAATGTGACAGTCTCCGTACAGTCCGGTCTGTTCGTCTGATACATCGCATGGCGGGCCTAGGGGTGGTAAACGTCAGTCCCCTAATAGCGGTACAAGTCGTGTCGGAGTGAAGCCCAGAACACCCTGAGATAACACTGGAAACCTACCAGTATATCTCGCTTGCCCTGGCCAGGGACTACTCGTGTAATGGCTCTCCTAGACAAAGCGCGATGTCAACCCCCAATACCGGGAGAGACGAATCCTGTCTAACCATCACTGCCTCCAAGTGCTTCGGGACTGCACCCAACTACTACCTGTTTGCACGACTCTTTTGAGCCGTGGTAGGATAGTAATCTAAGCACAGTGGGAACACACTCGAGGCGAAGTGACAGTGTCAAGTCAGCGGACTAAGCTGTACTCATGTCACCTGGGAACTGATAACTGACGATAGGTATAGTACCAACCAACAGTTCCCGACGAGTCCTGTCCAGTGTACTCGTAACCCAACGAGCACCCGCATACTATCTCCAGTACGACGTACTGATAGCTGTGGGACAGACCATCTCCCACACTGGGATGAGAAGCGCATACGCTAGTGTAGCGTCTTGAAAAGTCGTTTTGGTGTTTTCCTGAAATTCGGTGAAAATTCGGTATTTTTCCGAAAACCGTCTTTCTCGATATTTTGCAGTTTAGGGCTAATTATACTTAAAATGGATAGGTAATTACTTGTTTTTAGTGACTAATGAGTTAATTATGAAATTTTGGTCATTTAAAAATTTTTCCCTATTTTTTCAATTTTTTAATATTATTTTAAGCCGGTAAGAAAATACATTAAATAAGCGATAAATACAAATTTTTCCGGGCTAATTTTAATCTCAAAAATTATGATAATTATATTCTAGTGATAACATGAATTTTTAGTAATTTATTTTGATTTTTAACCAATTTTTATAAATTGAAACGAAATTATTGAATTTTGGGCTAAAACTTGCAATTTTTGAGTTGTAGGGGGCCTTTTTGCATAAAATTTCTTTTGTAAAACCCCTCTATCTTTTTCCTCAGCCCAAGAACAGCCCAATCCTTGGCCAAGACCAGAAAATTCTGACCTCTCTCTTTCTTGAGTTGTTTCTTGAGTTAATTGATAGTTTATGGTATTTATTTTAATATATTGGATAAATGTATGATACATTGACTTTAATACTTGACCCTTGACCTTCCCACTCACCCCACACCCTCCCCCATACCTCCAACCTGGCCGAAACCTGCACCCCTCTTTCTCATCTCTTTTCTTTGCATTTTTCTTCAATTTCCTTCAAGGAAATGCATCAAAATCCATGAATTAATTCCAAAAATCCAAACAATTTCCTTATGCTATCATTTTCCTTAGCCATTCTTGCTTGGATCTTGGTGTTTGAGGCCATCAATTGGAGGAAACTTTCTTGCTTGATCTATTGATCAAGAGGTATAAATTCCATCTTGTTAAATTCCTTGTTTAAGTGCTTATGTGTTATGGTTTAGTGTTAATTTAGTGTAGTTAATCTAGTTTTCTTAGGTTTTTGTTTGAAAATTCTAACTAGGTTTTGAACCATGATAATTTATTTAAGTTGTTTATTAGTTAATCTAGTTGTTAGTAAACTAATCTATATGGTTACCTTATTATGTAGTCTTTAATTATACTAATTTAGGTAATTTTAGAAGTTGATTTTAGTTGTAAAGTTGTTGTTTTAAGGTTTTTCAAGAGAGGGTTATGTATGGAAAATGATATTTGAAGCTTGATTAGTGAGTTGATTAAACCTAATTTGTGTTGATTAAACCTAATTTGCTATCTAGTGTTTTGCTAACCTTAAGCTAAGTGGTTAATTTGCTTATTAGGCTAAATTTTAGTGTTAAAGTAAGGATTTCTTATATAGTTTGAGTTATGTTTGCTATTTATAAAAATCAAGAGAAGGTTTTGTTATGTAAATTAAATTTTTTAAGCTTAGTTAATGGTTTAGAATTTGTGTATTGGCTAACTTTTTGGTTAGTTGGAATGTTGGTGTTGGGTGGTGTTGACTTTGTCGCTATATTGTCGATGTTTGCATCAAATTGCAATTTCTGCTTACTAGATTTTTATAGAAGTTATGTGATGGGTTAATTGTGGTATCTTGATGATTTTGTTGGCTTGTCCTACGACTTTTAGGATGCGTGAGTGCGGTTTTTGGGTAGTCGGGTTTTAGTTTTGCCGGGTGACCCAAATCGGCGTTTTTCGGCAGTTTTTGC
Organism: Agapanthus africanus; assembly: GCA_030015575.1. Lineage (NCBI taxonomy): Eukaryota > Viridiplantae > Streptophyta > Magnoliopsida > Asparagales > Amaryllidaceae > Agapanthus > Agapanthus africanus. Next base: position 181,235,988 of record CM057350.1, on the reverse strand, counting down.
GATTTTCGCGTGTGTCCGCGCACTTTGTGCACGTTGTACCCAGCTAGCGAACTTTAGTAGTTTCGTTGGGGTTTTGCGTCGTTCTTGATATGTAACCTTATATTTGATATAAATTACAGGTTCGGTCGCGGAGACGTCTGACGCGGCGCGAAAGGGAAAGGCGGTGATCGGACACAGCTAGCCAGGAATCCCGGTGAGTAGATTTAACATCTACGGGGGACGATCGTCTGGATGGCGCAAGTCGCCCGATAGAAATAGTAAATTGGATAATCACTTGTGACATTAGAATAATAATACTGGCATGATAATTGCTGCAATTAGATCAATAGGTTATACCCATATATGCAAACTCAATTGTAGGACACATGCACCATTACCAGGTTTTATATGCAGCACGAGCACTATTCATGTTTACACACACACCCTGGTAATTGCCATGCCACCACACTAGATAACCTTTAAATTAAACCTTTTACTAATTGATACTTAAATTGTGCTATTTCCTTAAAATGAAACCCTAGGATTGCTATTCATGTGCATGTACTTCATCATATTCATTGTTCATGCTTAATACATTAATCACACATCGCAACTTGATTATTGATATCATACGCATTCATTATCATTGATATATGCACTTATGAGGATTTCTTGAGATTTTATGATATTGCTGGATTTCGGGGGAAAGCCGCAAAATTTCCAAACTTATGATATTTTTAAAACATGTAAATTGCGGTTTTCTAGTGATGTAAGTGTCGTCCACCATGAGTTTGCTGTGGCTTTGGAAATCCGTGTCGAGGAGTGGAGGAACCGGCACGGGTACATGGTGGGCCCGGTAAGGTACCCCGGGGCAAGAGGAATGTGGTGATGACGTTGAGCCTGGCAGGGGACGGATTACCTACCGGTGACTGTTTGGGACGGCGGATATCCAGAGGATACCGACCGTGGCCGCTTGATGATGAGATATTGATATTTGAGATGGGTCAGCCGGACGGCTGAGGCCAGAGATACATTTATGAGATTTGAGACAGCTTTTGGGTGTTGTTGCTGGACACCGATTTTCGTCGATTCATTGACATTATGCTAGCATTCTAAAAGAATTTCAAAAACAAAAGAGGTAAAATATTTCTTATATATACCTATTGAGACCTCAGATTTTCATGTTGCATGCATATTAGTACACTGATGTTATATACACACCTGCTAGTGCATCCAGTCATACCTGTATTTTAGATGCTAGGATGCTTGTGTGCATGCATACGATAGCCTTTGTAGATGTTATTTATTACTCACGAGTTGGCAACTCACCCCCGTTGTGCCACAGTCTTTTGCAGGTCCGCTCCGTCAGTTCAGTAGCGGCGGGCGCACTTGTCTTTTACCTCTTTTGCCTGAGCTCGAGATTTGCTCATAGGTGGGTTATGTTATTTTTGTACCACCTTGTATATTCTTGTATCTAGTGTACTCCATCTACTGTTCTACCAGATTATTGTATATTGACCTAGAGATGAGACTGTGAGGTTTGTGGATTTTATACTGTATTTGGGGTCGAGCTCACTTGAGCCGACATGCTACTTTTTCATGCTTATTATGCTTTATTATGCTTGTTGTCATTTACATTGCGTGGGATTTGTGACCGCCGTATGGCGAAGAGCTAGCTCCCGCTTGGGGATGCCTTATTTTGTGGATTCATGTATATATTTTGTTGTACCCATTTTTGGGGGTCAGTATTTACAAAGGAGACTCTGCCGAAATTTTCGGGAAAAATTTGTATTGTTTTAAAAAGTGTTTTACATGACTTATTGATAACTCGCTTTCAATTGATTGGGTTTTCTTCACTCTTTTGCTTCATTGGTTTTGTTTTCTGGGCTTTGGCTTACTTATTTTACGGACGCCTTTAGACGCTTCGTGAACTTAAGTGCCAGTCACGTTCCGTACCCTGCGGGTCGTGACAAAGTTGGTATCAGAGCGATAGGTTTTACCTTTGTGAGTGTAGGATGACCCTTGGTAGATGGAGTAAGTGACTTAAGCAGGGTAACGTAGCGTGCGTATGTCCGCGGCATACTTACGATACGGTACTCCGCCTAAGTGACTTTAGGATATACTTGCTTGAAAAATTCCTTCTTCAATTCCGTGTATCCTATGATCCTATTGCACTGTTCTTACTATCCGTTTTCTTGTAACAGCCACTATGCCGCCGAAGGCTACGAGGGCACAGAGGGCTGCCGCCAGAGACGAGATTCGAGCTGGCTCGTCCGAGACTAGGACTGAGCAGGGTGGTATGCCTACGCCGCTAGGACAGACCGATCTACCTTCCCCAGGCCGTATGGATAGGCTCGAGACCGGTATGGAGGAGTTGCGACAGATGATGGGAGGCATGCAGGAGCTGCGTCAGATGGTAGGATCCCTAGTTGCAGCCAGTCGTACACCGAGGCAGGATGACGTACCTACTACATCACAGACGACCATGATACCTGCTCCTACTACTACCATCGTGTCCATTCCGGTTTCACTACAGGACTTCATGAGGCTGAGACCTCCAGTATTCACCGGCACCGAGGCAGCGGAGGACCCACAGACGTTCCTTGACAGTTTAGCCAGGATCTGCCGTTCACTGAGATGTTCGGATGATCGATGGGTAGAGCTTGCGAGTTTCCGGCTAGAGGGTCTCGCGCAGACATGGTGGGAGTCAGTCTTGAGAGGTCGAGCTGCAGATCTACCGCCTATGACTTGGGCCGAGTTTACAGCGGTCTTTCTAGCCCGTTTCCTTCCAGAGAGCGTTCGTGACGCCAGAGCTCGCAGTTTCGAGGCCTTAGTCAAGACACCTGGGATGACGGTGTCTGAGTATGATATCCAGTTTACACAGTTATCCCGTTATGCTCAGTATTTGGTGGATACCGAGGAGAAGATGGTGAAGAGGTTCGTACAGGGACTTGATGCCCAGCTATACCTTGCCATTGGCGCCCAGCACTACGACACTTATTCAGCGGCTATGGATACGGCATTACGGATGGAGGCACGCATATCACAGACTCCGGCCGTTTCTGGGCCGAAGAGGATGCGCACCGATGTACCGCCTCAGAGGCAGCGCGCCAGATTCTTTCCGAGAGATAGGCCTGGCAGAGGATTTGGGCGGGGACAGTTATATGGTTCTTATCCCCAGAGGCAGCAGCCGTCACCAGGATGTTTTGGGTGCGGGAGTCTGCATCATCTTGTCAGAGACTGTCCGGTGAGACGACAGGGAGCAGCGACAGTTCCGCACGTGACCCTACCACCATCACCACCCCCTCCTCAGAGAGCCCTACTTCCTACCCCAGGCGATGCTCCACGCCAGTTAGGTGCACCGAGAGGCCGTGGACGCGGCGGTCCTGTTCAGAGAGGACGAGGAGGCAGAGGCCGAGGTCGAGGTCAGCCCGCTATCGGTGGAGGACAGGCCCGAGTTTTTGCTTTGACACCGCAGGATGCGCAGGCATCCAATGCCGTTGTGACAGGTACTTTGCCAGTTTGTTCTTTCGATGCACGGGTGTTATTCGACCCAGGTTCCACACATTCGTACGTATCTACACACTTTGCACCGATGTTGGGCCGTGAGTCGTCGTCGTTAGATCAGCCGCTTGTTGTTGTTACTCCGGTAGGCGAGTCGTTTGTCGCTCGTTTTGTATTTCGTTTGTGTTCCGTTCGTATCGGGGAGAGGGATTCATCAGTTGATTTGATACTCCTCGATACGTTGGACTTTGATGTGCTTCTGGGCATGGATTGGCTAGCCACTTGTTATGCTTCGGTGGACTGCCGTGAGAAGGCAGTCAGATTTAGCTTTCCGGGAGAGCCAGTCCTTGTTATTCAGGGAGACCGCAGTGTCGCCCTTCCCAGCTTAATTTCTTCTCTTCGCGCTGGTCAGCTCTTGCGGAAGGGATGTCAGGGATTCTTAGCGTGTATTTGTGATACTCGAGCTGCAGAGGTTCCGTTGGACCAGGTCCCGGTAGTTTGTGAGTTCCCTGATGTTTTCCCTGATGAGCTACCTGGGCTACCGCCTGAGCGCGATGTTGAGTTCTGCATTGATTTGATTCCCGGTTCGGGGCCTATTTCTATACCACCGTATCGGATGGCCCCGGCAGAGCTTCGAGAGCTGAAGGAGCAGTTGCAGGATTTGTTGGATAAGGGGCTTATTCGACCGAGTGTTTCTCCGTGGGGTGCTCCGGTCCTGTTTGTCAAGAAGAAGGATGGAAGTTTGCGCTTATGTATCGACTACCGCCAGCTGAACAAAGTTACCGCTCGGAACAGATATCCGTTGCCGCGCATTGATGATTTGTTCGACCAGCTTCAGGGTGCGGGGTATTTTTCGAGGATCGACTTGCGATCAGGATACCATCAGCTGCGAGTTCGACAGGAAGATATACCGAGGACAGCTTTCCGTACACGCTATGGCCACTACGAGTTTTTGGTGATGTCGTTCGGACTCACCAACGCCCCAGCAGCATTTATGGATTTGATGAACCGTACATTCAGGCCGTATCTTGACTTGTTCATCATCGTGTTTATCGACGATATCTTGGTGTACTCCCGGAGCAGAGAGGAGCACGAGCAGCACTTGCGGATTACGTTACAGACTCTGAGGGAGCATCAGCTGTTCGCGAAGTTCTCCAAGTGTGCTTTCTGGCTGGACAGCGTCGGATTCTTGGGTCACGTGGTTACGAGAGACGGCATTTGTGTGGACCCGAAGAAGATTGAGGCCGTTCAGCAGTGGCCCCGACCTACATCGGTTACTGAGATCCGTAGTTTTCTAGGCTTGGCGGGCTACTACAGGCGTTTTGTTCAGGACTTCTCCCGTATAGCTGCACCGTTGACCGGTTTGACCCGGAAGGGAGTTCCTTTCGTCTGGACAGAGGAGTGCGAGCGCAGTTTTCAGCAGCTACGGACATGTTTGACTACGGCGCCGGTATTATCTTTACCTTCGGGATCAGGCGGATTTGTTGTCTACTGTGATGCTTCGCGAGTGGGATTAGGATGCGTTTTGATGCAGCATGGCCGGGTGATCGCTTATGCTTCTCGGCAGTTGAAGAAGCATGAACAGAACTACCCCACTCATGATTTGGAGATGGCTGCAGTGGTCTTTGCACTGAAGATTTGGCGACATTACCTTTACGGCGAGTCGTGTCAGATATTCACCGATCACAAGAGCTTAAAGTACATATTTCAGCAGCGAGACCTGAACCTCAGACAGCGTCGTTGGATGGAGTTGGTGAAAGACTACGACTGCGAGATCTTATATCACCCCGGCAAGGCGAATGTGGTGGCAGATGCGTTGAGTAGGAGGCCCGGGGGTAGTCTATCCTTTTTGCGCGCAGTTCAGAGGCAGTCGTCAGCAGATTGGCAGATGTTATGCGACAGCCGAGTTGAGTTCGAGTTCACTCAGACAGGGGGACAGCTCGCGCATGTTCGTGCACGCCCACAGTTGCTTGACCGTATATACGAGGCACAGCTCAGTGACGACCGTTGCTCAGAGATCATGGCACAGATGGGACAGGGCAGATTTTCCGAGTTCGTGATTGACGATCAGGGGATTTTACGATATGGATCTAGACTGTGCGTACCAGATGCTGATGGATTGCGGCGCGACATTCTCGAGGAGGCACACCGATCAGTGTATAGTGTCCACCCCGGTTCCACCAAGATGTACCATGATATGAGAGAGACCTACTGGTGGGACGGGATGAAGAGGGACATTGCGGAGTTCGTTTCGAGATGCCTGACTTGTCAGCAAGTCAAGGCCGAACACCAGAGGCCCGCAGGAGAGCTACAGCCGTTACCCATTCCGGAGTGGAAATGGGAGCAGATTTCGATGGACTTCGTTGTGGGTCTACCCAGGACCAGTCGAGGGTACGACTCCATCTGGGTGATCGTGGATAGATTGACGAAAGCGGCTCACTTCCTGCCAGTGAAGACGACTTTCAGCTTCGCTCAGTATGCTCAGCTCTATATTGACGAGATCGTGCGACTACATGGCGTACCGACTTGTATCGTGTCAGATCGAGGCACTCAGTTCACCAGCCGACTTTGGCAGAGACTTCAGGAGGCTTTGGGCACTCGTTTGAGCTTCAGCACAGCGTTTCATCCGCAGACAGATGGACAGTCAGAGCGGACCATTCAGACTCTCGAGGACATGCTCAGATCGTGCGTTTTAGACTTTGGTGGTAGCTGGGATCGTCATTTACCTCTAGTGGAGTTCTCCTACAACAACAGCTTCCAGGATACTATTCAGATGGCACCTTTCGAGGCATTGTATGGGAGGAGATGCAGATCGCCCGTTTGTTGGACAGAGCTCAGCGAGAGCAGCATTTTGGGGCCGCAGCTTGTTGAGGAGACGACAGCGAAGATACAGTTGATCCGAGACCGGATGAGAGCGGCTCAGAGCAGGCAGAAATCGTATGCAGACAGGCGCCGTCGCAGATTAGAGTTCGCAGTTGGCGACCATGTTTTTCTGAAGGTCTCACCGATGAAGGGCGTGATGCGTTTTGGGCGAAAGGGGAAGCTTAGCCCTAGATTCGTAGGTCCCTTCGAGATCCTCGAGCGTGTCGGCGCTGTTGCATATCGTTTGGCTCTTCCACCCAGCTTTCCCGATGTTCACCCCGTTTTTCATGTTTCGATGCTCCGCAAGTACCTTCACGACCCTTCGCATGCGATTCAGCACCCGACAGTCCAGCTAGAGCGCGACCTTTCCTTTGCAGAGCAGCCGGTGGCCATCCTAGATCGGCAGGTGAAGAAGTTGAGATCGAAGATTATACCAACCGTCAAGGTCCTTTGGCGTAGCCCGAGCAGCGAGGAGGTTACCTGGGAGACCGAGGGCGAGATGAGGAAGAAATATCCCCATCTCTTTGAAGGTACGCGTAGCTATATTTTAAATTCGGGGACCGAATTTCCTTAAGGGGGGAAGATTGTAGCGTCTTGAAAAGTCGTTTTGGTGTTTTCCTGAAATTCGGTGAAAATTCGGTATTTTTCCGAAAACCGTCTTTCTCGATATTTTGCAGTTTAGGGCTAATTATACTTAAAATGGATAGGTAATTACTTGTTTTTAGTGACTAATGAGTTAATTATGAAATTTTGGTCATTTAAAAATTTTTCCCTATTTTTTCAATTTTTTAATATTATTTTAAGCCGGTAAGAAAATACATTAAATAAGCGATAAATACAAATTTTTCCGGGCTAATTTTAATCTCAAAAATTATGATAATTATATTCTAGTGATAACATGAATTTTTAGTAATTTATTTTGATTTTTAACCAATTTTTATAAATTGAAACGAAATTATTGAATTTTGGGCTAAAACTTGCAATTTTTGAGTTGTAGGGGGCCTTTTTGCATAAAATTTCTTTTGTAAAACCCCTCTATCTTTTTCCTCAGCCCAAGAACAGCCCAATCCTTGGCCAAGACCAGAAAATTCTGACCTCTCTCTTTCTTGAGTTGTTTCTTGAGTTAATTGATAGTTTATGGTATTTATTTTAATATATTGGATAAATGTATGATACATTGACTTTAATACTTGACCCTTGACCTTCCCACTCACCCCACACCCTCCCCCATACCTCCAACCTGGCCGAAACCTGCACCCCTCTTTCTCATCTCTTTTCTTTGCATTTTTCTTCAATTTCCTTCAAGGAAATGCATCAAAATCCATGAATTAATTCCAAAAATCCAAACAATTTCCTTATGCTATCATTTTCCTTAGCCATTCTTGCTTGGATCTTGGTGTTTGAGGCCATCAATTGGAGGAAACTTTCTTGCTTGATCTATTGATCAAGAGGTATAAATTCCATCTTGTTAAATTCCTTGTTTAAGTGCTTATGTGTTATGGTTTAGTGTTAATTTAGTGTAGTTAATCTAGTTTTCTTAGGTTTTTGTTTGAAAATTCTAACTAGGTTTTGAACCATGATAATTTATTTAAGTTGTTTATTAGTTAATCTAGTTGTTAGTAAACTAATCTATATGGTTACCTTATTATGTAGTCTTTAATTATACTAATTTAGGTAATTTTAGAAGTTGATTTTAGTTGTAAAGTTGTTGTTTTAAGGTTTTTCAAGAGAGGGTTATGTATGGAAAATGATATTTGAAGCTTGATTAGTGAGTTGATTAAACCTAATTTGTGTTGATTAAACCTAATTTGCTATCTAGTGTTTTGCTAACCTTAAGCTAAGTGGTTAATTTGCTTATTAGGCTAAATTTTAGTGTTAAAGTAAGGATTTCTTATATAGTTTGAGTTATGTTTGCTATTTATAAAAATCAAGAGAAGGTTTTGTTATGTAAATTAAATTTTTTAAGCTTAGTTAATGGTTTAGAATTTGTGTATTGGCTAACTTTTTGGTTAGTTGGAATGTTGGTGTTGGGTGGTGTTGACTTTGTCGCTATATTGTCGATGTTTGCATCAAATTGCAATTTCTGCTTACTAGATTTTTATAGAAGTTATGTGATGGGTTAATTGTGGTATCTTGATGATTTTGTTGGCTTGTCCTACGACTTTTAGGATGCGTGAGTGCGGTTTTTGGGTAGTCGGGTTTTAGTTTTGCCGGGTGACCCAAATCGGCGTTTTTCGGCAGTTTTTGCGATTTTCGCGTGTGTCCGCGCACTTTGTGCACGTTGTACCCAGCTAGCGAACTTTAGTAGTTTCGTTGGGGTTTTGCGTCGTTCTTGATATGTAACCTTATATTTGATATAAATTACAGGTTCGGTCGCGGAGACGTCTGACGCGGCGCGAAAGGGAAAGGCGGTGATCGGACACAGCTAGCCAGGAATCCCGGTGAGTAGATTTAACATCTACGGGGGACGATCGTCTGGATGGCGCAAGTCGCCCGATAGAAATAGTAAATTGGATAATCACTTGTGACATTAGAATAATAATACTGGCATGATAATTGCTGCAATTAGATCAATAGGTTATACCCATATATGCAAACTCAATTGTAGGACACATGCACCATTACCAGGTTTTATATGCAGCACGAGCACTATTCATGTTTACACACACACCCTGGTAATTGCCATGCCACCACACTAGATAACCTTTAAATTAAACCTTTTACTAATTGATACTTAAATTGTGCTATTTCCTTAAAATGAAACCCTAGGATTGCTATTCATGTGCATGTACTTCATCATATTCATTGTTCATGCTTAATACATTAATCACACATCGCAACTTGATTATTGATATCATACGCATTCATTATCATTGATATATGCACTTATGAGGATTTCTTGAGATTTTATGATATTGCTGGATTTCGGGGGAAAGCCGCAAAATTTCCAAACTTATGATATTTTTAAAACATGTAAATTGCGGTTTTCTAGTGATGTAAGTGTCGTCCACCATGAGTTTGCTGTGGCTTTGGAAATCCGTGTCGAGGAGTGGAGGAACCGGCACGGGTACATGGTGGGCCCGGTAAGGTACCCCGGGGCAAGAGGAATGTGGTGATGACGTTGAGCCTGGCAGGGGACGGATTACCTACCGGTGACTGTTTGGGACGGCGGATATCCAGAGGATACCGACCGTGGCCGCTTGATGATGAGATATTGATATTTGAGATGGGTCAGCCGGACGGCTGAGGCCAGAGATACATTTATGAGATTTGAGACAGCTTTTGGGTGTTGTTGCTGGACACCGATTTTCGTCGATTCATTGACATTATGCTAGCATTCTAAAAGAATTTCAAAAACAAAAGAGGTAAAATATTTCTTATATATACCTATTGAGACCTCAGATTTTCATGTTGCATGCATATTAGTACACTGATGTTATATACACACCTGCTAGTGCATCCAGTCATACCTGTATTTTAGATGCTAGGATGCTTGTGTGCATGCATACGATAGCCTTTGTAGATGTTATTTATTACTCACGAGTTGGCAACTCACCCCCGTTGTGCCACAGTCTTTTGCAGGTCCGCTCCGTCAGTTCAGTAGCGGCGGGCGCACTTGTCTTTTACCTCTTTTGCCTGAGCTCGAGATTTGCTCATAGGTGGGTTATGTTATTTTTGTACCACCTTGTATATTCTTGTATCTAGTGTACTCCATCTACTGTTCTACCAGATTATTGTATATTGACCTAGAGATGAGACTGTGAGGTTTGTGGATTTTATACTGTATTTGGGGTCGAGCTCACTTGAGCCGACATGCTACTTTTTCATGCTTATTATGCTTTATTATGCTTGTTGTCATTTACATTGCGTGGGATTTGTGACCGCCGTATGGCGAAGAGCTAGCTCCCGCTTGGGGATGCCTTATTTTGTGGATTCATGTATATATTTTGTTGTACCCATTTTTGGGGGTCAGTATTTACAAAGGAGACTCTGCCGAAATTTTCGGGAAAAATTTGTATTGTTTTAAAAAGTGTTTTACATGACTTATTGATAACTCGCTTTCAATTGATTGGGTTTTCTTCACTCTTTTGCTTCATTGGTTTTGTTTTCTGGGCTTTGGCTTACTTATTTTACGGACGCCTTTAGACGCTTCGTGAACTTAAGTGCCAGTCACGTTCCGTACCCTGCGGGTCGTGACAGCTAGTCTACTCCGGAATATCGATGTCCTGTTTCGATAGTCCTGCGACTAGGGACCTGCATAAGGATGTGCTTATAGATTACCCAGCCCCCACTAGTGTGACTGCCATCACAACGCTAGTAATCAAGCAATGATCCTAAGGGGTCCACTAATGTGTATAGGTGATATACTAAAATAAACACATGTACACATTGAAGTAGAAACAAACCACGTAGCATACTACTATTTTGAGCAAGATTGTTTATACAAGGTGAATATCCCAAGCTTCCATCAAGTAATATACAAACTAGTATGATACAGTAATGGCCTCTAGGTCATATACACTAACAGATATATACAGGTGTCCGATTAAATATGTGTACAGGCTGTACAGACTTTAATCGGTCGGTTGATAATACTAGCGGCTTAGAATTAAGCCGGATTATTAAATCAGGTTTTGATTTAATAATTTATATATGTATTTATATATATATTTATTCTAGTATTATTGTTCACTATTCATTTTCTCTCTTGGCTATTTGTATTTTTGTATGAATACGCGTATATGTATTTTGATGTGTATACCGGGAAGTATTCCGTATTTATATACGGAATAGATTCTAGAAGATGGCCACCTCATTATTGTTTTTCTTTTTAGAAAATAAATTATGGAAATGTGGTGGAGGGTGAGTTAGCATGGGCATGGGTTTTGGCATTTAGAGAGGTATGGTTCACATTTGTTTATTTGAAAAATGAAATGAGTTTTTTTGTGCATGATTGAGAGAGAGGGGGGGCAGCCACTTGCTTGAGATGGATGGCTCATTTTCTTTTCTTCACTTGCTTCATTCATTCTCACTCACTTGGAGAAAACACTTAGCCATTTCTTTAGTTGCTCATGCCACATGTTTCCTCACCTCCTCTTGATCTTCTATGGTTGCTCATGGAGCATTTGTGATGAGAGAAAAATTATAGTGACACATTCCTACACCTCCACTCTCCATTGCTAGCAGCCTTGGAGCGTCAGTTGCCTCGCTTGGCGAGGCTGAAGCTTACGCCATTTCCCTTAAGTGGATCATCGTAGATGGTGGAAGATCGACAACCAAACTCGATCCGCAACCACTAGGAGCTTGGGATGAAGGTTGAAGACGGGAGGACACGGATCAACTCGGTATAACCATTCCTAACTCTTTATATTGCTTGCTAGTATAAGGTTTAGGGTAGATCCAAGCATCGGGTAATGGTAGCGCCAGTTTTGAAAATTTTTGTTCCGCATTTGGCCATGGTTTGATGGCCGGGGCACTGCCGTAACCCAACAAGCATAAGCCGGACAACTCCATATACCTCAACATCTTCAAGATATGATCCATTCTATATATAATATAGAAACATAGACACTAATTTAATTGGAAACAGATTCAAATCATGCAGCTGTCTCCAGTGCATGTCAACTAAGTGGAATGAGGCCAAACATCATTACTCTTCTAGGAGTACATCCATATATGAGTAACCTGAAAGAGAAGCATGTTCTCAAAACCCTTACTACCAATAGAATACCTAGCATAAGTATCTACATCTTCAATCACCTTGAAGAATCTTGATACTTTGCAACATATGGTTCTCTACTTTATTCATATACCAATAACTTCTCAAAACTTGGATCTTGTATTTCAACGAAATACTTGTCTAAAACTAGAGAAGTCATGAGTAAATAGAATATTGTACGAGTACCAACCCCTTTTTCTTAAAGGACACTGGACAACATACAATACTTTGTATAAGTCCCCTAAGTTTAATAACTCAAATCTTATGCGTCGTAGGTTGAAAACTGTACTATGGTTAAGAAGAATTACACCGCTGTTGAATGCTCTTTACCCAATCACCTACTAATATAGGTAATGGTCATAGACATAATTTCAAAAAGTTATATCTCACTTTATAAAATAAACGTACAGATATATCTGTTTGAAATTGGTGCATAACTACGGATATTCAAAACCAAATATTTGCCGTCGGGCAAAAACCCAGGTGTCACGACCCGAAATTGGCACGTGACGGCCCTAATACTACACAACGCCTAAAGACGTAACGCAGTAAAAGAAAGCTAAAACCCATAAATCTAAACCATAAAAAAGACAGGAAAAGATAATAGCAGTTTTGAAACATTTGAAATCACAACACAAATTCTTTAAAAGTTCAACTTTTCTTTCTTTAAAATTTTGGCAGCACCCCCTTTGTAAAACTAGCCCCAAAAACGGATACAACAGAAATATAAATGAAGCATCCCTAAACGGGAGCAAATACACGCCCAAAGGCGGAAAACAATCACCACAACAAATATACGACGCCGTAGCGAAGAGATGAAAGACAATAGAAAGGAAACTGTATAAAAGACAACAAATCCACAAATAATATACAATATTATCCTCACAAAGTCTCTAAGTCAACAAAATAACAGTTGATGGAGAGTACAAGATACAACGAATATACAATACAAAATACAGATAACCACCAAAACCCACCTAAGCAAAATAGCACATTGTGAGCCGATGCGGTATCTGTAGCAAAAGATGATAGATGAATAACCTGCCTCGACTACTCTGGGGAAACACCCTGTAAAACAACTGTGGCACAACGGGGGTCAGTTGCCAACTCGTGAATAGTAGATAACATATGTAGGTAATCGCAGGTATGTACGTACAGCATGAATCTAAGATATGCAATTAACAGTAATAACAGGTCATATGAATGCAGAATAATGGAAAGTACAATAGCAGGTACAATAAATATATGAAGCAATAATGATATGACAATTAGTATGCAATAATCATGCAATAAGGATATGAGAATGTAAATATGCAACAATCATGAAGGGTATACTAACAGGTACTACTAATACATGAAAAAGTGCAAAAACAGATAAATGTGAGGTATGGAGTGAAATGGGTCATTTCCACGGAATCCTGACATCGTGGTAGGATCACAATCCATCAAGACACTCAAAATCCCAACTCCTCAAATCAGCCTCTAATTGGCTCTCATATCACGTAAGTCTCACATCTCTTCAATGTACCATATGGAATAGATCCCTTATATCCCGAATGTACAAATCAAGTGAGTCTCGTATATATATCCAATATCCAATCTCAAATGAATCGCCTATATCCCAAATGTCAGATCTCAAGTAACATTCTAACATCCTAAATATATTTGCATAAATAAAAATGATGAGGTCAATACACATATATTAGCGTTCCACTCCACTAATATTAGTGTAAGGGTATATATAACAGCGTCCTAACACACTGTTATATACACACAAGTAATTGGAAATATCATAAAAACCAATGTGCCAAGCATCGACACAGAAATATTGATCTATCAGATGCCGTCACCAAGACTAGCATCCTGATAGGTACGTATCACACGCTATCTGAAAAGCACGAGTGCCTAGCTCTGACCCTCGTCTTTTCACGTATCAATACATACATGACTCCCAACGGTATCCCCTTGATTACCGCCGAGTCATTGGTACTGTCACCAGATGGTATGGTTCCCCTGCCGGGCTCATCGGCGTGGTACATCGACATCCCTTTCTTGCCCCGGGTACCTCCGGGCCCCAACATGTACCCTCCACGGCTTCGACGCCTCCTCATAGGGGTATATATAAATCAGAACCGATAAAACTCATGGTGGATGCATAAATATCATATCAAGGAAATCGGGTTTTTCAATTAATGCATAATTTCATGAACTCCCGCGGTTCCCAAATCCATAAAACATCATGAAAAATCCATATAAGAATGCACAAATCCATGAATACAATATATGCGACATAACTGAAATGTAAGCATATAAAAGGAAGAACTACTAAGTAACATCGGTAAAAATAAATATGTAACTGTAACTGATATATGTGTAACATACAGGTGTAACAAGGTATAGGTATTTACCTATAAGAACTAATGTAGTATACACCCTGGGTATAAGTGGAATATGTGAGCAAGGTATACCTGTAGCTAAAAGTCATATGTGTTGAGTAATATGAGTCGATGTCGCAAGTCCCTAACCAAGCAATATAATATCTATAAGTGGTTTGTGTGTATGACATGGCAATTATTGACGGTGTGTGTAGCATACAATCCGTGCTCGTGCAACATGAATCGTCAATAATATGTGCAGTATCCTACGGCTACTAGTCACAGTACAACTATATCTAAGTAATAGGGTGAATGCACAATTCTAAATATAACCTAGAATATGCGACAGGTATTAACATTCCTAGCCCAGACGCATAACGCCATGCGGGCGATTCCCCTGTAGATGTTAAATCTACTCACCTGGTCGCTTGCTACACGTAGCCGACCACCTACTTCCCTTTCGTTGCTACGTCCGACGTACCCGCCTGCGAACCTGGAAATTATACAAGAAATCCATATATAAGCAAAATATCTCGCAAAACGCGATATCGAAACCAAACGAGAAACTCGTGTCGCGAACTAAACGCGCGTGTGCACGGTACGCTGAAACGTGTATATACGCGTCTAAAACTATCCGATACGCCGCGACACGCTGGATCACAGATCCCACTCACATATCGCGCGTATCGCGCAACTAAAATGAACTAGCAAATCGATATTTGATCCCAGATTTTGCTACAGGTAAAATCTCACAAAATTGTACATGCCAACATACTAGAAAACACAGCAGACTACCATAGGAAAAACCCCAACACCCCAACCCCTTACCTGGCCGCAATTTGCAGCCAGAATGCTTAAATTTGCGGCCTGGTTTGGGAATGGAGGATTCGTGTTCTGGTGGTGTGGTCTAAACCTAGTAAGCATGCTCCAGTTTCCTCAATTTTTCCCTGAAGGATCCGGATCAAAAGCAGATCACAGAAAGCTACAATATCGTTTAAAAACACTAATTTTGCACAAAATGGAAACCCTATGGTATTTTAGTGAAATATGAGGTTAATCTCAGTTAAGGTGACCCTAATTACTCTTAAATAGGCAGGGTTAACCAACACAATCATCACTTAACCAAAACCCTACACAAATCACCATAATTAGCACAAAATTTAACTTTTATCACAAACTGAAGCTAAACAACACACAAGCTTAGCAACTAGGGGATTGAGTTCAGAAATTATACCCTAATGGACCCTAGGAAGCAGGTGAAGGAGAAGAACTGAGTTGCTACAGCTGCTGGTGATGCAGGTGCTGCATGTTGCTGCTGCTGCAATGAAGCTGCTGCTGATGCTGCCTGTGCTGATGCTGATGCTGCTTGCTGCTGATGGTGCTGCTGTTGGTGCTGCTGCTGTTGATGCTGCCTGAGCTGCTGGTGTGAGTGTGAGAGAATGAGAGAAAGGAAAATGAGAGGTAGCAATGAGAGCAACCCACAAACCCCCTTCTCTTTCTCTTCCCTCATTAAATGAGGCATGGCTTAAGCCATGTGGCACCATGCTCATCTCTCTCTCTCTCTCTTGGTCAACAATTCAAACCACTTTTCAAACCTCTTTTTTTCATTTTATTTCTAAAATAACCATATAAAGTTAAAACCCTAAACACTTAATACAAATTTTAAACTATATTAGGGAAATGGTTAGCTCACCATGTTTGCTAATCATGGCTAAACCCCAAATTAACACCCTAGTTAACATGCACAAGTGTGTGCAAGGCTAGGAAAATTCTAATAAAATATTCATTAAATAAGATAAAATATTTGAAAATCAATTTGGTAAACTTTTTATTAAAAACCATATACTAAAATATAATTAGCCACTAAACACATCCTAAGGTGTTACAATCTTCCCCCTTAAAGAAATTCGTCCCCGAATTAAAAAAATATACTGCTACGCATACCTTCAAAGAGAAGATTGCTAACTCTCAAATCTCTTTCGCATCCTCCCTAATGATTACCTCACTATACGGCTACGTCCAAGAAAAACCCTTCACAGATGGCAAGACCCTTGACCGTCGTTTCTTCACCTGCCGAGCCATTAACACAATTGGCTTCTGTCAAACGAAAGATCACGTCCAAGCTAAATGGTCTGGTGGCAAATCATGTGAGTAAGTTCATGAAGGTAATTGCAAAGTATCGACACAAGAAATACGGGGTGAATTCTCAATAATCGGGGCGGAAGTGCCGAATTAAAGGCGACGAAACTAACTCGCTTATAGGATCTCAAAAGGACCTACAATTCTTGGATAACCTTCCCAAAACTCAACACGTCATCCATCGGAAAAATCCGTAGGAATACATGATCTGTCCCTGTGAACTCGAGTCTATGACCAACACAGTCGGCATAAGACCTCTGTTTGCACTGGGCTACTCTCATCCTGACCTGAATCAACTGGATCATCTCCGAAGACTCTAGACTAGCTGGGGTCCAAAATCCTACTTACGCAGAGTCAGAAAAACAACAGACTGGTGATCGACACGACCTAACCCTTAAGCCTAAAGGTTGCCAGTTGGAATGCTCCCTGATAACTGCTATCGAAGAAGTATCCTAACGATGGCAAGTGACGATCCCAACTGCCGAAAACAATTAACACATACACGCGAACTTAACAAAGAACAACTGAGCAAACTGAGTATAACCGGACGACAAGCATCCGAATGGAGTCACACCCTGACTAAACCTGGGTAGACACCATAACGAAATTCGTGGAGATCTACTCCTATTCCTACTTCGGGACGGTTAAAGGTTGCAACTCTCCAGCCAGCCTCAGATGCTCAACCCAAGCACACAAAAGACAGACACCTTGAAACAAACCCATAGCTTCTCTTTACATCCCTGCCCACCAGTAACTATCTCACAAGTCATGTCAATGCTGGTAGAACTTGAATGAATACAGAGAGTTGACTGATGTACTTTCTCTAGGGTTTCACGTCTCTACCCGATAATCATCAGGTACACAAACGCGTCCCTAACTTAGCACACCCGTGTCACAATCAAGGACTCAAATCATTACCCAGCCGAGTACGCTCAAGTATCACTGACGAATGAGTATCGGCGAGCAGTGTCTCGCGAAAGCGATTAAGGAAAAGTGGTCGGGCGCGGACATGAGCAAGTTGTCCCCTCCGTAGAGACGAACTTAAGCTGTACTCAACGATCGTACAAGAACTGTAAATCTGCAGAAGACTATCACACCAATCAAAATACGTTGCAGGAAGATGTACATTAAACTCTGGTGGTCCATGAAAATCTGACACGACTCTCGAACAAATAGTGTCTCCAAATCTTCAACGCAAAACTACCGCGGCCATCTCCAGATCACGAGTGGAATATCCTTCTCGTACTTCCTCTGAATGTAGGGAAGCAAAAGCGATAACTCTATAGTGCTACATCAGCACACAATCGAGTCCACTCAAGAAACATGACAGTTAAACCACAAAGTCGCCCGAACCAGAAAGCAAAGAAAGAACTGATGCAGTTGTTAACCGAATCTTCAACTGCCGAAAACTCTGCACACATGCCTCTGTCCAAAGAAAAGAAACCTCCATCCCTGTCAATTCAGTCAACGGTGCAGCACTACAATAGCAATCCTGCACGAAACGGCGGTAAAAACCTGCTAAGCCCAAATCTGCGGACCTCTGCCCTGCACACAAGTCTGGGCCCAAGCTGTACGTCCACGATCTTCCTCGGAACCATACAAAACCATCTCCCGTGACTACAAGACCTAGGAGTCAACACAAACAAGCCTGAAGGAACACTCCGAGAATCTAGCAAACCGCTGGGGCTCTCCCAGTATCTGCATAACAAATCCTCAAGTGCTGTTCCTGTTCCTCAAAACACATTAATTAGACCAGAATGTCGTAAATCACACAACAATAACTGGTCGAGGAGCGGCCTGAAAAAATCTGGTTCATCACATTTACGAATGCTGCTAGGGCATTGGTGAGTCCAATGACACCACCAAAACACACAAAGCCCGTAGCACGCACAAGGCAGTCTTCGGAATGCCATCACTCCGAACCCGCAACAATGATGACCTGATCCCGAACAAACTTAGAAAATGTCTCGCACCCTGGAGCTGATCGAAGAAATCGTCAATGCGAGGTAAAGGATACCTATCTGCACCGTAAGCCGGTTCAATTGACGGTCCGTCGATACACAACCTCAACTGCCGTCTTTCTCCTTGACGAACAGAAATAGGAGCTCCATAATGCGAAACACTCAGACGCACGAAACTTCCTCCCACAACAACTCTGTGTAAGTCCATGCTACCTCTCCCGGTACTTTCGGGAAAGCGGAATTTGATAAAAAACGATTTTCTTAGAGGTGGTAACATGGACTTAAAACCCGGATCTTTATCAAATATCTAACTAACAACCTAACTACGAGTTGCTAACTACTCAGTTAGGGGTTTATACCTTTCTTTTTCTCGAACTCCTTCGTCTTCAAGCTTCGATGGTCGTCCGAATCGGCTTCTCCCCGTCGTCTTCTTGCACCGAAGATAGATCCACCTGAAAGCTTCAACCTTTGGCTCCTTCTTCGAACTTTGAAGAAACTAGTTCACTCGGTTTGCTAAACCTTGTGAACTAGAGTGAGTAGAGAAGAGTTTATATGGGATTTTATCTATGGTTCTTGGTTCTCAACTCATGAGACAAGTGAACCATAGAGTTAAGAGAGGGAGAGCAAGAGGAGGAGATGAGAGCTCAAGAACAAGAGAGAGAATGAGCATGAAAGAATGAGAGAAGACTTTTCTCATTTTGCTCTCATAATCCAAAACAATCATAACACCTCATATCAATCAAGTATTATGTGATGGTTTAAGCAACCATAGCCATATCATTTCATGCACTCATTTTGCACAAAAGAGCAAGCAAGCAAAAGTCTTTGCTATGAAATGATAGCTATAGTTATCATGATGGTCAACTAGTCAAGCCTAGTCAACCGGTCAACAAAGTCAACAAGTCAACAAAAGTCAACAAGTCAACAAAGTCAATCCCTCAACAACCATGTCACCATAATACTTAATTAATATAATTGTTAATCACTTATCATATTCTCATTAGGGTTGAGCAAAAAGTCAATAGTCAACTGTCAACGGTCAACAACCCTAATGAGAATCCTCTGCCTCTGTCTCTCCGTCAACTGTGCATACACACCCGCATCCGCGTTCCGAGGAACACGGATGCATACTGGATAAAACCAATCCCAAAAGGTACACTAGAATCTGGCTTAAACCAAAGCCCGCTAGTGTGAACTGTCCGGACACTGTACGTGCACAAGTGCACGGATGTGGCCGAACCCTGTCGCAAAACCATGCGACCTGTCGCAAAACCAAGCGACCTCTACTCTTTTGCCTAAAGGCGAATATCTTTCTGTGTGGGACTCTAAAGACTCGACACTACGCTGTCAGTGGGTTTAACCACAGACCGCAAGCGGCACTAGCTGTGCGTAACGGTCCCCAGGTAGATGCCGACAAGAAGACTGACGAGGCGAAACCCATCTGAACTCCTACTGAGCCTGAATGTGACATTCTCCGTACAGTCCGGTCTGTTCGTCTGATACATCGCATGGCGGGCCTAGGGGGCGGTAAACGTCAGTCCCCTAATAGCGGTACAAGTCGTGTCGGAGTGAAGCCCAAAACACCCTGAGATAACACTGGAAGCCTACCAGTATATCTCGTTTGCCCTGGCCAGGGACTACTCGTGTAATGGCTCTCCTAGACACAGCGCGATGTCAACCCCTAATACCGGGAGAGACGAATCCTGTCTAACCGTCACTGCCTCCAAGTGCTTCGGGACTGCACCCAATTACTACCTGTTTGCACGACTCCTTTGAGCCGTGGTAGGGTAGCAATCAAAGTACAGTAGGAACACACTCGAGGCGAAGTTACAGTGTCAAGTCAGCGGACTAAGCTGTACTCATGTCACCTGGGAACTGATAACTGACGATAGGCATAATACCAACTAGTCAGTTCCCTACGAGTCCTGTCCAGTGTACTCGTAACCTAACGAGCACCCGCATACTATCTCAAGTACGACGTACTGACGGCTGTGGGACAGACCGTCTCCCACACTGGGATGAGAAGTGCATGCGCTAGTCTATTCCGGAGTATCGATGCCCTGTCTCGATAGTCCTGCGACTAGGGACCTGCATAAGGATGTGCTTATAGATTACCCAGCCCCCACTGGTGTGACTGCCATCACAACGCTGGTAATCAAGCAAAGATCCTAAGGGCTCCACTAATGTGTATAGGTGATATACTAAAATAAACACATGTACACATTGAAGTAGAAACAAACCAAGTAGCATACTACTATTTTGAGCAAGATTGTATATACAAGGTGAATATCCCAAGCTTCCATTAAGTAATATACAAACTAGTATGATACAGTAATGGACTCTAGGGCATATACACTAACAATCTCCCACTTGCACTAAGGCCATGTACTGGCGTATCGAAGACCTATCATCTCGATCAGCCGCTCGAACTGAGTCTGGGGCAAGGCCTTGGTGAATGGATCTGTAGTGTTATCTTCTGAAGCGACTCTCCGAACCTCGATCTCCTGGCGATCCACGATCTCCCTGATCAGGTGATACCGCCTCAAGATGTGTCTGGATCTCTGATGGGACCTGGGTTCCTTCGCTAAAGCTATAGCCCCGTTGTTGTCGCAATACAGAGGTATTGGATCAACAATGGACGGAACCACATGAAGTTCTTTCAAGAACTTCCTCATCCAGACAGCTTCTTTTGCGGCATCAGATGCAGCGATGTATTCCGCTTCCATCGTCGAGTCTGCAACGGTTTCCTGTTTGGAACTCTTCCAACACACCGCCCCTCCATTGAGGGTAAAGACAAAACCCGACATGGACTTGGAATCATCCTTGTCACTCTGGAAGCTGGAGTCAGCAAAGGCCTCGATCTGGAGGTCTTTTCCGCCATACACCAAGAACATCTCCTTAGTCCTTCTCAGGTACTTGAGAATGTTCTTTACTGCTATCCAGTATTTCTCCCTAGGGTTTGACAGATACCGGCTTACCACACTCAGTGCAACATCCGGTCTGGTACACAACATCGCATACATTATAGAGCCTACCGCAGAAGCATAGGGTATAATAGACATGCGATCCCTCTCTAAATCAGTCTTGGGAGACATCTCTTTAGAGAGGGTGATCCCGTGACAAGCCGGTAGGTTACCGTGCTTGGAATCTTCCATACTGAATCTTTTCAGTATGGTGTCGATGTACCTGGACTGTGAAAGTTCTAATATCCTCTTGGATCTATCACGATGGATCCGGATCCCCAGGATGTATGAGGCATCACCCAGGTCTTTCATGGAGAACCTGTGCGACAAGAACCCCTTGACAGATTGTAGCATAGGAATGTCATTTCCTATTAAGAGAATGTCATCCACATATAAAATGAGGAATACTACAGTTCTCGCTACAAATCTACTGTAGATGCATGGTTCATCTGGATTTTTGATAAAGCCAAATTTCTTGACCGTCTCATCAAAACAGATGTTCCAACTCCGCGATGCCTGCTTTAGTCCATAGATGGACTTAAGAAACTTGCACACCTTTCCGCTGCTCCAACTCTGAATGAAACCTTCTGGCTGGTCAATATAGACACACTCCTCTAAATTTCCATTTAGAAAAGCTGTCTTTACGTCCATCTGCCAAATCTCATAATCGTGGAAGGCAGCAATGGCAAGAAGGATCCGAATGGATTTCAGCATAGCCACTGGAGAAAAGGTTTCGTCATAGTCCAAACCAGGTCTTTGACGAAAACCCTTTGCCACAAGTCTAGCTTTATAGGTCTCAACCTGTCCATCTACACCAATCTTCCTTTTGAAGATCCACTTGCATCCTACGGGTTTTACCCCGTCTGGAGCAATGTCCAACGTCCATACTTTGTTGGTGTACATGGACTCCATTTCGGTCCGCATTGCATCCAGCCATTTTACTGAGTCAATGCTCTGAACGGCCGGCTGGAAGCTAGTAGGCTCATCATAATCTATGATGCAACCCTCTCTATCCCCGTCTATGAGAAAACCATAGTATCTCTCGGGCGGATGAGACTGCCTACTACTCCTGCGGAGCGGCGTATGAATGTCCTGTTTTTTTGAACCCTCTGGTTCCACTAAACTTTCAGTAATAGTCTGTGGTTCTGGAATTTCTTCCAGTTCTACTGCGCTCCCACTAATTTCCTTTTCTAAGAACTGGTGTTCTAGAAAGTGGGCATGACGAGAAACAATAATTTTTTGTTCTTCTTCGCAGTAGAAGAAATATCCCTTGGAGTTCTTTGGATATCCCACAAACTTGCACTGTACTGAGCGTACCTCGAGCTTGTCCGCAAGCTGCTTTTTGACAAAAGTTGGACTTCCCCATGTCTTAATGTGATTAAGATGGGGCCTCTTCCCACACCACATCTCATATGGTGTGGTAGGCACAGTCTTAGTGGGAACTCGGTTCAAAAGGTACGCAGCTGATTCTAGCGCATACCCCCAGAATGATCGCGGTAACTCAGCGTTACTCATCATGGACCGTACCATATCCAATAAGGTGCGGTTCCGTCTCTCCGATACACCGTTATGTTGCGGAGTGTATGGAGGAGTAAGCTGAGAGAGAATTCCATTCTCTTTTAAATAGTCCAGGAACTCGGCACTCAAGTATTCACCACCTCGATCCGATCATAGAATCTTGATACTTTTGCCGGTTTGTTTTTCTACTTCATTCTTATATTCCTGGAATTTTCCAAAGTCTTCGGACTTATGTTTCATTAAGAAGACATAACCGTACCTTGAAAAGTCATCCGTAAAAGTAATGAAGTAAGAAAAACCGCTTCGCGCATGTGTAGACATTGGACCGCACACGTCGCTGTGTACGAGTCCCAAGAGCTCGCTCGCTCTTACTCCGTGTCCAGTGAACGGAGACTTTGTCATCTTTCCTTTGAGACAGGATTGACAAGTGGCATACGATTGATATTCGAACGGATTCAAATATCCTTCTGTATGTAACTTTGTCAACCTTCTCTCATTGATGTGACCCAGTCTACAATGCCATAAGAAAGTCTGATTTATTTCCGGAGACTTTCTTTTGTGTGTATTCAGAACATTGAAAATCTGTGGTTGGTTTAATACGTATATACCATTGCTCAATGTACCTGACCCAATCAGAACTTGATTAAGGTGAATGTTTACAACATTGCTTACAAACGCAAATTCATAACCTTCTTTAGAAACCAAAGATACAGAAATGATATTACAAGTTTCGTTGGGTACAAAAAAGCAATTACGCAAAACCAAAACATGTCCATCTGACATTCCCAGGTGATAGTCCCCCACGGCTTTAGCATCCATGCTAGCTCCGTTCGCAACTCTGAGGGTCATGTCACCTGCTTTCAAAACACTACGGTTTCTCAACGCCTGCAAAGAATTACAGATATGAGATCCTGATCCGGTATCCAATACCCAGGAAGTAGAGTTTATTGAAAGACAGTTTTCAATAACATACACACCTGAAGCTGAAGCTGCAACCTGCTTCAATTCCTGTGTTCTGGTTTTCCAGGCCCTGCAATCATTCTTCCAGTGTCCTTTCTTATGACAATAGAAGCATTCTTCCTTATCCACAAGCTTCCCCGCTTTCTTTGTTGCTTTAGCTTTTCCCTTCGTATCCACTTTACTAACACCGCCCCTTGGTTTGGCAGGGGCTTTCTTCTTCTTTCCCTTGGCTTTCGCCTTGGACCTAGAAGAAGATGATCCTCCTACAAACAAAGTGGATGTTTCCCTACCTTTCTATAGGGTGCCCTCTGCGCTCCTCAGCATGTTGAGGAGCTCTGAAAGTTCAATTTCCTTTTCTTGTAAGTTGAAGTTTAGTATAAACTGGGCGTAAGTGGAAGGAAGGGACTGGAGAACTAAGTCCGTATAGAGCTCACTCTCCAATGTGGTCCCTAGGTCCGCGAGCTCCTCAATGTAGCCGATCATCTTAAGCACGTGTTCTGGTACTGATGATCCGACGGCCATCCTTGCCGAAAATAACTTTTTCGACGCTTCGTATCTTGCGATACGAGATTGCTCTCCATACAGTTCTTTTGTATGAAGAAATATGGATTCCAAGTCCATATTCTCGTGCCTCCTCTGATGTTCATTGTCCATAAAGGCAAGTACGAGGCACTTGGCCTACGCGCTATCAATCTCCCAAGTGTTACGGATTTCCTTATCCGCGACGCTGGAAGTGGGACCAGGGACAGGGGGAGCTTTGGTGGTAAGAAGATACCCCAGCTTGTCGTAAGTGATTGCCATTTTGACATTCCTGAGCCAATCTTTGTAGTTTGGCCCTGTCAGTATGTTTTTATCTAGAAGTAACTTAAGTCCAGTCATGTCGATTGGTCGCTGCAATTAGGAGAGAGAGAAGAAACACTCAGCATGATGCTCTTGCAAGTTTAGAGTGGTTTTTAGTTTGTCTAAACAGGATGGCTCCCACTGTTTCTCGAATCCCTCCTCAAACCATAAAGGAAGAATTAGTCGGGATCAATCCCACTGCACAATACTTGCTTAACCGTTCAGCCAGGCCAGTGTCGGTACTTCAAGGGAGGTTTTCCAACGCTTTCGCGAAGTTCCTTAATTCAAGAACCTCTTTTCCCTGGGGGCGTAGCCCTGCTAACACCTTTCTAGGCACCTACTAGGTTTATAGCATTGATCGTTTAGTGAGAAATTTCCCGAGGAGTAGCATATACTCACAGTAGGATCGGGATCCAAATATCATCGCGTGACGAAACTGAAGGAATCCTACCAGAATCATCACACTCCAAGTGGTATGCAAATCTAGCAAGTTTCAGTACTTATGAAACTCCCGATGTGGATTTTTGCCCCATGCTCTTATGACCTTGACTTTGGCCAAAATATCATAAGTCACATGTCAAGTTCTACCCGTCATTATCCAGGTTAATTTGGATCCATTCGCACCTACCCTTGACTTTGGCCAAAATGGCAGTACGACTGTCCCAAACCAACGCATCTATCTATGCAACACATGAACACCCAATAGCTACCAATCACTATGCCTTGACTTTGGCCAACATACATAGCTTGAATACTATTGACTATTCATGTGAAACGACGGAGGGCTACGAATGGTTTTGGTGAAACCGTGAACGTAGTGAACTTGATATAGTCGATGGAACGAGATAGCTTTTAAAAGGAGTGGCTCAAGCTCCGCATTTAAAAGTTGGTTTTGAAAAGAACCGAGTGGTTTTTCGAAAGTGTTCCAACGACTTTTGCTTGGTTTATTATCTTGCATTAGTTCTTTTAATGCGTGATATTCTTGCATTAGTTCTTTTAATGCGTCCCATCATTTAATCCTACCATTGCAGAAAACAACCAAAATATGACGTACGCTTATGCCATTCGCATTCGCCACTGGGCCCCGTCATTACCCGTTAGGTTACTTAACTAACGACAGAGCGGGGGCTGGGCTAGCGCGGCTGTAAAACATAAGCAACGCCTAAATAATATCATATATAGATATATTGCAATGATATCCATTTCAGATCACAGATGAATACATTGGATATACTAGGAATCCGTAATTCGTACGAGCCTGTAACGAAAAGTAGATTACACGGTCGCGGTGAATAGCCAATACCCCACCCAAGACCCCTAAGGGTGCGGCAAACTACCCGCCAAGTACCCGAAGTGGAGCAACCTCCCTCAACACCGTGAGTAGGCCACTCGGCACTTCGAGATACCCGGTAGTTTGTGCACCCCCTCCATGGGTCTATCCTAGGAGCAAAAACAGTAAAAAGAAATTATACAATGACGGCTACAACCCCGACCCGGTTGTGCGGTCATACAAATAATATTACATCAATTTACAAATTTACATGAATTGAAAGAAAAGAAAAAAACTCTCGTCTCACAACCCCCTGGCTATTCACCCGCGACAATCCAACATATTCATATACACATTCCAGCAACATTACAGATCACAGATTTGTATAACCCCCACTAATCGACATATAGCGATTAGCAGACGTTCAATACAAATATCATATTACAGAAAAACCCGTCAGCTAAAGTCTTTTAGAAGTTCGATCAAAAATACGGATTTTTAGGACCCCAAAAATAAAATTTTCGTTCTGGAAAATTTGGGCTGAAAATACATATACCAAAATTCCCAAAATAACCCCATAAGCACACTGTAGCAAAGAACAATCAGAGAGGAGCCAGGACGGCCGCGGAACCGTGGCAACAACAAGCTATTGCCGCGTTTCCGCGGCGCAATGAAGAGATCAGGTGATCATTTTTCTACAGTATATTTTAAAAACCCTGAGTTGATTTTTGATGCATGATTTATCATTTTTACAGAACATAAAAAATCGACAGCAAGTTTGAAAACGGGGTTCATTTCGGGACTTTTTCTTTGATCGATCTTCTAGCTACTTTGCTAACATGTTAGATAGAGTTTAACTAGGCTCTGATACCACTGTAAGTCCATGCTACCTCTCCCGGTACTTTCGGGCAAGCGGAATTTGATAAAAAACGATTTTCTTAGAGGTGGTAACATGGACTTAAAACCCGGATCTTTGTTAAACATCTAACTAACAACCTAACTACGAGTTGCTAACTACTCGGTTAGGGGTGTATACCTTTCTTTTTCTCGAACTCCTTCGTCTTCAAGCTTCGATGGTCGTCCGAATCGGCTTCTCCCCGTCGTCTCCTTGCGCCGAAGATAGATCCACCTGAAAGCTTCAACCTTTAGCTCCTTCTTCGAACTTTGAAGAAACTAGTTCACTCGGTTTGCTAAACCTTGTGAACTAGAGTGAGTAGAGAAGAGTTTGTATGGGATTTTATCTATGGTTCTTGGTTCTCAACTCATGAGACAAGTGAACCATAGAGTCAAGAGAGGGAGAGCAAGAGGAGGAGATGAGAGCTCAAGAACAAGAGAGAGAATGAGCATGAAAGAATGAGAGAAGACTTTTCTCATTTTGCTCTCATAATCCAAAACAATCATAACACCTCATATCAATCAAGTATTATGTGATGGTTTAAGCAACCATAGCCATATCATTTCATGCACTCATTTTGCACAAAAGAGCAAGCAAGCAAAAGTCTTTGCCATGAAATGATAGCTATAGTTATCATGATGGTCAACTAGTCAAGCCTAGTCAACCGGTCAACAAAGTCAACAAGTCAACAAAAGTCAACAAAGTCAATCCCTCAACAACCATGTCACCATAATACTTAATTAATATAATTGTTAATCACATATCATATTCTCATTAGGGTTGAGCAAAAAGTCAATAGTCAACTGTCAATGGTCAACAACCCTAATGAGAATCCTCTGCCTCTGTCTCTCCGTCAACTGTGCATACACACCCGCATCCGCGTTCCGAGGAACACGGATGCATACTGGATAAAACCAATCCCAAAAGGTACACTAGGATCTGGCTTAAACCAAAGCCCGCTAGTGTGAACTGTCCGGACACTGTACGTGCACAAGTGCACGGATGTGGCCGAACCCTGTCGCAAAACCATGCGACCTGTCGGAAAACCATGCGACCTCTACTCTTTTGCCTAAAGGCGAATATCTTTCTGTGTGGGACTCTAAAGACTCGACACTACGCTGGCAGTGGGTTTAACCACAGACCGCAAGCAGCACTAGCTGTGCGTAACGGTCCCCAGGTAGATGCCGACAAGAAGACTGACGAGGAAAAACCCATCTGAACTCCTACTGAGCCTGAATGTGACATTCTCCGTACAGTCCGGTCTATTCGTCTGATACATCGCATGGCGGGCCTAGGGGGCGGTAAACGTCAATCCCTTAATAGAGGTACAAGTCGTGTCGGAGTGAAGCCTAAAACATCCTGAGATAACACTGGAAGCCTACCAGTATATCTCGTTTGCCCTGGCCAGGGACTACTCGTGTAATGGCTCTCCTAGACACAGCGTGATGTCATCCCCCAATACCGGGAGAGACGAATCCTGTCTAACCGTCACTGCCTCCAAGTGCTTCGGGACTGCACCCAATTACTACCTGTTTGCACGACTCCTTTGAGCCGTGGTAGGGTAGCAATCAAAGTACAGTGGGAACACACTCGAGGCGAAGTGACAGTGTCAAGTCAGCGGACTAAACTGTACTCATGTCACCTGGGAACTGATAACTGACGATAGGCATAATACCAACTAGTCAGTTCCCTACGAGTCCTGTCCAGTGTACTCGTAACCTAACGAGCACCCGCATACTATCTCAAGTACGACGTACTGACGGCTGTGGGACAGACCGTCTCCCACACTGGGATGAGAAGTGCATGCGCTAGTCTACTCCGGAGTTTCGATGCCCTGTCTCGATAGTCCTGCGACTAGGGACCTGCATAAGGATGTGCTTATAGATTACCCATCCCCCACTGGTGTGACTGCCATCACAACGCTGGTAATCAAGCAAAGATCCTAAGGGCTCCACTAATGTGTATAGGTGATATACTAAAATAAACACATGTACACATTGAAGTAGAAACAAACCAAGTAGCATACTACTATTTTGAGCAAGATTGTATATACAAGGTGAATATTCCAAGCTTCCATTAAGTAATATACAAACTAGTATGATACAGTAATGGCCTCTAGGGCAGATACACTAACACTCTGCAGCTGATCCTTAAGCTCCTTAAGCTTCGCCGGCTCATCTGGAACAACATCAGAAGACTCTCGCAGGAAAGGAACCCGGTCCAACAAACCAACTATGGCTATGATATCATGAATGAACGTCAAGAATCCACGACATCTCCTCAAAAGCCGACTAGCGAAACAGGCTGAATTCAAGCTGTGAGAGGCAGCACCACTGTCCACCTACACAACAAGAACTGACTCGCCGTGGAAAACAAAACCTGACTATTTCCTCACGGTAGTCCACAGATGCCTAGCACATAGCTAACCAGCCCGTGCCCAGGAGAACGTCAAATCCAACATCTCTAGAAGGACCAAAACGACGGACGAATCTCTATCTCCTATCCGATTGGCACACAACTGAAATACGTATCGCGCAACAAAAGAATCGCTGACAGAATTTAACACAACAACGGCTAATCTACCCAACACGACTCTCGTCCCAACCATGACACAAGTGTGGAAAACAAACAGATACATCAAAAGAACATATGAATTAAGGATACCTGAAAACTTTGCATTGGACGCCCCCGCGTCCTGATGAGTAGAAGCAAACTCCTGTGTCTGCCCCCTACCCGCAACAGACTGAACTCCTCCTCTACTAGACTGACCCCTCTGAGCGAACCTTCCACGTCCACGACCTCTCTGAATATGTCCCTGATGAGGTGCTAAGGAACAATGTCTGACGAAGTGCTGAAGGCTTCCGCATCGAAAACATCCAAGTGGTGACTGCTGACCCTCCTGAGGATGAGAGCTGAACGACTGTCCTCGTCCTAAGCCTCTGCTACTCCCACAACGGCCACGAAATCTGTCTCGATGACTAAACCTCTGTCTCTGGGCTGGTACACTGGTTCGAGTCCTCCTCTGTCCTGGAAACCTCTGAGTCTCTGGAATATGTGCCTCGTCAACTGAAGCTGCATCCACTGGTGCTATGTAGGTGACTGACTGCTGCATGCTAATCCTAAGGAACAACTGAGTAACAGGGGTGACAATCTCCTGTCGTAGCGCTCGAACGGTCTTAACAAATGAACTCATCGTCTGGCGCAAGTACTGCATCTCAACCACAAGCCTAGCGAGCTGATCTGTCGAAGGCTGATCCGTCTGCACCTGTGCAACTAGAGTGCCATCCTAGTCAGTGCTCGTCTCACCCGAACCAACTCTAACCTCGGCCCTCGCTGCATCACTCTGAGTCCCTATAGTCATCGGTGGCAAGGCTATACATAGAGATAAGATTCGATAAGAACACGGAAATCGAATCATAAGGATATGAATCATCAAAGAAGGAATTTCAAGCAATGTACTTAGGTCACTTTAGGCGAAGTACCGCATCGTGAGTATGCTGCAGACATACACACACTACGTTACTCTGCTTAAACTACCTACTCCATCATACCAAGGTCATCCTACACTCCGAAAGGTAAAACCTAGCGCTCTGATACCAACTTTCTCACGACCCGAAATTGACACGTGACGGCCCTAATACTACACAACGCCTAAAGACGTAACGCAGTAAAAGAAAGCCAAAACCCAGAAATCTAAACCATAAAAAAGACAGGCAAAGATAATAGCAGTTTTGAAACATTTGGAATCACAACCCAAATTCTTTAAAAGTCTAACTTTTCTTTCTTTAAAATTTTGGCAGCACCCCTTTTGTAAAACTAGCCCCAAAAACGGGTACAACAGAAATATAAATGAAGCATCCCCAAACGGGAGCAAATACATGCCCAAAGGCGGAAAACAATCACCACAACAAATATACGATGCCGTAGCGAAGAAATGAAAGACAATAGAAGGAAAACTGTATAAAAGACAACAAATACACAAATAATATACAATATCGTCCTCACCAAATCTCTAAGTCAACAAAATAACAGTAGATGGAGAGTACAAGATACAACGAATATACAATACAAAATACAGATAACCACCAAAACACACCTAAGCAAAACAGCACACTGTGAGCCGATGCGGTATTTGTAGCAAAAGATGATAGATGAATAGCCTGCCTCGACTACTCTGGGGAAACACCCTACAAAACAACTGTGGCACAACGGGGGTGAGTTGCCAACTCATGAATAGTAGATAACATATGCAGGTAATCGCAGGTATGTACGTACAGCATGAATCTAAGATATGCAATTAACAGTAATAATAGGTCATATGAATGCAGAATAATGGAAAGTACACTAGCAGGTACAATAAATATATGAAGCAACAATGATATGACAATCAGTATGCAATAATTATTCAATAAGGATATGAGAATGTAAATATGCAAAAATCATGAAGGTTACACTAACAGGTACTACTAATACATGAAACAGTGTAAAAACAGATAAATGTGAGGAATGGAGTGAAATGTGTCATTTCCACGGAATCCTGACATCGTGGTAGGATCACAATCCATCAATACACTCAAAATCCCAATTCCTCAAATCAGCCTCCAATTGGCTCTCATATCACATAAGTCTCACATCTCCTCAATGTACCATATCGAATAGATCCCCTATATCCCGAATGTACAAATCAAGTGAGTCTCGTATATATATCCAATATCCAATCTCAAAAGAATCACCTATATCCCAAATGTCAGATCTCAAGTAACATTTTAACATCCTAAATATATTTGCATAAATAAAAATGATGAGGTCAATACACATATATTAGCGTCCCACTCCACTAATATTGGTGTAAGGGTATATATAACAGCGTACTAACACACTGTTATATATATACACAAGTAATTAGAAATATCATAAAAACCAAAGTGCCAAGCATCGACACAGAAATACTGATCTATCAGATGCCGTCACCAAGACTAGCATCCTGATAGGTACGTATCACACGCTATCCGAAAAGCACGAGTGCCTAGCTCTGACCCTCGTCTTTTCACGTATCAATACGTACATGACTCCCAACGGTATCCCCATGATTACTGCCGATTCATTGGTACTGTCACCGGATGGTATGGTTCCCCTGCCGGGCTCATCGGCGTGGTACATCGACATCCCTTTCTTTCCCCGGGGTACCTCCGGGCCCCACCATGTACCCTCTACGGCCTCGACGCCTCCTCGTAGGGGTATATATAAATCAGAACCGATAAAACTCATGGTGGATGCGCAAATATCATATCAAGGAAACCGAGTTTTTCAATTAATACATAATTTCATGAACTCCCGCGGTTCCCAAATCCAGAAAACATCATGAAAAATCCATATAAGAATGCGCAAATCCATGAATACAATATGTGCGACATAACTAAAATGTAAGCATATAAAAGAAAGAAACCGCTAAGTAACATCGGTAAAGATAAATATGTAACTGTAACTGATATATGTGTAACATACAGGTGTAACAAGGTATAGGTATCTACCTATAAGAACTGATGTAGTATACCCCCTGGGTATAAATGGAATATGTGAGCAAGGTATACCTGTAGCTAAAAGTCATATGTGCTGAGTAATATGAGTCGATGTCGCAAGTCCCTAACCAAGCAATATAATATCTATACGAGGTTTGTGTGTGTGACATGGCAATTATTGACGGTGTGTGTAGCATACAATCCGTGCTCGTGCAACATGAATCGTCAATAATATGTGCAGTATCCTACGGCTACTAGTCATAGTACAACTACATCTAAGTAATAGGGTGAATGCACAATTCTAAATATAACCTAGAATATGCGACAGGTATTAACATTCCTAGCCCAGACGCATAACGCAATCCGGGCGATTCCCTTGTAGATGTTAAATCTACTCACCTGGTCGCGTGCTACACGTAACCGACCACCTACTTCCCTTTCGTTGCTGCGTCCGATGTACCCATCTGCGAACCTGGAAATTATACAAGAAATCCATATATAAGCAAAATATCTCGCAAAACGCGATATCGAAACCAAACGAGAAACTCGCGTCGCGAACTAAACGCGCGTGTGCACGGTACGCTGAAACGTGTATATACGCGTCTAAAACTATCCGATACGCCGCGACACGCAGGATCACAGATCCCACTCACGTATCGTGCGTATCACGCAACTAAAATGAACTAGCAAATCGATATTTGATCCCAGATTTTGCTACAGGTAAAATCTCACAAAATTGCGCATGCCAACATACTAGAAAACACAGCAGACTACCATAGGAAAAACCCCAACACCCCAGCCCCTTACCTGACCGCAATTTGCAGCAAGAATGCTTAAATTTGCTGCCTGGTTTGGGAATGGAGGATTCGTGTTCTGGTGGTGTGGTCTAAACCTAGTAAGCATGCTCCAGTTTCCTCAATTTTTCCCTGAAGGATCCGGATCAAAAGCAGATCACAGAAAGCTACAATATCGTTTAAAAACACTAATTTTGCATAAAATGGAAACCCTATGGTATTTTAGTGAAATCTGAAGTTAATCTCAGTTAAGGTGACCCTAATTACATTTAAATAGGCAGTGTTAACCAACACAATCATCACTTAACCAAAACCCTACACAAATCACCATAATTAGCACAAAAGTTAACTTTTATCGCAAACTGAAGCTAAACAACACACAAGCTTAGCAACTAGGAGATTGAGTTCAGAAATTATACCCTAATGGACCCTAGGAAGCAGGTGAAGGAGAAGAACTGAGTTGCTACAGCTGCTGGTGATGTTGGTGCGGCATGTTGCTGCTGCTGCAATGAAGCTGCTGCTGATGCTGCCTGTGCTGATGCTGATGCTGCTTGCTGCTGATGGTGCTGCCGGTGGTGCTGCTGCTGTTGATGCTGCCTGAACTGCTGGTGTGAGTGTGAGAGAATGAGAGAAAAGAAAATGAGAGGGAGAAATGAGGGCAACCCACAAAAAAAAACCCTTCTCTTTCTCTTCTCTCATTAAATGAGGCATGGCTTAAGCCATGTAGCACCTTGCTCATCTCTCTCTCTCTCTTGGTCAACAATTCAAACCATTTTTCAAACCCCTTTTTTTCATTTTATTTCTAAAATAACCATATAAAGTTAAAACCCAAAACACTTAATACAATTTTAAACTAGATTAGGGAAATGGTTAGCTCACCATGTTTGCTAATCATGGCTAAACCCCAAATTAAAACCCTAGTTAACATGCACAAGTGTGTGCAAGGCTAGGAAAATTCTAATAAAATATTCATTAAATAAGATAAAATATTTGAAAATCAATTTGGTAAACTTTTTATTAAAAACCATATACTAAAATATAATTAGCCACTAAACACATCCTAAGGTGTTACACCAGGTGATTTCCTCAAATATCACCAATTACAACGAATTCCGATATAATGAGGATATAATCACCCAATTCCTAATATCTTACTCTAACACATCATCTGTAATACTATACAGATGTGAGAAAACAATCTGGTAAATACATACTCTGGAGTAAGGATCTAATTTTGAAATCAGTTTTCTATTAACAACGCACAGTGAAACTGAAACATGAAATGTTTCGAAGGGGTATCCGGGTATTCCTAGTAATGCCTCTTCCACTATCCATATTCATGACTGTAACCGTATATTTCCTTGCCATCTCTCTAATCCCTTTATTTCTCTTTACTTATTATCTTCTGTACACCACACTTAGGCTAATTGATTTTCTTTCTTCCCTATCTTTCGGCACCAGCCTATGGTTTAGAAGAGGACTATACAATATGCGTAATAGGTGTACCTTCCTAAAAACCAGGAGCCCTCGCAACCTGAGAGAAGGTAATGATAAAAGACAACCTGAATAATCCTATTCAATTTCTCCTAAACCAGAGAAATGCAAAGGTGAAGTAGGAGTGGTAATGATATACATAGCTTTGTCGTGAATGGTAGCAGTCGCAATTTATTTTGCCCTCTTTCTAATCCCTTTATTTGTCTTCACTTATTACCTTCCGTACACCACACTTAGGCTAATTGGTTTTCTTCCTTCCCTGTCGTTCGGCATCTGCCTATGGTTTGGAAGAAGACTATCTAATAAGTGTAATAGGTGTACACTCCTAATACCAGGAGCACTCACAACCTGAGAGAAGGTAAAAGGAAAAGACAACCGAATAATCCTATTCAATTTCTCCAGAACCGGAAACTATCTTCGAATCTGAAACAAGTTTTTTCGAGTTCGTATGTAACTATACGATGGTCATATCCAATAAAAGAGGATCTTCGTAGTAATACGGAATGTTTTGGAGAAATGTAAAGGGTAAAAGTAGAAGTGGCAATGATATACGCAACTTTGATAATCTATAAGCCAATGTGATTTAAGACGGTTCGATTAACTTGGTTCAAGAGTTTTAGTCTAGGGTCGGGCCATGGTCACTGCCAAAGAGAGAGAGAGAGAAAAGAAACACTCAGCATGCACTCTAACCTAGATCAAAATGGTTAATCACTTTATCTAATCAGGATGTCTCCCACTGTTTCCTCGAATTCTCCTCCAAACCCAAAAGAAGAATTAGTCGGGATCATCTAAAATCACCCGAGGAGTAAACCAACTCATTAGTGGGAATCGAGATCCAACTATCATCGAATGATAACTTGATATAATTCACTCAAGTCACCACACTCCAGAAGGTATGCGCATGCCTGGCAAGTTTCTTGAATGTTTGAAACCCCCGATGTGATTTTTACCCCAAGTGGTTCATGATCTTGACAAAGGCCAACAAATCATAAACCACAAGTCAAGTTCAACCCGTCATTATCCAAGATTAATCTAGAACCACCCATACAATCCCTTGACAAAGACCAACAAGGTTATATGACTGTCCTAGATAATCGCAACACTATGCAACAGACAAGCAATATCAGCTACCGTACACTACGCCTTGAAAAAAGCCAATAAACGCAGCACGAATACTAGGTACTACTTGAAAGAAATGTCGGAGGGCTACGACTGGTTTTTGGCGAAAAACCTTTAACGTAATGAACTTGATATCGTTGAAGGAATCCAAGTGGTTTTACAAATATATAGTGGCGAAAACTTTTGCTAAAGATGTTACTCCCGGTAAAGGGATCTCGGCTCTTTCCTCATCGAATGAGGTGCATGATATTCCAAACTGAATACCACGATGCAAAGTAAAAAATAATTGACTATAATGAAGTTATTAATCTAACGCAAACTTCTTCCCAAGGGGTTACTCCTGATGTAGGGATCTCGGCCCTTGCCTCGTCGAATGAGGTGCTGGACATTCATAACTGAATACCACTGTGCAAAGCAAAAGAAAACGTCTGTAATGTCTGTTTTTAAAATTAGTTCCAACAACATCAAATAGTTTTGTTTTTCTTGCATTGATTAAAATCAACGCAGTCCCATCAATTAATCACACCAGAAAAGAACGAAAATAAAATGTATGTATATGCCATCCGTATTCGACACTGGGCCCTGTCATCACCCGTTAGGTTACTTAACTAACGACAGAGCGGGGGTTGGAGTAGCGTGGGTACAAAACATATACAAGATCTACTAGTATATATATAAATATATATAACAATCGTCTCAGGCATGATATATGCAACATCACAGAATAGCGATAAGCATCACAAAACAAACGGATAATCTGGGAGCCCCGGGTTTCTTTCGAGCCGCAAGTGAAACTCGACGTTACCTTGATCGTGTGGATAGCTTGTGCAATGAAAACCTAAACCTCTACGAGCGCGGCAAGTTACCCGCCAATCCCAGAAGTGAGGCAACCCCAATCAACAAAGTGAGTGGGCTACCCATCACTTCACAGAATCCGGTAACTTGAGCACCCTTCCGTGGTTCAACATGTACCCCCTACGAGTGCGGCGAATAGCCCGCCAATTCTAGAGTAAGGTCCCCTCTGTCTCAACGCCATGAGATGCGGGCCTGTTGCCCTCTAGAACCCGGCTAACTGTGCACTCCACCGCGGGGTAATCCTAGTACAGAAAAGAAAAGAATATGTACAACGGTGACATCGACCTCAACCTGGTCATGCTCCAAATAAATAATATAAAAACTGGCCGTAATGGCAGTCCACATGTCGAACGCTCACCCCGCAATATCAAATGTACAAATAAACCCTACCATTGCATCCAAGCTATCCACATGACGATCCCGCCACAACCACAGCACAACACTGAACATTAACATGAATGTCACATTCGCAAATCCGTCTAAAAGTCATATAGCAATTAGATGAGTTGTACGGCGCTAATGACATTCACGGTCGTAGATAGTAATGTATTTACTAAAAACTATGACATTAGAATTTCGCACGCAATTAGCAAACTAAACCGATTTCCGAAACCATGAAAAAAACAGTGAGCTAAAGTTCCAAAAACCGACCGTTGTAAGCCAATTCGGAAGTCCGAATAAAAAAGAAACGCACCCGAACCTTCACGGGGAGTTAGAGCACGAAATTAACTTTGAGTCGGGAGGCCTACAGAGTGTACCCCACCCCCGAGGCCACCACGAGGTGGCAAGGGGGTGAGGCAGACCCGAAACTGCCTAAGGTGGGGCAGTTTCGGGTCCCCACCGCCAAGACCACCTTGTGGTGGTCTTGGGGAGTGGGCCCAGCTGTTCGGTCCCCCCGGGGTTTCCCAGGGTGCCCATGGACCACCCCGCAGCTTCTCAGTTCCAACCGTGAGCCCGCAGGGTGTGCAAAATTCTCAAACTTTCAGTTTTTGGAACTGTTTTTGTCGGCAATTATTTCACGATAAAAACGGCGGATTTCTAATGTCGCAATGACGTAACTAAGGCTTATAGAGTGGCTATGATACCATGTTGGGTTATGCAAGTGCCCCGGCCATCAAACCGTGGCCACTACGGAACATAAATTTTCAAAAACCGGTGCTAGAACAACCCGATAACCCGGATCGACCCATAAGCCCTAGATAACAAAACATGCATAGGAGCTAAACTAAAGGGTTAGAGTGATTATACCGAGATGATCCGTGTCCTCCGGTCTTTAACCTTTATCCCAATCTCCTCGAAGGTTCCTTGATCAAGCTTGATCTCCGGTATCCCTCCATCGAAGATGATCCACCCGAGAGTCTATGAAACGAGCTCCAACCTCTTATCCGAGGTAACTAGGGTACCTAGATCGCTACACTAGATAGCCTAGGAGAAGTAGAGGGTAGTGAAGGATTAATTTGTCTCAAGACACCCTAGGTTTCTCAACACATGAGAGGGTTAGGGTGGAGGTAGAAGAAGATGCCATGAGGATGAGAGTGAGAGCAACTCGAGAAAAAGAATGGCTTTTGTGTTGTGAGCTATTTGTGAATGAGCATGGTAGCAACTAAAGAAAGCAACTCAAGAATAAATATCTTATGGTCTCACAACAAATATCTCACAATACAAACAAAAAACTCAACATGCCACCATGAGTCACTACATGACTCATCACCATGAGTCACCAAGTGAGCATGCTAGATTTAATGCCAAAACAAAAACTCGCCCTCTCCACCTCATTAAACATTTAACCCTAAATGTTTAATACAAAAAGAAGTGGCAATTTCTAGAAGCAATCTTGTAAATAATTACAAGAACACCCCTCACCCGTATATACATACCCGTATCCGTATTCCGAAAGATTACGAATACAATGAGACGAAAATAATCTAACAATATAATACTAGAATCCGGCTTAAAGAAAAGCCCACTAGTATTATCCGTCCGAATCATGATACGTGCACAAGTGCACATATATTGGTATTTTTTTCCAGTCTAAGAGAGAATATGAGTGATCGAACCCTATCGTAAAACTATACGGCCTCTACATCGTTTTTCCCGAAGCAGGGAAACCCTCTGTGTGGGACACAAAAGACTTGTCAATACGCTGGCAGTGGGTTTAACCTCAAGCACGTCAGCGGCACTAATTGTACGTAACGGCTACCCAGGTATAGAGCGAAAGGGAGGCCGACGAGCAAACTCATCTTGAAACCCCAACTGAGCCTGACAGTGACAATATCCATACAGTCTGGTCCGTTCGTCTATGAGTATCGCATATTGAGTCTAGGGGGTGGATAAAATCAGACCCCTAATAACGTGACATTTAGTGTCGGCATGAAATCCATCACCACCTGAGAAACTACCGATCCTAGATCAGTAATTCTCGACTAGCTTGGCCAAGGATTTCTGGTGATGTCCACCCGTGCACAACGCGACATCAACCCCCAATACCGGGAGACGAATCCCCTGACAATCCGCTCACTGCCTCCATGTGGCTCGCGAATGTACCCAACTAAAACCTGTTTGCACGACACCTTTGAGCCATGGTAGGGTAGTATTCGAAGCACAATGGGAACTCACATGATACAAATGACGATCTCAGGTCGATAGACTAACCTGTACACATGTCACCTGGGAACTGCTATCTGATAATAGGTATAATACCAACTAGCATGTTCCCGGCGAGTCCGTACGGTGTACTCATAACCCAATGAGCACATGTATACATCTTAGGTGAACACACTGACACCAATGGCTTTTGAGACCGGCCACCGCCCCACGTCGGGGTCTCGATCAGTATACACTAGTCTACTCTGGAGTATCGATGCCCAGTTTCGAAACTCCCACGACCAGAGACATTTAAGGATGTGCTTATTGACCACTCAGTTCTCACGTATATGATCGCCATCATAATGCTGGTAGTCAAGCAAGAATCCTATAGGCTCTATCAACATGTAATAGTGATCTGTAATACCACCTAAAGCAAGTACACGATGATAAAGACAAACCAGATAGCATATTATCATCTCGTGTAAGACTGTTCTATCCGTATAGGTCATCCCTCAATCATCGCAATCGCGTGCCTGTGATCCAATAATTGACTTGAGGGCACTATAGCCAACATATATAAATTATTAAATCAAAACTTGATTTAATAATCCGGCTTAATCCTAAGCCGGCTCGTATTATCATCCGCCCGATAGAAGTCCGCATTTCTTGCACACATACCTAATCAGAACCCTGCACGTATCAATATACGGCCACTACATTATTTTGCCTGAGCTGGGAAAACCCTTTGTGTGGGACTTTAAAGACTCTTCAATACGCTGGCAGTGGGTTTAACCATGCGCATGTCAGCGACAATAGATGTACGTAACGGCTACCCAGGTATTGAGCGAAAGGAAGGACGTTGAGCAAACTCATCCGTACTCCTATTGAGCATGTCTGTTACAATCTCCGTACAGTCTGGTCTCTTTGTCTGAGATAATCGCATACCGGGTCTAGGGGTGGATAACGTCAGACCCTTACTAACCCAATAAGTCGTGTCGGTCTGAAGCTCATCACCCACTGAGAAACTATTGATATCATATTAGTGAATCTTATCCACCTTAGCTAAGGATTTCTGGTGATGACTGACCCAACACAGTGCGACATCGACTACCAATACCGGGAGAGACGAATCCCTGACAATTGTTCATTGCCTCTATGGTGGCTCGGGACTGTACCCAACTAAAACCTGTTTGCACGGCTCCCTTAAGCCGTGGTAGGATAGTAATCTAGGTACAGTGGGAACTCACACAAGACAAATGAAAATCTCAGGTCAAAAGATTAACATGTACTCATGCCACAAGGGAACTTCCATATGACGATAGGTATAATACCATCTAGAAGTTCTTGGCGAGCCCGTCCGGTGTACTCACTTCCAGTGAGCACCTATATACTATCTTAGGTGACTCAACCCCAATGGCTTGTGAGACTGGCTATCACCCCTTGTCGGGGTCTCTAAAAGTATACACTAGTCTGCTCCGGAGTATCGATACGCAGTCTCGATACTCTCTCGACTAGGGACATTTAAGGATGTGCTTATGGACTACCCAGCTCCCACGTATATCATCACCATCATAATGCTAGTAGTCAAGCAATAATCCTATGGGCTTTATCAAAACGTATACATATAATGACAGACAAACCAGATAGCATACTTTCATCTCGAGTAAGACTGTTCTACCTATATAGGTCCTCGTTCAATTATCATAATCACTTGCTTGCAATTACAATAATTGCCTTGAGGGTACTATATCCAACAATCTCCCACTTGCACTTAAGGCTAATTATTGTGGTATCGCATACTCACAGCTCGTGTACTACCGAATACCCAACTTCTCTACTAGTTAGTTTCTCAAAACCCCGTTTTGACAAACTTATGTGTTCGAGAAATAGCCTCAGCGAGTGGATCTGCTCCAATGTTTCTATCTTTATCTCTCTATATCTCAAGTTCGCGGAGAATGACTATCTCCTGAAAAGAGCGATACCTGTCTTAGAACTTGTCTGGATATCTGATGGGATCTTGTTCATAACGTGAACACCAAATCCAACAAGCTTCTTAGACTGTATCCATTGCTGATGTAATCAGCACCCAGCACCATGACCGCCCTAGTATCCTTCTTGGAAAACTACCCAACATACTGCACCTCAGCAGAGGGTAAACATATAACTCTGACAGCTACTCTGTCATCTAGGTCACCTCAGAAGCTGTTCGGAATGTGTATGCCCTAGAGGCCATTATTGTATATTATAGTGGATGCTTGGACACACACACACACACACACACACACACACACAGATATATAGAGAGATATAGAACTTTCTTGCTCGACATGATAGTATGCTATCTGGTTGCTCTTTATCTTAACATGTGCACTTGTTTTAGTTTACTGTCTCTTTGATACATGTTGATAAAGCCCTTAGGATGTTGGCTTGACTACCAGGACTATGATGTAGATCATACTAGTGGGGGTTATGTAGTCCTCAAGCACATCCTTAATAGTTTCTAGTCGAGGGAGTATCGAGACAGGGCATCGATATTCCAGAGTAGACTAGTGCGTACATTTCTTGACCCTGTATGGGGCGATGATTGATCCCATAACCAGTGGTGTTTGATATCAAAGTTTGTACACATGTGCTCATTGGAGAATGAGTACATCGAACAGGACTCGCTGAGAACTCCTAGATGGCACCATACCTATCGTTAGATAGCAGTTCTCTGGTGACACTTGTACAGGTTAGTCTGTAGACCTGAGATCGTCATAGAGTCTTATGTGGTTCCCACTGTGCTTTGATTTCCTCAACATGAAGGCAGTAAGCAATAGGAGGGGTTTTGTCTCTCCCGGTATTGGGAGTAATACGAAATACTTCACCTGGTATATGTATCGCTACATATACGTGTATCCATACAAAAATACGAATAGAACCAAAGAGAGAAAATGAATAGTGAACAATAATACAAAAAATATATATATCAATATATATATATATTATTAAATCAAAACCTGATTTAATAATCCGGCATAATCTTAAGCCAGCTAGTATTATCAACCGTCCGAATAAAGTCCATGATCCCCTACACGTATTTAATCGGACCCTGCATGTACCAAAGTACGGCTTCTACATCTATCGCCTGAACCGGAAAAACCCTCTGTGTGGGACTCTAAAGACTCGACAATACGCTGGCAGTGGGTTTAACCACAAGTATGTCAGTGACACTAGCTGTACGTAACAGCTACCCGGGTACATGCCGAAAGGAGGGTCGACAATCAAGTATGTCCTTACCCTATTGAGCCTGAATGTGACAATTTCCGTACAGTCCGATCTCTTCGTCTAAGAGTATCACAT
This sequence comes from Agapanthus africanus, assembly GCA_030015575.1. Taxonomy (NCBI): domain Eukaryota; kingdom Viridiplantae; phylum Streptophyta; class Magnoliopsida; order Asparagales; family Amaryllidaceae; genus Agapanthus; species Agapanthus africanus. The sequence continues at coordinate 181,193,294 of CM057350.1, read as the reverse complement.
ACGGGGTCTATGGGATAGATAACGTCAGACCTTTAATAACCTGATAAATCGTGTCGGAGTCAAGCTCATCACCAACCAAGAAACTACTGAACTCATATCAGTAAATCTCATCCACCGTGGCCATGGATTTAGGATGATGGCCAACCGAACACAACGTGACATCGACTCCTAATACCAAGAGAGACGAATTCCTGACAATCTCTCACTACCTCCATATAGCTAGGGACTGTACCCAACTAAAACCTATTTGCACGATTCCTTTAAGCCGTGGTAGGGTAGTAATCTAAGTACAGTGAGAACTCACACGAGACAAATGACGATCTCAGATCAAAAAACTAACCTGTACTCATGCCACCTGAGAACTTCCATCTGACAATAGATATAATACCATCAAGAAGTTCTCGACGAGTTCGTCCAGTGTACTCAGCTCCAGTGAGAACATGTATACTATCATAGATGACACAACACCAATGGCTTGTGAGACTGGCCACCGTCCCTCATCCGGGTCTAGAAACGTATACACTAGTCTACTCCGGAATATCGATGCCCAGTCTCAATACTCTTATGACTAAGGACATTTAAGGATGTGTATGGACTATCCAGCTCCTACGAATATGATCGCCATTATAATGCTGGTAGTCAAGCAAGAATCCTACGGGCTTCATCAATGATGAAGACAAATCGGATAGCATACTATCATCTCGAGCAAGACTATTCTACCTATACAGGTACTCCCTCAATTATCATAATCACCTACTTGCAATTACAATAATTGCCTTGAGGGCACTATATCCAACAGATAGGCCCAAAAGGATCAGAGGGCGCCTCACATTGAAAGCTAATCCGGCCCTGGACTATTTGGTTTTAACATCCAGCCCATAGATGTAGATATTATTACGGAGCATCATGAGCCCGTATCATTTGAATGATCTCTTGGTCCGTCGATTCACTCAGACGCAAGTTCTTCTGACGCTCGTAACCGAAGTCCGATGAATATGCCATTGTACCTGAAAGGCAAAAGAAAAAGGATGGGCGTTAAAATCACAATCATGGAGTATCCCGTGAATGATGAACAGTGGAAGTCTTAACTACGAAGTTAAGAAACTCTACATGAATTCTTGGGCAAAACTGTCTAAAGTTTCTTTAAAATACTTAGACTTAAGTGTTTAAGTTTATTTAAGGTACTTAAACTAAGGCCTAAATCAAAATTGTCCACAAGCGTGCAACCAAAGTAAGTGCGCAATCGACAAACTAGAGGAAATGTGTTAGTTATATGTATGCCCTAGAGGCCATTACTGTACATGCGATGTATATTGTAGTGGATGCTTGGACATATATAGGGAGGACTTTCTTGCTCGACATGATAGTATGCTATCTGGTTGCTCTTTATCTTAACATGTACACTTATTGTCTCTCTATTACATGTTGATAAAGCCCTTAGGAAGAGTACTTGACTACCAGGATTATGATGCAGATCATACTAGTAGGGCAGAAGTAGTCAGTAAGTACATCCTTATATTGTTCCTAGTCATGGGAGTATCGAGACAGGGCATCGATACTCTAGAGTAGACTAGCGTATACGCTTCTCGACCCATATGATGGGCAATGGATGATCCCATATCCATTGGTGTTTGACACCAAAGAAGGTATACGATTACTCAGTGGACACTGGGTACACTGGACGGACTCGCTGAGAACTACTAGATGGTATTATACTTATCGTCGAATAGAAGTTCTCTGGTGACACTGGTACAGATTAGTCTGTAGACCCGAGATCGTCATAGAGTCTTGTGTGATTCCCACTGTGCTTTTATTTCCACCATACCACGGTCAAGAGATCGTGCAAAAAGGTGGTTTTTGGGTACAGTCCCGAGTCACATGGAGGCAATGAGCGATAGGAGGGGTTTCGTCTCTCCCGGTATTTGGAGTTGATGTTGCGCAATGCTCGATTGGCCATAACAGGAAATCCCTGTCCAGGGTTGCTGAGATTTCCTGGTAAGTGTTATCAGTAGTTTCTCGAACCGTTATGGACCTTGCTCGGCATGACTTATCAGGTTATTGGGGTTTTATGTTATACCACCCACAGGCTGTGATATGCGACATATCTGATGAAGAGACCGGACTCTACGGTAGTGTTACTGATTGGATTTGCAGGAGTACTAGCAGTCTTGCTTGTTGATCTTCTGATCGCTCAATACCCGGGTGGCCGTTACGTTTAGCAGACCGCTTGCGGCTTGTGGGTGTTTGATATGATCATCACCTACTGCCGGCGTATTGACGAGTCTTTAGAGTCCTACACAGAGGTTTCCTGGTTCATGTGAAACGGAGTAGGAGTATATATGTGATATGTGCAGGACCAAGATTAATGCGAGTATATGATACCGCATTCTATGCTCGCGATATGTGACATTCGTCGGTTATATGTGATATAGCCAAGTTATCAGATCAAGTGTTGATTCGATAAGTTGTTAAATTTGATATTAGTCGGTTATATATAATATAGCCAGATTATTAAATCAAGTGTTGATTTAATAATTTAATGTATGATTATATATTTGATATATTACATTACATTAACTAATATTAGCTCACTTAAGTTTTACTTTTTCTCACTTGATGATGCATTGATATATATGTGATATATGTTAATTGTATTCTTTTCTTTTTGTACACAAAATATATATGTGATATATATTGTTGTGTCATGCTAGATTACATTTGCAACATGTATGTATGAGACTCACACCATGCTAGGGTTAAGTTAGGGTTTATATTTATTTCAAGAAAATTCAAAATTGTGGAGATATTTGTCATGGTTCAATGCTTGTAGAAACTTGTGGTCTTCATTGACTTAGTCCACTCTTTTGTCTTGCTTAAGATATTTGTTAACCCAACCCTTAACCATAGACAATGGTTTTTTCTCTACATGAGTTAGGCATGGCACTAACTTATCATGGTTGCAATTCTAACCTCACTCTCTCATTCATTTTCTTCATCACTTCTTCTTCTTCCTTAAGAGAAAACGCTTGCCAGCTTTTTCTAAGTGATGATTTATTGTGAGAAAAATAAAACTAAAGTAAGCCCACTTCCTACTTCATCATCCACTACTATTAACCATTTAGTTTAGGGTGTTTGCTTAATCTCACCATTAGTGAAGAGGTAGCATGAGCTAGTGTCTCCTCGACGTAGATCATCTTCGGCCTCGAAAACTTCAATGCAAGCTTGTTCATATCTTCATGGGAGCCTTTCTAGAGTCCGGGAGTTCGTGATCACAGCGAAGGGACTACCACATGGAGCTATTGAAGTGAAGGACCGGTCTACAAAGGTTGTATTCCTTGTTCACATTAATTGCAAAGTTGTTTGCATTCGTTTCATCGGATTTTCTAGTAATCGATTCTAGGGTTAGGGTTAGCTAGAACGGCAAAAATTTAAATATGGCATGGATGATGCCTATCGAAAGCTTGCTGCCGTGCTAGACAACCCTACAGTGGTATCAGAGCCATGCTAGAAAATTAGACGATGTTTGCTAGGATTACGAAACCGAAACTACTCCGAAACACCCGATACGAAAACTTGGTTTCTGTCGAATTTAAAAAGTCTTCAAAAATTATTTTAAACAACTGCAGCATGTTATATGAGATATGACATGAACACCATGAAAATTTGAGGGTTTTTTTGCAAATATGGCCGGCCACATAGGTAGAAAATCCGGCCTCCTCGGTTTAAATTTTGGTTTTGGGCTTCAAATTTTCAGGGTGTTCCAGTCTCTGGGTTTTAGGGTTTCAGGTATTGTTTGTTTTTGCTAAATTTTCATGTGATGTTAACTTTCTACAAAAGCAACTCGGAGTGTTTCGCAGTCGTAATTCTAACTTGTATTCTGGTTATTTAGACAATATTAAAAAGTTCGAACGGATATCAATAACCCAATTTTTTCCCCGCTGGAAATTTTTCAAGAGTTGGATTTTTTCCGAGTTTAAAATCTTCGCAAAATCATGCAAGCGATTCTATGGACCCACTAGAAGAACAAAACCCTAAATCGATTCTGTGACCGTCAGAACCGCCATCAAACCGTAGGGTTTGTGGTAGTTCAGCGGTGCCACAGGTGAGGTATTGGTTGACCCTTCTCCGGCTGGTTCATAAGAGCTGTGGCATGTTCTGGGTACTTTTTGAACTCCGCTCAAATATTGAACTTATCAGGAAATTTTGAGTGCTTGCTTATTCGATCGAAAATTTTAACTTCGTGTAGCTATCTTTGATTGTGATACAATATTTGGAATCCACATAATCAGTTATGAGATAACTAGTTTGAATTTTATAAATCTAGCAGTTTAGTCTCATTTGATCGGTTGCCACGGGATTTTGATGGGATCAAAAGTCCGTCGCAATTACGTAGTGTACGCGGATACTCGCCGGATAACCTTACTAGATAGACACGCCCCATAGCCCCGACCAAGTAACTGTAGGAGAACCCCGTCGCCAAAAGCATCCGTTTGGGTGCTCGCGGGAGCGGTGTTCCTCCTTAGTGCACTTCGTCGACGGCATCGGGGGGTGCGGCCGTCTACTAAAGTTTCTGATGAGAATTCGATCAGGTTATCGGGAATCTTGTTGAATTACCCGACAGGTTATTGGAAAGTGTTTTCAATATCGAGACTAAAATACATGGTTTATAATTGTGAGGCATGCAATGTCTAAGGAATTCATTTGGTTAGGCATGAAATCCAATGTATGTGATATATTGGGTTTATGATGTCTAAGGTGGTTGCGAATTCCAACTGTTGTAGTTTTTCACTTTCTTTTCTGCGACCGTAAGTGTAATATGTGGTGTATCACCGGTTTCGGTACTATATGTCAACGACAACTGAGATACGCATATTTACTTACGTTGATGACATGTGATGTTATGTGTTGCTGTGATATGTTATATTGGATCGTCGTGTTCTGAATAGCCGGGGTTTTTTATGTGAGATGAGAGTTTTTCATTTTCATTCATGTAAAAGCTTGTATGTAATATTCTTTTATTGGGGCACTTCCGGGTTGAGGATGATGTCACCATTGATGTATATTATTTACTTTTCCACATTAGGATAGACCCAAGGCGGGGAGCACAAGTAACCGGGTTCTAGGGTCCAGTGGGAGACCATCTCGAGGAGTCGAGACCGGGTCTCCTAACTCTAGAATTGGAAGGGTTGCTTGCCGCTCTCGTAGGGGTCTAGGGATGTGGGTTTGGCTATTCATCGCGACCGTGAAATCCGTGTTTTATACTGGCTTAAATAAAACACAGAAATCCTAGTATATCCAATATTTCATATGTTATCTTCTGCTGCTCTGTGATGTGATCACTGTGATATGTTCAGACGAATGCCTATATTATATATATGAGATATAATTAATATTGCTGCTTTCGTTTCATATGTGATGCTTGGGAAGCATAATAAATGGGACTTCATTAATGAGATTAATGAAATATAATGAAACCTAAAAATGTTGTAGAAACTTGTTTAAAAAACTGGTAGCTCTAGTTCTTACTTTGCATAGCGGTATTCCTTGTAGAATATCCAGCACCTTATTTGATAAGGAAAGAGCCGAGATCCCCTCACCGGGAGTGACCTCTTTAGCAAAACTAGCAGATGCTACAAACTCGGTTTGTCTTTTGATTGCTTTTATAGTTTTTGCTTTGCATAGTGGTATTTGTGAAATATCCTGCACCTTATTCGATAAGGAAAGAGCCGAGATACCTTCACCGGGAGTGACCTCTTTAGCAAAACTAATAAAAGCCTCAAAAACACTCATTTTCAAAATCACTCGATTCTACAACGATATCATGTTCATTACGCTCATGGTTTTCTTAAAAACCTACGTAGCCCTCCATCATTTCAGATAAGTACTACATAGTATTCGTGTTGCGGTAGTTTGGCCTCCGTCAAGGCGTAGTGTACGGTAGCTAACTAGTGCTTATCTGCTACATTAGATGAGATTGGATCAGGATAGTCGTGCGACTTTGTTGGTCTCCGTCAAGGGTCGTGCGGGTAGGTTTAATTCAATCATGAAATATACGGGTTGAACTTAACTAGCAGCCTATGGTTTGTTGGCCTCCGTCAAGGTCATAGGACGTTAGGGGTAAAAACCATTATATGGAATTTCAAGTGTTGAAATTTGCAATGAGATTGCATACCTTTTATGAGATAGTTGGATCCCGATACCCACTACGACTAAGTGTTACTCCTGGGAGAGTTTTACACATTACCATTAGCCAATCAAGTAGGTGTCTAGAAAGGTGTTAACGGAGTTACGCCTCTAGAAAAACGAGATTTTATTTAATTAGGTCCGTGCGAAAGCACGGGAAACCACCCTCAAAGTACCGACACTGGCCTGGCCGAAAGATTGGCGAACTTGTAGGGTGTAATTAATCCCGGCTAGTCTTACCTTTAGGGTTTGAAGGTAGATTTGACTAAAACTGTGGGAGCCATCCTGATTAGATAAAATAATAAGTAATCTAATCTTGCAAAAGCGCACGCAGAGTGTTTTCTTCTCTCTCTCTCTCTCCTAGTAGTGACCATGTCACGCCTTAATCAAGATAATAATATGGATGCATTGACCGAACTTGCTTATTATACTGAGCTAGGGAACGTTGGTTCTGCTCTATCTTATAATTGTTATAAGTCCGAGAAGGAAATAGGGGAATATCCGGATTTCCATGCCACCCAATCGAGGATTAAGCATTTTGATGCATATTCTTCGGGTGTGTTTGTTACCAAGAACTGTTTCTCAGTATTCTCTATGTCTTAGGTATGTGATACCGGATCAGGATCTCGCATATGTAATATGTTACATGGGCTACAGAAAGGTAGAGAACTGAGAATGGGTGATATTTCTCTAAGTGTTAGAGAATGGTGCAATTGTTGCAGCCAAGTCTCTTGGCAGATATCATCTTGTATTGATACATTGATTCTGAACAGATATTATTACATACTGATCCTGATATACAACATTACATCATGTTTCTTTATTAAGTTAAAGAAGGATATAATTCTGTATAGGAGAATAATGTTGTGAACATTTTCCTGAATTAAGAGTTGATTGGATCAGGCACGTTATGTAATGGCATATACGTTCTAAATCAAACCACGGTTCAAAGTACATAGAACACACACAAGAGGAGTAGTTCAGAAATGAACGAATCCTTCATAAGGCATTGTAGACTAGGCCATATCAATGCGACACGGCCAGCTAAGTTACATAAGGATGAATATGAGAATCTGTTCGAATTTTCATCTTATGATACTTGCCAGTCTTGTTTTAAAGGTAAAATGACCGATACTCCATTTACTGGAAACAGAGAAGAGTTAGTGGACTCTTGGGATGCATACATGATGATGTATACGGTCCTATATCTACAAATGCCAATGATGGTTCTTGGTACTTCATTACATTCATCGACTGTCTCTCAAGATTCGGACATGTGTTCCTGTTGAAACATGAGTCTGAAACTTTTAAGAAATTCAAGGAATATAAGCTTGAAGTTAAGAACCAGACAGGTAGAAGTATTAAAGTCCTTCGATGTGATCGAGGAGGAGAATACTTGGGCATGGAGTTCCTGGATTATTTAAAGGAGAATGTGATTCTCTCTCAGCTTACTCCTTCGAGTACACCACAGCACAACGGTGAATCGGAGCGGAGGTATCGTACCCTATGAGATATGGTGCGCTCTATGATGAGTACTGCTGAGTTACCTATTTCCTTTTGGTGTTATGCACTTGAGAAGCTACATACCTATTGAATGGAGATCCGTCCAAATCAGGGCCTACCACTATATATGAGATATGGTGTGGGAAGAGACCATGTCTTAAACGAGTTAAGATATAAGGTTGTCCGGCCTATGTTGAAAGGCAGAATCTGGACAAGCTCGAGGCAAGTTCGGTTCTGTATAAGTTTGTTAGGATATCCCAAACATTTGTGAGGGAATATCTTCTACCACTCTGAGGAGAAAAACGTGTTTTGTTTCTCAGCATGCCACTTTTTTAGAAAATGAATTTCTTGTGAAGAAATTTGTGGTCATGAGGTAGATTTGGAAGGAGTTCCAGCTAGACAAACTAACAGCTGATGATTTGGTAGAACCAAAGGATTCAATAGTCTCCAATGAAGCTTAGCTTCTCCGCGAATCTGGTAGGGTTCCTCATCCACTTAAGAGATACTACGGTCTTCTCGGTGACAGTGGGAGCGAGGATTGCATCATGTTTGATGATGGCCCAACTAGGTTCAGGCAGGCCATCACGAGTGGTGACTCTGTGAATAGGCTGGATGCTATGCAATCAAAGATGGAATCCATGTACACCAACAAAGTATGACTTTGCATGTTGCACCTGAAAGGGTAAAACTTTTTGGGAGCAAACGGATCTTGAGAAGATTCTTGGTGTAAATGGAAAAGTTGAGACTTTCAAAGCAATGCTTAAGTCCATCAGGATCAAAATAAGCATCGTGGAGTTGGAACATCTGTTTTGATGTGACAGTCAAAGAGTTTGACTTCATCAAAAGGGTAGATGAACCTAGTATACACAAGAAGGGTGTAGAGAGTGAGGTTGTCTTACACGTATTGTACGTAGATAATATACTCTTGATAGGAAATGGATTCCTATGCTACACTCGGTCAAGCTCCTCTTATCATGAGGATTCTCAATAGAAGATCTAGATGATACCTAATACATCTTGTGGATTATGATCTATGGTGATAGATCTATGTGGATATTGGGAGTGTCCTAAATCCAGGTACATTAACACCATACTAAAGGGGTTTAGTATGGATGACTCTAAGCATGGTGGTTCGCCTACTTACTCATGGATCACTCTCTCCAAAATGATGTCTTCCAAGACTGGTTTGGAGAGAGCTCGCGTGCAAGGGATACCCTATACTTCGACACTGGGCTCTACCAAAGTATGCGATGTTATGTACCAGAGCAGATGTAGATGACTCACTAGGTGTTGTGATCAGGTATCAATCGGATCTTGGGAGAATCACCGGACAGCTGTGGAGGACATTCTTAAGTACTTGAGAAGCACACTAAAAGAAAGTTCTTGGTTCGAGCTTCCAGAGTGATAAGGTCGACTGAGAGTCAGTCACAGGCATTTTCTTTACCCTCAGTGCAGGGACGGTATGTTGGAAGAGTTCCAAGCTAGATTCCGTAACATACTAGACGATAAAGGCTGAATACATTGCTACCAACGATACTACCAAAGTGGCTGTCTGGACATTTCTTGTTCATGAGATGAACATGGTTCCTACCATTGAGCGTCAAATAAGTGTAATTGAGACAACAATGGAGTTGTGGCTTTTTCCTAGGAACGTCCGTCCCATCAGCGTTCCAGATATATTCTGAGGCAAGTATCACATGATCAGGGAGATGGTTGATCTCTAAGGGATCGACATTAGGAGAGTAGACACGAAGGATAACACAGCGGATCCACTCACAAAGGCCTTACCCCTAGAGAGACTTCTATGGGATTGTTGAGTATGGGATACTACAACCACTGCTATATTGTTGGGTATTGGATACTACAACAGATGGCCTTAGTGCAAGTGGGAGATTGTTAGTTATATGTATGCCCTACAGGCCATTACTGTACATGCGATGTATATTGTAGTGGATGCTTGGACATATATAGGGAGGACTTTCTTGCTCGACATGATAGTATGCTATCTGGTTGCTCTTTATCTTAACATGTACACTTATTGTCTCTCTATTACATATTGATAAAGCCCTTAGGAAGAGTACTTGACTACCAGGATTATGATGCAGATCATACTAGTGGGGCAGAGGTAGTCGGTAAGTACATCATTAGATTGTTCTTAGTCGTGAGAGTATCGAGACAGGGCATCGATACTCCAGAGTAGACTAGCGTATACGCTTCTCGACCCATATGATAGGCGATGGATGATCCCATATCCATTAGTGTTTGACATCAAAGAAGGTATACGGGTGCTCAGTGGAGACTGGGTATACTGGACGGACTCGCCGAGAACTCCTAGATGGTATTATACCTATCGTCGGATAGCAGTTCTCTGGTGACACTAGTACAGGTTAGTCTGTAGACCCGAGATCGTCATAGAGTCTTGTGTGATTCCCACTGTACTTTTATTTCCACCATAGCACGGTCAAGAGATCGTGCAAAAAGGTGGTTTTTGGGTACAGTCCCGAGTCATATAGAGGCAATGAGCGATAAGAGTGGTTTCATCTCTCCCGGTATTGGGAGTTGATGTTGCGCTATGCTCGATTGGCCATAACAGGAAATCTCTGGCCAGGTTTGCTGAGATTTACTGGTAAGTGTTATCAATAGTTTCTCGAACTGTTATGGACCTTACATCGGCATGACTTATCAGGCTATTGGGGTCTGACGTTATACCACCCCCAGGCTGTGATATGCGACATATCATACGAAGAGACCGGACTGTACGGTAGTGTAACTGATTGGATTTGCAGGAGTACTAGCAGTCTTGCTTGTTGATCTTCTGATCGCTCAATACCTTGGTGGCCGTTACGTTTAGCAGACCGCCTGCGGCTTATGGCTGTTTTGTATGATCATCACCTACTGCCGGCATATTGACGAGTCTTTATAGTCCTACACAAAGGTTTCCTAGTTCATGCGAAACGGAGTAGGAGCACATATATGATATGTGCGGGACCGAGATTAATGCGAGTATGTGATACCACATTCTATGCTAGCGATATGTGACATTCATCGGTTATATGTGATATAGCCAAGTTATCGGATCAATTGTTGATTCGATAAGTTGTTACATTTGATATTAGTCGGTTATATGTAATATAGCCGGATTATTAAATCAAGTGTTGATTTAATAATTTAATGTTTGATTATATATTTGATATATTACATTACATTAACTAATATTAGCTCACTTAAGTATTACTTTTTCTCACTTGATGATACATTGATATATATGTGATATATGTTAATTGTATTATTTTCTTTTTGTACACAAAATATATATGTGATATATATTGTTGTATCATGCTAGGTTACACTTGCAACATGTATGTATGAGACTAACACCATGCTAGGGTTAAGTTCGGGTTTATATTTATTTCAAGAAAATTCAAAATTGTGGAGATATTTGTCATGGTTCAAAGCTTGTAGAAGCTTGTGGTCTTCATTGACTTTGTCCATTCCTTTGTCTTGCTTAAGATATTTGTTAACCCAGCCTTTAATCTTAGACTATGGTTTATTCTCTACATGAGTTAGGCATGACACTAACTCACCAAGGTTGCAATTCTAAGCTCACTCTCTCATTCATTTTCTTCATCACTTATTCATCTTCTTCAAGAGAAAAAGCTTGCTAGCTTTTTCTAAGTGATGATTTATTGTGAGAAAAATAAAACTAAAGTGAGCCCACTTCCTACTTAGGGTGTTTGCTTCACTAATCTCACCATTAGTGAAGAGGTAGCATGAGCTAGTGTCTCCTCGACGTAGATCACCTTCGGCCTCGAAGACTTCGATGCAAGCTTGTTCATATCTTCATGGGAGCCTTTCTAGAGTCCGGGAGTTCGTGATCGCAGCGAAGGGACTACTATACGGAGCTATTGAAGCGAAGGACCGGTCTATAAAGGTTGTATTCCTTGTTCACTTTAGTTGCAAAGTTGTTTGCATTCGTTTCGTTGGATTTTCTAGTAATTGATTCTAGGGTTATGATTAGCTAGAACGGAAAAAATTTAAATATGGTAGACAACCCTACAAAGTGCGCAACACATAAGTGTGCACTAGGAAAATGGATCAAGAGCAGAGATGCGCAACACACTTACCACTTAAAGTTCAAAGAAGCAAAGGCTTCGGACAAGTGTGCAGGCACTGGGGAGGAAAGTGCGCAAAAAGAAACAGTTCTTAAAGTGTGCAAGTGAAACTAAAAAAATTATGCACTTTAGAGGAGGGGGTGCGACCATATTTATGTAAGTCCCTAGTGCCCTCGCCGCGGAGGCCGTGGCCGATGCGGAAGCAGGAAAAAAATTATCGAGAAGGCAACTAAAGACTATAACCCAGTGATCGATCCAAACACAAAAACTAGCAAGCAAACAAGCAAAGGTTCGGGAATACTACCTTTGATGCGTGTCCACCCAACCATGTAAGACCCCTCCAAGCTCCTTATATGGTTTCCGCATCGAGCTTGTGTGGCGACTGCCCTTACTGAAGATTATCCACCCGAGGGAACTGATCTAAGCTCCGGTTTCACCTAGTGAAGCAACCGACGCTTCAAGCTCGCTACGAATGGAGAGTGGGGATGAAGGAATATTTCACTATTTTTTTCTCTTTATTCTAATGCTCAAGAGAGTATATGAAGAAGAAGGAGGAGGAGGTGAAGAAACTTAGCCATGGAAAAATAGTGTTTTTTGTGTAGAAGAAAAAATTAAGGTAGAAAAGAATAGCTCGCATTTTTGCAACCATGAAAGAATAGTAAATCCAAATGATTTTCACAATATAAAATCAAATCCATGTCTCTCTACTATGCTTCTTTACACCTCATCCTCCACCTCATTTTTGATTTTCTTTATAAAGAAAAATCAATAAATGAAGTGTCCATCTTTTAGAACAAATTCCGTATAAATACAGAATACAACCCCGTATACGTATTGAAATACATATACGCGTATTCGTAAAAAAATACGAATAGCCAAGAGAAAGAAAATGAATAGTGAACATTAATACTAGAATATATATTATATATATATATATATAAATTATTAAATCAAAACCTAATTTAATAATCCAGCTTAATCCTAAGCTGCTAGTATTATCAACCATCCGATTAAATTTCGTGTAGCTTATACACGTATTTAATCGGACCCCTGTATGTATGAACATACGTCATCTATATCATATCACCTGAACCGGAAAAACCCTCTGTGTGGGACTCTAAATACTCGACAATACGCTGTCAGTGATTTATTAGATAAATCCAAAAATCATAAGCACGTCAGTATCACTAGCTGTACATGACGGCTACCCAGGTATCTGCCGAAAAGGAGGTCGACAATCAAGTCTGTCTGTACCCTACTGAGCCTGAATATGACAATCTCCATACAGTCCGGTCTCTTTATCTAAGAGTATCGCATATCAGGTCTAGAGGGTGGATAACGTCAAACCCCTAATAACCTGATAAGTCGTGTCGAAGTCAAGCTCATCACCAACTAAGAAACTATTGAACTCATATAAGTAAATCTCATCTACCGTGGCCACAGATTTAAGGTGATAGCCAACCGAACATAGTGCGACTTCAACTCCTAATACCATGAGAGACGAATCCCCGACAATCGCTCACTGCCTCCATGTGGGTCAGGACTGTATCCAACTAAAACCTGTTTGCACGACTCTTTTGAACCATGGTAGGGTAGTAAACAAAGTACAGTGGGAACTCACACGAAACTGTTGGATGTATATGCCCTAAAGGCCAGTATTGTATATGTATACATATGGATACTAGGGATATGTATGTACAGAACAATCTTGCTCAGTTTTATAGTATATTATTTGACTTGTCTTTATCGGGATATGTGTATTTATTTGTATTGTTATTATATCTGGTTTACACATATTGATAAAGACTCGATACGGTAGTATACTATTGTGGTTTGTCTTTATCTTAACATGGCATATGTCATACTCGTTATTACATATTGTGGTTACATGTTGATAAAGCCCCTAGGATCTTGCTTGACTACCTGTGTTGTGATGGCGATCATACTTGTGGGAGCAGGGTAGTCAATAAGCATATCCTTAAATGGTCCCTTGTCGCGTGAGTATCGAGACTGGGCACTGATACTCCAGAATAGACTAGTGTATACGTTTCTACCCCGTCGGGGGATGGTTGGTCCCGCAGCCATTGGTCTGATGTATCCAAGATCGTATACAGGTGCTCACTGGGGTGAGTACACTGGACGGACTCGCCGAGAACTTCCATGTGGTACTATACCTATCGTCAGATGGAAGTTCTCAGCTGACATGTGTACAGGTTAGTCCTTAGACCCGAGATCGGCATTTTTCTCGTGTGAGTTCCCACTGAACTTTGATCACTACCCTACCACGGCTCTACTGAGTCATGCAAACAGGTTTTAGTTGGGTTCAGTCCCAAGCCACATGGAGGCAATGAGCGATTGTCGGGGATTCGTCTCTCCTGGTATAGGGAGTCGATATTGCACTGTGATTCGATTGGTCAGGACCATAAAACCTTGGCCAAGGCACTTGGGATTTACTGATAGGTTGATCAGTAGTTTTCCCGGATTGGCCCTGAGCCACATTGGCACGACTTATCAGGTTGTTAGGGTCTGACGTTCACCATCCCCTAGACCCGGTATGCGATACTCTTTGACGAAGAGACCAGACTGTGCGGATATTGTCACAGATAGGCTCAGTAGGAGATCCGGATGAGTTTGCTCATCGGCCTTCTTTTCAACAGGTACCTGAGTAGCCATTACGTACAGCTAGTGCCGCTGATGTGCTTGTGGTTAAACCCACTGCCAGAGTACTGTCGAGTCTTTAGAGTCCCACACAGAGAGTTTCCCTGATTCAGGTGAAATGATGTAGTAGCCGTATTAGATACGTGCAGGGTTCGATTGATTGATGTACTTGGTACTCGGATTTTCGATCGGACAGTTTGTAATACTAGCCGGCTCGGGTCTGAGCCGGATTATTAAATCAGGTATTGATTTAATTATTTACGTATATGTATTTCGATATATATATTCTTGTATTACGTTCTTCGTGTTATTCTATCTCTTTTGGGCGTTCGGATTTTTATCTGATTGCCGGTATATTTGTACAGTAGACTGAAATCCGTATTTACTACAGATTTCCTTCTAGAAGGTGGCCACCTCATTATGCATTTTCCATTTATTCAATAAATGGAAATGATGTGTAAAGTGTATGGAATGGGGGGAATGGGCATGACCATGCTTTAATAATCAACAAATGAATTTTCAATTCATTTGTGGTTACTATTGAAGCATGGTTGTCATTTGTTTATTGAAAGAATTCATACACAAACTAAGGTGTCTGATTTTCTCTTTCATGCTTCATTTATTTTCTCTTGAGCTTTCATTCCTCTCCTTCTTCACTAGCTTCCTCCACCTTCATCTTCTTCCTCTTCGCTACCTTCTCATCTGTTGAGAATCAAGTGAAGAGGCAAGAAAGAGATAGCTTTACACTTAGAAATCCAAACTACATCCTAGACTACTTGGTTTAGCAAACCAAGTTCTTTAGTTTCTCCTTTTAGTTACATAGTTAGGAGCTAGAGCCATGGATCATACTCTCCGAGTGGATCGTCTACGACAAAAGAAGGCTGGAGAATAAGCTCGATCCCGGAGGACCGATGGAGCCGGAGTTGGAGTTCAAACCTGTTCAAGGTGGATGCAAGGAGCTAAGGATGAAGAATGAAGACCGAAGGACTCGATTCTTTTGGTATATCATTTTTCATAGTAGTTAGCATCTCTTTGTTTGCTGGTTGGTTTTATGGTAAAGATCTGGATTTTGAGTTATCTTTGCGCCCCTTTTAAATCTCTAGAAAATTTTTGTTCCGTAAACCGCCTCGTTTGGAGGCTCGGACGTGAATATAACCTAACATGGTATCAGAGCCATCCCATAAAACCTATACTAGCTTGTTTAAACGTGTTTAGCATAACGATCGACCGAAAATTCCAAAAACTGCATTTCATTTCATGTAGTTTCTATCGATTTTTAAAAGTGCTCGAAAAATCAATTTTATGGTCTCAGAAAATCATGCAGGCTTTTCTAAGAACCCTGAAGAAATTTGGTCACTTGTTCCCTCCAAACCGCCGCGGATCCGCCGCGCAAACATCCTATTGGCGGCGGTTCCGCGGCCGTTTTGGGGCCCACATAGACAATTTCTTCTGGGCCTCTTATTTTTGAAATTGTGGTTTCTGGAATAATTACTTTTTGGGCCCAGAATTGTTACAGTGTTGGTTTAATACTTGGGGCCCACTTGGAAAGTTTAGTTGATCGTAATTTTAAAATACGTATTTTATTTTCAGTACATTCACTTTTATCTGCGACCGGGAATGTCACTCGATCGGTAAAACTCGTCTGACTGCTATATGTTCTTTTAGACGGTTTTTGCGAACGTGACATTCACGTTGATGTTGTGTGCTTGTGCTGTGTTTGTGATTGGATTGTCGTGGTGGATAGCATGTTGTGCAATGTTAGAAATACAGTTTATAATTTCATTTGTACATTTGTTATTGCGGGGAGAGCGTCCGACTTGTGGACTGCCGTCTTTGCCAGGTTGTATATTATTTTGGGGCACGACCGGGCTGAGGTCGATGTCACCGTTTGTACATATTATTTTATTATTTCTATACTAGGATTACCCCGCAGAGGAGGGCACGAATAGCCGGATTCTAGAAGGCAACGAGCCCGCATCTCTTGGCGTAGAGACGGAGGGGGCTTCTTTCTCATGGCGTTGAGACGGAGGGGGCTTCATTCTAGAATTGGCGGGCTATTTGCCGCACTCGTAGGGGGTACCGGTTTTCATTGCACAGGCTATCCACATGACCGGGAACGTCGGGTTTTATTTGCGGCTCAAATGAAACCCGGGGCTCCAAGATTATCTACCATTCTGTATTGCAATCTGTGATGTTGTTTATTATCATGCCTGGGATGAATGTTATATATACAAATATATACTAGTAGATGTTGTATATGTTTTGCACCCGCGCTAGTCCATCCCCCGCTCTGTCGTTAGTTAAGTAACCTAACGAGAGATGACGGGCCCCGTGGCGAATACGGATGGTATATACGTACATTTTATTTTCGTTCTTTTCTGGTGTGATAGGTTACAAATATGATGGGACCGCATTAATTTTGATTAATGCAAGATAATAAACCTAAAAGATGTTGTTGGAACCAAGCTTTAAAAACTGACATTACAGACGTTCTCTTTTACTTTGCACAGTGATATTTAGTTTGAAATATCCTGCACCTCATTCGACGAGGCAAGGGCCGAGATCCTTTTACCAGAAGTGACCCCTTGAGTAAAAGTTTGCGTCAGGGTAATAACTTCAATATAGTCGACTATTTTTGCTTTGCACTGAGGTATTCAGTTTGGAATATCCTACACCTCATTCGACGAGGAAAGAGCCGAGATCCCTTCACAGGGAGTGACCTCTTTAGCAAAGGTTTTCGCCACTATATATTTATAAAACCACTCAGGTTCCTTCAACGATATCAAGTTCATTATGTTAACGGGTTTTTCGCCAAAAACCCATCCGTAGCCCTCCGTCATTTTAGATAAGTACCATTTACTATTCGTGTTGTGTTTGTTGGCATCCGTCAAGGCATAGTGTGCGGTAGCTGAATGATACTTGTTTGTTGCATGGATATGCATTAATTTAGAACAGTCATGCAGCCTTGTTGGCATCCGTCAAGGGTATGTATGGGTGGGTCTAAATTAATCAGGACAATGACGGGTAGAACTTGACTTGCGCTTTATGATTTGTTGGCATCCGTCAAGGTCATAGAACACTAGGGGCAAAAACCACATCGGGAGTTTCAAACATACGGGAAACTCACAGATTTAGCATACCTTCTGGAGTGTGGTGACTAGAGTAGATTCCATCTAGTGCATCACACAATGATAGTTGGATCCCGATCCCACTGATGAGTAGGATTACTCTCGGAAGATCATTTCACTTAACAATCAATACTATAAACCAAGTAGGTGTCTAGAACGGTGTTAGTGGGGCTACGCCTCCAGGGAAAAGAGGTTATGTAATTAAGAAACTTCGCAAAAGCGTTGGAAAACCTCCCTCGAAGTACCAACACCAGCCTGGCTGAAAGGTTAAGCAAGTATTGTGACGTGTGATTAATCCTGACTAGTTCTTCTTTTAGGGTTTGAAGAAGAATTTGAGGAAACAGTGGGAGCCATCCTGGTTAGATAAATTAATAACCAATCTAATCATGCAAGAGCGCACGCTGAGTGTTTTCCCTCTCTCTCCAGGTAGCAACCATTTCACGCCCTAATCAAGATAATAAAATGTATCGCTTGACCGATCCGAATTCTTATTCGGGGCTGGGGAACGTCGGTTCGGCTCTAACTTACGACAACCGTCGCAAGTATGAGCAAGGGAAAGAGGAAAGTTTGAATTCCTTGATAAACCCATCGAAGAAGAAACATATTGTTGCATCTTCTTCAGGTGTTCTTGTTATTGAGAATTGTTTTTTGGTCAGTCCTACCTCCTGGGTACTCGATACCGGATCAGGATCTCATATCTGTAATTTATTGCAGGGACTGAGAAAAATTAGGATAGTTGGACCTGGTGATATGTCCCTGAGAGTAGGGAACGGAGCACAAGTTAATGCTGCGGCCGTCGGTGAATATCACCTAGTATTGCCAAATGGCAACACTATAATTTTGAACAATTACTACTATGTGCCTTCCATGCTTTGCAACATCATATCAGTTTCTTTTCTTGATAAAGATGGATATAACTTTGTTCTTGATAGAAATATCATGAATATTTACCTTGATAAGGTACTGGTTGCAGAAGGTACACTGTGTAATGGTTTCTATGTTCACTACTAAAATAGGGGGTTACCCCTACGGATATTGAAATCCGTAGGGGCAGATTTATGTTGGCCCTACGGATTAATCCGTAGGGCTAGAAGGTTGCCCCTACGGGCCAAGATGTTCAAGAATAAAAATATTAATTCTTAATTTGGCGTTTGCCCCTACGGAGCCGTAAACTAAGGACCTACGGAAAAATCCGTAGGGGCAACTAAATAGCGATTTAATAAAGGGCACAGATCGATCGCCTACGCCCGTTATCTCTTTCTTCCTCT
Source organism: Agapanthus africanus (assembly GCA_030015575.1). Lineage (NCBI taxonomy): Eukaryota > Viridiplantae > Streptophyta > Magnoliopsida > Asparagales > Amaryllidaceae > Agapanthus > Agapanthus africanus. Next base: position 181,174,442 of record CM057350.1, on the reverse strand, counting down.
CTCGATCGCACGCGAAAAAAAATCCCCAAATCATTCCCGCCGTTCTCATCGCCGCCACCGCCGTTCTCGTCATCGCCGTTCTCGTCGTCGCCGCCGTTCTCGTCGTCGCCGCCGCCGTTCTCGTCGTCGCCGCCGCCGTTCTCGTCGTCGCCGCCGTTCTCGTCGTCGCCACCACCGTTCTCGTCGTCGCCACCGCCGTTCAGGTTAGTAAATCTTCAACTAAATTAAAGAAATTTTTGATTATTTAGGGCTAGGGTTCATGGCTAGGGCTGGGGTTGCGGTTGGAGTTGGGGTTCGGCAGGGGTTGCGGTCGGGGTTGGGGTTGGGGTTGGGGTTAGGGTTAGGGTTGGGGTTCGGCTGCGGCTGGGGCTGCGGCTGGGGTTGGGGTTTGGCTTAGGGCTGGGGTTAGGGTTTGGCTGGGGCTGGGGTTAGGGTTAGGTTGGGGCGGGGCTGGGCTGGGGCTCAGGCTGGACTGGGGCTGGGGCTAGGGTTAGGTTGGGGTTGGGGTAGGGCTGGGCTGGGGCTGGGTCTGGGGTTATGGTTTGGCTTAGGGTTGGGGTTGGGGTTTAGCTGGGGCTGGGGTTAGGGTTAGGTTAGGGCGGGGCTGGGCTGGGGCTAGGGTTAGGTTGGGGTTGGGGTAGGGCTGGGCTGGGGCTGGGTCTAGGGTTAGGGTTAGGTTGGGGTTGGGGTTTGATGAATTTGGCAAACCTGAGAGGAATTTCCAGCAATTTTAGCCTAGTTTGATTACTAAAATTATTGTTTTTTGAGAAAATCTTGGGTCCTTCTAATCAAACATTATTTGTTACTATATGTCAACGAGTACTGATAAAAGAAAAAACTGATTTCAAGTGGAAATTAGGTATGTACAATGTTCTAATATAATTTGTATTTCTTGCCATCATCAAACATATAAAAGTACTAATATGAAATGGAAAATAAATAAATAAATAATCAAAGCTTTGGCATGTATGTAAAATCCCTTGTTACTTTTTCTTGGTTGCCCAACTTTGAAAATTCTATCTATTAAATTAGACATACTCTAAAAAGAATGATATTGCAAGAATTTGACTTGGTGGAGACTTGCATCATTAATAGAAATATGGAAGTGTAAGGACGTTCTTTACCTTCGATAGGGTTCGGTTGGGGTAGGGCTGGGCTAGCTAGGGCTTAGGCTTCATCACCTGATATAGAGAAATACAAAGCGTACTTCAGTACACCCGACCTTATTGAGTTTCCTATTGAAGTTCCCGGTCAAACGGCATATGCATATTTTTATTCACCATAAAATCCCAATTATCAAGCTACCGAGAACGAAAAGCCACCTTTGTTAGTCGAGAGTCATGGTAATAGACTTGTCATTATAGATCATAGTCAATTGTTTTTCCTATCATTTTCTTGATCCAGATGCTAATCAACTTGTTAATTAGTTACTGTTTTTATAACGTATTTGTCTATATTTGTTGACAGTGGCATTTCTTTTGGATGAACATGTTTTTTTGATGCATGTTCCAGTCATGTGAATTCATATGTTGCGTATAACACTTTATGATATCAATATCCTACATTTGTAGTTTTAATTGTTGATTGTTATAGATGAATGCCATTGCAATAATAGTTTTTGGTTGATGAATGCTATTGCAATGTAGGATGATCAGTTCTATCAATCTTGATCTCAATGGTTTAAAATCATGTTACACATACAACACGAATGCACAACAAACGCATAATTAGAGAGCGATTCAAGATGTTCAGGTTAAAACCAATATATGATACTCGATGATAATATGAAACCTTCGTATTCCCATCGATACTCATATATGAAACTAAAAGCGCCACTTAGTCCCCGTCTATCGGTTAACATACGTGCGATGCTCGTCGTGACATAGAACCATACGAAGGTTGTTAAATATCGGACGGTATAGCTCGATACTAACAACCGTCGTATAGTCTATGCGATGAGAAAATTCAATCGTATGGTAACCCATAGATTTGTCCCGTGTGGACAAGTTAAGAATGTATAAAGCAAACGCCTTCATTCACTAGTGTTTTCATCCGTTTCGAGATATTTCGTCGGTACCTTTCCGCTGGTTCTCCGTGTACAAAGATAGATTAGATGTTCATTTCAACGTTGTTTCACAGCTTTGAAATGATTATCTATTCTATTACAGTGTACTCGGAGAACAGCGGGGAGGTGCTGCCGAAATTTACTCGAAACGGTTGAAAACACAAGTGATGGGTGTTCGCTCTATACATTCTTAATGGGATAGAAGCCTATCCCCGACAGCCGGAACACACACATACAACAAGAATACACAAAAAACGCATAATTAGAGAGCGATTCGAGATGTTCGGGTTAAAACCACTATATGATAATATGAAACCTTCATATTCTCATCGATACTCATATATGAAACTAAAAGCGCCACTTAGTCCCCTTCTATCGGTTAACATACGTGCGATGCTCGTCGTGACATAGAACCATACGAAGGTTGTTAAATATCGGACATTATAGCTCGATACTAACAACCGTCGTATAGTCTACGCGACGAGAAAATTCAATCGTATGGTAACCCATAGATTTGTCCCGTGTGGACAAGTTAAGAATGTATAAAGCAAACGCCTTCATTCACTTGTGTTTTCATCCGTTTCGAGATATTTCGTCGGTACCTTTCCGCTGGTTCTCCGTATACAAAGATAGACTAGATGTTCATTTCAACGTTGTTTCACAGCTTTGAAATGATTATCTATTCTATTATAGTGTACTCGGAGAACAGCGGGGAGGTGCTGCCGAAATTTACTCAAAACGGTTGAAAGCATAAGTGATGGGTGTTCGCTCTATACATTCTTAATGGGATAGAAGCCTACCCCCGACAGCCGGAACACACACATACAACAAGAATATACAACAAACGCATAATTAGAGAGCGATTCGAGATGTTCGGGTTAAAACCACTATATGATAATATGAAACCTTCATATTCTCATCGATACTCATATATGAAACTAAAAGCGCCACTTAGTCCCCGTCTATCGGTTAACATATGTGCGATGCTCGTCGTGACATAGAACCATACGAACGTTGTTAAATATCGGACAGTATAGCTCGATTCTAACAACCGTCGTATAGTCTACGCGACTAGAAAATTCAATCGTATGGTAACCCATAGATTTGTCCCGTGTGAACAAGTTAAGAATGTATAAAGCAAACGCCTTCATTCACTTGTGTTTCATCCGTTTCGAGATATTTCGTCGGTACCTTTCCGCTGGTTCTCCATGTACAAAGATAGATTAGATGTTCATTTCAACGTTGTTTCACAGCTTTGAAATGATTATCTATTCTATTACAGTGTACTCGAAGAACAGCGGGGAGGTGCTGCCGAAATTTACTCGAAACGGTTGAAAGCACAAGTGATGGGTGTTCGCTCTATACATTCTTAATGGGATAGAAGCCTACCCCCGACAGCCGGAACACACACATACAACAAGAATACACAACAAACGTATAATTAGAGAGCGATTCGAGATGTTCGGGTTAAAACCACTATATGATAATATGAAACCTTCATATTCTCATCGATACTCATATATGAAACTAAAAGCGCCACTTAGTCCCCGTCTATCGGTTAACATACGTGCGATGCTCGTCGTGACATAGAACCATACGAAGGTTGTTAAATATCGGACGGTATAGCTCGATACTAACAACCTTCGTATAGTCTACGCGACGAGAAAATTCAAACGGATGGTAACCCATAGATTTGTCCCGTGTGGACAAGTTAAGAATGTATAAAGCAAACGCCTTCATTCACTTGTGTTTTCATCCGTTTCGAGATATTTCGTCGGTACCTTTCCGCTGGTTCTCCGTGTACAAAGATCGATTAGATGTTCATTTCAACGTTGTTTCACTGCTTTGAAATGATTATCTATTCTATTACAGTGTACTCGAAGAACAGCGGGGAAGTGCTGCCGAAATTTACTCGAAACGGTTGAAAGCACAAGTGATGGGTGTTCGCTCTATACATTCTTAATGGGATAGAAGCCTACCCCCGACAGCCGGAACACACACATACAACAAGAATACACAACAAACGCATAATTAGAGAGCGATTCGAGATGTTCAGGTTAAAACCACTATATGATAATATGAAACCTTCATATTCTCATCGATACTCATATATGAAACTAAAAGTGCCACTTAGTCCCCGTCTATCGGTTAACATACGTGCGATAATTTATTCTTTTCAACGACAAACGCACACACAAAGCATATATACGGATTTTCTCCTTTGTCAGTAACTATCCCGTTCTTATATTTCTCAATATAGTCAGCATAACCTACAATTTATATGTTATACAATCTAACATGGCCCATGAGTACGTCAGAGTTAAGGACTGGATGTATGTGGATTGGAAACAACGTATGCAACCTAAGTTTGTCGCAGGAGTTGCTGCTTTCCTTGAATTTGCACGCGCACATAATAAGATCATAATAGAGAAGATTCTCTGTCCGTGCGATAGATGTGGCAATAAGTACTGGCAGAAGGTAGAATTGGCAGAGCTTCATATTGTAAAACATGGGTTTACTAGACTTTATACAACTTGGAAATATCATGGGGAAGGAGAAGAATGCAGTACTGCGGCAGAAGAAGTAGAACACGATAATGCGGCAGGAGAAGAAGAAGAATTCGGTAATGCGGCAGAAGGAGAAGGCGGTAATTTATTTCCATCAAAAGAAATGGAGGATATGGTAGAGGCTGCCCTAGGTGAATCTATTCGTACCGAAGATGACATTCCTTCCGGTCAAGGACCGCGTGCGGATAAATATGAAAATTTCATGAATGATGCTAGGAAACCAATTTATAAGAATGCGAAGTGTTCCACCCTCTCATGGTTCGTCCAACTTTTCCAGATTAAGTGTCTAAATGGATGGAGCAACAAGTCATTCACAATGCTTCTTTCGTTCTTGAAAGATTCTATGCCTCCGGGAAATAATGTGCCCGACAGCTGGTACGAAGCCCAGAAGATGATGTCTGATTTGGGTCTAAAGTGCGAGAAGATTCAAGCATGTCCTAAAAATTGCGTGTTGTACCGGAAAGAGAATTCAGATTTGAAAGAGTGTCCAACATGCGGAGAGGCCAGGTATAAGCCGAAAGATTCTGATAAGAAGCCTGATATACCTGTGAAGATAGCACGATACTTTCCCATAACACAGAGGCTACAGAGGCTATTCAGGTGCAAGAAAACAGCCGAGGCAATGATTTGGCATCACCGTGCTCCTCCAAGTGAAGATGGAAAAATGATCCATCCAAGAGATTCCCCGGCATGGAAGGATTTCGATAGGAGGCACGCAATATTCAGTAGTGATCCTCGCAATGTCCGGCTCGGACTGGCTACTGATGGCTTCTGCCCATTCAACTATATGGCTGGAATTCACAGCACATAGCCCGTTGTAATGATAATTTATAATCTGTCGCCTTTGTTGGCTATGGACCAATCATACTTTATGATGCCTCTTCTTATCGACGGACCAAACTCACCGGGGAACAATATCGACGTCTATCTCCGACCTCTGATCGAGGAGTTGAAATCTTTGTTCATTGATGGTGTAGAGACATATGATGCAAACACAAATACAACCTTCATACTGCGTACGGCTTTAATGTAGACAATTAATGACTTTCCTGCGTATGGAATGCTATCAGATTGGTCCGTACATGGTCACAAAGCATGTCCTCATTGCCATGAACACACAACATCGAAATTCTTGAATTTTAGCAGGAAGGTTTGTTATTGCGGCCATCGACGTTTCCTGCCTCCAGACCACCCCTATAGATTAGACACGGTTCACTTTGATGGTCATCAGGAGCTTCTTGGACCTCCATCCCCATTGTCCGGAGAGGACGTGACTGCTAAATGGGATGGTTACAATAACGTGACCTTTGGGATGGATCCGACGAAACAGGTCAAACCACCATATTGGAACAAGTTAAGCATTTTCTTCGAGCTTCCGTACTGGTCTACAAATTTAGTGCGTCATTGTCTGGACGTCATGCATATAGAGAAGGGAGTATCAGAGCACATACTTAACTTGCTTCTTTGTAAAGACGGGAAATCTAAAGACAACATGAATGCTCGGATGGATCTACAAGAGTGGGGAATAAGAAGTGAATTGCACCCTAGACCGGTAGCGGGTAAACCGGGGAAGTTTGTACTTTCCAATGCCGCTTATCATATGTCACAACCGGAGAAGAAAAGATTCCTGCAGGTGTTGCATGATTTGAAAGTCCCCACAGGTTTCTCAGGTTCATTCAGTAAGAAAATAAAAATTGTGAAGGGCAAGATCGATGGGCTGAAAAGTCATGATCACCATGTTATCTGGGAGCACCTTCTTCCCTTAGCCCTCAGGACTTCTCTCCCCGACTCGGTTGGTTTAGTAATTAACGACCTATGTTGTTTTTTCAGGGAGTTGTGTGCTAAAACACTGGAGGTTGTGACGCTGGATAAACTAGAAAATTCTATTGCGTTGATACTTTGCAAGTTTGAGCGTATTTTCCCACCGACATTCTTCGATATCATAATACACTTGACGGTTCATCTTGCAACTGAGGCGAAATTAGCCGGACCGGTACAATATCGATGGATGTATCCCGTCGAGAGGTACGTGTAATTTTTCGTTTCGCGCAATTTATAAATTTATTGTTGTCCTGTATGCCCGTATTTATTTATTCAACATATTTTCATTAGGTACCTCTACACTCTTAAGAAGTATATACGCAATAAAAATCGACCAGAGGGTTCTATCATGCAAGGTTATCTTCTTGATGAAGCAACCATATTTTGTTCCCGCTATCTGGACGAGAACATTGAGACAAGGCTTAACCGACCACGAAGAATTCAAGACGGACCATATGGTAAAGCCGGGTATAAGAGGGTAGACACTATGTTTATCAACAAGATATACCGGTTTATCTTGCTTAATTGCGCATGTCTTGAACAAATTAGAGAGTAAGTTTTTTGGATTAATTGTTATATCTGTATTTGTGTGTGTATGAAATGATATAATATTAATGCCACCATTATTTGTCGAAAACAGAATTCATTTTAACGAGGTACGTGAGGGGCATCCTGATTGGAATGAAGAACAATTGGAAAAATATCATCAGGATAATTTTTGTGATTGGGTCACAGATCATGTAAGTTATTCGAATAACATTTTATTGCTAGCAGTTTTAATCTAAACTTGTATCGTTATGTATTTGTCGTAAAATTTATTTTGTTAGATCCACGATCCGAACTTGTCTGCATCATTTGAGAGTGATTCAAGATGTTTAGCTCAATTTCCTAGTACGGAGGTTGCATATTACAAAGGATTTGGTGTCCTTGGATACAAATTCGAAGTTAAGGAATTAGAAACATCTAGAACCACTCAGAATAGTGGGATTGCGACGGTAGGATCGGACGGTGTGATTTATTATGGGTACTTAAATTGTATACTCGGCATCCACTATCCCGGACGATCAGAACCCTTTTATATATTCCAGTGTACTTGGTACGATACGCGAACCGATACGGACAGGTGGAGAAGCAATCTTGGGACTTAGAAAGATGAATATGGATTGACCAGTGTGAACACACTTCGATTTTACGGTTAGAAAGATCCGTTTATCTTTCCGAACCAAGCGTTCCAAGTATACTACTCACAGTGTTTGAAGAATCCGGGGTAGAGTGTTATATGCCGATGGAAACCCAGAGATGTCTACGATGTCCCAGAATACGAGGACAACGATGAGGATGAAGAAGAGAGAAGGCTTAAAGTGCTCCGACCGTCTGTTTCGAAGGACGGGTTGTCTTCGACCGATCATGAAGTTACGTGGGTTAGAAATAACATCGACGATGAAATCCAAGTAGATATGTATAATGCGCCCACGAAACGAAAAAGGTTATCAGTAATGTTATATTATTACTTCATATTTTACGCTCTATACATATATAGTCAATACTTTTAATGATTGTCTAATGCGTCCACGAACCGTTTATCTAGATTTGATGACGATGTCGGGAGCAACGAGGGGCGGCAGGAGCTCCAGCCGCGGCAGAGGCAGAGGCAGGGGCAGAGCGGTTCTGCCGCTCGGAGAGCTTCGTAGGAAGCTTCAGAGGGCCGGTCTTAGACCCAGATCGGAGACCCCTTCGGATGCCTCCTTCCGTGTGGATTTTGCCACACCTCCAGGTATACTGCACGCATATCCATTTTGAATGTAATATTACAGATATTCATGCCTGTTTATGTCAAAATTACTTATATTGTCAATATTTGATTGTCTAGTTGTTGGTGATGCGTCCACATCTAGGACAGAGGCCACTCCCGCTCCTCCAGGTATGTTTATATATCATATAGTGCATGTATATTGATTTAGAATGCTATATCATAAATACACACACATTCCTTTTGCTCTTACTTAGCAATTTTTATTATTGTCTAGCTGTAGGTGGTGACACCACCGCACCTGCGGGTATGTTTATATATCCTATAGTGCATGCATATTGATTTAGAACGTTATATTATTGATCTACACATTCTTTTTGCAATTACTTATATAATCTATTTTTAATTGTCTAATTATAGGTGGTGCGTCCACATCTTCCGTAGGGGCCACTCCTACCACTTCCATACTATCTACATCGTCTGCAGGTTAGTATGAATAAATATAAAATATTTATTCATTTTACATATGCTCTATAGAATAAATATGAACTTCATGGAAATTTAGCATCAATGTTTATTTTCTAGTTGCAGGGGATGTGTCCGCATCCGGGACCCCGGTTGTTCCTCACCGGAGGAACTATCGTCCCGCTCGTGCTGCTGCCCGGGCTCAGGCTCGTGCGATAGTCACCGGAGGTATATATCACACTTCAATTTTCGCTTAAGCTTGATTTCTTAATACAACTTTGTCTTAATATTGATTTTCTTGATATTTCGTGCAGACGCAGGGCCTCCCCATCCCCAGAGGGGGACTCGAGGCCCGAATCAGTCCCATAGGCTGAGGCCTGACAGAGCTAGGGGGGAGGCAGCATTCCCCCTCTTTTTTACCCTTGACTATCGCTATACCGGTCCTCATGCCGAGAGGTTCGGCTAGTATATGGGGGATGAGAGCCGGCTCGTGAAGAACTATCCACTTCACGTTGAGTGGGGCGAGCAGCACCGGTGCTCATTCGCCCTCTTCTTTGATCAGGCTCGGGTACGTATTAACGGCCTATTTTCATTTGATTTATCCAATATATTTATTATTAACACTTGCAATCTAATAACAATATTTTTTTTGTATTTTCAGTCGGATTACGATTTTCAGCCTGTACCCGACCCTGATCACCCTGGGAGGGTGCTCGACCTTCATGCTCTGTACAATGGCCTGATGAAGAACATGCAGACAAAGGTCCGATACAATAGGAATGAGCTGAAGGCCGACTGCTACTCCCTGTGGATGGCAACCCCCGAGGCAGAGAGAGCGGCCCTCCTATCTACTCCGGCGTTTGCGAGAGTCGACGTAGAGACATGGCCTCTATTGTGCGATTATTTCGACTCCCAACGCAAACAGGTATGTATTTTAAATGTAATTCATTGTTTATGATATAATTTATTTCTTTGTGTTCCTTAATTAGAAAACTAAATGTTAATGCGTTGTGCAGAAACATGCCGCTCAGAATACAGAGAACAGGAAGTCGGCGAAGTGGGTCGCCCCACTTACACAGGTGGCTCGAGGAATATTACTCGAGCCATGGAGTTATCGGTAAATTACAATAGACCGACCTTTCTGATATTCTGCAATATTAAGAGTTATTTTCTAATATTTCTAAAATTAAGAGTTATTTTCTAATATTGCAGACAGCTCAGACCGTGGCGCAAGGTGGTACACCGAGCGTGCTGTCCGCATATCTTGCCGTCCACGGCACCTCGACAGATCCCGCCACGGGCGAGCTTCGATATCCCGACGTCGCTACCCAGGAGTATTGCGTAAGTGTTAAATATTTATTCTACCCATATTTGAAATTTTAGTTTTGGAAGCTTCAAGTTTAAATTTTATACTTATACTTTACTGCTTAATGTGGGTGTAGGAGCGCGTGGTTGAGCAGGCCGTAGCCTCGGGGATCGATTTTTCCGGACAGAGCGATCCGAGGTTGCTGACCCCAGTTCTGGACGCCGCACACGGAGGGCACCACGGAGGTTGGGAGAGAGGCCGGGGACTGGGCCCTAGCAGGGCCCATATGAGGTTGGACTCCACCCCGGCGGTTACTTCCTCCGTCTCCAGTGAGTGACGTGTCCAGCAGGAACTGGAGAGCTTAAGGGCCACCGTTGAGGAGTTGAAGGAGATACTGGTATGTATACTACTTTATAGTAAAATATCATGTCATATTATAGATATCAACATATCCATAATTATTACGTAGCTTGAGCTTATTTGGTTTTAGACTTAGGTTTGATTAATCATACAAACATATGTAATTAAAATAAACAACTGTTTTCCAAACTAGATATCCAAATAGGATTTCAAAATAACTTAATAATGATACGAATTCGAATAATACACAGTTCTTATACGCTTATTACACACGTTTGGTCCAGACGCGACAGGGTACATGGCATGCATCTCCTTCGGCTGCGGCTCCGCAAGTCACTACATCGGCTGTAGTTCCGCAGACAGCTCCTATAGCTCCAGCGCCCGCTCAGACTCCCACAGCCGCGGCTCCGCAAGCGACTCCCTCGACGGCGGCTGCGCAGACCACATCGCCAGCTCCACAGGACGCTCAGACTCCCGCTCGCGCCGAATTGCAAAGTTTATTGACCGAGGAGCAGGCGCGCGTTATTCTATCGTTATTCAGAGGTGGAGCTGGACCGAGATAGGGTAGCTTTTTGGTTCTTATTTTTTGAAACATGTATTTATTTATATCATACATATTGTACTATATTTTGAAACGAAATTGATATTGATATTGATATTGGTTTATATTTATATCATATTCAGTATTTGGGTTTCTTTTGAATATTATATGCGTGAGATGTGATTATGAATACTGCAATATATGTTGTGTGATGATTAATTTTATATTTTATTGATATATATATTATTGTGCACAGGGCGAGAAAAAATAAGGCAGCCCCTTTTTTTTTAAAAAAAAACAGATAATATGTACCTACGGATTAATCCGTAGGTACACATTTTGCCCCTACGGATTAAGCCGCAGGGGCAAAATATCAGCAGTAACTGATATTTCCCCCCTGCTCTCAGTGTCAGGGGGGTTGGTCTTGCCCCTACGGATTTATCGGTAGGGGCAAAAAAATACCCCTACGGATATATCCGTAGGGGAAAAATATCAGAAATCCTGATATTTTGCCCCTACGGATAAGTACCTACGCATATATCCGTAGGGGATACTACTTGGACCTACGGATATATCCGTAGGTACAGTTAATATAATTAAAATAACCGTAATTAAAATAACTTTTTTCCCCTACGCCCTAATCCGTAGGTGCAAATGTACCTACATAGAACTCCGTAGGGGCAAGTTTTTGACCGTAGGGGCAAGTTCAGGGCTTCAACTTGCACCTAGAGCGTTTACACCTACAGATTAATTTTTTGCCCCTACGGAGATATCCGTAGGGGCAGTGATTTGCCCCTACGGGTAAATCCGTAGGGGCAACCTTTATTTCTAGTAGTGGTTCTAAATCAGAACACAGTTCTCAATGTACAAAACACACGCAAGAGGAAGAGTTCAGATACGAACGAATCCTATTTGTGGCATTGTAGACTTGGTCATATCGGAGAGAAAAGACTGAATAAGTTACATATAGATGGATTCTTGAATACGTTCAAATTTTCATCTTATGATACTTGTCGGTCTTGTCTCAAAAGAAAGATGACCAAATCTCCGTTCACCGGACATGGAGAAAGAGCAGCAGAGCTCTTGGGACTCATACACAGTGATGTGTGTGGTCCGATGTCTATACATGCAAGGGGTAGGTTCTCGTACTTCATCACATTCACTGACGATCTCTCTAGATTCGAATATGTGTATCTTATGAAACACAAATCTGAAGCTTTTGAGAAATTCAAAGAATTCAGAAATGAAGTAGAGAACCAGACTGACAAAAGTATCAAGATCCTCCGATCTGATAGAGGAGGAGAGTACTTAAGCACGGAATTCCAAGGTTACTTAAAAGAGAATGGAATTCTCTCTCAGCTTACTCCTCCATATACACCATAGCACAACGGTGTATCGGAGCGGAGTAACCGTAATCTATTGGACATGGTTCGCTCCATGATGAGTAATACTGAGTTGCCTCTTTCATTTTGAGGACTTGTGCTTGAAACAGCAGCCTATCTATTGAATAGGGTTCCAACCAAATCCGTGCCTACCACCCCATATGAACTGTGGGAGCGGAAGAGACCATACCTTAATTTTATTAAGATATGGGGTTGTCCAACTTATGTAAAGAAGCAGAATTTGGACAAACTCGAGGCACGGTCAATTATGTGTAAGTTTGTCGGATATCCTAAGCATTCGCAAGGATATCAGTTCTACCACACCGAGGAACAGAAGGTGTTTGTTGCTCGCCACGCTTTCTTCTTAGAAAGAGAATTTTTTCAAAAGGAAATTAGTGGGAGCATGGTAGAACTGGAAGAAATTCCAGAAGGACAAACTTTAACTGAAGATTTAGTAGAACCTTAGGATTCAATAACCCCGGACGAACCTCAGCCACTTCGCAGATCTAGTAGGATTTCTCATCCACCCGAGAGATACTACGGTTTTCTCATAGATGGGGACCGAGAGGATTGCATCTTAGAAGAAGATGATCCTACTAGTTTCAGACAGGCCATAATCAGTAGGGACTCTGATAAGTGGCTGGATGCTATTCAATTTGAAATGGAGTCCATGTACACCAATAAAGTGTGGACCCTGGAAGTTGCTCCACCTGGGGTAAAACCCGTTGGATGCAAATGGATCTACAAGAAGAAACTTGGTGTAGATGGGCAGGTGGAAACCTATAAGGCTAGACTCGTTGCAAAAGGTTTTCTTCAAAGACCAGGAGTAGACTATGACGAGACCTTTTCTCCAGTAGCTATGCTCAAATCTATTAGGATCCTGCTTGCCATTGTTGCCTTCCATGACTATGAGATCTGGCAGATGGACGTAAAAACGGCCTTTTTAAACAGAAGTTTAGAAGAGTGCGTTTATGTAGATCAGCCAGAAGGTTTTGTAGACAGTGGGAGCAGCGGGAAGGTATGCAAGTTACTCAAATCCATTTATGGATTGAAGCAAGCATCGCGGAGCTAGAACATCTGTTTTGATGAGACAGTCAAGGACTTTGACTTCATCAAGAACGAAGATGAGCCTTGTATTTATAAGAAGATTGTAGGACGAACTGTCGTGTTCCTAGTCTTGTATGTGGACGAAATTCTTTTGATAGGAAATGACATTCCTATGCTACAATCGGTCAAGCTATTCTTATCACAAAGGTTCTCCATGAAAGACCTAGGTGATGCCTCGTACATTCTGGGGATCAAGATCTACAGAGATAGATCCAAGAGACTACTGGGACTTTCACAGTCCAGATACATAGAGACCATACTAAAGAGATTTAGTATGGAAGATTCCAAGCGCGGTAATATACCCGCATTGCACGGAATCACCCTCTCAAAGGAGATGTCTCCCAAGACTGACGAAGAGAGGGTTCACATGAGCACTATACCCTACGCTTTGGCGGTAGGATCTATAATGTATGCGATGCTATGTACAAGACCAGATGTAGCTTACGCGCTAAGCGTGGTAAGCCGGTATCAGTCGGACCCAGGTGAGGACCACTGGACAGCAGTAAAGAACATTCTTAAGTACCTGAGAAGGACTAAGGAGATGTTCCTGATTTACGGTAATGGAGACGTCAGGGTCGAGTTCTTCACCGACTCAAGCTTCCAGAGTGATAAGGATGACAGCAAGTCTGTCTCGGGTTTTGTGTTTACCCTCAACGGTGGGGCGGTATGTTGGAAGAGTTCCAAACAGGATACCGTCGCAGACTCGACGATGGAGGCAGAATACATTGCTGCAAGCGATGCCGCAAAAGAGGCGGTCTTGATAAAGAAGTTCATAGCTGAACTTCAGGTGGTTCCGTCCATTGTTGATCCAATACAAGTGTATTGTGATAACAATGGGGCTATAGCTTTAGAGAAGGAACCACGGTCCCATCAGAAATCCAGGCACATCTTAAGGCGGTATCACCTGATCAGGGAGATCGTAGATCGCCAGGAGATAGAGGTCCGGAGAGTGGATACGAAAGACAACACGGCGGATCCATTTACAAAGGCCCTCCCTCAAGCACAGTTCGAGCGACTTTTTGGGATGTTGGGTATGCGGTACGCCAGCAGCTGGCCTTAATGCAGATGTTGGGTATTCGGTACGCCAATCACTGGCCTTTAGTGCAAGTGGGAGATTATTGGATGTATATGCCCTAGAGGCCAGTATTGTATATGTATACATATGGATACTAGGGATATGTATGTACAGAACAATCTTGCTCAGTTTTATAGTATATTATTTGACTTGTCTTTATCGGGATATGTGTATTTATTTGTATTGTTATTATATCTGGTTTACACATATTGATAAAGACTCGATACGGTAGTATACTATTGTGGTTTGTCTTTATCTTAACATGGCATATGTCATACTCGTTATTACATATTGCAGTTACATGTTGATAAAGCCCCTAGGATCTTGCTTGACTACCTGCGTTGTGATGGCGATCATACTTGTGGGAGCAGGGTAGTCAATAAGCACATCCTTAAATGGTCCCTAGTCGCATGAGTATCGAGACTGGGCACTGATACTCCAGAGTAGACTAGTGTATACGTTTCTGTAAGTCCATGCTACCTCTCCCGGTACTTTCGGGCATGCGGAATTTGATGAAAAACGATTTTCTTAGAGGTGGTAACATGGACTTAAAACCCGGATCTTTGTTAAACATCTAACTAACAACCTAACTACGAGTTGCTAACTACTCGGTTAGGGGGTTATACCTTTCTTTTTCTCGAACTCCTTCGTCTTCAAGCTTCGATGGTCGTCCGAATCGGCTTCTCCCCGTCGTCTCCTTGCGCCGAAGATAGATCCACCTGAAAGCTTCAACCCTTGGCTCCTTCTTCGACCTTTGAAGAAACTAGTTCACTCGGTTTGCTAAACCTTGTGAACTAGAGTGAGTAGAGAAGAGTTTGTATGGGATTTTATCTATGGTTCTTGGTTCTCAACTCATGAGACAAGTGAACCATAGAATCAAGAGAGGGAGAGCAAGAGGAGGAAGATGAGAGCTCAAGAACAAGAGAGAGAATGAGCATGAAAGAATGAGAGAAGACTTTTCTCATTTGGCTCTCATAATCCAAAACCATCATCACAAAAATAATAATCAAGTATTGTGTAAAATGGTTCAAGTCAAAATGGCTAAATCATTTCATGCACTCATTTCTCACAAAAGAAACAAGCAAGTAAAAAGTCTTTGCCATGAAATGATAGCCATAGTCATCATGATGGTCAACTAGTCCAACCTAATCAACCGGTCAACAAAGTCAACAAGTCAACAAAGTCAACCCCTCAACAACCATGTCACCACAATACTTAATTAATATAATTGTTAATCACATATCATATTCTCATTAGGGTTGACCAAAAAGTCAATAGTCAACAGTCAACGGTCAACAACCCTAATGAGAATCCTCCGCCTCTGTCTCTCCGTCAACTGTGCATACACACCCGCATCCGCGTTCCGAAGAACACGAATACATACTGGATAAATCCAATCCCAAAACGTACACTAGGATCTGGCTTAAACCAAAGCCCGCTAGTGATAACTGTCCTGACACTGTAAGAGCATAAGTGCACGGATGTGACCGAACCCTGTCGCAAAACCATACGACCTGCCGCAAAACCATGCGACCTCTACTCTTTTGCCTAAAGGCGAATAGCTTTCTGTGTGGGACTCTAAAGACTCGACACTACGCTGGCAGTGGGTTTAACCACAGACCGCAAGCGGCACTAGCTGTGCGTAACGGTCCCCAGGTAGATGCCGACAAGAAGACTGACGAGGTGAAACCCATCTGAACTCCTACTGAGCCTGAATGTGACATTCTCCGTACAGTCCCATCTGTTCGTCTGATACATCGCATGGCGGGCCTAGGGGGCGGTAAATGTCAGTCCCCCAATAGCGGTACAAGTCGTGTCGGAGTGAAGCCCAAAACACCCTGAGATAACACTGGAAGCCTACCAGTATATCTCGTTTGCCCTGGCCAGGGACTACTCGTGTAATGGCTCTCCTAGACACAGCGCGATGTCAACCCCCAATACCGAGAGAGACGAATCCTGTCTAACCGTCACTGCCTCCAAGTGCTTCGGGACTGCACCCAACTACCACCTGTTTGCACGACTCCTTTGAGCCGTGGTAGGGTAGTAATCAAAGTACAGTGGGAACACACTCGAGGCGAAATGACAGTGTCAAGTCAGCGGACTAAGCTGTACTCATGTCACCTGGGAACTGATAACTGACGATAGGCATAATACCAACTAGTCAGTTCCCGACGAGTCCTGTCCAGTGTACTCGTAACCCAACGAGCACCCGCATACTATCTCAAGTACGACGTACCGACGGCTGTGGGACAGACCGTCTCCCACACTGGGATGAGAAGCGCATGCGCTAGTCTACTCCGGAGTATCGATGCCCTGTCTCGATAGTACTGCGACCAGGGACCTGCATAAGGATGTGCTTATAGATTACCCAGCCCCACTAGTGTGATTGCCATCACAACGCTGGTAATCAAGCAAAGATCCTAAGGGCTCCACTAATGTGTATAGGCGATATACTAAAATAAACACATGTACACATTGAAGTAGAAACAAACCAAGTAGCATACTACTATTTTGAGCAAGATTGTATATACAAGGTGAATATCCCAAGCTTCCATTAAGTAATATACAAACTAGTATGATACAGTAATAGCCTCTAGGGTATATACACTAACAATCTCCCACTTGCACTAAGGCCATGTACTGGCGTATCGAAGACCTATCATCTCGATCAGCCACTCGAACTGAGTCTGGGGCAAGGCCTTGGTGAATGGATCTGCAGTGTTATCTTCTGAAGCGACTCTCCGAACCTCGATCTCCTGGCGATCCACGATCTCCCTGATCAGGTGATACCGCCTTAAGATGTGTCTGGATCTCTGATGGGACCTGGGTTCCTTCGCTAAAGCTATAGCCCCGTTGTTGTCGCAATACAGAGGTACTGGATCAACAATGGACGGAACCACCTGAAGCTCTTTCAAGAACTTCCTCATCCAGACAGCTTCTTTTGCGGCATCAGATGCAGCGATGTATTCCGCTTCCATCGTCGAGTCTGCAATGGTTTCCTGTTTGGAACTCTTCCAACACACCGCCCCTCCATTGAGGGTAAAGACAAAACCCGACATGGACTTGGAATCATCCTTGTCACTCTGGAAGCTGGAGTCAGCAAAGGCCTCGATCTAGAGGTCTTTTCCGCCATACACCAAGAACATCTCCTTAGTCCTTCTCAGGTACTTGAGAATGTTCTTTACCGCTATCCAGTGTTTCTCCCCAGGGTTTGACTGATACCGGCTTACCACACTCAGTGCATAAGCTACATTCAGTCTGGTACACAACATCGCATACATTATAGAGCCTACCGCAGAAGCGTAGGGTATAATAGACATGCGATCCCTCTCCAAATCAGTCTTGGGAGACATCTCTTTAGAGAGGGTGATCCCGTGACAAGCCGGTAGGTTACCGCGCTTGGAATCTTCCATACTGAATCTTTTCAGTATGGTATCGATGTACCTGGACTGTGAAAGTCCTAATATCCTCTTGGATCTATCACGATGGATCCGGATCCCCAGGATGTATGAGGCATCACCCAGGTCTTTCATGGAGAACCTGTGTGACAAGAACCCCTTGACAGATTGTAGCATAGGAATGTCATTTCCTATTAAGAGAATGTCATCCACGTATAAAATGAGGAATACTACAATTCTCGCTACAAATCTACTATAGATGCATAGTTCATCTGGATTTTTGATAAAGCCAAATTCCTTGACCGTCTCATCAAAACAGATGTTCCAACTCCGCGATGCCTGCTTTAGTCCATAGATGGACTTAAGCAACTTGCACACCTTTCCGCTGCTCCCACTCTGAATGAAACCCTCTAGTTGGTCCATATAGACACACTCCTCTAAATTTCCATTTAGAAAAGCGGTCTTTACGTCCATTTGCCAGATCTCATAATCGTGGAAGGCAGCAATGGCAAGAAGGATCCGAATGGATTTCAGCATAGCCACTGGAGAAAAGGTTTCGTCATAGTCCAAGCCAGGTCTTTGACGGAAACCCTTTGCAACAAGTCTAGCTTTATAGGTCTCAACCTGTCCATCTACACCAATCTTCCTTTTGAAGATCCACTTGCATCCTACGGGTTTTACCCCGTTTGGAGCAATGTCCAACGTCCATACTTTGTTGGTGTACATGGACTCCATTTCGGTCCGCATTGCATCCAGCCATTTTACTGAGTCAACGCTCTGAACGGCCTGCTGGAAGCTAGTAGGCTTATCATTATCTATGATGCAATCCTCTCTATCCCCGTCTATGAGAAAACCATAGTATCTCTCGGGCGGATGAGACTGCCTACTACTCCTGCGGAGCGGCGTAGGAATGTCCTGTTCTTTTGAACCCTCTGGTTCCACTAAGCTTTCAGTAATAGCTCGAGGTTCTGGAATTTCTTCCAGTTCTACTGTGCTCCCACTTATCTGGGTTTCTAAAAACTCAGTTTCCAAGAAGTAGGCATGACGAGAAACAAGAACTTTTTGTTCCTCTTCGCAGTAGAAGAAATATCCCTTGGAGTTCTTTGGATATCCTACGAACTTACACTGTACTGAGCGTGCCTCGAGCTTGTCCGCATGCTGCTTTTTAACAAAAGCTGGACATCCCCATGTCTTAATGTGCTTAAGATAGGGTCTCTTCCCACACCACATCTCATATGGTGTAGTAGGCACAGTTTTAGTTGGAACTCGGTTCAAAAGGTATGCAGCTGATTCTAGCGCATACCCCCAGAATGATCGCGGTAACTCAGCGTTACTCATCATGGACCGTACCATATCCAATAGGGTTCGGTTCCGTCTCTCCGATACACCGTTATGTTGCGGAGTGTATGGAGGAGTAAGCTGAGAGAGAATTCCGTTCTCTTTTAAGTAGTCCAGGAACTCGGCACTCAAGTATTCACCACCTCGATCCGATCTTAGAATCTTGATACTTTTGCCGGTCTGTTTTTCTACTTCATTCTTATATTCCTGGAATTTTCCAAAGGCTTCGGACTTATGTTTCATTAAGAAGACATAACCGTACCTTGAAAA
Source organism: Agapanthus africanus (assembly GCA_030015575.1). Classification (NCBI taxonomy): domain Eukaryota; kingdom Viridiplantae; phylum Streptophyta; class Magnoliopsida; order Asparagales; family Amaryllidaceae; genus Agapanthus; species Agapanthus africanus. Next base: position 181,154,997 of record CM057350.1, on the reverse strand, counting down.
GTCATCCGTAAAAGTAATGAAGTAAGAATAACCGCTTCGCGCATGTGTAGACATTGGACCGCACACGTCGCTGTGTACGAGTCCCAAGAGCTCGCTCGCTCTTACTCCGTGTCCAGTGAACGGAGTCTTTGTCATCTTTCCTTTGAGACAGGATTGACAAGTGGCATACGATTGATATTCGAACGCATTCAAATATCCTTCTGTATGTAACTTCGTCAACCTTCTCTCATTGATGTGACCCAGTCTACAATGCCATAAGAAAGTCTGATTTATTTCCAGAGACTTTCTTTTGTGTGTATTCTGGACATTGAAAATCTATGGTTGGTTTAATACGTATATACCATTGCTCAATGTACCTGACCCAATCAGAACTTGATTAAGGTGAATGTTTACAACATTACTTACAAACGCAAATTCATAACCTTCTTTAGAAACTAAAGATACAGAAATGATATTACAAGTTGCGTTGGGTACAAAAAAGCAATTACGCAAAACCAAAACATGTCCATCTGACATTCCCAGGTGATAGTCCCCCACGGCTTTAGCATCCATGCTAGCTCCGTTCGCAACTCTGAGGGTCATGTCACCTGCTTTCAAAACACTACGGTTTCTCAATGCCTGCAAAGAATTACAGATATGAGATCCTGATCCGGTATCCAATACCCAGGAAGTAGAGTTTATTGAAAGACAGTTTTCAATAACATACACACCTGAAGCTGAAGCTGCAACCTGCTTCAATTCCTGTGTTCTGGCCTTCTAGGCCCTGCAATCATTCTTCCAGTGTCCTTTCTTATGACAATAGAAGCATTCTTCCTTATCCACAAGCTTTCCCACTTTCTTTGTTGCTTTTGCTTTTCCCTTCGTATCCACTTTTCTAACACCGCCTCTTGGTTTGGCGGGGGCTTTCTTCTTCTTTCCCTTGGGTTTCGCCTTGGACCTAGAAGAAGATGATCCTCCGACAAACAAAGTGGATGTTTCCCTACCTTTCTGTAGGGTGCCCTCTGCGCTCCTCAGCATGTTGAGGAGCTCTGAAAGTTCAACTTCTTTTTCTTGTAAGTTGAAGTTCAGTATAAACTGGGCGTAAGTGGAAGGAAGGGACTGGAGAACTAAGTCCGTATAGAGCTCACTCTCCAATGTGGTCCCTAGGTCCGCGAGCTCCTCAATGTAGCTGATCATTTTAACCACGTGTTCTGCTACTGATGATCCGACGGCCATCCTTGCCGAAAATAACTTTTTCGACGCTTCGTATCTTGCGATACGAGATTGCTCTCCATACAGTTCTTTTGTATGAAGAAATATGGATTCCAAGTCCATATTCTCGTGCCTCTGATGTTCATTGTCCATAGAGGCAAGTACGAGGCACTTGGCCTTCGCGCTATCAATCTCCCAAGTCTTACGGATTTCCTTATCCGCGACGCTGGAAGTGGGACCAGGGACAGGGGGAGCTTTGGTGGTAAGAAGATACCCCAGCTTGTTGTAAGTGATTGCCATCTTGACATTCCTGAGCCAATCTTTGTAGTTTGGCCCTGTCAGTATGTTTTTATCTAGAAGTAACTTAAGTCCAGTCATGTCGATTGGTCGCTGCAATTAGGAGAGAGAGAAGAAACACTCAGCATGATGCTCTTGCAAGTTTAGAGTGGTTTTTAGTTTGTCTAAACAGGATGGCTCCCACTGTTTCTCGAATCCCTCCTCAAACCATAAAGGAAGAATTAGTCGGGATCAATCCCACCGCACAATTCTTGCTTAACCGTTCAGCCAGGCCAGTGTCAGTACTTCGAGGGAGGTTTTCCAACACTTTCGCGAAGTTCCTTAATTAAATAACCTCTTTTCCCTGGGGGCGTAGCCCCGCTAACACCTTTCTAGACACCTACTAGGTTTATAGCATTGATCGTTTAGTGAGAAATTTCCCGAGGAGTAGCATATACTCACAGTAGGATCGGGATCCAAATATCATCGCGTGACGAAACTGAAGGAATCCTACCAGAATCATCACACTCCAAATGGTATGCAACACTAGCAAGTTTCAGTTCTTTTGAAACTCCCGATGTGGATTTTTGCCCCATGCTCTTATGACCTTGACTTTGGCCAACAAATCATAAGTCACATGTCAAGTTCTACCCGTCGTTCTCCAGGTTAATTTGAATCCACCCGTACCTACCCTTGACTTTGGCCAACAAGGCAGCACGACTGTTCCAAATCAACGCATCTATCTATGCTGCACATGAATACCCAATAGCTACCAATCACTATGCCTTGACTTTGGCCAACAAACATAGCTTGAATACTATTGACTATTCATGTGAAACGACGGAGGGCTACGAATGGTTTTGGCGAAACCGTGAACGTAGAGAACTTGATATAATCGATGGAACGAGATAGCTTTTAAAAAGGAGTGGCTCAAACTCCGCATTTTAAAAGTTTGTTTTGAAAAGAACCGAGTGGTTTTTCGAAAGTGTTCCAACGACTTTAACTTGGTTTATTTTCTTGCATTAGTTCTTTTAATGCGTGATATTCTTGCATTAGTTCTTTTAATGCGTCCCATCATTTAATCCTACCATTGCAGAAAACAACCAAAATATGATGTACGCTTATGCCATTCGCATTCGCCACGGGGCCCCGTCATTACCCGTTAGGTTACTTAACTAACGACAGAGCGGGGGCTGGGCTAGCGCGGCTGTAAAACATAAGCAACGCCTAAATAATATCATATATAGATATACTGCAATGATAGCCATTTCAGATCACAGATGAACACATTGGATATACTAGGAATCCGCAATTCGTACGAGCCTGTAACGAAAAGCAGATTACACGGTCGCGGTGAATAGCCAATACCCCACCCAAGACCCCTACGGGTGCGGCAAACTACCCGCCAAGTACCCGAAGCGAAGCAACCTCCCTCAACTCCGTGAGTAGGCCACTCGGCACTTCGGCATACCCGGTAGTTTGTGCACCCCCTCCATGGGTCTATCCTAGGAGCAAAAACAGTAAAAAGAAATTATACAATGACGGCTACAACCCCGACCCGGTTGTGCGGCCATACAAATAATTATTACATCAATTTACAAATTTACATGAATTGAAAGAAAAGAAAACTCTCGTCTCACAACCCCCGGCTATTCACCCGCGACAATCCAATGAATTCATATACACATTCCAATAACATTACAGATCACAGATTTGTATAACCCCCACTAATCGACATATAGCGATTAGCAGACGTTCAATACAAATAACACATCACAGAAAAACCCGTCAGCTAAAGTCTTTTAGAAGTTCGATCAAAAATACGGACTTTCAGGACCCCAAAAATAAAATTTTCGTTCTAGAAAATCTGGGCAGAAAATATATATTCCAAAAATCCCAAAACAACCCCAGAAAAACACTGCACCAAACTTGGACCTCGGCCGAGTCAACTCGGCCGCGGATCCACAGCGGGAGCGTGCTCCCGCCGCGTTTCCGCGGCGCTTTGACTCGATCGTTGGACCAAATTTGGTGGGTGATCACAAAAAAGCCTGAGCCGATTTTTAAGATAAAATTTATCAATTTTTGAACAGAAAAAAAATCGGCAGAAACTTATCATATCGGGTTCGTTTTGCGACTTTTTCTTAGATCGATCTTCTAGCTGCTTTGCTAACATGTTAGATAGAGTTTAACTAGGCTCTGATACCACTGTAAGTCCATGCTACCTCTCCCGGTACTTTCGGGCATGCGGAATTTGATGAAAAATGATTTTCTTAGAGGTGGTAACATGGACTTAAAACCCGGATCTTTGTTAAACATCTAACTAACAACCTAACTACGAGTTGCTAACTACTCGGTTAGGGGGTTATACCTTTCTTTTTCTCGAACTCCTTCGTCTTCAAGCTTCGATGGTCGTCCGAATCGGCTTCTCCCCGTCGTCTCCTTGCGCCGAAGATAGATCCACCTGAAAGCTTCAACCTTTGGCTCCTTCTTCGACCTTTGAAGAAACTAGTTCACTCGGTTTGCTAAACCTTGTGAACTAGAGTGAGTAGAGAAGAGTTTGTATGGGATTTTATCTATGGTTCTTGGTTCTCAACTCATGAGAAAAGTGAACCATAGAATCAAGAGAGGGAGAGCAAGAGGAGGAAGATGAGAGCTCAAGAACAAGAGAGAGAATGAGCATGAAAGAATGAGAGAAGACTTTTCTCATTTGGCTCTCATAATCCAAAACCATCATCACAAAAATAATAATCAAGTATTGTGTAAAATGGTTCAAGTCAAAATGGCTAAATCATTTCATGCACTCATTTCTCACAAAAGAAACAAGCAAGTAAAAAGTCTTTGCCATGAAATGATAGCCATAGTCATCATGATGGTCAACTAGTCCAACCTAGTCAACCGGTCAACAAAGTCAACAAGTCAACAAAGTCAACCCCTCAACAACCATGTTACCACAATACTTAATTAATATAATTGTTAATCACATATCATATTCTCATTAGGGTTGACCAAAAAGTCAATAGTCAACAGTCAACGGTCAACAACCCTAATGAGAATCCTTCGCCTCTGTCTCTCCGTCAACTGTGCATACACACCCGCATCCGCGTTCCGAGGAACACGAATACATACTGGATAAATCCAATCCCAAAACGTACACTAGGATCTAGCTTAAACCAAAGCCCGCTAGTGATAACTGTCCTGACACTGTAAGTGCATAAGTGCACGGATGTGACCGAACCCTGCCGCAAAACCATGCGACCTCTACTCTTTTGCCTAAAAGCAAATAGCTTTCTGTGTGGGACTCTAAAGACTCGACACTACGCTGGCAGTGGGTTTAACCACAGACCGCAAGCGGCACTAGCTGTGCGTAACGGTCCCCAGGTAGATGCTGACAAGAAGACTGACGAGGTGAAACCCATCTGAACTCCTACTGAGCCTGAATGTGACATTCTCCGTACAATCCGGTCTGTTCGTCTGATACATCGCATGGCGGGCCTAGGGGGCGGTAAACGTCAGTCCCCCAATAGCGGTACAAGTCGTGTCGGAGTGAAGTCCAAAACACCCTGAGATAACACTGGAAGCCTACCAGTATATCTCGTTTGCCCTGGCCAGGGACTACTCGTGTAATGACTCTCCTAGACACAGCGCGATGTCAACCCCCAATACCGGGAGAGACGAATCCTGTCTAACCGTCACTGCCTCCAAGTGCTTCGGGACTGCACCCAACTACCACCTGTTTGCACGACTCCTTTGAGCCGTGGTAGGGTAGTAATCAAAGTACAGTGGGAACACACTCGAGGCTAAATGACAGTGTCAAGTCAGCGGACTAAGCTGTACTCATGTCACCTGGGAACTGATAACTGACGATAGGCATAATACCAACTAGTCCGTTCCCGACGAGTCCTGTCCAGTGTACTCGTAACCCAACGAGCACCCGCATACTATCTCAAGTACGACGTACCGACGGCTGTGGGACAGACCGTCTCCCACACTGGGATGAGAAGCGCATGCGCTAGTCTACTCCGGAGTATCGATGCCCTGTCTCGATAGTCCTGCGACCAGGGACCTGCATAAGGATGTGCTTATAGATTACCCAGCCCCACTAGTGTGATTGCCATCACAACGCTGGTAATCAAGCAAAGATCCTAAGGGCTCCACTAATGTGTATAGGCGATATACTAAAATAAACACATGTACACATTGAAGTAGAAACAAACCAAGTAGCATACTACTATTTTGAGCAAGATTGTATATACAAGGTGAATATCCCAAGCTTCCATTAAGTAATATACAAACTAGTATGATACAGTAATGGCCTCTAGGGCATATACACTAACAGTTTCTACCCCCATCGGGGGATGGTTGGTCCCGCAGCCATTGGTCTGATGTACCCAAGATCGTATACAGGTGCTCACTGGGGTGAGTACACTGGACGGACTCGCCGAGAACTTCCATGTGGTACTATACCTATCGTCAGATGGAAGTTCTCAGGTGACATGTGTACAGGTTAGTCCTTGGACCCGAGATCGGCATTTGTCTCGTGTGAGTTCCCACTGAACTTTGATCACTACCCTACCACGGCTCTACTGAGTCAAGCAAACAGGTTTTAGTTGGGTTCAGTCTCGAGCCACATGGAGGCAGTGAGCGATTGTCGGGGATTCGTCTCTCCCGGTATAGGGAGTCGATATCGCACTGTGATTCGATTGGTCAGGACCATAAGACCTTGGCCAAGGCACTTGAGATTTGCTGATAGGATGATCAGTAGTTTTCCCAGATTGGCCCTGAGCCACATTGGCACGACTTATCAGGTTGTTAGGGTTTGACGTTCACCATCCCCTAGACCCGGTATGCGATACTCTTTGACGAAGAGACCAGACTATGCAGATATTGTCACGGATAGGCTCAGTAGAAGATCCAGATGAGTTTGCTCATCGGCCTTCTTTTCAATAGGTACCTGAGTAGCCGTTACGTACAGCTAGTGCCGCTGACGTGCTTGTGGTTAAACCCACTGCCAAAGTACCGTCGAGTCTTTAGAGTCCCACACAGAGGGTTTCCCTGATTCAGGCGAAATGATGTAGTAGCCCTATTAGATACGTGCAAGGTTTGATTGATTGATGTACTTGGTACTCGGATTTTCGATCGGACAGTTTGTAAAACTAGCCAGCTCGGGTCTGAGCCGGATTATTAAATCAGGTATTGATTTAATTATTTACGTATATGTATTTCGATATATATATTCTTGTATTATGTTCTTTGTGTTATTCTATCTCTTTTGGGCGTTCGGATTTTTATCTGATTGCCGGTATATTTGTACAGTAGACTGAAATCCGTATTTACTACAGAATTCCTTCTAGAAGGTGGCCACCTCATTATGCATTTTCCATTTATTCAATAAATGGAAATGAGGTGTAAAGTGTAAGGAATGGGAGGAATGGGCATGACCATGCTTTAATAATCAACAAATGAATTTTCAATTCATTTGTGGTTACTATTGAAGCATGGTTGTCATTTGTTTATTGAAAGAATTCATACACAAAACTAAGGTGTGTGATTTTCTCTTTCATGCATCATTCATTTTCTCTTGAGCTCTCATTCCTCTCCTTCTTCACTAGCTTCCTCCACCTTCATCTTCTTCCTCTTAACTACCTTCTCATGTGTTGAGAATCAAGTGAAGAGGCAAGAAAGAGATAGCTTTACACATAGAAATCCAAACTACATGCTAGACTACTTGGTTTAGCAAACCAAGTTCTCTAGTTTCTCCTTTTAGTTACATAGTTAGGAGCTAGAGCCAAGGATCATACTCCCCGGGTGGATCGTCTACGACAAAAGGAGGTCAGAGAACAAGCTCGATCCCGGAGGACCGATGGAGCCGGAGTTGGAGTTCAAACATGTTCAAGGTGGATGCAAGGAGCTAAGGATGAAGAACGAAGACAGAAGGACTCGATTCTTTTGGTATATCATTTTTCATAGTAGTTAGCATATCTTTGTTTGCTAGTTGGTTTTATGGTAAAGATCCGGATTTTGAGTTATCTTTGCGCCCCTTTTAAAGCTCTAGAAAAATTTTGTTCCGCAAACCGCCTCGTTTGGAGGCTCGGGTGTGAATATAACCTAACAGAAACAAATGACAATCTTAGGGTTAAAGACTTGTAGGAATGCCTAGCACGATAGCAAGTGTTCGGGAGGCATCGTCCATGCCATTTTCAAAATTTTGCCATACTAAACAATCCTAACCCTAGAATCTTAACTATAGATTTAGACAATACAAGGTGTAAACAACATTAAAACTAAGTGAACTAGGAATACAACCTTTGTAGACCAGTCCTTCACTTAAATAGCTCTGTGTGGTAGTCCCTTCGCTCCAAGTAGTGATCTTCCGGACTCTAGAGTGACTCCATAAGATGAAAGGAATAAGCTTGCACGAAGTCTTCGAGGCCGAAGATGATCTACGTCGAGGAGACACCAACCCAAGCTACCTCTTCACTAATTAGGGATTAGTGAAGCTAACTCCCTAAACTAAATGGCTAATCTAGTAGAGCATGATGAAGTAGGATTTTTGCCCATTTTAGAATTGATTTTCTCACTAATTTTCTTTTCCTCTCATAAACCTGGAGAGCTCTCTCATGAGCAAGAAGAAGATGAAGCAAAAAATGGATGATAGAGTGAATGGCAACCATGGGTGAGAAATATCTCATATAACTCATGTAGAGACATAACCATGGGATTAGATAATGTTGGGTTAATAAATATCTAGTGCAAGAAAAAACTAGTTGACTAAGTCAATCGTTCTACAAGATTCCACTAAGCTAACCCATGTGACTAATTTCCAACTAATATTTGATTTACTCTAAATAAATAAACCCTACATTATCATTAGCATGGTGTAAGTCTCGTACACCTATGTAGCATATGGCATCAAGCATGACACAAAACGAAATACAATTAATATATATCAAATATATATTAAATGCATAAGTGAGAAAAGAAATGCTTAAGTGAGCTAATATTAGTTAATATAAATTAATATATCAAATATATAATTATACATCAAATCATTAAATCTGTAAGTCCATGTCACGCATCCCACGAACTTGCGGGGAGGCGGAATATATGAAAAACGATTATCAAAGCTTCGTAACACGGACTTGAGCGCATGAATCGTTATCTAAGCCATTGCTAACTATCTACTAGAGATTTAACTACTCGGATACGAAGTTATACCTCACGTTACTTCACCTTCAGGTCTTCATCGCTGTCCTCCACTCCTCGTAGGCTTCTTAGAACATCGGCACCTCAACGGCTTCCTCGAATCAAAGACGATCCACCCGAGAGCTCCTACACCAAGCTTAATCTCAAACTTGAGATAACTAGGTTGCTTAAAGTGCTAATCTAAGCTACCTAGGGGATATAGAGTGAGGTTATGGATGTATTAGTCTAGCTAACCCTTGATCTCAACTCATGAGAGGTTAGGGTTATGGTTTGAAGAGAGAGTGAGCTTGAGGAGAGAGAAAGTGAAGATGAGAATAAAATGAGATAATGATCTATCATAATATATATGAAGCATTATTTATTTATCCAAAAATGAAATAATAGAATTAACAACCATGCTTCATAAATATCTATGAGTGATTCATCTCCATGAGTCATTAAACATTTATGATGCATTAATGACATGGATGAATCACACAAATGAGTCACTAATCTCATTTAATGCAATGCCACCTTACCCTCCAAGTCACCACTCTTCTAGAAGCTTCCCGACAAATTACGAGAACGCCCCTTCAATCCGTGAAAACACGGAAAAACTTTAGACTGTATAAATCATATAACCCGATACTAGAAGCTGGCTTAAACCAAAGCCGGTTAGTAAAAACTGTCCGAAAAGTCGTACGTGCGTAAACACACGTACGCGTCCGAACCCTTGTCGTAAAACCATACGACCTCTATATCGTTTCGCCTGGAGCAGGAAAACTCTCTGTGTGGGACTCTAAAGACTCGACACTACGCTGGCAGTGGGTTTAACCACAGGCCGCAAGCGGCACTAGCTGTACGTAACGGTCCCCAGGTAGATGTCGATAAGAAGGCCGATGAGGAAACTCATCCGAACTCCCACTGAGCCTGATGTGACAATCTTCGTACAGTCCGGTCTGTTTGTCTAAGACTATCGCATATCAAGCCTAGGGGGCGGCAAGCTTCAGTCCCCTAATAGCTGTATAAGTCGTGTCGGAGCGAAGCCCATTACAACCTGAGAAGCTACTGGAACCTACCAGTATATCTCGCTTGCCCTGGCCAAGGACTTTGCGTAACGGCTCTCTGACACAGCGCGATATCATCTCCCAATACCGGGAGAGAAGAATCCTATCTAACCACTACTGCCTCCAATTGTTCGGGACTGCACCCAACTGCTACCTGTTTGCACGACTCCTTTGAGCCGTGGTAGGGTAGCAATCTAAGAACAGTGGGACACACTCGAGGCGAAGTAGCAGTGTCAAGTCTGCGGACTATGCTGTACTCATGTCACCTGGGAACTGTTTAACTGACGATGGGTATAATACCAACCAACAGTTCCCCTGCGAGTCCTGTCCGGTGTACCCGTAACCTAACGAGCGCCTGTATACTATCTCTAGTAGGACGTACTGATGGCTGTGAGAAGCATACACACTTAGTCTACTCCCCAACTGGGATGAGAAGCATACACACTTAGTCTACTCCGGAATATCGATGCCCTATCTCGATAATCCAACGACCAGGGACCTGTATAGGATGTTGCTTACAGACAACCCAGCCCCGACTAGTGTGACTGCCATCACAACGCTGGTAATCAAGCAAAGATCCTATGGGCTCTACTAATATGTATAAGTGATACGTTACAAGAAACATATGCACATATTAAAGTAGATACAAACCAAGTAGCATACTACCATTTTTAGCAAGACTGTATATACAACTGTGAATATCCCAAGCTTCCATTAAGTAATATACATACAAGTATGATACAATAATGGCCCCTAGGGCATATACACTAACAATCTCCCACTTGCACTAGGGCCATGAGCTGGCATATCGTAGACCTATCATCTCGAATAGCCTTTCGAACTGCGTCTGAGGAAGGGCCTTTGTGAATGGATCAGCAATGTTATTCTCCGTCTCTACTCTCTTCACCTCGATCTCCCGGCGATCGACGATCTCCCTGATCAGGTGATACCGCCTTAAGATGTGTCTGGACTTCTGATGGAACCTGGGTTCCTTCGCTAAAACTATAGCGCCGTTTTTCTCACAATACAGAGGTATTGGATCAACACTGGTAGGAACCACCTGAAGTTCTGTGAGGAACTTTTTCATCCAGACAGCTTCTTTTGCGGCATCACAAGCAGCTATGTACTCTGCTTCCATCGTTGAGTCAGCAACGGTCTCCTGCTTGGATCTCTTCCAACAGACCGCCCCTCCATTGAGGGCAAAGACATAACCCGACATGGACTTGGAGTCATCTTTGTCACTCTTGAAGCCGGAGTCGGCAAAGGCCTCAATCTGGAGGTCTTTTCCGCCATACATCAAGAACATATCTTTAGTCCTCCTTAGGTACTTGAGAATGTTCTTTACTGCTATCCAGTGCTTCTCCCCTGGGTTTGCCTGATACCGGCTTACAACGCTCAATGCGTATGCTACATCTGGTCTGGTACATAACATCGCATACATTATAGAGCCTACCGCAGAAGCGTAGGGTATAATCGACATGCGATCCCTTTCCAAATCAGTCTTGGGAGACATCTCTTTGGAGAGGGTGATTCCGTGACAAGCCGGTAAATTACCGCGCTTTGAATCATCCATACTGAATCTCTTCACTATGGTGTCTATGTACCTGGAGTGCGAAAGTCCCAACATCCTCTTTGATCTATCACGATAGATCCGAATCCCCAGAATGTAGGTGGCATCACCCAGGTCTTTCATGGAGAATTTCTGTGATAAGAATCCTTTGACTGACTGTAACATAGGAATATCATTTCCTATTAGGAGAATGTCATCCACGTACAAGACGAGGAATACTACAGCTCTCCCTACAATCTTACTGTATATGCATGGTTCATCTGGATTTTTGATAAAGTCAAATTTTTTGACAGCATCATCAAAACAGATGTTCCAACTCCGCGATGCCTGCTTTAGTCCATAAATGGACTTAAGCAGCTTGCATACTTTACCGCTGCTCCCACTCTGAATGAATCCCTCTGGCTGATCCATATAGACGCTCTCTTCCAAATTACCATTTAGAAAGGCCGTCTTTACGTCCATCTGCCAGATTTCATAATCGTGGAAGGCAGCAATAGCAAGAAGGACCCGAATAGATTTAAGCATAACCACTGGAGAAAAGGTTTCGTCATAGTCCAAACCAGGTCTTTGACGGAAACCCTTTGCAACAAGTCTAGCCTTATAGGTTTCAACCTGTCTATCTACACCAATCTTCTTTTTGAAGATCCATTTGCATCCTACGGGTTTTACCCCATCTGGAGCAATGTCCAAAGTCCATACTTTGTTAGTGTACATGGACTCCATTTCGGTCCGCATTGCATCCAGCCATTTTACTGAGTCACCGCTCTGAATGGCTTGCTGGAAGCTAGTAGGCTCATCATAGTCAATAGTGCAATCCTCTCTATCTCCGTCTATGAGAAAACCGTAGTATCTCTCGGGCGGATGAGATTGCCTACTACTCCTGCGGAGTGGCGTCGGGATGTCCTGTTCTCCTGAACCTTCTTGTTCTACCAAGGTTTCAGTAATAGCTTGCTGCTCCCACTCTTCTGATTTTCCAAAATTTCAGTTTCCAAGAAGCGGGCATGTTGAGAAACAAAGATCTTTTGTTCCTCTGCGTAATAGAAACAATATCCCATGGAGTTCTTTGGATATCCCACAAACTTACACTTACCTGAGCGTGCCTCGAGCTTGTCCGCATGCTGCTTCTTTACAAAAGCTGGACATCCCCATGTCTTAATATACATAAGACAGGGTTTCTTCCCACTCCACATCTGATATGGTGTAGTAGGCACAGTCTTGGTTGGAACTCGGTTCAAAAGATATGCAGCTGATTCTAGTGCATATCCCCAGAATGATCGCGGTAACTCAGCCTTACTCATCATGGAACGAACCATATCCAATAGGGTTCGATTCCTCCTTTCTGATACACCATTGTGTTGTGGTGTGTATGGAGGAGTAAGCTGAGAGAGAATTCCATTCTCTTTTAAGTAACCCAGGAACTCGGCACTTAAGTATTCACCACCTCGATCAGATCTCAGTGTCTTGATACTCTTGCCTGTTTGTTTTTCCACTTCATTCTTGTATTCTTGGAATTTCTCAAAGGTCTCGGATTTGTGTTTGATTAAGAAGACATATCCATACCTAGAGAAATCATCCGTAAAAGTAATGAAGTAGGAATAACCACTTCGTGCATGTGTAGACATTGGACCGCACACGTCACTGTGTACGAGTCCTAAGAGCTCGCTTGCTCTTACTCCGTGTCCACTAAACGGAGTTTTTGTCATCTTTCATTTGAGACAAGATTCACAAGTAGCATAAGATTGATATTCGAACGGATTCAAATATCCTTCTCTATGTAACTTAGTCAACCTTCTCTCATTGATGTGACCAAGTCTACAATGCCATATGAAAGCCTTATTTATTTCCGGAGATTTTCTTTTAAGTGTGTTCTGGATACTGAAAATCTGAGCTTGATTTAATATGTATATCCCGTTTTTTTATGTACCTAACCCAATCATAACTTGATTTAGGTGGATATGAACTACATCACTTACGAATGTAAAATCATATCCTTCTTTAGAAAGTAAGGATACAGATATGATATTACAAGTCGTACCTGGTACATAAAAACAGTTATGCAGAATCAATATCTACCCAGTTATCAGTCCAAGATGATATTCCCCTACGGATTCAGCATTCATGCTCATTTGGTTAGCAACCGTGAGGGTCATGTCACCTATCCTGATAACCCTACGGTTTCTCAGAGCCTGTAAAGAATTACAGATGTGAGTTCCTGACCCGGTATCCAATACCCAGGAAGTAGGGTTAACTGACATACAGTTCTCTATTACAAACACACTCGAAGTCGAAGCTACAACATGCTTCGTATCCTGGCTACTGGCTTCAAAAGCCCTGCAATCTTTCTGCCTATGCCCAATCCCATAACAATAGGAACGTCCTTCTTTTACTATATCCAGTCCCGAAACTTTTGCCCTTCTCTTTCCTTCTACTTCCCTGGTTTCCTTCAGGGTAGAAGGTAGAGACTGTAGAATCAGGTCAGTATCTGACCCGTTCTCCGACGTGGTCTTCAGGTCAGTGAGCTCATCAATATAGCTAGTCATTGTAAGGATATTGTCCCCTACAGATGACCCGTCAGCTAACCTCACTTGAATTAATTCGTTCGAGATTTCATATCTTGTGATATGAGATTGCTCTCCATATAAATCTTTGTTATGGAGAAAGATGGAAACTAAGTCCATCTTCTCGTGCTGCTTCAGGTATACACCATCAACTGAAGCTAACACGAGGCACTTAGCTTTCACTTTATCCTTTTCACTTGTCTGACGGATATCCATATCCGCGACAGTGGAATCTGGACCTGGGACGGCGGGATCTTAAGTAGTAATAGGGTGGTCCAGCTTGTCATAGGCAATGGACATCTGGACAGACCTTTGCCAGTCATATAAGTCAGATTCAGTCAATTTGTTATCTAGATGTAACCTATGTGTGGTCACAAGGTCGCTGCAATTTAACAGAGAGAAGAAAATACTATTAGCATGATGCTCTTGCAAGTTTAGAGTGGTTTAATTTATCTAAACAGGATGGCTCCCACTGTTTCTCGAATCCCTCCTCAAATCATAAAAGAAGAATTAGCCAGGACTATTCTCACCGTACAATTCTTGCTTAACCGTTCAGCCAGGTCAGTGTCGATACTTCGAGGGAGGTTTTCCAACGCTTTCGCGAAGTTCCTTAATTAAATAACCTCTTTTCTCTGGGGGCGTAACCCCGCTGACACCTTTCTAGGCACCTACTTGGTTTATAACATTGATCGTTAAGTGACAAATCTCCTGATAAGTAGTATATACTCACAGTAGGATCGGGATCCAAAATATCATCGTATGATAATGTTGAAGGAATCCTACCAACATTCATCAAACTCCAAAATGGTATGCTTCTCTCTGCAAATTTCAGTTTCTTTAGAAATTCCCGATGTGGATTTTTGCCCCATGCTCTTATGACCTTGACTTTAGTCAACAAATCATAAGTCACATGTCAAGTTCTACCCGTCATTATCCAGGTTAATTTGAACCCACCCGTACATACCCTTGACTTTAGTCAACAAGGTAATACGACTGTCCCAAACCAACGCATCTATCTATGCTGCATATGAATATCCAACAGCTACCAAACATTGTGCCTTGACTTTAGTCAACAAACACAGCTTGAATATTATTGACTATCTATATGAAATGACGGAGGGCTACGAATGGTTTTGGCAAAACCGTGAACGTAGTGAACTTGATATAATCGAAAGAACCTGATACTTTTTAAAAGGAGTGGTTAAAGCTCCGCAATTAAAAATTTTTATCTTTTAAAATAACCGAGTGGTTTCTTTTAAATTTGTTCCAACGATTCAACTTTGGTTTATTTTCTTTGCATTATAATAATGCGTCCCATCATTTATCCTATCATTGCAGAAAACAACGAAAATACCACATCCTCTTATGCTATCCGCATTCGCCACTGGGTCCCGTCATCACCCGTTAGGTTACTTAACTAACGACAGAGCGGGGGCTGGGCTAGCGCGGGTGTAAAACATAAGTGACGTCTAATAGCTATCATATATAGATATTGTACATTCGTCAGACGCAATAATAAGCATTCCAGATCACAGATGAACTTTATTGGATTTATTAGCAATCCGCATTTACTTTAAGCCTGCAATAAAAGACGGATTACACAGTTGTGATGAATAGCCATTACCCCACCCTAGACCCCTACGGGTACGGCAAACTACCCGCCAAGTACCCGAAGTGAAGCGGTCTCCCTCAACAACGTGAGTAGGCCACTAAACACTTCGACGTACCCGGTAGTTTGTGTACCCCACCTTGGGTCTATCCTAGGAGCAAAAACAGTAAAAAGAAATAATACAACGGTGGCTACAACCGCAACCTGGATGTGCCCCGCAAAAGAATATTACATCAAATTACATTTACATTGAATGAATGAATATAAAACCCATCTCAAACCCCGGCTAATCATCACAACATTCCAATCAAGTCCATATACACAAACAGTAAACATTACAGAAATGTGCAACCCCCTGCCAACCGACATACTAGTAGTTAGGGGAAGTTTACGAACACATTAAACATTACAGATAAAAACCCAATTAGCAAATAACTTAGAATATCGATCGACTTCCCTTTCCCGTGTCTACCCCAAAAGCAAACCTGCACTGAAGTAACCTGGGTAGAAACAATACATACTGGAAAACAGAACACCATAAAACAAGAATAACAGAGCAAATCCGAGTCAACTCGGAGTTGACTCGGCGGCGGATCCGCGGCACAAGCACTCTATTGCCGCGGATCCGCGGCCATAACACCGAGTTGGAACCTCGTATTTTCCCAGTATTCTTAAAATACCCTGCTGTGAATTTTAAGGTATGTCAAATATTTTTTTAGACACTTTTAAAATTAACAGAAACTTGGGATTCGGGGTGTTTCGTTTTCGCATTTTCTGTCGATCGAACTTCTAACTAGTTGCTAACAAGCTAGTAATGGTTTAGCTGGCTCTGATACCACTGTAAGTCCATGTCACGCACCCAAAGAACTTGCGGGGAGGCGGAATATATGAAAAACGATTATCAAAGCTTCGTAACACGGACTTGAGCACATGAATCGTTATCTAAACCATTGCTAACTATCTACTAGAGGTTTAACTACTCGGATACAAAGTTATACCTCACGTTACTTGTCCTTCAGGTCTTCATCACTGTCCTCCACTCCTCGTAGGCTCCTTGGAACATCGGCACCTCAACGGCCTCCTCGAATCAAAGACGATCCACCCGAGAGCTCCTACGCCAAGCTTAATCTCAAACTTGAGATAACTAGGTTGCTTAAAGTGCTAATCTAAGCTACCTAGGGGATATAGAGTGAGGTTATGGATGTATTAGTCTAGCTAACCCTTGATCTCAACTCATGAGAGGTAAGGGTTAGGGTTTGAAGAGAGAGTGAGCTTGAGGAGAGAGAAAGTGAAGATGAGAATGAAATGAGATAATGATCTATCATAATATATATGAAGCATTATTTATTTATCCAAAAATGAAATAATAGAATTAACAACCATGCTTCATAAATATCTATGAGTGATTCATCTCCATGAGTCATTAAGCATTTATGATGCATTAATGACATGGATGAATCACACAAATGAGTCACTAATCTCATTTAAAGCAATGCCACCTTACCCCCCAAGTCACCACTCTTCTAGAAGCTTCCCGACAAATTACGAGAACGCCCCTCCAATCCGTGAAAACACGGAAAAACTTTAGACTGTATAAATCCTATAACCCGATACTAGAATCTGGCTTAAACCAAAGCCGGTTAGTAAAAACTGTCCGAAAAGTCGTACGTGCGTAAACACGCGTACGCGTCCGAACCCTTGTCGTAAAACCATACGACCTCTATATCGTTTCGCCTGGAGCAGGGAAACTCTCTGTGTGGGACTCTAAAGACTCGACACTACGCTGGCAGTGGGTTTAACCACAGACTGCAAGCGGCACTAGCTGTACGTAACGGTCCCCAGGTAGATGTCGATAAGAAGGCTGATGAGGAAACTCATCCGAACTCCCACTGAGCCTGATGTGACAATCTTCGTACAGTCCGGTCTGTTCGTCTAAGACTATCGCATATCAAGCCTAGGGGGCGGCAAGCTTCAGTCCCCTAATAGCTGTATAAGTCGTGTCGGAGCGAAGCCCATTACACCCTGAGAAGCTACTGGAACCTACCAGTATATCTCGCTTGCCCTGGCCAGGGACTTTGCGTAATGGCTCTCTGACACAGCGCGATATCATCTCCTAATACCGGGAGAGACGAATCCTATCTAACCACTACTGCCTCCAATTGCTCGGGACTGCACCCAACTGCTACCTGTTTGCACGACTCCTTTGAGCCATGGTAGGGTAGCAATCTAAGAACAGTGGGACACACTCGAGGCGAAGTAGCAGTGTCAAGTCTGCGGACTATGCTGTACTCATGTCACCTGGGAACTGTTTAACTGACGATGGGTATAATACCAGCCAACAGTTCCCCTGCGAGTCCTGTCCGGTGTACCCGTAACCTAACGAGCGCCTGTATACTATCTCCAGTATGACGTACTGATGGCTGTGAGATAGGCCATCTCCCCAACTGGGATGAGAAGCGTACACACTTAGTCTACTCCGGAATATCGATGCCCTATCTCGATAATCCAACAACCAGGGACCTGTATAGGATGTTGCTTACAGACTACCCAGCCCCCACTAGTGTGACTGCCATCACAACGCTGGTAATCAAGCAAAGATCCTATGGGCTCTACTAATATGTATAAGTGATACGTTACAAGAAACATATGCACATATTAAAGTAGATACAAACCAAGTAGTATACTACCATTTTTAGCAAGACTGTATATACAACTGTGAATATCCCAAGCTTCCATTAAGTAATATACATGCAAGTATGATACAATAATGGCCCCTAGGGCATATACACAAACAAAATCAACACTTGATTTAATAATCCGGTTATATCTCATATGACGGACTAATATTATTTGTATCAACTTATCGAATCAACACTTGATTTGATAACCCGGCTATATCTCATATAACCGATCGATATCATAAATCGCTTGAATAGAATACGGTATCACATACTCGTATTACTCTCGGTCTCGTACATATCACATATGTGCTCCTACTTCGTTTTTCCTGAGCCAGTAAACCTCTGTGTAGGACTCTAAAGACTCGTCAAAATGCCGGCAGTAGGTGATGATCATATCAGGCACCCAGCAGACGTCAGCGGTAATAGATGGACGTAACGGCTACCCGGGTATTGAGCGATCAGAAGATCAACAAGGAAGCCCGCTCTAACTCCTGTAAAGCCTGTCAGTAACACTACCGTACAGTCCGGTCTTTTCGTCTGATATGTCGTATATCCAGCCTAGGGGTGGTAAACGTCAGACCCCAGTAACCGATAAGTCGTGCCGATGTGAGGCTCATAACGGGTCGAGAAACTACTGATAACACTTATCAGTAAATCTCCGTATCACCCCTGGCCAGGGACTTCCTGTTATGGCCAGTCGAGCATAGCGCAATATCAACCCCTAATATTGGGAGAGATGAATCCCCTCCTATTGCTCATTGCCTCCATGTGATTCAGGACTGTACCCAAAAGTCACCGTTTTGCATGTTCTCTTGAATGTGGTAATGTGGAAATCAAATCACAGTGGGAATCACATAAGACTCTATGACGATCTCGGTTCTACAAACTAACCTGTACCAGTATCACCAGAGAACTACTATCGACGATAGGTATAATACCAACTAGGAGTTCTCGGCAAGTCCGTTCAGTGTACCCAGTCTCCACTGAGCGCCCGTATACCATCTTTTATGTCAAACACCAATGGATGTAGGATCATCCATCGCCCATCATATGGATCAAGAAGCGTATACGCTAGTCTACTCTGGAGTATTGATGCCCTGTCTCGATACACCCTCGATTAAGAACTATTAAAGGATGTACTTGTGGACTGCCTTGGCCCACTAGTATGATCTCCATCATAGTCCTGGTAGTCAAGTACACATCATAAGGGCTTTATCAACATGTGATAGCAAGACAGTATCACAATTCAAATCTACATGTTAAGACAAAGAGCAACCAGATAGCATACTATTATGTCGAGCAAGAAAATCCTCTCTATATATATCCAAGCATCCACTATAATATACATCACATGTAAAATAATGGCCTATAGGCCATACATATAACTAACAATCTCCCACTTGCACTAAGGCCAGTTAATGTAGTATCTCATACCCAACATCCTGAAAAGTCTCTCAAATTGTATATGGGGTATGGCCTTTGTGAGTGGATCCGCTGTATTGTTCTTCGTGTCAACTCTCCTGACCTCGATCTCCCGGCGATCAACTATCTCCTGGATCAGGTGATACCGCCTCAGAATATGCCTGGATCGCTGATGGGACCTGGGTTCCTTGGCCAAAGCCACCGCTCCATTGTTATCGCAATACAAAGGTATTGGATGCTCAATGGACGGAACCACACCAAGTTCAGTTATGAACTTCTTCATGCAGACAGCCTCTTTGGCAGCATTGTTGGCAGCGATGTATTCAGCCTCCATCGTCGAGTCTGCCACAGTTTCCTGCTTGGAACTCTTCCAACAAACTGACCATCCATTGAGGGTAAAGACAAATCTCGAGACCGACTTAGAGTCGTCCTTATCACTCTGGAAGCTTGAATCGGTAAAGGACTCCACCTGGAGTTCACCGTTACCATACACCAAGAACATCTTTTTAGCCCTTCTCAAGTACTTGAGAATGTTCTTCACAGCTGTCCAGTGACTCTCTCCTAGATCTGCTTGATACCTACTCACTAAACTTAGTGAGTATGCTACATCGGGTCTGGTACATAACATCGCATACATGATAGAGCCTACTGCCGAAGCATTGGGTATCCCTTGCATGCGAGCTCTCTCCAAATCAGTCTTGGGAGACATCTCTTTGGAGAGAGTGAGTCCTGTGATCATGGGTAAATTCCCACGCTTGGAATCTTCTATACTAAACCTCTTTAGTATGGTGTCAATATACCTGGATTGGGACAATCCCAGTATCCATTTAGATGTATCTCTATAGATCTTAATCCCCAAGATGTAGGAGGCATCCCCAAGATGTAGGAGGCATCACCTAGATCTTTCATTGAGAATCTTTGTGATAAGAAGAACTTGACCGAGTGCTTGATAGGAACATTATTTCCTATCAAGAGTATGTCATCCACGTATAATACGAGGAAGACCACCTTACTCTCTGCCACCTTCTTGTATATACAAGGTTCATCTATCTTTTGATGAAGTCAAACTCTTTGACTACGACATCAAAACAGATGTTACAACTCCGCGATGCCTGCTTCAACCATTAGATGGATTTAAGCAGCTTGCACACCTTTCCGTTGCTCCCACTGTCCACGAAACCCTCTGGCTGAGTTATGTACACGCACACTTCTAAATCACCATTTACAAAGGCGGTCTTAACATCCATTTCCCAGATTTCGTAGTCATGGTATGAAGCAATAGCAAGTAGGATCCGGATGGACTTAAGCATAGCCACTGGAGAAAAGGTTTCATCATAATCTATACCTGGTCCTTGACAAAAACCTTTTGCAACAAGTCTAGCTTTGAAAGTCTCAACTTTTCCATCTACACCAAGTTTCTTCTTAAAGATCCAATTGCTCCCGCTGGGTTTTACCCTTTTAGGAGCATCTTCCAAAGTCCATACTTTGTTGGTGTACATGGATTCCATCTCATATCGCATTGCATCCAGCCATTTCACAGAGTCCCCACTCGTGATGGCCTGCTCGAAGCTAGTTGGTCACCATCTTCCATGATGCAATCCTCGCTCCCACCGTCTATGAGAAAACCGTAGTATCTCTTAGGTGGATGAGGACCCTACTAGATCGGCGCAGAGGCTGAGGTTCGTTGGGAGCTATCGAATCCTCTGGTTCTACCAAATCTTCTGTCGTAGTTTGTATCGCTGGAACTTCTTCCTGTTCTACCTCCTCGCCACTAATTTCCTTTGCAAGAAATTCGTTTTCTTAAAAGGTGGCATGTCGAGAAACAAACACCTTTTATTTCTCAGTGTGGTAGAAGATATACCCTCGCGAATGTTTGGGATATCCAATAAACTTACACAGAAAAGACCTTGCCTCGAGCTTGTCCGGATTTTGTGTTTTCACATATGCCGGACAACCCCATATCCTTACATAATTAAGATATGGTCTCTTTCCTTTCCATATCTCATATGGAGCGGTTGGCACAGATTTGGTGGGAACCATATTCAATAGGTCTGCAGCTGTCTCCAGTGCATAACCCCAAAAGGAAATAGGTAACTCAGCGGTGCTCATCATAGAGCGCACCATATCTAATAGGGTGCGATTCCTCCGCTCCAATACACCGTTGTGCTGTGGTGTATACGGAGGAGTAAGCTGAGAGAAAATCCCATTCTCTTTTAGATAGTTACGGAATTCCGTGATCAAGTATTCTCCTCCCCGATCAGATAGTAGGATTTTAATACTTTTGCCTTTCTGGTTCTCAACTTCATGCTTATATTCTTTGAATTTCTCAAAAGCTTCAGACTTGTGTTTCAACAGGAACACATGTCCGTATCTTGAAAGATCGTCAGTGAATGTAATGAAGTACGAGGAACCATTCTTGGCATGTGTAGACATGGGACCGCATACATCACCATGTATCAGTCCCAAGAGTTCCGTAACTCTTTCTCCGTGTCCAGTAAACGGAGTTTTGGTCATCTTTCCTTTGAGACATGACCGGCAAGTTTCATAAGATGATAATTCGAACGGATTCAAATATCCATCCTTATGTAACTTAGCTAGTCGAGTCGCATTGATATGACCTAGTTTACAATGCCACAAAAAGGATTCGTTCATTTCTGAACTCTTCCTCTTGTGTGTGTTTTTTACGTTAAGAACCGTGTTTTGATTTAGAACGTACAACCCGTTACATAACGCACCAAACCCAATCAACACTTGATTTAAGTAAATGTTCATAACATTATTCTCTACTACAAAGTATATCCTTCTTTATCTAATAAAGAAATTGATATTAAATTGCATATCACAGAGGGCACGTAATAACATTCGTTCAAGATCAAAGTATTCCCATTTAGTAATAGGTGATATTCACCAACTGCTTTGGTTGAAACACTTGCACCATTCCCTAATTTTAGAGAATGATCACCTATTCCTAGATCTTTACCTTTCCTTAGCCCAAATAACATATTACATATGTGGGATCCCGATCCGGTATCCAATACCCAGGACGTAGAGTGTACTGAGAAACAGTTCTCGGTAACTAACACACCCGAAGATGATGCATCAACATGCTTATTCTTCGTTTAGGTGGCGTGGAAATTCGGATATTTTTCTATTTCCTGCTCGGACTTATAACAATTATAAGTTGGAGCGGAACCAACGTTCCCCAGCTCAGCATAACAAGCGGGTTCGGTCAATACATCCATATTATTATCTTAATTAAGGCCTGACATGGTCGCTACCTGGAGAGAGAGAAAAAAGCACTTAGCGTATGTTCTTGCAAGATTAGATTGGTTATTATCTTATCTAATCAGGATGGCTCCCACTGTTTTTATCAAATCTTCTTTCAAACCCTAAAAGGTAAGACTAGCCGGGATTAATTACACCTTACAAGTCCGCCAATCTTTTGGCCAGGCCAGTGTTGGTACTTTGAGGGACGTTCCCCGTGTTTTCGCACGGACCTAATTAAAATAAACCTCGTTTTTCCAGGGGCGTAATCCCGTTAACGCCTTTCTAAACACCTACTTGATCGGCTAATTGTCATGTGTAAAACTCTCCCAGGAGTAACTCTTACTCGCAGTGGGTATCGGGATCCAACTATCTTATAGAAGGTATGCAATCTCATTGAAAATTTCAACACTTGAAATTCTCGACAATATTCTGCCCCTAGCGTCCTATGACCTTGACGCAGGCCAACAAACTACAGTCCGCTAGTCAAGTTCAACCCATATATTTCTTGATTGAATTAAACCCACCCACACGACCCTTGACACAGGCGAACAAAGTCGAACGACTACCCTAATCCAATCTCATCTTATGTTGCAGATAAGCACTAGTTAGCTACCGCACACTACACATTGACGCAGGCCAACAAACGTAGCAAGAATTTGATGTCGTTGTAGAATCAAGTGATTTTTGAAATGACGGAGGGCTACGACAGGTTTTTAAAAAAACCTTTTGCGTAATGAATTTGATGTCGTTGTAGAATCAAATGATTTTGAAAAGGAGTGTTTTTTAGGCTTTTAACTAGTTTTATTAAAGAGGTCACTCCCAGTGAAGGAATCTCGGCTCTTTCCTTATCGAATAAGGTGCAGGATATTTCACAAATACCGCTATGCAAAGCAAGAACTAAAAGAAGCAATCAAAAGAAAAACCGAGTGGGTTGTAGCATCTGCTAATTTCGCTAAAGTGGTCACTCGCGGTGAAGGGATCTCGGATCTTTCCTCATCGAATGAGATGCAGGATATTCCACAAGGAATACCGCTATGCAAAGCAAAAACTAGAGCTACCCTTTTTGAAAATTTGATTCTACAACATCTTTTAGGTTTCTTTTCTTTCTCATTAATCTCATTAATGAAATCCCATCATTTATGCTTCCTAAGCATCACAGAAGAAAAGAAAATACAACATATGCTTATGCCATCTGCATTCGCCACAGTGTCCCGTTATGCACTGTTAGGTTACTTAACTAATGACATAGCGGGGTGGGACTAGCGCGGGTGCAAAACATAAGCAACTTTTATTATATATCATATATATAATAATAAAGCAATCGTCTCAAGCATATAAAGTGATCACATCACAGAATATCAGCAGCAGAAGATAACATATGAAATATTGGATATATTAGGAATTCCGTGTTTTAAATTAAGCCAGTATAAAACACGGATTCTACGGTCGCGATGAATAGCCAAACCCACATCCCTAGACCCCTACAAGAGCGGCAAGCAACCCTACCAACTCTAGAGTTAGGAGACCCGGTCTCGACTTCTCGAGATGGTCTCCTACTGGACTCTAGAACCCGGTTACTTATGCTCCCCACCTTGGGTCTATCCTAATACGGAAAAGTAAATAATATACATCGATGGTGACATCATCCCAACCCGGAAGTGCCCCAATAAAAGAATATTACATATAAGATTTTACATGAATGAAAATGAAAAAACTCTCATCTCACATAAAAAAAACCCGGCTATTCAAAACACGACGATCCAATATAACATATCCCAGCAACACATAACATCACATGTCATCAACGTAAGTAAATATGCGTATCCCAATTGTCGTTGACATATAGCAATGAAACCGGCGATACACCACATATTACACTTACGGTCGTAGAAAAGAAAATGTCAAACTAAAACATTTGGAATCCACAATCACCTTAGACATCATAAACTCGAAATATCACATACTTTGGATTTCCTGCCTAACAATATGAATTCCAAATATTGTATCACATTCCACAAATAGCTAGACAATGTTAAACATTCCGATTGAATCAACAAACACCCAAAATTTCCCAAAAAGCTCAACACTTGAGCGCTGTTTAAAAATACTCAGAACATGCAACAATACCTATGGACCGACCGTAGAAGGGTCAACCCTTGCCTCACCTATGGCGTCGTGGAACTACCGCAAACCCTAGGGTTCGGTGGCGGTTCTTACGTTCATAGAATCGAGTTAGGGTTTCGTTCTTCTAGAAGGTCCATCGCATTACTTGCACGATTTTTGAATGTTCTTCAACTTGGAAAAATTCAACTCTTGGAAAATTTCCAGCGAGGGTTAAAATGGGTATTTGATATCCGTTCGAACTTTTTAATGCCGTCTAAATAACCTGAAATAATGTTAGAATTACGACTATGAAACACTCCGAATTGCCTTTATAGAAAATCAACATCTCATGCAATTTTAGAAAAAACAAGCAACACCTGAAACACCAAAACCCAGAGACCAGAACACAGAAAAAAACGAACCCTAAAATCTTTATTAGGGCCGGCCAGCTCGGATTTTTGGGCTATGTCACCTGGTTAAATCCAGCCAATTGTGTTCGTTTTTCTACAGTGTTCATCTTACATCTCATATAACATTCTGCAGTTGCTTAAAATAATTTTCGACGACTTAAAAATTTGACAGAATCTAGGTTTTCGTTTCGAGTGTCTCGGAGTTGTTTCAGTTTCGTAATTCTACAAATATCGTCTAAATCTCTAGCTTGGCTCTGATACCACTGTAGGAATGCCTAGCACAACAGCAAGGGTTCGGGAGGCATCGTCCATGCCATTTTCAAAATTTTGCCATGCTAAACAATCCTAACCCTAGAATCTTAACTAGAGATTTAGACAATACAAGGTGTAAACAACTTACAACTAAGTGAACTAGAAATACAACCTTTGTAGACCGGTCCTTCACTTCAATAGCTCCGTGTAGTAGTCCCTTCGCTCCAAGTAGTGATCTTCCGGACTCTAGAATGGCTCCACAAGATGAAAGGAACAAGCTTGCACGAAGTCTTCGAGGCTGAAGATGATCTACGTCGAGGAGACACCAACCCAAGCTATCTCTTCACTAATTAGGGATTAGTGAAGCTAACAGCTTAAACTAAAATCTAGTACAGAATGATGAAGTAGGATTTTTGCTCACTTTAGAATTGATTTTCTCACTAATTTTCTTTTCCTCTCATAAACCTAAAGAGCTCTCCCATGAGCAAGAAGAAGATGAAGCAAAAAATGGATGAGAGAGTGAATGGCAACCATGGGTGAGAAATATCTCATATAACTCATATAGAGACTTAACCATGGGATTAGATAATGGTTGGGTTAATAAATATCTAGTGCAAGACAAAACTAATAGACTAAGTCAATGGTTCTACAAGCTTCCACTAAGCTAACCCATGTGACTAATTTCCAACTAATATTTGATTTACTCTAAATAAATAAACCCTACATTATCATTAGTATGGTGTAAGTCTCATACACCTATATAGCATGTGGCATCAAGCATGACACAAAAAGAAATACAATTAATATATATCAAATATATATTAAATGCATAAGTGAGAAAAGAAATGCTTAAGTGAGCTAATATTAGTTAATGTAAATTAATATATCAAATATATAATTATACATCAAATCATTCAATCAACACTTGATTTAATAATCCGGTTATATCTCATATGACGGACTAATATTATTTGTATCAACTTATCGAATCAACACTTGATCCGATAACCCGGCTATATCTCATATAATCGACCGATATCATAAATCGCGAGAATAGAATACGGTATCACATACTCGTATTAATCTCGGTCCCGCACATATCACATATGTGCTCCTACTTCATTTTTCCTGAGCTAGTAAACCTCTGTGTAGGACTCTAATGACTCGTCAATACGCCGACAGTAGGTGATGATCATATTAGGCAACCACAAGCCGTCAGCAGTACTAGCTGGACGTAACGGCTACACGGGTATTGAGCGATCAGAAGATCAATAAGCAAGCCCGCTCTAACTCTTGTAAAGCCTGTTAGTAACACTACCGTACAGTCCGGTCTCTTCGTCTGATATGTCGCATATCCAGTCTAGGGGTCGTAAACGTCAAACCCCAGTAACCGATAAGTCGTGCTGATGTGAGGCTCATAACGGGTCGAGAAACTACTGATAACACTTATCAGTAAATCTCTATATCAGCCCTGGCCAGGGACTTCCTGTTATGGCCAATCGAGCACAGCGCAACATCAACCCCCAATATTGGGAGAGACGAATCCCCTCCTATCGCTCATTGCCTCCATGTGATTCGGGACTGTACCAAAAAGTCACCGTTTTGCATGTTCTCTTGAATGTGGTAATGTGGAAATCAAATCACAGTGGGAATCACACAAGACTCTATGACGATCTCGGTTCTACAAACTAACCTGTACCTGTATCACCAGAGAACTGCTATCTGACGATAGGTATAATACCAACTAGGAGTTCTCGGCGAGTCCATTCAGTGTACCAGTCTCCACTGAGCACCCGTATACCATCTTTTATTTCAAACACCAATGGATGTGGGATCATCCATCGCCCATTATATGGATCAAGAAGCGTATACGCTAGTCTACTCTGGAGTATCGATGCCCTGTCTCGATACACCCTCGATTAAGAACTACTAAAGGATGTATTTGTGAACTACCCTGGCCCACTAGTATGATCTCCATCATAGTCCTGGTAGTCAAGTACACATCCTATGGGCTTTATCAACATGTGATAGCAAGACGGTATCACAGTACAAATCTACATGTTAAGACAAAGAGCAACCAGATAGCATACTATCATGTCGAGCAAGAAAGTCCTCTCTATATATATCCATGCATCCACTATAATATACATCACATGTACAATAATGGCTTCTAGGGCATACATATAACTAACAAGACTAACCTGTACTCAGCCACCAGAGAACATCCATCTGATGATAGATATAATACCATCTAGAAGTTCTTGGCGAGTTCGTCTAGTGTACTCACCTCCACTGAGCACCTTATACTATCTTAGGTGACACAACACCAATGGCTTGTGAGACCGGCCACCGCCCTCGTCGGGGCCTCGAAACGTATACACTAGTCTACTCCAGAATATGGATACCCAGTCTTGATACTCCAATAACTAGAGACATTTAAGGATGTGCTTATAGACTACTCAACTCTTACATATATGATCGCCATCATAATGCTAGTAGTCAAGAAGGAATCCTGCAGGTTTTATCATTATGTATTAGCGACACGTAATAACAAATAAAACGTGTACATATTAATGATAAAGAAAAACCATATAGCATACTATCATCTTGAATAAGATTGTTCTACCTGAATAGGTCCTCCCTCAATTATCATAATCGCGTGCTTGCAATTACAATAATTGCCTTGAGGGAATTATATTCAACAATCTCCCATTTGCACTTAAGATTAATTATTATGGTATCGCATACCCACATCCCGTG
Organism: Agapanthus africanus; assembly: GCA_030015575.1. Classification (NCBI taxonomy): domain Eukaryota; kingdom Viridiplantae; phylum Streptophyta; class Magnoliopsida; order Asparagales; family Amaryllidaceae; genus Agapanthus; species Agapanthus africanus. Next base: position 181,126,649 of record CM057350.1, on the reverse strand, counting down.
TGCTATCAAATACTCAATTTCTCTACTAATCAGTTTCACAAAGCTTGTTTGAGAAACATACGTGTTCGAGAAATAGCCTCAATGAGTGGATTCTCTATAATGTTCAAACTTCCTCTTTCTATATCTCAACTTTGCGGAGATGTACAATCTTCCGAATTGAACGATACCCCAAGAATTTGTCTGGATACTTGATAGGACCAAGTTCATAAATGAACAACTTTATCCAATAAACTTCTTGGGCATTATCCTCTGTTGAGTCATAATCTGCACCATACTTACCTCAGTATCCCTAATGGAACGCTATCCAATGTAATGATTCTCAGAAGTGACTAAACTCAAAACTTTGGCAGCATCTCTGTCATCCAGGTCACCTTGGAAGCATGAACCGATAACCGCCTTCTGGAGAAGGTTGCCATTAACATATACCAAAAATATCTTCTTATGTTCATAATTGCTTTCTTTTGTTTCTCTGGGATTGGATTAATATCTGCTTACTACAGCAAGTGCATAAGCAACATCTGGTTTTGTACAAGACATTGCATGATTGACTCAATTGCCTAAGCAAATGATTTGTCATTCATGCCTGAAAGGTTTTGCTAACGCCCTAGCCATCATCCGTGGCCGTTTGCGGAACAAAATTTTTAATACGATACGCAACTTGGCACTAGAATAACCCTAAAACGGATCTAACCATATACCTAACTAGCAACATAAGAAGCTCTATCTACTATGATAGAAATTATACCTAAAGAAAACAAGTTTTTTGGGTCTTCGCTCCTCTCCTTTGGTTCCTCAAAGGATGTATGGATTGTGCTTGAACTTCGGCCTCTTCGCGTCAAAGATGATCCACCCGAGAGTGCCTACTTTGAGCTCCTACCTCAAATATGAGGTAACTAGAGTACTTAGCTTGCTAATCTAAGTAGCCTAAATGAAGTAGAGTAATATGATGGATTAATATGTCCCACTAACCCTAGGTTTCTCAACTCATGAGACAATTAGGGTTAGAGCTAGAAGAAGAAAGCAAGAAGAAGATGAGAGTGTTCAAGTGGGAATGAATATCATCAAGTGTAGAATGGCTAAGTGTTGTGTATTAATAATGCAAACCTATAATTCCATACCAAAATATCTAGATATTACAAAAATATCTAGATGCCACCTTGCATTAAAAATTCACAACAAAAGAAAATATCAAGCATACTCCAATAGTAAAGAATGAGTCATGCCATGAGTCACCAAGTAGCCATGCTTCACTTAATGCAAAGGAACACCTCATTTCTCCACCTCATTAACCATTAACAATAATGGTTAAAACAAATAATGAGGTGTCTTCTTCTAGAAGCATCTTGCATAATTACAAGAATGCCCATCATCTGTATATACATACCCGTATCCGTACTCCGAGAAAATATGAATACAATGAGACAAAATAATCCAAGAATATAATACTAGGATCTGGCTTAAACCAAAGCTCACTAGTATTACCCGCCCGAACATCACACGTGCATAAGTACATGTATGTGATCGAAGCCCTGCCGTAAAACCATACGACCTCTACATCATTTTGCCCAAAGCAAGGAAACCCTCTGTGTGGGATTCTAAAGACTCGACAGCGGCACTAGCTATACGTAATGGCTACCCAGGTACCTGTCGAAAAGGAATGCCGACGAGTCTCCTACTGAGCATATCCGTGACAATCTCCGTACAGTACGGTCTCTTCGTCTAAGAGTATCGCATACCAGGTCTAGGGGATGGAAAATATCATACCCTAATAACCCGATAATTTATGCTGATGAGGCTTAAGACTAAAGCGGGAAACTACTGATCAACCTATCAGTAATCCAAACATCCTTGGCTAAGGTCTTATGGTCCTGACCAATCGAACACTGTGCGATATCGACTCCCAATACCGGGAGAGACGAATCCCCAACAATCTCTCACTGTCTCCATATGGCTCGGGACTGTACCTAACCAAAACTTGTTTACACAACACAGTAAAGCCGTGGTAGGGTAGTGATCAAAGCACAGTGGGAACTTACACGAGACAAATGACAATCTCATGTCCGAACACTAACCTGTACACATGTCACCTGAGAACTTCCATCAGACGATAGGTATAATACCATCTGGAAGTTCTATGTGAGTCCGTCCAGTATACTCACACCCAGTGAGCACCTGTATACGATCTTAGATGCATCAGACCAATAGCTGCAGGACCAACCATCGCCTTTCGTCGGAGTCTAGAAATGTATACACTAGTCTACTCTGGAGTATCAATGCCTAGTCTCGATACTCACGCGACTAGGGACCATTTAAGGATGTGCTTATGGACTGCCCTGCTCCCACAAGTATGATCGCCATCATAAAGCAAGTAGTCAAGCAATATCCTACGGGCTTTATTAACATGTAACCGCAATATGTAATAACATGTATAACATATGCCATGTTAAGATAAAGTCAAACCATAATAGTATACTACTATATCAAGTCTTTATCAATATGTGCAAGCTGGATAAAGTATCAATAAAAACAAATACACATATCCTGATGAAGACAACTGAAATAATATACTATATAACTGAGCAAGAATGTCCTGTAGATACATATCTCTAGCATCCACATATATACATATACAATATTGGGTTATGGGAGCGCCCCGGCCATCAAACCGTGGCCAAATGCGGAACAAAATTTTTCTAAAACCCGGCGCTACCATTACCCGATTTCCAAGATCGAAACCATTAACCCTAAAACTAGCAAGCTAACAAAAGGGAGATAGAATGGTTATACCTAATGAACCAAGTCCTTCGGATGTTCAACCATTTCCAAGCTCGTAGTGATGCGGATCGACTTTAGTCGCCGGTCTTCCTTCATCTCCGATGATCCACCCGAGAGATATAATTCCGGCTCTAGCTCCATGCCAAAATGCTAGTGAAGCAACTAGGGTCTCTAGGATGCTACCCTAGAGAGCCTAGGATGTAATGAGTGTATTCAAAATGTTTGCTATCTCATAATATGAAGGTGAAAGAAAAATGTGAAAGCATGAGGACGATGAAGTTAATGGTGAGGGAGGAGCTCGCATAAAACTCAAGAGAAGAAAACCTAGCATGCTTCAAAAAATGAAGACCAAGGAAAGAGAAAATGAAGCATACTTGGTTTTGTAAAAACCAATTTTCCATTTTAATAATCCTACCATGCTTGAATAGTGCACCCAAATGAATTAACAATTCATTTGTGAGCACTATTCCAAGCATGGTTCTCACCATTCCTCATCATGCCATTTTCCACCTCATTATCAAATTTTTAATAAAAATGGTCAAATCAAAAATAAGGTGGCACCTTCTAGAATGTTATCCGGTAAAAAATACGAATTACATTCTACTGTATATACATACATGTATCCGTACCGAAATACGAATATCAAAGAGATAGAATAACACAAAGAATATAATACTAGAATATACGTATCGAAATACATATATGTAAATTATTGAATCAATACCTGATTTAATAATCCGGCTCAAACCCGAGCCGGCTTGTATTATCAACTGTCCGATCGAAAGTCCGAGCACTATGTACATCAATCGATCGGAACCCTGCACGTATCCAATACGGCTACTACATCATTTTGCCAGAACCAAGGAAACCCTCTGTGTGGGACTCTAAAGACTCGTCAATACGCTGGCAGTGGGTTTAACCACAAGCACGTCAGCGGCACTAGCTGTACGTAACGGCTACCCAGGTATTGAGCGAAAGGAAAGCCGACGAGCAAACTCATCCAAACCCCTACTGAGCCTATCAGTGACAATATCCGTACAGTCCGGTCTATTGGTCTACAAGTATCGCATATCGAGTCTAGGGGGTGGATAAAGACAGACCCCTAATAATGCGATAATTCGTGTCGGTATGAAACCCATCACTACCTGAGAAACTATTGATCCTGGATTAGTAATTCTCACATACCCCGGCCGAGGATTTCTAGTGATGGCCACCTGTGCACTGCGTGACATCAACCCCCAATACCGGGAGAGACGAATTCCCGACGATCCGCTCACTGCCTCCATGTGGCTCGGGACTGTACCCAACTAAAACCTGTTTGCACGACTCCTTTGAGCCGTGGTAGGGTAGTAATCAAAGCATAGTGGGAACTCACACGAGACAAATGATGATCTCAAGTCGACAGACTATCCTGTACACATGTCACCAGGGAACTTCTATCTGACTATAGGTATAATACCAACTAGCATGTTCCCGGCGAGTCCGTCCAGTGTACTCATAACCCAATGAGCACCTGTATACTATCTTAGGTGAACAACTGACACCAATGGCTTGTGAGACCGGCCACCGCCCCTCGTCAGGGTCTAGATAAGTATACACCAGTCTACACTGGAGTATCGATGCCCAGTCTCGATACTCCCACGACTAGGGATATTTAAGGATGTGCTTATAGACCCCCAGCTCCCACGTATGCGATCGCTATCACAATGCTGGCAGTCAAGCAAGAATCCTAAGGGCTTTATCAACATATAATGACAAAGACAACCCAGATAGCATACTATCATCTCGAGTAAGATTGTTTTATCGGTATAGGTCCTCGCTCAATCATCATGATCACATACCTGCGACTATGATAATTGTCTTGATGGCACTATAGCCAACAAACTCCCACTTGCACTTAAGGCTATTTATTGCGATGTCGCATACTCACAGCCCGTGTGATACCGAACACCCAACTCCTCTACTAATCAGTTTCACAAAGCTCGTTTGTAAAACTATTGCGTTTGAGAAATAGCCTCAGTGAGTGGATCCGCTCCAGTGTTCCTTTCTATGTCTCTCTTTATCTCAACTTCGCGGAGAAAACTATCTCCCGAAATGAGCAATACCCGTCTTAGAATATGTCTGGATATCTGATGGGACCCAGTTCACAAAAGAACTCCAAATCCAGCAAACTTCTTAGACTGTATCGTCTACTGAACTCAATCAGTACACTGCGCCATACCATCCTCAGTATCCGCTTGGACCACCTGTCCAAAGTACTACCCCTCGTCAGAGGGAAAACTATAACTCTGACAGTCACTCTGTCATCCAGGTCACCTTGGAAGCCTGGAATGATAACCGTCTCTCAAAGGAGGCCGCCGTTATCAAATCCTTAGAACATCCACTTATGTTCATAAACTGCTTCCATTCGTTTTTCTCCAGGATTGGATTAATATATCAACTTATTGCATCTAGTGCAAAAACAACATCTGGTGTGGTACTTGACCTGTCATGATTGACTCAATTGCCTAAGCAAGTGATACGCCAATCATGCACATCCCTCTCCCCTTTAGTCTGTAAGACACCTTTTGAGAGGGTGACTCCATCACCTGCAGGTTCAGCGCCCTGCCAGGAGTCGTCCATTCTAAAATGCTTTTAGAATACTGTCTAAGTACCCAGATTGGGACACTTCCCAAATCTAGATCTAAAACTATAGATCTAGTAACCAGAATGTCTGATATAATATCCATAACCTATATGGAGAAACCACTGTGTGACAACAAAAGTATAACCGATCGTAGTATAAGAATTTCACTTCCTACTCTGTGTATGTCATCCAAATACCAGGACATCACACCCTACTACCTTCTTAACAGATCCATCCCCTATTCTGATGAAGTCAAAACCCATGACTGTCACATCAAAAATAGATGATCTATCTCCGCTATATCCGCTTTAGTCTATAAATAGACATAAGCTACTTGTCCACTACGCTTCCGCTGCTCCCACTGATTACGACAACCCTCTGGCAAAGTTATATGCACGTGCACTTCTAAAGCTAGTTTAGAATGACGCTATACTCATCCTCCTGCCGGGTCTCATAGTCTGGAACAACAGTAGAGTCATGTCTAGGTAAACAAGAACCTCCCTGTCACCGTCCTTGAGGCTACCGAAGTACCTCTCGGGTGCCTGAGGTAACCCACCATATCTGCGGAGTGGCTAATTGAATGCCAAACCTGATTGAATTTTTAGGTTCTTTATTAAATTTTTAGTAATCGTTTGTGGTTCTGGAATCACTTCCAGTTCTACCATTCTCCCACTACTCTATTCTGAAAAAGTTTATTTTACTAAAAATGTGGCGAGTCAAGAACAATATCACAATTGATCTTCAAGATGGTAGAAAATTAACCATCGTCAAAGCCCGGGTTAACCCACAAACTGCCATTACAGAAACGTGCCTTGAGTTAATCCGGATTCTGGTTTTAAGCATCAGCCGGAAGACTCTCTATACCTTAACATCGTTAAGATATAAATTGATTCTATATATATCTAATATAGAAACAAAGGCACTAATTTAATCGGAATCAGATTCAAATCATGCAGCTGTCTCCAGTGCATGTCAACTAAATGGATAGAGGACGATCAGGATTACTCAACTTAGAAGTGCATCCAATTATGAGTAACCTAAAAAAGAAACAAGTTTCTCAAAACCATTACTATTAACTGAATACCATACACAAGTATCTACATCTTCGATCACCTTGAAGAATCCTGATACTTGTAACACCTGGTTCTCTACTTTATTCTTTTACATATAACTTCTTAAAACTTAGACCTTGTATTTCTACGAAACACGTGTCTAAAAATGGAGAAGTCACAAGTAAACAGAATATAGTTTGAGTACCAACCCCTCTGTCCTAATGGACACTGGACAACATACAATACTTTGTATAAGTCCCCTGAGTTGAAAAACTCAAACCCTGTGCATTGTAGGTCGAAAATTGTACTATGGTTATGAAGACTTATACAGCTGTTGAATGCTCCTTACCTAACAATCAACTGATATAGGTAAATATCATGGATATAATTTCAAAAGGTTATATCCCACTTTATAAAAATAAACGTACGGATATATCAGTTTGAAATTGGTGCATAACAACGGATATTCAAAACCAAATACTTTCCATCCGGCAAACAACCCAGGCAATTCCCTCAAATATCACCAATTACAACGAATTCCGATATAATGAGGATGATCACCTAATTCCCAATAACTTACTCCCACTCATCATCTGTAAAACCATATATATGTGAGAATCAAACCTGGTAAATACATACCCTGGAGTAAAGATCTAATTGGGAAATCAGTTTTCAATTAACAACGCATAGTGAAACTGAAACATTTAAAATGTTTTGTAGGGGTATCCTGGTATTCTTAGTAATGCCTCTTCCATTATCCAGATTCATGACTGAAACCATATATTTCCTTGCCATCTCTCCAAATCCCTTTATTTGTCTTTAGTCGTTACCTTCTGTACACCATTGTTAGGCTTAAATGGTTTTCTTTCTTCCCTACCATTTGGCACCAGCCTATGGTTTAAAAGAAGACTATCCAATAAGCGTAATAGGTGTACTCTCCTAATCCTAGGAGTACTCGCAACCTGAGAGAAGGTGATGATAAAAGACAACTGAATTAAACCTTATTCTTATTTCTCCTGAACCAGAATCCATCCTCGAAAAAGTTCCTTCGAGTTCGTATATAACCATACGATGGATTTATCCGATGGATTTATCCAATGGAATTGGATGTTCGTAGTGATACAGAGTGTTCTGGAGAAATACAAAGGTGAAGTAGGAGTGGCGATGAAAGACTTGGTTTGGTCGTGAATAGCAGTCGTATTTTACTTTTCTCTCTTTCTAATCCCTTTATTTGTCTTTACTCATTACCTTCTGTACACCACACTTAGGCTAATTGGTTTTTTTCATTCCCTACCTTTCGGCACCTGCCTATGGTTTGGAAGAAGACTATCCAATGAGCATAATAGGTGTACCGTCTCCTAATCCTAGGAGCCCTCACAACCTGAGAGAAGGTAAAAGGAAAAGACAACTGAATAGTCCTATTCATTTTCTCCAGAACCGGAAACCATCCTCGAAATTGTTCCTTCGAGTTCATATATAACCATACAATGGTTTTATCCAATGGAAGTGGATATACGTAGTGATACGGGGTGTTCTGGAGAAAAGCAAAGGGTAAAAGAAGGAGTGGCAATGATGCATGCAACTTGGAAAATCCAAAAACCAGTATTTTTAAGAAAGTTCGGTTAAGTTGGTCACTGAGTTATAGTCTAGGGTCGGGTCATGGTTGCTTTCAGACAGAGAGAGAGAAAAGAAACACTCAGCGTGCACTCTAACCTAGATCAGAATGGATAATCATTTTATCTAATCTGGATGGCTCCCACTGTTTCCTCAAATTCTCCTCCAAACCTAAAAGGAGAATTAGTCGGAATCACCCGAAGAGTAATCCTACTCATCAGTGGGAATCGGGATCCAACTATCATCACATGATAACTTGATGGAAGCCACTCAAGTCACCACACTCCAGAAGGTATGCGCATGCCTGGCAAGTTTCCTGTATGTTTGAAACTCCCGATATGATTTTTACCCCTAGGATCCAAGTGACCTTGACAAGGTCAACAAGTCAAAGGGTCCTAGTCAAGTTCAACCCGTCATTATCTTGATTGCATTAGACCCACCCGCACAGACCCTAGACAAGATCAACAAGGTCAAACGACTGTCCTAACCAATCCACATTTACTTGCGACAGAAAAGTATTACAGAGCTACCGCTCACTACACCTTGACAAGGTCAACAAACGAAGCACGAATACTAAACAATACTAATCTGAAATGACGGAGGGCTACGGCTGGTTTTTGGCGAAAAACCTTTAACGTAATGAACTTGATATCGTTGAAGGAATCCAAGTGGTTTTATAAAAGTATAGTGGCGAAAACGTTTGGTAAACAGGTCACTCCCGGTGAAGGGATCTCGGCTCTTTCCCCGTCGAATGAGGTGCAGGATATTCCAAACTGAATACCATGATGCAAAGCAAAAAGTAATCGACTATAGTGAAGTTATTATGTTGATGCAAACTCCTGCCCAAGGGGTCACTCCCGATGAAGGGATCTCGTCCCTTGCCTCGTCGAATGAGGTGCTGGATATTCACAACCAAATACCACTGTGCAAAGCAAAAGAGAACGTCTATAATGTCAGTTTTTAAACTCTTGGTTCCAACAACATCATATATATAGGTTTGTTTTCCTTGCATTGATAAGAATCAACGCAGTCCCATCAATTAATCACACCAAAAAAGAACGAAAATAAAATGTACGTATATGCCATCCGCATTCGCCACTGGGTCCCGTCATCACCCGTTAGGTTACTTAACTAACGACAGAGCGGGGACTGGGCTAGCGCGGGTGCAAAACATATACAACATCTACTAGTATATATAAATATATATAACAATCGTCCCAGGCATGATAAATGCAACATCATAGAAAAGTAATAAGCATCACAGAACAATACAGATAATTTGGGAGCCCCGAGTTTCCTTTGAGCCACAACTGAAAACCCGACGTTCCCCTGGTCGTGTGGATAGCCTGTGCAATGAACTCCTAGACCCCTACGAGCGCGGCAAGTTACCTGCCAAAACCTGAAGCGAGGCAGCCCCCTTCAACAAAATGAATGGACCACCCAGCACTTCACGGAATCCGGTAACTTGAGCACCCCTCCTTGGGTCAACCTATACCCCTACGAGTGCGGCGAATAGCCCGCCAATTCTAGAGAAAAGCCCCCTCCGTCTCAACTCCATGAGATGCGGGCCCGTTGCCCTCTAGAACCCGGCTATCCGTGCACCCCACCGCGGGGTAATCCTAGTACAAAAAAGAAAATATATACAACGGTTATATCGACCTCAACCCGGTCGTGCCCCAAAAGAATAATATACAAACAGGCAGTGACGGCAGTCCACATGTCAGACGCTCACCCCGCAATATGAAATGTACAAATGAAACAAAACTGTACTACCACTGCACCCAGGCTACCACCACGACAATCCGCAACATCACAGCACAACACAGAACATCAACGTGAATGTCACGTTCGCAAAGTCGTCTAAAAGAACATATAGCAATCAGACGGGTTTACCGATCGAGTGACATTCACGGTCGCAGATGCTAAACTAAGTACTGATAATATCACAGTTAAAATTTCGATCGATTAAAATTTCCGTCTAGCCCCAAGTGCAAACCAGTACTCGAGAGAATCTGGGCTAAAACAAAACATCACAAAAATCATTTTTCCTTGTCAGAGAGTGCAGAAAAAATTTGGAGGCAATTGGCCACAAAAGCGCGGCGGAACCGCCGCCAAATGGCATGTTTTGCGGCGGTTCCGCGGCCAAAAATTGAATCAAGTTTCCAAATTTCTTTTGGTGCTCTACAATTGCCTGAACGGATTTTTAAGCTATACAGAATGATTTTTCGACCAAGTTTTAAAATCGACAGAAAATAGGCAAATTGGAAAATTGATTTAGAAATTTTGATCGATCGAGATTTTAAGCTTGTGTAAACTAGCTAGTAGGGTTCAATGGGTTGCTCTGATACCATGTTGGGTTATGGGAGCGCCTGGCCATCGAACCGTGGCCAAATGCGGAACAAAAATTTTCTAAAACCCAGCGCTACCATTACCCGATTTCCAAGATTGAAACCATTAACCCTAAAACTAGCAAGCTAAAAAAAGGGAGATAGAATGGTTATACCTAATGAACCAAGTCCTTCGGGTCTTCAACTATTTCCAAGCTCCTAGTGATAAGGATCGACTTTGGTCGCCGGTCTTCCTTCATCTCCGATGATCCACCTGAGGGATGTAATTCCGACTCTAGCTCCACGCCAAAATGCTAGTGAAGCAACTAGGGTCTCTAGGATGCTATCCTAGAGAGCCTAGGATGTAGTGAGTGTATTCAAAGTGTTTGCTACCTCATAATATGAAGGTGAAAGAAAAATGTGAAAGCATGAGGAGAATGAAGCTAATGGTGAGGGAGGAGCTCTCATAAAACTCAATAGAAGAAAACCTAGCATGCTTCAAAAAATGAAGACCAAGGAAAGAGAAAATGAAGCATACTTGGTTTTGTAAAAACGAATTTTCCTTTTAATAATCCTACCATGCTTGAATAGTGCACCAAAATGAATTAACAATTCATTTGTGAGCACTATTCCAAGCATGGTTCTTACCATTCCTTTTCATGCCATTTTCCACCTCATTATCAAATTTTTAATAAAAATGGTCAAATCAAAAATTAGGTAGCACCTTCTAGAATGTTATCCGGTAAAAAATACGGATTACATTCTACTGTATATACATACATGTATCCGTACCGAAATACGAATATCAAAGAGATAGAATAACACAAAGAATATAATACTAGAATATACGTATCGAAATTCATATATGTAAATTATTAAATCAATACCTGATTTAATAATCCGGCTCAAACCTGAGCCGGCTAGTATTATCAACTGTCTGATCGAAAGTCCGAGTACTATATACATCAATCGATCGGAACCCTGCACATATCCAATACGGCTACTACATCATTTCGCCAGAACCAGGGAAACCCTCTGTGTGGGACTCTAAAGACTCGTCAATACGCTGGCAGTGGGTTTAACCACAAGCACGTCAGCGGCACTAGCTGTACGTAACGGCTACCCAGGTATTGAGCGAAAGGAAGGCCGACGAGCAAACTCATCCAAACCCCTACTGAGCCTGTCAGTGACAATATCCGTACAGTTCGGTTTGTTCGTCTAAGATTATCGCATATCGAGTCTAGGGGGTGGATAAAGTCAGACCCCTGACAACGTGATAATTCGTGTCGGTATGAAACCCATCACTACTTGAGAAACTATCAATCCTGGATCGGTAATTCTCGCATACCTCGGCCGAGGATTTCTAGTGATGGCCACCCGTGCACTGCGCGATATCAACCCCCAATACCGGGAGAGACGAATCCCCGACGATCCGCTCACTGCCTCCATGTGGCTCGGGACTGTACCCAACTAAAACCTGTTTGCACGACTCCTTTGAGCCGTGGTAGGGTAGTAATCAAAGCATAGTGGAAACTCACACGAGACAAATGACGATCTCAGGTCGACAGACTAACCTGTACACATGTCACCAGGGAACTGCTATCTGACTATAGGTATAATACCAACTAGCATATTTCCGGCGAGTCCGTCCAGTGTACTCATAACCCAATGAGCACCTGTATACTATCTTAGGTGAACAACTGACACCAATGGCTTGTGAGACCGGCCACCGCCCCTCGTCAGGGTCTAGATAAGTATACACCAGTCTACACTGGAGTATCGATGCCCAGTCTCGATACTCCCACGACTAGGGACATTTAAGGATGTGCTTATAGACCCCCAGCTCCCACGTATGTGATCGCCATCACAATGCTGGCAGTCAAGCAAGAATCCTAAGGGCTTTATCAACATATGATGATAAAGACAAACCAGATAGCATACTATCATCTCGAGTAAGACTGTTTTATCGGTATAGGTCCTTGCTCAATCATCATGATCACATACCTGCGACTATGATAATTGCCTTGAGGGCACTATAGCCAACATACAATAATGTCCTTTAGGACATACATATCCAACAATGCCAGTCTCTATCCTCATCATTCTAGAAGACATCTCTTTAAAGAGGGTGACTTCATCACCTGCGGGTACACCACCACACCGGGAGTCATCCTAAAATACTTTAGAATACTGTCTAAGTACCCGGATTAGGACACTTCCCAAATTTAGATATAAAACCATAGATCTAGTCACCAGAATCCCTGATATATTCTCCATATCCAACGTGGAGAAAGGACTATGTGACAACCAATGTTTGACTGATTGTAGTATAGAAACATCACTTCCTATCTGGAGTATATCATCCAAATCCCAGGTCAGTACTCCCTACATCCTTCTTACTAGGTTCATCTATTATTTTGATGAAGTCAATCGTCTTGACTGTCACATCAAAACAAATGATCTGTCTCCGCTATCTATGATTTAGTCTACGAATAGACATAAGCAACCTGCACACCTTCCGCTGCTCCCACTGACTACGATAACCCTCTGGCAGAGTCATATACACGTAGACTTCTAAATTCCCATTTAGAAAGACGTTATAGTCATCCTCTTACCAGATATCATAGGCTAGAATAGCAACAGTTGCAAGTCATATCCGTATGGATTTTAGCGTAGACACTGAAATAAAAGTCTCATCACAATCCACAACGGGAATTTGATGAGAATATTTACAAGTCTAGCCTTATTAGGTTAATACCTTTCCACCTGCACAGATCTCGAAAGATCTACTTGCTCCTATTGGGTTTTACCCCTTCAGGAGCACCAAGCAAAGTCCAAAATCCAATATTTGCTGAAGTGCATAGAGTCCAACTTGGATATAAAATATCTGGTCACCTAGAAATTACCACTTCCTATGACCTACAAATAACTAGCAGGGCCATCATAACCATGATACTAACCTCCCTATCACCGTCTATGAGAAAACCAAAGTATCTCTCAGGTGGCTGAGGTTACCTACTAAAATCTGAGGAGTGGCTAATGGTCTGTCAAACCCAATTGAATCCTTAGGTTCTATTAAATTTTCGGTAACCGTTTGTGGTTCTGGAATCACTTCCAATTCTATCATACTCCCACTAGTTTGTTTTGCCAAAAAGATTCCTTTTATAAAAAGGTGGCGAGTCAAGAACAATGTAAATATTAATCTTGAAAATGGTAGAAACAAAACACTTGTGAATACTTGGGATAATCCACAAACAGCCATTACCGAAGCGTGTCTTGAGTTTGTCCGGATTCTGCTTTTAAACAGGAATCGGATAACTCCATATCTTAATAAGCTCAAGATATGGATCCAATCTATGTCCATATAGAATCATAGGCACTAATTTAGATAGAACCATATTCAAATGTCATGCAGGTGTTTCCAGTGCATATCACAAATGGAAAAAGGCCAATACAGTATTACTCTTAAAAGAGTGAACCCGCGGATGAGTAACCTGAAAGAAAATCAAGTTCTCAATATTACTATGATGGAATACCAAGCATAAGTATCTATATCTTCGATCAGTTCAAAGAATCCTGATATTTCCAACGTATGGTTCTCTACTTTATTTTTATACCTATAAACTTCTCAAAATTTTTGGACCTTGCATTACAACGAATGCATGCCTAAAACCAGAGAACTCATAGGTAAACTTGAATGAAGTAAGAGTACCAACCCCTTTTTCCCGAAAGACACTGGACAACATATATTTTCATGTATAAGTCTCAAAAGTATACTAACTCAAATTCTTTGTGTTGTAAATTAAAAACTGTATTTTTGTTGAGAATGTCTTACATCGTTATTCAATGCACTTTATCTTATCCTCAACTAATAAATGTAAATGTTTGGAACACAATTTTCAAAATTTATATCTCACTTTATAAAATAAAGATACAGATATATCATTTTAAAAATTGGTGCATAATAACGGTTATTCGATACCAAATATTTGCCGTTAGGCAAAACCAGGCGATTTAATCCAATATCACGAATTGCAACGAATTTCGATATTGAGGATCAAACCGTCCATTTCCCAATATTCTACTCTTGCTCAGTATCTGTAACGTCGTACGAATGTGAGATTCAAATCCAGTATATACATACCCTAGAGTCAGAATTAATTAGGAAAAACAGTTCTCATTTACAAGTACACAGAAATTTTGAAACATAAATGTTTCAAGGGGATGGTCGGGTATTCCTAGTAATGCCTTTTTCACTATATAGATTCATGACAGTAGTCGTAATTTCCTTTGCCCTCACTTTAATCTCTTTATATGTCTCCATATCATACCTTCTGTACACCGCACTTATGGTAACTGGTTTTCTTCTTTCCCTACCTTTCGGCACCGGCCTAAGGTTTGAAAGAAGATTATCCAATAAGCACAATAAGTGTACTCTCCTAATACAAGGAGCTTTCGCAACCTGAGAGAAGGTAAAAGGAAGAGACAAACGAATAATACAATCTAAATTCTCCAGAACCAGTAGCCATTCTCGACTGAAATAATTTCTTCAAGTTTGTATATAACTATACGATGGTCATTTCCAAACAATATGGATCATCGTGGTGATACGGAGTTTTCTGGAGAAATGCAAAGGGAAAGTAGGAGTAGCAGGGATATTTGCGACTATGTCGTGAATCATGGAAATTCAAAACCAAAATGTGTAAGAAGGTTCAGTTAACTTAGTTCATGATTGTTGGGTTATACTAATGCCCTGGCCATCTACCGTGGCCATTTGCGGAACAACTTTTTTTCTAGGGTTTAAAAACTGGCGCTAGAATAACCCGATGTCGGATCTACCATAAACCTAAACTAGCTAACATAAGAGGAGGTAACTACTATGATAGGAATTCTCACAAAAGGATCCGTGTCCTTCGGTCTTCTTTCCTCTTCGTTCGCTCCAAGTGATCTCCTTGAACGAGCTTGTTCTTCTTTGCTTACTCTTTCGGTTCTCCAGGATCGAGCTTGTTCGTCGATCCTCCTTCGTCGAAGATGACCACCCGAAAGATGTAGTCCATGGCTCTAGCTCAACATTAAGTGTCAAGTGGAGCAACTAGAGGCTTTAGATTTCTAGTCTAAAGAGTCTAGGATGTAGTGTGAAGTTCTATATGTGTTTCTATCTCACCTCCTCTCTTGATTCTCAACACATGAGTGTGTAGAGAGGAGGTTGAAGATGAAGGTGGAGGAGCTCAAGAAATAAGTGAGGAGAGTGAAGCAAATAGTGAGCTTGAAAATAATGAATCAAGCATGTGAGAGAAAATTCTCAACCTTGGTTTTGTAAAACAATTTTTACAATATAATATACCAACCAAGCTTCAATAGTTAGCACAAATGAATTAATAATTCATTTGTCAATACTATTGAGGCATGGTTCTCACCATACTCCCCTTACCTTGCTTTACACCTCATTATCCATTTAAAGATAAATAGAAATAACCAAAATGAGGTGTCCACCTTCTAGAATGTTTTTCGTATAAAATACGGATTACAGTTTACTGTATATACATACCTGCATTCGTATAAAAATACGAATACCCGAAGAGATAGAATAACACAAAGAATATAATACTAGAATATACATATCGAAATATATATATGTAAATTATTAAATCAATACTTGATTTAATAATCCGGCTCAATCCTGAGCTGGCTAGTATTATCAACTGTCCGATCGAAAGTCTGGATACATAGTACAATCAATCGATCGGAACCCTATACTATCCAATACGGCTATTACATAATTTCGCCTGAACCAGGGAAACCCTCTATATGGGACTCTAAAGACTCGACAGTATGCCGGCAGTGAGTTACTGGATAAATCCATAACCACAAGTACGTCAGTGGCACTAGAAGTGCATAACGGCTCCCCGGGTACCTATCGAAAAGGAAGGCCGACGAGAAGACTAATCCGGATCCCTACTGAGCCTATCTGTGACAATCTCCGTACAGTCCGGTCTCTTCTTCTGAGAGTATCGCATACCGAGTCTAGGGGTGGTAAACGGCAGATCCTAACAACCCGATAATTTGTGCTGATGCGGCTCAGGACCAACATGGGAAACTATTGATCAACTTATCAGTAAATCCTAACTGCCTTGGCTAAGGTCTTATGGTCTTGGCCAATCGAACACAGTGCGATATCGACTCCCTATACCAGGAGAGACGAATCCCCAACAATCACTCACTGCCTCCATGTGGCTCGAGACTGTACCCAACCAAAACATGTTTGCACGACTCAGTAGAGCCGTGGTAGGGTAGTGATCAAAGTACAGTGGGAACTCACACAAGACAAATGACGATCTCAGGTCAGAAGACTAACATGTACTCATGTCACCTGAGAATTGCTATTTGACGATAGGTATAGTACCATCTAGAAGTTCTTGGCGAGTCCGTCCAGTGTACTCACACCCAGCGAGCACCTGTATACGATCTTAGGTGCGAAAGACCAATGGATGCAGGACCAACCATTGCCCCTCGTCGGGGTCTAAAAACGTATACACCAGTCTACTCCGGAATATCGATGCCCAGTCTCGATACTCCCACGACTAGGGACCTTTTAAGGATGTGCTTATCGACTACCCTGCACCCATAAGTATGATCGCCATCACAATACAGGTAGTCAAGCAATGATCCTACGGGCTTTATCAATATGTATAGATGATACGTAATAACAAGTAAAACATATGTATATGTTAATATAAAGACAAACCAGATAGCATACTATCATATTGAGCAATATTGTCCTGTACATACATATGTCCAAGCATCCACATGTATACATATACAATAATGGCCTCTAGGGCATACATATCCAACAATCTCCCACTTGCACTAAGGCCATATATTGGCATACCGAGTACCCAACGTATGCTCTAGGGCCAGCTGTTGGCATATCGCATACCCAACATCTCAAAAAGTCCGTCAAACTGTGCTTGAGGGAGGGCCTTCGTGAATGGATCCACCGTGTTGTCTTTTGTGTCCACTCTCCGCACCTCGATCTCCCGACGATCAACAATCTCCCTGATCAGGTGATACCGCCTCAAGATTTGTCTAGATTTCTGATGGGACAGTGGTTCCTTCGCTAGAGCTATAACCCCATTGTTATCGCAATAGAAAGGTATCGGATCAACAATGGACGAAACTACCTGATGTTCAGTAATGAACCTCTTCATCCAGACTGCTACTTTTGTGGCATCGTTTGCAGCAATGTATTCATCCTCTATCGTCGAGTTGTTTCGAGCTCTTCCAGCACACCGCCCCTCCATTGAGGGTAAACACAAAGCCTGAGACAGACTTGCAGTCATCCTTGTTATTCTGGAAGCTTAAATCGGTAAAGGACTCGACCTTAAGGTCTTCATTACCGTAAACCAAGAACATCTCCTTAGTCCTTCTTAGGTACTTGAGAATGTTCTTTACAGCTGTCTAATGATCCTCACCCGGGTTCGACTGATACCGGCTCACCACGCTAAACGTGTATGCTACATCTGGTCTGGTACACAGCATCGCATACATTATAGACCCTACCGCCGAAGCGTAGGGTATAGTGCTAATACAAACCCTCTCCTAATCAGTCTTACGAGACATCTCTTTGAAGAGGGTAATTTCGTGCAATGCGGGTATGTTACCGCGCTTGGAATCTTCCATACTAAATCTCTTTAGTACGGTCTCTATGTACCTGGACCGCGAAAGTCCCAATAATCTCTTGGATCTATCTCTATAGATCTTAATCCCCAGAATGTACGAGGCATCACCCAGGTCTTTCATGGAGAACCTTTGTGATAAGAACAGCTTGACCGATTGTAGCATAGGAATACCATTTCCTATCAAAAGAATGTCATCCACGTACAAGACAAGGAATACGACAGTTCGTCCTACAATCTTCTTATATATACAAGGCTCATTCTCATTCTTGATGAAGTCAAATTCCTTGACTGTTTCATCAAAACAGATGTTCTAGCTCCGCAATGCCTGCTTTAATCCATAAATGGATTTAAGCAACTTGCACACCTTCCCGCTGCTTCCACCGTCTACAAAACCTTCCGGCTGATCCATATAAACGCACTCTTCCAAACTTCCATTTAGAAAAGCCATTATTACGTTCATCTGCCATATTTCATAGTCATGGAAGGCAGCAATGACAAGTATGTTCAAATGGATTTGAGCATATCTACTGGAGAAAAGCTTTCCTCATAGTCCACACCCGGTCTTTGACGAAAACCTTTTGCAATAAGTCTAGCCTTATAGGTTTCTACCCGCCCATCTACACCAAATTTCCTTTTATAAGTCCATTTGCATCCAACGGTTTTTACCCTGGGTGGAGCAATATCAAAGGTCCACACTTTATTGGTGTACATGGACTCCATTTCAGATCGCGTAGCATCTAGCCATTTATCAGAGTTCCTACTGATAATGGCCTGCTTGAAACTACTAGGATCATCTTCTTCTAAGATGCAATCTTCTCGATCCTCGTCTATGAGAAAACCATAGTATCTCTCGGGCGGATGAGAAATCCTACTAGATCTGCGAAGTGGCTAAGGTTCGTCTGGGACTACTGAATCTAGCGGTTCCACCAAATCTTCAGTTTCATTTTGTGGTTCAGAAGTTCTTCCAGTTCTACTGTACTCCCACTAACTTCTTTTGCAAAAAATTCTCTTTCTAAAAAGGTAGCATGGCGAGATACAAACACCTTCTGTTCCTCAGTGTGGTAGAACAGATATCCATAACCATTCTTTGGATATCCCACAAATTTACATAAAACTGACCATGTCTCTAGCTTGTCCGGATTATGCTTTTTAACGTAAACTGGACAACCCCATATCTTAAATTATTTATGATATGGTCTCTTTCCATTCTATATTTCGAATGGTGTTTTAGGCACTGATTTAAATGGAACATGATTCAACAGATGTACCGCTGTTTGAAGCGCATATCCCCAGAATTAAAGAGGCAACTCGGCGTTACCCATCATGGAGCGAACTATATTCAAAAGGGTACAATTCCTCCGCTTCGATACACCGTTGTGCTGTGGTGTATATGGAGGAGTAAACTGAGAGAGAATTCCATTCTCTTTTAGGTATTCTAGGAATTCCGTGCTTAAGTACTCCCCTCCTCTATCAGATCGGAGGATCTTGATACTTGTGCCAGTCTGGTTCTCTACTTCATTTCTGTATTCTTTGAATTTCTTAAAAGCTTCAGATTTGTGTTTTATAAGATATACATATCTGAACCTATAGATCGTCAGTGAATGTGATGAAGTACGAGAACCCACCCCTTAAATGTATAGACATTGGACCATATACATCACTGTGTATGAGTCCCAAGAGCTCTGTTGCTCTTTCTCCGTGTACGGTGAACGGAGATTGGTCATCTTTCCCTTGAGATAAAACTGACATGTTAACGTATTCAAATATCCATCTTTATGCAACTTACTTAGTCTTTTCTCTCTGATATGACCAAGTCTACAATGCCACAAGTAGGATTCGTTCATTTCTGGACTCTTCCTCTTGCGTGTGTTTTGTATATTGAAAACTGCGTTTTGATTTAAAACATAGATACCATTACACAGTATACCTTCTGCAACCAATACCTGATTAAGGTAAATATTCATGATATTTCTATCAAGAACAAACTTATATCCATCTTTATCAAGTAAAGAAATTGATATGATGTTGCAAACCATGGAAGGTACATAGTAGCAATTGTTCAAAATCATAATATTGCCATTTGGCAATGCTAGGTGATATTCACCGACGGGAGAAGCATCAACTTGTGCTTCGTTTCCTACTCTGAGGGACATATCACCAGGTCCAACCATCCTACTTTTTCTCAATCTCTGCAATAAATTACAGATATGAGATCTTGATCCGGCATCTAGTACCCAGGAGGTAGGACTGAACGAAAAGCAGTTCTCGATAACAAGAACACCTGAAAGAGACGCAATAGTATGTTTCTTCTTCGTTGGGGTCATCAAGGAATTCATGCAATCCTCTTTCCTCTGCTCATACTCATGACTGTTGTCATAAGTTAGAGCCAAACCGACGTTCCCCACCCCCGAATAAGAATTCGGATCGGTCAAGCGATACATTTTATTATATTGATTAGGGCGTGAAATGGTTGCTACCTGGAGAGAGAAAAAAGAAACACTCAGCGTGCACTCTTGCAAGATTAGGTTGGTTATTAGTTTATCTAATCAAGATGGCTCCCACTGTTTCCTCGAATTCTCCTCCTGTCACGACCCGAAAGTACGGAACGTGACCGACACTTAGATTACGAAGCGTCTAGAGGCGCAACGTAACCTAAGTAAGCCGAAGCCCAAAAATCTAAACCATAAAAGAAGAAGAAGTAAATGAAAACATGAAGGAAACAAGTTTAAAAGCATCAGCAAATTTTTCCAAAAATTTCGGCAGAGTCTCCTCTGTAAAAACTGGCCCCAAACGGGTACAACAAATATAATATACACAAACAATAAAAAGCATCTCCAAACGGGAGCTAGCTCTACGCCAAAAGGCGGAAACAACCACAACAATGCATAATAGTATACAACGCCAAAGGGCGAGGCTCAAAACTTAAAAGAAAACAAAACCACCAGATATCATAATAATACAAGCGCGACTCTAAGGTCGAAACAAATAAATGGTCCAATAATCTATCAAATAATACAAGTTTGGTTGATGGAGCTTTCTAGATCCAAATGAAATAATAAAAGTACAATGGCGGTCCAGATACAAGTGAACCAACCTACCGTGCAAATCACCCGGAATGAAATGATGTGCCAGCAATCTGCCAAGGAACCCTGTACATCAACCTGTAATAAAATTTGGCACAACGGGGGTGAGTTGCCAACTCGTGAGTAGAAGACATCTACGAAAAGAAATCGAATGCACGACGCTATCCTAGGTCATAATAATACACTACTAAATCCCAATCATCTAGTAATGGCAGGGTAATACTACGTGTAAATGCAAATACTCCGTGCTCGTATCAGTGCCTCATATAGTACTATATCATAAGAATCAGTATGCATGCACCATGAATGTAACATAACCAATCCTGAAATCTAGATATATCTGTATAAGAAATCTTTAACTTTTATCATAGTAAAATGTGTACAGAAATCTGAAATAGCAACAATGAAATCCATGGAAATCCGTGTCAAGCATCGACACAAAACATGTAAATCTCAAGTCTCAATACCTCATAATCTCAATGTCTCATAGTCTCAATATCTCGGGCTCCGTCAGTCCGGATCGGCCCATATCATCAAATCTCACGACAACGGTCGGTATCCTCCGGATATCCGCCGCGCCAGACATCACCGGTAGGTAGTCCTCCCCTGCCAGGCTCATCGTCTACAACTCGATCTTCTTGCCCCGGGGTACCATACCGGGCCCACCATATACCCGAGACGGTTCAACCACTCCTCGAATCGGGTCTCGAAATCCAACAGAAAACATAAAATCTCATGGTGGACGACACATACATCACGAGAAAACCGCATCTTATGTTTTAAAAAGAGAGGAGGAGAGAGAGAGAAGTTTTTATATATTCTTGCGGTTTTCCCCAAAATCCAGAAATCTCATAGAAAACCAAAATCCCAAAATCATGAGTAAGTAGATGATAAGTGTCGGCATATGCCATAATACTGCATGATAACATGGAAATATGAATGCATGAAATGTCTAAGTAATCAATGCCATGTCTATGCTAACACCAGAGAGCAATCACGATATTATATCAATCTAGCTGTTAGCTGATTGCATCAATAAACGATAATATGATCTAAAGTGTACGTGACATAGCAATTACCGATGATGATGTGTGTGAGCCGGCAAATAAGTGTGTGTGGAATATGCGCATCATCGGTAATGGTGCTAGTGTCCTAACAGGCAGAGTTTTATACTGATATAGAAACATATGTATGAACATGCAACATTATGATTACAGTATGAATGTAAAGACGGATGTGAATAACCACTCATCTGCGATATACAAGTACAACTACCACTATATGAATCGAACCTAAACTAGTGTCCATCTAACCTCCTAAGGAACTAAACCTAAGAAACTAGTCAATAAGAAACAAGAGTCCACCTAAGGTCTGAATCCATATCTCTAATAGTCGGCGATCCAGCCTCAATAGCGTCACGTACGTAGTACGGCTTCCTCGAATCAAGAGTGTGGATCAATCATCATATCTATGCCTCGTACGGTAAAATCCATCGTACGGCATCCCAATATCGGGGTACGGGTCAAGTATCTCCTAGGTGTCTCATCATTCGTATAATATCATCATCAACACATGTCATGATCAAGGTGCTATACTGTAATCGCATACATCAATCATATATCATTACCATCATAAATATACATCATTAATTTATCTTAAGAAATATCATGTCATATGTATCATATTGTGATTAAGTCACACTTATATCATATCATCATCAAGTCACACCTATATGATGTTGTAATCAAGTCATACATATATCATATCGTGATCAGTCACAAGTTACAGTCCGGGTGCTATTTTAGAGTCCCATGTACCTCAATATCATCACCACCCATTATAATTTATGTATACCTGTTCATTATCTCATTCTCTAATGATCCGTTAACACTTTAATACGACTGTATAGCCAAGAATCACGGCATCAAGCCCAGTTATACTGTTTCATTCCCGTGTATCATATCACATCAATGTATCCCTTATACGTGTTGTATATATATATATATATATATACCTATACCTAGTCCTATATATATATACACATACACGTATACACCACGTCGAGTTTCAGTGTGTGCGTGTGTGTGTATCTACCTGAAACCTACGAATCTCTTCCAAGGTATTCATCCTCTGGTATGGTCTTCCTAAATCAGTCTAGTCCAGCCTAGGGTCATTACTAGGGTCCTACTCATTAAGAATCTAGGGTCACATCTGACTTCCTAATGTCAATAAGTACTATTCCTATTCTACGTTGCGGGGGTGCTAAACGACATCCACCCGACTTCCCCCCGTAGATATACATCTACTCACCTGGTCCATGTCTGCCGAAGACGGTGTCGCCATCCTCTTCTTCATCGCCCACAGTCCACGTGAGGGGTACCTATACGCAAACATATATAGTATCGTAAACTAAATCACGGACAAAAGTCAAAACGATACACGGAACGCGCATATGTTAAAACATGTCCCGTTCACGCAAAAGAACCAAATATCGCTCGATATCGGCGTACAAACTCCGATTAATCGAGATAAACATCAACAAACAACTCATAGTTTTAAAACTCATTACTTATAATATAAAACATGATTTAATTCATCGAAACCCTAAAATCCATCAAATAGGCCGATTTCGTAAAACCCCAAAATGCCAATTTACCATTTTCTTCAAAACTTGATATTTAAATGAAACCAATGGTCATAAAACTCATTAAATAGCATAACTAGACTATACAACCCATTACTATATTTTTATTACACAAATTTGTATTAATACAAAATTCCTAGTTTGCAACTTTTATAAATTTTCAACATCTTACAAGCAAAATTCCACAATTCCACAACAACTTGATTTTGCATGAATTAATGTATTAAACTACAATTTATAATGATAATGATATAATGAAACCATAATTTATATTTTAAATCTCATTTATTTAAGAATTTCCAAAAACTAGTTAGCAAAAATAGCATTTTTATTAGTATTTTTTTCAATTATCAAAGAATCTAGTGACCAAACTAAGTTTTTCATTCCTTAAACATGTCAATATCCTCATTTAAACAACAATCTAATGTTACAAACATTAATTGGAATTTATCTCACCAATATATATAATATATAGAAATCTAGTTTGCAAAAATGGTTTAATTTAAACAATTTTGGATAACAATTTACAATATAACAACCATGCATGATTTTCCATTTTCCAAAAGTGTTAACCTAGTTATTATAACCCTAATGAATTAATAAAACCACAACTTGAATTTACAAACCCTAACTTGAATTTTAAAACTTGCAAATAGAATTAATTCATTAAATCAATTTATACTAGAATGAAACATTAACTAACAATAATTCAAAAGAACAAGATTAATACCTTCACACAAGAAATCCAAACATGAAAATAAGCCTCCAAAATGCATGCTCTCCATCTCCAAAATCCATGTAAAAATGAGCAAAGAATAAAGGGTAGGAAATAATTAGGATTTTGTGGATTTTTTATTGAATTTTTGATGGATTTTTGATGGATTTTTGAAACAAAATGAAGTGGGAAATGTGGGGGGCTGCCATGGTGATGGCCGGCCATAGCAAGGGAGAGAGGAAGAAAGAGAAAAGAGTGAGGAGAGTTGTGTAGAAGCTTCATCAATTGATATCTCTTTTAATGTCTTTTCATGAATTTATTCATTTTCTTTTATTTCTTGTCTAAACAACTCAAGAAAAATCTAGAAATATGGTTAAAATTTGCAACTAAATTTTGCATGATAAACACTAAATTCTAATATGCAATGGTTCATTTTTACAAATTAAACCCCTTCAAATTTGAAATTTACACTAATTTAGTGCATAATATTACTTTACCGAAAATCATAAAATTCACTTAAATGATTTTATTTATTTAATTATTTTTAAAACGTTACACCTCCAAACCTTAAAAGGAGAACTACACCTTACAAGTTCGCCAACCGTTCAGCCAGGTGAGTGTTGGTACTCCGAGGGAGGTTCCATGTGCTCTCGCACGGACCTAATTAAAATAAACCTCGTTTCCACAGAGGCGTAGCCCCGTTAACACTTTTCTAGACACCTAATAGGTTAGCTAATTGTGAAGTGAAAAATATCTCCCAAGAGTAATCCTACTCATCAGTGGGATCGGGATCTAACTATCATTGCGTGATAAACTAGATGGAAGCCACTCTAGTCACCATACTTCATAAAGTATGCAGCACTGGCAAGTTTCCTCTATATTTGAAACTCCCGATATGGTTTTTGCCCCTAACGACCTATGACCTTGACAAGGTCAACAAATCATAAGTCGCTAGTCAAGTTCAACTTGTCATTATCTTGATTACCCTAGACCCACCCGCATAAGCCCTTGACAAGGTCAATAAGGCTATGTGACTGTCCTAGTTAATCGCATCATATGTTACAAACAAGCACCACCCAGCTACCGTTCACTACGCCTTGAAAAGACCAACAAACGCAGCACGAATACTGAGTACTACTCATAGGAAATGACAGAGGGATACGGCTGGGTTTTTGGCGAAAAACTCTTTAACGTAATGAACTTGATATCGTTGAAGGAACCGAGTAGTTTTGAAAAGGAGTGGTTTAGGCTCCGCTTTTAAAAACTTCTGGTTTTGAAGAAAACCGAGTAATCTACAGTATAAACTTTTGCTCAAGAGGCCACTCCCCGCGAAGCGATCTAGGCTCTTTCCTTCTCGAATGAGGTGCTGGATATTCATGACCGAATGACACTATGCAAAGCGAAAGAATATGACTATAGTTTTTCAAAATTTGTTCCAACAACATCTTTTAGGTTTATTTTCTTGCATTAATCAAAATTAATGCGGTCCCATCAATTAATTCCTATCACACCAGAAAAGAACGAAAATACAATATACGTATATGCCATCCGCATTTGCCACGGGGCCCCGTCATACACCGTTAGGTTACTTAACTAATGGCAGAGCGGGGGCTGGACTAGCGCGGGTGCAAAACATATAAAACATCTACTAGTATATATATATATATATATATATATAACATTCGTCCTAGAGATGATATATGCAACATCATAGATCAACAAGCAACACAGAATGGTGGATAATCTTTAAGTCTCAGGTTTCATTTGAGCCACAAATGAGACCCGATGTTCCCGGTCGTGTGGATAGCCCGTGCAATGAAAACCTGGACCCCTATAAGTACGGCAAGTTACCCGCCAATCCCAGATGTGAGGTAACCCCAATCAACAAAGTGAATGGGCCACCCGGCACTTCACGAGATCCGATAACTTGAGCGGCCCTCCGTGGGTCATCCTATATCCCCTACGAGTGCGGCGCCAATTCTAGAGTAAGGCCCCCTCTGTCTCAACGTCATGAGATGTGGGCCCGTTGTCCTCTAGAACCCGGCTATTCGAGCACTGCACCGCGAGATAATCGTAGTACAGAAAAGGAAAATATATGTACAAAGGTGACATCGACCTCAATCCAGTCGTGCCCCAATAAAATAATATAAAATCCGGTAGAGACGGCTGTCCACATGTCGGACGCTCGCCCCGCAATATCAAATATACAAATGAATCTTAACTGTACTGCTACCATTGCACCACAAGCTATCCACCACGACAATCCAACCACAATATCAGCACAATCACAGAATATCATCATGAATGTCATGTTCGCAAACCCGTCTAATAGAACATATAGCAGTTAGACGGGTTATACCGCTCAATGACATTCACGGTCACAGATAGTAACTGAAATATGTAAACGATGTAAAAACTGTGCCTTCGAAATACTTTGAATTGCCCAATACTAAGATAACAGAATATGCAATCTGGGCAAAATCAAACAGCACCTGAAACCCTAAATCCAAGATTCCAGAACACCAAACAAAATCGAAGACCAAATTCATGAAGGGGGCCGGCCAGGCCGGGAAATTCCTCATTTTGGCCGGCCAAATTTTTTATTCACGGCCTCATTTTTCTCAGGTTTTCAAAATACTACATGAAGAGCACTCTACAATTGTTTAAAAAAAATTTAGAGCCTCTTAAAATATTGACAGAAACTTGGATTCTTGTTTTGAAGTTTCGGAGTTATTTCGGTTTCGTAACTTTATACATCGTTTAAACCGCTAGTTAAGTGTTTATAGGCTGCCTCTGATTCCATGTTGGGATATACTAACGCCCTGGCCATCTACCGTGGCCGTTTGCGGAACAAAATTTTTTCTAGGGTTTAAAAACTGGCGCTAGAATAACCCGATGTCGGATCTACCATAAACCTAAACTAGCTAACATGAAAGGAGCTAACTACTATGATAGGAATTCTCAACCAAGGATCCGTGTCCTTAGGTCTTCTTTCCTCTTCGTTCGCTCCAAGTGATCTCCTTGAACGAGCTTGTTCTTCTTCGCTTGCTCCTTCGATTCTCCGGGATCGAGCTTGTTCGTCGGTCCTCCTCCGTCGAAGATTATCCACCCGAGGGATATAGTCCATGGCTCTAGCTCCATACTAAGTGTCAAGTGGAGCAACCAGAGACTTTAGATTGCTAGTCTAAAGAGTTTAGGATGTAGTATGAAGTTCTATATGTGTTTATATCTCACCTCCTCTCTTGATTCTCAACACATGAGAGTGTAGAGAGGGGGTTGAAGATGAAGGTGGAGGAGCTCAAGAAACAAGTAAGGAGAGTGAAGCAAATGGCGAACTAGAAAATAATGAATCAAGCATGTGAGAGAAAATCCTCAACCTTGGTTTTGTAAAACAATTTTTACAATATAATATACCAACCATGCTTCAATAGTTAGCACAAATGAATTAATAATTCATTTGTCAATACTAATGAGGCATGGTTCTCACCATACTCGCCTTACCTTGCTTTACACCTCATTATCCATTTAAAGATAAATGGAAATAACCAAAATGAGGTGTCCACCTTCTAGAATGTTTTTCGTATAAAATACGGATTACAGTTTACTGTATATACATACCTGCATTCATATAAAAATACGAATACCCGAAGAGATAGAATAACACAAAGAATATAATACTAGAATATACATATCGAAATACATATATATAAATTATTAACCAATACTTGATTTAATAATCCGGCTAAATCCCAAGCCGGCTAGTATTATCAACTTCCGATCGAAAGTCCGGGTACATAGTACAATCAATCGATCGGAACCCTGCATGTATCCAATACGGCTACTACATCATTTCGCCTGAACCAAGGAAACCCTCTGTGTGGGACTCTAAAGACTCGATAGTACGCCGGCAATGAGTTACCGGATAAATCCATAACCACAAGCACGTCAGCGGCACTAGCTGTATGTAATGGCTACCCGGGTACCTGTCGAAAAGGAAGGCCGACGAGCAGATTCATCTGGATCCCTACTGAGCTTATCTGTGACAATCTCCGTATAGTCCGGTCTCTTCGTTTGAGAGTATCGCATACCGGGTCTAGGGGTGGTAAATGTCAGACCCTAACAACCCGATAATTCATGCTGATGCGGCACAGGACCAATCCGAGAAACTACTAATCAACCTATCAGTAAATCCGAACTGCCTTGACCAAGGTCTTATGGTCCTGGCCAATCGAACATAGTGCGATATCGACACCCTATACCGGGAGAGATGAATCCCTAACAATCACTCACTGCCTTCATGTGGCTCGGAACTGTACCCAACCAAAACCTGTTTGCAAGACTCAATAGAGCTGTGGTAAGGTAGCGATCAAAGTACAGTGGGAACTCACATGGGACAAATGAAGATCTCGGGTCAGAAGACTAACATGTACTCATGTCACCTGAGAACTACTATCCGACGATAGGTATAGTACCATCTAGAAGTTCTCGGAGAGTCCGTCCAGTGTACTCACACCCAGTGAGCACCTGTATACGATCTTAGGTACGAAAGACCAATGGCTGCAGGACCAACCATTTCCCCTCGACGGGGTCTAGAAACGTATACACCAGTATACTCCGGAATATCGATGCCCATTCTCGATACTCCTACGACTAGGGACCTTTTAAGGATGTGCTTATCGATTACCCTGGTCCCACAAGTATGATCGCCATCACAATGCAGGTAGTCAAGCAATGATCCTACAGGATTTATCAACATGTATAGATGATACGTAATAACAAGTAAAACATATGTACATGTTAAGATAAAGACAAACCAGATAGCATACTATCATATTGAGCAAGATTGTCCTGTACACACATATGTCCAAGCATCCACATGTATACATATATAATAATGGCCTCTTGGGCATACATATCCAACAATGAGTTTTAATTTAAGGTAAGTCATTGGTCGTTGTAACCAGAGAGAGAAAAAAAGCGTGCACTCTATCAAAATTAGATTGGTTAATCACTTTATCTAATCAGGATGACTCCCACTGTTTCCTCAAATTCTCCTTCAAATCTTAAAAAGAGAACTAGTCGGGATCATATACACCTTACAAGTTCGCTAACCGTTCATCCAGGCCAGTGTTGGTAATCCTAGAGAGGTCCCCCATGCTTTTGCATAGACCCAATTAATAACCCCGTTTCCACAGAGGCATAAGCTTATTAACACTTTCTAGACACCTAATAGGTTAGCTAATTGTGAAGTGAAAATCTCATGAGGAGTAATACCTACACATCAGTGGGAATCGGGATCCAACTATCATCATGTGATAATATTGACGGAAGCCAACCAAAATTACCACACTCCAGAAGGTATGCGCAAACTAGGAAAATTTCCTTTATATTTGAAACTCCCGATATTTTTTTCCCCAAGCGCTTATGGCCTTGATGAAGGCCAAAACATCATAAGTCGGAAGTCAAGTTCAACCCGTCATTGTTGTGATTAATCTAGACCCATTCGTATAAGCCTTTGACGAAGGTCAAAACAGCTGTACGCATGTCCTAAATTAATGCATCTATCTATGCTACAGACAAGTATCCCCTACCTACCAAACACTATGTCTTGGCGAAGGTCAAAACACATAGCATGAATACTAGATGACATTCGTCTGAAACGGCGGAGGGCTACGGATGGTTTTGGCAAAAAACCATTAACGTAACGAACTTGATATCGTTGAAGGAACTCGAGTGGCTTTGAAATGAAGTGGTTTAGGCTCCGCATTTTAAAACTAGTAACATAAACTTTTGCCTAAGAGCGAACTCCCCGTGAAGGGATCAAGGCTCTTTCGTTATAGAATGAGGTGCAGAATATTCCTAACCAAATACCACAATACAAAGCAAAAGAATATGACAGTTGTTTTGAAGAAAACCGAGTAGTTTTAAAAAAATTTTCCGATAACATCAAATAGGTTTGTTTTCCTTGCACTAAAACTATAATGCAGTTGTCAGTGATACATGCCCTAGAGGCCATTATTGTATCATACTGGATTGTATATTATATATTGGAAGCTTGGGATATTTCACAGTTATAATAACAGTCTTGCTCGATATGGTAGTATGCTACCTGGTTTGATTCTACTTCAATATGTGCATGTGTTTCTTTTAACATATCGCTTATACATATTGGTAGAGCCCTTAGGATCTTTGCTTGACTACCAGCAATGTGATGGCAGTCACACTCATGGGGGCTGGGTAGTCTATAAGCACATCCTTATACAGGTTCCTAGTCATTGGATTATCGAGACGGGGCATCGACACTCCGGAGTAGACTAGTGTATACACTTCTCATCCCTGCAGGGGATATGGTCTGTCCCACAGCCATTAATACGATGTACTGGGGATGGTATACAGGTGCTCATTAGGTTATGAGTTACACTGGACAGGACTCGTGGGGAACTGCTGGTTGGTATTATACCTATCGTCAGGTAGCAGTTCTCGGGTGGCATGAGTACAGCTTAGTCCGTTGTTTTTCCATCGCTACTTCATCTTGAGTGTGTTCCCACTGCACTTAGATTACTACCTTACCACGGCTCAAAAGAGTCGTGCAAACAGGTAGTAGTTGGGTGTAGTCCCGAAGCACTTGGAGGCAGTAGCGGTCAGATAGGATTCATCTCTCCCGGTATTGGGGGTTGATATCGCACAGTGTTCGGAAAGCCATTACACAAAGTCCATGGCCAGGGCAGTCGAGAAATACTAGTAAGGTACTCCAGTAGTTTCTCAGGGTGTATTGGGCTCTCCTCCGGCATGACTTATCGCGCTATTAGGGGTCTGACGTTTACCATCCCCCTAGGCCAATATGCGAGTATCTTAGACAAACAGACCGAACTGTACGGAGATTATCACAGTTGGCTCAGTAGGAGTTCAGATGAGCTTGCTCGTCGTCCTTCTTATCGACAGATACCTGGGTAGCCGTTACGTGCAGCTAGTACCGCTGACGTGCTTATGGTTAAACCCACTTCCAGTGTACTGTCAAGTATTTAGAGTCCTATACAGAGGGTTTCTTTGCTTCAGGCAATTGATGTAGATGTCGTATGGTTTTACGGCATGGCTTCGATCATATACGTGTACTTGTACACGGATGTTGATCGGGCGGACAATACTAGTGGGCTTTGGTTTAAGCCGGATCCTAGTATTGTATTATTGGATTGTTATTGTCTCAGTGTATCCGTGTTTTTTCGGAATACGGATACGGGTATGTATATACGGTGAGGGGCATTCTTGTAATTTGGAAAGGCATGCTTCTAGAAGGAAACACCTCATTATTTGTATTATCCATTTTGCTTAATAGATTAATGAGGTGGATATTGGAGGAGACATCCATGGCATGGTGAGAGGAATGGCTCATACATTATTATATTAGTCTTGACTCACCATTCAAGCATGGGAGGTATATTTTATTAGGATATATTGCATGCTTGAAATATTGAGTAGAATATATTAGCCATTCTCCCCACACATTATTCATTCTACTCTCTTGAAATTTTTCTTGAGTTGCTCTCCTCACTCTCTTGGTTTTCTCCATCTCCTTCTTCCTTAAACTAAACATTGATCCTTCACATATGTTGTGAGCCATAAGGTTTGGTGAGACACTACAATCCTTTAGCATTCTCTACATCACTTAGGCTAGTTGGATTAGCGAACCATCTACCTTAGTTATCTCGGTTTAGAGGTTGGAGCTTGTAGCACATTCTCTCGCGGTGGATCATCTTTGACGCAAGGAGGCCGATGGAGCAACCGTCATCCGATCATCGAGGAGCCATGGAGAGGAGCACTAGAAGACCCGAAGGACTCGATCTTGGAGGTATAACCATCTCACCGAGTAGTTAAACCTCTTAGATAGATTAGCTAGTTAAGGCTTTAGTAAAGATCCTGGAGTTTTAGCCGGTGTTGCGTACTTTTTCATAATTGTTTTTTGAAAATTCCGCCTCCCCGTGAACCGCGGGGTGCACGATATCGACTTACAGTGGTATCAGAGCCTACAAAACCTTAACTAGCAAGTTAGCAAAGTGTTTAGAAATTCGATCATCGGAAAATCTCAAAAACACGATAAGAAAACCATGTTTCTGTCGAATTTTAAAACTGGTCTAAAAATCTTTTCAGCGGCCTAAAAAATACGTGTAGGGTTTTCTCAGAACACGGCAGAAATTTGGACCCGTGACAAGACCGCCGCGGAAACGCGGCAGAACAGAGCGTTCTGCCGCCGTTCCGTGGCCTAGTCAAGGCCGACTCGGTCTAAATTTTTCCTCTTGTTCTATTTTGTGGAGTTATGATTTTGGGAATATTTGTTTTCTACCCAGATTGTTTGTGTGCTGGATTATGCATGGGGTAGACTCAAATTTGGTTTATCGATCGAAATTCTAAGTACTTTGGCTAATCGGATTTTCTTTGTTTGGATATATATGTGTTCGTAAACCTCTGCTAATTGCTATAAGTCGATTGGTTGGGGGTTGCACATATCTGTGATCTGTGTCGATGGTTTGTGTATATGAAGTATTGGATCGTCGTGGATGAATAGCCGGGGGATGTGAGAAGAGTGTTTTCTTTTCTTTCATTCATGTAATTTGTAAAAGTGATGTAATTTTATTTTGCGGAGCAAATTCGGGTTGAAGTTGTAGCCACCGTTGTATTATTTCTTTTACTGTTTTTGCTCCTAAGATAGAGCCAAGGTGGGGTGCACAAACTACCGGGTTCTTGAAGTGCCGAGTGACCTACTCATTTTATTGAGGGAGGCTGCTTCACTTCGGGAATTTGGCGGGTAGTTGCCCCGCCCGTAGGGGTCTAGGATGAGGTTTGGCTATTCATCACGACCGTGGAATCCATCTTTCGTTATAGGCTTAAACGAAATGCGGAATTCCTAGTATATCCAATATATTCATCTGTGATCTGGAATGCCTATTATTGCGTGAGACGAATGGATATATATATAGTAGGCATTGCTTATGTTTTGCACCCGTGCTAGTACAGCCCCCGCTCTGCCGGTAGTTAAGTAACCTAACGGTGCATGATGGAGCCCCGTGGCGAATACGGATGGCATAAGCGTACGTTGTATTTTCGTTTCTTTTTCTATAATGATAGGGTTAAATGATGGGACCGCATCAACATTGATTAATGCAAAGAAAAACAAACCAAAGCTTAATCGTTGGAACAATTTCAAAACCACTCGGTTTTCTTCAAAAAGCAATTTTAAATGCGGAGCCTAGACCACTCCTTTTAAAAAGCTATCATGGTTCCTTCGACTATATCAAGTTCACTACGTTCACGGTTTTTCCAAAACCATTCATAGCCCTCCGTCATTTCATATGAGTATTCAGTAGTATTCAAGCTATGTATTTTGACCTTCGCCAAGGCATAGTGATTGGTAGCTGCTGGGTATTCATATGTAACATAGATAGATGTGTTGGTTTGGGACAGTCGTACTACAATGTTGGTCTTCATCAAGAGTATGTACTGGTGGGTTCAAATTAACCTGGACAATGACGGGTAGAACTTGATATGTGACTTATGATATATTGGCCTTCATCAAGGCCATAAGAGCATGGGGCAAAAATCCACATCGGGAGTTTCTAAGGAAATTGAAACTTGATAGTGTTGCATACCATTTGAAGTGTGATAGTTTTGGTAGGATTCCTTCAAGATTATCACACAATGATATTTGGATCCCGATCCTACTGTACGTATCCGTTACTCTTCGGGAGAATTTTTCACTAAACAATCAATGCTATAAACCAAGTAGGTATCTAGAACGGTGTTAGCGGGGCTACGCCTCCAGGGAAAAGAGGTTATGTAATTAAGGGACTTCGCGAAAGTATTGGAAAACCTCCCTCGAAGTACCGACACCAGCCTGGCTGAAAGGTTAAGCAAGAATTGTAAGAGTGAGATTAATCCTGACTAATTCTTCTTTTATGGTTTAAGGAAGGATTCGAGGAAACAGTTGGAGCCATCCTGTTTAGATAAATTAATAACCAATCTAAACTTGCAAGAGCATCATGCTAAGTGTTCTTCTTTCTCTCCTATTTGCAGCGACCACAATGACCGGACTTAGGTTATTAGATAATAAATTGACTGGGCCAAACTATATTGATTGGCTAAGGAATGTCAAGATGACACTTACCCATGACATGCTGGATTACCTCCTTACTACAAAACCCCCCGCCGTCCCAGGTCCAGATTCCACCCTCGTGGATGTTGATATCCGTCAGACATGGGAAAAGGATTGTGCGAGAGTAAAGTGTCTCGTGTTAGCCTCAATGGATAGTGAACACCAGAGGCAGCACGAGAAGATGGACTTAGCTTCCATCTTCCTCCATACCAAAGTTTTATATGGAGAGTAATCTCGTATCGCAAGATATGAGACCTCGAAGATATTGCTTCAGGAGAGGTTGGCTGTCGGGTCATCTGTAGGGGACCACGTCCTTACGATGATTAGCTATATTGAACGGCTCACGTACCATGGGACTACATTGGAGAACGAGTTGTGTATTGACTTAATTCTACAGTCCCTACCATCTACTTACGCCCAGTTTATCTTGAATTCCAAAATTCAAGGAAAGGAAGTTTACCTTCCAAGTCTCCTCAACATATTAAGGGGCTTAGAGGGCACCCTGAAGGAATCCAGGGAGATAGCCACTCTGCTTATTAGGGAATCTTCCTCTTCTAGATACAAGGCGAAAGCCAAGGAAGAGAAGAAGAAGGCATCCAACAAGCCGATAAGCAGTGTCAGTAAGGTAGAGGGAAGGGGCAGGGCTAAAGTTTCGGGGCTAGTAGTAGGGAAGGAGGGATGTCTCTGTAGTCACGGGAAAGCGCATTGTTAGAAGGACTGCAGGTCTTGGAAAGCCAGAAGCCAGGATTCGAAGCACGCTGTGGCTTCGGCTTCGAGTGTGTTTGTAATTGAAAACTGTCTATCAATTAACTCCACTTCCTGAGTACTAGACACCGAATCAGGATCTCATATCTGTAATTCATTACAGGCTTTGAGAAACTATAAAGTTATCAAGGTAGGTGATATGACTCTCAGAGTTGCTAACGGAATGAGCTTGGACGCTGAATCCGTAAGGGAATATCACCTAGGATTGACAAGTGGGCAAATATTGATTCAACGTAACTGTTTGTATGAACCTAGTCTGACTTGTAATATCATATCTGTATCTTTACTTTCAATGGAAGGATATGATTTTACATTTGTAAGCGATGTAGTATACATCCACCTAAATCAAAATTTGATTGGGTCGGGTACATTAGATAACGGCATATACGTATTGAATCAAGCTCGGGTTTTCAACATCCATAACACACTAAAAAGAAAGTCTCCAGAAATAAATCAGGTTTTCTTGTGGTATTGTAGACTGGGTCACATCAATGAAACACGGTTGACGAAGTTACATAAGGAGTGATATTTGGATCCGTTCGAATATGAGTCATATGCAACTTGTCAATAATGTCTCAAAAGAAAGTTGACAAAAACTCCGTTCACTGGACACGGAGAAAGAGCGGGCGAGCTCTTGGGACTCATACACAGCGAC
Source organism: Agapanthus africanus (assembly GCA_030015575.1). NCBI lineage: Eukaryota > Viridiplantae > Streptophyta > Magnoliopsida > Asparagales > Amaryllidaceae > Agapanthus > Agapanthus africanus. Next base: position 181,090,570 of record CM057350.1, on the reverse strand, counting down.
GTGTGTGGTCCAATGTCTACACATGCAAGAAGTGGTTATTCCTATTTCATTACTTTTACGGACGATTTCTTAAGGTATGGACATGTATTCTTGATGAAACATAAATTCGAGGCCTTTGAGAAATTCCGGGAATATAAGAATGAAGTGGAAAACCAAACCAGCAAAAGTATCAAGACACTAAGATTTGATCGAGGTGCTGAATACTTAAGTGCCGAGTTCCATGACTACTTAAAAGAGAATGGAATTCTCTCTCAGCTTACTCCTCCATACACACCTCAGCACAACGGTGTATCGGAAAGGCGGAACAGAACCCTATTGAATATGGTTCGTTCCATGATGAGTAATGGTGAGTTACAGCTATCCTTCTAGGATTATGCACTAGAATCAGCTGCATATCTTTTGAACAAGGTTCCAACTAAGTCAGTGTCTACCACACCATATCAGATGTGGAGTGGGAAGAAACCATATCCTAAGTACCTTAAGACATGGGGATATCCATCTTTTGTAAAAAAGCAGCATGTGGATAAGCTCAAGGCACACTCAGTACTGTGTAAGTTTGTGGGATACCCAAAGAACTCCAGGGGGTATCTTTTCTAGTACGCAGAGGAAAAAAAAGTTTTTGTTTCTCGGCATGCCTACTTCTTGGAAACTCAATTTTAGAAAATGAGATAAGTGTGAGCGCAATAGAACTGGAAGAAATTCCATAACCACAAACTATTACTAAAAACGTGGTGGAACCAGAAGTTTTGAAAGAACCGAACATTCCCGTGCCACTCCGAAGAACTAGTAGGCAGTCTTATCCGCCCAAGAGATATACAGTTTCTCATAGACGGGGATAGAGAAGATTGCATCATCGACGATGGTGAGCCAACTAGCTTCCAGCAAGACATTCAGAGCAGAGACTCGGTAAAATGGCCGGATGCAATGCGGACCGAAATGGAGTCCATGTACACCAACAAAGTATGGACTTTGGACATTACTCCAGAAGGGGTAAAACCCGTAGGATGCAAATGGATCTTTAGAAAGAAGATTGGTGTAGATGGACAGGCTGAAACCTATAAGGCTAGACTTGTTGCAAAAGGTTTTCGTTAAAGACCAGGTTTGGACTATGATGAAACCTTTTCTCCAGTGGCTATGCTCAAATTCATTCGGATCCTTCTTGCTATTGCTGCTTTCCATGATTATGAGATCTGGCAGATGGACGTAATGACCACTTTTCTAAATGGAAATTTGGAAGAGTGCGTCTATATGGATCAGCCAGAGGGTTTCATTCAAAATGGGATCAGTGGAAAGGTTGCAAGTTGCTTAAGTCCATTTATAGACTAAAGCAGGCATCGTGGAGTTGGAACATCTGTTTTGATGAGACGGTCAAGGAATTATACTTTATCAAAAATCCAGATGAATCATGCATATATAGTAAAATTGTAGCGAGAAATGTGGTATTCCTCGTCCTGTATGTAGGGTTCCTAGGCACACTCATGAGGTTCCACAAGGCATCAACCATGCCAAAATCAAAGCTTTTGTGTGCCTAACAACTCTATGCAAGATCGTTAACTAGAGGTAAAGGCGAAATACAAGCAAGTTAACTACTTTAACTACAAGTGAAAGGGACTACAACCTTTGTAGATCCGCTCCTCCACTTTTAAAGCTCCATGTTGACGCGCCTCTACTGCGATCATCGGGATCCCGGACTCTAGCGATGGTTTCGTCGGAGAAATAAGCGGGCTAGGTCGTTGACTTTGATGCCGAAGATAATCTACGTCGAGGCGACTCAAACTCAAGCTCCATCTTCACTAGGTCATGAACTTTGTGAAGATAACACACTCTACTACATGGCAAGTGGTAGAGAATGAAGAAATAGGAAGTGGGTTCACTTTGGATTTGGATTTCTCACTTGATTTCATCACTTGAAATTTTCTAGAAAAGGTGTTCTTCTTCACGAAGAAGAAGAAGAAGAAGAAGGAAAATGAATGAATTATTGAAAATGATAAATCAAGTGAAGTCTATCATCTTGCAACCATGGGTTAGTAAACTCTTGTAGAGAGTAAACTAGAGTTTAGGTAATGGTTAGGTCAAAGCATAAAACAAAATGGTTAGACTTTTCAAAGATGCTTAAAAAGCTTCATGAAGCTTCAAGCATAAAAACAAAGAAATCCACCATTTTATTTTTGCCAAAAATAAATAAATAAATAAAGTAAATAAAACCTAACCATTAACCTAAACATGGTGTAAGTCATTCACACACCCAAGTTTGCATGTATTATCAATCATGATACAAACTAAAGCACAAACATATATCACATATACAACTTGTGCACATCAAGTGAGAAAATCAATCTTAAGTGAACAATACTAGTCAATGTAAAGTAATATATCCAATATATAATTATACATTAAATCATTAAATCAACACTTGATTTAATGATCCGGTCATACTGCATATAACCGACTAATATCAAGTGTATCAATATATCGAATCAACATTTGATTCGGTAACCCGGCTATATCTTATATAACCGTTCGATGATACAAATCGCGAGAATGGAATTCAGTATCACATAGTGGTATTATTCTCGGTCCTGCACATATCTCATATGCGCTCCTATTTCGTTTCGCTTGAGCCAGGAAACCTCTGTGTAGGACTCTAAAGACTCGTCAATACGCCGGCAGTAGGTGATGATCATATCAAACACCCACAAGCCGCAAGCGGTCTGCTAAACGTAACGGACACCTGGGTATTGAGCGATCAGAAGATCAACGAGCAAGCCTGCTCACACTTCTGCGAATCCAACCAGTAACACTTACCGCACAGTCCGGTATGTTCGTCTGATATGTCGTATATCTCGCCTAGGGGTGGTAAAACGCCAGACCCCAGTAGCTTGATAAGTCATGCCGATGTAAGGTCCATAACAAGCACGAAACTACTGATAACACTTACCAGTAAATCAGTGCAACCCTGGCCAGGGATTTCCAGTTATGGACAGTCGAGCATAGCGCAACATCCACCCCCAATACCGGGAGAGACGAATCCCCTCCTATCGCTCATTGCCTCCATGTGAATCGGGACTGTACCCAAAAACCACCCGTTTGCACGACTCAGTAGAGCCGTGGTAGGGTGGAAATCAAAGCACAGTGGGAGACACACAAGACTCTATGACGATCTTGGGTCAACAGACTAAGCTGTACCAGTGTCACCAGAGAACTGCCATCTGACGTGAGGTATAATACCATCTGGGAGTTCTCGGCGAGTCCGTTCAGTGTACCCAGTCACCACTGAGCACCCGCATACCATCTCTGATGTCAAACACCAATGGATATGGGATCATCCATCGCCCATCACATGGGTCGAGAAGACATACGCTAGTCTACTCTGGAATATCGATGCCCCGTCTCGATATTCCCACGACTAGGAACATTGAAGGATGTACTCATGGACTACCCAGGCCCCACTAGTATATTCTACATCATAGCCCTGGAAGTCGAGTACACAACCTAAGGGCTTTATCAACATGTAATAGAGAGACTGCAAGTATACATGTTAAGATAAAGAGCAACCAGATAGCGTACTATCATGTCGAGCGAGAAAGTCCTACCTATATATGTTCCAGCATCCACTACAATATACATCTCATGTACAGTAATGGCCTCTAGGGCATACATATAACCAACAATCTCCCACTTACACTAGGGCCATCTGTAGCAGTGGTTGCAGTATCTCATACTCAACCATCCCATATAAGTCTCTCTCTAGGAAAAGGCCTTTGTGAGTGGATCCGCCGTGTTGTCTTCTGAGTCTACTCTCCAAACCTCGATCACCCTGGAGATCAACTATCTCCATGATGAGGTGATGCTGCCTCAGAATATGTCTGGGTCACTGATAGGACCGGGGTTCCTGGGCCAAAGCCATACTTCCATTGTCATACAATGGTAGGAACCTAGTTCATCTCATGAACTAATATACACCCAAACTGCCTCATTGGTAGTATCTTTGATAGCGATGTCACCAGCCTTTATCGTCTAGTTTGCCACGGTATCTCAGCTTGGAACTCTTCCAACACACTGTCCCTCCACTGAGGGTAAAGACAATGCCCGCGACTGACATTCAGTCGTCCTTCTCACCCTGGAACTTTTCTAGTGATTCTCCCCAGGATCAATTGATACCATCTTATTACACCTAGGGAGAATTGTAATATCCATTTAGATCTATTTCATAGATATAAAACCTAGGATTTAGGAGGTATCACATAGATCCTATATGGAGAATTCATGTGATAAGAGGAGATTGACCGTGCGTAGCATAGGAAACTCTTTTCCTATCAAGAGTATGTTGTCCACGTACAATACGAGGATGACCACCTTACTCTCTACTACCTTTTTGTATATACAAGGTTCATCTACCATTTTGATGAAGTCAAACTCTTTGACTATCACATCAAAACAGACGTTCCAACTCCGCAATGCCTGCTTTATTCTGTAAAGCAACTTGCACATGTTTCCGCTGCTCCCACTGTTTACGAAGCCCTCTGGCTGTGTTCTTATAGACGTTCTCTTCTAAATCATTATTTAAAAAAGTAGTCATGGCACCCAACCACCAGATATCGTAGTCATGGTATGTAGCAATGGCAAGTAGGATCCGGATAGACTTAAGCATAGCTACTGGAAAAGGTTTCATCATTATCCATGCCTGGTCGATGACGAAAACCTTTAACAAGTCTATCTTTGAAAGTCTTAACTTTTCCATCTACACCAAGTAATCTTCTCAAGATATACTTGCTCCTGATGGGGATTTAACCCTTCAGATATAGCATCCAAAGTCCATACTTTGTTGGTGTACATGGATTCCATCTCAGATTGCTAAGCACCCAGGCATTCTTACAGAGTCCCCACTCTTGATGGCCTGCTCGAAACTGGTTGGGTCATCATCTCATGATGCAATCCTCGCTCCTACTATCATCGAGAAACCGAAGTATCTCTCAGGCGGATGAGGAACCCTGCTAGATCGGCGGAGAGGCTGAGGTTCGTCGGAGACTATTGAACCTTTTGGTTCTATCAAATCATCAGCTGTAATTTGTATAGCTGGAAATCCTTCCAGTTCTACAGAACTGACCTTGCCTCGAGCTTGTCCGGATTTTGCTTTTGACATAGGCCGGACAACCCCAAATCTTAACTTACTTAAGAGATGGGCTCTTCCCATACCATATCTCATATGGAGTGGTAGGCAGTGATCTGATTCAAACCTAATTCAATAGGTATGCAACTTCTCAAGTGCATAACCCCCAAAAGGAAATAGATAACTCAGTAGTACTCATCATAGAGCGCACCATATCACATAGGGTGCTATTGCTCCGCCCCGATACACCGACATGCTGTGGTGTATATGGAGGAGTAATGCTGAGAGAGAATCTCATTCTCCTTTAGAATAGTCCAGGAATCCCATGCTCAAGTACTATCCTCCCTGATCTTATCATAGGACATAATACTTATACCCGTATTTTGGTTCTCTACTTCTAACTTATATTCTGTGAATATCTCAAAAGCTTCAGACTTATATTTCAACAGGAACATATGACTGAATATTGAGAGATCATCAGAGAATGTAATGAAGTACAAAGAACCGGTCCTGGCATGTGTAGACAGGGGACCTTTATACATCACTATGTATCAGTCCCAAGAGTTCACTAACTCTTTCTCTATTTCCAGTAAACGGAGCTATGGTCATCTTATCTTTGTGACATGACTGGCAAGTTTCATAAGATGTAAATTCAAACTGATTTAAATATGCATCTAAATGTAACTTTAGCTAGTCGGGTCGCATTGATATGACCTAGTCCATAATGCCTCAAGAAGAATTCGTTCATTTCTGAACTCTTCCTCTTGTGTGTGTTCTATACATTAAGAACTGTGGTTTGATTTAGAATGTATATGCTTTTAGATAACGTTTCTGAACCGATTAACTCTTGATATAGGATATGTGCAAAACATTATCCAACAATACAAAATTATATCCTTCTTTAGTAAATAAAGAGATTGATATGATATTGTATATCAGGTTCGGTATCTAATAACATTCGTTCAGAATCAGTGTATTTTGGTAATACAGGGTGATAGTGACCAACAGACTTGGCTGCAACACTTACACCGTTTTCTGTCTCATGAAACTTATCATCCGTTCTCAGTTCTCTACCTTTCAGTAGCCCTATGTAACAGATTACATATCTGGGATCCTGATCCGGTATCAAATATCCAGGACGTAGAGGATACAGAGAAACAGTTCTTTGTAGTGAACACACCCGAAGAAGATGCATCATAATGCACTTTCTTCGTTTGGGCGGCACGGGAATTCTGGTGTTCCCCTAATTCCTGCTCGATCTTATAACAATTATAAGTTGGAGCGGGACCAACGTTCCCCAGCTCAGTATAACAAGCAGGTTCGGTCAATACATCCATATTATTATCTTGATTAAGACGTGACATGGTCGCTACCTGGAGAGAGAGAGAAGAAAATACTCTGCGTGCGCTCTAGCAAGATTAGATTGGTTATATATTTATCTAATCAGGATGGCTCCCACTGTTTTTATCAAATCTTCCTTCAAACCTTAAAAGGAAAGACTAGCCGGGATTAATTACACTCTACAAGTTCGCCAATCTTTCAGCCAGGCCAGTGCCGGTACTTTGAGGGAGGTTCCCCGTACTTTCGCACGGACCTAATTAAAGTAAACCTCGTTTTCCCAGGGGCGTAACCCCGTTGACACCTTTCTAGACACCTACTTGATCGGCTAATTGTAAAGTGCAAAACTCTCCCAGGAGTAACAATTACTCGCAGTGGGTATCGGGATCCAACTATCATATAGAAGGTATGCAATCTCATTGCAAATTTCAACACTTGAAACTCCCGATAAAGGTTTTTACCCCTAGCACTTATGACGTTAACTATGGTCAACAAATCATAAGCACTAGTCAAGTTCTACCCGTCATTTCATGATTAATTAGACCCACCCACATGACCCTTAACTAAGGTCAACAAAGTCACGCGACTGTCCTAACTAATCGCATCATATGCGGTGTAGGAAGACATCACTTAGCTACCGTACACTGTGCCTTGACTATGGTCAACAAACACAGCACGAATACTAAGTACTCTACTTCCTAAAATGACGGAGGGTTGCGGATAGTTTTTAAGAAAACCTTTAATGCTTTGAACTTGATCTCGTTGCGGAATTAAATGGTTTTTAAATGGAGTGTTTTTTAGGCTTTTCTAGTTTTGCTAAAGGGGTCACTCCCGGTGAAGGGATCGTCAGCCCTTTCCTCATCGAATAAGGTGCAGGATATATCATATATACCGCTGTGCAAAGCAAAAACTATAGAAGCAATCAAAAGACAAACCGAAGGTTGTAGCATCTGCTAATTATTGCTAAAGAGGTCACTCCCGGTGAAGGGATCGTCGGCTCTTTCCTCATCGAATAAGGTGCTGGATGTTCTACAAGGAACACCGCTATGCAAAGCAACAACTAGAGCTACCTAATTTTAATTTTGAAATTCGATTCCACAACATCTTTTAGGTTTATTTTCTTTCATTAATCTCATTAATGAATGTCCCATCATTTAAGTCCACCTAAACATCACAGATAAATACAACGTACGCTTATACCATCCGCATTCGCCTCGATGTCCCGTCTGCACCGTTAGGTTAAGTAACTAACGGCAGAGCGAGGCAGGGCTAACGCGGGTGTAAAAATTAAGCAACGTCTATATAATATATCATATATACTATATACAGTATCAATCTGAACATATCACATGATCACATCACAAATAACGCAGCAGAAAATATCATATGAAATATTGGATATACTAGGACGTCCGTATTTTATTTTGAGCCTGTATAAAACACAGATTCCACGGTCGTGATGAATAGCTAATCCTACACCCCTAGACCCCTACGAGAGCGGCAAGCAACCCTACCAATTCTAGAGTTAGGAGACCCGGACTCGACTCATCGAGATGGTCTCCCACTGGACCCTAGAACCCGGTTACTTGTGCTCTCCTCTTTGGGTCTATCCTAATGCGGAAAAGTAAATAATATACAATTGTGACATCATCCTCAACCCGGAAGTGCCCCAATAAAAGAATATTAAATACAAGTTTTTACATGAATGAAAATGAAAAACACTCATCTCACATAAAAAAAACCCGGCCATTCAAACACGACGATCCAATATAACATATCCAGCAACACATAACACCACATGTCATCAACGTAAGTAAACATGCGTATCCCAATTGTCGTTGACATATAGCAACGAAACCGGCGATATCACATATTACACTTACGGTCGCAGAAAAGAATGTGTAAAACTACAACAGTTGGAATCCGCAACCTCTTTAGACATCGCATGCCTAATCAAATGAATTCCTTAGACATCGCATGCCTAACAATTATAAACCCCGCATTTTAGTCTCAAAATCGAAAACTCTTTTCAATATCAAGTCGGGCAATTCAATAAGATTCCCGACATCCTGATCGAATGCTCGTCGCAAACTTTAGTAGACGGCCGTACCCCTGGATGCCGTCGACGAAGTGCACTAAGCCGGAACACCGCTGCCGCGAGCACCCGAACGAATGCTTTTGGCGACGGGGTTCTCCTACAGTCACTTGGTCGGGGCTATGGGGCGTGGCTATCTATTAAGTTTACCCGGCGAGTATCCGCGTACGCAACGTGATTGCGACGGACTTTTGATCACATCAAAATTCCGTGGCAACCGATCAAGTGAGACTAAACTGCTAGATTTATAGCATTCAAATTAGTTATCTCATAACTACTTGTGGATTCCAATTATTGTATCACATTCCAGATAAATAGACAATGTTAAACTTTCCGGTCGAACAATCAAACACCCAAGTTTTCCCGAAAAGCTCAACACATGAAATAAGTTTAAAAACATCCACTTCATGCCACAGTACCAACGGTCCAGCCGTAGAAGGGTCAAGCCAACGCCTCACATGTGGCACGCCGTACTGCCCCAAACCCTAAGGTTCAAAGGGCAGTTCAAGACGGTCACATAATCGAGTTAAGGTTTGTTGTCTTCTAGAAGGTCCATCGCGTTACTTGCACTACTTAGACATTTTTAAACTACGGAAAAATCCAACACTTGGAAATTTCCCGTCAGGGGAAAAAGTGGGTTATTTATATCCGGTCGAACTTTTTAACATGTTCTAAAATACCCGGAAAAACATAAACAAAGTTAAATAATCCGATCGAAACATCGAGTCCCCAAAACAATCCAGAAAACTCAACTGTTGAGTATAAATTAAAACTTCCCAGAAAACACAAGCATTACAGACGGGAATTACTGTGCAAATCACGTGACAAGATTCTTCTTTATGGCCGCGGAACCGCCGCGCAAGCCAGGGTGGGGCCGCGGTTCCGCGGCGCAATTATTGACTTAGGGTCACGTGCTTCACAGTAACTCCTAGAAAACCGTGCTTAATTTTCTAAGAATTTTTAATTCACAAAAATCACAGTTTTGAAAAAATTTACAGAGAAGGGTTTTGTTTAGGGTTCGGGGTTCGATCAGGTTTCTAACTTCGTCTACCAATCGCCTAAAGCTCTAGATAGGCTCCGATACCACTGTAGGGTTCCTAGGCACACTCATGAAGTTCCACAAGGCATCAACCATGCCAAAATCAAAGCTTTTGTGTGCCTAACAACTCTATGCAAGATCGTTAACTAGAGGTAAAGGCGAAATACAAGCAAGTTAACTACTTTAACTACAAGTGAAAGGGACTACAACCTTTGTAGATCCGCTCCTCCACTTTTAAAGCTCCATGTTGACGTGCCTCCGCTGCGATCATCGGGATCCTGGACTCTAGCGATGGTTTCGTCGGAGAAATAAGCGGGCTAGGTCGTTGACTTCGATGCCGAAGATGATCTACGTCGAGGCGACTCAAACTCAAGCTCCATCTTCACTAGGTCATGAACTTTGTGAAGATAACACACTCTACTACATGGCAAGTGGTAGAGGGTGAAGAAATAGGAAGTGGGTTCACTTTGTATTTGGATTTCTCACTTGATTTCATCACTTGAAATTTTCTAGAAAAGGTTTTCTTCTTCATGAAGAAGAAGAAGAAGAAGGAAAATGAATGAATTATTGAAAATGATAAATCAAGTGAAGTCTATCATCTTGCAACCATGGGTTAGTAAACTCTTGTAGAGAGTAAACTAGAGTTTAGGTAATGGTTAGGTCAAAGCATAAAACAAAATGGTTAGACTTTTCAAAGATGCTTAAAAAGCTTCATGAAGCTTCAAGCATAAAAACAAAGAAATCCACCATTTTATTTTTGCCAAAAATAAATAAATAAATAAAGTAAATAAAACCTAACCATTAACCTAAACATGGTGTAAGTCATTCACACACCCAAGTTTGCATGTATCATCAATCATGATACAAACTAGTGCACAAACATATATCACATATACAACTTGTGCACATCAAGTGAGAAAATCAATCTTAAGTGAACAATACTAGTCAATGTAAAGTAATATATCCAATATATAATTATACATTAAATCATTAAATCAACACTTGATTTAATGATCCGGTCATACTGCATATAACCGACTAATATCAAGTGTATCAATATATTGAATCAACATTTGATTCGGTAACCCGGCTATATCTTATATAACCGTTCGATGATACAAATCGCGAGAATGGAATTCAGTATCACATACTGGTATTATTTTCGGTCCCGCACATATCTCATATGCACTCCTATTTCGTTTCGCTTATGCCAGGAAACCTTTGTGTAGGACTTTAAAGACTCGTCAATACGCCGGCAGTAGGTGATGATCATATCAAACACCCACAAGCCGCAAGCGGACTGCTAAACGTAACGGCCACCCTGGTATTGAGCGATCAGAAGATCAACGAGCAATCCTGCTCACACTCCTGCGAATCCAACCAGTAACACTTACCACACAGTCTGGTCTGTTCGTCTGATATGTCGCATATCTCGCCTAGGGGTGGTAAAACGTCAGACCCCAGTAGCTTGATAAGTCATGCCAATGTACGGTCCATAACAAGCACGAAACTACTGATAACACTTACCAGTAAATCAGTGCAACCCTGGCCAGGGATTTCCAGTTATGGCCAGTCGAGCATAGCGCAACATCAACCCCCAATACCGGGAGAGACGAATCCCCTCCTATCGCTCATTGCCTCCATGTGAATCGGGACTGTACCGAAAAACCACCTGTTTGCATGACTCAGTAGAGCCGTGGTAGGGTGGAAATCAAAGCACAGTGGGAGACACACAAGACTCTATGACGATCTCGGGTCAACAGACTAAGCTGTACCAGTGTCACCAGAGAACTGCCATCTGACGTGAGGTATAATACCATCTGGGAGTTCTCGGCGAGTCCGTTCAGTGTACCCAGTCACCACTGAGCACCCGCATACCATCTCTGATGTCAAACACTAATGGATATGGGATCATCCATCGCCCATCACATGGGTCGAGAAGACATACGCTAGTCTACTCTGGAATATCGATGCCCCGTCTCGATATTCCCACGACTAGGAACATTGAAGGATGTACTCATGGACTACCCAGGCCCCACTAGTATGATCTACATCATAGTCCTGGAAGTCGAGTACACATCCTAAGGGCTTTATCAACATGTAATAAAGAGACTGCAAGTATACATGTTAAGATAAAGAGCAACCAGATAGCGTACTATCATGTCTAGCGAGAAAGTCCTACCTATATATGTCCCAGCATCCACTACAATATACATCTCATGTACAGTAATGGCCTCTAGGGCATACATATAACTAACACTGTACGTGGATGGCATTCTCTTGATAGGAAATGACATTCCTATGCTACAATCAGTCAAGGGATTCTTATCACAAAGGTTCTCCATAAAGGACCTGGGTGATGCCTCCTACATTCTGGGGATCCAGATCTATCGTGATAGATCTAAATGGATATTGGGACTCTCACAGTTAAGGTACATTGACACCATTCTGAAGAGATTCAGTATGGAAGATTCAAAGTGCGGTAATCTGTCGGCTTATCCCGGAATCACCCTCTCTAAAGAGATGTCTCCTAAGACTGATTTTGAAAGGGATCGCATGTCTATTATACCCTACGCTTCTGCGGTTGGCTCTATAATATATGCGATATTGTGTACCAGACCAGATGCAGCTTACGCCCTGAGCGTTGTAACCCGGTATCAGTCAAACCCAGGGGAGATGCACTGGACAGCAATGAAGAACATTCTCAAGTACCTGAGAAGGACTAAGGAGATGTTCTTGGTGTACGGCAGAGAAGACCTCCAAATTGAGGCCTTCACCGACTCCAGCTTCCAGAGTGACAAAGATGACTCCAAATCCATGTCGGGTCATGTCTTTACCCTCAATAGAGGGTGGTTGTTTGGAAGAGCTCTAAACAGGAAACCGTTGCTAACTCAACCATGGAAGCGGAGTACATTGCTGCATGTGACGCCGCGAAGGAAGCGGTCTGGATCAGGAAGTTCGTGATAGAGCTTCAGGTGGTTCCATCCATTGTTGATCTAATACCACTGTATTGTGACAACAACGGCGCTATCGCTTTGGCGAAGGAACCAAGGTCCTATCAGAAGTTTAGACACATCCTGAGGCAGTTCCACCTGATCAGGGAGATCATTGATCACCGGGAGATCGAGGTGCGGAGAGTAGAGACAGAGAACAACACTGTAGATCCACTCACAAAGGCCATCCCTCAGAGGCAGTTTGAACGGCTAATCGAGATGATAGGTCTGCGATATTCCAATACATGGCCTTAGTGCAAGTGGGAGATTGTTAGTGATATATGCCCTAAAGGCCATTATTGTATCATACTGAATTGTATATTACATATTGGAAGCTTGGGATATTTCACAGTTATAATAACAATCTTGCTTGATATGGTAGTATGCTACCTGGTTTGATTCTACCTCAATATGTGCATGTGTTTCTTTTAGCATATCGCTTATACATATTGGTAGGTCCCTTAGGATCTTTGCTTGACTACCAGCGTTGTGATGACAGTCACACTCATGGGGGCTGGGTAGTCTATAAGCACATCCTTATACAGGTCCCCTAGTCGTTGGATTATCGAGACGGGGCATCGATACTCCGGAGTAGACTGGTGTATACGCTTCTCATCCCAGCAGGGGATATGGTCTGTCCCACAGCCATTAGAATGATGTACTGGAGATGGTATGCAGGTGCTCATTAGGTTATGAGTTACACTGGACATGACTCGCCGGGAACTGCTGGTTAGTATTATACCTATCGTCAGGTAGCAGTTCCCAGGTAGCATGAGTAAAGAATGGAATTCTTTCTCATCAAGATGGGCTGCTCCCGCTGGATTACATTACTTCATCTCGAGTGTGTTCACACTGCACTTAGATTACTACCCTACCCCGGCTCAAAAGAGTCGTGCAAACAGGTAGTAGTTGGGTGTAGTCCGGAAGCACTTAGAAGCAATAGCAGTCAGATAGGATTCGTCTCTTCCGATATTGGGGGTTGATATCGCACAGTGTTCAGAAAGCCATTATACAAAGTCCCTGGCCAGGGCAGTTGAGAAATACTGGTAAAGTACTCTAGTAGTTTCTCAGGGTGTATTGGGCACTCCTCCGACACGACTTATCGCGCTATTAGGGGTCTGGCGTTTACCATCCCCCTAGGCCGATATGTGAGTATCTTAGACAAACAGACCGGACTGTACGGAGATTGTCACAAATAGGATCAATAGGAGTTCGGATGAGCTTGCTCGTCGTCCTTCTTATCGACAGATACCTGGATAGATGTTACGTGCGGCTAGTACCGCTGACGTGCTTATGGTTAAACCCACTGCTAGCATATTGTCGAGTCATTAGAGTCTCATACAGAGGGTTTCCCTGCTTCAGGAAATTGATGTAGACGCCGTATGATTTTACGGCTGGGCTTCGATCACATACGTGTACTTGTACACGGATGCTGATCGGGTGGACAATACTAGTGGGCTTTGGTTTAAGCTGGATCCTAGTATTGTATTATTGGATTGTTATCGTCTCAGTGTATCCGTGTTTTTTCGGAATACGGATACGGGTATGTATATATGGTGAGGGGCATTCTTGTAATTTGGCAAGGCCTAATTCTAGAAAGAGACACCTCATTATTTGTATTATCCATTTTGCTTAATGGATTAATGAGGTGGATATTGGAGGAGACATCCATGGCATGGTAAGAGGAATGGCTCATAAATTATTATATTAGTCTTGACTTGCTATTCAAGCGTGGGAGTTATATTTTAATAGGATATATTGCATGCTTGAATTATTGAGTAGAAGATATTAGCCATTCTCCTCGCACATTATTCATTCTACTCTCTTGAAATTTTTCTTGAGTTTCTCTCCTCACTCTTTTTTGGTTTTCTCCATCTCCTTCTTCCTTAAACTAATCCTTGATCCTTCACATATGTTGTGAGCCATAAGGTTTAGTGAGACACTACAATCCTTTAGCATTCTCTACATCACCTAGGCTAGTTGGATTACCGAACCATCTACCATAGTTATCTCGGTTTAGAGGTTGGAGCTTGAAGCACATTCTCTCATAGTGGATCATCTTTGATGCAAGGAGGCCGATAGAGTAACCATCATCCGATCATCGAGGAGTCATGGAGAGGAGCACTAGAAGACCCGAAGGACTCGACCTTAGAGGTATAACCATCTCACCGAGTAGTTAAACCTCTTAGATAGATTAGCTAGTTAAGGCTTTAGTAAAGATCCTGGAGTTTTAGCCGGTGTTGCATAGTTGTACATAATCGTTTTTTGAAAATTCCGCCTCCCTGCAAACCGCGGAGTGCACGACATCGACTTATAGCAGTCCTATCATTTTTAGTTTCTAAGCCACTTCAGAAACAACCAAAATAGAATGCTTTTATATGCCATCCGCATTCGCAATGGGGTTCTGGGTCTTCACCGTAAGGTTACTTAACTTACAGCAGGGCGGGGACAGGGCTAGAATGGATGCAAAACATATAGAAGCATCTACTAAATATAATATATATATATATATATATCAACATCAAAGGCAGATAATAATAATCACAGGAAGATAAAAATCATCACAGGCATGTGAACAACAATATGGAATAGCTGATAAACTAGGAGCCCCGCATTTCATTTGAGCCGTAAATAAGACGTGACGTTCTCCGGTCGTATGGATAGCTCGTACAAAGTCGATCCTAGACCCCTACGAGTGCGGCAAGCCACCTGCCAATTCTAGAATCTGGGTAACACGCCCTCAATGAAATGAGTCGGTTACCCGTCGCTTTCTAAAATCTGGTAACTTATACACCCCTCCGCGGGTCGATCCTATAACCTCTACAAGTGGAGCGAGCAAACCGCCAATTTTAGAGCGAGGCGGCCCGGTCTTAACTCCATGAGATGGCCACCTGCTGCACTCTTGAACCCGGCTACTCGAGCACTTCTCCTGGGTTAATCTTAGTACATGAATGAAATATATACAACGGTGACATCGACCGCATCCTGGTCGGGCCCCAATAAAAGAATATACATAACACAGAAACAACGGCCACAAGTTGGAGCTCATCCCGAACAAATGAATACAACAAAGTAAATCAAGACTGTACAAGCAATGCACGGGGGGCTATCCGACACGACAATCCGACTAAACCATAATCAAGATATATATAACCACAGAAACAAGAAACACAAGCAAGTGTGCAACTTCGTCTAATCGAACATATAACAATTAGACGACGTTAACATCATATTTATGCTCACAAACAAAGTTACGACATTGGAATTCCGCATTGGAATAGCACACATCCCAAATATACCATAAGATCAAAAAACCATGTGCACTAGAAACAACATAAA
The DNA here is from genome assembly GCA_030015575.1 of Agapanthus africanus. NCBI lineage: Eukaryota > Viridiplantae > Streptophyta > Magnoliopsida > Asparagales > Amaryllidaceae > Agapanthus > Agapanthus africanus. The sequence goes on along the minus strand of CM057350.1, from coordinate 181,074,656 downwards.
TTTCATGTTTAAAGCCAAACCAGGAGTCCGGTCGAACTCGAAACTCATCCAAAACCTCAGGGGGGCCCGTCACAAAATTAAAACACAAATAAAGAGGCCTCATAGGGGTACCCACACCCGGGACCACCACGAGGTTGTCCTGGGTGCTTGGCAGACCCGAGACCACCTAATTGGGGCGTCTCGGGTCCCTACCCCTAAGACCACCTTGTGCTGGTCTTGGGGATGGGTCCCGGCCTTTCAGTCTCCTCGGGTCTATCCTCGGGGTCTGTACACAGCACCCCATGGCTTCTCGGGCCAAACCGTGAGCCCGCGGGGTGCTCAAACATTTCAAAACATGAAATATACTCCTGTTTTTTTGACAATTTTTAACGCCAGAAAAATCGTGAATTCTAACAACGTAACTAGCTAGTTTAGTGTGTTTGGGAGGCTGTGATAGCAGTGTAAGTTCATACGGCTCTCGCCGCGAAGGCCACGGCCGATGTGGAAGCGGAAAACAAAAATTATCAAGAAGGCAACTAGAGACTATAACCTAGTGATCGATTCAAACACAAAAACTAGCAAGCAAACATGCAAAGGTTCGGGAATACTACCTTTGACGCGTGTCCACCCAATCATGGAAGAACCTTCCAAGCTCTTATATGCCGTCCAGATTGAGCTTGTTTGGCGACCGCCCTTGCCGAAGATGATCCACCTGAGAGAACCGATCCAAGCTCCGGTTTCACCTAGTGAAGCAACCGATACTCCAAACTCGCTACAAATGGAGAGTGGGGATGAAGAAGAAGGAGGAAGAGGTGAAGAAACTTAGCCATGGAAAAATAGCTAAGTGTTTTTTGTGTAGAAGAAAAATCAAGGTAGAAAAGATTGGCTCTCATTTTTGCAACCATGAAAGAATAATAAATCCAAATGAGTTTCACAATATAAAATCAAAGCCATACCTCTCTACCATGCTTCTTTACACTTCATCCTCCACCTCATTTTTAATTCTCTTTATAAAGAAAAATCAATAAATGAAGTGTCCATCTTATAGAACAAATTCCGTATAAATACAGAATACATCCCGGTATACGTATCGAAATACATATACGCATATTCATACAAAAATAGGAATAGCCAAGAGAGAGAAAATGAATAGTGAACAATAATACTAGAATACATATATTAAATATATATATATCAAAATTATTAAATTAAAACCTGATTTAATAATTCGGCTTAATCCTAAACCGCTAGTATTATCAACCGTCCGATTAAAATCCGTATATCTTGTAAAAATATTTAATCGGACACCTGTATGTACCAACATACGTCATCTACATCATATCGCCTAAACCGGGAAAACGCTCTGTGTGGGACTCTAAAGACTCGACAATAAGCCGATAGTAATTTATTGGATAAATCAAAAAATCACAAGCACGTCAGTGGCACTAGTTGTACGTAACGGCTACCCAGGTATCTGCCGAAAGGAAGGTCGACAATCAAGTCCGTCCATACCCTACTAAGCCTGAAAGTGACAATCTCTGTACAGTCTGGTCTCTGTTGGCTATAGTGCCCTCAAGGCAATTATCATAGTCGCGGACTTATGATTATGATGATTGAGTGAGGACCTATACCGATAAAATAGTCTTACTCAAGATGATGGTATGCTATCTGGTTTGTCTTTATCATCATGTTGATAGAGCCCGTAGGATTCTTGCTTGACTTCCAGCATTGTGATGGCGATCACATATGTAGGAGCTGGGGTCTATAAGCACATCCTTAAATGTCCCTAGTCGTAGGAGTATCGAGACCGGGCATCGATACTCCAGTGTAGACTAGTGTATACTGATCGAGACCCTGACAAGGGGCGATGGCAAGGTCTCACAAGTCATTGGTGTTAGTTTGTTCACCTAAGATAGTATACAGGTGCTCACTGGGTTATGAGTACACTGGACGGACTCGCCGGGAACCTGCTAGTTGGTATTATACCTATTGTCAGATAGCAGTTCCCAGGTGACATATGTACAGGTTGGTCTGTCGACCTAAGATCGTCATTTGTCTCGTGTGAGTTCCCACTGTGCTTTGATTACTACCCTACCATGGCTCAAAGGAGTCGTGCAAACAGGTTTTAGTTGGGTACAGTCCCGAGCCATATGGAGGCAGTGATCGGATCATCGGGGATTCGTCTCTCCCGGTATTGGGGGTTGATGTCGCGTTGTGTACGGATGGCCATCACCATAAATCCGTGGCCACGGTGGACGAGAATTATCGATCCAGGATCGATAGTTTCTCAGCTGGTGATGAGGTTTCATACCGACACTAAATATCGCGTTGTTAGGGGTCTGACTTTATCCACCCCCTTAGACTCGATATGAGATACTCTTAGACGAACAGACCGGACTGTACGGATATTATCACTGACAGGCTCAGTAGGGGTTCAGGATGAGTTTGCTCGTCGGCCTCCCTTTCGCTCAATACCTGGGTAGCCGTTACGTACAGCTAGTGCCGCTGACGTGCTTGTGGTTAAACTCACTGCCAGCGTATTGACGAGTCTTTAGAGTCCCACACAGAGGGTTTTCACGGTTCAGGCAATATGGTGTACATGTCGTATGTTGGTACATATGGGTGTCCGATTAAATATGCGCACTTGCTGCGCAGACTTTAATCGGACGGTTGATAATACTAGCGGCTTAGGATTAAGCCGGATTATTAAATCAGGTTTTGATTTAATAATTGATATATGTATTTGTATATATGTATTCTATTATTATTGTTCACTATTCATTTTCTCTTTTGGCTATTCGTATTTTTGTACGAATACGTGTATATGTATTTCGATACATGTACCGGGAAGTATTCCGTATTTTATACGGAATAGCTTCTAGAAGTTTTGCCACCTCATTATTTGATTTTTCATTTATGAAAATTCATTTTGTTTAATGATGAGGTGGAGGGTGACAAGGTAAAGGCATGGGCATGAGTCCAGCATAGTGCATGGTATGGTTGTGTATATTTTATTTGATTAATGGAAATTGATATTTTTTTGAGGGCATGAGAGAGGGGGGCCGGCCACTTTGATTGGGATGAGGGATTTCATTTTGGTAATAGATTTTTATACTTGCTATACTCCCTCTCTCTCATTCACTCAAAAGAAAAGAACACAAAAACACTTAGCATTATTCTTGCTCATGCAAATGCTTCATCACCTCCATTCTTCTTCTTGAGTTTCTCATTGAGCTCATGGTTGAGAGAAAATTGTAGTGACATTTTCACACATACACACTCTCCATAGCTAGCGACTTTAGAGCGTCGGTTACCTCGTTTGTCGAGGTTGGAGCTTGCGCCGTTTCTCTCGGGTGGATCATCGGAGATGGAGGAAGACCGGCAACCAAACATCATCAAAGGATCGCTAGGAGCTTGGAATGAAGGCCGAAGGACTCGGATCATCTCGTTATAACCTTTCTAACTCTTAGTTAGCTCGCTAGAATAAGGTTTAAGGACGATCCGGGAATCGGGTAGCAGTAGCGCCGGTTTGATAAATTTTTTTTCCACATTTTGGCCGCGTATCGATGGCCGGGACGCTGCCGTAACCCTTCATGGTATCAGAGCCACCCTTTAAACCCCTTACTAGCTTGTTTAGACGTGCTTAAAAGATCGATCGACGGATTTTACCGAAATCACGATTTCATTTTTCATGTTTCTGTCGATTTTCAAAAGTTGTCAAAAAATATTTTCCAGAGGCTTAAAAATCCGTGCAGGCTTCTTTAGGAGTACACAAAAAATTTGGGCCCATGCCTCCTCTAAAGCGCCGCGTATCCGCCGCACTTAGCCCCCATTGGCGGCGGTTCCGTGGCGGATTAGTGGCAACGGGCGTCCAAATTTTTCTGTAGCTCTATTTCTTGGAATTGTGATTTCTTTGATATTCTGTTTTGGCCCAGTTTTCTGTGCAGTGCTGTTATTGCTATTGGGGACAATTTGGAATTTTGTCGATCGATAATTTAAGTGGGTGTTTAACAGTACATACATTATTATCTGCGACCGTGAATGTCATTTGATCGGTAAACTCGTCTAATTGCTATATGTCTTTTAGACGGGTTTGCGAACGTGTTATTCACGTTGATGTGTTGTGTTGTTGGTTGGATCGTCGTGGTGGATAGCCAGTGGTGCAATTATAGTACAATTTTAATTTTATTTGTACATTTGATATTGAGGGGGGAGCGTCCGACATGTGGACTGTCGTCACTGCCAGTTTGTATATTATTCTTTTGGGGCACGACCGGGATGAGGTCGATGTCACCCTTATATATTATTTTATTTTCTGTACTAGGATTACCCCACGGTGGGGTGCATGAATAGCCGGATTCTAGAGGGCAACGGGTCCGCATCTCATGGCGTTGGGACGGAGGGGACCTTACTCTAGAATTGGCGGGCTATTCGCCGCACTCGTAGGGGGTATAGGTTGACCCAGGAGGGGTGCTCAAGTTACCGGATTCCGTGAAGTGCTGGGTGGTCCATTCATGTTGCTGAAGGGGGCTGTCTCGCTTCTGGTTTTGTGGGTAACTTGCCGCGCTCGTAGGGGTCTAGGTTTTCATTGCACAGGCTATCCACACAACAGGGAATGTCGGGTCTCACTTGCGGCTCAAGTGAAAGCCGAGGCTCCAGATTATCCGCCATTCTGTGTTGCTTCTGTGATGTTTCTGTGATGTTGCTTTTTATCATGCCTGAGACGAATGTTATATATATATTTATATATACTAGTAGATGTTGTATATGTTTTGCATCCGCGCTAGCCCAATCCCCGCTCTGTCGTTAGTTAAGCAACCTAACGGGTGATGACAGGACCCAGTGGCGAATGCGGATGGCATATACGTACATTTTATTTTCGTTCTTTTCTGGTGTGATTAATTGATGGGACTGCATTGATTCTTATCAATGCAAGGATAAAACAAACCTATTATGATGTTGTTGGAACCAAGTTTTTAAAAACTAACATTACAGACGTACACTTTTGCTTTGCATCGTGGTATTCATTTTGGAATATCCTGCACCTCACTCGACGGGGCAAGGGCCGAGATCCCTTCATCGGGAGTGACCCCTTGGGTAAAAGTTTGCGTCAATGTAATAACTTTACTATAGTCGATTATTTTTGCTTTGCATCGTGGTATTCAGTTTGGGATATCCTGCACCCCATTCGACGGGGAAAGAGCCGAGATCCCTTCACCGGGAGTGGCCTCTTTAGCAAAAGTTTTCGCCACTATATATTTATAAAACCACTTGGATTTCTTCAACGATATCAAGTTCATTACATTAAAGGTTTTTCGCCAAAAACTAGCCGTAGCCCTCCGTCATTTCAGATTAGTATTGCTTAGTATTCGTGCTACGTATGTTGACTGTGTCAAGGCATAGTGTGCGGTAGCTCTGTAATGCTTTTCTGTCTCATGGATATGTGGATTGGTTAGGACAGTCGTACGGTCATGTTGACTGTGTTAAGGACTCGTACGGGTGGGTCTAATGCAATCAAGATAATGACGGGTTGAACTTGACTAGGACCCTTTGATATGTTGACTGTGTCAAAGTCACTTGGGTCCTAGGGGTAAAAACACACATCGGGAGTTTCAAACATACAGGAAACTTGCCAGGCCTTCGCATACCTTCTGGAATGTAGTGACTTGAGTGGCTTCCATCAAGTTATCATGCGATAATAGTTGGATCCCGATTCCCACTGACGAGTAGGATTATTCCTCGGGTGATTCCGACTAATTCTCCTTTTTGGTTTGGAGGAGATTTCGAGGAAACAATAGGAGCCATCCAGATTAGATAAAATGATTAACCATTCTGATCTAGGTTAGAGTGCATGCTGAGTGTTTCTTCTCTCTCTCTCTCTGGCTACGATATGACCCGACCCTTGACTAAAACTCATGAATTAAGTTAACCGAACCTTCTTAAAACACTTTGACTTTTGGAATGTCACGGTGTCGCATATATCATTGCCACTTCTATATCACCTTTGCATTTCTCCAGAACACCCTGTATCACTACGAACATCCACTTCCATTGGATAAATCCATCGTATAGTTACATACGAACTCGAAGGAACTTTTTTCGAGGATGGATTCTGGTTCTGGAGAGATTGAATAGGATTATTCGGTTGTCTTTTCTCTTTATCTTCTCTCAGGTTATGAGGGCTCCTATGATTAGGAGAGGGTACACCTATTGAGCTTATTAGATAGTCTTCCTCCAGACCATAGGCAGGTGCCGAACGGTTGGGAAGGAAGAAAACCAATTAAGCTTAAGTGTGGTGTACATAAGGTAATAAATAAAGACATATAAAGGGATTAGAATAATGGCAAAGGAAATGCGATCACCATCATTCACGACAAAGACCATGTATACCCCTGCCACTCCTACATCCACTTTGCATTTCTCTAGGACACTCCGTATCACTACAGATATCCACTTCCATTGGATAAATCCATCGTATAGTTACATACGAACTCGAAGGATCTTTTTCGAGGATGGATTCTGGTTCAGGAGAAATTGAATAGGATTATTCAGATGTCTTTTCTCTTTACCTTCTCTCAGGTTGCGAGGGCTCCTAGGATTAGGAGAGTACACCTATTACACTTATTGGATAGTCTTCTTCCAAACATTAGGCTGGTGCCGAAGGGTAGGGAATGAAGAAAACCAATTAGCGTAAAGGAGGTGTACAGAAGGTAATAAGTAAAGACATAATAAAGGGATTGCAGTGAGGGCAGGTAAGTATATGGTTACCGTCATGATTCAGGATAATGGAAGAGGCATTACTAGGAATACCAGTTAACCCTTTTGAAACATTTTCATGTTTCAGTTTTACTGTGCGATGTTAATTGATAACTGTTTTCCTAATAAGAATCTAACTCCAGGGTATGTATTTACCAGATCAGTTTCTCACATCTGTATGTTATTACAGATGGTGAGTGGGAGTAAGATATTGGGAATTGGGTGATTAGATCCTCATTATATCGGAATTCGTAGTAATTGGTGATATTTGAGGAAATCATCTGGATTTTGCCGGAGGGCAAATATTTGGTTTTGAATATCCGTTGTTATGCACCAATTTCAAACTGATATATCAGTACATTTATTTTATAAAGTGAAATATAACTTTTTGATATTATGTCTGTGACATTTACCTATATCAAGTTGGTGATTAGGTAAGGTGCATTAAACAGCGGTATAATTCTTCTTAACCAAAGTACAGTTTTTCAACCTACGACGCACAGGGTTTGAGTTATTGAACTCAGTGGACTTGTACAAAGTATTGCATGTTGTCCAGTGTCGATTACGACAATGGGGTTGGTACTCGTACTATATTCTGTTTACTTGTGACTTCTCTAGTTCTGGACAAGTATTTCATTGAAATGCAAAGTCCAGATATAGAGAAGTTATAGGTATAAGAATAAAGTAGAGAACCATTTGTTGGAAGTATCAGGATTTCTCGATGAAGTCGAAGATGTAGATACTTGTGTTTGGTATTCCGCTGATAGTAATGGTTTTGAGAACTTGCTTCTCTTTCGGGTTACTCATATGTGGATGCACTCCTAGATGAGTAATGCTGATTGTCCTCTTTCCATTTGGTTGATATGCACTGGAGACAGCTGCATGATTTTGAATCTGGTTCTAATCAAATTAGTACTTTGTTTCTATATCAGATATATATAGAATCAATTTGTATCTTGACGATGTTAAGGTATAGGGAGTTGTCCGGCTGATGCTTAAAACCAGAATCCAGATAAACTCAAGGCACGTTTTAGCAATGCCTGTTCGTGGGTTATCCCGGGCTTTGACGAGGGATAACTTTCTACCATCAGGAAGATCAATATTTATATTGTTCTTGACTCGCCACAGTTTTAGTAAAATAGATTTTTTCAGAAAAACATAAGTGGGAGTATGGTAGAACTGGAAGTGATTCCAGAACCACAAACGATCACTAAAGATTTGACAGAACCTAATGATTCAATTAGTTTCGACATTCCATTAGCCACTCCGCAGTTTTTGGTGGGCAACCTCAGGCACCCGAGAGGTACTTCGGTCTTCTCAGTGACGGTGACAGGGAGGTTCTTATTTACCCAGACTTGCCATTGCTGCTGTTCTAGACTATAAGACCCGGCAGGAGGATGAGTATAGCGTCGTTCTAAACTAGTTTTGGAAGTGTACATGTATATGACTCTGCCAGAGGGTTGTTGTAGTCAGTGGGAGCAGTGGAAGCATAGAGGACAAGTAGCTTATGTCTATTTATAGACTAAAGAAAGTATAGCGGAAATAGATTATCTAATTTTGATGTGACAGTCATAAGCTTTGACCTCATCAGAATAGGAGATGGATCTGGTAAGAAGGTAATAAAGAGTGATGTCCAGGTATTGGGATGACATGCACTTGATAGGAAGAGATATTCCTATACTACGATCGATTATACTTTGGTTGTCACAAAGTTGTTTCACCACATAGGATATGGATATAATATCAGGTTTTCTGGTTACTAGATCTATGGTTTTAGATCTGGATTTAGGAAGTATCCTAATCTGGGTACTTTGATATTATTCTAAAAGGTATTTTAGAATGGACGACTCCTAGCATGGTGGTGTACCTGCAGGTGATGGAGTAGCCCTCTCTAAAGGTGTCTTATAGACAAAAGGGGAGAGGGATCTGCATGATTAGCATATCATTTGCTTAGGCAATTGAGTTAATCATGAAATATCAAGTACCACACCAGATATTGTTTTTGCACTAGCTGCAATAAACATATAGTAATCCAATCCTGGAGAAACATTGGGATGCAGTTTATGAACATAAGTGAATGTTCTTGGGATATGGTAACGGCAGCCTCCTTCAGGAGACGGTTATCATTTCAGGCTTCCAATGTGAGCTGGATGACAGAGTGACTGTCAGAGTTATAGTTTTTCCCTCTTTTGAGGGACAGTATGTTGGACAGGTGGTCCAAGCGGATACTGAGGAAAGGCATGGCGCAGGATACTGATTAAATTCAGTAGACGATATAGTCTAAGTAGTTTGCTGGATTTGTAGTTCATTTGTGAACTGGGTCCCATCAGATATCCAGACAAATTCTAAGACAGGTTTTGCTCATTTCGGGAGATAGCTTTCTCCACGAAGTTGAGATATAGAGAGATACAGAAAGAAACATTGGAGCAGATCCACTCACTGAGGCTATTTCTCGAACACAATCATTTTCGCAAATGGGATTTGCGAAAATGATTAGTAGAGAAGTTGGGTGTTCGGTATCACACGGGCTGTGAGTATGCGACATCGCAATAATTGGCCTTAAGTGCAAGTGGGAGATTGTTGTCTATAGTGCCCTCAAGGCAATTATCATAGTCGCGGACTTGTGATTATGATGATTCTGTGAGGACCTATACCGATAAAACAGTCTTACTCAAGATAATAGTATACTATTTGGTTTGTCTTTATCATCATGTTGATAGAGCCCGTAGGATTCTTGCTTGACTGCCAGCATTGTGATGGCGATCACATATGTGGGAGCTGGGGTCTATAAGCACATCCTTAAATGTCCCTAGTCGTAGGAGTATCGAGACCGCGCATCGATACTCCAGTGTAGACTAGTGTATACTGATCGAGACCCCGACGAGGGGCGGTGGCAAGGTCTCACAAGCCATTGATGTTAGTTTGTTCATCTAAGATAGTATACAGGTGCCCATTGGGTTATGAGTACACTGGAAGGACTCACCGGGAACCTGCTAGTTGGTATTATACCTATTGTCAGATAGCAGTTCCCAAGTGACATGTGTACAGGTTAGTCTGTCGACCTGAGATCGTCATTTGTCTCGTGTGAGTTCCTACTGTGCTTTGATTACTACCCTACCACGGCTCAAAGGAGTCGTGCAAACAGGTTTTAGTTGGGTACAGTCCCGAGCCACATGGAGGCAGTGATCGGATCGTCGGGGATTCGTCTCTCCTGGTATTGAGGGTTGATGTCACGTTGTGTACGGATGGCCATCACCATAAATCTGTGGCCACGGTGGACGAGAATTATCGATCCAGGATCGATAGTTTCTCAGGTGGTGATGAGGTTTCATACCGACACTAAATATCGCGTTGTTAGGGGTCTGACTTTATCCACCCCCTTAGACTCGATATGCGATACTCTTAGATGAACAGACCGAACTGTACGGATATTGTCACTGACAGGCTCAGTAGGGGTTCCTCCCTCTCGCTCAATACCTGGATAGCCGTTACGTACAGCTAGTGCCGCTGACGTGCTTGTGGTTAAACCCACTGCCAGCGTATTGACGAGTCTTTAGAGTCCCACACAGAGGGTTTTCACAGTTCAGGCAATATGGTGTACATGTCGTATGTTGGTACATACGGGTGTCCGATTAAATATGTGCACTTGCTGCGCAGACTTTAATCGGACGGTTGATAATACTAGCGGCTTAGGATTAAGCCGGATTATTAAATCAGGTTTTGATTTAATAATTGATATATGTATTTATATATACGTATTCTAGTATTATTGTTCACTATTCATTTTCTCTCTTGGCTATTCGTATTTTTGTACGAATGCGCGTATATATATTTCGATACATGTACCGGGAAGTATTCCGTATTTTATACGGAATAGCTTCTAGAAGTTTTGCCACCTCATTATTTGATTTTTCATTTATGAAAATTCATTTTGTTTAATGATGAGGTGGAGGGTGACAAGGCAAAGCCATGGGCATAAGTCAAGCATAGTGCATGGTATGGTTGTGTATATTTTATTTGATTAATGGAAATTGATATTTTTTTGAGGGCATGAGAGGGGGGGCCGGCCACTTTGATTAGGATGAGGGATTTCATTTTGGTAATAGATTTTTATACTTGCTATACTCCCTCTCTCTCATTCACTCAAAAGAAAAGAACACAAAAACACTTAGCATTATTCTTGCTCATGCAAATGCTTCATCACCTCCATTCTTCTTCTTGAGTTTCTCATTGAGCTCATGGTTGAGAGAAAATTGTAGTGACATTTTCATACACCCTACTCTCCATAGCTAGCGACTTTGGAGCGTCGGTTACCTCGTTTGTCGAGGTTGGAGCTTGCACCGTTTCCCTCGGGTGGATCATCGGAGATGGAGGAAGACCAGAAACCAAACATCATCAAAGGATCGCTAGGAGCTTGGAATGAAGACCGAAGGACTCGGATCATTTCGGTATAACCTTTCTAACTCTTAGTTAGCTCGCTAGAATAGGGTTTAAGGACGATCCGGGAATCGGGTAGCGGTAGCGCCGGTTTGATAAATTTTTGTTCATCATTTTGGCCGCGAATCGATGGCCGGGGCGCTGTCGTGACCCTTCAGTCTCTTCGTCTAAGAGTATTGCATATCGGGTCTAGGGGTGGATAACGTCAGACTCCTAATAACCCGATAAGTCGTGTCGGAGTCAAGATCATCACCAACCGAGAAACTATTGAACTCATATCAGTAAATATTATCTACCGTGGCCACAGATTTAAGGTGATAACCAACTGAACAGAGTACGTCATCGACTCCTAATACCAGGAGAGACGAATCCCTGACAATCGCTCACTGCCTCCATGTGGCTCAGGACTGTACCCAACTAAAACCTGTTTGCACGACTCCTTTGAGCCATGGTAGGGTAGTAATCAAAGTACAGTAGGAACTCACTGTAAGTGCACGGCGGCGCCCCGGCCGTCAATCCGACGCCGGAATGCGGAAGCGGTGAAAAACTTAAATTTTGCGGACTTAGCAAACCGGCACCACCGCGCACTAAACACCCGGATCGTAACCATTAACAAGTCTAAGCTAACTAGAAGATGGGTTAGAGATGTACCGACGATCCAAGTCCTCCGGTCTTCTCGTCATGGTCCCGATCTCCTGCGGAAAAGTCCCGTCTCCTCCTCGTCGCCGGAAGTGCACCACATCGCCTACTTTGTTTACGGGCTCCCACCTCAATGCCGAGGCAACTCGGGCACGAAGCCGGCTACTCGACGTGCCCAAGATATGCTGTAGAAGATTTGGTAGAGCTTGTGTCTCACTTTTGGGGTATTGGAGATGCCATTGTGGTGGAGGGATGATGCAAGGAGTTTTTTTTTTTTTGGAGGAACTTGGAGAATTTTGGTGTATGTAATGAACAACATTTTCCCACCTCAATTTTGGACAGCCCATTCAAGGGGGAGGCCGGCCATGCTCTAGTGAGGGAGGGAGAGAATGAGAGGTCTTGCAAAAGGAATGAGAAACCACCATGACAATAATGCAAAGAGGGCATCATGAAAGAATAAGATGACAAGACCAAAACCACACTCAACACCACCATCATCACCTCACAAAGTCCAACCATGATGAGAAAGGAAAAGTCAAGCCATCATGATAGCTAGAAGTCAAGGTCAATGAGAGACTATCATGATACAAATATATGCAAAGGCCCCCCTCCACAAATGCCTATTTGCAACAATGCAAATAAGCCCTCCTCCACCAATCTTCGGCCAATGAACGGAACAATGAAAATTGGCCGAAACGGAAAGCAAACTGGCAACTCCAAAAACTGGTCCCGTAATAAATTACAGGAAAACCCCGATACTGTGCATACACACCCGCATTTGTATTCCGACCGAAATACAAATGCAATGAGACAAAATCTACACTGTACTATACTAGGATCCGGCTTATACCAAAGCCGGCCTGTAATATCCGTTCGATCCTGATCCATGCAATACCGCACGTATCTGATCGAACCCTGCCATATATCCATACGGCCTATAGTACAAACTGTCCGATCCCGATCCGTGCAATACCGCACGTATCTGGTCGGACCTTGTCATATCTCCATACGGCCTCTACAACCTTTCGCCCGAAAGCTGAGTAACTGAATGTGGGGGACTCTAAAGACTCGTCAACACCTTGGTTGTGGATTTAACCACTAGCACGTCAGAGGTATAAGCCAATACGTAACGGGCTACCAGGTATTGACTAAAAGGGACGTCTGTGAGTGAACTCAGCCTGACAACCCTACTGAGCCTGTCAGTGACAATATCCGTACAGTCCGGTCCGTTCGTCTATGAGTATCGCATGGCGGGCCTAGGGGGTTGGTAAAAGTCAGACCCCCAAAAGCGGTACAAGTCGTGTCGGAGTGTAGCCCAGAACACCCTGAGATACTACTGGAATACCTACCAGTAAATCTCCTTGCCTTGGCCAAGGACTTTGTGTAATGGCTCTCCTAGACACAGCACGACCTCACCCCCAATACCGGGAGAGACGAACCCCTGAAGATACGCTCACTGCCTCCATATGGCTCGGGACTGTACCCAATTAAAACCTGTTTGCACGACTCCTTTGAGCCGTGGTAGGGTAGTAATCAAAGTATAGTGGGAACTCACACGAGACAAATGACGATCCCCAGGTCGATGAACTAACCTGCACACATGTCACCAGGGAACTGCCATCTGACGTCTGGTATATGACCAACTAGCATGTTCCCGGCGAGTCCTGTCCGGTGTACTCATAACCCAATGAGCACCTGTATACATCTTAGGTGATCCAACTGACACCAGTGGCTTGTGAGACCGGCCACCGCCCCTCGTCGGGGTCTCGACTGTATACACTAGTCTACTAATGGAGTATCGATGCCCAGTCTCGAAACTCCCACGACTAGGGACCTTTTAAGGATAAGCTTATAGACCCCCAGCTCCCACTTATATGATCGCCCTCATACTGCTGGTGGTCAAGCAAGAATCCTAGGGGCTCTATCAACGTGTAATAGCGACGTGTCAGGTCACCTAAAGCAGTACACGATGATAAAGGTAAACCAGATAGCATACTATCATCTCGAGTAAGACTGTCTTACCGGGATAGGTCCTCCCTCAATCATTACAATCACGTACCTGTGACCTAATAATTGACTCTGAGGGCACTATCTCCAACAATCTCCCACTTGCACTCAAGGCTAATTATTGCGATGTCGCATACTCACAGCCCGTGTGATACCGAACATCCAACTCCTCTACTAGTCAGTCTCACAAAGCTCGTTTGCGAAACTTTTGCGTTCGAGGAATAGCCTCCGGGAGTGGATCCGCTTAGTTGTTTCTTTCTATGTCTCTCTATATCTCAAGTTCGCGGAGAAAGCCATCTCCCGAAATGAGCAATACCTGTCTTAGAATGTGTCTGGATGTCTGATGGGACATAGCTCATAAATGAACTCCAAATCAAAACTTCTTAGACTGTATCGTCAACTGAACTTAATCAGTATCCTGCGCGCCATGCCTCCCTCAGTATTGCCTTGGACCACCTGTCCAAAATACTGCCCCTCATCAGAAGGAAAACTATAACTCTGACAACCTCCTTATCGTCCATGTCACCTTGGAAGCCTGGAATGATAACTGTTTCCTGAATGAGGCTGTTGTTATCATCTCCCTAGAACATCCACTTATGTTCTAAAACTGCTTCCGACTGCTTCTCCAGGATTGGATTAATGTCAACTTATTGCATCTAGTGCAAGAACAACATCTGGTGTGGTACTTGACATCTCATGATTGACTCAATTGCCTGAGCAAGTGATCTGCCAATCATGCACATCCCTCTCCCCTTTAGTCTGTAAGACACCTTTGGAGAGGGTGACTCCATTACCTGCAGGTACACTACCGTGCCAGGAGTCGTCCATCCTAAATACTCTTAGAATGCTGTCAAGTACCCTGATTGGGAAACCACCCAAATCTAGATCTAAGACCATAGATCTAGTAACCAGTATGTCTGATATAATGTCCAAGTCCATGTGGAGAAACCACTGTGTGACGACCAAAGTCTAACCGATCGTAGTATAGGAGTTTCCTTTCCTACTTTGTGTATGTCATCCAAATACCAGGATATCACACCCTACTACCTTCTCAACAGATCCATCCCCTATTCTGATGAAGTCAAACCCATGACTGTCACATCAGAAATAGATGATCTATCTCCGCTACTGGTGCTTTAGTCTATAAATAGACATAAGCTACCTGTCCACCAATGCTTCCGCTGCTCCCACTGACTACGACAACCCTCTGGCAGAGTCATATAGACGCACACTTCTAAAACTGGTTTAGAACGACGCTATACTCATCCTCCCGCCGGGTCTCGTAACCTGGAACAACAGCAATGGCAATTGTGGGTAAACAAGAACTTCCCTGTCACCGTCCTTGAGGCTACCGTAGTGCCTCTCGGGTGCCTGAAGTTACCCACCTTATCTGCGGAGTGGCTAATGGAATGTCAATCCAGATTGAATCTTTAGGTTCCTTATCAAATCTTCAGTAATCGTTTGTGGTTCTGGAATCACTTCCAGTTCTACCATACTCCCACTACTTTTTTCTGAAAAAATCCATTTTTATTAAAACTGTGGCGAGTCTAGAACAATATTGCTATTGTTCATCCAGATGGTAGAAAATTAACCCGCGTCATAGCCTGGGTCAACCCACAAACAGCCATTACAGAAACGTGCCTTGAGTTGTCCAGTGTCTGGTTTTAAGCATAAGCCGGACAACTCCCCGTACCTTAACATCGTTAAGATATGAACTGTTCTATATCCAATATAGAAACAGAGGCACTGATTTAATTGAACCAGATTCAAATCATGCAGCTGTCTCCAGTGCATGTCAACTAAATGGAAGGAGGCCGATCAGCGTTACTCAACTTAGGAATGCTTCCAATTATGAGTAACCTGAAAAAGAAGTAATTTCTCTTAATCACTACTATCAACTGAATACCATACACAAGTATCTACATCTTCGATCTCTTTGAAGAATCCCGATACTTGCTATACCTGGTTCTCTACTCTATTCAAATACCTATAACTTCTCCAAATTCGGACCCTGTGTTTCCACGAAACACCTGTCTAAAAACTAGAGAAGTCATAAGTAAACCGAATATAGTACGAGGACCAAGCCCTCTGTCCTGATGGACCCTGGACAACATACAATCCTTTGTATAAGTCCCTTGAGTCTGATAACTCATTCACTGTGTGTCGTAGGTTGAAAACTGTACTTATGGTTAAGAAGAATTACACCGCTGTTTAATGCTCCTTACCTAACCATCCACTGATATAGGTAAATGTCGTAGACATAATTTCAGAAAGGTATATCTCACTCTATGAAAATAGACGTACAGATATATCAATTTGAAATTGGTGCATAACAGCGGATATTCAAAACCAAATATTTGCCGACCGGCAAACAGCCCAGGTGACTTCCTCAAATATCACTGATTACAACGAATCCCGATATAATGAGGATAATCACCCAATTCCCAATAACTTACTCCCACTCATCATCTGTAAAACCATACAGATGTGAGAATCGTACCTGGTAAATACATACCCTGGAGTAAGTATCTAATCGGGAAATCAGTTTTCCTTTAACATTACACAGTGAAACTGAAACATTGAAATGTTTCGATGGGGTATTCTGGTATTCCTAGTAATGCCTCTTCCAGATTCACGACTGTAACCGTATAGTTCTTTGCCACCTCTCCAAATCCCTTCATATGTCTTTAGTCTTTACCTTCTGCACACCCTTTTAGGCCAAATGGTTTTCTTCCTTCCATACCGTTCGGCACCAGCCTATGGTTTGGAAGAAGACTATCCAATAAGCATAATGGGTGTACCGTCCCAATCCTAGGAACACTCGCAATGAGAGAGGGTGAAGATAAAAGACAACCGAATAAACCTTATTCCTATTTCTCCTGAACCAGAATCCATCCCCGAACTGGAACAAGTTCCATTCGAGTTCGTATATAACCATACGATGGAGTATCCAAATAAACTGTGGATCTTCGTAGTGATACGGAGTGTCCTGGAGAAATACAAAGGTGATGTGGGAGTGGTAACGAAATATTTGGTTTGGTCGTGAATATCTGTTGCAATTTACTTTGCCCTCTTACTAATCCCTTGCTTTGTCTGAACTTAATACCTTCTGCACACCATCGTTATGCTAATTGGTTTTCTTCATTCCCTACCGGTCGGCACCAGCCTAAGGTTTGGAAGAAGACAATCCAATTTGCGTAATAGGTGTACTACCCCTAAACCAAGGAGTACTCGTAACCTGAGAGAGGGTAAAAGGAAAAGACAACTGAATAATCCTATCCGTTTTCTCCAGAACCGAAAACCATCCTCGAATAAATTCTTTCGAGTTCGTATCTAACCATACGATGGTTTTGTTCAATGGAAGTGGACGTTCGTAGTAAAACGGGGTGTCCTGGAGAAAAGGGTAAAAGTAGGAGTGGCAATGAGGTCTGCAACTCTGACAATCCAAAAGCCGGTGTTAAGAAGGTTCGGTCAACTTGGTCACTGAGTCATAGTCTTAGGGTCAGGTCAATGGTCGCTGCCAAAGAGAGAGAGAAAAGAAACACTCAGCGTGCACTCTAACCTAGATCAGAATGGTTACCAATTTATCTAATCTGGAAACCTCCCACTGTACCTCAAATTCTCCTCCAAACCTGAAAGAAGAATTAGTCGGGGTCACCCGAGGAGTAAACTAACTCATCAGTGGGAATCGGGATCCAACTATCATTGCATGATAACGTGACGGAATCCGCTCACGCTATCACACTCCAGAAGGTATGCGCATATCTGGCAAGTTTCAGTTCTTTTGAAACTCCCGATGTGATTTCTGCCCCATGCTCTTATGACCTTGACTTTGGCCAACATATCATAAGTCACATGTCAAGTTCTACCCGTCATTCTCCAGGTTAATTTGAATCCACCCGTACATACCCTTGACTTTGGCCAAAATGGCAGTACGACTGTCCCAAACCAACGCATCTATCTATGCTGCATATGAATAACCAACAGCTACCAAACACTGTGCCTTGACTTTGGCCAACATACACAGCTTGAATACTATTGACTACCCATATGAAACGACGGAGGGCTACGAATGGTTTCTGGCGAAAACCTTTAACGTAATGAACTTGATATCGTCGAAGGAACAGATAGCTTTTAAAAATATAGTGACGAAAACCGTTGCTAAAGAGGTCACTCCCGGTGAAGGGATCTCGGCTCTTTCCCCGTAGAATGGGGTGCAGGATATTCTCAACTGAATACCGCGATGCAAAGCAAAAGTAATCGGCTATAGTGAAGTTAATGCCCTGACGCAAACTTCTGTCCAAGGTGTCACTCCCGGTGAAGGGATCTCGGCCCTTGCCTCGTCGACTGAGGAGCAGGATATTCCAATGAATACCACGATGCAAAACAAAAGTAAACGTCCTTGCAATAACAGCTTTTTTGAAAAGTGTTCCAACAACATCAGATTAGGTTTGTTTTTAACTTGCATTGATCCGAATCAATGCAGTCCCATCAATTGATCACACCAAAAAGAACGAAAATATACTGATGTACGTATATGCCATCCGCATTCGCCACTGGGTCCCGTCATTACCCGTTAGGTTAGCTTACTAACGACAGAGCGGGGACTGGACTAGCGCGGATGCAAAACATATACAACATCTACTAATATATATACCAATATATTATATTCGCTCAAGGCGTGAATAAAATGCAACATCACAGAAATGTACAGCATCACAGAACAATACAGATATCTGGGATCCCCGGGTTTCACAGAGCCACAACTGAAACCCGACGTTCCCCTGGTCGTGTGGATAGCCTGTGCAATGAAATCCTAGACCCCTACGGGCGCGGCAAGTCACCCGCCAAAACCTGAAGCGAGGCAGCCCCCTTCAGCTCCGTGAATGGACCACCCAGCACTTCACGGAATCCGGCAACTTGGGCACCCCTCCTGGGTCAACCTGTACCCCCTACGAGTGCGGCGAATAGCCCGCCAATCCTAGAGTGAAGCCCCCTCTGTCTCAATGCCATGAGATGCGGGCTTGTTGCCCTCCAGAACCCGGCTATCCGTGCACCCCTCCGCGGGGTAATCCTAGTACAGAAAGTAAAATATACATACACCGGGTACATCGACCGCAACCAGGTCGTGCCCCAAAAGAATAATACAAACTGGCAGTGACGGCAGTCCACATGTCGGACGCTCGCCCCGCAATATCAAATGTACATAATACAACAAAACTGTACTAGCATTGCATCCAGGCTATCCCCCACGACCGATCCGCAACATCACAGCAAAAACAAAACATCAACGTGAAAGTCACGTTCGCAAATCCGTCTAACCGGGCTATAGCAGTTAGACCGGATTTACCGATCAAGTGACATTCACGGTCGCAGATATAATGTAAATACTGTGAAAAATGTGTTTAAAATATCCGATCAATCAAATTTTAACAAGTGGGCCCCCAAGCAATACTGTAGCAGTTAAAGAAATTCTGGGCCCAAATTTAATATTCCAAAAACCCTATTTTCTCCCCAGAAGCCCACTGTAAAAACCCAACCCACTGATTCCTTCATGCTGCGGCGGAAGCGCGGCCACAAGTGGGTTTTGGCCGCCCTTCCGCGCTCTGGTAAGAGGATTAGTGCCTCGAATTTGAACAGTGTTCTTATAATTTTTAGTACATAAATATTTTACAACCTGAAAAAATTTTCGACACCAAAAATTTCCAACAGAAAACTGATGTGATCAAAAATGCGATTTTGGAACTTTTGATCGATCGGAAATGCAAACACATTACACAAAGCTAGACTAAGTTAATGGCGCGGCTCTGATACCACTGTAAGTGCACGGCGGCGCCCCGGCCGTCAATCCGACGCCGGAATGCGGAAGCGGTGAAAAACTTAAATTTTGCGGACTTAGCAAACCGGCACCACCGCGCACTAAACACCCGGATCGTAACCATTAACAAGTCTAAGCTAACTAGAAGATGGGTTAGAGATGTACCGACGATCCAAGTCCTCCGGTCTTCTCGTCATGGTCCCGATCTCCTGCGGAAAAGTCCCGTCTCCTCCTCGTCGCCGGAAGTGCACCACATCGCCTACTTTGTTTACGGGCTCCCACCTCAATGCCGAGGCAACTCGGGCACGAAGCCGGCTACTCGACGTGCCCAAGATATGCTGTAGAAGATTTGGTAGAGCTTGTGTCTCACTTTTGGGGTATTGGAGATGCCATTGTGGTGGAGGGATGATGCAAGGAGTTTTTTTTTTTTTGGAGGAACTTGGAGAATTTTGGTGTATGTAATGAACAACATTTTCCCACCTCAATTTTGGACAGCCCATTCAAGGGGGAGGCCGGCCATGCTCTAGTGAGGGAGGGAGAGAATGAGAGGTCTTGCAAAAGGAATGAGAAGCCACCATGACAATAATGCAAAGAGGGCATCATGAAAGAATAAGATGACAAGACCAAAACCACACTCAACACCACCATCATCACCTCACAAAGTCCAACCATGATGAGAAAGGAAAAGTCAAGCCATCATGATAGCTAGAAGTCAAGGTCAATGAGAGACTATCATGATACAAATATATGCAAAGACCCCCCTCCACAAATGCCTATTTGCAACAATGCAAATAAGCCCTCCTCCACCAATCTTCGGCCAATGAACGGAACAATGAAAATTGGCCGAAACGGAAAGCAAACTGGCAACTCCAAAAACTGGTCCCGTAATAAATTACAGGAAAACCCCGATACTGTGCATACACACCCGCATTTGTATTCCGACCGAAATACAAATGCAATGAGACAAAATCTACACTGTACTATACTAGGATCCGGCTTATACCAAAGACGGCCAGTAATATCCGTTCGATCCTGATCCGTGCAATACCGCACGTATCTGATCGAACCCTGCCATATATCCATACGGCCTATAGTACAAACTGTCCGATCCCGATCCGTGCAATACCGCACGTATCTGGTCGGACCTTGCCATATCTCCATACGGCCTCTACAACCTTTCGCCCGAAAGCTGAGTAACTGAATGTGGGGGACTCTAAAGACTCGTCAACACCTTGGTTGTGGATTTAACCACTAGCACGTCAGAGGTATAAGCCAATACGTAACGGGCTACCAGGTATTGACTAAAAGGGACGTCTGTGAGTGAACTCAGCCTGACAACCCTACTGAGCCTGTCAGTGACAATATCCGTACAGTCCGGTCCGTTCGTCTATGAGTATCGCATGGCGGGCCTAGGGGGTTGGTAAAAGTCAGACCCCCAAAAGCGGTACAAGTCGTGTCGGAGTGTAGCCCAGAACACCCTGAGATACTACTGGAATACCTACCAGTAAATCTCCTTGCCTTGGCCAAGGACTTTGTGTAATGGCTCTCCTAGACACAGCACGACCTCACCCCCAATACCGGGAGAGACGAACCCCTGAAGATACGCTCACTGCCTCCATGTGGCTCGGGACTGTACCCAATTAAAACATGTTTGCACGACTCCTTTGAGCCGTGGTAGGGTAGTAATCAAAGTACAGTGGGAACTCACACGAGACAAATGACGATCCCCAGGTCGATGAACTAACCTGCACACATGTCACCAGGGAACTGCCATCTGACGTCTGGTATATGACCAACTAGCATGTTCCCGGCGAGTCCTGTCCGGTGTACTCATAACCCAATGAGCACCTGTATACATCTTAGGTGATCCAACTGACACCAGTGGCTTGTGAGACCGGCCACCGCCCCTCGTCGGGGTCTCGACTGTATACACTAGTCTACTAATGGAGTATCGATGCCCAGTCTCGAAACTCCCACGACTAGGGACCTTTTAAGGATAAGCTTATAGACCCCCAGCTCCCACTTATATGATCGCCCTCATACTGCTGGTGGTCAAGCAAGAATCCTAGGGGCTCTATCAACGTGTAATAGCGACGTGTCAGGTCACCTAAAGCAGTACACGATGATAAAGGTAAACCAGATAGCATACTATCATCTCGAGTAAGACTGTCCTACCGGGATAGGTCCTCCCTCAATCATTACAATCACGTACCTGTGACCTAATAATTGACTCTGAGGGCACTATCTCCAACACTCACACGAGAAAAATGATGATCTAAGGTCAAAAGACTAACCTGTACTCATGCTACTAGAGAACATCCATCTAACGATAGATATACTACCATCTAAAAGTTCTCAGCGAGTCCGTCCAGTGTACTCACCTCCAATGAGCACATGTATACTATCTTAGGTGACATAACACCAATGGCTTATGAGACCAGCCACCGCCCCTCGTCCGGGTCTCGAAACGTATACACTATTCTACTCCGAAATATCGATGCCTATCTCGATACTCCTACGACTATGGATATTTAAGGATGTGCTTATGGATTACCTAACTCTCACGTATATGATCGCCATCTTAATGCTGATAGTCAGGCAGAAATACTACGGGCTTTATCATTATGTATTAGTGACACTGTTTACCGCCGAAAGACCGGACTGAGACGTGGAGACATCTAGGCTAAATTTGAGAGCAGATGCTATTTGGACATATCCATCCACCTCTCCGAAGATACCAAGTTGATTTATGGCACCATATATCGAAGGTTTGGAAAGATGCGACCGTTGCAGCTGACTTTATCAGATTCTCCCTTATTTGTGAGGAGTTTTGATTGTGCGGACGCTCTTCCCTACATGTGCAAGCCCCTGCAGTTAATTACGTTACCGCGTTGCGATAACCATTTTCTCCTTCTCCAGCAGTTCACTTTGTGTCGTGCGTTTATTTTATTCATTTTGGTTGCCCGTGGATTGTATACGGAAACTAGTTTATGTCGTCGCCTGTAAGGCATGGATTATTCCAAATCCGTATATTTTAGATTTAGGTTTTGAATTTAGGTTATATGTTCCTTTAGTTCCAAAATATTTTGTTTCATTTAAGAACCGTTAATCTAGTTTGAGATTAAGATCAACTAAAATATATGAGCACTTGGGCTCAATTTATTTTAACTAAGGATACGTTAGTCCTATTTAAGACTAAGATCAACTTAGCAACATTTTAAAGATCATTTTTTATTTAAGATCCAACAACAGAGCATTTGGGCTCAGCTGCAGGCAACTTCAGAGAGACTTAGCCAATTTGGGCTTGGTCTGCTTAGTTTTTTTTATTCAGAAGTGCTAAGCATTTATTTGTGGCTCTGTTTGCTCAGCCTTTTCTTTTATGCAGAAGTGCTAAGCACTTGTTTGGAGCTCTGGCGCTCACATGTGTATCATGTGAAGCATTCAGTCATTTTGACTGAATATATATAGTGCTAAGCACTTTTGTATGGCGTCCACATGAGAAGCACATGAGGCGCTGTCTCATTTATTTTGTTGGGCGCTTAAGTGTGTTTCACATGAAGCGTTGGGCGCTGCCCAATCCATGCTAAGCATTCAGCCGTTTTGGCTGCATATGAAATGCTAAGCACTTTTACTCAGCACTCACGTGTATTTCATGTGATGCGCTGGCCATCTGTTTTGGGCGCCCACGTGGGAAGCACATGAGGTGCTAATTCCTTTGTTTTGGGAATCTTTTGGGTTCTTACGTGTTTTCACATGAGGCACTGAGTTCTTTTTCTTTTTAGAGACTAAATCTCTGTTAATAGCATTTTGACCATTAATGATCACCAAGATCTTTGTTTTGAAGATCTAGGATCGAGTTTATTTAAGAAACTAAGTTCTTTTTTATATAAGAACTAAGTTCGTTACGTAGGGTTAAACCCTATATTTAGAGGAAATAAATTCCTAGAACATTGGTTCTTTTACTTTTTCTTTCTTTTTAACCTATTTCTTTTCCCCTAGATTTTGAGTTTGAAGAACAGAATCTGCCCGATGAGAATTGAATTCTCAACTTGTGGAGAGATTTACTTTGCAAATCTCAAATCAGAGGAAAAACTAAGTTCTTATATGAGGGGTTGAACCCTTGTTTCCGTTAATACTAGGTAAAGGAGACATTTTAATCTCTTCTTTTTTCTTTACCTAGAGTTTAAAAGGAGAGAGATCTTCTTCTTTTGAGAATTAAATTCTCTATTTTTCTTTTCTTTTTTTGTGTAGAAACTTATCGGATCAATCCTCTATCTGTGGTGTCATCTATCTGTGGTCTCCTCCTTGAGACTTAAAGTCTCAGGTCCTTTATATAATAGAGGCAAATTATTAATTAGTTTAAGAAAATCTCTCATTTGAGAGATACCAATTGATTTAATTAGTCTCAAAATTTGTTCGGGGGATTTTATCCACCGTTGGATCTTTGATCCAGTGATTTTCTGTTCTACAGAATATGTTTTCTTGGTTTTAACAAAATTGGGAAAATATTTTCCATATATACAGAATTTTATTTTGTCAAACGGTGATTTCTAATCACATTGGATTTTAATCCAAGGGCTCTCTGTTTTAAAGAGAACAATCATTCTTTGTTTAGAAAAATTAGGGAATTATATCCCAAAAGTAGAATTTAATTCTATTATTGGTTTTTTGATCCAACCGAGAATATCTTTCTCATTTAGAAAGATTAAGGAGATATTTTCTCCTAATAGAATTTAATTCTGTCATTTGATAATTTATCATCACCACTGGATTTTTGATCCAATGGCTCTGTTTAATAGAGAATATCCCAATTTTTAAAGAAATAATTCTCATGTAGAATTTAATTCTACCTGTTTTAGTTTGGGCGCCGGCGCTCACGTGTTATGCACGTGGGCGCTACTTAAGAATTTAATCCTTATTTATGGAAGGCGCTCCTGTGCCTTGCGCATTGGCGTTCACGTGAACTTCATATGCGGCACCACTACAGGATTTAAACCTGTAAGACGGGCGCCGGCGCTGGCGCTCTCATAAGGAGTATGTGAAGCGCTGCCTCATTGGAATTTAACAGAGCTTAGCTCTTTTTATTATGTTTAATTATTAGGAGAACAAATGCCCTTTAACGTTGTTCTTACGTGGCTTACACATGAGTGCAACGATATCACTTTTACCACCGTTGGATCATTTAGGAAGTTGAATCGTCCCCCCCCCCCCCCGTCTTACAAATAAGGCGTTTGGCTCTTGAGATGACTGTTGTCTCATCATCTTCTTCCTTGAGCCTTACTCTTCTTTTGAGAATTTAATTCTCATTCCAGAGCTTAGATCTCTGTCCTCAAGAACTCTTTTGAACAGAGTATACTCTTCCAAATTTCTTGGTAAGGATTATGAATAGAGCTTAGCTCTTTAACTCCTTTTGAGCACATATATTTTCTTAGTTTTGGATTTTGAATCCATCATCAAATTCGACAGAGCATAGCACTTTTTTTTTGAATCGATCTCTTGGAGATCTAAAAAAACTTTTCTTTTTTTTTATACAGATCGTTGATTTTGATATTGTAACGTTTTGAAAATCGTTTAGGTGAAATTTCGGAGAATCGGTAAAATAACGGGTGTTTTCCGTAAAAATCAAGATATAATTATCTTTCATCATAAAATCAAATATACATATTCTAGCTATATAATTGCTAGTATTTGATGTTTATTGAGCCACTTGTAAAATTTCTAATTTACTGAAAAAATTTCCGAAATAAATTATTTTAATATTATTTTAAGCCGTCACTAATACATTTAATTAGGGATAATTACAAATTGGAATGGGTTGATACAAATTTTGTGTATCATGACACATTAAACTAACATGTAAAATATTGTTTCTGAAATGAAATGAAATTGTCAAACGGTTTTAGAAAAAAAATCAAAGAAAAAGGCTTAAATGGTGAAAATAAATTAAATGGAAATTGGGGTATAACATTTATCATGTTTCCTCACACACACACACTTCACACTCTCTCTCCCCCCCTCTCTCATTTTCTGGCCTGCACATGGGCAGCAGCCCCTCACCCAAATTCCCACTCCTTTTAAGTCAAAGAAAAGAAAATTTAGAAATGAAATGATAAAAAATGAAGCATGGGCTTGTTGACTTTTGAAAAGGGGGGGGGGGGGGTTCTTGGAAATTTCCACACAAAACACCCTCACCTCACTCTTTCTTCCTTCCCTCATTTTCTGGCCGAAAATGCAGCCCCCATCTCCCCCATTTTTCCCACTTAACCCCATCTCAAAAAAATCCCAAAAAATCATCAAAAAATCCAAAGTGACAACTTCCAAACTCCTAATTAAGCCTTATCCATTCTCCTTGACCTATACTAGCTTTAATTCTTGGAGCAAGGAAGCAATTTAGAGGCTAAGTGGCAAGCTTGATCCAAGTTTTGTTGAGGTATAATCTTAACCCTCTAGTTTAATTGTCGGTTATTACTTCAATTTAACTTAATTAGATGTTTAAGTATGGAACCAATTTCAAGATTTAAACTTTCATGATTAGGGCTTGGATCAAGTTTGGAGATTTGATCAATTGGTCATGTTGTGTGAAGAAGTTTAACATCTTAAGGCTTGCTAAAACTAATCTAATTGCTAATTACATATTGCTACATTTAAAATTGTCAAAATTGCATAATATTGCCAACTAGGTTTTTATAAATAATATAAATAGGAGAGATAAAAATTCTAATGAGGGTTTTATGAGTTCAAGATTTGGGGTTGATCACTTGGTGCTAGTTATGATGTCTATTTTAACATCTTAATTTGTGCAAAATCTAGTTTAGTTGTTAAATAGTGTATTGTTACTTTAAAATGGTTAAAATCGGATAATTCGCAAACTAAATTTTAGCGATTAATACAAATTGGTGTGATAAAAATCTAGTAAATGTTTATGTGGCCTAATTAAGATAATTAGTGAATATTGTGACCACCAGTTTTGCTAAAATATCAAGATTTGTATTAAAACGATTAATGACCACTTACTAGGCTTTCTGGAAATAAATCGATTTGGGCAAATTTTAAAGTTTATGAATTGCACCGTATTTTCATATAATTTTTAGCATGTTATGAAAGCGTGATTAGTACGTTTGGGTTTTCTCGATCACTCGGCGTTTGTACGACGATGTCGAGGGTTTTTGGGTTGATTTGAGAGAGCAAACTATAGGTTTTGACCTATATGAGATTCGTGTGTCGTTTTGGTCATGAGTCGGATTTTAATGCGATGCGATGTGTTATGATACGTAGGTACCCTCACGAGGACTTCGAGATGACAAGCAAGCACGCGGCAGCATCGATTTCGGCAAGCGAGGACCAGGTGAGTAGATTTATATCTACGGGGAGAAGTCGGGTGGATGGCGTATAGCACCCCCGCAGTTCATAGTATAATTATGATAAATAATTGGATATATATGTGGTTTATGATCTGTGGATGATTATCAAGTTATGATTATGTGTTTATGGTTAGTTTGGTATTATTAGAAGGGAATTAGCATAGCT
Organism: Agapanthus africanus; assembly: GCA_030015575.1. Classification (NCBI taxonomy): domain Eukaryota; kingdom Viridiplantae; phylum Streptophyta; class Magnoliopsida; order Asparagales; family Amaryllidaceae; genus Agapanthus; species Agapanthus africanus. The sequence continues at coordinate 181,047,493 of CM057350.1, read as the reverse complement.
TCTTAGTCGTGAAACCTAGAATAGGTTTACACCCACACGCACACACGTATTTGCATACATCTATTTACATGTGCGTATATGGGGATATGTATACACACACACACACATGGGTATGGGACTATGTATATATATATATATATACATATACATATACACGGATTATGAGGATAGTACTTGGGATTGGAGATGAGTCGATGAGATTGGGCTTGAGGCCGTGAGATCGGTGATGTGACAGGGTTCGTATTTTGAGTTACGACGTGATAAGTTTAGCGGGTCCTTTAGGCGTGGTGTTTTCATACACACGCATGCATATATAGATAGTATCAGTATTGTACTAGACGTAGATCAGTACCCCGGATCTTGATTTTGATAAAGAGGATACCAGATGAATAATGTGATGAAGGTGATATTTGACCCGTACCCAGATTTGGGATGCCGTACGACGGATTTACCGTACGAGCTATATATTGATGATAGATCCGCACTCTTGATTCGAGAATGTCATATTATATTAGGGTATCGTATAGGATACTATTGAGGCGGGATCACCGACTATTATATGTATATATATGTATCGACTCAGATATTAGGCGGTTTCCTTACCTTTCGATCAGCCTGTTTAGTTTGAGCCTGTAGTGTACTCGTAAATGATGGATTAGATTCGACTCATACATATTTCAAAAACTAACGAATTGTGAGGATTTTAAAGACATGTCAAGAGATACTACGGATATTTCAAAAGACATACCTTTTCTTAAAAACGCCGTAGCCCTTATTTTCAAAACACCACAATTCGTACTATTTCAAATGGCAAAATGGTATAACACAGGTGTAGCGATGTAGATTCCATATTGTTACGTTATTATTCATGTTCCGCATATTATTGTTGCAATTACTATTCATTGCCAATTATCATGTTGTTATCGTCTCAGTGCATGTTTATTGTGTACTTAGTGATTTTAAACCATGCTGTCAGGACACCAGCACCATTACCGATGATGCGTATGTTCCACATACACTTACTTGCCGGCTCACACACATCATCATCGGTAATTTCCATGTCACGTACACTTTAGAAAATACTATTTCATTGATATAGCTTGCTAACTGATAGTTGCTACATGTTATAGCTTTCATATGCTAGTTTAATTATTGCATGATATCAGCTGCATCCATATATTTATTGGTTATGCGGTATTATGGAGATTTATGCCGGTTTTCATTGTTATTGACATGGTAACTTGATGATTTCGGATTCTTCTTGATATTTTATGGATTTGGAAACCGCATGTGAAAGTTTTGTAAACTGATGAACCATTTTAAAGAGAAAAATGTGGTTTTCCTTGATATGTTGAGCATCGTCCACCATAATGTTTTCTCGGTTCTGAGATGTTTTCGAAACCCGATTCGAGGAGTTGGATAAACCGTGTCGGGTAAATGGTGGACCCAGTATGGTACCCCGGGGCAAGAAGCTCGAGTAATAGACGATGAGCCCGGCAGGGACAGACTGCCTACCGGCGATTTTACCTGGCACGGCAGATATCCGGAGGATACCGTTCGTGGTCGTGAGATTGATGATATGGGCCGATTCGGATTGACGGAGCCCGAGGTATTGAGATATTGAGATTTGAGACACTGAGATATATATAGATTTGATGATACAGGCAGTACGGATAGCCGAAGCCTGAGATATTGAGATATTGAGGTTTATGTTTTGTGTCGATGCTTGACACGGATTTGATGTTGATTTCATTGATGATATCTCAATTTATATACATACAGAAATCTCATTAAATAAATAAAAACAGTTCTTTGATTTATGATGTACTTTGTTCTCATTATATGCATCTGCACATCATTTTAGTGATATATTGCTACCTGACATTTGTACATCATATTAGTGACATGTCGTTACCTGAGGCACTGACACGAGTTTCTGGTATTATACTATATGGATTGATGTTACCCTTTACCGTTATATTATTCTTCAGGCCATATAATTATTATTTGAGGATATTACTGATCGTATGACCTAGGATTGCATTATACATATGATTTCTGCTGGTAGATGTTTTCCACTCATGAGTTGGCAAATCACTCCCGTTGTGCCACAGTTCCTTGCAGGTTTTGCCGTACAGGTTTCGTTGCGGCTTTGCTGGCACACTGTTCCTTCCGGGTGATTGCTTTGGTAGGTGGGTCCTTTGCATCAGGATCACCATTGTTTATTTATTATTTCAGTTGTATCTAGAAACTCCATCAACCAGATTGTATATTTGATAGAGATATAAGACCGGACTTGTTATTGTTTCGACCTTAGAGTCGCGCGTTGTATTATTATGTTTTTCATGTTGTTTTGAGTTTCTTTTGAGTTTTGATCCTCGCCCTTCGGCGTTATATATTATACTGATTGTGTGGTTGTGGCCGTCGTTTGACGAAGAGCTAGCTCCCGCTTAGGATGCCTTTTTGTATTTCGTATACTATTCATATTGTATCCCGTTTGGGGGCCAGTATTTACAAAGGAAACTCTGTCGAAATTTTCAAAAAATACTTGAGATTTTAAAAATACATATTTCGGCCTATGTTGTTAAAACTACTTGCTTAAAATGGGTTTTTCCTTCACTCTACTGCTTATTTGGTTTTGATTTCTGGGTTTTGGCTTATTTAGATTACGTACGCCTCGAGACGTTTCGTAATTTAAGTGCCGGTCATGTTCCGTACTTTTCGGGTCGTGACAGATGTCCTCATCCAAGACTTGAGAATTTTTTATTCTTCTTCTTTAGGGTTTTACCCAACTGTCAATCTTGACATTTGAGATTTCTTGGAATTTGATTCCATCATTCACCCCATGAGTTTTTCTAACATGGGGCTCTCTGGAATTTAATCCCACTATTTAGGGGAATTTAATTCCATTTTTTTGCAGAGCTTAGCTCTGATTTGGATCTTAAGAACTTTGGGAATTTTCTTCCCTTTACTGTTTTTGTATGTTTTTCGCCTTTTTTCCAGAAGTTTTGGGGTTTTAATCCCTTTTTTTTTTACAGATTTGAATTTGTTATTTGTTTTAAAGAGCCCGTCTTTCAGGGAATATTGGGAGTTTTTAACTCCAGTGCTCATTTAATGAGCACCATTCTTTTAATGAGAATCCTTTTGGATTCTCACAATGGGCACTTGTCTCATCATTGATGAGCCACCACCTTGATTCTGTGATGCTAGCATTATTTTTATGGCTAACTTTCCACCACGTTTTCTTTTGAGGTACCATAGCTGGTCATCTATATGACATCGAAGAAATTGTCTCCTACGAAGACATCCGTATACAAGGTCGCATTCAAGGCCAGGAGTACACTGATGTTCAATGCGATGAGGTGATGCGTCGCTTTGATGATCGCATCGGTCAATTACTTCTTCGCCGTGCTGCCCTTTTGAAGATTATCGTTGGATCGATCTAGGAAGCGCTTCCTAAGTTTGATGAGGCTGTGCCGCTTGAGGCACTTGATGACGCTGAAGACAAGGTGCATTCAGTATATCTGATGGGTCTAATCTTGAAGAAGCGGAGAGATGATCTCGTCGCTGTTCTGCACCACGTCTTCCAACAGAAAGCGATACTATCCGAGTACCAGAAGATGGAAGACATCAGCGGGGATCCCGAAGCTTGTATTCGGGAAAGAATGCATAAGAAGATGATCAAAGAGCCTAGGAGAGATTTACTCAAGCTTGCCATTAAGTATGAGAATTCCTATCCGAAATTTAGCGTTTTGCCATTGTAGATATTTTGATGATATTTGTTTCTTTCTCTTTCTATTTATCATCCTCAATGTATAAATTTCTTTGAAGTATAAATGAAAAGGCCTCCTTTTTTCTTTCTTCTTTTTTTTACGCCAACACTCACATGTGCTTCGCATGAGGCGTTGTTATATAAAAACTAGTGTCAGCGCTCATGTGTCATGCACATGAGGCGCTGCTGTAGGATTTAATCCTAAAAAACTAGCGCCGGCGTTCACGTGTCATGTACGTAAGGCGCTGCTATAGGATACGAGGGAATCGTTTCACCTTTTTACTCTGGTTTTCAAGAGTCAACTCCTTCTTTTCCCATGCCCGCCTTTTTTTGTCAGAACTAGGAAATAGTTCCACCATGCACAACATTTTCTGTGCCTAGACTTAAATGCTTCTCTTTATATTCTGAAGCAATGTTCTTCTTCTTCACAAGGAAAGAACCATTTTTTTAACAGATCAAGAGTTATGGCTTGTAATTGTCCACATGCTCATCGGCAACCATGGGAGGTGCCTATCGAGAAAATTGTTCCTCGTTTTGCTGCACGCTTGGTGAATCCCGTTCTCACGGATGACTAATGTGACACAGTGATATACGAGCTCCTGACTCATAGAGGCTCTCCTCTTCCCATCGGATCTATTTGGCTCCGGATGATCTTCCTATCCATGCTCGCTGACATTCCCCCTCATCCAGCGGAGATGACTTCGGTGATGCTTGACGCAGCGGAGGACAAGATCGAGTGCTTTCATGAGGCGCATTTGATTACCCAGCCTCTGAAAGGATCGCTCTATTCAGTTGCTAAGGCAGATACAGGCTCAGCGGGCCATCTGGTCTACCTTCGTCGATGGGCACGGCGCTGACCGATGGGAAGCGACTCCTCGCGAAGATCGGCGCTTCGACATGGTTGAGAAGGCTGAGAGGGCTTTAGAAAACGTTATTTATAGTTTTGTAAACCCTTGTATTTTTGATCCCGTGTTTGGTGATCTATTTCCTGTAAAATAAAGTGTTTATTTAAATGTGTTTCTTTATTGTTGACCGCTGAATGTTTCACCCCAGCACATATTCATGTGGGAATCTTGCCTCTGCACATGTACTTTACACTTTACCCTTAGGAGTTTCTGCTGCGTACGAATGCCAAAGATGCGTACATATGTGGCGTGCACACACGCACACATAAATGAGCATACTTTCAACGCTATTTCTCATTCAAATATGCATCTAGATGTATGTGAACACTGGACTGATGTGAGAAAATGCTTCCCCCTATAACCTTGCTTATGGAGGTATACCCATGAGTGATGTAGTGTAGAGTAATGAATAGCATATGGCTGGTTTTCGGTTGGCGTATTGTATATAACTTTTTTTAAAAATTCGACCTTTCTGTTTCTTGATGTCTTTGATCTGGCGCAAAGTAGTTTATGTACTCATTTCGGAGTTTGTAGTTTATTCACTCATTTCGGAGTCTCTAGTTTATGTACTCATTTCGAAGTTTGTAGTTTATTTACTCATTTCGGAGTTTGTAGTTTATTCACTCATTTCAGAGTCTCTAGTTTATGTACTCATTTCGGAGTGTTTTTAGTTCACCTCCCTTGGGTTTACAGGCAAACTTGTCCTAACGTTATATGTAGATAACCTCCATTCTTTTATGACAGAGGACCGTTAGGTTTGTGGTACTAGGGTTTTAGTCTATGGTACCATCGCATTGGCTGATGTATTCCTCGATATGCAGTCTTTAAGCTATTTTTCAAGTAGCCCTGCGACTGTCGTGTCTCTGATCCCTTCGGGGGCTGGACAAGACGTCTCAAGTAATCTCCTTAGGTCATATTACCGTCAGAAGAACAAGCGTTAGGTATTTGCCGTGGAGCTTTTTACTTGAGTTTAGGATCAATTTAGAGCCTCGATGAGTCATAACCACACCCTTATGGGGTGGGATGATCCCCAATAATCTTTTGGCTTTATATATACTGCCGTCAGGACTCGAAGTTAGGAATATGTCGTCATTTCGTTTTTGCTTTGACGATATCGCACCGATTCTTTGCTAAAGTAGGGTGGACATCTGTAGGACCTCTATACTGTATGTACTGCAATTGAAGTCCAAAGCTAGGAATATGCCATTACTCCAATTTCATTTGATAGTTGAGTCCGCATCCTGCAGAAATGATGGGGAACGCCGAGATAATCTCTAGGTTGTATATGAACCATCAAGACTTGGAGCTCCTTTTGAAGAAACGTGATAGGAAAATATGGTTTCCTTTCTTTTATTTGTGCCCATAGATCGTATACAAGAGTCAATATGGACATACTTGCAGAGCAGAAAAGTTTCTTTTTCATTTTTTTTAGTTTTCTGCGATGCTCTATCATTTCAGCTTTTTATATTGTGAGAGTCGCGATTGCCCAATCATTTCGGCTATTTTATTCACGGTGCCCAATCATTTCAGTTATTTCATTTTTTTATTTTTACTCGCTATTTTTTATTGCGAGTTGCCCAAACATTTCGGCTGTTTCATATGCATATTTTTTTGCTCACTGATTTTTATTGTGAGTTGCCCCATCATTTCGGCTATTTCATATGCATTTTTTTGCGACTCGTTGAGTTTTATTACGAGTCAGGAACTTGAGATCTGATACCAATCTTGGTATCAACATTGTTGCAACTGGAATATTACCAGGAGCGAATCATCATTTTCCTTTGTTAATTTGGACAAAGGTGGCTTAGCAAATAGGGTTAGGATCATGTCGACTAACGTTTTTTGACTTTATGAGTCGTAAGGGTCTAATAAAGATATTTCTCCCTATGAGTCGAGAGGATCTTGTTGGTGTATTTTCTCCTTAGGAGTCATAAGGATTCCTAAGTGTGTTTTTCTCTTATAAATCGTAAGGATCTTACGAGAGTATTTTCTTCTTGTAAGTCGAGAGGACTTACAAGTGTCGTTCACTATATAGGGATATTTCTCTCCATTGATGGAACTCGGTTGGAACATATTTTGTTCATGCCCGTGGATTGTATATAAGAGTCAATATCGAACTACTTGTAGGGCAACGATGGCTTAGGAAACAGGTTTAGATCTGTCGCCTAAGGCTTTTGAATTCTATAAACCGTAAGGGTCTCATAGAGGGAATTTTCCTTACGAGTCATGAGGATCCCGTAAATGTAAGTCTACGATAGCGCCCCGGCCGTCTTTCCGAGGCCAAAATGCGGAAACGAAACTTTTTCAAAACTAGAAAACCGGCGCTTGTTCACACCATAATATTGTATTATTATATTCCCCATTCTTATTCTTTTTATAAATAAACAGGTGCTTTTGACGCATATCTGCTACATGTTACAGGTTACAGGTTCTTAGACAGAAAACAGTGCAAACGATGTAAAGACGATGAAAATGTGGACTTTAACCAACAAACAGAGAATCTTGATCAAGCCTACATAAGGAACAATTCACAAAGCAAGATTCAAGACATCAACTCAAAGCGAACGGTTAAAATCCATTGCAAATTGTTCACTGAAGATTTGGAACCAACCTAGAAGCCCAAATGGAAAAAGATATATATAAATAAGAAGCCCAAGCCAACAAGAAGCAACCCAGGAAATTTCACCAAGAGATCTCCCCAAAGGGCCGCGGAACCGCGGCCCAAGCCCACTAATGCCGCGGTTCCGTGGCTATTCAGTGCCCGTGTCGGTGCAAAATTTCTGGGTCGGTGCGTCGGTGCGAGAGTTGGGATTTTTCATGGGCAAATCTGTAATTGCACATGTGCGAGAGTCTGTAACCCTAGTTTCCCTGTTTACTTATAAATTGTAATCACAAATCTGTAAAACATATGCCTCTTTTCAATAAACAAATTCAGATCTGTTCTGTATTATTGCTTGGAGGAAGCCATCAAATTAGTAAGTTAATTTTATTTCTTCGCTTTTAATTCTCTTTTAATTAGAATGTCTTTTAATCCCCTAACGAGCGAGTAATCTCCTCGCTTATTAGGGTTAGCCTTAGGGAAAGGTTTGAGAGATGAGATCTCTCACCCCTTTCATGCCATTCACACCTAAGAATTAGAACTCCATGCATGCATGCACACCCCGCACCCTACGGCATCCTACCCCTCGAGGTAACGATGACACCGTAGTGTAAAGGCCCGGTTGCGCGTGTTTCCCATGGAAGTTAGGGTAAGTATCGATAAAGGAAGGATAAGAATCTAGAGGAAGAAACATCTTCCCAAAAGATTCTAATCCACTTTATTGATAATTACTATAACATCTAATAGATATAAAATAAGGCATTGAAAGCGGTGAGGGAACCTTTAATCTCCCAACTTCCCCTAAGCCTAACCCTAGCAAGACTTTAATTTAGATTAATTTAGTTTATTGATAGATCTAGGTTTTTTAGACATAATAAATCAATCCAAACAACATTTGGAATCAACTCGTAAAAACACGTAAGAAAATTACACATCTCTGTGGATCGACCCGTATTCACCGGCTAGCTGCAAAGCGACGCCGTTTCTGATTACGGTAAACAAGTATATTTTTGGACAAAATCAAATGGCGCCGTTGCCGGGGATGGCGTAAAAATTTTTCTGTGTAATTTCGGGTTGATATAAATTTTAAAAAAATTATAAAAATCTGAAGGAAAAAAAAAAAGAAATAAAAAATTATCAATTTTGATCTGTTTGAAGGGTGTATCTTTTGAATCTTGCAGGAACAGCGAAGAATCGCGAATCTGAAAATTTACAGAGGGTAAACCAGAAAAAATCATATCAGAACAGAGAGCAAATATCGTAACAGAGCAGTACAAATTTTTCCAGAGCGTGATCCCTTCAGAAGGCCGCGTTTCCGCCGCAAAAGAGGGTCTCAGACCACGGTTCCGCCGCGCAATTGCCACGTCAGCGCACCAAATTTTCTGGGTTTGTTTCTTCTCCTCCCCTCTGCAACCTACCATATATCTTTTGTGAAAATTTTCTGCAGGAATTCTTTGCGCTAAAAATCTTCTCTCCCCTTCTAAATAACAGATTTTCTGCAGGTTTCTTTGCGCCGCGCTAAAAAATTGATTGCAAGTGAATTTACAGTTTTGCATAATTTAATCGGACTTTAAGGAGCTAATTGACCAAACTCAGATTGGGTGGGGATTTCACCACCCTTCCCAGGACCCCAGAAAACACTTAAAGCATTTGCATTGACCACAATTAATTAAAAAATACTAGACTCAGACCTAAGGACATCGAGCTCAATAGAAAAAGGACTAGTATAGGCATTGACCGTTTATCCTAACTGACTTTGCGGTGTCTAGGCAAGTGTGTCTAGGCTAGTGGTTATTAATTAGGCCCACTATTGTGGTTCCTTCCCACTTACCTGGCACTTACCTGGCCGTAATTGTCGATGAAGAGGCGGTTTGAGGTCCTATTTCTAGCCCTAGTTAGGAGCTGTCTAGCAGACCTAGGTGACCCTAGATCTAGGCCTGATTGTGCATGTGTGGTTGATACATTTGTGTCACAGGTCCATTTTCAAAAAAAAAACCTCTTTGCAAAACTCTCACATAAATATAAAAAAAAAAATCTTTTCAAAACTTGCAACTTGTCGCTAAAGAAAACTTGCAACTCACTTCCATCACTTCTTCTCATTGACGTTATCTTACCTCCACATTCTGTTTTTCAAATTTTTTTTCTGACTACACTACCCCTTTAGTGTATGTCACTTTGGACTAGGGATACTAACGCCCGATTAGTCCGTGTTTCGTTGGTACCGACCGACGAACCTTTCGACACCGAAGTCGAAATTCCCTCCATTTCCTTACCTCCACCTTCAAATTCTTCTTTCGAAGGTATGTCGGGACACAACCCCAACGGGATTGATTCCACCTCCGTTAGGTGCGAATAACCCGAATCTTCTGCCTGTTGTAGCGCCCGCACGAATCGCGCTCCAGGATCTCTTCTACCCCGTCCGCACTTCTTTACCTACCTGTCTTTCACCCCCACCGGCAAATGGGGACAATTTTGAAATAAAACCACATTTCATCAATATGCTGCCAAAATTTCATGGTTTGGAATCTGAAGATGCATATATCTTTATCAATAAATTCCAAAATGTGTGCGCTATGATGAAAACGAGCCAATTAAGTGATGACGCTATAAGGCTAAGGGTTATTCCTTTTACCTTATGTGACCTAGCCGAGAAGTAGCTATACAGCACCGCATCACATTCCATTAGAAATTAGGACGAGTTTGTGAAAGCTTTTCTAAAAAAGTTCTATCCTCATCACAAAACTGCTAGAATCCGTAACGAGATTATACAATTTACACAGCTTCCTTCCGAACCATTTTGGAAGTGCTTCGAGAGATTTAAAGACCTACTTGTTCAATGCCCTCATCATGGGATCGAAAGTTGGCAACTTTGCCAAACATTATACGAGGCATTGAACTCGGCAACGAAGCAGTTGCTAGAAACCATATGTCAAGGTCATTTTCTCTCTAAGTCTAGCGACGAAGCGTGGCAGTTTCTTGAGGATCTTAGTGAGCAAACAATTCAGTGGGAGAGTACCAAGACCACATCATCTTCTTCTATTGGTCAATCTAGGGCAGGCATACATCAAGTAGATATGTCGATTGCTATGAAGGCCGAGATGGCCGCACTTATGAAAAAGCTAGAAGCCATTGAGACCAAAATCTCATCGCCTTCTCCTGCCCCTGTTATGCCTCCACGAACTATTTATGCTTGTTGTATGGATCCATCGCATCTAACCGAAGAGTGTCCTTATAATGCATCTACTCAAGGACAGGATCAAGTCAATGCTGCATTTCAGCAACGACAAAGAAACGATCCGTACTCTTCGACATACAATCCGGGGTGGAGGAGTCACCCAAATTTCGCTTGGAACCAAAATCAACAATTCCAAGGAAATAACAATTTTCAAAGACCTCCTCCTCCAAAACAATAACAAGCACCTTCACAAAATCAAAACCAGCAACCTTTCCAACAACAACCTTATACAAATCAAACGAACAACTTGGTTCAACCAAATGATGATAAGGTTATCTCGCTAGAAAAAAGTCTAGATGCATTTCTCAAGCAATCTAAAGAATCCGCAGCAAGATTTGAAAATTATGTTCAGTCTTTGATGCATAACAATGCCTCACACGATCAAAGTATCAAATCTATTTATGCACAAATTGCACAATTAACTGCTGCGTTGAGCGAGAGAGAAAAGGGAAAGCTTCCATCTCAACCATTGCCAAATCCCGGTCACACACAAAACGCATATCACAATCACAATGTAAATACGGTGACCACGTTGAGATCCAGAAGAGTGTTGCAGAATAATGTGGGAACTAATGATGGCATCCCCGCCGGTGGTTCTTCTTCTTCTTCTTCTCCATCGTCATCTTCCCCTTCTTCATTTTCTTCACTTTCTTCTTCACCTTTTTCTTTAGAGCCTATTCTCCACCCTTCACATGGCTCTACTTCTTCTAACTCGAATGGACCCATTTCTCACAACACGAACACATCCACACTGGGATCCGTTCCTACTCCACATTCTACTCCACAGACATTTGACTCAACAAATTTTCAAAATGCTCCATTTCCAAACAGGTTGAGTCCCAATAAACCAACTGCACAAGTGGAGAAGATTGTGGAGTTATTTAAGCAGGTTAGCATAAATATACCTCTCTTGGATGCAATCCAACAAGTCCCTTCATACGCGAAAATCTTAAAGGGCTTATGCACCTCGAAGAGAAAGGCATCTCAAGTACCCAAGAAAGTGCTAGTAGCTAGTGCAGTGAGCAATGCTATTAACCACCCTCAAACCTTACCCCAAAAACGAAAGGACCCCGGCTGCCCTACGATTTCAATCACAATTGGGGATAAGAAAATTAATCGAGCACTTTTAGATCTTGGGTCTAGTGTTAACCTGCTCCCCTACTCCGTGTACGAACAATTAGGGGTTGGAGAGTTGAAACCCACTCGTTGTACTCTCCAAATGGCTGATTGATCAATCACTCATCCAAGGGGTGAGCTAGAGGATGTGTTGATCAAAGTTGGGGAGTTCATATTCCCCGTTGATTTTATTGTTATGGATACACAACCTGTTGCTAACCCACAGAACCAAATTCCGGTGATCCTCGGTCGACCATTTTTGGCCACTTCCAATGCTGTAATAAACTGTCGCAATGGCTCCATGACTCTATCCTTTGGGAAGATGTCTAGTGAGTTCAATATTTATAGGATGGGAAGTCTGCCCCCCATGCCTAAAACTAGTACACGAGAAGTTTGCTCTGTTCACGAAATTACGCAGGAGGACTGCGAGCTTGAAAGATTCTTGTTTGATGAAAACAGTTTTGACGCCACTAGTGCGTCCCTCCTTGAGCCTACCACCGTTGACACAACCGATATGGATTATGAATGTTTCACTTTTTCGGATGATGACGACTCACAGCCCGAATATGAGTCTTTTGAATTTGTGGATGAGTTAGTTGAACCATCCGAATCGGTTGTTTGCAGTGATTTCGAACCTGTGTTGGAGTCCTTTGAGTTCGAGGTAGATTCCGCAATGATTCTTTCGCCTCCGAAACTCGAACTCCTGTCCTTACCGCCTCACCTTAAATATGCTTACATAGGTGAGAATGAGACTTTTTCCATTATAATATCAGCCTCTCTAGCCTTCGAGCAAGAGAACGCTATTTTAAAAGTCTTACAAGATAGGCGGTAAGTTTTTGGTTGGACTATGGCGGACATCGAGGAGATCAGTTCCATTATAATTGAATATCATATGCAATTGATGGATGATGCAAGTCAATAGAGGACCCACAGGAACATTTTGGGGGTATTGTGGTTAGTCAACCTCCTCCTTTAGAAGTTGAACCACCCCCATTTCTTTTAATAAGCTACGAGAATGCCAACATTCCACTGATTGCTGATCATTCGCATTCTCGTTTTGATTCATCACCACCTCATGTCTATTCACCTCCATACCTTCCATACCACCACTTCTATCTTCCCCAATTCTTTATGGATCGCTACGACTTATTCTTCCACCAACTGATACTCTTTACTGATAAATTTTCCAACTGGTTGGTGTTAACGTTTGGTCTATACAAGGTTTGGCAGTAATGTCTAACATAGTTTAAATGAAGTTTGGGGGAGGGCCTTTCTGTATATATTTTTGTTTTTCTTAACAATAAAAAAAATTATAAATAAATAAACAGGGAAGTGCCGGTATTTTGACCCTCTTGGTTTAGCATGACAGTGAGGACACTGTCAAGTTCAAGTTTGGGGGTATGCTCGGTACGTCTTCTTCCTTCGCATTCATTTGTACATATTTTTGCATTTGCATACTTATTTGAAAACTCATAAAAATTGAAAAATTTTGAAAAATTATAAAAATAATTGTATTCAATTTTGGCCTTATTTGACTAGAGTTTGACATATAGGTTAACTAGCTAGGAGCAACTAGATCTTAAACTTAGTGAATTAAAAACCCTAAAAATAACATTCCTTAAAGTTTAACGGTAGAAAGTACATGCCTTGTAGTTTATTTAGAAATAGGCAAATTTTGGGTTCACTTCTTGGACTAAGTCGAAACAAGGGAAGAGTATTGATGTTCTTATTAGAGTATAAGTTTGGAAAATAGTTCCTAGCTTAAGTCTAGATTCTGAAAATGTATACCCTACAACTTGCACAATCACGCACCTTGAAACTTGGAATAGTAGAAGAGACCTTGAAATGCTCTTGTCTAAAAGTCCTTAGTACAATGAAAATAAATGAAAAAAAAAGTGAATAAAGGAAAAAAATGGACACTGGTTTTTATGATTACTTAAGGCTGTAAAAATAGAAAAATCTTTAGCGAGGGTGCTTCATCACCTAGTGCCTTAGACCAACTAGTTTGGGAGTCACTGCTAAAAGCCTTGGGTATTGCAAAACTAGGAAGTACGCTTTAAAGTGCTAACGCATCTTGTAATCGGTTGTTGGTACCTCAAGAAGTATTAACAGTCGCATGAAGGATGTGTAAGCAAAATTCAAAATTCACGAATTAATAAGTGCTTTGGACAATGGACGAGAGTACGATTGCTTGATTTGAATTTCCAAGTGTAGGGGTGATATTTACACACACGTAGGGATATGTGATTAGAGTTTAGATAAGAGAAAGGGATGAAAGATAGAACTTGTATCTTTAGTAGAGTTGATAGAAATTTCTAAGTAGAAACCCTAGAAGGAAGACTTAAGAGATGCCGAAAGCTAAGTAGGTCTACATAACATATAATCTTAAGTTAAATAATGAGGAAGTGTGAAGAATGTGGGTAGATAATTTGCGAATTAAAAGATAATAGAATTCCTTGTTAGAAAACCTAATTGGAGAACAAAAGTCGAAAGGCCGAATTGATAGGATTTTGTGGGTGTAATCCGCTGAAAACCCTCAGGAGACAACACTCCTCCTACTAGGGACACCTAGAGGTTTAACGGCTTGTTGCACGTGCTCAGTGCAATCGCGTTTCCCTGCGAAAGTGCGGTTAGGTTAGGATTTTAGTGAATAAAAAATAAGTTTGCTCGAGGACGAGCAAAAGATAAGTTTGGGGGTATTTGTTCACACCATAATATTGCATTATTATATTCCCCATTCTTATTCTTTTTATAAATAAACAGGTGCTTTTGACGCATGTCTGCTACATGTTACAGGTTACAGGTTCTTAGACAGAAAACAGTGCAAATGATGTAAAGACGATGAAAATGTGGACTTTAACCAACAAACAGAGAATCTTGATCAAGCCTACATAAGGAACAATTCACAAAGAAAGATTCAAGACATCAACTCAAAACGAACGGTTAAAAATCCATTGCAAATTGTTCACTGAAGATCTGGAACCAACCTAGAAGCCCAAATGGAAAAAGATATATATAAATAAGAAGCCCAAGCCAACAAGAAGCAACCCAGGAAATTTCACCAAGAGATCTCCCCAAAGGGCCGCGGAACCATGGCCCAAGCCCACTAATGCCGCGGTTCAGCGGCCATTCAGTGCCCGTGTCGGTACAAAATTTCTGGGTCGGTGCGTCGGTGCGAGAGTTGGGATTTTTCATGGGCAAATCTGTAATTGCACATGTGCAAGAGTCTGTAACCCTAATTTCCCAGTTTACTTATAAATTGTAATCACAGATCTGTAAAACATATGCCTCTTTTCAATAAACAAATTCAGATCTGTTCTGTATTATTGCTTGGAGGGAGCCATCAAATTAGTAAGTTAATTTTATTTCTTCGCTTTTAATTCTCTTTTAATTAGAATGTCTTTTAATCCCCTAATGAGCGAGTAATCTCCTCGCTTGTTAGGGTTAGCCTTAGGGAAAGGTTTGAGAGATGAGATCTCTCACCCCTTTCATGCCATTCACACCTAAGAATTAGAACTCCATGCATACACGCACACCCCGCGCCCTACGGCATCCTACCTCTCGAGGTAACGATGACACCGTAGTGTAAAGGCCCGGTTGCGCGTGTTTTACATGGAGGTTAGGGTAAGTATCGATAAAGGAAGGATAAGAATCTAGAGGAAGAAACATCTTCCCAAAAGATTCTAATCCACTTTATTGATAATTACTATAACATCTAATAGATCTAAAATAAGGCATTGAAAGCGGTGAGGGAACTTTTAATCTCCCAACTTCCCCTAAACCTAACCCTAGCAAGACTTTAATTTAGATTAATTTAGTTTATTGATAGATCTAGGTTTTTTAGACATAATAAATCAATCCAAACAACATTTAGAATCAACTCGTAAAAACACGTAAGAAAATTACACATCTCTGTGGATCGACCCGTATTCACCGGCTAGCTGCAAAGCGACACCGTTTCTGATTACGGTAAACAAGTATATTTTTGGACAAAATCAGCGCTATCGTGTACTTAAAACCCGGATCGAACCATTAAGCTACAACTAGCTATTTAGAGAAGGGATAGAATGCTATACCGATCGATCCGTGTCCTTCGGTCTTTGGCCACCATCCCAAGCTCCCCGCGGCAACTCTGTCTCGATATCCTCGTCGGAAAGGGCACCACATCTACGATTCTTTTTACGGGCTCCCGCTTCATCCAAAGCAACTCGGGCACGAAGTGTGCTAGCCGACGTGTCCAAGGTGTTGTAGAGAATGTTTGTGATCACTTGTCTCTTGCATCCATTGCTTGGATGGAGGTTAAAGATGAAGCCATTGATGGAGATAATGAGCTAAAGGAAGAAGAAGAAGAGGAGAGATCTTTTCTTTTTTTTTTCTTTTGTTGTGATAGAATGAGAGTGAGAGAGAGTGCTCTAGCATGAAAAATACAAGACCAACACTACTCATAAGGCAGCCCCTCTCTCTCCTCTCATCATATCAACACAAATCAATCCACCAATGTGACATTTTTCACAAAAAAGAGACCATGAGTCATAATATATGTCCATGTCACATTAATGCATCTCATGATGAATTCTAGCTCATTATTTCCACCATCCAAACATTAATCCAAATGTTTGGTCCAACAAAAAGATCCGGCAACATCTAAAGTAAACTCGTGACGGATCACAAGGATACCCCTCACCTGTATATACATACCTGCATCCGCATTCCGACTGAATGCGAATGCGATGAAACTAAAGTAATCCAACAAATCTAATACTAGGATCCGGCTTAAACCAAATACCACTAGTATGATCCGTCCGATCATGATCCATGCAATACCGCACGTATAAGATTGAACCCTGCCATATATCATACGGCCTCTACAACGTTTCACCCGAAACTTGAGAAACTGTCTGTAGGGGACTCTAAAGACTCGTCAATACTTTGGCTGTGGATTTAACCACTAGCACGTCAGAGGTATTAGCCGTACGTAACGAGCTACTAGGTATCGACCAAAAGGGAGGTCGATGAGCGAACTCATCCTGACACCCTACTGAGCCTGTCAGTGACAATATCCGTACAGTCCGGTCCGTTCGCCTATGAGCATCGCATGGCGGGCCTAGGGGGTTGGTAAAAGTCAGACCCCTAAAAGCGGTACAAGTCTTGTCGGAGTGTAGCCCAGAACACCCTGAGATACTACTGGAATACCTACCAGTAAATCTCCTGCCTTGGCCAAGGACTTCGTGTAATGGCTCTCCTAGACACAGCGCGACCTCACCCCCAATACCGGGAGAGACGAACCCCTGCCGATCCGCTCACTGCCTCCATGTGGCTCGGGACTGTACCCAACTAAAACCTGTTTGCACGACTCCTTTGAGCCATGGTAGGGTAGTAATCAAAGCACAGTGGGAACTCACACGAGACAAATGACGATCTCAGGTCGATGAACTAACCTGTACACATGTCACCAGGGAACTGCTATCTGACGTCAGGTATAATACCAACTAGCATGTTCCCGGCGAGTCTTGTCCGGTGTACTCATAACCCAATGAGCACCTGTATACATCTTAGGTGAACCAACTGACACCAGTGGCTTGTGAGACCGGCCACCGCCCCTCGTCGGGGTCTCGACTGTATACACTAGTCTACTCTGTAGTATCGATGCCCTATCTCGAAAACTCCTACGACTAGGGACCTTTTAAAGATGTGCTTATAGACCCCAGCTCCTACGTATATGATCGTCATCATACTGTTGGCCGTTAAGCAAGAATCTTAAGGGCTCTATCAACGTGTAATAGCGACCTGCAAGGTCACCTAAAGCAGTACACGATGATAAAAATAAACCAGATAGCATACTATCATCTTGAGTAAGACTGTCCTACCGGTACAGGTCCTCCCTCAATCATTGCAATCACATGCCTGTGATCCAATAATTGACACTGAGGGCACTATATCCAACAATCTCCCACTTTCACTCAAGGCTAATTATTGCGATGTCGCATACTCACAGCCCGTGTGATACCGAACACCCAACTCCTCTACTAATCAGTCTCACAAAACCTGTTTGCGAAACTAATGCGTTCGAGGAATAGCCTCAGTGAGTGGTTCCGCCCTGATGTTTCTTTCTATGTCTCTCTTCATCTCAAGTTCACGGAGAAAGTCATCTCCCGAAATGAGTAATACATGTCTTAGAATATGTCTGGATATCTGATGGGACCTAGTTTATAAATGAACTCCAAATCTATCGTCAACTGAAACCAATCAGTATCCTGCGCCATGCCTCCCTCAGTTTCCGCTTGGACCACCTGTCCAAAATACTCCTCCTCGTCAGAGGGAAAACTATAACTCTGACAGCCACTCTGTCATTCAGGTCACCTTGCAAGCCTGGAATGATAACCGTCTCCCGAAGAAGGCTGCCGTTATCATATCCCTAGAACATCCACTTATGTTCTAAAACTGCTTCCGAATGTTTCTCCAGGATTGGATCAATATCTTATTGCATCTACTGCAAAAACAACATCTGGTGTGGTACTTAACATCTCATGATTGACTCAATTGCCTAAGCAAGCGATCTGCCAATCATGTACATCCCTCTCCCCTTTAGTCTGTAAGACACCTTTAGAGAGGGTGACTCCATCACCTGCAGGTACACTACCATGCCTGGAGTCGTCCATTCTAAATACTTTTAGAATGTTGTCTAAGTACCCTGATTGGGAAACTATCCAAATCTAGATCTAAAACCATAGATCTAGTAACCAGAATATCTGATATAATATCCAAATCCTATGTGGAGAAACCACTGTGTGACAACCAAAGTATAACCGATCGTAGTATAAGAATTTCACTTCCTACTCTGTATATGTCATCCAAATACCAGGACATCACACCCTACTACCTTCTTAACAGATCCATCCCTTATTCTGATGAATTCAAACCTATGACTGTCACATCAGAAATAGATGATCTATCTCCGCTATTTCTGCTTTAGTCTATAAATAGACATAAGCTACTTGTCCACTATGCTTCCGCTGCTCCAACTGACTACGATAACCCTCTGGCAGAATAATATACACGTGCACTTCTAAAGCCAGTTCAGAACGACGCTATACTCATCCTCCTGCCGGGTCTCATAGCCTGGAACAACAGTAGTGTCAAGTCTGGGTAAACAAGAACCTCCCTGCCACCGTTCTTGAGGCTACCGGAGTACATCTCGGGTGCCTGAGGTTACCCACCTTATCTGCGGAGTGGCCAATGGAATGTCAAACCAGATTGAATCTTTACGTCCTTATCAAATTTTCAGTAATCGTTTGCGGTTCTGAAATCACTTCCAGTTCTTCCATACTCCCACTACTGTTTTCTGAAAAAAAATCCATTTTACTAAAACTGTGGCGAGTCAAGAACAATGTCACTATTGATCTTCCAGATGGTAGAAAGTCAACCCTCGTCATAGCCCGAGTCAACCCACAAACAGCTATTACAGAAACGTGCCTTGAGTTATCCAGAGTCTGGTTTTAAGCATAAGCCGGAAAACTCCCCGTACCTTAACAATGTTAAGATATGAACTATTCTATATCCAATATAAAAACAGAGGCACTGATTTAATTGGAACCAGATTCAAATCATGCAGCTATCTCCAGTGCATGTCAACTAAATGGAGAGAGGCCGATCAGCATTACTCAACTTAGGAGTGCTTCCAATTATGAGTAACTTGAAAGAGAAACAAGTTCTCTTAATCATTACTATTAACTGAATACCATACACAAGTATCTACATTTTTTATCACTTTGAAGAATCCCTATACTTGCAACGCCCGGTTCTCTACTTTATTCATATACCTATAACTTCTCAAAACTTAGACCTTGCATTTCTACGAAACACATGTCTAAGAACTAGAGAAGTCACAAGTAAACAGAACAAAGTACGAGTACCAACCCCTCTGTCCTCATGGACACTGGCCAACATACAATACTCTGTATAAGTCCTCTGAGTTGAATAACTCAAACCCTGTGTGTCGTAGGTTGAAAACTGTACTATGGTTATGAAGAATTACACTGCTGTTTAATGCCCCTTATCTAACCATCCACTGATATAGGTAAATGTCATAGACATAATTTCAAAAAGTTATATCTCACTTTATAAAAATAAACGTACATATATATCAATTTGAAATTGGTGCATTACAACGGATATTCAAAACCAAATATTTGCCGTCCGGCAAACAACCCAGGTGATTTCCTCAAATATCACCAATTACAACGAATCCCGATATAATGAGGATGATCACCCAATTACCAATAACTTACTCCCACTCATCATCTGAAAAACCATACAGATGTGAGAATCAAACCTGGTAAATATATACCCTGGAGCAAGTGCTAATTGGGAAATCAGTTTTCTTTTAACATTACACAGTGAAACTGAAACATTGAAATGTTTCGTAGGGGTATCCGGGTATTCCTAGTAATGCCTCTTCCATTATCCAGATTCACAACTGTAACCGTATATTTCTTTGCCCTCTCTCCAAATCCCTTCATATGTCTTTAGTCATTACCTCCTGTACACCCCTCTTAGGCTAAATGGTTTTCTTCCTTCCCTACCTTTCAGCACCAGCCTGTGGTTTGGAAGAAGACTATCCAATAAGCGTAATAGGTGTACTGTCCTAATCCTAGGAGCACTCACAACCCGAGAGAAGGTAATGATAAAAGACAACTGAATAAAACCTTATTCCTATTTCTCCTGAACCAGAATCCATCCCCGAACTGGAACAAGTTCCTTCGAGTTCGTATATAACCATACGATGGAGTATCCAAATAACTGTGGATCTTCATAGTGATACAGAGTGTTCTGGAGAAATACAAAGGTGATGTAGGATTGGCGAAGAAATACTTAGTTTGGTCGTGAATAGCAGTCGCAATTTACTTTGCCCTCTTACTAATCCCTTTATTTATCTTTACTTAATACCTTCTATACACCGTTTAGGCTAAATGGTTTTCTTCATTCCCTACCGTTCGGCACCAGCCTATGGTTTGGAAGAAGACTATCTAATTAGCGTAATAGGTGTACTGTCCTAATCTAAGGAGCACTCGCAACGTGAAAGAAGGTAAAAGGAAAAGACAACTGAATAGTCCTATTCATTTTCTCCAGAACCGGAAACCATCCTCGAATCTGGAACAAGTTCCTTCGAGTTCATGTATAACCATACGATGGTTTTATCCAATGGAAGTGGACGTTCGTAGTAATACGGGGTGTTCTGGAGAAAAGGGTAAAAGTAGGAGTGGCAATGAGGTATGCAACTCTGACAATCCAAAAGCCAGTGTTTAAGAAGGTTCGGTCAACTTGGTCACTGAGTCATAGTCAGGGGTCGGGCCATGATCGCTGCCAAAGAGAGAGAAAAGAAACACTCTGCGTGCATTCTAAACTAGATCAGAATGGTTATCAATTTATCTAATCAGGAAACCTCCCACTGTACCGTCAAATTCTCCTCCAAACCTTAAAGAAGAATTAGTCGGGATCACCCGAGGAGCAAACCAACTCATCAGTGGGAATCAGGATCCAACTATCATCGCATGATAACGTGATGGAATCCACTCACGTTATCACACTCCAGAAGGTATGTGCATATCTGGCAAGTTTCAGTTTCTTTAGAAACTCTCGATGTGATTTTTACCCCATGCTCTTATGACCTTGACGAAGGTCAACAAATCATAAGTCACATGTCAAGTTCTACCCGTCATTGTCCAGGTTAATTTGAACCCACCCGTACAAGCCCTTAACGAAGGCTAACAAGGCTATACGACTGTCCCAAACCAACGCATCTATTTATGCAGCAGAAGGGTAACAAACAGCTACCATTCACTATGCCTTGACGAAGATCAACAAACATAGCATGATACTAAGTGCTACCCGTCTGAAATGACGAAGGGCTACGAATGGTTTTGGCGAAAAATATTTAACGTAATAAACTTGATATCGTTGAAGGAACCGGATAGCTTTTTATAAAAATATAGTGACGAAAACCTTTGCTAAAGAGGTCACTCCCGGTGAAGGGATCTCGGCTCTTTCCCCGTAGAATGAGGTGCAGGATATTCTAACTGAATACCACGATGCAAAGCAAAAAGGCAATCAGCTATAGTGAAGTTATTACCCTGACGCAAACTTCTGTCCAAGGGGTCGCTCCCGGTGAAGGGATCTCGGCCCTTGCCTCGTCGACTGAGGTGTTGGATATTCATAACCGAATACCACTGTGCAAAACAAAAGAGAACATCCTTGCAATAACAGCTTTTTTGAAAAATGTTCCAACAACATCAGAATAGGTTTGTTTAGCTTGCATTGATCTGAATCAACGCAGTCCTATCAATTGATCACACCAATAAAGAACGAAAATAATTATGTACATGTATGCCATCCGCATTCGCCACTGGGTCCCGTCATCACCCGTTAGGTTACTTAACTAACGACAGAGCGGGGACTGGACTAGCGCGGGTGTAAAACATATACAACATCTACTAGTATATATATCAATATATAATAATCGCTCAAGGCGTGATAAAATGCAACATCACAGAAATGTAATAAGCATCACAGAATAATACAGATATCTGGGATCCCCGGGTTTCATAGAGCCGCTACTGAAACCCGACATTCCTCTGGTCGTGTGGATAGCCTGTGCAATGAAATCCAAGACCCCTACGGGCGCGGCAAGTTACCCGCCAAAACCTGAAGTGAGGCAGCCCCCTTCAACAACGTGAATGGACCACCCAGCACTTCACGAAATCCGGTAACTTGAGCACCCCTCCTTGGGTCAACCTGTACCCCCTACGAGTGCGGCGAATAGCCTGCCAATTCTAGAGTAAAGCCCCCTCCGTCTCAATGCCATGAGATGCGGGCTCGTTGCCCTCTAGAACCCGGCTATCCGTGCACCCCTCCGTGGGGTAATCCTAGTACAGAAAGTAAAATATATACAACGGGTACATCGACCTCAGCCCGGTCGTGCCCCAAAAGAATAATATACAAACAGGCAGTAACGGCAGTCCACATGTCGGACGCTCGCCCCGCAATATCAAATGTACATATACAACCAAACTGTACAACCATTGCATCTAGGCTATCCACCACGACAAATCCGCAACATCACAGCAAAACACAGAACATCAACGTGAATGTCACGTTCGCAAATCCGTCTAAAAGGGCTATAGCAGTTAGATAGGATTTACCGATCAAGTGACATTCACGGTCGCAGATATAATGTAAATACTGTGAACTAACATGTTTAAAATTTTCGATCGACAAAAATTCCCGAAGTGGGCCCCAAGTACAACTGTAGCACTCAAAATAAATCTGGGCCCAAACAGAATATACCAAAAGCCCTATTTCCAAGTCAGAGACTCCTGTAGAAAATTTGGTGCAGCAAAGAGTTAGTACGGCGGCGGAACCGCGGCCAATGCATAGGTATGGCCGCGGTTCCGCGGTGGTAGGGTAGTAATCAAAGCACAGTGGGAACTCACACGAGACAAATGACGATCTCAGGTCGATGAACTAACCTATATACATATCACCAGGGAACTGCTATCTGACGTCAGGTATAATACCAACTAGCATGTTCCCGGCGAGTCCTGTTCGGTGTACTCATAACCCAATGAGCACCTGTATACATCTTAGGTGAACCAACTGACACCAGTGGCTTGTGAGACCGGCCATCGTCCCTCGTCGGGGTCTCGACTGTATACACTAGTCTACTTTGGAGTATCGATGCCCTGTCTCGAAAACTCCCACGACTAGGGACCTTTTAAGGATGTGCTTATAGACCCCAGCTCCCACGTATATGATCGCCATCATACTGCTGGCCGTCAAGCAAGAATCCTAAGGGCTCTATCAACGTGTAATAGCGACCTGTAAGGTCACCTAAAGCAGTACACGATGATAAAGATAAACCAGATAACATACTATCATCTTGAGTAAGACTGTCCTACCGGTACAGGTCCTCCCTCAATCATTGCAATCATGTGCCTGTGATCCAATAATTGACTCTAAGGGCACTATATCCAACAGTAAATGTATTTTCTCTTTAGGAGTCGTGGGGACTCCCAAGTATATTGTTCCTTTGTGAGTCGTAAGGATCTCATGCAGGTTTGTATTTTTAACGAGTCCGCGCCCTCTCGGGTTTTCACTAACTCACTGGCAGTCCTATTGTTTTTACTCATGGCGCCCTTTCAGGTTTTCATCCATGCACATTTCGCTTGTGGACATACCTTTTTCTCTTAAGCGGCCCGTAAGGTAACGCACCATTAGCTATAGGCCCCAGTCTCCTTCAAAGGACTACCATGTAGGATATGAGAGAGTTATGAATTGTTTACACCCTTAGACTGTATACGGTAATGTTAAGAATATGTATACCCTAGAGGCCATTATTGTATAATATAGTAGATGCTTGGACATATATATAAAGGACTTTCTTGCTCGACATAATAGTATGCTATCTGGTTGCTCTTTATTTTAACATGTACACGAGTATTATTATATTGTCTCTCTTATTCATGTTGATAAAGCGCTTAGGATGTTGGCTTGACTACCAGGACTATGATGCAGATCATACTAGTAGGGCTTGAGTAGTTCACAAGTACATCCTTTAACAGTTCTTAGTCGAGGGGATATCGAGACAGGGCATCGATATTTCAGAGTAGACTAGTGTATACGTTTCTTGATCTTGTATGGGGCGATGGTTGATCCCACATGTTAGTTATATGTATGCCCTAGAGGCCATTATTATACATATGATGTATTTTATAGTGGATGCTTGGACATATATAGGGAGGACTTTCTTGCTCGACATGATAGTATGCTATTTGGTTGCTCTTTATCTTAACATGTACTCTTATTGTCTCTCTATTACATATTGAGAAAGCCATTAGGATGAGTACTTGACTACCAGTATTATGATGCAGATCATACTAGTGGGGCAGATGTAGTCGGTAAGTACATCCTTCAAATGTTCCTAGTCATGGAAGTATCGATACGGGGCATCGATATTCCAGAGTAGACTAGCGTATACGCTTTTCGACCCATATGATGGGTGATGGATGATACCATATCCATTGGTGTTTGACATCAGAGATGGTTATGGGTGTTCGGTGTACCCAGTCTCCACTGAGCACCCGTATACGTTGCTTAGTGAGTGGTAACATTCTGCAATTGCTTAAAAAAAATTTTAGACACTCTGAAAATTTCGACAGAAACTAGGTTATAGTTTCGGGTGTTTCGGGGTTGTTTCGGTTTCTTAATTCTACAAATATCGTCTAATTCTCTAGCATGTCTCTGATACCACTCATTTTCTTCACCTCCCAAAAAGCCAGTGAGCTTGAGGAAGGAGATGAAGAAGAAGCAACCATTCAACACTAGTTTTTCCCATGGTTGCTTCTTCTTCATCTCCTTCCTCAAGCACACTGGCTTTTTGGGAAGTGAAGAAAATGAGTGGTATCAGAGACATGCTAGAGAATTAGATGATATTTGTAGAATTACGAAACCGACACAACTCCGAAACACCCGAACTATAACCTAGTTTCTGTCGAAATTTTCAGAGTGTCTAAATTTTTTTTAAGCAATTGCAGAATGTTATATGAGATGTAACATGAACACCACAGAAATTTGAGCTCCCTTCGCCGGATTTTGGCCGACGACATGAAGGGAAAATCCGGCCTTGCCGGTTCTTTGATGAGTTCTAGGCTTCAATTTTTGCAGGTGTTCCAGTCTCTGGGTTTTGGTGTTTCAGGTGTAACTTGTTTTTACTGATATTGCATGTGATGTTATATTTCTGTAAAGGCAATTCAGAGTGTTTCGTAGTCGTAATTCTAACATCGTTTCGGGTATTTTAGACGACGTTAAAAAGTTCGAACGGATATCAATAACCCATTTTCTCCCTCGCTGGAAATTTTCCAAGAGTTGAATTTTTCTAAGTTTAAGATTTTCAGAAAATCATGCAGGTGATTCTGTGGACTCTCTAGAAGAACGAAACCCTAACTCGATTCTGTGACCGTCGGAACCGCTACCAAACCCTACGGTTTATGGTAGTTCCGCGGTGCCATAGGTGAGGAACGGGTTGACCTTTCTACGGTTGATCCATAGGTGTTGTGGCATGTTCTGGGTACTTTTTAAACTCCGCTCAAGTGTTGAGCTCTTTGGGAAATTTTGGGTGTTTGTTGATTCGATCAAAAAGTTTAACACCGTCTAGTTATCTGTGATTGTGATACAATACTTGGAATCCACAATATTTAGTTTTGTGAAAACTAATTTGAATTTATAAGTCTAGCAATTCACTCATTTGATCGGTTGCCGCGGAATTTTGATGTGGATCAAAAGTCCGTCGCAATTACGTAGCGTACGCGGATACTCGCCGGGTAACCTTACTAGATAGCCACGCCCCATAGCCCCGACCAAGTGACTATAGGAGAACCCCATCGCCAAAAGCATCCGTTCGGGTGCTCGTAGCCGCGGTGTTTCGCCTAAGTGCACTTCGTCGACGGCATCGGGGGTGCGGCCGTCTACTAAAGTTTCCGACGAGCATTCGATCAAGTTATCGGGAATCTTGTTGAATTACCCGGCTGGTTATTGAAAAGTGTTTTCAATATCGAGACTAAAATGTGGGGTTTATAATTGTTAGGCATGTGATGTCTAGGGAATTCATTTGGTTAGGCATGAAATCCAAAGTATGTGATACATTGGGTTTATGATGTCTAAGGTGGTTGCGGATTCCAATTGTTGTAGTTTTTCACTTTCTTTTATGCGACCGTAAGTGTAATATGTGGTGTATCACCGGTTTCGTTTCTATACATCAACGACAATTAGGATACGCATATTTACTTACGTTGATGACATGTGATGTTATGTGTTGCTGTGATATGTTATATTGGATCGTCGTGTTTTGAATAGCCGGGGGTTTTTATGTGAGATGAGTGTTTTTCATTTTCATTCATGTAAAAACTTGTATGTAATATTCTTTTATTGGGGCACATCCGGGTTGAGGATGATGTCACCATTGATGTATATTATTTACTTTTTCATATTAGGATGGACCCAAGGAGGGGAGCATAAGTAACCGGGTTCTAGGGTCCAGTGGGAGACCATTTCAAGGAGTCGAGTCCGGGTCTCCTAACTCTAGAATTGGGAGGGTTGCATGCCGCTCTCGTAGGGGTCTAGGGATATGGGTTTGGCTATTCATCACGACCGTGGAATCTGTGTTTTTTACCGGCTTAATTTAAAACACGGAATTCCTTGTATATCCAATATTTCATATGTGTTCTTCTGCTGCCAATATTCTGTGATGTGATCACTTGATATTCTGAGACAAATGCTTATATTATATATATGATATATAATAAATATTGTTGCTTTCGTTTCTTCTGTGATGCTTAGGAAGAATAATTGATGGGACTTCATTAATGAGATTAATGAAATAAAAGAAACCTAAAGATGTTGCAGAATCTTGTTTTAAAAATTGGTAGCTCTAGTTCTTGCTTTGCATAGCGGTATTCCTTGTAGAATATCCAGCACCTTATTCGATAAGGAAAGAGCCGAGATCCCTTCACCGGGAGTGACCACTTTAGCGAAACTAGCAGATGCTACAATCCACTCGGTTTTGTTTTTGATTGCTTTTTTAGTTCATGCTTTGCATAATGTATTTGTGAAATATCCAGCACCTCATTCGATGAGGAAAGAGCCGAGATCCCTTCACCGGGAGTGATCTCTTTAGAAAAACTAGTAAAAGCCTCAAAAACACTCCTTTTCAAAATCACTCGATTCTACAACGATATCAAATTCATTACGCAAAAGGTTTTCTTAAAAACCTGTCGTAGCCCTCTGTCATTTCAGATAAGTACTTTTTAGTATTCGTGCTACGTTTGTTGACCTTAGCCAAAGCGTAGTGTGCGATAGCTAATTAGTGCTTATCTGCAGCATATGATGCGATGGAGTTAGGGTAGTCGTACGACATTGTTGACCTTAGCCAAGGGTCGTACGGGTGGGTTTAATTCAATCATGAAATGACGGGTTGAACTTGGCTAGCGCTTTTGATTTGTTGACCATAGCCAAGGTCATATGTTGCTAGGTGAAAAATATTATCGGGAATTTCAAGTGTTGAAATTTGCAATAAGATTGCATACCTTCAATGAGATAGTTGGATCCTGATACCCACTGCGAGTAAGAATTACTCCTGGGAGAGTTTTGCACATTACAATTAGCCGATCAAGTAGGTGTCTAGAAAGGTGTTAACGGAGTTACTCCCCTGGGAAAACGAGGTTTATTTTAATTAGGTCCGTGCGAAAGCACGGGAAACCTCCCTCAAAGTACCGACACTGGCCTGGCCGAAAGATTGGCGAACTTGTAGGGTGTAATTAATCCCGGCTAGTCTTACCTTTTAGGGTTTGAAAGAAGATTTGATAAAAATAGTGGGAGCCATCCTGATTAGATAAAATAATAACCAATCTGATCTTGCAAGAGCATACGCTGAGTGTTTTCTTCTCTCTCTCCTGGTAGCGACCATGTCATGTCTTAATCAAGATAATAATTTGGATGCATTGACTGAACCTGCTTATTATACTGAGTTGGGGAACGTTGGTTCCTCTCTATCGTATAATTGTTATAAGTCCGAGCAGGAAATATGGGAATATCCGGATTCCTACGCAATCCAATCGAGGAATAATCATGTTAATGCATATTCATCGGGTATGTTCTGTTAGTTATATGTATGCCCTAGAGGCCATTACTGTACATAGGATGTATATTGTAGTGGATGCTGGGACATATATAGGGAGGACTTTCTTGCTCGACATGATAGTATGCTATCTGGTTACACTTTACCTTAACGTGTATACTGATTGTCTCTCTGTTACATGTTGGTAAAGCCCTTAGGATGTGTGCTTGACTACCTGGACTATGATGCGGATCATACTAGTGGGGACATGGTAGTCCATAAGTACATCCTTCAAAGTCCCTAGTCGTGGGTGTATCGAGACGGGGCATCGATATACCAGAGTAGACTAGCGTGTACCTTCTCGACCCATACAGATGGGCGATGGATGATCCCATATCCATTGGTGTTTGACATCAGAGATGATATACGGGTGCTCAGTAGAGACTGGGTACACTGGACGGACTCGCCGAGAACTCCCAGATGGTATTATACCTCACGTCAGATGGCAGTTCTCTGGTGACACTGGTACAGAGTAGTCTGTTGACCCGAGATCGTCATAGAGTCTTGTGTGGTTCCCACTGTGCTTTGATTTCCATCTTACCACGTCCAAGAGGGCGTGCAAAACGGTGGTTTTTGGGTACAGTCCCGAGTCACATGGAGGCAATGAGCGATAGGAGGGGATTCGTCTCTCCCGGTATATGGGGGTTGATGTTGCGCTGTGTTCGATTGGCTATAACAGGAAATCCCTGTCCAGGGTTGCTGAGATTTACTGGTAAGTGTTACCAGTAGTTTCTCGAACAGTTATAGACCTCATATCGACACGACTTATCGAGCTATTGGGGTCTGACTTTTACCACCCCTAGGCGAGATATGCGACAGATCAGACGATCAGACCGGACTGTACGGTAGTGTTACTGGTCGGATTCACTGGAGTGTGAGCGGGCTTGCTCGTCGGTCTTCAGATCGCTCAATACCCGGGTGGCCGTTATGTTTAGCAGACCGCTTGCGGCTTGTGGATGTTTGATATGATCATCATCCGCTGCCGGCGTATTGACGAGTCTTTAGAGTCCTACACAGAGGTTTCCTGGCTCAAGCGAAACGAAATAGGAGCGCATATGAGATATGTGCGGGACCGAGAATAATGCGTGTATGTGATACTGTATTCGATTCTCGCGATGTGACATTGATCGGTTATATGCGATATAGCCGGGTTATCGGATCAAGTGTTGATTCGATAAGATGTTACTAATGATACCAGTCGGTTATGTGCGCATGACCGGATCACTGAATCAAGTGTTGATTTAATGATTTAATGCATATTTATATATTTGATATATTGCTTTGCATCAACTAGTATCGGTTTACTTAAGATGGATTTTCTCGCTCGAGTGTGCGCATTGTATATGCGATATGTTTATGTGCACATGTTTGTATCATGTTTGATGATGCAGACCACTTTGGTTAAGTGTAAAGTTTGAACCATGGTTGTGTTTGTGTTTAGGGTTTTATTTTCTTTATTATTCATTTATTCTTTTTGATAAATGGATAAAAAGAAAGCAAATGAGAAAATGGTGGCTTCTTTTGTTTTGTTCATGAATCTTCATGAAGCTTTGACTTAGTTAACCATTTTGTCTCATGCTTAACCCTAACCACTCCACTAACCCTAGTTCACTCTCTACAACTAACCATGGTCATGTTATGATAAGAATGAGTTTCTTTTCTAATTAAACTAATTCTTTTCATAATAATTTCCTTCTTCTTCTTCCTTGCTTCAAGTGAAGAAAAGCTTACCTCATCAATGGTGATTGATGTTTTTGAGTGAGAAATCCAATTCTAAAGTTAACCCACTTCCTATTTCTTCATCCTCTACCTCTTGCCAAGTAGTAGAGTGTGTTTACTTCACAAGTTTCTTGACTTGGTGAAGTCGGAGCTTGATTTAGCGATGCCTCGACGTAGATCATCTTCGGCATGGACATCGACGACCTAGCTTGCCCATTCTCCGACGAAGCCGACTCTAGAGCCCGGATTTGATTTGGACAGCGGAGACGACCTCGTTGCGGAGCCGTGGAGGTGGAGGACCGGATCTACAAAGGTTGTATTTCCGTTAAACTTTTAGTTAAGTGTTAACTATTTCATTGTTCGCCTAGAAATCTAGCAAACGATCCGTAGTTTAGGGTTTGTAGGCACCGTAAAATTTTAATATGGCATGTTCGATGCCTTGTGAGACCTCCTTGGAGTGCCTAGGAACCCTACAGTGGTATCAGAGCTACTAGGCATTGGATGTCGACCTATGGGGGGTTCTCACTGTGTGACAGTGTGGCGAAGCATAGGCTCTTACCCCCAGGGTGTCCCGAGGCCGGAAGGTGTTCCGGTGGGTTGTAGTCCTCGCGAGGGGGCATGCGTAAAAAGTAGCGGCTGAGGGACCCGTTGGTGCCACGGCGACCCCATTGGATGGGGTGGCTGCCTGACCTACAGTGGTATCAGAGCCTAGCTAGAGCCTTAGGCGAAGTCTAGACGGAAATTGAAGTCCGAACGAACCCGAAACCCCGATTCATACATGCTCTCTGTCCATTTTTTAAAATCTGGTATTTTTCAACATTAAAAATATTCAGAAATATCAGCAGGCAATTCTAAGATATACTGCAAAATTCGAGTTACTGTTTCTATCATTCTGCCGCGTTTCCGCGGCACGAGCCTTGCTCGTGCGGCGGAAACGCGGCCATTTTGTCGTTTTACGCAGCTTGTTTTCTACAGTAATTCTTATTGTGCTGTGCTGGTGTTTCTGGGAATTTTTAATATTTTTTCCAGAGTTGAATTTTTCTGAGTTGATTTGGGGATTCGGTGTTTCGATCGGAGTATCAAATTTTGTCTATGTGGCTTTCCGGATAAATTTTAGAATATGTTAAAAAGTTCGACCGGATACAAATACCCAATTTTTCCCCTGTCGGGAAATTTCCAAGTGTTGGATTTTTCCGTAGTTTAACGACGTTCTAAGTAGTGCAAGTAACACGATGGTCCCTCTAGAAGACACAAACCTTAACTCGATTATGTGACCGTCTTGAACTGCCCTTTGAACCTTCGGGTTTGGGGCAGTACGGCGTGCCACATGTGAGGCGTTGGCTTGACCCTTCTACGGCTGGACCGTTGGTACTGAGGTACGAACTGAATGTTGTTAGACTTATTTCATGTGTTGATCTGTATCGGGAAAACTTGGGTGTTCGATTGTTCGATCGGAAAGTTTAACATTTTCTGTTTATCTGGAATGGGATACAATAATTGGAATTCACAATAAGTTATATGATAACTGAATGAATGTTATAAACGTAGCAATTTAGTCTCACTTGATCGGTTGCCACGGAATTTTGATGTGATCAAAAGTCTGTCGCAATCACGTTATGTACGCGGATACTCGCCGGGTAAACTTAAGAGACAGCCTCACTCCATAGCCCCGACCAAGTGACTGTAGGAGAACCCCGTCGCCGAAAGCATCCGTTCGGGTGCTCGCGGCAGCGGTGTTCCGCCTTGGTGCACTTCGTCGACGGTATCGGGGGTGCAGCCGTCTACTGAAGTTTGCGACGAGTATTCGATCAGACTGTCGGGAATCTTGTTGAATTGCCCGACTCGATATTGAAAAGTGTTTTCGATAATGAGACTAAAATGCGGGGTTTATAATTGTTAGGCATGCGATGTCTAAGAAATTCATTTGATTAGGCATGCGATGTCTATGCAGATTGCGGATTCCAACTGTTGTAGTTTTACACTTTCTTTTCTGTGACCGTAAGTGTAATATGTGATATCGCCGGTTTCGTTGCTATATGTCAACGACAATTGGGATGCGCATATTTACTTACGTTGATGACATGTGATGTTATGTGTTGCTGGATATGTTATATTGGATCGTCGTGTTTGAATAGCCGGGGGTTTTTATGTGAGATGAGTGTTTTTCATTTTCATTCATGTAAAAACTTGTATGTAATATTCTTTTATTGGGGCACTTCCAGGTAGCGGAAGCAGTCACCGTTTGTATATTATTTACTTTTCCGCACTAGGATAGACCCAAGGAGGAGGGCACAAGTAACCGGGTTCTGGAGTCCAGTGGGAGACCAACTCGAGGAGTCGGGTCCGGGTCTCCTAACTCCAGAATTGGTAGGGTTGCTTGCCGCTCTCGTAGGGGTCTAGGGGTGTGGGTTTGGCTATTCATCACGACCGTGGAATCCGTGTTTTATACTGGCTCGTATTGAAAATACGGACGTCCTAGTATATCCAATATTTCATATGATTCTTCTGCTGCGATATCTGTGATGTGATCATGTGATGTTCTATGATAGATACTGTATATAGTATATATGATATATTATATAGACGTTACTTATGTTTTACACCCGCGCTAGCCCTGCCCCGCTCTGCCGTTAGTTACCTAACCTAACGGTGCACGAGGGGACATCGAGGCGAATGCGGATGGCATAAGTGTACGTCGTATTTATCTGTGATGTTTAGGTAATTAAATGATGGGACTTCATTAATGTGATTAATGAAATAAAAGAAACCTAAGATGTTGTAGAATCGAATTTCAAAATAAAACAGGTAGCTACAGTTCTTGCTTTGCACAGCGGTATATGAGATATATCCTGCACCTTATTCGATGAGGAAAGGACCGAGATCCCTTCACCGGGAGTGACTCCTTTAGCAATAACTGGCAGATGCTACACACTCGGTTTGTCTTTTGATTGCTTTTAAGTGTTTTGCTTTGCACAGTGATATATATGATATATCCCGCACCTCATTCGACGAGGAAAGGACCGACGATCCCTTCACCGGGAGTGACTCCTTTAGCAAAACTGGAAAAGCCTCAAAAGCACTCCATTTTAAAATCATTTGATTCTACAACGATATCAAGTTCATTACGCAATAGGTTTTCAGAAAAACCTGTCGTAGCCCTCCGTCATTTCAGATACGTACTAGTTAGTATTCGTGCTGCGGTTGTTTGGCCTCCGTCAAGGCGTAGTGTACGGTAGCTAACTAGTGCTTATCTGCTAGCATATGATGCGATTGGATTAGGGTATTCGTACGGCGTTGTTTGGCCTCCGTCAAGGGTCGTGCGGGTGGGTTTAATTCAATCAGGAAATGACGGGTTGAACTTGACTAGCGGACTATGGGTTGTTTGGCCTCCGTCAAGGTCATAGCGAGCTAGGGGCAAAATATTATCGGGAATTTCAAGTGTTGAAATTTGCAATGAGATTGCATACCTTCTATGAGATAGTTGGATCCCGATACCCGCTGCGAGTAAGAGTTACTCCTGGGAGAGTTTTATACATTACAATTAGCCGATCAAGTAGGTGTCTAGAAAGGTGTCAATGGGGTTACGCCTCTGGGAAAACGAGGTTTACATTAATTAGGTTCGTGCGAAAGCACGGGGGACCTCCCTCAAAGTACCGACACTGGCCTGGCTGAAAGATTGGAGAACTTGTAGTGTGTAATTAATCCCGGCTAGTCTTTCCTTTTAGGGTTTGAAGGAAGATTTGATAAAAAGCAGTGGGAGCCATCCTGATTAGATAAAATAATAACCAATCTATTCTTGACAGAGCGCACGCTGAGTGTTTTCTTCTCTCTCTCTCCAGGTAGCGACCATATCACGCCTTAATCAAGATAATAATACGGAATATTGACCGAACCCGCTAGTTATACTGAGCTGGGGAACGTTGGTCCCACTCCAACTTATAATTATTATAAGACAGAGCAGGAAATTGGGGAATACCAGATTTCCCGTGCCGCCCAAACGAAGAGAGTGCATGCCGATGCATCATCTTCGGGTGTGTTCGTTACGAAGAACTGTTTCTCTGTATCCTCTACGTCCTGGGTATATGATACCGGATCAGGATCCCAGATATGTAATCTGTTACATAGGGCTACAGATAGGTAGAGTACTGAGAAAGGGTGATAAGTTTCATGAGGCAGAAAACGGGGCAAGAGTTGCAGCCAAGTCTGTCGGTCACTGTCACCCTGTATTACCGATACATTGATTCTGAACGAATGTTATTAGATACCGAACCTGATATACAAAATCATATCTGTCTCTTTATTTGTAAAGAAACGATAAAATTTTGTATTGTTGGATAATGTTTTGAACATTTCCTATATCAAAAGTTGATCGGTTCAGGCACGTTATCTAAAAGCATTGATGTTCTAAATCAAACTACAGTTCTTTAGTATACAGAACATACACAAGAGGAAGAGTTCAGAACTGAACGAATCCTTCTTGAGGTTTAGTAGACTAGGTCAGATCAATGTGACCCGACTAGCTAGAGTTACATAAAGATGCATATTTAAATCAGTTTGAATTTACATCTTGTGAAACTCGCCAGTCATGTCACAAAGATAAGATGACCATAGCTCCGTTTACTGGAAACAGAGAAAGAGTTAATAAACTCTTGGGACTGATACATGATGATGTATGTTAGGTCCCCTGTCTACACATGCCAGGATTGGTTCTTTATACTTCATTACGTTCTCTGATGATCTCTTTAGATTCAGACATATGTTCTTGTTGAAACACAAGTCCGAACCTTTTGAGATATTCACAGAATATAAGTTAGAAGTAGAGAACCAAAATACGGGTATAAGTATTATGTCCTTTGATGAGATCAAGGAGGAGAATACTTGAGCACGGAAATACTTGGACTTTTCTAAAGGAGAATGAGATTCTCTCTCAGCATTACTCCTCCGTATACACCATAGCACGATGGTATATCGGGGCGGAGCAATCTCACCCTATATGATAAGGTGTGCTCTATGATGAGTACTACTGAGTTTCCTATTTCCTTTTTGGGAGTTATGCACTTGAGAAGCTGCATACCTATTGAATAGGGTTCCAATCAAATCAGTTGCCTACCATTTCATATGTGATATGGAAAGGGAAGAGCCCATGTCTTAAGTTAGTTAAGATTTGGAGTTGTCCGGCCTATGTCTGAAAGCAAAATCCGGACAAGCTCGAGGCAAGATCTGTTATGTAGAACTGGAAAGGTTCCAGCTATACAAACAGCAGCTGATGATTTGGTAGAACTGAAGGATTCAGTAGTAACCAACGAACCTCGGCCTCTCCGCCGATCTAGTAGGGTTCCTCACCCACCTGAGAGATACTTCGGTTTCTCTATGACAGTGGGAGCGAGGATTGCATCATGAGATGATGACCCAACTAGCTTCGAGCTGGCCATCAGGAGTAAGACTCTGTAAGAATGGCTGGATGTTTAGCGATCTGAGATGGAATCCATGTACACCAACAAAGTATGGACTTTGGTTGCTATATCTGAAGGGTTAAATTCCCATCAGGAGCAAGTATATCTTGAGAAGATTACTTGGTGTAGATGGAAAAGTTGAGACTTTCAAAGCTAGACTTTGTAAAGCTTTTCGTCATCGACCAGGCGTGGATAATGATGAAACCTTTTCAAGTAGCTATGCTTAAGTCCATCCAGATCCTACTTGCCACGGCTACATACCATGACTACGATATCTGGTGGTTGTGTGTCTTGACTGCTTTTCTAAATGATGATTTAGAAGAGAGCGTCTATAAGTACACAGCCAGAGGGCCTCGTAGACAGTGGGAGCAGCGGAAACGTGTGCAAGATGTTTTATATGATAAAGCAGGCATCGCGGAGTTGGAACATCTGTTTTGATGAATTAGTCAAAGAAGTTTGACATCATCAAAATGGTAGATGAACCTCGTATATACAAAAAGGTAGTAGGGAGTATGGTGACGATCCTCGTAGAGTACGTGGATGACATACTCTTGATAGGGAAGGAGTTTCCTATGCTACGCTCGATCAATCTCCGCTTATCACCATAATTCTCCATATAGGATCAAAGTGATACCTCCTAAATCCTGGATTTTGGATCTATGAGATAGATCTAAATGGATGTTAGGATACTCACTAGCTGTAGTGAGATGGTATCAATCGATCCTGGGGAGAATCACTGGAAGGGTTCCAGGGTGATAAGGACGACTGAATGTCAGTCACAGGCATTGTCTTAACCCTCAGTAAAGGGACGGTATGTTGGAAGAGTTCCAAGCTAGATACCGTGACATACTAGACGATAAAGGCTGGATACATCGCTACTTAAGATGCTACCAAAGAGGCAGTCTGGGTGTATATTGGTTCATGAGATGAACTATGTTCCTCCCATTGTGTGACAATGGAGTTGTGGCTTATGCCAAGGAACGCCAGTCCCATCAGTGATCCAGACATATTCTAAAGCAGTATCACTTGATCATGGAGATGGTTGATCTCCAGGGTGATCGAGGTTTGGAGAGTAGACTCAGAGGACAACACAGCGGATCCACTCACAAAGGCCTGTTCCCAGAGAGAGACTTTTAATGGGATGGTTGAGTATGAGATACTGCAACCACTGCTACAGATGGCCCTAGTGCAAGTGGGAGATTGTTAGTTATATGTATGCCCTAGAGGCCATTACTGTACATAGGATGTATATTGTAGTGGATGCTGGGACATATATAGGGAGGACTTTCTTGCTCGACATGATAGTATGCTATCTGGTTACACTTTACCTTAACGTGTATACTGATTGTCTCTCTGTTACATGTTGGTAAAGCCCTTAGGATGTGTGTTTGACTACCTGGACTATGATGCGGATCATACTAGTGGGGACATGATAGTCCATAAGTACATCCTTCAAAGTCCCTAGTCGTGGGTGTATCGAGACGGGGCATCGATATACCAGAGTAGACTAGCGTGTACCTTCTCGACCCATACAGATGGGCGATGGATGATCCCATATCCATTGGTGTTTGACATCAGAGATGATATACGGGTGCTCAGTAGAGACTGGGTACACTGGACGGACTCGCCGAGAACTCCCAGATGGTATTATACCTCACGTCAGATGGCAGTTCTCTGGTGACACTGGTACAGAGTAGTCTGTTGACCCGAGATCGTCATAGAGTCTTGTGTGGTTCCCACTGTGCTTCGATTTCCATCTTACCACGTCCAAGAGGGCGTGCAAAACGGTGGTTTTTGGGTACAGTCCCGAGTCACATGGAGGCAATGAGCGATAGGAGGGGATTCATCTCTCCCGGTATATGGGGGTTGATGTTGCGCTGTGTTCGATTGGCTATAACAGGAAATCCCTGGCCAGGGTTGCTGAGATTTACTGGTAAGTGTTACCAGTAGTTTCTCGAACAGTTATAGACCTCATATCGACACGACTTATCGAGCTATTGGGGTCTGACGTTTACCACCCCTAGGCGAGATATGCGACAGATCAGACGATCAGACCGGACTGTACGGTAGTGTTACTGGTCGGATTCACTGGAGTGTGAGCGGGCTTGCTCGTCGGTCTTCAGATCGCTCAATACCCGGGTGGCCGTTACGTTTAGCAGACCGCTTGCGGCTTGTGGATGTTTGATATGATCATCATCCGTTGCCGGCGTATTGACGAGTCTTTAGAGTCCTACACAGAGGTTTCCTGGCTCAAGCGAAACGAAATAGGAGCGCATATGAGATATGTGCGGGACCGAGAATAATGCGTGTATGTGATACTGTATTCGATTCTCGCGATGTGACATTGATCGGTTATATGCGATATAGCCGGGTTATCGGATCAAGTGTTGATTCGATAAGATGTTACTAATGATACCAGTCGGTTATGTGCGCATGACCGGATCATTGAATCAAGTGTTGATTTAATGATTTAATGCATATTTATATATTTGATATATTGCTTTGCATCAACTAGTATCGGTTTACTTAAGATGGATTTTCTCGCTCGAGTGTGCGCATTGTATATGCGATATGTTTATGTGCACATGTTTGTATCATGTTTGATGATGCATACCACTTTGGTTAAGTGTAAAGTTTGAACCATGGTTGTGTTTGTGTTTAGGGTTTTATTTTCTTTATTATTCATTTATTCTTTTTGATAAATGGATAAAAAGAAAGCAAATGAGAAAATGGTGGCTTCTTTTGTTTTGTTCATGAATCTTCATGAAGCTTTGACTTAGTTAACCATTTTGTCTCATGCTTAACCCTAACCACTCCACTAACCCTAGTTCACTCTCTACAACTAACCATGGTCATGTTATGATAAGAATGAGTTTCTTTTCTAATTAAACTAATTCTTTTCATAATAATTTCCTTCTTCTTCTTCCTTGCTTCAAGTGAAGAAAAGCTTACCTCATCAATGGTGATTGATGTTTTTGAGTGAGAAATCCAATTCTAAAGTTAACCCACTTCCTATTTCTTCATCCTCTACCTCTTGCCAAGTAGTAGAGTGTGTTTACTTCACAAGTTTCTTGACTTGGTGAAGTCGGAGCTTGATTTAGCGATGCCTCGACGTAGATCATCTTCGGCATGGACATCGACGACCTAGCTTGCCCATTCTCCGACGAAGCCGACTCTAGAGCCCGGATTTGATTTGGACAGCGGAGACGACCTCGTTGCGGAGCCGTGGAGGTGGAGGACCGGATCTACAAAGGTTGTATTTCCGTTAAACTTTTAGTTAAGTGTTAACTATTTCATTGTTCGCCTAGAAATCTAGCAAACGATCCGTAGTTTAGGGTTTGTAGGCACCGTAAAATTTTAATATGGCATGTTCGATGCCTTGTGAGACCTCCTTGGAGTGCCTAGGAACCCTACATGTTCATTACCAAGAACTGTTTCTCAGTATTCTCTACGTCCTACGTATGAGATACCGGATTAGGATCCCACATATGTAATCTGTTACATGGGTTACTGAAAGGTAGAGAACTGGGATTGGGTGATATGCCTCTAAGTGTTAGAGAATGGTGCAATTGTTGCAGCCAAGTCAGTTGGCAAATATCACCTTGTATTACCAAATGGTAAATACATTGATTCTGAACGAATGCTATTACATACCAAACCTGATATACAACATTACATCAGATTCTTTATTAAGTTAAAGAAGGATATAATTATGTATTGGAGGATAATGTTGTGAAAATTTTCCTGAATCAAGAGTTGATTGGATCAGGCACGTTATATAATAGCATATGCATTCTAAATCAAACCACAGTTCAAAGTATATAGAACACACACAAGAGGAGTAGTTCAGAAATGAATGAATCCTTCTTATGGCATTATAGACTAGATCATATCAATGCGACACGACTAGCTAAAGTTACATTAAGGATGAATATTAGAATCTGTTCGAATTTTCATCTTATGATACATGTCAGTCTTGTCTCAAAGATAAAATGACCAATACTCCGTTTACTGAAAATAGAGAAAGAGTTACTGAACTCTTGAGACGGATACATGGTGATGTATACGGTCCTATGTCTACAAATGCCAAGGTTGGTTCTTTGTGCTTCATTACATTCATCGATGATCTCTCAAGATTCGGGCATATGTTCCTATTGAAACACGAGTCTGAAATTTTTGAGAAATTCAAGGAATATAAGCTTGAAGTTAAGAACCAGACGGGTAGAAGTATTAATTCCTACAATGTGATCGAGGAGGAGAATACTTGCGCATGGAGTTCCTGGAGTTTCTAAAAGGAGAATGAGATTCTCTCTCAGCTTACTCCTTCGTGTCCACCACAGCACAACGGTGTATCGGGATGGAGGTATCGCACCCTATGAGATATGGCGCGCTCTATGATTAGTACTGCTGAGTTGCCTGTTTCCTTTTGGTGTTATGCACTTGAGAAGCTGCATACCTATTGAATGGGGTTCCATCCAAATCAGTGCCTACCACTCCATATGAGATATGGAATGGGAAGAGGCCATCTCTTAAACGAGTTAAGATATGGGGTTGTCCGGCCTATGTTGAAAAGCAAAATCCGGACAAGCTCGAGGCAAGGTCAATTCTGTATAAGTTTGTTGGATATTCGAAACATTTGCGAGGAATATCTTCTACCACACTGAGGAGAAAAAGGTGTTTTGTTTCTCTGCATGCCACCTTTTTAGAAAAGGAATTTCTTATGAAGAAATTAGTGGTCATGAGATAGAACTGGAAGGAGTTCCGGCTGGACAAACTAACAGCTGATGATTTGGTGAAACCAAAGGATTCAATAGTCTCCAACGAACCTCAGCCTCTCCACGAATCTGGTAGGGTTCCTCATCCACCTGAGAGATACTACGGTTTCCTTGGTGACGGTGGAAGTGAGGATTGCATCATGGTAGATGATGACCCAATCAGGTTCAGGCAGGCCATCACGAGTGGGGACTCTGTGAAATAGCTGGATGCTATGCAATAAAAGATGGAATCCATGTACACCAACAAAGTATGACTTTGAATGTTGCACCTGAAGGGGTAAAACCCATTGGGAGCAAATGGATCTTGAGAAGATTCTTGGTGTGGATGGAAAAGTTGAGACTTTCAAAGCTAGACTTGTAGTAAAAGGCTATCGTCAATAACCAGGTGTAGTTTATGATAAAATCTTTTCTCCGATGGCTATGCTTAAGTCTATAAGGATTAAAGCATGTATCGCAGAGTTGGAACATCTGTTTTGATGTGGCAGTCAAAGAGTTTGACTTCATCAAAAAGGAAGATGAACCTTGTATACATAAGAAGGCTGTAAAGAGTAAGGTTGTCTTCCACGTATTGTACGTAGATGACATACACTTGATAGGAAATGGTTTCCTATGCTACACTCGGTCAAGCTCCTCTTATCACGAGGATTCTCCATGGAAGATCTGGATGATACCTACTACATCTTGTGGATTATGATCTATGGTGATAGATCAAAGTGGATGTTGGCAGTGTCCCAAATCCAGGTACATTAACACCATACTAAAGGGGTTTAGTATGGAGGATTCTAAGCGTGGTGGTTCGCCCACTTACTCAAGAATCACTCTCTCCAAAAAGATGTCTTTCAAGACTGATTTGGAGAGAGCTCGCGTGCAAGGGATACCTTATGCTTCGGCAGTAGGCTCTATCATGTATGCGATATTATATACCAGACCAGATGTAGCTGACTCACTAGGTGTAGTGATCAGGAATCAATCGGATCTTGGGAGAATCACTGGATAGTTGTGTAGGACATTCTTAAGTACTTGAGAAGCACTGAAGAAATGTTCTTGGTTTTTGGTAACGGTGAACTCCAGTGGGGGTCCTTTACCAATTCGAGCTTCCAGAGTGATAAGGTCGACTGAAAGTCAGTCTCGGGCTTTGTCTTTACCCTCAGTGGAGAGAAGGTATGTTAGAAAGGTTCCAAGCTATATACCGTGGCAATCTAGACGATAAAGGCTGAATACATCGCTACCAACGATGCTACCAAAGTGGATGTCTGGATAATTGTTGTTCATGAGACGAACATGGTTCCTACCATTGAGCATCCAATAACTGTTATTGTGACAACAATGGAGTTGTGGCTTTGGCCTAAGAACACCGGTCCTATCAGCGATCCAAACATATTCTGAGGATAGTACACCTGATCAGGGAGATGGTTGATCTCCAAGGGATCAAAGTAAGGAGAGTTGACACGAAAGATAACACGACAGATCCACTCACAGAGGCCTTTCCCTAGAGAGATTTTTATGGGGCGTTGAATATGAGATACTACAACAAATGGCCTTAGTGCAAGTGAGAGATTGTTAGTTTTATGTATACCCTAGAGGCCATTATTATGCCTATGATGTATATTATAGTGGATGCTTGGACATATATAGGGAGGACTTTCTTGCTCGACATGATAGTATGCTATCTGGTTGCTCTTTATCTTAACATGTACCCTTATTGTCTCTCTATTACATGTTGATAAAGCCCTTAGAATGAGTACTTGACTATCAGGATTATGATGTAGATCATACTAGTGGGGCAAAGGTAGTCAATACGTACATCCTTCAAATGTTCCTAGTCGTGGGAGTATCAAGACGGAGCATCGATATTCCAGAGTAGACTAGTGTATACGCTTCTTGACCCATATGATGGGCGATGGATGATCTCATATCCATTGGTATTTGACATCAGAGATGGTATATGGGTGGTGCTCAGTGGAGACTAGGTACACTGAACGGACTCGTTGAGAACTCCAAGATGGTATTATACCTATCGTCAGATAGCAGTTCTCTGGTGACACTGGTACAGGTTAGTCTGTCGACCCGAGATCATCATAGAGTCTTGTATGATTCCCACTATGATTTGATTTCCACCTTACCATGTTCAAGAGATCGTGCAAAACGGTGGTTTTTGGGTACAGTCCTGAGTCACATGGAGGCAATGAGCGATAGGAGGGGATTTCGACTCTCCCTATATTGGGGGTTGATGTTGCGCTATGCTTGATTGGCCATAACAGGAAATCCCTGGCCAGGGTTGCTGAGATCTACTGGTAAGTGTTATCAGTAGTTTCTCGAACAGTTATGGGCCTCACATCGGCATGACTTATCAGGCTATTGGGGTCTGACGTTTACCACCCCCAGCCTGAGATATGCGACATATCAGACGAAGAGACTGGACTGTACGGTAGTATTACTTATTAGATTCGCAGGAGTATGAGCAGGCTTGCTTTTTGATCTTCTGATCGGTCAATACCTGGGTGGCCGTTATGTTTAGCAGACCGCTTATGGCTTTTGGGTGACTGATATGATCACCACCTACTGCCGGCGTATTGATGAGTTTTTAGAGTCCTACACAGAGGTTTCCTGGCTCAGGCGAAACTAAGTAGGAGCACATATGTGATATGTGCAGGACCGAGATTAATACGTGTATGTGATACCGTATTCTATTCTCGCGATATGTGATATCGATCAATTATACGTGATATAACTGAGTTATCGAATCAATTA
The DNA here is from genome assembly GCA_030015575.1 of Agapanthus africanus. Classification (NCBI taxonomy): domain Eukaryota; kingdom Viridiplantae; phylum Streptophyta; class Magnoliopsida; order Asparagales; family Amaryllidaceae; genus Agapanthus; species Agapanthus africanus. The sequence continues at coordinate 181,004,442 of CM057350.1, read as the reverse complement.
TTGATTCAATAAGTTGTTACATTTTGTATTAGTCGCTTATATGTGATATAGCCGGATTATTAAATCTAATGTTGATTTAATAATTTAATGCATAATTATATATTTGACATATTGAATTACATTAACTAATATTAGCTCACGTAAACATTTCTTTTTCTCACTTTTGTGTACACTTTAATATATATGTGATATATGTTATTGTGTCATGGTTGTTGATATATGCAACATGGGTGTATAAGACTCACACCATGCTATTGATAATTAAAGGTTTTATTTATTTTAGTAATTCACAAATTGGTGGAATTAGTCATGGTTGAAGCTTGTAGTGTCCATTGACTTAGTCCACTAATTTGTTTTACTTAAAATATTTATTAACCTGACCATTATCCTTAACCATAGTTTAGTCTCTATATTAGTATATGATACAAACTCACCCATGGTTACTATTCTCACTTTATGAGTTTCATTCTCTTCTCCATTTTTCATCTTCTTCTTCATCAAGAAAAAGCTTTCTTTCTTTTCTCAAGATGAAGAAATATTGTGAGAAAAATAAATCTAAAGTGAGCAAAATTCCTACTTCATCATCATCTACTATACTAGCTATTTAGTTTAGGGTGTTTGCTTCACTAAACCCTAATTAATGAAGAGGTAGCTTGAGTTGGTGTCTCCTCGACGTAGATCATCTTCGGCATCGAAGATTTCAAGAAAGCTTATTCCGTCCATCTTGTGGAGCCTTTCTAGAGTCCGGGAGTTCACTAGTTTGAGCGAAGGGACTACTACACGGAGCTATTAAAGTGAAGGACTGGTCTACAATGGTTGTATTCCTTGTTCACTTAGATGTAAAGATATTTACATTCTAATTTCGTTTAATTCTCTAGTTAAGATTCTAGGTTAGGGTTCTTTAGCGCGCCAATTTTTGTAAAATGGCATGGTCGATGCCTCCCGAAACCCAGCGGCGGCCCCAGGGAACCCTGCACCACATCCATTAGTGTTTGACATCAAAGATTATACATAGGTGCTCATTAGAGAATAGGTACCTATCGTCAGATAGCAGTTCTCAGGTGGCACTGGTACAAGTTAGTTTGTGGACCCGAGATCGTCATAGAGTCTTGTGTAGTTCCTACTGTGCTTTGATTTCCTCCATACCACGGCTCAAAGGAGTCATGCAAACAGGTGGATTTTGGGTAAAGTCCCGAGTCACATGGAGGAAATAAGCGATATGAGAGGTTTCGTCTCTCTCGGTATAAGGAGTTGATGTTGCGCTATGCTCGATTGGCTATAACAGCAAGTCCCTGACCTGGGCTGATGAGATTTACTGGTAAGTGTTATCAGTAGTTTCTCAAACGGTTATAGACCACATATCGCCATGACTTATCAAGTTACTGGGGTCTGACGATTCTACCCCTAGACTTGATATGCGACATATCAGACTAAGAGACCGGACTGTACGGTAAGTGTTGCTTATAGGCTTTGCGGGGAGTTTGGACAAGCTTGCTTGTAGATCTTCTATTCGCTCAATACCTGAGTAGCCGTTACATCCAGCTAGTACTGCTGACTACTTATGGGTGACTGATGTGATCATTACCTACTGCTGGCATATTGACGAGTCTTTAGAGTCCCACACAGAGGTTTCCTAGCTCAAGCGAAACGAAGTAGGGCACATATTGTGATATGTGCAGGAGCTTAATTAAATACGAGTATGTGATACCGTATTCTAATCTCGCAATATATGATATCGGTTAGGTTATATATGATATAACCGGATTGTTGAATCAAGTGTTGATTCAATGATATATTATATGTATATATATTTGATACTGGTTGTGTTGGCTACAGTGCCCTCAAGGCAATTATTGTAATCGCAGGCAGGTGATTATGATGATTGAGGAAAGACCTATACGGATAGAACATTCTTACTCAAGATGATAGTATGCTATCAGGTTTGTCTTTATCATCATGTACATGCATTATGTGCTATTACAGATCACTATTATATGTTGATAGAGCCCATAGGATTCTTTCTTGACTACCAGCATTATGATGGCGATCATATACATGGGAGCTGGGTGGTCTATAAGCACATCCTTAAATGTCCTTAGTCGTGGGAGTATCAAGACTGGGCATTGATATTCCAGAGTAGACTAGTGTATACTTATCGAGACCCCGACGAGGGGTGGTGGCCGGTCTCACAAGCCATTGGTGTCAGTCAGTCACCTAAGATAGTATACAGGTGCTCATTGGGTTATGAGTACACTGGACAGACTCACTGGGAACATGCTAGTTGGTATTATACCTATTGTCAGATAGCAGTTCTCAGGTGGCATGTGTACAGGTTAGTCTGTCGACCTGAGATCGTCATTTGTCTCGTGTGAGTTCTTACTGTGCTTTGATTACTACCCTACCACGGCTTAAAAGAGTCATGCAAACAGGTTTTAGTTGGGTACAGTCCCGAGCCACATGGATGCAGTGAGAAGATCGTTGGGGATTCGTCTCTCCCGGTATTAGAGGTTGATGTCGTGTAGTGCATGGGTGGCCATCACCAAAAATCGTTGGCCAAGATAGTCGAGAATTACTAATTTGGATCAGTAGTTTCTCAGTTGGTGATGGGCTTCATACCGACACAAAATGCCACGTTATTAGGGGTCTGACTTTATCCACCCCCCTAGACTCGATATGCGATACTCTTAGACGAACAGACCGGACTGTACGGAGATTGTCACGGACAGGCTCAGTATGGGTTCGAATGAGTCTGCTCATCGGCCTTCCCTTCGCTCAATACTTGGGTAGCCATTACGTACAGCTAGTGTCGCTAACGTGCTTGTAGTTAAATGCACTGCCAGCGTATTGATGAGTCTTTAGAGTCCCACACAGAGGGTTCCCCTGCTTCGGGCGAAACGATGTATAGGTCGTATAGTTTTACGGCAGGGTTCGATCATATACGTGCACTAGTCCACGTATCATGATTCGAACGGATAATACTAGTGGGCTTTGGTTTAAGCCGGATTCTAGTATTATATTATTGGATTATTTTTGTCTCTTTGTATTCGTATTCTTCGGAATACGGATGCGGGTATGTATATACGAATGAGGGGTATTCTTGTAATTCATTACAAGGTGCTTCTAGAAGAAGACACCTCATTTTAGTTTTAATCATTTTGCTTAAATGGTTAAATGAGGTGGAGGGATGAGTTGTGCATTTTCATTTATGGAAGCATGGCTTTGTGGTGATTCATGGGGGTGACTCATGGTTCACTACTGTGGCATGCTTGATATTTATTTGGTGTTGTGAGATATTTTGTGAGAGTTGATTCTTTAGTTCACAACACCTAGCCATTTTTCTTTGGTTGCTTCATGCTTCACACTCTCATCTCCTTATGCTTCTTATTCTTCTATCTCTACCCTAAATGTCTCATGTGTTGAGAAACCTATGGTGTTTAGAGACAAATCAATCTATCATAGACTCTACATCTTCTAGGATATCTAGTTTAGAGAACTAGGTACCTTAGTTACCTCGGCTATAATGTAGGAGCTCGGAATACAAATATTCAGGTAGATCATCTTCGATGGAGGGAGACTGGAGATCAAGCTTGATCATGGAGGCCTCTAGGAGCTTGGGATGATGGTTAAAGACTGAAGTACACGGATCATTCGGTATAACCTTTCTAAACTCCTCTTTATGTTTGCTAGATTAGGGTTAATAGTCGATCCGTATTATGGGGTTATTCTAGCGCCAGATTTTAAAAATTTTGTTCTGCATTCGGTCACGGTAGATGGCCAAGGTGCTGGCATAACCCAACATGGTATCAAAGCCAACCCATAAACCCTAAACTAGCAGTTTAAACAATGTTTAACGTAACGAAACCGAAATAACTCCGAAACAATACGGACATTATTCAAGTAACTGTCAATTTTTATTTGTCTTCTAAAATTTTTTTAAACAATTGCAGAAGACTATTATTGTGACAACTAGAACACCCTCAAAATACGAGCCCCAAACTCCTAAGCTTGGCCGGCGAGATCGGCTAAATTCCCGGCGTCATCGGTTTTCCTTGAGAGCTGGGTCTTGGGATTTTGTGTGTGTTCTAGTCTCTTGAATATTGATTTTCAGGAGTTGTTTGTTTTTGCCCAGATTGTATATTATGCCATCTCATGGTTTGGGGCAATACGGGGTATTTTGCAGTCGCTATTTTAACACCGTTTATTTCTTTCAGTGCATACATTACTATCTGTGACCGTGAATGTCATTAGAGTGGTATAACTCGTCTAACTGCTATATGTTCTATTAGACGGGTTTGCGAACATGACATTCATGTTGATGTTCTGTGTTGTGTTGTGGTTATGGTTGGATTGTCATGGTGGATAGCCAGTGGTGCAATGATAGTTGTACAGTTCAGATTCATTTGTACATTTGATATTGCGGGAAAGCATCCGACATGTGGACTGCCATCTCCAACAGTTTGTATATTATTTGTTTGGGGCACGACCGGGTTGAGTTCGATGTCATCCTTTTACATATTTTGCATTTTCTATACTAGGATTACCCCGTGGTGGAGTGCTCGAATAGCCGAGTTCTAGAGGGAAACGGGCCCGCATCTCATGGCGTTGAGATGGAGGGGGCCTTATTCTAAAATTGGAGGGCTATTCGTCGCACTCGTATGGGGTACAGGATGACCTACAGAGGTGTCACGACCCGAATTTGGCACGTAACGGCCCTTGAACTACGCAATGTCTACAGGCGTAACGCAATTTAAGTAAGCCGAAAACCCAGCAATCTAAACCATCAAAAGTAGTAAGTGATAAGAACATTGTTAAAACTTTTAAAAATCTCGAGTACAAATTCTTTAAAGTCCAATCTTAGTTTCTTAAAAAATTTGGCAACACCTTCTTTGTAAAAACTAACCCCAAAAATGGGTACAACATAAATATAAGTAAAGCATCCCCAACGGGAGCAAAATCCACGCCCAAAGGCGGAAACAACCACCACAACAGATATACGACGCCGTAGCGAAGAAATAAAAGATGATATAAATAAAAACTGCATAAAAGACCTCCAAGTCACAAAATAACATACAATATCGTCCTAACATCAAGTCTCTAAGTCATACGGGAAAGTTGTAGATGGAGAGTGCATGGTACAAAGATAATAATAAACAAAATCGGATAGCCGCAAAACCCACCTATAGCAAAACTGCGTACAGTCAGCCGAAGCGATATCCGCTGCAAAAGATGATACGAAAGATGAAAAGCCTGCCGCGACTGCCATGAGGGACTACCTGCAAAACACTGTGGCACAACGGGGGTGAGTTGCCAACTCGTGAATAGTAAATAACATGTGTAGGTAATCGCAAGTATGCACGTACAACGCGAATCTAATGCATGCAAGCTGATAGCAATAAATGGCAATATGTATGCAACAGTCATGTAAGGTACTCTATCAGGTACTACTAATACATGAACAATAAATGGCAATATGTATGCAACAGTCATGTAAGGTACTCTATCAGGTACTACTAATACAAGAATAATAAATGGCAATATATATACAACAGTGTAAGGTACTCTATCAGGTACTACTAATACATGAACAATAAATGCGGAGTATGGGATAAAACATGTCATCTGTTAGTTATATGTATGCCCTAGAGGCCATTACTGTACATATGATGTATATTGTAATGGATGCTTGGACATATATAGGGAGGACTTTCTTGCTCGACATGATAGTATGTTATCAGGTTGTACTTTATCTTAACATGTACTCTGATTGTCTCTATGTTACATGTTGATAAAGCCCTTAGGATATGTACTCGACTACTGGGACTATGATGAGATCATACTAGTGAGGCCACGGTAGTCGACGAGTATATCCTATAACTGTTCCTAGTCGAGGGTGTATCGAGACAGGGCATCGATACACCAGAGTAGACTAGCGTATACGCATCTTGACCCATATGATGGGCGATGGATGATCCCATATCCATCGGTGTTTAACATCAAGGATGGTGTACGGGTGCTCAGTAAAGACTGGGTACACTGGACGGACTCGCCGAGAACTCCCAGATGGTATTATACCTCATGTCAGATGGCAGTTCTCTGGTGACACTGGTGCAGGTTAGTCTGTAGACCCGAGATCGTCATAGAGTCTTGTGTGATTCCCACTGTACTTTGATTTCCATCATACCACGTCCAAGAGGGCGTGCAAAAAGGTGGCTTTTGGGTACAGTCCCGAATCATATGGAGGCAATGAGCGATAGGAGGGGATTCGTCTCTCCCGATATAGGGAGTTGATGTTGCACTGTGTTCAATTGGCTATAACTGGAAATCCCTGGCCAGGGTTGCTGAGATTTAATGGTAAGTGTTATCAGTAGTTTCTCGAACTGTTATGGAGCTCATATCAACACAACTTATCAAGCTACTGGGGTCTGACGTTTACCATCCCTAGGCGAGATATGCAACATATCAGACGAAGAGACCGGACTGTACGGGAGTGTTACTGATTAGATTCACGGGAGAAAGTACAGGCTTGCTTGTTGATCTTCTGATCGCTCAATACCTGGGTGGCTGTTACGTTTAGCTGACCGCTTGCAGCTCGTGGGTGTTTGATATGATCATCACCTACTGCCGGCGTATTGACGATTCTTTAGAGTCCTATACAGAGCTTTCTTGGCTCAGGCAAAACGGAGTAGGAGCACATATATGATATGTGCGGGACCGAGAAAAAGACGTGTATGTGATACCGTATTAGATTCTCGCGATATGAGATATCGGTCGGGTATATGTGATATAGCCGGGTCATCGGATCAAGTGTTGATTCAATGAACTGATATAGATTATATTAGTCGGTTATTTGTGAAATAGCCAGATTATCGGATCAAGTGTTAATTTGATAATTTAATGTATAATAATATATTTGATATATTAAATTACATTAACTAATATAAGCTCACTTATTGATTCAGTTTCTCACTAGGGTAATACATTGATATATATGCGATATATGTTAATTGTATTATTTTCTTTTGTTACAAAAATATATTATATATATGATATATAATATTGTAACAAGTTATGATTACTAATGCAACATGGTTAGTGAAGATTAATCATGGTTAGGGTTTGATTTGGGTTAAACTTTTCTAGAAGCTTCTAGAAGCTTTTACTTTGTTTCTTGCAAAGATATTATGGTTGATATTTTGTGAGATATTTCCTAACCCAACCCACACCCTTTAACCCTAGTTAACTCTCTACATTGGTTATCCTTTCCTTTGGTCAACCATGGTTGCATTTGTAGTTATCATAACAATTCATTATTCATCACAAAAGGATTATTTTCATTCATCTTCTTCTTCCTCCTTGCAAAGCTTTCTAGTTTTGGATTTTGTGATGGATTAGTGTGAGATTATGAAAACAAAAGAGAGCATAAATCCTACTTCATCATCCTAATCTACCCTAGACATTTAGATTAGGGTGTTCACTTCATTAGTGAGTGAGAGCTTGTGTTAAAGAAACTTCAAGGTAGATCATCTTTGTTATCGAAGATCGGAAGCAAGCTTGCATCTTTCTCTTCGTGGAGCCTCTCTAGAGTCCGGATACTCGATGATCGCAGCGAAAGGACCTCAACACGGAGCTTTAGAAGTGAAGGACCGGACTACAAAGGTTGTAATCCCAAACTCTTAGTGTTAAAGTGTTTAACATGCTTTATTTCGCCTAATCTCTAGTTTAAAGATCTTGGTTAGGGTTGTTCGGCACGTCTAAATTTTAAATTGGGCATGGTTGATGCCTTGTAGACCCTTGTGAGAGTGCCTAGTAACCCTACAGTGGTATCAGAGCCAAGCTAGAGCATTAGGCGATGTGTGAGCGAAGTTTAAAGTCCGATCGAACTCCGAATACCTGTAAAACCCTAGTTTCTGGAAATTTTTCAAAAAGTTGACATTTTTCATATTAAAAATGCTCAGAAAATTAAGCAGGCAAATATATGGGTTACTGTAAAAAACGACATCGTAATTCTCCTAACCATGCATCTTGCGGCAGTTCCGCGGCCGTACAGTGTAATTATGGCTAGTTTTTCCTACAGTAATATCCGTATGTATTTCCTGATAGTTCTGGGAATTTTTAATTCTACTCAAGTGTTGAGTTTTCTGGGATGTATTGGGAACTCGTTGATTCGATCGGAAAGTTTAACTTCGTTTAAGTTTTTCCGGGTATTTTTAGAATGTGTTAAAAAGTTCGAACGGATATCAATAACTCACTTTTTCCCCTGCCGGAAAATTTCCAAGCGTTGGATTTTTCCGTAGTTTAAGAACGTTCTAAGTCATGCAAGTAACACGGTGGACCCTCTAGAAGACAACAAACCTTAACTCGATTATGTGACCGTCTGAACCGTCTCTAAACCTTAGGGTTTGTGGCAGTACGGCGTTGCCATATGTGAGGCGTTGGCTTGACCCTTCTACGGCTGGACCATTGGTACTGTGGCATGTGATGGATGTTTTTAAACTAATTTCAAGTGTTGAGAACTATTTGGGAAAACTTGGGTGTTTGACTATTCGATCGGAAAGTTTAACATTGTCTATTTATCTGGAATGTGATACAATATTTGGAATCCACAAGTAGTTATGAGATAACTAATTTGAATGTTATAAATCTAGCAGTTTAATCTCATTTGATCGGTTGCCACGGGATTTTGATGTGATCAAAAGTCCGTTGCAATCACGTAGTGTACGCGGATACTCGCCGGATAAACTTAATAGATAGCTACGCCCCATAGCTCCGACCAAGTGACTATAGGAGAACCCCTTCGCCAAAAGCATCCGTTCGGGTGCTCGCGGAAGCGGTGTTCCGCCTTAGTGCACTTCGTCAATGGCATCCGGGGGTGCGGCCGTCTACTAAAGTTTGCGACGAGCATTCGATCAGGATGTCGGGAATCTTGTTGAATTGCCCGACTAGATATTGAAAAGTGTTTTCGAGATCGAGACTAAAATGCGGGGTTTATAATTGTTAGGCATGCGATGTCTAAGGAATTCATTTGGTTAGGCATGCGATGTCTAAGGAGGTTGCGGATTCCAACTGTTGTAGTTTTACACTTTCTTTTCTGTGACCGTAAGCGTAGTATGTGGTGTATCGCCGGTTTCGTTGCTATACATCAACGACAATCGGGATACGCATACTTGCTTACGTTGATGATATGAGATATTTTTGTTGCTGTGATATGTTATATTGGATCGTCGTGTTCTGAATAGCCGGGGGTTTTATGTGAGATGAGAGTTTTTCTTTTTCATTCATGTAAAATTCATTGTATGTAATATTCTTTTATTGGGGCACTTCCGGGCTGAGAATGATGTCACCATTGTATATTATTTACTTTTCGGCATTAGGTAGACCCAAGGCGGGGAGCACAAGTAACCGGGTTCTAGGGTCCAGTGGGAGACCATCTCGAGGAGTCGAGACCGGGTCTCCTAACCCTAGAATTGGCAGTGTTGCTTGCCGCTCTCATAGGGGTCTAGGGATGTGGGTTTGGCTATTCATCACTGTTGGAGATAGTGCCCTCAAAGTCAATTATTGGATCGCAGGTACGTGATTGCAATGATTGAGGCAGGACCTATACCGATATGACAGTCTTGTTCGAGATGATAGTATGCTATCTGGTTTATCTTTATCATCGTATACATGCTTTAGTTCACTATTGCATGATGATAGAGCCCATAGGATTCTGCTTGACAGCCAGCAGTATGATGGTGATCATATACGTGGGAGCTGGGGTCTATAAGCACATCCTTAAAGTGTCCCTAGTCTTGGGAGTTTTGAGACAGGGTATCGATACTCCAGAGTAGACTAGTGTAAACAGTCGAGACCCCGACGAGGGGCGGTGGCCGGTCTCACAAGCCGTTGGTGTCAGTTGGATCACCTAAGATGTATACAGGTGCTCATTAGGTTATGAGTACACCGGACATGACTCGCCGGGAACATGCTAGTTGGTATTATACATATCGTCAGATAGCAATTCCTTGGTAACATGTGTACAGGTTAGTTTATCGACCTGAGATCGTCATTTGTCTCGTGTGAGTTCCCACTGTGCTTTGATTCCTACCCTACCACGCTCAAAGGAGACGTGCAAACAGGTATTTTTTGGGTACAGTCCCGAGCCACATAGAGGCAGTGAGCGGATCGTCGGGGATTCGTCTCTCCCGGTATTGGGGGTTGATGTCGCACAGTGCACGGGTGGCCATCACTAGAAATCCTCGGCCTAGGTAGTGGAGAATTACTGATTTGGATCAGTAGTTTCTCAGGTGGTGATGGGCTTCATACCGACACGATTTATCGCGTTATTAGGGGTCTGACTTTATCCATCCCCCTAGACTCGTTATGCGATACTCTTTAGACGAACGGACCGGACTGTATATACATTGTCACTGTCAGGCTCAGTAGGGTTTATGGATGAGTTCGCTCGTCAGCTTCCCTTCCAATCAATACATAGGCAACCGTCACGTACAGCTTGTACCTCTGACGTGCTAGTGGTTATACCCAGTGCCAGTGTGTTGATGAGTCATTAGAGTCCCCCACAGACACTTTCCCAAGTTCGGGCGAAATGTTGTAGTGGCCGTATAGTTTTATGGCAGGGTTCGGAAAATGCACGTGCGTTTTCGCACGTGTCATTTTTCGGGCAGATTATACTGGTCGGCTTTGGTTTAAGCCGGATCCGAGTATTATACTGTGTAGATATAATATCTTTGTCTCAGTTGCATTTGTATTCGGTCGTAATACAAATGCGGGTATGTTTATACTGATACGGGGTTATCCTGAAATTCGTTTCAGGATCACTTTTGGAAATTGCCAGTTTCCAGTTTTCTATCAGCCGTATTTAACATTCGGTTAATCTTTTCTTGAGATGAGTGTGGAAGCTTCTAGATGATGACTAGGATGGTGAGGTGTTAAGTGACTCATTAGTGCATTTAATGATTCATTTAATGTAAGGGTGACTAGGTTAATGACTAGGTTTATGTTCATTGGTTTGCTTTTAATGAGTTCATACTAGGTGTCTCATGACTCATTGTTTCATTCATGGTAATGGTCACCCCCCTCTCCTACACTCACCTCCCCCCTCTCCTATATATGACCGGCCATTCTTATGTGAGGGATGATGGTTGCTTGAGAGGAAAATGATGATAGTTTTAGTGTATGGAAATTTGATAGATACTCATTTCATATTTCCACCCGATCCAAAAGGCAACTTCATTAACCGTTCGTCCATAGCCTTGGACGTAACGAGACAAAGTGTTCGACTCATTCTCTACTTCATCTTGGTTGTCTCTTTTAGCAAACTTGACGACCGAGTTGCCTCGGTTCAGAGGCGGGAGCCCGTTTAAAGATCCGTCGACGTGGTGCCACCTGGACGAGAAGATTGGAGATTCAGGAGATTGGAGCAGCCACAACAAAGCGTGGGATGATGGTTGAAGACCGAAGGACTCGGATCGTTCGGTATAATATTTCTACCCACTTTGTAGTTTGTTAGTTTAGCTTTAATGGAAGATCCGGGTTATAGTATGCGATAGCGCCAGTTGTAAAAAGTTTTTGTTCCGCATTTGGCGTCTGTTAGACGGCCGGGGCGCTACCGTGGACTTACAGTGGTATCAGAGCCTCACCATTAAGCTATACTAACTTGTGCTAACACGTTTAAAATATCGATCGAACGGATTTTCGTAAACTACATTTTTTTCAGTTCACAGTTTCTGTCGATTTTAAACCAGGTCTAAAAATTATCTTGCATATCACAGAAAGTTGTGCAGGGTTTTCTAAGCTAACTGAAGAAATTTGGTCACGTGACCCCACCAGACCACCGTGGATCCGCGGTCAAACCTAGGGTTTGACCACGCATCCGCAGCCAATCTGTGGGACCAGTGGTCCAAATTTCTACAGTGGCTTTTTCAATGGAAATTGTAGTTTTTGGTATAGTTCTTTTAGGCCCAGATTTTGTTACTGTACAGCAGATGTACGTGGGGCCCACTTCGGGAAATTTAGTTGATCAAAATTTTAAACTTGTTAGTATACAGTATTTACATTATATCTCCGACCGGGAATGTCATTTGAGCTGTAAACCACGTCTAATTGCTATAGTTCTTTTAGACGGGTTTGCGAACGTGACATTCGCGTTGATGTTCTGTGTTGTGCTGTGATGTTGCGGATATGTCGTGGTGGATAGCAGTGTGCAATGGTAGTACAGTTTGGATTTATTTGTACATTTGATATTGCGGGGCGAGCGTCCAACATGTGGACTGCCGTCACTGCCTGTTTGTATAATATTCTTTTGGGGTACGACCGGGTTGAGGTCGATGTACCCGTTGTACATATTTTTATTTCTGTACTAGGTTTATCCCGTGAAGGAGTGCACGGATAGCCGGGTTCTGGAGGGCAACGGGTCTGTATCTCATGGCTTTGAGAGGCAGAGGGACCTCACTCTAGAATTGGCAGACTATTCGCCGCACTCGTAGGGGGTACAGGTTGACCCAAGGAGGGGTGCTCAATTTACCGGATTCCGTGAAGTGCCAGATGTTCCATTCACTATGCTGTGGGGGAATACCTCGCTTCAGGTTTTGGCGGGTAACTTGTCGCACCCGTAGGGGTCTAGGTTTCATTGCACAGGCTATCCACACGACCAGGGGAACGTCGGATTTCAGTAGCGGCTCTGTGAAACCCGGGGATCCCAGATTATCTGTATTGTTCTGTGATGCTTATTACTTTTCTTTAAATGCTGCATATTATCACGCCTGGAGCGATTATTGTATATTGGTATATATACTATTAGATGTTGTATATGTTTTACACCCGCGCTAGTTCAGCCCCCGCTCTGTCGTTAGTTAAGTAACCTAACGGGTGATGACGGGACCCAGTGACGAATGCGGATGGCATATACGTACATTTTATTTTTGTTCTTTTCTGGTGTGATTGATTGATGGGACTGCGTTGATTCTTATTAATGCAAGATAAAACAAACCTATATTTGATGTTGTTGGAACAAATTTTAAAAGGTGTTATTACAAAGATATTTCCTTTTGTTATGCATAGTGATATTCAGTTAGAATATCCTGCACCTCATTCGACGAGGCAAGGGCCGAGATCCCTTCACCGGGAGTGACCCCTTGGGAAGAAGTTTGCGTCAGGGTAATAACTCCATTATAGTCGATTACAAGTTGCTTTGCATCGCGGTATTCAGTTAGAATATCCTGCACCTCATTCCACGAGGAAAGAGCCGAGATCCCTTCACCGGGAGTGACCTCTTTAGCAAAAGGTTTTCGCCACTATATTTTTATAAAAAGCTATCAGGTTCCTTCAGCGATATCAAGTTCATTACATTAAAGGTTTTTCGCCAAAACCCAGCCGTAGCCCTCCGTCATATCTTATGGATGGTCAGTAGTATTCAAGCTATGTTTGTTTGGCCAAAGTCAAGGCATAGTGTTTGGTAGTTGCTGGGTATTCATCTATTGCGTAGATAGATGCGTTGGTTTGGGACAATCGTATTACCTTATTGGCCAAAGTCAAGGGTATGTACGGGTGGGTTCAAATTAACCTGGATAATGACGGGTAGAACTTGGCATGTGATTTATGATGGGTTGGCCAAAGTCACGATCATAAGAGCATGGGGCATAAATTAATATCGGGAGTTTCTAAAGAAACTGAAACTTGCCAAGTATGCGCATACCTTCTGAAGTGTGATAACTTGAGTGGCTTCCATCAAGTTATCATGCGATGATAGTTGGATCCTGATTCTCACTGATGAGTTGGTTTACTCTTCGGGTGATCCCGACTAATTCTTCTTTCAGGTTTGGAGGAGAATTTGATATTACAGTGGGAGGTTTCCTGATTAGATAAAGTGATAACCATTCTGATCTAGGTTAGAGTGCACGCAGAGTGTTTCTTTTCTCTCTCTCTTTGGCAGCGACCTTTGACTGACCCTAGACTATGACTCAGTGACCAAGTTGACCGAACCTTTTTAAAATACTGACTTTTGGATTGTCTGAGTTGCATAAGTCATTGCCGCTCCTTCTTTTACCCTTTGTATTTCTCAGAACACCCCGTATTACTACGGACAACCACTTCCATTGGATAGATCCATCGTATGGTTATATACAAACTCGAAGGTACTACTTCGAGGATGGATCCAGGTTCAGGAGAAATAGAATTGGTTTATTCAGTTGTCTTTTATTATCACCTTCTCTCAGGTTGCGAGGGCTCCTTGGTTTAGGAGGGTACACCTATTACGCTTATTGGATAGTCTTCTTCCAAACCATAGGCAGGTGCCGAAAGGTAGGGAATGAAGAAAACCAATTAGCCTAAGAAGGGTGTACAGAAGGTAATAACTAAAGACAAGATAAAGGGATTAGAAAGAGGGCAAAGTAAATTGCGACTATTAGCATTCACGACCAAACCACGTATTTCATCACCGCTCCTATTTCACCTTTAATAAAATAAGGTACTATTCAGTTGTCTTTTATCATCACCTTCTCTCAAGTTGCGAGTACTCCTAGGATTAGGACAGTACACCTATTATGCTTACTGGATAGTCTTCTTCCAAACCATAGGCTGGTGCCGAACGGTAGGGAAAGAAGAAAACCATTTAGCCTAACGAAGGTGTACAGAAGGTAACGAGTAAAGACAGATAAAAGGATTTGGAGAGATAGCAAAGAAATATACGGTTATAGTCATGAATTCGATTATGGAGAGGCATTACTAGGAATACCAGATACCCCTACGAAACATTTTCATGTTTCGGTGCATTATTAAAAGAAAACTGATTTCCGATTACATACTTACTCCAGGGTATGTATTTACCAGGTTACATTCTCATATCTGTATGGTTTTACAGATGATGAGTGGGAGTAAGTTATTGGGAATTAGGTAATTATCCTCATTATATCGGAATTCATTGTAATTGGTGATATTTGAGGAAGTCGCCTGGGTTTTTTCCGAACGGCATGTATTTGGTTTTGAGTATCCGTTGTTGTGCACCAATTTCAAAATGATATATCGGTACGTTTATTTTTATAAAGTGAGATATAACTTTTTGAAATTATGTCCGTGACATTTACCTATATCAGTTGACGATTAGGCAAGGAGCATTGAACAACGGAGTAGTTCTTAACCATAAGTACAGTTTTCAACCTACGATGCACAGGTTTTGAGTTATTCAACTCAGCGGACTTATACAGAGTATTGTATGTTGTCCAGTGTCCTTCAAGACAAACGGGTTGGTCCTCGTACTATGTTCTGTTTACTTGTGACTTCTCTAGTTTTTTAGACAAGTGTTTCGTAGAAATACAAATTCTAAGTTTTGAGAAGTTGTGGGTATAAGAATAAAGTAGAGAACCAGGTATTGCAAGTATCAGGATTCTTCAAAGAGATCGAAGATGTAGATACTTGTGATTGGTATTCAGTTAATAGTAAAGGTTATGAGAAACATGTTTCTCTTTCAGGTTACTCATAATTGGATGGATTCCTAAGTTGAGTAATGCTGATTAGCCTCTCTCCATTAAGTTGATATGCACTGGAGACAGCTGCATGATTAGAATCTGGTTCCAATTAAATTAGTGCCTCTATTTCTATATTGTATATTGAATGGTTCATATCTTAACGATGTTAAGATACGGGGAGTTGTCCAGCTTATGCTTAAAACCAGACACTGGATAACTCAAGGCACGTTTCTGTAATGGCTGTTTGTGGGTTGACCCTGGCTTTGACGAGGGTTGACATTTCTACCATCTGGAAGATCAATAGTGATATTGTTCTTAACTCGCTACAGTTTTAGTAAAATGGATTTTTTTCAGAAAACAGTAGTGGGAGTATGGTAGAACTGGAAGTGATTCCAGAACCGCAAACAATTACGGGAAAATTTAATAGGACCTATATATTCAATCAGGTTTGACATTCCAATAGCCTTTCCGCAAACATGGTGGGTAACCTCAGACACCCGAGAGGTACTCCGGTAGCCTCAAGGACGGTGACAGGGAGGTTCTTGTTTACCCAGACTTAACACTACTGTTGTTCCAGGCTATGAGACCCAGCTGGAGGTTAAGTATAGCGTCGTTCTAAACTAGCTTTAGAAGTGTACGTATATATTATTCTGCCAGAGGGTTGTCATAGTCAGTGGGAGCAGCGGAAGCATAGTGGGCAAGTAGCTTATGTCTATTTATAGGCTTGAGCAGATATAGCGGAGATAAGATCATCTATTTTTTTATGTGAAAGTCATGGGTTTGACTTCATCAGAATAGGGGATGGATCTATTGAGAAGGTAGTAGGGTGTAATGTCCTGGTATTTGGATGACATAACACAGAGTAGGAATTAAATTCCTATACTACGATCGGTTATACTTTGGTCGTCACACAGTTGTTTCTCCACAAACGATATGGATATAATATCAGACATTCTGGTTACTAGATCTATGGTTTTAGATCTAGATTTGGGTAGTTTCCCAATATGGGTACTTAGACAGTATTCTAAAAGTATTTAGAATAGATGACTCCTGGCATGATGGTGTACCAGCAAGTGATGGAGTCACCCTCTCTAAAGGTGTCTTACAGACTAAAGGGGAGAGGGATGTACATGATTGGCAGATCACTTGCTTAGGCAATTGAGTCAATCGTGAGATATCAAGTACTACACCAGATGTTGTTTTTGCACTAGATGCGATAATTTTATATTAATCCAATCCTGGAGAAACATAAGGAAGCAGTTTTAGAACATGAGTGAATGTTCTACGGATTTGATGACGGCAGCCTCCTTCGGGAGACGGTTATCATTCCAGGCTTCAGAGGTGACATGGATGACAGAGTGATTGTCAGAGTTATAGTTTTCCCTCTGACAAGGGACAGTATTATGGACAGGTGGTCCAAGAGGATACTATAGGAGGCATGGTGCTGGATACTGATTAGGTTCAGTTATCGATACAGTCTAAGAAGTTTGGATTTGGAGTTCATTTATGAACTAGGTCCCATCAGATATTCAGACATATTCTAAGACAGGTATTACTCGATTCGGGAGATGGCTTTCTCCGCGAACTTGAGATTAAGAGAGACATAGAAAGAAACACCAGGGCGGATCCACTCACTGAGGCTATTTCTCGAACACAAGAGTTTTACAAACTAGCTTTGTGAAACTGATTAGTAGAGGAGTTAGATATTCGGTATCACACGGGCTGTGAGTATGCGACATCGCAATAATTAGCCTCAAGTGAAAGTGGGAGATTGTTGGAGATAGTGCCCTCAAAGTCAATTATTGGATCGCAGGTACGTGATTGCAATGATTGAGGCAGGACCTATACCGATATGACAGTCTTGCTCGAGATGATAGTATGCTATCTGGTTTGTCTTTATCATCGTATACATGCTTTAGTTCACTATTGCATGATGATAGAGCCCATAGGATTCTGCTTGACAGCCAGCAGTATGATGGTGATCATATACGTGGGAGCTGGGGTCTATAAGCACATCCTTAAAGTGTCCCTAGTCGTGGGAGTTTCGAGACAGGGTATCGATACTTCAGAGTAGACTAGTGTATACAGTCGAGACCCCGACGAGGGGCGGTGGCCGGTCTCACAAGCCATTGGTGTCAGTTGGATCACCTAAGATGTATACAGGTGCTCATTAGGTTATGAGTACACCGGACAGGACTCGTCGGGAACATGCTAGTTGGTATTATACATATCGTCAGATAGCAGTTCCTTGGTGACATGTGTACAGGTTAGTTTTTCGACCTGAGATCGTCATTTGTCTCGTGTGAGTTCCCACTGTGCTTTGATTCCTACCCTACCACGCTCAAAGGAGACGTGCAAACAGGTATTTTTTGGGTACAGTCCCGAGCCACGTGGAGGCAGTGAGCGGATCGTCGGGGATTCGCCTCTCCCGGTATTGGGGGTTGATGTCGTACAGTGCATGGGTGGCCATCACTAGAAATTCTCGGCCGAGGTAGTGGAGAATTACTGATTTGGATCAGTAGTTTCTCAGGTGGTGATGGGCTTCATACCGACACGATTTATCGCGTTATTAGGGGTCTGACTTTATCCACCCCCCTAGACTCGATATGCGATACTCTTTAGACGAACGGACCGGACTGTATATACATTGTCACTGTCAGCTCAGTAGGGTTTATGGATGAGTTCGCTCGTCAGCTTCCCTTCCAATCATACATAGGCAACCGTCACATACAGCTTGTACCTCTGACGTGCTAGTGGTTATACCCAGTGCCAATGTGTTGATAAGTCATTAGAGTCCCCCACAGACACTTTCCCAAGTTCGGGCGAAACGTTGTAGAGGCCGTATGGTTTTATGGCAGGGTTCGGAAAATGCACGTGCGTTTTCACACGTGTCATTTTTTGGGCAGATTATACTGGTCGGCTTTTGTTTAAGCCGGATCCGAGTATTATACTGTGTAGATATAATATCTTTGTCTCAGTTGCATTTGTATTCGGTCGTAATACAAATGCGGGTATGTTTATACTGATACGGGGTTATCCTGAAATTCGTTTCAGGATCACTTTTGGAAGTTGCCAGTTTCCAGTTTTCTATCAGTCGTATTTAATATTCGGTTAAATGCGGATTTATCTTTTCTTGAGATGAGTGTGGAAGCTTCTAGATGATGACTAGGATGGTGAGGTGTTAAGTGACTCATTAGTGCATTTAATGATTCATTTAATGCAAGGGTGACTAGGTTAATGACTAGGTTTATATTCATTGGTTTGCTTTTAATGAGTTCATACTAGGTGTATCATGACTCATTGTTTCATTCATGGTAATGGTCACCCCCCCTCTCCTACACTCACTTCCCCCCTCTCCTATATATGACCGGCCATTCTTATGTGAGGGATGATGGTTGCTTGAGAGGAAAATGATGATAGTTTTAGTGTATGGAAATTTGATAGATACTCATTTCACATTTCCACCCGATCCAAAAGGCAACTTCATTAACCGTTCGTCCATAGCCTTGGACGTAACGAGATAAAGTGTTCTACTCATTATCTACTTCATCTTGGTCGTCTCTTTTAGCAAACTTGACGATCGAGTTGCCTCGGTTCAGAGGCGGGAGCCCGTTTAAAGATCCATTGACGTGGTGCCACCTGGACGAGAAGATTGGAGATTCAGGAGATTGGAGTAGCCGCAACAAAGCGTGGGAAGATGGTTGAAGACCGAAGGACTCGGATCGTTCGCTATAACATTTCTACCAACTTTGTAGTTTGTTAGTTTAGTTTTAATGGCATATCCGGGTTATAGTACGCGATAGCGCCAGTTGTAAAAAGTTTTTGTTCCGCATTTGGTATCTGTTAGACGGCCGGGGCGCTATCGTGGACATACAATCACGACCGTGGAATCCGTGTTTTATACAGGCTCGTATTAAAAACACGGACCTCCTAATATATCCAATATTTCATATATGTTCTTCTGCTGCAATGTTCTGTGATAAGATCATATTACTACCTGAGACGAATGTTTATATTGTATATATGAGATATATATTATATATTGTTGATTTCGTTTCATATCTGATACTTGTGAAGCATAATTAAAATGGGGCTTCATTAATGAGATTAATGAAATAAAAGAAACCTAAAGATGTTGTAGAATTTTTTTTAAAAACTGGTAGCTCTAGTTCTTGCTTTGCATAGCAGTGTTCTTTGTAGAACATCCAGCACCTTATTCGATAAGGAAAGAGCCGAGATCCCTTCACTGGGAGTGACCTCTTTAGAAATAACTGGTAGATGCTACAAACTCGGTTTGTCTTTTGATTGCTTCTATAGTTTTTGCTTTGCATAGTGATATTTGTGAAATATCCTGCACCTTATTCGATGAGGAAAGAGCCGACAATCCCTTCACCGGGAGTGACCTCTTTAGCAAAACTAGAAAAGGCCTAAAAAACACAACATTTAAAATCACTCGATTCTACAACGATATCAAGTTCATTACGCAAAGGGTTTTCTTAAAAACCTGTCGTAGCCCTCCGTCATTTCAGATAAGTACTACTTAGTATTCGTGATGCGGTAGTTTGGCCTCCGTCAAGGCGTAGTGTACGGTAGCTAAGTAGTGCTTATCTGCTAGCAAACGATGCGATTGGATTAGGGTATTCGTACGGCGTAGTTTGGCCTCCGTCAAGGGTCGTGCGGGTGGGTTTAATTCAATCAGGAAATGACGGGTTGAACTTGACTAGCAGACTATGGGTAGTTTGGCCTCCGTCAAGGTCATAGGGCGCTAGGGGTAAAATATTATTGGGAATTTCAAGTGTTGAAATTTGCAATGAGATTGCATACCTTCTATGAGATAGTTGGATCCCGATACCCGCTGCGAGTAAGAGTTACTCCTGGGAGAGTTGTACACATTACAATTAGCCGATCAAGTAGGTGTCTAGAAAGGTGTCAACGGGGTTACGCCCCTGGGAAGACGATGTTTACTTTAACTAGGTCCGTGCGAAAGC
The DNA here is from genome assembly GCA_030015575.1 of Agapanthus africanus. Taxonomy (NCBI): domain Eukaryota; kingdom Viridiplantae; phylum Streptophyta; class Magnoliopsida; order Asparagales; family Amaryllidaceae; genus Agapanthus; species Agapanthus africanus. The sequence goes on along the minus strand of CM057350.1, from coordinate 180,983,996 downwards.
ACGGGGAACCTCCCTCAAAGTACCGGCACTGGCCTGGCTGAAAGATTGGCGAACTTGTAGCGTGTAATTAATCCCGGCTAGTCTTTCCTTTTAGGGTTTGAAGGAAGATTTGACTAAAACAGTGGGAGACATCCTGATTAGATATATTAATAACCAATCTAATCTTGCAAGAGCGCACGCTGAGTGTTTTCTTCTCTCTCTCTCCTGGTTGCGACTATGTCACGCCTTAATCAAGATAATAATACGGATGTATTGACCGAACCCGCTTGTTATACAGAGCTGGGGAACGTTGGTCCCTCTCCAACTTATAATTGTTATAAGACAGAGCAGGAAATAGGGGATTACCAGAATTCCCGTACCGCCTAAACGAAGAAAGTACATGTTGATGCATCTTCTTCGGGTGTGTTCATTACACAGAACTGTTTCTCGGTATCTTTTACGTCCTGGGTATGAGATACCGGATCAGGATCCCACATATGTAATCTGTTACATGGGCTACAGATAGGTAGAGAACTGAGAACGGGTGATAAGTTTCATGAGATAGAAACGGTGCAAGTGTTGCAGCCAAGTCTGTTGGTAGTTATCACCCTCTATTAGCAAATACATTGATTCTGAATGAATGTTATTAGATACCGAACCTGATATACAACATCATATCAGTGTCTTTATTAGTAAAGAAGGATATAATTTTGTATTGTTGGATAATGTTTTGAACATTTCCTATATCAAGAGTTGATCGGTTCAGGAACGTTATCTAAAAGCATAGACGTTCTAAATCAAACCACAGTTCTTAGTATACAGAACACACACAAGAAGAAGAGTTCAGAAATGAACAAATCCTTCTTGAGATATTGTAGACTAGGTCATATCAATATGACCCGACTAGCTGAAATTACATTTAGATGCATATTTAAATTAGTTTGAATTTACATCTTGTGAAACTTGCCGGTCATGTCACAAAGATAAGATGACCACAGCTCTGTTTATTAGAAACAGAGAAAGAGTTAGTGAACTCTTGGGATTGATACATGATGATGTATGTAAGTTCCCTATCTACACATGCCAGGACCAGTTCTTTGTACTTCATTACATTCTCTGATGATCTCTCAAGATTCAGACATATGTTCTTATTGAAACACAAGTCCGAACCTTTTGAGATATTCACAGAATATAAGTTAGAAGTAAAGAACCAAAAACGGGTAAAAGTATTATGTCCTTTGATGAGATCAAGGAAGAGAATACTAGAGCACGGAATTCCTGGATTATTCTAAAGGAGAATGATATTCTCTCTCAGTACTACTCCTCCATATACACCATAGCACGATGGTATATCAGGGCGGAGCAATAGCACCCTATGTGATATGGTGTGCTCTATGATGAGTACTACTAAGTTTCCTATTTCCTTTTGGGAGTTATGCACTTGAGAAGCTGCATACCTATTGAATAGGGTTCAAATCAATCAGTTGCCTACCACTTCATATATGATATGGAATGGGAAGAGCCCATATCTTAAGTAAGTTAAGATTTGGGGTTGTCCAGCCTATGTCTAAAATTATAATCCGGACAAGCTCGAGGCAAAGTCAGATCTGTGGAAGTTTGTTGGATATCCCAAGCATACGCAAGGGAATATTTTCTACCTAACCGAGGAACGAAAGATGTTTTGTTTCTCAACATGCCACCTTTGTGAAAGGGAATTTCTTGTGACGAAATTAGTGGTCGTGAGGTAGAACTGGAAAGAGTTCCAGCTATACAAAACTGCAGCTGATGAATTGGTAGAACCAAAGGATTCAGTAGTTTCCAACGAACCTCAGCCTCTCCGCCGATCTAGTAGGTTTCCTCACCCACCTGAGAGATACTTCGGTTTCTCTATGACAGTGGGAGCGAGGATTGCATCATGAGATGATGACCCAACTAGTTTCGAGCTAGCCATCAGGAGTGGGACTCTGTAAGAATGGCTGGATGCTTAGTGATCTGAGATGGAATCCTTATACACCAACAAAGTATGGACTTTGGTTGCTTTATCTGAAGGGTTAAATCCCCATCAGGAGCAAGTATATCTTGAGAAGATTACTTGGTGTACATGGAAAAGTTGAGACTTTCAAAGCTATGCTTAAGTCTATCCATATCCTACTTTCCATTGCTACATACCCTGACTGCGATTTCTGGCGGTTGGGTGTCATGACAGCTTTTCTAAATGATGTTTTGGAAGAAAGCGTCTATAAGTACACAGCTGGAGGGCTTCGTAGACAGTGGGAGCAGCGGAAACGTGTGCAAGTTGTTTTATGCGATAAAGCAGGCATCGCGGAGTTGGAACGTCTGTTTTGATGTGGTAGTCAAAGAGTTTGACTTCATCAAAATGGTAGATGAACCTTGTATATACAAAAGGTAGTAGAGAGTATGGTGGTGATCCTCGTAGAGTACGTGGATGACATACTCTTGATAGGGAAGGAGTTTCCTATGCTACGCTCGGCCAATCTCCGCTTATCACAAGGATTCTCCATATAGGATCAAAGTGATACCTCCTAAATCCTGGGTTTTGGATCTATGAGATAGATCTAATTGGATGTTAGGATACTCACTAGTTGTAGTGAGTTGGTATCAATCGATCCTGGGGAGAATCACTGGAAAGGTTCCAAGGTGATAAGGACGACTTAATGTCAGTCGCAGGCATTGTCTTTACCCTAAGTGGAGGGACGGTATGTTTGAAGAGTTCAAAGGTAGATACCGTGACTTACTAGACGATTAAAGGAAAGATACGTCGTTACCAAGGATGCTACCAAAACGCAGTCTGGATATATATGAGTTCATGAGATAAACTTCGTTCCAACCATTGTGTGACAATGGAGTTATGGCTTTGGCCTAGGAACGCCCGTCCCATCTGAAATCCAGATATAATTCTTAGGCAGTATCACCTGATCATAGAGATGGTTGTTCTCCAGGGAGATTGAGGTTAGGAGAGTAGACACAGAGGACAACAGCGTGGATCTACTCACAAAGGCCTATTTCCCAGTAGAGACTGTTATAGGATGGTTGAGTATGAGATACTCCAACCACAGCTAATTGTTGGGTATGTGATACCACAACAGATGGCCCTAGTACAAGTGAGAGATTGTTAGTTATATGTATGCCCTAGAGGCCATTACTGTACATATGATGTATATTGTAATGGATGCTTGGACATATATAGGGAGGACTTTTTTGGTCGACATGATAGTATGCTAACTGGTTGTATTTTATCTTAACATGTACTCTGATTGTCTCTATGTTACATGTTGATAAAGCCCTTAGGATATGTACTCGACTACTGGGACTATGATGAGATCATACTAGTAGGGCCACGGTAGTCGACGAGTACATCCTATAACTGTTCCTAGTCGAGGGTGTATCGAGATAGGGCATCGATACACCAGAGTAGACTAGCGTATACGCATCTTGACCCATATGATGGGCGATGGATGATCCCATATCCATCGGTGTTTGACATCAAGGATGGTGTACGGGTGCTCAGTAAAGACTGGGTACACTGGACGGACTCGCCGGGAACTCCCAGATCTTATTATACCTCACGTCAGATGGCAGTTCTCTGGTGACACTGGTACAGGTTAGTCTGTAGACCCGAGATCCTCATAGAGTCTTGTCTGATTCCTACTCTGCTTTGATTTCCATCATACCATGTCTAAGAGGGCATGCAAAAAGGTGGATTTGGGGTACAGTCCCGAATCACATGGAGGCAATGAGCGATAGGAGGGGATTCGTCTCTCCCGGTATAGGGAGTTGATGTTGCACTGTGTTCGATTGGCTATAACTGGAAATCCCTAGCCAGGGTTGCTGAGATTTACTGGTAAGTGTTATCAGTGGTTTCTCGAACTGTTATGGACCTCATATCGACACGACTTATCAAGCTACTGGGGTCTGACATTTACCACCCCTAGGCGAGATATGCGACATATCATACGAAGAGACCGGACTGTACGGGAGTGTTACTGATTGGATTCACGGGAGAAAGTACAGGCTTGCTTGTTGATCTTCTGATCGCTCAATACCTGGGTGGCTGTTACATTTAGCTGACCGCTTGCAGCTCGTGGGTGTTTGATATGATCATCACCTACTGCCGGCGTATTGACAATTCTTTAGAGTCCTACACAGAGGTTTCTTGACTCAGGCAAAACGGAGTAGGAGCACATATATGATATGTGCGGGACCAAGAAAAATACGTGTATGTGATACCGTATTAGATTCTCGCGATATGAGATATCGGTCGGGTATATGTGATATAGCCGGGTCATCGGATCAAGTGTTGATTCGATGAACTGATATAGATTATATTAGTCGGTTATTTGTGAAATAGCCGGATTTCCGGATCAAGTGTTAATTTGATAATTTAATGTATAATAATATATTTGATATATTAAATTACATTAACTAATATAAGCTCACTTATTGATTCATTTTCTCACTCGTGTAATACATTAATATATATGCGATATATGTTAATTGTATTATTTTCTTTTGTTACAAAAATATATTATATATGTGATATATAATATTGTAACAAGTTATGATTACTAATGCAACATGGTTAGTGGAGATTAATCATGGTTAGGGTTTGATTTGGGTTAAACTTTTCTAGAAACTTCTAGAAGCTTTTACTTTGTTTCTTGCAAAGATATTATGGTTGATATTTTGTGAGATATTTCCTAACCCAACCCACACCCTTTAACCCTAGTTAACTCTCTACATTGGTTAGCCTTTTCTTTGGCCAACTATGGTTGCATCTGTAGTTATCATAACAATTCATTATTCATCACAAAAGGATTATTTTCATTCATCTTCTTTTTCTTCCTCCTTGCAAAGCTTTCTGGTTTTGGGTTTTGTGATGGATTAGTGTGAGATTATGAAAACAAAAGAGAGCATAAATCCTACTTCATCATCCTAATCTATCCTAGCCATTTAGATTAGAGTGTTCACTTCATTAGTGAGTGAGAGCTTGTGTTAAAGAAACTTCAAGGTAGATCATCTTTGCTATCGAAGATCGGAAGAAAGCTTGCATCTTTCTCTTCGTGGAGCCTCTCTAGAGTCCGGGTACCCGATAATCGCAGTGAAGGGACCTCAACACGGAGCTTTAGAAGTGAAGGACCGGACTACAAAGGTTGTAATCCCAAACTCTTAGTTTTAAAGTGTTTAACATGCTTTGTTTCGCTTAACTCTAGTTTAAAAATCTTGGTTAGGGTTGTTCGGCACGTCTAAATTTTATATCGGGTATGGTTGATGCCTTATAGACCCTTATGAGAGTGCCTAGTAACCCTACATCATCCTCATGGAATTCTGACCTCGTGGTAGGACCAAAGCCTATCAAGACAATCTAAATCCCAAATTTCCTCAATCAGCCCCCAAATTGTCCCTCATATCCAATAAGTCTCATATAACCTGAGTGTCCAATATCAAGTAAATCTCATATATCCAGTATCTAATATCAAGTAAATCTCATATATCCTGAGTGAGTATATTGCAAGATCATTATGATGATGTATATAAATTAGATATGTATACATATATATTAGCGTCCCATTCCACTAATATATATATATATATATATATATATATATATATATATAGATATGCATATATAACAGCGTCCCATTCCACTGTTATATATACTTAGGAGTAAAAATATTATGAAAACAAGTCTCTAAGATCGACACATAAATACTGATCTATCAACCGTTGTCACCACAACTGGCCCTCTTGATAGGTACGTATCATACGCTATCCCGAAAACTCGAGTGCCTAGCTCTGACACTCGAAATTCAACGTATCCATACGTACATGACTCCGGTCGGTATCCCTACGATAACCGCCGAGTCATAGGTACTGTCACCGGTAGGTATGGTTCCCCCACTAACCCATCATCTACTCCATGAAATTCTTGCCCTGGGTACCTCCGGGCCGCACCATGTACCCGCACACGGCCCCCTCCGTTCATCGCATGGGGTATATATATATATATATATCAGAACCGATAAATATCATGGTGGCTGCTGAAATATCATATCAAGAGAAACCGGGTTTTTCAAATAATGCATAATTTCATGAAACTACCACGGTCCTCAAATCCAGAAAACATCTTGAAAAATCCATAACTCAATGCGAAAGTCCATGAATATAATATATGCAATAGAAAACTGTAATGTGAGCATATAAAGGAAAAGCCGCTATTTAACTGCAACAAGTTAATATATATATCATGCGGTTCCTAAGTTTTCCAAATCCATATAACATCAAATAAAGGTGAACATGTAGTTATAGCTAGATATATGTGTAAACATGTAGGTATAGCAAGGTATATGTATCTACCTATCAGTAATGATGTAATACCCTCCAGGTATAAGTGTAAGTATGTATGCAAGATATACATGCAGCTATATCTCATATGTGTATATACCTATCACTAATGGTACAATACCATATAGGTATATAGGTAACTAACATGTAAACATGTCAAGGCATATGTGTAAGCATGTATGTATACAGGTATGCTATATGTCATATGCATAAGGAAAATAAGGATCATGTCTCAATGTCCCTAAACAATACAATATCACATATGTATAGGTGTTGTGCGTGTCATGGCAATTATCGACGGTGTGTGTGTTGCATACAATTAGTGCTCGTGAAACATGAACCGTCAATAATGGTGTTGTGTCTCATTAATATTAAGTCCATGCACAATAGGAAATGAGATATGCAACAAAGGTACACATGCACAATCAATATCTGTATACATCTAACTAATAGTCATATCATTTAATCTAGCCCAGACGCATAACGCCATGCGGACGATTCCCCTGTAGATATTAAATCTACTCACAACAATTCTGGCTAAGTAAATCCAAGCACTCGTTTTTCCTTCTTCGCAGCGCCCGAAGTCCCCGCATGCGATCCTGAAAGCATATAACAATATAACAGTATATATTAGCAATCGACCAATAACACGTACAAACTACGTTTGACCGACGCACCAACTCTAAGCGTACTCTCAAGTGTTCGTCAAGTGGCTAACGCGCGTAGCGACACTACGAAACCAACTCAAGAGAAAAAGCTACACAAAAACACAAACGACATCGACACGACCCTGGCTAGAAACGTAAAGCGACACAACTACCAAGCCTAGATCCTTATCATACCGATCGCGCATTCACAACACAAGATATAGTGTGGAATCAATATAAATAACGCCGCAACGTCGAAAGAAACTCACGCCTAAATTATCCTAAAATCTAGTAAGCAACTTATATCATTTTAGCACAAAACTACAAGTTTTTACCAAAACTAGAAATTACAACCATCACCAATTAGCAAGATTAAACCACTCATACCAATACTATAATTTTAATCTCACTTAATTAGGATTTAGTAAAAGCTTAGTTTGCTAATTAGATAATTTTACAATTAGGAAATATCATTTAACAAACTAGCAACTAGGTTTAGTTTTTATTTGTCTAAAATTATTAACTAACAATTCACTAATCAAAACCCTAATCTGATTACAAAAAACCTTACTAGGTATTCTAAATATGAAATTAAAAGCTTTAAATTAACATCTAATTAAGCTAATTAAAGTATTAAGCAACAATTAGTGTTTAGGGTTTGGATTATACCTCCACAAAAGATCAAAATCAAGCAACAAAACTCATTATCTTTGCCTCCAAAAATGCTAACTTGATGAAAATCCAAGCAAGTTTTGTGTAGAAGAATGAAGGGAAATGATTTGTATTTAAGTTTGTATGAATTATTTAGGATTTTTGATGATTTATTTGGACTTTGAAGTGATGAAATGGGGTGAAGAACAACAAAGGGCAACAAGGGGGGAGTGCTCGGCCATGGAGAAAGAAGTGGGGGATTTTGTGATGTGTGTGGAAATTTCTAGCAAAACAAATGTAATAAAAGCTCATTAATGCAAAATGCCACATTTCTTTTCTTTTCTTTTCTTTTCTTTTAAAAAATAAATTCCTTTATCACAAAATATCTAGATATTTGGCAAGAATGGATTAGGACTAATTCTATTGATTAGTTTAGCATAGATTCTCATTAGAAGTAATTAACCCAAACCAAAATATAATTACCACTAATAAAGTGCACAAATAAAGTATTAAAATAATATTTTAATTAGGAAAAAATATTAAAATGCACAAAAATTACCGGTGGCTTACAAAAACCCGCAAACTAGCAATTTCCTAGCTAAACTAGGTGCAGTGAATTCTATACTACAAAAAGATCACTTCTAGGTTTTTACGGAAAATACAATTTATTTTACCTAAAAACGGAAAATTCGCAAAACGATTTCTAAAACGTTACAATCTTCCCCCTTAAAGAAATTCGGTCCCCGAATTAAAAATTCATCTATGCGTACCTTCAAAGAGATGAGGAAAGCCTTCCGCATCCCGCTCGCAGCCACTCAAGTGATCACCTCACTAGACGGCTACGCCAAAGAACCTTCACAGATAGCAAGACCCTTGACCGAAGTCCCTCCACCTGCCGATCCACTAAAACTGTCGCTTGCTGGTGAACGAAAGATCGCGTCCAAGCTAAATGGTCTGATGCTGAATCATGTGAGAAAGGTCATGAAGGTAATTGCGAAGTATCAACACAAGGAATACAGGGTGAATACTCAAAAATCTGGGCGGAAGTGCCATATTATAGGCAACGGTACTAACTCGCTTCAAGGATCTCAAAAGGACCTACAATTCTGGTACTATGCTTCCCAAAACTCAACACGCTACCTATCGAAAAAATCCGTAGGAATACATGACCTCCCACTGCGAACTCAAGTCTGCGACAACGACGGTCGACGTAAGACTCCTGTCTGCACTGGGCCGCTCCCATCCTGACCTGAATCAACTGGATCATTCTGTAGTCTCATGACTAGCTGGGGTTCAATATCCTACTCACGCAGAGTCAGTAAAACAGACTGGCGATCGACACCACCTACCAAACAAAGCCTAAAGGTTGCCAATTGTAATGTCTCCTGATAACAGCTATCGAAGGAGAACCCTATCAATGGCAAGTGACGATTCCAACTGCTAACAAACACTTAGTACGTACACACAAGCATATCCTCCAGAGTCTGTATAGTCCGCTCTCACAAACCATCGACCTACAGATGGAAAAGCGGAGCTAAAGCTCAACCAGTACCCAAGGCTTCCTGAAGCTTCTACCAACGACAGCTAGCGAACGGGGTGCCTCTATTGGATACAACGCATGAAGGAACTCCATGCAACGCACAAACTTAACAAAGAACAACTAAGAAAACTGAGCATAACCGGACAACAAACACCCAAATGGAGTCACACCCTGCCTAGACCTGGGTAGACACCACAACGAAATTCATGGAGATCTACTCCCATTCCCACTCTGGAACGGTTAAAGGTTGCAACTCTCCAGCCAGTCTCCAAATGCTCAACCTTAACCCACCAACAAGTCAGACGCCTCGAAACGAAATCCGAAACTTCACTCTTCATCCTTGCCCACCCGTAACTAACTCTCAAGTCACGTTACATCTTGGTGGCACTTGGATGAACACTGAAAGCTGACAGCTGTGCCTGCTCTGGGACCTCGCGTATCTACCTATCAGTATCAAGTACACACCAACGAGACCAGAACGTAACACACCCTGGTCATAAATCAAGAACTCCGAATCTTTACACTGTCGAACATGCTCAGAATCTCAGACAAACGACCATCGGCGGGCTGTGCCACACGAAAAAGATTAAGTAAAAGTGGACGGGCGCGAACATGAGCAAGCTATTCCCCCCTAGAAGTGGCGAACCAAGCTGTACTCCACGATCGCACAAGAACTGTAAATCTGCAGAAAACTGTCTCTATACTGCGCATAACTGGAACAAGTTACCCCCGGGCCTACGACTCAAAGCATCAGCTACCACAATCGCCTTGCAACGGGAACCAAAGGATCTCACAATCACAATCCTTCACAAGCTCCATCCAACGGCGCTGTCTCAACAATCAAAACGCGCTGCAGAAAGATGTACATTATGCTCTGGTGGTCCGTGAAAATATGACACGACTCTTCGCACAAGTAGTGTCTCCAAATCTCCAACGCACGACCACCGCGGCCATCTCCAGATCATGAATGGGATATCCTTCTCGTACTTCCTCCAACTGTCGGGAAGCATGGGCGATAACTCAATAGTGCCACATCAGTACACAATTGAGCCCCACTCGCGAAACATTACAGTAAACAACAAAGTCGCCCGATCCAGAAGCAAAGATAGAACTGGTGCAGTCGTCAACCGAGTCTTCAACTGCTGAAAACTCAACTCGCATGCCTCAGTCCAAGAAAAAGGAACCCCCTTCCCGGTCAGTCCAGTCAACAGTGCAGCGATACACAATAAATCCTGCACGAAACGGCGGTAAAAACCGGCTAAGCCCAAAAATCTGCGGACCTCGGTCCTGGATATAAATATAGGCTAAAGCTGTACGGCTTCGATCTTCCTCGGGTCTGTACGAAAACCGTCTCCCGTAACCACATGACCTTAGGAAGTCAACACAATCAAGCCTGAAAGAACACTTCGAGAATTTAGCAAACCACTGGGACTCTTCTAATGTCTGCAAAGCAAATCCTCATGTGCTGCTCAAGTTCCTCACGACACATTGGAATAGACCAGAATGTCATCAATAACACAACAATCAACTGGTCAAGGAATGGCCTGAGAAAACTGGTTCATCACAACCACGAATGCTGCTAGGGAATTGGTGAGTCCGACGACACCACCAAAAACACCTACTGCCCGTAGCGCACACAAAAGTAGTCTTCGGAATGTCATCACTCCAAACCCGCAACCAATGATGACCTGATCCCAAAACAAACTTAGCAAAATATCTCGCATTCTGGAGCTGATCAAAGAAATCGTCAATGCGAGGTAAAGGATACCTATCCGCACCGTAACTCGGTTCAATTGACGATCCTTCAATACATAACCTCAAACTGCCGTCCTTCTCTTGACTAACAGAATAGGAGCTCCCCAAAGAGAAACACTTGGACGTACAAGTCCCTCTACAAGCAACTCTGCAGCTGATCCTTAAGCTCCCGATGCTCCGCCGGCTCATCTGGAACAACGTCGGAAAACTCTCACACGGTTGAAAGCCGGTCCAACAAACCCACTGTAGTTCCAGCATCCCGAATGAAAGCCAAGAATCCTCGACATCCCCTCCTCAAAAGCCGACTAGCGAAAAAGGCTGAATTCAAGCTGTGAGGAGCAGCACCACTGTCCTCCCGCACAACAAGAACTGACTCGCCGGGAAAACAAAACCTGACTGTTTTCTCGCGGTAGTCCACAGACGCCTAGCACGTAGCTAACCAATCCGTGTCCAGGAGAACGTCAAACCCAACATCTCAAGAAGGATCAAAATGACGGACGAATCTCTATCTCCTATCCGATTAGCACACGACTGAAATACGTGTCGCGCAACAAAAGAATTGCTGACAGAAATTAACACAACATCGGCTAATCTAGCATACACAACTTTTGGCCCAACCATGGCACAAAGTGTGTAAAACAATGAGTGCATAGATCCTGAACAAAACAAACCTACGAATCAGAAGAACATACGTAGAATACCTAAAAACTCAGCATTGGACGCCCGCGCGTCCCGATGAGTAGAAGAAAATTCTCGTGTCTGCCCTCTACCCATAACTGGCTAAACTCCTCCTCTCTGCGGTACAGTTGCCCCGCACTCACGTGGCTCAGTACAAACTCAAACCCGATGATCCAAACTCCCGCACCGATAGCATCCAGATAAGAACTGCTGACCCTCCTGGGGATAAGAGCTAGACAACTGTTCTCGTCCCAAGCCTCTGCAACTCCCGCGACGTGCATGAAAACCGCCACGGTGTCTAAACATATGTCTCCGAGCTGATATACCTATATGATTCCTTCTCGGTCTCGGAACTTCCAAAGTCTCGGGAAGACGTGCCTCGTCAACTAGGGCTGCATCCACTAGTGCTGTATACATAACACTATGTTGTATGCTGATCGTAAGGAAAAACTGGGTAACAGGGGTGGCAACCTCCTGTCGCTGCGCTCGAATGGCCTCAACCAATGAACTCATCGTCTGGCACAAGTCCTGCATATCTGCCACAAGCCTAGCGAGATGATCTGTCAAAGGCGGATCTATCTGCTCCTGTGCAACGGGCGTACCGTCCTGGTCAGTCCTCGTCCCAAACGAGTCAACTCTGATCTCGGCTCTCGCTGCACCTCTCTGAGTCCTCCTAGTCATCGGCGGAATAAGTCTATAAATGAAAATAGGATTCGATAAGAACACGGAAATCGAATCACAAGGATGTATCATCAAGGAAGGAATTTCAAGAAATTTATACTTAAGTCACTTTAGGCGGAATACCATGTCATAAGTATGCCGCGGACATACACACGCTACGTCACTCTGCTTAAGCTACCTACTCCATCATACCAAGGTCATCCTACACTCTGAAAGGTAAAACCTAGCGCTCCGATACCAACTTTGTCACGATCCGAAATTTGGCACGTGACGGCCCTTAAACTACGCAATGTCTACAGGCGTAACGCAATTTAAGTAAGCCGAAAACCGAGCAATCTAAACCATCAAAGTAGTAAGTGATAAGAACATTGTTAAAACTTTTAAAAATCTCGAGTACAAATTCTTTAAAGTCCAATCTTAGTTTCTTAAAAATTTTGGCAGCACCTCCTTTGTAAAAACTAACCCCAAAAATGGGTACAACATAAATATAAGTAAAGCATCCCCAACGGGAGCAAAATCCACGCTCAAAAGCGGAAACAACCACCGTAACAGATATACGACGCCGTAGCGAAGAAATAAAAGACGATATAAATAAAAACTGCATAAAAGACCTCCAAGTCACAAAATAACATACAATATCGTCCTCACATCAAGTCTCTAAGTCATACAGGAAAGTGGTAGATAGAGAGTACATGGTACAAAGATAATAATAAACAACATCGAATAGCCGCAAAACCCACCTATAGCAAAACTGCGCACAGTCAGTCGAAGCGGTATCCGCTGCAAAAGATGATACGAAAGATGAAAAGCCTACCGCGACTGCCCTGAGAGACTACCTGCAAAACACTGTGGCACAACGGGGGTGAGTTGCCAGCTCATGAATAGTAAATAACATATGCAGGTAATCGCAAGTATGCACGTACAGCGCGAATCTAATGCATGCAAGCTGATAGCAATAAATGGCAATATGTATGCAACAGTCATGTAAGGTGCTCTATCAGGTACTACTAATACATGAACAATAAATGGCAATATGTATGCAACAGTCATGTGAGGTACTCTATCAGGTACTACTAATACATGAACAATAAATGGCAATATGTATGCAACAATCATGTAAGGTACTCTATCAGGTCTACTAATACAAGAATAATAAATGCGGAGTATGGGATAAAACATGTCATCCTCACGGAATGCTGATCTCGTGGTAGGACCAAAGTCCATCAAAACAATATAAATCCCAAATTTCCTCAATCAGCCCCCAAATTGTCCCTCGTATCCAGTAAGTCTCATATATCCTGAGTGTCCAATATCAAGTAAATCTCATATATCCAGTATCCATTATCAAGTAAATCTCATATATCCTGAGTGAGTATATTGAAAGATCATTATGATGATGTATATAAATTAGATATGTATACATATATATTAGCGTCCCATTCCACTAATATATATATATAACAGCGTCCCATTCCACTGTTATATATACTTAGGAGTGAAAATATCATGAAAACAAGTGTCTAACATCGACACATAAATACTGATCTATCAAGCGCTGTCACCACGACAGGCCCTCCTGATAGATACATATCATACGCTATCCCGAAAACTCGAGTGCCTAGCTCTGATATTCGAAATTCAATGTATCCATATGTACATGACTCCGGTCGGTATCCCCACGATAACCACCGAATCATAGGTACTGTCACCGGTAGGTATGGTTCCCCCACTAACTCATCGTCTACTCCACGAAATTCTTGTCCCGGGGTACCTCCGGGCCCCACCATGTACCCGCATACGGCCCCCTCCGTTCCTCGCATAGGGTATGTATATATATATATATCAGAACCGATAAATCTCATGGTGCCTGCTGAAATGTCATATCAAGAGAACCGGGTTTTTCAAATAATGCATAATTTCATGAAACTATCACGGTCCTCAAATCCAAAAAACATCATAAAAAATCCATAACTCAATGCGAAAGTCCATGAGTATAATATATGCAACAGAAAACTGTAATGTGAGCATATAAAGGAAAAGCCGCTATTTAACTGCAACAAGTTAATATATATCATGTGGTTCCTAAGTTCTCTAAATCCATATAACATCAAATAAAGGTGAACATATAGGTATAGCCAGATATATGTGTAAACATGTAGGTATAGCAAGGTATATGTATCTACCTATCAGTAATGATGTAATACCCTCCAGGTATAAGTGTAAGTATGTATGCAAGATGTACATGCAGCTATGTCTCATATGTGTATATACCTATCACTAATGATACAATACCATATAAATATATAGGTAACTAGCATGTAAGCATGTCAAGGCATATGTGTAAGCATGTTGGTATACATGTATGCTATATGTCATATGCACAAGGAAAATAAGGATCATGTCTCAATGTCCCTAAATAATACAATATCACGTATGTATAGGTGTTGTGCGTGTCATAGCAATTATCGATGGTGTGTGTGTTGCATACAATTAGTGCTCGTGAAACATGAATCGTCAATAATGGTGTTGTGTCTCATTAATACTAAGCCCATGCACAATAGGAAATGAGATATGCAATAAAGGTACACATGCACAATCAATATATGTATACATCTAACTAATAGTCATATCATTTAATCTAACCCAGACGTATAATGCCATGCGGGCAATTCCCCTGTAGATATTAAATCTAATCACAACAATCCTAACTAAGTAAAGCCAACCACTCGCTTTTCCTACTTCGCAGCGCACGAAGTCCCCGCCTGCGATCCTGAAAGCATATAACAATATAACAGTATATATTAGCAATCGACCAATAACATGTACAAATTACGTTTGACCGACACACCAACTCCAAACATGCTCTCAAGTGTTCGTCAAGTGGCTAACGCGCATAGCGACACTACGAAACCAACTCAAAAGCAAAAGCTGCACAAAGACACAAACGACATCGGCACGACCCTGGCTAGGAACGCAAAGAACACAACTACCAAGCCTAGACCCTGATCGTACTGATCGCGCATTCACAACACAAGATATAGCGTGGAATCAATATAAATAACGCCGCAACGTCGAAAGAAACTCACGCCTAAATTATCCTAAAATCTAGTAAGCAACTTATATTATTTTAGCACAAAACTACAAGTTTTTTCCAAAACTAGAAATTACAACCATCACCAATTAGCAAGATTAAACCACTCATACTAATACTATAATTTTAATCTCACTTAATTAGGATTTAGTAAAATCTTAGTTTGCTAATTAGCTAATTTTACAATTAGGAAATATCATTTAACAAACTAGCAACTAGGTTTAGTTTTTATTTGTCTAAAATTATTAACTAACCATTCACTAATCAAAACCCTAATTTGATTACAAAAAACCTTACTAGGAATTCTAAATATGAAATTAAAAGCTTTAAATTAACATTTAATTAAGCTAATTAAAGTATTAAGCAACAATTAGAGTTTAGAGTTTGGATTATACCTCCACAAAAGATCAAAATCAAGCAACAAAACTCATCATCTTTGCCTCCAAAAATGCTAACTTGATGAAGATCCAAGCAAATTTTGTGAAGAAGAATGAAGGGAAATGATTTGTATTTGAGTTTGTATGAATTATTTAAGATTTTTGATGATTTATTTGGACTTTGAAGTGATGAAATGGGGTGATGAACAACAAAGGGCAGCAAGGGGGGAGTGCTCGGCCATGGATAAAGAAGTAGGGGGTTTTGTGATGTGTGTGGAAATTTCTAGCAAAACAAATGTAATAAAAGCTCATTAATGCAAAATGCCACCTTTCTTTTCTTTTCTTTACTTTAAAAAAATAAATTCCTTTATCACAAAATATCTAAATATTTGGAAAGAATGGATTAAGACTAATTCTAGTGATTAGTTTAGCATAGATTCTCATTAAAAGTAATTAACCCAATGCAAAATGTAATTACCACTAATAAAGTGCACAAATAAAGTATTAAAATAATATTTTAATTAGGGAAATATATTAAAATGCACAAAAATTACCAGTGGCTTACAAAAACCCGCAAACTAGCAATTTCCTAGCTAAATTAGGTGCAGTGAATTCTATACTGCAAAAAGATCGCTTCTAGGTTTTTACGGAAAATACAATTTATTTTACCTAAAAACGGAAAATTCGCAAAACGATTTCTAAAACGTTACAGGAGGGGGTGCTCAAGTTACCGGATTTCATGAAGTGTTGGGTGGTCCATTCACTTTGTTGATTAGGGTTGCCTCATTTCTGGAATTGGCAGGTTACTTGCCGCGCTCGTAGGGGTCCAGGTTTTCATTGCAAAGGCTATCCACATGACAGAGAACGTCGAGTCTCATTTGCGGCTCAAATGAAACCCGAGGCTCCAAGATTATCCTCCATTCTGTGTTGCTTGCTAATATTCTGTGAGCTTGCTTATATCATGCCTGAAACGAATGTTATATATATTATATATATTCTAGTAAATGTTGTATATGTTTTACATCCGCGCTAGTCCAGCCCCTGCTCTGCCGTTAGTTAAGTAACCTAACGGTACATGACGGGACCCCATGGCGAATGCGGATGGCATATACGTATATTGTATTTTCGTTCTTTTCTGATGTGATATGGATTAATTGATGGGACTGCATTAATTCTAATTAATGCAAGGAAAACAAACCTATATATGATGTTGTTGGAACCAAGTTTTTAAAAAACGGACATTATAGACGTTTTCTTTTCCTTTGCATAGTGGTATTCGGTTATGAATATCCAGCATCTCATTTGACGAGGAAAGAGCCGAGAACCCTTTATCGGGAGTAACCTCTTAAGCAAAACTTTGCGTAAGGGTAATAACTTCACTATAGTCAATTCTTTTTATTTGCATCGTGGTATTCAGTTTAGAATATCCTGCACCTCGTTCGATGAGGAAAGAGCCGAGATCCCTTCACAGGGAGTGACCTCTTTAGCAAAAGTTTCCATCACTATATATTTGTAAAACCACTTGGTTCCTTCAACGATATCAAGTTCATTACGTTAAAGTTTTTTCGCCAAAAACCATCCGTAGCCCTCCGTCATCTCCTACGAGTAGTACTTAGTATTCGTGCTGCATTTGTTGACTCCATCATGGCATAGTGTACGGTAGCTAAGTGGTGATTGTTTGTAGAAAGCAATGCGATTGGTTAGGACAGTCGTGCGGCCTTATTGACTCCGTCAAGGGCTTGTGCGGGTGGGTTCGTTGCGCCACGGCAGCGCCCCCGGCCGTCTATCCGAGGCCAAAAAGCGGAATCAAAAATTTTCCTTACTTGGAAACTGGCGCTACCGCGGACAATATACCCGGATCGTAACCATTAACCGATACTAGCAAACAAGAGAAAGGGTGAGAGATATACCGAGTGATCCGAGTCCTCCGGTCTTCTCGTCATCGTCCCGATCTCCCGCGGAAACTCCGGTCGTCGCATCCTTGCCGGAAGGGCAGCACATCGTCTGTATCTTTTACGGGCTCCCACCTCAATACCGAGGCAACTCGGGCACGAAGCTGGCTAGTCGACGTGCCCAAGCTTTGCGGTAGAATGTAGTGTAGATGATGCTTGTCTCATTTGGGGTTTGTAGTTGCCTTTGATGGAGGAATAAGGTTAAGAAAAAATGGTGCTTTCATTTTTCCAAAACTAGAAGAATGAGATGAAGAAATTTGTGTCACACCAAAAATGGAAATTTCTCTCATCTCCAAACTAAAGTGGCCGGCCTCTTTTTGTGTGAGAATGGTGGAGGAAAAACAAAACTCATGAAGGGAGGTGAGTGTAGGATAAAGCAAGAGGTGACCACATCATAAACATTATCATTACAAACATACATCCAAACCTTAACCTTTCAAATCTCATTTAATGCAAGTGATGGTGCAAATGAAAAGATGCTATCATAATCAAAGCATTTGCAAGAAACCCCCTCCACAAAAGTTATTTGCACAACTTGCAAATAACCCCCTTCATCGGAAAAGTCCGGCCGGGAAAGAACAAAGGAAAACCGGCCGGAACGGAATGCAAACTGGCAACTCCAGAAAACTGGTCCCGTAATAAATTACAGGAAAACCCCGATACTGTGCATACACACCCGCATCTGTATTCCGTTCGGATACAAATGCAATGAGACAAAATCTACACTGTACTATACTAGGATCCGGCTTAAACCAAAACCGGCTAGTAAAATCCGTTCGATCCTGATCCGTGCAATACCGCACGTATCTGATCGAACCCTGCCATATATCCATACGGCTACTAGTACAAACCGTCCGATCCTGATCCGTGCAATACCGCACGTATCTGATCGGACCCTGCCATATCTCCATACGGCCTCTACAGCGTTTCGCCCGAAAGCTTGAGTAACTGAAAGTGTGGTGGACTCTAAAGACTCGTCAATACTATGGCTGTGGATTTAACCACTAGCACATCAGAGGTATAAGCCAATACGTGACGGGCCACCAGCTATTGACCATAAGGGACGTCGATGAGCGAACTCATCCTGACACCCTACTGAGCCTGTCAGTGACAATATCCGTACAGTCCGGTCCGTTCGTCTATGAGCATCGCATGGCGGGCCTAGGGGTTGGTAAAAGTCAGACCCCCAAAGGCGGTACAAGTCGTGTCGGAGTGTAGCCCAGAACGCCCTGAGATACTACTGGAATACCTACCAGTAAATCTCCTGCCTCGGCCGAGGGCTTTGCGTAATGGCTCTCCTAGACACAGCGCGACCTCACCCCCAATACCGGGAGAGACGAACCCCTGCAGATCCGCTCACTGCCTCCATGTGGCTCGGGACTGTACCCAACTAAAACCTGTTTGCACGACTCCTTTGAGCCGTGGTAGGGTAGTAATCAAAGCACAGTGGGAACTCACACGAGACAAATGACGATCTCAGGTCGATGAACTAACCTGTACACATGTCACCTGGGAACTGCTATCTGACGTCTGGTATAATCCCAACTAGCAGGTTCCCGGCGAGTCCTGTCCGGTGTACTCATAACCCAATGAGCACCTGTATACATCTTAGGTGAACCAACTGACACCAGTGGCTTGTGAGACCGGCCACCGCCCCTCGTCGGGGTCTCGACTGTATACACTAGTCTACTAATGGAGTATCGATGCCCAGTCTCGAGACTCCCACGACTAGGGACCATTTAAGGATGTGCTTATAGACCCCAGCTCCCACGTATATGATCGCCATCATACTGCTGGTCGTCAAGCAAGAATCCTAGGGGCTCTATCAACGTGTAATAGCGACCTGTAAAGTCACCTGTAACAGTACACGATGATAAAGGTAAACCAGATAGCATACTATCATCTCGAGTAAGACTGTCCTACCGGGATAGGTCCTCCCTCAATCATTGCAATCACGTGCCTGTGATCCAATAATTGACTCTGAGGGCACTATCTCCAACAATCTCCCACTTGCACTCAAGGCTAATTATTGCGATGTCGCATACTCACAGCCCGTGTGATACCGAACACCCAACTCCTCTACTAGTCAGTCGCACAAAGCCTGTTTGCGAAACTATTGCGTTCGAGGAAAAGCCTCAGTGAGTGGATCCGCCTAGATGTCTCTTTCTATGTCTCTCTATATCTCAAGTTCGCGGAGAAAACCATCTCCCGAAATGAGCAATACCTGTCTTGGAATGTCTGGATGTCTGATGGGACCTAGTTCATAAATGAACTCCAAATCCAAACTTCTTAGACTGTATCGTCAACTGAACTTAATCAGTATCCTGCGCCATGCCTCCCTCAGTATCTGCCTGGATCACCTGTCCAGAATACTGTCCCTCGTCAGAGGGAGAACTATAACTCTGACAACCTCCTTATCGTCCATGTCACCTTGGAAGCCTGGAGTGATAACCGTCTCCTAAAGGAGGCAGCCGTTATCATACCCCTAGAAACATTCACTTATGTTCTAAAACTGCTTCCGACTGTTCCTCCAGGATTGGATCAATATCAACTTATTGCATCTAGTGCAAGAACAACATCTGGTGTGGTACTTGACATCTCATGATTGACTCAATTGCCTAAGCAAGTGATCTGTCAATCATGCGTATCCCTCTCCCCTTTAGTCTGTAAGACACCTTTAGAGAGGGTGACTCCATCAACTGCAGGTACACTACCGTGCCAGGAGTCGTCCATTCTAAATACTCATAGATAGCTGTCAAGGTACCCAGATTGGGAAACTACCCAAATCTAGATCTAAAACCATAGATCTAGTAACCAGTATGTCTGATATAATGTCCAAGTCCCTTGTGGAGAAACCACTGTGTGACGACCAAAGTATAACCGATCGTAGTATAGGAAAGTCACTTCCTACTGTGTGTATGTCATCCAAAACCCGGATATCACACCCTACTACCTTCTCAACAGATCCATCCCCCATTCTGATGACGTCAAACCTATGACTGTCACATCAGAAATAGATGATCTATCTCCGCTATATCTGCTTTAGTCTATAAATAGACATAAGCCTGATGTCCACCAATGCGTCCGCTGCTCCCACTGACTACGACAACCCTCTGGCAGAGTCATATAGACGTGCACTTCTAAAGCTAGTTTAGAACGACGCTATACTCATCCTCCTGCCGGGTCTCGCAGCCTGGAACAACAACAATGGCAAGTGTGGGTAAACAAGAACTTCCCTGTCACCGTCCTTGAGGCTACCGGAGTACCTCTCGGGTGCCTGAAGTTACCCACCGTATCTGCGGAGTGGCCAATGGAATGTCAAATCAGATTAAATCTTTAGGTTCCTTATCAAATCTTCAGTAATCGTTTGCGGTTCTGGAATCGCTTCCAGTTCTACCATACTCCCACTAATGTTTTTCTGAAAAATAACCATTTCCTTTTAAAATGTGGCGAGTTAAGAACAATATCACTATTGATCTTCCAGATGGTAGAAAATCAACCCTCGTCATAGCCTGGGTCAACCCACAAACAGCCATTACAGAAACGTGCCTTGAGTTGTCCAGTGTCTGGTTTTAATCATAAGCCGGACAACTCCTCGTACCTTAACATCGTTAAGATATGAACTGTTCTATATCCAATATAGAACCAGAGGCACTGATTTAAATGAACCAGATTCAAATCATGCAGCTATCTCCAGTGCATGTCAACTAAATGGAAGGAGGCCGATCAGCGTTACTCAACTTAGGAATGCTTCCAATTATGAGTAACCTGAAAGAGAAGCAATTTCTCTTTATCATTACTATCAACTGAATACCATACACAAGTATCTACATCTTCGATAACTTTGAAGAATCCCGATACTTGCTACACCTGGTTCTCTACTCTATTCAAATACCTATAACTCCTCAAAACTTAGACCCTGTGTTTCATCGAAACACATGTCTAAGAACTGAGAAGTTAAAAGTAAACAGAATATAGTATGAGGACCAACCCCTCTGTCCTAATGGACACTGGACAACATACAATACTCTGTATAAGTCCGCTGAGTCTAACAACTCTTTCACTGTGTGTCGTAGGCTGAAAACTGTACTTATGGTTAAGAAGAATTACACCACTGTTTAATGCTCCTTACCTAACCATCCACTGATATAGGTAAATGTCAACGACATAATATCAAAAGGTATATCTCACTCTATGAAAATAGACGTACAGATATATCAATTTGAAATTGGTGCACAACAGCGGATATTCAAAACCAAATATTTGCCGACCGGCAAACAGCCCAGATGATCTTCCTCAAATATCACCGATTACAACGAATCCCGATATAATGAGGATGATTACCCTATTCCCAATAACTTACTCCCACTCATCATCTGTAAAACCATACAGATGTGAGAATCAAACCTGGTAAATACATACCCTGGAGCAAGTGTCCAATCGGGAAATCAGTTTTCTTTTAACAGTACACAGTTGAACTGAAACATTGAAATGTTTCGATGGGGTATCGTGGTATTCTTAGTAATGCCTCTACCATTATCCAGATTCACAACTGTAACCGTATATCTCTTTGCCATCTGTCCAAATCCCTTTATATGTCTTTAGTCATTACCGTCTGCACACCCCTTTAGGCCAAATGGTTTTCTTCCTTCCCTACCGTTCGGCACCAGCCTATGGTTTGGAAGAAGACTATCCAATAAGCATAAAAGGTGTACTGTCCTAATCCTAGGAGCACTCGCAAAGCGAGAGAAGGTGAAGATAAAAGACAACCGAATAAACCTTATTCCTATTTCTCCTGAACCAGAATCCATCCCCGAACTGGAACAAGTTCCTTTCGAGTTCGTATATAACCATACGATGGAGTATCCAATAAACTGTGGATCTTCGTAGTGATACGGAGTGTCCTGGAGAAATACAAAGGTGATTTAGGATTGGCGAAAAAAAATACTTGGTTCGGTCGTGAATAGCAGTCGCAATTTACTTTGCCCTCTTACTAATCCCTTGCTTTGCCTTAATCTTAATACCTTCTGCACACCGTTTAGGCTAATTGGTTTTCTTCATTCCATACCGGTCGGCACCAGCCTAAGGTTTGGAAGAAGACTATCCAATTTGTGTAATAGGTGTGCTATCTCCTAAACCAAGGAGTACTCACAACTTGAGAGAAGGTAAAAGGGAAAAGACAACTGAATAATCCTATCCGTTTTCTCCAGAACCGGAAACCATCCTCGAATTCCTTCGAGTTCGTATATAACCATACGATGGTTTTGTCCAATGGAAGTGGACGTTCGTAGTAATACGGGGTGTCCTGGAGAAAAGGGTAAAAGTAGGAGTGGCAATGAGGTTTGCAACTCTGACAATCCAAAAGCCAGTATTAAGAAGGTTCGGTCAACTTGGTCACTGAGTCATAGTCCAGGGTCAGGTCAATGGTCGCTGCCAAAGAAAGAGAGAAAAGAAACACTCAGCGTGCACTCTAACCTAGATCAGAATGGTTATCACTTTATCTAATCTGGAAACCTCCCACTGTACCTCAAATTCTTCTCCAAACCTGAAAGAAGAATTAGTCGGGGTCACCCGAGGAGTAAACTAACTCATCAGTGGGAATCGGGATCCAACTATCATCGCATGATAACTTGACGGAATCCACTCAAGTCACCACACTCCAGAAGGTATGCGCATGCCTGGCAAGTTTCGGTTCTTTTGAAACTCCCGATGTGATTTTTACCCCTAGGACCCAAGTGACCTTGACTGAGCCAACATATCAAAGGATCCTAGTCAAGTTCAACCCGTCATTATCTTGATTGCATTAGACTCACCCGCACGAATCCTTGACTGAGCCAAAATGACCGCACGACTGTCCTAACCAATCTCATATCCATGCAACAGAAAAGCACTACATAGCTACCGAACACTACGCCTCGGCTAAGCACGACATACGCAGCACGAATACTAAGTAATACTAATCTGAAATGACGGAGGGCTACGACTGGTTTTTGGCGAAAAACCTTTAACGTAATGAACTTGATATCGTTGAAGGAACTGCATAGCCTTTTATAAAAATATAGTGACGAAAACCTTTGCTAAAGAGGTCACTCCCGGTGAAGGGATCTCGGCTCTTTCCCCGTAGAATGAGGTGCAGGATATTCCAACTGAATACCACGATGCAAAGAAAAAGTAATCGGCTATAGTGAAGATAATGCCCTGACGTAAACTTCTGTCCAAGGGGTCACTCCCGGTGAAGGGATCTCGGCCCTTGCCTCGTCGAATGAGGAGCAGGATATTCTAAATGAATACCACGATGCAAAACAAAAGTGAACGTCCTTGCAATAACAGCTTTTTGAAAAGTGTTCCAACAACATCAGAATAGGTTTGTTTTAACTTGCATTGATCCGAATCAACGCAGTCCTATCAATTGATCACACCACAAAGAACGAAAATATACTGACGTACGTATATGCCATCCGCATTCGCCACTGGGTCCCGTCATCACCCGTTAGGTTAGCTAACTAACGGCAGAGCGGGGACTGGACTAGCGCGGATGAAAAGCATATACAACATCTACTAATATATATACCAATATATTATATTTCGCTCAAGGCGTGAATAAAATGCAACATCACAGAAATGTACAGCATCATAGAACAATACAGATATCTGGAAGCCCCGGGTTTCACAGAGCCGCTGCTGAAACCCGACGTTCCCTTGGTCGTGTGGATAGCCTGTGCAATGAAAACCTAGACCCATACGGGCGCGGCAAGTCACCCGCCAAAACCTGAAGCGAGGCAGCCCCCTTCAGCAACGTGAATGGACCACCCAGCACTTCACGGAATCCGGTAACTCGGGCACCCCTCCTGGGTCAACCTGTACCCCCTATGAGTGCGGCGAATAGCCCGCCAATTCCAGACAGAAGCCCCCTCCGTCTCAATGCCCTGAGATGCGGGCCCGTTGCCCTCTAGAACCCGGCTATCCGTGCACCCCTCCGCGGGGTAACCCTAGTACAGAAAGTAAAATATACATACACCGGGTACATCGACCGCAACCAGGTCGTGCCCCAAAAGAATAATACAAACAGGCAGTGACGGCAGTCCACATGTCGGACGCTCGCCCCGCAATATCAAATGTACATAATACAACAGCACAGTACTAGCATTGCATCCAGGCTATCCCCCACGACCGATCCGCAACAACACAGCATAAACACAGAACATCAACGTGAAAATCACGTTCGCAAATCCGTCTAACCGGGCTATAGCAGTTAGACCGGATTTACCGATCAAGTGATATTCACGGTCGCAGATATAATGTAAATACTGTGAAATAATGTGTTTAGAATATCCGATCAATCAAAAATTAACAAGTGGGCCCCCAAGCAATACTGTAGCACTCACAGAAAAACTGGGCCCAATATTAATATTCCAAAACCCCAAAAATTATCCCAGAAGCCCACTGGAAAAATATGATACAGTGAAGAGACCAATGCGCGGCGGAACCGCGGCCCAAGGGGGGGTTTGGCCGCGGTTCCGCGCTTCAGTCATCGACTGACTGTGTCGAATTTTCCCAGTAGTCTTAGAATTTCATGTACATCAATTTTCTACAACCTGAAAAATTTTTAGAGCCCGGGAAAAATCGACAGAAAACTGATGCATGCAAAAACGCGGATTTTGGAATTTTGGTCGATCGAATAAGTAAAACGCATTAGAAAAAGCTAGGCTAGGTTAATGGCGTGGCTCTGATACCATGTTGCGCCACGGCAGCGCCCCGGCCGTCTATCCGAGGCCAAAAAGCGGAATCAAAAATTTTCCTTACTTGGAAACTGGCGCTACCGCGGACAATATACCCGGATCGTAACCATTAACCGATACTAGCAAACAAGAGAAAGGGTGAGAGATATACCGAGTGATCCGAGTCCTCTGGTCTTCTCGTCATCGTCCCGATCTCCCGCGGAAACTCCGGTCGTCGCATCCTTGCCGGAAGGGCAGCACATCGTCTGTATCTTTTACGGGCTCCCACCTCAATACCGAGGCAACTCGGGCACGAAGCTGGCTAGTCGACGTGCCCAAGCTTTGCGGTAGAATGTAGTGTAGATGATGCTTGTCTCATTTGGGGTTTGTAGTTGCCTTTGATGGAGGAATAAGGTTAAGAAAAAATGGTGCTTTCATTTTTCCAAAACTAGAAGAATGAGATGAAGAAATTTGTGTCACACCAAAAATGGAAATTTCTCTCATCTCCAAACTAAAGTGGCCGGCCTCTTTTTGTGTGAGAATGGTGGAGGAAAAACAAAACTCATGAAGGGAGGTGAGTGTAGGATAAAGCAAGAGGTGACCACATCATAAACATTATCATTACAAACATACATCCAAACCTTAACCTTTCAAATCTCATTTAATGCAAGTGATGGTGCAAATGAAAAGATGCTATCATAATCAAAGCATTTGCAAGAAACCCCCTCCACAAAAGTTATTTGCACAACTTGCAAATAACCCCCTTCATCGGAAAAGTCCGGCCGGGAAAGAACAAAGGAAAACCGGCCGGAACGGAATGCAAACTGGCAACTCCAGAAAACTGGTCCCGTAATAAATTACAGGAAAACCCCGATACTGTGCATACACACCCGCATCTGTATTCCGTTCGGATACAAATGCAATGAGACAAAATCTACACTGTACTATACTAGGATCCGGCTTAAACCAAAACCGGCTAGTAAAATCCGTTCGATCCTGATCCGTACAATACAGCACGTATCTGATCGAACCCTGCCATATATCCATACGGCTACTAGTACAAACCGTCCGATCCTGATCCGTGCAATACCGCACGTATCTGATCGGACCCTGCCATATCTCCATACGGCCTCTACAGCGTTTCGCCCAAAAGCTTGAGTAACTGAAAGTGTGGTGGACTCTAAAGACTCGTCAATACTATGGCTGTGGATTTAACCACTAGCACGTCAGAGGTATAAGCCAATACGTGACGGGCCACCAGCTATTGACCAAAAGGGACGTCGATGAGCGAACTCATCCTGACACCCTACTGAGCCTGTCAGTGACAATATCCGTACAGTCCGGTCCGTTCGTCTATGAGCATCGCATGGCGGGCCTAGGGGGTTGGTAAAAGTCAGACCCCCAAAGGCGGTACAAGTCGTGTCGGAGTGTAGCCCAGAACGCCCTGAGATACTACTGGAATACCTACCAGTAAATCTCCTGCCTCGGCCGAGGGCTTTGCGTAATGGCTCTCCTAGACACAGCGCGACCTCACCCCCAATACCGGGAGAGACGAACCCCTGCAGATCCGCTCACTGCCTCCATGTGGCTCGGGACTGTACCCAACTAAAACCTGTTTGCACGACTCCTTTGAGCCGTGGTAGGGTAGTAATCAAAGCACAGTGGGAACTCACACGAGACAAATGACGATCTCAGGTCGATGAACTAACCTGTACACATGTCACCTGGGAACTGCTATCTGACGTCTGGTATAATCCCAACTAGCAGGTTCCCGGCGAGTCCTGTCCGGTGTACTCATAACCCAATGAGCACCTGTATACATCTTAGGTGAACCAACTGACACCAGTGGCTTGTGAGACCGGCCACCGCCCCTCGTCGGGGTCTCGACTGTATACACTAGTCTACTAATGGAGTATCGATGCCCAGTCTCGAAACTCCCACGACTAGGGACCATTTAAGGATGTGCTTATAGACCCCAGCTCCCACGTATACGATCGCCATCATACTGCTGGTCGTCAAGCAAGAATCCTAGGGGCTCTATCAACGTGTAATAGCGACCTGTAAAGTCACCTGTAACAGTACACGATGATAAAGGTAAACCAGATAGCATACTATCATCTCGAGTAAGACTGTCCTACCGGGATAGGTCCTCCCTCAATCATTGCAATCACGTGCCTGTGATCCAATAATTGACTCTGAGGGCACTATCTCCAACAGGGTTTAATGCGATCAAGATAATGATGGGTTGAACTTAACTAGGATTCTTTGATTTGTTGACTCCGTCAAGGTCACTTGGGTCCTAGGGGTAAAAATCACATCGGGAGTTTCAAACATACAGGAAACTTTCCAGGCATGTGCATACCTTCTGGAGTGTGTTGACTTGAGTGGATTCCGTCAAGTTATCATGCGATGATAGTTGGATCCTGATTCCCACTGATGAGTAGGTGTTACTCCTCGGGTGATTTTAGATGATCCCGACTAATTCTCCTTTTAGGGCTTGAGGGAGAATTTAAGGAAACAGTGGGAGCCATCCTAATTAGATAAAGTGATTAACCAATCTAATCTAAGTTAGAGTGCACGCTGAGTGTTTGTTTTCTCTCTCTCTCTCTCTCTCTCTTTGGCAGTAACCATGGCCTGACCTTAAAAACTCATGAACCAAGTTAACTGAACCTTCTTAAAACACTTTGGCTTTTGGATTGTCACTGAGTCACATATATCATTGCCAATCCTACATCCCTTTTTGCATTTCTCCAGAACACATCATATCACTACGAAAATCCATATTGCTTGGATATTCTATCGTATAGTTACATACGAACTCGAAGGAACTTGTTCCAGTTTGAAGATGGATTCCGGTTCTGGAGAAATTGAATAGGATTATTCGGTTGTCTTTTATCTTTACCTTCTCTCAAGTTGTGAAAGCTCCTAGTATCAGGAGAGTACACCTATTGCACTTATTGGATAGTCTTCTTCCAAACCATAGGCATGTGCCGAATGGTAGGGAAGGAAGAAAACTAATTAGCCTAATAAGTAAAGACATATAAAAGGATTAGGTAAAGGGCAAAGGAAATTACGACTGCTATCATTCACGACGAAACGGCGTATACCCCTGCCACTCCTATATCACCTTTGCATTTCTCTGGAACACTCTGTATCACTACGAAGATCCATATTGCTTGGGTATGCCATCGTATAGTTACATACGAACTCGAAGGAACTTGCTCCAGTTCGAGAATGGTTTCTGGTTCTGGAGAAATAGAATAAGATTATTCAGTTGTCTTTTCCCTTTGCCTTCTTTCAGGTTGCGAGAGCTCCTAGTATGTACACCTATTGCGCTTATTGGATAGTCTTCTTCCAAACCTTAGGCTGGTGCCGAAGGGTAGGGAAGGAAGAAAATCAATTAGTCTAAGTGTGGTGTACAGAAGATAATAAGTAAAGACATATAAAGGGATTGGAGTGAGGGCAAGAAAATATACGGTTACTGTTATGAATCTGGATAGTGGAAGTGGCATTACTAGGAATACCCGGCTACCCTTCGAAACATTTTCATGTTTCAGTTTCACTGTGTAGTGTTAATTGAAAATTGTTTTCCCAATTAGATTCTGACTCCAGGGTATGTATTTACCAGACTTGATTCTCACATCTGTAGGGCGTTTCGGATGGTGAGTGGGAGTAAGATATTGGGAATTGGGTGATTAGATCCTCTATATATATCAGAATTTTTTGTAATTAGTGATATTTGAGGAAATCGCCTGGGTTTTGCCTGACGGCAAATATTTGGTTTTGAAAATCCATTGTTATGCACCAATTTCAAACCGATATATCTGTACGTTTAATTTATAAAGTGAGATATAATCTTTTGAAATTATGTATATGACATTTACTTATATCAGTTGATGATTAGGTAAGGTGCATTCAACAACGGTGTAATTCTTCTTAACCATAGTACAGTTTTCAACCTACGACGCATAGGGTTTGAGTTATTAAAACTCAGTGGACTTATACAAAGTATTGTATGGTGTCCAATGTCTGTTAGGATAAAGGGGTTGGTACCCGTACTATATTCTGTTTACTCATGACTTCTCCAGTTCTAGACAAGTATTTCGTTGAAATACAAGGTCGAGATATTGAGAAGATATAGGTATAAGAATAAAGTAGAGAACCATATGTTGCAAGTATCAGGATTCTTCAAGGTGATTGAAGATGTAGATACTTGTTTTAGGTATTCCTTTGTAAGTAATAGTTTTGAGAAATTGCTTCTCTTTCAGGTTACTCATAGGTGGATGCATTCCTTGATGAGTAATGTTGCTTGGCCTCCTTCCATTTGGTTGATATGCACTAGAAACAGCTGCATGATTTTTGAATCTGGTTCCAATTAAATTAGTGCCCTTATTTCTATATTGGATATATAGAATGGATTCATATCTTAACGATGTTAAGGTATATGGAGTTGTCCGGCTGATGCTTAAAACCAGAATCTGGACAAACTCAAGGCACGTTTCAGTAATGGCAGTTTGTGGGTTATCCCGGGCTTAGTCAAGGGTTAACTTTCTACCAACTGGAAAATCAATAGTTAAATTGTTCTTGACTCTCCACCAGTTTTAGTAAAATGGATTCTTTTAAGAAAACATTAGTGGGAGTATGGTAGAACTGGAAGTGATTCCAGAACCATAAATGATTACTGAAAATTTATTAGAACCTAAAGATTCAAATGGTTTCGACGATCCATTAGCCACTCCGCAGATTTGGTGGGTAACCTCAGACACCGAGAGGCACTTCGGTCCACTCAGAGACGGTGACAGGGAGGTTTATGATTACCCAAACTTGCCACTATTGCTGTTCTAGACTATGAGACCTGGCAGGAGGATGAATATAACGTCGTTCTAAATTATCTTTAGAAGTGTACGTGTATATAACTCTGCCGGAGGGTTGTTGTAGTCAGTTGGAGCAGCGGAAGCATAGTGGGAAAGTTTCTTATGTCTATTTATAGACTGAAGCAGGTATAGCGGAGATAGATCATCTATTTTTGATGTGACGGTTATGGAGTTTGACTTCATCAGAATAAAAGATGGATCTGGTAAGAAGATAGTAGAGAGTGATGTCCTGGTATTTGGATGACATGCACTTAATAGGAAGAGATCTTTTTATACTACTATCGGTTACACTGTGGTTGTCACAAGGTGGTTTTTCCATAAAGGATATGGATATAATATCAGGGATTCTGGTGACTAGATCTACGGTTTTAGATCTAGATTTGGGAAGTGTCCCAATTCGGGTACTTTGACATTATTCTAAAGTATGTTAGAATGGACAACTCCTGGCGTGGTGGTGTACCCGCAGGTAATGGAGTCACCATCTCTAAAGAGATGTCTTCTAGACTGATTAGGAGAGGGAATTGCATGATTGGCATATCTCTTGCTTAGGCAATTGAGTCAATCATGAGATGTCAAGTACAACACCAGATATTGATTTTGCACTAGCTGCAATAAGTGTATATTAATCCAATCATGGAGAAACATTGAAAAGAAGTTATGAACATAAGTGGATGTTCTTGGTATATGGTAACAGCAGCCTCATTCGAGAGACGGTTATCATTTCAGGCTTCCGAGGTGACCTGGATGACAGAGTGGCTGTCAGAGTTATTGTTTTCCCTCTTTTAACGGGCAATATGTTGGACAGGTGGTCCAAGCGGATACTGTGGAAGGTATGGTGCAGGATGTTAGTGTATATGCCCTAGAGGCCATTACTGTATCATACTAGTTTGTATATTACTTAATGGAAGCTTGGGATATTCACCTTGTATATACAATCTTTCTCAAAATAGTAGTATGCTACTTGGTTTGTTTCTACTTCAATGTGTACTTGTGTTTATTTTAGTATATCACCTATACACATTAGTGGAGCCCTTAGGATCTTTGCTTGATTACCAGCGTTGTGATGGCAGTCACACTAGTGGGGGCTGGGTAATCTATAAGCACATCCTTATGCAGGTCCCTAGTCGCAGGACTATCGAGATAAGGCATCGATACTCCGGAGTAGACTAGCGCATGCGCTTCTCATCCCAGTATGGGAGACGGTCTGTCCCACAGCCGTTAGTACGTCGTACTGGAGATAGTATGCGGGTGCTCGTTAGGTTATGAGTATACTGGACAGGACTCGTCGGGAACTGACCGGTTGGTATTATACCTATCGTCAGTTATCAGTTCCCAGGTGACATGAGTACAGCTTAGTCCGCTGACTTGACACTGTCACTTCGCCTCAAGTGTGTTCCCACTGTACTTTGATTACTACCCTACTGTTAGTTATATGTATGCCCTAGAGGCCATTACTGTACATTGGATGTATATTGTAGTGGATGCTGGGACATATGTAGGTAGGACTTTCTTGCTCGACATGATAGTACGCTATCTGGTTGATCTTTATCTTAACATGTATACTTTCTGTCTCTCTGTTACATGTTGATAAAGCCCTTAGGATGTGTACTCGACTTCCAGGAATATGATGCAGATCATACTAGTGGGGCCTGGGTAGTCAATGAGTACATCCTTCAATGTTCCTAGTCGTGGGAATATCGAGACGGGGCATCGATATTCCAGAGTAGACTAGCGTATATCTTCTCGACCCATGTGCTGGGCGATGGATGATCCCATATCCATTGG
The DNA here is from genome assembly GCA_030015575.1 of Agapanthus africanus. Classification (NCBI taxonomy): domain Eukaryota; kingdom Viridiplantae; phylum Streptophyta; class Magnoliopsida; order Asparagales; family Amaryllidaceae; genus Agapanthus; species Agapanthus africanus. The sequence goes on along the minus strand of CM057350.1, from coordinate 180,951,905 downwards.
TGTTTGACATCTGAGATGGTATGCGGGTGCTCAGTGCAGACTGGGTACACTGAACAGACTCGCCGAGAACTCCCAGATGGTATTATACCTCACGTCAGATGGCAGTTCTCTGGTGACACTGGTACAGCTTAGTCTGTTGACCCGAGATCGTCATAGAGTCTTGTGTGTCTCCCACTGTGCTTTGATTTCCACCCTACCACGGCTCTACTGGGTCGTGCAAACAGGTGGTTTTTGGGTACAGTCCCGATTCACATGGAGGCAATGAGCGATAGGAGGGGATTCGTCTCTCCCGGTATTGGGGGTTGATGTTGCGCTATGCTCGACTGGCCATAACAGGAAATCCCTGGCCAGGGTTGCAGTGACCTAGTGGTAAGTGTTATCAGTAGTTTCATACATGTCATGGACTTCACGTCGGCATGACTTATCAAGCTATTGGGGTCTGACGTTTACCACCCCTAGGCGAGATATGCGACATATCAGACGAACAGACCGGACTGTACGGTAAGTGTTACTAGTTGGATTCACAAGAGTGTGAGCGGGCTTGCTCGTCGATCTTCTGATCGCTCAATACCCGGGTGGCCGTTACGTTTAGCAGACCGCTTGCGGCTTGTGGGTGTTTGATATGATCATCACCTGCTGCCGGCGTATTGACGAGTCTTTAGAGTCCTACACAGAGGTTTCCTGGCTCAAGCGAAACGAAATAGGAGTGCATATGAGATATGTGCGGGACCGAGAATAATGCATGTATGTGATACCATATTTCATTCTCGCGATGAATGTGTCGAATGGTTGTATGCGATATAACCTAGTTATCGAATCAAGGATTGACTCGATAAGCCGATACATTGGATATTTGCCGGTTATATGCGACATGACCGGATCATTGAATCAAGTGTTGATTTAATGATTTAATGTATAATTATATATTTGATATATTACTTTGCATTAACTAGTATTGGTTCACTTTAAATGGATTTTCTCACTTGAATTGTGCAAGTTGTATATGTGATATACATTTGTGCACATGATTGTATCATGTTTGATGATACATGCTTACTTGGTAAAGTGTAAAGAATTAAACCATGGTTAAACTAATGATTAGGGTTTTGTTTTTTCATTTACTTATTTATCTATTTATTTATCTTATTCATTTTGGAAAAGAGAAAGATGAATGGTGGCTTTATTTGTTTTTAGTTGAACATTCATGAAACTTTGACTAAGTCACCATTCTTGTCTCATGCTTAACCCTAACCATATGAACTAACCATAGTACATTCTATACACTTAACCAAGGGTTAGTAAATGATAAGTATTGATTTATTTATCTAATTTACAAAAAAACTTATCATATTCTATCTTCTTCTTCTTCTTCTTCTTCAAAGAAGAAAAAGCTTGATAGCTTCAATGGCAACTAGTGAAAATGAGTGAGAAATCCAATTCTAAAGTGAACCCACTTCCTATTTCTTCATCCTCTACCTCTTGCCAAGTTGTATAGGATGTTTCCTTCACAAGTTTTCAAAGCTTGGTGAAGTTGGAGCTTGATCTTGTGATGCCTCGACGTAGACCATCTTCGGCATCGAACCGACGACCAAGCCCGCCCTTTTCTCCGATGAAGCCGATGCTAGAGTCATGGATTTGATTTGGATAGCGGAGGGACCTCATCATGGAGCCTAGGACGTGGAGGACCGGATCTACAAAGGTTGTAGCCCCTTCCCTTTAGCTACATTTCCGTTTACTTGCTTGCATCGCCTAGTTTATCTAGTTAACGATCCGTATTAGGGTTTGTAGGCACTTGTAAAATTTGAATTAGCCATGTTTGATCACTTGTGAGACTTCATTAGTGTGCCTAGGAACCCTACAGTGGTATCAGAGCCTAGCTAGAGCCTTAGGCGATGCGTAGACGGAGTTAGAAGTCCGATTAAACCGAAACCCTAACACAAATTTGCTCTCTAGACTTTTTCCAAAAATTGGGTTTTTTCCAGATTAAAAATATGTAGAAAATTCAGCAGGAAATTCTAAGAATTACGGTGCAAAAATTACCTAATGATGTGTCTAAAGTACGGCGGAACCGCGGCATTAGCATGCTAATGCGGCGGTTCCGCGGCCATTTTGTCTCTTCTCCCATTGAATTTTGCACAGTAATTCCTATTTTGCAGTGCTGGTTTTCCTGGGATTTTTTTTCTGAACTCAAGAGTTGAGTTTTCTCGGTTGTATTGGGGACTCGGTGTTTCGATCGGATTGTCTAATTTTATCTATGTGGCTTTCCGGATATTTTAGAATATGTTAAAAAGTTCGACCGGATATAAATACCCACCTTTTCCCCTGCCGGAAAATTTCCAAGTGTTGGATTTTTCTGTGGTTTAAGGACGTTCCAAGTAATGCAAGTAACGCGATGGTCCCTCTAGAAGACAACAAACCTTAACTCGATTATGTGACCGTCTTGAACTGCCCTTTGAACCTTAGGGTTTGGGGCAGTACGGCGTGCCACATGTGAGGCGTTGGCTTGACCCTTCTACGGCTGGACCGTTGGTACTGAGGCACGAACTGAATGTCTTTAGACTTATTTCATGTGTTGAGCTGTATCGGGAAAACTTGGATGTTCGATTGTTCGATCGAAAAGTTTAGCATTTTCTATTTGTCCGGAATGTGATACAACAATTGGAATTCACAAGTAGTTATGAGATAACTGAATGAATGTTATAAATCTAGCGGTTTAGTCTCACTTGATCGGTTGCCACGGAATTTTGATGTGATCAAAAGTCCGTCGTAATCACGTAGCGTACGCGGATACTCGCCGGGTAAACTTAATAGACAGCCTCGCTCCATAGCCCCGACCAAGTGACTGTAGGAGAACCCCGTCGCCGAAAGCATCCGTTCGGGTGCTCGCGGCAGCGGTGTTCCGCCTTAGTGCACTTCGTCGACGGTATCGGGGGTGCGGCCGTCTACTAAAGTTTGCGACGAGCATTCGATCAGGATGTCGGAAATCTTGTTGAATTGCCCGACTTGATATTGAAAAGTGTTTTCGATAATGAGATTAAAATGCGGGGTTTATAATTGTTAGGCATGCGATGTCTAAGGAATTCATTTGATTAGGCATGCGATGTCTAAAGAGGTTGCGGATTCCAACTGTTGTAGTTTTACATTTTCTTTTCTGTGACCGTAAGTGTAATATGTGATGTCGCCGTTTTCATTGCTATATGTCAACGACAATTGGGATGCGCATATTTACTTACGTTGATGACATGTGATGTTTTGTGTTGCTGGATATGTTATATTGGATCGTCGTATTTGAATAGCCGGGGTTTTTTTTTTGTGAGATGAGTGTTTTTCATTTTCATTCATGTAAAAACTTGTATGTAATATTTTTTTATTGGGGCACTTCCAGGTTGCGGAAGATGTCACCCTTTGTATATTATTTACTTTTCCGCACTAGGATAGACCCAAGGAGGGGAGCACAAGTAACCGGGTTCTGGAGTCCAGTAGGAGACCAACTCGAGGAGTCGAGTCCGGGTCTCCTAACTCTAGAATTGGTAGGGTTGCTTGCCGCTCTCGTAGGGGTCTAGGGGTGTAGGTTTGGCTATTCATCACGACCGTGGAATCCGTGTTTTATACTGGCTCGTATTGAAAACACGGACGTCCTAGTATATCCAATATTTCATATGTTTCTTCTGCTGCCATATCTGTGATGTGATCATGCGATGTTCTGTGATAGATACTTTATATAGTATATATGATATATTATATAGGCGTTACTTATGTTTTACACCCGCGCTAGCCCTGCCCCGCTCTGCCGTTAGTCACCTAACCTAACGGTGCAGACGGGGCATCGAGGCGAATGCGGATGGCATAAGCGTACGTTATATTTATCTGTGATGATTAGGTGGACTTAAATGATGGGATATTCATTAATGAGATTAATGAAAGAAAATAAACCTAATTGATGTTGTGGAATCGAATTTCAAAATAAAAACAGGTAGCTACAGTTCTTGCTTTGCATTGCGGTGTTCATTATAGAACATCCTGCACCTTATTCGATGAGGAAAGGACCGAGATCCCTTCACCGGGAGTGACTCCTTCAGCAATAACTGGCAGATGCTACACACTCGGTTTGTCTTTTGATCGCTTCTATAGTTTTTGCTTTGCACAGTGATATATATGATATATCCCGCACCTCATTCGACGAGGAAAGGGCCGACGATCCCTTCACCGGGAGTGACCCCTTTAGAAAAACTAGAAAAGCTTCGAAAAACATTCCATTTAAAAACCATTTGATTCCGCAACGAGATCAAGTTCAAAGCGTTAAAGGTTTTCACAAAAACCATTCGCAGCCCTCCGTCATTTTAGGAAGTAGAGTACTTAGTATTCGTGCTACGTTTGTCGACCATAGCCGAGGCGTAGTGTGCGGTAGCTAAGTGATGTCTTCCTACACCGCATATGATGCGATTAGTTAGGACAGTCATGTGGCTTTGTTGACCTTAGCCAAGGGTCATGTGGGTGGGTCTAACTAATCACGAAATGACGGGTAGAACTTGACTAGTGCTTATGATTTGTTGACCTTAGCCAACGTCATAGGTGCTAGGGGTAAAAACCATTATCGGGAGTTTCAAGTGTTGAAACTTGCAATGAGATTGCATACCTTCTATATATGATAGTTGGATCCCGATACCCACTGTGAGTAATTGTTACTCCTGGGAGAGTTTTGCACTTTGCAATTAGCCGATCAAGTAGGTGTCTGGAAAGGTGTCAACAGGGTTACGCCTCTGGGAAAACGAGGTTTACTGTAATTAGGTCCGTGCGAAAGCACGGGGAACCTCCCTCAAAGTACCGACACTGGCCTGGCTGAAAGATTGGCGAACTTGTAGAGTGTAATTAATCCCAGCTAGTCTTTCCTTTTAGGGTTTGAAGGAAGATTTGATAAAAACAGTAGGAGCCATCCTGATTAGATAAAACATAACCAATCTATTCTTGCAAGAGCGCACGCTGAGTGTTTTCTTCTCTCTCTCTCCAGGTAGCGACCATATCACGCCTTAATCAAGATAATAATACGGATATATTGACCGAACCCGCTTGTTATACTGAGCTGAGGAACGTTGGTCCCGCTCCAACTTATAATTGTTATAAGACAGAGCAGGGAATTGGGGAATACCAGAATTCCCGTGCCGCCCAAACGAAAAGAATGCATGCTGATGCATCATCTTCGGGTGTGTTCGTTACAAAGAACTGTTTCTCTGTATCCTCTACGTCCTGAGTATGTGATACCAGATCAGGATCCCAGATATGTAATATGTTACATAGGGCTACAGCTAGGTAGAGAACTGAGAACGGGTGATAAGTTTCATGAGGCAGAAAACGGGGCAAGTGTTGCAGCCAAGTCTGTTGGTCACTGTCACCCTGTATTCCAAATACATTGATTCTGAACGAATGTTATTAGATACCGAACCTGATATACAAAATCATATCGGTCTCTTTATAAGTAAAGAAATGATAAAATTTTGTATTGTTGGATTATGTTTTGAACATTTCCTATATCAAAAGTTGATCGGTTCAGGCACGTTATCTAAAAGCATTGATGTTCTAAATCAAACGACAGTTCTTAGTATATGGAACACACACAAGAGGAAGAGTTCAGAAATGAACAAATCCTTCTTGAGGTATTGTAGACTAGGTCATATCAATGCGACCTGATTAGCTGAAGTTACATTTAGATGCATATTTAAATCTGTTTGAATTTACATCTTATGAAACTTGCCAGTCATGTCACAGAGATACGATGACCATAGCTCTGTTTACTGGAAACAGAGAAAGAGTTGGTAAACTCTTGGGATGATACATGTTGATGTATGTAAGGTCCCCTGTCTACATATGCCAAGACCGGTTCTTTGTACTTCATTAAATTCTCTGATGATCTCTCAAGATTCAGACATATGTTCCTGTTGAAACACAAGTCCGAACCTTTTGAGATATTCACAGAATATGATTTAGAAGTAGAGAACCAAAATACGGGTATAAGTATTATGTCCTGTGATGAGATCAGGGAGGAGAATACTTGTGCATGGAATTCCTGGACTATTCTAAAGGAGAATGAGATTCTCTCTCAGCATTACTCCTCCGTATACACCATAGGACGATGGTATATCAGGGTGGAGCAATCACACCCTATATGATAAGGTGTGCTCTATGATGAGTACTACTGAGTTACCTATTTCCCTTTTTGGGAGTTATGCACTTGAGAAGCTGCATACCTATTGAATAGGGTTCAAATCAAATCAGATGCTTACCACTTCATATGTGATATGGAATGGGAAGAGCCCATGTCTTAAGCTAGTTAAGATTTGGGGTTGTCCGGCCTATGTCAAAAAGCAAAATCCGGACAAGCTCGAGGCAAGGTCTGTAATGTAGAACTGGAAAGGTTCCAGCTATACAAACTACAGCAGATGATTTGATAAAACCAAAGGATTCAATAGTTACCAAAGAACCTCATCCTCTCCGCCGATCTAGTAGGATTCCTCACCCACCTGAGAGATACTTCAGTTTCTCTATGACAGTGGGAGCGAGGATTGCATCATGAGATGATGACCCAACTAGCTTCGAGCTGGCCATCAGGAGTAAGACTCTGTAAGAATGGCTGGATGCTTAGTGATCTGAGATGGAATCCATGTACACCAACAAAGTATGGACTTTGGTTGCTATATCTGAAAGGTTAAATCCCCATCAGGAGCAAGTATATCTTGAGAAGATTACTTGGTGTAGATGGAAAAGTTGAGACTTTCAAAGCTAGACTTGTTAAAGGTTTGCATCATTGACCAGGCATGGATAATGATGAAACCTTTTCAAGTGGCTATGCTTAAGTCCATCCAGATCCTACTTGCCACGGCTACATACCATGACTACGATATCTGGCGGTTGGGTACCATGACTGCTTTTCTAAATGATGTTTTGGAAGAGAGCGTCTATAAGTACACAGCCAGAGGGCTTCGTAGAAAGTGGGAGCAGCGGAAACGTGTGCAAGATGCTTTATAGGATAAAGCAGGCATCGCGGAGTTGGAACATCTGTTTTGATGATTTAGTCAAAGAGTTTGACATCATCAAAATGGTAGATGAACCTTGTATAAACAAAAAGGTAGTAGGGAGTATGGTGACGATCCTCGTAGAGTACGTGGATGACATACTCTTGATAGGGAAGGAGTTTCCTATGCTACGCTCAGTCAATCTCCGCTTATCACAAGGATTCTCCACATAGGATCAAAGTGATACCTCCTAAATCCTGAGTTTTCATCTATGAGATAGATGTAATTGGATGTTAGGATACTCACTAGATGTAGTGAGATGGCATCAATCGATCCTGGGGAGAATCACTGGAAGGGTTCCAGGGTGATAAGGACGACTGAAAGTCAGTCACAGGCATTGTCTTTACCCTCAGTAAAGGGACGGTATGTTAGAAGAGTTCCAAGCTAGATACCGTGGCATACTAGACGATAAAGGCTCGATACATCGCTACTTAAGATGCTACCAAAGAGGCAGTCTGGATGTATATTTGTTCATGAGATGAACTTAGTTCCTCCCATTGTGTGACAATGGAATTGTGGCTTATGCCAAGGAACGCCCGTACCGTCAGTGATCCAGACATATTCTAAGGCAGTATCACCTGATCATGGAGATGGTTGATCTCCAGGTTGATCGAGGTTAGGAGAGTAGACACAGAGGACAACACGGCGGATCCACTCACGAAGGCTTTTTCCCAGAGAGAGACTTATATGGGATGGTTGAGTATGTGATACTGCAACCACTGCTACAGATGGCCCTAGTGCAAGTGGGAGATTGTTAGTTATATGTATGCCCTAGAGGCCATTACTGTACATTGGATGTATATTGTAGTGGATGCTGGGACATATGTAGATAGGACTTTCTTGCTCGACATGATAGTACGCTATCTGGTTGATCTTTATCTTAACATGTATACTTTCTGTCTCTCTGTTACATGTTGATAAAGCCCTTAGGATGTGTACTCGACTTCCAGGATTATGATGCAGATCATACTAGTAGGGCCTGGGTAGTCAATGAGTACATCCTTCAATGTTCCTAGTCGTGGGAATATCGAGACGGGGCATCGATATTCCAGAGTATACTAGCGTATATCTTCTCGACCCATGTGATGGGCGATGGATGATCCCATATCCATTGGTGTTTGACATCTGAGATGGTATGCGGGTGCTCTTGCAGATTGGGTACACTGAACGGACTCGCCGAGAACTCCCAGATGGTATTATACCTCATGTCAGATGGCAGTTCTCTGGTGACACTGGTACAGCTTAGTCTGTTGACCCGAGATCGTCATAGAGTCTTGTGTGTCTCCCACTGTGCTTTGATTTCCACCCTACCACGGCTCTACTGGGTCGTGCAAACAGGTGGTTTTTGGGTACAGTCCCGATTCACATGGAGGCAATGAGCGATAGGAGGGGATTCGTCTCTCCCGGTATTGGGGGTTGATGTTGCGCTATGCTCGACTGGCCATAACAGGAAATCCCTGGCCAGGGTTGCAGTGACCTACTGGTAAGTGTTATCAGTAGTTTCACACATGTCATGGACTTCACGTCGGCATGACTTATCAAGCTATTGGGGTCTGACATTTACCACCCCAAGGCGAGATATGCGACATATCAGACGAACAGACCGGACTGTACGGTAAGTGTTACTGGTTGGATTCACAGGAGTGTGAGCGGGCTTGCTCGTCGATCTTCTGATCGCTCAATACCCGGGTGGCCGTTACGTTTAGCAGACCGCTTGCGGCTTGTGGGTGTTTGATATGATCATCACCTGCTGCCGGCGTATTGACGAGTCTTTAGAGTCCTGCACAGAGGTTTCCTGGCTCAAGCGAAACGAAATAGGAGTGCATATGAGATATGTGCGGGACCGAGAATAATGCGTGTATGTGATACCGTATTTCATTCTCGCGATGAATGTGTCGAATGGTTGTATGCGATATAACCTAGTTATCGAATCAAGGATTGACTCGATAAGCCGATACATTGGATACTAGCCGGTTATATACGACATGACCGGATCATTGAATCAAGTGTTGATTTAATGATTTAATGTATAATTATATATTTGATATATTACTTTGCATTAACTAGTATTGGTTCACTTTAAATGGATTTTCTCACTTGAATTGTGCAAGTTGTATATGTGATATACATTTGTGCACATGATTGTATCATGTTTGATGATACATGCTTACTTGGTTAAGTGTAAAGAATTAAACCATGGTTAAACTAATGATTAGGGTTTTGTTTTTTCATTTACTTATTTATCTATTTATTTATCTTATTCATTTTGGAAAAGAGAAAGATGAATGGTGGCTTTATTTGTTTTTAGTTGAACATTCATGAAACTTTGACTAAGTCACCATTCTTGTCCCATGCTTAACCCTAACCATATGAACTAACCATAGTACATTCTCTACACTTAACCAAGGGTTAGTAAATGATAAGTATTGATTTATTTATCTAATTTACAAAAAAAACTTATCATATTCTATCTTCTTCTTCTTCTTCTTCTTCATCTTCAAAGAAGAAAAAGCTTGATAGCTTCAATGGAAACTAGTGAAAATGAGTGAGAAATCCAATTCTAAAGTGAACCCACTTCCTATTTCTTCATCCTCTACCTCTTGCCAAGTTGTATAGGGTGTTTCCTTCACAAGTTTTCAAAGCTTGGTGAAGTTGGAGCTTGATCTTGTGATGCCTCGACGTAGACCATCTTCGGCATCGAACCGATGACCAAGCCCGCCCTTTTCACCGATGAAGCCGATGCTAGAGTCATGGATTTGATTTGGACAGCGGAGGGACCTCATCATGGAGCCTAGGACGTGGAGGACCGGATCTACAAAGGTTGTAGCCCCTTCCCTTTAGCTATATTTCCGTTTACTTGCTTGCATCGCCTAGTTTATCTAGTTAACGATCCGTATTAGGATTTGTAGGCGCTTGTAAAATTTGAATTAGCCATGTTTGATCACTTGTGAGACTTCATTAGTGTGCCTAGGAACCCTACACCTACCACGGCTCAAAGGAGTCGTGCAAACAGGTAGTAGTTAGGTGCAGTCCCGAAGCACTTGGAGGCAGTGACGGTTAGACAGGATTCGTCTCTCCCGGTATTGGGGGTTGACATCGCGCTGTGTCTAGGAGAGCCATTACACGAGTAGTCCCTGGCCAGGGCAAGCGAGATATACTGGTAGGCTTCCAGTGTTATCTCAGGGTGTATTGGGCTTCACTCCGACACGACTTGTACCGCTATTAGGGGACTGACGTTTACCGCCCCCCTAGGCCCGCCATGCGATGTATCAGACGAACAGACCGGACTGTATGGAGACTGTCACAGTCAGACTCAGTAGGAGTTCAGATGGGTTTCACCTCGTCAGTCTTCTTGTCGGCATCTACCTGGGGACCGTTACGCATAGCTAGTGCCGCTTGCGGTCTGTGGTTAAACCCACTGCCAGCGTAGTGTCGAGTATTTAGAGTCCCACATAGAAAGCTATTCGCCTTTAGGCAAAAGAGTAGAGGTCACATGGTTTTGCGACAGGTCGCATGGTTTTTACGACAGGGTTCGGTCACATCCGTGCACTTATGCACGTACAGTGTCCGGACAGTTAACACTAGCGGGCTTTGGTTTAAGCCAGATCCTAGTGTACGTTTTGGTATTGGTTTTATCTCGTTTGTATTCATGTTCCTCGGAACGCAGATGCGGGTGTGTATGCACAGTTGACAGAGAGACAGAGGCAGAGGATTCTCATTAGGGTTGTTGACCGTTGACTGTTGACTATTGACTTTCTGCTCAACCCTAATGAGAATATGATATGTAATTAACAATAATATTAATTAAGTATTATAGTGATATAGTTGTTGAGGGGTTGACTTTGTTGACTTGTTGACTTTATTGACCGGTTGACTAGGTTGGACTAGTTGACCATCATGATGACAATGGCTATCATTTCATGGCAAAGACTTTTGCTTGCTTGTTCTCTTATGCAAATTGAGTGCATGAAATGATATGGCTATTGTAGCTTAAATCATCACTAATACTTGATTGCTATTATTGGTTATGATGGTTTTGGATTATGAGAGCCAAGAGAGAAAAGTCTTGCTTATTCTTTCATTTCCTTTCTCTCTCTTGTGTTCTTGAGCTCTCATCTTCTTCCTCTTGCTCTCCCTCTCTTTAGTCTATGGTTCACTTGTCTCATGTGTTGAGAACCAAGAACCATAGAGAAAATCCCAACACACTCTCCTCTACTCACTCTAGTTCACAAGGTTTAGCAAACCGAGTGAACTAGTTTCTTCAAAGTTCGAAGAAGAAGCCAAAGGTAGAAACTTTCAGGTGGATCGATCTTCGGCGCAAGGAGACGACGGGGTGAAGCCGATCCGGACAACCATCGAGGCTTGAAGACGAAGGAGTTCAAGAAAGAAAGGTATAACCCCCTAACCGAGTAGTTAACAACTCCTAGTTAGGTTGTTAGTTAGATGTTTAACAAAGATCCGGTTTTGAGTCCATGTTACCGCCTCTAGAAAATTGTTTTTCACCAAATTCCGCATGCCCGAAAGTACCGGGAGAGGTAGCATGGACTTACAGTGGTATCAGAGCCTAGTTAAACTCTATCTAACATGTTAGCAAAGTAACTAGAAGATCGATCAAAGAAAAAGTCACGAAACGAACCCGATATGTCAAGTTTCTGCCGATTTTTTTTCTGTTCAAAAATTGATAAATTTCATCTTAAAAATCGGCTCAGGATTTTTATTGAATAACCACAAAATTTGGACCCACGAACCGATCAAAGCGCCGCGGAAACGCGGCGGGAGCACGCTCCCGCCGCGGTTCCGCGGCCGAGTTGACTCGGCCGAGGTCCAAACTTTGTGCAGTTTATTCCTGGGGTTGTTTTGGGATTTTTGAAATATGTCTTTTCAGCCCAGATTTTCCAGAACGAAAATTTTGTGTTTGGGGCCTAAAAATCCGTATTTTTGATCGAACTTCTAAAGACTTAAGCTGACAGGTTTTTATCTGTGATGTGATATTTGTATTGAACGTCTGCTAATCGCTATATGTCGATTAGTGGGGGTTATACAAATCTGTGATCTGTAATGTTGCTGGAATGTGTATATGAATTCATTGGATTGTCGCGGGTGAATAGCCGGGGGTTGTGAGACGAGAGTTTTCTTTTCTTTCAATTCACGTAAATTTGTAAATTGATGTAATAATTATTTGTATGGCCGCACAACCGGGTCGGGGTTGTAGCCGTCATTGTATAATTTCTTTTTACTATTTTTGCTCCTAGGATAGACCCATGGAGGGGGTGCACAAACTACCGGGTATGCCGAAGTGCCGAGTGGCCTACTCACGGAGTTGAGGGAGGTTGCTTCGCTTCGGGTACTTGGCGGGTAGTTTGCCGCACCCGTAGGGGTCTTGGGTGGGGTATTGGCTATTCACCGCGACCGTGTAATCTGCTTTTCGTTATAGGCTCGTACGAATTGCGGGTTCCTAGTATATCCAATGTGTTCATCTGTGATCTGAAATGGCTATCATTGCAGTATATCTATATATGATATTATTTAGGCGTTGCTTATATTTTGCAGACGCGCTAGCCCAGCCCCCGCTCTGTCGTTAGTTAAGTAACCTAACGGGTAATGACGGGGCGCCGTGGCGAATGCGAATGGCATAAGCGTACGTCATATTTTGGTTGTTTTCTGCAATGGTAGGATTAAATGATGGAACGCATTAAAAGAACTAATGCAAGAATATCACGCATTAAAAGAACTAATGCAAGAAAATAAACCAAGTAAAAGTCGTTGGAACACTTTCGAAAAACCACTCGGTTCTTTTCAAAACCAACTTTTAAATGCGGAGTTTGAGTCACTCCTTTTAAAAGCTATCTCGTTCCATCGATTATATCAAGTTCACTACGTTCACGGTTTCGCAAAAACCATTCGTAGCCCTCCATCGTTTCACATGAATAGTCAATAGTATTCAAGCTATGTATGTTGGCCAAAGTCAAGGCATAGTGATTGGTAGCTATTGGGTATTCATGTGTAGCATAGATAGATGCGTTGGTTTGGGACAGTCGTACTGCCATTTTGGCCAAAGTCAAGGGTAGGTACGGATGGATCCAAATTAACCTGGAGAATGACGGGTAGAACTTGACATGTGACTTATGATATTTTGGCCAAAGTAAAGGTCATAAGAGCATGGGGCAAAAATCCACATCGGGAGTTTCAAAAGAACTGAAACTTGCTAGTGTTGCATACCATTTGGAGTGTGATGATTCTGGTAGGATTCCTTCAGTTTCGTCACACGATGATATTTGGATCCCGATCCTACTGTGAGTATATGCTACTCCTCGGGAAATTTCTCACTTAACGATCAATGCTATAAACCAAGTAGGTGTCTAGAAAAGTGTTAGCGGGGCTACGCCCCGAGGGAAAAGAGGTTATTTAATTAAGGAACTTCGCGAAAGCGTTGGAAAACCTCCCTCGAAGTACCGACACTGGCCTGGCTGAACGATTAAGCAAGAATTGTACGGTGAGATTGATCCTGACTAATTCTTCCTTTTTGGTTTGAGGAGGGATTCGAGAAACAGTGGGAGCCATCCTGTTTAGACAAACTAAAAACCATTCTAAACTTGCAAGAGCATCATGCTGAATGTTTCTTCTCTCTCCTAATTGCAGCGACCAATCGACAAGACTGGTCTTAAGTTACTCCTAGATAAAACATACTGACATGGCCAAACTATAAAGATTGGCTCAGAAATGTCAATATGGCAATCACTTACGACAAGCTGGGGTATCTTCTTACCACCAAAGCTCCCCCTGTCCCAGGTCCCAAAACCAGCGTCGCGGATAAGGAAATCCGTAAGACCAAGGAAATCGATTGCGCGAAGGCCAAGTGCCTCGTGCTTGCCTCTATGGACAACGAACATCAGAGGAGGCACGAGAATATGGACCTCGAATCCATATTTCTCCATACAAAAGAACTGTATGGAGAGCAGTCTCGTATCGCAAGATACGAAGTGTCGAAGAAGTTATTTTCAGCAAGGTTGGCCGTCGGATCATCGGTAGCGGAACACGTGCTTAAGATGATTGGCTACATAGAAGAGCTCGCGGACCTTGGGACCACGTTGGAGAATGAGCTCTATACGGACTTGATTCTCCAGTCCCTTCCTTCCACTTACGCCCAGTTTATCCTGAACTTCAACTTACAAGAAAAGGAAGTTGAACTTTCAGAACTCCTCAATATGCTGAGGAGCGCAGAGGGCACCCTACAGAAAGGTAGGGAAACAACCACTTTGTTTGTAGGAGGATCTTCCTTTTCTAGGTCCAAGGCGAAAGCCAAGGGAAAGAAGAAAAAAGCCCCCGCCAAACCAAGGGGCGGTGTTAGTAAAGTGGATACGAAGGGAAAGGCAAAAGCAACAAAGAAAGTGGGAAAGCTTGTGGATAAGGAAGAATGTTTCTATTGTCATAAGAAGGGACACTGGAAAAATGATTGCAGGGCTTGGAAGGCCAGAACACAGGATCTGAAGCAGGTTGCGGCTTCAGCTTTAGGTGTGTATGTTATTGAAAACTGTCTTTCAATAAACTCTACTTCCTGGGTATTGGATACCAGATCAGGATCTCATATCTGTAATTCTTTGCAGGCGTTGAGAAACCGTAGGGTTTTGAAGGCAGGTGACATGACCCTCAAAGTTGCAAACGGAGCTAGCATGGATGCTAAGGCCGTGGGGGATTATCACCTGGGAATGTCAGATGGACATGTTTTGGTTTTGCGTAATTGCTTTTTTGTACCCAACGCAACTTGTAATATCATTTCTGTATCTTTGGTTTCTAAAGAAGGTTATGAATTTGCGTTTGTAAGCAATGTTGTAAACATTCACCTTAATCAAGTTCTGATTGGGTCAGGTACATTAAGCAATGGTATATACGTATTAAACCAACCACAGATTTTCAATGTCCAGAATACACACAAAAGAAAGTCTCCGGAAATCAATCAGACTTTCTTATGGCATTGTAGACTGGGTCACATCAATGAGAGAAGGTTGACGAAGTTACATACAGAAGGATATTTGAATCCGTTCGAATATCAATCGTATGCCACTTGTCAATCCTGTCTCAAAGGAAAGATGACAAAGACTCCGTTTACTGGACACGGAGTAAGGGCGAGGGACTCATACACAGCGACGTGTGCGGTCCAATGTCTACACATGCGCGAAGCGGTTATTCTTACTTCATTACTTTTACGGATGACTTTTCAAGGTACGGTTATGTCTTCTTAATGAAACATAAGTCCGAAGCCTTTGGAAAATTCCAGGAATATAAGAATGAAGTAGAAAAACAAACCGGCAAAAGTATCAAGATTCTAAGATCGGATCGAGGTGGAGAATACTTAAGTGCCGAGTTCCTGGACTATTTAAAAGAGAACGAAATTCTCTCTCAGCTTACTCCTCCATACACTCCGCAACATAACGGTGTATCGGAAAGACGGAACCGAACCCTATTGGATATGGTACGGTCCATGATGAGTAACGTTGAGTTACCGCGATCATTCTGGGGGTATGCGCTAGAATCAGCTGCATACCTTTTGAACCGAGTTCCCACTAAGACTGTGTCTACTACACCATATGAGATGTGGTGTGGGAAGAGACCCTATCTTAATCACATTAAGACATGGGGAAGTCCAGCTTTTGTCAAAAAGCAACATGCGGACAAGCTCGAGGCACGCTCAGTACAGTGCAAGTTCGTGGGATATCCAAAGAACTCCAAGGGATATTTCTTCTATTACGAAGAGGAACAAAAGGTTTTTGTTTTTCGTCATGCCCACTTTCTAGAACACCAGTTCTTAGAAAAGGAAATTAGTGGGAGCGCAGTAGAACTGGAAGAAATTCCAGAACCACAGACTATTACTGAAAGCTTAGTGGAACCAGAGAGTTCAAAAGAACAGGACATTCCTACGCCGCTCCGCAGGAGTAGTAGACAGTCTCATCCGCCCGAGAGATACTACGGTTTTCTCATAGACGGGGATAGAGAGGATTGCATCATAGATTATGATGAGCCTATTATCTTCCAGCAGGCCGTTCAGAGCATTGACTCGGTAAAATGGTTGGATGCAATGCGGACCGAAATGGAGTCCATGTACACCAACAAAGTATAGACGTTGGACGTTGCTCCAGACGGGGTAAAACCCGTAGGATGCAAGTGGATCTTCAAAAGGAAGATTGGTGTAGATGGACAGGTTGAGACCTATAAAGCTAGACTGGTTGCAAAGGGTTTTCATCAAAGACCTGGCTTGGACTATGACGAAACCTTTTCTCCAGTGGCTATGCTGAAATCCATTCGGATCCTTCTTGCCATTGCTGCCTTCCACGATTATGAGATCTGGCAAATGGACGTAAAGACCGCTTTTCTAAATGGAAATTTAGAGGAGTGTGTCTATATAGACCAACCAGAGGGTTTCATTCAGAGTGGGAGCAGCGGAAAGGTGTACAAGTTGCTTAAGTCCATCTATGGACTAAAGCAGGCATCGCGGAGTTGGAACATCTGTTTTGATGAGACGGCCAAGGAATTTGGCTTTATCAAAAATCCAGATGAACCATGCATCTATAGTAGATTTGTAGCGAGAACTGTAGTATTCCTCGTTTTATACGTGGATGACATTCTCTTAATAGGAAATGACATTCCTATGCTACAATCTGTCAAGGGGTTCTTGTCACACAGGTTCTCCATGAAAGACCTGGGTGATGACTCATACATCCTGAGGATCCGGATCCATCGTGATAGATCCAAGAGGATATTAGGACTTTCACAGTCCAGGTACATCGACACCATACTGAAAAGATTCAGTATGGAAGATTCCAAGCGCGGTAACCTACCGGCTTGTCACGGGATCACGCTCTCTAAAGAGATGTCTCCCAAGACTGATTTGGAGAGGGATCGCATGTCTATTATACCCTACGCTTCTGCGGTAGGCTCTATAATGTATGCGATGTTGTGTACCAGACCGGATGTAGCTTATGCACTGAGTGTGGTAAGCCGGTATCAGTCAAACCCTGGGGAAAAACACTGGATAGCGGTAAAGAACATTCTCAAGTACCTGAGAAGGACTAAGGAGATGTTCTTGGTGTATGGCGGAAAAGACCTCCAGATCGAGGCCTTTGCTGACTCCAGCTTCCAGAGTGACAAGGATGATTCCAAGTCCATGTCGGGTTTTGTCTTTACCCTCAATGGAGGGGCGGTGTGTTAGAAGAGTTCCAAACAGGAAACCGTTGCTGACTCGACTATGGAAGCGGAATACATCGCTCCATCTGATGCCGCAAAAGAAGCTGTCTGGATGAGGAAGTTCTTGAAAGAACTTCAGGTGGTTCCGTCCATTGTTGATCCAATACCTCTGTATTGCGACAACAACGGGGCTATAGCTTTAGCGAAGGAACCCAGGTCCCATCAGAGATCCAGACACATCTTGAGGCGGTATCACCTGATCAGGGAGATCGTGGATCGCCAGGAGATCGAGGTTCGGACGGTTGCTTCAGAAGATAACACTGCAGATCCATTCACCAAGGCCTTGCCCCAGACTCAGTTCGAGCGGCTGATCGAAATGATAGGTCTTCGATACGCCAGTACATGGCCTTAGTGCAAGTGGGAGATTGTTAGTGTATATGCCCTAGAGGCCATTACTGTATCATACTAGTTTGTATATTACTTAATGGAAGCTTGGGATATTCACCTTGTATATACAATCTTGCTCAAAATAGTAGTATGCTACTTGGTTTGTTTCTACTTCAATGTGTACTTGTGTTTATTTTAGTATATCACCTATACACATTAGTGGAGCCCTTAGGATCTTTGCTTGATTACCAGCGTTGTGATGGCAGTCATACTAGTGGGGGCTGGGTAATCTATAAGCACATCCTTATGCAGGTCCCTAGTCGCAGGACTATCGAGACAGGGCATCGATACTGCGGAGTAGACTAGCGCATGCGCTTCTCATCCCAGTGTGGGAGACAGTCTGTCCCACAGCCGTTAGTACGTCGTACTGGAGATAGTATGCGGGTGCTCGTTAGGTTACGAGTACACTGGACAGGACTCGTCGGGAACTGACCGGTTGGTATTATACCTATCGTCAGTTATCAGTTCCCAAGTGACATGAGTACAGCTTAGTCCGCTGACTTGACACTGTCACTTCGCCTCGAGTGTGTTCCCACTGTACTTTGATTACTACCCTACCACGGCTCAAAGGAGTCGTGCAAACAGGTAGTAGTTGGGTGCAGTCCCAAAGCACTTGGAGGCAGTGACGGTTAGACAGGATTCGTCTCTCCCGGTATTGGGGGTTGACATCGCGTTGTGTCTAGGAGAGCCATTATACGAGTAGTCCCTGGCCAGGGCAAGCGAGATATACTGGTAGGCTTCCAGTGTTATCTCAGGGTGTATTGGGCTTCACTCCGACACGACTTGTACCGCTATTAGGGGACTGACGTTTACCGCCCCCCTAGGCCTGCCATGCGATGTATCAGACGAACAGACCGGACTGTACGGAGACTGTCACAGTCAGACTCAGTAGGAGTTCAGATGGGTTTCACCTCGTCAGTCTTCTTGTCGGCATCTACCTGGGGACCGTTACGCACAGCTAGTGCCGCTTGCGGTCTGTGGTTAAACCCACTGCCAGCGTAGTGTCGAGTCTTTAGAGTCCCACACAGAAAGTTATTCGCCTTTAGGCAAAAGAGTAGAGGTCGCATGGTTTTGCGACAGGTCGCATGGTTTTTGCGACAGGGTTCGGTCACATCCGTGCACTTATGCACGTACAGTGTCCGGACAGTTAACACTAGCGGGCTTTGGTTTAAACCAGATCCTAGTGTACGTTTTGGGATTGGTTTTATCTCGTTTGTATTCGTGTTCCTCGGAACGCGGATGCGGGTGTGTATGCACAGTTGACAGAGAGACAGAGGCAGAGGATTCTCATTAGGGTTGTTGACCGTTGACTGTAGACTATTGACTTTCTGCTCAACCCTAATGAGAATATGATATGTAATTAACAATAATATTAATTAAGTATTATAGTGATATGGTTGTTGAGGGGTTGACTTTGTTGACTTGTTGACTTTGTTGACCGGTTGACTAGGTTGGACTAGTTGACCATCATGATGACAATGGCTATCATTTCATGGCAAAGACTTTTGCTTGCTTGTTCTCTTGTGCAAAATGAGTGCATGAAATGATATGGCTATTGTAGCTTAAACCATCACTAATACTTGATTGCTATTATTGGTTATGATGGTTTTGGATTATGAGAGCCAAGAGAGAAAAGTCTTGCTCATTCTTTCATTTCCTTTCTCTCTCTTGTGTTCTTGAGCTCTCATCTTCTTCCTCTTGCTCTCCCTCTCTTTAGTCTATGGTTCACTTGTCTCATGTGTTGAGAACCAAGAACCATAGAGAAAATCCCTCTCCTCTACTCACTCTAGTTCACAAGGTTTAGCAAACCGAGTGAACTAGTTTCTTCAAAGTTCAAAGAAGAAGCCAAAGGTAGAAGCTTTCAGGTGGATCGATCTTCGGCACAAGGAGACGACGGGGTGAAGCCGATCCGAACAACCATCGAGGCTTGAAGACGAAGGAGTTCAAGAAAGAAAGGTATAACCCCCTAACCGAGTGGTTAACAACTCCTAGTTAGGTTGTTAGTTAGATGTTTAACAAAGATCCGGTTTTAAGTCCATGTTACCGCCTCTAGAAAATTGTTTTTCACCAAATTCCGCATGCCCGAAAGTACCGGGAGAGGTAGCATGGACTTACATAGGATACTGGTTAAATTCAGTGCATGATAGAAGTTTGTTGGATTTGGAGTTCATTTGTGAACTGGGTCCCATCAGACGTCCAGAAAAATTCTAAGACAAAGTATTGCTCATTTCGGGAGATAGTCTTTCTACGCGAAGTTGAGATATACAGAGAGATAAAGATAGAAACAATGGAGCGGATCCACTCACTAAGGCTATTTCTCGAACGCAATAGTTTTACAAACGAGCTTTGTGAGACTGATTAGTAGAGAAGTTGGGTGTTCAGTATCACACGGGCTATGAGTATGCGACACCGCAATTATTGGTCTTAAGTGCAAGTGGGAGATTGTTGGCTATAGTGCCCTCAAGGGAATTATTTTAATCGCAGGAAGATGATTATGATGATTGAGAGAGGACCTATACGAATTGAACAGTCTTACTCAAGATGATAGTATGCTATCTGGTTTGTCTTTATCATCATGTACATGCATTATGTGGTATTACAGATCACTATTACATGTTGATAAAACCCATATGATTTTTGCTTGACTACCAGCATTATGATGGCGATCATATACGTGGGAGCTGGGTGGTCTATGAGAACATCCTTAAATTTCCCTAGTCGTGGGAGTATCGAGACTGTGAATTGATACTCCAGAGTAAACTAGTGTATACTTATCGAGACCCCGACGAGGGGCGATGGACGGTCTCACAAGCCATTGGTGTTAGTCAGTCACCTAAGATAGTACGCAGGTGCTCCTTGGGTTATGAGTATACTGGACAGACTCGCCGGGAACATACTAGTTGGTATTATACCTATTATCAGATAGCAGTTCCCAGGTGACATGTGTACAGGTTAGTCTGTCGACCTAAGATCATCATTTATCTCGTGTGAGTTCCTACCGTGCTTTGATTACTACCCTATCACGGCTCAAAAGAGTCGTGTAAACATATTTTAGTTGGGTACAGTCCCGAGCCACATGGAGGCAATGAGCGGATCATCTGGGATTCGTCTCTCCCGGTATTGGGGGTTGATGTCGTATAGTGCACAGGTGGCCATCACAAGAAATCCTTGGCCAAGGTAGTCGAAAATTACTGATTTGGATCTGTAGTTTCTCGGTTGGTGATGGGCTTCATACCGACACGAAATGTTACGTTATTATGGGTCTGACTTTATCTACCCCTAGACTCGATATATGATACTCTTAGACGAACAGACCAGACTGTACGGAGATTGTCATGGACAGGCTCAGTAGGGGTTCGGATGAGTTTGCTCATTGGCCTTCCTTTCGCTCAATACCTGGATAGCCGTTACGTACAGCTAGTGTCGCTGACGTGCTTGTGGTTAAACCCACTGCCAGCGTATTGACGGGTCTTTAGAGTCCCACACAGAGGGTTTCCCTGCTTCGGGCGAAACGATGTAGAGGCCGTATGGTTTTACGGCAGAGTTCAATCATATACGTGCACTTGTGCACATATCATGATTTGGACGGATAATACTAGTGGACTTTGGTTTAAGCCGGATTCTGGTATTATATTATTGCATTATTTTTGTCTCTTTGTATTTGTATTCTTCAGAATACGGATGCGGGTATGTATATACGGATGAGGGGTATTCTTGTAATTCATTACAAGGTGCTTCTAGAAGAAGACGCCTCATTTTAGTTTTAATCATTTTGCTTAAATAGTTAAATGAGGTGGAGGGATGAGTTGTGCATTTGCATTTATGAAAGTATGGCTTTGTGGTGACTCATGGGGGTGACTCATGGTTCACTATTGTGGCATGCTTGATATTTATTTAGTGTTGTGAGATATTTTGTGAGAGTTGATTCTTTAGTTCACAACACATAGCCATTTTTCATTGGTTGCTTCATGCTTCACACTCTCATCTCCTTAAACTTCTTCTTCTTCTACCTCCACCCTAAATGTCTAATGTGTTGAGAAACCTAGGGTGTTTAGAGACAAATCAATCCATCATTAGACTTTATATCTTCTAGGCTATCTAGTTTAGCGAACTAGCTACCCTAGTTACCTCGGCTATGAGGTAGGAGCTCGGAATACAAATCCTCTGGTGGATCATCTTCGATGGAGGGAGACCGGAGATCAAGCTTGATCATGGAGGCCTCTAGGAGCTTGGGATGACGGTTAAACACCGAAAAACAAAGATCATTCGGCATAACCTTTCTAAACACCTCTTTATGTTTGCTAGATTAGGGTTAATGGTCGATCCATATTATAAGGTTATTCTAGCACTGGTTTTATAAAAAAATTGTTCCGCATTTGGTAACGGTAGATGGCCAGGGCGCTGGCATAACCCAACAGGCTGGTTATATGTGATATAACCAGATTATTGAATCAAGTGTTGATTCGATATAGTATATTGAAAGTTATCGGTTATATGTGATATAACCAGGTTATTGAATCAAGTGTTGATTCGATAATGTGATATACATATAAGTGATATTAGTCGGTTATATATGATATAACCGGATTATTGAATCAAGTGTTGATTTAATAATTTGATATATATTTCTATTTGATTTTTATATATATTAACTAATATTATGCTCACTAAAAGAATTTCTTCTCTTTAAAATACATTTAATATATATGTGATGTATATTAATATATGTATTAATATATTGTGTCATGGTGGATGATACATAGAACATAGGTGTATGAGACTCATACCAAGACTAAAGATTATTGAGTAATTATTTATCAAGAGTAAATACAAAATGAGGTGGAAATGAGCATGGCTTAAGATACTTGTAGAAGCATATAGAAGCAATGACTCATTCCACTAATTTTGTTTTACTCTAGATATTTTATAACCCAACCATTATCTTTAGCCCATGGTTAACACTCTACATTATCACTTGAGATATTTTGAAACCCTGGTTCATCTTATTCATCTCATTTTTTGCTCTCTAGCTTTTCAGAAGGTGAGAAAAGAAAAGGGGAAAGTAATTTCTAAAGTGAGCAAAATTCCTACTTCATCAACCTACTCTCATCTAGCCCATAAGATGAGGTTGTTTGCTTCACTAATTCCTTGATTAGTGAAGAGGTAGCTTGAGTTAGAGTAACTTCAAGGTGGATCATCTTCGGCCTTAAAGACGATGAAGCAAGCTCGTTCCTTTCACCAAGTGGAGTCTAAGCAGAGTTTTAGGGACCACTACTTAGAGCTAAGGGACAACTACTTGGAGCTTTAGAAGTGAAGGACCAGTCTACAAAGGTTGTATTCTCTATTCACTTAGTGTAAAGATTGTTTACATGATTACAAACCTTAATTCTCTAGTTCTGATACCATGAAAGTGTATCTTAGCACCCCCTACAAGGATGCTTTTGGCTACGGTGTTCTCCTAAGTTCACTTCGTTAACGGCATCGGGGGTGCAGCAATCTACTAAAGTTCCCGATGAGCATTCGATCATCTCATCGGGAATCCTGTTGAATTACCTGACTTCATATTGAAAAGTGTTTTCAATACGAGACATAAATGCAAGATTTATTAGGTTAGGCATGAAATTCGAGATATTAGATATTCCGGGTTTATTATGTCTAAGGATATGCGGATTTTAATTCGAGGAGTCGAGACCGGGTCTCCTAACTCTAGAATTGGCATGGTCACTTGCCGCTCTCGTAGGGGTCTAGGGATGTAGATTTGGATATTCATCACGATCATAGAATCCGTGTTTTTCATTACTGGCTGAATTTAAAACACGGACCTCCTAATATATCCAATATTTCATATGTTGACTTCTGCTGCCTTAGTTCTGTGATGTGATCATATAACTGCGTGAGACGAATGCTATATATATATATATATATATGATATATATAATAAATTTTGCTTATGTTTTGCACCCGCGCTAGTCCAGCCTCCGCTCTGTCGTTAGTTAAGTAACCTAACGGTGCATGACGGGGCCCCGAGGCAAATGCGGATGGCATAAGCGTACGTTCTATTTTCGTTTCTTCTGTGATGTTTAGGAAACATAAATGACGGGACGTCATTAATGAGATTAATGAAAGAAAAGAAATCTAAAAGATATTGTAGAATCAAAGTTTTCAAAAAGGTAGCTCTAGTTATTGCTTTGCATAGCGGTATTCCTTGATGGATATTCAGCACCTCATTCGATGAGGAAAGAGCCGAGATCCATTCACCGGGAATGACCTCTTTAGAAAAAGTTAGCAAATACTACAACCTACTCGGTTTGTTTTGAAAACTACTCGATTTAAAAGCGGAGCTTAACGACTCCTTTTCAAATCACTAGATTCTACAACGATATCAAGTTCATTACGTTAAAGGTTTTCTTCAAAACCAGTCGTAGCTCTCCGTCATTTCAGATAAGGACTATTCAATATTCGTGCTGCGTTTGTTAGCCTCCATCAAGGTATAGTGTGCGGTAGCTGATTAGTTCTTATCTGCCGCATATGATGCGATTGGATTTGTTGGGCTTCCCTTGCACCTAGTCAAGGGTTTGGTAGCATCACTCATGCCACTTTAAAATTTAGAGAGGTGAAAAGCAAGCAAACCATGAATCATACTATAATTACTAGGGTAACAAAGTTTGTATCACATACAAAGAAGTAAAGAGATAAGGATTACAACCTTTGTAGTCCGTCCCTTCGCTTCATAAGCTTCGTGTTGAGGTCCCTTCGCTACGATCATCATGAACTCCGACTCTCATGGACTCCAAGAGGTGAATGATGCATCTTGCTTGAAATCTTCTTGATCCAAGATGATCTACCTTGAAGAATCTCTAACCCAAGCTTACACTTCACTAATGAAATAATTAGAGAAGTGAACACGCTAATCTAAGTGGTTAGAATAGATGCGAATGATGAAGTAGGAATTATGCTCACTTTTATTTTCAATTCCTCACACTAAATCATCACACACAAAAAGCTAGCAAGCTTTTTTCAAGGAGCAAGAAGAAGAAGAAGATGAACCTTTTTCTTTTGTGATGAATAATGAATTATTGTTGTGGTTACAATTGCAACCATGAGTTAAGAATGAAGGCTTTAACTCACATAGAGAATAAACTAGAGTTAAGGGTTTGGGTTGGGTTAACAAATATCTATAAAATATCAAAGGATGAAGACAAAAGGAAAGCTTCATGAAGCTTCATAAAAAGCTAGCCCAAAAGCTAGCCCTAATCCAAACCCTAACTAGGTTTAATGTCTATTGTTCCATTTGTAACCCTAACTTGTTATAATATTATATATCACATATACAATATATTTTGTAACAAAAAGAAAATAATACAATTAACATATATCGCATATATCAATGTATTATCCGGTGAGAAAATGAATCAATAAAGCGAGCTTATATTAGTTAACGTAATGTAATATATCACATATATAATTATACATTAAATTATCGAATCAACACTTAATCCGACAATCCGGCTATAGTGCATATAACCGACTAATATGACAAGTACCAATTCATCGAATCAACACTTGATCCGATGACCCGGTTATATCACATATACCCGGCCGATATCTCATATCGCGAGAATAGAATACGGTATCTCATATCGTATTATTCTCGGTCCCGCACATATTGCATATGTGCTCCTACTCCATTTTGCCTGAGCCAAGAAACCTCTGTGTAGGACTAGAAAGAATCGTCAATACGCCGGCAGTAGGTGATGATCATATCAAACACCCACAAGCTGCAAGCGGTCAGCTAAACGTAACAGCCACCCAGGTATTGAGCGATCAAAAGATCAACAAGCAAGCCTGTACATTCTCCTGTGAATCCAATCAGTAACACTACCGTACAGTCCGGTCTTTTCGTCTGATATGTCGCATATCAAGTCTAGGGGTGGTAAACGTCAGACCCCAGTAACCGATAAGTCATGTCGTGTGAGGCTCATAACAGGTCAAGAAACTACTGATAACTCTTACCAGTAGCACTCCATATCAGCCCTGGCCAGGGACTTCCAGTTATAGCCAATCGAACACAGCACAACATCAACTCCCTATACCGGGAGAGACGAAACCCCTCCTATCGCTCATTGCCTCCATGTGATTCAGGACTGTACCCAAAAGCCACCATTTTGCACACCCTCTTGGATGTGGTAAGGTGGAAATCAAAGCACAGTGGGAATCACACAAGACTCTATGACGATCTCGGGTCTACAGACTAACCTGTACCAGTGTCACCGGAGAACTGCTATCTGACGATAGGTATAATACCATGTAGGAGTTCTCGGCGAGTCCGTTCAATGTACCCAGTCTCCACTGAGCACCCGTACACCATCTTTGATGTCAAACACCGATGGATATGGGATCATCCATCGCCCATCATATGGGTCAAGATGCGTATACACTAGTCTACTCCGGAGTATCGATGCCCTGTCTCGATACTCTCTCGACTAGGAACAGTTATAGGATGTACTCTTTGACTACCCTGGCCCCACAAGTATGATCTGCATCATAGTCCTAGTAGTCGAGTACATATCCTAAGGGCTTTATCAACATGTGAGAGCAAGACAGTAAACCAATATAAGTCAACATGTTAAGATAAAGTGAAACCAAATAGCATACTATCATGTCGAGCAAGAAAGTCCTCTCTATATATATCCAAGCATCCATTATAATATACATCATATGTACAACAATGGCCTCTAGGGCATATATATAACTAACAATCTCCCACTTGCACTAAGGCCATCTGTTGTAGTATCTCATACCCAACATCTCGAAGAGTCTCTCAAATTGTATCTGGGGAATGGCCTTCGTGAGTGGATCCGCAGTGTTGTCCTTCGTGTCAACTCTCCTGACCTCGATCTCACGGCGATCAACTATCTTCTGGATCAGGTGATACCGCCTCAGAATATGTCTGGACTTCTGATGGGACCTGGGTTCTTTGGCTAAAGCCATAGCTCCATTGTTATCACAATACAAAGGTATTGGATGATCAATGGATGGAACCACACCAAGTTCAGTGATGAACTTCTTCATCCAGACAGCCTCTTTGGCAGCATCGTTGGCAGCGATGTATTCAGCCTCCATCGTCGAGTCTGCCACGGCTTCTTGCTTAGAACTCTTCCAACAAACCGCCCCTCCATTTAGGTTAAAGACAAATCCCGAGTGCGATTTAGAGTCATCCTTATCACTTTGGAAGCTTGAATCGGTAAAGGACTCCACCTGGAGTTCTCCGTTACCATACACCAAGAATATCTCTTTAGTCCTTCTCAAGTACTTGAGAATGTTCTTCATAGCTGTCAAGTGACTCTTTCTAGGATCAGCTTGATACCTACTCACTACACTTAGTGAGTATGCTACATCGGGTCTGGTACATAGCATCGCGTACATGATAGAGCCTACTGTCGAAGTATAGGGTATCCCTTGCATGCGAGCTCTCTCCAAATCAGTCTTGGGAGACATCTCTTTGGAGAGAGTGAGTCTAGAAATCGTGGGTTGGTTCCCATGCTTGGATTCTTCCATACTACACCTCTTTAGTATAGTGTCAATGTACCTGGATTGGGACAATCCAAGTATCCGTTTAGATCTATCTCTATAGATCTTAATTCCCAAAATGCAGGAGGCATCACCTAGATCTTTCATTGAGAATCTATGTGATAAGAAGAGCTTGACTGAATGCAGCATAGGAACATCATTTCCTATCAAGAGTATGTCATCCACGTACAATACGAGGAAGACAACCTTACTCTCTGCAACCTTCTTGTATATACAAGGTTCATCTACGTTCTTGATGAAGTCAAACTCTTTGACTACAACATCAAAACAGATGTTCCAACTCCGCGATGCCTGCTTTAACCCGTAGATAGATTTAAGCAGCTTGCACACCTTTCCGCTGCTCCCACTATCTACGAAGCCCTTTGGCTGAGTCATGTATACGCACTCCTCAAAATCACCATTTAGAAAGGCAGTCTTAACATCCATTTGCCAGATCTCGTAGTCATGGTATACAGCAATGGCAAGTAAGATCCGGATGAACTTAAGCATAGCTACTGGAGAAAAGGTTTCGTCATAATCCACACCTGGTCGTTGACGAAAACCCTTTGCAACAAGTCTAGCTTTGAAAGTCTCCACTTTTCCATCTACACCAAGTTTCTTCTTAAAGATCCACTTGCTCCCAATGGGTTTTACCCCTTCAGGAGCAACTTCCAAAGTCCATACTTTGTTGGTGTACATGGATTCCATCTCGGATCGCATTGCATCCAGCCATTTCACAGAGTCACCACTCATGATGGCTTGCTCAAAGCTAGTTGGGTCATCATCTTCCATGATGCAATCCTCACTCCCACCGTCTATAAGAAAATCGTAGTATCTCTTAGGTGGATGAGAAACCCTACTAGATCAGTGGAGAGGCTGAGGTTCGTCAGGAACTACTGAATCCTCTGGTTCTACCAAATCTTCTGTTACAGTTTGTGTAGCTGGAACTTCTTCCAGTTTTACCTCATTGCCACTAATTTCTCTTTACCTTTTCTAAAAAGGTGGCATGCCGAGATACAAACATCTTTTGTTCCTCAGTGTGGTAGAAGATATACCCTTGTGAATTCTTGGGATATCCTACAAACTTGCACAGGACAGACCTTGCCTCAAGTTTGTCCGGATTGTGCCTTTTGACATAGGCCGGACAACCCCATATCTTAACATACTTAAGAGATGGTCTCTTCCCCTTCCATATCTTATATGGAGTGGTAGGCACTGATTTGGTCGGAACCATATTGTCACGACCCGAAAGTATGGAACATAACCGGCACTTAGACTACGAAATGTCTCGAGGCATACGTAATCTAAGTAAGCCAAAAACCCAGAAATCAAAACCAAAGAAGCAGTAGAGTAAAGGAAAACCAACTTAAAACAAGTAGTTTTAATAGCATAAGCCGAATTATGCGTTTAAAAAAAACATCGAGTATTTTCTAAAAATTTCGGCAGAGACACCTTTGTAAATACTGGCCCCCAAATGGGATACAACATGAATAGTATACAAAATCAATAAAAAGGCATCCCCAAGCGGGAGCTAGCTCTTCGTCAATTGACAGTCACAACCACACAAGCAATATAATATACAACGCCAAGGGCGAGGATCAAAACTCAAAAGGAAATTCAAACAGCAAGAAATCCATAGAAATACAACACGCGACTCTAAGGTCGAAAGAATAAACATCACTGGTCTCTATCTCTGAAATAAATACATGTTTGGTTGATGGAACTTCTAGATACAACAGAATAATAATATACAAGGTATAATGATGGGTACGATACAAATAAACCCACCTACTAGTAAGTCACCCAAAAGAAGCAGTGCCAGCAAAGCCGTAAAGAAACCTGTACGGCAAAACCTGCAAGAAACTGTGGCACAACGGGGGTGAGTTGCCAACTCGTGAGTAGAAAAACATCTACGAATATAAATCGCATGAACAACACAATCCTAGGTCACGATCATAATAAATCCTCAAATATAACCAGAAGCCTATAACAATGGCTAGGGTATACCTCTAAACAACAGTAACACCAAGTGCTCGTGTCAGTGCCTCAGGTAGCATATGCATCATATGGATGAGGTATGAATGCATGAAAACAGAATACATGTACATGAAGAAACTGCTTTCATAAATTAGTGAGATTTCCTTTGTATTTTTAAAATAAGGTATCATAAATGAAATCAGCATCAACAAAGTCTAGCATCGACACAAAACATAAATCTCAATGTCTCAAAATCTCAGGCTCCGGCTATCCGGACTGGCCTGTATCATCAAATCTCAGTACCTCAATATCTCGAAATCTCAATGTCTCAATCTCAATATCTAGGGCGCCGTCAGTCCAGACCGGCCCCTACCATCCATATCAAGACCACGACGGTATCCTCCGGATATCCGACGCGTCGGGTAAAATCACCGGTAGGTAGTCTCCCCCTGCCAGGCTCACATCGTCATCACCACGCGCTTCTTGCCCCGGGGTACCTTACCGGATCCACCATGTACCCGAAACGGTTCCTCCACTCCTCGAACTCGGGTCTCACATGTCGCTCTCAGCACCGAGAAAACACATGGTGGATGCACTGAAATAACATATCAAGGGTAACCAGGTTTTTAAAACAATTACATATTCTCTTTTGAAATACTCGCGGTTCCCAAATCCAGAAATATTATGGAAATCCGAATCCAAAACCTCAATAGCACATAAACTAGTGAATATAGGCATGAGAATCCATGAATGCGGTATAACAATGAATAACAGTATACATGAAGTGACAAGTAATAACTACAATATCTAAACTGGCATATAAGGCAAGTACACTAATATCATGTCAAACTACTAACTAACAAGCTAAGTCAAGCAATAGTATTTTCTAAGTGTGCGTAACATGGCAATTACCGATGAAGATGTGTGTGAGCTGGCAAGTAAGTGTACGTGGTACATACGCAACATCGGTAATAGTGCTGGTGTCCTAACAGCATGATATCAATAATGAAATATGAATTACAATAAGTATGCGATGCGGAGCAACAGCAATAATGTGCGGGAGCTGAATACTAAACACAATGATAACTAATCTGCATTTAATATAAATCTAGTCTAACAACTACACTAAACTATAGGGCTGAGCTAACAGGCTAACTGAAGGTAAGGAAGCAGCCTAACATCTGAGTCGATACATATATATATATAAGAGTCGGGGATCACGCCTTAATAATATCACATCCGATACCATATCTATAATCAGATATTCCCAAGTCAAGAGCGCGGATCAAACATCAATAAATAGCCCGTACGTAAATCCGTCGTACGGCATCCCAAATCTGGGTACGGGTCAATATCACATTCATCATATTATTCATCTAGTATCCTCTTTATCAAAGATCATAATCCGGGTACTGATCTATGCCTAGTACAATACTAATATCATCAATATAATCATGATCTGACTACTGATCGACAGTCTCGTACAAACCGATATCATCAGCACATATCATCATAAAGGAATATATATCGCCCAATACGGCCTATTATCAACATCCTAGCATATCATATCTCATATCACGATCACATGTCGACCATTTTATTTATATCACTATTCTCATGGTATCATCGTCCAAAGATCCGCTATAACATCATGACGTATCTCAATTACGAATTCTGCCAAATCACCGATCTCACGGTCTCAAATCAAAGCTCATCGACTCACCTCACATCCCAAATACCATCCTCAAATCCAGTATGTGAACACATAGTCCTATACCCATATGAACACATAAATATATATTCCCACATAAGCACAAATGAAAGAAGAATGTAGGCAAGTATGGGTGTGTGTGTGTATGTGTGGTGCAACCACTACTCTAGGGTTTCGCAATATTAAACTAATCCAATCACACCAAATATCCATCTTTATCAACAATAATCTCTAATAATATATATAGTCGATATATGCGTATATGCGTATCCATATACATCACCACGAACTGCGGGGGTGCTATAGGCCATCCACCCGACTTCTCCCTATAGATATAAATCTACTCACCCGGTCCTCGCTTGCTAGTGACGACGTCGCCATGCGCTTGCTTGTCGTCTCGAAGTCTACCTGGGGTACCTACATGTCACCACGTATCGTAACGCATAAAAACCAAATCCGAAATCGAAACGGTATATGAAAACCAAATCGGCACGCGTATCACGCATAGGTCAAAACCTATCGCCTACGCATGCAAAAATAGCCAAACCAACCCTCGATGTCGATGTATAAACATCAACCCATCGAGAGGAACCCAAACACACCCATTTACACATTCACAATCACTAATTATAATAAAAAATATGTTGCAATTCATAAAAACCTCAAACTCACTTTAAAAGCTATTTTTCCGAAAAACTAGCAAGCAAAATTAACCGTTTTAGTACAAAACTTGATATTTAAACAAATCTAGCGGCCACAATATCCACTAAACATTATAAATAAGTCATACAAACCCTAATTAGATTTTTAATCTCACTATCTGTCATTAACCCGTAATTCTAGTTTACAAAAAATATCGATTTTAACACTTTTTAAAGCAAAATTCATAATTCATCAACTAGCTAGATTTTGCATAGCCCTAAAATGTTAAACTACACATTATGTTGCTAATGAGGTGATAAAAACCCTAACCATATTTTAAATTCTCAATTTTGAATTAATTACCAAAACCTAGTTTATAAATAAATATGATTTGGACAAACTACATATAACAAGTGCAAATTAATCAACCAAACTAGGTTTTACATACATTAAGATGTTAAACTAAACATTGCATCCCTAATGATATAATAAAAACCCTAATTAACATCACAAACCCTTACTATATTTTTCCAAACATTCAATTAAACCTAAATTATTAACTAGTTATGCTTGATTTAAAGTATTCAAAAGTCAAGATTTATACCTCACAAGATTTGAGATCTAGCATGAAAATCTTGACCTCCAATTTGAAAACTTTTTACCATAATCCATGCTTGAGAGGCTAAGGAAAAATGGGTATGAGTTGGATTTTGATTTTGTGGGATTTTTGGATTGATTTTTGGGCATTTTGTGATGAAATTTTGAGGTGAAATGAGAAGGAGAAGAGAGGGAGGCTGCTGTTGAAGGATAAAGGGGGGCTCGGCCATAATGGATGAGGGGAGAGAGAGAGAGTGAGGGTTGAAATGCAAGGTCAAGAAAGTCCAAGTCAACCCAACCCATACTCATGTATATTTACTCTTTTCTTTTCTTTGTTTAAGTGATGAAAAGTCAGGTGATTGGAGAGAAAGAGAGGGAGAGGGATATCAAAGGGGGGCCGGCCACTTGGGGAGAGGAAGAGAGGGTGAGGTGTGGGTGTGTGGGTTAGGAAAAAAGATAAATGTATCACCCCAATTCCCATTAACACAAATTTCACTATTTAAGCCATTTTTCTTCGACATTTTCTAAACCGTTTTGGCAAACCATTTCATTTCAAAAACAATATTTTACATGTCAGTTTAGTGTTTCATGAATTATAAAATTTTTATCAACCCATTCCAATTTATAATTTTCCCTAATTAAATGTATTAGTGACGGCATAAAATAATATTAAAATAATTAATTTCGGAAAAAATTTCAGAAAATTAGAAATTTTACCGGTGGCTTCATAAACACCAAATACTAGCAATTACATAGCTAGAATATGTATATTTAATTTTATAATAAAGATATTTGTATTTTGACTTTTTACAGAAAACCCCCTTATTTTACCGATTTTCTGAAATTTCACCGGAACGGTTTTCAAAACGTTACAATCTTCCCCCATTAAAGAAATTCGGTCCCCGAATTTAAATTGAAACTCCCCCCAAATACTAAAACATCTAAGCAAAACCATCTAGTCGTCGGGGCTCCGAAATCATAAATACATAAAACAAATCGTAGCGCAGCGCATGCGCATGAAAAATGAGCATATAACTCAAAATAAAAACTCCGTCAATCATCCCGCAATCATCGGAGTCATGGTGAAGACACAATGTCTAAATCCAAAATGAAAATCAATATGATATACATCATTAAAACATCTGGAAGCAATGCATGCCAAATCTTCTTCAAATCGCTGTGCGTTGCTCGCAGCACTGCACAGTGGCGGACGTCTACTGTAAGAAAATAACTACATATATATATATATATATATATATATATATAGATCCTTTGTTTAATATGCACGTCCCGCCGTTTTGAAAGCAATTTCAGAAGGGTTTCCTTTATAAAATGTTTCGTGTCATCTCGGACACGTAGGTAAATACGGAGACTATAGCTCTTCTTTGGAAATCCCTTCGATAACTATCAATGCATGCAAAAATATACTTAGGTACTGTCCTGTGACTAGTCCTGCTCAGTACTGAACCAAATAGCAAATATCATAAAATATACTGCTCCAACATAAATCAGTCCCAAATATATATATGAATGCCATGTGCGTCTGGTGCGCACGGAAATCGAAATCCATGAATGTGCCATACATATGCACAGCAACAATATCTAAGTGCATCGGGTGTGCATGAAACATCTGTCAACGGCAACAGGTGTGCCTGACAGCAAAACAGGTGCATCTGACATGCACGAAGAATCTCGATTTAGTGCATCTGGTGTGCACCAAAATCGTATCTCATAACATGCACCCAACATGCGTGAAAACCCAAATCAGGGGCATCCATCATGCACGAAATCATGAAATCCAATATCAAGTGCCGAACAAGCGCAAAATCTAATCAGGTGCACAAAGTGCACAAAACCAATATCGAGCATCACAATCGAAATCGAAGTCCAGTGCATCTAAGTGCACAAAATGCGTATCACTGCACTGCAAGCATATGTGAACCATACCGAATGCAAAAACCAAATCGTATGCGTACATATGCACCATAATCAACTCAACTGTATGAAACCCCTAAAATCATAAACATGAGAAACCAAGGCACGAAAACGATAACAAGTGCAACAACTGTGCAAAAATCGTAAATACTTAATAGGTGCAACCATGGTGCATGAAAGCAAATGTCATGAAACCCAATCATCAAATCAATCATGCGAATAGATCGCCCAAAATACCGAAATCAAGTATGGCGGAATCGTCCCGCTCGAGCACATCCTCCAAGAACCTCTGGCCAACTGTCATGGTCACTCATAGCATGTCTCGTCGACGATCCTGAACTCTGGCCTGCTGGTGTGCATAACATGACCGCTCCTGGGTCCAAGCCTTCTCGTAATTTATCCCAGAAAGGTCCTGTCGAGGTCTCTCCTAAATCTCGTCTCTGCCGAATTGTCCGGAAGTCATCGTCCCTTACTATATCTGTTTCTTGTTCCGGAACGGCTGCATACTCATCGCGACTCCTGCTGGAAGGTATATCCAAGTACAATGCATCGGCATGCGTATCGCATCTCTGATGTCGGCGGAGTGGAACGTCATCTCATCCAGATCTGGTACGAACCTCTTACTCCACTTTTCTCTAATGTCGACTGCTTCGGACTCGTCTCGTCGTGGCTGCATGGATTGAGCTCCAACGGCTATCCTCGTATCTGGAGTCTCCCAAGAAATGCATCTCACCACCTAGCATCCGAAAGAAATCGAACCATCCGATCGATTTGTCAAAACCTCATAATCCCCCAAGAGCTCAACATCTTGGGTACAGTTTAATAGTATCGAGTACATACCACAGCATCGGTGGTCCAGCCGTAGAAGGGCAAACCCAAGTCTCACTAATGGCACCGCGGAGCTGCCGTAAACCCTGAGGTTCAAAAGCTTTCACACGGTCATTAAGTCGAGTTAGGGTTTCATTCTTCTAGAGGGTCCATAGAATTGCCTGCATGCTCTTCCGAATACTTTAAACTTGGAATAATAGGTTTCTGACATTCGATCGTCTCTGTCGACTCTCAACGTCTCCGCGTGAAGTCGTCTCTAGCTGGAATCAATCTATCTGATGACCTCGCATCGGGGTAGGCGAACGAACTACATGTCCTAGTCATTCATCCTCGGGTGACTAGCGACCTTCTATCATCTCTTAGTACAACTCGTACTGCAATAGCTCCAACATCTGGGGCGATATCTCGTCGTTCGCAGCAATAACTGGCTCGCTCGTCTGCACGCTGAACAATGCCTCAATCATCATGAATAAGCAATACGCCAACGGTCATCAAAATCTGGCTAGCCTCTATCATTGGCTCAATCCTCTGGTGCCGATCAGCACATCCGAGTAATCTCATACAGCGATCCATCCCACGCTCGTAGCGCGAAAATACAATAAAAAGACACATCTCTGCAATCGTGTGTCGCCGGAATTACGCCCTGGTCAGTCCTCGTTCGTGATGATCTCGTGCTGACCGCAACTCTAACCGTAGCTCTCCCTGCCCGTGATCGTGGCAGCAAACCATAACTGGTACCGATGAAGCTAGATCATAGGAAAGAATATAATACCGAACAAAGAAATATACATCCTAAAGCTTCTTAAGTGGAGTAGCGTATCGTAAGTATGCCGCGGAACATACCCACTGTACGTCACTCTACTTTAGTCACCTACTCCATCAACCAAGGGTCATCCTACGCTCCGAAGGTAAAACCTAACGCTCTAATACCAACTTTGTCACGACCCGAAAGTACGGAACATGACCGGCAATTAGACTACGAAACGTCTCGAGGCGTACGTAATCTAAGTAAGCCGAAAACCCAGAAATCAAAACCAAAGAAGCAGTGGAGTGAAGGAAAACCAACTTAAAACAAGTAGTTTTAATAGCCTAAGCCGAATTATGCGTTTAAAAAAAACATCAAGTATTTTCTGAAAATTTTGGCAGAGTCTCCTTTGTAAATACTGGCCCCCAAACGGGATACAACATGAATAGTATACGAAATCAATAAAAAGGCTTCCCCAAGCGGGAGTTAGCTGTTCGTCAATTGACGGTCACAACCACACAAGCAATATAATATACAACGCCAAGGGTGAGGATCAAAACTCAAAAGGAAACTCAAACAGCAAGAAATCCATAGAAATACAAAGCGTGACTCTAAGGTCGAAAGAATAAACATTACTGGTCTCTATCTCTGAAATAAATACATGTTTGGTAGATAGAACTTCTAAATACAACAGAATAATAATATACAAGGTATAATGATGGGTACGATACAAATAAACCCACCTACTAGTAAGTCACCCAAAAGAAGCAGTGCCAGCAAACCCGTAAAGAAACCTGTATGGCAAAACCTGCAAGAAACTGTGGCACAACGGGGGTGAGTTGCCAACTCGTGAGTAGAAAAACATCTACGAACAGAAATCGCATGAACAACGCAATCCTAGGTCACGATCATAATATATCCTCAAATATAACCAGAAGCCTATAACAATGGCTAGGGTATACCTCTAAACAATAGTAACACCAAGTGCTCGTATCAGTGCCTCAGGTAGCATATGTATCATATGGATGAGGTATGAATGCATGAAAACAGAATACATGTACATGAAGAAACTGCTTTCATAAATTAGTGAGATTTCCTTTGTATTTTTAAAATGAGGTATCATAAATGAAATCAGTATCAACAGTGTCTAGCATCGACACAAAACATAAATCTCAATGTCTCAAAATCTCAGGCTCCGACTATCCGGACTGGCCTGTATCATCAAATCTCAGTACCTCAATATCTCGAAATCTCAATGTCTCAATCTCAATATCTAGGGCGCCGTCAGTCCAGACCGGCCCCTACCATCCATCTCAAGACCACGACGGTATCCTCCGGATATCCGACGC
Organism: Agapanthus africanus; assembly: GCA_030015575.1. Classification (NCBI taxonomy): domain Eukaryota; kingdom Viridiplantae; phylum Streptophyta; class Magnoliopsida; order Asparagales; family Amaryllidaceae; genus Agapanthus; species Agapanthus africanus. The sequence goes on along the minus strand of CM057350.1, from coordinate 180,914,858 downwards.
GTCGGGTAAAATCACCGGTAGGTAGTCTCCCCCTGCCAGGCTCACATCGTCATCACCACGCGCTTCTTGCCCCGGGGTACCTTACCGGGTCCACCATGTACCCAAAACGGTTCCTCCACTCCTCGAACTCGGGTCTCACATATCGCTATCAGCACCGAGAAAACATATGGTGGACGCACTGAAATATCATATCAAAGGTAACCGGGTTTTTAAAACAATTACATATTCTCTTTTGAAATACTCGCGGTTCCCAAATCCAGAAATATCATGGAAATCCGAATCCAAAACCTCAATAGCACATAAACTAGTGAATATAGGCATGAGAATCCATGAATGCGGAATAACAATGAATAACAGTATGCATGAAGTGACAAGTAATAACTATAATGTCTAAACTGGCATATAAGGCAAGTACACTAATATCATGTCAAATTACTAACTAACAAGCTAAGTCAAGCAATAGTATTTTCTAAGTGTACGTGACATGGCAATTACCGATGAAGATGTGTGTGAGCCGGCAAGTAAGTGTACGTGGTACATACGCATCATCGGTAATGGTGCTGGTGTCCTAACAGCATGATATCAATTATGAAATATGAATTACAATAAGTATACGATGCGGAGCAACAGCAATAATGTGCGGGAGCTGAATACTAAACACAATGATAACTAATCTGCATTTAATATAAATCTAGTCTAACAACTACACTAAACTATAGGGCTGGGCTAACAGGCTAACTGAAGGTAAGGAAGCCGCCTAACATCTGAGTCGATACATATATATATATAAGAGTCGGTGATCACGCCTCAATAATATCACATCCGATACCATATCTATAATCAGATATTCCCACGTCAAGAGTGCGGATCAAACATCAATATATAGCCTGTACGTAAATCCGTCGTACGGCATCCCAAATCTGGGTACGGGTCAATATCACATTCATCATATTATTCATCTGGTATCCTCTTTATCAAAGATCATAATCCGGGTACTGATCTATGTCTAGTACAATACTAATATCATCAATGTAATCATGATCTGACTATTGATCGACAGTCTCGTACAAACCGATATCATCAGCACATATCATCATAAAGGAGTATACATCGCTCAATACGGCCTATTATCAACATCCTAGCATATCATATCTCATATCACGATCACATGTCGACCATTTTATTTATATCACTATTCTCATGGTATCATCGTCCAAAGATCCGCTATAACATCATGACGTATCTCAAATATGAATTCCGCCAAATCACCGATCTCACGGTCTCAAATCAAAGCTCATCGACTCACCTCACATCCCAAATACTATCCTCAAATCCAATATGTGAACACATAGTCCCATACCCATGTGAACACATAAATATATATATTCCCACATAAGCACAAATGAAAGAAGAATGTATGCAAGTATGGGTGTGTGTGTATGTGTGGTGCAACCACTACTCTAGGGTTTCGCAACACTAAACTAATCCAATCACACCAAATATCCATCTTTATCAACAATAATCTCCAATAATATATATAGTCAATATATGCGTGTATGCATATCCGTATACATCACCACGAACTGCGGGGGTGTGCTATACGCCATCCACCCGACTTCTCCCCGTAGATATAAATCTACCACCCGGTCCTCGCTTGCCGGTGCCGACGTCGCCATGCGCTTGCTTGTCGTCTCGAAGTCCACCTGGGTTACCTACATTTTACCACGTATCGTAACGCATAAAAACCAAATCCGAAATCGAAACGGTATATGAAAACCAAATCGGCACGCGTATCACGCATAGGTCAAAACCTATCGCCTACGCATGCAAGAATAGCCAAACCAACTCTCGATGTCGATATACAAACATCAACCCATTGAGAGGAACCCAAACACACCCATTTACACATTCACAATCACTAATTATAATAAAAAAATAGGTTGCAATTCACAAAAACCTCAAACTCACTTTAAAAGCTATTTTTCCGAAAAACTAGCAAGCAAAATTAACCGTTTTAGTACAAAACTTGATATTTAAATAAATCTAGCGGCCAAAATATCCACTAAACATTATAAATAAGTCATACAAACCCTAATTAGATTTTTAATCTCACTATCTTTCATTAACCCGTAATTCTAGTTTACAAAAAATATCGATTTTAACATTTTTTAAAGCAAAATTCACAATTCATCAACTAGCTAGGCATAGCCCTAAAGTGTTAAACTACACATTATGTTGCTAATTAGGTGATAAAAACCCTAACCATATTTTAAATTCTCAATTTTGAATTAATTACCAAAACCTAGTTTACAAATATATGTGATTTGGACAAACTACATATAACAAGTGCAAATTAATCAACCAAACTAGGTTTTACATATATTAAGATGTTAAACTAAACATTGCATCCCTAATGATATAATAAAAACCCTAATTAACATCACAAACCCTTACTATATTTTTCCAAACATTCAATTAAACCCAAATTATTAACTAGTTATGCTTGATTTAAAGTATTCAAACAACAATTTTAACAAAAAGTCAAGATTTATACCTCACAAGATTTGAGATCTAGCATGAAAATCTTGACCTCCAAATTGAAAACTTTTTACCATAATCCATGCTTGAGAGGCTAAGGAAAAATGGGTAGGAGTTGGATTTTGATTTTGTGGGATTTTTGGGTTGATTTTTGGGCATTTTGTGATGAAATTTTGAGGTGAAATGAGAAGGAGAAGAGAGGGGGGGCTGCTGTTAAGGGATAAAGGGGGCCTCAGCCGTAATGGATGAGGGGGGAGAGAGAGAGAGTGAGGGTTGAAATGCAAGGTCAAAAAAGTCCAAGTCAACCCAACCCATACTCATGTATATTTACTCTTTTCTTTTCTTTGTTTAAGTGATGAAAAGTCAGGTGATTGGAGAGAGAGGGAGGGAGAGGGCTGTCAAAGGGGGGCCGGCCACTTGGGGAGAGGAAGAGAGGGTGAGGTGTGGGTGTGTGGGTTAGGGAAAAAGATAAATGTATTACCCCAATTCCCATTAACACAAATTTCACTATTTAAGCCATTTTTCTTCGACATTTTTTAAACCGTTTTGGCAAACCATTTCATTTCAAAAACAATATTTTACCTGTTAGTTTAGTGTGTCATGAATTATAAAATTTGTATCAATCAATTCCAATTTCTAATTTTCCCTAATTAAATGTATTAGTGACGGCTTAAAATAATATTAAAATAATTAATTTCGGAAAAAATTTCAGAAAATTAGAAATTTTACCGGTGGCTTCATAAACACCAAATACTATCAATTACATAGCTATAATATGTATATTTAATTTTATAATAAAAATATTTGTATTTTGACTTTTTACAGAAAACCCCTTATTTTACCGATTTTCCGAAATTTCACCGGAACGATTTTCAAAACTTTACACATATTCAATAGGTGTATGGCTGTCTCAAGCACATACCCCCAGAAAGAAATAGGCAACTCGGCATTGCTCATCATAGAGCGCACCATATCTAATATAGTGCGATTCCTCCGCTCCGATACACCGTTGTGCTGTGGTGTATAAGGAGGAGTAAGCTGAGAGAGAATCCCATTCTCTTTTAGATAATTTAGGAACTCGTTGCTTAAGTATTCTTCTCCTCGATCAGATCGAATGATCTTAATACTTTTGCCCGTTTGGTTCTCTACTTTGTTCTTATATTCTCTGAATTTCTCAAAAGCTTCAGACTTGTGTTTCAACAGGAACACATATCCGTATCTTGAGAGATCGTCAGTGAATGTAATGAAGTAGGAAGAACCGTTCCTGACATGTGTAGACATGGGACCACATACATCTCTATGTATTAGTCCCAAGAGTTCTTTAACTCTTTCTCCGTGTCCACTAAACGGAGTTTTGGTCATCTTGCCTTTGAAACATGACCGGCAAGTGTCATAAGATGAAAATTCGAACGGGTTCAAATATCCATTCTTATGTAACTTATCTAGCCATGTTGCATTGATATGATCTAGTCTACAATGCCACAAGAAGGATTCGTTCATTTCTGAACTCTTCCTCTTGTGTGTGTTTTGCACATTAAGTACTGTAGTTTAGTTGAGAACGTATATGCTATTATTTAACGATCCTGATCTAATCAACTTTTGATTTTGGAATATGTTCATAACATTATCCTGTACTACAAAATTATATCCTTCTTTACTCAATAAAGAAACTGATATACAATTGCATATCAGGGTCGGAATGTAATAGCATTCGTTCAGAACCAATGTATTACCATTTGGTAACACAAGGTGATATTCGCCAACTGCTATGGCTGTAACATTTGCACCATTCCCTACTCTTACGAAATGATCACCCTCTCCCAGTTCCCTACCTTTTCGTAGCCTATGTAACATATTACATATATGGGATCCCGATCCGGTATCTAATACCCAGGACGTAGAGTGAACTGAGAAACAGTTCTTGATAACTAACACACCTGAAGAAGATGCATCATCATGCTTATTCTTCGTTTGGGTGGCATGAGAATCCAGATATTCTACCATTCCCTGCTCGGACTTATAACAATTATAACTTGGAGCAGGACCAACGTTCCCCTGCTCAGTATAATAAGCGGGTTCAGTCAATACATCCATTTTATTATCTTGATTAAGGCCTGATATGGTCGCTACCTGGAGAGAGAGAGAATAAAACACTTTAGCGTATACTCTTACAAGATTAGATTGGTTATTATCTTATCTAATCAGGATGGCTCCCACTGCTTTTTATCAAATCTTCCTTAAAACCCTAAATGGTAAGATTAGCCGGGATTAATTACACTTTACAAGTTCGCCAATTTTTCTGCCAGGCCAGTGTTGGTACTTTGAGGGAGGTTCCCCATGCTTTCACACGAACCTAATTAAAATAAACCTCATTTTCCCAGAGGCATAACCCCGTAAACACCTTTTTAGTCACCTACTTGATCGGCTAATTGTCCTGTGTAAAACTCTCCCAGGAGTAACTCTTACTCACAGTGGGTATCGGGATCCAACTATGTCATAGGAGATATGCAATCTCATTGCAAATTTCAACTCTTGAAATTCCCGATAATACTTTTACCCCTAACGTGCTATGACCTTGACGAATGCCAACAAACCATAGTCCGCTAGTCAAGTTCAACCCGTACATTTCTTGATTGAATTAAACCCACCCGCACGACCCTTGATGAAAGCCAACAAAGCCGTACGACTACCCTAACCCAATCGCATCATATGCTGCAGATAAGCAATAGTTAGCTACCGCACACTACGCCTTGATGAAAGCCAACAAACGCAGCACGAATACTAAGTATTACTTATCTGAAATGTCGGAGAGCTACTCAGGTTTTTCAGAAAACCATGAGCGTAATGAACTTGATATCGTTGTAGAAGCAGGTGATTTTGAAAAGGAGTGTTTTTGAGGCTTTTCTAGTTTCGCTAAAGAGGTCACTCCCGGTGAAGGGATCTCGGCTCTTTCCTTATCGAATAAGGTGCAAGATATTTCATAAATACCGCGGTGCAAAGCAAGAACTATAGAAGCAATCAAAAACTAAACCGTGAGTTTGTAGCATCTGCCAGTTTTGCTAAAGAGGTCACTCCCGGTGAAGGGATCTCGGCTCTTTCCTCATCGAATAAGGTGCAGGGTATATCACATATACCACTATGCAAAGCAAAAAACTGTAGCTACCCTTTTTGACAATTTGATTCTACAACATCTTTTAGGTTTCTTTTCTTTTATTAATCTCATTAATAAATCCCATCATTTATGCTTCCTAAGCATCACAGAAGAAACGAAAATACAACGTACGCTTATGCCATCCGCATTCGCCACAATGTTCCGTTATGCATCGTCAGATTACTTAACTAACGGCATACCAGGACGGGACTAGCGCGGGTGAAAAACATAAGCAACGTTTATTATATATCATATATACAATAATAAAGCATTCGTCTCACGCATATAATATGATCACATCACAGTATATCAGCAGCAGAAGAAACATATGAAATATTAGATATATTAGGAGGTCCGTGTTCTATATCGAGCCAGTATAAAACACAGATTCCAAGGTCGCGATGAATAGCCAAACCCACATCCCTAGACCCCTACGAGTGCGACAAGTAACACTGCCAATTCTAGGGTTAGGAAACCGGTCTCGACTCCTCGAGAAGGCCTCCCACTGGACCCTAAAACCCGGTTACTTGTGCTCCCCTCCTTGGGTCTATCCTAATGCGGAAAAGTAAATAATATACAATGGTGACATCAACCTCAACCCGAAAGTGCCCCAATAAAAGAATATTACATACAATGAATTTTACATGAATGAAAATAAAAATCCTCATCTCACATAAAACCCTCCGGCTATTCAGAACACGACAATCCAATATAACATATCACAGCAACACATAATATCTCATATTATCAACATAAGCAAGTATGCGTATCCCGATTGTCGTTGATGTATAGCAACGAAGCCGTCAATACCCCACATATTACACTTACGGTCACAGAAAAAAAAGTGAGAAACTACAATATTTGGAATCCATAATCTCCTTAGACATCATAAACCCGAAATATCACATATTACGGATTTCATGCCTAACTATATGAATTCCACATATTATATCACAATCACAGAATATCATGACGATGTTTAACGTTTCGATTGAATTAACATACACTCACAAATTACCCCTGTGAACTCAACACTTGAGCAAAGTCAAAACACTCAAAACCCGTGCCACAGTGTTCATGGACCAGCCATAGAAAGAGTTAACCAACGCCTCACCTATGACACCACGGAACTACGGCAAACCCGAAGGTTCGAACGCGGTTCCGTGGGCATAGAATCGTGTTAAGGTTATTATAGTCTTCTAGGGGGTCCATAGGGGTACTTGCACGATTTTATGAATACAATCAACTTCGGAAAATTACAACACTTGGAAATTTCAGCGGGGTACAAAATGTGGTGTGCGAAGTTCGATCGAACTGCTAAAAATAGTCAAGGTTACCAATACAGTGTTAAGTTATACGAATACGATGCACTACGAATTAGCCCCAGGTTAAACAAATCATTACATGAAAATTGGGCTACGCAAACAACACTAGGAAACCCAAAATGGAGACACCAGAGCACAGGAGGAATACGGAGGCCGGAGGAGGTGCAGGGGCCGGCCAGGCCGGAATTCGTGGCTAGGGGCTCGGCCAAAATCCAAGCCCCTCCCCGCGTATTTCTCCCATGTTCATATACTGTCCCAAATATCATTCTGCACTGGTTTGGAAAATTTTTAAAGGACTTTTTTGAAAATTTCCAGAGAGCAAAATGAGGTGTTCATATCGTATTTCGGAGTGGATTTCGTTTTCGTAATTGTTACAACACCGTATCTAGAATTCTAGTTTGTCTCTGATACCACTGTTGGGCTTCCCTTGCACCTACTCAAGGGTTTGGTAGCATCACTCAAGCCACTTTAAAATTTAGAGAGGTGCAAAGCAAGCAAACCATGAATCATGCTAGAATTACTAGGGTAACAAAGTTAGTATCACATACAAAGAAGTAAAGAGATAAGGATTACAACCTTTGTAGTCCGTTCCATCGCTCTATAAGCTCCGTGTTGAGGTCCCTTCGCTGCGATCATCATGAACTCCGACTCTCGTGAGGCTCCAAGAGGTGAATGATGCATCTTGCTTGAAATCTTCTTGATCCAAGATGATCTACCTTGAAGAATCTCTAACCCAAACTTACACTTCACTAATGAAGTAATTAGAGAAGTGAACACCCTAATCTAAGTGGCTAGAATAGATAAGGATGATGAAGTAGGAATTATGCTCTCTTTTTTTTTTCAATTTCTCACACTAAATCATCACACACAAAAAGCTAGCAAGCTTTTTTCAAGGAGCAAGAAGAAGAAGAAGATGAAGCTTTTTCTTTTGTGATGAATAATGAATTATTGTTGTGGTTACAATTGCAACCATGAGTTAAGAATGAAGGCTTTAACTCATGTAGAGAATAAACTAGAGTTAAGGGTTTGGGTTGGGTTAACAAATATCTACAAAATATCAAAGGATGAAGACAAAAGGAAAGCTTCATGAAAAGCTAACCCAAAAGCTAACCCTAATCCAAACCCTAACTAGGTTTAATCTCTAAATCATTGTTGCATTTGTAACCCTAACTTGTTACAATATTATATATCACATATACAATATATTTTGTAACAAAAAGAAAATAATACAATTAACATATATCGCATATATATCAATGTATTATCCGGTGAGAAAATGAATCAATAAAGCGAGCTTATATTAGTTAACGTAATGTAATATATCACATATATAATTATACATTAAATTATCGAATCAACACTTGATCCGACAATCCGGCTATAGTGCATATAACCGACTAATATAACAAGTACCAATTCATCGAATCAACACTTGATCCGATGACCCGGCTATATCACATATACCCGGCCGATATCTCATATCGCGATAATAGAATACGGTATCTCATATCGTATTATTCTCGGTCCCGCACATATCGCATATGTGCTCCTACTCCGTTTTGCCTAGGCCAGGAAACCTCTCTGTAGGACTCTAAAGAATCGTCAATACGCCGGCAGTAGGTGATGATCATATCAAACACCCACAAGCTGCAAGCGGTCAGCTAAACGTAACAGCCACCCAGGTATTGAGCGATCAGAAGATCAACAAGCAAGCCTGTACATTCTCCTGTGAATCCAATCAGTAACACTACCGTACAGTCTGGTCTCTTCGTCTGATATGTCGCATATCAAGTCTAGGGATGGTAAACGTCAGACCCCGGTAACCGATAAGTCGTGTCGATGTGAGGCTCATAACAGGTCGAGAAACTACTGATAACTCTTACCAGTAGCACTCCATATCAGCCCTGGCCAGGGACTTCCAGTTATAGCCAATCGAACACAGCACAACATTAACTCCCTATACCAGGAGAGACGAAACCCCTCCTATCGCTCATTGCCTCCATATGATTCGGGACTGTACCCAAAAACCACCTTTTTGCACGCCCTCTTGGACGTGGTAAGGTGGAAATCAAAGCACAGTGGGAATCACACAAGACTCTATGACGATCTCGGGTCTACAGACTAACATGTACCAGTGTCACCGGAGAACTGCTATCTGACGATAGGTATAATACTATCTAGGAGTTCTCGGCGAGTCCGTTCAGTGTACCCAGTCTCCACTGAGCACCCGTACACCATCTTTGATGTCAAACACCGATGGATATGGGATCATCCATCGCCCATCATATGGGTCAAGATGCGTATACGCTAGTCTACTCTGGAGTATCGATGCCCTGTCTCGATACTCCCTCGACTAGGAACAGTTATAGGATGTACTCTTTGACTACCCTGGATCCACTAGTATGATCTGCATCATAGTCCTAGTAGTCGGGTACATATCCTAAGGGCTTTATCAACATGCGAGAGCAAGACAGTAAACCAATATAAGTCAACATGTTAAGATAAAGTGAAACCAAATAGCATACTATCATGTCAAGCAAGAAAGTTCTCTCTATATATATCCAAGCAACCACTATAATATACATCATATGTACAGCAATGGCCTCTAGGGTATATATATAACTAACAGGATTAGAGTAGTCGTACGGTCTTGTTGACCATAGTTAAGGGTTGTGCTGCTGGGTTTAATTCAATCACAAAATGACGTATAGAACTTGACTAGCGCTTATGATTTGTTGACCATAGTTAAGGTCATAATTTACTAGGGGTAAAAACACATATTGGGAATTTCAAGTGTTGAAATTTGCAATGAGATTGTATACCTTCTATGAGATAGTTAGATCCCGATACCCACTGCAAGTAAGAGTTACTCTTAGAAGAGTTTTGCACTTTACAATTAGCTGATCCAGTAGGTGTCTAAGAAAGGTGTTAACGGGGTTATGCCCCTGCGAAAATGATGTTATTTAATTAGTTCTATGCGAAAGCATAGGGAGACTCCCTCAGAGTACCAATACTTGCCTCGTTGACTGATTGGCGAACTTGTAGGGTGTAATTAATCCTGGGTAATCTTATCTTTTACGGTTTGAAGGAAGATTTGATAAAAACAGTGGGAGCCATCCTTATTAGATAAGATAATATCCAATATAAACTTGCATGAGCACAAGCTAAAGTGTTTTCTTCTCTCTCTCTCCAGGTAGCGACCATGACACGTCTTAATCAAGATAATAATATGGATGTATTGACCGAACCCGCTTATTATACTCAGCTGGGGAACGTTGGTTCCGCTTTTTCTTATGATTGTCATAAGTCTGAGTAAGGAATAGTGGTATATCAGGATTCCTACGCAATCCGAATGAAGAAAGAGCATGATGATGCATCTTCTTTGGGTGTGTTAATTACCGATAACTGTTTCTCAGTATGCTCTACGTCCTGGGTATTGGATACCGGATCAGGATTCCACGTATGTAATATGTTACATGGGTTAAGAAGAAGTAGAGAATTGGGAAAGGGTGATAAATCTCTAGTAGTTGGGAATAGTGAAATTGTTGCAGCCAAAGCAGTTGGTGAATATCACCTTGTATTACCAAATGGTAATACATTGATTCTGAACGGCTGTTATTTCGTACCAAAAATGATGTGCAATTTAATATCAATTTCTTTATTAGATAAAGAAGGATATAACTTTGTACTAAAGAAAAATGTTATGAAAATTTTCTTAAATCAAGTGTTGATTGGGTTTGGTACGGTATATACGTTCTAAATCAAACTACAGTTCTAAACATATAGAACACACAAAAGGAAAAGTTCAGAAATGAACGAATCCTTCTGGTGGCATTGTAGACTTGGCCATATCAATGCGACAAGACTAGCGAAGTTGCATAAAGATGGATATTTGAATTAGTTTGAATTTACATCTTATGAGACTTGCCAGTCATGTCTCAAGGGTAAGATGACCAAAACTCCGTTTACTGGACACGGAGAAAGAACTGCTGCACTCTTGGGACTGATACATAGTGATATATGCGATCCTGTGTCTACGCATGCTAGGAATGGTTCCTTGTACTTTATTACATTCACCAATGATCTCTCAAGATTCGAACATGTGTTCTTGTTGAAACACAAATCTGAAGTTTTTGAGAAATTCAGGGAATACAAGTACGAAGTTGAGAACCAGACGGATAAAAGTATTAAAGTCCTACGATCTGACCAGGGAGGAGAATACTTGACCACGGAATTCTGAGACTTCTTCAAAGAGAATGGGATTCTCTCTCAGCTTACTCCTCCGTATACACCACAGCACAATGGAGTATCGGAGCGGAGGAATCGCACCCTATTAGATATAGTGCGCTCTATGATGAGTATTGCCGAGTTACCTATTTCCTTTTTGGGTTATGCACTTGAGACAGCTGCATACCTATTGAATAGGGTTCCAACCAAATCCGTACCTACCACTCCATGTGAGATATAGAATGGGAAGAGAACATCTCTTAAACGAGTTAAGATATGGGATTGTCCAGCCTATGTTAAAAAGCAAAATCCGGACAAGCTCGATGCAAGGCTGTTTTGTACAAGTTTGTGGGATATCCAAAGGATTCATATGGATATATCTTCTACCACACTGAGGAACAAAAGGTGTTTGTTTCTCAGTATGCCACCTTTTTAGAAAAGGAATTTCATGTTAAAGAAATTAGTGGTAATGAGGTAGAACTGGAAGAAGTTCCAGCAGCACAAACTACAACTGATGTTTTGGTAAGACCGGAAGATTCAATAGTCCCCGACGAACCTTAGCCACTCCATAGATCTAGTAGGGTTCCTCATCCACCTGGGAGATACTACGGTTTTCTCATAGACGGTAGGAGCGAGGATTGCATCATGGAAGATGATGACCCAACTAGTTTCGAGCAAGCCATCACAAGTGAAGACTCTGTGAAATGGCTGGATGCAAGTGATCTGAGATGGAATCCATGTACACATACAAAGTATGGACTTTGGAAGTTGCTCCTGAAGGGGTAAAACCCATTGGGAGCAAGTGGATCTTTAAGAAGAAACTTGGTGTAGATGGAAAGGTTGAGACCTTCAAAGCTAGATTTGTAGCAAAAGGTTTTCGTCAATGACCAGGTGTCGACTATGATGAAACCTTTTTGTAGCTATGCTTAAGTCCATCAAGATCATGCTTTCCATTGCTGCATACCATGACTATGAAATCTGGCAGATGGACGTCAAGAACGCTTTTCTAAATGGTGATCTAGAAGAGAGCGTGTACATGACACAGCCAGAGGGCTTCGTAGACAGTGGGAGCAGCAGAAAGGTGTGCAAGCTGCTTAAATCAATCTACAGATTAAAGCAGGCATCGCAGAGCTGGAACATCTGTTTTGATGTGGCAGTTAAAGAGTTTGACTTCATCAAAAACATAGATGAAGCTTGTATATACAAGAAGGTTGTAGAGAGTAAGGTTGTCTTCCTCATATTGTACGTGCATGACATACTCTTGATAGGAAATGATTTTCCTATGCTACACTCGGTCAAGCTCTTCTTATCAAAAAAGTTCTCCATGAAAGATCTAGGTGATACCTCCCAATCCAGGTACATTGACACCATACTAAAGAGGTTTAGTATGGAAGATCCTAAGCGTGGTAATTTACCCGCTTGCTCAGGAATCACTCTCTCCAAAGAGATGTCTCTCAAGGCTGATTTGGAGAGGGCTCACATGAAAGAGATACCCTATGCTTCTGCAGTTGGGTCTATCATGTATGCGATGTTATGTACCAGACCGAATATAGTTTACGCACTTAGTGTGGTAAGTAGGTATCAATCAGATTTTCGAGAGAAGCACTGGATAGCTGTGAAGAACATTCTTAAGTACTTGAGAAGGACTAAAGAGATGTTCTTGGTGTATGGTATCGGAGAACTCCAGGTAGAGTCCTTTACCTATTCGAGCTTCCAGAGTGATAAGGACGACAGTAAGTCGGTCTCGGGTTTTGTCTTCACCCTCAATGGAGGGGCGGTATGTTGGAAGAGTTCCAAGCAAGATACCATAGCAGACTTGACGATGGAGGCTGAATACATCGCTGCCAACAATGCTGCCAAAGAGGCTGTATGGATGAAGAAATTCATTGCTGAACTTGGTGTGGTTCCATCCATTAAGGATCCAATACCCTTGTATTGTGATAACAATGGAGCTGTGGCTTTGGCCAAGGAACCCTGGTCCCATCAGCGATCTAGACATATTCTTAGGCGGTATCACCTGATCCGGAAGATAGTTGATCGCCGGAAGATCGAGTTCAAGAGATTTGACACGAAGGAAAACACAGCGGATCCACTCATGAAGGCCCTCCCCCAGACGCAATTTGAAAGACTTTTTGGGAAGTTAGGTATGAGATACTACAACAACTGGCCTTAGTGCAAGTGGGAGATTGTTAGGAATATGTATGCCTTAGAGGCCATTATTGTATGATATAGTGGATGCTTTGACATATATATAAAGGACTTTCTTGCTCGACATGATAGTATGCTATCTGGTTGCTCTTTATCTTAACATGTACACTAGTATTACTATACTGTCTCTCTGATACATGTTGGTAAAGCCCTTAGGAAGTTGTCTTGACTACCACGACTATGATGCAGATCATACTAGTGGGGCTTGAGTAGTCCATAAGCACATCCTTTAACAGTTTCTAGTCGAGGGGATATCGAGACAGGGCATCGATATTCCAGAGTAGACTAGTGTGTACGTTTCTTGACCCTGTATGGGGCGATGGTTGATCCCACATCCATTGGTGCTTGACATCAAAGATTGTACATAGGTGCTCATTAGAGAATGGGTACACCGAACAGGACTCGCCGAGAACTCCTAGATGGTACCATACTTATCGTCAGATAGCAGTTCTCAGGTGACACTGGTACAGGTTAGTTTGTAGACCCGAGATCATCATAGAGTCTTGTGTGGTTCCCACTGTGCTTTGATTTCCTTCCCACCACAGCTCAAAGGAGTCGTGCAAACAGGTGGATTTTAGGTACAGTCCCGAGTCACATGGAGGAAAATATGAGGGGTTTCGTCTCTCCCGATATAGGGAGCCGATGTTGCGCTATGCTCGATTGGCTATAACAGCAAGTCCCTGGCCAGGGCTGATGAGATTTACTGGTAAGTGTTATCAGTAGTTTGTCGAACGGTTATAGGCCACACATCGGCATGAATTATCAATTTACTGGGGTCTGACGATTCCACCCTTGATTTGATATGCGACATATCAGACGAAGAGACCGGACTTTACGGTAAGTATTGCTTAAAGGCTTTACGGGGAGTTTGGACAAGCTTGCTTGTTGATCTTCTGTTCGCTCAATACCTGGGTATTCGTTACGTCCAGCTAGTACCGATGATGGCTTGTAGGTGACTGACGTGATCATTACCTACTGCTGGCGTATTGATGAGTCTTTAGAGTCCCAAACAGAGGTTTCCTAGCTCAAGCGAAACGAAGTAGGGCACATATGGTGATATGTGCGGGAGTTTGATTAAATACGAGTATGTGATACCGTATTCTAATCTCGCGATATGTGATATCGGTAAGGTTATATGTGATATAGCCGGATTGTTGAATCAAGTGTTAATTTAATGTGGTATTGAATATTGTCGGTTATATGTGATTGAACAGAGCATATCCTAGCTTTTTCCCTAAATTAACACTTGATCCAATGGTGATAATAAATCATCAAAATAATTGAATTAAATTCTATTAGGGAAAAATATCTCCCTGATCAAATATTCTCTGTTAAACAGAGAACCGTTGGATCAAAGATTCAACGGTGATTTAAAATCATCAAATGATAGAATTAAATTCTATTTAGAAAATATTTTTCTTGATCTTTCTAATATGGAAAGATCTTTCTCTAATAGAGAATCTTGGATTAAAAATCCAATTGTGATAAAATATCATCAATTAAACCATCTAATAGAATTAAATTCTATGTGGAAAATATTTCCCTGGTCTTTCTCAAACTAGAAAGATCTTCTCTGTTAAACAAAGGACCCTTGGATTAAAGATCCAACAGTAATTATAAAATCACCCATCGATCATCTGATAGAATAAAATTCTATCTTAGGAAAATATTTTCCTAATCTTGTTAAAATAACAAGATATTCATATAACAGAATTAAATTCTATGTTAGGAAAATATATTCCTAATCTTGTTAAACTAACAAGATATTCATATGATAGAATAAAATTCTATGTGATGGAATTAAATTCTATGTTGGAATAAAATTCTAATCTTGTTAAACTAACAAGATATTCATATAGTAGAATAAAATTCTATCATAGGAAAATATTTCCTAATCTTGATAAACAAACAAGAATGATCTTTTCTATTAGATAGAATAAAAATCTATATTAGAAAAATATCTTTCTAATCTTGTGATTGAATAAAATTGTATGTTAGGAAAATATTTTCCTGATCTTGTTAAACTAACAAGATATTCATATGATAGAATAAAATTCTAAACTTATTAAACTAACAAGATATTCATATGATAGAATAAAATTCTAAACTTATTAAATTAACAAGATATTCATATGATAGAATAAAATTCTATTTTAGGAAAATATTTCCTAATCTTATTAACCAAACAAGAAATATTCTCTGTTAAACAGAGAGCCTTTAGATTAAAAATACAACGGTGAATAAAATTCACTGATTGATCTAAAAGATCATTTTGATTGATTATGAAATCAATCATGATCTCTCAATGAGATATTTTCTCAACAAATTGATTTTTTCTCTTCTCCTATAAATGGGAGCAAGGAGATTAAATCTAGGAAGGACAGAGACTACAGAGAGACAGAGAAAGAAGGGGAGATATACACATAGGGAGATAAAAAATACCCCCTATAAGCTTCTGCCAAAATACAGTGAGCTCTAAAAAAAAAGAACAGAGAATTTAATTCTTAAAGAAGAAGACTTTTCTCCTCAAAAAAACCCTAGGTAAAGAAACACAGAGATCAAAATATCTCTTTTTACCTATATAAGGGTTTAACCCTTTTCAAAGAACTTAATTCTTTCTCTGGATCAGAGATCCTCAAGACAAGTCTCCCCATAAGTTGATAATTTAATTCTCATCGGGAAGATCTTGTTTCTGAGAATCAAAAATTCAGAAAAGAGCTAGGTTAAAAAGAAAGAAAAAGAAAAAAACACATGCTCTGGAAATTTAATTTCTCCAAAATTAGGGTTTAACCCTACATAAAGAACTTAGTTCTTATATATATATAAAAAAAAGCTTAGTTCTCCAATTAAATGAAAAAAAATGATCCAAGATCTTCAAAACAGAAATCTTGATGATCATAAATGACCAAAATGTTATTAACAGAGATTAACGTCTCTATAAACAAGAGCTTCGCGTCTCACGTGAAACACACGTGAGCAAAATTAGTGCTCGGCACTATTATAGTGCCTCACGTGTGTCCCACGTGAGTGCCTAAAACAAACAAAAGAATAGCTGAAATGCCTCACGTGCTACCTACGTGAGCGTCTCCTTTGTGTTAATTAGGCAGCCATCAAATAAAACAGCCCAGCACCCCAAAAATAAAGCAGTCACGTGAAATACACGTGAAACACTCTTGGAAACCCAAAATCTGGTGCCTCACGTGCTTCACACGTAAGCACCAGAGCTCTATCCAAGTGCTTAGCACTTCTGTCTAAAAAAGGGTGAACAAAAAAACCCGAAATCAATGCTTAGCACTCACGTGCTTCCCACGTGAGTACAACATAAAGTGCTTAGCACTCTATGTTCAGTTGAAATGACCAAGTGCTTAGCACTAATTGGGCAGCGCCCATTCTGAGCGCCTCACATGTTTCATACGTGAGCGCCAGAAAAAAATTAGTGCTTAGCACTATAGTAGCGTCTCACGTGAAAAACACGTGGGCTCCAGAAAAAAGTTAGTGCTTAGCACTATTCCAGCACCCCACGTGGGCACTATATATATTAATGCTTAGCACTGTTGGGTAGTATAGAAACCTAATTTTAGCCCAAATTGGTTAAGTTACCTAAGGTTAAATATCTTTGATTTTAAATCAACCAAGCCTATATTGCTTATGATTTCCAAACTAATTTTAGTCTCATACATGACTATAGATCTCTCATTGATGATATCCAAAATGATATTCATCATATATCTCCTAAGGTAATCTTAGTCTCAAATATGACTAACGATTATTAGGACCATCACCCATTTTTTCCTCAAAGACGGGATTTGATTTGAGGATACATCTCTTCACACCTCTGATATATGTCGTTGTAATTCCTCAGCGTTTTCAGAGAGGTGGCGGGTCCCGACAACCAACAACTCTTTTCTCGTCCGATGTAAAATCTCATCAAGACAAGGAATGATACATCCCACATTGATGCACTTCCAAATTGATGTGCACACCTCAAATCGGATCGCGTCCCAAATTGGGCGCATTCCATGTTGCCGTCATTCACTCCGCCACATAACAAATACGCGTGCACGCAAGATGAATGACGGACTGAGATGTCCCTAAACTAGTACTTCGCCTCAAACATGGCAACATTGGACCGAAATGTCCTTAAACTAACATACATCCCCAAAACGGGAATGTTGGACCGAAATGTCCTTAAACTAATATTCGCCCCAAATACGGCGATAATGGACCGTGATATCCTTAAACTAAAATAATTGGGCCTAAATTCTTATATGTTTAAGTCGATCTTAATCTCAAACCAGATCAGCGGTCCTTAAATAAACCAAACCCAAATCTAAAATATACAGATTTGGACTGATCCGCGCCCTACGGGCAACGACATAAACTAGTCTCCGTATACAATCAACGGGAAACCAAAACAAACAAAACATACACACGACACGAAGTGAACTTTCGGAGCAGGAGAAAGTGGTTATCGCAATGCGATAACGTAATTAACTGCAGGGGCTTGCACCTGCAAGGAAGAGCATCCCCACAATCAAAAAAACCCTCATAAAATGAGAGGGGATCTGATGAAGTCTGCTACAACGGCCGCATCTATCCAAACCTCCGATATATGGTGCCATAAATCAACTAGGTATGTTCGGAGAGGTGGATAGATAAATCCAAATAGCATCTGCCCCCAAACTCAGGCAAGACGATCTATCCAGTTCGTCTCTATTTTCGGCGGTAAACAGATTCTGGCACACCCGGTGGGAACTTTTCCTCTTTCCACTCCACACTTCGAGTGTCGTGTTTTGCGAACAAAAATCGTGGTTCGCTATGGTTGCCCTTGGATTCAAGGTACTAAAATTTGATGTCTTGCTCCTGTGCAAAGAAAAAATCGATGACTTCCAACTGCACAACATACAACAGCAACACTCGCTCCACCCCAGCTGGAGGAGTGACCTACGGGCCCAACGCGGCCTCTATCTTTTCAATGCCGGTGGGGCAAGTAACACAAGCCACTACTGGACTATTCTTCGGGACCATGTTCCCACCAGTGAGTTTCGGTGCCTCAGCGCCATAAGAAGAAGCTCCCAAGAGGTCGATTTTCGATCGACTTGCAACCACAATGGTCCCTCTCAACGGGCCATCCAAATCCGGTGTCTCAGTCTTCAACTGGCTAAGTCGAAGCTCAAACGGGCCCATAAAGAGGCTCGTAATACCTGAAGGGGATGCCGTAAAGCGGATAGCCCTTCCAGCTCCTCCTACAGGTGAAGTTGTCAAATGTGCTTCCCCTACCAAAAAGTCGGTCTTCGAAAGATTGGCCGACCCTCCATAAACTTCAATCAAAACGTCGGTCTTCAACAGGCTGACACCAACAGCAACCCCTCAACAAAGCCGGGGGAATGAAGAAGCCGCTTCCAAAAGTAAGACGGTCCCTTCCGGAAGGCATGCTCGACGTCGCCACTGGCGCCGAATGAGAAAAGCTGGGGGCAACCCCCCCTCTGGACTTACCCCACCAGCTCCAATGATAGAAGTTGACGCTACTGTTCCAACCGGGAACTACTTTGATCTGCTCAGAAAGGTATGCAAGAACTCTCCAACGGCGGTGCTAAAGAAATCGCCCCCGCCTGTAGAAGCCACAGTGTAGGCAAAGACAGAGCAGCCCATCAACGGTTCTCTTCCCAAATTCACAGGGTCTGGCAAAAAGTCTAGGACTCCGTGATTGATCAAAACTACTTTCATCGACCGAAGAAATTGAAGGTTCGGCAAGAGAAAGACCATCCCTCCGTAATACAGTGAGGGACTTCTTCTACACATGTGCCTGTCATAACGGCTCCTTCAACTTCGACCTCCCACAAAAGGATGAGGACAGAAAAAATCCTACCGTCGACGGTAAATTCCAATGGCGACGGACCCAAACACCCTAAGTCTGGGGGCATGATCAAGCAGTCTGTCTACATGGCTTCCGAGAAAGAAGAAAGCCGGGCTTCCATAGGTCATCGACCGCAAACTCGGTCACTGACAAAAGCTCAGGAGCAACAACAAAATCTCCAGAAAATACTAACCAAAATGGCAGCACTTACCGGGCAGAAAGAAAGCCCAGACGCAACAGCCGAACAGCGCCAGGAGCAGGAGACCGATACAGAGTTCCTGCGAAGGGTGCTTGAAAGAAAAGACAAAGAAGCCGCTAACATAAAGCAGATGGCGCTCTTGTTTCAGGATATGGTTGGAATGATGATCCAGCCAGAACCCCCGGTCGAAAATCCGCCGATAATCATCAAGGATAACAGAGGGGAAACATCAAACCCACTTATGTCTTTATCAACAGCCTAGGAGGAAACGATCTCCAAGGCTGCTCTTGATGATTATATTTCTCAACAAATACGAGCTCATCAAGCTAGTGAAGTTACTGGCCAAATCTTTAGAACCGGACGACCGTATCCAGACTGGTATGACCAAATCAAATACCCGCCGGGATATACGATCCCCAAGTTCCATGTTGTCACGACCCAGGAAAAGGCACGTGACTGGCACTTGAATCATGTGAAATCTATAGGACCCCACCTAATTCAAGTAAGCCAAAAGCCCAGAAATCTAAACCTTTTAGGGAAAAATAGTGGAGGTGAAGTTTTGAAATAAAGTTTTAGTGAACTCAGGTTCTTTCTTTAAAACATAAGTAATATCATGTGAAATACAATGTTTTGTAACTATCTTGAAAACATGTTTCGTCATTTGAAATTTGGGCAGCACCTCCTTTATATATTTTAACCCGAAAACAAACAAGCAGTAATAATAATAGGAATCCCCAAGCGGAAGCTAGCTCTTCGCCAATTGGCGGAAACAACCATGCAATGAAATAAATATACAACGCCTAAGGCGAGAATAAAAACACATAAATTAAAAAAGAATAAATACATGGTCATAACTCTAAGTCTGAAAGGATATACAATAAAGGTTCTAAGACTACAAATATACAAGGTCCGGTCGATGGAGCCTTTAACTAGATACAACTGAAATAAATGTACAAGTACAACGGTGGTCACAATGCAAGTGAACCCTACCTACCAAAGCAGTCACCCGTAAGAAAAGCAGTGTGCCAGCAAAGCCGCTACGAAAACCTGTGCGGTCAAACCTGCAAGAAACTGTAGCACAATGGGGGTGAGTTGCCAACTCGTGAGTAGAAAATATCAGCAAGTAGAAATCGAATAAACAGCAATCTCTAGGTCCTACTGTAACATGAAGGTAATACTATGGTATCTAGGGTGACCATGTATGCATGTGTATCAACAATAAAATCAATGCCAATGATAACATGTAAAAACCAACCATCTGCATCATATGCCTGTATGTATGAAAATCAATCAACGTGTGTCCATCAACGACACATAAACATCATGGAACCTGAGTGTACAACATCGACACTCAAAACATCATGAAACCCGTGTCCAGCATCAACATGCAAGTCATCATATCTCAGGCGCCGCATCCTCAGATCGGCCTTCATATCCATCTCACGACTCCGGCCGGTATCCTCCGGATAACCGTCGAGTCCAAAATATCACCGGTAGGTAGTGCATCCCCTGCCAGGCTCATCGTCATCGCCATAAAATCTCATTCTCGCCCCGGGGTATCTTACTGGGTCCACCATGTACCCGCAGACGGTTCGTCCACCTCCTAAAATCGGGTCTTGAAAACAAGCTCAGAACCGAGAAAACTCATGGTGGACACAAAATATCATATCAAGAGAAACCGGGTTTTTAAAACAATATACAATTTCCTTTGAAATATAGCCATGGTTCTCAAATCCAGAGATCTCATGAAATGGCATCTCAATGCATATAACCATAAAGTACGATGTATGCAAACATAGAACAGTAATGTGAGCATATCAAGTATATCATGCAAACATGTCATATAATAGTACTGAACAATGAATGTACTTTACAATTAAGAATAATATCATGATATAGCAATTCTAATGTGCAAGTGGCAGGGCAATTACCGATGATGGATGTGTATGAGCCGGCAGATCTGTGTAAGTGTAACGTGCGCATCATCGGTAATGGTGCATGTGTCCTAGCAAGCGAGATCATAACAACTAATGAAAGCACATGTATATATATAAGGCAATGAGAGTAATATGAACATAACAGAAAAGTAAATAGTAAACACAACAAGATAAGATATATATCAATTTACGAGTCTCACAATCATCGTATTTAAAATAGCACGAATCGTTGTTCTTAGAAAAGTAGGGACTATGGTGTTTTTAGAAGAGAATTACCTTTTGAACATCCGTAGCATCCCTTGGTTTGTCCTTTGAAAATAAACACGATTCGTTAGTTTTGAAAATAGGTATTACTCTAACTCTATTCTAACATCTACTTAAATAATTAAAAGACAAAAAGGCTAAACTAATCCCGAGTCAAAAAGTAAATAGAAAACGAATGCATTTCCGAGTCGATATATCTAGTAGTCGGCGATCCAGTCTCATAGCATCACGTACGGTATAATCCATCGTACGGCATTCTCGAGTCAAGAGTGTGGATCAATCATATATATATATATATATCTTATACGGTACAGTCTGTCGTACGGCATCCTCAAAATCAAGGGTACGGGCCAATATCATGTATCTCATATTTCGTACAGTATCATCTGTCGTACGATATCGTAAACAAGGGTACGGATCTAAGGTCATGTACATTCTATTATATTATCAAACCACAAGTTATCGCATATTATGTGTATATCGCCTAACAATCCTTTAATATATCACATCATAAACGATGTCTCAACTCAGTCATATATCATAATCTCTTGACATCCTGTTCGATCGTATCGACTCATATCCATAAAACATATCATATCCTCACCTTACATGCATATACACACACACACACACACACATACATATACATATGCGAACATACACATACTTATATATATAGATATATATAGGTATATATATAAGTACCCTAATCTACGGTTGCACGGGTACTATACGCCATCCACCCGACTTCCCTGTAGATATACATCCACTCACCTGCAACGCCTTTCTCTAGTCGATCCCGACGGATGCCTTGCCCTCCTTCGTCGTCCCGAAAATCCACGCGCTTGTACCTACAAATCAAAACACATCGTATCGCATCAAAATCATATTCGAAAACCGACACGACACGCCAAGCGCACATAGGTTAGAACCTATGGTCAACGCGTGCTAAAACAACAAAAGACTATCTGACGTCAACGTGCGAACGTCGAACGACCAAGTCACATCAAGAAATCCAAGAATCTAAGATTCAAATATCGGAAAACATTGTCAAAACCAACTCAAAATGCTCCCAGATTTTTGCACAGGTAGCTTAGGATAAAACAAACAATATAGTGGCTAAGTTATAAGGAGTGTGAGCTACAAGCCAAATCCCAACATAAAACTCCAAAATTGACCTGTCGGAAGTTGCTACAGTAACCGGTGTAGCCGGCCCAAATGTGGAATTTTGGTCTCGTTCTTCTGTGGCGGTCTTCTAGTGATCTAACTAGGTCAATGTAGTTGTTTATTTTTCTTATAAAGACCCCAAGTTGCTCCAGAATTCATTTGATCCTCAAAAACTCCACAAAACCGATATCGGAAAATTCTAAACTCAAGCTTTAGGTTTCTAGTCTCTAGTCTTGCTGGAATATCACCACTAAGGTCTTGTAAACACTAACTAAATCTCAATTACACTTTCACAATTCATAATATACCCTAAACCTCATCTTGGAAATTTCTAGCATCACAAACATGCACTAGTTTAGCTCTAAACTACAATAGGGTATACTAAACACTAATAAATTAACTAAAGGTGTAGAATTATACCTCATATGGCAACTCAAGAAAAACCCTAGATGCTCCAAGTGCTCAAAATCCAAATTTAATTCAACCATGGGGTGTGGGATGAAGTTGTGTGCATTTTTATGAAGGTGGAGTGGTGTTTTGGTAAGGTTTTGCAGATGGTTTATGGAGGTAGAGGAGGGTGAATGAGGAGGAGAAGGAGATGAAGAAATGGTGAAGTGAAGAAAATGAATGAAGAAGGAAAGGTCAAGGGTGGAGCCATACTCTCATCTCTTTCTCTCTCATGGCATGCCCATACCTCATCATTGTGTCCCCTCTCTCTCATGCATCATGTCTTCTCTTTTTCTTTTCTTTTCTCTTTTTCCCTCTCATTAAAAACAAACACAAATACAAATGAAACCAACATGTAACAAAATACAACATGTCATAGTGTACTAACAATGGTTAATTAAAAAGACGGATTTAGCCTAATCGTGATTAGTAGTGCACTAATCAAGTTTAATATAAACTTGCATATAATAAATTATAAAAATGCCCAAATCCAATAAATACCTTTTAATAAATAATACATATTAATCTCCAATTATTTTCCAAATATTGGTATATAATTATGCCATTTTACGAAAACCCCAATTCGCAAATCGAATAGTTTTCGTGAAATATAATATTTTATTATTTAAATTCCAAAAACATTATTTTATATTTCTGAAATGTTACACATGTGTACAAGGGGGCAGGCAACCCACACCAGCACGTCGCGCAGTTCAGAGCTTTGTGCAGCAACACTGGAGGTAACGACAAACTGTTGTTTTGCCAGTTCGTTGGCAGCCTGTCAGAAACGGCCTTTGAATGATACTCGGAGCTCCAAAATGACTCCGTGAAAACATTCATAGAGATAGAACTGCTGTTCACACAGCGGTTCGCCAGCGCAAGCGAGCGCACCCCGATCACGGCATTAATCAATGCCAGGGTAAGACCAGGAGAAACCTGGGTCCAATACGCGATTCGGTGGCGGAACCTATGGTCAAAGTGCGAATAGTGCATCAAAGAATCTCCCGCTGTGGGCATGTTCATCAGGACCCTAGATCCTCAGAAGACTGTGTCCCAGTTCATGACATTCTTCAAGCTGACCTTCCAGGCTCTGATCGATAAACTGGCCCAAATAGACCAGATAGGCCACGGGCCTTCCTCCTCAAATAAGGAACCTCGAAATAACAAGGGTAAAGAGAAAGCGGCCTTCGTTGCCAATACGCAACAACAATCGAGCGGCCCAAAACCGGCTGCTCGCCAAAACAACGCGCGTCCGTGCCTATCCTTGGAGGAAAGACTAGGACGCGCTTACTCGTTTCCCTACAACAAGACGAGGAGACTGTTCGAGCTGGCAGTGCGCAACAAACTCATCATATTGTCAGACCCACGGCGTCCACCGCAACCCAGCGACGCCAATAACCCTAATTACTGCTCCTATCACAGAATGGTGAGCCACCCAATTGAGGATTGCTACGTCTTCAAGAACTGGGTCGAGGACCAGTATTAACAGGGGAAATCCGTGCTGTCTTATAACTGGAAGGTAAACCCACCACAGAAGCACACTCCCAAAAAGGTGGATGTGTCGGGGGCATCATGCTCACTCGTGGAATAAATTCCATAGGAAGTCGTTCTTTCAGCTAAAATCATAAGAATACTGAAGGATCTACAGGCATGTCCAGCGGTCAGGTGAAAAGCCCACTTAAACCCGAAATCATTGAAGAGATGCTGAAACCACATCCCATACCCAAAGTTGTTGACAAAGGGCAAAACCCCCAAGTCAGGCCTTCAAAGTCTTCGAAGAAAAAGAAGAAGACCAAGAAGCCTGTGCAGCCTGCCGAGTATGACGACAAGCGCACAGACCTACAAAAGTACATTGACATGCTGGAGGAGTACAACCAGAAGGCGCGGACACCGGTCACACTCATAGAGTTCCTTAAGTATATTCTTGAGAACGAAAATAGTGACAACGATGAGGAAAATGACTCACCAAAAGACACCGAAGACTATGTAGCAAGTTGCCATATGGTCTCTCATTAGTTGTTAAATAACGAAGAAACTCTCTCGGCGTCAGAAAACAACGCAGAAGAACTGAGGCAGGATCGGCGCTGAAATCCCCGGAACTTCCAGAAAACCCGATTAATAGGCTGTTAAACAAAGCCTTTCGAAAAAGCAAAGCTGACCGAGAACGTGAACAGCCCTATACGAAAAGGCTAAGCGTCAGCGTCAAGATGAAGAAGCTGCGGCAAGGATGAGTCGTAAAGTACTCCAACTAAACCAAAGCACACCTGCTACGAATAAGGGCAGGATCAAGATAAAGAAGCGGTTCGCCAAAGCCCTGTCAATTGGGATGAAGCTGCCACCTCTCACAAGAAACACTCCCGGGGTCATATGCCTCGATAGAGAAGATTTACATCCAGACTACTGCCTATATCATCAGAGGGTTACCCACCCCACCGAGGAATGCAGTGCCTTCAAGAAGTTGTGGCAAGGATACGTTGCCCATCAAAAACACTTCAAGAGGATGAAGCACGAAGCTCGTCGACGGAAAAAAAGTGCGACGGATGCGCGTGAAAAAACGAATGGCAACTATCATATGGTTTATACCAGTTTGGAAGGGGGGAAACCCCAAGTTCTTACTATCGGGAGTGATTCTGAGGACGAAATACCCCTCAGCCCTCTCTTTAAAGATTCCACCTCCGAAAAAGAAGAGGAGGAGAAGAACTGCAAAAATATTCAGCTGCATAACCGCACGCTACCTGAGAAGAACCTCGGACCTACAAACAAAGGTTCGAGCAAAAAAGACAAAGGGAAAGAAAAAATCTCTGAGGAAATTTCCCTCGACGATGGAGTTGTCAAAGAGCTCGCAGCAAGAGACCCGCCTAGAAGGTGGATTACAATGACCTAGCACATCTGAGGAAAAATACCCTCACAACTGAGCATATTGGATGCTCTCCTCCTATCCAAAGAGGCATGAGATTCTCTGATCAAGGTATTACAAGAGCCCGATCGATTCTAAGCTTTCCTCGCGGAAGAGAAGATGAAAGATGAACTGGCATAGGTACACACGGCTGACATTACATTCAGTAATGAAGATCTCCTCCTCGGTACATGCGAACATAATCGTCCGTTATACGTCACCAGATACTGCCACGACATCTAGATAGGGAAAATACTTGTCGACAACGGATCCTCCGTCAACCTTCTCAACATGAGAGTGTTGAAGGAGATTTGCATGAATGTTCAGCACTTGACCCGAGACAAAATTACCATATCCGGGTTCGAATAACAGTCGTCATGGATGCTTGGGTCCATAATACTGATGTTACGATTCAGGCCGCTCATCACTAACATCAAATTTCATCTCATTAACGCCAAGACTTGCTATAATGCTTTGCTCGGCAGGTCTTGGTTACATGAGTACAACGTCATCCCTTCTACACATCATCAGTGTATAAAGTATTTCAAGGATGGCTCGGAGTATACCATCATGGGAGAGCTAAACTCGTTCTTGATAAACGAAGTTCGAAAATATGAAGACGCAAAGTACTTCCTACCAGACTTTGAGGATACGGAAAGGTGTCATAAACCGGAGGATAAACAGAAATCCGTTGCTACTATCCCGATCTTTGGGAGCGATTCCGAGGAAGATGAAGAAATAGTCTACTCGGGGAAACCCCACAAAGGATACAACAGGCCCGGACCATCTACTCCTATTTTGGTCTTTGGCAGCGACTCTGAAGATGTGGACAACGCAGTTCTCCATCCGCCCGTCAATGCAAACCTTCGCCAGAGCAGATCAGAGTCTGCAAATCACAATAGCTCCACCTCGGCAATATAAGGAACTTGATGCATTCGATACATACAGCGTATAAGAACAACAGACTTTCTACGTCCCTCCCAAGCGAAGAGGTGAAAAGGCGATCCTCTTTTACCAATCTACGGAGACAAAAGTAGAAAAAGAAGTCTGGCATGGTGCCGATTTTTCACTTGACATGCTTTAACCAATCCGTCTGCCAAGATACTACGTGAAGGGATTGAAAAGGCTGTTGAGATGCCAAAGTTTACCCCTCGAACAAACTGTTCGGTAAACCCAATTCTACAAAAAGATTTGGGATATTCCCGGGACTCAACGAAAGATGCCCAACGGGAAGATGGAGACAACCGGGCTCGGATACGTTCGGTCCAGGAAACGGGAGCAGTTACACAGCTGTCACATCATAAACAGCTCCAGCGAAGAGAAAAACGCTCTTCCAAATGGCCATGATGTTGAAACAGAGCGAAATCCTTCTCTAAGAATGTTAAGTCCGTCGCTCGAAGAACAAATAGACAAGCTAATAAAAGAAGCTTGTCAAAAGAGCCGAGACAATCATAGTCGCGAAATGGCCATTTATGAAAAAGCCAGGACGCAGCGCCTGAATCAGCAATCTGCGGAGAAGGAAGAATATAATGCTCTTCATCCCTGGCACGGATGGAAACCCGAAAGGGCGCCGTGAGTAAAAACAGCAGGACTACCGGCGAGCTTGTGAAAACCCGGAAGGGTGCAATATCGTTAAAAAAAGGTATGTCCACAAGCGAAATGGGTACGAATGAAAACCCGAAAAGTCGCCGTGAGTAAAAATAGCAGAACTACCGGCGAACTTGTGGCGCAATCTAGTTAAAAAACACTTACGAGGTCCTCATGACTCGTAAGGGGAATTCCCTCTATGAGACTGATTAGTCGAAAATATTGCATATTTTAGCCGGCAATTTCCTTATCATTTGCATCCATATAGAAGTGTTCGGCATTCATATTTTACATATTAGCAAAACTGTCGCAAAATATCAGATTGCATGTATTAGACTCTGAAACCGACACTATAAAGGAAATTAACCACATTTCATGGCATCGCATCATCCCTACATTTGCGCAACACTTGTTTTGAGATCTGTGCAGGAAAATCCAGAAGAAAGGCCAAGAATTTATACGGTACCGCTAAAACATGACGCCAACTCAATGATTTCAGTTCTGGTATCAATACAAAAGGGAAAATACAAATCAACATATCAGATGAAGCCCAAAATACCATCAAAAGACCACACCAGAAGAACCAAGCCATCAAGCCACCACTTGGCCGCGAAACTGCGGCGCAAGCCGGCTTAGGCCGCGGTTCCGCGGCGGCCTTGACAGATCATCACTCCAATTTTGCTGCAGAACTCCTAGCTCAGCTCCTACACTTCAAAAAGACACTCCAATTTCCAGAAGACTCCAGAGACTTCTGCCAGATCAGCAAGCTTTGGGATCAACACTAAACTAGCCTATCATTCTAGAAACTTCTCCTTAAACCGTAGCTTAAACCCTAAGCTAAGCCTAATAAACTCCTTCTAGAAGTCTTTCAACAAACGTTTGGAGGGAACTCAAAGGCTTAGGGTTTGGGTGCTCTATAAATAAGACCCTAGGCTCACTTGTAAAAGGGGGATTTAATCTTGGACTTGATCCTTGACTAGTTCATTTAGCCAATTTAGATCCATTCACTCTCTTTCTTCATCTTCTTCTTCCACAAGTCTAGTGAGAGGACTTGTGTGAAACCCTAACCCTAATTCCAATCAAAAGCCAAGATCCCGAGTACCCATCAAGCAAGAAGCCTTGCAACCTTTTATGAGCCGAGCCGATCTTCAACAGAGCAAGTGGTCCAAGCCGATCCGCGACTCACGGAGCCGAGCGACACCAATTCAACAATTTAGTTCTTCCTCTTGTAGTTCTTGAGCGACTGTAATCAAATTGTTGATATAAATAAAAGATGATATTCTTTTATCTTGTTTTCTTTAAATTCTTGCATTATGATATCTTTTCAATTCTTGAATGTTTTCTGTGTGATGATTTTTGAGTAATACTCCGCTCGTCGAGGAGTCGAGACGATCAATAGAATGATGATGTAGTATATCTTAAATCGATTCTTGAATCCTACGAGTTTTGTAAACCCTAGCAAGTTCAAGAATCGACGACCCAATTCGTTGCGATGCTTTCTTGATTGATATCGCTCGAGATTGGGGAGTTACGATCGTTTCTTGAAATTGCTAGAGGCTAGAATGTGAATAATATCTACGAAAGAACAAGGGTTAAACGATGAAACCCTAGTTTCATCAAGAAAGCCCTAACTCTCGTCGATCATCATCAATCTAGTATCAATCCTTCGAAGGACAAGAACACGAAATCTTGAGATTACATCACGTCTATAGATCCGATCGATTCCTACGAGCCTCATTTAGATTCTTGACATTTTTGGTTGGAAATATCATCAAAACACCGATTCTTGATTTGTTTATCAGTTTCTTGATTCTTGATTAAACATCGTGACACCTGAATCAATCGATAAATTCTTGAATCATGTTTTCTTTTCCTTTCGATTAACTTTTCAATTCAAACAAATTAAATACAGAAACGAATCGCACAATCCCTGTGGACGATCCGCACTCGCTTACGATCTACAATCGACACCGTAATTGATTGCGGTCAAATATAATTCTTTGATTGTGAACTTTATTCAATATTACCGACACATAGAAACTTATTCGCTTATTTCGATTTACACAAACAAGAAATCATTACAATCAAATGGCGCCGTTGCCGGGGACTATTTGATTTGATAAACGCATCCTAGAATTTATAACAATCAAAATGGCGCCGTTGCCGGGGATCGCGCGCTAATTCGTTTCATATTACAGTTTGAATTGAAAGAATTATTCCATTGTTATTTTGAGATCAAAATTCGTGCAAACCCTAAACGATTTGTTGTGGTTCATTGCAAGGAAATCTGGAGCTGTTTGGCAATTGAAGAAAATTTTTGGGATATACCAGAGAGCAGAGGGAGTCTACAGAAGCTCCCTGGTGAAGTTTTGTACAGTGATCCCATCATTCAACCGTGGAAGCGCGGCATAAGGAGGGATTCGCAGCGGAACCGCGGCATCTTGGGGGATCTCTACAAAATTTTTGTCTCAGGTATTTTCTTACCTTCTCCTCTCTCCTCTTTTAGCTCCAACTAACAATTTTCTGCAGGTTTCTTTGCAAATAATCGCAGCGCCGCAAAAGCAAAATTAAATTTGTGCGTGATTTTGATTTCTTGATTGTTTGCATTCTAAATACGGAAATTAAGGGGCACGGCCAAATCCAAATTAGGTGGGGATTTCATTACCCTTCATCGGCCCTGAAAACCACAAAACTTGCATCCGCATTGACCCACATTAACTAAAAGAAATCTAGAGAAGACTCTAAGGACTGTCGCGCTCAATTAGGACAAGAGAAGGCCGTGGGTAATTCATTGCTTATCCGCGTTTTCTTGTGGTGCCTAAGGCGAGTGTGTCTAAGGCTAGTAGTTTTTAATTAGGCCCACTACTTACGTAGTAGAGTACCTTCCCACTTACCTGGCACTTATCCGGCCACAGGGGGACAAAGAGGCAGTGGAGGATTCTATCCTGCGACTTGTCTTTTGGCAGTTAGGAGCGGTCTAGAGCCGGACCTAGGTGACCACTAGATTCTAGGGTTTGTGTGCTGCATTTGTTTTGTCGCATCAATTTTTCAAAAATCCGTCCCTTTTTCAAAGCAAACACCGCATTCATTCATTACCCCTAATTATAAGTCAACGCTGCCACTTGTACTAACCCTTTTTAGTGCAAGATAGGCTGGACACGGGATTCTAGTGCCCGTTTAGTCCGCGTGCCCTTTATCGACTCCGAAGTCGATATTTCTCCATTTACCTTTTCTTTACCCACTACCACACCCACACCGATGGATCCGAATCCATCAAACTTCTTTAACCCTAATATGCCGCCGTCCGTTGGTGCGCAGAATCCACCCCGCATCTCTCTCCAGGAGAGGTGCTACCCTATTCGAGGTTCTCTTTCGACCTGCTTATCCACACCACCAGCCAATGGGGATAACTTTGAGATTAAGCCCCAGTACATCAATCTTTTACCCAAATTCCACGGACTCGAGACTGAGGACGCTTACGTTTTCATTACCAAATTTGAAAACGTATGCGCAATGATGGGTACGTCACAACTTTCAGTGGATGCTATGCGTCTACGACTTCTTCCATTTACATTGTGCGATATAGCCGAGAAGTGGCTATATAACACTACCGCACACTCTATTACGAATTGGGAAGAATTCGTCGCTGCATTCCTTAAGAAATTTTACCCAATACAAAAGACAGCTCGAATCCGTAGCGAACTGAATCAATTTGCCCAGCTCCCTGCTGAACCATTCTCAAAATGCTTTGAACGTTTCAAGGATCTATTAGTTCAATGTCCTCATCACGGCATCCCGAGATGGGAATTGTGCTGAATCGTTTATGAGGGCATTAACCCAAGCACTAAACAGAGCCTTGAAAACATGTGTCAAGGTACTTTTATGACCAAAGATGATGGGGAAGCTTGGAAGTGTTTAGAAGAGTTCGCTGAAAAATCACTACAGTGGGAGAGTGGAACCCAACCATTGAATAGGGGTGGCGTACACCAAATAGATGTGTCCATAGGTGTTCGAGCTGAAATGGCAGCAATGCAAAAGAAGCTCGACGCTATGGAACACAAATTTGCATCAGCCTCCCTAAACCCAGTGTCGCTCCCCAAAACTGTTTGTGGGTGTTGTTTTGATCTGTCTCATTTAACGGAAGAATGTCCATTAAACTCTGCGTTTCAAGGTCACGAGCATTCTAATGCCGCATTTCAAAGACCTAGAAACGATCCATATTCTTCCACGTACAATCAGGGGTGGAGGAATCACCCGAATTTCGCTTGGAACCAAAACCAATCTCAAAACACGGTTCCAAACACGAATAATTTTCAAAGGGCTCTTCCTCCACCACAACAGCAACCCCTTCAACTCACTCAGCACCCCTATCAGTCACAAAATTTCCAAAATCAGGTCAACACTCCTGCACAGTCTAATCCTATGACCTGTTCTGACGAGTTCTCCCAATTCACTCAAACCATGAAATCACTTTTGTCAAATTTCATAGAAGTTTCGGCTGAGGTTAGATCTTCCGTCGGTGAGATAAAGAAAAACTCAGCGTCCCAAGCTGAGAGTATCAGAATGATGGAAGCTGAAATCGCACGACTTAAAGCCGAAATGAGTGCGAGAGAAAAAGGGAAACTTCCCTCTCAACCCCTACAGAATCCTGGGCATTACAATGTAAATGTCGTCACAATGTTGAGATCGGGAAGAGTGCTAAACAACCATGTCGGGGAAGGTATTGATGATACTGAAAATCATATCAACACCCCGGCTGAGACCTTTCCACACACACACACTTCTCCTTCTGATCCTTCTTCTTCTACCATACCATCTTCTCGAGAGCCTATTCTCCATTTCCCATTAGGCTCGACACCTCAGTATAGCCCTTATAGTTCTCCACAGACGGTCCCCACACCTCTTTTGGGACCGTGTCTACCCCCTCTTCCTTCTCCTATGATGGACCCTGCGCTTATTGCGAAAGCTCCTTACCCGAACCGGTTAAGGGCTAATAGAACGAGTCCTCATATGGAGAAAATTATGGAAATGTTCAAACAGGTTAACATCAATATCCCTCTCCTAAATACAATTCAACAAGTCCCCGCATATGCGAAAATTCTTAAGGACTTGTGCACTAGGAAGAGGAAGACTCAAGTGCCGAAGAAGGTCTTTATGGCTAATAATATTAGCACTGCTTTTATTCCCCAGCTACCAAAGAAACGAAAGGACCCAGGATGTCCTACAATATCGATTTCGATTAGGGGTAAAAACATAAATCGTGCTCTTTTAGACCTTGGCGCAAGTGTTAACCTCCTTCCATATTCTGCCTATGAGCAATTAGGGATTGGAGAGCTGAAACCTGCTCACTGCACTCTCCAGATGGCAGACCGATCTATCACCAAACCACGGGGTGAATTAGAGGATGTGTTGATAAAGGTCGGGGAATTTGTTTTCCCTGTAGACTTCATTGTACTCGACACACAGCCTGTAGCAAACCCCCGGAGCCAAATTCCGGTGATTCTGGGTCGTCCTTTCCTTGCCACTTCCAACG
Organism: Agapanthus africanus; assembly: GCA_030015575.1. Taxonomy (NCBI): domain Eukaryota; kingdom Viridiplantae; phylum Streptophyta; class Magnoliopsida; order Asparagales; family Amaryllidaceae; genus Agapanthus; species Agapanthus africanus. Next base: position 180,881,522 of record CM057350.1, on the reverse strand, counting down.
CTGTTATAAACTGTAGAAATGGTTCAATGAACTTATCATTTGGAAATATGACCATTGAACTAAATATCTACAAAGTTGGAAGTCAGCTATCAGAACCCTCTGCTCATATTTTAGATGTGTGCTCTGTCCATGAGATCGCTCCCGATAGTTGTGGAGCTGAGGAACTTTGCTTTACTGATCTCGATGACATTACCACATCTCTGTCTGATTTCACACAAGATCTTAGTGAGGACACTTTACCTACACTTGAGTCCTGCACTTCTGACTTTTCTCCACCCGAGTCTGTATCTTTCACAGGCTCTGAGCTTCTTTATAAATCCAAAAATCACTCAATGATCCCTCCTTCTATCATTTCTCCGCCTGAGTTAGATCTCAAAATTTTACCTTCTCACCTTAAATATGCATATCTAGATGAGAATGAGTCTTTACCGGTTATCATATCCGCTTCTCTTGCATCAGAGCAAGAAAATGCACTTTTATCGGTATTGAGATCTAACAAAGAGGCGTTTGGTTGGAGTATGGCGGACATCAAAGGGATTAGTCCCTTGATAGTTGAACATCATATACATGTGATGGATGATGCCAGACCAACCCGAGAACCACAGAGACGGTTGAATCCCGTCATGAAGGAAGCGGTCATGAAAGAGATCGTCAAATGCTTAGATAATGGTATTATATACCCCATCTCCGATAGCCAGTGGGTGAGTCCTATACATGTCGTTCCTAAGAAATCCGGCATCACTGTAATTACCAATGAGGCAAATGAGTTGATTCAGACACGCGCCCAAACTGGGTGGCGTGTATGTATTGATTATAGAAAACTCAATGCTGCCACGAGGAAAGACCACTTTCCTCTACCATTCATTGATCAAATGCTGGAACGCTTAGCAGGACGAGCGTATTATTGTTTTATGGACGGATACTCAGGCTACAATCAGTCCCCATCGCCAAAAAGGATCAAGATAAAACCACTTTTACTTGTCCTTTTGGTACCTTTGCTCACAGTCGCATGCCCTTTGGGTTATGCAATGCTCCCGCTACCTTTCAGCGGTGTATAATGGGGATATTCTCTGATATGGTGGAGAATTTTCTGGAGACTTTATGGACGATTTCTCGATTTTTGGAGACTCTTTTTCTGATTGCCTAGCGAATCTTGACGCTGTTCTTACTCGTTGCAAAGAGAAGAACTTGACTTTGAACTGGGAAAAATGCCATTTTATGGTCCAAGAAGGAATAGTACTTGGACATGTCATTTCACAGAAAGGCATTGAAGTTGACAGAGCTAAGATAGATGTCATTCAAAACCTCCCTCATCCCAAAAGCGTCAAAGATATTCGATCCTTCCTTGGCCATGCGGGCTTTTATAGGAGATTCATTAAGGACTTTAGCAAAATTGCTAGAACTTTAACTCTTCTCCTGGCCAAGGATACAACCTTCCATTTTGACTCGGACTGCGAGACAGCTTTCGACTCACTTAAACACTCACTCACTTCAGCCCCCGTGCTATCATCACCAAACTGGGACTACCCCTTTGAGCTAATGTGTGATGTATCCGATTTTGCAGTAGGTGCAGTCTTAGGACAGCATATCGAAAAGATGCCACATGTGATATACTATGCTAGTAAGACTCTGAATGATGCGCAAATCAATTATACAACCACCGAAAAGGAACTTTTAGCGGTGGTATTTGCATTAGAAAAATTCAGGCCTTACTTAATTGGCTCACCTATAGTTGTGTATACTGACCATTCCGCTTTAAAACATCTTCTGGCAAAGAAAGATGCAAAAGGTCGACTAATACGTTGGATCCTTCTGTTACAAGAATTCGATCTTGTTATCAAAGATAAGAAAGGATGTGAAAACGTAGTAGCTGACCATCTTTCACGCATCTCTTCTTCCCCTGTGACCCTGCCGATCAATGATTCATTCCCTGACGAACAACTCTTGAGCATATCCGCTGAACCATGGTTCAGGGATATTGTGAACTATCATGCCACGGGACTAATACCGAGCGATTGGTCAAAACAGGACAAATACCGTTTTCTTTCCCAAGTAAAACACTTTTACTGGGACGAGCCCTATTTGTTTAAATATTGTCCTGATCAGATCATTCGCCGGTGTGTCCCGAATGAAGAGTTCAAAAGTGTTCTTTCATTTTGTCATGATCAGGCCTGTGGGGGTCACTTTGGTCCTAGAAAGACAGCGGAAAAGGTTTTGCAATGTGGATTTTATTGGCCGACCTTATTCAAGGACGCATTTGACTATTGCAAAACCTGTACACAATGTCAGTATACGGGTAGAATATCCCAGAGAAATGAAATGCCTCAGCAACCCATTCTGGTTGTTGAAATATTTGATGTTTGGGGCATTGATTTTATGGGTCCTTTTCCCAACTCCTTTGGGAATTTGTACATATTGCTGGCAGTGGATTATGTCTCAAAGTGGGTAGAAGCCATTCCATGTCGCACTAATGACAAGAAAGTTGTCATTAAGTTCTTGAAAGAGAATATCTTTTCGCGATTCGGACACCCACGCGCTATTATTAGCGATAATGGGACACATTTCTGCAACAGATCTTTCGAGACTCTGATGAGAAAATACTCAATCAACCACCGGCTTTCTACACCCTATCATCCCCAAACAAGCGGGCAGGCTGAAATCTCAAACAGAAAAATCAAACTTATCCTGGAGAAAACTGTTGCTAAAAATAGAAAAGACTGGTCGACCAAACTGACGGATGCTCTTTGGGCATTCAGAACTGCATTTAAAACCGACCTAGGAATGTCTCCATATAGGATAGTGTTTGGAAAAGCATGTCATTTACCCGTCGAGATAGAGCATAAAGCATTGTGGGCTATAAAAGAAATAAATTTTGATCTAAACCTTGCTTGCAACTTTCGGAAGCTGCAACTTAATGAGCTAAGCGAACTCCACGATGAAGCTTATGATAACGCTGTAATCACAAAGAATAGGACTAAGGTTTTTCACGATAAAAACATTTTGAGGAAAACATTTTCACCTGGTCAACAAGTCCTTCTTTATGATTCACGATTACACCTTCACGCGGGTAAGCTCCGATCTCGATGGAAGGGACCTTTTGTTGTGCGGTCTGTATACCCGCACGGGGCAGTAGAAGTAGAAAATGTTAAAAACGGCACCTTTTTCAAAGTGAATGGACATAGACTTAAGCCGTATTTTTCCACTGACCCCACGGAGGAGCTCTTGTTCTTACAAGAGCCAGTTTATTTGGATTAAAATTCCTCCGTCTCACCTTCATGTCCAGTATATCACTGCATCATCTTTTGAATGAAGGTGGGTAAAAAGAGTAAGTTTGGGGGAAGTTCTTCACTTATAAATTTTGCCCCCACTAATAATTCCCCCCAGGCTTACAGTTTTTGTAAGTATAGCGATTGGCAACAGTGAGGACACTGTTGGAAACAAGTTTGGGGGAGGTTTGTGCTTATTTTTGCATCATTTGCATATCATTTGCATAAGCACAAAACATTTCTTTAAAAATCTATAAAAATTGAAAAATTTTCAAAACCCATAAAAATTTAAAAATTTTCAAGTATAAAAATAATTTTAATATTTACACTTTTGTGTACATAAATAAAATAATGAAAGTTTAGATAGTGAACAATTACATCCATGAGATTAGAAAAATTTAAGAAAACTAAGAAAATTAGAAGTTTTCTTATACGAACTAGTAATAAGTAGTTATGAGCCGTTGTCCCAAGGGTTAGTAAGATGAAGGACGTCACTAATCTGAGGATAAAACTAAGTCTGAAAAATAGTTTCTATTCTGGAAGCCAACATTTTGATCGTTGCTACCCTGCTATTCGCACTTACACACGTCTTAAAGCCTGGGATAGTAGAAGATACCTTGAAATGCTCTTGTCTTAAAGCCGATGTATGAAGGAAATAAAAAGAAAAAAAATGAATAAAGAAAATATAAAATGGTGAGAAAAATGGACACTGGTTTTGTTATCACCAAGGGCAATAAAAAAATATATAGCGAGGGTGCTTCTTCACCTAGTGCCCTAAGGCCAACTGGTCTGGGAGTCACTGCTATGCCTGAGGTGGTGCAAGATGAGGAAAATACACCAAGTAAGCAAGCACAGGAGTATTCGGTCGGTTAGTACCTCAAGAAGTATTAACGGTCGCATGAAAGTGTGTGAGCAATCTCATCTAAATATTCATTAATTAAAAAGTACTGAGGCTGATGGGTAAGAGTATGATAGCTTGAATTGAATTCTCCGGGTGTAGGGATGTCTTTACACAACCGCAGGGTGATATGATCAATATTTGGAAGAAAGATAGGAATGAAGAATAAGACGATGTTTTATTGAGGGAGGACATGATTTCTAACATCTTTTCATGACCATTAAGATAGGGCTCATGACAACCGAAAAGCTAGCTTAGTTGGAAACCCTAATTTTCAAGGCTTTTCTTTTACAATTCTTGTCTTTTACAATTCTTGTCTTTAAATGTAATATTCATGATCTTCCTTTTATTATTGGATTTTGTGGGTGCAATCCGCTGAAAACCCTCAGGAGACAACACTCCTCCTACTAGGGACACCTAGAGGTTTAAAGGCTTGTTGCACATGCTCAGTGCAATCGTGTTGCCTACGAAAAGTGTGCTAGATAGTTTTTCTCTTTCTTTATTTTCTCCTTCTCTTTTTAATAAAAACAGTTCGCTCGAGACGATCGAAATTAAGTTTGGGGGAATTTGATTAGTCGAAAATATTGCATATTTTAGCCGGCAATTTCCTCATCATTTGCATCCATATAGAAGTGTTCGGCATTCATATTTTACATATTAGCAAAACTGTCGCAAAATATCAGATTGCATGTATTAGACTCTGAAACCGACACTATAAAGGAAATTAACCACATTTCATGGCATCGCATCATCCCTACATTTGCGCAACACTTGTTTTGAGATCTGTGCAGGAAAATCCAGAAGAAAGGCCAAGAATTTATACGGTACCGCTAAAACATGACGCCAACTCAATGATTTCAGTTCTGGTATCAATACAAAAGGGAAAATACAAATCAACATATCAGATGAAGCCCAAAATACCATCAAAAGACCACACCAGAAGAACCAAGCCATCAAGCCACCACTTGGCCGCGGAACCGCGGTGCAAGCCGGCTTAGGCCGCGGTTCCGCGGCGGCCTTGACAGATCATCACTCCAATTTTGCTGCAGAACTCCTAGCTCAGCTCCTACACTTCAAAAAGACACTCCAATTTCCAGAAGACTCCAGAGACTTCTGCCAGATCAGCAAGCTTTGGGATCAACACTAAACTAGCCTATCATTATAGAAACTTCTCCTTAAACCCTAGCTTAAACCCTAAGCTAAGCCTAACAAACTCCTTCTAGAAGTCTTTCAACAAACGTTTGGAGGGAACTCAAAGGCTTAGGGTTTGGGTGCTCTATAAATAAGACCCTAGGATCACTTGTAAAAGGGGGATTCAATCTTGGACTTGATCCTTGACTAGTTCATTTAGCCAATTTAGATCCATTCACTCTCTTTCTTCATCTTCTTCTTCCACAAGTCTAGTGAGAGGACTTGTGTGAAACCCTAACCCTAATTCCAATCAAAAGCCAAGATCCCGAGTACCCATCAAGCAAGAAGCCTTGCAACCTTTTATGAGCCGAGCCGATCTTCAACAGAGCAAGTGGTCCAAGCCGATCCGCGACTCACGGAGCCGAGCGACGCCAATTCAACAATTTAGTTCTTCCTCTTGTAGTTCTTGAGCGACTGTAATCAAATTGTTGATATAAATAAAATGTGATATTCTTTTATCTTGTTTTCTTTAAATTCTTGCATCATGATATCTTTTCAATTCTTGAATGTTTTCTGTGTGATGATTTTTGAGTAATACTCCGCTCGTCGAGGAGTCGAGACGATCAATAGAATGATGATGTAGTATATCTTAAATCGATTCTTGAATCCTACGAGTTTTGTAAACCCTAGCAAGTTCAAGAATCGACGACCCAATTCGTTGCGATGCTTTCTTGATTGATATCGCTCGAGATTGGGGAGTTACGATCGTTTCTTGAAATTGCTAGAGGCTAGAATGTGAATGATATCTACGAAAGAACAAGGGTTAAACGATGAAACCCTAGTTTCATCAAGAAAGCCCTAACTCTCGTCGATCATCATCAATCTAGTATCAATCTTTCGAAGGACAAGAACACGAAATCTTGAGATTACATCACGTCTATAGATCCGATCGATTCCTATGAGCCTCATTTAGATTCTTGACATTTTTGGTTGGAAATATCATCAAAACACCGATTCTTGATTTGTTTATCAGTTTCTTGATTCTTGATTAAACATCGTGACACCTGAATCAATCGATAAATTCTTGAATCATGTTTTCTTTTCCTTTCGATTAACTTTTCAATTCAAACAAATTAAATACAGAAACGAATCGCACAATCCCTGTGGACGATCCGCACTCGCTTACGATCTACAATCGACACCGTAATTGATTGCAGTCAAATATAATTCTTTGATTGTGAACTTTATTCAATATTACCGACACATAGAAACTTATTCGCTTATTTCGATTTACACAAACAATAAATCATTACAATCAAATGGCGCCGTTGCCGGGGACTATTTGATTTGATAAACACATCCTAGAATTTATAACAATCAGAGACCCACACGGCTCATAGGATTCAAAAGCCTTAAGCTACACGGATCTGAACCTGTTCTTAAGCCGTCATATCCCCCAAGTTTCCCTACAGGCGGTCCAATATTAACTGTTGTATACAATCCACGGGCACGAATACATATTCCCTTACCAAGTTCTACCAATGACGAGAAATATCCCCATATGGTGAATGACACTTGTAAGTCCTCTCGACTTATAAGGAGAAAACACTCTTGGAAGATCCTTATGACTTACAAGAGAGAACATCACTTAAGAATCCCCACGATTCCTGGGGAGAAACTACACTTACGAGATCCTTTCTATTTGTAGGGAGAAATACCTTTGTGAAACCCTTGCGGATCATAAAGTCAAAAGTCAAAAGCCTTAGTCGACAGGATCCTAACCCTGTCTACTAAGCCATCTTTGTTCAAATCGACAAAGGAAAATGATGATTCGCTCCTGGAAACATTCCAGTTGTAGCGATGTTGATGCCTAAACAGGTGTCAAACTCTAAGTCCTCTTAAAGAAAATGATAATTCGCTCCTGGCAACATTCCAGTTGTAGCGATGCTGATGCCTAAACAGGTGTCAAACTCTAAGTCCTCTTACGGCAAATAATGATTCGCTCTTGGAAACATTCCAGTTATAGCGATACTGATGCCTAAACATGTGTCAAACTCCAAGTCCTCTTACGACAAATGATGATTCGCTCCTAGCAATATTCCAGTTGCAGCGATGCTAATGCCAAGATTGGTATCAGATATCAAGTCCCTGATTTGTAATAAAACCCAGCGAGTCAAAAAAAATGCATATGAGAAAGCCGAAATGATTAGGCAAATCGCAATAAAAACAGCGAGTAAAATAAAAAATACATAGCCGAAATGATTGGGCACCGCGAAAAATAGCCGAAATGATTGGGCGATCGCGACTTTCATGATATGAAAAGCTGAAATGATAGAGCATCGCGAAAATATATATATATATATATATATATATATATATATATATAATGAAATTTCCTCTGCCCTGCAGGTGAGTCAACGCCGACCCCTGCATACAATCCATGGGCATAAATGAAAAGAGAACCATATTTTCCCACCAAGCTCCGTCAAAGGGAGAGCCAGATCTCGACGACAACTTCTACAGCCTAGAGATCAACTCGAAGTTCTTCTCATTCTAACAGGGTGCAGACGTGACGTCAGCAAAGCTCCAAGGAGCCAAATCAAAATGGAGTAATGGCAAAATCCTAGCTCCAACCCGGCGTTCCTTCTCATTCCAGCAGCATGCAGACACAACGTCAACAAAAGACCCAAGGGTCAAAAGAAAAAATAGAGCCATGGCAAAATCCTAGCTCCAAGTATTGACGATACATATACAACCTAAAGACTATCACGGTGTCCTTCCTATTCTAGCAGGATGCAGACGCGACGTCAACAAAGACCCAAGGGTCAAATAAAAAAGGAGTGATATCAAAATCCTAACTCCAGCTCGACGTGATTCTCATGCCAGCAAGATGTAGACACAACGTCATCAAAGACCCAATGGTCAAACAAAAAAGGAGTAATGGCAAAATCCCAGCTTCAGCTCGACGTTCCTTCTCGGTGCAAACGCGACGTTAACAAAAGCTCCAAGGAGCCATATCGAAAAGAAGTGACGGCAAAATCCTAACTCCAGCTCGACGTGCTTCTCATGACAGCAGGATGTAGACGCAATGTCATCAAAGACCCAAGGGTCAAACAAAAAAGGAGTAATGGCAAAATCCCAGCTTCAGCTCGACGTTCCTTCTCGGTGCAGATGCGACGTCAACAAAGGCTCTAAGGAGCCAAATCAAAAAGGAGTGACGGCAAAATCCTAACTCCAGCTCGACGTGCTTCTCATGCCAGCAGGATGCAGACGCAACGATAATAAGGACCCAAGGGTCAAATCAAAGTAGAGCGATGGCATATTCCTAGCTCCGGATCTTGATGGCGACATCTACAGCCTAGAGATCGACTCGACATGCTTCTCATGACAGCAGGGTGCAGACGCGATGTCAACAAAGACCCAAGGGTCGAACAAAAGAGGAGTGATGGCATATCCCAAGCTCCAGATCTCGATGGCAATACATACAGCATAGAGGTCATACAGATGTCTACCCTACTTCAACAAAGAATCGGCGTGACATCGTCAAAGCAAAAACAAAGTGACGGCATATTCCCAGCTTCGGGTCTTGACGGCAACTCATATAAAGCCTAAAAGACCATTGGAGATCATCCCGCCTCAGAAGGGTGCGGTTATAACTCATCAGGGCTCAAAATTGAGCCTAACCTCAAGTAAAAAGCGTCATGGAAAATTCCTAACACTTTCTCTTCCGACGGTAATATGACCTAAGAAGATTACTTGAAAACGTCTTGTCCAGTCTCAGAAGGGATCAGAGACACGACAGTCGCAGGGCTACTCGAACAGCGGCTTAAAAACTGCATATCGAGGAATACATCAGCCAACGCGACGGTGCCACGGACTAAAACCCTAGTACCACAAACCTAACGGACCCCTATCAAAAAATGGGGTTATATATATTTCACGTTAGGATACACCTGCGAGATCCTCTCGACTCGTCTGGATTCATAGGGAAAAACATCTTTATGAGACCATCATGGCTCATGAGGGTGAAAATCCTTAAGCGACGGGGATATCAACATGTTTCCTAAGCACTGTGGCCCTACAAGTAGGTCCAAATTGACTCTTGTATACTATCCACGGGCCACATTCTCCAAATTCACATACCGATGAGGAGGAGAAATCACTTACGAGTCCTCTCGACTCGTAAGTGGAAATTCTCTTGCGAGATCCTTACGACTCTTAAGAGAAAACACACTTAGGAGTCCTCACGACTTCTAAGGAGAAAAAACACCTACGAGATCCTCTCAACTCGTAAGGAGAAAAGTCTTTATGAGACCCTCATGGCTCATAAAGTTGAAAAGCTTTAGGCGACAGATCTAAACCTGTTGCCTAAGCCATCGTTGCCCTACAAATAGGTCCGAACTGACTCTTGTATACTATCCACAGGACACATTCGCCAAAGTTACATGCCACTGAAATGAAGAAGCTACTTACGGGTCTTTACGACTTGTAAGGAAAAAATACCTGAGTGAGATCCTTACGACTCACGGAGGTGATGAACACTTAGGAATCCTTACGATTTCTAGGGAGAATATGCACCTATGACATCCTCATGACTCATAAGGAGAAAAACCTTCTTGATACCCTTACGGCTCATAAAGATGAAAAAAGCCTTAGGCTACAAGGATCCTAAACTTGTCTCCTAAGCCATCAATTCTATGGTCATGCATAATATTGCACTACTTCACCCACGTACATACTTATGTAGGCAAAGTAGTGGGGGGCATTTGTTCCCGCCAAAAAAATTTGGCTCAAAATTTGCTGTTCACTTATAAAAATAAAGGGAAATCTCTATGTGTTAAACGCGTGTACCCACATGCAAAGCATGTAAGTACCGCCTCAGATAGGATTAAATCCTTGAGCGCCTCACATGTTTCCCACATGAGCGCCAGCGCTAGCTTCTGTTAGAATTAAATCCTATTGGCGCCTCATGTGGAACACACGTGAGCGCCGGCGTGCAAAGCACATGAGTGGCTATTTATAAAAGAATTAAATTCTTAGACGGCGCCCACGTGCATAGCACGTAAGCGTCAGCACCCAAATTAAAGAGGGTAGAATTAAATTCTACATGGAGAATATTCCCCTAAAATCTGGGATATTCTCTGTTAAACAGGGCCGTTGGATCAAAGATCCAATGGTGATAATAAATCATCAAAATGATAGACTTAAATTCTATTAGGGAAAAATATCTTCCTGATCAAATATTCTCTGTTAAACAGAGAGCGTTGGATCAAAGATCTAACGATTTAAAATCATCAAATGATAGAATTAAATTCTATTTAGGAAATATTTTTCTTGATCTTTCTAATATGGAAATATCTTTCTCTAACAGAGAATCTTGGATTTAAAATCCAATTGTGATAAAATATCATCAATTAAACCATCTGATATAATTAAATTCTATGTGGAAAATATTTCCCTAGTCTTTCTCAAACTAGAAAGATCTTCTCTGTTAAACAAAGGACTAGTCTACTCTGGAATATCGATGACCAGTCTCGATACTCCCACGACGAAGAACATTAAAGGATGTGCTTATGGACTACCCAGCTCTCACTTATATGATCGCCATCATACTACTGGTAGTCAAGCAAGAATTCTACGGGCTTCATCATTAAGTATTAGCGACATGTAATAACAAGTAAAACGTGTACACATCAATGATAAAGATAAACCAGATATCATAATATCATCTCGATTAAGATTGTTCTACCTGTATAGGTCCTCCCTCAATTATCATAATCGCATGCCTTCAATTACAATAATTGCCTTGAGGGCACTATATCCAACAATCTCCCACTTGCACTTAAGACTAATTATTGTGGTATCACATACCCATATCTTGTGTGCTATCGAATACCCAATTTCTCTACTAATCAGTTTCTCAAATCTCGTTTGAGGAACATCTGTGTTCAAGAAATAGCCTCAGTGAGTGGATCCGCAACAATATTTCAACTTCCTCTCTCTATATCTCAACTTCGAGGAGATGAACAATCTCCCAAACTGAGCGATGCCCCGCCTCAAGAATTTTGTCTGGATACAATATGGGACCAAGTTCATAAATGAACAACCTTATCCTACAAACTTCTTAGGTTGTATCCTCTGTTGAGTCATATGTTAGTGATATATGCCCTACAGGCCATTATTGTATAATACTGGATTATATATTACATTTTGGAAGCTTGGGATATATACAGATATAATAACAGTCTTGCTCAATATGATAGTATGCTATCTGGTTTGATTCTATCTTAATATGTATATATGTTTCTTTTAGCATATTGCCAATACATATTGATAGAGCCTTTAGGATCTTTGTTTGACTACCAGCGTTGTGATGACAGTCACACTTGTGGGGGCTGGGTAGTTTATAAGCACATCCTTATACTTATCCCTAGATGTAGGATTATCGAGACAGAGCATCGATACTCCAGAGTAAACTAGTGTATACGCTTCTCATCCTAGTCAGGGGAGATTGCCTGTCCCGCAGCCATTGGTATGTTGTACCAGAGATAGTATACAGGTGCTCATTGGGTTATGAGTTACACTGGATGGACTCGAGGAGAACTGCCGGTTGGTATTATACCTGTCGTTAGTTAGCAGTTCCCGGGTGACATGAGAACAGATTAGTCCGTTGACTTGACATCACTATTCGTCTCGAGTGCGTTCCCACTGTACTTAGATTACTAACCTACCACGGCTCAAATGAGTCGTGCAAACAGGTAGTAGTTGGGTGCAGTCCTGAAGCACTTAGAGGCAGTAGTGGATAGAAAGGATTCGTCTCTCCCGGTATTGGGAGTTGATATCGTGCTGTGTTCGGATGGTCAATACGCAAAGTCCATGGCCAGAGCAAGTGAGATTTACTGGTGGGTACACCAATAGTTTCTCAGGGTGTATTGGGCTCTACACCAACACGACTTATTGTTTTATTAGGGGTCTGACGGTTACCACCCCCATAGGTCCGATATGCGATACTCTTAGACAAACAAACCGGACTGTACGGAGATTGTCACAGATAGGCTCGGTAGGAGTTTACCCCTATATGTCCAGCCAACTGCTGCTACAAACGAGTATACAACAGGAGTCTTCTCGGATGAGTTTTCTCGTCGGCCTTCTTGTCAACAGATACCTGGGTAGCCATTACGTACAGCTAGTGCCACTGACGAACTTATAGTTAAACCCACTGCCAGCGTACTGTCGAGTCTTTAGAATCCCACACATAGGGTTTCCCTGGTTCAGGAGAAACGATGTAGAGGCCGTATGGTTTTACAAGCAGGCTTCCGATCATATACGTGCACTAGCTGCACGGATGTTGTTCGGACGGATAATACTAGTAGGGTTTGGTTTAAACCGGTTTCTAGTATTATATTATTGGATTATTATTATCTCATTGTATTCGTATTTTTTAGAGTACGAATACGGGTATGTATATACGGTGAGAGCATTCTTGTAATTTCATAAGAGATGCTTCTAGAAGGGGACATCTCATTATTGGATTTATCTATTTTTGGAAATAGATTAATAAGGTGGAAAATGGAGATATTTATGGTATGGTGAAGCATGGCTTATTCCATTATTTTATGTGTTTGGGTTTACTATTGAAGCATGGTTGTTATTTTCTATTGAAAATAATATATGCTTCATGTGAGATAGAGAATGAGCCATCCTTCACTAACACAAGACTTGTTCATTTGCTCTTTTCCTTTCTCTCTCCATTTTTCTTCTCCTTCTTCCTCAAGACCCTAAGCCCTCACACGTGTTGTGAACCATAGGGTCACTTGAGATTAAACGCTCCAATAAACACTCTACATCTCCTAAGCTACCTAGTTTAGCGAATGATTGATCTTTTTTAAAGAGTGTTTTCGTAAAAGTAACCGCAATCAAGACGGTGTCGCTAGTAGCTAGCCGTGATGAGTACGGGTCGTCCGCAGGGAAACGTGAACCTTTTTCTTGCTTTAGACGAGTTGATAGAAGAAAGAGAATTGGTTGTAGTTACGGATATACTACGGATGTAAGATTTATGAAGAAGAGGCTTGTAGGGTTCATATGACTTAGCAGTAATGGATGACTAATTAAAAATGCCTCCTTTTATCTTTTAATAGTTTAAAACTAGATCGATAGTGATGAATATGGATTAGGGTTCTTTTGGAAGAAACTAGGGTTTCCCCACTCTTAATCCTTGTCCTTGCATTGATCTCTATTCATGTCTAACCTTTACCAAAACAAGTGTTAAACAGATCTCGAATCGTGGTCGTGACTAGCAATAGATTGATAGCGCACCCGATTAGGATGTTAACATTTATTTTGCTAAAGTTTATAGACTTTAAAATGTATAAAAGGAGTTAAATGATTTTATCATCCATTAATCTAGCCTAGCCTACGAACCCTAGCAAGCTAGGAATTACACACGCAAGATTGGAGAAGAAAGGATGAAGAATGAGATCATAATATAAGATGCAGAAATTAGATGCAGAAAGTAAGTACAAAAATTAATTGTGAAAAGACTAATAAAAACTCTACCTTTATTAATCAACTATATCATGTACAAATCCTTTTAAAGTAGAGTACAAGAACCCTAATTTTTGCCCTCGATCTCTATCTTGTTGAAAGTAGATGAACAGCTGATGATCAACTAGGATGCGTGGATCGTCTTGGAATTCTTGATCTCTTCGGTTGATTATCTTTAAAGTGAAGCTCTCGGTCCTTTAAATAGTTACAGAAACTAGGAACCCTAGTTGCCAGACGTTAGAATATGCCGATACGATCACACCCAAAAAATCTCAGATCCTACGGCCCAAGATGCGCCGTCGATCCGCCGCGAATATCATGCATTGGCCACCCAACCGCGGCTCTCTTGAAGGATCAAGTTCTGGAAATTTTTATGCTTTCTTTTGTTGACATGTGGATATCTCTTCGATATTTAGATTTTGAGAATAATGCTTTGAATCTTTGTCGTTGCTAAATCTTATGATTTGCTTCCATATTTCGGCAGCTTTGATTCCGACATCTCGGATCTCTTGGATTCCAGACCTGATCTAATATTTACATAATATCTCAAATCAAAGTGTTAGTAATATTTGGTATTTTTGAGATATTATCCTAACCATTTTATATGATATTATGTGTTAAGAATATTGATTAGAAATATTTGATATGATATGCATATTTAATTACAAAGATTTCATTAAATATTATATGCATGTATTTTCCCTCATTATGTTAAATATAATGTAAAAATATATGTTAATAAACTTATGTTCTATATTTACAAGAAACACCTTTTAGTACTTAACAATAGTGGGGAAAATAATCATTCAAATGTGCAACATTTCAGACTAATCAGTGAACTAGGTACTTTAGTTATCTCGGTTTAGATGTTGGAGCTTGAACCATAGACTATCGGGTGGATCGTCTTTGACACAAGGAAACCGACGATCAAGTGCGATCCGGACCTTCCAAGAGCTCAAGGAGAGGAGAAGAAGACCCAAAGGACTAGAATCATTAAGGTATAAAACAATTACATAGTAGTTTAGAACTCTATGTAGTTTAGCTAGTTAGGGTTTCTGAAAGATCCTGGAGTTTAGGTCAGTGTTGCAAAGTCAAGAAAATCATCTTTTGTAAATTCCACATCCCCACAAGTGCGTGGGGTGTGCGACATCGACTTACAGTGGTATCAGAGCCTACTTAAACCTTAACTAGCTAGTTAGCAAGTAGTTAGAACTTCGATCGACGGAAAAATACCCGAAATTACATTTCCGATGCATGCTTGCTGTTCGATTTTTAAAACTGTTCAAAAAATTATTTCAGTGAACTTAAATATACATGCAGGCTTTTCTGAGAACAAGAAAAAATTTGGAGCAAATAATCCATTAACTAGACCGCGGAACCGCAGCCAAACAGGTCTTTTAGCCGCGGATCCGCGGCCGAGTTATGGCCGATTTGCTCTTAATTTTTTCTGTGGTTTTAGTTTTTGGAAATATGATTTTTGGCATATTTGGTTTTTTGCCCAAATTTGTTTATGTACTAGTTTGTGCATGTGGCAAACACGGATAATTATTATCGATCGAAATTCTAAATTTTTGCTAATCAGTGTTTATGTGTTTGTATATATGTTGCTAAATGTCTGCTAATTGCTATATGTCGATTAGTGGGGGTTGCACATATCTTGTTGGGATCCGGCGCCTGTGCCGCGGAGGCCGCGGCCGAGGCGGAAGAGAAAACAAAAACTTTTTACGGGCACCGGACGCTCACACTAGAGGATACGAACCAAACACCCTAAACTAGTAAGCTAAAGCATGCAAGGTTGAGAAATACAACTTTTGTCGCGTGTCCACCCAATTGCTCCAAGCTTGTAACCGCCGGGAACGCGTTTGAGCATCGATCACCCTTGCCGAAGACGATCCACCTGAGGGAATGCGGAGGAGGCTCGAACCGACGATCCAAAGCCGCTAGGTTTGGATGGCCGGCGATATAGGAATACTCCACTAAATATTTCTCTCTAGGATCTTGCTCAAACATAGGAGCAAGAAGAAGAGGGAGAAGGAGAAGATGAAGCACAAGCCATGAACCATGGAGCTCAAGTGAGTGGAAAAAAATAATCATCAAGTCTTATGGTAAAAAGGAATGGCTACTATATAATCAACCATGCACCAATAGTGCAAGCAAATGAATAAATCATTTAAAAATCCAAGCCATGCCTTTCTACCATGTACCACCCATGCTTCATGTCCTTACATGCCACCTCATTTTCCATTTGATTTTTTAAAAAGGAAAATCAAATATGAGGTGTCCTTCTTCTAGAAGCATTCCCGTATAAATACGGAATACTTCATCTAGTATATGTATCGCAACATATACGCGTATCCCTATAAAAATATGGATAGCACCAAAGAGAGAAAATGAATAGTGAACAATAATACTAAAATACATGTATCAAAATACATATATAAATTATTAAATCAAAACCTGATTTAATAATCCGGCTTAATCTTAAGCCGGCTAGTATTATCAACCATCCGATTAAAGTCCGTGTAATGCGTACACGTATTTAATCGGACCCCTGCACGTACCACCGTACAGCTCCTACATCTGTCGCCTGAACCAGGAAAACCCTCTGTGTGGGACTCTAAAGACTCGACAATACGCTGACAGTGGGTATAACCACAAGCACGTCAGCGGAACTAGCTGCACGTAACGGCTATCCAGGTACTTGTCGAAAAGGGGGTCGACAATCAATTACGTCCTTACCCTACTGAGCCTGAATGTGACAATCTCCGTACAGTCCGGTCTCTTCGTCAAAGAGTATCACATATCGAATCTAAGGGGTGGATAACGTTAGATCCCTACTAACCCGATAAGTCGTGTCTGGGTCTAGCTCATCATCAACTGAGATACTACTGATCAACTATCAGTAAATCTCCCCTACCGTGGCCACGGATTTCTAGTGATAGCCAACTGAACACAGTGTGACATCGACTCCTAATACCAGGAGAGACAAATCCCTGACAGTCGACTACTGCCTCCATGTGGCTCGGGACTGTACCCAACTAAAACTTGTTTGCACGACTCCTTTGAGCCGTGGTAGGGTAGTAATCAAAGTACAGTGTGAACTCACATGAGATAAATGACGACTTCAGGTCAAAGGACTAACCTGTACTCATGCTACCTGAGAACTTTCATCTGACGATAAGTATAATACCATCTAGAAGTTCTCGGCGAGTCTGTCCAGTGTACTCACCTCCAGTGAGCACATGTATACTATCTTAGGTGATACAACACCAATGACTTGTGAGACCGACCACCGCCCCTTGTCTGGGTCTCGAAGCGTATACACTAGTTTACTCCGGAATATCGATGCTCGGTCTCGATACTCCCACGACTAGGGACATTTAAGGATGTGCTTATAGACCATCCGGCTCTCACGTATATGATCGCCATCATAATGCCGGTAGTCAAGCAAGAACCTTATGGGCTCTATCAACATGTAATAGTGATCTGCAATACCACATAATACATGTACATGATGATAAAGACAAACCATATAGCATACTATCATTTCGAGTAAGATTGTTCTACTTGTATAGGTCCTCCCTCAATTATCATAATCGCGTGCCTGCAATTATAATAATTGCCTTGAGGGCACTATATCCAATAATCTCCCACTTGCAATTAAGAATAATTATTACGGTATCGCGTACCCACAGCTCGTGTGCTACCGAATACCCAACTTTTTTACTAATCAGTTTCTCAAATCTCGTTTAAAAAACATCCGTGTTCGAGAAATAGCCTCAGTGAGTGGATCCGCTATAATGTTTCAACTTCTTCTCTTTATATCTTAACTTTGCAGAGATCAACAATCTTCCAAACTAAGTGATACCCCGCCATAAGAATTTGTCTGGATACCTGATGGGACCAAGTTCATCAATGAACAACTCCTATCCAATAAACTTCTTGGGCCGTATTCTCTGTTGAGTTATAACCAGCATCCTGAACCATACCTACCTCAATATCCCTATCGGAACATATCAATATACTGATCCTCAAAAGAGGCTAAACTTAAAACTTGACAGCATCTCTATCATCCATGTCACCTTAGAAGCCATAACCGATAACCGCCTCCCGGAGGAGGCTGCCATTACCAAATACCAAGAACATCCTCTTATGTTCTTTACTGCTTCCCTTTGTTTCTCGAGAATTGGATTAATATGTGCTTGTTGTAACTAGTACAAAAGCAATATCTGGTGTTGTACAAGACTTTGCATCATTGACTCAATTGCGTAAGCAAATGATATGTCTTTTATGCTAGTCCCTCTCTTCATCAGTCTAAAAGATATCTCTTCAGAGAGGATGACTCCATCACCTGCGGGTACACCACCACACCAGGAGTCGTCCATTCTAAAATACTTTTAGAATGCTGTCTAAGTACCCGATTTAGGAAACTTCCCAAATCTAGATCTAAAACCATAGATCTAATCACCAGAACTCCTGATATACTATCTATATCCAACGTGGAGAAAACACTGTGTGACAACCAAAGTCTGATCGATTGTAGTATAGGAACATCACTTCCTATCTAGAGAATGTCATCCAAATCCAGGACAGTACTCCCTACATCCTTCTTACTAGGTTTATCTTTTGTTTTGATGAAGTCAATCACCTTGACTGTCACATAAAAACAGATGATCCGTCTCCGCTATCCTTGCTTTAGTCTACGAATAGACATAAGCATCTTGCACTCCTTCCGCTGCTCTCACTAACTACAATAACCCTCTGGCAAAATCATATATACGTGCACTTCCAAAATCCCATTTGGAAAGGCGTTATAGTCACCCACCTGCCAGATATCATAGCCATGAACTGCATCAGCGCCAAAACATATCCATATGGACTTCAGCATAGTCACTGAAAGTAAAAGCCACGTCACAATCCAAAACGGGTATTTGATGAAAACTCTTTACAATAAGTCTATCCTTATTAGGTAAGCACCTTTCCACCTGCACAGATCTCGAAAGATCTACTTGCTCCTAATGGGTTTTACCCCTTCATGAGCACCCAGCAAAGTCCAAAATCCATGATTTGCTGAAGTGCGTAGATTTCATCTTGGGTATGAAATACCTGGTCACCTGGAAGTTACCACTTCCAATGACCTGCTGATAACAAGTAGGGGAATAGCAGTGTCAAGTCATATCCATATGGACTTCAGCATAGTACCTTTCCACCTGCACAGATCTCGAAAGATCTACCTTCTCCTAATAGGTTTTTCCCCTTAAGGAGCACCCAGCAAAATCCAAAATTTGCTGAAGTGCATGGAGTCCATCTTGGATATGAAGTATCTGGTCACCTGGAAGTTTCCACTTCCTATGACCTACTGATAACTAGTAGGACTATCATCTCCATGATGTTAACCTCCCTGTCACCGTCTACGAGAAAACCGAAGCATCTCTCGAGTGTCTGAGGTCACCTACTAAAATCTGCGGAGTGACTAACGGTTTGTCAAGTCCAATTGAATCCTTTGGTTCTACTAAATTTTCGGTAACCGTCTGTGGTCCTGGAATCACTTCTAATTCTACCATACTCCCACTAGTTTCTTTTGCAAAAAGATCCTTTTATAAAAATGTGTTGAGTCAAGAACGATATAACTATTGATCTTGTAAATGGTAGAAACAAAATCCCAGTGAATGCTCAGGATAATCCACAAACTGCCATTACTGAAGCGTGCTTTGAGTTTGTCCGGATTCTGCTTTTAGACAGAAATCGGATAACTCCATATCTTAACAACATGAAGATATGCAACCATTCTATCTCCATATAGAATTATGGCACTAATTCAGATGGAACCAGATTCAAAAGCCATGCAGCTGTTTCCAGTGCATATCATCTAATGGAAAAAGGCCAATACAACATTACTTATCATGGAGCACGTTCACTGATGTGTAACCTATAAAAGAATCAAGTTCTCAATATTACTATAATAGAATATATAGCATAAGTATCTACATCTTCGATCACCTCGAAGAATCCCAATACTTCCAACGTGTGGTGTTCACACCAGAATATTGCATTATTATATTCCCCATTCTTATTCGTTTTATAAATAAACAGGTGCTTTTGACGCATGTCTGCTACATGTTACAGGTTACAGGTTCTTGGACAGGAAATAGTGAAAATGATTAAAAGACGATGCAAAAAGTGGACTTTGACCAACAAACAGAAGACTCTTGATCAAGCCTACATCAAAGATCAGTACAAGGCAAAGCAAGGTTGAAGACGTTGACACAAAACGAATGGTTAAAAGTCCAATGCAAGAATTCACTGGAAGGTCTGGAAAAAACCCAAAAAACAATATGAGAAAGGACCTATAGAAATAAGAAGCCCAAGTCACCAGAAATCAGCCCAAGAAACTTCAAAGCCCAATTCCACTTTTTGGCCGCGGAACCGCGGCCAAACTGGGCCTTGGGCCGCGGTTCCGCGACGGACATGAGCGATCAGTGGAAGGAATTTTTTCCATAAATTGGTGGCGGCGTTGACTGGTCTTTACAGGGCTATTTTTGTAATTGTAGACATGCGAATCAGATGTAACCTAGGGTTTCCTATCCTCTATAAATAGGAACTCTAAAACTTATAATTTTCTGATGCCTCCTTTTAATAATAAAATACAGATTTCTTTATGGAGAGCATCGGTGGCTCTTTTCAATTCAGAAATTCAAATCTGACAAACCTGCGTTGATGATTAGAGAGAGCCATCTGTAAGTAGATTTATTTAATTGCTCTAGTATAGATTTTAATTCTTTGCCCTAGGTAGATTTAATTCATTGCCGTAGAAAATTGTTTAGAGTTAGCTTTGGGGAAGGCTTTTGAGAAATGAGATCTCTCATCCCTTTCTTACCCATCAAATATTTACAATAGGACTCCATGCATACACGCACACACCGCGCCCTACGGCATCCTACCCCTCGAGGTAACGATGACACCGTAGTGTAAAGGCCCGGTTGCGCGCGTTTTCCATGGAGGTTAGGGTAAGGATCTCTAAAGGAAGGACAAGAACCTAGAGGAAGGAACACCTTCCCGAATGGATCTAATCCCTTTTATTGATAATTACCATAACTCCTCATAGATCTTCATTCGGGTATAGAAAGCGTTGAGATTTACTTGCATTTCCAAACCATCCCTAAACCTAACCCTAGCAAGATTTAGATCAAGATTAATTTAGTTTTTAGATAGATCTAGTTTTTAGATTTAATAAATCAGTCCGAACATCGTTCGGAATTAATTCGTTAGCGCGATTAGGAGATTCACAACATCCCTGTGGACCGACCCGTACTCACCGGCTAGCTTCATGTGACGCCGTTCTTGATTGCGGTTATTAGATATTTTTTGAGATCAAATCAAATGGCGCCGTTGCCAGGGATGGCGTAGAACTTTCCTTTTTGCAATTTCGGGTTAATCTTAAATTAAATTTAAAAAATCATAAAAATCTGAAGAAAAAAATATATATAAAATATATCATTTGTTATTTTTTTTTTTTAGAAAGGGTACTTTGTTGTGTGAATCTTGCAGGAACAATCGAGACGGATCTGGAAATTTCCAGAAGGCGAAATAGAAATCAGGAGATCAGAACAGAGAAGGATTTCAAAAACAGAACAGTAGAATTTTTCTGGAGATTTGAACCCCCCATCGTGCCGCGTTTCCGCCGCCAAAACCTACTTTGTACCGCTGAACCGCGGCCACCTCGATGAGTTAGCACGTGAGAAAATTTTTTGGGAACCGTGCCGACTAAAGAACCACGGAACCACGGTGGGACCCCCTGTTTGGCCGCGGAAAAGCTGCCGTTTGGTGGCAACATTTGTCCAAATTTGCTCTGTAAGTTCCTCTGTTTCTTCTCTGTATATTTTGAAATATCTTTTCTGGAAATTCCTGCAGGATTCCGTGAGCTATAAAATATATTCCCTTCCACATAACAAATCTTGTGCAGGCTTTTTGCACCTAGTTTAAATTAGAAATAGATTGCAAGTAATATTTTTCTGTTGCATATCTTTTATCAAAATCTTTTTTGCAACAATTTCCAAATAAAGATAAAAAGGAAAAGGAAAATTTTTATTAGAAAACTTGCCAACTTTTGTCGCAAATAAATCCTTGCACCACAACAAACTTTCTTTCTTTCTTTCACCCTTTCTTCTTACAACATGGGTACCCCACATAATAAATCACTAGCCGAACTTTGGTATCCCGAACCTAATTTTGCGTCGTACGTCAATTTGTTCGGTCAATTTAAAGACGATCCCTCCATGCCTAAAATATTTTTGAAAGATCAAATAGAGGCGTCTAGGAAAAACAGTTTGACTTTTCAACCCACTTCGTGTCAACCAAGTCAACCTTTACCACTTCAATATGTTGATACCACTTTTTCAAGTCCTTCTGTCACTCCTAAGCCGATGTCCATTGCTGGGCATATTGCTCAATCTCGCAGCCGATCTTTCACCCTTCTCCACTTATCTAGTTCTAGGGATCAACAAGACTATTCACCTTGTTATCCACATGTTGACCCTACACCTGCCCTACCACCCACTTCCTACCAGTCCTACCCGACCTTCCCACCTTCACTAGACACTGTTTCTACACAGCCTGTTGGGAGTTTTGCATATCCACACCATTTTGAATCTTTTACCGAAACCCCCTTACCACCCAAGTCTAGTTTGGGAGAGTCGTTGGAGGCTTATATCTTAGCAACAAACAAACTGATTAGGAATGTGGAAGCGTCCGTGGCCGCCCTTATGCAACCTAGTGAACCGGTAGCTAGTTTCCCACTAGCTAAAAAAATTTCAATGTATAAGGAGGCGGTTGGACAGAGTGAGAATGAGAGAGGATTTACAAATCAAACCTACCCATACCCAACTGAATCCAACAACTCCAATTTTCAAACATGTGTCCAAAATGATGAGTTGTGCGACTTTGTAGTGTTTGATTTACCAAATTGTGAAGAACCCCTTTCGAGTGAAACCGCACCTAATCCGTTTGACCTTTACACCTCCACTCTAGAACCTAAATTGATAAATATCCATGCTTTTGATGAGGTGTCTAAAGAAATTAATTTTCACTTGATTGAGGATATAGACGTCGGGAATATTTCGAATGATGAACCTGTCGATTTGATTGAAATTTTATGTTCAACTCATCATCCCGAGTCATTAGATGTTTCTCCCGAACTTCATATCCGTCTTGATTTTGATGATAATGGCATGGATGAGTTGAATTTTGAGGAGAATTATGATGATAGTATTGAGGAGAGTTTTGAGGATCATATTGAGGTTGAACCATTTTTGTTTGATATGTCGGATTTTCCAATTCATCCTCTTGAACCTTTAACTGTTATATCGCCCTCCCTCCTTTCCATCGTTCCGACCACGCCTAATATCACGCTTGAAGACTGTGAGCTTGAAAAATTTTCCTTTGAATCTGACACAGTTCTCACAAATGAGTGTTTCACTTTTTCGGACGATGTTGATGTCTCCCCGCCCGAGTTTGAGTCCTTTACATTTTCAGATGAGTTAGTTGAACCATCAGACTCGGTGGTTTACAGTAGTTTCGAACCATTGATGGAAACTTTCAAGTTCGAAACAGTTTACTACGGTGAGAAAGAGACTATCACTAATTCACTCCCTATCGTCATTCCTATTGTTCCGACCGTACAAGAGACCGTTACGCTTTCATCTCCGATACCAAGTTCGGCGTACCCATGTTTTCTTGCGAATCTTGAGGGATTTGACCCCATTTCACGACGGGTTGATAGGTTAGCGCAATCGCTTTTAACACATCGGTCATCACAAATTGTGCTAATTTATTCGCTCGATTTACACCCTCAAGATCGCGCGACCCTTCTTTCTCATTTCCGCCATTCTTCTCCCCCACCGAGACCATATTCTACCATTCTTCTTTCCACACGGTCTCGCGTGTTTCTCATTTCTTTCCTCTACACCACATTATTTCACCAACTCAGCCATTACCACGATAAGATTTTTGAATGGTTGGTGCTAACCTTTGGCTTGTGTAAGGCCAAGCTTAAGTTTGGGGGGGACCTTTTTGTATATATGTATATATATTTTTTTTGTTTTCTTTTTCTATTAAAAAAAATTCAAAACATTAAAAAAAAATTATAAATAAATAAACAGGGGTGTACCGGCATTTTTGACCCTCTTGGTTTAGCATGACAGTGAGGACACTGTCAAGTTCAAGTTTGGGGGTATGCTCGGTACGTCTTCTTCCTTCGCATTCATTTGTACATATTTTTGCATTTGCATACTTATTTGAAAACCCATAAAAATTGAAAATTTTCAAAAATTATAAAAATTAATGTATTCAATTTTGGCTTATTTGACTTGAGTTTGACAAATAGGTTAACTGGCTAGGAACAACTAGATCTTAGACTTAGTAAATTAAAAACCCTAAAAATAACATTCCTTAAAGTTTAACGGTAGAAAGTATATGCCTTGTAGTTTATTTAGAAATAGGCAAATTTTGGGTTCACTTTTTGGGCTAAGTCGAAACGAAGGAAAAGTATTGATGTTCTTATTAGAGTATAAGTTTGAAAAATAATTCCTAGCTTAAGTCTAGATTCTGAAAATGTATACCCTACAAATTGCACAATCACGCACCTTGAAACTTGGAATAGTAGAAGAGACCTTGAAATGCTCTTGTCTAAAGTCCTTAGTACAATGAAAATAAAGAAGAAAAAAGTGAATAGAGAATAAAAAAATGAACACTGGTTTTTGTGATTACTTAAGGCTAAAAAAATAGAAAAATATTTAGCGAGGGTGCTTCATCACCTAGTGCCTTAGACCAACTGGTTTGGGAGTCACTGCTAAAGCCTTAGGTGTTGCAAGACTAGGAATTACGCTTTAAGGTGCAAACGCATTTTGTAATCGGTCGTTGGTACCTCAAGAAGTATTAACGGTCGCATGAAGGATGTGTAAGCAAAATTCATTTAAAAATTCACCAATTAATAAGTACTTTGGACAACGGACAAGAGTATGATTTCTTGATTTGAATTTCCAAGTGTAGGGGTGATATATACACACACGTAGGGGTATGTGATTAGGATTTAGGTAAGAGAGAGGAATGAAGAATAGAACTTGTATCTTTAATAGAGTTGATAAAAATTCCTAAGTGGAGATGGAACCCTAGAAGGAAAACTTAAGAAATGCCGAAAGCTAAGTAGGTCTGCAGAACATATATAATCTTAAGTTAGATGATGAGGAAGTGTGAAGAATGTGGGTGTATAATTTACAAGTAGAAGATAATAAATTCCTTGTTGGAAAACTTAATTGGAGAACAAAAGTCAATGGGCCGAATTGATAGGATTTTGTGGGTAGTATCCGCTGAAAACCCTCAGGAGACAACACTCTTCCTACTAGGGACACCTAGAGGTTTAACGGCTTGTTGCACGAGCTCAGTGCAATCGCGTTTCCCTGCGAAAGTGCGGTTAGGTTTTTGTAGAGAATAAAAAATAAGTTTGCTCGAGGACGAGCAAAAGATAAGTTTGGGGGTATTTGTTCACACCAGAATATTGCATTATTATATTCCCCATTCTTATTCGTTTTATAAATAAACAGGTGCTTTTGACGCATGTCTGCTACATGTTACAGGTTACAGGTTCTTAGACAGAAAATAGTGAAAACGATTAAAAGACGATGCAAAAAGTGGACTTTGACCAACAAATAGAAGACTCTTGATCAAGCCTACATCAAAGATCAGTACAAGGCAAAGCAAGGTTCAAGACATTGACACAAAACGAACAGTTAAAAGTCCAATGCAAGAATTCACTGGAAGATCTGGAAAAAACCCAAAAAACAATATGAGAAAGGACCTATAGAAATAAGAAGCCCAAGTCACCAGAAATCAGCCCAAGAAACTTCAAAACCCAATTCCACTTTTTGGCCGCGGAACCGCGGCCAAACTGGGCCTTGGGCCGCGGTTCCGCGGCGGACATGAGCGATCAGTGGAAGGAATTTTTTCCATAAATTGGTGGCGGCGTTGACTGGTCTTTACAGGGCTATTTTTGTAATTGTAGACATGCGAATCAGATGTAACCTAGGGTTTCCTATCCTCTATAAATAGGAACTCTAAAGCTTGTAATTTTCTGATGCCTCCTTTTAATAATAAAATACAGATTTCTTTATGGAGAGCATCGGTGCCTCTTTTCAATTCAGAAATTCAGATCTGACAAACCTGCATTGATGATTGGAGAGAGCCATCTGTAAGTAGATTCATTTAATTGCTCTAGTTTAGATTTTAATTCTTTGCCCTAGGTAGATTTAATTCATTGCCGTAGAAAATTGTTTAGAGTTAGCTTTGGGGAAGGCTTTTGAGAGATGAGATCTCTCATCCCTTTCTTACCCATCAAATATTTACAATAGGACTCCATGCATACACGCACACACCACGCCCTACGGCATCCTACCCTTCGAGGTAACGATGACACAGTAGTGTAAAGGCCCGGTTGCGCGCGTTTTCCATGGAGGTTAGGGTAAGGATCTCTAAAGGAAGGATAAGAACCTAGAGGAAGGAACACCTTCCCGAATGGATCTAATCCTCTTTATTGATAATTACCATAACTCCTCATAGATCTTCATTCAGGTATAGAAAGCGTTGAGATTTACTTGCATTTCCAAACCATCCCTAAACCTAACCCTAGCAAGATTTAGATCAAGATTAATTTAGTTTTTAGATAGATCTAGTTTTTAGATTTAATAAATCAGTCCGAACACCCTTTGGAATTAACTCGTTAGCACGATTAGGAGATTCACAACATCCCTGTGGACCGACCCGTACTCACCGGCTAGCTTCATGCGACGCCGTTCTTGATTACGGTTATTAGATATTTTTTGAGATCAAATCATGTGGTTCTCTACTTTATTCTTCTACCTATAAACTTCTCAAAATCTTTGACCTTGCATTACTACGAATGCGTGTCTAAAACCAGAGAACTCATAGGTAATCCTGAATGAAGTAAGAGTACCAACCCCTTTGTCCCGAAGGACACTGGACAACATACACCTCCATGTATAAGTCCCTAGAGTATACTAACTCAAATTCTATGTCTTGTAACTTGAAAACTGTATCTTGGTTAAGAATGTCTTACACCGTTATTCAATGCACCTTACCTTATCCTTGACTGATAAAGGTAAATGTTTACAACACAATTTTCAAAATGTATATCTCACTTTATAAAAATAAAGGTACAGATATTTCATTTTAAAATCTGGTGCATAACAACGGTTATTCGAAACCAAATATATGTCATCAGGCAAAAGCCAGGTGATTTAATCCAATATCACCAATTACAACGAATTCCGATATTGAGGATCAAATTGCCCATTTCCTAATATTCTGCTCCTACTCATCATCTGTAACACCGTACAGATATGACATCCAAAACTAGTAAATACATATCCTGAAGTCAGAATTAACTAGGAAAACAGTTCTCTATTACATGTACACAGAAATACTGAAACATGAAAATGTTTCATAGGGATGGTCAGGTATTCCTAGAAGTGCCTTTTCCGCTTTTACCCAAGTTTTCAGTCATTTTTGGCAGAAAATATTGATTTTAAGTGGAATGAATTTGTCCAGATTCAAGACAGTAGTCATAATTTCCTTTGCCCTCACTTCAGTCCCTTTATATGTCTCTACTTCTTACCTTCTGTGCACCGTCCCTGCGCTAACTGATTTTCTTCCTTCCCTACCTTTCGACACCAATCTAAGGTTTGGAAGAAGACTATCCAATAAGCGTAATGGGTGTACTCTACTAATCAAGGAGCTCTCGCAACCTGAGAGAAGGTAAAGGGAAAAGACAACCGAATAATCATATTCAATTTATTCAGAACATGTGGTCATTCTCAACTGAAGTAACTTCTTCGAGTTCGTATGTAACTATACGATGGTCGTTCCAAGCAATATGGATCATCATAGTGATACGACGTGTTCTGAAGAAATGCAAAGGGTAAAGTAGGAGTGGCAGTGATATATACGACTTTGTTACGAATCAAAACAAGCCAAAGCCAAAGGGTGTAAGAAGGTTCGGTCAAATTGGTTCATGAGTTTTTAAGGTAAGTCATGGGTCGTTGTACCAGAGAGAGAGAGAAGAAACACTCATCGTGCACTCTATAAAGATCATATTGGTTATCACTTTATCTTATTAGGATGGCTCCAATTGTATCCTCTAATCCTCCTTCAAACCGTAAAAGGAGAACTAGTCGGGATCAATTACGCTTTACAACTTGAAACCCTAAAGTGAAAAATCTCCCGAGGAGTAATACATACTCATCAGTGGGAATCGGGACCCAACTATCATCATGTGATAACTTGACGGAATCCAATCAAGTCGCCACACTTCAGAAGGTATGCACATGCCTGGCAAGTTTCCCGTATGTTTGAAACTCCCGATGTGGTTTTTGCCCCTAATGATTTATGACCTTGACGAGGTCAACAAACTATAAACCGCTAGTCGAGTTCAACCTGTCATTTTCTTGATTGCATTAAATCCACCCGCACGTGCCCTTGACTAGGTCAACAAGGCCGCACGACTGTCCTAACCAATCGCATTACAATGCACAGAAAAGCACCACTTAGCTACCGTTCACTATGCCTTGACTTGGTCAACAAACGCAGCACGAATACTAAATAATACTAATCTGAAATGACGGAGGGCTACGGCTGATTTTTGGCGAAAAACCTTTAACGTAATGAACTTGATATCGTTGAAGGAACTCGAGTGTCTTTGAAAAGGAGTAGTTTAAGCTCCGCATTTTAAAACTAGTAACATAAACTTTTGCTTAAGAGCGAACTCCCAATGAAGGGATCAAAGCTCTTCCCTCATAGAATGAGGTGTGGGATATTCCTAACCGAATACCTCTATGCAAAGTAAAAGAATACGACCATGAGTTTTGAAGAAAACCGAGTAGTTTTAAAATTGGTTCCGAAAACATAATTTAGGTTTATTTTTCCTTGCATTATATCGATAATGCGTACCCATCATTTTATGTTTCCAAGCCACAAAAGAAACAACCAAAATAACATGCTTTATATATGCCATTCGCATTCGCCACAGGCCCCCATCATGCACCGTTAGGTTACTTAACTAACGGCAGAGCGGGGGCTGGACTAGCGCGGATGTAAAACATATAGAAGCATCTACTAAATATATATCAACAGCGCAGGCAGATAATAGTCATCACAGCAGATAAAATTATCACAAGCATGCGAACAATAATATGGAATAGCGGATAATCTAGGAGCCCCGTGTTTCATTTGAGCCATAAATGAAACGTGGTGTTCCCCGGTTGTATGGATAGCCAGTGCAATGAAGATCCTAGACCCCTACGAGTGCGGCAAGTTACCCGCCAATCCCCGAAGTGAGGCAACCCCAATCAACAAAGTGAATGGGCCACCCAGCACTTCACGAAATCCGGTAATTTGAGCACCCCTCCGTGGGTCAACCTATACCCGTTACGGGTGCGGAGAATAGCCCGCCAATTCTAGAGTAATGCCCCTCCAGGTCTCAACTCCATGAGATGCGGGCCCGATGCCCTCTAGAACCCGGCTATTCGAGTACTCCTCCGCGGGGTAAACCTAGTACAGAAAAGAAAATATATATACAACGGCGACATCGACCTCAACCCGGTCATACCCCAACAAAAGAATATACAAACTGCCAGTGACGGCAGTCCACATATCGGACGCTCGCCCCGCAATAATGAATATACAAATGAATTTTAACTGTACATCTAACATTGCACATATGGCTATCCATCACGACATCCGCACAAACCATAACCAGATATATATATAACCGCATAAGCAAGCAACACCAGAAAGTGTGCAACCCCGTCTAAATGAACATATAGCAATTAGACGATATTCAGCGGCACTTATATCACATCACAGATACTGACGATGCAAAAGTTTCGAGTTTTTGAAACTCCCGAGTAGTCCCTAAGCTAAGATGACACAAAGTGAATTCTGGGAAAAAACAAATAATACAAAAAAATACCAATTTACAAAACCCAGCACACAGCATGAAAACGAGCTTCTGATATAAATAGTAAAAAGGTGAGAAGCCGGCCAAAATTCAATTCTCACCGGTCCAAACTTGATAAAATCCTCTCGTTTTCATTGTGTGTCTCTATCTAGTCTGGACTAAGCTTCTACACTTGTTTGAAAAAAATTTAGAGACCAAAAAATTTTAAGACAGAAACAGGGTTTTCAAATGGGGTTTTCGGTTTTGAAATTTGAAGCATCGTCAAATACTAGTTTATGATGTTTGGGTGGCTCTGATACCATGTCAGGATCCGGCGCCCATGCCGCTGAGGCCATGTCTAAGGCGGAAGCAAAAACAAAAACTTTTTGCAGGCACCGGACGCTCACACTCAAGGATACGAACTAAACACCCTAAGCTAGTAAGCTAAAACATGCAAGGTTGAGAAATACAAACTTTGTAGCGTGTCCACCCAATTGTGGAAGACCCCTCCAAGCTCATAATTGCCGGGAACACGCTTGAGCATCGATCACCCTTGCCTAAGACGATCCACCTGATGGAACGCGGAGGAGGCTCGAACCAATGATCCAAAGCCACTGGGTTTGGATGGCCGGTGATGTAGGAATACTCCACTAAATATTTATCTCTAGGATCTTGCTCAAACATGGAAGCAAGAAGAAGAAGGAGAAGGAGAAGATGAAGCACAAGCCATGAGCCATGGAGCTCAAGTGAGTGGAAGAAAATAATCATCAAGTCTTATGGTAAAAAGGAATGGCTACTATATAATCAACCATCCACCAATAGTGCAAGCAAATGAATAAATCATTTAAAAAACCAAGCCATGACTTTCTACCATGTACCACTCATGCTTCATGTCCTCACATGCCACCTCATTTCCCATTTGATTTTCCAAAAAGGAAAATCAAATATAAGGTGTCCTTCTTCTAGAAGCATTCCCGTATAAATACGGAATACTTCATCTGGTATATGTATCGCTACATATACGCGTATCCGAATAAAAATACGGATAGCACCAAAGAGAGAAAATGAATAGTGAACAATAATACTAAAATACATGTATCAAAATACATATATAAATTATTAAATCAAAACCTGCTTTAATAATCCGTCTTAATCCTAAGACGGCTAGTATTATCAACCGTCCGATTAAAGTCCGTATACTATGTACGCGTATTTAATCGGACCCCTGCACATACCACCGTACGGCTCCTACATCTGTCGTCTGAACCGGGAAAACCCTCTGTGTGGGACTCTAAAGACTCGACAATACGCTGGCAGTGGATTTAACCACAAGCACGTCAGTGGCACTAGTTGTATATAATGGCTACCCAGGTACTTGTCAAAAGGGGGGTCGACAATCAAGTACATACTTACCCTACTGAGCCTGAATGTGAAAATCTCCGTACAGTCCGGTCTCTTCATCAAAGAGTATCGCATATCGGATCCAAGGGTGGATAACGTCAGACCCCTACTAACCCGATAAGTCGTGTCTGAGTCTAGCTCATCACCAACTGATATACTACTGATCAACTATCAGTAAATATCCCCCACCGTGACCATGGATTTGTGGTGATAGCCAACTGAACACAGCGCGACATCAACTCCTAATACCAGGATAGATGAATCCCTGACAGTCGACCACTGCCTCCATGTGGCTCGGGAGTGTACCCAACTAAAACTTATTTGCTCGACTCCTTTGAGCCGCGGTAGGGTAGTAATCAAAGTACAGTAAGAACTCACATGTGACAAATAACGACTTTGGGTCAAAGGAATAACCTGTACTCATGCCACCTGAGAACTTCCATCTGACAATAGGTATAATACCATCTAAAAGTTCTCGGCGAGTCCATCCAGTGTACTCACCTGTAGTGAGCACCTGTATACTATCTTAGGTGACACAACACCAATGGCTTGTGAGACCGGCCACCGCCCCTCGTCGGGGTCTCGAAGCGTATACACTAGTCTACTCCGGAATATCGATGCCCGGTCTCGATACTCCTATGACTAGGGACATTTAAGGATGTGCTTATAGACCACCCAGCTCTCACGTATATGATCGCCATCATAATGCTGGTAGTCAAGCAAGAATCCTATGGGCTCTATCAACATGTAATAGTGATCTGAAATACCACATAATACATGTACATGATGATAAAGACAAACCATATAGCATACTATCATTTCGAGTAAGATTGTTCTACCTGTATAGGTCCTCCCTCAATTATCATAATCGCGTGCCTGCAATTATAATAATTTCCTTTAGGGCACTATATCCAACATATATGTATCATGATGATGGTTTGTGGATATGAAGTATTGGATCGTCATGAATGAATAGCCAGGGGATATGAGAAGAGTGTTCTTTTCTTTCATTCATATATATTTGTAAATTGATGTAATAATCTTTTACGGGGCACATCCGGGTTGAAGTTGTAGCCACCGTTTTATTATGTCATTTATTTTTTCTTGCACCTAGGATAGACCCAAGGTGGGGTACACAAGATACCGGGTTCTTGAAGTGCCGAGTGACCTACTCATTTTATTGAGGGGGGTTGCTTCACTTCGAGAATTTAACGGGTGATTTACCGCACCCGTAGGGGTCCAGGGTGGGGTTTGGCTATTCATCACGACCGTGGAATTCGTTTTTCGTTATAGGCTAAAACAAAAAACGGATATCCTAGTATATCCAATATATTCATCTGTGTTGTTGTGATCTGTGATCTAAAATGCCTATTATTGTGTGAGATGAATGGCTATATATATATATATATATATATATATATATATATATATATATATATATATATATATATATATATAAAAATAAACGTTGCTTATGTTTTGCACCCGCGCTAGTCCAGCCTCCGCTCTACCGTTAATTAAGTAACATAACGGTGCATGACGGGGCCCCATGGCGAATGCGAATGGCATAAGCGTACATTCTATTTTCGTTTCTTTCTACAATGATAGGGTTAAATGATGGGACCACATTAATATTGATTAATGCAAAGAAAACAAACCAAAGTTAAATCGTTGGAACAATTTCAAAACCACTCGGTTTTCTTGAAAAACGACTTTTTAATGCGGAGCCTAAACCACTTCTTTTAAAAGCTATCACGGTTCCTTCGACTATATCAAGTTCATTACGTTCACGGTTTTCGCCAAAACTAGCCGTAGCCCTCCGTCATTTCAGATGGGTATTCAGTAGTATTCAAGCTATGTATTTTGACCTTCGCCAAAGTATAGTGATTGGTAGCTGCTGGGTATTCATTTGTAACATAAATAGATGCGTTAATTTGGGACAGACGTACAGCTATTTTGGCCTTCGTCAAGAGTTTGTATGAATGGATTCAAATTAACCTGAATAATAATGGGTAGAACTTGACTTGCGTCTTATAATATGTTAGCCTTCGTTAAGGTCATAAGAGCCTGGGGGAAAAATCCACATCGAGAGTTTCAAAAGAAAAGGAAACTTGCTAGTTTTGCATACCATCTGGAGTGTGATGATTTTGGTAGGATTCCTTCAAAGTTGCCATGCAATGATAGTTGGATCTCGATCCCACCATGAGTTATATTACTCCTCGGGAGAGTTTTTCACTATAACAATCAATGCTATAAACCAAGTAGGTGCCTAGAACGGTGTTAGCGGGGCTACGCCTCCAGAGAAAAGAGATTATGTAATTAAGGAACTTCACGAAAGCGTTGGAAAACCTACCTCGAAGTACCGACACTAGCCTAGCCGAAAGTTTAAGCAAGAATTGTAGGGTGAGATTAATTAATCCTGACTAATTCTTCTTTTATGGTTTGAAAGAGGATTTGAAGAAACGGTGGGAGCCATTCTGTTTAGATAAAATAATGACCAATCTAAACTTGCAAGAGCATCATGCTGAGTGTTTTCTTCTCTCTCTCTTGACTGCAGCGACCAAAATGACTGGGCTTAAGTTACTGCTAGATAAAAAAAATTGACAGGGACATACTATAAAGATTGGCTAAGGAATGTCCAGATGGCCATTACCTATGACAAGCTGGGCTACCTCCTTACTACTAAAGCCCTCGCCGTCTCAGATCCAGATTCCACCGTCGCGGATGTTGAGATCTGTAAGACATGAGAAATAGACTGTGCAAAAGCCAAGTGTCTCGTGCTGGCCTCAATGGATAATGAACACCATAGGCAACATGAGAAGATGGACTTAGCTTCCATCTTCCTCCATACCAAAGATTTATATGGAGAGTAATCTCATATCGCAAGATAGGAGACCTCGAAGAAATTGTTTCAGGCGATGTTGGCTGTCGGGTCATCTGTAGGGGACCACGTCCTTAAGATGATCAGTTATATTGAAGAGCTCACGGACCTTAGGACCACGTTGGAGAACGAGCTATATACAGACTTGATTCTACAGTCCATCCCCTCTACTTACGCCCAGTTTATCTTGAATTTCAATATTCAAGGGAAGAAAGTTACACTTCCAGAACTCCTCAACATGTTGAGGAGTGCAGAGGGCACCCTAAGGAATACCAGGGAGACACCCGCTCTGTTTATTGGGGAACTTTCCTCCGTTAAATCTAAGGGGAAGAAGAAGAAGGCCCCCACCAAGCCGAAAGGCAGTGTCAGTAAGGTAGAGGGAAAGGGCAAGGCAAAAGTTTCGGGGACGACAGTAGGGAAAGAGGGATGCTTCTATTGTCATAGGAAAGGCCATTGAAAGAAAGACTGCTAGGCATGGAAAGCCCAGAACTAGAATTCGAAGCAAGTTGTGGTTTCGGCTTCAGGTGTGCTTATGATTGAAAACTGTCTGTCAATCAACTCTACTTCCTGGGTATTGGATACCAGATCAGGATCTCATATCTGTAATTCATTACAGGCGTTGAGAAACCGTAGAGTTATAAAGGTAGGTGATATGACTCTCAGAGTTGCTAACGGAACGGGCGTGGATGCTGTATCCATAGGGGAATATCACCTAGGATTGACAACTGGAAACACTTTGATTTTGCGTAACTGTTTTTGCGTACCTAGTTTGACATATAATATCATCTTTGTATCTTTTCTATTTAAAGAAGGTTATGATTTTACATTTGTAAGCGATGTCGTAAACATCCACCTTAATCATGGTTTGACTGGGTCAGGTACACTAGACAACAGTATATACGTATTAAATCAATACCAAGTTTTCAATGTCCAGAACACACTTAAAAGAAAGTCTCCAGAATTAAATCAAGCTTTCTTATAGCATTGTAGACTGGGTCACATCAATGAAACACGGTTGAAGAAGTTACATAAAGAGGGATATTTGGATCCGTTTGAATATCTGTCTTATGCAACTTGTCAATCATGTCTCAAAGGAAAGATGACAAAGACTCCGTTCACTGGACACAGGGTAAGAGCCAGTGAGCTCTTGGGACTAATACAAAACGACGTGTGTGGTCCAATGTCTACATATGCAAGCAGTGGTTATTCCTACTTCGTTACTTTTATGGATGATTTCTCAAGATATAGACATGTATTCTTAATGAAACATAAATCCGAGGCCTTTGAGAAATTCTAAGAATACAAGAATGAAGTGGGAAAACAAACATGCAAAAGTATCAAGACACTTCGATCTGATCGAGGTGGTGAATACTTAAGTGCCGAGTTCCTGGATTATTTAAAAGAGAATGGAATTCTCTCTCAGCTTACTCCTCCATACACACATCAACACAATGGTGTATCGAAAAGGCGGAACCGTACCTTATTGGATATGGTATGTTCCATGATGAGTAACACTGAGTTACCGCAATCCTTCTGGGGTTATGCACTAGAATCTGCTGCATATCTTATAAACAAGATTCCTACTAAGTCAGTTCCTACCACACCATATGAAATGTGGAGTGGGAAGAAACCTTATCTTAAGTATCTAAAGATATGGGGATGTCCAGCTTTTATCAAAAAGCAGCATGCGGACAAGCTCGAGGCACGATCAGTACTGTGTAAGTTTATGGGATACCCAAGGAACTCCAGGGGGTATCTTTTCTATTATACGGAGGAATAAAAGGTTTTTGTTTCTCGGCATTTCCACTTTTTGGAAACTCAATTTTTTGAAAAAGAAATAAGTGGGAGCGCAATAGAACTGGAAGAAATTCCAGAACCACAAGCTATTACTGAAAGCATGGTGGAACCAGAAGTTTCAAAGGAACTGAACATCCCTGCACCACTCCGCAGATCTAGTAGGCATTCTCATCCGTCCGAGAGATACTACGGTTTTCTCATAGATAGGGATAGAGAGGATTGCATCATCGACGATGATGAGCCAACTAGTTTCCAGCAGGCCATTACGAGCAGATACTCAGTAAAATGGCTGGATGCAATGCAGAACGAAATGGAATCCATGTACACCAACAAAGTATAGACTTTGGACATTGCACCTCAAGGGGTAAAACCCGTAGGCTGCAAATGGATCTTCAGAAAGAAGATTGGTGCAGATAGACAGGTTGAAACCTATAAGGCTAGACTTGTTGCAAAAGGTTTTGGTCAAAGACCTGGTTTGGACTATGATGAAACCTTTTCTCCAGTGGCTATGCTTAAATCTATTCGGATCCTACTTGCCATTGCAGCCTTCCAAGATTATGAAATTGGCAGATGGACATAAAGACCGCTTTTCTGAATGGAAATTTGGAAGAGTGTTTATATGGATCAGCCAGAAGGTTTCACAGAGAGTGAGAGCAGCGGAAGAGTGTGCGGGTTGCTTAAGTCCATTTATGGATTAAAGCAGGCATCGCGGAGTTGAAACATCTGTTTTGATGAGATGGTCAAAGAATTCAACTATAACATTTCGGAAAATAAAATATTATTTTTGAGAATTTAAATAATTAAAATAATAAATATTATGAGTATTTTAAAGTATAGAGATTGGTTGTAAATGAAAGGTTATAATTATATACCGATAAATTGGAAAATATTTAGAAAATTAATTTGAATTATTGATTTTGAAAGAACTTATATGAATTAAGCATTGTAGATTTTCAATAATTAATTGTATTCTATGAAAATACTAAATTTGATTAATATGTATTAAATTGTGCATTAAGCATGTTACAAATACTTGCTACATTTTAAATTTAGGCACCATGGATCTTTTTAAAAATAAATTGTTTTGAGTTTAAAAATAAAAAGAAAGAGAAAAGATATTATGTGATGGGATGGATGCTATGG
Organism: Agapanthus africanus; assembly: GCA_030015575.1. Lineage (NCBI taxonomy): Eukaryota > Viridiplantae > Streptophyta > Magnoliopsida > Asparagales > Amaryllidaceae > Agapanthus > Agapanthus africanus. The sequence goes on along the minus strand of CM057350.1, from coordinate 180,844,458 downwards.
CTTGAGAGAGAGAGAGAGTAGGAAGTTTCTACCACCCTCTTCATTATCTTTCCTCTTCATTTTCTTCCTCCTCTTTCCTCCCCCTTCATCTCTCCACCTCCTCTACCATCCATGGCCACCATCAAAATCCTCACAAAAACACCATATTTCCTTCACAAAAAATGATCCTAACACCACTACCAACCCTATGGAGGTATCAAGTTAAGATTTTGAGGACCTTGGGCAACTCAAGAAAATTCTTGAGTTGCCAAATGAGGTAAATCCAATGCCCTTAGTTCAGTTTTTAGTTTCTCTAGCATCTTAGTGTAGTTTAGAATTGTTTAAGTGTCGTATTGTGACCTTTGAAAATTCCAAGTTGAGGTTAAGGTTTGATTTGAATTGAGATGGCGCAATTGAGGTTTAGTAGTGACCTTAAACCCCGGTAGTGTTAATCTTATAGACTAAAACTGAGATAAAACCCAAGACTTGGACTTTAGTACTTTCCAATGTCGGTTTTGAGAAAGGCTTAGGGACTGCAGAGAAATCTGGAGCAATTTGGGAACTTTTTAAGACAATCAAACAACCCCAGAGACTTAAATGGACCACTAGAAGACCACTATCAAAAGACAATACCCAAACTCCATGTTAAAACCGGCGAGATCGGGATTATGGGGCTTTTCGCCGGGCCAAGTGTGGGCATTGGTGTAGGGGTTTTAGCAGTAGTTCACTTATTTGTTGATCTATCTCCTGTATTGTTTGTTTAGCCTAGCTTTACCTGAACCAAAATCTGGAGCAAGTTTTCTGAGTTGCTATTTTGGTTTCATGATTGTTCGTGACTTAAGTTCTGATATTGGTGTTTTATCTCGATCGATTGGCGTTCGTACGTCGATATCGAGGGTTATTTGGTTCTTCTTGCATACGTAGGCCGTAGGTTCTAACCTATGTGTATCCCGTGTGCCGTATTAGGGTTTCTTGTATTTTGATTCTTGTTTTACGATATAACGTATTTGAAACTATAGGTACCCGTGTGGACGTCGTACGACAAGGGCAGAGCATGGCGGCATCGACTTCGGCAAGCGAGGATCGAGGTGAGTAGATGTATATCTATGGGGGAAGTCGGGTAGATGGCGTATAGCACCCCCGCAAATGTTGAATAGGGTTATTACCATGTTACTATGAGTTCGGATGTGATATTGGATACTTAGCGAGGAGGGTATTTAGAAGAACATAGGTTAGATTAGGTTGATCTCAGAAGACCTATCCATAGGATGATTACCTTGGTGGCAAATTACAAGTTTCATGTAGTCACACACACACGCACACACGCACACTTGACTTTGTGTATATGTATGTATATATATGTGTGTACGTTTTTATATATATATATTTATATACATACATATACACGTGAGATGAGGATGGTATATGATACTTGGAGATGAGGCGGTATGATCGGGCATGATGCCGTGAGATTGATATGTGATTGAGTCATGATATGATATATGATGTGATATTATAGTGGATCGTTGAGCGATGTGTATTCATTCATACGATGATATATGTTTGAGGATATTGGAATGTACTAGACTTTAGAACGGTACCCCTGATCTGTAGGGTTCCTAGGCACACTAATAAAGCCTCACAAGTGATCAAACATGCCCAATTGAAATTTTACATGTGCCGAGAAAACCTAATACGGATCGTCAACTAGATATATAGGCGAAGCAAGCATGTAATCGAATTAAATGCTAAGGGAAAGTGACTACAACCTTTGTAGATCCGGTCCACCACTTCCTAAGCTCCGCGATGATCTCCCTCCGCTGTCCAAATCGAACCCTTGACTCTAGCATTGGCATCATCGAAGAATGGGCGGGCTTGATCGTCGGTTCGATGCCGAAGATGATCTACGTCGAGGCATCACAAGAACAAGCTCCAACTTCACCAAGCCTTGAAAACTTGTGAAGGAAACACCCTATACAACTTGGAAAGAGGTAGAGGATGAAGAAATAGGAAGTGGGTAGACTTTAGATTTGGATTTCTCACTCATTTTGGCTAGTTGCCATTGATGGTGCAAGCTTTCTTCAAGTTGAAGATGAAGAAGAAGATGATAAAGAATATGATAAGTGTTATGTAAATGATAAATAAATCAATACTTATCATTTACTAACCCTTGGTTAGTTGTAGAGAATGGACCATGGTTAACTTGAATGGCTAGGGTTAAGGATGAGACAAGAATGGTGACTTAGTCAAAGTTTCAAGAAACTTCAACTACAAACAAATCATGCCACCATTCTATTTTCTTCATCATTTTCTTTTTTCAAAATAAACAAAAAGAATAAATAAATGAATAAGTAAATAAAAAGAAAACCCTAATCATAAACTTAACCATGGTCTAATTCTTTACACTAACCCTAGCTTGCATGTATCATCAAACATGATACAATCTTGTGCACAAAAGTATATCTCATATACAACTTGTGCAAATCAAGTGAGTAAATCCATTTAAAGTGAACCAATACTAGTTAATGCAAAGTAATATATCAAATATATAATTATACATTAAATCATTAAATCAACACTTGATTCAATGATCCGGTCATATCGCATATAACCGGCTAGTATCCAATGTATCGGCTTATCGAATCAATCCTTGATTCGATAACTAGGTTATATCGCATACAACCATTCGACACATTCATCGCGAGAATGAAATACGGTATCACATACACGCATTATTCTCGGTCCCGCACATATCTCATATGCGCTCCTATTTCGTTTCGCTTGAGCCAGGAAACCTCTGTGTAGGACTCTAAAGACTCGTCAATACGCCGGCAGCAGGTGATGATCATATCAAACACCCACAAGCCGCAAGCGGTCTGCTAAACGTAACGGCCACCCGGGTATTGAGCGATCAGAAGATCGACGAGCAAGTCCGCTCACACTCCTATGAATCCAACCAGTAACACTTACCGTACAGTCCGGTCTGTTCGTCTGATATGTCGCATATCTCGCCTAGGGGTGGTAAACGTCAGACCCCAGTAGCTCGATAAGTCATGCCGACTTGAGGTCCATAACATTCGTGAAACTACTGATAACTCTTACCAGTATATCACTGCAACCCTGGCCAGGGATTTCCTGTTATGGCCAGTCGAGCATGGCACAACATCAACCCCCAATACCGGGAGAGACGAATCCCCTCCTATCGCTCATTGCCTCCATGTGAATCGGGACTGTACCCAAAAACCACCTGTTTGCACGACTCAGTAGAGCCGTGGTAGGGTGGAAATCAAAGCACAGTGGGAGACACACAAGACTCTATGACGATCTCGGGTCAACAGACTAAGCTGTACCAGTGTCACCAGAGAACTGCCATCTGACGTGAGGTATAATACCATCTGGGAGTTCTCGGCGAGTCCGTTCAGTGTACCCAGTCTCCACTGAGCACCCGTATACCATCTCTGATGTCAAACACCAATGGATATGGGATCGTCCATCGCCCATCGCATGGGTCGAGAAGATACACGCTAGTCTACTCTGGAATATCGATGCCCCGTCTCGATATTCCCACGACTAGGAACAATGAAGGATGTACTCATTGACTACCCAGGCCCCACTAGTATGATCTGAATCATAGTCTTGGAAGTCGAGTACACATCCTAAGGGCTTTATCAACATGTAATCAGAGAGACAGAAGGTATACACGTTAAGATAAAGAGCAACCAGATAGCGTACTATCATGTCGAGCAAGAAAGTCCTACCTATATATGTCCCAGCATCCACTACAATATACATCCAATGTACAGTAATGGCCTCTAGGGCATACATATAACTAACATGATCATGATATTGTGTGACAATGATACTATATGAATAATGAGGTATATGTGATATTTGACCCGTACCCCGATTTTGGGATGCCGTACGATAGATTTTACCGTACGAGATATATATATGATGATTGATCTGCACTCTTGACTCGAGGATGCCGTACTATGTATTATACAGTACATGACGCTATGAGACCGGATCGCCGACTACTAGATATATCGACTCGGATGATATTTAGATTTTCTTCTCCTTCTTACCAGTTTCTTAGTTAGCATCTTAGTTGTTTAGGTAGATGCTAGACTAGGCTCGAGTCATACTTATTTTCAAAACTAACGAATCGTGAGTATTTTTAAAGACAGCCCGAGGGATACTACAGATATTTTTTTAAAGGATGTATCTTTACTCAAAAACCCCGTAGCCCCTACTTTTCTAAAAAACACGATTCATGTCATTTCAAACACTAAAACCGCATGACGCATGCATTGATACGTATAATTTTTACCACTCACTTGTTCTGTTACTTTTATGTCGTTCTCATTGCATCGCATATCTATTACATGTGTTTTCTTTAGTTATTATGAACCCCATCTGTCAGGACACCAACACCATTACCGATGATGCGTATGCCCCACGTACACTTACTTGCCGGCTCACACACATTATCATCGGTAATTGCCATGTCACGTACACTCTAGAAAACATTACTTCATTGGTATAATTTACTAGCTGGTAGTTTCAACATAGTACTAGTGTACTTGCTTTCATATGCTAGTTTAAATATTGCATTTCTTACTTAGATACTTCATGCATTTATACATTCATTCTGTTATACAATATTGTGGGACTTTATGCCGGTATTCACTGTTTATTGACTCTCAATTTTGGGATTTCGGATTTTCCATGAGATTTCTGGATTTGGGGAAAACCGCATGGACTGTATATTGTAGTGGATGCTTGGACATATATAGGGAGGACTTTATTGCTCGACATGATAGTATGCTATCTGGTTACTCTTTACCTTAACGTGTAGAATGATTGTCTCTCTGTTACATGTTGGTAAAGCCCTTAGGATATGTACTTGACTACCTGGACTATGATGCGGATCATACTAGTGGGGACAAGGTGGTCCATAAGTGCATCCTTCAAAGTCCCTAGTCGTGGGTATATCGAGACGGAGCATCGATATACCAGAGTAGACTAGCGTATACCTTCTCGACCCATACAGATGGGCGATGGATGATCCCATATCCATTGGTGTTTGACATCAGAGATGATATATGGGTGCTCAGTGGAGACTGGGTACACTGGACGGACTCGCCGAGAACTCCCAGATGGTATTATACCTTACGTCAGATGGCAGTTCTCTGGTGACACTTGTACAGGTTAGTCTGTAAACCCGAGATCGTCATAGAGTCTTGTGTGATTCCCACTGTGCTTTGATTTCCACCTTACCACGTCCAAGAGGGCATGCAAAATGGTGGTTTTTGGGTACAGTCCCGAGTCACATGGAGGCAATGAGCGATAGGAGGGGTTTCGTCTCTCCCGATATTGGGGGTTGATGTTGCGCTATGCTCGATTGGCCATAACAGGGAAGTCCCTGGCCAGGGCTGGTTTAAAGATTTACTGGTAAGTGTTACCAGTAGTTTCTCGACCCGTTATGAGCCTCATATCGGCATGACTTATCGGTTATTGGGGTCTGACGTTTACCACCCCTAGACTTGATATGCGACATATCAGACGAAGAGACCGGACTGTACGGTAGTGTCACTGCCAGGCTTTTTCAGGAGTTGGAGTGGGCTTTCTTGCTGATCTTCCGATCGCTCAATACCCGGGTAGCCGTTGCGTCCAGCTAGTACCGCTGACGGCTTGTGGGTGCTTGATATGATTATCACCTACTGCCGGTGTATTGACGAGTCTTTAGAGTCCTACATAGAGGTTTTACTGGCTCAGGAAAAACGAAATAGGAGCGCATATGAGATATGTGCGGGACCGAGAATAATACAAGTATGTGATACTGTATTCCATTCTCGCGATTTGTATCATCGGACGGTTATATGAGATATAGCTGGGTTACCGAATCAAGTGTTGATTCGATACATTGATACACTTGATACTAGTCGGTTATATGCGATATGACCGGATCGTTGAATCAAGTGTTGATTTAATGATTTAATGTATAATTATATATTTGATATATTAGTTTACAATAACTAGTATTGGTTCACTTAAGATTGATTTTCTCACTTGATGTGCACAAGTTGTATATGTGATATATTTTTGTGCACAAGATTATATCATGTTTGATGATACATGCAAACTTGGGTGTGTGTATGACTTACACCATGTTTAAGATAATGGATTAGGTTTTTATTTATTAAGTAATTCAAAATGGTGGCTTTCTTTGTTTGGGCTTGAAGCTTCATGAAGCTTTTAAGCATTTTTGACAAAATCTAACCATTTTGTTTTGCTTGAGATTTTCCTTAACCTAACCCATTAACTTAAACTAGGATTTAGTCTCTACAAAGGTTAACTCACCCATGGTTGCATTATGATAGACTTCACTTAATAATTCATTTTATTATTATTCTTTTTCTTTTTCTTCTTCTTCTTCTTCTTGAAGAAAAGGAAAAAGCTTGCTAGAAATTTTCAAGTGAAGATTAAGAGTGAGAAATCAAAATCTAAAGAGAACCCATTTCCTATCTCACCATCCTCTACTAGACTAGCACTTTAGTTTAGGGTGTTTACTTCACCAATTCTCTAGTTAGTGAAGTAGAAGCTTGAGTTCGTATCCCCTCGACGTAGATCATCTTCGGCCTCGAAGACTTCGAGCAATACCGTTGCAATTTCTCAAGGAGCCGTCCGAGAGTCCGGGAGTTGGATGATCGCAGCGATGGGACGTCGTCACGGAGTTTTGGAAGTGGAGGACCGGATCTACAAAGGTTGTAGTCCCTTTCCTTTAGAGTAAAGTTGTTTACTTGCTATATGATTCGCCTAATATTTAGTTAACGATTTTGCTTAGGGTTGTTCGGCACCTAAAAATTTTAATCCGGCATGGTCGATACCTTGTAGAGCCTTGTTAGTGTGCCTAGTAACCCTACAGTGGTATCAGAGCCTAGCTAGAGCATTAGGCGATGTGTTTACGATGTTAAAACTCCGATCGAACCCCGACATGACGAAGTAGACACCCTCTCTGTACATTTTTTAAAATCTGGGATTTTTCTAAATTAAAAATGCTTTAAAATATCAGCAGGCAATTATATGGAAAAGTGTGCAAAACGACAACGTATGGCGCCTAAAGCGCCGCGGAACCGCGGCACGAGTATGGCTTGTGCGGCGGTTCCGCGGCCATAAGGTGACGTCACCGTTTTCTTTTTGCACAGTAATGTTCCAATTTGATTTCCTGATATTTTATTGGTATTTTTATCTGACTCAAGTGTTGAGTATTTTTGGGGTTTATTTTGTATTCGTCGATTCGATCGGAAAATTTAATTTCGTAATGTTTTCCGGATATTTAGAAAGTATTACAAAGTTCGATCGGATATCAATAGCTCACTTTCTCCCGACCCGGAAAATTTCCAAGTGTTGGATTTTTCCGTTTGTTTAAGAACGTCTAGATCGTGCAAGTTACGCGATAGACCCTCTAGAAGACAACAAACCTTAACTCGATTATGTGACCGTCTCGAACTGCTTTTTGAACCTTAGGGTTTGGGACAGTACGGCGTGCCACATGTGAGGCGTTGGCTTGACCCTTCTACGGCTGGACCGTTGGTACTGTGGCGTGAAATGGATGTTTTTAAACTCCCCTCAAGTGTTGAGAACTAATTGGGAAAACTTGGGTGTTTTGATTATTCGATCGGAAAGTTTAATACTGTCTATTTATCTGAAATGTGATACAATATTTGGAATCCACAAGTAGTTATGAGATAACTAATTTGGATGTTATAAACATAGCAGTTTAGTCTCAAATGATTGGTTGCCACGGAATTTTGATGCGATCAAAAGTCCGTCGCAATCACGTAGCGTACGCAGATACTCGCCGGATAAACTTAATAGACAGCCATGCCCCAAAGCCCCGACCAAGTGACTGTAGGAGAACCCCGTCGCCGAAAGCATCCGTTCGGGTGCTTGCGGCAGCGGTGTTCCGCCTTAGTGCACTTCATCGACAGCATCCGGGGGTGCGGCCGTCTACTAAAGTTTGCGACGAGCATTCGATCAAATATCGGGAATCTTGTTGAATTGTCGGACTTGATATTGAAAAGTGTTTTCGATATCGAGACTAAAATGCGGGGTTTATAACTGTTAGGCATGCGATGTCTAAGGAGGTTGCGGATTCCAACTGTTGTAGTTTTACACCCTTTTTTTCTGCGACCGTAAGTGTAATATGTGATATCGTCGGTTTCATTGCTATATGTCAACGACAATTGGGATGCGCATATTTACTTACGTTGATGACATGTGATGTTATGTGTTGCTGGATATGTTATATTGGATCGTCGTGTTTGAATAGCCGGGGGGGTTTTTGTGAGATGAGAGTTTTTATTTTCATTCATGTAAAATTAAATGTATATAATATTCTTTTATTATGGCACTTCCGGGTTGAGTTCGTTGTCACCATTTGTATATTATTTACTTTTCCGCACTAGGATAGACCCACAAGTAACCGAGTTCTAGGGTCCAGTGGGAGACCAACTCGAGGAGTCGAGTCCGGGTCTCCTAACCCTAGAATTGGAAGGGTTGCCTGCCGCTCTCGTAAGGGTCTAGGGGTGTGGGTTTGGCTATTCATCACGACCGTGGAATCCGTGTTTTATAGAGGCTCAAAATAAAACACGGACGTCCTAGTATATCCAATGTTTCATATGTTTCTTCTGCTGCGATATCTGTGATGTGATCATGTGATGTGCTGTGATAGATACAGTATATAGTATATATGATATATTATATAGACGTTACTTGTGTTTGACACCCGCGCTAGCCCTGCCCCGCTCTGCCGTTAGTTACCTAACCTAACGGTGCACGAGGGGACATCGAGGCGAATGCGGATGGCATAAGTGTACGTCGTATTTATCTGTGATGTTTAGGTACTTAAATGATGGGACTTCATTAATGTGATTAATGAAAGAAATAAAAGAAACCTAAAAGATGTTGTGGAATCAAATTTTCAAAAACAGGTAGCTACAGTTCTTGCTTTGCATCGCTGTGTTCCTTGTAGAACATCCTGCACCTTATTCGATGAGGTAAGGGCCGAGATCCCTTCACCGGGAGTGACCCCTTTAGCAATAACTGGCTGATGCTACAACCCTCGGTTTGTCTTTTGATTGCTTCTATAGTTGTTGCTTTGCATAGTGATATTTGTGAAATATCCTGCACCTTATTCGATGAGGAAAGGGCCGACGATCCCTTCACCGAGAGTGACCCCTTTAGCAAAACTAGAAAAGCCTCAAAAACACTCCATTTTAAAATCATTTGATTCTACAACGATATCAAGTTCATTACGCAATAGGTTTTCAGAAAAACCTGTCGTAGCCCTCCGTCATTTCAGATAAGTAGTAGTTAGTATTCGTGCTGCGTTTGTTGGCCTTTGTCAAGGCGTAGTGTGCGGTAGCTGACTAGTGCTTATCTGCTTATGCATATGATGCAGATTGGGTTAGGATAGTCGTACGACCTTGTTGGCCTTTGTCAAGGGTCGTGCGGGTGGGTTTAATTCAATCAAGAAATGACGGGTTGAACTTGACTAGCATCCTATGGTTTGTTGGCCTTTGTCAAGGTCATAGGAGATTAGAGGCAAAATTATCGGGAATTTCAAGTGTTGAAATTTGCAATGAGATTGCATACCTTCTATGAGATAGTTGGATCCCGATACCCACTGCGAGTAATTGTTACTCCTGGGAGAGTTTTACACATTACAATTAGCCGATCAAGTAGGTGTCTAGAAAGGTGTCAACGGGGTTACGCCTCTGGGAAAACGAGGTTTACTTTAATTAGGTCCGTGCGAAAGCACGAGGAACCTCCCTCAAAGTACCGACACTGGCCTGGCTGAAAGATTGGCGAAGTTGTAGGGTGTAATTAATCCCGGCTAGTCTATCCTTTTAGGGTTTGAAGGAAGATTTGATAAAAACAGTAGGAGCCATCCTGATTAGATAAAATAATAACCAATCGGATCTTGCTAGAGCGCACGCAGAGTGTTTTCTTCTCTCTCTCTCCTGGTAGCGACCATGTCACGCCTTAATCAAGATAATAATACGGATGTATTGACCGAACCCGCTTGTTATACTAAGCTGGGGAACGTTGGTCCCACTCCAACTTATAAATGTTATAAGACAGAGCAGGAATTAGGGGATTACCAGAATTCCCGTGCCGCCCAAACAAAGAGAGTGCATGTTGATGCATCATCTTCGAGTGTGTTCATTACAGAGAACTATTTCTCAGTATCCTTTACGTCCTGGGTATGTGATACCGGATCAGGATCCCGCATATGTAATTTGTTACATGGGCTACAGATAGGTAGAGAACTAAGAACGGGTGATAAGTTTCATGAGATAGAAAACGGTGCAAGTGTTGCAGCCAAGTCTGTTTGTCACTATCATCCTGTATTACCAGAATACATTGATTCTGAACAAATGTTATTAGATACCGAACCTGATATACAACATCATATCAGTCTCTTTATTAGTAAAGAAAGGGTATAATTTTGTATTGTTGGATAATGTTTTGAACATTTCCTATATCAAGAGTTGATCGGTTCAGACACGTTATCTAAAAGCATTGATGTTCTAAATCAAACTACAGTTCTTAGTATACAGAACACACACAAGAGGAAGAGTTCAGAAATGAACGAATCCTTCTTGAAGTATTGTAGACTAAGCCATATCAATGTGACCCAACTAGCTGAAGTTACATATAGATGCATATTTAAATTAGTTTGAATTTACATCTTGTGAAACTTGCCAGTCATGTCACAAAGATAAGATGACCATAGCTCTGTTTAATGGAAACAGAGAAAGAGTTAGTGAACTCTTGGGATAATACATGTTGATGTATGAAGGTCTCCTGTCTACACATGCCAAGACCGGTTCTTTGTACTTCATTACATTCTCTGATGATCTCTCAAGATTCAGACATATGTTCCTGTTGAAACACAAGTCCGAACCTTTTGAGATATTCACAGAATATAAGTTAGAAGTAGAGAACCAAAACAGGTATAAGTATTATGTCCTTTGATGAGATCAGAGAGGAGAATACTTGAAAACGGGATTCCTGAACTATTCTAAAGGAGAATGAGATTCTCTCTCAGCATTACTCCTCCGTATACACCACAGCACGTCGGTGTATCGGGACGGAGCAATCACACCCTATATGATAAGGTGTGCTCTATGATGAGTACTACTGAGTTACCTATTTCCTTTTGGGAGTTATGCACTTATGAAGTTGCATACCTATTGAATAGGGTTCCGATCAAATCAGTTGCCTACCACTTCATATAAGATATAGAAAGGGAAGAGCCCATTTCTTAAGTCAGTTAAGATTTGGGGTTGTCCAGCCTATGTCTAAAAGCATAATCCGGACAAGCTTGAGGCAAAGTCAGTTCTATAGAAGTTTGTTGAATATCCCAAGCATTCGCAAGGGAATATCTTCTACCAAACCGAGGAACAAAAGATGTTTTGTTTCTCAACATGCCACCTTTGTAAAAGGGAATTTCTTGAGAAGAAATTTGTCGACATGAGGTAGAACTGGAAGAAGTTCCAGCTATACAAACTACAACAGATGATTTGGTAGAACCGAAAGATTCAATAGTAACCAACGAACCTCAGCCTCTCCGCCGATTTAGTAGGGTTCCTCACCGACCTGAGAGATACTTCGGTTTCTCTATGACAATGGGAGCGAGGAATGCATCATGAGATGATGACCCAACTAGTTTCGAGCAAGCCATCAGGAGTGGGACTCTATAAGAATGGCTGGATGCTTAGCGATCTGAGATGGGATCCTTATACACCAACAAAGTATGGACTTTGGTTGCTTTATCTGAAGGGTTAAATTCCCATCAGAAGCAAGTATATCTAGAGAAGATTACTTGGTGTACATGGAAAAGTTGAGACTTTCAAAGCTAGACTTGTTAAAGGTTTTCATCATAGACCAAGTATGGATTATGATGAAACCTTTTCTAAGTAGCTATGCTTAAGTCCATCCAGGTTCTACTTGCCACGGCTACATACCATGACTACAATATCTGGCGGTTGGGTGTCATGACTGCTTTTCTAAATAATGTTTTAGAAGAGAGAGAGTCTGTAAGTACACAGTCAGAGGGCTTCGTAGACAGTGAGAGCAGCGGAAACGTGTGCAAGATGTTTTATATGATAAAGCAGGCATCGCGGAGTTGGAACGTCTGTTTTGATGTGTCAGTCAAAGAGTTTGACATCATCAAAATGGTAGATGAACCTTGTATATACAAAAAGGTAGTAGGGAGTATGGTGGTGATCCTCATAGAGTACGTGGATGACATACTCTTGATAGGGAAGGAGTTTCCTATGCTACGCTCGGTCAATCTGCGCTTATCACAATGATTCTCCATATAGGATCAAAGTGATACCTACTAAATCCTAGGTTTTGGATCTATGAGATAGATCTAATTGGATGTTAGGATACTCACTAGATGTAGTGAGTTGGTATCAATCGATCCTGGGGAGAATCACTGGAAAGGTTCCAGGGTGATAAGGATGACTGAATGTCAGTCGCAGGTATTGTCTTTACCCTCAGTAAAGGGACGGTATGTTGGAAGAGTTCCAAGCTAAATACCGTGGCATACTAGACGATAAAGGCTGGATACATCGCTACCAAAGATGCTACCAAAGAGGAAGTCTGGGAGTATATTAGTTCATGAGATGAACTTCGTTCCTACCATTGTGTGACAATGGAGTTGTGGCTTTTGCCTAGGAACGCCCGTCCCATCAGTGATCCAAACATATTCTAAGGCAGTGTCACCTGATCATGGAGATGGTTGATCTCCAGGGGATCGAGGTTAGGAGAGCAGACTCAGAGGACAACACGGCGGATCCACTCACAAAGGCCTTTTCCCAAAGAGAGACTTTTATGGGATGGTTGAGTATGAGATACTACAACCACTGTTATTAGATGGCCCTAGTGCAAGTGGGAGATTGTTAGTTATAAGTATGCCCTAGAGGCCATTACTATACAAGTGATGTATATTGTAGTGGATGCTTGGACATATATAGGGAGGACTTTCTTGCTCGACATAATAGTATGCTATCTGGTTACTCTTTACCTTAACGTGTAGAATGATTGTCTCTCTGTTACATGTTGGTAAAGCCCTTAGGATATATACTTCACTACCTGGACTATGATGCGGATCATACTAGTGGGGACAAGGTAGTCCATAAGTGCATCCTTCAAAGTCCCTAGTCGTGGGTATATCGAGACGGGGCATCGATATACCAGAGTATACTAGCGTATACCTTCTCGACCCATACAGATGGGCGATGGATGATCCCATATCCATTGGTGTTTGACATCAGAGATGATATACGGGTGCTCAGTGGAGACTGGGTACACTGGACGGACTCGCCGAGAACTCCCAGATGGTATTATACCTTATGTCAGATGGCAGTTCTCTGGTGACACTTGTACAGGTTAGTCTGTAGACCTGAGATCGTCATAGAGTCTTGTGTGATTCCCACTGTGCTTTGATTTCCACCTTACCACGTCCAAGAGGGCGTGCAAAACGGTGGTTTTTGGGTACAGTCCCGAGTCACATGGAGGCAATGAGCGATAGGAGGGGTTTTGTCTCTCCCGGTATTGGGGGTTGATGTTGCGCTATGCTCGATTGGCCATAACAGGGAACTCCCTGGCCAGGGCTGGTTTAGAGATTTACTGGTAAGTGTTACCAGTAGTTTCTCGACCCGTTATGAGCCTCATATCGGCATGACTTATCGGTTATTGGGGTCTGACGTTTACCACCCCTAGACTTGATATGCGACATATCAGACGAAGAGACCGGACTGTACGGTAGTGTCACTGTCAGGCTTTTACAGGAGTTGGAGCGGGCTTGCTTGCTGATCTTCTGATCGCTCAATACCCGGGTAGCCGTTACGTCCAGCTAGTACTGCTGACGGCTTGTGAGTGCTTGATATGATCATCACCTACTGCCGGCGTATTGACGAGTCTTCAGAATCCTACATAGAGGTTTTACTGGCTCAGGCAAAACGAAATAGGAGCGCATATGAGATATGTGCGAGACCGAGAATAATACAAGTATGTGATACTGTATTCCATTCTCGCGATTTGTATCATCGGACGGTTATATGAGATATAGCCGGGTTACCGAATCAAGTGTTGATTTGATACATTGATACACTTGATACTAGTCGGTTATATGCGATATGACCGGATCGTTGAATCAAGTGTTGATTTAATGATTTAATGTATAATTATTAATTTGATATATTAGTTTACATTAATTAGTATTGGTTCACTTAAGATTGATTTTTTCACTTGATGTGCACAAGTTGTATATGTGATATATTTTTGTGCACAAGATTTTATCATGTTTGATGATACATGCAAACTTGGGTGTGTGTATGGCTTACACCATGTTTAAGATAATGGATTAGGTTTTTATTTATTAAGTAATTCAAAATGGTGGCTTTCTTTGTTTGGGCTTGAAGCTTCATGAAGCTTTTAAGCATCTTTGACAAAATCTAACCATTTTGTATTGCTTGAGATTTTCCTTAACCTAACCCATTAACTTAAACTAGGGTTTAGTCTCTACAAAGGTTAACTCACCCATGGTTGCATTATGATAGACTTCACTTGATAATTCATTTTATTATTATTCTTATTCTTTTTCTTCTTCTTCTTCTTCTTGAAGAAAAGGAAAAAGCTTGCTAGAAATTTTCAAGTGAAGATTAAGAGTGAGAAATCAAAATCTAAAGAGAACCCATTTCCTATCTCACCATCCTCTACTAGACTAGCACTTTAGTTTAGGGTGTTTACTTCACCAATTCTCTAGTTAGTGAAGTAAAAGCTTGAGTTCGTATTCCCTCGACGTAGATCATCTTCGGCCTCGAAGACTTCGAGCAATACCGTTGCAATTTCTCAAGGAGCCGTCCGAGAGTCCGGGAGTTGGATGATCGCAGCGATGGGACGTCGTCACGGAGCTTTAGAAGTGGAGGACCGGATCTACAAAGGTTGTAGTCCCTTTCCTTTAGAGTAAAGTTGTTTACTTGCTATATGATTCGCCTAATATTTAGTTAACGATCTTGCTTAGGGTTGTTCGGCACCTAAAAATTTTAATCCGACATGGTCGATGCCTTGTAGAGCCTTGTTAGTGTGCCTAGTAACCCTACAAATTGTAGGTACCCCCACATGGGCTTCAAGACGACGAGAATGAGCGTGGCGTCATCGACTCCAGCAAGCAAGGATCGAGGTGAGTAGATATATATATCTACGGAGGAAGTCGGGTGGATGGCGTATAGCACCCCCGCAGTTCGTAGTGTAGTATACGATATATATGTTATATATATGGTTATGTGTTGTGAATTTGGATGATTAGTAAATAAGATTTTAGATGTTCATGGGTTAGTTTAGTGTATTAAAAGCAACTTAGTTATTTTTCTTAGTCGCGAACCCTAGAATAAGGTTTACATACACGCACGCACGCACTCGCATACATTTTACTTTCTTATGCGTATATGGGGATATGTGTATATATATACACACATAGGTATGGGACTTTGTGTATATATATATAGATATATATATATATATATATATATATATATACATGGATGATGAGGATAGTATACGATATTTGGAGATGAGTCGATGAGATTGGGCATGGTGCCACGAGATCAACGATATGATTTGGTTCGTATTATGAGATACGACATGATTATTATAGCGGGTCCTTAGACGATGTGTTTTCATACAAACGCATATATATATGTAGATGGTATCAGTATGTACTAGACTTTAGATCTGTACCCCAGTTCATGATATGATGATAAGGATACCAGATAAATGTGATATTCGGCCCGTACCCAGATTGGGATGCCGTACAATGGATTTACCGTACGAGCTATATATTGATGATAGATCCGCACTCTTGACTCGAGGATATCATATTATATATTGTATCGTATGTGATACTATTGAGGCGGGATCACCGACTATTATATTTATATATATCGACTCAGATTTAGGTGGTTTCCTTACCTTTTCGATTAGTCAGTTAGTTTAGTCATGTAGTTTATTTGTAGATGTTAGACTAGACTCGAGTTATACCTATTTCAAAACTAAAGAATCGTGAGTATTTTTAAAGACAGGCCAAGGGATTCTACGGATATTTCAAAGGACGTACCTTTTCTTAAAAATACCATAGCCCTTATTTTCTAAACGCCATGATTCGTGTTATTTCAAATGGCAAAACTGTATGACTCATATATATTAATGTAAATTCTTCATTGTTGCGTTTATTATTCATTTTCCGCATATTCTTGCTAGTCGCATCGCATTGCATGCTTAAATTTGTTTTATTGTTATATTGAAACCCATGCTGTCGGACACCAGCACCATTACCGATGATGCGTATGCTCCACGTACACCTGCTTGCCGGCTCACACACATCATCATCGGTAATTTCCATGTCACGTACATATTAGAAAATACTACTTCATTAGTATAAAATGTTAGCTGATAGTTTCGACATGGTACTAGTGAGTTTGCTTTTATATGATAGCTTTGACATTGTATTTATTACTATGATTTTCATGCATATTTATATATTCATTACCATGATATTATGGGCCAGTCCGGATTGCCGGAGCCCAATATTATGAAATTCATTATTTATTTACATCGTGATTTGAGATTTCGGATTTCAATGAGATTTCTGGATTTGGAGAAACCGCAAGGATTTTATAAACTGATTATCATTTCTAAAAATAGAAAATGCGGTTTTCTCATGATATGATATGAGATATGTCCACCATGAGTTTTCTCGGCTCATGAACCATATCATACACTCGATTCAAGGAGGAGGAGGAAACGTCTGTGGGTGCATGGTGGACCCGGTGCGGTACCCCGGGGCGAGAAGGTCGCAGATGATGGCATTGAGCACTACTGACCGGTGATTTTATTGTGACGCGCCGGATATCTGGAGGATACCGACGTGGACTTTTATTTGAGGATTTGGACCAGTCCGGATAGCCGGAGCCCTAGATATTGATATTTGATGATACAGGCCAGTCCGGATAGCCGGAGCTTGAGATATTGAGATTTGATAATATAGGCCAGTCCAGATAGCCGGAGCCTGAGATATCGAGATTTGAGATTTATATTTTGTGTCGATGATTGACACTGATTTTCTGCATGATTTCATTGATGATACTTGATTTTATACAGAAATCTCATTGACATATGAAAATAGTTTCCTCATTTAGATACATTCTGTTTTCATGCTTTCATACATCATATTTATGATATGTTGCCACCTGAGGCACTGACACGAGCACATAGTATTACACTTATATATAGATGTTTACCCTTGCTACCTTATCATATTTCAGGCTTTATCATTTTGAGGATATATATTTTATGATCGTATTGACCTAGGATTGAGTCATACATACAATTTCTGCTCTGTGATGTTTTCTACTCACGAGTTGGCAACTCACCCCCGTTGTGCCACAGTTTCTTGCAGGTTTTGCCGTACAGGTTCGTTACGGTTTTGTTGGCACACTGCTCCTTTTTGGATGATTGCTTTGGTAGGTGGGTTCACTTGCATCGTGACCACCATTGTACCTTTTATTTATATTCGGTTGTATCTAGAAACTCCATCAACCAGACGGTATTATTTGATAACCTTACAAGGCCAGTTGTATATTATTTTGACCTTAGAGTCGCGTTTGTATTATTATGGTTTTCTTAATGATTTGAGTTTCCTGTTGAGTTTTGATCCTCGCCCTTCGGCGTTGTATATTATATTGCTTGCGTGGTTGTGACCATCAATTGACGAAGAGCTAGCTCCTGCTTGGGGATGACTTTATTCATATTATTCATGTTGTATCCCTTTTGGGGCCAGTATTTACAAAGGAAACTCTGCCGAAATATTCAGAAAAGACTTGAGATTTTAAAAATGCATACTTCGGCTTATGTTATTAAAACCACTTTCTTTTAAATAAGTTTTCTTCACTTCTTCCTTAAAATGGTTTAGATTTCTGGGATTTTAGCTTACTTGAA
Source organism: Agapanthus africanus (assembly GCA_030015575.1). Taxonomy (NCBI): domain Eukaryota; kingdom Viridiplantae; phylum Streptophyta; class Magnoliopsida; order Asparagales; family Amaryllidaceae; genus Agapanthus; species Agapanthus africanus. The sequence continues at coordinate 180,826,401 of CM057350.1, read as the reverse complement.
TTAGATGGGGTCCTATAGACTTCATATGATTCAAGTGCCAGTCACGTGCTATTTCGGGTCGTGACAAAGTTGGTATCAGAGCGCTAGGTTAACCTTGGTTTGATTCTATGTTTGACTATGTGAAGCTTAGGACGTTTGTATATATTCGGAACCTAGGCTTGATCTTATGGAACTTAGACTTAGTCGAGGGGGTATTAGACTCGAACTTTCGTCGTGTAGGTTGACCTTGGTTGATGGAGTAGGTGACTTAAGGAGAGTGACGTACCGTGTGTATGTTCCGCGGCATACTTACGATACGCTACTCCGCTTAAGAAGCCTCAGGATGTACATTTCCTTGCACAGCATTATATTCATTCCTGTGATCTATCCTCATCGTTATTAGTTATGGTTTTTGCTGCCACGATTACACGAGCAGAGAGAGCTATGACTAGAGTTGCGTCAGCACAAGCTCGTCACGGACGAGGACTGACTAAGGCGTGATTCCAGGGACACACGATTGCATAGAGGTGTCATTTTATTGTGTTTTCGCGCCATAGGCGGTTAATAGATCACTTTTACGAGATTTCTCGGACGTGCAGATCAGCACCAGAGGATTGGGCCATTTCTAGAGGCCAGCCAAAATGTGATGACCGTCAATGCACCGATTATTTGATGATTGAGGCACTGTTCAGCGTGTGGACAAATGAGCCAGTTGTTGCTGCGACTGACGAGATGTCGCCCAGATGTTTAAAGCTAATGCCGTACGAGTTGTACTCAGAGATATGATAGAAGATCGCTAGTCACTCAGGGAGGAATGACTAGGACATATAATTCGTTGCCTATCCCGATACGAGATCATCAGATTGATTGATTCCAGCTAGAGACGACTTCACGTAGGTACGTTGGGAGTCGAAGGAAAACGATCGAATGTCAAAAACTCATTTTCTAAGTTTAAAGTATTCGGATAAACATGCAAGTAATTCCGTGGACCCTCTAGAAGAATGAAACCCTAACTCGATATAATGACCATGAGAACGCTTTGAAACCTTAGGATTGCAGCAGTTCAGCGGTGCCATTAATGAGGCGTGGGTTTGCCCTTCTACGGCTGGTCCATAGGTACTGTAGCATGTACTAGAATACATTGTACTCAAAATTTTGAGCTCTTGGGGGATTATGGAACCTTGACAAATCGATCGAAAGTTTCGACGTCATTCGGATATCATGTGGTGGGATACATTGCTTGGGAAGCTCCAGATACGAGTATAGTCGTTGGAGCGTAGTCCATGCAGCCACGAAGAGACGAGTCCGAATCAATCGACATTAGAGAAAAGTGGAGTAAGAGGTTCGTACGAGATTTCGACAAGATGACGTTCCACTCCGCTGACATCAGAGATGTAATACGCATGCAGAGGCGTTGTACATAGATATATCTTCCAGAAGGAGTCACGATGAGTATGCAGCCGTTCCGGAACAAGAAATAGATTTAGTAAAAGGTGATAACTTCCGGGCAGTTCTGCAGAAACGAGATTTGGGGGAGACTTCGACAGAACCTTTCTGGAATACTATACGAGAAGACTTGGACCCAGGAGCGGTCATATTATGCACACCCAGCAGGCCAGAGTTCGGCATCATCGACGAGACATGTTATGAGTGACCATGATAGTTGGCCATAGATCTTTAGAGGATGTGCCAGAGCGGGACTGTTTCCACCATCTTGATTTCGGTATTTTGGGCGATTTATTTGCATGATTGAGATTTTGTGCACCACAGTTGCACTTGACTTCGATTTGATATCATTTGAGTGGTTGATTTTGATTTCATGCCTATGGCATGCATGTGATTTGACTTATGCTTTCGGCATAGTTTTCATGCACTTTATTATTTTGATTTGATTTGTGCACACTGATGCACATGATTGTGAGATTATATACCACGGTATACCTGATTTGGATTTGGATTGAGATGTGTTGTATACCGTCGATTTCGATTATGATACTCGATATTTGTTTTCGTGCACCTTGTGCACTTGGTTTGGATTCTTGCGCATACTTGACGCACTTGATGTGATTTTGGTGCACGCTAGATGCACTAAATCGGGATTCTTCGTGCATATCGGATGCACCTGATATTGTTGTCAGGCACACACCGTTGCCCTTGACAGGTGTTTTCGTGCACACCCGTTGCACTTAGATTTTGTTTCTGTGCACATGTATGGCACATTTATTGATTTCGATTTCCGTGCGCACCAAACGCACGTGGCATTCTTATGTACATTTTGGGACTGATTTCTTTTGAGCAGCATGTTTTATGATATTTACTATTTGATATAGTGACTGAGCAGGACTAGTCAAAGGACAGTACCTGAATATATTTTTGCATGTATTGATAGTTATCGAAGGGATTTCCAAAAAGGAGCTATAGTCTCAGGATTTACCTACGTGTCCGAGATGACACGAGACATTTGACAAAGGAAACCCTTCTAAATTTGTTTTCAAAACGGCGGAACGTGTATGTTAAACAAGTATATATATGTATATAGAGTTATTTTCTTACACGAAACGCCGCTACTGTGTCGTGATACGCACATCGCACAGCGATTGGAAAAGAGTTTGGCATGCATTTCTTTCAGATGTTTTGACGAATTTACCACAATGTTTACATGTATAGGTTTGATGGATATCATGTTGGTTTTCGTATTGGATCTAGACATGGGTATCTTCACCATAACTCCGATGATTGCGGGATGCTTGACGGAGTTTCGATTTTGGTTTATATACTCGTTTTTCATGTGCATGCATTGCGCTACGATGTATCTTATGTATTTATGATTTCGGAGCCCCGACGACTTGATCATTTTACTGAAATGTTTTAGTATTTGAGGGGTTTAAATTTAAATTTGGGGACCGAATTTCTTTAAGGGGGGAAGACTGTAACATTTCAGAAAAATAAAATATTATTTTTCGGAATTTTTATAATTAAATAATAAATATTATGAATATTTTAATAATGCGATATAATTAAATACCGATAAATTGGAAAATATTGGAAAATTAAATTAAATGGTGATTTTTGGAGGGATTTATGTGATTTAGGCAAATTATAATTTTTATAATTAATTATATACAAGTTTATTGCTAAACTCGATTAGATTTCACTAATCACACATTGATGAAGTTTTGTGCACATGACATGCACCATGTCATATTACACATTTTTATATTTTTCTACCATGATTTCTTTCTTCTTTTCATGCATGGTTGTAATTTAAAAGGGAGGATAAGAAAAGAAAACAAAAAGGAAAAGAAAAGAAAATACTGAACAAAGAGGCATAGGCAAGAGAGAGAGAGAGGGTGAGGGGTCAAACCATGGTATGGCTCATTGTCCCCTTCATTATTTCATCTTCATCTTTTCCCTCCTTCATTCCCATGGCATCCCACCCCCTCCTCCCTCCTCTACCTCCTCAAAACACCTACATTCCCACCTCAAAACACCATCTCTCCTTCACTAAAAATATGCACAAGCTCATTACAAGCACTTTGGACCAAGAAAGTTTGGATTTTGAAGACTTAGGACAACTTAAGAAAATTCTTGAGTTGCCAAATAAGGTACTTTCTTTACCATTAGCATAGTATTTTATTCACTTTAATATCCATGCATGTTTAGAAGTGATTAAGTGATATTTAGTGAGATTTGAAAATTCCAAGTTAGAGTTTTAAGGAGTTATTGAATTGAGATAGTTTAATTGAGCTTAGTAGTGACCTCAAACCCCCTATGGTGATTGTATATTAGGCTAAACCATAGACTTAAACCCCAAACCCCAAATCTAGAGACCCCGATATCATATTTTGTAGACTTTGGTGATGCTATATTGACATCTACTATGACCCGGGGCACCTGAAAATTTTATAGCGATCACAGTGAGTCATGCAGGCGACCTAGAAGCTACCCTGAAGACCCGAGCCCAAACCCATCAATCCAGGCCGCAGATTTATTCACTTGGGCCGCAAATTATGGCTTGGATACTTCCAAACTGGTTCGTGTTTGTTCCAGGGCTTTATCTCCAGTAAATTAGACCCTCCACATGTGCAAAATTGGCTAATTTCACCTAGGGTAAAATCTGGGACCATTTTCTTGAGTTGCTGCATTGTTTTGCGACTTTATTTTAATTTGGGATTTGGTATTTGATATTGTGTTCCGTCGTCTGATGTTTATACGTCAGGGACGGGGGGTTGTTTGGTGGTTTTGCAGGCGTAGGCTATAGGTTCTGATCTATAAGCGATTCGCATGCCGTTTTGGCTTTCATGTTCGATTCTTGATACTATATGCTGCATTGGAAATTGTAGGTACGCCCACGCAGACTTCGAGATGATGAGGATGAGCGTGGCGTCATCGACTCCAGCAAGCGAGGATCGAGGTGAGTAGATATATATCTACGGGGGAAGTCGGGTGGATGGCGTATAGCATCCCCCGCAGTTCGTAGTGTAGTATATGATATATATGTTATATATATGGTTATGTGTTGTGAAATTTGGATGATTAGTAAGTAAGATTTTAGATGTTCATGGGTTAGTTTAGTGTATTAAAAGTAACTTAGTTATTTTTCTTAGTCGCGAACCCTAGAATAAGGTTTACATACACGCGCGCACACACACTCGCATACATTATACTTTTTTGTGCGTATATTGGGATATGTGTATATATATACACATAGGTATGGGACTATGTATATATATATACGTATACATATACATGGATGATAAGGATAGTATACGATATTTGGAGATGAGTCGATGAGATTGGGCATGGTGCCACGAGATCAGCGATATGATTTGGTTCGTATTTTGAGATACGACATGATTATTATAGCAGGTCCTTAGGCGATGTGTTTTCATACAAACGCATATATATATGTAGATGGTATCAGTATGTACTAGACTTTAGATCTGTACCCCAGTTCATGATATGATGATAAGGATACCAGATAAATGATGAGATAAATGTGATATTCGACCCGTACCAAGATTGGGATGCCGTACGATGGATTTACCGTACGAGCTATATATTAATGATAGATCCGTACTCTTGAGTCGAGGATGTCATATTATATATTGTATCGTATGTGATACTATTGAGGCAGGATCACCGACTATTATATTTATATATATCTACTCAGATTTAGGTGGTTTCCTTACCTTTTCGATTAGTCTGTTAGTTTAGTCCTGTAGTTTATTTGTAGATATTAGACTAGACTCGAGTTATACCTATTTCAAAACTAACGAATCGTGAGTATTTTTAAAGACAGGCCAAGGGATTCTACGGATATTTCAAAGGACGTGCCTTTTTCTTAAAAACACCGTAGCCCTTATTTTCTAAACACCACGATTCGTGTTATTTCAAATGGCAAAACTGTATGACTCATATATGTTAATGTAGATGCTTCATTGTTGCGTTTATTATTCATTTTCCGCATATTCTTGCTAGTCACATCGCATTGCATGCTTAAATGTGTTTTATTGTTATATTGAAACCCATGCTGTCACGACACCAGCACCATTACCGATGATGCGTATGCTCCACGTACACCTGCTTGCCGGCTCACACACATCATCATCGGTAATTGCCATGTCACGTACACATTAGAAAATACTATTTCATTAGTATAAAATGTTAGCTGATAGTTTCGATATGGTACTAGTGAGCTTGCTTTTATATGATAGCTTAGACATTGCATTTATTACTGTGATTTTCATGCATATTTATATATTCATTGCCATGACATTATGGGCCAGTCCGGATTGCCGGAGCCGAATATTATGAAATTCATTATTTATTTACATCTTGATTTGAGATTTCGGATTTCCATGAGATTTCTGGATTTGGAGAAACCGTAAGGATTTTATAAACTGATTATCATTTCTAAAAATAGAAAATGTGGTTTTCTCATGATATGATATGAGATATGTCCACCATGAGTTTTCTTGGCTCTTGAGAGATATCATACACCCGATTCGAGGAGGAGGAGGAAACGTCTGTGGGTGCATGGTGGACCCGGTGTGGTACCCCTGGACGAGAAGGTCGCAGATGATGGCGTTGAGCCTGAGACAGGGGAGCACTACTGACCGGTGATTTTATTGTGACGCACCGGATATCCGTAGGATACCAACGTGATCTTTTATTTGAGGATTTGGGCCAGTCCGGATAGCCGGAGCCCTAGATATTGATATTTGATGATACAGGCCAGTCTGGATAGCCGGAGCTTGAGATATTGAGATTTGATGATATAGGCCAGTCCGGATAGCCAGAGCCTGAGATATCGAGATTTAAGATTTATATTTTGTGTCGATGATTGACACTGATTTTCTGCATGATTTCATTGATGATTCTTGATTTTATACAGAAATCTCACTGACATAAGAAAACAGTTTCCACATTTAGATGCATTCTGTTTTCATGCTTTCATACATCATATTTATGATATGTTTCCACCTGAGGCACTGACACGAGCACATGGTATTACACTTATGTATAGATGTTTACCCTTGCCACCTTATCATGCTTCAGGCTTTATCATTTTTAGGATATATATTTTATGATCGTATTGACCTAGGATTGAGTCATACATACGATTTCTGCTCTGTAATGTTTTCTACTCACGAGTTGGCAACTCACCCCCGTTGTGCCACAGCTTCTTGCAGGTTTTGCCGCACAGGTTCGTTGCGGTTTTGCTGGCACACTGCTCCTTTTCGGGTGATTGCTTTGGTAGGTGGGTTCACTTGCATCGTGACCACCATTGTACCTTTTATTTATATTCAGTTGTATCTAGAAACTCCATCAACCAGACTGTATTATTTGATAACCTTAGAAGACCAGCTGTATATTATTTCGACCTTAGAGTCGCGCTTGTATTATTATGGTTTTCTTGATGATTTGAGTTTCCTGTTGAGTTTTGATTCTCGCCCTTCGGCGTTGTATATTATATTGCTTACGTGGTTGTGACCGTCAATTGACGAAGAGCTAGCTCCAGCTTGAGGATGCCTTTATTCATATTATTCATGTTGTATCCCTTTTGGAGCCAGTATTTACAAAGGAAACTCTGCCGAAATTTTCAGAAAAAACTTGAGATTTTAAAAATGCATACTTCGGCTTATGTTATTAAAACCACTTTCTTTTAAATAAGTTTTCTTCACTTCTTCCTTAAAATGGTTTAGATTTCTGGGATTTTGGCTTATTTGAATTAGATTGGGTCCTATAGACTTCATATGATTCAAGTGCCAGTCACGTATCATTTCTGGTCGTGACAGAACCCTACTGAGCCTGAATGTGACAATCTCCGTACAGTCCAATCTCTTCGTCTGAGAGTATCGCATACTGAGTCTAGGGGGTGGAAACGTCAGACCCTTAATAACCCGATAAGTCATGTTGGAGTCATGCTCATCACCAACCAAGAAACTACTAAACTCATATCAGTAAATCTCATCTACCGTGTCCATGGATTTGAGGTGATAGCCTACCGAACACAGCACGACATCGACTCCTAATACCAAGAGAGACGAATCCCCGACAATCGCTCACTGTCTCCATGTGGCTCGAGACTGTACCCAACTAAAACCTATTTGCACGATTCATTTGAGCCGTGGTAGGGTAGTAATCAAAGTACAGTGGGAACTCACATGAGACAAATGACGATATCAGGTCAAAAGACTAACCTGTACTAATGCCACTCGAGAACTTCCATCTATCGATGGATATAATACCATTTAGAAGTTCTCGGCGAGTCCGTCCAGTGTACTCACCTCCAGTGAGCACCTGTAGGTGACATAACACTAATGGCTTGTGAGACCGGACACTGCCCCTCGTCGGGGTCTCGAAACGTATACACTAGTCTACTCCGGAATATCGATGCCCAATCTCGATACTCCCACGACTAGAGACATTTAAGGATGTGCTTATAGATTACCCATCTCTCACTTATATGATCGCCATCATAATGCTGGTAGTCAAGCAAGAATCCGACGGGCTTCATCATTATCTATTAGCGACACGTAATAACAAGTAAAATGTGTACACATCAATGATAAAGACAAACCAGATAGCATACTATCATCTCGAGTAAGATTATTCTACCTGTATAGATCCTCCCTCAATTATCATAATCGCGTGCCTGCAATTACAATAATTTCCTTGAGGACAGTATATCCAACATGAAGCTCATCACCCATTGAGAAACTACTAATATCACATCAGTAAATCTCATTCTCCTTGGCCAATGATTTCTGGTGATGACTGACCCAACACAGCGCGACATCGAATCCCAATACCTGGAGAGATGAATCCCTAACGATTGTTCACTGCCTTCATGTGGCACGGGAATTCACCCAACTAAAACCTGTTTGCATGACTCCTTTAAGCCGTAGTAGGGTAGTAATCTAAGTACAGTGGGAACTCATACGAGACAAATGAAAATCTCAAGTTAAAGGACTAATCTGTACTCATGCCATAAGAGAACTTCCATCTGACGATAAGTATAATACCATCTAGAAGTTCTCGGCGGGTCCGTCTGGTGTACTCACCTCCAGTGAGCACTTGTACAGTATCTTAGGTAATTCAACACCAATGGCTTGTGAGACCGGCCACCACCCCTCGTCGGGGTCTCGAAAAATATACACTAGTCTACTCCGGATTATCGATGCCCAGTCTTGATACTCCTTCGACGAGAGACATTTAAGGATGTGCTTATGGACCTCCCGGCTCCCACGTATATGATCGCCATCATAATGCTGGTAATCAAGCAATAATCTTACGGGCTTTATCAAAACATATACATATAATGATAAAGACAAACCAGATAGCATACTATCATCTCGAGTAAGAATGTTCTACCTGTATAGGTCCTTGTTCAATTATCATAATTGCCTACCTGCAAGTACAATAATTGCCTTGAGGGCACTATATCCATCACCCTTATATCTGTTACCTGGCTTCGTGATCAGTATATCTTGAGCTCGTTTCTCGACACAGTTTTACTGCGACAATCATGTTCTTGAGCATGTCTAATTGACTTAGCAAGAATAGACTGCTAGGAGCGTGAAATTCTTTGTTTTTGTGATTTTGTGAATGCTTGTTGATATGGGTGATACATAGTTCAATTCGATTCTTCATGATCTGTATTCTTTTGTTTATACACATACCCAATTCTTTAGTTCAAACTGTCAAGATTCTTTCCACATTCTTGAAAACTGTCCTTTCTTAGAGTGTAACCAACCGTACCAAAATGTTGATATTCATCCACACCCTAACACTCTTGAACTCAATCCCAATTCAAACATAGAGCAATTGATTGAAAACTTAGAGAAAGAGCTCAACAAGATGACTGCTTTAGCATCGCTACCATCACAACCCTCCTTCCTGAAACAATTGACACATCAATAGGGTATGATAGTGAGATGGATGCTAAGTTGACCGCTTTAGAGAAAGATTTAGAAGTGGTGATTGCAGTCGAGAATCAAACACTTTCGACGCTAGCCATGTTCATATAACAATCTGATCAATTATTTCACACTCAATCTCAATCATTAGCTAGAATCGACAAACAAGTGAAATATTTAGCTGCACGGACTCTAAAGAGTGAACACGGTCAATTTAAAACCAATAATACCAATATCTGTCAGCTAGGAAGTCAACTGAGTAAGATAAATAATCAAACAAATTTTGATGATTTCATAGCTGATGATGAAGATATAATTGACTTGACTGAGTGTTATAAGGAAAAGAAAGAAAACCCTCCGAGTCAGTCCGACACTAACCTTCAGGTATCAATTAGGACCCCTATCACTTGTGGTCTTGAGGATAAGTTAACTAATAAACTAATTGAAGATGAGATTCTTGCACCGACTGATTATATCGATAAAATTTGAGAGGATGAAACTTGTGAATTTGACGGGTGTGGTTTCGATATAGTGTTCAACGAGATTCACAGTCAGGAACCCATGACTCTAGTATTACCGAATGATATAGTTTTTTATGAAACTTTAAAATGGGAACATACATTCCTAGATGACATCAACCTATCCATAAGTCAGTATGTTGAGGGATAACTTGAATTGGGAGGTGTGTGCAGAGGAGTATAGGGAAAAAGTCAACTTTGATACACATTCTTTCATGCCAAGTTTTGAGTGGATATTTGCGGATGAGCTTAATATTCTTGGTGAGTTTGAGTCACGATAACTTTGGGAACATCCTAGGGACCTCTATTTTGCTAAATTTTTTGAGGATGAACTCCAGTTTTTAAATGAACTTGATCTCAAAAATCAACGTGTGCTTCTTGAAAGTAAAATTCATCCGGGCAACAATTCTTTGACTCCTTCAAAACTTCGTCTTCATCTTCAACATTTTCTGATCCCTCCATTCACACACCTTTTCCCAGTACTAACATCTAACCATACCACTAACATTTTCATTTTCTTTTTTGTATACTATTTCTTTTACCAGCTCCGGTCTTATATTGACAAAAAATTTGAATGGCTGGACTAATTTCTGGACTGACGCAATCCCTTAACTTGTACATACTGTAATTATCTCTTAGATTTCCTTTCTTTGTGAATAAAAACTCACCCTAGATATCTAAGTCTAGCAACTGGAGACGGGAGCAACGATGAAGACATCATAAATCTCAGATTTGGGGGTGAGCACTCTGTTTGCTTTTTGTTGCATCATATGTAAATTCTGTATTGCATATGCATATATATATATATATATATATATATATATATATATATATATATAATAAAAAACCCACAAAAATTTTTTTAAAAATTCAAAACATTAAAACGTTGTCGTCAAGTTAGCTAGTAAAGAAATTTAGACTCAAAATCTGACTGTTTAGTTTGATAAGATAGAAACAACTATATCCTATTTTTAGAAATTGAAAACCCTAAAAATAACCCTCCTTTGAATTTAACCATAGCTAATATACGTTTTTGTATCACACTACACATGTCGTAAGTTTTGAGAATTAGATGACAAGTTTGAAATTTCTTTAAATTTTTATAAAATTGATAAACTTCTTTAGGATCAAATAGATTTGTTCTGAAATAAGTAATATCAAAAATAGTTTATAAAGTAAAGTGGATATGAAAGGATATTATTGAAAGTTTTAATGGAGACTAAAGTCTAAAAAATAACCCATCTAGAACTTGGTTGGAGTGATTACATACCTTATCCACACGAACACATCTTTGGAATGAAAAGAAAAACTGGCAATAACTCTGTTTGCTCTGCTTTTTGAATATTTTAATGCATAAAAATGAGTCTTTTGTTTTGTTGCCTTGGTGACTTGGGCAGTTAAGTTCTAGGGGTGTCTCTACACCTAATGCCTTAAAACCATCTGGTTTGGGAGTCATTGACCCAAAATTCGCTAAGTCTGTAATTGCCAAATAAAATAAGTAAAGCAAGTATTCTCTCCGAGTTAAAATTCCTCGCGGTTCTTTGTTGGAGAATAATCTTGCATGTGACGAATTTCGATTATAACAGTTTTTTAGTAGAGATGTGAAAGTTGATTTGAAAGATTATAAGACTTTTTGCATGATAACGAAGGTGTGTATGAACAAAAATAGGTAAAAAGTAGGAGTGAAGAATAAAACTTAGTTTTCTATTAAAAATGATAGAAATTCTGATTTGAGACTTAATTGGAGAATAAAACTTAAGAAAATCTTAAGTCTTTTCAGACTCGCTTGTTCCTTTTTAAAGTTTTTCTTGGTCCATATTTGTGACATGATGACTCTAATCGAAGTTTTTAAAACATATCGACACTATTTGCACAATCACGTAAAGACGTATATAAAATTATGTTAAATGAGATGTGATGAGTGAAAAATAAGGGTAAGGCGTTTCTGACTTAGGGTAATAGAACTTCTAGCATTGATACTAAACCTTAGGATTTGAATCAATAGTTACCTCACCAAATTAGCTTGACGGGATTTTGTGGATGTAATCTGCTGAAAATCCTCAGGAGACAAAACTCCTCCTTCTGGGGACATCTAGAGGTTAAACAGCTTGTTGCATATGTTCAGTACAATCGCGTTTCCTGTGAAAGTGAGCTTAAGATTTTTTTTTGGCTCGGGATAAGCAAAAGATAGGTTTGGGGGTATTTGTTTGGCACGATTAAATTGTATTTTAATACCGCTCATTTCCTATCATTTTTTCAATAAACAATGCTATTTTATTCGTGTCTGCTCATTAGTATAGATTACAGGTATACAGCTGAAAAACATGAACAGAAACGATGGTTTTCAGCCGGAACTGCAAACGGGACGAAAAAATGATCAAGTTCTGTCACGCCCCGCTTCCTAGTATACGGGCAGAGGATGCGACAAGGCCGCAACGTATTTACTGTGAAGTAAATACGCTAAGCGTATCTAAGCAATATAAAAGTAAAATCACAAAAGACAAGATATAATAAAACAGCAACTTTATTTATTCACATTCTTTCTGTACAATACATGGAAAGTAAATACAACTGAAATAAAGCAACGCCTAAACAATGGCAGAAATGAAAAGTACTGAAATGGAAAGTGTACAATGAACTAGAGCTCGGGGTCTTCACTGAATTGGTCCAAGTCTTCACTCGTGGGCTCGATCTCTGACGTATCCAGATCACCTGACGCAAAGAAAAAAGAAAGAGAATGTCGTCAGCGAACAGATCGCTCGGTAAGCCCCAAAGATAAGGGAGAAATAGAATAGACAGAATAAGAAGGTAGCTTTTAAAGTTGTGTTATCTTGTTATAATGTGGTGTTAACGCTGTTGTTTGTAGCTTGGTACAAAAGGATGCCAGTGTATACGAGAGGGTCTCTATATGCTAGAGATCAGGGCAAACGGAATATAGAGTACAAGGCTCCGTTAGAAAGCCCGGACCAACGGCAATTGGATACGGTTAGGTGTCTTAAATCTTGCAGTCTCGTGCCACTTTAACACCTTCCGTACCAGTCTACCCCTTAAACCCCGTGTTATCTTGATTGTATTGTTGTATTGTATTGCAACTTGAATTGTCTTGTAATATAGATTGTATAATTGGATGACTTGCCAAAACCATAATATCAGTAAATAGATGTAACTGGAGAATCATGTATGTAACTGGAGAATCATGTAAATGGAAGTATATCCATGGTTCGGTTCGGTCAATATAGATGAATGGATTCATGTTGAATTGTAATGTTGTAGATTGCAGATTGCAGATTGTAGATTGTAAATTGTAGATTGTACTTGAATCATATTCAAGTCAGTTTATTAATGAGACTCAATCTGAGTCAGTCAATTAGAAAAGTAAATTGAAGTCCTTAGGGTTTTGATGTTATCGGTAACCGCTGCACATGGGCGGCAGGATTTGTGTCTTTTTCAAAGACGATTACCGTATTGATAACACCGTAGTTAATTTTCTACCTTAAGTAAGCAAGCACCCACTTCTCCGACTCTCTGAGGCTTAAGAGATTAGTCCCGCTTAAACCTATGTTTACTAGGGTCCTTAGGGTAATTTATAGAACTTGAGGGGGTTTTATGTAAAAATAATTTTTATATAATTTTCAAATACACCCCAAGTATTTATTTATCGTCTTTAGAGTTGTAATAATTGTAGATTTTATACATGTGGCATTTCTAGTGAGAATAACCTAATTTTCATAATACATGGTATTTAATGTAAACTTGTATGGAATTCATGATATTTTAATATAAAATGACTCTTGTGATTTTAGAAAAAATTGGAATATTTAGATTATCACAAAAATAGATATTTTAATGTTACATATACATACATATATATATATATATATTAATATATATTATCTTTCTAGAAATCTCATTTTCTTAAGATTTTGTATTTTATAAATCTTTCGAGACCGAATGCCCCTTGCGGGGGTCTGAATCTCGCACTACTAAGCCTGAGGATGTGCTATAATCCGCACCATCCCGAACGGGTTCCCCAAATTGGGTTATAGCGGCGCTTTGCAAAGATTTGTGTAAAATACTAAATCTTGTAAAATTGGTTTTATTAGTAAAGGGTATTTATATGTAAAGCTTCGTTTCTCGTATTCTATGTTCCCAAAAAGTATTATGCCATGCTTCATATGAGTGTTGTGAGGAGATAGGTCATTACCTCGTGATCTACTTAAAGGTATAGCAAGTTTGTGATGTTTAAATGTCAAAAATGAAACTATATGATATTTTAATGAAAAAGTACGGTAAAATGGAAATAACAATTTCTTTTGATATGGAACTTGTTCAATATGATTAATTAGTATTTAATAGTCAATATGTAATGGTTTTAGCATAATTTTATTAAAGAAAAGGGAGGTTTTAGGAAGAAACCGAATCGGAAATTGGATTTGTTCCGATTCCGTCGGGTTTTAGAATTTCGTATTTTCAGAAAGAGTAAAGAAGGAGGAAGGTGGGAATTACGGGTTAACAAGAAAGAGGGAGGATAGAGGTAGAGAGGGGAATTGCCGGTGCGTCGTTTCGTCGCCGGAAACTCCTCATATCGCCGTCGGAATTTCGCCGGAATTTCGCCCCTTTGCTCACTTCAAATGCACACTAGGGTTTCTAGGAATTTCTTAAGAGTTGGTTTAGAATTTTGGTATGAGGGGGTAGTGTTTATGGGTGGAATTTATAGGGTTAGGCTAGGGTTTAGGGTAGGTGAAAGGTTAAAATGAAAAATGTGATAAATTGTATTAAAATGTAATAAAAGTGGAGTAATTAGGGTTTTAAAAGAGCTCTGGAAATGTTCTGAGGAAATAAATTATACAGGTGTGTAGGGAATGTGAAAAGACACAATTTTCATGTTGGGGTCATCGCCGGAATCGGCCGACTCGGCCGTGACTCGGTCGGAGGCCTGAGTCGGCCGAGTCGAGGCCGAGTTGGCCGATTTACGACCGAGTCAAGCGGCCGGAATCCCCCCTGACAGTTCATCTATCCTCTGGCAATGTTACATTTTTGAGTGTAGTGGGGTTTTTGTGAGATATGCACGTGTAAACCCTTGGTATTCTAAAGGTTTAAAAAAAATCAATATTAAAAATAATGTAGGGTATGGGCTTTGAACTCTGGTGGCTTGGTTCAGCAATGCAAGGTATTACCAATGAGCCACAAGCTCCTTCTTGCTATTAATTAGCAAAACAAGTATTTAACTTGTGCTCAGGCAAAAGTACCCCTTTCTTTAAATTTTGAAAAATTTGCACAGAAAGTTGTGCAGGGAATTTGGGGTTGTTACATTCTACCCTCCTTATAAAAAATTCGTCCTCGAAATTTGTAAAAGGAAAGTGTAACAGAATAAAGGAAAGTTTGGTGATTGTAGTACTGATTGTGCATGAAAATATTTAGAAGAAAGAAAAATTGCAAAAAGTTTTGGTCAAAGTTGAAAGGAATGTGAGGGAGTTACCTGGGTTACCTTGGTTCACATTCTCAGGTTCTATGGCTGCTAAGGTGGAGGCTTGGCGTCTCGACACATTTTTCTGTGTATGCCGGTACATTGATGCCTGACTAAGTAGAGGTGGTCCATATGGAGGTGGTGTTGGGAGTGCAAGACTAGGTGCAGGAATCTGGATAGCTGGCTACTGCGGGTAGATGGTGGGTATGTGAGCTGAGTTGTGTCTATAAGGACATGTTTCAATTCTGTGACTGGACGCGCCACAAACTAGACACAGGCCGTTTGCGCGCCTACAGTCCTTCCATAAGTGTCCCTTTCTTCTGCAGTAGTAGCAGAAATCTGGACTCGACTGGTTATTGATTTCTTTAGTTCTCCTGGTTCCGAACGACGGCTTGGAAGGGGCTCCTCCTGCTATTTGAGTTGCAGGGCGTTTCAAACTGGCAGATTGAGGTCTGCCCCTCGCTTTTATAACTGCCTCATAACTGCGGGCAGCTTCCAGAGCATCTTCATGAGTCGGAAATTTCCCTGTGGCTAGTGCAGCCTGGATTTCCATGTCCAAACCTTGTTGAAATCGACGGGCTCTGATCTCGTCCGTCGGTATCAAGTGTGCCGCGAATCTGTTTAAAGGATTGTGTTAGCTGTGTAGTATGTGATATTTAAAAAATTTGAAATATTATGACATATCTTACCGACTGAGCATGGTGAACTCAGCGTCATACTCATCTACCAACTTGATCCACATAGAACCTTATTGTAGATGAATAAATTGATGTTCCATGTCGAACCTGGCAGTCACAGGGAAGTACTTCGCGTTGAACTTATCGCGACAAGTCTTCCATTCAATGGGCTGATCAAGATGGCTTTCTTCCGCCTTCCACCAGTTCCGTGCATTGTCCGTGAGCTGTAATTTTGCCACACGAACCCAAGCTATTTCTGGCGCTTGTGCTGCTGCCAGATCATC
Source organism: Agapanthus africanus (assembly GCA_030015575.1). NCBI lineage: Eukaryota > Viridiplantae > Streptophyta > Magnoliopsida > Asparagales > Amaryllidaceae > Agapanthus > Agapanthus africanus. The sequence continues at coordinate 180,810,051 of CM057350.1, read as the reverse complement.
TTCTATACTTTATGCCCATTCTTCAGCTTCTAGTGGGCTTCCCTTTCCGGAGAACTTTTTGGGATATAAAACTCTAAATTGCTTTACCCCAGGTGCTTCAGTCTCGGGACGGTTCAAGAGCTGCTGCTGTCCCTCTAAGAGGCTGCGGATCGCCTCAAGCAGAACCGTTTGCTCGGTGGGTGGAGCAGGAATAGTAGGTACGATTGGTAGTGGTGGTGGAGTGTTGTTGAAGTTGGTGCTGGTGTTGTTTGGTGAATCCATAATCTTGAATGAAAAATTTAGGTTGGACAGATTCAAAGTATATGATTCAAGAAATATGAAATTATAAGATTCAAGGAATATGAATTGTAAAGAATGTTTTAGTTGCTGATTCTTGTGTTATATTGCTTAGGTTTGTTCACGCAGAACAGAACTGCATGGTAGGGTTTCATACAGCTCTGACCTGCATGGGCCACTAACAAAACCTGTCACGCCCCGCTTCCCAGTATACGGGCAGAGGACACGACGAGGCCGCTACGTATTTACTGTGAAGTAAATACGCTAAGCGTATCTAAGCAATATAAAAGTAAAATCACAAGAGACAAGATATAATAAAACAGCAACTTTATTTATTCACATTGTTTCTGTACAATACATGGAAAGTAAATACAACTGAAATAAAGCAATGCCTAAACAATCGCAGAAATGAAAAGTACTGAAATGGAAAGTGTACAATGAACTAGAGCTCGGGGTCTTCACTGAATTGGTCCAAGTCTTCACTCGTGGGCTCGATCTCTGACGTGTCCAGATCACCTGACGACATTCAAAGAAGAAAGAAAGAGAATGTCATCAGCGAACAGATCGCTCGGTAAGTCCCAAAAATAAGGGAGAAATAGAATAGACAGAATAAGAAGATAGCTTTTAAAGTTGTATTATCTTGTTATAATGTGGTGTTAACGCTGTTGTTTGTAACTTGGTACAGAAGGATGCCAGTGTATACGAGAAGGGTCTCTATATGCTAGAGACCAGGGCAAACGGAATATAGAGTACAAGGATCCGTTAGAAAGCCCGGAACAACGGCAATTGGATACGGTTAGGTGTCTTAAATCTTGCAGTCTCGTGCCACTTTTAACACCTTCCGTACCAGTCTACCCCTTAAACCCCGTATTATCTTGATTGTATTGTTGTATTGTATTGCAGCTTGAATTGTCTTGTAATATAGATTGTATAATTGGATGACTTGCCGAAACCATGATATCAGTAAATGGATGTAACTGGAGAATCATGGATGTAACTGGAGAATCACGTAAATGGACGTATATCCATGGTTCGGTTCGGTCAATATAGATTGAATGGATTCATGTTGAATTGTAATATTGTAGATTGCAGATTTTAGATTGTACTTGAATCATATTCAAGTCAATATATTAATGAGACTCAATCTGAGTCAGTCAATTAGAAAAGTAAATTGAAGTCCTGAGGGTTTTGATGTTATCGGTAACCGCTGCACATGGGCGGCAGGATTTGTGTCTTTTTCAAAGACGATTACCGTATTGATAACACCGTTGTTAATTTTCTACCTTAAATAAGCAAGCACCCACTTCTCCAGCTCTCTGAGGCTCAAGAGATTGGTCCCACTTAAACCTATGTTTACTAGGATCCTCAGGGTAATTTATAGAGCTTGAGGGGGTTTTAAGTAAAAATAATTTTTATATAATTTTCAAAATACACCACAAGTGTTTATTTATCGTCTTTAGACTTGTAATAATTATAGATTTTATACATGTGACATTTCTAATGAGAATAACCTAATTTTCATAATACAGGGTATTTAATGTAAACTTATATGGAATTCATGGTATTTTAATGTAAAGTGACTCTTGTGATTTTAGAAAAAGTTGGAATATTTAGATTATCATAAAAATAAATATTTTAATGTTACATATATATATATATATATATATATATATATTTATATAAAAATAATTTTTAATATATATTATCTTTCTAGAAATCTCATTTTCTTAAGATTTTGTATTTTATAAATCTTTCGAGACCGATTGCCCCTTGCGGGGGTCTGAATCTCGCACTACTAAGCCTGAGGATGTGCGATAATCCGCACCATCCCGAACGGGTTCCCCAAATTGGGTTGTAGTGGTGCTTTGCAAAGATTTGTGTAAAATACTAAATCTTGTAAAAATGGTTTTATTAGTAAAGGGTATTTATATGTAAAGGTTCGTTTCCCGTATTTTATGTTCCCAAAAATTATTGTGTTATGCTTCATAGGAGTGTTGTGAGGAGGTAGGTCATTATCTCGTGATCTACTTAAAGGTATAGCAAATTTGTGATGTTTAAATGTCGAAAATGAAACTATATGGTATTTTAATGAAAAAGTACGGTAAAATGGAAATAGCAATTTCTTTTGATATGGAACTTGTTCAATATAATTAGTTAGTGTTTAATAGTCAATATGTAATGGTTTTAGCATAATTGTATTAAAGAAAAGTGAGGTTTTAGGAAGAAACCAAATCGGAAATCGGATTTGTTCCGATTCTGTCGGGTTTTAGAATTTCGTATTTTCAGAAAGAGTAAAGAAGGGGGAAGGTGGGACTTACGGGTTAACAAGAAAGAGGGAGGATAGAGGTAGAGAGGGGAATCGTCGGTACATCGTTTCGTCGCCAGAAACTCCTCGTATCGCCGTCGGAAGTTCGCTGGAATTTCGCCCATTTGCTCACTTCAAATGCACACTAGGGTTTCTAGGAATTTCTTGAGACTTGGCTCAGAATTTTGGTGTGAGGGGGTGATATTTATAGGGTTTAGGATAGGTGAAAGGTTAAAATGAAAAATGTGATAAATTGTATTAAAATGTAATAAAAGTGAAGTAATTGGGGTTTTAAAAGAGCTCTGGAAATGTTCTGAGGAAATAAATTATACAGGTGTGTAGGGAATGTGAAAAGACACAATTTTCATGTTGGGGTCGTCGCCGGAATCGGCCGACTCAGCCGTGACTCGGTCGGAGGCCTGAGTCGGCCGAGTCGAGGCCGAGTTGGCCGATTTCCGGCCGAGTCAGGCGGCCGGAATCCCCCCCCCCCGACGGTCCATCTATCCTCTGGAAATGTTTCATTTTTTGGTGTAGTGGGGTTTTTGTGAGATATGCACGTGTAAACCCTTGGTATTCTAAAGGTTTAAAAAAATCAATATTAAAAATAATGTGGGGTATAGGCTTTGAACTCTGGTGGCTTGGTATTCAGTTGATAAAACTGCACTTTTAATATGACATTTTTCCTACTATTTCTATATAAAAAAGGTGTTTATTATAATATATGACACATATGAGGGTTTATCTGTAAAAATACTATTTTCATGTGTTTATATATTATAATTAATATTATGAAGGAAAAAGTAAACATATAATATCCATGCAACATTTGGCCCATTTAATATGCTTACCTTATTAAATACTTTGACCAATTCTCTTAAAACTAAAATATCATGACAGATGGTTAAAGATAATATCTCAATAAAAACAAATTCTACTAACATTATTTATTGAGATAATTGTGCAGAAATTATTTCAGGACTGGAATCGAGGAAATCCGAGTTATCGAGATCAAATCTGCCGATATAGTAAAGTAAATTGAAGAAATCAATTCTGGCAGAGACGTAGAGAAGATTTTCAGATTCCAGATACCAAAATAGTCTACATGTGTCACTAGAAGAAGCCTCAAGAGAAACGAACCCACGATCCTCCTAATCCACCGCGGATCCGCGGCCAAACCCACCATTACGCCGCGGTTCCGCCGCACTTCTGAGGAATTAGGGCCCTGGATTTTCTGGTTGGTATCCTAACAACTAGTTACCATATATGGAAAGTCACCATATTAGGAAAGTTACCATATATGGAAAGTTACCATATATGAAAAGTCACCATATTAGGAAAGTCACCATATATGGAAAGTCACCATATTAAGAAGTCACCATATATGGTAACTAGGTTTTCTTCTTTGAGAGCTATATAGAGAACCAAGGGCTAAAGTTAGAAGGCATCAAGCTGAAGAGATCACGAAGTCCACGACAGGCTCATGCATCCAGGCTGATCATCAACGGTTTATCTACCTCCTTAGAAGAGATCGAGAAGAAAACTAGCATTTTGTAATCATTTTCTAAGGGAACAAAGTGTAAATAAATTTTGTTGATTAATAAAGGTAGTTGTTTTCTTATTCTATCTCTTTTTAGTTTTAATATGATTTCCCTCTCCATCTCTTCTTCTCCCAACATGCGCGAGTAATTCTTCGCTTGTTAGGGTTCATAGGATTAGGATAGGTTAATGGATGATAAAGACCCTTAAACTCTTCTTAAGTCCTATAAAGTTTATAAATTTTATCAAAAGAATAGTTAACATCCTAATTGGGCGTTCTATCAATTCATTGATAATCACGACCACGATCAGAGATTAGATTAACAATTGTTTTGGTAAAGGCTGGATATGAACGGAGTTCCATGTCGAGATAGGGGTTAAGAGTGGGAACCCTTTTCCCTCCAGAAAGCCTAATCTACATGCATCACTGTCGTTCTAGTTTTAAATTTATTAAAGGATAAAAAGAGTAATCTTTAATTAATCATCCATAACTACTAAATCCCAATGAACCTTACAAGCCCCCTTTTTAATATTAAACTTACCTCCGTAGTTAATCTAGATCTATATTTTGCATCCGTGTTTAACATAGATCTAGATCCTACAACCATTCTTCACCATTATTTATTCTTCCTCCTTTCCTAATCAACACGCCTAAAGTAAGACTAAAAGGTTCAACGTTTCCCTGAGGACGACCCGTACTCATCTCGGTCTAGCTACACGCGACACCGTTATTGATTGCGGTTAACTACTACACAAAAAAACAGATCAATCAAGTGGCGCCGTTGCCGGGGATACGTGCGTAATTTTTTATTCTAACTATTTGTGTTGAATTCATATTCGATCTATATCATAAAACAAAACAAACTGTATCTTGCATATTTAACGATTAGTGTGCGATTTTTGCTAGGGAATCTGGAGTCACAAACTTGAGGAAAAAGAGAGCCAGAAACATTCATCAAGATCCAGAGGAGCAAAGGAGGCCACGTAGCAAAAATCTCCACCAGATCTCCTAAGTCGGCGGCGGAAGCGCGGTAAGAGGAGCCAATTGGCGGCAGAACCGCGGCTTTCTAGGGAAATTAGGTTTGCAAACTTCTCTGGTATCTTTTCTATATCCTTCTCTCTCCTCTGAAATCTAATAAAATATCTTTTCTGCAGGATTCTTTGCAAAAAATCGCAGCACAAAAATCTTTTTGCAAGTTTTGTTTTGCGGTTTATTTTTGCATATTTTAATACGGACATTAAGGGGCGAAGACAAAATTCAGATTAGGTGGGGATTTTATCACCCTTCATAGGCCCCGCAAATCACTAACAAGCATCTGCATCAACCCTACATTAATTAAAAAATATCTAGACAAGACTCTAAGGACTGTCGCGCTCAAATAGGACAGAGAAAAGTCGTGGGTAATCTATCGCTTATCCGCATTTCGTTTGTGGTGTCTAGGCAAGTGTGTCTAAGGCAAGTGGTTACTTAATTAGGCCCGCTATTTTCGGTGATTCGTATAGCGGATACCTCCCACTTACCTGGCACTTACTTAGTCGCAAGAGTAGTAAAGAGGTGGTAGAGGATTGATCCTGCGGCTTGTCCTTTGAAAGTTTAGGAGCGGTCTAGAGACTTGACCTAGGTAACCTTAGTTCTAGGGTTGTTTATGCATTTTTGTGTGATTTTTCTAAGTCCGACACACTTTTCAAAACAAACCATTTTTAAATCACACACACGCTGCCACTTGCGCTAAACCCGCTTAGTGCATGCTCGGCTAGACACGGGATTCTAGTGCCCGTCTTGTCTGCGCTCCTGCTATCAACTCTAAAGTCAGTATTTCTTCATCTTCTTTTCCCCCACCACCCACCACATCGATCGAGATGGACGGTTCTCCATCAAATTATAATACCACCGTTCCACTGCCCGTAGGTGAGCAGAATCCACCGCGTATCTCTCTCCAAGATAGATGTTACCCAATGCGCGGGCCCCTTCCTACCTGTCTTTCTATTCCACCAGCCAATAGAGATAATTTTGAAATTAAAACCCAATTTATCAAGCTGTTGCCCAAATTTTACGGGCTTGAATCTGAAGACGCATACGTTTTTATAAACAAATTCGAAAACGTATGCGTAATGATGGGCACGTCATAACTATCTATGGATGCTATGCGCTTACGTCTTCTCCCTTTTACTTTGTGAGATCTAGCAGAAAAATGGCTTTATAACACTGCCTCACATTCTATTGCCAAATGGGATGAATTCGTTGAGCATTCCTTAAGAAATTTTATCTCAATCATAAGACCGCCCGCGTTCGAAGCAAGATTAACCAGTTTATCCAACTTCCCAATGAACCATTTTAGAAATGCTTTGAACGGTTTAAGGATCTTCTTCGATAATGCCCTCATCACGGAATCAATAGATGGGAATTTTGTCGAATTATATATGAGGGGGTTGATCTAACAACAAAACAGATGCTTGAAACCATGTGTCAATGTCAATTCTTGTCGAAAGACGATGGTGAAGCTTGGAAATACCTGAAAGATCTTGCTGAACACAATTTGCAATGGGAAAGCGTTAGTCCACAATCGTCTAGGGGAGTATCCATCAGCTCGAGGTTTCCATCGCAGGAAAGCCGAAATTGCTGCGATACAAAGGAAACTAGATTCTATAGAAAACAAGGTCTCTTCAGCCTCCCTAAACCAATTTATTCTCCCTAAAACTGTGTGTGGATGTTGTTCCGATTCATCACATTTGACAGAAGAATATCCTTTGAATTCTGCGTTTCAGGGTCAAGAACACTCTAATGCTGCTTTTCAGCAGTAACCTAGAAACGATCCTTATTCTTCCACATATAATCAGGGTTGGAGGAATCACCCTAATTTTTCTTGGAACCAATACCAAACTCAAAATACGGTTACAAACCAAAATAACTATCAAAGGGTTCCTCCACAGCAACAGCAATCACCACAGAGTCAGCACCCCTTTCAAGCACAAAATTTTCAAAATCCGGTCAACAATACTGTACCTTCTAATAATTCTTTCCAAACGACCGGTACTGATAACTCCTCCTCACTCACACAAACTTTGGATTTGTTTATGAAACATTCCATCCAAATGTCGGCTGATATAAGGTCTTCTATTGATACCATAAAGAAAGACTCCGCCTCCCACGGTGAGAGTATTAAATCAATAGAAGCCCAAATTGCACAGTTGAATGCCGCGATGAGTGCGAGAGAAAAAGGGAAGCTTACATCTCAACCCCTACCAAATCCTGGCCACTCACAAAATCATAATGTGAGTGTCATTACTACATTGAGATCGGGAAGAGTGCTGGTAACCGAATGGGTGAACAAGTTGATGGCGTTAGTGATACCAATGATACCCCGGCTTCTACTTCTTCCCCTAATTTGTCTAGTCTCCCACCTTCTTCCAAGCCTATTCTCCGTGTTCCACAAGGCTCGAACCCTCAGCCCACTTCCTCGAATCTATCTAAAACGATCCCAACTCCAATTCTTGGATCCATTCCATCCCCACAATCCTCTCCAATGTTAGACCCAACCCTTATTGATAAAGCACCTTATCCAAACAGGTTAAGGGGAAACAGACCAAGTCCACATAGAGAATATTATGGAAATTTTTAAGCAAGTTAACATAAACATTTCTCTTCTAGATGCTATTCAACAAGTTCCGTCTTATGCGAAATCCTAAAGGACTTATGCACTAGGAAGAGAAAAGTTCAAGTACCTAAAAAAAATTTCCTTGGGAGTAATGTGAGCACTGCTTTTACACAACAACTACCCAGGAAACGAAAGGACGGCGGAAGTCCTACAATTTCTTTCTATTGGGTGTAAAAATATCAATCGTGCTCTACTCGATTTAGGTGCTAGTGTTAACTTGCTTCCGTATTCTGTTTATGAGCAATTAGGGATCGGAGAGTTAAAACCGGCGCATTGCACTCTTCAGATGGCCGATCGATCTATCACCCAACCTAGGGGTGAGCTAGAGCATGTGTTAATCAAAGTTGGGGAATTTATATTCCCTGTGGACTTTATCGTATAGATACATAACCTGTAGAGAACCCACAAAACCAAATTTCGGTGATTTTAGGTCGACCTTTTCTTGCGAATTCCAACGCAATAATCAATAGTCGAAACGGCTCTATGACCCTATCATTCGGGAAGATGTCAATTGAGCTTAACATTTACAAGTTGGGGAGTGTACCCTCCGAACCTTCTGCTCAAGCATGTTCTATCGAATTAATGGATGTCGACAGCAGCGAATTTGATCAGCTTCATGACACTGATCTAGACTCTTTTCATATGTTGTTGTTTGACCCAACCATGTATTATACACATACGGACTCTTCCATTGAGTTGTCCGGGTCAACATATAACACTGATTATGAACCTTTCATGGAGTCTGACGATCACCCCGTTTTTTCTGATAAGATTAATCTTCGGGTTATCGATGAAAGCTTTGAGGAAATTTTCGCTGATGAACTCGCATTTTTAAAAGACACGGGTGTTGAGATGAATCAACTTCAAGATAAAGAAATTGAACCTCTACCCCTTCTTCTGGACAATCACGAGAATGCGAGTAATCCATCATCACTATCACTGTGTCGTCTCTCCAAATTGAGATGCAATCCTTTTCTTTTACACCACTTATCTCTTCCCCACTTCTTCCTGACTCCATACAACATATTCTTCCACCAACCGGTGCGTTTCACTGATAAATTCTTCGAATGATTGGTGTTGACTTTTGGTCTTTGCAAAGCTTGGCATTGACCAATAACTTTGACCCCTCTTATAATTCTAAATGCTTAATATGATTTTACTCAAGTTTGGGGAGGGATATTTTGGCTCTTGAAAGAAAATTTTTACAAAATTACGAGCCAAAAATAAGTTTGGGGGAGAATTTCACTTTCATTATTTCTTGTCCCCTTTGATAACTTTTCCTCCCAAGTTCACATATTTTGAGATTTAACAGATGACATCAGTGAGGACACTGCTGAAAACAGGTTTGGGGGAGGTTTGTGCTTATTCACGCATTACTTTGCATATTACTATATTTATGCACAAAATTTTTTGATAATGAAAGTTTGAAAGTAAAAAAATTATATATGAAAGATAGGAATAGTTTAAGAAAAACAAGAAAGTTGGATGTTTCTTAAACGAAACTAGTAATAAATAGTTATGAGCTGTTGTCCCAAGAGTTAGTAAGATGAAGGAAATTGCTAATCTGAGGATAAAAATAAGTCTAAAAAATAATCCCTATTCTAGAAGCCAAACATTTGAACATTGATACCCTACTATACGCACTTACACACATCTTGAAACTTGGGATAGTAGAGAATACCTTGAAATGCACTTGTCTAAAAACCTTAATATGAAGGAAAATAAAAAAATAAAATATAAAAATAAAAAGTATAAGTGGTGAAGAAAAAATGAACACTGGTTTGTAATTACCAAGGCAGCATAAAAAAAATATAGCGAGGGTGCTTTATCACCTATTGCCTTAGACCAACTGGTTTGGGAGCCACTGCTAAGCCTTAAGTGTTGCAAGACGAGGAATTGCATCTTAATGTGCAAGCACATTTTGTAATCGGTCGATTAGTACCTCAAGAAGTATTAACGGTCGTATGAAGGATGTGTGAGCAAATTCATTAAAAATTCACCGATTAAAAAGCACTTTGGAAGATGGACAAGAGTATGATAGCTTGAATTGAATTCTCTGAGTGTAGAGATGTCTTTTACACACACGTAGGGGTATATGATCAATGTTTGGAAGAAAGATAGGGAGGAAGACTAAAGGCTATGTTTTATTGAGGGGTGATGTGATTTCTGACATCTTTTCATGACCATTAAGATAGGGCTCATAGCAACTGAAAAGCTGGTATAGTTGGAAACTCTTATTTTCAAGTTTTTTCTTTTATGCTTCTTATCTTTGTATGTAACTTTCACTATCTTTCTTTTATTACAGGATTTTGTGGGTGTAATCCACTGAAAACCCTCAGGAGACAACACTCCTCCTACTAGGGACACCTAGAGGTTTAACGGCTTGTTGCACGTGCTCAGTGCAATCGTGTTGCCTACGAAAGTGTGCTTACCTAGTTCTTCTTCTTTTTTTTCTTCTCTTGAATAACTAGTTTGCTCGGGACGATCAAAGATAAGTTTGGGGGTATTTGTTCAGTTGATAAAACTGCACTTTTAATATGACATTTTTTCTACTATTTCTATATAAAAAGGTGTTTATTATAATATATGACACATATGAGAGTTTATTTGTAAAAATACTATTTTCATGTGTTTATATATTATAATTAACATTATAAAGGAAAAAGTAAGTATATAATATCCATGTAACATTTGGCCCATTTAATATGCTTATCTTATTAAATACCTTTGACCAATTCTCTTTAAACTAAAATATCATGATAAATGGTTAAAGATAATATCTTAATAAAAACAAATTCTACTAACATTATTTATTGAGATAATTGTGCAGAAATTATTTCAGGACTGGAATCAAGGAAATCCGAGTTATCGAGATCAAATCTGCCGAAATAGTAAAGTAAATTGAAGAAATCAATTCTGGCAGAGACGTAGAGAAGATTTTCAGATTCCAGATACCAAAATAGTCTACATGTGTCACCAGAAGAAGCCTCAAGAGAAACGAACCCACGATCCTCCTAATCCACCGCGGATCCGCGGCCAAACCCATCATTACGCCACGGTTCCACCGCACTTCTGAGGAGTTAAGGCCCTGGATTTTTTGGGTGGGATCCTAACAACTAGTTACCATATATGGAAAGTCACCATATTAGGAAAGTTACCATATATGGAAAGTCACCATATATGGTAACTAGGTTTTCTTCTTTGAGGGCTATATAAAGGACCAAGGGTTAAAGTTAGAAGACATCAAGCTGAAGAGATCACGAAGTCCACGATAGGCTCACGCATCCAGGCTGATCATCAACGGTTCGTCTACCTCCTTAGAAGAGATCGAGAAGCAAACTAGCATTTTGTAATCATTTTCTAAGGGAACAAAGTGTAAATGAATTTTGTTGATTAATAAAGGTAGTTGTTTTCTTATTCTATCTCTTTTTAGTTTTAATATGATTTCCCTCTCCATCTCTTCTTCTCCCAACATGCGTGAGTAATTCTTCGCTTGTTAGGGTTCATAAGATTAGGGTAGGTTAATGGATAATGAAGACCCTTAAACTCTTTTTAAGTCCTATAAAGTTTATAAACTTTATCAAAAGAATAGTTAACATCCTAATTGGGCGCGCTATCAATTCATTGATAATCGCGACCACGATTAGAGATTAAATTAACAATTGTTTTGGTAAAGGCTGGATATGAACGGAGTTCCATGTCGAGATAGGGGTTAAGAGTGGGAACCCTTTTCCCTCCAGAAACCCTAATCTGCATGCATCACTATCGTTCTAGTTTTAAATCTATTAAAGGATAAAAAGAGTAATTTTTAATTAATCATCCATAACTACTAAATCCTAATGAACCCTACAAGCCCCCTTTTTAATATTAAACTTACCTCCGTAGTTAATCTAGATCTATATTTTGCATCCGTGTTTAAACATAGATCTAGATCCTACAACCATTCTTTATTCTTCCTCCTTTTCTAATCAACACGCCTAAAGTAAGACTAAAAGGTTCAACGTTTCCCTGAGGACGACCCGTACTCATCTCGGTCTAGATACACGCGACACCGTTATTGATTGCGGTTAACTACTACACATAAATCAGATCAATCACTTGGTTCAGCAGTGTAAGGTATTACCAATGAACCACAAGCTCCTTCTTGCTATTAATTAGCAAAACAGGTATTTAACTTGTGCTCAGGCAAAAGTACCCCTTTCTTTAAATTTTGAAAAATTTGCACAGAAAGTTGTACAGGGAATTTGGGGTTGTTACAAGTTCTAAAGAGTTTGCAATAAATGAAGTTGTGTACAAAAATAACCCATTTTGGTCCAACATGAGGTGAGCATGATCAAGTGTGAACAAGTGCAAATGGCTTGGATCAAGTGGGCAAGCACCATCATGATGCATACAAGTAGTTTCACAAGTGGCTTAGGCAAGTGGGCATGGTCATAAGTATTTGAAAATGAAGTGATTTGAAGTGTGAACACAATACACATTGCCTCTTGTTATCTGTTCTTTAACTCTAGATTGCAACCAAGTATGAATTAAAAGAAAAAAAGATACCGGAGAGATGCTCTTGAGCTTAGAAGACCACAGTACAAAGATGAGCCAAATTCTCCAATATCTGGTCGTAGATTATTCATTTTGGGCGTAAATTGCTGCCCAAACTGTACCATTTTGGCCTGTGCACTTTCTGTGGGTCCCTTGTTGTCTTATCGACCCATTTTTATTGTTTTTTTATGTTGAATTGCCTATATATAACAGATCACAGATTAAGTTCGGTGTTGGATTTTGGAGTGAGAAAAATAGATTGTAATATTTGATAGTTTCTTCTTCTTCTCTCTTTGAGCTCTCATTTAAGTGTTCCATTAAGGAGGTTGAAGTTTCTATTTATCTTGTAGCTTAAGCCCTTCATTTTGTGAATAAAGACTTGCACTCTTTTGCTTAAATTCCTTGCTATTTTCTTTACTTACTCATTCATGTTTCTTCTCTTATGTTTTCATTTTCTCTTTTATAATAATTAAGTAACTCTTTGGTTGTGGTGATGGTGAGGATAAAGATGAATGGCTTAGCCTTTCTCCTTCTCTTATGAATGTTTAATGTGCTTAAAAGTGATTGCAACTTCAAGATTGTTAACTTGATATTTGTGTAACATGGTATGTAGCTTTTGATGGTTACTTGTAATCTTTAGCACATACCATATTCTCTTAATGTCCATTTTGCAATGTTAAAATTAGAATCACACCAGTGTTAAGATTGCTAAGTATTTAGATAGGGTATTTTGTTGACAAGTTGTTTCATACGCTTCTTCGGACATATACCCTATACTATCACCACACACTTAACAAGTTTAACACTGACTTTACTTCTCATGTGCTAATTTGTTTATTTTTGATTTTGTATGCTTGCTGATTAGTCTAAAATATTGCACATTTGAATGAATATTTCCCCCACTATTGTTAAGTACTAAAAGGTGTTTATGATAATTATAGAACATATGAGGGTTTATATATAAAAAGTTTATTATCATATGTTTCTACATTATAATTAACATAATGAGAGAAAATATATGCATATAATATTTATATGAAATCTTAGTAATTAAAATATGCATATCATATCAAATATTTCTAATCAATATTCTTAACATATTATATCATATAAATGGTTTGGATAATATCTCAAAATACCAAATGCTACTAACACTATGATTTGAGATATTGTGCAGATATTAGCTTAGGTCTGCAATCCAAGCAAGTGATCCGAGTCAAATCGGGATATCGAAACCGAATCTACCAAAATTTAGAAGCAAATTGAGAGATCTAACAACGGCAGAGATTCAGAGCATTATTTTCATAATCTAGACATCAAGAGGATCTTTACATGGCAACACAAGAGACCACAAAAAATTCCTAAATTTGATACCACCAAACCCCCATGGAACCGCGGCCAAACAAGGCTATATGCAGCGGTTCCCCAGCTCATTTGTAGCCATATGATGTGAGATTTTGGGGATTTGATTGTAATAACATATATTCATAGATGGCATCTAGGGTTTCTAGTTTATGGGACTATATATAGGACCGAGAGCTGTACATTGGAAATCATCACCGATGAGATCAAGAGATCCAAGAGGTCCACGTATCCGAGTGATCATCATCTATTCATCTACCTCCTACAAGAGAGAGATCTAGAGCAAACTAGGGTTCTTGTAATCTACTTTCTACGGAGCAAAATTGTAAATGCAATAGTTGACTAATAAAGGTAGTGTTTTTATTATTCTTTTTGCAATTAATTTCCGCACTTACTTTCTACATCTTAATCATGTTTTCACTCTTCTTCATCCTTTCTTCTATTTTAAACATGAGCGAGTAATTCCTAACTTGCTAGGGTTCGTAGGATAGGGTAGAACAATGGATGAGAAAATCTTATAATCTCTTTTATACATTTTAAAGTTTATAAACTTTAGAAAAATAAATGTTAACATCCTTATCGGGCACGCTACCAATTTATTGATAGTCATGACCATGATTTGAGATTGGTTTAACACTTATTTTGTTGGGAGCTAGACATGAATAGAGATCAATGCAAGGACAAGGGTTAGTAGTGGGGAAACCCTAGTTTCTTCCAAGAAACCCTAATCTACGTTCATCACTATCGATCTAGTTTTAAACTATTAAAAGATAAAAGGAGTCATTTTTAATTATTCATCCATTACTACTAAGTCCTATGGACCCTACAAGACGTTTCTTTATAAATCTTATATCCGTAACGACAAACAATCACCCTTCTTTAATTAACTCGTCTAAGCCAAGAAAAGAGTTCACGTTTCCCTGCAGACGACCCGTACTCATCATGGCTAGCTACTAGCGACACCATCTTAATTGCGGTTACTTTACACTACACTTTTTAGCAGATCAATCAAATGGCGCCGTTACCGAGAAAATGTTCGTAATTTTTTTCCTGTTATTCGGGTTGATTTCTTATAAAATCCGGCAACCATAAAATAAAATAAAAAAAAACAAAAAAAACCTGCATCTTACGTATTTAACGATTATTGTGCGAGTTTTGTAAGGGAATCTGGAATAACAGGAGTAAGGAAATAGAGATTCAGAAGATTTAAACTTAAACCAGAGGAACATTGGAGCTCTCTGAAGAATTTTGAAGGGAAGAACTCCTCAACTTGTGGCAGCACCGCGGCGAAAAAAGGAGTTTGGCGGCGGAACCGCGGCAGCCTAGTGGAATTGGTCCCCCAAAATTCTCAGGTAATTTCTTGCCATCTTTCTCTATCCTCTAAAACTCCAATAAATTGATTCTACCTGCAGGATTCTTTACATCACCACTAAAAACCTTTTTGCATGTTGTAACAACCCTAAACTTTCTGTACAACTTTCTGTAAAAATTTTCAAAAAATAAAGAAAGGGGTACTTTTACCTGAGCACAAGTTATAAGTTTGTTTTGCTTTTTAATAGCAAGAAGGAGCTTGTAACTCATTGGTAAGACCTTGCACTGCTGAACCAAGCCACCAGAGTTCAAATCCCATCCCCCACATTATTTTTAATATTGTTTTCTTTTGAATTTTTAGAAGTCCAAGGGTTTACACGTGCATAACTCGTAAAAACCCCACTACACAAATAAAACAAACAGTCCCAGGAGATTACCCAACCGACGAAGAGCATGGAGCACCCCGGACTCGGCCGAATCGGCCGGCGACTCGGCCGACTCGGCCCGTCGCTGCCGGCCGGACCGCCGAGTCCCCAACACAAAAATTGCATCTCTTGGTCTTCTTAACACCCCTGTATAGTTTAAATTTCCGGCACATTTCCAGAGCCCTTTAAAATCCCATTAAACCATATTTTTAATACATTTTTCTTTACACCCTTCCACCTACCCTAAACCCTAGCCTTACCCTATAAATACCACCCCTAGACACACACACCCTCACTCACAATCCTGTCCAAATTATCAAGAAAATTCCTAGAACTTTTGTGTACAAGTGGAGTTAGCGGAGGGCGAAACTCCGGTGAACTTCCGACGACGACCCTAGGAGCTTCCGGCGACGAAACGACGCACCGGCGAATCCTAGTTCCTCCTCTACCTCTTCTCTTGATTCTAAGCCAGTAAGTCCCACCTCCCTCTTCTATTCTCTAGTCTTAAAACTTCTTTTAATAAAACCCGACGGAAGCGGAGTTAAATCCGACTTCTGATTCGGTTTTCTTATAAAGTTCAATTTTTCCTTAACACAACCATATTAAACTCTTACATCTTGACTATTAATCATTAACAAAATATGTTGAACAAGTTCCATAGCAAAATATTTCATTTTGTAATTTTTACCACTCTTTTTCAATAAAATACCATGTAGTTTACTTTCTACCTTAAAACATCATTAATCTTGTTATGCCTTTAATTAGATCACGAGGTAATGAACTACCTCCTCACAACCCTCATATGCAATATAGCACAATACCTTTCAGGAACATAGAATACGGGAAACCGAAACTTTACATATAAATACCACTAACTATTAAAACCGTTTTCTATAAGAATTCGTATTTTTTACAAATCTTTGCAAAGCGCCGCTACAACCCATTTTGGGAAACCCGACTAGGATGGTGCGGATTATTGCACATCCCTGGGCTTAGTAGTGCGAGATGCAGACCTCCGCAAGGAGCATTCGGTCTCGAGAGATTTAAAATACAAATATCTTAAGAAAATGAGATTTCTAGAAATAAATATATATAAAAAATTATTTTTATATAAATATGTATATATGTATCATTAAAATATCTATTTTGTTATAATATAAATATTCCAACTTTTTCCTAAAATCACAAGAATCACTTTACATTAAAATACCATGAATTCCATACAAGTTCAATGTTACAATTAAATACCATGTATTATGAAAATATGTTATTTTCACTAGAAATATCACAAATATAAAATCTACATCTATGACAACTCTAAAGACGATAATTAAATACTTGGAGTGTATTTTGAAAATTATACAAAAGTATTTTTACATAAAACGCCCTCAAGTTCTAAAAATTACCCTAAGGACCCTAGTAAATTTAGGTTTAAGCGGGACCAATCTCTTGAGCCTCAGGGAGCCGGAGAAGTGGGTGCTTGCATATTTAAGGTAGACAACTTAACAACGGTGTTATCAACACGGTAATCGTCTTTGAAAAGGACACAAATCTTGCCGCCCATGTGCAGCGGTTACCGATAACATCAAAACCTAATTAAGGATTTCAATTTCTTTTCTAATTGTTCTGACTCAGACTGAGTCTCATTATAAATAATCTGACTTGAATATGATTCAAGTACAATCTACAGTACTACAATTCAATATGAATCCATGAATCCATATATTCAAACTATTCAATCTATATTGACTGAATCGAACCATGGATATACTTCCATTTACATGATTCTCCAACTGCATTCATGATTCTCCAGTTACACCCATTTACTGATATCATGATTTCGGCAAGTCATCTGTACAATTCAATTTTCAAGACAATACAATACAATACAATACCATCAGTACAATCATTACTATCAATCCAATAAATATACGGGGTACTGGGGTAGTTCATTCGTGAATCCAACAAAATCTCAAGAGTCTCCTAGATCATGAATCCATGTCTACTAACACAAGAAAGCTATCATGAGGGCATGTGTTTCCATGCTCCTGGATTACAGCCTGTTGAGTTTAGGATATTTCGACGACGGTCAAAGTCCCGATACTAACATTTGATTCGGGCCCGTGGTTCCTTACCCCTGGATTACAGCCTGTTGGGTTCGAGAACACTCTTGAGATTGGTTGACATTCACCCTTGAACTTACGATAACAACAGCATTAATACTAAATACAATAGTATAACAATATAATACAACTTTAAAAGCTACACTCTCTCTCTCTTTTTCTTTCTTTTCTACTTCTTCCTTATCTTTGGGACTTACCGAGCGATTTGTTCGCTGACGACATTCTCTTTCTTTCTTTTTTGAATGTCGTCAGGTGATTCGGACCTTCCAGAGATCGAGCATAGCACTGAAGACTTGGACCAGTTTATTGAAGATCCCGAGCTATAGTTTCACTTGTACATTTTCCTTTTCATTCCAGTACTTTACATTTCTGTTATGCCACTGTTTAGGCATCGCTTTATCCCATGTATTTACTTTTCCATGTATTTTAAAAAGAATGTTAATAAATAAAGTTGTTGTTCAATTATATCTTTTGTCTCTTATGCATTTTATTTATATTGCTTAGATACGCTTAGCGTATTTGCTTCAGATTAAATACGTAGCGGCCTAGTCGCGTCCCTTTCGCCGTACACCAGGAAGCGGGGCGTGACAGGTTTTGTTGGTGGCCCATGCAGGTCAGAACTGTTTGGAATACTACCATGCAGTTCAGTTCTGCGTGAACAATCTAAGCAATATAATACAAGAACCAGCAACTAAAACATTCTTTACAATTCATGTTCCTTGAATCTTATCATTTCATATACTTTGAATCTATCCTAACCAAAATTTTCTTTCAAGGTTATGGATTCCCCAGACAACACCAGCACCAACTTCAACAACACTCCACCTCCACTACCAATCACACCTGTCGTCTCTGCTCCGCTCAACAAGCAGACGGTTCTGCTTGAGGCGATCCGTAGCCTCCTGGAAGGACAGCAGCAGCAAACTGCTATTCTCTTGAACCGTCCAGAAGCGGAAGCACCCGGAGTGAAGCAATTTCGGGCACTGCACCCCAAGAGCTTTTCGGGAAAATAGAGCCCACTGGAAGCTGAGAAATGGGCTCAGAGCATCAAAGATGATCTGGCAGCAGCACAAGTGCCAGAGATAGCTTGTGTCCGTATTGCAAAACTGCAGCTCACGGACAATGCACGGGTTTGGTGGAAGGCGGAAGAAAGCCGTCTAGACCAACCTATCAAATGGAAGACTTTCCGAGACATGTTCGACGCAAAGTACTTCCCTGAGACTGCCAGGTTCGACATGGAACAGCGGTTCATCCATCTGCAACAAGGTTCGATGTGGACCAAGTCAGTAGATGAGTATGACGCTGAGTTCACTATACTCAGTCAGTAAGATATGTCTCAATGTTCGATTTTATATCACATACTACACAGCTAACACAAGACCGTAACAGGTTTGCGGCCCATCTCATACCGACTGCTGAGATCAGAGCTAGAAGATTTCAGCAAGGGTTGGACCCGAAAATCCAAGCTACATTAGCTGCAGGGGATTTCCCAACCCATGATATGGCTTTGAAAGCTGCCCAAAGATATGAGGCAGTGGTGAAGAAGAAGGGCAGACCTCAATCTGTCGGAGTGAAGCACCCTGCCAACCAGATGGCAGGAGAAGCCGCATCAGGACCACCATTTGTACCAAAGAAACCGGGAGTACCAATCAACAGGCCCAGCCCAGCCTTTTGTACCTACTGCAAGAGAGCTGGACATCTGATGGAAGATTGCAGACGAGCAAATGGTCTTTGCCTAATATGTGGATCATCCTCACATACCATTGGAACTTGCCCACACAACCGAACTAATCCTAATTCCGCAGCTAGACCAGCTATCCAAGCTCCACCTACTCGGTTAACTCTTCCTGCACCACCTCCACGTGGACCACCTTTACCTCGACAACCAGCGATGTATCAGCATACACGAAGAAACGTGCCGAGACACCAGGCTTACAATTTGGCAGCCGTAGAAGCTGAGACGGTTGGCCAGGATAACCCTGGTAATTCTCTTCAACATTTTCAAACCATTGTATCACTTTGTTATTTTTCATACACTATCAGTATTTCGGTCACCAAACTTTCCTTGAATCTGTTACACTTTCCTTTTACAAATTTCGAGAACGAAATTTTCATAAGGAGGGTAGAATGTAACAACCCCAAATTTTCTGTACAACTTTCTGTAAAAATTTTCAAAAAAATAAAGAAAGGGGTACTTTTACCTGAGCACAAGTTATAAGTTTGTTTTGCTTTTTAATAGCAAGAAGGAGCTTGTAGCTCATTGGTAAGACCTTGCACTGCTGAACCAAGCCACCAGAGTTCAAATCCCATCCCCCACATTATTTTTAATATTGTTTTCTTTTGAATTTTTAAAAGTCCAAGGGTTTGCACGTGCATAACTCATACGAACCCCACTACACAAATAAAACAAATAGTCCCAGGAGATTACCCAACCGACGAAGAGCACGGAGCACCCCGGACTTGGCCAAATCGGCAGGTGACTCGGCCGACTCGGCCCGCCGCCGCCAGCCGGACTCGGCCGGACCGCCGAGTCCCCAACACAAAAATTGCATCTCCTGGTCTTCTTAACACCCCTGTATAGTTTAAATTTCCTGCACATTTCCAGAGCTCTTTAAAGTCCTATTAAACTATATTTTTAATACAATTTAATACATTTTTCTTTACACCCTTTCACCTGCCCTAAACCCTAACCTTACCCTATAAATACCACCCTAGACACCCCCCTCACTTACAATTCTATCCAAACTCTCAAGAAAATCCCTAGAACTTTTGTATACAAGTGAAGTTAGCGGAGGGCGAAACTCCGGCGAACTTCCGACGACGACCCTAGGAGCTTCCGGCGACGAAACGACGCACCGGCGAATCCTACTTCCTCCTCTATCTTTTCTTTTGATTCTAAGCCAGTAAGTCCCACCTCCCTCTTCTATTCTCTAGTCTTAAAACTTCTTTTAATAAAACCGACGGAAGCGGAGTTAAATCCGTCTTCCGATTCGGTTTTCTTATAAAGTTCAATTTTTGCTTAACACAACCATATTAAACTCTTACATCTTGACTATTAATCATTAACAAAACATGTTGAACAAGTTCCATAGCAAAATATTTTATTTTGTAATTTTTACCGCTCTTTTTCAATAAAATACCATGTAGTTTACTTTCTACCTTAAAACATCATTAATCTTATTATACCTTTAATTAGATCATGAGATAATGACCTACCTCCTCACAACACTCATATGCAATATAGCACAATACCTTTCGGGAACATAGAATATGGAAAACCGAAACTTTACATATAAATACCACTAACTATTAAAACCGTTTTCTATAAGAATTCGTATTTTTTACAAATCTTTACAAAACGCCGCTACAACCCATTTTGGGGAACCCGACTGGGATGGTGCGGATTATCACACATCCCTGGGCTTAGTAGTGTGAGATGCAGACCTCCGCAAGGAGCATTCGGTCTCGAGAGATTTAAAATACAAATATCTTAAGAAAATGAGATTTCTAGAAATATAATGTATATATAAAATTATTTTTATGTAAATATGTATATATGTATCATTAAAATATCTATTTTGTGATAATATAAATATTCCAACTTTTTTCTAAAATCACAAGAATCACTTTACATTAAAATACCATGAATTCCATACAAGTTCAATGTTACAATTAAATACCATGTATTATGAAAAATATGTTATTTTCACTCGAAATATCACAAATATAAAATCTACATCTATGACAACTCTAAAGACGATAATTAAATACTTGGGGTGTATTTTGAAAATTATACAAAAGTATTTTTACATAAAACCCCCTCAAGTTCTATGATTACCCTAAAGACCCTAGTAAATATAGGTTTAAGCGGGACCAATCTCTTGAGCCTCAGGGAGCCGGAGAAGTGGGTGATTGCCTATTTAAGGTAGACAACTTAACAACGGTGTTATCAACACGGTAATCGTCTTTGAAAAGGACACAAATCTTGCCGCCCATGTGCAGCGGTTACCGATAACATCAAAACCTAATTCAGGATTTCAATTTCTTTTCTAATTGTTCTGACTCAGACCGAGTCTCATTATAAATAATCTGACTTGAATATGATTCAAGTACAATCTACAATACTACAATTCAACATGAATCCATGAATCCATATATTCAAACTATTCAATCTATATTGACTGAACCGAACCATGGATATACTTCCATTTACATGATTCTCCAACTACATCCATGATTCTCCAGTTACAACCATTTACTGATATCATGGTTTCGGCAAGTCATCTATACAATTCAATTTTCAAGACAATACAATACAATACAATACCATCAGTACAATCATTACTATCAATCCAATAAATACACGGGGTATTGGGGTAGTTCATTCGTGAATCCAACAAAATCTCAAGAGTCCCCTAGATCATGAATCCATGTCTACTAACACAAGCAAGCTATCATGAAGGCCTGTGTTTCCATGCTCCTGGATTACAGCCTGTTGAGTTTAGGATATTTCGACGATGGTCAAAGTCCCGTTACTAACATTTGATTCAGGCCCGTGGTTCCTTACCCCTAGATTACAGCCTGTTGGGTTCGAGAACACTCTTGAGATTGGTTGACATTCACCCTTGAACTTACGATAACAACAGCATTAACACTAAATACAACAGTATAACAATATAATACAACTTTAAAAGCTACACTCTCTCTCTTTCTTTCTTTTCTACTTCTTCTTTATCTTTGGGACTTACCGAGCGATTTGTTCGCTGACGACATTCTCTTTCTTTCTTTTTTGAATGTCGTCAGGTGATTCGGACCTTCCAGAGATCGAGCATAGCACTGAAGACTTGGACCAGTTTATTGAAGATCCCGAGCTGTAGTTTCACTTGTACATTTTCTTTTTCATTCCAGTACTTTACATTTCTGTTATGCCACTGTTTAGGCATCGCTTTATCCCATGTATTTACTTTTTCATGTATTATAAAAAGAATGTTAATAAATAAAGTTGTTGTTCAATTATATCTTTTGTCTCTTGTGCATGTTATTTATATTGCTTAGATACGCTTAGCGTATTTGCTTCAGAGTAAATACGTAGCGGCCTAGTCGCATCCCCTTCGCCGTACACCGGGAAGTGGGCGTGACACATGTTTTAGATTTTGGTTTGTTTTGCATATCTAAATCGGACATTAAGGGGCAATAAACCTAAATTCAGATTAGGTGGGGATTTCATCACCCTTCCTAAGCCCCACAAATCACAAACATGCATATGCATAACCCTACATTAATAAAAAAAAATCTAGACCAAGCTCTAAGGACCGTCGCGCTCAATTAGGACAGAGGAGGGTCGTGGGTAATCTATCGCTTATACGTATTTCTCTTGTAGTGTCTAGGCAAGTGTGACTAAGGAAGGTGGTTACTTAATTAGGCCCGTTATTTTGGTGATTCGTATAGCTGATACCTCCCATTTACCTGGCACTTACCTGGCCATAAGAGTAATAAAGAGGTGGTAGAGAATTGATCCTACGATTTGTCCTTTGGAAGTTTAGGAGTGGTCTAGTGACTTGACCTAGGAGACCCTAGTTCCAGGGATTGATTGTGCATTTTGTGATTTGTTGAGTCAAGCCTCAAGTCCCTCTTTCAAAGTAAAACAATTTTCAACATCCAAAAAGGGCTTAAATCATTTCACCCTCTTTTCTTATAATGGGTAACCCAAGCAAACAAACTCTTGCCGAGGTTTGCCATCCAGAATCAGATATATCTTATTTTCGTAACTGCTTCGGTACAAAATCCGACTCTACCATGTCTTTAAGAAATAGGATAGAGCAAGCAGAAGAGAATAGTTGGATACCTCACTCAAGGTCCTATCAACCGCATCAAAATTCCATATCTTCTTATGTTGATAATCTATTTAAGGCGAGTGGGGGAACTTCGAAACGCATGTTCATCGCTGAGTATATTGCGAAGGCTGAAAGCCAAATTTTCAATCCTTTCACTAATCCAAAACCGTTAGGAAAACAAACACCATCATTTCCATATAAAAATATTGATACTCGTTTTGAGGCGAATATGATATCTTTTACACCCATGACCATTGCTAAATAAATAGCAATTGACAGTCGCTAACTAACCAACCAATCTCAATATTCTTCATATCACAGTGTTGATCCTAATCCTGTTTATGAAACTTGGGTACACCCTTCTAATTCTTATCCACAGTACCAAACTTTCACACGCTTTCATATTGACACTAATCTTGAGGCTAATGGGACAAATCAGAAATGCATGTCGATTGCGGAACACATTGAACTCGCCCGTAGCCAACAATTAAAGGCATCTCTTCTTAACATTTCTCTTCAGGCTAATGTGGCAAATTATAAATGCATGTCGATTGCAGAACACATTGAACTTGTCCGTAGCCAACAATTAGACACATTCCAACCATACTCAACTGTTTCACCTTATCTAGACAGTGCTTCTGAAAATCAATTAGGAAGTTCCACGGTTCAAAGAGAATACTTCATTGGAACTTCTTCACAACCTATGTCTAGTCTTGAAGTAGAGTTGGAATTGAGTAGTGAAAAGAACAAGAGATCCATCAAAGTCAAAACAAAACTGATTCTTTTGATCTCGACACCTTCCATCCTGCACTCCAACCGAATATATTCGATGATCAACCGCTTCATAGTCTAAGTGATGAGGTGCCCGAGAATAACATGTTTGACTTTGTTAATAGTGAGTGTGAAAGAGACTTTGACACCATTTCAAATCAAACCGATCCTTATTCGACGACACTTGATATTTCAAACCTTCCAACTCCATCAAGTGAACCAAGTGATTTATCGATTGAGGATGGTATAATTGATGAATTCTTGAATACCTAGTTGTTTGATTTGACCGAAGGTGTTTGTGAGAGTGGTGATGAGAATATCGTTGAAGATGAACCCGTTATGTTGGATGAGTTGGATTCTCCTACCCATCATGTCCCTTCAATTGAATACGAACATCTTCCTGTACAGTTAACCGATTCTATTTTTACCACCGACCTATCCGATAAGTAAAACGATATCCGTCCTTCATCTCCCACATCTAGTTCAATAATGCTCGACACCCAAATTTGTTTACCCGTCTCATCACCCACTTTCTTTGGTTCTTCTAATCTTCTTTCAACTCCATCGAGTTTTGATGAATCACACTCCGGTAATTCGAGTTCTATGATTCTTGAAAGACCATCTGATTTAGACTCTTTTGAAAATAAGGTAGATGAGCTTTTTGAGGCTCCTACATCCATAATTTATAACAAATCAAGTGTGTTGAACTCTGCCGCGAAAAAGATTGACCTTGAAACTTTCAGTCTTCCTAGAGAATCTGCTTATTCTACTGATTATTTTCTTTCCAATGGGATCATCGTCGATGAAAGTTTCGAAAATATTTTCGCCGAAGAACTCACGTTTCTTAAAGACTTGGATGTTGTGATGGATCAACCTCCATTAGAAATTCGTCCGCCTCCATTTGAGGCCGGAGAAGTTGAATCACCACCCCTTCTTCTTATCCCATACGAGAATGTGACTATTCCACCCATTCCTAATCATTCACATTCTCGTTTTCGTTCACCATCACTGTTTCGTCTCTACCAACTGAGACGTAAACCCGATCGATTACGCCTCTTATCTCCCCACTTCTTCACGTTTATGATCTTCTACCAACCATGGTGTTATATTGATAAACTATTCGAATAGTTGGTGTTAACTTTTAGTCTTTGTAAAGTTTTGCATAAACCAATAACTTTACCCCCCCTCCTATAATTTTAAATACTTAATTCTATTTCACTCAAGTTTGGTGGGGAGAAAAATATTTTGGCTCTTGAAAGAAAAAGAATTTTTTTACACAATTGTGAGCCAAAAATAAGTTTGGAGGAGGATTTCACTGTCATTGACTTTTGTCTCCTTTTACTAATAATTGAGAACTTTTTCCTTCCAAGTTTACAGGTCTTGATATTAAAAGATGATATCGGTGAGGACACTGCTGCAAATAGATTTAGGAGAGGTTTGTGCTTATTCACGCATCATTTTGCATTATACTAAATAATAGCACTAAAAATTTTTATTAATAAAAGTTAGGAAGTGAAAAATATATATAAAAGATAGGAAGAGATTTAAGAAATGCAAGAAAATTAGATGTTTTTAAAACAAAACTAGTAATAGATTAGTCATGAGCTTTTATCCCAAGGGTTAGTAAGATAAAGCGAATCACTAATCTGATGATAGAAATAAGTCTGAAAAATAGTCCATGTTCTTGGGTCCAAACATCTGAACGTTGATACCCTACTATATGCACTTGCACACATCTTGAAACTTGGGATAGTAGAGGATACCTTGAAATACTCTTGTCTAAAAGCCTTAGTATGAAGAAAAAATATATATATATAAACAAAAATATAAATGACACATAAAATGTAAATGGTGAAGAAAAATAAACACTGGTTTTGTAATTACTTAAGGCAGCAGAAAAAATATAGCAAGGGTGCCTTATCACCTAGTGCCTTAGACCAACTGGTTTGGGAGTCACTGCTAAGCCTTAGGTGTTGCAAGACTAGGATATTGCTAATTACGCCTAAAAGAGTGAGCACATTTGGTAATCGGGTGGTTAGTACCTCAAGAAGTATTAACGGTCGCATGAAGAATGTGTGAGCAATTCCATCTGAAACATTCACCCACTAAAAAGTACTAAGGTAAGATAGACAAGAGTATGATAGTTTGAATTGAATTTTCTAAGTGTAGGGATATCTTTTACACACACGTAAGGATATATGATCGATGTTTGGAAGAAAGGTAGGGAGGAAGACTAAAGGCGATGTTGTATTGAGGGACAATGTGATTTCTGACATCTTTTCATGACTATTACGATAGACTCATGGCTGCTAAAAAGCTAGCGTAGTTTGAAACTCTTATTTTCAAGTTCTTTTTTTTATATGTTCTTTATCTTTGTACGTAACTTTCATCATCTTTCTTTTATTATGGGATTTTGTGGGTGTAATCCGCAGAAAACCCTCAGGAGACAACACTCCTCCTACTAGAGACACCTAGAGGTTTAAAGGTTTGTTGCATGTGCTAAGTGCAATTGTGTTGCCTACGAAAGTGTGCTAGGTTTTTCTTTTTTCTTTTTATTTTTCTCTTTAATAACTAGTTTGCTCGAGACGATCAAAATTAAGTTTGGGGGTATTTGATTAGTCTAAAATATTGCACATTTGAATGAATATTTTCCCCACTATTTTTAAGTACTAAAAGGTGTTTAAGGTAATTATAGAACACATGAGGGTTTATGTGTAAAAAGTTTATTGTCATATATTTCTACATTATAATTAACATAATGAGGGAAAATATATGCATATAATATTTATATGAAATCTTAGTAATTAAAATATGCATATCATATCAAATATTTCTAATCACTATTCTTAACATATTATATCATATAAATGGTTAAGATAATATCTCAAAAATACCAAATGCTACTAACACTATGATTTGAGATATTGTGCAGATATTAGCTCAGTTCTGGAATCCAAGCAAGAGATCTGAGTCAAATCGGGATATCGAAACCAAATCTGCCAAAATTTAGAAGCAAATCAAGAGATCTAGCAACGGCAGATACTCGGAGCATTATTTTCATAATCTAGACATCAAAAGGATCTCCACATGGTAACACAAGAGACCACCAAAAATCCCTAAATTTGATACCACCAAACCCCCCGCGGAACCGCGGCCAAACAAGGCTATATGCGGCGGTTCCGCGGCTCATTTGTAGCCATATGATGTGAGATTTTAGGGATTTGATTATAATAGCATACATTCACAGATGGCATCTGGGGTTTCTAGTTTATGGGACTATATATAGGACCGAGAGCTGTACATTGGAAATCATCACCGATGAGATCAAGAGATCCAAGAGGTCCACGTATCCAAGTGATCATCATCTATTCATCTACCTCCTACAAAAGAGAGATATAGAGCAAACCAAGGTTCTTGTAATCTACTTTCTACGGAGCAAAATTGTAAATGCAATAGTTGATTAATAAAGATAGTGTTTTTATTATTCTTTTTGCAATTAATTCCCGCACTTATTTTCTGCATCTTAATCATGTTTTCACTCTTCTTCATCCTTTCTTCTATTTTAAACATGAGCAAGTAATTCCTACCTTGGTAGGGTTCGTAGGATAGGGTAGAACAATGGATGAGAAAATCTGTTAACCTCTTTTATACATTTTAAAGTTTATAAACTTTAGCAAAATAAGTGTTAACATCCTTATCGGGCGCGCTACCAATTTATTGATAGTCATGACCACGATTTGAGATTAGTTTAACACTTGTTTTGTTAGGGGCTAGACATGAATAGAGATCAATGCAAGGACAATGATTAGTAGTGGGGAAACCCTAGTTTCTTCCAAGAAATCTTAATCTACATTCATCACTATCGATCTAGTTTTAAACTATTAAAAGATAAAATGAGTCATTTTTAATTATTCATCCATTACTACAAGTCCTATGAACCCTATAAGCCATTTCTTTATAAATCTTATATCCGTAACGACAAACAATCACCCTTCTTTAATCAACTCGTCTAAAACAAGAAAAGAGTTCACGTTTCCCTGCGGACGACCCGTACTCATCGCGGCTAGCTACTAGTGACGCCGTCTTGATTGCGGTTACTTTACACTACATTTTTTAGCAGATCAATCACTTGCTAACCCTTGTGCTTAGTTTTGATACATCATGCTTGGACATACAAATGGTAAGTGAGAACGTAACGGATAGTTTCATGCCTTGCGTTGTGATATCGTATCGTCTTGATGGTTTATGCTTCGCAGCCGCTTTGATAAGCCATGCTTCATGATTGTATCCAACAAAAGGATAGAACACTCATGATCAAGAGAAAGTCAAAGATTTCACTACGATTCAACCATCCGAACCAGAACCACGGCCGCCTTTCTTTCCTTATACTTTGTTTTTCTATTTTTGTGACAAGCCAATTCAAAACTCATTCTTTTCTCTTTGAACTTGATATAAAAACCCTTAATCACCAACTCCCTGTGGATCGACCTGTACTTACCGGCTAGCTACAACGAGCCTTGCACTTGCGGTTTATAAATTTTAAAACAAGACTGACTCGCGTGCGCCACATTTCTAAAAACCTTTCTTTTCAAAACGCATAGGCGCGCACGCATGAAGTCCCAACAGCCACGAAAACAACACCCTATGCATTGGTGTTCGGAACGGAATCGGTGCTCCCGTTAGAGATTGAACTCCCTTCTCTACGAATGGCGATTCAACAGGAGCTTACTAACGAGGGAAATGCTCACCTTCGGTTTGAAGAGCTTGACGCGTTGGATGAAACCCATCTTGGAGCACAACAAAGCCTCGAAGCCTACAGAGCAAGGATGACCCAGACATATGGAAGATTAACCAGACCGAGAATGTTTCGTCAAGGCGAACTCATATTGGTGGTCAAAAGACCGATAATTCCCAGCCGTGCAAAACGGGGAAAGTTCGAGCCCAACTATGAGGGCCCCTACATCATAGAATATGTCTATCGAGGTGGAGCATACATGTTGATAGACATGCATGGCGAAAGATCTCTTCGACCAATAAACGGTCGATTCCTCAAGAAATGCTACGTTTAAAGGGTGGCGATTCGGGTCAATAATAAATGACGACGCTTGTGTCCGCTCGCTATCTTCCCAAAATCAAGACTCTGAAAGCCCTACCGGATGATGGTACCCTAAATACACTTCGCCCTCCAGCATGAATCATATAACCAACTGTATACAATCCACAAGCACAGACGGACTATGTCCCCTACGAACCCCTATGTCCCTAAACTGGAATAATGGATGGTCTATATCCCCTACAGACCACTATGTCCCTAAACTAGAATGACGGACGGGCTAAGTCCACCATGGACCGCAACGTCCCTAAACTAACGTGTTGGCCTTTGGTAGATCTCCATATTGATCACCATATACAATTCACAAGCATAAACGATCCATATTTCTCCTATGTCCTACCGCGAGGCTACACTTGAAGTAACACCGGCGATGAAACTCCACCAACGAGGCATTCGTTAAAAAAAAGGTATGTCCATAAGCAAAATGGGGATGGATGAAAACCCGAAAGGGCTCTGTGAATAAAAACAGCAGAACTGTCAGTGAGCTTATGAAAATCCGAAAGGGCGTAGACTCATAAGAAAAGGAAAATACACTTGCAAAGTCCTCTCGGCCTTATAGGGAGAAAACACAAGCATGAGATCCTTACGACTCACAAAGGAGCAATACACTTAGGAATCCCCATGATTCCTAAGAAGAAAATGCATTTATGAGATCTTCATGACTAATAAGGAGAATATCCCCCTATGAGACCCTCACGGTTCA
Source organism: Agapanthus africanus (assembly GCA_030015575.1). Lineage (NCBI taxonomy): Eukaryota > Viridiplantae > Streptophyta > Magnoliopsida > Asparagales > Amaryllidaceae > Agapanthus > Agapanthus africanus. The sequence goes on along the minus strand of CM057350.1, from coordinate 180,780,100 downwards.
TATAATTCAAAAACTTTAGGTTACAGGGATCTAAACCTGTTTCTTAAGCCATCATAACCCCACAAAGTTTATTCCCTACAAGTGGTCCAATACCAACTCTTGTATACAATCCACGGGCACAAATAAATATGTTCCGAACTAAATCCCATCAAAAACGAGTGATATTCCGTGACATGGTGAACGGCACTTGTGAGTCCCCATGACTTGTAAGGAAAAAATACTCTTGCATGATCCTTATGACTTGCAAGAGAAAATACAACTTAGGAGTCCTCACGACTTCTAAGGAGAAAATACACATACGAGATGCTCTCGACTCATAGGGAGAAATATCTTTATGAGATCTTTACGGCTCATAAAATCAAAAAAGCTTTAGTTGGTAGGGACCTAAACATATTTTCTAAGTCACCCTTGTCCGAACAGACAATGAAAAATGATGAGTCACTCCTGGCATTATGCTTCAGTGTTAGCGATACTTATGCCGAACAACACACAAACTCCCATGTTCCAAATTTTTGACCCCTAAATCGTTAAACTGGGAATAAAAAAAGCCGAAACGATTGGGCACCGCGAACAAAAAGCCGAAATGATTGGGTAATCGCAACTTTCACGATAAGAAAAGCTGAAATTATAGAGCATTGCGGGGAAAAAGTGAAAAATGATAAAATAAAAAAATTTCTGCCCTGCAGATGGTTTGAATCTCGAATTCTATAGGTTGTTCATGGACGTACGACTCACTCCGGTGAATTACGATTGCATCATCATCAAGGACCCAAGGGTCAAAATAAAGCGAAGTGATGGAATATTCCTAGCTACGGGTCTTGATGGCAATACATGCAGAGCCTAGAAACCATTGGATGTTAACCCACCCCGGACGGATGCGGATCTGACTTCCCTGGGACTCCTCAAAAGGGGAGTCTGACCTTAAGGTAAAGCGCCATGGTATCGCCTAACGCTGAACCATCTGACGACAATACGGACATACCGGTCTAGGAAGGTTACTTGAGGAGTATCCTGCAATGGCAAAGTTGGGTGATACAGCAAGTACGCGGCTACTCGAACCAGCGACCCGAGTGGACGGGGATCGAGAAGAAATCTGCTGATGTAACGGTGCGATGGACTAAACCCAGCACCACAAACATAATGGACGTCTATATCGATAGCGGTTATGCATGTTTAACGTTAAGCTGTGTTTGACTTTACCTAAGAGTGAGATGAATTGAACACTCCGGAACGAGTAAATAAACTAATCTAAGCTATTTCAGCACAAAAAGAAAAGAAAAGTGCAAATATAAAATGAAAATATACTTTTCATTCATACTTCAAAAAGAGGAACTACATACTGTCAGTTGAGGACGACTACAAAGGAAATAAAAGACAAAATTAAAAGTAAGCATTATACATCATTCAGGATCCACAGTGGCAAAATGTTAAAATTGGGACATGTATTCTCAAACTTAAAAGCAAGTTTAATCAAGACATCTTCGACTTCATCGACCATTTTCTTATGCACTCTCTCTCAGATGCAAGCTTCGAGATCACCGTTGATATCCTCCATCTTCTGATACAAGGATATTATTGCCTTCTACTGGAAAACGCGATGCAAGATAGTGACGAGATCATCTCTCCGTTTCTTCGAGATTAGGCCCATCAGATATACTGAATGCACCTTATCTTCAGCGTCATCGAGTGCCTAGAGCAACATAGCCTCAAAAAGCCCAGATAAAGCTTCCTAGATCGATTCAACGACAATCTTCAAAAGGTTGAGCGACGAGGGAATAATCGACCATTGTGATCATGAAAGCGACGTATCACATCAGCACATTAAGCGGCAGTATACTCTTGGCCTTGAAGGCGATCCTGAATGCAAATCTCTTCGTAGGAGACAATTTTCTCGATGTCATACAGACGACCGGCCATGCTACCTGAAAAGGAGACAAGAAAAATGTCAGCAAAAGTGTTGTAATTTCAAAGAGGTGCACACATACCATGAAAATCAAAAGATTTTCTAAAATAATAGATGCACAGCCAAAGTAGTGTGCACTACTTAAAAGAAGCAAAAGCTTCGGGTGCGTATTCTAATTTGATGGGACAGATTTTACCTATCAAATCAAAAAAAATGGGGAAGCAAAGATTCGCTGAAGAGCGCTAGCTCTAGAGAAGAACAACAGTTCTTGAAAATTTTTAGAAAGAAAAGAAAGGAGGCACGGCCTCAATGAAAGGAAGAAATCCATATTTATAGGAATCTAAAGTCGGTTCAACTACTCGTAGATCTCGGAGCAGATCTAACAGTCCACAAGTTGACACCGCTGTACTTACGTGTAAGACACATATGCATAGTCGGTGGGGGCATTTGTTCGCACCCATTTTAGGGTTCATCCAATGGATGCGATGCAATACGTGCAAAGCACGTGCACATGGCTTAAACCCATCACATGCAAAGCATGTGTGTATGGCTTAAGGCCATCGCATGCAAAGCACGTTCGCATGGCAAATGCCATCGCATGCGATGCGACACGTGCAAAGAACGTGCGTATGGCAAAGGCCATCGCATGCTATGCGACGCGTGCAAGACACATGTACATGGCAAAGGCCATCACATGTACTTGACTAAGTCATTACTAGAAGAAAATCTTCTATCAGTTAATAAAATTAACAAAAATAATTAAAATTGATCTTGGGATCAATGATCCAACGGTGCGCACGCACCTTAAATTGATATAAATCAATTTAAATCTGTTTGTTGATAACAAAATACTAAAAATTGATCTTTGGATTAATGATCCAATGGTGCGCATGTCACCTTTAATTGATTAATATCAATTGAAATCAAATTGAAATCAAAACTCACCTGATTGTTGGGAACAAACCCTAACAATTCCTTTCCTATAAATAGAAACCTCCCTCACAATGAAAGGGGCTTGGCTTTTGGATTTTTTTGAACTCTCTGAACTTTTGTTCTCCTCTCTAAAAAAAATAACCGAGGTTTTAGAAGAAGAAGAAACCCTAATCAACTAAGTAATAAAAAGGAGAGGATGCACTCTCTTTTATAAAAAAGCTAATGCTTTTCGGAACGAAGCTAGTGCTTCTTAAAATAAAATAAAGATCAGACGATCTTAGAATTTATCTCTCTCCATTGGTTTCATGAGAGATCTATTCTAAAATTCAAGACTTTAGATAAAACAGTTGTAAAAGGAAGATCATAAAAACACATCGAAACTAGTACTTCTTTTGAAAGTTTTTACTTTCATTGAATTTAAATGCGCCATATGAATGCACTTTAAATCAAACAACAGAGATCTCAATCTCTTTGAAAGCCAAAACTTTCTGCATTATAGTGCGCCCTCTAACTTAGAGTGTGAGCTATGGACATGCGCATGACGTGATATACACATGCGCGCTTCATACAGATGCACATCACGTGATATTCATGTGTGCACTATATTCAAATGTGCGTCACGTGATATTCACGTATGCACCCCTACAGACAAAAATGCATGCGCGTCACGTGATACACACATGCACATTACTTGAATCCAATCAAGTGCGCATTATGTGATACTCACGTGCACACTTCTTGAAAGAAATTGCATGCTCATCCCATACCCATACGTACCATATATGGATGTGTACCACATATTCATGTATACCCCTTCGGAAGGGAAAATCATGGATCCTGTGCGAAGCACGTGCGCACCTATGATGCACATGCGCATATGAACAGTAAGCCATAGCTTGAATATTTAGCTAATAAACACCATGTATAGAAGCTTATGCTTCCTAACTAAGGTGATCCTAGTCTCATACATGACTAACGATTCTTAATCAGACCTAAGTGATTTTAGTTTACAACAAGGCTAATGATTCTTAAATGAAAACAAATATCCCGTAAATTGATAGAACTCATCAAGATGAGAAATGCTAGTTAGGTTCAAATCCTAAACCTTATACATGGATTTGGACTAATCCACACTCTACGGGCGACGACAAAATTAGTCTCCGTATACAATCTAAGGGCAACCCCAAAATAAACAAATTATAACACGACACAAAGATTTTTGGAGTAGAGAAAGTTGTTATCGCGCTGTGATAATATAATTAACTGCAGGGGCTTGCGCCTGCAGGAAAAAAAAGTCCCCACAATCAATAAACCCCTCACATATAAGGGAAAATCTAATAAAGTCTGCTACAACAGTCGTATCCATCCAAAGCTCCGATATACGGTACCATAAATTAACTTAGTATCTTTGAAAAGACGGACGGATATGTTCCATATAGAATCTGCCTCCGCATTCAGGTTAAACGTCCTTTCAACGCCTCAGTCCGGTTTCTGGCGGTAAACAGTCCTAAAGATTTTTATGTCCCAAGAACTCTTTACGTTCCAAAAGACTTTCTTTACGTCCCAAAAGACTTCCTTACGTCGTTTGACCCCGCACTTATGATTAAGCCAAAATCCAAACCAATAATGGTTTTTGTTCAAATTTTCGGATTTCGGATCTGACTCGAGATAAATAGGGCACACTCTATTGAGATGGCTTATAATTATTTATCATCATTCGTTGTGGATATGCTTACAAAGTAAGCAAGATCTAAGATATGACTGAGATTGATCCCAAAAGGAAACTCGCAAAAAAAAGTTCTATCTTACAGGTCACACGGTAAAATATCCACATTGCGTAAATACCGAGATGAAGCTGAGATTGATCCAAAAAGGAAACTCACTAAAGTTTTACCTCAATGGTCCCGTAATGTTATTCATCCTACGGATACACCTAAACGCCAACACCTAGATTTATAAGATTTATCTTAAATGATACTCATCAAAATATTATCATAAGCTCCCATTGCTATATAAACATATCGCGGATAAGTCCTGAAATGATGTTAATGTACAAAATGACTAAAAACTAATGACCATGTCCGAAATGACTTTAAACTAATATATATGAAATTACGTCCTATGAGTACTTCAAGTTAAAAGTCAAGTTCTAATGGAGTTAAATGATTTTTACGGCCGAGATGACTGTAAACTAATATCCACGTCCGAAATGACTAAAAACTAATGACCGTGTCTGAAATGAATTTAAACTGATATATATAAAATTATGTCCTATGAGGACTTCAAGTTGATAGTCATGTTCTAAGCGGCGTCGAATGATTTTTACATCTGAGATGACTGTAAACTAATATCTATGTCCGAAATGACTGTAAGCTAATAGCCATGTCTGAAATGATTTTAAATTAATATATATGAAATTACGTCCTATGGGTACTTCAAGTTAAAAGTCGTGTTTTAAGGGACGTCAAATGACTTTTACGTCCGAGATGACTGTAAAACCAATATCCATGTCCAAAATTACTGTAAACTAATATCCATGTATGAAATGACTCTAAACTAAAACTTTTCAAACTTATGCCCATAACTCAAATGCGAGAATACGGCAATATCGTGTATACAACGTGATAAATTGTATGCACTCCTTTTCGGAGGGAATTTATTGACACCAAAAATAATGCAAAATACATTAATATTATATTTCCAACTCATATATACATATTGTATACATGGTATTGAGGGAGTAACATTTATTGGAGCAAAAAAATATTGACTCTTATAAGTATTCAAACCGGGTACTTATGTATCATAGGCTGCATTTAAACACCTATAGATTCTTGCACATTTAGTCAATTAGGACAAATGAGGATTTATTTGAAATCCCATTGAGTCTCGTTTCCAAAAAAAATCAAACAGTGTATCGTTGGGACTTTCCTAAAGAAAGTTATGGTTAAAATATTGAACCTTATGCATGCAAAATTGGACTGTCAGGAACCCTTTGTTGCTCTGGGACCACTCCTTGGAGCTCCAGGAGCCCTCTTTTGGGAGTTCGGGACCCCCTTGTCGGGACTCCTTTTGGGGTCTTAGGAGCCCCTATTTTTGATGTCGGGGTCCCCTATCAGGACCCCTTTTGGGGTCTCGAGAGTCTCTATTTTGGGTGTCGGGAGCCCCTATCAGGACCCCTTTTTAGGGTCTCGATAACCCCTATTTTGGAGTTGGGACCCCTAAAAACAGACAATTTTGCTTACTTTTGAGGGGAAGTGTGGGTTATCTCCTCCACTCACTCTGAAAACATGGGGAGTAGTTTATAACTAATCTCTCACATAAAGAAGTATATATACTTCTAAATAAAAAAAAGGAGATGAGAGAATGAAGAGATAGAAATTCTAGAGAGAATTTCCAAGTGTTGATCGTCTTTGAAGAAGAAAAAGGTAAGGGCGATAGGAATGGAATTCCCATTCCTCTCCTCTCTTCTCATACTCTCTTTCTCTATCGTTATCTCTTTATCTCTCTGATCAAGAATCAATAAATAATCCATGGAAACTTGTACAAGTTTTCATCTCCGATGAGAAACTTAAAAGCCATGGCCATGATTTTCTTCAAGAAGATGAAAACACATAACACAAACCATATATTCTTCATCTATGGACGGAACCTAAAATATGGGTCATCTCATGTTTTGCATATTATGAAATAGGCCATCATATTTCTTCTTCATATTCAAGAAATGAGAATAAACTCATTTCCCTTCATGAGAACAGAAATTATGGGTTGAAACCCCTACGATTTCTAACAAAATATATATGAAGAGGGAAGTTCTATTCATTTCATCAAGACATAAAAACTATACCTCAGTATAATAGAATTCAACGTGTTTAAACACATTGTATTCTTTTATAGAATATGTTTTAATTCATGTTCTGTTTTGAACACAAAATTATATGTTCATGCTGCACACAAAATTATAAGAATAATAAGATATATCATTCTTATATTGTGCAGGAAATTCAAATACATGAATTTCTATTCCTTTAAGTTTCACAAAAGAAACTTCTCCTATTCTGGCTAAAACAAGGCAGAGAAAGTCCTAAAATGGATTTTCTGTGCACCATCAGGACCCCCTCCCGACGTCGGGAGGTCCCATTTTCATACACAAATATGCATGAAACATGTTTGTTCCACATGAATGGTGGCCCCCATTTTGATCATTTTGGTTATAATGTGGCTCCCGCACAGGGCAGTGCCCATTCATATATGTCAAAACCTGACACTAAAATATCCCCAAGCATACAATTAAACTCTTAAATTAGAGTTTTCTTACTCTTTTATACTTTTTGCAATATCAATATAATTTACATTCAAAGTGTATACAAATATAAATGAAATACAATGATATTCGTTTGCATTCTTCATCATTCTCTGTTTGCAAGTATTATATATTCGTAATGTGATCGTTGTGATGTGTTTGAGCAGCCTCACAAGATATCTCGTCTAGATAACTCTTTAGAAAATAGGGTATAATTAATCATAGGTGCTTACGACTATGGGAAGTCTCAAACGCAGAACCTTCTAACCAAATTTTAAAACTCAAATACTTATTTTGTTTAAACTCTACCTATTATGAATGTTCATTTCATCAGAGGTCTGTAGCAAAAAAATTTCAAATACAAATGGTATTTTTTATTATCCACGTCTGTATTCGTATCCGTCAATGACTGCTGGATACTCATATGGTTAAATCCATATCAATTCGTTTACATCCCTCCGGCCGACGGTTGAGAGGGGATCATGGTCTTATCAAACTTACAACGACCATATTTTACTACTATTTGAATGGAAAACAGATGGAATTTAACTAGATTGTTTATTTTACTTAAGAGTTGGTGTGTTTTCCAAAAATATTTAAAGGCTGGGGCGGCATATTGTAAGGTAAATCGTCCAAAAGCCCCAGCCAATTTCCACTTTATAAAAAAATCCCTGGGCCTTTTGCTATTGGTAAAAAACCTTTGGGTCCAATTAAAACACCGTACTATATCTTTGACCACTTGTAATTTCATATATCCCAATAATGTTCTCATGTCCATGTGCTTTGACAGTTTATACATGGCAATCACCATACAAATGATTTGGCTGTCATATATGAAGACTTGCTTGTAGTATCCAGAGACATGTCTGTAATATATATCCTGTTTTAATTTTCCACTCCAAAATACCTTTTTCCAACAAAAAATGCAATTTCCCATAAAACGTTCATTTTTTCCCGCCAAAAGCCTTTAAAATATCTTTTGCTTTCATATAATATTTAAGTTGTTGCCTCTAATATCTAAGCATTTGCCTGTAATATCTAAGTACTGCATATAATATCTAACAGTTGCATGTATCCAAATGGTTGCATGTAATATTTAAACACTGCAAACTCCTTCACCGAAACCATCTTGGAGCGACGGAGAAAGAAGGGGGAGGAGGAGTGGCGGAGCAACGACGAAATGCGTGGAGGAGAGAGGAGACTTGGCGAAGCAACGATGGACGAGTAGAAAAGGGAGGAGTGGCGGAGCAACGATGGAGGGGGGAGGAGGAGCGGTGAAGAAATGGCGGAGGAGGAGGGCGGAGCAACGATGGAGGGGGGGAGGAGCGGTGAAGAAATGGCGGAGGAGGAGGACGGAGGAACAACGGATGAAGAAGGATCAGAGGTTTGGAGAGATTGGAAGAAAATGAATATTGGGAGGGAGGGGTATTTTTGTAATTGCATTTAAAATACAATATAAGGCCTAAATGAGATACGGCCAAGGGTTTTTCATAGAGATTTTGATTAGTAGGCCCTTCCCAATCACTAAGGGTTTGTAGACAACTCCCGAGCGGGCTTTGTCACTTTTCCCAAATATTTATGAAGTCTAATAACAAAACGCCCCAAAAGGAACTCCTTGCCTTTTAACAGCCTTCTAGCGCCATGATGGACCCAATTAGATCCGTTAGCGGCCCAACCGAACCCGACCCGAAGGAGCATCACACCGGCGCCATTTAGGCATAAGCCCTCGCTTTTCTTTCTTTTCGGAGCCCTTTTCATCCCCCTTTTTCTTTTCTGGGTTCCGCACTCTTCAATTTCCTCCACGATACAAAATCGAAAGAAACGAAAGCCCTAGAGCGCACGCAAAGGATATAAATACACACCTTAGGGCTTAGCTAATCAATCGTCGTCCTCGATCGATGGAAGCAGGCGCGGTTTCTGATGCAGCCACAGCATCGGCGGCCGAGGTGGCGGCGGCGGTCGCCGGAGAATCGGAGGAGGCAAGGGTGGAGAGCGAGGACGAGGCGCTGCTATCGGGGGCTCAGCAACTGATCTCCAAGATCTCTGAAGCGCAAGCGAGCCCTAACCCTAGACACCTCCATGCTCTTGCCTCTATACTCGAGACTGAGGAATCGAGGTATGTTTCTATCTTTTTCTTTAGCTTGTGATTCATTGTTTTTATGAGCAGTGCTGATGAGTTTAAATTTTAGGGTTTTATGTTATGCTAACGTTTTTATTTTTGGTGTTTATAGTTTTTGTTTTAGCTATTATTTTCGCTTTGAAAGGTTAAGAGATAGAACTCAGAAATTTTATTATTTTTATTTTTTTGGGTTTTAACTGTGAGTTGACACTTCATACTACCTTCTCATGATTAAAATTGAACTTAACTTGGCCAGTTTTGACATTTATGGGTTCAAGGCATAGAAGAACTTAGATTACATGTCGAACCCACAGATAGCAACTGTTGATTGAGCAGGCAAGAAGGATTTGCTACTATCTGTCACAACTCAGAAGTTGCCCATTTAAGAAATTTGCGTTTTCTTTTGAATGCTCGAGATTAATTTCTAATCCTAGTAGGTCTTTTCGTTTAAGTAGAAGTTTGAAGTTTTAAGATTTACAGAGTTATGCAGTGCATTTTTATTGGTTGTGAGCCTCTTAGGACTCGAACCGACGACCTCTCACTTTGGAGATGCAAGTATACCAAGAGGCTCTTACCCTTTGGTATTAAGCATCACAGTACTTGATGAGATTTTTAGTTGAGGGTATGGAAGTTGCTTAGAAAGCTTTGTAAATGTTTGTTTATAAATGTTTAGTCGAGCAGATCAGCTTACAACCATAATTTCAAATTATAATTTCTTTCACTTTTAGATAATGTTACAATGTTTGTTCAATTATCTAAATAACTTTTAAGCACAAAATTATTCGTTTTGTCTTCAATTCTATACAACTGGAAGATGTGATATGTTGATTCATTTTGAATTGGTTAATTATTTTATCCATTATACATGTTAAAAAGAAGATTTCTCATTGAATGAGCCTTATTTCAATTTGAAAGAGTGAAGCATTTCTTCAGATTAGACATGTAATTTATTTTTTATCTTATCATATTTATAAGAAACGCGGACAACACGTAATTGATTATTGAGCTATGATATCTCATTTGCTTCATATTCATTTGCAATGTTTTAAAAAGCGGTCGCTTAAGTAGTGTAGCGGGCTTTGCTTCTTTGCTTTACCCCACTTAAATGGGGATATCAGTCAACCTATTTTTATTGATGTTTATACCTCATAAGTCTTATAATGGGTATATAAGCACTGTAATTGGAGTGAGAATAACAAAAATATCAATTAATACAAAATCCCATCTTTTTCATTTTTTTACATGTTTCTTTATGGCGTGCTCGAGTTGACATGGGTTAGGCTTTCGAGCTTCTCTTCGTTGACAAACTTCAATATTTGGATTATAAACCTTCAAAAATTAGGGGTTTGGATCTCATCGACTTCAAGATATCAAGATCTGAATCGACTTCGATCAATCCTAGAGTTTTCCTATTTCGAATTGGAGTAGTTTTCGAATTTCGACCTTGAATTACAAATTTGATTTCGATTTGACTTGGCTTCTGGTTGCAATCTTCAAGGTACTTTTTTGTGATTTGGTTGGTTTTTTTTTTTTTTGCACATTCTTTGAACTATGATGCTTGATGCTAGGCACTTAAAAGCTTATGAACACTTTGAGCTAATAAATTCGTGAGCTTTAATAAAACATTTTTTACTAATTCTAACCAAATTTCGATTTTGGGTTGAATTGTCTGACCATATTTCTTAGCAAATAATATATTGTATGTACAGATATGTAGAATTTTTTGTTGAATCTGTTGGACTTTATGGATTGTCTAGTGAAATTTGCATTTTCTTCACAGTCAACTTGCATTTTTGATTGTCTACGTCTTCCATAGTACTTATTTGTGCATCTATAAGTGCAAATAAGAATATAAAAATAGTTAGAACCCAATTATAATCAATGTTTATCGACAAGAAATAAGAAAATTGATTAAAACACCACTTTTTTGATTTCTGAACGGCCGCTTAAGAGGCTAAGCTCTTCGGCCACGTCTCTTTTTTCCCCGCTTTTAAAACATTCTTTCACTTTTAAGTACAAACTTCATTAAGGTAGCATTTTATATGCTTTGGGATACTTGGTAGTCAAATCATGGTTTCTTCATTGACATCACTGAAACTGATGTGAGTCTTGGGAAGTCTGCACCAAAGAAAAACATATGGTTCTTGCAAAGTTGGAAACAAAAAGTCTTTAACACGTCTTCTTTAAATTATCTTTATAGTTATCAGCTATAAAGCACTAATACTTGCAACATGGTACCGCTTTTGTGTCTGACATGGCTTGGATAGTCTCAGCATGTTATACCTTTGTCTGACAATATCAAGGGTCATGAAGCTTTGCTGGATAATGTTAAATCCTCTTTCTTTCTCTTGGTGAAGGAGTTTGCAAAATCAGGAGGATTTTAGCCCATACTCAAAACTTTTGTGTTTGTTTTGTGTGTAAAGTCCATGAATTTGAAGTCCTAATTTTCTATGTGGCATGTAAGAAATCGGGAGTTCAAAGTCGGAGGTATTTTGGTGGAGTTGGGATGGAGTTTGTCACATCAAGTACTTTTATTTTTTAATACTTCTATCTTAACTACCCAATTCCCCTCCATTTTCATCTAGGGACACCTTTTTTTTAATCTCTACCAAACACATACTTCAAGCTCCTAATTTAAGTACAACAAACTCGTAAACAAACACACGAATTCAAAGTTTCCGCTCATTTTTATGCATGACTTCAGACTCTTGATTTTTTATTCCATTGAAACAAACATGCCCTTAGATATTTATGGGATTGGTATGTATGATCACTTGGACATTTTATATTTGATAAATTATTAGGGTTATTTTGGATCTTATTTGAAGATTTCCATTTAGTCAGATCATGGTCCTTTCAAATTATGAACTTGGTAGGATGTTGTTTATTTTATGAATAGTTTCTTGCTTTAGTTTTTATACCGACTATTTAATTTGTATGCTACTACATAATAAACACTAAAATTCGTAGGATAATATCAACATGGTTTTAAAGAAACCCGGCCCCAATCCAAGCTGGCTGATTCAGATCCCAAGAATGATTGTCTAATTTCCAATACCAAGATTTTAACCTTGATATTATGACACCACCAATTGACTATTAGGATTTCTTAGTATTAAGTTTGCTAATGAGTTATGGGTTAATTAATGGGTTAACCGGTTTATCTGTGGGTCAGTTGATATAAATGGTTATTGGTTTATATGACCTCACTTATCATAGAAAAAGTTTATAGTTATCTTAAAAACATATGTAAAGAACAACACGAGACATCATTAATTGCATATAGTTATGTTTACCATTTATTAGCCGATACAACCAAGATGGTCGATTCTGATCCCAAAAATGACCGTTTGATACTGGTCCCATATCTTGAGATCAAGATTTTAAACTTTGAACATGAGTAGTGATACTGTTTAGAGTTATTCTATATTTTATCATAAATCAATGAAACTAGAATTGGTAAGTTTTGGCTTTTGATTTTAAGAAAGGAGCCAGGACTCTCTCTATACACACACAGTTGTCATACATGCATGCATACACATCGTTATGCATGTATATCAGTGTCCTAGTGAGTAGATCTTTCAAATTTGTTATGTCATGTTTCTAGTGTCAGTGTTGTGTCTTGGATTAACCACTGTGCATCTGTGCTTCATAAATTATTGGCTATTACTTAAATGGAATAAGATACAAGCCAAGTTAGTTATGGTCTCTTCCCCGTTGACCTATGATGATCTTGTTGCATGGTAATTGTTATATAGCCTACTAAGCACATACTTTATTAGTCGTCCTTTAATTTCCGTCCTGCATCATTTTAGTTCTTGTGTAAATTTGGTTGTAGCTGTATCTCTATACATTTGAATGTGTTTCTGCTGTGTGCTCATGTTATGACTTAATTTCACAATTTGTTTTTTTTAGATATCTAAAGGATCATGGAAGTTCATCTTTAAATAATGCCCGTGCATCCCATAATGTTGGGAAGCTTGGCAGCTTATTGCGGGTATGCAATTCTTACTCCATTGACTTGCGTCTTCAAAATTCATTTTTGTGGAATAAATCAAACTTAATTGACATATACCTTCTTGTGTTTTAGTATGATATATTTTTCTTGTAACGTGCTTTTTTATTTCTTCAGGAGAATGATGATTTTTATGAATTGATATCATCAAAGTTCCTATCAGAAAGTAGATATTCTACTGGTGTCCATTCTGCTGCTGCTAGGGTACTTCTCAGCTGCTCTTCTACTTGGTTGGTAAGATTGTGATGTTGATGATTAATATCCAAAGTTTAGTTTATTTTAACTCTACATGTTTTCTCCAGTGATTGTAACTCTCTGAAACTAATCTGCACATATATAATTTCAGTACCCTCATGTATTTGATGATGATGCAATTCTGGAAAACATTAAAACCTGGGTGATGGATGATTCACTAAAGGTTTCTGGCGATGAATGTGACTGGAAACGTGAATTTGGTGGTAACAAGCCAACAGATTCTGAAATGCTGAGGACGTATGCTACTGGACTTCTTGCTATATCATTGGCTGGGTATGCAATGTAGACTCACTTTTATTGTATTTGCTTTCTGACACTCCACACTATTTTACGGTGTACTTGATCTCTTCTAATATCAGTTATCTTTTCAGTGGCGCTCAAGTGGTGGAGAATGTTTTGACATCAGGTTTGTCAGCAAAGCTGATGCGCTATTTGCGTACACGAATCCTTGGAGAGGTTAGTCAGAAGGATGCTTGTTTTATAGCTGATAATAAACATTCTACTACCCCAGCGAGAATTAGAGAAGAAAGCAGAGGTCGACCTAGGCAAGTTGTGGATGCCTCTCGTTTGGATGGATCAAGGCCTGCAGATGAGGGGTTATCTGGTGATCAGGGTGGAGACCGGGAAAGAAATATTAGTATCAGGCAGGCACAAGATGATTCATGGGGAGATGGCGTTGACTCGTTAAAATCTGAGCTCACTGATTCTCCATCAGACAGTATGTATGAGATGATTGTCGAAGATGCTGGCCTTACACGTGATGGATGGAACACCAAAGATTTGAATGATGGAAGGTCAAAACATGGTGAACGACCTATTGGTGGCAGACCCACGCGAGATGAAGATGTCGATGAAAATGTGAGGGATGAGTCATCAAGGCGGAGGGTAAATCGTTTGTCTAGGAGCAGAGGGAAAGGTAGGGTTACAGAAAGCACATTGGAAAATGAAAGGACTTTGACCTCTCCTTCTGGGTTACGATTAGAGGGGATGGGTAAAGGAGACAAGGATAAGGGCGAATCTAGAAATGAAGACTTTAAAAGAGTGCTGGATATGAAAAGGCACTCAGGCAGGATAGAATATGATGGCTCTGCCATTGTAGAGGATAGTGATGACCGGTTTAGAGGATGCACTGTTGGTTCTAGAGATATATCCGAGCTTGTAAAGAAAGCGACACAAGCTGCTGAAGCAGAAGCAAGGACAGCTAATGCGCCAGAAGAGGCGATTAAAGCAGCAGGCGATGCAGCTGCTGAACTTGTCAAGACTGCTGCTATTGAGGTTAGCATGGATCCTACAAAATCCTGTTAGTTTAAGTTTTTCTGCCCAGGGCAAGACACATGAATTTTGGTTAGAGGGGGCACCACAAGGACAACAAGGTTCTATTGATAAGTCCAATTTGGTAATATATAAAATCCATTATACAGTTTACATACTTGACAACAAATTTGAAATTTTATTAATTAGAGACAGAAAATTTTCTTGTTTACAAAGAAAAAGCACATGGAACTCATACCATTTAAAAGAAAGTACAAATAAGATTGTGCAAGTAGTGGGAATTGAACCTACCATCGTTTATAGGGAACAAACTTACCACCCATGTTAGACTCCTTACTGATATTTTATAGCATAATGTATAGCATATCCTCTAAGATGTCAACACTTGCTTGCAACCAATATTAGTCTTCTTTTTTCCCTGCTGGGTTTGTAATAGATGCGCTGCTGTTTCTGACCATCCGATATCCTGTCTTTTTATATCGATAGGCGTTGAAAAGTACAAATGATGAAGAATCTGCTGTTTTAGCTGCTTCTAAAGCTGCATCTACTGTTGTGGATGCAGCTATGGCGACTGAGATCTCACGGTATTATTCTCTCCCATTCTCTACGTGTTTGTCTTTCTTTGGTAATGCTAATGTTCAATTTTTGCAAGATAGCATAATGATGTTGAAATTGTTTCATTGTTGCTAGGTGTACAAGCATAGTGAATGAGAATTTGACAGATTCCAAGGTCGTGGAATCTGAAAAAGATGAAAGCCTGGAGGGGTGGTTCATTTTGGATACTGAGCCTCTTGCTTGTCTTAGAGAAAAGTATTGTATTCAGTGCCTTGAAATTCTGGGAGAATATGTTGAAGCTCTTGGACCGGTTTTGCATGAAAAAGGTGTGGATGTATGCCTTGGGCTCTTGCAGCGTTGTTCGAAGGATGAAGAGGCAAGTGATCAGTTGGCATTACTACCTGAAGTGCTCAAATTAATTTGTGCCTTAGCTGCTCATAGGAAATTTGCTGCCTTATTTGTTGATCGAGGTGGTATGCAAAAACTTTTGTCTGTACGGAGAATCTCTCAAACCTTTTTTGGCCTTTCATCTTGCTTATTTACAATTGGATCCCTTCAGGTAAATATACCCGAATTCTTTCTCTTGTATGCATCACCATATTTACCCTTTTACACGGTCGAGTTAATATAAGATATATTTACAGGGTATCATGGAACGTGTTTGTGCGCTTTCTTCTGATGTAGTGCATCAGGTGGTTGAGTTGGCTCTTCAGCTTCTTGAGTGCCCTCAAGATCAAGCGAGGAAAAATGCTGCTATTTTTTTGGCTGCTGCATTTGTATTCAGAGCCATTCTGGATGCTTTTGATGCACAAGAAGGTTTACAAAAAATGTTGAACCTTTTACGTGGGGCTGCGTCAGTAAGATCTGGTGGGAATTCAGGAGCAGAAGTTTTAACTGCGTCAGAAAAGCAAATTGCTTATCACACATGTGTTGCACTGCGGCAGTACTTCAGAGCCCATCTGCTTTTGCTTGTGGATTCTCTTCGTCCAAATAAAACTAGTCGTGCTACAGGCCGAAATACTTCAAGTGCGAGGGCCGCCTATAAGCCACTTGACATCAGTAATGAGGCAATGGACGCAGTATTTCTTCAGATTCAGCGAGACAGGAAGCTCGGGCCTGCATTTGTGAGAGCTCGCTGGCCTGCAGTTGACAAGTTCTTAGCTTCTAATGGGCATATAATTATGTTGGAGTTATGTCAGGTACAACATATTTTGCTTGTGTTATGCTTCGTATCATCTCTTCATTTCCAGATTTATGGAGCTATAATGGAATTTCTTTGGTGTCTTTGCAGGCCCCTCCCGTTGAACGCTATCTACATGACCTTGGCCAATATGCATTGGGAGTCCTTCATATTGTTACATTTGTACCCTACAGCCGGAAGTTAATTGTAAATGCCGCTTTGAGCAATGACCGTGTGGGCATGGCTGTAATCTTAGATGCAGCAAGCAGTGTTGGATTCGTTGATCCGGAGGTATGGCATGAAATGTTTATTATGATGTAGTATTGTAGTTGAATAAAGGTTTCAAAGTTTGTCTTAACTTTTATATGTTTTTCTTTCCAATGAATGACACTTCATCATTTTTTTTCTTGTTTTTGACAATGCGGCAGTTAATTCACCCAGCCTTGAACGTGCTAGTAAATCTTGTTTGCCCCCCTCCTTCGATCAGTAACAAACCTTCTGTGCCCGCTCAAGGCCAGCAATCTGTTTCATCATTAAATAGTGCAGCCACAGAGATTAGAGAGAGGAATTCTGAAAGAAATATCTCGGATCGTTCTGTTCCGTTGCCCATCCACAACGACCATCGTGAGCGCAATGGGGAAACTAGCCTAATGGAAAGAGGTGGTGTAACAGGATCTGCCGCACCATCTTCTGGAGCTAATTTACAAAGTACAACTCTCGGTGTGTCATCTGGAGTGGTTGGAGAGCGCAGAATATCTTTAGGAGCAGGAGCTGGCTGTGCTGGCCTTGCTGCCCAAATGGAACAAGGATATCGTTATGCAAGGGAAGCTGTTCGAGCAAACAATGGTATAAAGGTTCTTTTGCATCTTCTTCACCCTCGGATGATCACACCTCCCCAAGCTCTTGATTGTCTTCGAGCTCTTGCTTGTCGTGTCTTGCTGGGTTTAGCCAGAGATGAAACAATTGCACACATATTGACCAAGCTCCAGGTATGTCTGGATTACAGCTTGCTGCAGTTACCTGTGGCTTAGTGGCACTATGATGTAGTAAATTATCACGATTGGTTGATTGTGTCTGTTATAATGAGCCTTTTGGTAAATATGGAATTCTTAATATGTTAGCAGCATCCACTTACCTAGATTTATTTTAATTCTCTTAGATTGAGCAATTTAATCCTTAAGTACTACCTATTAAAAAATTATATAGTTTTCGATCAAGAAAAAATGGTCGTCTTTACTGTATGCCAGATTGAAATTCCGAAAAAAAAAACCCTTAGTTTGTTACCGATACTAGAGCTGGATTTTCCTTCAAACAATAGAGCTTGCATTACAGAGAAAACGGTAATTTAGTTGCAATTATATTATTTAAAGTGTTATTGGTGAATCTGGGAAATGTCCTACGAGGATCCAACACTTTATAAACCTGGAACCTGAAGCTTGAAGATGATCTTGTCCTGGATTCATCTCACTTATAGGTTTACAATTTCAAATTCCAGTGGAATATTGAGGAGAGGAGTGAACAACGTTGGCCATTTATGTTGATTGTGCATGGTACAATAATGGCTGTAGTTTTTTGTTTTGCATCAGCTGAATTTTAAAAGACCCCTCAATGTATTGTATAATATATATTACCATTCGAATCAAATTTCCGACTCCTGTAGAGATTTTCATTGTTTCATTCCTTGCAATAAAGAACTGTTTATTTCTTTTGCCTTTTATCCATAGGCAGGACATTCTTAATGCATTTTATCCTTGGTTATTGTCTGTTTATTAGTAGTATTTTTGCCAAACTGTTGAGTTGGTGTAGCTCCATGTCGATCAACAATCCCAGACTTCCCTAAGTCATTCTAAACATCTAACTCATTGTAGAACAATTAGCAAACATCTTGTCTCTTTGGATAACCAATTGTCCCCAACTTGATTTTCCTTGTAATAGAGGTGTGTAATTTATTATCTTTAATTCCATTTGTCTATTCAATTTTTACTACAAAAACTTCGACAGTTATAGTAATATATTTTCATCAATACTTCAGGTGGGGAAAAAATTGTCAGAACTAATCAGAGATTCAGGCAGCCAGGCTGCTGGAACTGACCAGGGAAGGTGGCAGGCTGAATTGGCTCAAGTGGCAATTGAATTGATTGCAGTAAGTAGCTGACCTCTTATACACATTTCTGGGATGTGCATGCTCTTTCTCAATCTGGCATGATGTCAGCTGTATTTTACTTATCGTTGGTGACAAAGTTCTTCTTTTCCTTGCGACTTTTCACTGTTTTGGAAATTGAAATCTGATGTTTTCTTAGATTGTGACTAATTCTGGGAGAGCAAGCACCTTGGCAGCCACTGATGCTGCCGCTCCCACACTGAGGCGGATAGAGAGGGCGGCAATAGCAGCAGCAACTCCCATCACTTACCATTCCAGGTTTTGTCTCTTTCTTTTCGAAGGCAGACCCTCTTTTTTGTTTATTTTTATTTTTAACTTTATCCCAATCCTGTCATTTATTATTTAGAACATTTTCTGCCTTGCAGGGAGCTTTTGCTTCTTATACATGATCATCTTCAAGCTTCAGGTTTAACAGCTACAGCTGCCTTACTACAGAAGGAGGCAGAGTTGACGCCTTTGCCTCCACTTTCAGCACCCCAACCTCCTCTCCATCAAACTTCTGTTATAGAAATCTCTACCAAGCAACTCCATTGGCCATCTGGCCGTGTTTCCTGTGCGTTCCTTTCTGATAATTCAAAATCTGGCCAGCGAGACGAGGATCCAAGCGCAAAATTGGAGTCAGCATTTTCTTCACGGAAAAAGCCATTGGTCTTTGCCTCTAATCTCTCAGAGGCGAAAACCCCATCCTTTAATAATAGAACTGGCACATTAAAAAGCCCTTCTGCATCTAATGGAGTCTTACAGGAAACTTCGTCTATGTCTGATGTCAAGTTCAGTGTAGACACAGAACCTCCACTTAAGACGCCTATACTGTTGCCACTGAAAAGGAAATTCCTTGACCTGAAGGATCCGTGCTCATCATTTCGTGCAAAGCGAATCACGATAGCTGATGCTGCATCACAGTCTCCAATGTTTCAGCCACCATATAATGTACGGAGAAACAATGCCTTGATAGATTCCAGTGGGCAATCTCCTGCCGCATGTGCTACTACTCCACGGGATCCATCTGCACGAGCAACCTCAACATCAATGTCAAGCTATTATAACTTAGACGATCTTCTTCAATACCCATGCACTCCTGGAGCACCAACAACACCTTTCTCTCAACTTGGAAACCCAGCTGACGCGCAGCCTGGAAATGCTGATCGGATGACCCTAGATTCCCTGGTTGTACAATACCTGAAGCATCAACATCGTCAGTGCCCGGCTCCAATAACTACTTTACCACCACTTTCTCTCTTGCACCCACATGTGTGCCCTGAGCCTAGTCGTAGCCTTAACGCACCTACAAATGTAACTGCACGTGTAAGTACCCGTGAGTTTAGGAAACAGTATGGTGGGGTACATGCTCACCGGAGAGACCGCCAATTCGTATACAGCAGATTCAGGCCATATCGCACTTGCCGTGATGATGCAGCTCTTTTAACGTGTATTTCCTTTTTGGGTGATTCATTTCGCATTGCAACTGGCAGCCATTCCGGCGAGCTAAGAATATTCGACTTTAACAGCGGAAATGTATTGGAGAGTCATTTAAGCCACCAGTCGCCTATATCTGTAGTTCAGTCAGCATGCTCTGCTGGCACCCAGATGATTCTTTCATCTAGCTCGTACGATGTGAAGTTGTGGGATGCTTCATCTTTATCCGCTGGGCCCTTGCATTCCTTTGATGGATGCAAGTCTTCACATTTCAGCCATTCTGGGACCATGTTCGCAGCCCTTTCTACTGAGCCATCTCGCCGTGAGGTCCTTCTTTATGATATCCAGACCTATAACGTTGAATGTAGGCTATCTGAGAACTCCAATGGCCCTTCAGCACCGGTTCGAGGGCATGCGCAGTCCCTTATTCATTTTAGTCCTTCAGACACAATGCTTCTTTGGAATGGAGTGCTGTGGGACCGAAGGAGTTCCAGTCCTGTTCATCGGTTTGATCAATTTACAGACTATGGGGGAGGAGGGTTCCATCCTGCTGGGAACGAGGTATGACCCATCTTTTTTCAACCAACTTCTTTTGCACGGCATTCTTTAATGTTTTATTTTTTCAACCAACTTCTTTTGCATGACATTCTTTAATGTTTTATTACCCGCATGCATATACATATGCATGTAGAAGAATGCTCCATTGCAAACCGGTTCACGGTGTTAAAAAAACAGGAACTCTCGGTCAACGACATATTTGAACGATCCTAACCGTTCAGGTTTATCATCCCATTCTATTTTTACTTGGTACAAATTATGTTGACTGGTGCAAAACATTTACACTAGTTGATATAAGGTTAGCATGCAGTTAACCGATGAAAAATGGCTAGGGTCCATATGTCTTTTAGCCAAATGGTTTAATTTTGTTGTAACTTCATTAATTAATTATGCCAAACATTCTTCTGTGGAAGTCTTGCAATGTATTTGTTCTGCTCCTTTATCTTGGTAGCAAAAGATTCGAGGAACATGCTTCTCAAGGGAAAACTTTTCCCCATCCTTGAATCCTTTTTCAACAGCAGATTTACATCTATATATTTCTTCAGGTCATTATAAATTCAGAGGTGTGGGATCTCCGGAAATTCAAACTCTTAAGAAACGTTCCCTCTCTAGACCAAACGGTCATCACTTTCAACGGTGGCGGTGACGTCATCTATGCGATCCTACGCCGGAACCTTGAGGACATCACATCTGCTGTAAACACACGCCGTGTCCGGCACCCGCTGTTTGCGGCTTTCCGCACCATCGATGCCGTGAACTACTTAGACATCGCCACTGTTCCCGTGGACCGCTGCGTACTCGACTTCTCCCCGGACCCCACCGATTCCTACGTCAGTGTCGTCGCCATGGACGACCATGACGAGATGTTCTCATCTGCCAGGCTGTACGAAATTGGAAGACGGCGGCCCACCGATGATGACTCCGATCCAGACGATGGCCCTGATGATTCAGATGACGAGGATGATGAGGACGAGGATGATGAGGAAGGGGATGACGTTGATCCAATCTTGGAAGGTCTGGATGAAGACGGGGATAGTGATTCGGAAGAGGATTTGTTTAATGAGGATGAAGATGATGTGGAGAGCGGCGATGATGATGCGGATTTCAACAGCGACGATGGAGATGACGGACAGGGGATATTAGAGATTATGGAAGAGGACGGTGAGGACGACGATAGCGAGTTGGTAAGCAGCGGAGATGAAGGTGATTATGTTGGCAACGGTTTTGGGTTCTAAAGAGTCTTCCTTGAGTATTTGTGTCAAGTATAAATATAAAAGACTAGTGGGAGGATGTAAAGAAGAGTGGAGAGGAAGTTGGTATCGAAAATAATAAACATCCTATATGCTGTTATATTTATAATTTTTTTTGTATGTTCCTTTTGCTCTGGCATCTTTATTATAAAGGTAGTTTTGTAGCAGGCAATTGATATATATTTTTGTTATGTATTTATGTTTTTCGATATCCCTCCTGTATAAGCCTGCGCGATTATCTCTCTCATGTCGTCGATTATAAGGCTTAGAATTTTTTGGAGATATGTTATATATGTTTATGATTTAAATAAAATTTGTTTTCAAAGATTAATGTTTGGTTCAACAAAGGCCTAGATTGTATGATGTCAATATATAATCTTAAAATATGTTATTATGAATAGTATTATTTTAAGTGTGCAATTAAATTAATTCTAATTCTTAATTTGGATAACAATTTTCAGATATTATGTAGTTGGACTTTTAATGATGTTTAATCATTTGCAGTGACTTCGCTGACCAAAATTTTATTGGTGTTTTCGACAATAGCCATTTCTCTATGGGATTGAGTACTAGACAATTCTCTTTCTCTTGCCATGGGTTTCTCCTTGTGCAAGGGCATCACGAGGATTCCATCTCAACAATGCACTCCTTATCTGCGTGCACACGTGAGTGTAAAGTAGATATTATATGGTTTCGGTTTTGAACAATTTGTCTTCTATTTGTATAGTTGGGTTTGCTTCCTAGCATATTAGACCGGTAACAGAAACGAAAGAGAGAATGAAGAGAATGCATGCTCCCCAGCTTTTCCTATAGTGATGATTTCATCTAGGACCAGAAAGGAACTGGTTCCATTGATTAAAATCTTTTATTAATGTTTGTAGGATTTATGCATTGGACAAAAGGAATCTAGATTTTTACAATATGGTTATCCAAACCAGCCCTAACAAGCAAAACCATCAAATTGATTTAAATTATGTAATCCAAATTTACCTATTATGAATATGGCATAAACTTCTAGAAACGGCTCTAACACAGGAAGATAGACTTAGTTTAAGGCATGTTTGGAAGAGAGGCAAGCCAAAAGAAAGAGTTTTCTTAAACAATTACTTTGTTTTCAGTTCCACAAAATTGTTTGGTTTGAAGTAAGCAAGCAAAAAAAAAAAAAACTTTGAGATGAAGAATGACATAATAAACTCTTGTTCATAGGAAAATTGAGTTAGATATAGAAAATTACTATTATTTTTTCTTTTTGTTAGAATGATTTTATTTTTAACTTTTTACGGTTTATATAGGGGAAAGAAAAAATGATTTTTCTAAATTATACGCGGAAGAAAGCGACCCTATTTTCAATACAAAAATTAATGGAAAGTGAATCATTGTTTTTAGTTGCCCACTTTCTACTTTACTTTTTCATTATCAAAAAGGAAAATTTGAAAGAATGAATTAAAATATTGGGTTTTTTTGTAAGAATTAAAATATTGTGTTTTTTAAATAAAAAAAAAAATTAAAAACCCCCTTCTCACAAATTATAAAACCCAACTCACTTTTTGATAATTTTAAATAACCCCTCGCAACTTCTCCGTCAACAAAATACCCACTTTCATAGGTTTCTGTTAGATTAACCTTTAACCATGGTTAGTTATGACTGAGTAAAATAGGGATTTTTTTGGATATTCCCCCTCATAAATTAAATATTTTGAAACCCCCTCACTTTTTAGTCTTCTTACCCATTTAACGGCTATTTTAAACGTCAGAAAACGTTGACTGGCTCTAAGTAAACCGCAGTTGTCACACCCCGCTTCTCAAATGAAAGTGAAGAGGTGACGTGGGACGGTCCATAACCAAACTGTGTTGAGAGTAGTCTTTCTCGATACAATTACATTATGTGTGTGTGTGTAGGCAATGTACCAAAACTGATAATAAAAGCAGAAGTATTTATTTCCATTAACTAAAATTATTACATCCCGAAGTACTGAAAGCAAACTAAATAATTTGATTACATTGATGAAAAGAAAGCAAGTCCTAAACATGTGGGCAATAGAAGAGTTATCCTAATACTCTTGCGTCAAATTCGTGTAATCTTCATTAGTGGGTCCACTGCATCGTCTCCTTCTTCACCAGTCTCGTCTTCATCTAACGGACGTTTCAGAGACGAAGAAAGAAAAATGAAGTCCGTCAACGAGTTACACTCGGGTAGAATTTTCTTAACAGAAAATAATGGTAAAGAGAATAAGTGTGTGTAATATATGATGTCATATGTATGAATATGTATGATATATGTGTTGTAGGCATCAGGTAAAATATGGTATACCGTGTAAGGTAACTACAGATAATATGTTCGTTTAGTTTGTTAGACAAGAATACCGGGTTCTTGAGATTATTCCGTTGCACCACGGAACAACGGTTAGGGAAAGTGAAATGTACTGTTCCACTTTTCCGGATCTGATCGAGTAATAGGGGAATCTGAGTCCGTATACTACATTTCCTAATAAAACTAGCCAGCCACGTTTTATTCAGTGTAAAAGTTTTACGAATTAGAATTAGTGCATATATCATCTAGGCATGGAACATCACTCGCCCGAATATCGAGTTAATAGTCGTCCATGTTGGGACTATTCATATCATTTGCCCGAATATCGGGTTAGTAGTGGTCTATGTTGGGAATGTTCGCTCTGCCTGCAGGGATATTTATTTGTAATGGTATTCCATACCTAGATTCACGCATTCTAACCTTAACAGTATCATAGGTCATGTCGTGTGATGTATCAAAAATATGATTCAAATAGATGATATCTCAGTCGATATGAACTTCCACGGCCGTTGGTTATATCCCGTTCCATTATAGTTTGTAAAGTAAACATAGTATTTTATAGAAAGCTCAGTTTGTAAAAGACTGGTATTTCTGCAATTATGATTTATGTGGAAGCCATGATATTTTAGTGTTCGTTTATAAAGGGACCATGGCATTTTAGGAAAATTATCTTTTAATAAAGATAAATATTATATTTAATAAAAATATCTCCTTAAAAAAAAGTATAGTGTTTATATGGTATATTAACGAAAATTATCCTTTATTATAAAGGTTGTGGTATTTTAACAAAAGAATCTCTTTAATAAAAAGGTAAGGGTATTTTAATGAAATTATAATTTAAAAACTTCACTTTCGAAATTAGGGGTATTTTTGGTAAGATTTAACTTCTTAAAGTTATTTAGTAAAAATCTAGTTTTAGGATTATTATTGATTTCTAAAAGAAAATCTTAACTTTTAAAAGTTCATGGTATTTTAATAAAAATAATTAGTCTACCAAGTTCATGGTATTATGATTCAGAAAGGTTTGTGGTATTTTAATAGAAATATCACTTAGAAAAGTTTAGGGCATTTTTAGGGAAAATACTATTTTTCCAAATTTCGTGGTATTTTAATGAAAATATAAATTGTTAGGAGTTGATGGTATTTTTGCGAAATAGAGATTTTAGAGAAAATATAGTTTTACAAGTTTACCATCAATTTTATTTAAAAATAACCAATATATAAAAATTTACTATGATTTTTCCATGTTTTTAACAATTAGGGAAAAATTATCGATAACCTTTATTTAAAACCGAAGAATAATTACATTTATTCACGTAAAAATTGTTCCGGTCATGATAGTCAGTTGAAGACTTAGTTCTATATGTACAAGCATGAAAAGGTTTTTTTTAATTACCCCATGATTTTTTCGTGAAGGATAATTGCTAAAATTTCATTATCTAATTAGGGTTTAATATCGTTTTTAATCATCATAACCCGTAAAATAGATAATCGAGATAAAAACTCACGGTTAGGTCCTGAAATTTTTTCCACAAATATATATTATCATAATGAAGATAATAAAGGGTCAAGTGTTGAGAGATCCTACCTAAAACGAGTTAGGAAATTGAAAATCAGCGAGCATCGGGTTGTACGAGAACAGATATATCTTGAAGTAAAAAATTATTTAGCCTCTAGGACTGAAACTAGTGTGTAGAGGACTCAAAAAGAAATCTCTGGAAAGTTTTTGGGATTTTTGTTTCAAGCAGAGTTTTTTCAAGGATTTTTACAAGCTTAGAGATATTTATAGGGATTTTCTAGGATTAAAAATCCAATTTTTTCCTCAGCCCCTACAGGAGCCGGCCCCACGAAGCCGACCAGATCCGTCCGTCCGCGTAACCTATTCAAAAAATCCCATCTCTTCACGCCCGTGAGCTGACACGGGTCCCCGCTCGAGTCTATACTGCAGATTTAGGTCGTTGGATCTTTGATCCAACGGTTCAGATCAAAGGCGTCAATTATATTTTTAATTTTTCTTTTATTTAAAAAAACCATTAGTAGGATCTGGGCCATTGGTTTCCAGATCCGACGGCCCAGATTCATTCCTCCTCGAAAAATAAATAAAAATTCGTTTTTAATATTTAAAAATATTTTAAAATTAGTTTTTAGATTTTAAAAATTATTTAAAATAGTTTACAATATTTTTAAAATTTGGGAAAATTAAAGAAAATATATTTTGATGTTTTCTTCCATTTGCAATCAAATTTGGTCCAAAATAACTCCCTTTATCGGTTTTAAAAACTTTTCCGTTCGATAAAAATTCCATTTAAATTCTTAAAAAATTTCAAAATTTCATAAAATTTCCTAAAAATCATATTAATTCATTTTAATCATGGAAAAATATTTTTAAAGTGTTTTCTACCAATAGAAGCAGTAAAATAATATTTTTGACCTCAAGAAAAATTATAAGACGCTTTTATTACGTATCTAGAATACATAATCGTAATAATCTATCCTCCTTGAAATAATTTCGTTCTCGATATTCTGGAGGTAAGCAAAAGGGTAGTATATAGAAGAAGTTACAAATAGATGGAAATAACGTTCCCTTATCTCATCTTCTCCCACATGGACTTGTCCGAAGAGTCTTTCCTCCACATAACTCCAACCAGCCAGACCGTTTTGTCCCTCGACGTATTCTCCTTTCGATCTAGGATCTCGACTAGTTGTTGCTCGTAGGTTAGGTTGGTCCCCACAGTGATCTCCGAAAGATCCACGGCGTGACTAGGTTCGCCGACATATCTCCTTTACTACGAGATATGAAAAACGTCGTGCACGCCCTCTAAAGAAGTTGGTAAGGCTAGGCGATACGCAACCTCCCCAACTCATTCAAGGATGTTGAAAGGGCCGATGAATCGCGGGCTAAGTTTCCCCGCTTTCCGAAATGTATCACTCTGCGATTCAGTGAGATCTTCAGGAACACATGTTCACCTGGTAAAAATTCAAGGTGCCTCCTTTTCATATCTGCCCAATGCTTCTGCCGATCCTGTGCTATACGTAGTTGTTCCCTGATTGTTTTTATCATCTTTACTGTCTCGACAATCATATCTGATCCTAGAAGTCATCCCATCTCAATGGAGACCTGCACTTCTTACCATATAATGCCGCGAAAGGCGCCATACCGATACTTTCCTGGTAGCTGTTGTTATACGCGAACTCAACCAAGTGCAAGTGATCTTCCCAAGATCCCTTAAAATCCAACATATAGGCTCGGAGCATATCTTCGAGAATCTGAATAACTCTCTCGGATTGGCCATCGGTTTGAGAGTGATAGGCTGTACTGAAACTCAGGTTCGTGCCAAGACACTCTTATAGACTCTGCCGAAGCTGAGATTTGAAATGTGTATCCCTATCAGAAACAATGCATATCGGCACTCCATGCAGTCTAACAATCTCCTCCATATACTTCTTTACGAGGCTTTCAGCCAATTGGCCGACACGAAAAGGAATGAAATGTACCGACTTGATGAGTCGGTCCACTATCACCTATATTGTATCGTTCCCTTTTGTGCTGTAAGGGAGCGCACTCACAAAATCCATTATGATGTTTTGCCACTTCCATTCGGGTATCGGTAAAGGTTGTAGTAAATCTACTGCTTTGTAGTTTTCGGCCTTCACCTGTTGGCAAACAAAGAATTTGGATACACTCTTTGCTACTTCCCGTTTCATTCCATACCACCAATAGTTTTGATGGAGGTCCTTGTACATTTTCGTTCCTCCCGGATGAACGGGGTAAAGAGAATTGTGCGCTTCCTTCATCAATTCCTCTCTGATCTCGCCCTTCGGCACACAGATTCTGCTTCTATACCTTAGTGACCTGTCTTCATGAATGATGAAGTCAGTTCACAATTTTGTTTCTATCTGCTCTCGAATTTTTTGTAATCTTGCATCTCTAGTTTGAGCTTCCTTGATCCGTTTGAAAAGCGTGGACTGAATTTGTAAATTTATAAATGATGTGAGTACGCCTGGCATGATCATCTCAGTCTCTAACTCGTTAAGGTCCTGTTGATTCCTCCAGTGTGTCGTCCAACTTAAAGCCATCGGCCGTCGGTTCAAAATGTCAGGGCTACATCCACCTTCCTTGAATGATACTGCAGATTTATATCAAAATCTGCTATCAATTCCAGCCATCTCCTTTGCCTTAAGTTGTGCCCTTTCTGAGTGAAGATGTACTCTAACTCTTATGGTCGGTATAAATTTCCACTTTCTCCCCCAATAAATAATGCCTCCAAATTTTCATAGCAAAAATTACCGCGACAAGCTCTAAATCATGGGTTGGGTGCTACGTTCGTGAATCTTCAGCTGTCTCGGTGCATACGCCACTATCTTGCCGTGCTGATATTTCGCATCACCAAGCCCCTTCCCTAAGGCATCATAGTGGATGTCCGGTTCTATTAGGGGTGGTAAGGATGGGTGCGATTGTTACGATCTACCCTTCCTAGAATAACTTTATATTTGAAATTTTCAAAAGAGTAAGCTGCTATTGGGCATGGAATCAATAACGCTGTCAGGAAACCTTTTTGCTCTATGTGTCGCTCTCGGAAGTTGATGTATCACCCAAAGGACAAAATCTAGGACATGTTCAGATACGAAGAATCAAAAATGCGTAAAATCGGCAGTTGCTTCCGAAAAAGTTTGGAAGTTGAAGAAATTTTGTAGGTATTTCTAGACCAAAGAGGAAGGTATAAGGGGTATGCAGGAAAAACTTGAGAGATATAAGCATAAAGGCAATTTATCAAACTAAGGAATCAAAAAGAATTATGGTGTGTCTAATTAAGTGTCACATTGAAATAACTATAAGTAAGGTATCGAAAGGGAAGATTTGAAAAGGGAAAAGGGTACCTCTTATAACTCGCCATGTGGCCTCAACCTTTTCGGCTGTCATGGTGAAGGCCTGGCATTTGGGGAGATTGCGCCGGGCTTGCTGAAAAACACGCTTTTGCGAAGGCAAAAGTGGTCCCCAAATCGGCGCACCTTGTCCGGTCGGCTTAGTAGCAGGAAGTGTTCGGTCTCCTTATTGTGGTGCCCCATTATTGTCTGGCTTGTTGAATGGGTCAAGTCTCCTTTTCTGAGAACAGTCCCCAATAGTATGGCCCGGAGACCCACAAACTATACAAAATTTGTTTAAAACACGACAGTCCCACATATAGTGTCTTGCTCTACCAAAATGATTATAGATAATTGTAAATTGTATTGAAACGTTTAGCCATACCGGCCTCCTGAATTGTTGCCTTCCGTTAAACTTGGAAGATGCTCCCCAGATATCAGACTGATGGGGCGTTTGATTCTTGCATGACGATATCTTCTTTGTTGTTTCGTGGTTGCTTCATGACTTTGAGCCTCTCCCAACCTCTCACTTAACAACCCTTGCGGTATAGCAGTTTGCTGTTGCTGATTCTCCAGCAGGTCCTGTAACAATTGTATTTTCGCTGCTTGCTGAGCAGCGGTGTCATCGTCCCGGTTTTCCTGCCTGTTTCAGTTGAAGTGACGTTCTACCATAGCTTATCTGGAAAGAGGGCGCGAGTTAAGTTACCAAGGAGTTCAAGAATAAGATGAGGTAATAACTTGCAAGAAGGTATGATAATTATTGCAAGGGAAAAGTACAACTGATGTAAATAAAGGTAAGGAATGCTATGGGTATGTGACACAAGAGAAGATTTGCTTGCGACTTAAATTTTATTATTCATTCTTTTAAAAAGTACAACCGAAAAGGAAGGAAATGGCTCTATTACTATACATTGTTTTATTTGGCCAAAAGAAAAACAAGTTCAACATATTGCGATAGGCTTTTGCACTAGAGCAGGGACAGCCATTCCTAAACGCTTTGTGGGGATAGCTGTCTGAGGTTATTCGGTCTCGAGTTCTTCCTCACTCGAAACTTCATCCTCCGATTCTTCCTCGATTGGAGGCTTGTTCTCGGTTTCCCCCTCTATAAGGTCCTCTTCTATAGGATCTTCTTTTTTATCTTCTGAGTCATTGGCCGTCATAAGCTCCGGAGCTGCAGTATCGACTTCTTTATCTTCCGAGTCGTTGTTTGAAATAACCGCCTGGGGCTTACGACCTCATCGTCCAAATACCCAGGTGTAGCCTCAAAAGTAACTGGTTGTCCTCGCTAGGAAAGGGTACGGCTCCTTGATTAGACATGGCCCAAAAAGGAAAGGCCATGGTCAGAACACGAAATGCAAAGAAAGATAAAGCGAATAATGGAAGATGTATGAAGACAATGTAAGTGGATAAGATTCACAAGCATAATAACGTCAGTTAATAGTTTCATTTTAGTACATTAAGGACCTGCATGGGCCACGAATAAAACCTGTCACGCCCCGCTTCCCAAATGAAAGTGAAGAAGTGATGTGGCACGGTCTGTAACCTAACTGTTTTGAGAGTGGTCTTTTTCGATACAGTTACGTTAAGAGTGTGTGTGTATCATGCAAGTAATGTACCAAAACTGATAATAAAAGCAGAAACATTTATTTTCATTAACTAAAATTATTACATCCTAAAGTACTGAAAGCAAACTAAATAGTTTAATTACATTAATGAAAATAAAGCAAGTCCTAAACAGATGGGCAATAGAAGAGCTATCCTAATACTCTTGTGTCAACTCTGCGTATTCTTCATTAATGGGCTCCACTCCATCGTCTCCTTCTTTATCAATCTCATCCTCATCTATCGGACGTTGCATGGATAAAGAAAAGAAAAGGAAATACATCAGCGAGTTACACTCGGACATGATTTTCTCAACAGAAAATAATGGTAAAGAGAACAAGTGTGTGTAATGTATGATGTTATGTGTGAATAGGTATGATTTATGTGTTGTAGGTATCAGGTCAAATATAGTATACTGTGTAACGTAACTACAGGTAATATATTCGTTTAGTTTGTTAGGTAAGGGTACCAGGTTCTCGAGATTATTCCGTTGCACCACGGAACAACGGTTGGAGAAAGTGAAATGTACTATTCCACTTTCCCGGATTTGATCGAGTAATAGGCGAATCCGAGTCCGCATACTACCTTTCCTAATCAAACTATCCAGCCCCATTTTATTTAGTGTAAAGGTTTTACGAATTAGAGTTAGTACGTATACCATCTAAGTATGGAATATCATTTGCCCGAATATTGGTTTAATAGTTGTCCATATTGGGACTGTTCATATCATTCGCCCGAATATCGGGTTAGTAGTCGTCCATGTTAGGACTATTCATATCATTGGCCCGAATATCGGGTTTGTAGTCGTCCATGTCGGGACTGATAGTAGTCGTCCATATTGGGACTGTTCATATCATTCGTCCGAATATCAGGTTAGTAGTCGTCCATGTTGGGACTGTTCACCCTGCTTGCAGGAATCTTTATTTGTAATAGTATTCTATACATAGGTTCGCGCATTCTAACCCCTCGTAGGTCATGTCATGTGATATATCAAAAGTTGAATTCAAGTAGATGATATCTCAGTCGATATGGAGTTCCACGGCCATTGGTTTTATCCCGTTCTATTATAGTTTGTAAACTAAACATAGTATTTTATAGAAACCTCAGATTGTAAAAGGCTATGGTATTTTACGTAATTATGATTTATGTGTAAGCCATGGTATTTTAGTGAAATTGTTCGTTTATAAAAGGACCATGGTATTTTAGGGAAATTATCTTTTAATAAAAATTGTGATATTTAATAAAAATATCTCCTTATAAAAAGAGTATAGGATTTATATGGTATATTAACGAAAATTATCTTTTATTATAAAGGTTGTGATATTTTAACAAAAGAATTTCTTTTATAAAAAGGTAAGGGTATTTTAGCGAAATTATAATTTAAAAACTTCACTTTCGAAATTAGGGGTATTTTTGGTAAGGTTTAACTTCTTAAAGGTATTGCGTAAAAATCTAATTTTAGGATTATTATTGATTTTTAAAAGAAAACCCTAGCTTTTATAAATTCATGGTATTTTAATAAAAATAATCAGCCTACCAAGTTCATGGTATTATGATTCAGAAAGTTTCTTGGTATTTTAATAAAAATATCACTTAGAAAAGTTTATGGTATTTTAAGGAAAATAATATTTTTCCATAGTTCGTGGTATTTTAAGGAAAATACCATTTTTCCAACGTTCGTGGTATTTTAATGAAAATATAAATTGTGAGGAGTTGATAGTATTTTTGCGAAATAGAGATTTTAGTAAAAATATGATTTTACAAGTTTACCATCAATTTTATTTAAAAGTAACCAATATATAAAAATTTACTATGATTTTTCCATGTTTTTAACAATTAGGGAAAAATTATCGATAACCTTTATTTAAAGCTGAAGAATAATTACATTTATTCACGTAAAATTTGTCCCGGTCATGATAGTCGGTTTAAGACTTAGTTCTATATGTCCAAGTATGAAATGGGGGTTGTCCATTACCCCGTGATTTTATCGTGAAAGATAACTGCTAAAAGTTCATTATTTAATTAGGGTTTAGTATCGTTTTTAATGATCATAAACCGTAAAATGGATAATCGAGTTAAAAACTCATGGTTAGGTCCTGGAAATTCTTTCCACAAATACATATTACCATAATGAAGATAACGGAGGGTCAAGTGTTGAGAGATTCTACTTGAAACGAGTTAGGAAAATGAAAGTCGGCAAGCGTCGGGTTGTATGAGAACAGATATTTATTGAAGTCAAATATTATTTAGCCTCTAGGACTAGAATTGGTGTGTAGAGAACTCAAAAACGAAGCTCTGAAAAGTTTTTGTGATTTTTGTGTCAAGCAAAGTTTTTTCTAGATTTTTTACAAGCTCAAGGGTATTTATAGGTATTTTGTGGGATTAAAACTCCCTATTTTTTTCTCAGCCGCTACAGGAGTCGGCCCTACGAAACCGAACAGATCCGCCCATCCGCGTACACAATTCAACAAATCTCGTCGCTTCACGCCCATAAACTGACGCAGCCCCCCGCTCGAGCCGATACTGTTGATTTGGGCGTCGATTATATTTTTTTCCTTTTCTTTTATTTAAAAAAACCATCGGCAGGACCTGGGCTGTTGATTTCTAGATCCGACGGCTCAGATTCATTCCTGCTTGAAAAATAAATAAAATTTTGTTTTTATTATTTAAAAATATTTTAAAATTAGTTTTTGTCTTTTAAAAATTATTTAAAAATAGTTAAAAATATTTTTAAAATTTGGGAAAATTATAGAAAATATATTTAATGTTTTATTCCATTTGCAACCAAATTTGGTCCAAAATAACTCCCTTTGTCGGTTTTAAAAACTTTTCCCTTCGATAAAAATTCCATTTAAATTCTTAAAAATTCCCAAAAATTCATAAGAATTTCTAAAAATCATATTAATTTATTTTAATCATGGAAAAATATTTTAAAAGCGTTTTCTACCGATAGAAGCATTAAAATAATTGTTTTGATCTTGAGAAAAATTATAAGACGCTTTTACTACGTATTTAGAGTACACGGTCGTTACAATCTACTCTTCTTGAAATAGTTTCGTGCTCGAAATTATGAAGGTAAGCAAAATGGTAGTTACATAGAAGAAGTTACAAATAGGCGGGAATAACATTCCCTTACCAGATCCTCTCTCTTCCATATGAACTTGCCTGGAGAGTCTTTCTTCCACATAACTCCAACCAGTTGGATCGTATTGTCTCTAGACATTTTCTCCTTCCGATCTAGCATCTCGACTAGTTGTTGCTCATAGGTTAGATCAGTCCCCTCAGTGATCTCCGAATGATCCACAACATGAATGGGGTCGCAGACATATCTCCTTTACTGCGAGATATGAAAAATGTCGTGCACGCCCTCCAAAGAAGGTGGAAAGGCCAGGCGATACGCAACCTCCCTAATTCGTTCAAAGATGTCGAAAGGGTCGATGAATCACGGGCTGAGTTTTCCCTGCTTTCCTAAACGTATCACTCCGCGATTCGGGGAGATATTCAGGAACACATGTTCACCTGGTTGAAATTCTAGATGTCTCATTTTCGTGTCTGCCCAATACTTCTGCAGATCCTGTGCTATACGTAGCTGTTTCCCGATTGTTGAAATCATCGTATTAATAGTTAAATTATTTTTACTTAAAAAATAATTTGGTGTTTGCTCTTACAAATAAAAAGAAGGAAGGTCATTTTTTTGTTGGAATAGGAGCCTATCTTAGTTGATATAACTTTTCTTTTAAAAGTCCGGTTTGACTCCCAAAAATATCTATAAAAAATGGATAAATTGTCCAAAAAATCCAAGCCCTTCGTTCCGTTGTAAAAAGCCCTTTGACCTTGAAACTGTAGTCAAACCCCCTATAATTTTTTTTTAATTGTCAAAAACCTTTTACTTATGATATCTAGTAGTTTTCTGCTATATCTAGTATCCTGCGATATCTAAGCAGTTGCCTGTGATATCTAAACCGTTTAATGCAATATTTAAATAGCTTGTATGAATTGGTTAGATATAGCATGCTACTATATAGTTACTGCAGGAAAAATTTTTAGAGGGGTTTTGATTACCGCTTCGAGACCAGCTGTTTTTGACAGCGGAAAAAAGTGCTTGGTTTTTTCTGCCAATTTACCAAAAAAAATCCAATTGTTTTAAATAAAATTTCATTTAGAATGACATATGAAAAGAAAAAGGGTAAATTGTCAAAAACCCCCCACTTAGAAGCTATCCAAAAATCCCTGGTATTTTCAAAATACTTGGAAAAGACGTACTGTTCACAACTCTTTGTAAGAAAACTCCTGGACTGTATTTAAATGAGGTCTGATATTACAAATTAGGTAAAGTTACCAAATTGCCCTTCTCCTTAAATAAACGAATATCTTTCTGCTCTGGAAATCACTCCCCCCCCACACATATCCTCCATTCCCTCATTCTTCTTCGCCGCCGCCATCGCCATCGGACGACTCCCACCGTCGCCTCATCGCCTTTTGGACGACTCCCACCGTCGCCTCATCGCCTTCTGGTCGAAGCTCACCGGCACCGTATCCTTCAACCGATTCGCCGGCGGCGACCACTATGACAATTTTGACTCCTCTATCCACTCCCGCGGTCTTGACGTCCTAGTACTCAATTTTTACAAATCTCTCTCTTTCTCTAGCTTCAATTTTAACCCTAAGGAAATCAAAATTGAATTTGATAGAGATTAAAATTTATTCTTGTTTCCAAACCTTAACCCTAATTGGATTTAATACTAACCCTATATGCTTGATCTCAATATCCTGGTTCTCCAAAATTAGTTTTTTGTTCTCATTTTGGAAACCCTAACTTAATTGAAATTGAAATTGAAGATGATTGTGGTGTTTGTTATTGAATAGGGAATGTGATGGAGGTCTGGATCTCCTTCAGATGTTACCTTCCATAGATCTACTGCGAGCGACGATGGACGGCTGGGATTGAGTTGGAGGTTGCCTCCTGAAGCGTGTGGATCTCAATGGGTTTGAGGTTGTTTTGGCCGAGCTACCTGCAAGAAAGTCCTGGGGTGGTTGGGCCACCGAGGACCCTCCGACAATCAAGTTAGACCGGATATTTTAGCAAAGTAACGGCCTAGTGAGGAGAAAAATCACTTACCTTGATCGTCTGAGAGAGGGGTTTATATAGCGGCAGCGATGGGCAGGCAGGCGCGAGAATCACGCCGGCCGTTACGCTCCCGACGTCACGCCCGCGTGATAAGCGGGATCCCGCATTAATGGCAAGACAGGCTCGTTAATGGAGGATCGTGATGGTATGGAACATGGGATCGTGGGTGGCAGATATCTCGCTTATGGCGAGATTCGCGGATCCGTGGCGTGGGAGCCTGTGATCAATGCCGCGGGCCGGTCAGGATGAGACCGAGGAGGATGAGCTCGACGGGAAGCTTGGGGATGAGCAGGAGGCCGAGGTATCCTGGTTCTGCTAAAGCCCGGAGACGAGCTGAGAGGGCCGAGGAGGCCAGTTGTGCAGGGGGATCGGAGGGGAGACAACGGTTGTTTGTAAGGCGGGTACAAGTGTGGTGTGGTCGGTAGCAGAAGGTCGGCCATGTCCACGGGCCGCAGACTCGGGGTATTCTACCGACGTGCCGTTCCTGGTCCTTTCTTGCTAGCTTCAGAACACGTTATCTGCCACGTGTCACGATCCGGGAAATCGACGATATCGAGCATCATCATTAGCCCCTCACTCTCGTCCCGACCTGTTCACGGGTAGGGTCGAGAGTGGTCTGCCGGGTCACCCGAGGTGAGCTCCTTTTCATAGATATCGTAAGCGTGCATTCCCAAGCAATCAGCAGTATTTTCTTGATGACGTCAGCGGATCAGGGGCCAGATCTTGCATTAAAGAGGATGCGCCAGATCGTGCGTAAGCTCACCGAAGCGATAGCCCACATGTCTGGCGCTGGTTGGCTGACGCGACGGGCCGCAGATTTCCGGCGTCCGATGGGATGCGATCAATGCGCGTGCGACAGGTGGAGTGATGGTGGCCGTCAAATGCAATGAGTCGTTTCGGCGGGAGATGACTGTCGCCGTTGGATGTGTATGCCAGCAGCTATAAATAGATGTGGGGTCCCCATCCGGGTCCATACCTGTTCATAATTTCCTCGTCCAGAGTCTCGTTAGCTCGGCGCTCCCCTTCTTAGGTCGGGATATCTGCGTTTTTCTCTTCCAAGGATTCATCTCCTTCATCAGGTTAGATGTTTTTTGTGATGAGTCTGTAGAAATAGATCGGGTAGAGCCTAGGTAACCCCTATAGATCCTTCCTTTTCATCTTCTGTTTCTTCTTCTTTTGAGTCGAGCCTGTTCCCCATGGCAGAACAGATGGACCGATCCAGGATTCTTGCTGCCCTCGGTGCCCTGTCCCAGAAGAGAGCCGGGGACGTGGCCATGCCTCGGGCTGACCCGAGTTCCGCACCAAGGGAGTCTCCGGCGACGAGGCCATCCGCTTCGACCCGGGCCCCCAAAGATTGCCGCGGCAGTGGCCAGAGGGGTCCGCGCGTTCCTGAACCCCGGACGAGGGAAGCGGAAGAGGACGAAAACGAGGTTCCTCTTTAGAGGAAGAAGACGGTCTCTCGCGCGCCACCGAATGAGATTCCCGAGGGGATTCCTGTGCAGGAGGGGGACGCCTGTTTCTCAGTCCTGTACGGGCTTTCTGTTTCCGCCAGCTTGCTTGCTGATATGGAAGAGTCAGCCGGAGGCAAGATTCCGCGGGGGACCCTGAGGGCCCGAGTGGCAGCTATAGTTCAGGAGGCGGTGCAGGTATGTACTCCCTTATGCGTTATTTTGAGCGCCCTTTTCTCAGTTCGAGCGTCTCTAAGTCTCTCTGCTGTTTTTCATCAGGTCCTTCAGTACCGTGCCCTCGTTGCCTGTATGGAGGCCGAGAAGAATTCCCATGCTATGAGGTTGGCGGGGGAGTCTTCTTCGGAGGCCGAGGACTTACGACTCGAACTGTGTCTAGAGAAGGAGAGGATGGCCGTCCTCGAAGCCCAAGTGGCCGCTGGGGAGCTCACCATCTCAAAGTGTCGGGAGTCCTATCACCGGTTAAGTGAGTCCCACCGAGCCATCGAGGATAAGTTGGCAGAGTTGGCCGATCGCTATGCAGCAGTGAAGAGGGCAAGGGATGCCAGCAGACGGGGTGCTGAGGCTGCGCTTCAGGCGGCGAAGGTTGCCAAAGTTTGAGCTCGAAAGGCGGTGGCTGATTACAAGGGGTCGGACCAGTTTTATGCCGACCTCGATGAAGCCTCTGCCATTGTATGGCACGAATCTCTTGATGCCGTCAAGGCGCAGTTTCCGGAGTTTGCCGACGGTGAGCTCCGCACCCGGGTCCCACTTTCGGTGGTCATGCCTCCGGCAGATGGTGATGAGGGAGGGGCTGCTGCTGGAGCGGAAGCCCCGGCTCCTGGGGATGGTATCGAGGAAGGTGAGGTCTAGGCGGGGCTTGCGGCCTGAATTTTTTGGCTTTCCCTTTTTCTCTCTCTTTTTGTATGCCTCCGGGCAATTTGGTAAGGCTGGGGAGCCCAGAGTACCTTGTAAAAGATTTTGGAAGTTTGAATGAAACTTAATCTTTTTCTTCTGCGTGACAATGCTTTTCCTATGTGAGTACTTGAGCTTGTCAGTTCTGACCTCGATCAAGCGTTAGGCCGCAGGTCGATGGCCCGTGTTTTAGATAACGATCGCCTTTCGAGTGCTTGTCGGTTAACCGTTGTAAAAGAAGGTTGGTGTCCTCCAGCCCCCGGAATCGAGGTGGTGATCGTTTACTTGAACAGCTTAGGGGGAACCTTTGTTGTAGGAAGGTTGGTGCTTTCTAAAGAATAGTTCGAGCGTTATTGCTGCTCGGGGCCTCTTGGCGAGGGTTTTGATCCTTAGCTCGGGTTGGGCCGTAAGGGGCTTGCTAAGGGTGGAACAAGCAGGGTTGCTGCCCGGTGGCTTCTTGGCGAGGGCTTAGATCCCTGGCGTCGTGGGGGTAGTGAACTACCATCTAGGGATAGCCGAGCAGGGTAGCCGTACGGCTGCCTCTTGGTGAGGGCTTCGATCCTTAGTGTGGGAAGGGCCGTCTAAGGATGGGCCAAGCAGGGTTGCTGCCCGGTGCCTTTTGATGAGGGCTTTGATTCCTGGCGTCGTGGGGGTAGTGAACTACCAGCCGGGGATAGCCGAGCAGGGTAGACGCTCGGCTGCCTCTTGGTGAGGGCTTCGATCCCTGGCGTTGTGGGGTAGGGAACTACCAGCCAGGGATAACCGAGCAAGGGCGAGCCCGGTTGCCTCTCGATGAGGGCTTTGATCCTTAGCACGGGAGGGGACGTAAGGGGACTGCTAAGGACGGGCCAAGCAGGGTTGCTGCCCGGTGCCTCTTGGAGAGGGCTTTGATCCTTAAGGATGGGCCGAGCAGGGTTACTGCCCGGTGCCTCTTGGCGAGGGCTTTGATCTCTGGCGTTGTGGGGTAGGGAACCACCAGCCAGGGATAACCGAGCAAGGGCGAGCCCGATTGCTTCTTAATGAGGGCTTTGATCCTTAGCGCGGGAGGGGTCGTATGGGGCCTGTTAAGGACGGGCCGAGCAGGGTTACTGCCCGGTGACTCTTGGCGAGGGCTTTGATTCTTAAGGACGGGCCGAACAGGGTTGCTGCCCAATGCCTCTTGGCGAGGGCTTCTATCCTTGGCGTTGTGGGGGTAGGGAACTACCAGCCAGGGATAACCGAGCAAGGGCGAGCCCGGTTTCCTCTCGGCGAGGGCTTAGATCCCTGGCGTCGTGGGGGTAGTGAATTACCATCCAGAGATAGCCGAGCAGGGTAGCCGCTCGGCTGCCTCTTGGTGAGGGCTTCGATCCTTAGCGTGGGAGGGGCCGTAAGAGGCCTGCTAAGGATGGGCCGAGCAGGGTTGCCGCTCGGCTGCCTTTTAGTTGTGGCTTCGATCCCTGGTGTTGCGGGGTAGCGAACTATCAGCCGGGGATAGCCGAGCAGGGTAGACGCTCGGCTGCCTCTTGGTGAGGGCTTCGATCCTTAGCGTGGGAGGGGCCGTTAGAGGCCTGCTAAGGATGGGCCGAGCAGGGTTGCCACTTGGCTGCCTCTTAGTGAGGGCTTCGATCCCTGGCATTACGGGGTAGCGAACTACCAGCCGGGGATAACCGAGCAAGGGCGAGCCCAGTTGCCTCTTGGCGAGGGCTTTGATCCTTAGCATGGGAGGGGCCATAAGGGGCCTGCTAAGGATGGACTGAGTAGGGTTGTTTCTTGGTCATGCACGGATTCGCCCGACCCTCCCGACGTGTGAGCATCGGGAAGGGTAATAGTCATGGACGACACGTGTCAGGAACGTATGGGGAAAGGCATAACATTTCGGGAAGCCACGTCAGTTTCGCCACGTGGCTGCGTGGCATTGGAGTAGTTGCTGCGATTCCCAAGATTCGCGCCGGTAAGCGCGAAAATCCGGGTTCTTGGAGATTCTGTTTGAAGTTATAAATAGGGAAAGAGATGGCAGCTCTTTCGGCACCGCTTACTTTTGAGATGACCGGGCGCGTGTATTTGATCGAAGAGATCATTACCCTTGGTGATGTCTCCTCGTACGATCAATCTCTGGCCGAGGAGGGGTACCGGGGAGTGGTTCAGCGCTTCGAGGATCACTTCGGCCGGCTTCTTCCGCAGCGGTCGTCCCTGCTTCAGATGTTGATGTATGCGATCTGGAGGAAGTCTCCGGGGTTGGGCAACCCCTTCACCGAGAAGCTTCTGGACGAGGCGCTCGACAAGGTGCATTCGATCTTCCGGTTCGGCCTTATCTCGAAAGCCAGGCATGACCGATCCTTGGCTCTGATTCTAGAGTGTTTCAAGATGAGGTACTTCGTGGGCCAAGGCTCAGAGGGCGGAGCGTCGGGTGCTTCTGTGGCGTCTCGGGTCCGCGTGCAGTGTCGGCAGGAGCGGGCTGTAGTAGCTAGGGCCCGACTAATGGAAATCTACTCTGAGTATCACCAGGAGTACTTCCTTGATCCCGTTCCACCTCTATTGTAACTCTTTTTTTTTCTCTGTAAGGCTGAGGAGCCCATAATACCTTTTTGAATGAATAAAATTCTTCTTTCTGCAATGTCCTAACGTTCCCTTCTTATTATTTAGATAGAAAGGACTTTAGAAAAGTTTACATTGTCCTTGCGAAAGAAGAAATACACACTCATAGATATTCCCTTCACTGGTATAGCTTGAGATTCTCAGCGTTGTAAGGCCGTGGAAATTTTTGCCCGTCCGCGTCTTGTAAGTGGTAGGCCCTGCCGGGAAGGACCTCGTTGATGAGGAAGGGACCATCCCATTTAAGGGAAAATTTATGCAGCCTGCCTTGATCGACGGACTCGTTTCGCCTTAGGACCAGGTCTCCGGTCTTGAAGAAGCGACGCTTGACTCGCGCGTTGTAATATCGGGCGGTTTGCTGTTGATAGGCGGCAGCTCTGATCTGAGCCCGGTCTCACTTCTCCAACAGGATGTCTAGGTTGGTCCGGAGAGCCATGGTGTTTGCTTCGTCGTCGAAATATTCGACCCGGTGACTAGGTAGCCCGATCTCCGCTGGGACCATCGCCTCAAACCCGTAGGAGAGACTGAAAGGGGTTTCCCTGGTGGGGTCTTCTTTGACGTGCGCAGGGCCCATAGGACCCGGGGTAATTCCTCGACCCAACTGCCTTGGCGTCCTTCTAGGCTGGTCCGGATACCTCGGAGGACGTCCCAATTGGCGACTTCGGCTTGCCCTTTGCATTGGGGATGCGTGACCGCGGCAAACTTCATGAGGATATGATACTCATTGCAGAATTCCTTCACTTTCTCGTTTTCGAAGTTCGTCCCGTGGTCGGTGATGATACACCTCGGAATGCCGAACCGGAGTATCACGTTGTTCTGCAGGAACTTGATAGTCGTGGCGGCATCTGGTTTCCTGATGGGGATGGCTTCGATCCACTTCGTGAAGTAATCCACTGCGACGAGGACATACTTGTGTCCGCCCGTATCTGTAAGGAACTGGCCTATCATGTCCATTCCCCACTGGGTGAACGATTACAGGGAGGTCAGGGCGGTTAGCTCGGTTGCCGGGAGGCGAGGTATGCTTCCATGGAGTTGGCAACTTTTACATCTCCTGACGAGCTTCTGGGTGTCCTGGTGAAGAGTTGGACAGTAGTACCCCTGGAGCAACGCCTTCTGGATTAAGGTGCGGGCACCTTGGTGTGCGCCGTCGACCCCTTCGTGGATTTCACGGAGGACGTAGTCGGCCTCGTGGGGGTCGACACATCGGACAAGGGGCTGAGTGAAGGACTTCTTTTAAAGGTTCCCATTGCTCCATACGATGTGACGGGCTTTGGCCCGGAGACGGCGGGCTGCTTCCCGATCTTCTGGGACCGTACCTTCCCTTAGGAATTCCACGAGAGGCTTCCTCCAGTCTCGGTCTTCTTCCTGGGCTGTGTACACATGAAGTATTGCTGCCCCGTCTTCCACGCTGGGCCGTGGCAAGATCTCGAAGAGGATAAATCGCTTGTTGT
Organism: Agapanthus africanus; assembly: GCA_030015575.1. Taxonomy (NCBI): domain Eukaryota; kingdom Viridiplantae; phylum Streptophyta; class Magnoliopsida; order Asparagales; family Amaryllidaceae; genus Agapanthus; species Agapanthus africanus. Next base: position 180,737,894 of record CM057350.1, on the reverse strand, counting down.
TGGCCGAGTTGGATGAAGCTAGCTTACTTAGGGCGTCGGCTTAGGCATTGAGCTGTCTGGGTATTTGCTCTACCTGGACCTCGTCGAGGTTCTCTCGGAGTCTTCTTACCTCGACCGGATACTTCACCATTAGAGATTCCCGAGCTTCGAAATGGCCGGTCACTTGGCCAACGACTAGGGCTGAGTCATTGCGAATCCGAATTGTTTTTAGCCCCAGCCCGGAGGCCATGCGCAGTCCAGCTAGCAGGGCCTCGTATTCTGCCGTGTTGTTTGAGGCCTTGAACCCGAGCTTCAGAGAATACTCCATTTCTTCATCGTTCGGGCCTCGAATGACGAGGTCGGCACCACAACCTTCCTCGGTCAGCACCACAGCCTTCCTCAGTCGAGGATCCGTCGACATAAATAATCCACTCAGGGACTGAGTCGGGCCTCCCCTCGATCGAGGGTTTAGCCGCGAGGGCGGCGTGGAGTCCGGTTCCTTACTGGGGATGGTGCACTCAACGATAAAATGACCAGGGCCTGTGCTTTGATGGCCTGTTGTCATGCCCTGCATCCCAGAGTGCGCTACGATCGGCACGTGACAAAGCCAACCATGCTACCTGTGGTTAGGAAGTATCCCTCCACAGTCACATTACGGCAGTCAATAAGATATCAAGAACAGTAGAAATAAAATAAACTATCTAGTACATGTCCATATGCCAGAATAAACGAGTCAAGAAATAATATGCGGAAGCAATAAATCCAAATAACAATAACAATCTGGAAAGTACGTCCCAAATACGGGCTCACATCAGGAAATGGAAGTGCTGAAAGAAAACTAAACTAAAAATACTAACAGGATCTCACTGCTCGGCCTGTCGACTGAAGTACTCCTGGTCGGCCCGCGGGAGAAATAAAGGATCTGGGCCATGCAAAACCCAGACGTCTGTGCGTCATAATATCAAACAATAAAACCTAATCAGGAGGTAACAAGATATGCATGCATGAGTATGAACAGTAATAAGAGTATAACAGTAACAAGAATAAGGAATAGTGAAGTGTATAAGCACATGTGACGTGCGGTGGGTAATCTGAACTAAACTACTGGGTTAATTACTCACAAGTCTTTAAAATCAATTAATGTAGTCCTCATCGTAACCCATCGGTCTATGCCCCGTTCATTCCCCACGGGACCACAGTAATAGGATTATTCTGTAACGCCCGAAAAAAAGGAAAACAATATATTCCGTAACGCCCGGAAAAACAGCAAATAATATAATAGCCCTTTGAGTTATGATCAGTCGAAAATAATGTATTTTTAACACGGCAATTTTCCTATCATTTGCACTCATTTAGAAGTGTTCGGTATTCATATTTCATATATTAGCAAATCAGTCATAAAATATCAGATTGCATGTGTTAGACTTTTAAACCGGCACTTTAAGGGAAATTGACCGCATTTCATGGCATCGTATCATTTCTGTATTTGCGCAACACTTATCTTGAGTCTGTGCAGGAAAATACGGAAGAAAAACCAAAGAGCTGATCAAATTTACGCCAACTCCATGATTTCAGATCTGGTAGCAATACAGAAGGAGTTTCAATATTCAACATATCATAAAAGCCCACAAGTATTAGCCCAAATATGTACCAGAGAGCGCAAGCCCTAAAGCTTCCAAAGCGCCGCGGATCCGCGGCGGGAGCGTGCTTGAGCCGCGGATCCGCCGCGCTTATGCCACGTCATCGCTTTATTTTCAGTGCAAAATGTATCTCTCAGGGCCCACATTCATTTCATACATGACAAATTCCAGAATTCTCTCGAAGCTACTGCCAGATCAGCAAAGAAGATTAAGCAAGGCTAATCCTAATTAAGCTCCTAACTAATCCTCTTCTAGAAGCTCCCTCCTAACTAATCACATCTAGAAGCTTCTCCCCTAACTAACTTTTGGAGGGAAATTTGAATTTCCTCAACAAACTTTTGGAGGGAAACTTAGAATTTGAAATCCTAGATCTAGGGTTTGGTTATCTATAAATAGAGCCTAGATCTAAGGGGTTGGGGGTTCATTAATCTTTTAGTTAGCTAATTCCCTCTTTCATCATCTTCTTCCACAAGTCTAGTGACAAGGCTTGTGCGAAACCCTAACCTTAATTCCACTCCAAATTCAAGATCTTGAGTACCAAATCAAGCGAGAAGCCTTCAACCTTTTAGGAGCCGAGCCGATCTTCAATCGGGCAAGTGATCCAAGCCGATCCGCGACTCAAGGAGACGAGCGAAGCCAAATCGACGATCGAGTTCTTCCTTTTGTAGTTCTTGAGCGAATGTAATGAAATTGTTGATATAAATAAAAGGTGAAATTCTTTAATCTTGCTTTCTTTTAATTCTTGCATCATGATTAGATCTCAATTTGTGATTGTGGTTCTTGTTGTGATGTTTGAGTAAAACTCCGCTCGTAAAGGAGTCGAGACGATTGTAGAATGATGATGTAACGAATCTTAATACGATTTTTAAGTCCTACGAGTTTTGTAAACCCTAGCAAGTTCAAGAATCGATGACCTAGTTTCGTAGCGATGCTTTCTTGATTGTGATCGCTCGAAATTAGGGATCTACGATCGTTTCTTGAATTTACTAGAGGCTAGAATGTGAATGATATCGACGAAAGAACAAGGGATAAGATGAAACCCTAGTTTCATAAGAAATCCTTAATTCTCGATCGATCATCATCGATCTAGTATCAATTCATCGAAGGATAAGAATACGTCATTGTAAGATAGCATCACATCTATAGATTCGATCGATTCCTACGAGCCTCATTTCGATTCTTGATATTTGGTTTGGAAAAATCATCAAACTATCAATTCTTGATTCTATCTTTTCTTGTTATCAGATCTAGATTTTCTAATTCTTGAACTTCAAATATAAATCATGAATTGTTTGTTTTCTTTTCTTTAAAGTTTCAACTCATCTAATTCAAAAGACGAACGATTACACTTTCCCTGTGGACGATCCGCACTCACTAACAATCTACATTCGACACCGTAGTTGATTGCGGTCAAATAATTTTTGGTTGTGATTTCTTTACAATTTTTCATACTACACAACACGAATTTCATTCAATCAAATGGCGCCGTTGCCGGGGATCATTTGATTTACTTACACAATCGGAAATCGTTTCAATCAAATGGCGCCGTTGCCGGGGATAGTGCGCTAATTGTTCGTATTTTGAAATTTGAGTTGAAAATTTTATTCCATCTAAATTTTGAGATCAAAATTCGTGCAAACCCTAATACATGTGTTGTGATTTGATTGCGAGGAAATCTGGAATCATTGGAGCTTGGATAAAATTTTTGTGAATATTCCAGAGAGCTGAAGGAGTGAACAGAAGTTCACTGTTAAAATTTTGCACAGAGATCCGCACAGAAGACCACGGTTTCGCGGTGGGAGCCTCCTATTGCGGCGGTTCCGCGGCGGCCTAGCTGCTTCAGTGTACCAAAATTTCTCTGTAAGCTTCTTACTTTCTTCTCTCTCCTCTTTTTAGCTCCAACTAACATTTTGTGCAGGTTTCTTTGCAAATAATCGCAGCGCCGCAAAAGCAAAATTAAATTTGTGCGTGTTTTGATTCTTGGTTGTTTGCATAATTAATACGGAATTTAAGGGGCACGACCAAATCCAGATTAGGTGGGGAGTTCATTACCCTTCCTAAGCCCCGAAAATCACAAACTTGCATCCGCATTGACCCTCATTAACTAAAAAATATCTAGAGATGACTCTAAGGACCGTCGCGCTCAATTAGGACAAGAGAAGGCCGTGGGTAATTCATTGCTTATCCGCGTTTTCTTGTGGTGTCTAAGGCGAGTGTGTCTAAGGCTAGTGGTTTTTAATTAGGCCCACTACTTACGTAGTGGAGTACCTTCCCACTTACCTGGCACTTATCCGGCCACAGGGGGACAAAGAGGCAGTGGAGGATTCTATCCTGCGACTTGTCTTTTGGCAGTTAGGAGCGGTCTAGAGCCGGACCTAGGTGACCACTAGATTCTAGGGTTTGTGTGTTGCATTTGTTGTGTTGCATCATATTTTCCAAAATCCGTCCAATTTTCAAAACAAACACCGCATTCATATCATTTTCCCTAATTATAAATTCACGCTGCCACTTGTACTAACCCTTTTTAGTGCAAGATAGGCTGGACAACGGGATTCTAGTGCCTGTTCAGTCCGCGTCCCCCGATCGACCCTAAAGTTGGTATTTCTACATTTACCCTTTCTTTACCCACTACCACACCCACATCGATGGATCCGTCTCCATCGAACTTCTTTTCCACTACCCTGCCGCCGTCCGTTGGTGCGCAGAATCCACCTCGCATCTCTCTCCAAGAGAGGTGCTATCCTACACGAGGCCCACTTTCCACCTGTCTTTCCATACCACCAGCCAACGGGGAAAATTTTCAAATAAAACCCCAATACATCAACCTTCTACCAAAATTTCACGGTCTCGAGTCTGAAGACGCATACGTGTTTATCACGAAATTTGAAAATGTATGCGCAATGATGGGTACCTCACAGCTTTCTGTGGATGCTTTCCGTCTACGTCTTCTCCCATTCACTTTGTGCGATTTAGCCGAGAAGTGGCTATATAACACTACCGCACATTCCATTTCAAATTGGGACGAATTCGTCAAAGCATTCCTTAAGAAATTCTACCCACATCAAAAGACAGCTCAAGTCCGTAGCGAAATCTATCAATTCACCCAGCTTCCAAATGAAACATTTTCAAAATGTCTTGAACGTTTCAAGGATCTGTTAGTCCAATGTCCACATCACGGCATCCCGAAATGGGAATTATGCAGAATCATTTATGAGGGCATTACTCCTTACACAAGACAGACCTTGAATCCATGTGTCAAGGCAACTTTATGACCAAAGATGATGGGGAAGCCTGGGAATTCCTAGAAAATTTCGCAGAAAAATCTTTACAGTGGGAGGGTGTGAGTCAATCGTCTAGGGAAGGCAATGATATGTCCATAGGAGTTAGAGCTGACATTTCAGCTATGCAAAAGAAACTTGAGACTATGGAAAACAAATTTTTAGCCGCCCTAAGTCAAATATCACTCTCCAAAACTGTATGTGGCTGCTGTTCTGATCCGTCTCACTTGACGGAAGAATGTCCGTTTCAAGGTCACGAGCATACCAATGCCGCATTTCAAAGACCTAGAAACGATCCATTTTCCTCCACATATGATCAGGGTTGGAGGAATCACCCTAATTTTGCTTGGAACCAATCACAATCTCAAAACACGGTTCCAAACCCGAATCAATTCCAAAGGGTCCCTCCACCACAACAGCAGCCACCACTTCAATTGAGTCAGCACCCCTTTCAATCACAAAACTTCCAAAATCCGGCCAATACTTTTGCACCGTCTAGTCCTTTGCAATTGACCGGTACAGATAATACCTCTGCACTAGCACAAACCTTGGATACTTTCATGAAACAATCCATCCAAGGGACGGCAAGTTTGCAATCTTCCGTCGAGAATGTGATGAAGATCATTATCTCACAAAATAAGAACATCAAATCGATGGAAGCACAAATTGCACAACTAAAAGCCGAAATGAGTGCAAGAGAGAAAGGGAAACTTCCAGCTCAACCTTTACCCAATTCTGGCTATTCACATCTTGTGAATGCAACCACGTTGAGATCTGGAAGAGTGCTTGACAATCACGTTGGGGAAGAGTTTGATGATACTGATAAATCAATCAATAACACCCCGGCTGAGACCTTTCCTCACACACACACTTCTAATTCTGACCCCAGTTCTTCCACCCCACCACCTTCTTCCGAGCCTATTCTTCGTTTCCCAAAAGGCTCGCCACTTCAGCCCACCTCTTTTACTCCTCCACGGACAATCCCCACTTCTATTTTGGGATCGATTCCACAAACACTTCCTTCTCCTATGATGGACCCAGCGCTTATTGCTAAAGCACCTTATCCTAATCGGTTAAGGGCTAACACACCGAGTCCACATATGGAGAAGATTATGAACATGTTTAAGGAAGTTAACATCAACATCCCTCTCCTAGATGCTATTCAACAAGTTCCGTCCTATGCAAAAACCCTTAAGAACTTGTGCACTAGGAAGAGGAAGACTCAAGTAACGAAAAAAATCTTCATGTCAAGTACTGTAGACACGGCTTTCCCCCAACAATTACCGAGGAAACGTAAGAATCCTGGATATCCTACTATTTCCATTTCTATTGGGGAAAAACACATCAATCGTGCTCTACTAGACCTTAGCGCTAGTGTTAACTTGCTTCCTTACTCAGTCTATGAGCAGTTAGGGATCGGAGAGTTGAAGCCAACCCATTGCACTCTCCAGATGGCTGACCGATCAATCACCAAACCTAGGGGTGAACTGGAGGATGTGTTAATAAAAATCGGGGAATTTATATTCCCTGTGGATTTTATTGTAATTGATACACAGCCTGTAGTGAACCCACGGAATCAAATTCCGGTGATTTTAGGTCGCCCCTTTTTGGCCACTTCCAATGCTATTATCAACTGTCGTAACGGTTCTATGACCCTATCTTTCGGGAATAGGTCAATAGAACTAAACATTTACAAGTTGGGAAGTGTACCCTCCGAACCTACTACTCAGGTCTGTTCTGTCGACTTAATGGATGTCGACAGCAGCGAATTTGATGATCCTCTTTATACTGATCTTGACTCTTTTCATACGTTGTTGTTTGACCCAACTATGTATCATACACATACGGACTCTTCCACCGAGATGTCCGGATCAACAACTAACACTGATTATGAACTGCTTTTAGAGTCTGAAGATCACCCCGCACTTTGTAATGATATTATTCATCGGGGTATAGATGGAACTTTTGAGGAGATCTTCGCTGATGAACTCGCATTTTTGAATAACACGGGTGTTGAGATGAATTATGTCCCAATCAATGAAATTGAACCTCCACCCCTTCTTCTGAACTGTAAAAAGAATGCGAGTAATCCATCACATTCACTGCATCGTCTCTCCAAAATGAGACGCACACACATTCTATTCCACCTCTTACCCTTTCCCTACTTCTTCTTCCACCAACCAGAGCACTGCATTGACAAAATTTTTGAATGGTTGGTGTTAACTTTCGGGCTTTGCAAAGTTTGGTATCGACCAATGATTTTTAACCCCCTCATATGATTTTCAAAGATTAACATTGCATAACTCAAGTTTGGGGGGGGGTATAATCTGGCTCTTGAAAAGATAATTTTTACAAAATTTGTGAGCCAAAAATAAGTTTGGGGGAGGTTCTTCACTTAAATATTTTGCCCCCACTAATAAATTCCTCCCAAGCTTACAGGTTTTTCAGATTTAGCAGAAGGCAACAGTGAGGACACTGTTGAAAACAAGTTTGGGGGAGGTTTGTGCTTATTTTCGCATCATTTGCATCATACTTTGCATAAGCACAAAACATTTTTGAAAACCTATAAAAATTTAAAAATTTTCAAAAAGATAAAAATATTTTTGTATATAAATAAGATAATGAAAGTTTAGATAGTGAAAAATTACATCCATGAGATTAGAAAAATTTAAGAAAACCAAGAAAATTAGAAGTTTTCTTATACGAACTAGTAATAAGTAGTTATGAGCCGTTGTCCCAAGGGTTAGTAAGATGAAGGAAGTCACTAATCTGAGGATAAAAATAAGTCTGAAAAATAGTTTCTATTCTGGAAAGCCAAACATTTTGAACGTTGATACCCTGCTATTCGCACTTACACACGTCTTAAAGCCTGGGATAGTAGAGGATACCTTGAAATGCTCTTATCTTAAAGCCAAAAGTATGAAGGAAATAAAAAAAAAATGAAGAAAATATAAAGTGGTGAGAAAAATGGACACTGGTTTTGTTATCACCAAGGGCAATAAAAAAATATATAGCAAGGGTGCCTCTTCACCTAGTGCCCTAAGGCCAACTGGTCTGGGAGTCACTGCTATGCCAGAGGTGGTGCAAGACGAGAAAAATACACCAAATAAGCAAGCACATGAGTAATCGGTCGGTTAGTACCTCAAGAAGTATTAACGGTCGCATGAAAGTGTGTGAGCAATCTCATCTAAATATTCATTAATTAAAAAGTACTGAGGCTGATGGGCAAGAGTATGATAGCTTGAATTGAATTCTTCGGGTGTAGGGATGTCTTTACACACACGCAGGGTGATATGATTGATGTTTTGGAAGAAAGATAGGAATGAAGAATAAGACGATGTTTTATTGAGGGAGGACGTGATTTCTAACATCTTTTCATGACCATTAAGATAGGGCTCATGACAACCGAAAAGCTAGCTTAGTTGGAAACCCTAATTTTCAAAGTTTTTCTTTTACAATTATTGTCTTTAAATGTAATATTCATGATCTTCCTTTTATTATTGGATTTTGTGGGTGCAATCCGCTGAAAACCCTCAGGAGATAACACTCCTCCTACTAGGGACACCTAGAGGTTTAAAGGCTTGTTGCACGTGCTCAGTGCAATCGTGTTGCTTACGAAAGTGTGCTAGTTAGTTTTTCTCTTTCTTTATTTTCTCTTTCTCTTTTTAATAAAACATTCGCTCGAGACGATCGAAATTAAGTTTGGGGGTATTTGATCAGTCGAAAATAATGTATTTTTAACACGGCAATTTCCCTATCATTTGCACTCATTTAGAAGTGTTCGGTATTCATATTTCACATATTAGCAAATCAGTCATAAAATATCAGATTGCATGTGTTAGACTTTTAAACCGGCACTTTAAGGGAAATTGACCGCATTTCATGGCATCGCATCATTTCTGTATTTGCGCAACACTTGTCTTGAGTCTGTGCAGGAAAATACGGAAGAAAAACCAAAGAGCTGATCAAATTTACGCCAACTCCATGATTTCAGATCTGGTAGCAATACAGAAGGAGTTACAATATTCAACATATCATAAAAGCCCACAAGTATTAGCCCAAATATGTACTAGAGAGCGCAAGCCCTAAAGCTTCAAAAGCGCCGCGGATCCGCGGCGGGAGCGTGCTTGAGCCGCGGATCCGCCGCGCTTATGCCACGTCATCGCTTTATTTTCAGTGCAAAATTTATCTCTCAGGGTCCACATTCATTTCATACATGACAAATTCCAGAATTCTCTCGAAGCTACTGCCAGATCAGCAAAGAAGATTAAGCAAGGCTAATCCTAATTAAGCTCCTAACTAATCCTCTTCTAGAAGCTCCCTCCTAACTAATCACATCTAGAAGCTTCTCCCCTAACTAACTTTTGGAGGGAAATTTGAATTTCCTCAACAAACTTTTGGAGGGAAACTTAGAATTTAAAATCCTAGATCTAGGGTTTGGTTATCTATAAATAGAGCCTAGATCTAAGGGGTTGGGGGTTCATTAATCTTTTAGTTAGCTAATTCCCTCTTTCATCATCTTCTTCCACAAGTCTAGTGACAAGGCTTGTGCGAAACCCTAACCCTAATTCCACTCCAAATTCAAGATCTTGAGTACCAAATCAAGCGAGAAGTCTTCAACCTTTTAGGAGCCGAGCCGATCTTCAATCGGGCAAGTGATCCAAGCCGATCCGCGACTCAAGGAGACGAGCGAAGCCAAATCGACGATCGAGTTCTTCCTCTTGTAGTTCTTGAGCGAATGTAATGAAATTGTTGATATAAATAAAAGGTGAAATTCTTTAATCTTGCTTTCTTTTAATTCTTGCATCATGATTAGATCTCAATCTGTGATTGTGGTTCTTGTTGTGATGTTTGAGTAAAACTCCGCTCGTAAAGGAGTCGAGACGATTGTAGAATGATGATGTAACAAATCTTAATACGATTTTTAAGTCCTACGAGTTTTGTAAACCCTAGCAAGTTCAAGAATCGATGACCTAGTTTCGTAGCGATGCTTTCTTGATTGTGATCGCTCGAAATTAGGGATCTACGATCGTTTCTTGAATTTACTAGAGGCTAGAATGTGAATGATATCGACGAAAGAACAAGGGATAAGATGAAACCCTAGTTTCATAAGAAATCCCTAATTCTCGATCGATCATCATCGATCTAGTATCAATTCATCGAAGGATAAGAATACGTCATTGTAAGATTGCATCACATCTATAGATTCGATCGATTCCTACGAGCCTCATTTCGATTCTTGATATTTGGTTTGGAAAAATCATCAAACTATCAATTCTTGATTCTATCTTTTCTTGTTATTAGATCTAGATTTTCTAATTCTTGAACTTCAAATATAAATCATGAATTGTTTGTTTTCTTTTCTTTAAAGTTTCAACTCATCTAATTCAAAAGACGAACGATTACACTTTCCCTGTGGACGATCCGCACTCACTAACAATCTACATCCGACACCGTAGTTGATTGCGGTCAAATAATTTTTGGTTGTGATTTCTTTATAATTTTTCATACTACACAACACGAATTTCATTCAATCAAGTTACGTTCAGTTACATTCTTGATTTCCCCTTACCCCCAAGGTTATGTGTTCAAGTCGGGTATTGCCAATCAATATCTAATGCCAACATAGGATCAAGCAGGTATAGGTTTTGTCTATGCAAACAACAGTAACGTCCAACAGGACAACAAGTGAGGATTGTCGGCATTAGAAACAGGATCAGGTAACATGTCAAGTAGTGGTATATCAGGTCATGTCAGGTAGTGCACATGTATCAAATGGATGCCCAACAGTAAAATGTAGCAAGTATCGAAGCACAGTAAAAGTACAGATGTACTGTAAAGGATGGGTGCACAATTATCTATCAGGGGTTACATCTACAGCTCCATAACTACGCAGGATGCACATTATCAAGTATGGGGTACAAATGTAACAGTAACATGAAATAATGTGACATGACATGCAACTAGATATATAATTAATGGTATGGATACACAATAGAATACGGGTGCACAATTATCCATCAGGGGTTACATCTACAGCTCCATGACTATGTAGGATGCACATTATCGAGCATGGGGTGTTAATACGACAATAGCATGAAATAATATGATCTGTAGATGCAGCTACATATATAATAAATGATATGGATGCATACGGGTATCCGAAAACAGTAAAACATTAATATGGATGTACAGTGCAATCAACATGTGATATTTTTATTCATATAGATGCAAAATAAGATACATAGCATGTAGCAAGATGAACTTGCCTGAACGGATCACACGACGGTGTGCGCACGCTGCATCCGACGTTGGATAAACGTCGCAATGCACACACGGCACACGGGACAGGTCCAGGCAAGGCAAGAAGGTAACCACGCTGGCTGGGAACGTCCACAGGGTCTCCCTGATCGGCGGCGGCGAGCACGGCTCCGGCGATGGCCGGAAAAACAGATCAAGAAAAGAAAAGAGAAGGAAAGAAGAAGGAGAAGAAAGAAGAGAAGAAGGAGGCTGGGGTTTGGTGTTCTGGGTTTGGGAGAAGGCGTGGAAGTTGCTGCGATGACGAGGAGGCGACGGGAAGGTCGGAGCTCTGGTGACGAGGGTTCAGGCGAGGCTAGGGGTTCGGGTGATGGGTTCTTGGTGTGCAGGGTTCAGGTCAAGGGTGCAGGGAGGAGGCTCTGGTGTTGGGGAGAGGAAGACAAGCGGGGAGAGGCGACGATGAGGTGGAGGCAATGGGTCGGCGACGTGAGGGTGCCGGCAAGGGTTGCGGGTGTGCAGGGTTAGTGGGTTTGCTCGGGAAAGGAGAGTGGAGGAAGACGAGGAAGGTGGAGAGGAGGCGACGACAAGGAGGTTGAGGCGAGGTCGAGTGTGGAACGGCGACCAGCGCGAGCGAGAGCTAGGGTTAGGGTTCGCGAGGGGAGGCGGTGAGAAAAAGAGAAGACGAGGGAGGTGAGTGTAGCGAGAGTTGTGGTGACGGGATCCTCGTGGGTTTATAAAGAAGAGAGAGAGAGAGAGAGTTCTGTTTAAAATCTTTTGTTTAAAAATCTTTTAAAATCTTTTTATGTTTAAAAAAATACAAACGATTATAATATTTAACAGTTTAAATCTTTTAGAATATAATATTAAGGAAATTTGAGTTTTAGGCGAAATACAAAATAGTCCAAAACATGCCCAGGTCGGGTCTAAAAATCTAGTTTTAAAATACGGATAATATACGTGTCGACCAACATCAACACAGGATATCCGGGTAACGGAAAAAACATACCCCCAAGAACGGATGCACGTAGCGTGCACGTAGCCATCCAAACGAGTCCGTTTCGCTGAACGGGACGAGAACACGAGGTACGGAAGCTACCACAGGGTCAGGGTATGATGCAAGCCATGCTAGATATTTTATTTTATTTTTTAAAATATTTTATTCGACTTTAAATGTTATATAAAAAATGCAGATACCAGATATAATGCCAGTATGCAGTATATAAAAAAAATGAAAGTGCACAGATCCTCATAATAACCGGGATAAAACATAAATAGGAATCAAGACGGGTTTCCAGTAAGCGGGTTGGGTCGGATGCAAATACAGATGTCAAAAACACTATTCGCACCCAAAACACAGTAAATCAAGAAAATACCATAAATAAAGAAATACTCAAAATAGAACTGGTATAAATGAACTAGGGTGTTACATTATACCCAACTACAATAGAATTTCGTCATCGAAATTCTCGGAACAAGAAAAGATAAACAAACATGAATCTACAAGAAGAGATCTGGAAACTTCTGTCGAATCTCATCTTCATGTTCCCAAGTCGATTCTCCATGCGAGCGATTCCCCCAAGAAACAAGTACGAGAGGGATAATCTTGTTCTTGAGGACCTTTTCTCTTCGATCAACAATCGACATCGGTCGTTCCTCATAGGTCAAGTCCTCGCTTACAGTCAGCTCCGAATGATCTAGCACGTGTGTTTCATCTCGAACATACTTACGGAGTTGAGATACATGAAACACGTCATGAACAGCCAAAGATGGTGGTAAAGCCAATCGATAAGCCACTTCTCCAACACGCTCAATAATCTCGAAAGGCCCCACGAATCGAGGACTAAGCTTGCCTCGACTCCCAAAACGAATCACTCCTCTAGTCGGTGATATCTTCAAGAATACTAGATCACCAACAGCGAACTCTAGAGGTCTTCTCGATATATCGGCCCAACTCTTCTGCCGATCTTGTGCTGCCTTCATGTGATTCCGGATAGTATTAACTTTCTCTATGGTTTGCACGATCGAATCCGGTCCCAACAATCTTCGTTCTCCAACATCGTCCCAACAAATGGGTGAGCGACACTTGCGACCATACAACGCTTCGAATGGAGCCATCTGAATAGTCGTCTGAAAGCTGTTATTATACGAGAACTCCACCAAGTGTAGATGATCCTCCTATGAACCCTTGAAGTATAACATGTAAGCTCTCAACATGTCTTCAAGAGTTTGGATCGTTCTCTCTAACTGGCCATCTGTCTGGGGATGATAAGCAGTGCTAAACTTTAATCGCGTCCCCAAACTTTCCTGTAAACTCCTCCAGAAGTGCGATAAGAATCGGGTATCACGATCGGAAACGATGCTCACAGGTACTCCATGCAATCTCACAATCTCCTGCATGTACCGTTCTGCTAACACTTCCATCAACTGACCAACTCGAAATGGTATGAAATGAGCCGTCTTGGTCAATCTATCAATAATCACCCAAATTGCATTGTTGCCCTTCGGACTCCGCGGTAAAGCTGTCACGAAATCCATTGTTATATGTTCCCACTTCCTTTGAAGAATCGGAAGTGGTTGCAATAAACTAGCCACTCTTTGATATTCAGCCTTAACTTGCTGACACACCAAGCACTTCGCTACAAAGCGGGCAATCTCCCTTTTCATGCCTTCCCATCAGAAATGCTGTCGTAGATCACAGTACATCTTCGTGCCTCCTGGATGTACGGAATATGCGGAACTGTGCTCCTCCTTCATAACTTCTTTGCGAATATCTCCCTTCGGCACACACAAACGGCTACCATATCGCAACGAACCATCTTCATGAATCAACAAGTACGTTCGAAGTCCCGCTTCAACCTGTTCTCGAAACTTCTGCAATCTTGGGTCCTGTGACTGCGCTGCTTTATTACTCTCGATCAACGACGACTGTACTTGCAGTTGCATCAACTGTCCCGAAGAATGCGGTAGCACGATCTCCAACTCGAATCTCCAAAAATCTTCGATAAGCTCCTTCTGTGCCGTCAACATCCGAATTGCTGGCAACCGACTAAGCGCGTCCGGCACTACATTAGCTTTCCCCGGATGGTACTTGAGATTAAGATCATAGTCAGCCATCAGCTCCATCCATCTACGCTGCCTCATATTAAGCTCTTTCTGCGTGAACACATACTTTAGGCTTTTGTGATCAGTGAATACTTCGACCCTCTCGCCCAGTAAGTAGTGTCTCCAAATCTTCAAAGCGAAAATCACTGCTGCAAGCTCCAAATCATGAGTTGGGTAATTCTTTTCATGGGTTTTCAACTGTCTCGATGCTTAAGCTATAACCTTCTTATGCTGCATCAAAACACATCCCAAACCTTTCCCAGATGCCTCGCTGTGAATCACCAATCCTCCGGAACCGTCTGGTACGGTCAAAATAGGAGCGGTTATCAACCTTTGCTTCAACGCCTAAAAAGCTGACGCACAACTATTCGTCCATACAAATGGTACCTCCTTCCATGTAAGCTTGGTCAAAGGCTCAGCCAATCGAGCAAAATTCTCCACGAACCTTCTGTAATATCCGGCAAGTCCAAGAAAACTTCTGATCTCTGCTACGTTCTTCGGAATCAGCCAATCTTGAACTGCTGCAATCTTCTCGGGATCAACGACGATTCCATTTCCGGATACGACGTGCCCCACTTCACTTCTTCAATCCAAAACTCGCACTTGCTCATCTTCGCCTATAATCTTTCTTGCCTCAATGTCTGCAGTTTGATCTTCAAGTGTTCTGCATGCTCTTCTAGGCTTCTCGAGTAGACCAGAATATCATCGATGAACACCACTATAAACTGGTCCAAGAACGGTGAAAAGATTCGGTTCATCAAGTCCATAAATATCGTCGGTGCATTCGTGACTCCGAATGTCATCACTAAATACTCGTAATGTCCATATCGAGTTCGGAATGCAGTCTTGCAAATATCCTCTGATTTAACTTAAACTTGATGATATCCGGATCGTAAATCCAGCTTCGAGAATACCCTCGCGCCACTGAGTTGCTCGAACAATTCTCCAATGCGAGGGATCAGGTACTTGTTCTTAATAGTTACCCGGTTTAATTCTCGATAATCGATGCACATCCTCCTTGTGCCATCTTTCTTCTTGACTAGAAGAACTGGAGCTCCCCAGGGTGAATTGCTGCTGCGAATCCAACCCTTCTCTAGCCATTCGGTAACCTGCTTCTTGATTTCTTCCAACTCCACTGGTGCTATCGGATAATACGCCTTTGAGATTAGCGCTGCACCAGGAACAAGATCGATCGTGAACTCCACATCTCGTTTTGGTGGTAAACCCGAGATGTCCTCGAACACGTCCATGAAATCTCGAACTACAACTGGCGCTTTCTCCTTACCAACTTCCATCGACGAAAGAACGACGCTTGTTGGCCTAACCCTAAACTCGACTGGCCCGACAAAACTGCCGCTTCCAGCAAAAACAAACTCCGGATGTCCGGGAATCTGGAAAATCACTTTCTTTGCCCTACAATCAATATGAGCGTGGAAAGTGCCGAGAAAATCCATTCCCAAGACAACATCATAACTGCCAGTATCGATCACCAAGAAATCTGCAAATAACTCTCATCCGCAGATAACAACTGAACAATCCTTACACTCACTACTAGAAATGATCTTCCCATTCCCAGTGTGTATGTCCCAACAACTAGATAGGGTCGTGCAAGAAATCGAGTGTGCAGCAATAAACTTGGACGACATAAAACAATGGGATGCACCAGAATCGAATAATGCTAATGCGGGAAAATCATGAACAAGTAGGATACATGAAACAACTTCATCTGAAGCCTTGGCCTCTTCAGCCGTTAGAGTAAAGGCTCGAGCTTGATTAGGTCTCTGAGTTATCTACTTCTGCCCCTGAATCAGCCTCTGCGGTGGCTTCTGAGCATCTTCCTTCAAACGAAGCTTCGATGGACAAGTATAAATGGGTATGATCAGCTGATCCGCAAATGAGACAAAGTCCAAGCCTCTTACGACAATCTCTCCGAAAGTGACCTGGTCGTTGGCAATAATCGCAAAACACCCTTCCTTTCTGCTCCGGCACGACTGGCTTCTTCATCGGTACAATGCCACGCCTGTCCACCGGGATACCTCTGTGTATAGGCGCTAGATTCGACGTAAATGCTGGCTTCCATACCACAACTGCCTATTGCTGCGTACCCTCCGTCTTCATTGATAAGCTCTGCTGCTCTCTGGCTGTTTTAAGCACTTGCGAGAAAGTGGTCAATCCCAGAGATATAATGTGCCTATGGATTTCCACGTCCAAACTGCGCATAAACCTTCATCCCCTATCACCTTCTTTAGCCACCAAAGGTCCCGCGAATCGACTGAGCCGTGTCCATTCAGCCGCATGCGCATCCATGGATCCGCCATTCTGCTTTAAGCTGATAAACCTTTGTTCCATTTCCTCCTGTGCAGTCTGCGGAAAGAACTTCTCCAAGAAACTCTGCGAGAAAGTAGCCCAACTGATCGGCT
Source organism: Agapanthus africanus (assembly GCA_030015575.1). Classification (NCBI taxonomy): domain Eukaryota; kingdom Viridiplantae; phylum Streptophyta; class Magnoliopsida; order Asparagales; family Amaryllidaceae; genus Agapanthus; species Agapanthus africanus. The sequence goes on along the minus strand of CM057350.1, from coordinate 180,721,217 downwards.
TGGGCAAACGGGTCTCTTCGACAAGAAACCACTCGAGGGCATAATCCACCAATTGGATGCGTACAACATCCACTCTCTGGTCCTCTGGAATTTGTACTGTAACGAGCAGATTCTCCGTATCGACCAGCCACTGCTCCGCTGGCAATGTTGCATCAAAACCAGTGAAAGTGGACGGACCAAGTCTCCTGAAATCCGCCACGGTACCCACACGCTGTACTGTTTTGGCCGCAATATTGTTTACGGACTGCTGGACGGTTTGCAAACCTTCCTGAAAAGTTTTGGCTTGCCGCCGGTTCAGCTTGGTTTGCCGCTACTGGTTCTCCAACATCCCACGAATTACTCCAAGTAATGCGGCGTCATCGACACGCCTCTGGTACGATCGCAGTTCTCTATCCGCCATGATCTGAAACCAAGACACCAAAGAGGATCAGTATGATAAATAAGATTCAACTTGCGATAAACATAAACTGGTAAGCAATGAAACCGAGAGAAGCAAGCTAATATAATGACCATAAAACAAGTAAGTGAATCAAGACTAGGGTTCTAAATTACTTAAATAGAGTACCGCATTGTAACCATGCTGCAGTTCATAGTTATAATCACATAACTCCGTTCAAGTCGCCCAAATCCTAGTATCAGAATAGAGAGAAACAATAGGGAACCAAAAGGTTTCAAGTCGAGATGCAAAGTTGTTTGCATATCGTCAAGACAAGGGTCAAGAGAAAGATATGATTCAAGAATTACGATAACAATGTGGCAGGACATGTTCCTAATTACGGGTTTTCTGATTCATTTGTTGGGTCCAATACCCAACTACAAAAGAATCAAACCCGATTATCCTAAATCCTATGTCTCTGATACCAAACAAACCCTGTAATGCCCCGCGTCCCAGAGTGCGCTACGATCGGCACATGACAGAGCCAACCATGCTACCCGTGGCTAGAAAATATACCTCTACAGTCACATTACGGCTGTCTATAAGATATCAAGAACAGTAGAAATAAAATAAACTATCTAGTAAATGTCCATATGCCAGAATAAACGAGTCAAGAAATAATATACGGAAGCAATAAATCCAAATAACAATAACGATCTGGAAAGTACGTCCTAAATACGGGCTCACATCAGGAAATGGAAGTGCTGAAAGAAAACTAAACTAAAAATACTAACAGGATCCTCACTGCTCGGCCTGTCGACTGAAGTACTCCTGGTCGGCCTGTGGGAGAAATAAAGGATCTGGGCCATGCAAAACCCAGACGTCAGTGCGCCATAATATCAAAAAATAAAACCTAATCAGGAGGTAATAAGATATGCAGGCATGAGTATGAACAGTAATAAGAGTATAACAGTAACACGAATAAGGAATAGTGAAGTGTATAAGCACATGTGACGTGCAGTGAGTAATCTGAACTAAACTAGTGGGTTAATTACTCTCAAGTCTTTGAAATCAATTAATGTAGTCCTCATCGTAACCCATCGGTCTATGCCCCGTTCATTCCCCATGGGACCATGGTAACAGGATTATTCTGTAACGCCCGGAAAAATGGAAAACAATATATTCCGTAACGCCCGGGAAAACGGCAAACAATATATTCCGTAACGCCCGGAAAAACGACAAACAATATAATAGCTCTTTGAGTTACGTTCGGTTACATTCTTGATTTCCTCTTACACCCAAGGTTATGTGTTCAAGTCGGGTATTGCTAATCAATATCTAATGCCAACACAGGATCAAGCAGGTACAGGTTTTGTCTATGCAGACAACATTTCCATCAGGACAACATGTCAGGATTGTCGGCATTAAAAACAGGATCAGGTAACATGTCAAGTAGTGGTATATCAGGTCATGTTAGGTAGTGCACATGTATCAAATGGATGCCCAACAATAAAATGTAGCAAGTATCGAATCACAGTAAAATTACGGATGTACTGTAAAAGCATGAGTGCACAATTATCTATCAGGGGTTACATCTACAGCTCCATAACTACGTAGGATGCACATTATCATGTATGGGGTACAAATGTAACAGTAACATGAAATAACGTGACATGGCATGCAACTAGATATATAATTAATGGTATGGATACACAATAGAACACGGGTGCACAATTATCCATCAGGGGTTACATCTACAGTTCCATGACTATGTAGGATGCACATTATCGAGCATGGGGTATTAATACGACAATAACATGAAATAATATGATATGTAGATGCATCTACATATATAATAAATGATATGGATGTATACGGGTATCCTAAAACAGTAAAACATTAATATGGGTGTACAATGCAATCAACATGTGATATTTTTATTTATATGGATGCAAAATAAGATACATAGCATGTAGCAAGATGCACTTGCCTGAACGGATCACACGACGGTGTGTGCACGCTGCGTCCGACGTTGGGTAAACATCGCAACGCACACACAGCACACGGGACAGGTCCAGGCAAGGCAAGAAGGTAACCACGCTGGCTGAGAACGTCCACAGGGTCTCCTTGATCGGCGGCGGCGAGCACGGCTCTGGCGATGGCCGGAAAAACAGATCAAGAAAAGAAAAGAGAAGGAAAGAAGAAGGAGAAGAAAGAAGAGAAGAAGGAGGCTGGGGTTTGGTGTTCTGGGTTTGGGAGAAGGCGCGGAAGTTGCTACGATGACGAGGAGGCGACGAGAAGGTCGGAGCTCCGGTGACGAGGGTTCAGGCGAGGCTAGGGGGTTCGGGTGATGGGTTCTTGGTGTGCAGGGTTCAGGTCAGGGGTGCAGGGAGGAGGCTCTGTTGTTGGGGAGAGGGAGACGAGCGGGGAGAGGCGACGACGAGGTGGAGGCAATGGGTCGGCGACATGAGGGCGCCGGCAAGGGTTGCGGGTGTGCAGGCTTAGTGGGTTTGCTCGGGAAAGGAGAGTGGAGGAAGACGAGGAAGGTGGAGAGGAGGCGACGACGAGGAGGTTGAGGCGAGGTCGAGTGTCGACTGGCGACGAGCATGAGCGAGAGCTAGGGTTAGGGTTCGCTAGGGGAGGCGACGAGAAAAAGAGAAGACGATGGAGGTGAGTGTAGCGAGAGTTGTGGTGACGGTATCCTCGTGGGTTTATAAAGAAGAGAGAGAGAGAGAGAGAGAGAGTTCTGTTTAAAATCTTTTTATGTTTAAAAAAATACAAACGATTATAATATATAACAGTTTAAATCTTTTAGAATATAATATTAAGGAAATTTGAGTTTTAGGCGAAATACAAAATAGTCCAAAACATGCCCAGGTCGGGTCTAAAAATCTAGTTTTAAAATACGGATAATATACGTGTCGACCAACATCAACACAGGATATCCGGGTAAAGAAAAAAAATATACCCCAAGAACGGATGCACGTAGCGTGCACGTAGCCATCCAAACGAGTCCGTTTCACCGAACGGGACGAGAACACGAGGTGCAGAGCTACCACAGGGTCAGGGGTATGATGCAAGCCATACTAGATATTTTATTTTATTTTATTTAAAAATATTTTATTCGACTTTAAATGTTATATAAAAAATGAAGATGCCAGATATAATACCAGTATGCAGTATATATAAAAAAAATGAAATGCACGGATCCTCATAAATAGCCGGGATAAAACATAAACAGGAATTAAGACAGGTTTCCAGTAAGCAGGTTGGGTCGGATGCAAATACAGATGTCAAAAACACTATTCGCACCCAAAACACAATAAATCAAGAAAATACCATAAATAAAGAAATACTCAAAATAGAACTGGTATAAATGAACTAGGGTGTTACACCTGCCTCGGGCGATATTTTATGTCAAATTGGGACAGCTCCCACCTCCATTTCTCTAAGCGGCATGGGGATTCGGGTGAGGCGAGGATAGCCCCCAGCGGGCGCTCGGTAAGCACGAGGATGGTGTGCGCCTGGAAGTAGCGCTGTAGCTTCCTTGAGTCCACGATGAGTGCCAAAACGATGTTCTCTATTGTTGGGTACCTCGTTTCTGCATTTTTGAAGACGTGGCTCACGTAGTATACCGGCTTGTACACTTCGTCGACCTTCCGGACGAGCACTGAGCCCGCTGCTTGGTCGGATACCACTATATACAGTGATAGCTCATCTCCTTCAGTTGGTCGGGTGAGCAGCGACGTCGTCGTAAGGTGCCTCTTTAATTGGTCAAAGGCGGTCTGGCACTCCTCTGACCACTCGAACCTCGGGATCTTCCTTAGAGCTTTGAAGATTGGGAGGCACTTCTCCCCAGACCTCGACATGAAATGGCTCAGAGCGGCTACTCGCCCTGTTAGTCGCATGATCTCGACGTTGGTCCTGGGCGCGGCCATGTTGAGGACAGCGTCGATTTTTTCTGGGTTAGCTTCGATTCCAAGGTGGATGACCATGAAACCGAGGAACTTTCCCCGGTGACCCCAAATGCGCACTTGGCGGGGTTCAGTTTCATCTTGAACTTGCGGAGTACTTCGAAGGCCTCGCCCAGATCCTTGGCGTGGTCGTCCGACGAGACTGATTTGACAAGCATATCGTCGACGTAAACTTCCATGTTCCTGCCGATCTATGGTTTGAATATGCGGTTGACCAATCGTTGGTACGTAGCCCGGCGTTCTTGAGACCGAAGGGCATCAGCTTGTAGCAGTATACCCCCCGGTCCGTTATGAATGTGGTAAGATCTTCGTCCGCCGGATTCATACGGATCTGATTGTAGTCGGAAAAGGCATCCATGAAGCTCAATAGCTCGTTGCCCGCCGTGCTGTTTACGAGCTGGTCTATCCGAGTGAGGGGATAGTTATCTTTGGGGCAGGCCTTATTGATGTCGGTGAATTCGACGTACATGCGCTATTTCCCGCTCGAATTTTTGACCAGAACTACGTTCGCCAGCCACTCCGAATAGGGTACATTCCGAATGAAGTTGGCGGCGAGTAGCCGATCTACTTCGTCCTCGATAGCCTTCTGTTTGACCGGGGCGAAGGTTCGCTTTTTCTGCTTGACGGGTCGGGCCGTAGGATCTACCCCGAGCTTGTGAGATATGATTTTAGGGTCGATCCCGGGCATGTCAGCAGGTGCCCAGGCTAAAACGTCGGAGTTGTTTCTCAGGAAATGAACCAGGTCATCTCGCTGAGTTCCTGTCAGCAGCGATCCGATCTTAACAATCTTTTCGTCGTCCCCTTCTACGGTGGGAACCTCTGTCAGTGGCTCCACTGGGGTCCCTCGGACCTCTCTTTGTTCCTCTCGAGTGTCCAGAGAACCCCTGATGTCACCTTCACCCTCGACATCGTCGGTTGGCCGCTCAGACGAAGATGTTGCGGTGAAGCAAACCTTTGCAATTTGTTGGTCTCAATAGACCTGACCTATCCCGCCATGGTCGAGAGGGAACTTCATCGCGAGGTGGTAGGTCGATATCTGAGCCCGGAGGGAGTTTAGCGTTGGGCGGCCGAGGAGGATGCTGTAGGCCGATAGGATTCTCGCTACGATGAATTCCACAGGCATCGTTCGCATACGTCCAACCACCCCGACGTTAAACTATAGAGTGATTACCCCTTCCCCCGGGATGGAGTGGTTGGTGAATCCTGAAAGGACGTAGGAGGTCGGCCTTAGGTCTGCTGGGGTAAGCCCCATGCGCCGAAAGCAGTCGTACAAGAGAATGTACGCCGAGCTTCCTGAGTCTACCTGTATCCTATGCACCTCGTATTGGTGGACTCGAGCCGTAATCACCAGAGGGTCGTTGTGGGACAGGGATATGCTGTGGAGGTCCCCGTCGTAAAAAATGACTGGCCCGGTCTCCCTGGCCTTCTTCCTCGGACGGCTGCTGGCCTCTACGGCCGGCGTTGGGTGTTGGGTCCCGTAGGTACTCGACGTACCCACCGTCGACGTGACCATGATTTTTGATGGGCCCCGGTTCCCTGGCGAGGCAGTCCTCGAGCCGCCGTTACAAGTCCCGTCAGCGCTACCCCGTCGAGGGAGGGGGTGTCGGTCATGCCTGGGCACAGGCAAGCTGACCGTCACCTTCTCGGGAGGGACATGGGTGCGATGAGGCTCGGGGCAAGGCGCTCTGGTGATGGACCTCGGTGTTGAACTGTGGGGCGCCCAGCGGGTCATGGAATATGTTGGTCTGGGAGATCTACGGCCGTGGGAGGCAGCGAGGCGGTGGTCGGTAGTGCTGACACGAGCAGAGTCTTCTCTCCCTCTGTAGGGGTCCCGGTCCCGAGGTGGGGGAGAGGCGACCTGGGGATCCTGCCCTGCCATTTGGACATGGATGAGCGCATCCACGACAGACGCGAGTCAATCTATCCAGACGGCTAGGGCGTTGATGCCGTTCGGGGGAGGAGATTCGTCCGCGCCTCCGTTGTGAGGGAGGCGACGGCTAGTGCTTGGATCGTCGCGGTGATCGCTCGTCATTGAGTTGAGATCGGAAGACGAATTTTGTTCAGTGGAATCAAGCATTTCTTATAGACGACGCTAACTGATGGAGGTCTGGATCTCCTTCAGATGTTACCTTCCGCAGATCTACTGTGAGAGGCGATGGACGGCTGGGATTGAGTTGGAGGTAACCTCCTAAAGCGTGTGGATCTCAATGGGTTTGAGGTTGTTGTGACCGAGCTACCTGCAAGAAAGTCCCGGGGTGGTTATGCCACCGAGGACCCTCCGACGATCAAGTTAGACTGGATATTTTAGCAGAGTAACGGCCTAGTGAGGAGAAAAATCACTTACCTTGATCGTCTGAGAGAGGGGTTTATATAGCGGCAGCGATGGGCAGGCAGGCGCGAGAATCACGCCGGCCGTTATGCTCCCGATGTCAAGCCCGCGTGATAAGAGGGATCCCGCATTAATGGCGAGACAGGCTCGTTAATGAGGGATCGTGATGGCGTGGAACGTGGGATCGTGGGCGGCGGATATCTCGCGTATGGCGAGATTCGCGGATCCATGGCGTGTGAGCCTGTGATCAATGCCGCGGGTCGGTCAGGATGAGACCGAGGAGGATGAGCTCGGCGGGAAGCTCGGGGACGAGCGGGAGGCCGAGGTATCCTGGTTCTGCTAAAGCCCGGAGACGAGCTGAGAGGGCCGAGGAGGCCAGTTGTGCAGGGGGCTCGGAGGGGAGCCAGCGGTTGTTTGTAAGGCGGGCACTGATTGGAAGAATTGAAGTTAACCGCAATCAGGACGGTGTCGCTATGCAGCTAGCCGGTTGAGCACGGGTCGGTCCACAGGGAGATGGTGGTATTTTACCTTCTTGTCTTAGACGAGTCAATAAAGAATTTGTGTATGTTTGTTCGAGACTATCCTATGTGTAATATTTGCAAGTATAAAGTTGTTAAGAAAAAGATACGAGATTATAAGCTAAAGAAATCCGTACTCAAAACCTTTGAGCCGAATCTTGACCAATTGAAGCTAGAGCAATCGGCAACAACGTGGATTAGGGGATTTAAGCGCGGTATTCGTGGAATACGGCTTATTTACCCTTGTCCTTCCGTTCTTGTCTCTTGCTTTCGCCTCCGGCCAAACCGAACGCAACCGGTCGCGGTTAGGAATCACCGTTACCTTGTCAGGGTACGGTGCCTAACGGAGCGCTTGCGTATCTTTTGGGCGGAGTTTAATGGAAAATACGGGAAAAGGAAATGGGCAAAGAAACGTTAACTTATAATACCGTATTATTTCTTAACAACGACAATTACATTCATTCACAAGAAAGAACCAAAAAGAGAGAACAAAAAGAAAAGAACAAAGAAAAGAAAAGATTACAAATAAGTAAGTGCATGAATTAAATTGCAAGAAAGAAAAGCAAGATAATAAGCAAGTAATAAAAAGCGATAAAAAGAACAAGAAACTAGGACTCAAGACAAGCATGGGATCAATAGCCAACCCTTAAACTTGCAAGCTCAATCAAGAGGTTGCAAGATCAAGAGAAGGGTAAAGAACTCATGTGAAGTGAAGAACCAATTCCACAAGAAAATACGACCCTTGAGATCAATAACTAACCCTTAACCATTCAAGCTCAATGAAGAGGTTGAATGATCAAGAGAAAGCAAGAATCTCAAGGGGAAGAAGAAACAAAAGAGAATGATACAAAAAGCCCTCATCTTCATTGATCTCCCACTCAAAAAGCTCTCACTACAATTTTCATGGAAAAAGAAATGAAGAAGAAGAAGAAAAAGACTAAATCCTAACAAAAAGAGGAACAAAAGAATCACCCTTGGCTTTGCTCAAATCTGGAGTATTTATAGGCGGGGAAATGGAAACCTAGGGCAACAATCTGCCACCTAATAAGATTACCAAAAAGCCCCCAAAAGTTGACAGTGAGAGGGGTCCACATGGCGCGGATCCGCGGCCAATACCCCCATTTGGCCGCGGATCCGCGGCCTTATTGATGAGTTGAGTCGTCGTACTTTGGGTGCTTCCCTGGTCTTCTGTCCCCTCTTGTCTGGTATATGTATTTTCTGAAAATACTTTCACATTTCTTCCAGAATTTCTGTTGAGGAAAGGTGGACTTTTGTGGATGCTTTTGTCATGATTGCCTCGAGCTCCGCGTAGATTTCTTGGAACTTGTTGTTGCCATTGAGCCTTGTGCATGAAGGTGACATTGATTTGACATTTTGTCTTCCTAAACTGGTATCTGGCAACATACGGATGACGAGCGGAGACCGTGTTTTCTCAGTGGTTGGCAGGAACCCGGATTTTGTCGTGTTTTCCATGAATTTCACCGTTTTCGAACCGAGAACCTGTATCCTGCAAATATGTAACAAACACGGATTAAAAGCACCTACCTATAAACAACCGAGCGTAAGAATGGGCGGTATAAAATGCAGTATTCTGTGATGAACAAATACCCCCAAACTTAACTTTTGCTCGTCCCGAGCAAAACCAATTATTCACAAAAAATAAAATTCCTAACCGCACTTTCGCAGGGAACGCGATTGCACTGAGCATGTGCAACAAGCCGTTAAACCCCTAGGTGTCCCTAGTAGGAGGAGTGTTGTCTCCTGAGGGTTTTCAGCGGATACTACCCACAAAATCCCGTCAAGCTAGTGTCATAAGTTAACATTGATTCTACTCCTACAGTTCAGTATTTACGTTAGAAATTCTATCATCCTAAGTTAGAAATATCCAACCCTAATGCTTCACACCTCCTATCTATTTAACTTTAGATCATATACGTTCCAAAAAAGTTTAGAAAGATGTTGGTTCTCCTGAGTTTTCCTTCTAAAGCGTGGCCTCAAATCAGGGATTTTTATCAACTTTACAGAAAACACAAGTCTTATTCTTCATTTCTATCTTTTATCCAAACATCGATTGTATACCCCTACGTGTGTGTATATTTGCACCCCTACACTTAAGAATTCAATTCAAGCTATAATACCCTTGCCCTAATACCTAATACTACTTCTTTTCATTAAGGATGGACGGATTTGCTCACACACCTTTCATGCGACTATTAATGCTTCTTGAGGCACTAACGGCCGATTACTGAATGTGTGAACATTAAAGCGTAAATAGCAGTTTCCAGGTCTTGACTTTATTCTATTTTTTTTTCTTTTTCTTTTTCTTTTTCTTTTTTAAGACCGGATATATTTTTCACATGCTCTTTTGGTGTTTAGCTTTAAATACCGTTTTTTCTTTCATACTAGGCTTTCAGGCCAGAGTATTTCTAGGTATCCTCTACTATCCCAAGTTTCAAGGTGCGTGTATGTGCAGTTTGTAGGGTATATAATTTCTAAATTTGAACTCAAGAAAAGAAACTATTTTTCAGACTTATCCTTCAGTAGAGCATCAATACTTTCCCTTCATCTTGACTTAACTAAAGAACTGAACTCAAGATTACCTATTTCTCAAAAAAAACTGTAAGGACGTATACTTTCCAAGTTTAAACAGAATGAGGGTTATTTTTAGGGTTTTCAATTCCTAAGCCTAGAATTTAGTTATTTCTATCATATCAACTAATCTTTCGGAATAAAGATCTAAGTTACCCTATTAGCTAACTTGACGACAAAGTTTTTATATTTTTGGAAAATTTTCGATTTTTTTGGGTTTTTAATAAGGTATGCAAATGCAAAATATACAGATGAATGCGAAGGAAGAAAGCTTACCGAGCACACCCCCAAACTTAAACTTGACAGTGCCCTCACTGTCAGGCTATACCAAGAGGGTCAAAATTGCCGGCACTCCCTAAAAACAAATTATATACAACAAAGAAAACAAAAAATATATACAAAAAAAGGTGTCCCCCCCAAACTTAAGTAAAACAGTGTTTCCACTGTTAAGCGTTGAAATTCAGGATTAGGGGGGAAAGAACAGTATCAAGCTATACAAGGCCTTACACAGGCCAAAAGTTAGTACCAACCATTCAAAATTTTTATCTCGATAAAGCAGTGGCTGGTGAAAGAAGGCGTAGAGAAAAGAGATGGAGAATACGCGAGACCATATGCGGAGAGAAGCGGGATATGGTCTCGGTATATGAGAGGAAGAAGAATGGCGGAAGGGAAAAAGAAGTGGAATACGAACTTGAGGGTGCAAATGGAGTAAATAGATTAGCACAATTTGTGATGACCGATGTGTGAAAAGTGATTGTGCTAATATATTTATCTGTCGAGAAATGGGGTCAAATCCCTCAAGATTCATGAGAAACCATGGGTACGCCGAACTTGGTAAACCAGACATATGAAATGAAAGTGAGACAGGTTCTTGCAAGGGCGGAACGATGGAAAGGATGGAGGGAAGTGGTTGAGGAAGGGTATCGGTTAAGGGTTTTGGAGGGTGTACACAGTCAGTGAAAGGAACATGATGAATTGGAAAATCCGACTCATCATCTAGAACTGTTTCATCCTCAAAAATATCCTCAAAATTCTCCTCAAAATTTATCTCATCCATGCAATTTTCAACAAAATCAAGACGCATATGGGGTTCGGAAAAAACATTTAATGACTCGGGATGATGATTTGAAGAAACAAATTCAGCCAAATCTACGGGTTCATCATCCAAAATATCCCCGGCGTCAATATCCTTAATCCAGTGAAAATCAAAATTCTCTAACACCTCAAAAGCATGGATATCAATCGATTCAGGTTCTAAAGTGGAGGTGTAGAGGTCAAAATGTTTGGGTGTGGTTTCACTTGGCAAGGTCCCTTCACAATCTGGCAAATCAAATATTATAAAGTCGCACAACTCATTAAACATTCTATCTTCAACCGATAATTCATTTGGGACACTTGATAGACTTTCAACACAGGAGTTGTGGGATTCAATTTGAAACGGGTAGGTTTGATTTGGAAGGGGGTACATCTCACTTTCTCCACTCAAATTCACAGCCTGTCCTGCCGCCTCATCATACATTGAAAAATTTGGAGCTAGTTGAAAACTAGCTACCGGATCACTAGGTTGTATGAGGGCGGCCATGGACGCATTCAAATCCATCATTTGCTGGCTTGACGCTACCCTAAAGTCTTCCAACGACTGTTCCAGACTAGACATTGGTTGTGAAGGGGTTTCAGTAAAAGATTCAAAGTTGTTTGGATACTGAAAACTCCCAAATGGCGGTTCTGATACAATATCTAGGGAAGGTGTAAAAGTTGGGTAGGACTGGTAGGAATTGAATGGCTGGACAGGAGTGGGATCAACATTGGAATAAGAAGGTGAATGGAATTGTTGATCCCAAGAATTTGTAGTGGTGAAAGGAGTGAAAGATCGGCTACGAGATTGTTCAATACGTTCAGCAATAGACATAGGTCTCGGGGTTACAACTGGATTTTCAAAAGGGGTATCAACGCAAGAAGGTGTGAATGTTTGAAACGGTTGATACGAAGTGGATTGCGGGGTCCAGTTGTTCGTCCTAGACGCGTCTATCCGATCTTTCAAAGAAATTTTTGGCATGGATGGATCGTTCGAAGTTCGATCAAAACAAGAACCGTAGGAAGTAATGTCTGGTTGTGGGTACCAAAGTTCGGCAAGAGTTTTGCGAGGTGGAGTACCCATGATATGAAGAGAGAAAGAGAGAAAGGCAGAGAAAAGGAGGGAAAAAAAAGAATGTGATAATTTTATATATATATATATATATTTTTTTTATATATATTAACAAAAGAATGAAGTATACACAAAAAAGAATATGGACAAAAACAATCACGACACAAAAATACCACACACCTAATCGTTCTAGGGTTCACCTAGGTCAACTAGACCTGCTCCAGAACTTGATTGTCGAAGTAAAACTGTGTCGAGAAACGGGCTCAAGATACACTGATCACAAGGCCAGGTAAGTGCAGAGATAAGGGGAGGTTTTCCAACGCTTTCGCGAAGTTCCTTAATTAAATAACCCTTTCTCTTTTGGCGGTTGCGCCGTTAACACTTTCCTAGACACCCCGTAAACAATATACCGTTAAGCGAGGTTCTAAACACAGTTAACTTCTCCTAGTGAGCGCGAAGTCCTTAAGGCTTAAAGTCTAATTTCTTTTAAAATTTGTGCGGGTAGACGTTATGCTCAAGTTCGTGATTTGTGGGCCACGGAAAAGGTGATGAAATCCTTTACCGTATCTTGTGGGGTTCGCTTGCCCTTAAATCCGTATTAATGTATGCAATGCACAATTCAATAAAAATTCTATAAAGAATCAAAAAATTATTTTTTTTTATTTTAGCACGGCACTGCAACAAATACGGGTTAGTCAATTTTGGCGTTTGCTAGCGAACTTGCAAAGAATCCTGCAAAGAATAGTATATTGGAAGCGTCGGATTTGAGAAGAAGGTGTTAGGAAAGTACGTACCGTTAAATGTTTGGGTTAGGAAACCCCCGTTGAATCAAATCCGGTAAGCTTGAAATGTTCGCTTGCGCGGGTCAAACTACCCGGATCTTTGGCACTGTACTTCGTAAATCACCCTTGTCTTGAATGCACACTTTGCTCCCCACAATCGCAGTTTGCAAACTTGTAAAAAGCTGCACACTTGCCCACAAAAATTATCAAAAAAAACAAAAAACAAATTTTTTTTTTTTTTATATACAAAAAGAATATTAACCCGAATAACAAGAAAGAAAATACGCTACCGTCTCCCCGGCAACGGCGCCATTTGATTGGAAGAATTGAAATTAACCGCAATCAGGACGGTGTCGCTATGCAGCTAGCCGGTTGAGCACGGGTCGGTCCACAGGGAGATGGTGGTATTTTACCTTCTTGTCTTAGACGAGTCAATAAAGAATTTGTGTATGTTTGTTCGAGACTATCCTATGTGTAATATTTGCAAGTATAAAGTTGTTAAGAAAAAGATACGAGATTATAAGCTAAAGAAATCCGTACTCAAAACCTTTGAGCCGAATCTTGACCAATTGAAGCTAGAGCAATCGGCAAAAACGTGGATTAGGGGATTTAAGCGCGGTATTCGTGGAATACGGCTTATTTACCCTTGTCCTTCCGTTCTTGTCTCTTGCTTTCGCCTCCGGCCAAACCAAACGCAACCGGTCGCGGTTAGGAATCACCGTTATCTTGTCAGGGTACGGTGCCTAACGGAGCGCTTGCGTATCTTTTGGGCGGAGTTCAATGGAAAATACGGGAAAAGGAAATGGGCAAAGAAACGTTAACTTATAATACCGTATTATTTCTTAACAACGACAATTACATTCATTCACAAGAAAGAACCAAAAAGAGAGAACAAAAAGAAAAGAACAAAGAAAAGAAAAGATTACAAATAAGTAAGTGCATGAATTAAATTGCAAGAAAGAAAAGCAAGATAATAAGCAAGTAATAAAAAGCGATAAAAAGAACAAGAAACTAGGACTCAAGACAAGCATGGGATCAATAGCCAACCCTTAAACTTGCAAGCTCAATCAAGAGGTTGCAAGATCAAGAGAAGGGTAAAGAACTCATGTGAAGTGAAGAACCAATTCCACAAGAAAATACGACCCTTGAGATCAATAACTAACCCTTAACCATTCAAGCTCAATGAAGAGGTTGAATGATCAAGAGAAAGCAAGAATCTCAAGGGGAAGAAGAAACAAAAGAGAATGATACAAAAAGCCCTCATCTTCATTGATCTCCCACTCAAAAAGCTCTCACTACAATTTTCATGGAAAAAGAAATGAAGAAGAAGAAGAAAAAGACTAAATCCTAACAAAAAGAGGAGCAAAAGAATCACCCTTGGCTTTGCTCAAATCTGGAGTATTTATAGGCGGGGAAATGGAAACCTAGGGCAACAATCTGCCACCTAATAAGATTACCAAAAAGCCCCCAAAAGTTGACAGTGAGAGGGGTCCACATGGCCGCGGATCCGCGGCCAATACCCCCATTTGGCCGCGGATCTGCGGCCTTATTGATGAGTTGAGTCGTCGTACTTTGGGTGCTTCCCTGGTCTTCTGTCCCCTCTTGTCTGGTATATGTATTTTCTGAAAATACTTTCACATTTCTTCCAGAATTTCTGTTGAGGAAAGGTGGACTTTTGTGGATGCTTTTGTCATGATTGCCTCGAGCTCCGCGTAGATTTCTTGGAACTTGTTGTTGCCATTGAGCCTTGTGCATGAAGGTGACATTGATTTGACATTTTGTCTTCCTAAACTGGTATCTGGCAACATACGGATGACGAGCGGAGACCGTGTTTTCTCAGTGGTTGGCAGGAACCCGGATTTTGTCGTGTTTTCCATGAATTTCACCGTTTTCGAACCGAGAACCTGTATCCTGCAAATATGTAATAAACACGGATTAAAAGCACCTACCTATAAACAACCGAGCGTAAGAATGGGCGGTATAAAATGCAGTATTCTGTGATGAACAGGCACAGGTGTGGTGTGGCCGGTAGTAGAAGGTCGGCCATGTCCACGGGCCGCAGACCCGGGATATTCTACCGACGTGCCATTCCTGGTCCTTTCTTACTAGCTTTGGGACACATCATCTGCCACGTGTCACGATCTGGGAAATCAACGATATCGAGCATCATCAGAACATGAAACTGTTATTGAAATTAGTTTTTAGAAGCCCTCAATTGGCATTATTTTTTCAGTGCTAACTCTGATCCTAATGATATTTTTAGTATATAAATTGGAATTAAATTAACTTTAACCTTATTCACTCCGGTCTCGGACATGGTACTTCAAAATTTTGATGAAAGAGTTGGGTTTGATTTCTGAACTCTCACTGATACCTATAAATGAGTGTTAATTTGTTTTCTTATTTTATTCATAACCTTCCATTATCTTTATTGATTTTTAATGTTATTTTGCTTGGGATTTGACTTTGTTAAGCGATTTTTATCTCTCTCAATTGCCATGTCAATGCAGCTCCAATGGATAGCAAAATTGCGAACGCACATCTGGTGGTACATTGTTATCCTAGACTCTTTCTTTTTGGCCTTTTGCCTTTTGAATTTCTGGAAAAAGAAATGAAAAGCTTTTCTTTCAAAGAAAATGGGTTACTACCATTTTGAGCAAGACTGTTATTATATCCGTATATATCCCAAACTTCCAAAATGTAATATACAAACCAGTACTATACAATAATGGCCTTTAGGGCATATATCACTAACAGTAGGTACTCCAGTAGTTTCTCAGGGTGTACTCACGACTTATTGCGCTATTAGGGGTCTGACACTTACCATCCCCTATGCACAATATGCGTGTATCTTAGATGAACAGACCGGACTGTACGGAGATTGTCACAGATAGGCTCAGTAGGAGTTCGGATGAGTTTTCTCTTCGACCTTCTTATCGACAGATATCTGGGTAGCCGTTATGTGCAGCTAGTACCACTGACGGACTTGTGGTTAAACCCAATGCCAGCGTACTGTCGAGTCTTTAGAGTCCCACACAGAGAGTTGTTGGAGATAGTGCCCTCAAAGTCAATTATTGGATCGCAGGTACGTGATTGCAATGATTGAGGCAGGACCTATACCGATATGACAGTCTTGCTCGAGATGATAGTTTGCTATCTGGTTTGTCTTTATCATCGTATATATGCTTTAGTTCACTATTGCATGATGATAGAGCCCATAGGATTCTTGCATGACTACCAGCAGTATGATGGCGATCATATACGTGGGAGCTGGGGTCTGTAAGCACATCCTTAAAAGTGTCCCTAGTCGTGGGAGTTTCGAGACAGGGCATCGATACTCCAGAGTAGACTAGTGTATACAGTCGAGACCCCGACGAGGGGCGATGGCCGGTCTCACAAGCCATTGGTGTTAGTTTGATCACCTAAGATGTATACATGTGCTCATTGAGTTATGAGTACACCGGACAGGACTCGCCGGGAATCTGCTAGTTGGTATTATACATATCGTCAGATAGCAATTCCCTGGTGACATGTGTACAGGTTAGTTCATCGACCTGAGATCGTCATTTGTCTCGTATGAGTTCCCACTGTGCTTAGATTACTACCCTACCATGCTCAAAGGAGTTGTGCAAACAGGTTTTAGTTGGGTACAGTTCCGAGCCACATTGGAGGCAAGTAAGCGGATCGTCGGGGATTCGTCTCTCCCGGTATTGGGGGTTGATGTCGCGCAGTGCACGGGTGGCCATCACTAGGAATCCTCGGCCGAGGTAGTAGAGAATTACTGATTTGGATCAGTAGTTTCTCAGGTGGTGATGGGGTTCATGCCGACACGATTTATCGCGTTATTAGGGGTCTGACTTTATCCACCCCCTAGACTCGATATGCGATACTCTTTAGACGAATGGACTGGACTGTATATACATTGTCACTGTCAGGCTCAGTAGGGTTTATAGATGAGTTCGCTCGTCAGCTTCCCTTCCAATCAATACATAGGCAAACCGTTACGTACAGCTTGTACCTCTGACGTGCTAGTGGTTATACCCAGTACCGATGTATTGATGAGTCATTAGAGTCCCCCACAGACACTTTCCCAAGTTCGGGCGAAACGTTGTAGAGGCCGTATGGTGATATGGCAAGGTTCGGAAAATGCACGTGCGTTTTCGCACGTGTCATTTTTCGGGCAGATAATACTGGTAGGCTTTGGTTTAAGCCGGAACCCAGTATTATACCGTGTAGATATAATATCTTTATCACAGATGCATTTGTATTCGGTCGTAATACAAATGCGGGTATGTTTATACCATTACGGGGTTATCCTGAAATCTGTTTTAGGATCACTTTTGGAAGTTGCCAGTTTCTAGTTTTCTATCAGCCGTATTTAACAGTCGGTTAAATACGGATTTATCTTTTCTTGATGAGGTGAGTCAGTGTTCTAGAAGGTTCTAAAGAGGGTGACTAGGCTAGTGAGTCATTAGGTCATTAATGGTGCATTTAATGACAAGGTGACTAGGTTAATTGTGATTGGTTTGCTTTAAATGCTTTCATACTTGGTGCTAAGATATTTGTTGTTGATCTTTTCCTTTGTGGTCACCTTTCCCCTCCTACACTCACCTCCCTCCCTCTCTATAAGTGGCCGGCCTCCCCCCCTCTCTTAGCTCATGGTTATTGTTCACTAGAAAAAGATTATGATAGATTCGGGTTCATGAAAATTAGATAGCCTCTTTCTCATTTCACCCGATCCAAAAGGCAACTTCCATAACCGTTCGTCCGTGACTTTGGACGTAACGAGGCAAAGTGTTCTACTCATTCTCTACTTCATCTTGGTCGTCTCTTTTGGCAAACTTGACGATCGAGTTGCCTCGGTTTAGAGGCGGGAGCCCGTTTAAAGATCCGTCGACGTGGTGCCACCTGGACGACGAGACTGGAGATTCAGGAGATCGGAGCAACCGCAAAAAAGCGTGGGATGATGGTTGAAGACCGAAGGACTCGGATCATTTGGTATGACGTTTCTACCCCTTTGCAATTTGTTAGTTTAGCTTTAATGGCAGATCCGGGTTACGGTACGCGATAGCGCCAGTTGTAAAAAGTTTTTGTTCCGCATTTGGCGTATGTTAGACGGCCGGGGCGCTACCGTGGACTTACAGTGGTATCAGAGCCTCACCATTAAGCTATACTAACTTGTGCTAACGCGTTTAAAACATCGATCGAACGGATTTTCGAAAATCACAATTTTCAGTTTTAAAGTTTCTGTCGATTTTAAAAGGTGTCTAAAAATTATTTTGACCATCACAGAAAAACAAGCAGGCTTTTTTAAGAAAACAGAAGAAATACGATCCTCTGAATCGTCCGTACGGCCGCGGAACCTCCGCCAAAGCCATGCTTTGGCCGCGGATCCGCGGCCATCTTGGAGCTTCAGAGGGTCAAATTTCTTCTGGTGTTTCTTTGTTGGAAATTGTGGCTTCTGGAATGTTTCTTTTGGGCCCAGATTTTATTACTGTACAGCAGATGTACGTGAGGGCCACTTCGGGAAATTTAGTCGATCGAAATTTTAAACTTGTTAGTTTACAGTATTTACATTATATCTCCGACCGGGAATGTCATTTGATCGGTAAACCGCGTCTGATTGCTATAGTTCTTTTAGACGGGTTTGCGAACGTGACATTCGCGTTGATGTTCTGTGTTGTGCTGTGATGTTGCGGATATGTCGTGGTGGATAGCAGGGTGCAATGATAGTGCAGTTTCAATTTATTTGTACATTTGATATTGCGGAGCGAGCGTCCAACATGTGGACTGCCGTCATTGCCTGTTTGTATAATATTCTTTTGGAGCACGACCGGGTCGAGGTCCATGTACCCGTTGTACATATTTTTATTTCTGTACTAGGTTTATCCCGCGAAGGAGTGCACGGATAGCCGGGTTCTGGAGGGCAACGGGTCCGTATCTCATGGCTTTGAGAGGCAAAGGGACCTCACTCTAGAATTGTCAGACTATTCGCCGCACTCGTAGGGGGTACAGGTTGACCCAAGGAGGGGTGCTCAATTTACCGGATT
This sequence comes from Agapanthus africanus, assembly GCA_030015575.1. NCBI lineage: Eukaryota > Viridiplantae > Streptophyta > Magnoliopsida > Asparagales > Amaryllidaceae > Agapanthus > Agapanthus africanus. Next base: position 180,702,453 of record CM057350.1, on the reverse strand, counting down.
CCGTGAAGTGCCGGGCGTTCCATTCACTATGCTGTGGGGACTACCTCGCTTCAGGTTTTGGCGGGTAACTTGCCGCACCCGTAGGGGTCTAGGTTTCATTGCACACGCTATCCATACGACCAGGGGAACGTCGGGTTTCAGTAGCGGCTCTGTGAAACCCGGGGATCCTAGATTATCTGTACTGTTCTGTGATGCTTATTACTTTTCTGTAATGTTGCATATTATCACGCCTGGAGCGATTATTGTATATTGGTATATATACTATTATATATTGTATATGTTTTACACCCGCGCTAGTCCTGCCCCCGCTCTGTCGTTAGTTAAGTAACCTAACGGGTGATGACGGGACCCAGTGGCGAATGCGGATGGCATATATGTACATTATATTTTCTTTCTTTTCTGGTGTGATTGATTGATGGGACTGCATTGATTCTTATCAATGCAAGGATAAAACAAACCTATATTTGATGTTGTTGGAACAAATTTTAAAAAAGTGTTATTACAAAGATGTTTCCTTTTGTTTTGCATAGCGGTATTCAGTCAGAATATCCTGCACCTCATTCGACGAGGCAAGGGCCGAGATCCCTTCACCGGGAGAAACCCCTTGGGCAGAAGTTTACGTCAGGGTAGTAACTTTAATATAGTCGATTACAAGTTGCTTTGCATCGCGGTATTCAGTTAGAATATCCTGCACCTCATTCCACGAGGAAAGAGCCGAGATCCCTTCACCGGGAGTGATCTCTTTAGCAAAACGTTTTCGTCACTATATTTTATAAAAAAGCTATCAGGTTCCTTCAGCGATATCAAGTTCATTACGTTAAAGGTTTTTTCGCCAAAAACCAGCCGTAGCCCTCCGTCATTTCTTATGGATTGTCAGTAGTATTCAAGCTATGTTTGTTGGCCAAAGTCAAGGCATAGTGCTTGGTAGCGTCTGAACATTCATCTGCAGCATAGATAGATGTGTTGGTTTGGGACAGTCGTTCTGCCTTGTTGGCCAAAGTCAAGGGCATGTGCGGGTGGGTTCAAATTAACCTGGATAATGACGGGTAGAACTTGACATGTGACTTATGATTTGTTGGCCAAAGTCAAGGTCATAAGAGCATGAGGCAAAAATCATATCGGGAGTTTCTAAAGAAACTGAAACTTGCCAAGTATGCGCATACCTTCTAGAGTGTGATAACTTGAGTGGCTTCCATCAAGTTATCATGCGATGATAGTTGGATCCCGATTCTCACTGATGAGTTGGTTTACTCTTCGGGTGATCCCGACTAATTCTTCTTTCAGGTTTGGAGGAGAATTTGAGATTACAGTGGGAGGTTTACTGATTAGATAAATTGATAACCATTCTGATCTAGGTTAGAGTGCACGCAGAGTGTTTCTTTTCTCTCTCTCTCTCAATGGCAGCGACCTTTGACCGACCCTAGACTATGACTCAGTGACCAAGTTGACCGAACCTTCTTAAAATACTGGCCTTTGGATTGTCCGAGTTGCATAAGTCATTGCCGCTCCTTCTTTTACCCTTTGTATTTCTCAGAACACCCCGTATTACTACGGACATCCACTTCCATTGGATAGATCCATCGTATGGTTATATACGAACTCGGAGGGACTTCTTCGAGGATGGATCCAGGTTCAGGAGAAATAGAATTAGTTTATTCAGTTGTCTTTTATTATCACCTTCTCTCAGGTTGCGAGAGCTCCTTCGTTTAGGAGAGTACACCTATTACGCTTATTGGATAGTCTTATTCCAAACCATAGGCTGGTGCCGAAAGGTAGGGAATGAAGAAAACCAATTAGCCTAAGTAGGGTGTACAGAAGGTAATATTTAAAGACAAAATAAAAGGGATTAGAAAGAGGGCAAAGTAAATTGCGACTGTTATCATTCACGACCAAATCGCGTACTTCATCGCCACTCCTATTTTCACCTTTGCTTTTTTCCCAGTTTGGGAGAAATAGAATAAGGTATTATTCAGTTGTCTTTTATCATCACCTTCTCTCAAGTTGCGAGTACTCCTAGGATTAGGAGAGTACACCTATTATGCTTACTGGATAGTCTTCTTCCAAACCATAGGCTGGTGCCGAACGGTAGGGAAGGAAGAACACCATTTAGCCTAACGATGGTGTACAGAAGGTAACGACTAAAGACAAATAAAGGGATTTGGAGAGAATGCAAAGAAATATACGGTTATAGTCATGAATTAGATTATGGAAGAGACATTACTATGAATACCAGGATACCCCTACGAGACATTTTCATGTTTCAGTTTCACTGCGCATTGTTAAAAGGAAAACTGATTTCCCGATTAGATACTTACTCCAGGGTATGTATTTACCAGGTTTTAATATTCTCATATCTGTATAGTTTTACAGATGATGAGTGGGAGTAAGTTATTGGGAATTAGGTGATCATCCTCATTATATCGGAATTCGTTGTAATTGGTGATATTTGAGGAAATCACCTGGGTACAGTTTTCAACCTACGATGCACAGGTTTTGAGTTATTCAACTCAGCGGACTTATACAGAGTATTGTATATTGTCCAGTGTCTGTCAGGACAGAGGGGTAGGTCCTCGTACTATGTTCTGTTTACTTGTGACTTCTCTAGTTTTTAGACAAGTGTTTCATAGAAATACAATGTCTGAGTTATGAGAAGTTGTGAGTATAAGAATAAAGTAGAGAACCAGATATCGCAAGTATCGGGATTCTTCAAAGAGATCGAAGATGTAGATTGTTGTGATTGGTATTCTGATGATAGTAATGGTTTTGAGAAACTCGTTTCTCTTTCAGGTTACTCATAATGGATGGATTCCTATGTTGAGTAATGCTGATTAGCCTTTCTACATTAAGTTGATATGTACTGGAGACAGCTGCATGATTTGAATCTGGTTCCAATTAAATTAGTGCCTTTGTTTCTATATTGGATATAGAATGGTTCACATTTTAACGATGTTAAGGTAAGGGGAGTTGTCCAGCTTATGCTTAAAACCAGACACTGGATAACTTAAGGCACGTTTCTGTAATGGCAGTTTGTGGGTTGACCCTGGCTTTGACGAGGGTTGACATTTCTACCATCTGGAAGATCAATAGTGATATTGTTCTTGACTCGCCACAGTTTTATTAAAATGTTTTTTTTCTTCAGAAAACAGTAGTGGGAGTATGGTAGAACTGGAAGTGATTCCAAAACCGCAAACGATTACGGAAAATTTAATAGGACCTATATATTCAATCAGGTTTGACATTCCATTAGCCACTCCGCAGATATGGTGGGTAACCTCAGACACCCGAGAGGTACTCAGGCAGCTCAAGGATGGTGACAGAGAGGTTCTTGTTTACCCAGACTTGACACTACTGTTGTTCCAGACTATGAAACCCGGCAAGAGGATAAGTATAGCGTCGTTCTAAACTAGCTTTAGAAGTGTACGTGTATATTATTCTGCCAGAGGGTTGTCGTAGTCAGTGGGAGCAGCGGAAGAATAGTGGGCAAGTAGCTTATGTCTATTTATAGAATTGAGCAGATATAGCGGAGATAAGATCATCTATTTTTGATGTGACAGTCATGGGTTTGACTTCGTCAGAATAGGGATGGATCTGTTGAGAAGGTAGTAGGGTGTGATGTCCTGGTATTTGGATGATATACACAGAGTAGGAAGTAAAATTCCTATACTTCAATCGGTCGTACTTTGGTCGTCACACAGTTGTTTCTCCAGAAAGGATATGGAAGTAATATCTGACATTCTGGTTACTAGATCTATGGTATTAGATCTAGATTTGGGTAGTTTCCCAATATGGCTACTTTGACAATATTCTAATAGTGTTTTATAATAGATGACTCCTGGCATGGTGGTGTACCTGCAGGTGATGGAGTCACCCTCTCTAAAGGTGTCTTAGAGACTAAAGGAGAGAGGGATGTGCATGATTGGCAGATCACTTGCTTAGGCAATTGAGTCAATCAAGAGATGTCAAGTACCACACCAGATGTTGTTTTTGCACTAGATGCGATAAGTTTTTATTTATCCAATCCTGAAGAAACATAATGAAGCAGTTTTAGAACATAAGTGCATGTTCTACGGATTTGATGACGACAGCCTCCTTCGGGAGACGGTTATCATTCCAGGCTTCAGAGGTGACATGGATGACAGAGTGATTGTCAGAGTTATAGTTTTCCCTCTGACGAGGGACAGTATTATGGACAGGTGGTCCAAGAGGATACTGTGGGAGGCATGGTGCGCGATACTGATTAGGTTCAGTTATCAATAAAGTCTAAGAAGTCTGGATTTGGAGTTCATTTATGAACTAGGTCCCATCAGATATTCAGACATATTCTAAGACAGGTATTACTCGTTTCGGGAGATGGTTTTCTCCGCGAACTTGAGATTAAGAGAGACATAGAAAGAAACATCAGGGCGGATCCACTCACTGAGGCTATTTCTCGAACACAAGAGTTTTACAAGCTAGCTTTGTGAAACTGATTAGTAGAGGAGTTGGATGTTCGGTATCACACGGGCTGTGAGTATGCGACATCGCAATAATTAGCCTTAAGTGCAAGTGGGAGATTGTTGGAGATAGTGCCCTCAAAGTCAATTATTGGATCGCAGGTACGTGATTGCAATGATTGAGGCAGGACCTATACCGATATGACAGTCTTGCTCGAGATGATAGTTTGCTATCTGGTTTGTCTTTATCATCGTATACATGCTTTAGTTCACTATTGCATGATGATAGAGCCCATAGGATTCTTGCATGACTACCAGCAGTATGATGGCGATAATATACGTGGGAGCTGGGGTCTGTAAGCACATCCTTAAAAGTGTCCCTAGTCGTGGGAGTTTCGAGACAGGGCATCGATACTCCAGAGTAGACTAGTGTATACAGTCGAGACCCCGGCGAGGGGCGATGGCCGGTCTCACAAGCCATTGGTGTTAGTTTGATCACCTAAGATGTATACAGGTGCTCATTGAGTTATGAGTACACCGGACAGGACTCGCCGTGAATCTGCTAGTTGGTATTATACATATCGTCAGATAGCAATTCCCTGGTGACATGTGTACAGGTTAGTTCATCGACCTGAGATCGTCATTTGTCTCGTGTGAGTTCCCACTGTGCTTAGATTACTACCCTACCACGCTCAAAGGAGTTGTGCAAACAGGTTTTAGTTGGGTACAGTCCCGAGCCACATTGGAGGCAAGTGAGCGGATCGTCGGGGATTCGTCTCTCCCGGTATTGGGGGTTGATGTCGCACAGTGCACGGGTGGCCATCACTAGGAATTCTCGGCCGAGATAGTGGAGAATTACTGATTTGGATCAGTAGTTTCTCAGGTGGTGATGGGCTTCATGCCGACACGATTTATCGCGTTATTAGGGGTCTGACTTTATCCACCCCCCTAGACTCGATATGCGATACTCTTTAGACGAATGGACTGGACTGTATATACATTGTCACTGTCAGGCTCAGTAGGGTTTATAGATGAGTTCGCTCGTCAGCTTCCCTTCCAATCAATACATAGGCAAACCGTTACGTACAGCTTGTACCTCTGACGTGCTAGTGGTTATACCCAGTGCCGATGTGTAGATGAGTCATTAGAGTCCCCCACAGACACTTTCCCAAGTTCGGGCGAAACGTTGTAGATGCCGTATGGTGATATAGAAAGGTTAGGAAAATGCACGTGCGTTTTCGCACGTGTCATTTTTCGGGCAGATAATACTGGTAGGCTTTGGTTTAAGCCGGAACCCAGTATTATACCGTGTAGATATAATATCTTTGTCACAGATGCATTTGTATTCGGTCGTAATACAAATGCGGGTATGTTTATACCATTACGGGGTTATCCTGAAATCTGTTTCAGGATCACTTTTGGAAGTTGCCAGTTTCCAGTTTTCTATCAGCCGTATTTAACAGTCGGTTAAATACGGATTTATCTTTTCTTGATGAGGTGAGTCAGTGTTCTAGAAGGTTCTAGAGAGGGTGACTAGGCTAGTGAGTCATTAGGTCATTAATGGTGCATTTAATGACAAGGTGACTAGGTTAATTGTGATTGGTTTGCTTTAAATGCTTTCATACTTGGTGCTAAGATATTTGTTGTTGATCTTTTCCTTTGTGGTCACCTTCCCCCTCCTACACTCACCTCCCTCCCTCTCTATAAGTGGCCGGCCTCCCCCCTCTCTTAGCTCATGGTTATTGTTCACTAGAAAAAGATTATGATAGATTCGGGTTCATGAAAATTAGATAGCCTCTTTCTCATTTCACCCGATCCAAAAGGCAACTTCCATAACCGTTCGTCCGTGACTTTGGTTGTAATGAGACAAAGTGTTCTACTCATTCTCTACTTCATCTTGGTCGTCTCTTTTGGCAAACTTGACGATCGAGTTGCCTCGGTTCAGAGGCGAGAGCCCGTTTAAAGATCCGTCGACGTGGTGCCACCTGGACGACGAGACTGGAGATTCAGGAGATCGGAGCAACCGCAACAAAGCGTGGGATGATAGTTGAAGACCGAAAGACTCGGATCATTTGGTATAACGTTTCTACCCCTTTGCAATTTGTTAGTTTAGCTTTAATGGCAGATCCGGGTTACGGTACGCGATAGCGCCAGTTGTAAAAAGTTTTTGTTCCGCATTTGGCGTATGTTAGACGGCCGGGGCGATACCGTGGACTTACAAGAGTTTCCCTACTTCGGGTAAAACGATGTGGAGGCCGTATGGTTTTACGGCAGGGTTCCGATCACATACATGTACTGGCTACACGGATGTTGTTCGGACGGATAATACTAGTGGGCTTTGGTTTAAACCGGATCTTGGTATTATAGTATTGGATTGTTATCATCTCATTGTATTCGTATTTTTTGGAATACGAATACGGGTATGTATATACGGTGAGGGTATTCTTGTAATTTCACAAGAGATGCTTCTAGAAGGGGACACCTCATTATTTGGATTATCTATTTATGAAAATAGATTAATGAGGTGTAAATGGAGATATTTATGGCATGGAGTTAAGCATGGCTCATGACTTTGTTTATTTGTTTGGACTCACTATTTAAGCATGGTTGATATTTCTTATTGTGAAATAATGCATGCTTGAGGTGAGAACAAGATTGATCCATCCTTCACTTAGCCAAAAGACTAGCTCATTTGTTCATTTTATTTCTTTCTCCATTTTCTCCTCCTTCCTCAAAGACCTTAACTCTCGCATGAGTTGTGAACCCTAGGGTCTCATGAGATAAAATACTCCATTAGATACTCTATATCTTCTAGGCTACCTAGCTTAGCGAACTAGATACCCTAATTACTTCGGTTTAGAGGTTGGAGTTTGAGGTATAGACTCTCGGGTGGATCATCTTCGACACGAGAAGGCTGATGATCAAGCGCGATCCGTATTTTCGAGGAGCTCAAAGAGAGGAGGAGAAGAAGACCCGAAGGACATGGTTCAAGGAGGTATAAATCCTAACATAGTAGTTAGAACCTCCTAGTAGTATATCTAGTTAAGGTTTCTGTTAAGATCCTGAAGTTTAATCGGTGTTGCGAAGCTTTGTAAAAATCATTTTTTGTATATTCCACCTCCCCACGAACCCGCGGGACGTGCGACATCGAATTATTTGTGTGTGTGTGTGTATTGAGATATTTCAATGTATGTATTAAGGTCATCAAATCTCATTATGCGTGTGGTTTGAAACATGTAGAGCATGACAGTTGGAGGCGGTTTTCTAGAAAAGATGGTAGGCTATGCGTTTTCAAGTGGGGCCCCCTTTTAGAATAAGGGCTACCATTGCATATCCCTTTTCCTCACTTTGCATGTGAGCGCTCATGTAGATATCATGTGAGTGCTTCTTTTCATCTTTTCTTTTCTTCCTTTTTTTATAAGGGAACAAATGCCCTCCACCGTTGCTCTCACGTGCCTTCTACGTGAGTACAATGGTACCATCTTTACAGCCGTCGGATCATCTATGGAAGTTGGGGAGTCGAATCGATCCCATCATCCTTTATAAATAGAGCCTTTAGCTCTAAAGTGACCATCGTTTCTTCGTCCTCTTCGTTGGTTTTTCTTTCCTTTTGATAATTTAATTTTTCTTCAGAGCTTAGTTCTATACTTTCAAAAATCCTTTCGAACAAAATCGACTCTTCCAAATTTTTGGTAAGGATCATGATCAGAGCTTAGCTCTAAACATATTTTGGACATTATCCCCTTTTTTAGGATTTTGGATTTTAAATCCATTAATTTATTTAACAGAGCTTAACTCGTGATTTGAATCGAATCATCTCCCTTTTGAAGATCTTAAAAAAAACCTTTTTTCATGTAGATTACAAATCTTGTTGTTTTGATCCAAGATTCAAATTGATGGACATTTTTGAGTTTATCAGTGATTTTCTTTTTAGGGATTTTTCTCGCTGACAATCCCGGCATTTATTATTTTAGGGATTTCTGGAATTTAATTCCATTGCTTAACTCATGAGCTTCCCAAGTAGGGATTCTATGATTTAATCCCATCATCATCTTCTCGTTTATAGAGTTTAACGCTGATTTGATTTTTTTTTTGAAAAGTTTCCTTTTTTTTAGAAAATTTGGGAATCTAATTCCATTTTGATTTTCTTTTTTCAAAGCCGTTTTTGAATATATATTCTTTTTTGGGGCTTTTAAGGATTTAATCTCTGTTTCACATATTTGAACTTTTTGTTATTAATTGACCCACTTTTGGGGCCTTAGGAGTTCAACTCCATCTGCTCATTTAATGAGAAACTTTTTTGATTTTTAGGGGGTCCACTAGTTTTAGAGTTAATGACTCCAGCACTTTTGCTAACCCTCCATCTGCTTTCTTTTCAGGTACCATAGCTGGTCGTTTGTACGATATCAAGAAAATTGTCTCCGACGAAGAAATTCGCATTCAAGGTCGTCTTCAAGGCCAAGAGTATTCTGATGCTCAATGCGCTGATGTGATGCATTGCTTTCATGATCACAATAGCCGATTGCTCCCTTATTGCTCTGCCTTTTTGAAGATCGTCGTTGGGTCGATCTGGGAAGCTTTACCTGGGCTTTTTGATGCTATACCACTCCAGGCACTCGATGATGCCGAGGACAAGGTGCATTCAGTATATCTGATGGGCCTGATCTCGAAGAAATGGAGAGATGATCTCGTGACTAGCTTGCATCGCGTCTTCCAACAGAAAGTAATAATATCCTCATATCAGAGGATGGAGGATATCAGCGGTGATCCTGAAGTTTGCATCTGAGAGAAGATGCATAAGAAGATGGTCGATGAAGCCGAAAATGCCTTGATTAAAATTGCTTTCGAGTTCGAGAATCCGTGTCCAGAATTTAGCGTTTTGCCACTGTAAATCATAAATGATGTAATAGCGCTTGTTTTTATTCTTATCTTTTGTTTTCTTTGTAGTCGTCCTCAGCTAACAGTATGTAGTTCTTTTTTTTCTGAAGTACGAATAAAAAGTATCTTTTCTTTTCATATCTGCACTTTTCTTTTCTTTTTGTGCTAAAATGTCTTATATTAGTTTATTTATTCATTCCAGAGCGTTCAGTTTATCCTTCTATTTGGCATATGGATAAACTCGTCCTAACGTGACATACATAATGTTGGATATGTATGTCCTAGAGGCCATTATTGTGTGTGTGTGTGTGTGTGTGTGTGTGTGTGTGTAGTGGATGCTTGGACATATGTATGTACATGACAATCTTTCTTGATATGATAGTATGCTATTTGGTTTGTCTTTATCTTAACATGTGTATATGTTATACTTGTTATTACGTATCGCTAATACATGTTGATAAAACCCGTAGAATTATTACTTGACTAACAGCATTGTGATGGCGATCATACATGTGGGGGCTGGGTAGTCCATAAGCACATCCTTAAATGTCCCTAGTCGTGGGAGTATCAAGACTGGGCATCGATATTCTGGAGTAGATTAGTGTATAGGTTTCTGGACCAGACGAGGGACGATAGTTGGTCCTACAGCCATTGGTCTTTGGCACCTAAGATTGTATACATGTGCTCACTGGGGGAGAGTATTCTGGACGGACTCTCCGAGAAATTCTAGATGGTACTATACCTATCGTCAAATAGCAGTTCTCAGGTGACATGAGTACATGTTAGTTTTTACTACCTTGCCATGGCTTTACTGAGTTGTGCAAATAGGTTTTAGTTGGGTACAGTCCCGAGCCACATGGAGGCAGTGGGCGATTGTTGGGGATTTGTCTCTCCCGGTATAAGGAGTCGATATCGCACTGTATTTGGTTGGCCAACACCATAAGACCATGGCCAAAGCAGTTGAGATTTACTGATAGTTAGATCAGCAGTTTTTCGGATTGGTCCTGAGCCACATCGGCACGAATTATCGGGTTATTAGGGTCTGACGTTTACCACCCCTAGATCCGGTATGCGATACGTTTAGACGAAGAGAACGGACTGTACGGAGATTGTCATGGATAGGCTCAGTGGGAGTTCGGATGAGCTTGCTCATTGGCCTTCCTTTTTGACAGGTACCTGGGTAGCCGTTATGTATAGTTAGGGCCGCTGACGTGGTTGTGGTTAAACCCATTGCCAGCGTACTGTCGAGTTTTTAGAGTCCAATACAGAAGGTTTTTCTTGTTCAGGAGAAATGATGTAGTGGCCGTATTTTGGTACGTGTAGGGTTCCGATCAAATGAACATACTAACTACCCGGACTTTTGATCGGATGGTTGATAATATTAGCCGACTTAGGATTTGTCACACCCCGCTTCCCAAAATACGTAAACACGGCATATGACAGAGCCAACCATGCTACCTATGGCAAGGAAAGATCCTTCCATAGTCATATTACGACCGTCAATCAGATATCAAGAACAGTAAACCACCAAATCTATCCATCATGTGTCCAATAGCCACAAGAACAATAACTGGAAAAAATAGCGGAAGCAATAAAGATCTAAGGAATAACTAACCCGTATAAGAGCTATATCAATATGGTGGTCCTCACTGATCGACGATCCCGTCGAATACTCATATGCTATGTCAAGTATCTGGGACATGCAAAACCCAGACGTCAATGCGTTATAAATATCAAAATAATAGTAATAACAAGGATAGGATGCTATGATTAAACACGAGTGTAAATAAATAACATATGTGTAAAACAGTGAGATATAGGTATGTGATAAGGATTCTAAAATCTGTGCTTCTAGATTATCTATTCTAGAAGTCTTTGAAATCAATTTAATGGAATCGTCGATATAACTCAATAGTATCCCGTGCGTGCCCGGGACCACTGTCAAGATTCTCGGGCTGAATTCGAAACGTGCCGCTAAGCAATAAACAAGTAACATGTACAGATGAATGATGTCAGCAGCATCATTCCGGGGCTGGCCGAGCCCGTAAAGACTGATCAGTATAAGCATCGAACTGTGGAGTTACAAGTCAGGTTTCATTATTGATTTCTTTCATTATTGATTTCCCTTTACCCCCAAAGTTATGTGTTCAAGTCAGGTATTGATGATGTAAGTCTAATGCCAACACAGGATCAAGCAGATACATGTTTTGTCTATGCAGACAACAAGTCACGTCCGTCAGGATAACAATCAGGATTGTTGGCATTAGTAATAAGATCCAAGTAACAAGTCTGGTAGTGGGTTGTGAATATGTCATGTAATATATATTAACCCAAAATAGATACCAATGTAAAACTGTAATCAATATCGAAACACGACTAATGCCAGGATGCATATGTATCTATCTGTAATAACCATTATACGCCAATTACCATGTATGATGCAATGTAGACAACATATTGAACTAATATAGTAGTATGATAACGTTGTGACGTTCCGGCATGCAACTAGATAAACTATTATCAATACGGATACAGACGAATACTATAAAACCGTAAATCGGTATTATTTGCTGAATATTAAAATACATGCACTATTATTTATTAAATAGATATTGATATAATAGCATTAACATGGATAACATATTCAATCCAATTAATAACTATAAAAGTGGTATTGATTAACCATGCATAAGAAAATTCCGTTCAGAAATTCAGCGTCACCCTGATTTGTAAAATAACTTAAAAATAACAAACGTTCTCCAAAAGGGACATGCCATATACCAAAACAAAGATAATTTAATAAAATTTTCATTTTTATAAGTTAAAATATCTCAGGTTGTTCATACAAAAAGTTATGAATGTTCGAAATCGAAAGTTTGCTGCTGGAATTTCCCTGGACAGCAGTTCAGAGGTACTTTCATTTACAGTTTATGTTATTTAAACAATTTACTTTGCTAGTAAATATTTCACAAAGTTATAGTATTCCGAGTTATCTTCGTAACGAACTAACAAACGTATGCTAATGATTTTTCAATGATTGATAATGAGTTTTATAAGGTAAGGTGTACAGTAAATTTCAGATTTGTCGTATCCGCTTTGCGACGACGTTTCATGTCTAAACTATAATATTTTCAAACTATATTTTGTATAAAGTTATAAAATGCATATTATAAACTAATTAATGATAATAATAAGAAATATTATGACGATATATATATTTATAGATATAATTATAGTATGTCGGAAGTTGTAAACTTGCATACATTGTATATTATAAAACTGATGAACGTTAAATAACTACGGTGCATAAATTATATAGATATAGCTGTATGATGATGATGATAATAATAATAATAATACGATAACATATAAGTAAATTATATAAAGTATAGCATGTAGCAAGTTGTAGACTTTCCTCGAAACAAACGCAATGAACGGAAGCAACATGACGCTATACAAATCAACACTAAGTTTTGATGGCTCATTTAAGGTTTTAGGATGCGTCTGGAGTTGCGTCGGCGAGAATGGGTGTGGGCTTGAAGAACGAAGAAGTAGAATATATAAATTGACGAGGGAGAGATATGTTATATGGAGAGAGAGAGGTGTTTTGTTTTTAATATAAATATATAGTATAGTTTAAATTAGGTTATAAATATATATTAGTTTTAATTTATATAGATAATATCAAACTACAACCAATCTCCACCAAAATCTCATCAAAAATATATTTTGGAAAATAATTCACATATGTAAACTTCTCAACCATAATGCAAGAATATATTTTAAATAATCCATACCCCTAATTTAAAATTTAAAAGGATTCTAAAAATATATCTAGATTTAGTAAATATTTGATATTAGATATCTTGAGATTTAAACGTAAAAGATAAAAGAAAAATAAGATATGGGATGGCAACCATATAATGACAATTAACAAAATATAACTTATTCTTAACTTGTGGCTATTAAAAGATATGATGATATAAATATATGATATATAAAGATCTAAAAATATAATGCAGGTATTATACTAGATTCACATAGTTACGTTTTACTGGTAAATCTCAGATACAATCTTGCACTATATTGGGTTCTAAACTTGCGGGTCGGGTCGGATAACGACTATTACTATTCGAATCATTTGCGACCCAATAGATATAATAGAAAAATATAAAGCAAGTGTTAAAATACCAATTAATGTCGTATAACCGTATTAGGGTGTTACAGGATTAAGCCGGATTATTAAATCAGGTATCAATTTAATGATATATATATATATATATATATATATATATATATATATATATATTGATATGCATATTCTAGTATTATGTTCATCGTATCATTCTATCTCTTTGGGTATTCGTATTTTGATACGAATACGGGTATGTATATACGGAGATGTATTCTTGTATTTATACAAGTATGCATTCTAGAAGGTGGACACCTCATTATGGTTTTTCTATTTTGTTAAAAATAGAAATGAGGTGTAAAGGTGAGGCATGAAGAAAGAATGGTAATGGAAATGGTTTTGTATTTATTTGTTGCATTTGTATGCACTATTCAAGTATGGTTGCTATTTTCTATTTGGAAAAATACTTTGAACAAAACCATGCTAGCTATTTTCATTTTGAGTGGTATGTTTCATTTCACCATTTCTTTTCTCTCTCCTTCCTTTTTTCTCCTCCTCCTTCTTTTCACTTACGCTTTCATGAGTTGAGAATCAAAGTGAGAAAGAGGTAGAATAATACTTGAACGCTTCACCACATCCCTAAGCATTCTAAATTACATAGGGTCTTTAGTTGCGCTACTTGATTGTTTGTGTGGAGCTAGAGTCTTGAACCAAATCCCTCGGGTGGATAGTTTTCAACAAAAGGAAGAACAGATTACAAGCTCGATCCGACCGTCTTAAGGAGCTAAAGAAAAGGATTTAAAGACCCGAAGGACTTGATCACTTTGGTATAATATTTTTCATAGTAGCTAAAACTTTTTGTAGTTTTCTAGTTTAAGTGTTTAGTTAAGATTTTAGGGTTTATAGTTTCTAGTGCCTATCGAATTTTTGTTTTTCATTCCGCAAAGGCTGCGGTTGTAGCAGCAAGGGCGTTAAGAACAAAAAATGGTATCAAATATACTAGGCAGGGATGCTGACCCATTGGGGGTTCTCATTTTATGACAGTAGGGCGAAGCGCAGACTCTTACCGCCGGTGTGCCCCGTGCGGTTATATGGTCCGGCAGGTTGTAGTCCGTCGCGAGTAGACTACATAAAAAGTAGCCGGTGATGGACCTATAGGCGCTGCAGCCAGTTTCCGCGGCGCTGACTTACCTAACATGGTATCAGAGCCACCCAAACACATAAACCAGTTAATTACGATGTTTAAATTTCGCCATTTTCGTTGCGCAAAAACTGCCGACAAAAACAGTCCCGAAAATCCATGTTTTAGTATGTTTGCACTCCCCGCAGGCTCACGGTTTGGACCGAGAAGCCGCGAGGTGTTGTGTGGGTACCCAGGGGATCGCCCCGGGGGATGAAAGGTCGGGCCCAACCCCCAAGACCACCATGAGGTGGTCTGAAAGTCGACCTTAGCACCACCATAAGGTTCTGGAGGCATCAAGCATGCCAAATTTTAATTTTATTAGGTGCTAAGTTAGACTAACAAGATCTTTACTAGAATATTAGGGTTTGCCTATGTTATGTGATGAACTGAAGAGAAGAAAAGAGCATAGAACCTTTGTAGTTCAAGTCCTTCTCTTCAATAGCTCCAGGTTGTGGTCCACGCGACTCCACTAGACTTCTCTTCAAGATGAAAGAACCTCCTTCGTGATCTTCACGCCAAAGACGATCCACCTGAAGGCCACAAGCTCAAGCTAACCCTTCACTAATCTCATTAGTGAAGGCAACACTCCACATCAAATTACTAATCTAATGTATGATGATGAAGTAGGGGTTTAATTTGCTCACTAGGGTTTTCACAAGTTCAATGATTCACATCACATGTTAGGGTTTGAACTTGAAAGTGAGGTGAAGAAAATTGTAGAGAGCAAGAAAGAGCTAGAGCTCAAGAAAATGGCTAAGGCATGAAGAATGAAAATGATGAGAGTAAACTCAAATGGCTCTCTCTTTCCTCACTTATTCAAGCGTGGAATAACATTGCAATTCTAAATTGCAACCATGCTTGAATAGTGAGTCAAGACTAATATACAAATAATAAAACCCATGCCTTGCCCACTCCATAAATATCTCCACAATTTACACCTCATTTTTCTATTTTCTCAAAATAGAAAAACATGCCATGCTTCATATAATACACACACACACAAAATATACATTAATATATATATATATATATATATATATATATATATATATATATATATATATATATATAAAGCAATTAGTGAGCTAATGATAGTAGTTAAGATATAATTATATCACATATAATATATATCACATTATTAAATCAATACTTGATCTAATAATCCGGTTATATCATATATAACCGACTAATATCATTAATCTGAATATCACATTATCAAACCAACACTTGATTTAGTGAGCTAATGATAGTAGTTAAGATATAATTATATCACATATAATATATATCACATTATTAAATCAATACTTGATCTAATAATCCGGTTATATCACATATAACCGACTAATATCATTAATCTGAATATCACATTATCAAACCAACACTTGATTCGATAATCCGGTTATATCACATATAACCTGACCGATATCAGATAACTGCCAGATTACAATATAGTATCACATACACGTATTTAATCAGGCCCACGCACATATCTCATATGTGCCCTACTTCATTTTGCTCGAATCAGGAAACTTCTGTGTAGCACTCTAAAGACTCGTCAATTCGCCATCAGTAAGTGATGATCACATCAATCACCTACGAGCCGTCAGCGGTACTAGCTGAACGTAACGGCTACCCGGGTATTGAGCGATATGAAAATCAATAAGCAAGCTCGTCCATACTCTCCATGAAGCCTATCGGTAACACTACCGTACAGTCTGGTCTCTTCGTATGATATGTCGCATATCATGTCTAGGGGTAGTAAACGTCAGACCTCAGTAACGTGATAAGTCATGCCAATGTCTGGCCTATAACGGTTTGAGAAACTACTGATAACTCTTATCAGTAAATCTCAGCAGCAACCCTGGCCAGGGACTTTCAGTTATAGCCAATCGAGCATAGCGCAACATCAACCACCAATACCGGAAGAGACGAAACCCCTCCTATTGCTCATTGCCTCCATGTGACTCAGGACTGTACCAAAAATCCACCTGTTTGTACGACTCCTTTGAGCCGTGGTAGGGAGGAAATCAAAGCACAGTGGGAGCCACACAAGAATCTATGACGATCTCGGGTCTACAGACTAACCTGTACTAGTGTCACCAGAGGACTGCTATCTGACGATAGGTATACTACCACATAGGAGTTCTCGACGAGTCCTGTTCGGTGTACCCATTCTCCAATGAGCACCTGTGTATAATCTTTGATGTCACACTCCAATGGTTGTGGGATCAACCATCGCCCTTTAAGGGACAAGAAATGTACACACTAGTCTACATTGGAATATCGATACCCTGGTCTCGATATTCCCATGACTAGGAGCTGATTAAAGGATGTACTTATGGACCACCCTGGCCCCACTAGTATGATCTCGTCATAATCCTGGCAGTCAAGTACATATCCAAAGGGCTTTATCAACATGTAAGAGCAAGACAGTAAAGAATACCAGTCAACATGTTAAGATAAAGAGTAACCAGATAGCATACTATCACGTCAAGCAAGAAAGTCCTATATATATATGTCCAAGCATCCACTATAATATACATCACATGTACAATAATGGCCTCTAGGGCATACATATTCCTAACAATCTCCCACTTGCACTAAGGCCATGTATTGTAGTATCTCATACCCAACATCCCAAAAAGTCTCTCAAACTGTATCTGGGGGAGGGCCTTCGTGAGTGGATCCTCTACGTTTTCCTTTGTGTCAACTCTCCTGACTTCGATCTCTCGACGATCTACTATCTCCCTAATCAGATGATACTGCCTCAGAATATGTCTGGATCTCTAATGGGACCTGGGTTCCTTGGCCAAAGCCACTACTCCGTTGTTATAATAATACACATGTATTGGATGCTCAATGGATATAACCACACCAAGCTCAGCAATGAACTTCTTCATCCAGACAGCTTCTTTGGCAGTATCGTTGGCAGCGATGTATTCAGCCTCCATCGTCGAGTCTGCTACGGTGTCTTGCTTGGAACTCTTCCAACACACCGCCCCTCCGTTGAGAGTAAAGACAAAACCTGAGTCCGACCTACTGTCTTCCTTATTATTCTGGAAGCTCGAATCGGTAAAGGACTCCACCTGGAGTTCACCATTACCATACACCAAGAATATTTCTTTAGTCTTCTCAAGTACTTAAGAATGTTCTTCACAGCCGTCCAGTGGTTTTCCTCTGGATCTGATTGATACCTCTCTCACTACACCTAGTGAGTAAGCTACATCCGGTCTGGTACATAACATCGCATACATGATAGAGCCTATGTCCAAAGCATAGGGTATCCCTTGAATGCGAGCCCTCTCCAAATCAGTCTTGGGAGACATCTCTTTGGAGAGAGTGATTCCTGAACAAGCGGGTACATTACCTCGCTTGGAATCTTCCATACTAAATATTTTTTGTATGGTGTCTATGTACCTGGATTGGGACAATCGTAACATCCGTTTAGATCTATCTCTATAGATCTTTATCCCCAGGATGTAGGAGGCATCACCAAGAACTTTCATAGAGAACTTGTGTGATAAGAAGAGTTTGACCGAGTGTAGCATAGGAACATCGTTTCCTATCAAGAGTATGTTATCCACGTACAATACGAGGAAGACCATCTTACTCTCTACGGCCTTCTTATATATACAAGGTTCATCTACACTTTTAATGAAGTCAAACTCTTTGATAGATTCATCAAAACAGATGTTCCAGCTCCACGATACCTGTTTTAACCCGTAGATGGATTTAAGCAGCTTACACACCTTTCCGCTGCTCCCACCGTCTACGAAGCCCTCTGGCTGTGTCATGTACACGCTCTCTTCTAAATCACCATTTAGAAAAGCGGTCTTGATGTCCATCTGCAAGATTTCGTAGTCTTGGTATGTAGCAATGGCAAGTAGGATCCTGATGGACTTAAGCATAGCGACAGGAGAAAAGGTTTCATCATAGTCGAGTCCAGGTCGTTGACGAAAACCTTTTGCTACAAGTCTAGCTTTGAAAGTCGTAACTTTTCAATCTACACCAATCTTCTTTTTGAAGATCCACTTGCTCCCAATGGGTTTTACCCTTTCAGGAGCAACATCCAAAGTCCATACTTTGTTGGTGTATATGGATTCCATCTCGGATCACATAGCATCCATCCATTTCACAGAGTCTCCACTTGTGATGGTCTGCTCGAAACTAGTAGGGTCATAATCTTCCATGATGCAATCCTCGCTCCCACCGTCTATGAGAAAACCGTAGTATCTCTCAGGTGGGTGAGGAACCCTACTAGAACTGCGGAGTGGCTAGAGTTTGTTGGGTACTATTGGATCCTCTGGTTCCACCAAATCCTTAGTTGTAGTTTGTGCTGCTGGAACTACTTCCAGTTCTACTTCATCGCCACTAATTTCTTTAACAAGAAATTCCTTTTCTAAAAAGGTGGCATGTCGAGAAACAAACACCTTTTGTTTCTATGAGTGGTAGAAGATATACCCTCGCGAATTCTTGGGATATCCTACAAATTTGCACAATACTGACCTTGCCTCGAGCTTGTCCGGATTTTGTGTTTTCACATAAGCCGGACAACCCTATACCTTAACATATTTAAGGTATGGTCTCTTTCCTTTCCATATCTCATATGGAGTGATTTGGTGGGAACCATATTCAATAGGTCTGCAGCTGTTTCAACCGCATATCCCCAAAAAGAAATAGGCAACTCAGCAGTAATCATCATAGAGCGCATCATATCTAATAGGGTGCGATTTCTCTGCTCCGATACACCGTTGTGCTGTGGTGTATATGGAGGAGTAAGCTGAGAGAGAATCCCATTCTCTTTTAAATAGTCTCGGAATTCCCCTCTCAAGTATTCTCCTCCCCGATCAGATTGTAGGACTTTAATACTTTTGCCCGTCTGGATTTCAACTTCGCACTTATATTCCTTGAATTTCTCAAAAGCTTCAGACTTGTGTTTCATCAAGGACACATGTCCGAACCTTGAGAGATTATCGGTGAATGTAATAAAGTATGAAAACCATTCCTGGCATGTGTGGACCTCATACATCACTATGTATCAGTCCCAAGAGTTCAGTAGCTCTTTCTCCGTGTCCAGTAAACGGAGTTTTGGTCATTTTGCCTTTGAGATATGACTGGCAAGTTTCATAAGATGAAAATTTGAACGTATTCAAATATCCATTTTTATGCAACTTCGCAAGTCTTGTCGCATTGATATGACCTAGTTTACAGTGCCACAAGAAGGCTTCGTTTATTTCTGAACTTTTACTCTTGTTTGTGTTCTGTATGTTAAAAGCTGTACTTTGATTAAGAACGTATATACCGTTACATAACGTACCAAAACCAATCAATACTTGATTTTGGAAAATGTTCATAACATTATCCTCTAATGTGAGATTATATCCTTCTTTAGTTAGCAAAGAAACCGATATAATATTGCACATCATTTTTGGTACGTAGTAACAGTCCTTCAGAATAATGTATTACCAGTTGGTAATACAAGGTGATAATCGCCAACTGTCTTGGCTGCAATTGCACCATTCTCTACTGTTAGGGATTTATCACCCTTTCCCAGTTCTCTACCTCTCTTTAGCCCATATAACAAATTACATACGTGGGATCCTGATCTGGTATCCAATACCCATGACGTAGAAAAAATTGAGAACAGTTCTCTGTAACGAACACACCCGAAGAAGATGAATCAACATGTTGTTTCTTCGTACGGGTGGCATGGGAATTCTGATACTCCCCTATACCTTGCTCAGACTTATGACAGTCATAAGATAGAGCGGGACCAACGTTCCCTAGCCCTGTATAAAAGGAGCGTTCGGTCAATACATCCATTTTATTATCTTGATTAAGGCATGACATTGGTTGCTGCCTGGAGAGAGAGAGAAGGAAACGCGTTAGCGTGCGCTCTTTGCAAGATTAGATTGGCTATTATCTTATCTAATCAGGATGGCTCCCACTGTTTTTATCAAATCTTCCTTCAAACCCTAAAAGGTAAGATTAGCCGGGATTAATTACACCCTACAGGTTCGCCAATCGTTTGACCAGGCAGGTATTGGTACTCCGAGGAAGGTTCCCCGTGCTTTCGCACGGACTTAATTAAAATAAATCTCATTTTCCCAGAAGCATAACCCCATTGACACCTTTCTAGACACCTACTTAATTGGCTAATTGTAAAGTGCAAAATTCTCCCACGAGTAACTCTTACCCGCAGTGGGTATCGGTATCCAACTATCATATAGAAGGTATGCAATCTCATTGCAAATTTCAACACTTAAAATTCTCGATAATAGTTTTTACCCCTAATGTCCTATGACCTTGACGCAGGCCAACAAACCATAGGGCGTTAGTCAAGTTCAACCCGTTCATTTCTTGATTGAATTAAACCCACCCGCACGACCCTTGATGCAGGCCAACAAAGTCGCGCGACTGCCCTAATCCAATCGCATCACATGCTGTAGATAAGCACTAATTCCGCTACCGCATACTACGCCTTGACGCAGGCCAACAAATGTAGCATGAATACTAAAATAACACTTATCTGAAATGACGGAGGGCTACGCAAGTTTTTAAGAAAACCATGAGCGTAACGAACTTGATATCGTTGTAGAATCTAGTGATTTTGAAAATGAGTGTTTTTGAGGCTTTTGCTAGTTTCGCTAAAGAGGTCACTCCCGGTGAACGGATCTCGGCTCTTTTCTCATCGAATGAGGTGTTGGATATTCATGAATACCACTATGCAAAGAAAGAACTGGAGTAGCAATAAAAAACAAAACCGAGTGGGTTGTAGTATTTGCTAGTTTCGCTAAAGAGGTCACTCCCGGTGAAGGGATGTCGGATCTTTCCTCATCGAATGAGGTGCTGGATATTCATCAAGGAATACCACTATGCAAAGCAAAAACTAGAGCTACCATTATTGAAAATTTGATCCTACAATATCTTTTGGTTTCTTTCTTTTCATTAATCTCATTAATGAAGTCCCGTCATTTAATGTTTCCTAAAAATTACAGAAAAATAAAACGAAAATAGAATGTACGCTTATGCCATCCGCATTCGCCACGGGGCCCCGTCATGCACCGTTAGGTTACTTAACTACAGGCAGAGCGGGGGCTGGACTAGTGCGGTTGCAAAACGTAAGCAACGTTTATTATATATTATATATTTATATATATTACATTCTTCTCACGCAGTTATATGATCAACATCACAGAATCAAGCAGCAGAAGCAACATATGAAATATTGGATATAATAGGATGTCCGTATTTTAAATTTAGCCAATAATGTAAAACACTGATTCCACAGTGTAATGATGAATAGCCAAACCCACATCCATAGACCCCTATGAGAGCGGCAAGTAACCCTGCCAATTCTAGAGTTAGGAGACCCGGTCTCAACTCCTTGAGATGGTCTCCCACTGGACTCTAGAACCTGGTTACTTGTGCTCCCCGCCTTGGGTCTATCCTAATGCGGAAAAGTAAATAATATACAACAGTGGTGACATCATCCTCAACCCGGAAGTGCCCCAATAAAAAAATATTACATACAGATTTTACATGAATGAAAATAAAAAACCCTCATCTCACATAAAACCCCGGCTATTCTTTCACGACGATCCAATAAATCATAGCAACAGCAACACATGATATCACATATCATCAACGTAAGAAAATATGTGTATCCCTAAAACTTGTTGACATATAGCAACGAAATTGAGATACCCCACATATTACACTTACGGTCGCAGAAAAGAAAACAGAAAACTACAATAAGTAGAATCCGCAATATGCTTCAACATCATAAACCCGGAATATCTCATATTTCGGATTTCATGCCTAACTTATAAAACTTGCATTTTAGTCTTAAATTGAAAACTCTTTTCAATTGGTTGTCGGATAATTCAACAAGATTCCCAACTTAGTGATCGCGTACAATACACAATTGCGACGGAGTTTTGATCCGAATCAAAACTTCGTGGCAATCGATCAATTAAGACTAAACGGTTAGGTTTACAATATACTAACTAGTTTTCATAAAACTAATTAATATGGATTCTAATAATTGTATCACACACATCACAAATTTTGTAAAGTAACCGCGACATTAGAATTCCGCACGCAATTATCAAATTTAACCAATTTTTCCAAGACATGAAAAATCCAGTGAGCTAAAGTTCCAAAACCGATCATTTTAAGCCAATCCGGGAGACGAAACGAACTCGAAACCTGCCCGAATATTCGTGGAGGTGAAGATCCCAAAATTAACTATCGAATGGGGGGCCTCAGGGGGGTACCCACCCCCGGGGCCACCTCGAGATGGCCCCTAGGGGAAGGCAGACCCGAGAGCACCCTGTTGGGGTGCTCTCGGGTCACCCACCCCAAGGCCACCTTGTGGTGGTCTTGGGGTGTGGGTCCGGCCTTTGGTCCCCCCCGAGGTGTCCCCGGGGTGCGCACACTCCACCCCGCGGCTTCTCGGTTCAAACCGTGAGCCTGCGGGGTGTGCAAACAACTCAAAACATCATTTTGGAAACTGTTTTTATCGGCAGTTTTTGCGCGACAAAAACGACGGATTTCTAACGTCGCTACAAGCCACCATAATGTTCTAGCTTGGCTCTGATACCATAAAAGTCGACCTTAGCACCACCATGAGGTTCTAGAGGCATCAAGCATTCTAAATTTTAATTTTATTTGGTGCTAAGTTAGACCAACAGAATCTTTACTAGAATATTAGGGTTTGCCCATGATGTGATGAACTAAAGAGAAGAAAAGAGCATACAACCTTTGTAGTTCGAGTTCTTCTCTTCAATATCTCCGAGTTGTGGTCCACGCGACTCCACTAGGCTCCTCTTCAAGATGAAAGAACCTCCTTCGTGATCTTCGCGCCAAAGACGATCCACCCGAAGTCCACAAGCTCAAGCTAACCCTTCACTAATCTCATTAGTGAAGGAAACACTCCACATCAAATTGCTAATCTAATGTGTGACGGTGAAGTAGGGGTTTAATTTGCTCACTAGAGTTTTCACAAGTTCAATGATTCACATCACATGTGAGGGTTTGAATTTGGAAGTGAGGTGAAGAAAATTGTAGAGAGCAAGAGAGAGCTAGAGCTCAAGTAAATGGCTAAGGCATGAAGAATGAAAATGATGAGAGTAAACTCAAATGGCTCTCTCTTTCCTCACTTATTCAAGCATGGAATAAAATTGTAATTCTAAATTGCAACAATGCTTGAATAGTGAGTCAAGACTTATATACAAATAATAAAACCCATGCCTTACCCATTCCACAAATATCTCCATAATTTACACCTCATTTTTCTATTTTCTCAAAATAGAAAAACATGCCATGCTTCATATAATATATATATATATATATATATATTTATATATCAAATATACATTAATATACATACATACATACATACATACGTATATATATATATATATATATATATATATATATATTATATCACATTATTAAATCAACACTAGATCTAATAATCCGGTTATATCACATATAATCGACTAATATCATTAATCTGAATATCACATTATCAAACCAACACTTGATTCGATAATCCGGTTATATCACATATAACCTGACCGACATCAGATAACTGCCAGATTACAATACGGTATCACATACACGTATTTAATCAGGCCCATGCACATATCACATATATGCCCTACTTCATTTCGCTCGAACTAGGAAACTTCTGGGTGGGACTCTAAAGACTCGTCAATACGCCAGCAGTAAGTGATGATCACATCAATCACCTACAAGCCGTAAGCGGTACTAGCTGGACGTAACGGCTACCCGGGTATTGAGCGATATGAAGATCAACAAGCAAGCTCGTCCGTACTCTCCATGAAGTTTATTGGTAACACTACCGTACTGTCCGGTCTCTTCGTCTGATATGTCGCATATCATGTCTAGTGGTGGTAAACGTCAGACCCCAGTAACGTGATAAGTCATGCCAATGTCTGGCCTATAACGGTTTAAGAAACTACTGATAACTCTTATTAGTAAATCTCAGCAGCAGCCCTGGCCAGGGACTTCCAGTTATAGCCAATCGAGCATAGCGCAACATCAACCCCCAATACCAGAAGAGACGAAACCACTCCTATCGCTCATTACTTTTATGTGACTCGGGACTGTACCTCAAATCCACCTGTTTGCACGACTCCTTTGAGCTGTGGTAGGAAGGAAATCAAAGCACAGTAAGAGCCTCACAAGACTCTATGACGATCTTGGGTTTACAGACTAATCTGTACCAGTGTCACCAGAGGACTGCTATCTGACGATAGGTATATTACCACATAGGAGTCCTCGGCGAGTCCTGTTCGGTGTACCCATTCTCCAATGAGCACCTGTGTACAATCTTTGATGTCATACACCAATGGTTGTGGGATCAACCAACGCCCTCTAAGGGACAAGAAACGTACGCATTAGTCTACATTGGAATATCGATGCCCTGGTCTCGATATTCCCACGACTAGGAACCGATTAAAGGATGTACTTATGGACCACTCTGGCCCCACTAGTATGATCTCATCATAATCCTGGCAGTCAAGTACATATCCTAAGGGCTTTATCAACATGTAAGAGCAAGACAGTAAAGAATACCAGTCAAGATGTTAAGATAAAGAGTAACCAGATAGCACACTATCATGTCGAGCAAGAAAGTCCTCTATATATATGTCCAAGCATCCACTATAATATACATCAAATGTACAATAATGGCCTCTAGGACATACATATTCCTAACAATCTCCCACTTTCACTAAGGCCATGCGTTGTAGTATCTCATACCCAACATCCCAAAAAGTCTCTCAAACTGTATCTGGGGGAGGGCCTTCGTGAGTGCATCCGCTACGTTTTACTTTGTGTCAACTCTCCTGACCTCGATCTTCCGGCGATCTACTATCTCCCCGATCAGGTGATACCGCCTCAGAATATGTCTAGATCTCCGATGGGACCTGGGTTCCTTGGCCAAAGCCACTGCTCCATTGTTATAATAATAAACAGATATTGGATGCTCAATGGATGGAACCACACCAAGCTCAGCAATGAACTTCTTCATCCAGACAGCTTCTTTGGCAGCATCGTTGGCAGCGATGTATTCAGCCTCCATCGTCGAGTCTGCTACGGTGTCTTGCTTGGAACTCTTCCAACACACCGTCCCTCCATTGAGGGTAAAGACAAAACCCGAGACCGACTTACTGTCTTCCTTATCACTCTGGAAGCTCGAATCGGTAAAAGACTCCACCTGGAGTTCATCGTTACCATACACGAAGAACATTTCTTTAGTCCTTCTCAAGTACTTACGAATTTTCTTCACAGCTGTCCAGTGGTTTTTTCCTCAGGATCTGATTGATACCTGCTCACTACACCTAGTGAGTAAGCTACATCCGGTCTGGTACATAACACCACATATATGATAGAGCCTACTGCCGAAGCATAGGGTATCCCTTGCATGCGAGCCCTCTCCAAATCAGTCTTGGGAGACATCTCTTTGAAGAGAGTGATTCCTGAACAAGCGGGTACATTATCTCGCTTAGAATCTTCCATACTAAACCTCTTTAGTATGGTGTCTATGGACCTGAATTGGGACAATCCCAACATCCGTTTAGATCTATCTCTATAGATTTTTATCCTCAGGATGTAGGAGGCATAACCAAGATCTTTCATAGAGAACTTGTGTGATAATAAGAGCTTGACCGAGTGTAGCATAGGAACATCGTTTCCTATCAAGAGTATGTCATCTTCATACAATACGAGGAAGACCACCTTACTCTCTACAGCCTTCTTATCTATACAAGGTTCATCTACATTTTTGATGAAGTCAAACTCTTTGATAGCTTCATCAAAACAGATGTTCCAGCTTCGCGATACCTGCTTTAACCCGTAGATGGATTTAAGCAGCTTGCACACCTTTCCGCTGCTCCCACTGTCTACGAAGCCCTATGATTGTGTCATGTACATGCTCTCTTCTAAATCACCATTTAGAAAAGCGGCCTTGATGTCCATCTGCCAGATTTCGTAGTCATGGTATGCAACAATGGCAAGTAGGATCCTGATGGACTTAAGCATAGCGACAGGAGAAAATGTTTCATCATAGTCGACTCCCGGTCATTGACGAAAACCTTTTGCTACAAGTCTAGCTTTGAAAGTCTCAACTTTTTCATCTACACCAATCTTCTTTTTGAAGATCCATTTGCTCCCAATGGGTTTTACCCTTTCAGGAGCAACATCCAAAGTCCATACTTTGTTGGTGTACATGGATTCCATCTCGGATCACATAGCATCCAGCCATTTCACAGAGTCTCCACTTGTGATGGCTTGCTCGAAACTAGTAGGGTCATCTACTTCCATGATGCAATCCTCGCTCCCACCGTCTATGAGAAAACCGTAGTATCTCTCAGGTGGGTGAGGAACCCTACTAGAACCGCGGAGTGGCTGGGGTTCGTTGGGTACTATTGGATCCTCTGGTTCCACCAAATCGTCAGTTGTAGTTTGTGCTGCTGGAACTTCTTCCAGTTCTACCTCATCGCCACTAATTTCTTTAACAAGAAATTCCTTTTCTAAAAAGGTGGTATGTCGAGAAACAAACATCTTTTGTTCCTCTGAGTGGTAGAAGATATACCCTCACGAATTCTTGGGATATCCTATAAATTTGCACAATACTGACCTTGCCTCGAGCTTATCTGGATTTTGTGTTTTGACATAGGCCGGACAACCCCATACCTTAACATATTTAAGGTATGGTCTCTTTCCTTTCCATATCTCATATGGAGCGGTAGGCACATGTTTACCCCAATCAGAGCAAAGCTCTGCTCAAATTCCAAGGCGGGAAATGAAGCAACGCTTCTGATTCCCCCAATCAGAGCAAAACTCTACTTCGAAAATTTAAATTTTAATAAATGAAGCAACGCTTCAGATCTCCTGCGCTGCGCGCAGAGCGCCACGTGTCAAAATCAGGCACGCCAGCGCAGGGAGCGCAACGCCCAAGGCAGCGCGCCCAATCAGAGCAAGGCTCTATTAAAGGAAGCAATGCTTCAGTTGCGCAAGCGCTGCGCTGCGCGACACGTGTCAGCGCAGTTGCGCAAGCGCAGTTGCGCTGCGCTGTGCGCTGCGCGACACGTGTCAGTGCAGTTGCGCTGCGCTGTGCGCTGCGCGACACGTGTCAAGCGCAGTTGCGCTAGCGCTGTTGCGCTGCGCTGTGCGCTGCGTGACACGTGTCAAACGCTGGGGCATTTGCGCCAAATAGAATTAAATTTCAGTAAGATCTTTCCATACGGACTGTGGGGTCCTTAAACCCATGGACTTATGCGTCCTTAAACTACCTATGGACCACCATGTCCCTAAACTGGAAACGGACCACCATGTCCCTAAACTGGCGATGGACCGCAATGTCCTTAAATTACCTACGGACTACTATGTCCATAAACTGGAACAACAGAGCCTCCAAACGCTCTTTCGTCGGATCTAAACGATCCCGTTTAAGTTGATCTTAGACTCAAACATGGCTAATGCATCCTTAAACATCCAATCGGACCTCATATTCCTTAATCAACTTTGGTTCAAGGGTACATCTGCGAACTCCTCTGATTCTTGTCGTTGTAATCCCTCAACGTCGTCAGAGAGGTGACGGGTCTCGATGGACACATACATTAAACGGACCACTTCGTCCCTAAACTGGAACATTAGAGCCCCTAAATGCTCTTTCCGTTAAGTCGATCTTAGTCTCAAATCAGACCAACGTATCCTTGACGAACATTTAAGTTGAGCTTAGCCTCAATGTGGCTAACGTATCCTTAAACTAAAAACCAAACCCAAATCTAAGTAACTACGGATTTGGACTAATCCACGTCCTACGGGCGACGACATAACTTAGTCTCCGTATACAATCCACGGGCAACCACAAACAAAACAAACACACACGACACGAAGTGAAATTTCTGGAGAAGGAGAAAGTTGTTACCGCGATGCGGTAGCGTAATTAACTGCAGGGGCTTGCGCCTGCAGGGAAGAGCGTCCCCACAATCAAAAACCCCTCAAGCGAGGGGGAATCTGACGAAGTCTGCTACATCGGCCGCATCTGTCTAAACCTCCGATACACGGTGCCATAAATCAACTTAGCATCTTCGGAGAGGTGGACGGATAAAACTAAATAGCATCTACCCCGAACCTCAGGCAAGACGTCCATGTCTTGGCCGCCGTTCGGAGGGGAACAGATTCTGGCACGCCCGGTGGGACCTTTTCCTCTTTCCACTCCACACTTCGTGTGTCGTCCTCGTGAACGAATCGTGGTTTGTTAATGGTTGCCTTTGGATTTCAAGTTACTAAGGTTTGGTCTTTTGCCTGGCGCAGAAATCAAGCATCAATGGCCTCCAACTGCTCGAGCTGCTCAAAGTGCAAGTGTAATCAACGCTCCGCCTCACCTGGAGGCGTAGCCTATGGGCCTCACGCGGCCTCTATCCTTGCCATGCCGGTAGAACAGGTGACCCAGGCAACCACCGGCCTGTTTTTCGGGACCATGCTCCCACCTACAAGCTTCGCTGTTCCAGTGCCCGCACCAGAAGCGAACAAGAAGTCGGTTTTCGATCGGCTCACTGCTACAACGGCCCCTTTCAACGGGTCGTCCAATATCAAACCAGGAGCCTTGGTCTTTGCTAGGCTGGATCAGAACTCTGATGGGCCCGCCAAGAAGCCTATGAACCCTAAAGTGGCTGTCCCGAGGAAGGCAGCAACGGTTTCTCCTGAAGTCGCCAAAGCGGCTTCTCCTGTCAAAGAGTCAGTCTTTTCAAGGCTGAATATTCCGGCTCCTGCCCCTGCTCGAGGATCTGTCTTTGACAGATTGAATATCGCTCCTCAAAGGACAACCTCAGTCTTCAAGAGGCTAACACCAGCGGCGCCTCATCCGGATAGGGGGCAAAACGAAACTATCCCTATCGCCGAGCCGGTCCCAACAGCTCGACGCGCTCGACGTTGCTACTGGCGCCGAGTGAGGAAGGCCGGGGGAAACTCCCCTTCAGGGCTAACTCCACCTGCTCCACTAGTGGAAGTTAATGCTGCTGTTCCAACTGGGAACAGCTTTGAACCGCTGAGGAGGGTACGCAAGAATTCTCCGACTGCTATGCTAAAAAGATCTCCTCCACCTGTGGAGGGAGTTACAGAAACTAAACTGGAGCAGCCCCCTCAACGGCTGTCATCCAAGATTTACAGGGTCTGGCGACGGGTGCAGGACTCAGTAATCGTTCAAGATCACTCTCACCGGTGAAGAGGGTAAAAGTTCAAGAAGAAAAGAACCGTCCGGACAAACAGCAAAGGACGACCACCACCTGGGTGCCCGCTGCAACAGCCCCCTCAATTTCAACGGCTCATAAGAGAAGGAGGCCGGAGAAAATTCCCACGCCCGCGGCAAATGTCAAAGGCGGCGAGCCTAAACGCCCTAAGTCCGGGGGCATTGTAGTCCATACTATATACATGGCATCGGGAAGGGAGGACAGCCGTGCATCTACAGGTCATAGACCGCTTACACGGTCAGTGACCAAAGCTCAGGAGCAACAGCAAAAGCTCCAGTAAATGATGAACGCGATGGCCGCACTCACTGGGCCAAAAGAAAGCCCCGAAGCGTCATCTGATCAGCGCCAGGAGAAAGAAACTGATACTGAATTCCTTCGTCGGGTATTGGAGAAGAAGGATAAAGAGGCTGCTGAACAAGAAGCCAACATAAAGCGAATGGCCCTCCTGTTTTAGGACATGGTAGGAATGATGATTCAACAAGATCCTCCTGCCGAAGATCCTCCGATCATCCTTGAAGACGACGGGGGAGAAACGTCAAATCCTCCACCAGTTCTGTCAACAGCCAAGGAGGAGACAATCTCCAAAGCTGACTTGGACGAATATATAGCTCAACAGATCCGGGTTCATCAGGCGACTGAGGCAGCCGGTCAGGTCGTAAAAACGGGACGGCCATATCCGAGCTGGTACGATCAGATTAAGTACCTGCCGGGCTATACAATACCGAAATTCCATGTCTATAAAGGGACTGGTAATCCCCACCAGCATGTTGCCCAGTTCAGAGCGCTTTGCGGCAACACCGGCGGTGATGATAAATTGCTGCTTCGCCAATTCATTGGTAGCTTATCGGATACAACATTCGAATGGTACTCCGAGCTCCCAAACGACTCTATCAAGACCTTCGCGGAGATGGAGCTGCTGTTTACCCAGCGTTTCGCAAGTGCCAGCGAACGCACCCCGATAACGGCGTTGATTAATGCTAGAGTGAAGCCAGGCGAAACATGGGTTCAATATGCGATACGGTGGTGGAACCTATGATCAAAATGCGAACAACGCATTGAAGAGGCACCGGCAGTGGGTATGTTTGTTGGAACCCTCGATCCGCAGGCGACCATATCCCAATTTATGATGTTCTTCAAACCGACTACCTTCCAGGCCCCGATCGACAAGCTGGCTCAAATGGATCAGATGGGCCATAGACCACCCCCTCCGAAGCCGGACTCTCGAAACGAGAAGGGGAAGGGAAAAGCGATCGTTGTCGCTAATGCTCAACAACAGCCGAGCAACTTGAAACCGGCTGTCCATCAAAATAATATGCGTCTACGCACGCCCCTTGAGGAAAGGCTAGGACGTCCTTACTCGTTTTCTCGAGATAAAACGAGGAGACTGTTTGAGCTGGCATTGCGCAACCGACTCATAAATCTGCCGGATCCAAGACGTCTGTCGCAGCCGAATGATGTCAACGATCCCAACTACTATCCCTATCATCGAGTACTGGGTCATCCGATCGAAGATTGTTACGTCTTTAAAAATTGGATTGAGGACCAGTACCAACATGGCAAGTTCGCGTTGTCCGACAGATGGAAAGTAAATCTGCCGCAGCCTCACACCCCTAAAAGGATGAATACGCTGGGGGCAACATGCTCTCTCGTTGAAGAAGCCCTATGGGAGGTTGTGCTATTAGCCAAGACAAAGAGGATGCTAAACGATCTTCAAATATGCCCAGCGATCAGGTGGAAGAACCCGTTGGAACCTCAGATCATTGAAGGGATGTTGAAACCGCGTCCAACTCCAAAGACCGATGGTGGTGGCCCAAGCACTCACAACCAGCCGTCAAAATCTTCAAAGAAGAAGAAAAAGAAAGCCAAGAAGCCTGTGAAGCCTGGAGACAAGCGTACGGACTTACAAAAACAAATTGACGCGCTGGAGGAATACAACCAGAAAGCACGGACTCCCATTACACTCCAAGAGTTCCTCAACCACGTCTTCCAAGAAGAAGATGAGGGGGAGGGTTCGTCGGATGAATCAGAAGAATACGTGGCGAGCTGTCATATGATCTCCCATTCATTTACAGATGATGAGGAAACTCTTTGTGTTGAAAAGCTGGAGGCAGATCCTGAACCGGAAATTCTGGGGCCATCGGATGAAACAATTAACGCATTCCTCAACGAAGCTCTGTGGAAAAGCAAAGCAGATCGGGAGCGCGAGGCGGTCATATTTGAAAGGGCCAAACGCCAGCGACTTGAAGAAACAGTTGGAATACTCCCGCTGGAGCAAAGTACGTCCACCGCAGATAAAAGCAAATTCAAGACGAAGAAAAGGTTTGCTAAGGCCATGTCCATGGGTATGAAGCTACCATCCTCTGAAGGAAGCATTACTGGCGAAGCGGAAATGCACCCTTCCTACTGCTTGTATCATCGAAAGATTTCGCACCCCACCGAAGAGTGCAAAGCTTTCAATGGATGGTGGCAGGGATATGTTGCTCACCGACAACATTTTAAGCGGGAGAAGCGCAAAACTCGTCGGAAGCGGAAAAATATGACCGAGGGGCTTAACAGAACTACCGGCAATTGTCGCACGGTTAATGCCAAGGGATCACAAGTGCTCACATTCGGGAGCGATTCTGATGAGGAGCTGGCTCTTAGCCCCCTCTTTAAAGAGTCCACCTCGGGAAAAGAAGAAGAGCAGAAGGTCTGTGAAAATATCAGGCTGCGTAGTCGGACGTTACCCGAAATGAATCTCGGACCCTCAAACAAGAAAGATAAAGGGAAAGAAAAGGTCTCTGAGGACATCGCCCTAGATGACCAAGTCATGGAAAAGCTAACTGCCAAGGACCCACCGAAGAAAAATAAGGTGGATTACAACGTTCTAGCGCATTTGAGGAAGCTACCTTCGCAGCTCAGCATTCTTGACGCCCTTTTACCATCAAAAAAGGTGAGAGATTCGTTAATCAAGGCACTGCAGGAGCCGGAGAAATTCCAAGCTTAAGATGAAGGATGAATTGGAGGAAGTGCACAGGGCCGATGTCACTTTTGGCGATGAAGACCTTCTCCTTGGGACGTGCGAACACAATCGCCCCCTCTATGTCTCAGGATACTGCCATGATATAAAGATAGGCAAAATCCTGGTCGACAATGGATCCTCCATTAATCTCCTCAACGTGCGAGTGTTAAAGGAAATCTGCATGAGCGTCCAGCACCTTGCTCGGGACAAGATCACCATCTCCGGGTTCGACTCTCAATCATCAAGAACTCTTGGGTCTGTGATACCGACGCTACGCTTTGAGCTGCTCATCACGGACATTAAATTCCACGTCATAGATGCCAAGACATGCTACAATGCTCTGCTCGGCCGACCATGGTTACACGAGTACAACATCATCCCCTCTACACAGCATCAGTGTATGAAATATTTTAAGGATGGTCTCGAGTATACCGTGACGCGAGAACTGAACCCGTTTTCCGTGAACGAAGTTCACAAATATGAAGATGCCAAATACTTCTTACCGGATTTCGAAGACACGGAGAGGTGTCACAAGCCGGAGAACAAAGCTAACGCCACCATCCCTGTCTTCGGGAGTGATACCGAGGAGGAAGAGGAGATAGTTTATTCGGGTCCGCCCTAATATAACAAGCCAGGACCATCCGCTCCTACATTGATCTTTGGTAGTGACTCGGAAGATGAAGTCCATGCTGTATTCTCTGCTCGGCCTTCAATACAAACGTCCGCTGACGAAGAGCAAAGTCTACAAGTCGCCATGGTTCCACTTAAACATCATAGAGAACTGGATGCGCTCGATACCTACAGTGTAGAGGAGCTGCGGACGTTCTATGTCCCTCCCAGGCGAAAAGGAGAAAAGGCAATTCTATTCTACCGCTCTGAAGAAACCAAAGTGGAGAAAGAAATCTGGCATGGTGCGGATCCTACGCTTGACAGGCTTCAGCCCATCCGTCTCCCCAGATATTATACAGAAGGCTTGAAAAGGCTGTTGAAGCGCCAGGGGATATCCTTCAAACAGACCGCTCGAAAAGCCAAATTCTATGACAGGGTCTGGAACGTCCCCGGAACTCAGCACAAGCTGCCCAGTGGGAGGATGGAAACAATCGGGCTCGAATACATTCGGTCCAAGAAACGAAAGCTGCTTCGCGACTGTTACGTCATACATGACTTCAATGAAGAAGCAGATGCTCAATGGGAGGACATTAATACTGAACCAGTGAAAGTTCCTGATGCAAAGGTGCCCAGTCCGTCGTTCGAAGAACAAATGGACAAGCTTATAAGGGAAGCTGGTCAAAAAGTCCGAGACGACCACAACCGCGAAATGGCCATCTACGAGAAAGCCAAAACGCAACGCCTCCTCCAACAGGCCGTGAAAGATGAAAATGCTACCCCCTGTCAACCTGTTATAAAAAAGGCTCGACGCAGAGGCAGAAACAAGTCTAAAGGCCAAGAAGGCGCTCAACAACAACAAAGCGGGACTAAGAAGCCACGCGAGCAGGAATTGAGCGGCCCAGATCTGTCCCTTGTAAAGAAAATGAGTCGAGCGCACTCTTTTCCTCGGGACAAGACGAAGAGAATACTTGACCTCACTCTAAAACATCAGATGCTTACGCTGCCGGAGTCTAAACACCCCAAACAAGCAAGCGAAGTCTCTCACCCAAACTATTGCTCTTATCACCGAGTAATAGGGCACCTTCTCGAGGACTGCTTCACCTTTAAGAATTAGGTCGAAGATCAGTATCAGCTCGGCAAGTTCGCTCTGTCTGACAACTGGAGGGTAACGCCGTCACAGAAGCACGAACCCAAAGCCATGAAAGCAGAACCAACTCCACATTGGTCTTGGAAGCGAATTCGTACTTGTCATACGATAACGATATCGAAGGAGGAGCCCGAGAACACGGATGACCTTCCCTGGTGCTTCGAAAACAACAACGACGAGGTGATCTCAGAATTTCCACCAGCACCGAAAGAGCTGGAGGATGGAATACATACTACTGCAGATAACCTCAAGAAAATTGAGTTGTGGACGGTGAACGACCCGCGACCGACATTCGTCAGTGAGTTTCTATCTGAAGAAAGAATGGCTGCGTTAAAAGACGTGCTTAGGCAGTACAGAAATTTCTTCGCGTGGAACTATTCCGAAATGCTAGGACTAGATCCAGAAATTGCTGTGCATAAATTGGCGATATCTCCGGACGTCAAGCCAGTCAAACAAGCGCCAAGAAGAATGCGGCTCGAGCTTGAGATGAGTATCAACGCCAAGGTCAAGAAGCTAATCGACTCTGGCTTTATCCAGGAGGTTCAATATCCTGAATGGATCACCAACATCGTCCCGGTGATGAAGAAAAATGGGACAGTACGCATATGCGTGGACTTCCGGGATCTCAATAAATCCTGCCCGAAGGACGATTTCCCAGTATCGGTCACCGAGCTGATGATAGACAATACGTCCATTCACGAGGTTTTCTCCTTCATGGACGGCTCATCAGGATATAATCAGATCAAGATGCATCCCGAAGACCAGAAGCATACCGCTTTTCGGACTCCTCTGGGAATATTCTGTTATAAGGTGATGCCCTTCGGTCTAAAGAACGTTGGCGCTACTTATCAGAGGGCCATAACGAAGATCTTCGATGACCTGATACATGAAATCGTCGAATGCTATATCGACGACCTCGTGGTGAAAAGCAAATCGTACGAGGAACATCTCGAGCATCTCAAGACCGTATTTCAACGCCTTCGACGATACAACTTGAAGATGAATCCTCTCAAGTGCGCATTCGGAGTTTCCTCGGGCAAATTCCTGGGATTCGTCGTCCGATACCGAGGTATTGAGATAGATCCGTCGAAGATTAAGGCGATCATGGAAATGCCTCCGCCGAGAACTCTCAAACAGCTGCGGTCTCTCCAGGGAAAGCTCGCGTATATACGGCGATTTATAGCTAATCTTTCAGGCAAGTGCCGCCTTTACAGTCACCTAATGAAGAAGGGAACCCCGTTCGTCTGGGATCAAAAATGCCAAAGCGCGCTAGACGAAATCAAGCAGTACTTGCAAAACCCGCCGGTGCTGGCTGCTCCGGTCAAGGGAAATCCCCTCATTCTCTATACGACCGCCCTCGAAAGTTCTTTAGGCGCATTATGGGCGCAAGAGAACGACCAAGGGAAAGAAAGAGCACTATACTATTTAAGTCGAGTCCTGCTGGGGGCAGAAAGCAACTACTCCCCCATTGAAAAACACTGCCTGGCGTTGATCTTTGCAATAACAAAGCTCAGGCACTATGCGTTGGCGCATGAAGTCCGTCTCATTTCGAAGGTGGACCCCCTTAAATATTTAATGTCGAAGGCCATATTGACAGGGAGACTCGCTAAATGGGCTCTGCTCTTGATGGAGTTCTCAATAACCTATCAACCTCTCAAGGCAGTAAAAGGCCAGGCCATCGCCGACTTCCTCGCTGAGCATTCGATACCTGCTGATTCTCCTCTGAATTGCGAGCTGCCAGACGAGCATGCGTTTGATGCAATCGACGGTAGTAACACCCGATGGGAACTCTATTTTGATGGAGTGTCTTCCATGAAGAAGCGCAAACAAAGCACCCCTATAATCAAATCGGGGGTAGGCCTCATCTTCGTAACTCCACAAGGAGGGATAATGCGCTTTGCTTTCTCCTTAACAGAACCAAGGACGAACAATGAAGCCGAATACGAAGCTTTGATAGCAGGCCTCGAGATCGCCATCGACATGGGGATTGAGAACATCCTCATATACGGAGACTCCCAACTGGTCGTCAGTCAAGTAAATGGCGACTACCAAACGTGCAAACCAGAGCTGGTGAAGTACGGCGAAAAGGTGCAACAACTGTTGACCCAAATTCCCTCCTACACTTTGGAAAACATACCGCGTGCAGAAAACAGCAAAGCGGACGCATTAGCCAAGCTCGCAAAAGAACTGGCTGACGAGAATCTCGATGATGTCAGAATTGTGGTACAAAGCCGTCGGGTGCTTGCCCCAGCAGAAACATCTTCGGAATCACCCGAAGGAAAGGGAGCGACTGAGCAGACGACCCTGCAAATAAAAGACCGAGAAAAGGCTGAGGATTGGAGAGAAGTCTTCATAGACTACTTCAAATACCGTCGAACGCCCGAAGATGCGTCCTCAAGACATCAACTTATGAAACGAGCTATGTCTTTCGCCTTCGTCAATGATACTCTGTACAAGAGGTCGTTTGATTCTCTGTGGTTGAGATGCTTGGGACCTGACGAAGCGAAAAGAGTCATTCAGGAAGTTCATGACGGACTCTGCAGTTCTCACCAAGCAGGCCCGAAGATGAAGTTGAAGATAAAACGGATGGGTTACTACTGGCCCACGATGATTCAGGACTGCCTCGAATATGCGAAGCAATGCCACTCATTCCAAATTCATGGGGACTTCATCCACCAGCATCCAAATCCACTACATCCAACGGTGGCCAGCTGGCCGTTCGAAATGTGGGGAACTGACATAGTCGGCCCCATCGAACCAGCATCGTCTAGAGGACATCGTTTCATCTTGGCAACGACTGACTACTTCTCCAAATGGGCAGAAGCAGTACCATTGAGAGAAGTGAAGACGGAGAATATCCTCCATTTCTTCAAGACGCACGTCATATATCGGTTTGGAACCCCGCGACGGATCATCTCCGATAACGGGCCAGCCTACAGAAGCCATAAGATCAGCCGCTTCGCGCAACAACACAACATAGACTGGAGATATTTCTCAGTTTATAATCCCCGAGCTAATGGTCTAGCTGAGGCTTTCAACAAGACCTTGACGAAGATTATGAAGAAGACGGTATCCCGAAATAAGAAGGACTGGCACGAGAGACTGCAAGAAGCTCTCTGGGCGTATCGAACTACGTTTAAGACGACCACGAAAACAACGCCGTACGCGTTAGTCTTCGGTACAGAAGCAGTACCCCCCCTCGAAATAGAATTATCCTCTCTACGAGTGGCAGTCCACTACGAGCTGACGGAGGAAGAAAATGCCCACCTTCGGCTTGAGGAGCTTGATGCCCTTGATGAAACTCGGCTCATAGCACAACAAAATCTGGAGGCTTATAAAGCAAAGATGATGCGCTCATATGAAAGGTTGACCATGTTGGAGATAGTGCCCTCAGAGTCAATTATTAGGTCACAGGTACGTGATTGTAATGATTGAGGGAGGACCTATCCCGGTAGGACAGTCTTACTCGAGATGATAGTATGCTATCTGGTTTACCTTTATCATCGTGTACTGCTTTAGGTGACCTGACACGTCGCTATTACACGTTGATAGAGCCCCTAGGATTCTTGCTTGACCACCAGCAGTATGAGGGCGATCATATAAGTGGGAGCTGGGGGTCTATAAGCTTATCCTTAAAAGGTCCCTAGTCGTGGGAGTTTCGAGACTGGGCATCGATATTCCATTAGTAGACTAGTGTATACATTCGAGACCCCGAAGAGGGGCGGTGGCCGGTCTCACAAGCCACTGGTGTCAGTTGGATCACCTAAGATGTATACAGGTGCTCATTGGGTTATGAGTACACCGGACAGGACTCGCCGGGAACATGCTAGTTGGTCATATACCAGACGTCAGATGGCAGTTCCCTGGTGACATGTGTGCAGGTTAGTTCATCGACCTGGGGATCGTCATTTGTCTCGTGTGAGTTCCCACTGTACTTTGATTACTACCCTACCACGGCTCAAAGGAGTCGTGCAAACAGGTTTTAGTTGGGTACAGTCCCGAGCCACATGGAGGCAGTGAGCGTATCTTCAGGGGTTCGTCTCTCCCGGTATTGGGGG
Source organism: Agapanthus africanus (assembly GCA_030015575.1). Classification (NCBI taxonomy): domain Eukaryota; kingdom Viridiplantae; phylum Streptophyta; class Magnoliopsida; order Asparagales; family Amaryllidaceae; genus Agapanthus; species Agapanthus africanus. Next base: position 180,663,722 of record CM057350.1, on the reverse strand, counting down.
TGAGGTCGTGCTGTGTCTAGGAGAGCCATTACACAAAGTCCTTGGCCAAGGCAAGGAGATTTACTGGTAGGTATTCCAGTAGTATCTCAGGGTGTTCTGGGCTACACTCCGACACGACTTGTACCGCTTTTGGGGGTCTGACTTTTACCAACCCCCTAGGCCCGCCATGCGATACTCATAGACGAACGGACCGGACTGTACGGATATTGTCACTGACAGGCTCAGTAGGGTTGTCAGGCTGAGTTCGCTCACAGACATCCCTTTTGGTCAATACCTGGTAGCCCGTTACGTATTGGCTTATACCTCTGACGTGCTAGTGGTTAAATCCACAACCAAGGTGTTGACGAGTCTTTAGAGTCCCCCACATTCAGTTACTCAGCTTTCGGGCGAAAGGTTGTAGAGGCCGTATGGAGATATGGCAAGGTCCGATCAGATACGTGCGGTATTGCACGGATCAGGATCGGACAGTTTGTACTATAGGCCGTATGGTTATATGGCAGGGTTCGATCAGATACGTGCGGTATTGCACGGATCAGGATCGAACAGATATTACTAGCCGGCTTTGGTTTAAGCCGGATCCTAGTATAGTACAGTGTAGATTTTGTCTCATTGCATTTGTATTTCGGTCGAAATACAGATGCGGGTGTGTATGCACAGTATCGGGGTTTTCCTGTAATTTATTACGGGACCAGTTTTTGGAGTTTCCAGTTTGCTTTCCGTTTCGGCCAATTTCCTTTGTTCCGTTCATTGGCCGATGTTTGGTGGAGGAGGGCTTATTTGCATTGTTGCAAATAAGCATTTGTGGAGGGGGTCTTTGCATATTATCATGTCATGATACTTGTCCCATCATTTGACTTCATAAACTCATGATTGCTTGACTTTGTATATCATCATGGTTGTTGATGATGAGGTTGGTGGTAGGTGGTTGAGTGTAGGTTTTGATTTGGTGATCATTTCCTTTTGCATGATAGTCTTCTCTCTCTCTCCCTTTGGTATTATTGGATGGCTCTCTCATTATCTTGTATATGACACTCTCATTCTCTCCTCTCTTTATGTCATGGCCGGCCTTCCCCTTGGAAGGGCTGTCCAAGTTTTTTGAGGGTGGAAATCTTGTTCATTTCATGCTCCAAAAGCCTACAAGTTCCTCCACATAATCCTTGTATCATCCCTCCACCAAAAGGCAATTCCTACAACCCCTAATGAGACTTGTACACTATATTCTACAACGGATCTTGGGCACGTCGAGTAGCCGGCTTCGTGCCCGAGTTGCCTCGGCATTGAGGTGGGAGCCCGTAAACAAAGTAGGCGATGTGGTGCACTTCCGGCGACGAGGAGGAGACGGGACTTTTCCGCAGGAGATCGGGACCATGACGAGAAGACCGGAGGACTTGGATCGTCGGTATATCTCTATTCCCTTTCTTGTAGATAGCTAGGACTAGTTAGTGGTTCGATCCGGGTTGTTAGTGCGCGGCGGTTTGCCAGTTCAAGAAAATTAAAGTTTATCACCGCTTCCGTATTTGGCCGTCGGATTGACGGCCGGGGCGCCGCCGTGCACTTACAGTGGTATCAGAGACTCGCCATTAACATAGTCTAGCTTGGTGTAATGTGTTTTTCTGTTTCGATCGATCGAATGTTCCAAAACTGCATTTTAGTTCGCATCAGTTTCTGTTGAAAATTTTTGGTCTCGAAAAATTTTTCAGGTTGTAAAATATTGATGTACTGGAAAATCTAAGAGCTCCGTAAAAATTCGACGAAGTAACTCCACAGTGGGAGCGCGGAACCGCCGCGAAAACCCCCTTCCCGCCGCCCTTCCGCCGCACACTGTGGAGATCACTTCACCAATTTTTTTCAGAGGCTTTCTGGGCTTAAAATATGGGTTTTGGAATATTAAAATTGGGCCCAGGTTTTCTGTGAGTGCTACAGTTTTGATTGGGGGCCCACTTGTTAATTTTTGATCGATCGGATATTTTAAACACATTTTTCACAGTATTTACATTATATCTGCGACCGTGAATGTCACTTGATCGGTAAATCCGGTCTAACTGCTATAGCCCGGTTAGACGGATTTGCGAACGTGACTTTCACGTTGATGTTTTGTTTTTGCTGTGATGTTGCGGATCGGTCGTGGGGGATAGCCTGGATGCAATGCTAGTACAGTTTTGTTGTATTATGTACATTTGATATTGCGGGGCGAGCGTCCGACATGTGGACTGCCGTCACTGCCTGTTTGTATTATTATTTTGGGGCACGACCTGGTTGCGGTCGATGTACCCGTTGTATGTATATTTTACTTTCTGTACTAGGATTGCCCCGCGGAGGGGTGCACGGATAGCCGGGTTCTAGAGGGCAACAAGCCCGCATCTCATGGCATTGGGACGGAGGGGGCTTCACTCTAGGATTGACGGGCTATTCGCCGCACTCGTAGGGGGTACAGGTTGACCCAGGAGGGGTGCCCAAGTTACCGGATTCCGTGAAGTGCTGGGTGGTCCATTCACGGCGCTGAAGGGGGCTGCCTCGCTTCAGGTTTTGGCGGGTGACTTGCCGCGCCCGTAGGGGTCTAGGATTTCTTTGCACAGGCTATCCACACGACCAGGGGAACGTCGGGTTTCAGCGGCTCTGTGAAACCCGGGGATCCCAGATATCTGTATTGTTCTGTGATGCTGTTCATTCTCTGTGATGTTGCATTTTATTCACGCCTTGAGCGAAATACTATATATTGGTATATATATTAGTAGATGTTGTATATGTTTTGCATCCGCGCTAGTCCAGTCCCCGCTCTGTCGTTAGTTAGCTAACCTAACGGGTAATGACGGGACCCAGTGGCGAATGCGGATGGCATATACGTACATCAGTATATTTTCGTTCTTTTTGGTGTGATCAATTGATGGGACTCCATTGATTCGGATCAATGCAAGTTAAAACAAACCTAATCTGATGTTGTTGGAACACTTTTCAAAAAGCTGTTATTGCAAGGACGTTCACTTTTGTTTTGCATCGCGGTATTCATTTAGAATATCCTGCTCCTCAGTCGACGAGGCAAGGGCCGAGATCCCTTCACCGGGAGTGACCCCTTGGACAAAAGTTTGCGTCAGGGCAATGACTTCACTATAGCCGATTACTTTTGCTTTGCACCGTGGTATTCAGTTAGAATATCCTGCACCCCATTCTACGGGGAAAGAGCCGAGATCCCTTCACCGGGAGTGACCTCTTTAGCAACGGTTTTCGTCACTATATTTTTAAAAGCTATCCGTTCCTTCAACGATATCAAGTTCATTACGTTAAAGGTTTTCGCCAGAAACCATTCGTAGCCCTCCGTCGTTTCATATGGATAGTCAATAGTATTCAAGCTGTGTTTGTTGGCCAAAGTCAAGGCACAGTGTTTGGTAGCTGTTGGTTATTCATATGCAGCATAGATAGATGCGTTGGTTTGGAACAGTCGTACTGCCTTGTTGGCCAAAGTCAAGGGTATGTACGGGTGGATTCAAAACAACCTGGAGAATGACGGGTAGAACTTGACATGTGACTTATGATTTGTTGGCCAAAGTCAAGGTCATAAGAGCATGGGGCAGAAATCACATCGGGAGTTTCAAAAGAACTGAAACTTGCCAGATATGCGCATACCTTCTGGAGTGTGATACCGTGAGCGGATTCCGTCACGTTGTCATGCGATGATAGTTGGATCCCGATTCCCACTGATGAGTTAGTTTACTCCTCGGGTAACCCCGACTAATTCTTCTTTCAGGTTTGAAGGAGAATTTGAGGTACAGTGGGAGGTTTCCAGATTAGATAAATTGGTGACCATTCTGATCTAGGTTAGAGTGCACGCTGAGTGTTTCTTTTCTCTCTCTCTTTGGCAGCGACCATTGACCCGACCCTAAGACTATGACTCAGTGACCAAGTTAACCGAACATTCTTAACACTGGCTTTTGGATTGTCAGAGTTGCAAACCTCATTGCCACTCCTACTTTTACCCTTTTCTCCAGGACACCCCGTTTTACTACGAACGTCCACTTCCATTGGACAAAACCATCGTATGGTTAGATACGAACTCGAAAGAATTTATTCGAGGATGGTTTCAGGTTCTGGGGAAAACGGATAGGATTATTCAGTTGTCTTTTCCTTTTACCCTCTCTCAGGTTGCGAGTACTCCTTGGTTTAGGGGTAGTACACCTATTACGCAAATTGGATTGTCTTCTTCCAAACCTTAGGCTGGTGCCGACCGGTAGGGAATGAAGAAAACCAATTAGCATAACGATGGTGTGCAGAAGGTATTAAGTTCAGACAAAGCAAGGGATTAGTAAGAGGGCAAAGTAAATTGCAACAGATATTCACGACCAAACCAAATATTTCGTTACCACTCCCACATCACCTTTGTATTTCTCCAGGACACTCTGTATCACTACGAAGATCCACAGTTTATTTGGATACTCCATCGTATGGTTATATACGAACTCGAATGGAACTTGTTCCAGTTCGGGGATGGATTCTGGTTCAGGAGAAATAGGAATAAGGTTTATTCGGTTGTCTTTTATCTTCACCCTCTCTCATTGCGAGTGTTCCTAGGATTGGGACGGTACACCCATTATGCTTATTGGATAGTCTTCTTCCAAACCATAGGCTGGTGCCGAACGGTAGGGAATGAAGAAAACCATTTGACCTAAAGGGGTGTACAGAAGGTAAAGACTAAAGACATATGAAGGGATTTGGAGAGGTGGCAAAGAATTATACGGTTACAATCGTGAATCTGGAAGAGGCATTACTAGGAATACCAGGATACCCCATCGAAACATTTCAATGTTTCAGTTTCACTGTGTACTGTTAATAGAAAACTGATTTCCCGATTAGATACTTACTCCAGGGTATGTATTTACCAGATACGATTCTCACATCTGTATGGTTTTACAGATGATGAGTGGGAGTAAGTTATTGGGAATTGGGTGATTATCCTCATTATATCGGGATTCGTTGAAATCGGTGATATTTGAGGAAGTCACCTGGGTTATTTGCCGGACGGCAAGTATTTGGTTTTGAATATCCGCCGTTATGCACCAATTTCAAATCGATGTATCTGTACGTCTATTTTCATAGAGTGAGATATACCTTTTTGAAATTATGTCTATGACATTTACCTATATCAGTGGATGGTTAGGTAAGGAGCATTGAACAGCGGTGTAATTCTTCTTAACCATAAGTACAGTTTTCAACCTACGACACACAGTGAATGAGTTATCAGACTCAAGGGACTTATACAGAGTATTGTATGTTGTCCAGGGTCCATCAGGACAGAGGGGTTGGTCCTCGTACTATATTCAGTTTACTTATGACTTCTCTAGTTTTTAGACAGGTGTTTCGTGGAAACACTGGGTCCGAATTTGGAGAAGTTATAGGTATTTGAATAGAGTAGAGAACCAGGTATAGCAAGTATCGGGATTCTTCAAAAAGATCGAAGATGTAGATACTTGTCAATGATATTCAGTTGCTAGTAATGACTAAGAGAACTTGCTTCTCTTTCAGGTTACTCATAATTGGAAGCATTCTTAAGTTGAGTAACGCTGATCGGCCTCCTTCCATTTAGTTGACATGCACTGGAGACAGTTGCATGATTTGAATCTGGTTCAATTAAATCAGTGCCTCTGGTTCTATATTGGATATAGAACAGTTCATATCTTAACGATGTTAAGGTACGGGGAGTTGTCCGGCTTATGCTTAAAACCAGACACTGGACAACTCAAGGCACGTTTCAGTAATGACTGTTTGTGGGTTGACCCAGGCTATGACGAGGGTTGACTTTCTACCATCTGGATGAACAATAGCGATATTGTTCTAGACTCGCCACAGTTTTATTAAAGATGGATTTTTTCAGAAAACAGTAGTGGGAGTATGGTAGAACTGGAAGTGATTCCAGAACCACAAACGATTACTGAAGATTTGATAAGGAACCTAAAGATTCAATCTGGATTGACATTCCATTGGCCACTCCGCAGATAAGGTGGGTAACTTCAGGCACCCGAGAGGCACTACGGTAGCCTCAAGGACGGTGACAGGGAAGTTCTTGTTTACCCACAATTGCCATTGCTGTTGTTCCAGGTTACGAGACCCGGCGGGAGGATGAGTATAGCGTCGTTCTAAACCAGTTTTAGAAGTGTACGTCTATATGACTCTGCCAGAGGGTTGTCGTAGTCAGTGGGAGCAGCGGAAGCATTGGTGGACAGGTTGCTTATGTCTATTTATAGACTAAAGCAGATGTAGCGGAGATAGATCATCTGTTTCTGACGTGACAGTCATGGGTTTGACTTCATCAGAATAGGGGATGGATCTGTTGAGAAGGTAGTAGGGTGTGATGTCCTGGTATTTGGATGATATACACAGAGTAGGAAAGAAAACTCCTACACTACGATCGGTTATACTTTGGTCGTCACACAGTTGTTTCTCCACAAAGGAAATGGATTTTATATCAGACATACTGGTTACTAGATCTATGGTCTTAGATCTAGATTTGGGTGGTTTCCCAATCAGGGTACTTGACAGCATTCTAAGAGTATTTAGGATGGACGACTCCTGGCACGGTAGTGTACCTGCAGGTAATGGAGTCACCCTCTCCAAAGGTGTCTTACAGACTAAAGGGGAGAGGGACGGGCATGATTGGCAGATCACTTGCTCAGGCAATTGAGTCAATCGTGAGATGTCAAGTACCACACCAGATGTTGTTCTTGCACTAGATGCAATAAGTTGACATTAATCCAATCCTGGAGAAACAGTCGGAAGCAGTTTTAGAACATAAGTGGATGTTCTAGGGATATGATAACGACAGCCTCATTCAGGAGACAGTTATCATTCTAGGCTTCCAAGGTGACATGGACGACAAGGAGGTTGTCAGAGTTATAGTTTTCCTTCTGATGAGGGGCAGTATTTTGGACAGGTGGTCCAAGGCAATACCGAGGGAGGCATGGCGCGCAGGATACTGATTAAGTTCAGTTGACGATACAGTCTAAGAAGTTTGGATTTGGAGTTCATTTATGAGCTAGGTCCCATCAGACATCCAGACATATTCTGAGACAGGTATTGCTCTTTTCGTGAGATGGCTTTCTCCGCGAACTTGAGATATAGAGAGACATAGAAAGAAACAACTAAGCGGATCCACTAACTGAGGCTATTCCTCGAACGCAATAGTTCCGCAAACGAGCTTTGTGAGACTGACTAGTAGAGGAGTTGGATGTTCGGTATCACACGGGCTGTGAGTATGCGACATCGCAATAATTAGCCTTGAGTGCAAGTGGGAGATTGTTGGAGATAGTGCCCTCAGAGTCAATTATTAGGTCACAGGTACGTGATTGTAATGATTGAGGGAGGACCTATCCCGGTAGGACAGTCTTACTCGAGATGATAGTATGCTATCTGGTTTACCTTTATCATCGTGTACTGCTTTAGGTGACCTGACACGTCGCTATTACACGTTGATAGAGCCCCTAGGATTCTTGCTTGACCACCAGCAGTATGAGGGCGATCATATAAGTGGGAGCTGGGGGTCTATAAGCTTATCCTTAAAAGGTCCCTAGTCGTGGGAGTTTCGAGACTGGGCATCGATACTCCATTAGTAGACTAGTGTATACATTCGAGACCCCGACGAGGGGCGGTGGCCGGTCTCACAAGCCACTGGTGTCAGTTGGATCACCTAAGATGTATACAGGTGCTCATTGGGTTATGAGTACACCGGACAGGACTCGCCGGGAACATGCTAGTTGGTCATATACCAGACGTCAGATGGCAGTTCCCTGGTGACATGTGTGCAGGTTAGTTCATCGACCTGGGGATCGTCATTTGTCTCGTGTGAGTTCCCACTGTACTTTGATTACTACCCTACCACGGCTCAAAGGAGTCGTGCAAACAGGTTTTAGTTGGGTACAGTCCCGAGCCACATGGAGGCAGTGAGCGTATCTTCAGGGGTTCGTCTCTCCCGGTATTGGGGATGAGGTCGTGCTGTGTCTAGGAGAGCCATTACACAAAGTCCTTGGCCAAGGCAAGGAGATTTACTGGTAGGTATTCCAGTAGTATCTCAGGGTGTTCTGGGCTACACTCCGACACGACTTGTACCGCTTTTGGGGGTCTGACTTTTACCAACCCCCTAGGCCCGCCATGCGATACTCATAGACGAACGGACCGGACTGTACGGATATTGTCACTGACAGGCTCAGTAGGGTTGTCAGGCTGAGTTCGCTCACAGACATCCCTTTTGGTCAATACCTGGTAGCCCGTTACGTATTGGCTTATACCTCTGACGTGCTAGTGGTTAAATCCATAACCAAGGTGTTGACGAGTCTTTAGAGTCCCCCACATTCAGTTACTCAGCTTTCGGGCGAAAGGTTGTAGAGGCCGTATGGAGATATGGCAAGGTCCGATCAGATACGTGCGGTATTGCACGGATCAGGATCGGACAGTTTGTACTATAGGCCGTATGGTTATATGGCAGGGTTCGATCAGATACGTGCGGTATTGCACGGATCAGGATCGAACAGATATTACTAGCCGGCTTTGGTTTAAGCCGGATCCTAGTATAGTACAGTGTAGATTTTGTCTCATTGCATTTGTATTTCGGTCGAAATACAGATGCGGGTGTGTATGCACAGTATCAGGGTTTTCCTGTAATTTATTACGGGACCAGTTTTTGGAGTTGCCAGTTTGCTTTCCGTTTCGGCCAATTTCCTTTGTTCCGTTCATTGGCCGATGTTTGGTGGAGGAGGGCTTATTTGCATTGTTGCAAATAAGCATTTGTGGAGGGGGTCTTTGCATATTATCATGTCATGATACTTGTCCCATCATTTGACTTCATAAACTCATGATTGCTTGACTTTGTATATCATCATGGTTGTTGATGATGAGGTTGGTGGTAGGTGGTTGAGTGTGGGTTTTGATTTGGTGATCATTTCCTTTTGCATGATAGTCTTCTCTCTCTCTCCCTTTGGTATTATTGGATGGCTCTCTCATTATCTTGTATATGACACTCTCATTCTCTCCTCTCTTTATGTCATGGCCGGCCTTCCCCTTGGAAGGGCTGTCTAAGTTTTTTGAGGGTGGAAATCTTGTTCATTTCATGCTCCAAAAGCCTACAAGTTCCTCCACATAATCCTTGTATCATCCCTCCACCAAAAGGCAATTCCTACAACCCCTAATGAGACTTGTACACTATATTCTACAACGGATCTTGGGCACGTCGAGTAGCCGGCTTCGTGCCCGAGTTGCCTCGGCATTGAGGTGGGAGCCCGTAAACAAAGTAGGCGATGTGGTGCACTTCCGGCGACGAGGAGGAGACGGGACTTTTCCGCAGGAGATCGGGACCATGACGAGAAGACCGGAGGACTTGGATCGTCGGTATATCTCTATTCCCTTTCTTGTAGATAGCTAGGACTAGTTAGTGGTTCGATCCGGGTTGTTAGTGCGCGGCGGTTTGCCAGTTCAAGAAAATTAAAGTTTATCACCGCTTCCGCATTTGGCCGTCGGATTGACGGCCGGGGCGCCGCCGTGCACTTACAGACCAGGCTGAGGACATTCCGCCAAGGCGAACTCGTGCTAGTGGTCAAAAGACCTATGGTCCCCAATCGCGCTAAGCGGGGAAAATTCGAGCCGAACTATGAAGGCCCGTACATTATAGACAAGGTCTACCAGGGTGGAGCCTATCTACTCATGGATATGCACGGTGAAAGGCCTTTCAGGCCAATAAACGGTCGTTTCCTAAAGAAATACTACGCTTAATGGGTCACGGCCTAGGTCAATGATAAATAACGACGACTATGTCCGCTCGCTATCTTCCTAAGCTCAAAGCTCTATAAGTAGTAGCCGGCCTTCTTCAATCACGGACCGAAACGTCCTTAAACTAACGACGGACCACTACGTCCTAAAACTAGCTGACGACCGAAACGTCTTTAAACTATTACCGCAGCATCCTCAGGCTGACAAAAAAAAATATAAGAAAAATAAATAATAAAAACGGTATGTCCATAAGCAAAATGGGCACGGATGAAAACCCGAAAGGGCTCCGTGAGTAAAAACAGCAGGACTGCCGGAGAGTGTTCATGAAAACCTGAAAGGGCGTGACCTCGTAAAAAAAAGAATAAAAAAAAGGAATAAAAAAAAACGGTACGTCCATAAGCAAAATGGGCACGGATGAAAACCCGAAAGGGCTCCGTGAGTAAAAACAGCAGGACTACCGGCGAGTGTCTGTGAAAACCTGAAAGGGCGCAACCTCGTTAAAGGACACTTACAGGGTCCTCTCGACCTTATAAGGATAAATCACCCGCGTGAGATCCTTACGACTCACAAGGGAGAAACACACTTGGAGATCCTCACGATTCCTAAGGAGAAAATACACTTGCGAGATCCTCACGACTCGTAAGGGGAACTCTCTTATGCGACCCTCACGGCTCATAAGATTTGAAAGTCTTAAGTTACAGAGACCTAAACCTGTGCTTAAGCAAACCCCTCACAACCTTGGATATTTCCCTACAAGTGGTTCAATACCGACCCTTGTATATAATCCACGGGCGTGAATAAACATTTCCCTAACCAAGTCCCATCCGTGACTGGGGATATGTCCATACGGTGAACAACCCTTATAAGTCCTCTCGACTTATAAGGAAAAAACCCTTTTGTAAGATCCTTACGACTTACAGAGGAACATACACTTAGGAATCCTCACGATTCCTAAGGAGAAAATACACCTACAAGATCCTCACGACTTGTAGGGAGAAATACCTTTGTGAGACCCTTACGGCTCATGAAGTCAAAAGCCTTAGCCGACAGAACCTTAACCCTGTTCGCTAAGCCACCTTTGTTCGACATCGACAGAGGCAAATGATGACTCGCTCCTAGCAATATTCCAGTTGTAGCGATGCTGATGCCTAAACCGGTATCAAATTCCAAGCCCTTTCATGGCAAACGATGATTCGCTCCTGGCAATATTCCAGTTGTAGCGATGCTGATGCTGGGATTGGCACCAGATTCCAAGTTCCACACTCGCAATAAAAATCAGCGAGCTAAAAATGCATACGAAATAGCCGAAATGATGGGGCAACTTGCAATAAAAAGTAGCAAGTAAAAACGTATGCACACAAAATAGCCGAAATGATTGGGCAACTCGCAATAAAAAGAAGCGAGTAAAAGTTAAATAAACAGCCGAAATGATTGGGCACCGCGAAAAATAGCCGAGATGATTGGGCAATCGCGACCTTCGCGATATAAAAGCTGAAATGATAGAGCATCGCGAAAATAAAAAAAAAATATATGAAACTTTCACCCTACAGTTGAGATCACATCGATCCCTGTATACAATCCAAGGGCACAAACAAAGACGGGACCACACCTTCCCAGCAGGCTTCGCCAGAAAGAAAAGCCAAATCTCGACGGTTCACCAACAGCCTAGAGACGACCGTGACATTCGTCTCGATACAATAGACGCAATGCCAGCAAACGAAGCGAAGATCAAATTCCTAGCTTCACGGTTTTGACGGTAACTTATATAAAACCTGAAAGACCACCACCGATTCATTTCAACCCCGAAGAAACCAGTGTCTTCGGCCAAATCCTTCGACTCAGGGAAACCAGTGTCCTTGACGAGAACATCCCGATTCGCGTCGACTCGCAGAGAAACTAGCGTCTTTGCAGGAACACATCGATTCGTTTCAACCCTAGGGAAACCAGTGTCCCTGGCAAACTCCTCAATTCAGGGAAACTAGCGTCCTTGATGAGAGACTCCTGATTCGCGTCGGCTCGCAGAGAAACCAGTGTCTCCGCAGAAATACTCCGATTCGTTTCGACCCCGAAGAAACCAGTGTCTTCGGCAAAATCCTTCGACTCAGGGAAACCAGTGTCCTTGACGAGAACATCCTGATTCGCGTCGACCCGCACAGAAACTAGTGTCTTTGCAGGAATACATCGATTCGTTTCAACCCCAGGGAAACCAGTGTCCCTGGCAAATACCTCAATTCAAGGAAACTAGCGTCCTTGATGAGAGCCTCCTGATTCGCGTTTGCCCGTAGAGAAACCAGTGTCTCCGCAGGAATACTCCGATTCGTTTCAACTTCGAGGAAACTAGCGTCCTCGGCAAAATGCTTCGACTCAGGGAAACCAGTGTCCTTGATGAGAACACCCCGATTCGCGTCGACCCGCAGAGAAACTAGCGTCTTTGCAGGAGCACCTCGACTCGTTTCAACCCCAGGGAAACCAGTGTCCTTGGAAAACTCCTCAACTCAGGGAAACTAGCGTCCTTGATGAGAGCCTCCTGATTCGCGTCGGCCTGCAGAGAAACCAGTGTCTCCGTGAGAACTTCCCGATTCGTCTCAACTTACAAGATAAAGCCTTAGGCAGCAGGGATTAGAAAACTTGTTTCCTAAGCACTGGGATCCAGCAAGTCGATCTAAAACGGTCTCTTGCATACTATCCACGGGTCTCACTCTCCAAAGTCGAATCTCGACGAGGAGGGAAACAACCGCTTACGAGTCCTCTTAACTCGTAAGGGGGAAAATTCTCTTATAAGATCCTTTCGACTTGTAAGAGAAAACACACTTAGGAATCCTCACGATTCTTAAGGAGAAAATACACCTACGCGATCCTCTCGATCCGTAGGGAGAAAAATCTCTATGAGACCCTCACGGCTCATAGAGTCGAAAAGTCTTAGGCAGTAGATCTGAGCCTGCGGCCTAAGCAATTGCTATCTCTTGAAGAAACCAAACTGCTCGCTCTATCATCTGTCAACCATGTTCACTGAGGTAACATGCGGATAATAAAAGAAAGAAGAAAGCGATAGAAAGAACATCTGATTGGTGTTAGATCAAGCATTCGATACACACTCATTCATGCATGTGCAAAAGACTCAGAACGAGGAATAAGACAAGCCGAAATAAAATTTTTCCATTCATATCATTAAAGGGTTCTTACAATAATAAAGAAATAAATAACAACATTATTGAAATGTTTACAATGGTATAACCTCGGACCCAGGACATGGATTGAGGAACTCTAAAGTAACCCTATCTAAGACTTTCCAAGCTTGGCGAACCGTCCTAGTGTGCTTTCTTTCACGAGCACAAGCGTCGGGGTCTCCCCTGATGTCCTCCTCCCTCCAATAAGCAGCGAGTATGGCGGACTGTTAGAAAGCCTGGTGCAGGAGATCGACACGATTGTCTTGCCGTCTCTTCGAGATTAGGTGCATCAGATACACCGAATGCACCTTATCCTCAGCAGCATCCAACGCCCCAAGCGGCACGCCGGAACAGAATAAGGGAAGTGCTTCCCAAATGGCTCCCACGATAAGCTTCAGGAGAGAGGAGCGTCGAGGAAGCAGTTGACCATTATACGCGTCGAAGCGACTCATGATCTCGGCACAATCGGGGTTGGTAAATTCTCGGTTCTGAGAACGGCCGAGTCGGCGGATGTCTCCGTAAGAGATGATTTCATCGAGGTCGTTGTAACACTTTGAATTTCCGTTAGAATATTTTTTCGTGTTAATCAGTATTGGTGCGTGTTATTATATATGTGTATATAGGATTATTAGTTATTTTAGTCGGGTTTACCCTAATTGGAAAATTTTCCTTTGTAGTATACACTTGCACACTGAGCCAATTTTGTGACTTAGGTCTTTTAGTGTATCATGTTAACCATTCTTTTGTTGCATGGTTGATAATTTATCCCCACCATTTTAATCAAGTCATAACCCTTTTTGAATTATCAAAATCCAAATAAACAAATGAGGTATGGTGTTAGGTAAAGAGGATTGACTTTTGACCCCATTTCCCTCTCTTCTCTCTCTCTTCTCCTCACTTCAGAATTCTGCAAAATTTCCAGCAGAAAACCCTAGCTTTTCTTCATCTTCTCCTCTCCTTTTCACTTCCCTTTGATCCCTACACAAAACCCTACACAAATCAATGCATTTTCATCACAAAACCATGGAAAAGTGAGCTTTTTGAGGTGTTTGGAGGCAAATCTGCACACTTGATGCTAGAGCTGGGATTTTTGGTGTTTCTTAAGGTCTCTTGAAGGTATTAACTCATGTTAGCACTCCTTTTCCATAAACTTGTAGTATTCTTTAGCAAAAATCATGTTTTGATGTGCTTTTAGTGATGTTGAAGGGATTTTGTGATGCATATGTTAGATTGGGGTTTTGTTAGCTTGGTTAACTCTATTATGTGCTATTAGAGCTATTTAGGCCAGGTTTTGCTTTCAGTATGCACAAAAATACCCTAAAGTTTCATTTTAGTGCAAAGTGTGTTTTTTAACTAGAACTAGGGATCTGTAGGATCTGCTGCTACCTGAGTTGTTTCAGAATGAAATTGGATTTACTGTAGCATGTTTAGGGGGTATAGAGTGCACACACAAAACCTGAGAGCCCAATTCCCAAGATAGGCCACCGGAATATTCATTCTGGCCGCAATTTGCGGCCAGATAGGTGAGTTGGGGGTTGGGGTTTGGGCCACTGGAGTCTGCTGCTATGTGGAGTATGTTGGTATATATATTTTTATAATATCTGTTCTGTATCAAAATCTGGAGTTGAATACCCTATTTCCCGTATTTTTTAATCTTTCGCGACATGCGTGATACGTGTGTGTGGGTTTGGGGTTTCTGCGTATCGCGACGCGTCGGAGTGACTTCAGGCGCGTAATCACACGTTTTAGCGTATCGCGCACACGCGCTGGGTTTGCGACACGGGTTTCTAGTCGACCTTAAATGTCGTGTTTGTATGGTTTTGAGCTTATGCGTGATATTCTGTGAAATTCTAGGTTCGTAGGCGAGTGCGATGGACGCCGCGAAGAAGGGGAAACAAGTCATCGGCTATACCTAGCAAGAGACTACGGTGAGTAGATTTAACATCTACGGGGATATCGCCCGCATGGCGTTATGCGTCAGGGCTGATAGGACCTTGTAGCAGCATATTACATTTACATACATTGACTGTTCATGGCTACTATTTTGTGCATACCGCATTCCTTGCTACATGTATATAAACTAGAATTGATAGAACACCGCACCATTACTAACGGTTCATGTTGCACGAGCACTATTCTGCATGTTACACACACACCGTTAGTAATTGCCATGACACTCACACTGTAGAATTTCCATGATCATTATGCTGTAGCTCATCTTTTATGTTACTGGACATGATATTCATACTTGATGCATATATCACATTGCATTGACTTGCATATTGGTTTGGATTACATGTGATTTCTGGATTTGGGAACCGTGGATATTTCAAAAGAGAATAGGTAATTATTTAAAAACCCGGTTTCCCTTGATATGATATTTCAGTGCGTCCACCATGTGTTTTCTCGGTGCTAGAGCACGATATATGAGAGAGAGGGCTGACCCGGACTGACGGATGCCCGATAGATATATGAGAGAGAGGACTGACCCGGACTGACGGATGCCCGATATATATGAGAGAGAGGGCTGTCCCGGACTGACGGATGCCCGATATATGAGAGAGAGAGGGCTGACCCGGACTGACGGATGCCCGATATATGAGAGAGGGGGCTGACCCGAACTGACGGATGCCCGATATAGGAAGATTTACGTGTCGATGCTAGACATGAGTATTTATGATATTTGGGTGCCGATGTTGGGCACTCGTGATTCTCAGTGATGTATAGGATTTGAGGGCCGATGGGAGTGCCGGCGTCTGGGTTGTTGGGATTTGGGGTGCATTGATGGACACCGATTACATATTCCACGTTGACATTCCGTGTAGATGTTCTATTTCCCATGCTCAGCATTCATTATTGTATCTCATCCTGTAGTTATATTAACTGATAGAGCACTTGCATGATTATTGCACATACTGCTTATCACGCAGTGATATCATCTGCAGGAATATGATAGAGTAGCGCAGTACGTGCATGCTCGCGATTACCTTTATATGTTATTTCTATTCACGAGTTGGCAACTCACCCCCGTTGTGCCACAATATTTGCAGGTTGCCCCTCGGAGTAGTCGCGGCAGGCTGCTTTCTTACATCTTTTGGCTACAGATACCACTACAGTTGGTGCGTGAGCTGTTTTGCTGTTAGGTGGGTTGTGGTATCTGGTTACTTTTGTTGTACACACTTTTGTATCTAGTATTCTCCATCTACCATATATGTACTTGACTTAGAGACAGTGTGAGGACGATGATGTATATTATTTGTATTCTGGTATCGAGCTCGTTGTGAGCCGACTTTTCTTTTGCAGTTTATTCTATCTGTGATGTTCCCACTTATTGTTCTTGGTCTTCGCTACGGCGTCGTATATTGCTATCTTGGTGATTGTTTACTTAGATTTCTTAACATGTTAGTGAATGCTTCCATTTAAAACTTAAAACACTCTATACTTTTAGCGGTTTGATTTCTGGGTTTTCGGTTCACTTAGTCGCGTTACGCCTGTAGACGTTACGTGGTTAAGTGCCGGTCACGGGCCAAACTTGGGTCGTGACAAAGTTGGTATCAGAGCGTAGGTTTTACCTTTCGGAGTGTTCCTAGGATGACCCTGGTATGATGGAGTAGAGTGGCATAGTGTGCGTATGTTCCGCGGCAAACTCACGACACGGTACTCCGCCAAAGCGACCTTATGACTTATTAATTTGATTTCCTTCATGAGTATGTACATTCTTGCGGTTCGATTTCCGTATCCTTATCGAATCCTACTTTCCTTTCAGCCATTATGCCGCCAAAGACTACGAGGGCGCAGAGAGCGGCCGCGAGGGCCGAGATTCGAGTTGACTCGTTAGAGACGAGGACTGATCCGGGTAGTACACCGGTTGTGCCCGAGCAGGCTGTTCTTGCCGTGACAGATCAGATTGCCATGTTAGGGGCTGGTGTGCAGGAGATGTGCCAGACGGTGGGATCCAGTATGCAGGAGATACGCCAGATGATGGGATCTCTAGTTGAGACACTTCAAGCGCAGCGACCAGAGGTAGTTCCACCCGTTGCAGAGACCGTGGTGGTACCCACAGTACAGGCAGTTGTCCCTACCGCTACAGAGGTCATCCCAGTATCGCTGTCAGAGTTTATGAGGCTGAAGCCTCCGGTCTTCACAGGCACCGATGCGGCCGAGGACCCACAGTCTTTCATTGATAGGATGGCGCGGATATGTCGTTCACTTAGATGCGCAGATGCGGGATGGGTTGAGTTCGCGAGCTTTCTCCTGGAAGGTCTCGCGCAGAAATAGTGTGAATCAGTTGAGAAGGGTAGAGCAGCAGGTCTTCCTCCTATGACCTGGACAGAGTTCGTGGTGCTATTCCTTGCCCGTTTTCTCCCACTGAGCGTCAGAGATGCTAGAGCATGCAGGTTCGAGTCCTTACGCCAGACTCCGGAGATGTCAGTGGCAGAGTATGATGTCCTGTTCACCGAGCTATCAGTGTATGCTCCGTACCTAGTGGCTACTGAGGAGTTGCGAGTCAAGAGATTTGTCCGAGGCTTGCTTACACCACTGTTTCTTGCGATCAGCGCGCAGCATTACGAGACATATGCAGCAGCTGTAGACGCAGCCCTATTAGTCGAGGAGCGCCTTGCTGAGACTTCGGTAGTTCCAGAGCCGAAGAGAGTTCGTACGGATACATCAGCGCAGAGACAGCCTTTTCGGCGCCGTGATAGACGTCTTACAGGTAGCAGAGATTTAGGGTGGGGCCGGTTGTTCAGTTCCTATTCCCAGGAGGGTCAGCGGTCATCGTCGGGATGTTTTCGCTGCGGGAGTTCTTATCATCGTGTACGAGATTGTCCTGAGATACCCCGGAGGGAGGCAGCAGCACCGCACGTCATACTACCACCTTCACCACCCCAGACGGCGTTGCCTATTGTACCTACTATTACTCCGCGTCAGACTCATGCACAGAGAGGTCATGGTCGCGGAGGATTTGTTCATAGAGGACGAGGTGATCGAGGCAGAGGACAGCCAGCGGCCGGCAGGGGACAGTCAGTCGCAGGTGGAGGACATGCGCGAGTTTTTTCTTTGACGCATCAGGACGCGCAGGCGTCCAATGCGGTGGTCTCAGGTATCCTTCCAGTATGTTCCGTTGATGCACACGTGTTATTCGATCCCGGATCCACGCACTCGTACGTATCCACACACTTTATGCCGAGTTTGGGTAGAGAGTCCGGTTTGCTTGATCAGCCGCTTGTTGTGACCACTCCTGTGGGAGAGTCGTTTGTTGCTAGGCACGTGTTCCGATCCTGTACCGTCCGTATTGGCGAGAGAGAGTTGCCGGTCGATTTGATCCTTCTTGAGATGTTGGACTTCGACGTTCTTTTGGGCATGGATTGGTTAGCCATGTGCTATGCTTCTGTTGACTGCCGCGAGAAGACAGTTAGATTTTTTTTTCCCGGCGAGTCGGTTTTTGTTGTGTTGGGGGACCGTGGTGCCACCCCTCATAGTGTGCTTTCTGGCTGGACAGCGTAGACTTCTTGGGCCACGTGATTACGCGAGATGGTATATGTATGGACCCGAGGAAGATAGAGGCCGTTCGGAGTTGGCCCAGACCCACGTCAGTGACGGAGGTCCGCAGCTTTCTAGGGCTGGCAGGCTACTACAGGCGATTCGTGCAGGACTTCTCCCGCATTGCTACACCTTTGACCGGGTTGACCTGGAAGGGAGTTCGTTTCGATTGGATGGAAGAGTGTGAGTACAGTTTCCAGCAGCTACGGGCTCTACTGACTACGACACCAGTGCTATCATTGCCTTCAGGATTAGGCGGATTTGTTGTCTATTGTGATGCTTCACGAGTGGGGCTAGGGTGCGTATTGATGCAGCATGACAGGGTGATCGCGTATGCTTCGCGGCAATTAAAAAAACATGAACAGAATTACCCCACTCATGATTTGGAGATGGCTGCAGTGGTCTTTGCACTTAAGATCTGGCGACATTATCTATATGGAGAGTCGTGCCAGATATTCACTGATCACAAGAGCTTAAAGTATATATTTCAGCAGCGAGACCTGAACCTTAGACAGCGCCGATGGATGGAGTTAGTGAAGGACTACAATTGTGAGATTTTGTATCACCCGGGCAGGGCTAATGTAGTGGCGGATGCTTTGAGCAGGAGGCCCGGGGGTAGTCTATCTTGTTTGAGCGCAGTACAGAGGTAGTCGTCTGCAGATTGGCAGATCTTATGCAACAGCCGGGTACAGTTCGAGTTCATGCCGATCGGAGGACAGATTGCGCATGTTCGTGCATGCCCACAGTTGCTTGACCGTATACATGAGGCACAGCACAGTGATGACCGATGTTCAGAGATCAGGACACAGATGGGACATGGCAGATTTTCCGAGTTCGTGATCGATGATCAGGGGATACTACGATTCAGGACTAGACTGTGCGTACCAGATGCTGAGGGATTGCGGCGCGAGATTCTTGAGGATGCACATCGATCGGTATACAGTGTTCATCCCGGTTCCACCAAGATGTACCATGACATGAGAGGTGTTTACTGGTGGGACGGAATGAAGAGAGACATCGCAGATTTTGTGTCGAGATGCCTGACTTGTCAGCAAGTCAAGGCTGAGCACCAGAGGCCCGCGGGAGAGCTACAGCCATTACCCATTCCGGAGTGGAAATGGGAGCAGATTTCTATGGACTTCATTGTGGGTCTACCCAGGACTAGTCGAGGGTATGACTCCATCTGGGTGATCGTGGATCGTTTGGCGAAAGCGGCTCACTTCCTACCGGTGAAGACGACTTTCGGATTTGCTCAGTATGCCTAGATATACATCGACGAGATCGTATGACTGCACGTAGTTCCGACATGTATCGTGTCCGACAGAGGCACCCAGTTTACCAGCCGGTTATGGCAGAGACTTCAGGAGGCTTTGGGCACTCGCTTGAGTTTCAGCACCGCATTTCATCCGCAGACCGACGGACAGTCAGAGCGGACTATTCAGACTCTCGAGGACATGCTCAGAGCGTGCGTCTTAGACTTTAGAGGTAGCTGGGATCATCATTTACCCGTAGTAGAGTTCTCCTATAACAACAGCTACCAGGAGACCATTCAGATGGCACCGTTTGAGGCTCTTTATGGGAGGAGATGCAGGTCGCTCGCATGTTGGACGGAGCTCAGTGAAAGCAGTATTTTAGGGCCACAGATTGTGGAGGAGACGACCGCGAAGATCCAGTTGATTCGCGATAGGATGAGAGCAGCACAGAGTAGGCAGAGATCTTATGCGGACCGTCGGCGGCGCAGACTTGAGTTTTCTGTTGGTGATCATGTTTTCTTGAGGGTCTCCCCAATGAAAGGTGTGATGAGATTTGGGAAGAAGGGGAAGCTTAGTCCCAGATATGTGGGCCCCTTCGAGATCCTCGATCGTGTTGGTGCAGTTGCGTATCGGTTAGCCCTTCCGTCCAGTTTTCCAGATGTGCACCCCGTATTTCACGTTTCGATGCTCCGCAGATATCTTCATGATCCTTCGCATGCAATTCAGCACCCGACGATCCAGCTTGAGCGCGACCTTTCCTATGCAGAGCAGCCGGTGATGATCTTGGATTGACAAGTGAAGAAATTGAGGTCGAAAGAGATACCGTTCGTCAAGGTACTTTGGCGTGGTCAGAGCAGCGAGGAGGTCACTTGGGAGACCGAGAGCGAGTTGATGAAGAGGTATCCACACCTTTTTGAAGGTACGTGTAATTAGATTTTGAAATTCGGGGGACCGAATTTCTTTAAAGGGGGTAGATTGTAACACTTTGAATTTTCGTTAGAATGTTTTTTCGTGTTAATTAGTATTGGTGCATGTTATTATATATGTGTACATAGGATTATTAGTTATTTTAGTCGGGTTTACCCTAATTGGAAAATTTTCCTTTGTAGTGTACACTTGCACACTTAGCCAATTTTGTGACTTAGGTTTTTTAGTGTATCATGTTAACCATTCTTTTGTTGCATGGTTGATAATTTATCCCCACCATTTTAATCAAGTCATAACCCTTTTTGAATTATCAAAATCCAAATAAACAAATGAGGCATGGTGTTAGGTAAAGAGGATTGACTTTTGACCCCATTTCCCTCTCTTCTCTCTCTCTTCTCCTCACTTAAGAATTCTGCAAAATTTCTAGCAGAAAACCCTAGATTTTCTTCATCTTCTCCTCTCCTTTTCACTTCTCTTTGATCCCTACACAAAACCCTACACAAATCAACGCATTTTCATCACAAAACCATGGAAAAGTGAGCTTTTTGAGGTGTTTGGAGGCAAATCTGCACACTTGATGCTAGAGCTGGGATTTTTGGTGTTTCATAAGGTCTCTTGAAGGTACTAACTCATGTTAGCACTCCTTTTCCATAAACTTGTAGTATTCTTTAGCAAAAATCATGTTTTGATGTGCTTTTAGTGATGTTGAAGGGATTTTGTGATGCATATGTTAGATTGGGGTTTTGTTAGCTTGGTTAACTCTATTATGTGCTATTAGAGCTATTTAGGCCACGTTTTGCTTTCAGTATGCACAAAAATACCCTAAAGTTTCATTTTAGTGCAAAGTGTGGTTTTTAACTAGAAATAGGGATCTGTAGGATCTGCTGCTACCCGAGTTATTTAAGAATGAAATTGGATTTACTGTAGCATGTATAGGGGGTATAGAGTGCACACACAAAACCTGGGAGCCCAATTCCCAAGACAGGCCGGCGGAATATTCATTCTGGCCGCAATTTGCGGCCAGATGGGTGAGTTGGGGGTTGGGGTTTGGGCCACTGGAGTCTGCTGCTATGTGGAGTATGTCGGTATATATATTTTTATAATATCTGTTCTGTATCAAAATCTGGAGTTGAATACCCTACTTCCTGTATTTTTTAATCTTTCGCGACACGCGTGATAGGTGTGTGTGGGTTTGGGGTTTCTGCGTATCGCGACGCGTCGGAGTGACTTCAGGCGCGTAATCATACGTTTTAGCGTATCGCGCACACGCACGCTGGGTTTGCGACACGGGTTTCTAGTTGACCTTAAATGTCGTGTTTGTATGGTTTTGAGCTTATGCGTGATATTCTGTGAAATTCTAGGTTCACAGGTGAGTGCGACGGACGCCGTGAAGAAGGGGAAACAAGTCATCGACAACACCTAGCAAGAGACTATGGTGAGTAGATTTAACATCTACGGGGATATCGCCCGCATGGCGTTATGCGTCAGGGCTGATAGGACCTTGTAGCAGCATATTACATTTACATACATTGACTGTTCATGGCTACTATTTTGTGCATACCACATTCCCTGCTACATGTATATAAACTAGAATTGATAGAACACCGTACCATTACTAACGGTTCATGTTGCACGAGCACTATTCTGCATGTTACACACACACCGTTAGTAATTGCCATGCCACTCACACTGTAGAATTTCCATGATCATTATGCTGTAGCTCATCTTTTATGTTACTGGACATGATATTCATACTTGATGCATATATCACATTGCATTGACTTGCATATTGGTTTGGATTACATGTGATTTCTGGATTTGGGAACCGTGGATATTTCAAAAGAGAATAGATAATTATTTAAAAACCCGGTTTCCCTTGATATGATATTTCAGTGCGTCCACCATGTGTTTTCTCGGTGCTAGAGCACGATATATGAGAGAGAGGGCTGACCCAGACTGACGGATGCCCGATAGATATATGAGAGAGAGGGCTGACCCGGACTGACGGATGCCCGATATATATGAGAGAGAGGGCTGACCCGGACTGACAGATGCCCAATATATGAGAGAGAGAGGGCTGACCCGGACTGACGGATGCCCGATATATGAGAGAGGGGGCTGACCCGGACTGACGGATGCCCGATATAGGATGATTTGCGTGTCGATGCTAGACACGAGTATTTATGATATTTGGGTGCCGATGTTGGGCACTCATGATTCTCAGTGATGTACAGGATTTGAGGGCCGATGGGAGTGCCGGCGTCTGGGTTGTTGGGATTTGGGGTGCATTGATGGACACCGATTACATATTCCACGTTGACATTCCGTGTAGATGTTCTATTTCCCATGCTCAGCATTCATTATTGTATCTCATCCTGTAGTTATATTAACTGATAGAGCACTTGCATGATTATTGCACATACTGCTTATCACGCAGTGATATCATCTGCTGGCATATGATAGAGTAGAGCAGTACGTGCATGCTCGCGATTACCTTTAAATGTTATTTCTATTCATGAGTTGGCAACTCATCCCCGTTGTGCCACAATATTTGCAGGTTGCCCCTCGGAGTAGTCGCGGCAGGCTGCTTTCTTACATCTTTTGGCTACAGATACCACTACAGTTGGTGCGTGAGCTGTTTTGCTGTTAGGTGGGTTGTGGTATCTGGTTACTTTTGTTGTACACACTTTTGTATCTAGTATTCTCCATCTACCGTATATGTACTTGACTTAGAGACAGTGTGAGGACGATGATGTATATTATTTATATTCTGGTGTCGAGCTCGTTGTGAGCCGACTTTTCTTTTGCAGTTTATTCTATCTGTGATGTTCCCACTTATTGTTCTTGGTCTTCGCTACGGCGTCGTATATTGCTATCTTGGTGATTGTTTACTTAGATTTCTTAACATGTTAGTGAATGCTTCCATTTAAAACTTAAAATACTCTATACTTTTAGCGGTTTGATTTCTTGGTTTTCGGTTCATTTAGTCGCGTTACGCCTGTAGACGTTACGTGGTTAAGTGCTGGTCACGGGCCAAACTTGGGTCGTGACAGTCGTACATGTGGGCGTCCATTGCTCCTGTAAAAGAAGATTAACAGAATTAGCAGATAGACTGATTAAGCGAATTCTTATTGAAAACAGGCACATGGAGTTAAACTCCTCGAGAGCAATGCTCTGCGAACAGGAGTGACACCTATCAAATTCAGTGATGAGGAGAATTTGAAGAAAATCTCCTAAGAACATTGAGAGCTTTGCTCTGAGAAGATAATAATAATAATAATAATAATATAAAATGCCATCTTTAACTTCCAAGATCCACGAAGAACCCTTAAGAGTTCTTCTATACGATTTGGAAGGAGCAAAGCTCCATTAACGAGTTAAGAAAATACAAGGAAAATCTTTTAGAGAGCAGAGATCCATTAATGGAACCTTAATAGGATTCCTTTTAGTTCTCTTTAGATCCTTTTAGACCTATAGAGCAAAGCTCTGCTAAGTGAAACCCTAAATGGGTTTCCTTTAGATCGGGGATCTATTGAGAGCAAGGCTCTTAAAATTAATTTAATTTAATCCAAATTAATTTTTACCTAAAATTTTCTAGAGTTTTAACTCTTAAAAGTGCTTGAACAAAAAGGGCAGGGCTCTGGACAATATGCTTACGAAGGGATGAAAATCATTTTTGGGGCCAAAGGCCCTATTTATAGGCATCAAATGCCCTTTCGGTTTCCAAAAGTTGCCGCAACGATTGGAATTCTGCCACCGCTGCGCTCACATTTGGGGAGACGTAAGTGCAACGGTGGGGGGGGCATTTGTTTACCTCAATCAGAGCAAAACTCTGTTCAAATTCCAAGGCGGGAAAAGAAGCAACGCTTCTGATTCCTCCAATCAGAGCAAAGCTCTACTTCGAAAATTTAAATTTTAATAAATGAAGCAACGCTTCAGATCCCCTGCGCTGCACGCAGAGCGCCACGTGTCAAAATCAGGCACGCCAGCGCAGGGAGCGTAACGCCCAAGGCAGCGCGCCTAATCAGAGCAAGGCTCTATTAAAGGAAGCAACGCTTCAGTTGCGCAAGTACTGCGCTGCGCGACACGTGTCAGCGCAGTTGCGCAAGCGCAGTTGCTTTACACTGTGCGCTGCGCGACACGTGTCAAGCGCAGTTGCGCTAGCGCAAGTGCGCTGCGCTGTGCGCTGCGTGACACGTGTCAAACGCTGGGGCATTTACGCCAAACAGAATTAAATTTCAGTAAGATCTTTCTGTTCTTGTTAAAACAAGAAGATTGTCTTCTGTAAAACAGAAACCCTTGGATCAAACATCCAACGGTGGGGAAAATTCCCCAAATCACTCAGAGAATGATCTCTTTAACAAATTTAACAAATTAATGGGCACTATATAAAGGCCCCTAGACCCCAATTCAAAAGAGACAGAAGAAGACAGATCATCAAGAACTTAAAACAAAAACAGAGAGAGCTCTGAAGAATTTTAAGAAGAACTCAAGAAAAGAAAAGAAAAAGGTAAAAACCTTTATAAAAGAGAAGAATTTCTTCTGAAGAGATCATGGATCTAAGAACAAGATCAATGATCTTCAATAAAAAACAAATAAATAAATAATAACAGTGCCTTGCACTTTTTTATGAACCATTGGTTCTGGAATCTTAAAGATTCTTTTCTTGAATCCAAAATTGGATCAAGTTATTGAAACAGTGCCTTGCACTTGCAAAAACTGCACTGTTGCGCTCCTGGGTTGGCGCAAGCCACCAGAGAGCGCCACGTGTCAGCCCCAGAACAAACTGCGCCTTGCGCTTTAAAAACAGAGCACTGCTCTCTTAAGTTAGCGCAATTCACCAGGGCGCGCCACGTGTCACAGCGCAACAGCGCAGCGCACTGGCACGACGCACTGCGCTTGCGTGCACCTCCACAAGCGCTTGCGCTCATTAATTGGCGCAAAGCACCTGACAGGCCACTGTCAATTTGATTAATGCACTGCATTATTTACAGAAGGGCCAAGCCCAATTAAAAAAGGCCTAACAGGCCAAATTAAATGCAATGCATTATTTTAAAGAAGGGCAGAGCCCAAACAGATGCTCTGCATCATTTAAAAGGGACAGAACCCAGATCAAAAGGCCTAGTAGGCAAAAGAAAATGCAGTGCATTATTAAACAGGGGCAAAGCCCTAGCACAGGCCTAACAGGCCAAACGCAAAAATAAACGTTGAATATTCTCAACTGGACTTAGCCCAATCATGGCCGTAAGTCCTCAAATTAAATTGACTGTGCAAGACTGCTCTCTTAAATCAATTTACATCCGGTTCAAGGGTACATCTCTGAACTCCTCTGACACCTATCGTTGTAATCCTTCAACGACGTCAGAGAGGTGACGGGTCCTGACAACCACACATCAACATGGACTGCGGGGTCCTTAAACTCGTGGATTAATGCGTCCTTAAACACAACCATATGGACTGTGGGGTCCTTAAACCCATGGAATTATGCGTCCTTAAACTACCTATGGACCACCATGTCCCTAAACTGGAAACGGACTACCATGTCCCTAAACTGGCGATGGACCGCAATGTCCTTAAACTACCTACGGACCACTATGTCCATAAACTGGAACAACAGAGCCTCCAAACGCTCTTTTGTCGGATCTAAACGATCCCGTTTAAGTTGATCTTAGCCTCAAACATGGCTAATGCATCCTTAAACATCCAATCGGACCCCATATTCCTTAATCAACTTTGGTTCAAGGGTACATCTCCGAACTCCTCTGATTTCTGTTGTTGTAATCCCTCAACGTCGTCAGAGAGGAGACGGGTCCCGATGGCCACATACATTAAACGGACCACTACGTCCCTAAACTGGAACATTAGAGCCCCTAAATGCTCTTTTCGTTAAGTTGATCTTAGTCTCAAATCAGACTAACGTATCCTTGACGAACGTTTAAGTTGAGCTTAGCCTCAATATGGCTAACGTATCTTTAAACTAAAAACCAAACCCAAATCTAAGTAACTACGGAGTTGGACTAATCCACGTCCTACGGGCGACGGCATAACTTAGTCTCCTTATACAATCCACGGGCAACCACAAACAAAACAAACACACACGACATGAAGTGAAATTTCTGGAGAAGGAGAAAGTTGTTACCGCGATGCGGTAGCGTAATTAACTGCAGGGGCTTGCGCCTGCAGGGAAGAGTATCCCCACAATCAAAAACCTCTTAAGCGAGGGGGAATCCAACGAAGTCTGCTACATCGTCCGCATCCGTCTAAACCTCCGATACACGGTGCCATAAATCAACTTGGCATCTTTGGAGAGGTGGACGGATAAAACCAAATAGCATCTGTCCCGAACCTCAGGCAAGACGTCCATGTCTTGGCCGCCGTTCGGAGGGGAACAACACAGATTTGGTGGGAACCATATTCAATAGGTCTGCAGCTATTTCAAGCGCATATCCCCAAAAAGAAATAGGCAACTCAGCAGTACTCATCATAGAGCGCACCATATCTAATTGGGTGCGATTTCTCCGCTCCGATACACCGTTGTGTTGTGATGTATACGGAGGATTAAGCTGAGAGAGAATCCCATCTCTTTTAAATAGTCTCGGAATTCCCCGCTCAAGTATTCTTCTCCCCGATCAGATCGTAGGACTTTAATACTTTTTGCCCGTCTAGTTTTCAACTTCGCACTTATATTCCTTGAATTTCTCGAAAGCTTCAGACTTGTGTTTCATCAAGAACACATGTCCGAACCTTGAGAGATTATCGGTGAATGTAATAAAGTATGAAAAACCATTCCTGGCATGTGTAGACATAGGACCGCATACATCACTATGTATCAGTCCCAAGAGTTCAGTAGCTCTTTCTTTGTGTCCAGTAAACGGAGTTTTGGTAATTTTTCCTTTGAGACATGACTGGCAAGTTTCATAAGAAGAAAATTTGAACGTATTCAAATATCCATCTTTATGCAACTTCGCAAGTCTTGTCGCATTGATATGACCTAGTCTACAGTGCCATAAGAAGGCTTTGTTCATTTCTGAACTTTTCCTCTTGTTTTTGTTCTGTATGTTAAAAACTGTACTTTGATTAAGAACGTATATACCGTTACATAACATACCAAAACCAATCAACACTTGATTTTGGAAAATGTTCATAACATTATCTTCTAATGTGAGATTATATCCTTCTTTAGTTAGCAAAGAAACCGATATAATGTTGCACATCATCTTTGGTACGTAGTAACAGTCGTTCAGAACCAATGTATTACCAGTTGGTAAGACAAGGTGATAATCGCCAACTGCCTTGGCTGCAACAATTGCACCATTCTCTACTGTTAGGGATTTATCACCCTTTCCCAGTTCTCTATCTCTCTTTAGCCCATGTAACAAATTACATACGTGGGATCCTGTTCCGGTATGCAATACCCAGGATGTAGAACAAACTGAGAAATAGTTCTCGGTAACGAACACACCCGAATATGATGAATCAACATGCTGTTTCTTCGCATGGGTGGCATAGGAATCCTAATACTCCCTTATCCCTTGCTCAGACTTATGACAGTCATAAGATAGAGCGGGACCAACGTTCCCTAGTCCTGTATAAAAGAGGGGTTCGGTCAATACATCCATTTTATTATCTTGATTAAGGCATGACATTGGTTGCTGCCTGGAGAGAGAGAGAGAGAAGGAAACGCGTTAGCGTGCGCTCTTTGCAAGATTAGATTGGTTATTATCTTATCTAATCAGGATGGTTCCCACTGTTTTTATCAAATATTCCTACAGGTTCGCCAATGTTGTGGACTCTAGACAGCTCTCAAGAGCTCCAGATCGTGGTTGCAAGCCGATCCTCCTACGCCGAAGATAATCCACCTGAGAGAACTAAGTCAAAACTCTAGCTTCATACCAAAATAACCTAGTGAAGCAACTAAGATTCACAACTTGCTAAGAAGTGAACCTTAGGGATATAGGAATGTTATCATGTATTTATCTATATCTTTTCATCCTAACACAAGAGAGCAACGAAGAATGAAGAGGAGCTAATGAGGAGAGAGTAAAAACAATGTGAGAATGAGAGTATTCTACAGAAAATGAAGCATAACTACCTTGTTTTGATAAAAGGAATTTCCAACTAAAAATGGTAGCCATACTTCAATAGTGTTTGCAAATGAATAAATATTTCATTTGCTAATTTCCTCCACCATACTCAATGCCATCTCACCCTTCCACCTCATTTCCTAATTTCCACAAATGGAAATTCAACACAAATGAGGTGTCTACCTTCTAAAATGTATTTTTGTATGAATACAAAAATACGTCCCCGCAAATACATGCCTGTATTCATATCATACCTAAAAGATAACAAAATACAATGAACATAATACTAGAATATACATATCAAAATATATATATCTAAATCATTAAATCGGTACTTGATTTAATAATCCAGCTTGATCCTAAACTGGCTTGTATTATCATCCATCCGATTAAAATTCGTGTAGCTAGTACACTTATTTAATCGGAACCCTGCACGTATCAATATACTACCACTACATCATTTCGCCTGAACCAGGAAAACCCTTTGTATAGGACTCTAAAGACTCGACAATATGCTGGCAGTGGGTTTAACCACAAGCACGTCAGCGACACTAGCTATACATAATGGCTACCCAGGTATTAAATGAAAGGAAGGCCGGCGAGCAAACTCATCCGTACTCGTACTGAGCCTGTCTGTGACAATCTCTGTACAGTTTGGTCTATTCGTCTAAGAGTATCGCATATCGGGTCTAGGGGGTGGAAAAAGTCAGACCCCTAATAATGCGATATGTCATGTTGGTGTAAAGACAATAACCCACTGAGAAACTACTTGTCTAAATCAGTAATTCTCGACTATCTTGGCCAAGGATTTCTGGTGATGGACACCCGTGCACTACGCGACATCAACCCCAAATACCGGGAGAGACGAATCCCCGACGATCTGCTCACTGTATTTATGTGGCTCGGGACTGTACCCAACTAAAACCTATTTGCATGACTCTTTTGAGCCATGGTAGGGTAGTAATCAAAGCATAGTGGGAACTCACATAAATGGCAATCTCAAGTCGACAGACTAACCTGTACTCATGTCACCTGAGAACTGCTATCTGACAATAGGTATAATACCATCTACCATGTTCCCGACGAGTCTGTCCAGTGTAACTCATAACCTAATAAGCACCTGCATACTATCATTAATGACTAACCGACACCAATGGCTGTGAGACCGGCCATCGCCCCTCGTCGGGGTCAAGAAACGTATACACTAGTCTACTCTGGAATATCAATGCCCAGTCTCATTATTCCTACAACTAGGGACATTAAAGATTTGCTTATAGACTACACAGTTCTCACAAGTGTGATCACCATAATAACCCTGGTAGTCAAGCAAGAATCCTATGGGCTCTATCAACATGTAATAGTGATATGTAATACTATATAATACATATACATGATGATAAAGATGAACCAGATAGCATATTATCATCTCGAGTAAGACCGTTCTACCCGTATAACTCCTCCCTCAATTATCATAATCACCTGCCTGCGATTCAATAATTGACTTGAGGTCACTATAGCCAACAATCTCCCACTTGCACTTAAGGCTAATTATTGCGGTGTCGCATACTCACAGCCCGTGTGCTACCGAACACCTAACTTCTCTACTAATCAGTTTCGCAAATCATATTTCCGAAACATTCACGTTCAAGAAATAGCCTCAGTGAGTGGATCCGCTCCAATGTTTCTATCTTTATCTCTCTATATCTCAATTTCGCGGAGAACGGTTATCTCCTAAAATGAGCGATACTTACGTTAGAATTTGTCTAGATAGATGATGGGACCATGTTCATAAATGAACATCCAAATCCAAAAAACCAATTAGGTTGTATCCAACTGCTGATGTAATCAGCACCCAGCGCCATGACCACCTAAGTATCCTGCTTGAAAACCTATCCAACACACTGCACCTCGAAAGAGGGAAAACTATTAACTCTGATAGCCACTCTGTCATTCAGGTCACTTTGAAAGTCTGAAATGATAATCGCCTCCTATAGTAGGCTGCTGTTACCATATACCAAGAACATTCTCTTATATTCATAACTGCTTCCTAATATTTCTTGAGGATTGTACTAATATATGCTTATTGCAGCTAGTGCAAAAGCAATATCTGGTATGGTACTTGACATCTCATGATTGACTCAATTGCCTAAACAAGTGATATGCCAATCATGCAAATCCTTCTCCCCATCAGACTAGAAGACATCTTTTTGGAGAAGGTGACTCCATCACCTGCGGGTACACCACCACGCCAGGAATCGTCCATTCTAAAACACTTTAGAATAGTGTCAAAGTACCCAAATTGGGACACTTTCTAAATCTAGATCTAAAACCATAGATCTAGTCACCAGAATCCTTGATATTTTTTCCAGATCCCCTATATGGAGAAACACATGTGATAATCACAGTAAAACCAATTGTAGTATAGGAACATTACTTCCTATTGGAAGTACGTCATCCAAATACCAAGACATCCCTCCCTACTACCTTCTTACCAGGTCCATCTGTTGTTCTGATGAGATAAAACTCTATGACTGTCACATCAAGAATAAATGATATATCTCCGCTATTCTTTCTTTAGTCTATAAATAGACATAAGCCACTGGCCCACTACGCTTCCTCTGCTCCCATTGACTACAACAACCCTCTGGCAGAGTCATATACACGTGCACTTCTATAGATAATTTAAAACGACGTTATAGTCATCTACCTGCCAGATCTCATAGTCTAGGACAGCAGTAGTGGCAAGCTTGGGAATCAAAACCTCCCTGTCGCCGTATTTGAAGAGACCGAAGTACCTCTCGGGTGACTGAGGATACCCACCAAATCTGCGGAGTGGCTAATAGATAGTCGAATCCAATTGAATTTTTAGGTTCTACTAAATATTCAGTAACCTTTTGTTGTTGTGGAATCACTTCCAGTTCTACCTTACTCCCACTAATGTTTTCTGAAAAGAATTCATTTCACTAAAGAGGTGGCGAGTCAATATAACTATTGATCCCCAAATGGTAGAATATTAACCTTCGCCAAAGCCCGGGATAACTCACAAACTGCCATTACTGAAACGTGTCTTGAGTTTATCTGGATTCTGATTTTAAGAATAAGCCGGATAACTCCTTATACCTTAACATCGTTAAGATATGAATTCATTATATATCTAATATAGAAAACAAAGGCAGTAATTTAATTGGAACCAGATTCAAAAATCATACAGTTGTTTCCTGTGCATACCGACTAAATGGAAGAAAGACATTCAGCATTATTCATCAAGGAACGCACCTACAGATGAGTAACCTGAGAGAAAAGCAAGTTTTCAAATATATTACTTTCGACGGAATACCCAGTATAAGTATCAATATTTTCGATCATCTCGAAGAATCCTGATACTTGCAACGTATGGTTCTCTACTTTATTCTTATTTCTATAAGTTCTCAAAATTTTGGATCTTGTATTTCAACAAAATGCGTGTCTAAAACCAGAGAAGTCACAAGTAAACGGAATATAGTATGAGTACCAACCCCTTGTCCTAATGGATATCGGACAGCATACAATACTTTTTATAAGTCCTCTAAGTTTAATAACTCAAATCTTGTGCGTCGTAAATTAAAAACTGTATTATGGTTAAGAAGAATTACACTGTTATTAAATGCACCTTACCTAATCATCAAATGATATAGGTAAATATCATAAACATAATTTCAAAATGTTTCATCTTTATAAAATAAACGTACAATATATCAGTTTGAAACTGGTGCATAACAACGGATATTCAAAATCAAATATTTGCTGTTAGGCAAAACTTAGGTGATTTTCTCAAATATCACCAATTACAAAGAATTATATATTGAGGATCTAATCACCTAATTCCCAATATCCTACTCCCACTCAACATCTATAACACCATACAGATATGAGAATCATGTCCGGTAAATACATATCCTGGAGTCAGAATTTAATTGGGAAAACAGTTTTCAATTAACACCGCATAGTAAAACTGAAATATGAAAATGTTTTGAGGGGGTGGCCATGTATTCCTAGTAATGCCACTTCCACTAACCAGATTTATGACAACAGTATCAATTTTCTTTGCCCCCACTTCAATCCTTTTATATGTCTCTACATCTTACCTTCTGTACACCATAATTAGGCAAATTGGTTTTCTTCTTTCCTTACCTTTCGACACCTGCCTAAGGTTTGGATGAAGACTATCCAATAAGTGTAATAGGCGTACTCTCCTATTAATAAGAGCCTTCGTAACCTGAGAGAAGGTAAAGAGAAAATACAATCGAATAATCCTATTCAATTTCCCTAGAACTGGAATCCATTCTCGAACTGAAAAAATTTCTTTGAGTTCATATGTAACTATACGATGGCATACCCAAGCAATATGGATCTTCATAGTGATATGGAGTGTTCTGGAGAAATGCAAAGAGAAGTAAGAGTAGCGGGGATATATGCGACTTTGTCGTGAATCATGACAATCCAAAAACTAAAGTGTGTAAGAAGATTCGGTTAACTTGGTTCATGAGTTTTAGTTTAAGGTAAGTCATGATCGCAAACCAGAGAGAGAAAAGAAACACTTGGCGTGCACTCTATCAAGATTAGATTGGTCAATCATTTTAACTAATCAGGATGGCTCCCACTGTTTCCTCGAATTCTCCTTCAAACCCTAAAAGGAGAACTAGTCGGGATCATGTACACCTTATAAGTTTGCCAACCGTTCAGCTAGGCCAATGTTGGTACTTCGAGCGAGGTCCCCCGTGCTTTCTTACGGACCAAATTAAGTAACCCCGTTTCCGCAGAGGTGTAATCTCGTTAACACTTTCTAGACACCTGATAGGTTAGCTAAATATGAAGTGAAAATCTCCCGAGGAGTAATATCTACGCATCAGTAGGAATCGGGATCCAACTATCATTATGATAATTTTGATGGAAGCCGGCCAAAATTACCATACTCCAGAAGGTATGCGTTAACTTGGCAAGTTTCCGATATATTTAAAACTCCTGATTGATCGTTTCTTTGTGTGTCTTGTTTAGAAAATGTATAGAAATCACAATCAAAGAAAATTTATACCGCAATCAATTAACGGTGTTCGGTTGTAGCGCGTCAATGAATACAGATCATCCATCGAGAAAGTGTGATTCGTTCAAATTTGAATTAGATGAATTGAAAATTAAAGAAAAGAGAAAAAAAGACAATTCAATTCAAGATTATAAATGTGAATTTCAAGAATTATCTAGATCGAAATCTAATATCAAGAAAACATTAAAATCAAGAATCAAGAATTGATGATATCCAATCGAATTAGGTTTCTAGATTTGAAGTGAGACTCGTAGGAATCGATCGAATCTATAGACGTGATGAAAACTAGTGATTACGTTTTCTTATCCATTAATGATTTGTTGCTAGATCGATGACGATTAATCGAGATTTAAGGATCTTTCGAAGAAACTAGGGTTTCTTCATTTCATCCTTTGTCCTTTCGATGAATCTCATTCAAAAAGCTAGCCTCTAGTAAATTGAATCACCAATCGTCGATCTCTAATTACGAGCGAAAACATTCAAGAAAGCGTTTCGCTCGAAACTAGATTGTCGATGATTCAATCTACAAGTGTTTACAAAACTTATAGGAATTAAGAATCGTTTCAAGAATTGTAAACATCATCATCTATTGATTCTCTCGACTCCTCCACGAGCGGAGTTTTACTCAAGCATCATATCAAAGAACACAATCAAGAATCGAGATCTAATCATAATGCTCAAATATAGAAGTAAGCAAGATAAAGAAATTTCACCTTTTATTTATCAACAATTTTGTTACAATTCTCTCAAGATCTACAAGAGGAAAGAACTCGATCGTCGATTTTGGCTTCGCTCGTCTCCGTGAGTCGTGGATCGTCTCGAGGATCACTTGCTCCGTTGAAGATCGGCGTCGCTTATAAAAGGTTGAAGGTTTCTTGCTTCAATTGTACTCAAAGATCTTGAATTTGGCTTTGGTGATTGGATTAGGGTTAGGGTTTGAACAAGTTGTGTCACGCAACTTGGGGGTGGAAATTGATCAACAATCAACAACCTTGAGAATGAGGCCTTAGGGTCCCTTTTATAGCCTCAGGATTGGGATTAGGTTCCTTTAGAAGCTAGGTTTAGTTTAGCTTCCCTTGTAAGCTTGGTAGTTAGGTAGAAGGTTCTAGAGATAGTTAGTTAGGGTTAGCTTCCTTCATAAGCTTGGAGGTTAGGGAGAAGCTTCTAGGCTCTAGGTAGTTATTTGGCTTGCTTAAGAAGCTTGGAAATGTTTAGCTTGCACACAAAGCCTTGCTGTTCGGACAGGACCTTCTGGAGATCTCTGGAATTTGCATTGGCTTAAATGAGTGTGGGCCCTGAAATAAGAATTCTTAAGTGAAGCAATGCTGATGTCATGCTGACGTGGCCGCGGATCCGCGGCGTTTTGGAGGCTTCTGTGCCTAAAAACTCCTGGTAACTCTTGTGCTGACTTCATGGTATTTTTATGACATCTAGAATCTTATAATTCCCTCTAGTTCACTACCAGATCTCAAGTCTTGGACTTGGCGTATTTTTTATCAGCACTTTTTACAGTTTCGGCTCTTTTCCTGGAATTTCCTACACAGATTCTCGAGACAAGTGTTGCATTATACAAAGATTATGCGATGCAATGATAAACACTCAGTTTCCCTCAAAATGTCGGTTTTAAAGTATAACACAAGTAATTTGATATTTTACGGATGTTTTGCTAATATGTGCTATACTCAACCTGAATACCTTTAGATGAGTGCAATTGGTAGGGAAATTGACGTGTTAAAAATGCATTATTTTCGACTGATCAAATTCCCCCAAACTTATTTTTGGTCGTATCGATCAAATTGTTTTATTAAAAAGAGAAGGAGAAAATATATGAAAAAGAAAAACTAACTAGCATACTTTCGTAGGCAACACGATTGCACTGAGCATGTGCAACAAGCCTTTAAACCTCTAGGTGTTCCTAGTAGGAGGAGTGTTATCTCCTGAGGGTTTTCAGCGGATTGCACCCACAAAATCCAATAATAAAAGGAAGACCGTGAAAATTACATTTAAAGATAAGAATTGTAAAAGAAAGACTTTGAAAATTAGGGTTTCCAACTATGCTAGCTTTTCGGTTGACATGAGCCCTATCTTAATAGTCATGAAAAGATGTTAGAAATCACATCATCCCTCAATAAAACATCGTCTTTATTCTTCATTCCTATCTTTCTTCCAAACATCGATCATATAACCCTACGTGTGTGTAAAGAACATCCCTACACTCAGAGAATTCAATTCAAGCTATCATACTCTTGTCCATCTGCCTCAGTACTTTTTAATTTGATGAATATTTAGATGAATTTGCTCACACACTTTCATGCGACCGTTAATACTTCTTTAGGTACTAACCGACCGATTACTCATGTGCTTGCTTATACGGTGTATTGGTATTTTTTCTCGTCTTGCACCACCTAAGGCTTAGCAGTGACTCCCAGACCAGTTGGTCTAAGGCACTAGGTGAAGAGGCACCTTCACTATATTTTTTTATTGCTGCCTTGGTGATAACAAAACCAGTGTTCATTTTTCTTCACCATTTTTTTTATTTCTTCATTTTTTTATTTTCTTCATACTTTGGCTTTTAGACAAGAGCATTTCAAGGTATCCTCTACTATCCCGAGCTTCAAGACGTGTGTAAGTGCGAATAGTAGGGTATCAACGTTCAAAATGTTTGGCTTCCAGAATAGGAACTATTTTTCAGACTTATTTTTATTCTCAGATTAGTGACTTCTTTCATCTTACTAACCCTTGGGGCAACGGCTCATAACTACTTATTACTAGTTCGTTTAAGAAAACTTCTAATTTTCTTGGTTTTCTTAAATTTTTCTAATCTTTTGGATGTAATTTTTCACTATCTAATCTTTTATTATCTTATTTATGTACAAAAATATATTTATTATTTATTTATTTATTTATTTATTTTTGAAAATTTTAAATTTTTATAGGTTTTAAATGTTTTGTGCTTATGCAAAGTGATATGCAAATGATGCGAAAATAAGCACAAACCTCCCCCAAACTTGTTTTCAACAGTGTCCTTACTGTTGCTATCCGCTAAATTTACAAAAACCTGTAAGCCTGGGAGGAAATTTATTAATGGGGGCAATAAATATGATCGTGAAAATTCTCCCCGAAACTTATTCTTTTCACTCACCTCCATTCAAAAGATGATACAGTAATTTACAGGATATGGAGGTGAGACGGAGGAATTTTAATCATGATAAGATGGCTCCTGTAAGAACAGGAGCTCCTCCGTGGGGTCAGTGGAAAAATACGGCTTTAATCTATGTCCATTAACTTTGAAAAATGTACCGTTTTTAACATTTTCTACCTCAACTGCCCCGTGCGGGTATACAGACCGCACAATAAAAGGTCCTTTCCACCGAGATCGTAGCTTACCCGCGTGAAGGTGTAGTCGTGAATCATAAAGAAGGACTTGTTGACCAGGTGTAAAAGTTTTCCTCAAAATGTTTTTATCGTGAAATACCTTAGTCCGGTTCTTTACAATTACAGCGTTATTATAAGCTTCATCGCGGAGTTCGCTTAGCTCATTTAATTGCAGCTTCCGAAAGTTGCAGGCTTGATTTAAGTCAAAATTGATTTCTCTGATGGCCCACATTGCTTTGTGCTCAATCTCGACCGGTAGGTGATAGGCCTTACCAAACACTAACCTATAAGGAGACATACCTAGATCGGTTTTATATGCAGTTCGGAATGCTCAAAGAGCATCCGTCAATTTGGTCGACCAATCTTTTCTATTTTTCGAAACAGTTTTCTCCAGAATTTGTTTGATTTGTCTATTGGAAATCTCAGCCTGCCCGCTTGTTTGGGGATGATAGGGTGTGGAAAGTTTGTGGTTGATTGCGTATTTTCGCATCAAAGTCTCGAAGGACCTGTTGCAGAAATGTGTTCCGTTATCGCTAATAATAGCGCGTGGGTGTCCAAATCGCGAAAAGATGTTTTCTTTTAAGAACTTAATGACAACCTTTTTGTCATTAGTGCGACAGGGAATAGTTTCAACCCACTTTGAGACGTAATCAACCGCAAGCAGTATGTACAGATTCCCAAAGGAGTTGGGAAAAGGACCCATAAAGTCAATGCTCCAAACGTCGAAAATTTCAACCACTAAGATGGGTTGCTGTGGCATCTCATTTCTCCGGGAAATCCTACCCATGTGTTGACATTGTGCACAGGTTTTGCAATGATCAAATGCGTCTTTGAACAAAGTCGGCCAATAAAAACCGCATTGCAAAACCTTCTCCGCCGTCTTTTTAGGACCGAAATGACCCCCACATGTCTGATCATGACTAAAAGATAGAACACTCTTGAATTCTTCATTCGGGACACACCGACGAATGATCTGGTCAGGACAACACTTAAACAGATAGGGTTCATCCCAGTAAAAGTGTTTTACTTGGGATAGA
The DNA here is from genome assembly GCA_030015575.1 of Agapanthus africanus. Taxonomy (NCBI): domain Eukaryota; kingdom Viridiplantae; phylum Streptophyta; class Magnoliopsida; order Asparagales; family Amaryllidaceae; genus Agapanthus; species Agapanthus africanus. Next base: position 180,625,514 of record CM057350.1, on the reverse strand, counting down.
AATCGATATTTGTCCTGTTCTGACCATTCGCTGGGGATAAGTCCTGTGACAAGATAGTTCACAATATCCCTGAACCAAGGTTCATCGGATACGTTCAAGAGTTGTTCGTCCGGAAACGAATCATTGATCGGCAGGGTCACAGGTGAAGAAGAGATGCGCGGCAGATGGTCGGCCACAACGTTTTCACATCCTTTCTTATCTTTAATAATAATATCAGATTCTTGTAATAGAAGGATCCAACGTATTAGCCTACCTTTAGCAGCTTTCTTCGCCAAAAGATGTTTCAAGACGGAGTGGTCAGTGTACACAACAATAGGTGAGCCAATCAAGTAAGGCCTGAATTTTTCTAATGCAAATACAACTGCCAAAAGTTCCTTTTCGGTAGTTGTATAGTTCACTTGAGCATCATTCAGGGTCTTACTTGCATAATAGATCACGTGTGGCATCTTTTCAATGTGCTGTCCTAAGACTGCACCAACTGCAAAATCTGATGCATCACACATAAGCTCAAAAGGGTGGTTCCAATTTGGAGACGATAAAACGGGGGCTGTAGTGAGAGAGTGTTTGAGTGAGTCGAATTCTGCCTCACAATCCGAGTCAAAGTGGAAAGTCGTATCCTTGGCCAAGAGAAGAGTTAAAGGTCTAGCAATTTTGCTAAAATCCTTAATGAATCTCCTGTAAAAGCCTGCATGGCCAAGAAAATATCGGATATCCTTGACGCTTTTGGGATGAGGAAGGTTTTGAATGGCATCAATTTTAGCTCTGTCAACCTCAATGCCTTTTCGTGAAATAACATGTCCAAGCACAATTCCTTCTTGGACCATGAAATGACATTTTTCCCAATTCAAGGTTAAGTTCTTTTCTTTGCAACGAGTAAGAACTGCGTCAAGATTAGATAGGCAGTCAGGAAAAGAATCTTCGAAAATTGAGAAATCGTCCATAAAAATCTCCAAAAAATTCTCGACCATGTCTGAGAATATCCCCATCATACACCGCTGAAATGTAGCGGGAGCATTGCATAACCCAAAGGGCATGCGTCTATAAGCAAAGGTACCAAAAGGACAAGTAAATATGGTTTTATCTTGATCCTTTTTAGCAATAGGGACCTGATTATAGCCAGAGTATTCGTCCATGAAGCAGTAAAACTCTCGTCCAGCTAAGCGTTCTAGCATCTGGTCAATGAAAGGTAGAGGAAAGTGGTCTTTCCTCATTGCGGCATTGAGTTTTCTGTAATCAATACATACACGCCACCCAGTTTGAGTACGTGTTTGAATTAACTCATTTGCCTCATTGGTAATGACTGTGATGCCAGATTTCTTAGGGACGACATGAATTGGACTCACCCATTGGCTAACGGAGATTGGGTAAATGATACCATTGTCAAGGCATTTGACGATTTCTTTCTTCACCGCATCCTTCATGACGGGGTTTAACCGTCTCTGTGGTTCTCGGGTTTGTTTGGCTTCATCCATCAAGTGTATATGATGTTCTACAATCAAGGGACTAATCCCTTTGATGTCAGCCATGGTCCAATCAAACGCCTGCCTATTAGATCTCAATACTGTCAAAAGCGCATTCTTTTGCTCTGATGCTAAAGAAGCGGATATGATCACTGGTAAAGACTCATTCTCACCTAAATATGCATATTTAAGGTGAGAAGGTAAAAGTTTGAGATCTAATGCTGGCGGAGAAACTATAGAAGGTGGGATCATCGAATGATTTTCGGAGTCACAAAGAAACTCGTAGCCTGCGAAAGATACAGACTCGGAAGGTGATGAGTCAAGAGTGTCGGACTCAAGCGTGGAAAATGTGTCCTCACTAAGATGTGCAAGATCAAACATTGATGTGGTAGTGTCGTCGAGATCTTCAAAGCAAAGTTCATCAACTTCGCAACTTTCGGGAGCAATCTCGTGGACAGAACAAACATCAAGTATATGAGCAGAAGATTCTGATGGCTGACTTCCAATTTTGTAGATGTTCAGTTCAATTGTCATTTTTCCAAAGGATAGGTTCATTGAACCGTTTCGACAATTAATGACAGCATTGGAAGTGGCAAGGAATGGTCGACCCAAAATCACCGGAATTTGGCTCCGGGGGTTTGCTACAGGTTGTGTATCGAGAACAATGAAGTCCACAGGGAATACAAATTCCCCGACTTTTATCAACACATCCTCTAGTTCACCCCTACGTTTGGTGATTGAACGGTCTGCCATTTGGAGAGTGCAGTGAGCTGGTTTCAACTCTCCAATCCCTAACTGCTTGTAGACAGAATATGGAAGCAGGTTAACACTTGCGCCTAGGTCAAGAAGAGCACGATTGATGTTTTTACCCCCAATAGAAATCGATATCGTAGGACATCCTGTGTCCTTACGTTTCTTTGGTAGCTGTGGGGTAAAAGCAGTGCTAACATTATTAGTCATGAAGACCTTTTTGGGCATTTGAGTCTTCCTCTTCCTAGTGCACAAGTCTTTAAGAATTTTCGCATAAGCGGGGACTTGCTGAATAGCATCTAGGAGAGGGATGTTGATGTTAACCTGTTTAAACATTTCCATAATCTTCTCCATATGTGGACTCGATTTGTTACCCCTTAACCGATTTGGATAAGGTGCTTTAGCAATAAGCGCTGGGTCCATCATAGGAGAAGGAAGTGTGTGTGGAACCGATCCCAGAATAGAAGTGGGGATCGTCTGTGGTATACCAGAAGAGGTTTGCTGAGGTGTAGAGCCTAGCGGGAAATGAAGAATAGGCTCGCAAGAAGGTGGTGGGGTAGAAGAACAAGGATTAGAAGTAGAAGTGTGTGTGTGAGGAAAGGTCTCAGCCGGGGTATTATTGATAGAATTTTCAATATCATCAATTTCTTCCCCAACATGGTTATTCAGCACTCTTCCTGATCTCAACGTTGTGATGGCATTTACATTGTAATGCCCAGGATTCGGTAGCGGTTGAGACGGAAGTTTTCCTTTTTCTCTCGCACTCATTTCGGCTTTTAGTCGTGCAATTTCTGCTTCCATCAATTTTATACTCTCAGCTTGGGAAGCTGAGTTTTTATTTATCTCATTGACAGAAGACTTAACCCCAGCCGACACTTCCATGACATTGGATAAGAGTGAATTCATGGTTTGTGTGAATGCAGAGAATTCGTCAGAACAGGTCAACTGTAAAGGATTAGATGGTGCAGGTGTGTTGACCTGGTTTTGAAAATTTTGTCACTGGTAGGGGTGCTGAGAGAGTTGAAGTGGTTGCTGTTGTGGTGGAAGAGCCCTTTGAAATTTGTTTTGGTTTGGAACCGTGTTCTGATTTTGTTGTTGGTTCCAAGCAAAGTTAGGGTGGTTCCTCCAACCTTGATTATATGTGGAAGAATAAGGATCGTTTCTAGGTCTTTGTTGGAAAGCAGCATTGGTGTGCTCTTGACCTTGAAACGGAGAATTTAATGGACATTCTTCTGTGAGATGTGATGGATCAGAACAGCATCCACATACAGTTTTGGGAAGCGACATCGGATTTAGGGAGGCTGCTAAAAATTTATGTTCCATAGCTTCGAGCTTCTTTTGCATTGCTGCCATTTCAGCTCTAACTCCTATGGATACATCAATTTGGTGAATGCCATCCCTAGACGATGACTGGTTTACACTCTCCCACTGTAAGGATCTTTCAGCGAAATCTTCTAAGAATTTCCAAGCTTCGCCATCATCTTTGGTCATAAAAGTGCCTTGACACATGGATTCAAGGTTCTGTTTAGTGGTAGGGTTAATGTCCTCATATATGATTCTGCACAGATCCCATCTAGGGATTCCGTGATGTGGACATTGAACCAACAGATCCTTGAAGCGTTCAAAACACTTCGAGAATGGTTCATTTGGAAGTTGGGTGAATTGATTTATTTCGCTACGGACTCGAGCTGTTTTATGATTAGTGTAGAATTTCTTAAGGAATGCTGCGACGAATTCTTCCCAATTTGAAATGGAATGTGCGGTTGTGTTATATAGCCACTTCTCGGCTATATCGCACAAGGTAAATGTAAGAAGACGGAGACGCATGGCATCCACAGAAAGCTGTGAAGTACCCATCATTGCGCATACATTTTCAAATTTGGTAATAAAGACATATGCGCCTTCAGACTCGAGACCGTGAAATTTTGGTAGAAGATTGATGTATTGGAGTTTAATTTCAAAATTATCCCCGTTGGCTAGTGGAATGGAGAGACAGGTCGAAAGAGGACCCCGCATAGGATAACATCTCTCCTGGAGAGAGATGCGGGGTGGATTCTGCGCACCTGCGGACGGCGGCAGAGTAGTGGTAAAGAAGTTCGATGGAGAAGCGTCCATCGAAGTGGGTGTAGTGGTGGGTAAAGAAGAAGTAAATGTAGAATTACCGACTTCGGAGTCGATAGGGGGAACGCGGACTAAACGGGCACTAGAATCCCGTGTCCATCCTATCTTGCACTAAAGGGTTTAGCACAAGTGGCAGCGTTATGATAATTAAGGAAAATGATAAGATTGGCGTTTGTTTTGAAAAAGATACGGATTTTTTGAAAAAATGATGCAAATCACAACAAATGCAACAAGCAACCCTAAAATCCAGTGGCCACCTAGGTCAAGGCTCTAGACCGCTCCTAACTGCCAAAAGACAAGTCGCAGGATCAATCCTCTACTGCCTCTTTGTCCTTTCTGTGGCCAGGTATGTGCCAGGTAAGTGGGAGGTTCTCCACTACGTAAGTAGTGGGCCTAATTAAGTAACCACTTGTCTTAGACACACTTGCCTAGACACCACAAAAGAAACGCGGATAAGCAATAGATTACCCACGACCTCCTTCTGTCTTAAGTGAGCGCGACGGTCCTTAGAGTCAAGTCTAGATTTTTTTTAGTTAATGAGGGTAATGCGGATGCAGTTTTGTGATTTTTGGGGCTTAGGAAGGGTAATGAACTCCCCATCTAATCTGGATTTGGTCTTTTCCCCTTAATTTCCGTATTAAAAAATGCAAACAACCAAGATCAAACATGCACAATTTTTGCTTTTTGCGGCGCTGCAAATTTTTGCAAAGAAACCTGCAGAAAATGGTTAATGGAGCAGACCGAGGAGGAGATAAGAAAGTAAGAAATTCACCGAGAGATTTTTGTACAGCAACGAAACAGTGCCGCCGCGTTTCCGCCGCGGGAAGCTCCTATTGCTGCGGATCCGCGGTCTGGTAGCGAGATACCTGCACAAAAATTGGTACAAAGGCTTCTGTTCACTTCCTGAGCCCTCTGGAATATTCCAAATTTTTTTCCAATTGCTCCACAGATTCCAGATTTTCTTGCAACAAATCACAACGAATCGTTTAGTGTTTGTGAGAATTTAGATCTAAAAATTCTGATGGAATAAATTTCTCTATTCAAATTTCAAAAAACGAACAAATTAGCACACTATCCCCGGCAACGGCGCCATTTGATTGATCGTTTCTTTGTGTGTCTTGTTTAGAAGTATAGAAATCACAATCAAAGAAAATTTATACCGCAATCAATTAACGGTGTCGGTTGTAGCACGTTAATGAATACAGATCGTCCACTGAGAAAGTGTGATTCGTTCAAATTTGAATTAGATGAATTGAAAATTAAAGAAAAGAGAAAAAAAAGACAATTCAATTCAAGATTATAAATGTGAATTTCAAGAATTATCTAGATCTAAATCTAGTATCAAGAAAACATTAAAATCAAGAATCAAGAATTGATGATATCCAATCGAATTAGGTTTCGAGAATTGAAGTGAGGCTCGTAGGAATCGATCGAATCTATAGACGTGATGAAAACTAGTGATTACGTTTTCTTATCCATTAATGATTTGTTGCTAGATCGATGACGATTAATCGAGGTTTAAGGATCTTTCGAAGAAACTAGAGTTTCTTCATTTCATCCTTTGTCCTTTCGATGAATCTCATTCAAAAAGCTAGCCTCTAGTAAATTGAATCACCAATCGTCGATCTCTAATTACGAGCGAAAACATTCAAGAAAGCGTTTCGCTCGAAACTAGATTGTCGATGATTCAATCTATAAGAGTTTACAAAACTTATAGGAATTAAGAATCGTTTCAAGAATTTTAAACATCATCATCTATTGATTCTCTCGACTCCTCCACGAGCGGAGTTTTACTCAAGCATCATATCAAAGAACGCAATCAAGAATCGAGATCTAATCATAATGCTCAAATATAGAAGTAAGCAAGATAAAGAAATTTCACCTTTTATTTATCAACAATTTTGTTACAATTCTCTCAAGATCTACAAGAGGAAAGAACTCGATCGTCGATTTTGGCTTCGCTCGTCTCCGTGAGTCGTGGATCGTCTCGAGGATCACTTGCTCCGTTGAAGATCGGCGTCGCTTCTAAAAGGTTGAAGGTTTCTTGCTTCAATTATACTCAAAGATCTTGAGTTTGGCTTTGGTGATTGGATTAAGGTTAGGGTTTGAACAAGTTGTGTCACGCAACTTGGGGGTGGAAATTGATCAACAATCAACAACCTTGAGAATGAGGCCTTAGGGTCCCTTTTATAGCCTTAGGATTGAGATTAGCTTCCTTTAGAAGCTAGGTTTAGTTTAGCTTCCCTTGTAAGCTTTGTAGTTAGGTAGAAGGTTCTAGAGATATTTAGGGTTAGCTTCCTCCATAAGCTTGGAGGTCAGGGAGAAGCTTCTAGGCTCTAGGTAGTTATTTGGCTTGCTTAAGAAGCTTGGAAATGTTTAGCTTGCACACAAAGCCTTGCTGTTCGAACAGAAGCTTCTGGAGATCTCTGGAATTTGCATTGGCTTAAATGCGTGTGGGCCCTGAAATAAGAATTCTGAAGTGAAGCGATGCTGACGTCATGCTGACGTGGCCGCGGATCGGCCGCACAAAGCCCTTTTCGGCCTCGGATCCGCGGCGTTTTGGAGGCCTCTGTGCCTAAAAACTCCTGGTAACTCTTGTGCTGACTTCATGGTATTTTTATGACATCTAGAATCTTATAATTCCCTCTAGTTCACTGCCAGATCTCAAGTCTTGGACTTGGCGTATTTTTATCAGCACTTTTGACAGTTTCGGCTCTTTTCCTCGAATTTCCTGCACAGAGTCTCGAGACAAGTGTTACGCTATACAAAGATTATGCGATGCAATGATAAACACTCAATTTCGCTGAAAATGTCGGTTTTAAAGTATAACACAAGTAATTTGATATTTTACGGATGTTTTGCTAATATGTGCTATACTCAACCTGAATACCTTTAGATGAGTGCAATTGGTAAGGAAATTTACGTGTTAAAAATGCATTATTTTCGACCGATCAACTCCCTATATGGTTTTTTCCCTAAGCGCTTATGACCTTGATGAAGGTCAAAATATCAAAACTCACAAGTCAAGTTCAACCCATCATTGTGCTGATTAATCATGACCCATTAGTACTATCCCTTAGCGAAGGTCCAAACAGCTGTACGCCCGTCCTAGATTAATGCATCTATCTATACTACAGACAAGTATCCCCTAGCTATCAAACACTATGCCTTGGCGAAGGTCAAAACATATAGCATGAATACTAGTTGATACCCATCTGAAATGACTGAGGGTTATGGCTAGTTTTTAGCGAAAAACTTTTAACGTAATGAACTTGATATTGTTAAAGAAACTCAAGCAGTTTTGAAAAGGAGTGGTTTAGGCACCTCATTTTTAAAAGGAGTGGTTTTGAAGAAAACCGATGGTTTTGAAGAAAACCGAGTAGTTTATCGTCACGTAAACTTTTGCTAAAGAGGTCACTCCCTGTGAAGGGATCTAGGCTCTTTCTTCATTGATGAGGTGTAGGATATTCTTAACTTAACGCAAAGCAAAACTAAACGCCTATAGTTTTCAAAAAATTGGTTCCAACAATATCATTTAGGTCTTTTTTCCTTGCGTTAATCAGAATTAATGCAGTCCCATCAATTAAACATATCATGCCAGAAAGAAACGAAAATAGTCATGCACATATATGCCATCTGTATTCACCACAGGGTCCCGGGTCTTACAGTAAGGTTACTTAACTTATGGCAGGGTGGGGACAGAACTAACGCGGATGCAAAACATATATAGTATCTACTATATATATATAATTATATATAGTAACATTCTTCTCATGCATGATATCAATTAACATCACCGAAGCATCATAGCAGAAGCAAACACAATAGAAATGCGAATAATCTAGGAAAAGTACATTTCAATAGAGCCAAATATGAAATGTAATTTTCCCAGTCGTGTCGATAGCCCGTAGTTGAAAGTTCCCGGTTCCCTCACCGCTAATCCACGGCCAATGCGGAATCTAAAAACAAAATTTTTGATGGCATTAGAAACTAAACCCCAAGAATCTACCCCAAATACTTAAATTAGAACAACAATAAGATAGAAATCACAATCTTTGTAGTGCCTTCATTTGCTCCAATTGGGTTGGACTCAAGCAAGCTCTCAAGAACTCCAGATCGAGCATGCAAGCAGGTCTTCCTTAGCCGAAGATAATCCATCCGAGAAAACCAAGTTCAAGTTTCAGCTTCATCAATGAAGTAACTAAGGATCCTAGGATGCTAATCTAGGATGCTTAGTGATGTGTGTGAGTGTTCTAGTATTTTTCTTTTTCTTTATCTTCTTGTTTCTCAACACATGAAAATGGTAGAAGATAATGAAGAAGAAGAAGGAAGTGCCATGGAAGAGAGAGAAGCTAAAATGGTAGAATGAATAATGTCATCTCAAATTCAAGCATGCTTCGTTTCTTTTGTTAAAAGAGTTTTACCATTTTAAAATTACAACCATGATTGAATAGTGTAAGCAAATGAATTAATAATTCATTTGCCCATACCCTCCACCATTTCTCTCCTCTACCTCATTTCACAATTTCTTTTAAACAAAAGAAAATCCAAAAAATGAGGTGTCCTACTTTTAGAAGTATTCTTGTATGAATACAAGAATACGTCTCCGCAAATACATGCCCATATTCGTATCAAAATACGAATACCCAAGAGATAGAAAAATACAATGAACATAATACTAGAATATACATAACGAAATATATATGTAAATTATTAAATCAAAACTTGATTTAATAATCTGACTTAATTATAAATCGGCTAGTATTATCATCCACCGATTAAAGTCCGTGTGGCAAGCACACATTCCTAATCGGTACCCTGCACGTATCAATATACGACCAATATATCATTTTGCTTGAACCGGGAAACCTTCTGTGTGAGACTCTAAAGACTTGTCAATACGCTGGCAGTAGCTTTAATTACAAGCACGTCAGCAGCACTAGTTGTACGTAACGGTTACCTAGTTTTGAGCGAAAGGAAGGCTGACGAGCAAACTCATCCGTACCTTTACTGAGCCTGTTTGTGACGATCTCCATACAGTCCAGTTTGTTCATCTAAGAGTATCGTATACTGGGTTTAGAGGGGTGGTTAAAATCAGACCCTAATAACGCGATAATTTATGTCGGTGTAAAGCCCATCACCCACTGAGAAACTACTGATCCAAATCAGTAATTCTCATCCACCTTGGCTAAGGATTTCTGGCGATGGTCAGGGATTCTCATCCACCAAATGATGTTTTCACTCCCCATGGGCTCATGTTCTGGGCCGAGAAGCCGCGGGGAGTTGCATGGGTACCCCGGGGGTCGCCCCGAGGGGAAAAAGGTACGGCCTACCCCTCGAGGCCACCACGGGGTGGCCTTGGGTGGTGGGGACCCAAGCACTACCCTATAGGGGTAGTCTCGGGTCTGGATACCCTTGTGGGCCACCTTGTGGTGGCCCATAGGGGTGGGTACCCCCTACCCCCATGCAATAGTTAATTTTGGGTGCTTCGCTATCGCGAAGGTTAGGGCGAGTTTCGAGTTCGTTTCGACTCCGGATTGGCTTTAAACAATGGAATTTTGGGACTCAGTGAACCGTTTTTTTCGGATTTGGGAAAATTTGCTTTGTTTGCAATTTGTGCACAGAATCTTTTATTATATCCTTCATTACTTGGTTATGTGTGTTAGGTTTCATAGCGCCCTGGCCGATGTCCACGGCCGTTGCGGAACGAAAAACTTTCACTTTTAAAAATCCGGCGCTAGAAAACATATTCTAGAATCTAACCAAACATTTAAACTAGATAATTAGAAGATTCTAGATACTATGATGAGAGGTTATACCTATGATCCGTGTCCTTCGGGTCCTCATTCCTTTTCTTGAGCTTCTAGAGGCCTCCTTGATCAAACTTGGTCTCCGGCCTTCTTGATCCTAGATGATCCACCTGAAGGTTCTTGATTCAAGCTCCTACCCCCAAACTAAGCAAACTAAGAAAACTAGTTTGCTAATCTAGTTTGCTTAGATGATATGGTTTGGCTTAGTGGTAATTTTTTACGTCAAAACCCTTGTCTCTCAACACATGAGAATGGTAGGGTTTGGAGGTGAAAATGAACTCAAGAGGAAGAGAGTGAGAGAGCAAGTGAAGAATAACTTATTCCAAGCATGAGAAGAAGAATGGTTATGTGTAGAAATGGCCAAGTATTTTTCCTTTTCAAAAAAAAAAATCCCACCATACTTCAATAGTATTTGCCATAAATAGTAAGACCATGGTTCATGCCGTCTCTTACTTTTCCACCTCATTTTCTATTTTCAACAAGTAGAAAAAAGAACATGATGAGGTGTCATCTTCTAGAAGGTACTTTGTATAAATACAAAATACTTTCTACCGTATATGCATACCTGTATTCGTACCAAAATACGAATACCCTAGAGATAGAATAATACTACTAAAATAATACTATTATTAAATCAATATACGATTTAATAAACCGGCTTAATCCTAAGCCCGCCAGTATTATCAATCGTCCGATCAAAAATATGGATAACACTAGAATATACATATCAAAATATGTACACGTAAATTATTAAATCAATACCTGATTTAATAATCCGTCTTAATCCTAAGCCGGATAGTATTATCATTCGATCAGAACCCTGCTCGATCGAAAACCTAGATGACACTAGAATATACACATCGAAATGTGCATATGTAAATTATCAAATCAATACCTGATTTAATAATCCGGCTTAATCCTAAGCCGGCTAGTATTATCATTCGATCGAAACCCTGCACGTATAAACATACGGCCACCACATCGTTTCGCCTGAACCAAAGGAACCTTCTGTGTGGGACTTTAAAGACTCGATGGTATGCTGGCAGTAGGTTTAACCACAAGCACGTCATTGTCACTAGCTGTACGTAACGGCTACCCAAGTACCTGTCGAAAAGAAGGCCGAAGAGAAAGCTCATTCGAACCCCTACTGAGCCTATTCGTGACAATCTACATACAGTTCGGTCTCTTCATCTAAGAGTATCGCATACCGAGTCTAAGGGGTGGTAAACGTCAGACCCTTAATAACCTGATAAGTCGTGTCGATTTGGCTCAGGACCAATCCGAGAAACTACTGATTTAACCATCAGTAAATCCTAACTGCCTTGGCCAAGATTTTATGGTTTTGGACAACCAGATACAGTGAGATATCGACTCCCAATACCAGGAGAGTCGAATCCCTGACAATCACTCACCGCCTCTATGTGGCTTGGGACTGTACCCAACCAAAACCTATTTGCACGACTCAGTAGAGTCGTGGTAGGGTAGTGATCAAAGCACAATGGGAACTCATACGAGACAAATGACGATCTCAGGTCAAAGACTAATCTGTACTCATGCCACTTGAGAACCACTATCTGATGATAGGTATAATACCATCTAGAGATTCTCGGCGAGTCCATCCAGTGTACTCACTCCTAGTGAGCACCTGTATACAATCTTAGGTGATCACACCAATGGCTGTGGGACTAACCACCTCCCCTCGTCGGGGTCTAGAAACGTATACACAAGTCTACTCTGGAATATCGATGCCCAGTCTCGATATTCCTACGACTTGGGACCTTTAAGGATGTGCTTATGGACTACCCAGCTTCCACAAGTATGATCGCCATCATAACGCTGGTATTCAAGAAAAATCTTATGGGTTTTATCAACATGAATCCGCCATATGTTATATCGAGTATAACATATGCACATATTAAGATAAAGTCAAACCATAATAGTATACTACTGTATCGGGTTTTTATAAATATATGCAAGCAATATAAAGCATTAATAGAAAGAAATACACATATCAAGATAAAAATAACTCAAATAATATACTATATACAACTGAGCAAGATTGTCCTGTACATACATATCTCTAGCATCCTATATAATACAGGCCTCTAGGGCATATATATCCAACAATCTCCTACTTGTACTAAGGCCTGTAATTGGCGTATCGAATACCCAATATCTGCTCTAGGGCCAGTTGTTGGCGTACTGCATACCCAACATCTCAAAAAGTCGCTCGAACTGCGCTTGAGAGAGGGCCTTGGTAAATGGATCCGCTGTGTTGTCTTTTGTATCTACTCTCAGACCTCAATCTCTCGGCGATCTACGATCTCCCTGATTATGTGATACCGCCTCAAGACGTGTCTGGATTTCTGATGGGACCGTGGTTCCTTCGCAAAAGCTATAGCCCTATTGTTATCGCAATACAAAGGTATCAGATCAACAATGGACAGAACCACCTCAAGTTCAGTAATGAACTTCTTCATCCATACCGCTTCTTTTGCGGCATCGTTCGCAGCAATGTATTCAGCTTCCATCGTCGAGCCTGCGATGGTGTCCTGTTTGGAGCTCTTCCAACACACCGCCCCTCCATTGAGGGTAAACACAAAACCCGAGACAGACTTGCTGTCATCCTTGTCACTCTGGATGCTTGAGTCGGTAAAGGACTCGACCTGATGGTATCCATTATCGTATACCAAGAACATCTCCTTAGTCCTTTTCAGGTACTTGAGAATGTTCTTTATAGCTGTCTAATGATTCTCACCCGGGTTCGACTGATACCGGCTCACCAAGCTAAGCGCATATGCTACATCTGCTCTCATATACATCATCACATACATTATAGATCCTACCGCCGAAGCGTAAGGTATAGTGCTCAAGCGAACCCTCTCCTCATTAGTCTTGGGAGACATCTCTTTATAGAGGGTGATTTCATGCAATACGGGTATATTACCGTGCATGGAATCTTCCATACTAAATCTTTTTAGTATGGTCTCTATGTACCTGGACTGTGAAACTCCCAACAATCTCTTAGATCTATCTCTGTAGATCTTAATCCCCAGAATGTAGGCATCATCCAGGCCCTTCATGGAGAACTTTTGTGACAAGAACAACTTGACCGATTGCAGCATAAGAATGTCATTTTCTATCAAGAGAATGTCACCCACGTACAAGACGAGAAATACAACAGTTCTCCCTACAATCTTATTATAGATACATGGCTCATCTTCATTTTTGATGCAGTCAAATTCTCCGACTGTTTCATCAAAACAGATGTTCTAGCTCCGCGATGCCTGCTTTAATTCATAAATGGATTTAAGAACTTACACACCTTCCTACTGATCCTACCATTTACGAATCCCTCCGGTTGATCCATATAAACGTACTCTTCTAAACTTCCATTTAGAAAATCCGTTTTAACGTCCATCTGCCAGATATCGTAGTCATGGTAGGCAGCAATGGCAAGTAGGGTCCGAACGGATTTCAGCATAGCCACTAGGGAAAAGGTTTCGTCATAGTGCACTACTGGTCTTTAACGAAAACCTTTTGTAACAAGTCTAGCCTTATAGGTTCCCACCTGTCCACCTGCACCAATCTTCTTTTTGAAGATCCACTTGCATCCAACGGGTTTTACCCCAAGAGGAGCAACTTCCAAAGTCCAAACTTTGTTGGTGTACATGGACTCCATTTCGGATTCCATAGCATCAAGCTATTTTACAGAGTCCCTACTGTTAATGGCCTTCTCGAAACTTGTAGGATCATCTTCTTCCAAGATGCAATCCTTTCAATCCCCATCTATGAGAAAACCGTAGTATCTCCTAGGCGGACGACAAATCCAGCTAGATCCGCGGAGTGGCTTGTAGGGTTTCCTTAACACCTCGTATAGGGTTTGGAAGCATCACACATGCCACAACTTTGATTTTATGAGGTGCTAAGCAAACATAACTAGGAATCTAACTAGAAATATTGAGTAACAAATAATAGTATCACAAACAAAAGTTATTCTATCACTAAGTGGTGAGAGTACAACCTTTGTAGACCTACTTGAGTGACTCCTTAGATCTCCTAGAGTTTGGAACGGCTCACTTGAACACTTCCGAGTCCACGACGATCCACCCGAAGTCTTTTGCTCAAAGCTCGTTGCTTCACTTGTTCTATCAAATCTGTGGAGCAAACACCCAACACAAAAGAGCTAGAGATGTGTAGGATGATGAAGTGGTTTATGTTCTCACTTAAAAACCCTCTCTTTTTCTTTTCCTCACTCTAAACAAATCTCAAGTGAGCTTGAAGAAAGAGGAAGAAGAAGATAGCAAAGCTTTTTTGAAGATAATGATAATTCTTATGTTTTAAAAATAAAACAAAAGGATATATATATGTGAGACACTCTCACAACTAACTATGGTTGATATAAATATCTAGATATTTAGTGATGAGTTAAAGAACAAAGGAAATTAACCATGGGTAAGTCAATGGTCAAAGAAAGAAGAGCGTGGGAGCTATGAGTCATTTGTAAAGAAATGAGTCATTAGTTAATTTCCTTTATCTTTTATCTTAAAACAAAAATCTAGATATTAATATGAACCATGTGAGTCTTGCATTGCCATTTTCAATATATCAACAACCATGATACAAATGCATGTATGTATGTGTGTATGCACATCAACATGTACATATACATGCATGCATCCATCAAAAGAAAATGCTTTAATAAAAGTGAGCTAAAAGTCATTATTAAATCAACATTTGATTTAATAAACCGGTCATATCACATACGACCCGACCAATAGTTAACACCCGATTAACATACGGTATCTCATACTCGTATTTAATCGAGTTCCCATGCATATCTCATATGCATACCACATTGTTTTGCCTGAGCTAGGAAACTTCTGTGTGGGACTCTAAGACTCGTCAATACGCCGGCAGTAGGTGATGATCACATCAAACACCTATAAGCCGCAAGCGGTCAGCTAAACGTAACGGCCACCCGGGTATTGAGCGATCAGAAGAAGAACAAGCGAACCTGTAAAAACTCCCGTCAATCCAACCGGCAACACTTACCGTACAGTCCGGTCTCTTCGTCAGATATGCTGCATATCGAGTTTAGGGATGGAATCGTCGACCCCAATAACTCAATAAGTCATGCCGGTATATGGTCTACAACAGATTGAGAAACTACTGACACTTATCAGTAATATCTCAGCAGTCCTGGCCAGAGACTTCCTGTTATAGCCAATCGTGCACAGCACAACATCAACCCCCAATACCGGGAGAGACGAAACCCCTCCTATCACTCATTGCCTCCATATGCCTCGGGACTGTACCCAAAATCCACCTGTTTATTCGACTCAGTAGAGCCGTAGTAGGGTGGAGATCAAGATACAGTGGGAGGACACACAAGACTCTATGGCGATCTCGGGTCTACAGACCAACCTGCACCAGTGTCACCTGAGAACTGCTGTCCGACGTATGATATAATACCACATAGAAGTTCTCGGTGAGTCCGTTCAGTGTACCCAGTCTCACTGAGCACCCGTATATAATCTTTGGTGTCAACACACCAGACGGATATGGGATCATCCATCGCCCATCATATGGAACAAGAAGAGTATACACTAGTCTACACTGGAATATCGATGCCCTGTCTCGATATACCTGCGACTAGGAACATTTCAAGGATATGCTTATAAACTACAGGTGTCCCACTAGTATGATCCACATCATAATCCCAGTAGTCAAGCCAATATTCTTAGGGCTTTATCAACATATACCAAATGAGTAAAAACATGATCAAGTGAACATATGATAAAGAGAAACTAGATAGCATACTATCATGTCGAGCAAGACTGTCCTCTGAATACACACACACACACACACACACATCAGTACATACACTATAATATAATGGCCTCTAGAGCATACATATATCCAACAATCTCCCACTTGCACTAAGGCCAATTATTGGCGTATCTCATACCCAACATCTCAAAAAGTCGCTCATGCTGCGGCTAAGGGAGGGCCTTGGTGAATGGATCCGCACTGTTGTTCTTTGTATCTACTCTCTTTATCTCGATCTCGTGGCGATCAACTATCTCCCGGATCACATGATATCGCCTCAGGATGTGTCTGGACTTCTGATGGGACCTGGGCTCTTTGGCCAACGCCATAGCCCCATTATTATCACAATACAAAGGTATTGGATCAATGATGGTTGGAACTACTCCTAGCTCCGAGATGAACTTCCTCATCTAGACGGCTTCATTGGCAGCATCATTTGCAGCAATGTACTCAGCTTCCATCGTTGAGTCTGCAACAGTATCCTGTTTGGAACTCTTCCAACTCACCGTCCCTCCATTGAAGGTAAATGCAAACCCTGAGATAGACTTGCTGTCATCCTTGTCACTCTGGAAGCTTGAATCGGTAAAGGTCTCCATTTGGAGATCCCCGTTACCATACACCAAGAACAATTCTTTAGTCCTTCGCAAGTACTTAAGAATGGTCTTCACAGCAGTCCAGTGATTCTCCCCTGGGTTTGACTGATACCTACTTACTACACTAAGTGCATAAGCTACATCAGGGTATGTACACAACATCGCATACATTATCGATCCTACTGCCGAAGCATAGGGAATAATGCTCATGCGAGCTCTCTCTTTATCAGACTTTGGGCAATCGTTCTTGGAGAGAGTGACTCCGTGGCAAGCGAGTAAGGAACCCCGCTTGGAGTCTTCCATACTAAACCTCTTTAGGATGGTGTTGATGTACTTGGTTTGGGACAATCCCAATAACCGTTTGGATCTATCCCTATAGATCCTTATGCCCAATATGTACGTGGCATCACCCATGTCCTTCATGGAGAACCTTTGTGATAAGAATGGTTTGACCGACTGTAGCATAGGAATGTCATTTCCCATCAGAAGTATGTCATCCACGTACAATACGAGGAATGCGACATTTCTCCCTACAGTCTTCTTATAAACACAAGGTTCATCTGGATTTTTGATGAAATCAAACTCTTTGATAGCATCATCAAAATAGATGTTCCAACTCCGTGATGCTTGCTTTAATCTATAAATGGATTTAAGCAACTTACATGCTTTTCCGCTGCTCCCACTGTCAATGAAGCCCTCTGGTTGATCCATATAAACGCATTCATCTAAATCACCATTTAGAAATGCAGTTTTAACGTCCATCTGCCAGATTTCATAGTCGTAGTGAGCAGCAATAGCAAGTAGGATCCGAATGGATTTAAGCATGGCTACCGGAGAGAAAGTTTCGTCATAGTCCAAACCTGGTCTTTGACGAAAACCTTTCGCTACCAACCTTGCCTTATAGGTCTCCATCTGTCCATCTACACCGATCTTTCTTTTAAAGATCCATTTGCAGCCTACAGGTTTTTATCCCGGAGGGTATATTCTCCAAAGTCCATACTTTGTTGGTGTACATGGACTCCATTTCGGATCTCATGGCATCCAGCCATTTCACAGAGTCACCACTCATGATAGCTTGATGAAAACTGACAGGATCATCATCATCCATGATGCAATCTTCTCTATCACCATCAATGAGAAAACCGTGGTATCTCTCCGGTGGGCGAGAAGTCCTACCAGATCTACGGAGTGGCTGAGGTTCATTAGATTCTGTTGCAACATCAGTTTCAGCCAAGTCGTCATTTGTAACTTGTGTTTCTAGAACCTCTTCTAGATCTACCATATTGCCATCAACAACATTTGGAAAAATCTCAGTTTCTAAAAATGTGGCATACTGAGAAACAAACACTTTTTGTTCCTCCTTGTGGTAGAAAAGATATCCAAACGAATGTTTTGGATATCCCACAAAAATACATTTGACCGATCGTGTCTCGAGTTTGTCTGGATTCTGCTTTTTGACAAAAGCCGGACAACCCCAAATCTTAACTCGTTTAAGAGATGGTCTCTTCCCATGCCATATCTCATATGGAGTGGTAGACACGGTCTTGGTTGGAACTTTGTTTAACAGAAAAGCCGCAGTTTCCAATGCATGCCCCCAAAACGAGAGGGGTAACTCAGAATCACTCATCATGGATTGTACCATATCTAATAGGGTACGATTCCGGCGCTCTGACACACCGTTGTGCTGTGGTGTGTAAGGGGGAGTGAGCTGAGAGAGAATCCCATTCTCTTTTAGGAAGTCCAAGAACTCAGTACTTAAGTACTCACCACCTCGATCTGATCGAAGTATCTTGATTCTTATTCCTATTTGGTTTTCTACTTCAAGTTTGTACTCCTTGAATTTCTTGAAAGCTTCAGACTTATGCTTTATCAAAAACACATGACCGAATCTTGAGAAATCATCAGTAAAAGTTATGAAGTAAGAAAAACCGCCTCTTGCATGTGTAGACATTGGTCCACATTCATCACTATGTATGAGGCCTAGGAGCTCAGTAGCTCTTTCTCCGTGTCCAGTAAATGGAGTTTTGGTCATTTTACCTTTGATACAAGACTGGCAAGTTGCATAAGATTTATACTCAAAAGAATTTAAATATCCATCTTTATGAAGCTTGTTTAGTCTTGTTTCATTAATATGACCAAGTCTACAATGCCAAAGAAAAGCTTCATTTATATCTGAAAATTTTCTTTTATTTGTTTGTTGAATGTTGAAAACCGTGTGTTGATTAAGGACGTATATCCCGTTATTTAGTGTACCACAACCAATCAACTCTTGATTAAGTCTAATGTTCATAACATTGTGTTGCACAGCAAAATGATATCCTTCATTGTCTAACAAAGAAATCGATATAATATTACAAAGCATACTTGGCACAAACTAACATGGGTTCAAAACCAATATACAACCCGACGGCAACCCTAGGTGATACTCTCCCACTGAAACTGCATTTATATTGGAACCATTTCCAACCTGGAGAGTATGATCACCTGTCTTCAAAACTCTGCTATTTCTCAACGCCTGCACAGAATTGCAAATATGAGAACCCGAACAGGTATCTAATACCCAGGAAGCAGAGTTAATAGAAAAACAGTTTTCAATTACGAACATACCTGAAGCTGAAGCATCACCATGCTTCTTCTTGAGTTCAAGGTACTCAGTACAGTTCCTTTTCCAGTGTCCCGTCTTTTTGCAGTGGAAATGTTCTCCTTTCCCCGATTCCCCAACCTTGGACTTGTCTTTCCCCTTAACCTTTTTGACTCCACCCTTAGGTTTGGTGGGTTTCTTCTTCATCTTTCCCTTGGCCTTAGCCTTCGGGCGAGAGGAGGAAGATGGCCCGACACTCAAAACGGCAGTCTTCACTGACTTCAGCGTGCTCTCTGCACTCCTTAATATATTAAGGAGTTCAGGTAGTTCCTTCTCCATGTTGTGCATGTTGAAGTTAACTATAAATTGAGCAAAGGTTGAGGGGAGAGACTGCAGAATAATATCCGTATATTGTTCATTGTCCATTGTCCACCTAAGGTCCTCAAGCTCTTCTATAAGAGCTATCATCTTCAGAACATGGTCTCCTACCGGTGTGCTAGGGGCCATACGCATCTGAAATAGTTTTCTGAATGCTTCGTATCATAATACGCGAGATTGCTCTCCATACAACTCTTTTGTATGGAGGAATATGGCTTTGACGTCCATATTCTCGTGCTGCTTCTGATGTGTGTTATCTATCGATGCAAGCGCGAGACATTTGGCCGTGGCACAGTCAGCGTCCCATGTTTTGTGGATTTCTCTATCCGCAACGAAGGTTTAGGACCTAGGATGGACAGGGTTGGAGCCGTGAGGACATATGATACCTTATCATAAGTCAAGGCAATGTTAAGATTCCTTACCCAGTCTTTATAATTGGTCCCATTCAGTTTATTTTTATCTAGTAGAAGCTTGAGTCCTGACATTGGTATCTGCCATTAAGAGAGAGAAAAGAATACACTCAGCGAAAGCTCTTGCAAAGATAATATTGGTTATTATCTTGTCTAATCGATGTCTCCCACTGTTTTTATCAAATTTTCTTTAAAACCTTTAAAAAGAAAACTAGCCGGGATTAATTACATTCTACAACTTCGCTAACCGTTCAGCCAGGCCGGTGCCGGTACTTGAGGGCGGTTCTCCGTGCTTTCGCACGGACTTAATTAAAATAAACCTCGTCTTCCCAGAGGCGTAGCCCCATTTGACACCTTTCTGGACACCTAATGGGTTAGCTAATTATAAAGTGCAAAACTCTCCCGGGAGCAACTTTTGCTCACAGTGGGATCGGGATCCTACTATCATATAGAAGGTATGCAATCTCATTGCAAATTTCAACTCTTGAAATTCCCGATATTATTTTTACCCCTAGTACTCACGACCTTAACTATGGTCAATATATCATAAGTACTAGTCAAGTTCTTCCCGTCATTTCGTGATTAACTAGACCCACCCACATGACCCTTAACTAAAGTCAACATAATCATATGAATGTCCTAACTAATCTGCATCATATCCAGTGTAGGAAGACATCACTTAGCTACCGTACACTGCGCCTTAACTAAAGTCAAAATACGCAGCACGAATACTAAGTACTCTACTTCCTAAAATGACAGAGGGCTGCGGATAGTTTATAAGAAAACTTTTAACGCTTTGAACTTGATATCGTTGTAGAATACAATGGGTTTAAAAGGAGTGGCTTAAGCTCCGCATTTTGAAACTTGCTTTTTGATAAAAGGCCGAGTGTGTTTCAAATCCGATTCTACAACATCTTTTTAGGTTCATTTTTCTTTACATTAATCTCATTAATGTAGTCCCATCATTTAAGTCCTAAAGCCATCACAGAAAGAAACGAAAATATAACGTACGCTTATGCCACTCCCATTCGTCACAGTGTTCCGTTATGTACCGTTAGGTTACTTAATTAACGGCATACCGGGACAGGGCCAGCGCGAGTGAAAAACATAAGCAACGTCTATTATATATCATATATATAATATTGCATTCGTCTCAGATATATATTAAATGATCACATCACATAATATAAGGAGCAGAAGCACATTTAATATAGGATATCTAGGAGGCCGTATTTTGTATTTAGCCATCAATAGAAAATACGGATTCCACGGTCGCGATGAATAGCCAAGCCCACACCCCTAGACCCCTACGAGAGCGACAAGTGACCCTACCAATTCTGGAGTTTAGGAGACCCGGTCTCGACTCCTCGAGATGGCCTCCTACTGAACCCTAGAACCCGGTCACTTGTGCCCTCCTTCTTGGGTCTATCCTAATGCGGAAAAGTAAATAATATACAACACTGGTGACATCATCCTCAACCCGGAAGTACCCCAAATAAAAGAATATTACATACAATTTAATTTTACATGAATGAAAAGAAAACTCTCATCTCACATAAAACCCCCGGCTATTCAATCACGACAATCCTGTACATCATATCTCAGCAACACATAATATCACATATCATCAACGTAAGTAAGTATGCGTACCCTGATTGTCGTTGATGTATAGCAACGAAACTGGCGATACACCACATACTACACTTACGGTCACAGAGAAATAAAATGAAAAACTACAACAATTAGAATCGTAACTGCCTTTAGACAACATAAACCCGGAATATCACATATCCAAGATTTCATGCCTAACAATGTAAAGCTCGCATTTAGGTCTCACCCATGAAAACACCTTTTCAAAACAAGTCGGAAAATTCAAAAAGATTTTCAATTATTCCCGAGACCGAACTGCTAGATTTACACGCAACAAACAAATTTGTAGATTCCAATTATTGTATCACATACTAATAAACTAGGCACAGTTAAAACATTCGATCGAACGATTGAACACCCAAAGACTTCTCAGAAAGCTCAACACTTGAGCAGTTTTAAAAATTTCCAGAGACTGCTAGAAGTACATACGGGCCAGCGCAAGAAGGCACAGTCCAAGCCTCACCAACGGCGTCGCGGAACCGCCGCAGAATGACCATTCTGGCTGCGGTTCCGCGATCGTATAGTCGAGTTAGGGCTTCGTTCTTCTTGTAGGCCTATAAAATACCCTGCACGATTTTCTGAGTATTTTTAATGTGGAAAAATCCACGTTTTTGAAAAATGTCCAGAGAGCACCCTTCGGGCGTCGATTTTCGTTCGTTCAAGGTTTTTAACGTCGTCTAGCTTACTCTAGAGCTGTAGCTTGGTTCTGATACCACTGTAGAGTTTCCTTAACACCTCGTATAGGGTTTGGAAGCATCATACATGCCACAACTTTGATTTTATGAGGTGCTAAGCAAACATAACTAGGAATCTAACTAGAAATATTGAGGAACAAATAATAGTATCACAAACAAAAGTTATTCTATCACTAAGTGGTGAGAGTACAACCTTTGTAGACCTACTTGAGTGACTCCTTAGATCTCCTAGAGTTTGGAACGGCTCACTTGAACACTTCCGAGTCCACGACGATCCACCCGAAGTCTTTTGCTCAAAGCTCATTGCTTCACTTGTTCTATCAAATCTGTGGAGCAAACACCCAACACAAAAGAGCTAGAGATGTGTAGGATGATGAAGTGGTTTATGTTCTTACTTAAAAACCCTCTCTTTTTCTTTTCCTCACTCTAAACAAATCTCAAGTGAGCTTGAAGAAAGAGGAAGAAGAAGATAGCAAAGCTTTTTTGAAGATAATGATAATTCTTATGTTTTAAAAATAAAACAAAAGGATATATATATGTGAGACACTCTCACAACTAACTATGGTTGATATAAATATCTAGATATTTAGTGATGAGTTAAAGAACAAAGGAAATTAACCATGGGTAAGTCAATGGTCAAAGAAAGAAGAGTGTGGAAGCTATGAGTCATTTGTAAAGAAATGAGTCATTAGTTAATTTCCTTTATCTTTTATCTTAAAACAAAAATCTAGATATTAATATGAACCATGTGAGTCTTGCATTTCCATCTTCAATATATCAACAACCATGATACAAATGCATGTATATATGTGTGTATGCACATCAACATGTACATATACATGCATGCATCCATCAAAAGAAAAAGGGTTTAATAAAAGTGAGCTAAAAGTCATTATTAAATCAACATTTGATTTAATAAACCGGTCATATCACATACGACCCGACCAATAGTTAACACCCGATTAACATACGGTATCTCATACTCATTTTTAAATGAGTTCCCGCGCATATCTTATATGCACACCACATCGTTTTGCTTGAGCTAGGAAACTTCTGTGTGGGACTCTAAGACTCGTCAATACGCCGGCAGTAGGTGATGATCACATCAAACACCTACAAGCCGCAAGCGGTCAGCTAAACGTAACGGCCACCCGGGTATTGAGCGATCAGAAGAAGAACAAGCGAACCTGTCAAAACTCCCGTCAATCCAACCGGCAACACTTACCGTACAATCCGGTCTCTTCGTCAGATATGCTGCATATCGAGTCTAGGGATGGAATCGTCGACCCCAATAACTCAATAAGTCATGCCGGTATATGGCCTACAACAGATCGAGAAACTACTGATAACACTTATCAGTAATATCTCAGCAGCCCTGGCCAGGGACTTCCTGTTATAGCCAATCGTGCACAGCACAACATCAACCCCCAATACCGGGAGAGACGAAACCCCTCCTATCGCTCATTGCCTCCATATGCCTCGGGACTGTACCCAAAATCCACCTCTTTGTACGACTCAGTAGGGCCATAGTAGGGTGGAGATCAAGATACAGTGGGAGGACACACAAGACTCTATGGTGATCTCGGGTCTACAGACTAACCTGTACCAGTGTCACCTGAGAACTGCTATCCGACGTATGATATAATACCACATAGGAGTTCTCGGTGAGTCCGTTCAGTGTACCCAGTCTCTCTGAGCACCCGTATACAATCTTTGGTGTCAACTCACCAGACGGATATAGGATCATCCATCGCCCATCATATGGAACAAGAATAGTATACGCTAGTCTACACTGGAATATCGATGCCCTGTCTCGATATACCTGCGACTAAGAACATTTCAAGGATATGCTTATAAACTACAGGTGTCCCACTAGTATGATCCATATCATAATCCCAGTAGTCAAGCCAATATCCTTAGGGCTTTATCAACACGTACCAAATGAGTAAAAACATGATCAAGTGAACATATGATAAAGAGAAACCAGATAGCATACTATCATGTCGAGCAAGACTGTCCTATGAATATATATATATATATATATATATATATATATACACACACACACACACACATCAGTACATACACTATCATATAATGGCCTCTAGGGCATACATATATCCAACATGGCTGAGCTTCGTCCAGGATTATTGAATCCTCTAGTTCCTCCAAATCTTCAGTTTCAGTTTGTGGTTCCAGAATTTCTTCCAGTTCTACCGTGCTCCTACTAATTTCTTTTGCAAGAAATTCCATTTCTAAGAAAACGGCATGCTGAGTAATAAACACCTTCTGTTCTTCGGTGCGGTAGAACAGATATCCATAACTATTCCTTAGATATCCCATAAACTTATAAAGAACTGACCGTGCCTCTAATTTGTCCGAATTATGCTTTTTAACGTAAGCCGGACAACCCCATATATTAAACCGTTTATGATATGGTTTCTTACCATTCCATAATTTTAATGGTGTTTTGGGCACTGATTTGGATGGAACATAATTCAATATATATGCCACTGTCTGAAGCGCATATCCCTAAAGTGAAAGAGGCAGATCGGCACTACTCATCATGGAGCAAACCATGTCCAAAAGGGTACGGTTCCTCTGCTCCGATACACCGTTGTGCTGTGGTGTATACGGAGGAGTAAGCTAAGAGTGAATACCATTCTCTTTTAGGTAATCAGGGAATTCCGTGCTTAAGTATTCTCCTCCTCTATCAGATCTGAGGATCTTGATACTTTTGCCAGTCTAGTTCTCTACTTCATTCTTATATTCTTTGAATTTCTCAAAAACTTTCAGATTTGTGTTCCAAAATGTACACATATCCGAATCTAGAGAGATCGTCGGTGAATGTAATGAAGTGCGAGAATCCACCCATCGCATGTATAAATATTAGAACACATACATTACTGTGTATGAGTCCCAAGAGCTCTATAGCTCTTTCTCCGTGTCCGGTGAATGGAGTTTTGGTCATCTTTCTTTTGAAACAAGATTGACAAGTTTCATAGGATGAAAATTCGAACGGATTCAGATATCCATTCTTATGCAACTTACTTAGTCTTTTCTCACCGATATGACCAAGTCGACAATGCCACAAGTAGGTTTGGTTCATATCTGAACTCTTCCTCTTGCGTGTTTTATATATTGAAAACTGTATTTTGATTAAGACTATAGATACCATTACAAAGTGTACCTTTTGCAACTAATACCTGATTAAGGTAAATGTTCATGATATTTTTATCTAGAACAAAGTTGTATCCGTATTTATCAAGCAAAGAAACTGATATGATATTGCAGAGCATGGAAGGTACATAGTAACAAGTATTCAAAATCATAATATTGTCGCTTGGCAATACTAGGTGATATTCACCGACGGCAGCAGCATCAACTTGTGCTCTGTTACCTACACTGAGGGACATATCATCCGGCCCAACCATTCTACTTTTTCTCAGTCCTTGTAATAAATTAAAGATATGAAATCCTGACCTGGTATCCAGTACCCAAGAGGTAGGGTTGACCGAAAAACAGTTTTCAATAACAAATACACCCGAAGAAGATGCATTAGAATGCTTCTTCTTCAATGGGGTTATCTGGAATTCCTTACAGTCCTCTTTCCCTAGCCCATACTTGTGATAGTTGTCACAAGTTTGAGCCGAACCAACGTTCCCCAGCCCTGTGTAACAAACTGGTTCGGTCAAGTTTAACATTTTATTATCTTGATTAGGGCGTGACATGGTTGATACCTGGAGAGAAAGAAAAGAAACTCTCAGCGTGCGCTCTTGCAAAATTAGATTGGTTATTAGTTTATCTAATCAGGATGGCTCCCACTGTTCCTTAAAATTTTCTTTCAAACCTTAAAAGGAAAACTAGTTAGGATCATTCGCACCTCACAAGTTCGCTAACCGTTCAGCCAGGTAAGTGTTGGTACTCCGAGGGAGGTTTCCCGTGCTCTCGCATGGATCTAATTAAAATAAACCTCATTTCCACAGAGGTGTAGCCATGTTAACACTTTTCTAGACACCTAATAGGTCAGCTAATTGTGAAGTGAAAAATATCTCCCAAGAGTAATCCTTCTCATCAGTAGGATCGGGATCCAACTATCATCGCGTGATAACCTAGATGGAAGCCACTCTAGTCACCACACTCCAGAAGGTATGCAACACTGGTAAGTTTCCTGTATATTTGAAACTCCTGATGTGATTTTTGCCCCTAACAACTTATGATCTTGACGAGGTCAACAAACCATAAGTTGTTAGTCAAGTTCAACCCGTCATTTATCTTGATTAATGTAGACCCACCCGCACAACCCTTGACGAGGTCAAAAAGGTTGTACGACTGTCCTAACTAATCACAACGCATGCTACAAATGAGAACTACTTAGCTACCGTACACTACGCCTTGACAAGGTCAACAAACGCAGCACGAATACTAAGCATTACTCGTAGGAAATGATGGAAGGCTACGACTAGGTTTATAGAGAAAAACCTTTTAACGTAATGAACTTGATATCGTTGAAGGAACCGAGTAGTTTTTGAAAACGAGTGGTTTAGGCTCTGCTTTTGAAAACTAGTGGTTTTGAAGAAAACCGAGTAATCTACAGTATTGCAAACTTTTGCTTAAGAGCGAAACCGTCATGAAGGGATCAATGCTCTTCCCTCGTCGAATGAGGTGCAGGATATTCCTAACCGAATACTTCTATGCAAAGCAAAAGAATACGACTATATTTTTTCGAAATTTGTTCCAACAACATCTTTTAGGTTTCTTTTAACTTGCATTAATCAAAATTAATGCGATCCCATCAATTAAATCCTATCACACCAGAAAAAACGAAAATAAAATGTACGTATATGCCATTTGCATTCGGCACGGGGCCCCGTCATTTACTGTTAGGTTACTTAACTACCGGCAGAGCAGGGGAAGGACTAGCGCGGATGCAAAACATATACACCATCTACTAGTATGTATAAATATATATATAACCATTAGTCCCAGGCATGATATAAGCAACATCACATAATAGCGATAAGAAACATGGAATAGCGGATAGTCTTAGAGCCCTGGGTTTCATTTGAGCCGCAAATGAAACCCGACGTTCCCCGATCGTGTGGGTAGCCCGTGTAATGAAAAACCTAGACCCCTACGAGCACGACAAGTTACCCTCCAATCCCGGAAGTGAGGCAACCCAATCAACAAAGTGAATGGGCCACCCAACACTTAACGAAATCCGGTAACTTGAGCACCCCTCCATGGGTCATCCTATACCCCCTACGAGTGCGGCGAACAACCCGCCAATTTTAGAGTAAGGCCCTCTCCGTCTCAACGCCATGAGATGCGGGCCCGTTGCCCTATAGAACCTGACTATTCGAGCAATCCTCCGTGGGGTAATCCTAGTACAAAAATGAAAAATATATATACAACGGTGACATCGACCTCAACCCGGTCGTGCCCCAATAAAAGAATATACAAACTGGCGAAAATGGCAGTCCACATGTCGGACGCTCGCCCCGCAATAATGAATATACAAATAAATCTAAACTATACAATTACCATCACATTATAGGCTATCCAATAGGAATATCCGAACAAGCCATCACAGATATAAATATCACAGCAGTATAAGCAAGTATGTGCAACCACGTCTAAATGACATAGAGCAAATAGACGACGTTTGAAGAACACATACACCACATCATAGATATCAACGATGCAAAACGTTTCAAGTTCTAGACTTTCAAGTTGTCCCAAAGCAAAGATAACACTAGGTGAAATTTGGGACAAATCAAACAAGACCAAAAATACCAATTTACAAAACCCAAGACATTGGATGAAAATGAGGCCCAGAGGTAAACGGTAAAAAGGCAGAAACGGGAAATTTAGGGTTTTGGCCGGCCAAACTTTAAGGGAATAGGCTCGTTTTAATTGTGTGTCATGTACATGTCTAGAGTAAGTCTCTGCACTTGTTTAAAATTTTTTCAGAAACCAAAAAAATTCGTAGATAGAGAGTGGGTTTTGAAATCGGAATTTTTCGGTTTTGAAACTAATGCACCGTCTACCACTAGTTTCTAGTGTTTGGATGATTCTGATACCATGTTGGGTTTCCTAGCACCCTGGCCGTTATCTGCGGCCGTGATATTGAAACTAGCTAACTAGAAGATTCTAGCTACTGTGATGAGAGGTTATACCTAAGATCCGTGTCCTTCGGGTCTTCACTCCTCTACTTGAGCTTTTAGAGGTCTCTTTGATCAACCTTGGTTTCCGGCCTTCTTGATCCTAGATGATCCATCTGAAGGTTCTTGATTCAAGCTCCTACCTCTAAATAAAGTAATCTAAGCAAACTAGTTTGCTAATCTAGTTTGCTTAAATGATGTGGTTTGACTTAGTGATAATTTTCTACTTCAAAACTCTTATCTCTCAACACATGAGAATGTTAGGGTTTGGAGATGAAGGTGAACTCAAGAGGAAGAGAGTGATAGAGCAAATGAAGAATAACTTATTCCAAGCATGAGAAGAAGAATGGTTATGTGTAGAAATGGCTAAGTATTTTTCTTTTTCAAAAAAAAATCCCACCATACTTAATAGTATTTTCCATAAATACCAAGACCATGCTTCATGCCGTACTTCATGCCATCTCTTCCTTTTCCACCTCATTTTCTATTTTCAACAAATAGAAAAAATAATATGATGACGCGTCATCTTCTAGAAGGTATTTTGTATAAATACAAAATTCTTTCTACCGTATATGCATACCTATATTCGTACCAAAATACGAATACCCTAGAGATAGAATAATAGCACTAAAATAATACTAGTATTAAATCAATATCCGATTTAATGAACCGGCTTAATCCTAAGCCCGCCAGTATTATTAACCGTCCGATCGAAAATCTGGATAACACTAGAATATATATATCAAAATATGTACACGTAAATTATTAAATCAATGCATGATTTAATAATCCGGCTTAATCCTAAGCCGGCTAGTATTATCATTCGATCGGAACCTTGCTCGATTGAAAATCTAGATAACACTAGAATATACACATCGAAATGTGCATATATAAATTATTAAATCAATACCCGATTTAATAATCTGGCTTAATCCTAAACCGGCTAGTTTTATCATTCGATCTAAACCCTGCACGTATAAACATATGGCCACCATATCGTTTCGCCTGAACCAGAGAAACCCTCTGTGTGGGACTCTAAAGACTCGACAGTACGCTGGCAGTAGGTTTAACCACAAGCACGTCAGCGGCACTAGCTGTATGTAACGGCTACCGAGGTACCTGTCGAAAAGAAGGCCGACGAGCAAGCTCATCCGAACCCCTACTGAGCCTATCCGTGACAATCTCCGTACAGTCCGGTATCTTCATCTAAGAGTATTGCATACCGGGTCTAGGGGGTGGTAAACGTCAGACCCCTAATAACCTGATAAGTCGTGTTGATTTAGCTCAGGACCAATCCGAGAAACTACTGATCTAACCATCAGTAAATCCCAACCGCCTTGGCCAAGGTTTTATGGTTCTGGCCAACCGGACACAGTGCGATATCGACTCCCAATACCAGGAGAGACGAATCCCTGACAATCACTTACCGCTTCCATGTGGTTCGGGACTGTACCTAACCAAAACTTGTTTGCATGACTCAATAGAGCCGTAGTAGGGTAGTGATCAAAGCACAGTGGGAACTCACACAAGATAAATGGTGATCTCAGGTCCAAAGACTAACCTGTACTCATGTCACCTGAGAATCTCTATCCGACGATAGGTATAATACCATCTAGAGGTTCTCGGCGAGTCCGTCCAGTGTACTCACCCCCAGTGAGCACCTGTATACAATCTTAGTAGATCAAACCAATGGCTATGGGACCAACCACCACCCCTCGTCGGGGTCTAGAAACGTATACACAAGTCTACTCTGGAATATCGATGCCCGGTCTCGATATTCCTGCGACTTGGGACCTTTAAGGATGTGCTTATGGACTAACCAGCTCCCACAAGTATGATTGACATCATAACGCTGGTAGTCAAGCAAAATCCTATGGGCTTTATCAACATGTATCCGCCATATGTTATATCGAGTATAACATATGCACATGTTAAGATAAAGTCAAACCATGATAGTATACTACTGTATCGGTTCTTTATCAATATGTGCAAGCAATATAAAGTATCAATAGAAAGAAATACACATATCAAGATAAAACAACTCAAATAATATACTATATACAACCGAGTAAGATTGTCCTGTACATACATATCCCTAGCATCCTATATAATACAGGCCTCTAGGGCATACATATCCAACAATGTGATGCGTATATATGTTGTGAACGTCTTCTAAACGCTATACATCGATTAAAAGGAGTTACATGCTTCTGATTGTTGCGATGTTTATCTCTGTGATGTTTTGGATGGATTGTCGTGATGAATAGCCTTTTGTGCATTGTCTGTTGTACAGTTTTGAATTCATTTGTATATTCATTATTGCGGGGCGAGCATCAGACATATGGACTATCGTTTCTGCTTGTTTGTATATTTTTTTATTAGGGCACGTCCGGGTTGAGGTCGATGTCACCACTATATATATTTTTCTTTTCTGTACTAGGATTACCCAGTGGAGGAGTGCTCGAGTAGCCAGGTTCTAGAGGGCAACGGGCCTCCATCTCATGGCATTGAAACTGGAGGGCTATACTCTAGAATGGGAGGGCTATTCGCCGCACTCGTATGGGGTATAGGATGACATATGGTGGAGTGCTCATGTTACCGGATTACGTGAAGTGCCCATTCACTTCGTTGATTGGGGTTGCCTCACTTTCGGGATTGGCGGGTAACTTGCCTCGCTCGTAAGGGTCTTGGTTTTATATTGCACAGGCTAACCACACGACTGGAGAATGTCGAGTTTCATTTGCGGCTCAAATGAAACCCGGGGCTCCTAAATTATCCGCTATTCCATTTTGCTTATCGCTATTCCATGATGTTGCTTATATCATTCCTGGGACGAATAGTTATATATATCTATATATATATTAGTAGATGTTGTATATGTTTTGCATCCGCGCTAGCTCTTCCGCCGCTTTGCCGTTAGTTAAGTAACCTAACGGTGCATGACGGGGTCCCATGGCGAATGCGGATGGCATATATATTCATTATATTTTTGTTCTTTTCTGGTGTGATAGGAATTAATTGATGGGACCACATTAATTTTGATTAATTCAAGGAAAAATAAACCTAATAAAATGTTGTCGGAACAAGTTTTTGAAAAACTATAGTCGTATTCTTTTGCTTTGCATAAAGGTATTAAATTAGGAATATCCTGCACCTTATTCGAGGAGGCAAGAGCCTAAATCCCTTCACGGGGAGTGATCTCTTGATCAAAAGTTTATGTTACTATAAATTACTCGGCTTTCTTCAAAACCACCAGTTTTCAAAAGTGGAGCCTAAACCACTCCATTTCAAAACTGCTCGGTTTCTTCAACGATATCAAGTTCATTACATTAAAGGTTTTTCGCCAAAAACCAGCCGTAGCCCTCCGTCATTTCTTACAAGTATCACTTAGTATTCATTGTATGCACGTTGACCTCTGTCAAGGCATATGAATGGTAGCTACGTAATACTTGTTTGTTGCACAGAGATGTGATTATTTAAGACATTCGCACGGTCATGTTGATTTCTGTCAAGGGCTTGTGCGGGTGGGTCTGAATTAATGTAGGACAATGACGGGTTGAACTTGACTTGCGACTTTTGATATGTTGACCTCTGTCAAGATCATAAGCCACTTGGGGCAAAAATCACATTGGGAGATTCAAATATACAGGAAACTTTCTAGTGTTGCATACCTTCTGGAGTGTGGTGACTAGAATGGCCTCCATCTAGGTTATCACGCGATGATAGTTGGATCCTGATCCCACATATGAGTAGGATTACTCTTTGAAAATATTTTCACCTCACAATTAGCTAACCTATTAGGTGTCTAGAAAGGTGTTAACAGGGCTACACCTCTGCGGAAACGAGGTTTATTTTAATTAAGTCCATGCGAGAGTGCGAGAAACCTCTCTCGGAGCACCAACACCCACCTGGCTGAACGGTTATCGAACTTGTAAGGTGATAATGATCCCGACTTGTTCTCCTTTTAAGATTTAAAGAAGAATTTGAGAAAACAGTGGGAGCCATCCTGATTCGATAAACTAATAACCAATCTAATCTTGCAAGAGCGTACGCTGAGTGTTTCTTTTCTCTCTCTCCAGGTAGCAACCATATCACGCCCTAATCAAGATAATAAAATGTTTGAATTGACCGAAGCAGCTTATTACACTGGGTTGGGGAATGTCGGTTCGGCTCTAACTTATGACAATTGTCACGAGTATGAGCAATGGAAAGAGGACTATCAGGGGTTCCGTATGACCCTAATGAAGGAGAAGCATTCTAATGTATCTTCTTTAGGTGTATTTGTTATTGAAAACTGCTTTTTTGGTCAACCCTACCTCCTGGGTACTAGATACCGGATCAGAATCTCATATCTGTAATTTATTACAAGGACTGAGAAAAAGTAGAATGGTTGGACCGGGTGATATGTCCCTCAGAGTAGGGAACGGAACACAGGTTGATGCTGCTGCCGTCGGCGAATATTACCTTATGTTGCCAAGTAGAAACACTATAATTTTGAACAATTGTTACTATGTACCTTCCATGCTCTGCAATATTATATCAGTTTCTTTACTAGATAAAAATGGATATAAATTTGTTGTAGATAGAAATATCATGAACATTTACCTAATCGGGTACTGGTTGCAGAAGGTACATTATGCAATGGTATCTATGTTCTTAATCAGAACACAGTTTTCAGTATACAAAACACACGCAAGAGGAAGAGTTCAGATGTGAACGAAGCCTATTTGTGGCATTGTAGACTTGGTCATATCAATGAGAAAAGACTATCTAAGTTACATAAAGATGGATATTTGAAACCGTTCGAATTTTCATCTTATGAAACTTGTCAGTCTTGTCTTAAAGGAAAGATAACCAAAACTCCATTTACGAGACACAGAGAAAGAGCTACAAAGATCTTGGGACTCATACACAGTGATGTATGTGGTCCAATGTCTATATATGCAAGGGGTAGATTCTCATACTTCATTACATTCACTGATGATCTCTCTAGATTCCGACATGTATTCTTGATAAAGCGCATATCCGAAGATTTTGAGAAATTCAAGGAATATAAGAGTGAAGTGGAGAACCAGACTGGAAAACGTATCAAGACCCTTCGATCTGATCGAGGAGGGAGTACTTGAGTACGGAATTCCTTGACTATCTAAAAGAGAATGGAATTCTCTCTCACCTTACTCCTCCGTATAAACCACAACACAATGGTGTATCAGAGCGAAGGAATCGCACCCTCTTGGATATGGTTCGCTCCATGATGAGTAATGCCAAGTTACCTCTTTCATTCTGGGGATATGCACTTGATTCAGCAGCGTACCTATTGAATCAAGTTCCGTCCAAATCCGTACCTCAAACTCCATATAAAATATGGAAAGGGAGGAGGCCATGTCTTAAAAGGGTTAAGATATGGGGTTGTTCGGTCTATGTTAAAAAATATAATCCAGACAAACTCGAAACACGATCAGTATTATGTAAGTTTGTGGGATATCCAAAGCATTCAAATGGATATCTGTTCTACCACACCGAAGAACAGAAGGTGTTTGTTGCTCAGCACGCCACTTTTTTAGAATGGCAATTTCTTGTAAAAGAAATTAGTGGGAGCACGGTAGAACTGGATGAAATTCAAGATCCACAAACTACAATTGAAAATTTGGTAGAACCTCAGGATTCGATAACCCTAGAAAAATCTCATCCACTCCACAGATCTAGTAGGATTTCTCGTCCGCCTGAGAGATACTACAGTTTTATCATAGACGGGGATTGAGAGCATTGGAAGAAGATGATCCTACTAGTTTCGAGCAGGTGTTCCCCTCCGAAAGGCGGCGACGACGTGAGGACGTCTAGCCTGAGATTCGGGGCAGATGCTATATGGTTTTATCCGTCTACCTCTCCAAAGATGCCAAGTTGATTTATGGCACCGTGTATCGGAGGTTTAGACGGATGCGGCCGATGTAGCAGACTTCGTCAGATTCCCCCTCGCTTGAGGGGTTTTTTGATTGTGGGGACGCTCTTCCCTGCAGGCGCAAGCCCCTGCAGTTAATTACGCTACCGCATCGCGGTAACAACTTTCTCCTTCTCCAGAATTTCACTTCGTGTCGTGTATGTTTGTTTTGTTTATGGTTGCCCGTGGATTGTATACGGAGACTAAGTTGAGCCATCGTCCGTAGGACGTGGATTAGTCCAAATCCGTATTTACTTAGATTTAGGTTTGGTGTTTCTAGTTTAAGGATGCATTAGTCGCGTTGCGGCTAAGATCAACTTAAACGTTCGTTAAGGATATGATAGTCCTGTTTGAGACTAAGATCAACTTAACGTGATAATCCATTTAATATCTGGCCTTCGGGACTCGTCACCTCTCTAACGTCGTTGAAGGATTATAACGAAAGATGTCAGAGGAGTTCAGAGATGTACCCTTGAACCAAGGTTGATTTGGAGTTTTATAGTCTATTTAAATGTTTAAGGATACGTTAGCCGTATTTGGGGCTAAGATCAACTTAAACGGGACCGTTTAGATCCGGCAAAAGAGCATTTGGGGGCTCTATTGCTCCAGTTTAGGGACGTGATGGTCCATATTCCAATTTAGGGACGTGATGGTCCATTATTAGTTTAAGGACGTTTCGGTCCATCGCCAGTTTAAGGACGTAGTGGTCCATGTTCCAGTTTAGGGACGTGGTGGTCCACCATTAGTTTAAGGACGTTTCGGTCCATGTTCCAGTTTAGCGACGTGGTGGTCCACCATTAGTTTAAGGACGTTTCGGTCCGCATTCTAGTTTAGGGACGTGGTGGTCTGTATTCCAGTTTAGGAACGTGGTGGTCCGTATTCCAGTTTAGGGACGTGGTGGTCCGCTATTAGTTTAAGGACGTTTCAGTCCAACATTCCCATTTAGGGACGAATATTAGTTTAAGGACGTTTCGGTCCAACATTAGTTTAAGGACGTTTCGGTCCAACATTAGTTTAAGGACGTTTCGGTCCACGAGTTTAAGGACCCCGCAGTCCATACCGATGTGTGGTCGTCGGGACCCGTCACCTCTCTGACGTCGTTGAAGGATTACAACGATGGGTGTCAGAGGAGTTCGGAGATGTACCCTCGAACCGGAGGTAAATTGATTTGAGAGAGCATTTGTGCTCAGTTCAATTTAATTTAAGGACTTACGGCCAGAATTGGGCTAAGTCCAGTTGAAAATGTTCAACATTTTATTTGCATTTGGCCTGTTAGGCCTTTACTGGGGCTCTGTTCCTGTTTAATAATGCATGGCATTTTTGTTTGGTCTATTAGACCTTTATTTGGGCTCTGCCCTTTTATAAATGATGCACAGCATCTGTTTTTTTATTTGGGCTCTGCCCTCTTTAAAGTAATGCATTGCATTTAATTTGGCCTGTTAGGCCCTTTTTAAATGGGCTTGGCCCTTCTGTAAATAATGCAGTGCATTAATCATCTGATAGTGGCTTGTCAGACGCTTTGCGCCAATTATTGAACGCAAGCGCTTATGATGAGGACACGTGTCCTGCTCTGGTGAGCGCAAGCGCAACAGCGCAGTGCGCTGCGCTGTTGCGCTGCTGACATGTGGCGCTCTCCCAAGAGCGCAACAGCGCAGTTTGGAAGTGCAAAGCACTAAGAATCTTTTAGATTCAAAAACAGGAGTGCAAAGCACTATTTGATTTCTTGATCTAATTTAGATCAAAGAAAAGATAAGTTTTTTCTTGTTTTTTGTTATCTCAAAGAACCAAAGGTTCATAAAAAGTGCAAAGCACTATTTTATTATATATATTTTTTATTTTTATTAAAGATCCTTGATCTTGTTTTTAGATCTATGATCTGTTCATAAGAGAACTTTTTCTTCCTTCTAAAGGTTTTTACCTTTTTGTTCTTGAAGAGTTCTTCAGAGTTCTCTTTCTCTCTTTTTTTTTTGAAAATGTTTTTTTTCTCCTCCTCCTTTGAATTGCGGCCTAGGGTCCTTTTTATAGTGCCCATAAATTAGTTAAATTTGTTAAAGAGATCTTTCTCTGAGTGATTTGGGGAATTTTCCCCGCCGTTGGATCTTTGATCCAAGGGCTTCTGTTTTACAGAAGAATATCTTCTTGTTTTATCAAGAACAGAAAGATTTTTTTAGAATTTTAATTCTGTTTAGCGCGCAAATGCCCCAGCGCGTGACACGTGTTGCGCGGCGCACAGCGCAGCGCAACTGCGCTGACACGTGTCGCGCGGCGCAAAGCGCAGCGCAACTGCGCTAGCGCGTCTGCGCTGACACGCGTCGCGTAGCGCAACGCTCGTGTAGCTGAAGCGTTGCTTCCTTTAACAGAGCTTCGCTCTGATTGAGCGCGCCTTTTTGGACGCCGCGCTAATGCATCTGCGCCAGACATGTGGCGCGTTACGCGCAGTGCAAAGGATCTGAAGCGCTGCTTCATTTATTGAAGTTTAAATTTTCAAAGCAAAGCTTTGCTTCTGATTGGGGGAAGATGAAGCGTTGCTTCATCTTCCGTCTCGGAATTTGAACAGAGCTTTGCTCTGATTGGGGTAAACAAGTGCCCCCCATCGTTGCGCTTACGTGGCCTCGAAACGTGAGCGCAACGGTGACAGAATTCCAACCGTTGCAGTAACTTTTGGGAGTTGAAAGGGCATTTGATGCCTATAAATAGGACCTTTGGTTCTCAACAGATGATTATCATCTTTAAGATTTTCAAAAAAAAAACTTCAGAGCTTTGCTCTTATTTAAGAACTTTTAGAGCCCTGCTCTTGTTTCTTTCTTAGAACTTTCAAAGTTCAAAACCCAGCACCCTTTTAGGTAAAATTTTAAATTAAATCAAATTCAGTTTAATTTAACAGAGCTTTGCTCTCATAGATCTTTTGATCTAAAGAAAACCCTTTTGGGGTTTCACCAAATAGAGCTTTGCTCTCAAGAATCTGTTTCAGGGTTTCTCAACCCATGAACAGAAACTTGCATCTTTGGCAAAACATAGATCCCTTTGATCTAAAATAACTCTTAAGAGTGTTTCATTGATCTTAGAGTTTGAAGATGGCATTTTATTCTTCAGTGCATTATATCGTTTTGCTTAATCAGTCTTTCTGATAATTCTGTTGATCCTCTTTCGCAGGAACAATGGACGCCCACATGTATGCTCTTAACAAGATCATCTCTTACGGGGACATCCGCCGACTTGGCCGCTCTCAAAATCGAGAGTTCACAAACGAGGAGTGCGCTGAAACAATGAGTCGTTTCGACGCGTACAATGGTCCACTGCTCCCCCGACGTTCCTCCCTCCTTAAGCTTATCGTGGGAGCCATCTGGGAAGTGCTTCCCCTCTTCTGTTCCGGCGTGCCACTTAGGGCGTTGGATGCTGCTGAGGACAAGGTGCACTCGGTATACCTGTTGAACTTTATCTCGAAGAGACGGCGAGACAGTCTTATCGATCTCTTGCACGAGGTCTTTCACAGTCCACCATACTTGCTGCTTATCGGAGGGTGGAAGACATCAGGGGGGACCCTGACGCTTGTGCTCGCGAAAGAAAGCATACTAGGATGGTCCGTGAGGCCTGGAAAGTCATAGATAGAGTAGCTTTTGAGTTCCTCAATCCATGCCCTGGGTTCGAGGTTATTCCCTTGTAATAATGTTTTTAGTTTGTTTCTTTTATGATTGTAAGAACTTCTGGCGAAATTAATGAAAATTTTTGTTTTTCCTAGCATGTCTTATCTTTTGTTCTGAATCTTTTGCATGAATGAATGTGTCTCGAACGCTTGATCAAATGCAGATCAGATGCTCTTTCCGTCACTCTCTTATCATCAGCATGCTGTTACAAATAGCATATAATAGAGTAAGCATCTTGACTTTCCTAAGAAATAGCGATGGCTTAGGCCGCAGGTTCAGATCTGCTGCCTAAGACTTTTCAACTCTATGAGCCGTGAGGGTCTCATAGAGACTTTTCTCCCTACGGATCGAGAGGATCTCGTAGGTGGTTTTCTCCTTAGGAATCGTAAGGATTCCTAAGTGTGGTTTTCTCTTATAAGTCGTAAGGATCCTATAAGAGAATTTTTCCCTCTTATGAGTCGAGAGGACCCGTAAGCGGTTGTTTCCCTCCTTGTCGAAACTCGACTTTGGAGAGTGGGACCCGTGAATAGTATGCAAGAGATCTTTTTGGATCGACTTGCAGGGTCCCATTGTTCAGGAAGCAAGTTTTTTTTTAGTCCCTGCTGCCTGAGGATTCATCTTGCAAGTTGGGACGAATCGGGAATTTCCCGCGGAGACACTGGTTTCTCTGCGAGCCGACGCGAATCAGGAGGCTCTCGTCAAGGAGTGTTTGTATCCGTGAGTCGAGGAATTTGCTAGGGATTATTTGTTTCCCAAGCGCCAAGGATTATTTGTTTCTTTGGGGTTTGAAACGAGTCGAGGATTTCCCACGGAGGCACTGGTGGCTCTGCGAGTCGACGCGGATCAGGAGGCTCTCGTCAAGGAGTGTTTGTATCCGTGAGTCGAGGAATTTGCTAGGGATTATTTATTTCCCAAGCGCCAAGGATTATTTGTTTCCTTGGGGTTTGAAATGAGTCGAGGATTTCCCACGGAGGCACTGGTGGCTCTGCGAGTCGACGCGGATCAGGAGGCTTTCGTCAAGGAGTGTTTGTATCCGTGAGTCGAGGAATTTGCTAGGGATTATTTGTTTCCCAAGCGCCAAGGATTATTTGTTTCCTTGGGGTTTGAAACGAGTCGAGGATTTCCCACGGAGGCACTGGTGGCTCTGCGAGTCGACGCGGATCAGGAGGCTCTCGTCAAGGAGTGTTTGTATCCGTGAGTCAAGGAATTTGCTAGGGATTATTTGTTTCCCTAGCGCCAAGGATTATTTGTTTCCTTGGGGTTTGAAACGAGTCGAGGATTTCCCACGGAGGCACTGGTGGCTCTGCGAGTCGACGCGGATCAGGAGGCTCTCGTCAAGGAGTGTTTGTATCCGTGAGTCGAGAAGTTTGCTAGGGATTATTTGTTTCCCAAGCGCCAAGGATTATTTGTTTCCTTGGGGTTTGAAACGAGTCGAGGATTTCCCACGGAGGCACTGGTGGCTCTGCGAGTCGACGCGGATCAGGAGGCTCTCGTCAAGGAGTGTTTGTATCCATGAGTCAAGGAATTTGCTAGGGATTATTTGTTTCCCTAGCGCCAAGGATTATTTGTTTCCTTGGGGTTTGAAACGAGTCAAGGATTTCCCACGGAGGCACTGGTGGCTCTGCGAGTCGACGCGGATCAGGAGGCTCTCGTCAAGGAGTGTTTGTATCCGTGAGTCGAGGAGTTTTCTAGGGATTATTTGTTTCCCAAGTGCCAAGGATTATTTGTTTCCTTGGGGTTTGAAATGAGTCGAGGATTTCCCACGGAGGCACTGGTGGCTCTGCGAGTCGACGCGGATCAGGAGGCTCTCATCAAGGAGTGTTTGTATTCGTGAGTCGAGGAGTTTGCTAGGGATTATTTGTTTCCCAAGCGCCAAGGATTATTTGTTTCCTTGGGGTTTGAAACGAGTCGAGGATTTACCACGGAGGCACTGGTGGCTCTGCGAGTCGACGCGGATCAGGAGGCTCTCGTCAAGGAGTGTTTGTATCCGTGAGTTGAGAAATTTGCTGAAGACACCGGTTTCTTCAAAGTTGGACTGAACCGTCGAGATTTGGCCTCGTCTTCTGGCGGAACCTGTTGGGAAAGTATGGTTCCCTCTTGTTTGTTTACGCCCTTGGATTGTATACAGGGATCGATGTGATCTTAACTGTAGGGCCAAAATTTATCATCATTTTTTGTTTTATTTCCGCGATGCTCTATCATTTCAGCTTTTATATCACGAAAGTCGCGATTGCCCAATCATTTCGGCTATTTTTCGCGGTGCCCAATCATTTCGGCTATTTATTTTATTTTTACCCGCTGTTTTTTTATTGCGAGTTGCCCAATCATTTCGGCTATTTTATTTTTTTTTATTTTTACTCGCTTCTTTTTTTTATTGCGAGTTGCCCCATCATTTCGGCTATTTTGCATGCATATATTTTTACTTGCTGCTTTTTATTGCAAGTTGCCCCATCATTTCGGCTATTTCATATGCGTGTGCGGCCTACTGGCTTTTCGCCGTAAACCTGAAATTAAACACCGATTTCGGCATCAGCACCGCTACAACTGGGATATTGCCAGGAGCGAATCATCATCTGCCTCTGTCGATGTCGAACAAGGGTGGCTTAGTGAACAGGGTTAAGGTCCTGTCGACTAAGGCTTTTAACTTCATGAGCCGTAAGGGTCTCACAAAGGTATTTCTCCCTACAAGTCGTGAGGATCTTGTAGGTGTATTTTCTCCTTAGGAATCGTGAGGATTCCTAATTGTTTGTTCCTCTGTAAGTCGTAAGGATCCTACAGGAAGGTTTTCTTCTTGTAAATCGATAGGATTTACAAGGGTTGTTCACCATGCAAACATATCCCCCAGTCTCGGATGGGACTTAGTTAGGGAAATGTTTATTCGCGCCCTTGGATTGTATACAAGAGCCAGTATTGGACCACTTGTAGGGCAATATCAAAAATTATGGGGATTGCTTAAGCACAGGTTTAGGTCTCTGTAACTTAAGACTTTCAAATCTTATGAGCCGTGAGGGTCCTATAAGAGGGTTCTCCTTACGAGTCGTGAGGATCTCGCAAGTATATTTTCTCCTTAGGGATCGTGGGGATCCCTAAGTGTGTTGCTCCCTTGTAAGTCGTAAGGATCTCGCGCGGGTGGTTACTCCTTACAAGGTCGAGGGGACCCTATAAGTGTTTTTTAACGAGGTTGCGCCTTTTCGGGTTTTCACAAACACTCGCCGGTAGCCTTGCTGTTTTTACTCACGGAGCCCTTTCGGGTTTTCATCCGCGCCCATTTTGCTCATGGACATACCGTTTTTTTTTATTCTTTTTATTTTCTTTTTCTCTTTTTTTTTTACGAGGTCGCGCCCTTTCGGGTTTTCACGAACACTCGCCGGTAGCCCTGCTGTTTTTACTCACGGAGCCCTTTCGGGTTTTCATCCGTGCCCATTTTGCTTATGGACATACCGTTTTTTTTTATTCTTTTTATTTTCTTTTTCTCTTTTTTTTACGAGGTCGTGCCCTTTCGGGTTTTCACGAACACTCGCCGGTAGCCCTGCTGTTTTTACTCACGGAGCCCTTTCGGGTTTTCATCCGTGCCCATTTTGCTTATGGACATACCGTTTTTATTTTTTATTATTATTATTATTTTTATTTTTTTATTCATATATTTTTTTTCTTTTTCTCTTTTTTTATTCGTCTTGTCAGCCTAAGGGTGCTGCGGTAGTAGTTTAAGCACGTTTCGGTTCGCTATTAGTTTAAGGACATTTCGGTCCGACTTTGAAAAGGCTGGTTACTGCTGATAGAGTTTGAGCTTAGGAAGATAGCGAGCGGTCATAGTCGTCGTCATCTATCATTGACCTAGGCTGTGGCTCATTAAGCGTAGTATCTCTTTAGGAAGCAACCGTTTATTGGCCTGAAAGGCCTTTCACCGTGCATGTCCATGAGTAGATAGGCCCCACCCTGGTAGACCTTATCTATGATGTACGGGCCTTCATAGTTTGGCTCGAATTTTCCCCGCTTGGCGCGATTGGGGATTATAGGCCTTTTGACCACTAGCACGAGTTCTCCTTGACGGAATGTCCTCGGTCGGGTCAATCTTTCGTATGAGCGCGTCATCTTTGCTTTATAAGCTTCCAGATTTTGTTGCGCTATGAGCCGTGTTTCTTCAAGGGCATCAAGCTCCTCAAGCCGAAGGTTAGCATTTTCTTCGTTAGTCAGCTCATAGTGGACTGCCATTCGTAGAGAGGGTAGCTCTGTCTCGAGGGGAAGCACTGCTTCTGTACCGAACACCAACGCGTACGGCGTTGCGTTCGTGGCCGTCTTAAATGTAGTTCGATACGCCCAGAGAGCTTCTTGCAGTCTTTCGTGCCAGTCTTTCTTATTTCGTGACACTGTTTTCTTCATGATCTTCGTCAAGGTCTTGTTGAAGGCCTCAGCTAGACCGTTTGCTCGCGGATTATAAACTGAGGAATATCTCCAGTCTATATTATGTTGTTGCGCGAAGCGACTGATTTTGTGGCTTCTGTAGGCTGGCCCGTTATCGGAGATGATCCGTCTTGGCGTTCCAAACCGATATATGACGTGCGTCTTGAAGAAGTGGAGGATATTTTCTGTCTTCACTTCTCTTAACGGCACTGCTTCTGCCCATTTAGAGAAGTAATCAGTCGTCGCCAGGATGAAACGATGTCCCCTAGACGATGCTGGTTCGATAGGGCCGACTATGTCAGCCCCCCACATTTCGAATGGCCAGCTAGCCACCGTTGGATGTAATGGATTCGGATGCTGATGGATGAAATCCCCATGAATTTGACATGAGTGACATTGCTTCGCATATTCGAGGCAGTCCTGAATCATCGTGGGCCAGTAGTAGCCCATCCGTTTTATCTTCAACTTCATCTTCGGGCCCGCTTGGTGAGAACCGCAGAGTCCGTCGTGAACTTCCTGAACGACTCTTTTCGCTTCGTCGGGTCCCAGGCATCTCAACCATAGAGAATCAAACGATCTCTTGTACAGAGTATCGTTGACGAAGGCGAAAGATAGAGCCCGCTTCATGAGCTAATGTCTTGTGGACACTTCTTCAGGCATTCGGTGGGACCTAAAGTAGTCTATGAAGACTTCTCTCCAATCCTCAGCCTTTTCCCGGTCTTTTACTTGCAGGGTCATTTGCTCAGTCGCTCCTTTCTCTTCGGATGATTCCGGAGATATTTCTGCTGGGGCAAGCACTTGACGGCTTTGTACCATGATTCTAACGTCATCGAGATTCTCGTCAGCCAGTTCTTTAACAAGTTTGGCCAATGCGTCTGCTTTGCTGTTTTCCATGCGCGGTATGTTCTCCAAAGTATAGGAGGGAATTTGGGTCAACAGTTGTTGCACTTTTTCGCCGTACTTCACCAGTTCTGGCTTGCACGTTTGGTAGTCGCCATTTACTTGACTAACGACCAGTTGAGAATCCCCGTATATAAGGAGGTCTTCAATTCCCATGTCAATGGCGATCTCAAGACCTGCTATCAGAGCTTCGTATTCGGCTTCATTGTTTGTCCTCGGCTCTGTTAAGGAAAAAGCGAAGCGCATTATCCCTCCTTGTGGAGTCACGAAGATGAGGCCTACCCCCGATTTGATTATAGGGGTACTTTGTTTGCGCTTTTTCATGGAAGATGCTCCATCGAAATAAAGTTCCCATTGTGTATCACCACCGTCGATCGCGTCAAACGCATGTTCGTCTGGCAAATCGCAATTCAGAAGAGAATCGGCAGGTATCGGGTGCTCAGCAAGGAAGTCGGCAATGGCCTGGCCTTTCACTGCCTTGAGAGGTTGATAGGTTATCGAGAACTCCATCAAGAGCAGGGCCCATTTAGCAAGTCGTCCCGTCAACATGGCCTTCGACATCAAGTATTTAAGGGGGTCCACCTTTGAAATGAGACGGACTTCATGCGCCAACGCGTCGTGCCTGAGCTTTGTTATCGCGAAGACCAACGCCAGGCAGTGTTTTTCAATGGGAGAGTAATTGCTTTCTGCCCCCAGCAGAACTCGACTTAAGTAGTAGAGTGCTCTTTCTTTTCCTTGATCGTTCTCTTGTGCCCATAATGTGCCTAAGGAACCTTCGAGGGCGGTTGTATAAAGAATGAGGGGTTTTCCTTTGACCGGAGCAGCCAACACCGGCGGGTTCTGCAGGTACCGTTTAATTTCGTCCAGCGCGCGCTGGCATTTTTGATCCCAGACGAATGGAGTTCCCTTCTTCATCAGGTGACTGTAAGGGCGGCACTTGCCAGAGAGGTTGGCTATAAATCGCCGAATATATGCGAGCTTTCCTTGGAGAGATCGCAACTGTTTGAGAGTCCTCGGCGGAGGCATTTCCATGATCGCCTTGATCTTTGACGGATCTATTTCAATACCTCGGTGTCGAACAATGAATCCAAGGAATTTGCCTGAGGAAACTCCAAATGCACACTTGAGAAGGTTCATCTTCAAGTTGTATTGCCGAAGGCGTTGAAATACGGTCTTCAAATGCTCGAGGTGTTCCTCGTATGATTTGCTTTTAACCACGAGATCGTCGATATAGCATTCGACGATTTCGTGTATAAGGTCATCGAAGATCTTTGTCATGGCCCTTTGATAAGTGGCACCGGCATTCTTTAAACCGAAGGGCATCACTTTATAACAGAATATACCTAGGGGGGTCCTGAAGGCGGTGTGCTTCTGGTCTTCGGGATGCATCTTTATCTGATTATACCCTGA
Organism: Agapanthus africanus; assembly: GCA_030015575.1. Classification (NCBI taxonomy): domain Eukaryota; kingdom Viridiplantae; phylum Streptophyta; class Magnoliopsida; order Asparagales; family Amaryllidaceae; genus Agapanthus; species Agapanthus africanus. The sequence goes on along the minus strand of CM057350.1, from coordinate 180,580,777 downwards.
TGAGCCATCCATGAAGGAGAAAACCTCATGAGTGGATGTATTGTCTATCATCAGTTCGGTGACTGGCACTGGGAAATCATCCTTCGGACAAGCTTTATTGAGATCCTGAAAGTCCACGCATATGCGCACCGTCCCATTTTTCTTCATCACCGGGACGATGTTAGCGATCCATTCAGGATATTGAACCTCCTGGATAAAGCCAGAGTCGATCAGCTTCTTGACCTTGGCGTTGATACTCATCTCGAGCTCGAGCCGCATTCTCCTCGGCGCCTGTTTGACTGGCTTGATGTCCGGGGATATCGCCAATTTGTGTACAGCAATTTTTGGATCTAGTCCCGGCATTTCGGAATAGTTCCACGCGAAGCAATCTCTATGCTGCAGAAGCACATCCGATGAACTTTCTCCCCCATCTTCTTCATGAAAGACGTGATTGAGGAACTCTTGGAGCGTAATGGGAGTCCGTGCCTTTTGGTTGTATTCATCCAACGCGTCAATTTGCTTTTGTAAGTCCGTGCGCTTGTCGCCAGGCTTCACGGGCTTCTTTGATTTCTTCTTCTTCTTTTTCGAGGATTTTGATGGTCGGTTGCGAGTGCTTGAGCCACCTCCATCGGTCTTTGGAGTTGGACGTGGCTTCAACATCCCCTCAATGACCTGCGGTTCCAACGGGTTCTTCCACCTAATCGCTGGACATGTCTGAAGATCGTTTAGCATCCTCTTCATCTTGGCTGATAATACAACCTGCCAAGGAGCTTCTTCAATGACGGAGCATGTTGCCCCCGGCGTATTCGTCCCCTTAGAGGTGTGGGGCTGCGGGGGATTCACATTCCATTTGTCAGATAACGCAAACTTGCCTTGTCGGTACTGGTTTTCAAGCCAATTTTTGAAAACGTAGCAATCTTCGATCGGATGGCCTAGTACTCGATGATAAGGACAGTAGTTGGGTTCGTTGACGTCACTTGGTTGCAACGGACGTTTTGGATCCGGCAGATTTATGAGTCTGTTGCGTAATGCCAGCTCGAATAACCTTCTTGTTTTATCGCGGGGAAACGAGTAAGGACGCCCCAGTCTCTCCTCAAGGTCTACGTACGGACGCATATTATTTTGACGCACAACCGGCTTCGAGTTGCTCGGTTATTGTTGAGCATTAGCGACGACGATCGCTTTTCCTTTCCCTTTGTCATTTCGGGAGTTCGGCTTTGGAAGAGGGGGTTTATGGCCCATCTGATCCATCTGCGCTAGCTTGTCAATCAAAGCCTGGAAGATAGTCGGCTTGAAAAACATCATAAATTGCGAAATGGTTGCTTGCGGATCAAGGGTTTCTACAAACATACCCACTGCGGGAGCTTCTTCAATGCGCTGTTCGCACTTCGACCATAAGTTCCGCCATCGTATAGCGTACTGAACCCACGTCTCGCCGGGTTTTATCCTGGCGTTAATCAGTGCCGTCATCGGGGTACGTTCACTGGCACTTGCAAAACGCTGGGTAAACAGCAGCTCCATCTCCGTGAAGGTTTTAATAGAGTCGTTCGGGAGCTCAGAGTACCATTAGAACGCCTTATCTGATAAGCTTCCAACAAACTGGCGAAGCAACAGCTTGTCATCACCGCCGGTGTTGCCGCAGAGTGCCCTGAACTGGGCAATGTGCTGGTGAGGATTGCCCGTCCCCTTGTAAACATAGAACTTGGGAATTGTGTAACCGGGCGGGTACTTGATTTGATCGTACCAACTTGGATATGTCCGCCCTGTTTTTACGACCTGGCCGGCTGCTTCGGTCGCATGATGAACCCGTATTTGTTGGGCTATGTACTCGTCCAAATCATCTTTAGAGATTGTATCCTCCTTAGCTGTTGATAGGGCTGGCGGAGGATTTGATGTCTCTCCCCTATCATCTCCAAGGACGATCGGGGGCTCTTCGATCGGAGGATCTTGCTGTATCATCATCCCTATCATGTCTTGGAAGAGGAGGCCCATACGCTGTATGTTGGCTGCTTGTTCAGCAGCCTCTTTGTCCTTCTTTTCCAATATCCGACGAAGGAATTCGGCGTCGGTTTCTTCCTCTTGGCATTCATCCGAGGACGTTTCAGGGTTTTCTTTTGGCCCTGTAAGTGCGGCCATAGCGTTCATCATTTCTTGGAGCTTCTACTTCTGCTCCTGAGCCTTGGTCACTGACCTCGTGTGCGGTCTATGACCTGTTGATATGCGGCTATCCTCCTTTCCCGATGCCACATAAACTGTATGAACTATCATGCCCTCGGACTTAGGGCGTTTAGGCTCACCACCTTTGGCATTTGCCGCGGGCGCGGGGGTTTTCTCCGGCCTTCTTCTTTTGTGGGCCGTTGAGGTTGGAGGGGCCGTTGAGGTTGGCACCCTAGCGACTGTCATCCTGTCCTGTTTGATCGGACGGTCCTTTTCTTTTTCCACTTTCGCCTTTTTCTGTTAACGAGAGCGATCTGGGTCAATCACGGCGTCTTGAACTCTCCGCCAAACTTTATAAATTTTTGAGGACAGCCGTTGAGGGGTCTGTTCTTGCTTCGTTTCCGGAACTCTCTCCTCGGGCGGAGGAGATCTTTTCAATGTAGCGGTTGGAGAGTTCTTCCGTACCCTTCTCAGCAGTTCAAAGCTGTTCCCAGTTGGAACAGCAGCGTTGACTTCCACCACTGGAGCCGGTAGAGTTAGCCCTGATGGGGAGTTGCCCCCTGCCTTCCTTACTCGTTGCCAGTGGCGACGTCGAGCACGACGAGCCGTTGGGACTGGCTCGGAGATAGAGGTTGCTTCTTTTTGCCCCCTGTCTGAATGAGGCGCGGCTGGTGTTAACCTCTTAAAGACTGAGGTTGTCCTTTGAGGGATGATTTTTAACCTGTCGAAGACAGATCCTCGGGCAGGGGCAGGAGCAGGAATCGTCAGTCTTGAAAAGACTGACTGTTTGACAGGGGAAGTCGCCTTGACGACTTCTGAAGCAGCGGTTATTGCCTTCCTTGGGACAGCCAATTCAGAGTTCTGATTTAGCCTGGTGAAAACAGAGGCTGTCGGTTTGGTAGTGGGTGACCCATTGACATGGGCCGTTGTGGCAGTGAGCCGGTCGAAGACCGACTTCTTGTTCACTTCCGGTGCAGGTATTGGCTCAGAGAAGCTTGTAGGTGGGATCATGGTCCCGAAGAACAGGCCAGTGGTGGCTTGGGTCACCTGGTCTACCGGCAGAGCGAGGAAGGAAGCCGCTTGGGGCCCATATGCTACACCTCCTGGTGAGGTGGAGCGTCCGTTGCAGTGGCATTTCGAGCAGTTGGTGCAGTTAAATGCCATTGAATCTTGAGTTCTGCGCCAGGAAAAAGAACAAATCTTAGTAACTTGAAATCCAAAGGCAACCGTTAACAAACCGCGATTGGTTCGCGAAGACGACACACGAAGTGTGGAGTGGAAAGAGGAAAATGTCCCACCGGGCGTGCCAGAATATGTTCCCTCCGAAAGGCGGCGACGACGTGAGGACGTCTAGCGTGAGATTCGGGGCAGATGCTATATGGTTTTATCCGTCTACCTCTCCGAAGATGCCAAGTTGATTTATGGCACCGTGTATCGGAGGTTTAGACGGATGCGGCCGATGTAGCAGACTTCGTCAGATTCCCCCACGCTTGAGGGGTTTTTTGATTGTGGGGACGCTCTTCCCTGCAGGCGCAAGCCCCTGCAGTTAATTACGCTACCGTATCACGGTAACAACTTTCTCCTTCTCCAGAATTTCACTTCGTGTCGTGTATGTTTTTTTTGTTTATGGTTTCCCGTGGATTGTATACGGAGACTAAGTTGAGCCGTCGTCCATAAGACGTGGATTAGTCCAAATCCGTATTTACTTAGATTTGGGTTTGGTGTTTTTAGTTTAAGGATGCATTAGTCGCGTTGCGGCTAAGATCAACTTAAACGTTCGTTAAGGATACGATAGTCCTGTTTGAGACTAAGATCAACTTAACGTGATAATCCATTTAATATCTGGCCATCCGGACTCGTCACCTCTCTAACGTCGTTGAAGGATTACAACGGCAGATGTCAGAGGAGTTCAGAGATGTACCCTTGAACCAAGGTTGATTTGGATTTTTATAGTCCATTTAAATGTTTAAGGATACGTTAGCCGTATTTGGGGTTAAGATCAACTTAAACGGGACCGTTTAGATCCGGCAAAAGAGCATTTGGGGGCTCTATTGCTCCAGTTTAGGGACGTGATGGTCCATATTCCAGTTTAGGGACGTGATGGTCCATTATTAGTTTAAGGACGTTTCGGTCCATCGCCAGTTTAAGGACGTAGTGGTCCATGTTCCAGTTTAGGGACGTGGTGGTCCACCATTAGTTTAAGGACGTTTCGGTCCATGTTCCAGTTTAGGGACGTGGTGGTCCACCATTAGTTTAAGGACGTTTCGGTCCATATTCCAGTTTAGGGACGTGGTGGTCCGTATTCCAGTTTAGGGACGTGGTGGTCCGCTATTAGTTTAAGGACGTTTCGGTCCAACATTCTCATTTAGGGACGAATATTAATTTAAGGACGTTTCGGTCCAACATTAGTTTAAGGACGTTTCGGTCTACGAGTTTAAGGACCCCGCAGTCCATACCGATGTGTGGTCGTCGGGACCCGTCACCTCTCTGACGTCGTTGAAGGATTACAACGATGGGTGTCAGAGGAGTTCGGAGATGTACCCTCGAACCGGAGGTAAATTGATTTGAGAGAGCATTTGTGCTCAGTTCAATTTAATTTAAGGACTTACGGCCAGAATTGGGCTAAGTCCAGTTGAAAATGTTCAACATTTTATTTGCATTTGGCCTGTTAGGCCTTTACTGGGGCTCTGTTCCTGTTTAATAATGCATGGCATTTTTGTTTGGTCTATTAGACCTTTATTTGGGCTCTGCCCTTTTATAAATGATGCACAGCATCTGTTTTTTTATTTGGGCTCTGCCCTTTTTAAAGTAATGCATTGTATTTAATTTGGCCTGTTAGGCCCTTTTTAATTGGGCTTGGCCCTTCTGTAAATAATGCAGTGCATTAATCATCTGATAGTGGCTTGTCAGGCGCTTTGCGCCAATTATTGAGCGCAAGCGCTTATGATGAGGACACGTGTCCTGCTCTGGTGAGCGCAAGCGCAATAGCGCAGTGCGCTGCGCTGTTACGCTGCTGACACGTGGCGCTCTCCCAAGAGCGCAACAGCGCAGTTTGGAAGTGCAAAGCACTAAGAATCTTTTAGATTCAAAAACAGGAGTGTAAAGCACTATTTGATTTCTTGATCTAATTTAGATCAAAGAAAATATAAGTTTTTTCTTGTTTTTTCTTATCTCAAAGAACCAAAGGTTCATAAAAAGTGCAAAGCACTATTTTATTATATATATTTTTTATTTTTATTAAAGATTCTTGATCTTGTTTTTAGATCTATGATCTGTTCATAAGAGAACTTTCTCTTTCTTCTAATGGTTTTTACCTTTTTGTTCTTGAAGAGTTCTCTTTCTCTCTTTTTTTTTTGAAAATGTTTTTTTTCTCCTCCTCCTTTGAATTGCGGCCTAGGGTCCTTTTTATAGTGCCCATAAATTAGTTAAATTTGTTAAAGAGATCTTTCTCTGAGTGATTTGGGAAATTTTCCCCGCCGTTGGATCTTTGATCCAAGGGCTTCTGTTTTACAGAAGAAAATCTTCTTGTTTTATCAAGAACAGAAAGATTTCTTTAGAATTTTAATTCTGTTTAGCGCGCAAATGCCCCAGCGCGTGACACGTGTTGCGCAGCGCACAGCGCAGCGTAACTGTGCTAGCGCGTCTGTGCTGACACGTGTCGCGCGGTGCAAAGCGCAGCGCAACTGCGCTAGCTCGTCTGCGCTGACACGCGTCGCGTAGCGCAACGCTCGTGTAGCTGAAGCGTTGCTTCCTTTAACAGAGTTTTGCTCTGATTGAGCGCGCCTTTTTGGACACCGCGCTAATGCATCTGCGCCAGACACGTGGCGCGTTGCGCGCAGCGCAAAGGATCTGAAGCGCTGCTTCATTTATTGAAGTTTAAATTTTCAAAGCAAAGCTTTGCTTCTGATTGGGGGAAGATGAAGCGTTGCTTCATCTTCCGCCTCGGAATTTGAACAGAGCTTTGCTTTGATTGGGGTAAACAGCAGGCTATTACCAGTAGGGACTCTGTAAAGTGGCTGTATGCTATGCGATCTGAAATGGAGTCCATGTACACTAACAAAATTTAGACTTTGGATGTTGCTCTTCCTGGGGTAATACCCGTAGGATGCAAGTGGATATTTAAAAAGAAGATTGGTGTAGATGGACAGGTGGAAACCTATAAGGCTAGACTTGTTGCAAATGGTTTTCATCAAAGACTAGGAGTAGACTATAACGAAACCTTTTTTCCAGTGGTTATACTGAAATTTATTAGGATCCTACTTGTCATTGTTGCCTATCATGACTATGATATCTGCTCACTTCCAGCATACTATTGAGTCTTTAGAGTCCCACACAGAGGGTTTTCCACTATTGAGTCTTTAGAGTCCCACACAGAGGGTTTTCCTGGTTCAGGTGAAACGATATAGAGGCCGTATGTTTATACGTGCAGGGTTCCGATTAATTACATGTACTAGTTGCGCGGAATTTAATCGAACTGATTATAATACTAGCGGGTTTAGGATTAAGCCAGTTTGTTAAATCAAATATTGATTTAATGTTAGTATTATATTAGTAGTAGTATTCTATCTCTAGGGTATTCGTATTTTGGTACGAATACGAATATGTATATACGGTAGAAAGTATTTTGTATTTATACAAAATATTTTCTAGAAGATGACACCTCATTATGTATTTTACTATTTATTAGAAATATAAAATGAGGTGGAGGGGTAAGGCGGCTTCAATCATGGTGAGAAACATGTCTATTAGTTTTATTTATTCATTTAGGAAAACTATTCAATCATGGTTTGTATTCTTTTTGGAAAAAAATATATGCTTGATATTTTTCTTAGCCATTTTCTTCCATCATTCTAGCATTGCCATTCTCTTTCCTCTCTTAAGTTCATCTTCTTCTTCAAACCCTAACCCTCTCATGAGTTGAGAAATGTAGGAGTTTGAGATAGAAAAACACTACTAAACATCTCTACATCATCTAAGCAAACTAGATTAGCAAGCCATTTTTTTTAGTTGCTTCTTTTTGTGGTGCAAACCTGAGCCATATTCTCTCGGGTGGATCATATAAGATCAAGAAGTCTATCAAGCAAGGTTGATCGAGGAACCCTAGGAGCACAAGAGGAAGGAGTTTTGAAGATCCGAAGGACACGAATCATTTCAGTATAACCCCTCTTCATAGTAGATTAACTCCTAGTAGATGCTAGGTTAGGCTTATGTTTTGATCACCGGGGGTTTAGTTGGTTGTGCTTACTCAAAATTTGATTTTTGTACATTCCGCCTCTCTACTTTCGATGTAGAGTTGAGAAACATAGGGTTTTCAGATAGAAGATGAAATCAAGAGAGGAGAGAGAATGAAAATGCTAGAATGATGGAAGAAAATGGCTAAAGAACAAATATCAAGCATATCAATTTTTTTAATAAAGATGAATACCAACCATGCTTGAATAGTTTTCCCAAATGAATGAATAAAACTAATAGCCATGCTTTTCATCATGCTTGAAGCAACTTCACCTCTCCACCTCATTTTATATTTCTAATAAATAGAAAAAAATACATAATGAGGTGTCACCTTCTAAAATGTCTTTCCGTATAAATATGGAATACACTCCACCGTATATACATACTCGTATTCGTATCAAAATACGAACATCCAAAGAGATAGAATAATACAAAGAACATAATACTAGAATAGACATATCTATATATATATATATGTGTGTGTGTGTGTGTGTGTGTGTGTGTGTGTGTAAATTATTAAATCAATACCTGATTTAATAATCCGTCTTAATCCTAAGCCGGCCAGTATTACCATTCGTCCGATCAAAAGTTCGAGTAGCTAGTGCCTTCATTTGATCGGAACCCTTCACGTATCAAAATACGGTCACTACATAATTTCTCCTGAACCAGGGAAACCCACTATATGGGACTCTAAAGAATCGACAGTATACTGGCAGTGGGTTTAACCACAAACACGTCAGCGGCATTAGTTGTACATAACGGCTACCTAGGTACCTGTTAAAAAGAAAGCCGATGAGCGAGCTCATCCGAACCCCTGCTGGGCCTATCCATGACAATCTCCGTACAGTCCGGTCTCTTCGTCTAAGAGTATCACATACCGGGTCTAGAGGGTGGTAAACGTCAGACCCCTACTGACCCGATAAGTCGTATTGATGTGGTTCAGGACCGATCCGAGAAACTACTGATCTAACCATCAGTAAATCTCAACTGCCTTGACTAAGTTATGGTTCTGGCCAACTGGACAAAGTGCAATATCGATTCTTAATACCGGGAGAGACGAATCCCTGATAATCGCTCACTGCCTCCATGTGGCTCGGGACTGTACCCAACCAAAACCTGTTTGCACGACTCAGTAGAGCCGTTGTAGGGTAGTGATCTAAGTACAGTGGGAACTCACATAAGACAAATGACGATTTCAGGTCTAAAGATTAACCTGTACTCATGTCATCTGAGAATCGCTATAGGTATAATACCATCTAGAGGTTCTCGGTGAGTCCGTCCAGTGTACTCACCCCTACTGAGCACCTGTCTACAATCTTAGGTGATCACACCAATGGCTGTGGGACCAACCACCACCCCTCGTTGGGGTCTAGAAACGTATACACAAGTCTACTCTGGAATATCGATGCCCGGTCTTGATACTCCTGCGACTTAGGACATTTAAGAATGTTCTTATGGACTACCCGACCCCTACAAGTATGGTCTCCATCATAACGCTAGTAGTCAAGAAAAATCCTACAGGATTTATCAACATGTATCAACCATATGTGATATCGAGTAAACATATATGTACATGTTAAGATAAAGACAAACCAAAATAGTATACTACTATAATGAGTATGTATCAACATGTATAAGCAATATAAAGCAGCAAGAAATACAAATACACATGTTCAGATAAAGATAACTCAAATAGTATACTATACAACTGAGCAAGATTGTCCTGTACATACATATCCCTAGCATCCTATACAATACAGGCCTCTAAGGCATACATATCCAACACCATGTGCTACCGAACACCCAACTTCTCTATTAATCAATTTCTCAAAGCATGTTTGTGAAATATCCGCGTTCAAGAAATAGCCTCAGTGAGTGGATCCGCTCCAATGTTTCTATTTTTATCTCTATATATCTTAACTTTGCGGAAATCGACTATCTCCCGAAATGAGCGATACTTGTCTTAGAATTTGTGTTGATAGCTGATGGGACCATGTTCATAAATGAACATCCAAATCCAACAAACTACTTAGGCTGTATCCATTTGCTGATGTAATCAGCACCCATCGCCATGACCACCTTAGTATGTTGCTTGGAAACCTATCCAACTTACTGCACCTCAAAAGAGGGCAAACTATTACCTCTGACAGCCATTCTGTCATCCATGTCACCTTGGAAGCCTAAAATGATAACCGTCTCCTGAAGGAAGTTGTCGTTATAATATACCAAGAACATCCTCTTATATTCATAACTACTTCCCAATGTTTCTCCAGGATTAGATTAATATATGCTTATTGCAGCTAGTGCAAAAGCAATATCAAGTGTGGTACTTGACATCTCATGATTGACTCAATTGCCTAAGCAATTGATATGTCAATCATGCAAATCTCTCTCATCATCAATCTAGAAGATATCTCTTTAGAGAGGGTGACTCCCTCACCTGCGGGTACACCACTACGATAAGAGTCGTCCATTCTAAAATACTTTAGAATAGTTTCAAAGTACCTGAATTGGGATACTTCCCAAATCTAGATCTAAAACGATAGATCTAGTCACCAGAATCCCTGATATTTTATCCAGTTCCTTTGTGGAGAAATACATATGGCAACCACAGTATAACCGATTGTAGTATAGGAACATTGCTTCCTATCAGGAGCACGTCATCCAAATACCAGGACATCACCCCCTACTACTTTCTTACCAGGTCCATCTATTATTCTAATGAAGTCAAATTTTATGACTATCACATCAAAAATAGATGATCTATCTCCACTATACTTGTTTTAATCTATAAATAGACATAAACTACTGGCCCACCACGCTTCCGCTGCTCCCACTGACTACAAGAACCCTCTGGCAGATTCATATACACGTGCACTTCTAAATATGATTTAAAATGATGTTATAGTTATCCACCTGCCATATCTCATAGTCTAGGACAACAATAGTGGAAGTTTGGGTTATCGAAACCTTTCTGCCACCATCTTTGAGGATACCGAAATAACTCTCGGGTGGCTGAGATTATCTACCAAATCTGCGGAGTGGCTAATGGATTGTCGAATCCAATTGAATCCTTAGGTTCTACTAAATTTTCAGTAATGGTTCTGGAATCACTTCCAGTTCTACCATACTCCCACTAATGTTTTCTGAAAAGAATTCATTTTACTAAAGAGGTGGAGAGTCAAGGACAATATAACTACTGATCCTGCAATGGTAGAATGTTAAACCTCGTCAAAGCCCGAGATAACCCACAATCTGCCAATACTTAAACGTGCCATGAGTTTATCCGGATTCTGGTTTTAAGCATAAACTGGACAACTTCATATACCTTAACATCATTAAGATATGAATCCATTCTATATCCAATTTAGAAATAAAGTAACTAATTTAATTAGAATCAGATTCAAAAATCATGCAGCTGTTTCCAGTGCATATCGACTAAACGGAAGATTGCCATGCAGCATTACTCATCAAGGAGAACACCCACGGATGAATAACCTGAGAGAGACACAAATTCTCAAATATATTACTTACGATGAAATACCTAGCATAACTATCTACATCTTTGATCGCCTCGAAGAATCCTAATACTTGCAACGTATGTTTCTCTAGTTTATTCTTATACCTATAACTTCATAAAATTTAGACCATGTATTTCAACGAAATACATGTTTAAAAACAGAGAAGTTACAACTAAACGGAATATAGTACGAGTACCAACCTTTTTGTCCTAATGGACATCAGACAACATACAATACTCTGTATAAGTCCTCTGAGTTTAATGACTCAAACCCTGTGCGTCGTAGGTTGAAAATTGTGTTATGGTTAAGAAAAATTACACCGTTATTCAATGAACCTTACCTAATCAGCAACTGATAAAGATAAATATTATAAACATAATTTCAAAAATTTATATCTCACTTTATAAAATAAACATACAGATATATCGGTTTGAAATTGGTGCATAACAATGTATATTCAAAACTAAATATTTTTTGTTAGGCAAAACCCAGGTGACTTCCTCAAATATCACCAATTACAAAGAATTCTGATAGTGAGGATCTAATCACCCAATTTCCAATGTCCTACTCCCACTCAGCATCTGTAACGCCATACAGATGTGAGAATCATGTCCGGTAAATACATACCTTGGTGACAGAATCTAATCAGGAAAGCAGTTTTTAATTAACACCGCACAGTAAAACTGAAACATGAAAATGTTTCGAAGAGGTGACAAGGTATTCCTAGTAATGCCGCTCCATTATCCCGATTAATAACAGTAGTCACAAATTTTTTTCCCTCACTTCAATCCCTTTATATGTCTTTATTTCTTACCTTCTGTACACCATACTTAGGCTAATTGGTTTTCTTCTTTTCTACATTTCGACACCTGTCTAAGGTTTGGAAGAAGACTATCCAATAAGCATAATCGGTATACTCTCCCAATATAAGGAGCTCTCGCAACATGAGAAAAGGTAAAGAGAAAAGGCAACCGAATAATCCTATTCAATTTCTCCAGAACCCGTGGCCATCCTCGAACTGAAACAGCTTTATTCGAGTTCATATGTAACTAAACGATGGCATACCCAAGTAATATGGATCTTCGTAGTGACACGGAGTGTTCTGGAGAAATGCAAAGGGGAAGCAAGAGTGGTAGGGATATATACCACTTTGTCGTGAATCATGACAATCCAAAAGCCAAAGTGTGTAAGAAGATTCGGTTAATTTGGTTCATGAGTCTTAGTTTAAGGTAACTCATGGTCGCAAACCAGAGAGAGAAAAGAAACACTCAGCATACAATCTAACCTAGATTAGATTGGTTAATATCTTCATCTAATCAGGATGGGTTCCACAGTTTCCTCGAATTCTTCTTCAAATCCTAAAAGGAGAACTAGTCGGGATCATGTACACCTTACAAGTTCTCTAACCATTTAGCTAGGTTAGTGTTGGTACTCCAAGGGATGTCCCCCGTGCTTTCGCACGGTCCCAATTAAATAACCCCGTTTCCACAGAGGCGTAACCTCGTTAACACTTTCTATACACCTAATAGGTCAGCTAATTGTAAAGTGAAAATCTCCCGAGGAGTAATACCTACTCATCAGTAGGAATCAGGACCCAACTATCATCATGTGATAACTTGATGGAAGCCATTCAAGTCACCACACTCCAGAATATATGAGCATACTTGGCAAGTTTTTTGGGTTATGCGAACGCCTTGGCCAATTTTGGAACAAAAATTTTCTAAACTGGCGCTAACACAACCCGCTACCCGGATCTACCATTAACCCTAATCTAGTAAACTAAGTAGGAGTTTAGAAAGGTTATTGTTAGTTATATGTATGCCTTAGAGGCCATTATTATACATATGATGTATATTATAGTGGATACGTGGATATATATAGAGTAGACTTTCTTGCTCGATATGATAGTATGCTATCTGGTTGCTCTTTGTCTTAACATGTTGACTTGTATTGTGTTACTGTCTTGCTCTCACATGTTGATAAAGCCCGTAGGATGTGCACTTGACTACTAGGACTATGATGGAGATCATACTAGTGGGGCAAGGGTAGACCACAAGTACATCCTATAATTGTTCCTTGTCGAGGGTGTATCGAGACAGGGCATCGATACTCTAGAGTAGACTAGCGTATACGCCTCTTGACCCATATGATAGGCAATGGATCATCCCACATCCATTGGTGTTTGACATCAAAGATGGTATACGGGTGCTCAGTGGAGACTGGGTACACTGAACGGACTCGCCGAGAACTCCCAGTTGGTATTATACCTATCGTCAGATAGCAGTTCTCTGGTAACACTGGTACAGGTTAGTCTGTAGACCCGAGATTGTCATAGAGTCTTGTGTGATTCCCACTGTGCTTTGATTTCCACCTTACCACGTTCATGAGAACGTGCAAAACGGTGGCTTTTGGGTACATTCCCGAATCACATGGAGGCAATGAGCGATAGGAGGGGTTTCGTCTCTGCCGGTATTGGGGGTTGATGTTGCGCTGTGCTCGATTGGATATAACTGTAAGTCCCTGGCCAGGGCTGATATGGAGATCTACTGGTAAGTGTTATCAGTAGTTTCTCAACCCGTTATGAGCCTCACATCGACACGACTTATCGGTTACTCGGGTCTGACGTTTACCACCCCTAGACTGGATATGCGACATATCAGACGAAGAGACCGGACTGTACGGTAGTGTTACTGATTGGATTCACAGGAGTGTGAGCAGGCTTGCTTGTTGATCTTCTGATCGCTCAATACCTGGGTGGCCGTTACGTTTAGCTGATCGCTTGCGGCTTGTAGGTGTTTGATATGATCATCACCTACTGCCGACGTATTGACGAGTCTTTAGAGTCCTACATAGAGGTTTCCTGGCTCAGGCGAAACGGAGTAGGAGCACATATGTGATATGTGCAGGACCGAAATTGATACGTGTATGTGATACTGTATTCTATTCTCGCGATATGTGATATCGGCCGGTTATATGTGATATAACCGGGTCATCGGATCAAGTGTTGATTCGATGAAATGATACATTTTATATTAGTCGATTATATGTGATATAGCCAGATTATTAAATCAAGTGTTGATTTAATAATTTAATGTATAATTATATATTTGATATATTAACTTACATAACTAATATATGCTCACTTAAGTATTTCATTTTCTCACATTTGGATACATTTAACATATATGCGATATATGTTTAATGTATTCTTTTCTTTTGTTATAAAATTATATATATGTGATATGTATAATTGTAACATGCTAGGTTATACATGCAACTTGGGTATATGAGAATCGCACCATGATTTGTGATAATGGTTGGATTTATATTGATTTGTGATAATTCAAAATTGTGTGGATTTTTAGCTAAGATATTTTATGTTGACTAAGTCCACCAATTTTGATATTTTCTAAGATATTTATTAACCTAACCCTAATCACTAGCCATGGTTTATTCTCTACATGAGTTAGCCATGATATATACTAACCTAAGGTTGCATTTCTAACCTCATCTCATTCACTTCATCTTCTTCATTCATCTCATTCTTGCTCTCTAGCTCTTGAGAAAAAGAAGAAACATTGGGAGAAATTAAATTCTAAAGTGAGAAAAATTCCTACTTCATCATCCTCTTCTATACTAGCCATATAGTTTAGCGTGTTAGATTCACTAATTTCATATTAGTGAAGAGATAGCTTGAGTTCGTGTTTTCTCAAAGTAGATCATCTTGAATTTTGAAGACTACAAGCAAGCATGCATCATTCACCTTGTCGAGCTTCTCAAGGGTCCAGGAGTTCTTTGATCGCAGTGAAGGTACCACTACTTGGAGCTAATGAAGTGAAGGAACGGACTACAAAGGTTGTAATCCCTCCTCACTTAGTTGTAAAGTTGTTTATTTTTTGTTTCCGTATGATTCTCTAGTTAAACATCCTAGGTTAGGGTTCTTTAGCATGACAAAATTTTTAATTTGGCATGGATGATATCACCTGAAACCTTGCTATCGTGCTTAGGAACACAACAGTGGTATCAGAGCCTAGCTAGAGAATTAGACGGATTATGTAAGATTACGAAACCGAAACAACTCCGAAACACCCGATTCTAAACCCTAGTTTCTGTCGAAATTTTCTGAGACTGAATTTTTTTTAAAATAACTGTAGAATGTTGTATTAGATACAATATGAACACTGTACAAAATTCAACCGTCCTCATTTTTTTTGGGCCGGCCACACATGCAGAAAATCCGGCCAGATCGGCCAAGTTATGGAATTCTGGGTTCAATTTTTTACAGTGTTCCTGTCTCTGGGGTTTGGTATTTCAGGTGTTGCTAGTTTTTGTTAAATCTGCATGTGATGTTATCTTTATGCATTGGCTCTTCAGAGTGTTTCGTATTCGTTATTCTAGCTTTATTTCGGGTTATTTAAACGGTGTTAAAAAGTTCGATCGGATATCAAATACCCACTTTAACCCTTGCCGGAAAATTTTCCAAGAGTTGGATTTTTCCATAATTAAAGAACATTCAAATATCGTGAAAGTGATGCGGTGGACCCCCTAGAAGAATGAAACTCTAACTCGATTTTGTGACCGTAATAACCGCCGCCAAACCTTAGGGTTTGCGGTAGTTCCGCGGCGCCACAGGTGAGGCATTGGTTGACCCTTCTACGGCTGGTTCATT
Organism: Agapanthus africanus; assembly: GCA_030015575.1. Classification (NCBI taxonomy): domain Eukaryota; kingdom Viridiplantae; phylum Streptophyta; class Magnoliopsida; order Asparagales; family Amaryllidaceae; genus Agapanthus; species Agapanthus africanus. The sequence goes on along the minus strand of CM057350.1, from coordinate 180,565,219 downwards.
GGTACTGTGGCATGTACTGAGTATTTTTAAACTACGCTCAAGTGTTGAGCTTTTGGGAAATATTGGGTGTTTGTTGATTCGATCGGAATGTTTAACGTCGTCTAGCATTTTCTGGAACGTGATACAATATGTGGAATTCATATAGTTAGGTATGAAATGCGAAGCATGTGATATTTCGGGTTTATGATGTCTAAGGTGATTGTGGATTCCAAATGTTATAGTTTGACATTTTATTTTCTGCGACTGTAAGTGTAATATGTGGTGTATCGCCGGTTTCGTTGCTATATGTCAACGACAATTGGGATACGCATATTTACTTACGTTGATGACATGTGATGTTATGTGTTGCTGTGATATGTTATATTGGATCGTCGTGTTTGGAATAGCCGGGGGTTTTATGTGAGATGAGAGTTTTTATTTTCATTCATGTAAATTCATTGTATGTAATATTCTTTTATCGGGGCGCTTCCGGGTTGAGGATGATGTCACCATTGTTGTATATTATTTACTTTTCCGCATTAGTATAGACCCAAGGAGGGGAGCACAAGTGACCGGGTTCTAGAGTCCAGTGGGAGACCAACTCGAGGAGTCGAGTCCGGGTCTCCTAACTCTAGAATTGGTAGGGTTGCTTGCCGCTCTCGTAGGGGTCTAGGGATGTGGGTTTGTCTATTCATTGCGACCGTGGAATTCGTGTTTTATACATGCTCAAAATAAAATACGGACCTCCTAGTATATCCAATATTTCATATGTTATCTTCTGCTGCTGATATTCTGTGATGTGATCATTTTATATGCGTGCGACGAATGCTTTATTATTATATATATGATATATAATAAACGTTGCTTATGTTTTGCACCCGTGCTAGTCCCGCCCCGGTATGCCGTTAGTTAAGTAACCTAATGGTGCATAACAGGACACTGTGGCGAATGCGGATGGCATAAGTGTACGTTGTATTTTCGTTTCTTCTGTGATGCTTAGGAAGCATATATGATGGGACTTCATTAATGAGATTAATGAAATAAAAGGAACCTAAAAGATATTGTAGAATCAAATTTTCAAAATGGGTAGCTCTAGTTTTTACTTTGCATAGCGGTATTCCTTGTAGAATATCCAGCACCTTATTCAATAAGGAAAGAGCCGAGATCCTTTCACCAGGAGTGACCTCTTTAGCGAAACTAGCAGATGCTACAACTCACTCGATTTTGTTTTTGATTGGTTCTATAGTTCTTGCTTTGCATAGCGGTATTTGTGAAATACCCTACACCTTATTCGATAAGAAAATAGCCGAGATCCCTTCACTGGGAGTGACCTCTTTAGAGAAACTAGTAAAAGCTTCAAAAACACTCCTTTTCAAAATCAGTTGTTTCTACAACGATATCAAGTTCATTACGCAACAGGTTTTCATAAAAACCTGTCGTAGCTGACCAGTCGAAAATATTGCATTTTTAACACATCAATTTCCCTACCATTTGCACTCATCTAAAGGTGTTCGGTATAAATATAGCACATATTAGCAAATTGACTGTAAAATACCAAATAACTTGTGTTATATATTATAACAGGCATTTTGAGGGAAATTGAGTGTTTATTATTGCACGCAAAATCTTTGTATAGCACAACACTTGTCTCGAGAATGTGTGCAGGAAATTCCAGGAAAAGAGCCGAAACTGCTAAAAGTGCTGATAAAAATACGCCAAGTGCAAGACCTGTAATCTGGCAGTGACCAAGAAAGTGTAAAAATATTTCAGACATAAAATAAAGGCCCATGGATCAGCACCAACACACAGTGGAAGTTTCAGGCACCATGGCACCCAAAGGGCCGCGGATTTGCGGACGGAGCAGCCTATTCGCGGAGGATTCGCGGCCACGTGGACATGTCATCGGCCGCATATTTTTCCGAGGCTCTCTTCTAAGTTACAAAAATCATTCAAGCCACTTCAAATTCCAGAGATCTCCAGAAGTTTCTGTCCGACCAGCAAAGCCTTTTGTACAAGCTAAACACATCCAAGCTTCTCATGCAAGCCACATAACTACCTAAACCTAGAAGCTTCTTCTTAACCTCCAAGCTTATCAAGGAAGCTAGCTCTAACTAACTAACTCTAGAAACTTCTACCTAACTACCAAACTTTCAAAAGAAGCTAAACTAAACCTAGCTTCTAAAGGAAGCTAATCCTAATCAAGGCTATAAAAATGACCCAAAGGCTTCACTCTCAAGGTGGTTGTCAAAAATTGAACCAAAAATCCCACAAGTTGAGTGACACAACTTGTGTACCCAAACCCTAATCCAATCACCAAAGCCAAATTCAAGATCTCTGAGTACAAATCAAGCAAGAAGCCTTCAACCTTTTAGAAGCGACGCCGATCTTCAACCGAGCAAGTGATCCAAGACGATCCGCGACTCACGGAGACGTTGCGAAGCCAAATTCGACGATCGAGTTCTTTCTTCGAATCTTATAGATTTTGAGCGAATTGTAACAGAATTGTTGAATAATAAAAAGTGAAATTTCTTTATCTTTCTTATCTTCATATTTGAGCATTATGATTAGATCTCGATTCTTGATTGTGTTCTTTGATATGATGCTTGAGTAAAAACTCCGCTCGTGGAGGAGTTGAGAGAATAGATAGATGATGATGATTAGATCTTGAAACGATTCTTAATTCCTATAAGTTTTGTAAACTCTTGTAAATTGAATCATCGACAATCTAGTTTCGAGCGAGATGCTTTCTTGAATGTTTTCGCTCTTAATTAGAGATCAACGATTGGTAATTCAATTTACTAGAGGCTAGCACTTGAATGATAATCAACGAAAGGACAAAGGATGAAATGAAGAAACCCTAGTTCCTTCAAGATATCCTTAAACCTCGTTGATCATCATCGATCTAGCAACAAATCATTAATGGATAAGAAAACATAATCACAAGATTTCATCACTTCTATAGATTCGATCGATTCCTACGAGCCTCATTTCAATTCTTGAAACCTAATTCGATTGGATATCATCAATTCTTGATTCTTGATTTTTAGTCTTCTTGATATTAGATCTAGATTTTGATAATTCTTGAAATTCACTTTTATAAATCTAGAATCGAATTGTCTTTTCTTTTCTCTTTAATTTTCAATTCATCTAAATCAAATACGATCAAATCACACTTTCTCAGTGGACGATCCGTATTCATTAACGCGCTACAATCGACACCGTTAATTGATTGCGGTTAACAAATTTCTTTGGTTATGATTTTTACACTCTTCTACCTACACACCGAGAATCATTCAATCAGTAGCCCTCCATCATTTCAGATAAATCCTACTTAGTATTCGTGCTGCGTTTGTTGACCTCTGTCAAGGCGTAGTGTGCTGTAGCTGATTAGCGCTTATCTGTAAAGCATGTGATGCGATTGGATTAGGGGAGTCGTACGACCTTATTGACCTCTGTCAAGGGTTGTGCAGGTGGGTTTGATTCAATCAAATAATGACGGGTTAAACTTGACTATTGCACTATAGTTTGTTGACCTCTGTCAAGGTCATAGGACGCTAGGGGAAAAAGTATTATCGGGAATTTCAAGTGTTGAAATTTTCAATGAGATTGCATACCTTCTATGATATAGTTGGATCCCGATACCCACTGCTAGTAAGTGTTACTCATGGGAGAGTTTTACACATGACAATTAGCCGATCAAGTAGGTGTATAGAAAGGTGTTTACGAGGTTATGCCTCTGGGAAAACGAGGTTTATTTTAATTAGGTCCGTGTGAAAGCACGGGGAACCTTCCTCAAAGTACCAACACTGGCCTGACTGAAAGATTGGCGAACTTGTAAGGTGTAATTAATCCCGGCTAGTCTTACCTTTTAGGGTTTGAAGGAAGATTTGATAAAAAAAGTGGGAGTCGTACTGATTAGAGACTTGACCTAGATGACCACTAGACTTAGGGTTGTGTGTGCATTTTTTGTGATTTGCATTTTTTTTTTCAAAAATTCGTATCTTTTTCAAAACAAACACCAACTTATCATTTTCCTTAATTATCTTAACGCTGCCACTTGTGCTAAACCCTTTAGTGCATGCTTGGCTGGACACGGGATTCTAGTGCCCGTCTTGTCCGCGTTCCCCCTATCGACTCCGAAGTCGGTAATTCTACGTCTACTTCTTCTTTACCCACCACCACACCCATTTCGATGGATGGTTCTCCATCGAACTTCTTTACCACTGCTCTGCCACCGTCCGCAGGTGCGCAGAATCCACCCCGCATCTCTCTCCAAGAGAGATGCTACCCTATGCGAGGTCCTCTTTCGACCTGTCTCACCATTCCACCGGCCAACGGAGACAATTTTGAAATCAAACCCCATTACATCAATCTTCTACCAAAATATCACGGTCTCGAGTCTGAAAACGCATATGTCTTTTGTAAGTGCACGGCGGCGCCCCGGCCGTCAATCCGACGCCGGAATGCGGAAGCGGTGAATAACTTAAATTTTGCGGACTTAGCAAACCGGCACCACCGCGCACTAAACACCCGGATCGTAACCATTAACAAGTCTAAGCTAACTAGAAGATGGGAAAGAGATATACCGACGATCCAAGTCCTCCGGTCTTCATCTCCAATCCGATCTCCTCGCGGGATCTTCGTCCGTCTTCTCCTCGTCGCCGGAAGTGCACCACATCGCCTTCTTCGTTTACGGGCTCCCACCTCAATGCCGAGGCAACTCGGGCACGAAGCCGGCTACTCGACGTGCCCAAGGTTCGTTGTAGAATATGTAGTGAGCTTGTGTCTCTTTTTGGGATTGTGGAGTTGCCTTTTTGTGGAGGAAAAAGAACTTTGAGATAGGTGAGGAAAAATGTATCATGCAAAAGAATGAGAATGACATTTTTCTCACAACCAAAAGAAAAACCCCCACCACCTCACAAGTGGCCGGCCATGAGAGGAAGGTGAGAATGGAGAGTCAAGAGAGAGACAAAAGAGGGAGCCATTCTCTACTAATACCAAAGAGAGAGAGGAAAGCTATCATGCAAAAGAAATGATAGCAAGGAAAGTCCAACACTCCAACACCAACCACCAACCTCATCACCAACAACCATGATGAGCCAAAAGTCATGCCATCATGACAAGAAGAAGTCAAGGTCAATGAAAAGATGTCATGATACAACAATAAGCAAATACCCCCTCCACAAATACTTATTTGCAACAATGCAAATAAGCCCTCCTCCACCAATCTTCGGCCAATGAACGGAACAATGGAAATTGGCCGAAACGGAAAGCAAACTGGCAACTCCAGAAAACTGGTTCCGTAATAAATTACAGGAAAACCTCGATACTGTGCATACACACCCGCATTTGTATTCCGACCGAAATACAAATGCATTGAGACAAAATCTACACTGTACTATACCAGAATCCGGCTTATACCAAAACCGGATAGTAATATCTATTCGATCCTGATCCGTGCAATACCGCACGTATCTGATCGAACCCTGCCATATAACCATACGGCCTATAGTACAAACTGTCCGATCCTGATCCGTGCAATACCGCACGTATCTGATCGGACCTTGCCATATCTCCATACGGCCTCTACAACCTTTCGCCCGAAAGCTGAGTAACTGTAATTGTGGGGGACTCTAAAGACTCATCAACACCTTGGTTGTGGATTTAACCACTAGCACGTCAGAGGTATAAGCCAATACGTAACGAGCTACCAGGTACTGACTAAAAGGGATGTCTGTGAGCGAACTCAGCCTGACAATCCTACTGAGCCTGTCAGTGACAATATCCGTGCAGTCCGGTCCGTTCGTCTATGAGTATCGCATGGCGGGCCTAGGGGGTTGGTAAAAGTCAGACCCCCAAAAGCGGTACAAGTCGTGTCGGAGTGTAGCCCAGAACACCCTGAGATACTACTGGAATACCTACCAGTAAATCTCCTTGCCTTGGCCAAGGACTTTGTGTAATGGCTCTCCTAGACACAGCACGACCTCACCCCCAATACCGGGAGAGACGAACCCCTGAAGATACGCTCACTGCCTCCATGTGGCTCGGGACTGTACCCAACTAAAACCTGTTTGCACGACTCCTTTGAGCCGTGGTAGGGTAGTAATCAAAGTACAGTGGGAACTCACACGAGACAAATGACGATCCCCAGGTCGATGAACTAACCTGCACACATGTCACCAGGGAACTGCCATCTGACGTCTGGTATATGACCAACTAGCATGTTCCCGGCGAGTCCTGTCCGGTGTACTCATAACCCAATGAGCACCTGTATACATCTTAGGTGATCCAACTGACACCAGTGGCTTGTGAGACCGGCCACCGCCCCTCGTCGGGGTCTCGACTGTATACACTAGTCTACTAATGGAGTATCGATGCCCGGTCTCGAAACTCCCACGACTAGGGACCATTTAAGGATATGCTTGTAGACCCCCAGCTCCCACTTATATGATCGCCCTCATACTGCTGGTGGTCAAGCAAGAATCCTAGGGGCTCTATCAACGTGTAATAGCGACGTGTCAGGTCACCTAAAGCAGTACACGATGATAAAGGTAAACCAGATAGCATACTATCATCTCGAGTAAGACTGTCCTACCGGGATAGGTCCTCCCTCAATCATTACAATCACGTACCTGTGACCTAATAATTGACTCTGAGGGCACTATCTCCAACAATCTCCCACTTGCACTCAAGGCTAATTATTGCGATGTCGCATACTCACAGCCCGTGTGATACCGAACATCCAACTCCTCTACTAGTCAGTCTCACAAAGCTCGTTTGCGGAACTATTGCGTTCGAGGAATAGCCTCAGTGAGTGGATCCGCTTAGTTGTTTCTTTCTATGTCTCTCTATATCTCAAGTTCGCGGAGAAACCCATCTCCCGAAATGAGCAATACCTGTCTTAGAATGTGTCTGGATGTCTGATGGGACATAGCTCATAAATGAACTCCAAATCCAAACTTCTTAGACTGTATTGTCAACTGAACTCAATCAGTATCCTGCGCGCCATGCTTCCCTCAGTATTGCCTTGGATCACCTGTCCAAAATACTGCCCCTCATCAGAAGGAAAACTATAACTCTGACAACCTGCTTGTCGTCCATGTCACCTTGGAAGCCTGGAATGATAACTGTCTCCTAAATGAGGCTGTCGTTATCATATCCCTAGAACATCCACTTATGTTCTAAAACTGCTTCCGACTGTTTCTCCAGGATTGGATTAATGTCAACTTATTGCATCTAGTGCAAGAACAACATCTGGTGTGGTACTTGACATCTCACGATTGACTCAATTGCCTTAGCAAGTGATCTGCCAATCATGCACGTCCCTCTCCACTTTAGTCTGTAAGACACCTTTGGAGAGGGTGACTCCATTACCTGCAGGTACACTACCGTGCCAGGAGTCGTCCATCCTAAATACTCTTAGAATGCTGTCAAGTACCCTGATTGGGAAACCACCCAAATCTAGATCTAAAACCATAGATCCAGTAACCAGTATGTCAGATATAAAATCCATTTCCTTTGTGGAGAAACCACTGTGTGACGACCAAAGTATAACCGATTGTAGTATAGGAGTTTCTTTTCCTACTTTGTGTATGTCATCCAAATACCATGACATCACATCCTACTACCTTCTCAACAGATCCATCTCCTATTCTGATGAAGTCAAACCTATGACTGTCACGTCAGAAATAGATGATCTATCTCCGCTACATCTGCTTTAGTCTATAAATAGACATAAGCCTGATGTCCACCAATGCTTCCGCTGCTCCCACTGACTACGACAACCCTCTGGCAGAGTCATATAGACGTACACTTCTAAAACTAGTTTTAGAACGACGCTATACTCATCCTCCCGCCGGGTCTCGTAACCTGGAACAACAGCAATGGCAATTGTGGGTAAACAAGAACTTCCCTGTCACCGTCCTTGAGGCCACCGTAGTGCCTCTCGGGTGCCTGAAGTTACCCACCTTATCTGCGGAGTGGCCAATGGAATGTCAATCCAGATTGAATCTTTAGGTTCCTTATCAAATCTTCAGTAATCGTTTGTGGTTCTGGAATCACTTTCAGTTCTACCATACTCCCACTACTGTTTTCCTGGAAAAATCCATCTTTAATAAAACTGTGGCGAGTCTAGAACAATATTGCTATTGTTCATCCAGATGGTAGAAAATCAACCCGCGTCATAGCCTGGGTCAACCCACAAACAGCCATTACAGAAACGTGCCTTGAGTTGTCCAGTGTCTGGTTTTAAGCATAAACCGGACAACTCCCCGTACCTTAACATCGTTAAGATATGAACTGTTCTATATCCAATATAGAAACAGAGACACTGATTTAATTGAACCAGATTCAAATCATGCAGCTGTCTCCAGTGCATGTCAACTAAATGGAAGGAGGCCGATCAGCGTTACTCAACTTAGGAATGCTTCCAATTATGAGTAACCTGAAAAAGAAGCAAGATCTCTTTATCATTACTATCAACTGAATACCATACACAAGTATCTACATCTTCGATCACTTTGAAGAATCCCGATACTTGCTACACCTGGTTCTCTACTCTATTCAAATACCTATAACTCCTCAAAACTTAGACCCTGTGTTTCTACGAAACACATGTCTAAGAACTAGAGAAGTTAAAAGTAAACAGAATATAGTATGAGGACCAACCCCTCTGTCCTAATGGACACTGGACAACATACAATACTCTGTATAAGTCCCTTGAGTCTGATAACTCTTTCACTGTGTGTCGTAGGTTGAAAACTGTACTTTTGGTTAAGAAGAATTACACCGCTGTTTGATGCTCCTTACCTAACCATCCACTGATATAGGTAAATGTCATCGACATAATATCAAAAGGTATATCTCACTCTATGAAAATAGACGTACAGATATATCAATTTGAAATTGGTGCACAACAGCGGATATTCAAAACCATATATTTGCCGACCGGCAAACAACCCAGGTGATTTCCTCAAATATCACCGATTACAACGAATCCCGATATAATGAGGATAATCACCCAATTCCCAATAACTTACTCCCAATCATCATCTGTAAAACCATACAGATGTGAGAATCGTACCTGGTAAATACATACCCTGGAGTAAGTATCTAATCGGGAAATCAGTTTTCCTTTAACACTACACAGTAAAACTGAAACATTGAAATGTTCCGATGGGGTATTCTGGTATTCCTAGTAATGCCTCTTCCAGATTCACGACTGTAACCGTATAGTTCTTTGCCACCTCTCCAAATCCCTTCATTTGTCTTTAGTCTTTACCTTCTGTACACCCCTTTAGGCCAAATGGTTTTCTTCCTTCCCTACCGTTCGGCACCAGCCTATGGTTTGGAAGAAGACTATCCAATAAGCATAATGGGTGTACTGTTCCAATCCTAGTAACACTCGCAACACGAGAGAAGGTGAAGATAAAAGACACCTGAATGTACTTTATTCATATTTCTCCTGAACCAGGATCCATCCCCGACTGGAACAAGTTCCTTTCGGGTTCGTATATAATCATACGATGGAGTATCCAAATAAACTGTGGATCTTCGTAGTGATACGGAGTGTCCTGGAGAAATACAAAGGTGATGTGGGAGTGGTAACGAAATACCTGGTTTGGTCGTGAATATCTGTTGCAATTTACTTTGCCCTCTTACTAATCCCTTGTTTTGTCTTAACTTAATACCTTCTGCACACCATCGTTATGCTAATTGGTTTTCTTCATTCCCCACCGGTCGGCACCAGCCTAAGGTTTGGAAGAAGACAATCCAATTTGCGTAATAGGTGTACTACCCCTAAACCAAGGAGTACTCGTAACCTGAGAGAGGGTAAAAGGAAAAGACAACTGAATAATCCTATCCGTTTTCTCCAGAACCGGAAACCATCCTCGAATAAATTCTTTCGAGTTCGTATCTAACCATACGATGGTTTTTTTCAATGGAAGTGGACGTTCGTAGTAATACGGGGTGTCCTGGAGAAAAGGGTAAAAGTAGGAGTGGCAATGAGGTTCGCAACTCTGACAATCCAAAAGCCGGTGTTTAAGAAGGTTCGGTCAACTTGGTCACTGAGTCAAAGTCTTAGGGTCGGGTCAATGGTCGCTGCCAAAGAGAGAGAGAAAAGAAACACTCAGCGTGCACTCTAACCTAGATCAGAATGGTTACCAATTTATCTAATCTGGAAACCTCCCACTGTACCTCAAATTCTCCTCCAAACCTGAAAGAAGAATTAGTCGGGGTCACCCGAGGAGTATACCAACTCATCAGTGGGAATCGGGATCCAACTCTCATCGCATGATAACGTGACGGAATCCGCTCACGGTATCACACTCCAGAAGGTATGCGCATATCTGGCAAGTTTCAGTACTTTTGAAACTCCCGATGTGATTTCTGCCCCATGCTCTTATGACCTTGGCGTGAGGTCAAAATATCATAAGTCACATGTCAAGTTCTGCCCGTCATTATCCAGGTTAATCTGAACCCACCCGTACATACCCTTGACGTAGGCCAAAATAGTAGTACGACTGTCCCAAACCAACGCATCTATCTATGCAACAGATAAATACCCGGCAGCTACCAATCACTATGCCTTGGCGTGAGGTCAAAATACATAGCTTGAATACTACCGAATATTTAACTGAAATGACGGAGGGCTACGAATGGTTTCTGGCGAAAACCTTTAACGTAATGAACTTGATATCGTCGAAGGAACGGATAGCTTTTTAGAAAATATAGTAACGAAAACCTTTACTAAAGAGGTCACTCCCGGTGAAGGGATCTCGGCTCTTTTCCCGTAGAATGAGGTGCAGGATATTCCAACTGAATACCACGGTGCAAAGCAAAAGCAATCGGCTATAGTGAAGTTACTGCCCTGACGCAAACTTCTGTCCAAGGGGTCACTCCCGGTGAAGGGATCTCGGCCCTTGCCTCGTCGACTGAGGAGCAGGATATTCCAAATGAATACCACGATGCAAAACAAAAGTGAACGTCCTTGCAATAACAGCTTTTTGAAAAAGTGTTCCAACAACATCAGATTAGGTTTGTTTTTAACTTGCATTGATCTGAATCAACGCAGTCCCATCAATTGATCACACCAAAAAAGAACGAAAATATACTGATGTACGTATATGCCATCTGCATTCGCCACTGGGTCCCGTCATTACCCGTTAGGTTAGCTTACTAACGATAGAGCGGGGACTGGACTAGCGCGGATGCAAAACATATACAACATCTACTAATATATATACCAATATATTATATTCGCTCAAGGCGTGAATAAAATGCAACATCACAGAGAATGAACAGCATCACAGAACAATACAGATATCTGGGATCCCCGGGTTTCACAGAGCCGCTGAAAACCCGACGTTCCCCTGGTCGTGTGGATAGCCTGTGCAATGAAATCCTAGACCCCTACGGGCGCGGCAAGTTACCCGCCAAAACCTGAAGCGAGGCAGCCCCCTTCAGCGCCGTGAATGGACCACCCAGCACTTCACGGAATCCGGTAACTTGGGCACCCCTCCTGGGTCAACCTGTACCCCCTACGAGTGCGGCGAATAGCCAGCCAATCCTGGAGTGAAGCCCCCTCCGTCTCAATGCCATGAGATGCGGGCTTGTTGCCCTCTAGAACCCGGCTATCCGTGCACCCCTCCGCGGGGTAACCCTAGTACAGAAAGTAAAATATACATACACCGGGTACATCGACCGCAACCAGGTCGTGCCCCAAAATAATAATACAATCAGGCAGTGACGGCAGTCCACATGTCGGACGCTCGCCCCGCAATAACAAATGTACATAATACAACAGCACACTGTACTAGCATTGCATCCAGGCTATCCCCCACGACCGATCCGCAACATCACAGCAAATACATAGAACATCAACGTGAAAGTCACGTTCGCAAATCCGTCTAACCGGGCTATAGCAGTTAGACCGGATTTACCGATCGAGTGACATTCACGGTCGCAGATATAATGTAAATACTGTGAAAAATGTGTTTAAAATATTCCGATTGATCAAACTTTAACAAGTGGGCCCACAAAGAATACTGCAGCAGTTAAAGAAAACCTGGACCCAATTTTAATATCGCAAAACCCCTGAAATAAGCCCATAAGCCCACTGCAAAAAAATAAACACACGAGCCCACAAACTTGCGGCGGAAGCGCGGCCAAAAAAGGGTTTTGGCCGCCCTTCCGCGGTCGTACGGAGGGATCGTGCTACGAAATTTTTCCAGTGTTCTTACATCTCCCTGCACATCATTCTGAGACCAACAGAAAAATTTTTCGAGACCAAAAATTTTCAACAGAAACTGATGCGAAGGTAATACGGGTTTTGGAACTTTTTGATCAATCGGAAATGCAAACACATTACACAAAGCTAGACTAAGTTAATGGGGAGGCTCTGATACCACTGTAAGTGCACGGCGGCGCCCCGGCCGTCAATCCGACGCCGGAATGCGGAAGCGGTGAATAACTTAAATTTTGCGGACTTAGCAAACCGGCACCACCGCGCACTAAACACCCGGATCGTAACCATTAACAAGTCTAAGCTAACTAGAAGATGGGAAAGAGATATACCGACGATCCAAGTCCTCCGGTCTTCATCTCCAATCCGATCTCCTCGCGGGATCTCCGTCCGTCTCCTCCTCGTCGCCGGAAGTGCACCACATCGCCTTCTTCGTTTACGGGCTCCCACCTCAATGCCGAGGCAACTCGGGCACGAAGCCGGCTACTCGACGTGCCCAAGGTTCGTTGTAGAATATGTAGTGAGCTTGTGTCTCTTTTTGGGATTGTGGAGTTGCCTTTTTGTGGAGGAAAAAGAACTTTGAGAGAGGTGAGGAAAAATGTATCATGCAAAAGAATGAGAATGACATTTTTCTCACAACCAAAAGAAAAACCCCCACCACCTCACAAGTGGCCGGCCATGAGAGGAAGGTGAGAATGGAGAGTCAAGAGAGAGACAAAAGAGGGAGCCATTCTCTACTAATACCAAAGAGAGAGAGGAAAGCTATCATGCAAAAGAAATGATAGCAAGGAAAGTCCAACACTCCAACACCAACCACCAACCTCATCACCAACAACCATGATGAGCCAAAAGTCATGCCATCATGACAAGAAGAAGTCAAGGTCAATGAAAAGATGTCATGATACAACAATAAGCAAATACCCCCTCCACAAATACTTATTTGCAACAATGCAAATAAGCCCTCCTCCACCAATCTTCGGCCAATGAACGGAACAATGGAAATTGGCCGAAACGGAAAGCAAACTGGCAACTCCAGAAAACTGGTCCCGTAATAAATTACAGGAAAACCCCGATACTGTGCATACACACCCGCATTTGTATTCCGACCGAAATACAAATGCATTGAGACAAAATCTACACTGTACTATACCAGAATCCGGCTTATACCAAAACCGGATAGTAATATCTGTTCGATCCTGATCCGTGCAATACCGCACGTATCTGATCGAACCCTGCCATATAACCATACGGCCTATAGTACAAACTGTCCGATCCTGATCCGTGCAATACCGCACGTATCTGATCGGACCTTGCCATATCTCCATACGGCCTCTACAACCTTTCGCCCGAAAGCTGAGTAACTGTAATTGTGGGGGACTCTAAAGACTCATCAACACCTTGGTTGTGGATTTAACCACTAGCACGTCAGAGGTATAAGCCAATACGTAACGGGCTACCAGGTACTGACTAAAAGGGATGTCTGTGAGCGAACTCAGCCTGACAATCCTACTGAGCCTGTCAGTGACAATATCCGTGCAGTCCGGTCCGTTCGTCTATGAGTATCGCATGGCGGGCCTAGGGGGTTGGTAAAAGTCAGACCCCCAAAAGCGGTACAAGTCGTGTCGGAGTGTAGCCCAGAACACCCTGAGATACTACTGGAATACCTACCAGTAAATCTCCTTGCCTTGGCCAAGGACTTTGTGTAATGGCTCTCCTAGACACAGCACGACCTCACCCCCAATACCGGGAGAGACGAACCCCTGAAGATACGCTCACTGCCTCCATGTGGCTCGGGACTGTACCCAACTAAAACCTGTTTGCACGACTCCTTTGAGCCGTGGTAGGGTAGTAATCAAAGTACAGTGGGAACTCACACGAGACAAATGACGATCCCCAGGTCGATGAACTAACCTGCACACATGTCACCAGGGAACTGCCATCTGACGTCTGGTATATGACCAACTAGCATGTTCCCGGCGAGTCCTGTCCGGTGTACTCATAACCCAATGAGCACCTGTATACATCTTAGGTGATCTAACTGACACCAGTGGCTTGTGAGACCGGCCACCGCCCCTCGTCGGGGTCTCGACTGTATACACTAGTCTACTAATGGAGTATCGATGCCCGGTCTCGAAACTCCCACGACTAGGGACCATTTAAGGATATGCTTGTAGACCCCCAGCTCCCACTTATATGATCGCCCTCATACTGCTGGTGGTCAAGCAAGAATCCTAGGGGCTCTATCAACATGTAATAGCGACGTGTCAGGTCACCTAAAGCAGTACACGATGATAAAGGTAAACCAGATAGCATACTATCATCTCGAGTAAGACTGTCCTACCGGGATAGGTCCTCCCTCAATCATTACAATCACGTACCTGTGACCTAATAATTGACTCTGAGGGCACTATCTCCAACATCTTTATTACCAAATTTGAAAATGTATGCGCAATGATGGGTACTTCCCAGCTTTCTGTGGATGCTATGCGTCTACGTCTTCTCCCATTTACCTTGTTCTATATAGCCGAGAAGTGGTTTTATAACACAACCGCACATTCTATTTCAAACTGGGAAGAATTCGTCGCATCATTCCTTAAGAAATTCTACCCTAATCATAAAACAGCTCGAGTCCGTAGCGAAATAAATCAATTTACCCAGCTCCCAAATGAACCATTCTCGAAGTGTTTTGAATACTTCAAGGATCTGTTAGTTCAATGTCTACATCACGGAATCCCTAGATGGGATCTGTGCAGAATCATATATGAGGGCATTAATCCTACCACTAAACAGAACCTTGAATCCATGTGTCAAGGCACTTTCATGACTAAAGATGATGGTGAAGCCTGGAAATTCTTAGACGATTTCGCTGAAAAATCTTTACAGTGGGAGAGTGTAAACCAGTCATCGTCTAGGGGTGGCATTCACCAAATTGATGTTTCCATAGGATTTAGAGCTGAAATGGCAGCAATGCAAAAGAAGCTCGAAGCTATGGAACATAAATTTTTAGCAGCCTCCCTAAACCCAATGTCACTCCCTAAAACTGTATGTGGATGCTGTTCTGATCCATCACATCTCACGGAAGAATGTCCATTGAATTCTCCGTTTCAAGGTCAAGAGCATACCAATGCTGCTTTCCAACAAAGACCTAGAAACTATCCGTATTCTTCCACGTATAATCAGGGTTGGAGGAATCACCCTAATTTTGCTTGGAACCAACATCAAAATCAAAACACGGTTCCAAACCACAACAATTTTCAAAGGGCTCCTCCACCACAACAGCAACCACTTCAACTGACTCAGCACCCCTACCAATCACAAAATTTTCAAAACTAGGTCAACACACCTGTACCGTCTAATCCTTTGCAGTTGACTGGTTCCGATGAATTCTCTTCATTCGCACAGACTATGAAGTCACTTTTGTCAAATTTCATGCAAGTTTCGGCAGAAATAAAAACTTCCGTCGATGATATAAAGAAAAATTCCACCTCCCAAGCGGAGAGTATAAAATCGATGGAAGCAGAAATTGCACGATTAAAAGCCGAAATGAGTGCGAGAGAAAAAGGGAAACTTCCGTCTCAACCCTTACCTAATCCTGGGCATTACAATGTAAATGCCATCACAACGTTGAGATCAGGAAGAATGCTGAATAATCATGTTGGGGTAGAAATTGATGACCATGAAAAATCTATCAATAATACCCCGGCTGAGACCTTTCCTTCCACACACACTTCTACTTCTGATCCTTGTTCTTCTACCCCACCACCTTCTTACGAGCCTATTCTTCGTTTCCCACTAGGCTCGACACCTCAGCAAACCTCTTCTAGTTCACAAAAGACGATCCCCACTCCTATTCCGGGATCAGGTCCATACACACCACCTTCTCTAATGATGGACCCAGCTCTTTTTGCTAAAGCACCTTATCCGAATAGGTTAAGGGGTAACAAATCGAGTCCACATATGGAGAAGATTATGGAAATGTTCAAACAGGTTAACATCAACATCTCTCTCCTAGATGCTATTCAACAAGTCCCCGCTTATGCGAAAATTCTCAAAGACTTGTGCACTAGGAAGAGGAAGACTCAAGTGCCCAAAAAGGTCTTCATGGCTAATAATGTTAGCACTGCTTTTACCCCACAGCTACCAAAGAAACGTAAGGACCCAGGATGTCCTACGATATCGATTTCTATTGGGGGTAAAAGCATCAACCGTGCTCTTCTTGACCTTGGCGCAAGTGTTAACCTGCTTCCATATTCTGTCTACGAGCAGTTAGGGATTGGAGAGTTGAAACCGGCTCACTGCACTCTCCAAATGGCAGACCGTTCAATAACCAAACCTAGGGGTGAACTGGAGGATGTGTTAATAAAAGTCGGGGAATTTGTATTCCCTGTAGACTATATTGTTCTTGATACACAACCTGTAGCAAACCCACGGAATGAAATTCCGGTGATTTTGGGTCGACCATTCCTTGCCACTTCCAATGCTGTCATCAATTGTCGAAACGGTTCGATGAACCTATCTTTTGGAAAAATGACAATTGAACTGAACATCTACAAAATTGGAAGTCAGCCATCTGAATCCTCTGCTCACATACTTGATGTTTGTTCTGTCCATGAGATTGCTCCCGAAAGTTGCGAAGTTGATGAACTTTGCTTTGAAGATCTCGACGACACTACCACATCAATGTTTGATCCTTCACATCTTAGTGAGGACACATTTTCCACGCTTGAGTAATACACTCTTGACTCATCACCTTCCGAGTCTGTATCTTTTGCAGGCTACGAGCTTCTTTGTGACTCCGAAAATCATTCGATGATCCCACCTTCTATTATTTCTCCGCCAGTATTAGATCTCAAACTTTTACCTTCTCATCTTAGATATGCATATTTAGGTGAGAATGGGTCCTTACCTGTTATCATATCCGCTTCTCTGGCATCAGAGCAAGAGAACGCGTTTTTGACGGTATTGAGATCTAATAAGCAGGCGTTTGGTTGGACCATGGCTGACATCAAAGGGATTAGTCCCTTTATTGTTGAACATCATATACATTTGATGGATGAAGCCAAGCCATCCCGAGAACCACAGAGACTGTTAAACCCCATCATGAAGGATGCGGTGAAGAAAGAAATCGTCCAATGCCTTGACAATGGTATCATTTACCCAATCTCCGATAGCCAATGGGTAAGTCCAATTCATGTTGTCCCTAAGAAATCTGGCATCACAGTCATTACAAATGAGGCTAATGAGTTAATCCAGACACGCACTCAAACCGGGTGGCGTGTATGTATTGATTATAGAAAATTTAATTTCGCAACGAGGAAAGACCACTTTCCTCTACCTTTCATTGACCAGATGCTAGAACGCTTAGCAGGACGTGAATATTATTTCTTTATGGACGGATACTCTGGCTATAATCAGGTCCCTATTGTAAAAAAGGATCAAAATAAAACTACATTTACTTGTCCTTTTGGTACCTTTGCTTATAGACGCATGCCCTTTGGGTTATGCAATGCTCCCGCTACATTTCAGCGGTGTATGATGGGGATATTCTCGGACATGGTCGAGAATTTTTTGGAGATTTTTATGGACGATTTCTCGATTTTCGGAGATTCTTTTTCTGACTGCCTATCTAATCTTGACGCGGTTCTTACTGTTGTAAAGAGAAGAACTTAACCTTGAATTGGGAAAAATGCCATTTCATGGTCCAAGAGGGAATTGTGCTTGGACATGTTATTTCACGAAAAGGCATTGAGGTTGACAGAGCCAAAATTGATGTCATTCAAAACCTTCCTCATCCCAAAAGCGTCAAGGATATCCGATCTTTTCTTGGCCATGCAGGCTTTTACCGGAGATTCATTAATGATTTTAGCAAAATTGCTAGACCCTTAACTCTTCTTTTGGCCAAGGACACGACCTTTCACTTTGACTCGGATTGTGAGGCAACATTCGACTCACTCAAACACTCTCTCACTACAGCCCCCGTTTTATCGTCTCCAGTTTGGAACCACCCTTTTAAGCTTATGTGTGACGCATCAGATTTTGCAGTTGGTGCAGTTTTAGGACAGTACATTGAAAAGATGCCACACGTGATCTATTATGCAAGTAAGACTCTGAATGATGCTCAAGTGAACTATAAAACTACCGAAAAAGAACTTTTGGCGGTTGTATTTGCATTAGAAAAATTCAGGCCTTACTTGATTGGCTCACCTATTGTTGTGTACACTGACCACTCCGCCTTGAAAAATCTTTTGGCGAAGAAAGATGCTAAAAGTAGGCTAATACGTTGGATCCTTCTATTACAAGAATTTGATCTTGTTATTAAAGATAAAAAAGGATGTGAAAACGTTGTAGCCAACTATCTTTCACGCATCTCTTCCTCACCTGTGACCCTGCCAATCAATGATTCTTTTCCGGACGAACAACTCTTGAATGTATCCGATGAACCTTGGTTCAGGGATATTGTGAATTATCTTGCCACGGGACTTATCCCCAGCGAATGGTCAAAACATGACAAACATCGATTTCTATCCCAAGTAAAACACTTTTACTGGGATGAACCCTATCTGTTTAAGTATTGTCTTGACCAGATCATTCGCAGGTGTGTTCCCAATGATGAATTCAAGAGTGTTCTATCTTTTTGTCATGATCAGGCATGTGGGGGTCACTTTGGTCCTAAAAAGACGGCGGAGAAGGTTTTGCAATGCGGTTTTTATTGGCCGACTTTGTTCAAAGATGCATTTGATCATTGCAAAACCTGTGCACAGTGTCAACACATGGGTAGGATTTCCCGGAGAAATGAGATGCCACAGCAACCCATCTTAGTGGTTGAAATTTTCGACGTTTGGGGCATTGACTTTATGGGTCATTTTCCCAACTCCTTTGGGAATCTGTACATACTGCTTGCGGTTGATTACGTCTCAAAGTGGGTTGAAGCTATTCTTTGTCGCACTAATGACAAAAAGGTTGTCATTAAGTTCTTAAAAGAAAACATCTTTTCGTGATTTGGACACCCACGCGCTATCATTAGCGATAATGGGACACATTTCTGCAACAGGTCTTTCGAGACTTTGATGCGGAAATATGCAATCAACTACAAACTTTCCACACCCTATCATCCCTAAACGAGCGGGCAGGCTGAGGTTTCCAATAGACAAATCAAACAAATTCTGGAGAAAACTGTTTCCACAAATCGAAAAGATTGGTCGACCAAATTGACGGATGCTCTTTGGGCATTCCGAACTGCATATAAAACCGATCTAGGTATGTCTCCTTACAGGTTAGTGTTTGGTAAGGCTTGTCACCTTCCGGTCGAAATTGAGCACAAAGCAATGTGGGCCATTAGAGAAATCAACTTTGACTTAAATCAAGCCTGCAACTTTCGGAAGCTGCAATTAAACGAGCTAAGCGAACTCCGCGATGAAGCTTATGATAATGCTGTGATTGTAAAGAACCGAACTAAGGTATTTCACGATAAAAACATTTTGAGAAAAACTTTTACACCTGGTCAACAAGTCCTTCTTTATGATTCACGACTCCACCTTCACGCGGGTAAGCTACGATCTCGGTGGAAAGGACCTTTTTTTGTGCGGTCTGTATACCCGCACGGGCGGTTGAGGTTGAAAATGTTAAAAACGGTACATTTTTCAAAGTGAATGGACATAGATTAAAGCCGTATTTTTCCACTGACCCCACGGAGGAGCTCCTGTTTTTGCAGGAGCCATTTTATCTTGATTAAAATTCCTCCGTCTCACCTCCATATCCTGTAAATTACTGTATCATCTTTTAAATGGAGGTGAGTGAAAAAAATAAGTTTGGGGGAGGATTTTGACGATCATATTTATTGCCCCCATTAATAAATTTCCTCCCAGGCTTACAGGTATTTTGAGATTTAGCGGATGGCAACAACGAGGACACTGTTGAAAACAAGTTTGGGGAAGGTTTGTGCTTATTTTCGCATCATTTGCATATCACTTTGCATAAGCACAAAACATTTAAAAACCTATAAAAATTTAAAAATTTTCAAAAGATAAAAATATTTAATATTTAATTTTGTATATAAATAAGATAATAAAAGATTAGATAGTGAAAAATTACATCCAAAAGATTGGAAAAATTTAAGAAAACCAAGAAAATTAGAAGTTTTCTTAAACGAACTAGTAATAAGTAGTTATGAGCCGTTGTCCCAAGGGTTAGTACGATGAAGGAAGTCACTAATCTGAGAATAAAAATAAGTCTGAAAAATAGTTCCTATTCTGGAAGCCAAACATTTGAACGTTGATACCCTACTATACGCACTTACACACGTCTTGAAGCTCGGGATAGTAGAGGATACCTTGAAATGCTCTTGTCTAAAAGCCAAAGTATGAAGGAAATAAAAAAATGAATAAATAAAAGATAAAATGGTGAAGAAAAATGAATACTGGTTTTGTTATCGCCAAGGCAGCAATAAAAAAATATAGCGAGGGTGCTCCATCACCTAGTGCCTTAGACCAACTGGTCTGGGAGTCACTGCTAAGCCTTAGGTGGTGCAAGATGAGGAAAATACACCGTATAAGCAAGCACATGAGTAATTAGTCGGTTAGTACCTCAAGAAGTATTAACGGTCGCATGAAAATGTGTGAGCAAATCCATCTAAATATTCATAGATTAAAAAGTACTGAGGCAGATGAACAAGAGTATGATAGCTTGAATTGAATTTCCGAGTGTAGGGATGTTCTTTACACACATGTAGGGTTATATGATCGATGTTTGGAAGAAAGGTAGGATTGAATAATAAAGACGATATTTTATTGAGGGATGACGTGATTTCTAACATCTTTTCATGACTATTAAGATAGGGCTCATGACAACCGAAAAGTTAGTGTAGTTGGAAACTCTAATTTTCAAAGTCTTTCTTTTACAATTCTTATCTTTATATGTAACTCTCATGGTCTTCCTTTTATTATTGGATTTTGTGGGTGCAATCCGCTGAAAACCCTCAGAAGACAACACTCCTCATACTAGGGACACCTAGAGGTTTAAAGGCTTGTTGCACGTGCTCAGTGCAATCGTGTTGCCTACGAAAGTGTGCTAGTTAGTTTTTCTGTTATTTTCTCCTTCTCTTTCTAATAAAACAGTTTTCTCGAGACGACCAAAAATAAGTTTGGGGGAATTTGATCAGTCGAAAATATTGCATTTTTAACACATCAATTTTCCTACCATTTGCACTCATCTAAAGGTGTTCGGTATAAATATAGCACATATTAGCAAATTGACTGTAAAATACCAAATAACTTGTGTTATATATTATAACCGGCATTTTGAGGGAAATTGATTGTTTATCATTGCACGCATAATCTTTGTATAGCGCAACACTTGTCTCGAGAATGTGTGCAGGAAATTTCAGGAAAAGAGCCGAAACTGCTAAAAGTGCTGATAGAAATACACCAAGTCCAAGACCTGTAATCTGGCAGTGACCAAGAAAGTGTAAAAATATTTCAGACATAAAATAAAGGCCCATGGATCAGCACCAAGACACAGTGGAAGTTTCAGGCACCAAGGCACCCAAAGGGCCGCGGATCCGCGGCTGGAGCAGCCTATTCGTGGAGGATCCGCGGCCACATTGACATGTCATCGGCAACATCTTTTTCCGAGGCTCTCTTCTCAGTTACAAAACTCATTCAAGCCACTTCAAATTCCAGAGATCTCCAGAAGCTTCTGTCCGACCAGCAAAGCCTTTTGTACAAGCTAAACACATCCAAGCTTCTCAAGCAAGCCACATAACTACCTAAACCTAGAAGCTTCTTCCTAACCTCCAAGCTTATCAAGAAATCTAGCTCTAACTAACTAACTCTAGAAACTTCTACCTAACTACCAAGCTTGCAAGAGAAGCTAAACTAAACCCAGCTTCTAAAGGAAGCTAATCCTAATCAAGGCTATAAAAAGGACCCAAAGGCTTCACTCTCAAGGTGGTTATTGAAAATTGAGCCAAAAATCCCACAAGTTGAGTGACACAACTTGTGCACCCAAACCCTAATCCAATCACCAAAGCCAAATTCAATATCTCCGAGTACAAATCAAGCAAGAAGCCTTCAACCTTTTAGAAGCGACGCCGATGTTCAACCGAGCAAGTGATCCGAGACGATCCGTGACTCACGGAGACGTTGCGTAGCCAAATTCGACGACCGAGTTCTTTCCTCTAATCTTGCAGATCTTGAGCGAATTGTAACGGAATTGTTGAATAATAAAAGGTGAAATTTCTTTATCTTGCTTATCTTCATATTTGAGCATTATGATTAGATCTCGATTCTTGATTGTGTTCTTTGATATGATGCTTGAGTAAAAACTCCGCTCGTGGAGGAGTCGAGAGAATAGATAGATGATGATGATTAGATCTTGAAACGATTCTTAATTCCTATAAGTTTTGTAAACTCTTGTAAATTGAATCATCGACAATCTAGTTTCGAGCGAGATGCTTTCTTGAATGTTTTTGCTCTTAATTAGAGATCAACGATCGGTAATTCAATTTACTAAAGGCTAGCACTTGAATGATAATCAACGAAAGGACAAAGGATGAGATGAAGAAACCCTAGTTCCTTCAAGAGATCCTTAAATCTCGTTGATCGTCATCGATCTAGCAACAAATCATTAATGGATAAGAATACGTAATCACAAGTTTTCATCACTTCTATAGATTCGATCGATTCCTACGAGCCTCATTTCATTTCTTGAAACCTAATTCGATTTGGATATCATCAATTCTTGATTCTTGATTTTTAGTCTTCTTGATATTAGATCTAGATTTTGATAATTCTTGAAATTCACTTTTATAAATCTAGAATTGAATTGTCTTTTCTTTTCTCTTTAATTTTCAATTCATCTAAATCAAATACGATCAAATCACACTTTCTCAGTGGACGATCCGTATTCATTAACGCGCTACAATCGATTGCGGTTAACAAATTTCTTTGGTTGTGATTTTTTACACTCTTCTACCTACACACCGAGAATCATTCAATCAGTAGCCCTCCATCATTTCAGATAAATCCTATTTAGTATTCGTGCTGTGTTTGTTGACCTCTGTCAAGGCGTAGTGTGCTGTAGCTGATTAGCGCTTATCTGTAAAGCATGTGATGCGATTGGATTAGGGGAGTCGTACGACCTTATTGACCTCTGTCAAGGGTTGTGCAGGCGGGTTTGATTCAATCAAATAATGACGGGTTAAACTTGACTAGTGCACTATGGTTTGTTGACCTCTGTCAAGGTCATAGGACGGTAGGGGCAAAAGTATTATCGGGAATTTCAAGTGTTGAAATTTTCAATGAGATTGCATACCTTCTATGAGATAGTTGGATCCCGATACCCACTGTGAGTAAGAGTTACTCATGGGAGAGTTTTACACATGACAATTAGCCGATCAAGTAGGTGTATAGAAAGGTGTTTACGGGGTTATGCTTCTGGGAAAATGAGGTTTATTTTAATTAGGTCCGTGCGAAAACACGGGGAACCTTCCTCAAAGTACCAACACTGGCCTGGCTGAAAGATTGGCGAACTTGTAAGGTGTAATTAATCCCGGCTAGTCTTACCTTTTAGGATTTGAAGGAAAATTTGATAAAAAAAAGGTGGGAGCCGTCCTGATTAGATAAGATAATAACCAATCTAATCTTGCAAGAGCATACGCTAAAGTGTTTTCTTCTCTCACTCTCCAGGTAGCGACCATGTCAGGTCTTAATCAAGATGATAATAATATGGATGTATTGACTGAACCCGCTTGTTATACTGAGCAGGGGAACGTTTGTTCCGTTCTTTCTTATAATTTTTATAAGGCAGAGCAGGAAATAGGGGAATATCCAGATTCCAACCCCACCCAAACGAAGAATAAGTATGTTGATGCATCTTCTTCGGGTGAGTTAGTTATTGAGAACTGTTTCTCAGTTCACTCTACGTCCTGGGTCTTAGATACCGGATCAGGATCCCGCATATGTAATATATTACATGGGCTAAGGAAAGGTAAAGAACTGGGAATGGGTGATCATTCCGTAAGAGTAGGGCATAGTGCAAATGTTGCAGCCAAAAGAGTTGGTGAATATCACCTAGTATTACCAAATGGTAATACATTGATTCTGAACGAATGCTATTACATACCGACCCTGATATGCAATCTTATATCAGTTTCTTTATGATGTAAAGAAGGATATAATTTTGTAGTAGAGGATAATGTTATGAATATATTCGTTAATCAAAAGTTGATTGGATCAGGCTCGTTAAATAATGGCATATGCGTTCTAAATCAAACCACAGTTCTTAATGTACAAAATACACACAAGTGGAAGAGTTCAGAAATGAACGAATCCTTCTTGTGGCATTGTAGACTAGGTCATATCAATGCGACACGACTAGCTAAGTTACATAAGGATGGATATTTGAATACGTTCGAATTTTCATCTTATGACACTTGCCAGTCATGTCTCAAAGGCAAGATGACCAAAACTCCGTTTAGTGGACACGGAGAAAGAATTACGGAACTCTTGGGACTAATATATAGTGATGTATGCGGTCCCATATCTACACATGCCAGGAATGGTTCCTCGTACTTCATTACATTCACTGACGATCTCTCAAGATACGGACATATATTCCTGTTGAAACACAAGTCTGAAGCTTTTGAGAAATTCAAAGAATATAAGCACGAAGTCGAGAAACAAATGGGTAAAAGTATTAAGATTCTTCGATCTGATCGAGGAAGAGAATACTTGAGCAATGAGTTCCGGGATTATCTAAAAGAGAATGTGATTCTCTCTCAGCTTACTCCTCCGTTTACACTACAGCACAACGGTGTATCAAAACGGAGGAATCGCACCCTATTAGATATGGTGCGCTCAATGATGAGCACCGCTGAGTTACCTATTTCATTTTGGGGTTATGCGCTTGAAGCAGCAGCATACCTATTGAATCAAGTTCTATCAAAATCTGTACTTACCACACCATATGAGATATGGAGTGGGAAGAGAATATGTCTTAAACGAGTTAAGATATAGGGTTGTCCGGCCTATGTCAAAAGGAAAAATCCGGACAAACTCGAGGCACGATCAGTTCTTTGTAAGTTTGTTGGATATCCTAAATGGATATCTATTCTACCACAGTGAACAACAAAAGGTGTTTGTTGCTCAACATGCCACCTTTTTAGAAAAGGAATTTCTTGCAAAAGAAATAAGTGGCAACGAGGTAGAACTGGAAGAAACTCCAGCTACACAAACTAAAACTGAAGATTTAGTGGAACCAGAGGATTCGATAGCTCCCAACGAACCTCATCTTCTCCGCCGATCTAGTAAGGTTTCTCATCCACCTGAGAGATACTACAGTTTTCTCATAGATGGTGGGAGCGAGAATTGCATCATGGAAGATGATGACCTAACTAGTTTCGAGCAGGCCATCACGAGTAGGGACTCTGTGAAATGGCTGGATGTAATGCGATCTGAGATGGAATCCATGCACACCAAGAAAGTATGGACTTTGAAAGTTTCTCCTGAAGGGGTAAAACCCATTGGAGAGCAAATGGATCTTTAAGAAGAAACTTGGTGTAGATGGAAAAGTTGAGACTTTCAAAGCTAGACTTGTTGCAAAAGGTTTTCGTCAACGACCAAGTATGGATTATAATGAAACCTTTTCTCCAGTGGCTATGCTTAAGTCCATCCGGATCTTACTTTCCATTGCTTCATACCATGAATACGAAATCTGACAAATGGATGTTAAGACCGCCTTTCTAAATGGTGATTTAGAGGAGTGCGTGTACATGACTCAGCCAGAGGGCTTCGTAGACAGTGAGAGCAGCGGAAAGGTGTGCACGCTTCTTAAATCCATTTACGGGTTAAAGCTGGCATCACGGAGTTGGAACATCTGTTTTGATGTGGTAGTCAAAGAGTTTGACTTCATCAAAAACATAGATGAACCTTGTATATACAAGAAGATGGCAGAGAGTAAGGTTGTCTTCCTTTTATTGTACGTGGATGACATACTCTTGATAGGAAATTGTAAGTCCACGTTGCCTACCCCGGTACTTGCGGGGAGGCGGAAAACGGAATAAAAATCGAATTTTTATGAGCTTAGGCAACATGGACTAGACTATGAAGGATCTTTGCTGAACAAAACAAAGCTAAAGCTAACTAGAAACTAGCTAAGTGCTAGAAAGGTTATACCTTGGGCTTTATGTCCTTCTCTCCTTGCTCCTTGGAGTGGTGGAAGGAGGTCACCTTAGTCGTCTTCTCACGTCGAAGAAAGATCCACCCGAAAGCCTCGACCTTTGGCTTCAACTCCAAGCTAGAAGTAACTAGGGTGCAAGAAGTGCTAATCCTTGAACCCTAGATGAGAGTAGAGATTATCAAGAGAGGGTTTTTCTCAAGCTCAAGTGTTTCTCAACACATGGGAGGGGAGAGCTTGAGGGAGAGGAAGAACAAGAGAGAGAAAGTAAATGATAGAATGAGAATAATATGAACCATTCTCACATATATGTGTGAATTATTGTAATTAGATAATTAGCTAGATAATTGTCATGGTTAATCAAGACATGACCATTATCATTTCATTTTTAATGCAAATTGCAAGGATCAAAGAGCATCTTCCAAATGAAATGATGATGGTCAAAGTGTCAACAAGGTCAACAAGTCAAGATAGGTCAAATGGTCAACAACCATAACCATGCACAATTATTAAACTAATATCAATTAACAATAATACACACATAAGCATTAGGGTTAATAAAATGACAATAGTCATTAACCCTAATCAAAGTCCTCTCCTTCTGTCTCAAGCAACTGTGCATACGCACCCGTATTCGTGATCCGAGGAACACGAATACAAAGAGAAAAAACCAATCCTAAATCTACACTAGGATCTGGCTTAAACCAAAGCCCGCTAGTATAAGCTGTCCGGACAGCAAACGTGCACAAGTGCGCGGATGTGAACGAACCCTGTCGCAAAACCATGCGACCTCTACTCATTTTGCCTAAAGGCGAATAGCTCTCTGTGTGGGACTCTAAAGACTCGACACTACGCTGGCAGTGGGTTTGACCACAGACCGCAAGCGGCACTAGCTGTACGTAACGGTCCCAAGGTAGATGTCGATAAGAAGACTGACGAGGTGAACCCCATTTGAACTCCTACTGAGCCTGTATGTGACAATCTCCGTACAGTCCGGTCTGTTCGTCTGATACATCGCATGGCGGGCCTAAGGGGGCGGTGAACGTCAGTCCCCTAATAGCGGTACAAGTCATGTCGGAGTGTAGCCCAGAACACCCTGAGATAACACTGGAAACCTACCAGTATATCTCGCTTGCCCTGGCCAGGGACTACTCGTGTAATGGCTCTCCTGGACACAGCGCGATGTCAACCCCCAATACCGGGAGAGACGAATCCTATCTAACCGTCACTGCCTCCAAGTGCTTCGGGACTGCACCCAAAAACTACCTGTTTGCACGACTCCTTTTAGCCGTGGTAGGGTAGTAATCAAAGTACAGTAGGAACACACTCGAGGCGAAGTGACAATGTCAAGTCAGCGGACTAAGCTGTACTCATGTCACCTGGGAACTGAAAACTGACGAAGGTATAATTCCAACCAACAGTTCCCGACGAGTCCTGTCCAGTGTACTCGTAACCTAACGAGCACCCGCATACTATCTCAAGTACGACGTACTGACGGCTGTGGGACAGACCGTCTCCCACACTGGGATGAGAAGCGCATATGCTAGTCTACTCCGGAGTATCGATGCCCTGTCTCGATAGTCCAACGACTAGGGACCTGTATAAGGATGTGCTTATAGATCACCCAGCTCCCACGAGTGTGAGCGCCATCACAACGCTGGTAATCAAGCAAAGATCCTAAGGGCTCTACTAATATGTATATCAGCAATATGCTAAAAGAAACACATGCACATATTAAAGCAGAGACAAACCAAGTAGCATACTACCATTTCTAGCAAGATTGTATATACAACTGTGAATATCCCAAGCTTCCATTAAGTAATATATAAACTAGTATGATACAGTAATGGCCTCTAGGGCATATACACTAACAATCTCCCACTTGCACTAAGGCCATGTACTGGCGTATCGAAGACCTATCATCTCGATCTGCCGCTCGAACTGAGTCTGGGGCAAGGCCTTGGTGAATGGATCTGCTGTGTTATCTTCTGAAGCAACCCTCCGAACCTCGATCTCCTGGCGATCCACGATCTCCCTGATCAGGTGATACCGCATCAAGATGTGTCTGGATTTCTGATGGGACCTGGGTTCCTTCGCTAAAGCTATAGCCCCGTTGTTGTCGCAATACAGAGGTATTGGGTCAACAATGGACGGAACCACCTGAAGTTCTCTCAAGAACTTCCTCATCCAGACAGCTTCTTTTGCGGCATCAGATGCAGCGATGTATTCCGCTTCCATAGTCGAGTCAGCAACGGTTTCCTGTTTGGAGCTCTTCCAACACACCGCCCCTCCATTGAGGGTAAAGACAAAACCCGACATGGACTTGGAATCATTCTTGTCACTCTGGAAGCTGGAGTCAGCAAAGGCCTCAATCTGGAGGTCTTTTCCGCCATACACCAAGAACATCTCCTTAGTCCTTCTCAGGTACTTGAGAATGTTCTTTACTGCTATCCAATGTTTCTCCCCTGGGTTTAACTGATACTTGCTCACCACACTCAGTGCATAAGCCACATCCGGTCTGGTACACAACATCGCATACATTATAGAACCTACCGCAGAAGCGTAGGGTATAATAGACATGCGATCCCTCTCCAAATCAGTCTTGGGAGACATCTCTTTGGAGAGGGTGATCCCGTGACAAGCCGGTAAATTACCGCGCTTGGAATCTTCCATACTGAATCTCTTCAGTATGGTGTCGATGTACCTGGACTGCGAAAGTCCTAATATCCTCTTGGATCTGTCACGGTAGATCCGGATACCCAGAATGTATGAGGCATCACCCAGGTCTTTCATGGAGAACCTGTGTGACAAGAACCCCTTGACAGATTGTAGCATAGGAATGTCATTTCCTATTAAGAGAATGTCATCCACGTATAAAACGAGGAATACTACAGTTCTCGCTACAAATCTACAATAGATGCATGGTTCATCTGGATTTTTGATAAAGCCAAATTCCTTGACCGTCTCATCAAAACAGATGTTCCAACTCCGCGATGCCTGCTTCAGTCCATAAATGGACTTAAGCAACTTGCACACCTTTCTGCTGCTCCCACTCTGAATGAAACCCTCTGGCTGATCCATATAGACACACTCCTCTAAGTGTCCATTTAGAAAAGCTGTCTGTACGTCCATCTGCCAAATCTCATAATTGTGGAAGGCAGCAATGGCAAGAAGGATCCGAATGGATTTCAACATAGCTACTGGAGAAAAGGTTTCGTCATAGTCCAAACCAGGTCGTTGACGAAAACCCTTTGCTACCAGTCTAGCTTTATAGGTCTCAACCTGTCCATCTACACCAATTTTCCTTTTGAAGATCCACTTGCATCCTACGGGTTTTACCCCATCTGGAGCAATGTCCAACGTCCATACTTTGTTGGTGTACATGGACTCCATTTCGGTCTGCATTGCATCCAGCCATTTTACCGAGTCGACGCTCTGAATGGCTTGCTGGAAGCTGGTAGGCTCATCAAAGTCTATGATGCAATCCTCTCTATCCCCGTCAATGAGAAAACCGTAGTATCTCTTGGGCGGATGAGACTGCCTACTACTCCTGCGGAGTGGCGTGGGAATGTCCTGATCTTTCGAACCCTCTGGTTCTACTAAGCTTTCAGTAATAGCTTGCGGTTCTG
Organism: Agapanthus africanus; assembly: GCA_030015575.1. Taxonomy (NCBI): domain Eukaryota; kingdom Viridiplantae; phylum Streptophyta; class Magnoliopsida; order Asparagales; family Amaryllidaceae; genus Agapanthus; species Agapanthus africanus. The sequence goes on along the minus strand of CM057350.1, from coordinate 180,535,195 downwards.
GAATTTCTTCCAGTTCTATTGCGCCCCCACTTAATTCTTTTTCTATGAACTGGTGTTCTAGAAAGTGGGCATGGCGAGAAACAAATACCTTTTGTTCCTCTTCGTAATAGAAGAAATATCCCTTGGAGTTCTTTGGATATCCCACAAACTTGCACTGTACTGAGCGTGCCTCGAGCTTTTCCGCATGCTGCTTTTTTACAAAAGCTGGACATCCCCATGTCTTAATGTGATTAAGATAGGGTCTCTTCCCACACCACATCTGATATGGTGTAGTAGGCACAGTCTTAGTTGGAACTCGGTTCAAAAGGTATGCAGCTGATTCTAGCGCATATCCCCAAAGCGATCGCGGCAACTCAGCATTACTCATCATGGACCGTACCATATCCAATAGGGTTCGGTTCCGTCTCTCCGATACACCGTTATATTGCGGAGTGTATGGAGGAGTAAGCTGAGAGAGAATTCCATTCTCTTTTAAGTAACCCAGGAACTCGGCACTCAAGTATTCACCACCTCGATCAGATCTTAGTGCCTTGATACTTTTGCCTGTTTGTTTTTCTACTTCATTCTTATATTCCTGGAATTTTTCAAAAGCCTCGGATTTATGTTTCATTAAGAAGACATAACCGTACCTTGAAAAGTCATCCGTAAAAGTAATGAAGTAAGAATAACCGCTTCGTGCATGTGTAGATATTGGACCGCACACGTCGCTGTGTACGAGTCCCAAGAGCTCGCTCGCTCTTACTCCGTGTCCAGTGAACGGAGTCTTTGTCATCTTTCCCTTGAGACAGGATTGACAAGTTGCATACGATTGATATTCGAACGGATCCAAATATCCTTCTGCATGTAACTTAGTCAACCTTCTCTCATTGATGTGACCCAGTCTACAATGCCATAAGAAAGTTTTATTGATTTCTGGAGACTTTCTTTTGTGTGTATTCTGGACATTGAAAATCTGTGGTTGGTTTAATACGTATATACCGTTGTTCAATTTACCTGACCCAATCAAAACTTGATTAAGGTGAATGTTTACTACATTACTTACAAATGCAAATTCATAACCTTCTTTAGATAATAAAGATACAGAAATAATATTACAGGTTGCATTTGGTACATTATAACAACTACGCAAAACCAAAAAGTGTCCATCCGACAATCCCAGGTGATAGTCCCCCACGGCCTCAGCATCCATGCTAGCACCGTTTGCAACTCTGAGGGTCATGTCACCTGCCTTCAAAACTCTATGCTTTCTCAACGCCTGCAAAGAATTACAGATATGAGATCCTGATCCGGTATCCAATACCCAGGATGTAGAGTTTATTGATAGACAGTTTTCAATAACAAACACACCTGAAGCTGAAGCCGCAACTCGCTTCAAATCCTGTGTTCTGGCCTTCCAAGCCTTGCAATCCTGTTTCCAGTGACCACTTTTGTAACAATAGAAGCATTCTTCCTTCCCCACCAGCTTTCCCGCTATCTTTGTTGCTTTTCCTTTTCCCTTCGGATCCACTTTACCGACACCGCCTCTTGGTTTGGCGGGGGCTTTCTTCTTCTTACCCTTGGCTTTCGCCCTGGATCTAGAAGAGGAAGATCCTCCTACAAACAAAGTGGATGTCTCCCTACCCTTCTGTAGGGTGCCCTCAGCACTCCTCAACATGTTCAGAAGCTCGGAAAGTTCAACCTCTTTTCCTTGCATGTTGAAGTTAAGAATAAACTGGGCGTAAGTGGAAGGAAGGGACTGGAGAATCAAATCAGTATAGAGTTCATTCTCCAACGTGGTCCCAAGGTCTGTGAGCTCCTCAATGTAGCCAATCATCTTAAGCACGTGTTCCGCTACCGATGATCCGACGGCCAACCTTGCCGAAAACAACTTCTTCGACACTTCGTATCTTGCGATACGAGACTGCTCTCCATACAGTTCTTTTGTATGAAGAAATATGGACTCTAGGTCCATATTCTCGTGCCTCCTCTGATGTTCGTTGTCCATCGAGGCTAGTACGAGGCATCTGGCCTTCGCGCAATCTATTTCCCAGGTCTTGTAGATTTCCCTATCTACGACACTGGTTTTGGGACCTGGGACAGGGGGAGCTTTGGTGGTAAGGACATACCCCAACTTGTCGTAAGTGATTGCCATCTTGACATTCCTGAGCCAATCTTTGTAGTTTGGCCCTGTCAATATATTTTTATCTAGTAATAACTTAAGTCCGGTCATGTTGAATGGTCGCTGCAATTAGGAGAGAGAAAAGAAACACTTTAGCATGATGCTCTTGCAAGTTTAGAGTGGTTTTTAGTTTGTCTAAACTGGATGGCTCCCACTGTCTCTCGAATCCCTTCTCAAACCGTAAAGAAAGGATTAGTCAGGATCAATCTCACCGTACAATACTTGCTTAACCGTTCAGCTAGGCCAGTGTCGGTACTTCGAGGGAGGTTTTCCAACGCTTTCGCGAAGTTCCTTAATTAAGTAACCTCTTTTCCCTGTGGGCGTAGCCCCGCTAACACCTTTCTAGACACCTACTAAGTTTATAGCATTGATCGTTAAGTGAGAGTTTTCCCGAGGAGTAGCATATACTCACAGTAGGATCGGGATCCAAATATCATCGCGTGATAAAACTGAAGGAATCCTACCAGAATTATCACACTCCAAATGGTATGCAGCGTTAGCAAGTTTCAGTACTTATGAAACTCCCGATGTGGATTTTTGCCCCATGCTCTTATGACCTTGACTTTGGCCAAAATATCATAAGTCACATGTCAAGTTCTACCCGTCATTCTCCTGGTTAATTTGGACCCACCCGTACCTACCCTTGACTTTGGCCAAAATGGCAGCACGATTGTCCCAAACCAACGCATCTATCTATGCTGCACATGAATACCCAATAGCTACCAATCACTATGCCTTGACTTTGGCCAAAATACATAGCTTGAATACTTTTTGACCATTCATGTGGAATGACGGAGGGCTACGAATGGTTTTGGCGAAACCGTGAACGTAGTGAACTTGATATAATCGATGGAACGAGATAGCTTTTAAAAGGAGTGGTTCATGCTCCGCGTTTAAAAGTTTAGTTTTGAAAAGAACCGAGTGGTTTTCAAAGTGTTCCAATCGACTTTTACTTGGTTTATTTTCTTGCATTAGTTCTTTTAATGCGTCCCATCATTTAATCCTACCATTGCAGAAAACAACCAAAATATGACGTACGCTTATGCCATTCGCATTCGCCACGGGGCCCCGTCATCACCCGTTAGGTTACTTAACTAACGACAGAGCGGGGGCTGGGCTAGCGCGGCTGTAAAACATAAGCAACGCCTAAATAGTTATCATATATAAATATATAGCAATGATAAACATTACAGATCACAGATGAATACATTGGATATACTAGGAATCCGCAATCCGTTCGAGCCTGCAACGAAAAGCGGATTACACGGTCGCGGTGAATAGCCAAATACCCCACCCAAGACCCCTACGGGTGCGGCAAACTACCCGCCAAGTACCCGAAGCGAAGCAACCTCCCTCACCACCGTGAGTAGGCCACTCGGCACTTCGAGATACCCGGTAGTTTGTGCACCCCTCCATGGGTCTATCCTAGGAGCAAAAACAGTAAAAAGAATTATACAATGACGGCTACAACCCCGACCCGGTTGTGCGGCCAAATAAATAATAATATTACATCAATTTACATATTACAATGAATGAAAGAAAAAGCAACACTCATCTCACATCCACCCCGGCTATTCATCCGCGACAATCCAACCCATTCATATACACATACCATCATCAATCACAGATCACAGATATGTATAACCCCGACTAATCGACATATAGCGATTAGCCGACGTTTAATACATGTAAACATCACAGATATAACCTTTTAGTCAAAGTGTATTGAAGTTCGATAAAAAAATACGGATTTATAGGCCCCCAAAAACAAATTTCTATTCTGGAAAACCTGGGAACATATAAACCATCTTAAAAATCCTAAAACCAAGCCATAAGAAAACTGCACCAAACTCGACTCAGTGAAGAGTCAAAACGGCGGCGGTTCCGCGGCAATAGCTTGCTATTGCCGCTGAACCGCGGCGGTTTAGACGACTCACTGGACCGGGTTTGCAGTGCTTCTTAAGAAAACCCTGAGATGATTTTTGGAGTATGACAAATTTTATTTCGAACAGAAAAAATTTTAACAGAAACTTAGGGTTTTTAAAACTCGGTTTTTCGATTTTTTTCGGTCGAACTTCCATACACTTTACTACCCAGCTAGTTTATGTTTAGTTAGGCTCTGATACCACTGTAAGTCCACGTTGCCCACCCCGGTACTTGCGGGGAGGCGGAAAACGGAATAAAAATCGAATTTTTATGAGCTTAGGCAACATGGACTAGACTATGAAGGATCTTTGCTAAACAAAAACAAGCTAAAGCTAACTAGAAACTAGCTAAGTGCTAGAAAGGTTATACCTTGGGCTTTATGTCCTTCTCTCCTTGGTCCTTGGAGTGGTGGAAGGAGGTCACCTTAGTCGTCTTCTCACGTCGAAGAAAGATCCCCCCGAAAGCCTCGACCTTTGGCTTCAACTCCAAGCTAGAAGTAACAAGGGTGCAAGAAGTGCTAATCCTTGAACCCTAGATGAGAGTAGAGATTATCAAGAGAGGGTTTTTCTCAAGTTCAAGTGTTTCTCAACACATGGGAGGGGAGAGCTTGAGGGAGAGGAAGAACAAGAGAGAGAAAGTAAATGATAGAATGAGAATAATATGAACCATTCTCACATATATGTGTGAATTATTGTAATTAGATAATTAGCTAGATAATTGTCATGGTTAATCAAGACATGACCATTATCATTTCATTTTTAATGCAAATTGCAAGGATCAAAGAGCATCTTCCAAATGAAATGATGATGGTCAAAGTGTCAACAAGGTCAACAAGTCAAGATAGGTCAAATGGTCAACAACCATAACCATGCACAATTATTAAACTAATATCAATTAACAATAATACACACATAAGCATTAGGGTTAATAAAATGACAATAGTCATTAACCCTAATAAAAGTCCTCTCCCTCTGTCTCAAGCAACTGTGCATACGCACCCGTATTCGTGATCCGAGAAACACGAATACAAAGAGAAAAAACCAATCCTAAATCTACACTAGGATCTGGCTTAAACCAAAGCCCGCTAGTATAAGCTGTTCGGACAGCAAACGTGCACAAGTGCGCGGATGTGAACGAACCCTGTCGCAAAACCATGCGACCTCTACTCATTTTGCCTAAAGGCGAATAGCTCTCTGTGTGGGACTCTAAAGACTCGACACTACGCTGGCAGTGGGTTTGACCACAGACCACAAGCGGCACTAGCTGTACGTAACGGTCCCCAGGTAGATGTCGATAAGAAGACTGACGAGGTGAACCCCATCTGAACTCCTACTGAGCCTGTATGTGACAATCTCCGTACAGTCCGGTCTGTTCGTCTGATACATCGCATGGCGGGCCTAGAGGGCGGTGAACGTCAGTCCCCTAATAGCGGTACAAGTCGTGTCGGAATGTAGCCCAGAACACCCTGAGATAACACTGGAAACCTACCAGTATATCTCGCTTGCCCTGGCCAGGGACTACTCGTGTAATGGCTCTCCTGGACACAGCGCGATGTCAACCCCCAATACCGGGAGAGAAGAATCCTATCTAACCGTCACTGCCTCCAAGTGCTTCGGGACTGCACCCAAAAACTACCTGTTTGCACGACTCCTTTTAGCCGTGGTAGGGTAGTAATCAAAGTACAGTGGGAACACACTCGAGGCGAAGTGACAGTGTCAAGTCAGCGGACTAAGCTGTACTCATGTCACCTGGGAACTGATAACTGACGATAGGTATAATACCAACCAACAGTTCCCGACGAGTCCTGTCCAGTGTACTCGTAACCTAACGAGCACCCGCATACTATCTCAAGTACGACGTACTGAAGGCTGTGGGACAGACCGTCTCCCACACTGGGATGAGAAGCGCATACGCTAGTCTACTCCAGAGTATCGATGCCCTGTCTCGATAGTCCAACGATTAGGGACCTGTATAAGGATGTGCTTATAGATCACCCAGCTTCCACGAGTGTGAGCGGCATCACAACGCTGGTAATCAAGCAAAGATCGTAAGGGCTCTACTAATATGTATATCAGCAATATGCTAAAAGAAACACATGCACATATTAAAGCAGAGACAAACCAAGTAGCATACTACCATTTCGAGCAAGATTGTATATACAACTGTGAATATCCCAAGCTTCCATTAAGTAATATACAAACTAGTATGATACAGTAATGGCCTCTAGGGCATATACACTAACAGAAATGATGTTCCTATACTGCACTCGGTCAAGCTCTTCTTATCACAAAGATTCGCAATGAAAGATCTAGGAGATGCCTCCTGCATCTTGGGGATTAAGATCCATAGAGATAGATCTAAACGGATACTGGGATTGTCCCAATCCAGGTACATTGACACCATACTAAAGAGGTTTAGTATGGAAGAATCCAAACGTGGGAATTTACCCACGATCTATGGACTCACTCTCTCCAAAGAGATGTCTTCCAAGATTGATTTGGAGAGAGCTCGCATGCAAGGGATACCCTATGCTTCGGCAGTAGGCTCTATCATATACGCGATGCTATTTACCAGACCCGATGTAGCATACTCACTAAGTATAGTGAGTAGGTATCAAGCAGATCCAGGAGAGAGTCACTGTACAGCTTTAAAGAACATTCTCAAGTACTTGAGAAGGACTAAAGAGATGCTCTTGGTTTATGGTAACGGAGAACTCCAGGTGGAGTCCTTTACCGATTCGAGCTTCCAGAGTGATAAGGACGATTCTAAGTCACACCCGGGATTTGTCTTTACTCTCAATGGAGGAGCAGTTTGTTGGAAGAGTTCCAAACAGGAAACCGTGGCAGACTCGACGATGGAGGCTGAATACATTGCTGCCAACGATGCTGCCAAAGAGGCTGTCTGGATGAAGAAGTTCATAAACGAACTTGGAGTGGTTCCATCCATTGAGCATCCAATACCCTTGTATTATGATAACAATGGACCTGTGTCTTTGGCCAAGGAATCCAGGTCCCATCTGAGATCCAGGCATATTCTGAGGCGGTATCACCTGATCCGGAAGATAGTAGATCGCCGGGAGATCGAGGTCAGGAGAGTTGACACGAAGGCCAACACTGCGGATCCACTCACGAAGGCCATACCCTAGATACAATTTAAGAGACTCTTCGGGATGTTGGGTATGAGATACTACAACAGCTGGCTTTAGTGCAAGTGGGAGATTGTTAGTTATATGTATGCCTTAGAACCCATTATTGTACATATGATGTATATTATAGTGGATGCTTGGATATATATAGAGAGGACTTTCTTGCTCGATATGATACTATGGTATCTGGTTGCTCTTTTTCTTAATATGTTGACTTGTATTTTGTTACTGTCTTGCTCTCACATGTTGATAAAGCCCTTAGGATGTGCACTTGACTACTAGGGCTATGATGGAGATCATACTAGTGGAGCCAGGGTAGTCCACAAGTACATCCTATAACTGTTCCTAGTCGAGGGTGTATCAATACTCCAGAGTAGACTAGCGTATACGCCTCTTGACCCATATGATGGGCAATGGATGATCCCACATCCATTGGTGTTTGACATCAAAGATGGTATACGGGTGCTTAGTGGAGACTGGGTACACTGAACGGACTCGCCGAGAACTCCTGGTTGGTATTATACTTATCATCAGATAGCAGTTCTCTGGTGACACTGGTACAGCTTAGTCTGTAGACCCGAGATCGTCATAGAGACTTGTGTGATTCCTACTGTGCTTTGATTTCCATCTTACCACGTTGGAGGCAATGAGTGATAGGAGAGGTTTTGTTTCTCCCGGTATTGGGGGTTGATGTTGCCTTGTGCTCGATTGGCTATAACTGGAAGTCCCTGACCAGGGATGATATGTAGATCTACTGGTAAGTGTTATCAGTAGTTTCTCGACCCGTTATGATCCTCACATCAACATGACTTATCGGTTACTGGGGTCTGACGTTTACCACCTCTAGACTGGATATGCGAAATATCAGACGAAGAGACCGGACTGTACGGTAGTGTTGCTGATTGGATTCACAGGAGTGTGAGCAGGCTTGCTTGTTGATCTTCTGATCGCTCAATACCTGGGTGGCCGTTACGTTTAGCTGACTGCTTGTGGCTTGTAGGTGTTTGATATGATCATCACCTATTGCCGGCGTATTGACGAGTCTTTAGAGTCCTACAAAGAGATTTCCCGGCTCAGGCGAAACGGAGTAGGAGCACATATGTGATATGTGAGGGACCAAGATTGATACGTGTATGTGATACCGTATTCTATTCTCGCGATATATGATATCGGCCGGTTATATGTGATATAACCGGGTCATCGGATCAAGTGTTGATTCGATGAAATGATACATTTTATATTATTCGGTTATATGTGATATAGCTGGATTATTAAATCAAGCGTTGATTTAATAATTTAATGTATAATTATATATTTGATATATTAAATTACATTAACTAATATATGCTCACTTAAGTATTTCATTTTCTCACATTTGGATACATTTAACATATATGTGATATATGTTTAATGTATTCTTTTCTTTTGTTACAAAATTATATATATGTGATATGTATAATTGTAACATGCTAGGTTATACATGCAACTTAGGTATATGAGAATCACACCATGATTTGTGATAATGGTTGGATTTATATTTATTTTTGATAATTCAAAATTGTGTGGATTTTTAGCTAAGATATTTTATGTTGACTAAGTCCACCAATTTTGATATTTTCTAAGATATTTATTAACCTAACCCTACTCACTAACCATGGTTTATTCTCTACATGAGTTAGCCATGACATATATTAACCCAAGGTTGCATTTCTAACCTCATCTCATTCACTTCATCTTCTTCATTCATCTCATTCTTGATCTCTAGCAGTTGAGAAAAAGAACAAATATTGTGAGAAATTAAATTCTAAAATGAGCAAAATTCCTACTTCATCATCCTGTTCTATTTAGCCATATAGTTTAGTGTGTTAGCTTCACTAATTTCATATTAGTGAAGAGATAGCTTGAGTTCGAGTTTTCTCGAAGTAGATCATCTTGGATTTCGAAGACTACAAGTAAGCATGCATCATTCACCTTGTGGAGCTTCTCAAGAGTCCGGGAGTTCTTTGATCGCAGCAAACGGACCACTACTTGGAGCTAATGAAGTGAAGGAACGGACTACAAAGGTTGTAATCTCTACTCACTTAGTTGTAAAGTTGTTTACATTTTGTTTCCGTATGATTCTCTAGTTAAACATCCTAGGTTACGTTTCTTTAGCATGACAAAAATTTTAATTTGGCATGGATGATGCCACCCGAAACCTTGCTGTCGTGATTAGGAACCCAACAGTTATACCCAATGAACCATGTCCTTCGGTCTTCTACCACCTTCATTAGCTCCTAGGGGTTGCGGATCGAATTTGGTTGCTGGTCTTCCTCCATCGATGATGATCCACCCAAGGGAAACGACGCAGGCTCCAGCCTCTCCAAGCGAGGCAACCGACGCTTCCAGGTTGCTAGAAATGGAGAGTGGAGGTGTAGGAATGTTTCACAATATTTTTCTCTCATCACATGAGCTCAAATGATCAACCCACGAAGTTGAAGAAAGAGGTGAGGAAAACTAGTGGCATGAGCAACTCAAGAATGGCTAAGTCTCACAAGAGAACAATAGTGGATGGCATGGCATTGTTTCCTGATTTAAAATCAGGAAAGCTTCTGGGAAAAGCTTCAAAAAGGGGTCACGTGTTGGCACGTGACACCTAAAAGGCATCATCAAGTCAAGTGCAGTCTCCTGACTACGCTGAAGAAAATGGGCTTCAGAAAGAGTCACGTGCTCCCACGTGACCAGGGTCACGTGGCGACACGTGACATTTAAACGCAAGCGTCAAAGGCATACAAGTTCTCTGATCAAGTCAAGAAAAGGCTTCAGAAGAGGTCACGTGTTCCCACGTGACCAGGGTCACGTGTTGGCACGTGACGTTCAAGACAGCAGACTCGTTCTCCAGAAGAACCGAAGACAGAGAGTTCAAACAAGGGTCACGTGCTCACACGTGACCAAGGGTCACGTGGTAGCACGTGACGCTTAGGCAGCAATCAGAAGACAGAGCGCAAAAGAAAGGAAAAGGCTCATTCCAAAGGGGGTCACGTGCCCACACGTGACCATGGGTCACGTGGTCACACGTGATCAGCTTTCAAAGCCCATTTTGTCAAACAGAATTAAATTCTGAAGGAGAATCAAATTTTTCCAAAGGAAAGCGGCTATCTGGAACCGATCGAATTAAAGATTCAGAGGTGATGAAATATCATCTATCTATGGGAAAATCTCGGGTTTGGAAAGATTTCCCCATTAAATCTAACCAAAATAACAAGGGAGAATCTCTGGATTTAAAATCCAATGGTGAATAAAATTCACCTAATAATCCAAAGGTCCAAAATGAATGATGAATGTAAATCAAATCTCAATGAAGATTCGTCAAAAAAACTGATTGATTCGGCTGCTTCTCCTATAAATAGAAGCCAAGAGACATACATACAGATAGATGCGCAGAGAAGAAAAAAGAAAAAAGGAGAAGAGCTTTGATACTTTGAAAAAGACTCGGATCTTCTGCAAAAAACCCTAGGTAAGAAAGGGAAGGCCTTTTGAAAGAAAGAGAATTTAATTCTCAACAGAGTTTAACTCTGATAATGTAAAAACAGAAGAACATATTTCTTCTCTCTTTGATGGAGGATCTGCAAAGTGCACATCTCCCCTTAAGGTTAAGAATTTAATTCTCAATGGGTTGAGATCCTGCCATGCAGATCCAAAACATGGAGAAGGAATGCAAGCACGAGAATTTAATTCTCACAGAACTATAGGAATTTAATTCCTTTAAAATAAAAGGAGGGCTTGACCCTATATTATGGGAATTTAATTCCTCCAGAACAAAAAAAGAAACAGGGTTTAACCCTAATTAAGAACCTAGTTCTGTTGAAACAGCAGGAATTTAATTCCCTTAATCATACAGAGGATGGAAGTTTAAACTCCTTAAAAACTTTTATTAGGGTTTAACCCTATTCAGCCCTTCACGTATATGAGGAATTTAATTCCTACAGAAAATTCAGAGTTAAACTCTATCCCAGAATATAAGTCTTCGAAAGGAAGTAGGAATTTAATTCCTCTGAAATTTATAGTTCGAGGAATTTAATTCCTAAGAAGATTAACAAAGCCTCTAAACAAAATACCTAGAGGCAGGGTCACGTGTCATCACGTGACCCCCCCAAGAGAGCTACAGAAAGCCCCTTTTGAGGCAGCACCCCACGTGACCCACGTGACCCTCAGCAGAAGCTCTAATCCATAGGCATTTGAATGCCCATCACGTGATGGCACGTGATGCTCTGGAAGACGCGATAATCTCAGCAGAACAAAGGAAGGGAGGGCGCTCTCACGTGCTGCCACGTGACCCCTCTTACCTTAGTGTTTAAACACTAAACTAAAACTCTCGAACCCAGTGTTAAAACACTGTTGGGCCTTAGTGTTCAACACTAATTAAAAAGCTTTATTTGCAGTGTTCAACACTGATTACCTTAGTGTTTAAACACTAATCTGAGATCTTCATTTGCAGTGTTCAACACTGATTACCTTAGTGTTTAACACTAACCTGAAAAAACATTGTTGCTGGTGTTCAACACGAAATATTCTCTTAGTGTTAAACACTAACTTGCCAACCCCATTCCCAGTGTTCAACACTGACTGCTCTGTAGTGTTTAACACTAGACTTCGGCCCAATTGGCTTAAATGGATGGAGGCAAAGCCTCTCCTGATTGGACTTAGCCCAAGATGGCCATAAGTTCTCAATTTGTGATTAACTGGTCCAATGGACTCATAACATAATTAATTCATCTTGACCCCAAATTGGGCCAAGGGTTATTTAATCCACTCCGGTTCTAGGGTACATCTCTTCACTCCTTTGATACTTGGCATTGTAATCCCTCAATGCCGTCAAAAAGGTGACGGGTCCCGACGACCACACATTGATATGGACTATGGGGTCCTTAAACTCATGTCTAATGCAAATTCCTGGTTACGTGGAACGCGGATAATGTCACTCTTTGACCCCGTGGGAAACGTCCAGAGCGGAGCCTGGTCCTCGCCAAGCACGGCAGTGAACCCGTGTGAAGCATCCAGAGCACATACCGGACTGTGGGGTCCTTAAACCCATGGACTACGACGTCCTTAACCTTGACCGAGATGTCTTAAAACTAACAATGGACTGTGGGGTCCTTAAACCCATGGACTACGACGTCCTTAACCTTGACCGAGATGTCTTAAAACTAACAATGGACCGCAATGTCCTTAAACTACCCACGGACCGCAATGTCCTTAAACTACCCATGGACCGTAATGTCCTTAAACTAGGACAATAGAGCCCCACATGCTCTTTTGTCGGATCTAAACGGTCCCGTTTAAGTTGATCTTAGCCTCAAAGATGGCTAACGTATCCTTAAACCTTCAAAACAAAGTGGACTATAAATCCCCCCAATTGACTCCGGCTTGAGGGTACATCCTTGAACTCCTCTGACATCCGTCGTTGTAATCCTTCAACGTCGTCAGAGAGGTGACGGGTCCCGACGGCCACACATTCATGGACCACTATGTCCCTAAACTGGAACATTAGAGTCCCAACGCTCTTGTGTCGGATCTAAACGATCCCGTTAAGTTGATCTTAGTCACAAAGTTAGACTAACGTATCCTTAACAAACGTTTGAGTTGATCTTCGCCTCGAGTAGGGCTGACGTATCCTCAAACCAAAACCCCCCCAAACCCAAATCTAAGATAATACGGATTTGGACTAGTCCACGCCCTACGGGCGACGACATAACTCAGTCCCCGTAAACAATCCACGGGCAACGAAATACAAAACAGACACCCACGACACGAAGTGACCATCTGGAGAAGGAGAAAGTTGTTACCGCAATGCGGTAGCGTAATTAACTGCAGGGGCTTGCGCCTGCAGGGAAGAGCGTCCCCACAATCAAAAACCCCTCAAACGAGGGGGAATCTGACGAAGTCTGCTACATCGGACGCATCCGTCTAAACCTTCGATACGTGGTGCCATAAATCAACTTGGCATCTTCGGAGAGGTGGACGGATAGCACCTATTAGCATCTGCCCCGAATCTCAGGCAAGACGCGGTGTCGCGCCGTCTTTCGGAGGGGAACAGATTCTGGCACGCCCGGTGGGACTTTTTCCTCTTTCCACTCCACACTTCGTGTGTCGTGACTCGCGAACCAATCGCGGTTCGCTAATGGTTGCCCTCGGGTTTCAAGATACTAAGAATTGGCGTCTGGCTTATTGCAGAAAGAAAAGGATCGATGGCTTCTACTTCCGTGAAAGTGTCCAACTGCTCAGACTGCAATTGCAGCCAACGCTCTGCCTCGCCAGGAGGTATAGCCTACGGACCCCAAGCTGCCTCGCTATTCACAATGCCCGTGGAACAGGTCACTCGCGCCACCACAGGATTGTTCTTTGGGACCATGGTCCCGCCGACAAACTTTGCCGCTCCAGTGCTGACAACGGAGGCTCCCAAGAAGTCGGTCTTTGATCGTCTTACCCCTGCCACGGCTCCTCTCAACGAGTCGCCCAACGTCAACGCCTCGGTCTTCTCTAGACTGGGCCAGAAATCCTGCAGACCCATCGTGGGACCTACAATCTCAGAGAAGGTTGCTTCTAAGAAAGTGGCCGCTCCCGTCCCAGAAGTCGTCAAGGCAGCCTCTCCGGCCAAAAGGTCGGTCTTTACAAGATTAACGGCTTCAGCTCCCGCTCCTACTACCCAAAGGACATCGGTCTTTGACAGGCTAATACCAACTGCGACCCCACGCCCAGACAGAGGGCAAAACGAAACCGTTCTTACCGCTGACCCTACACCGTCCACTCGACACGCTCGACGTCGCCATTGGCGCCGAGTGAGGAAGGCTGGGGGCAACTCCCCATCTGGGTTGACTCCATCAGTCCCGGTGGCAGAAATTAATGCTGCTGTTCCAACTGGGAACAGCTTCGAAATGCTAAATAAAGTGCGAAGAAATTCTCCTACTGCAGTACTGAAGAGGTCTCCTCCCCCGTTAAAGAAGGTTCTGGAAATGGAGTCAGAACGGACCCAATCTCCTCAACGGCTATCTTCCAAAATCTATAAGGTTTGGCGGCAGGCACGGGACTCGATCATCGATCCGAACTTCTCCCGCCGACACAAAAAGCTGAAAACCCAACCGGAAGCTGGTCACCAGGCCAAACCCCAGAAGGCTGTGGAACAATTGACTCATAAAAGAAGGAGGCCGGAGAAGACCCCACGGCACGCAACGACGGCTAAAAGCACTGAGCCCAGACACCCTAAGTCTGGGGGCATGGTGGTGCACACTGTTTACATGGCCTTTGGAAAAGAGGAAAGCCGCACTTCTACGGGCCACCGACCGTTAACCCGATCCGTGACGAAAGCCCAAGAACAGCAACAGAAGCTGCAAGAAATGATGAATGCTATGGCCGCGCTCACCGGGCCAAAAGAAAACCCAGAAACGTCCTCAGACGCACGCCGAGAGGAAGAAACCGATGCTGAATTCCTTCGCCGGACACTGGAGAAAAGGGACAAAGAGGCTGCTGAACAAGCGGCCAACATACAACGGATGGGCCTTCTCTTCCAAGATGTGATAGGAATGATGATCCAGCAGGACTTACCCGCCGAGGATCCCCCGATCGTTCTTGAAGACGACCGAGGAGAAACGTCAAATCCACCACCAGCCCTCTCAACGGCCAAGGAGGATGCAATCTCCAAGGCTGACTTGGCTGACTACATAGCCCAGCAAATCCGGGTTCACCACGCGACTGAGGCAGCTGGTCAAGTCGTGAAAACGGGGCGGCCGTATCCGAGCTGGTACGACCAAATCAAATACCCGCAAGGCTATACGATACCAAAATTCCATGTGTATAAGGGGACCGGCAATCCCCATCAACATGTCGCCCAGTTTCGGGCCCTCTGCGGTAACACCGGCGGTGATGATAAGTTGTTGCTCCGCCAGTTTGTGGGCAGCTTATCAGAAACAGCGTTCGAATGGTACTCGGAACTCCCGAACGATTCCATCAAAACGTTCGCTGAAATGGAGTTGTTGTTCACTCAGCGATTTGCAAGTGCCAGCGAACGCACTCCAATAACTGCACTTATTAACGCCAGGGTAAAACCGGACGAAACCTGGGTCCAGTACGCTATACGCTGGCGGAACTTGTGGTCGAGATGTGAGCAACGCATTGAGGAAGCACCTGCGGTGGGCATGTTCGTGGGAACTTTAGACCCCCACGCAACTATTTCCCAGTTTATGATGTTCTTTAAGCCAACCACATTCCAGGCCCTGATCGACAAGTTGGCTCAGATGGACCAGATGGGTCATAGACCGCCTACACCGAAGTCGGAACCTCGGAATGACAAGGGTAAAGGAAGAGCAACATTTGTCGCAAATGCCCAAGAGCAACCTAACGCCGCGAAACCGACAGATCAACTGGAGGAGAGACGTCGGTATTATAATGAGAAGATGAAGCGTCCCTACTCGTTCCCACGGGACAAGACGAAACGGCTATTCGAGCTGGCAATACGCAACAGACTTATAAACCTGCCAAATCCAAGGCGACCGCCGCAACCCACCGAGGTGAATAATCCTAACTATTGTCCTTACCATCAAACGGTAAGCCATCCGATTGAAGATTGCTTCGTCTTCAAAGGATGGATTGAAGACCAATACCTCCAGGGGAAGTTTGTACTGTCCGAAAAGTGGAAGGTGAACCCACCACAGCCGCATGCTCCGAGGAAAGCGGATACACCGGGGGCAACATGTTCTTTTATTGAAGAAGCTCCATGGGAGGTCGTGCTATCAACTAAAACCAAAAGAATGCTGAGAGACCTTCATGCGTGCCCTGCGATCGAATGGAAGGACCCTCTTGAACCTCAAATTATCAAAGGAATGTTGAAGCCCCGCCCAACTACGAGGACTCGCGATAATGGCCCAAATACTCACGCCCAATCGTCAAAATCTTCGAAGAAAAAGAAGAAGAAATCCAAGAAGTCCGTGAAGCCTGGAAAAGAGCACACAAACTTGCAGAAGCAAATCGACGCCATGGAAGAGTACAATCAAAAGGCGCGAACTCCTGTCACACTGCAAGAGTTCCTCAACCACATCTTTCAAGAGGAAGATGATGGAGAAAGCTCGTCGGATGAATCCGAAGGATATGTGGCGAGTTGTAACGTAATATCCCACTCGTTCACCGATGATGGGAAAACTCCTGGCACTAAAAAGCTGGAGGCAGAGCCTGTACCAGAGCGCGCATGGCCAACAGACGAAATGATCGACGCTTTTCTAGACGAGATTCGTCTAAAATGTAAAGCAGACCAGGAGCGTGAGATGACCACGTCGGAAGGAGCCAAATGCGGGCAACTGAACGAAAGAGTTGAACTACCTCTGCCAGAACAAAAGGCATCCGAAGTAGACAAGAAGATATTCAAGACGAGAAGAAGGTTTGCCAAAGCCATGTCAATGGGAATGAAGCTACCACCCTCGGAAGAAAACACACACGATGGGGTGGAGAGGCACCCTGACTATTGCACATATCATCGGAGAACATCACATCCCACGGAGGAGTGCGACGCCTTTAAGATATGGTGGCAAGGATATGTCGCTCGTCGGCAACATGTTAAGCGCATGAAACGCAAAAGCCGTCGGGAGCGAAGAAGTACCGTCGATGGGCACAACAGAACGACTGGAAACTGTTACATGGTTAACGCCAGGGGGTCACAAGTTCTCACCTTCGGGAGCGACTCTGACGAAGAAATGGCTCTGGGCCCTCTCTTCAAAGAATCCGTTTTAGGGAAAGAGGAGGAATCGGAGATCTGCGAGAACATTCAGCTGCGCAACCGCACACTCCCAGAAAAGAATCTCGGGCCCGGGAATAGAAAAGATAAGGGAAAGGAAAAAGTCACTGAAGATATCACTTTAGATGACCAAGCCACGAGAGAGCTGGCTGCCAAAGACCCTCCTAGGAAGAGTAAAGTGGACTATAACATTCTCGCGCACCTAAGGAAACTACATTCTCAGCTTAGCATTCTCGATGCCCTCCTATTATCGAAAGAAGCGCGAGACTCGCTAATTAAGGCGTTACAAGAACCCGAGCAATTCCAAGCCTTCCTCGCCACTGAAAGGATGAAGGATGAACTGGAGGAAGTGCATACGGCCGACGTCACTTTCGGTGATGAAGACCTCCTTCTCGGGACGTGCGACCACAACCGGCCCCTATATGTCTCCGGATACTGCCATGATATCAAGATAGGCAAGATCCTGGTGGATAATAGATCCTCCGTCAACCTCCTTAATGTTCGGGTGTTGAAGGAAATCTGCATGAGTGTGCAACACCTTGCTCGTGACAAAATCACTATCTCCGGTTTCGATTCACAATCGTCACGGACTCTCGGATCCGTGATACTAACATTACGCTTCGGACTTCTCGTCACAGACATCAAATTCCATGTCATTGACGCCAAGACCTGTTACAACGCCTTGCTCGGCCGCCCTTGGCTACACGAGTACAATATCATCCCTTCTACACAACATCAGTGTATGAAGTATTTCAAGGATGGTTTCGAGTATACCGTAACAGGTGAGTTAAACCCATTTTCCGTGAACGAAGATGCGAAATACTTTTTGCCAGATTTCGAGGATACAGAAAAGTGTCGCAATCCGGAAAACAAAACCGCCGCCACCATCCCTATTTTCGGGAGCGATACCGAAGAAGAGGAAGAGATAGTTTATGCAGGGCCATCTCAACGCAACAACCGGAGGACACCCGCCTCCGTATTAGTCTTCGGAAGTGATTCAGAAGATGAAGTTAATGCTGTGTTCTCCAATCGGCTGTCAATACAAGCACCCCTTGGCGATGACCATAGTTTGCAAATCACCATGGTACCGCGAGAACACTACAAGGGTCTCGACGCGCTTCAGGCTCACGATGTGCAGGACCTGCAAACAGTTTACGTCCCTCCCAGGCGAAGGGGCGAGAAGGTGATCCTATTTTACCGATCCTCAGAGTCGAAAATAGAGAAAGAGATCTGGCACGGCGCAGATACTACGCTCGACAGGCTCCAACCCATCCGTCTGCCCAGATACTATACAAATGGGTTAAAGAAGCTATTGAAGCGCCAAGGAGTACCCTTACAACAGACCGTTCGGCAGGCGCGGTTCTACAACAAGATTTGGGATGTCCCCGGGACTCAACGCAAATTGCCCAACGGGAAGATGGAAACACTCGGGCTCGGATACGCAAGAGCTGGAAAACGGGAACGGACTCACAGCAGCTACCCTATATATACCTTTGATGAAGAGGAGGACGCCCTGTCAGGAGATGCCAACCCTTCATTAAAACTAGACCCTGCGATTGAAACATCGAGTCCGTCGTTTGAAGAGCGAACGAACAAGCCTATCAGGAAAATGGGTCAGAGAGCTCAAGAAGACCACAACCGCGAGATGGCCATCTACAAGAAGGCCAGGATGCAACGTCTATCTCAACATGCTGCAAAAGACAAAGACGCTTATCCTCGTCAATCCGTTATACGAAAGACCCGACGCAGAGACGGAGGTAGATCAAGAAGCGGCTCGGGTTTGCCCCTCGTGAAGAAGATGAGTCGAGCGTATTCCTTCCCCCGAGACAAGACGGAGAGGTTACTCAACCTCGCTATAAAACATCAAATGATCACGCTTCCAGAGTCTAGACATCCTGAGCAAGCTAACAGGGCTTCTCATCCGAGTTATTGCTCTTATCACCAAGCCATAGGACATCCTACC
Organism: Agapanthus africanus; assembly: GCA_030015575.1. Lineage (NCBI taxonomy): Eukaryota > Viridiplantae > Streptophyta > Magnoliopsida > Asparagales > Amaryllidaceae > Agapanthus > Agapanthus africanus. The sequence continues at coordinate 180,516,243 of CM057350.1, read as the reverse complement.
GAGAACTGCTTCACCTTCAAGAACTGGGTCGAGGACCAGTACCGACGGGGCAGATTCGCTTTATCCGACGGCTGGAAGGTAACGCCGCCGCGAAAGCACGAGCCCAAGGCCGCAAGAGCAGAACCGGGTCCACCTCAGTCCGGGGAGCGGGTTCGCACTTGTTATACGATTACGATATTAGGAGAAGAGCCCGAGAACGTAGACGACCTTTACCGGTGCTTTGAGAATAGCAATGATGAGGTAATCTCAGAATTTCCGCCCGCTCCGAAAGAACTGGAAGATGGTATACATACTACCGCAGATAACCTCAAGAAGATTGAGTTGGGATCGGCAGACGACCCGCGACCGACATTTGTCAGCGAGCTATTATCCGAAGAACAGGTGGCTGCGTTAAAGAACGTGCTTCTACGGCATAAAGACTGCTTCGCGTGGAACTACTCCGAGATGCCAGGATTGGACCCGGAGATTGCTGTGCATAGATTAGCAATATCCCCAGATATCAAGCCAGTCAAGCAGGCGCCAAGGAGGATGCGACTCGAGCTTGAAATGAGCATCAACGCCGAAGTCAAGAAGTTGATCGATTCAGGATTTATCCAAGAAGTCCAATATCCCGACTGGATTGCCAATATCGTCCCGGTAATGAAGAAGAATGGGACGGTACGCATATGCGTGGATTTCAGGGATCTCAATAAAGCCTGTCCAAAGGATGATTTCTCGGTGCCGGTAACCGAGCTAATGATAGATAACACGTCCACTCACGAGGTTTTCTCCTTTATGGACGGTTCATCAGGATACAATCAGATAAAAATGCATCCTGAAGACCAGAAGCACACCGCTTTCCGCACCCCTTTGGGTATATTTTGCTACAGGGTTATGCCCTTTGGCCTAAAGAACGCTGGCGCTACCTATCAAAGGGCCATGACAAAGATCTTTGATGACCTCATACACGACGTCGTCGAGTGCTATATCGACGACCTTGTAGTAAAGAGCATGTCATACGAAGATCATTTAAAGCATCTGGAGACTGTATTTCGACGCCTTCGGCAATATAATTTGAAAATGAATCCCCTCAAATGCGCGTTTGGAGTCTCCTCGGGCAAATTTCTGGGATTCATCGTTCGACACCGAGGTATTGAAATAGATCCGTCAAAGATTAAGGCGATCATGGAAATGCCTCCGCCAAGAACCCTCAAGCAGTTGCGGTCTCTCCAAGGGAAGCTCGCATACATCCGGCGGTTTATCGCTAATCTTTCGGGCAAATGCCGTCCTTACAGCCACCTGATGAAAAAGGGAACTCCATTCGTTTGGGATCACAAATGTCAAGGTGCACTAGACGAGATCAAGCAGTACCTGCAGAACCCTCCAGTGTTGGCTGCTCCAGTGAAGGGAAAGCCTCTCATTCTTTACACGGCCGCCCTTGAAGGTTCTTTGGGCGCATTATGGGCACAAGAGAACGATCAGGGGAAAGAAAGAGCACTTTACTACTTAAGTCGAGTGCTGCTGGGGGCAGAAAGCAACTATTCCCCCATTGAAAAGCACTGCCTGGCGTTGATCTTCGCAATAACAAAGCTTAGACATTACGCATTAGCACATGAAGTCCGTCTTATTTCAAAGGTGGACCCTCTCAAATATTTGATGTCGAAAGCCATACTGACGGGACGACTTGCTAAGTGGGCCCTGCTCTTGATGGAGTTCTCAATAACGTATCAACCTCTCAAGGCAGTGAAAGGCCGGGCCATTGCCGACTTCCTCGCCGAACACCCGATACCGGCCAATTCTCCTCTGAATTGCGATTTGCCGGACGAGCATGCATTTGATGCGATTAACGGCGGAACCACCCAATGGGAACTCTATTTCGATGGAGCGTCCTCCATAAAGAAACAGAAACAAGGTATCCCAATGATCAAATCAGGGATAGGCCTCATCTTTGCAACTCCACAAGGAGGGATAATGCGCTTCGCCTTCTCCTTAACGGAGCCGAGGACAAACAATGAAGCTGAATATGAAGCTCTGATAGCAGGCCTCGAGATCGCCATCGACATGGGAATTGAAGACCTCCTTATATACGGGGATTCTCAGCTGGTCGTTAGTCAAGTAAATGGTGACTACCAAACGTGCAAGCCGGAGTTGGTGAAGTACGGCAAAAGGGTGCAACAACTATTGACCCAAATTCCCTCCTATACTTTGGAGAACATACCGCGTGCGGAAAACAGCAAAGCAGACGCGTTGGCTAAACTTGCTAAGGAACTGGCTGACGAGAACCTCGATGACGTCAGAATTGTGGTACAAAGCCGTCGAGTGCTCGCCCCGGCAGAAATATCTCCGGAATCATGCGGAGAAAAGGGAGCGACCGAGCAGATGACCCTACAAATAAAAGACCATGAGAAGGCCGAAGACTGGAGGGAAGTCTTCATAGACTACTTTAAGTCCCACCGAATGCCCGAAGAAGCGTCCTCAAGACATCGGCTCATGAAACGAGCCTTATCTTTCGCTTTCGTCAACGATATTCTATACAAGAGATCGTTCGATTCTCTATGGCTGAGATGCTTGGGACCTGACGAAGCAGAAAGAGTCGTTCAGGAAGTTCATGACGGACTTTGCGGTTCTCACCAAGCAGGCCCAAAGATGAAGTTAAAAATTAAACGGATGGGTTATTACTGGCCCACGATGATCCAGGACTGCCTCGAGTATGCGAAGCAATGCCACTCATGCCAGATCCATGGAGACTTCATCCACCAACATCCGAATCCACTGCACCCGACATTGGCTAGTTGGCCATTCGAAATGTGGGGGACTGACATAGTCGGCCCCATTGAGCCAGCATCATCCCGGGGACACCGTTTTATCCTGGCGACCACTGATTACTTCTCCAAATGGGCAGAAGCAGTACCGCTGAGGGAAGTGAAGACGGAGAATATCCTCCACTTCTTCAAGACGCACGTCATCTATCGGTTTGGAACTCCGCGGCGGATTATCTCTGATAACGGGCCGGCCTACCGAAGCCATAAGATTAGCCGCTTCGCACAGCAGCACAATATAGAATGGAGATATTCTTCAGTTTACAATCCACGAGCTAACGGTCTGGCCGAGGCTTTCAATAAGACCTTGACGAAGATCATAAAAAAGACCGTTTCCAGGAATAAGAGAGACTGGCACGAAAGACTGCAAGAAGCCCTTTGGGCCTATCGAACTACGTTCAAGACGGCCACAAACACAACGCCGTACGCGTTGGTGTTTGGGACGGAAGCAGTGCTCCCCCTCGAGATAGAGTTACCCTTTCTACGAGTAACAGTCCACCATGAGCTGACGAACGAAGAAAATGCTCACCTGCGGCTTGAGGAGCTTGATGCCCTCGACGAAACCCGGCTCATAGCGCAACAACATCTAGAAGCCTACAAAGCAAAGATGACGCGCTCGTACGAACGATTGACCAGGCCGAGGACATTCCGCCAAGGCGAACTCGTACTAGTGGTCAAAAGACCTATGATCCCCAATCGTGCCAAGCGGGGAAAATTTGAGCCAAACTATGAAGGCCCGTACATCATAGACAAGGTCTACCAGGGTGGAGCCTACCTACTCATGGACATGCACGGTGAAAGGCCTTTCAGGCCAATAAACGGCCGCTTCTTAAAGAAGTACTATGCTTAATGAGCCACAGCCGGGGTCAATGATAAATGACGACGACTATGTCCGCTCACTGTCTTCCTAGGCTCAGACTTTACAAGCAGCAGCCGGCCTTCCCATAACGACGGACCGAAACGTCCTTAAACTAACGGCGGACCGAAACGTCCTTAAACTAACGGCGGACCGAAACGTCCTTAAACTATCGACGGACCGAAACGTCCTTAAACTAACGACGGACCGAAACGTCCCTAAAACTACTACCGCAGCGTCTTTAGGCTGACGAGATAAATAAAAAAAAAATAAAAAAAAATAATATATGAAAAAGAAAAAAAAACGGTACGTCCATAAGCAAAATGGGCACGGATGAAAACCCGAAAGGGCTCCGTGAGTAAAAACAGCAGGGCTGCCGGCAAGCGTTCGTGAAAACCTGAGAGGGCGCGACCTTGTAAAAAAAAAAGTGAAAAGAATAAAAAAAAAACGGTATGTTTATAAGCAAAACGGGCACGGATGAAAACCCGAAAGGGCTCCGTGAGTAAAAACAGCAAGACTACCGGCGAGTGTTTGTGAAAACCCGAAAGGGCGCAACCTCGTTAAAGGACACTTACAGAGTCCTCTCGACCTTGTAAGGAGAAACCACCTGCGTGAGATCCTTACGACTCACGAGGGAGCAACACACTTAGGGATCCTCACGATTCCTAAGGAGAAAATACACTTACGAGATCCTCACGACTCGTAAGGAGAATTCTCTTATGGGACCCTCACGGCTCATGAGATTTGAAAGTCTTAAGTTACAGAAACCTGAACCTGTTCTTAAGCAAATCCTCCACAACCTCCGATATTGCCCTACAAGAGGCTCAATACTGACCATTGTATACAATCCACGGGCGCGAATAAACATATCCCCAGCAAAGTCCAACCCTTGTAGGTCCCCTCGACCCATAAGGAGAAAACCCTCTTGTAGGATCCTTACGACTTATAGAGGAACATACACTTAGGAATCCTCACGATCCCTAAGGAGAAGATACACCTGCAAGATCCTCACGACTTGTAGGGAGAAATACCTTTGTGAGACCCTTACGGCTCATGAAGTCAAAAGCCTTAGTCGACAGGACCTTAACCCTGTTTGCTAAGCCACCTTTGTTCAACATCGACAAAGGCAAATGATGATTCGCTCCTGGCAACATCCCAGTTGCAGCGATGCTGATGCCAAAATCGGTGTCCAAAATCCGAGCTTGCGGCGAAAAAGCTAGCAGGCCACACATGCCTACGAAATAGCCGAAATGATGGGGCAACTTGCAATAAAAAGCAGCAAGTAAAAATGTATGCATGAAAAATAGCCGAAATGATGGGGCAACTCGCAATAAAAAGCAGCGAGTAAAAATAAAACAAATAGCCGAAATGATTGGGCACCGCGAAAAATAGCCGAAATGATTGGGCAATCGCGACCTTCGCGATATAAAAAGCTGAAATGATAGAGCATCGCGGAAAGAATAAAAGAAATGATGGAAAAATGAAACCTTTTTGCCCTACAGGTGATACTACAACAATCCCTGTATACAATCCAGGGGCGCAAACAAAGAAGGGATCATACTCCTCCCCCCAGGTTTCATCATGAGAGGAAGCCAAATCTCGACGGTTCACAAATAACCTGGAGATCGTCTCGTAACAACGGACACAACTTCAAGCTAAGCGGAACAGCGGCCACTCCCAGTTCCATGGCTCGGTGGTATACATATCGCCAACAGTCAAACCTTCACCCCGTGAAATGCGGATATATTCAGCAAAAATTCCTGGTCACGTGGAACGCGGATAATGTCACTCTTTGACCCCGTGGAAAACATCCAGAGCGGATCCTGGTCCTCGCAGAGCATGGCAATGAACCCGTGCGAAGCATCCAGAGCGGAGCCTAGTCCTCGCCTAACGCGGCAGTGAACCCGTGTGAAGCATCTAGTGCAAAATTCCTGGTCACGTGGAACGCGGATAATGTCACTCTTTGACCCCGTGGAAAGCGTCCAGAGCGGATCCTGGTCCTCGCAGAGCATGGCAGTGAACCCGTGCGAAGCATCCAGAGCGGAGCCTAGTCCTCGCCTAACGCGGCAGTGAACCCGTGTGAAGCATCTAGTGCAAAATTCCTGGTCACGTGGAACGCGGATAATGTCACTCTTTGACCCCGTGGAAAGCGTCCAGAGCGGATCCTGGTCCTCGCAGAGCATGGCAGTGAACCCGTGCGAAGCATCCAGAGCGGAGCCTAGTCCTCGCCTAACGCGGCAGTGAACCCGTGTGAAGCATCTAGTGCAAAAATTCCTGGTCACGTGGAACGCGGATAATGTCACTCTTTGACCCCGTGGAAAACGTCCAGAGCGGATCCTGGTCCTCGCAGAGCATGGCAATGAACCCGTGCGAAGCATCCAGAGCGGAGCCTAGTCCTCGCCTAACGCGGCAGTAAACCCGTGTGAAGCATCTAGTGCAAAATTCCTGGTCACGTGGAACACGGATAATGTCACTCTTTGACCCCGTGGAAAACGTCCAGAGCGGATCCTGGTCCTCGCAGAGCATGGCAGTGAACCCGTGCGAAGCATCCAGAGCGGAGCCTAGTCCTCGCCTAACGCGGCAGTGAACCCGTGTGAAGCATCTAGCGCAAAATTCCTGGTTACGTGGAACGCGGATAATGTCACTCTTTGACCCCGTGGAAAACGTCCAGAGCGGAGCCTGGTCCTCGCCAAGCACGGCAGTGAACCCGTGTGAAGCATCCAGAGCAAATACCGGACTGTGGAGTCCTTAAAATCCACGGACTATGACGTCCTTAACCTCGACCGTGATGTCTTAAAACTAACGATCAACCACCCCGATTCCCTACAGACTTTGCCTTGGTTTAAGGGTACATCTCTTCACTCCTTTGATGCCCGGCGTTGTAATTCCTCAACGTCTTCAAAGAGGTGACGGGTCCCTGCAACCAAACACCGGACTGTGGAGTCCTTAAATCCACGGACTATGAGGTCCTTAACCTTGACCGTGATGTCTTAAAACTAACAGCGGACTGTGGAGTCCTTAAATCCACGGACTATGAGGTCCTTAACCTTGACCGTGACGTCTTTAAACTACGATACCTTGAGAAACTCCCGACTCCATGAAATACGGATAAGGGTGATCACATCCGGCACTTGCAGGCCCTCACGACCTGTAAGGAAGAAAAACTCTCTTGTGAGGTCCTTACGACTCTCAAGGGAAAACCCGCTTAAGGATCCTCACGATCTTTAAGAAGAACTCACACCTATGGGATCCTCTCGACCTGTAGGGAGAAAAACTCTTTATGAGACCCTCGTGGCTCATAAGATGCAAAAGCCTTAGGAAGCAGATCTTAACCCTGAGTCCTGAGCCATTGCTGTCCTGCAAGGAGATCAAGATAGAATACCCACAGAATACATTCAATGAAAAGGAGACACATCATTGACAAGAAAAAATGTATCTTTTATTCATAAACCAAAATGGGTACAAAGTACAATTCATGAAAGAAACAAAAAGAAAATACTCTCATCCATGAGTATGTACAAAAGGGAAGAAAAAGATACAAATGTTTCAGGCCGGCGGGCGATTCAGCAGCTTGGTCAGCTCATCCTGCTTTTGCTGAGCCACGGCTTCATGACGCAAGATCTCCAGAAGACGAGCCTCCGCTTGAGCTTGCTGAGCCTGATATGAAGCAAGCCGGGCTTCAAGCTCTTTCTCAGTGGCCTTATGAGCCTCGACCCTTCACGGGTGAACGTGACAGCTTTGTCTCGAGCCACCACTTCTTTGATGAACTCCTGAAGCAACCGTCAGAGTTCATACACTTGGTTGGCCCTGGTGATAAGGGTAGCGCGAAGCTCGCTCAGCGCCTTGGAAGCTAGCTCCCTCTCCGAAAATTTATGGCCGAGCCTTTTTCTCGCATAACGATATGTTCGCTACGTGGCCACGTAAGCTCGCTTTCGTGACCGCGGCCTTGCAAACATGACATTTACAAGACCATATAAATGGGCTTCCGATCGACAGCAATAATCGATCCAGAACGCGCTCACACAACCCGATATGAAAAGCAACAAAAAAAAAAAAAAAAACTTTCCGACGATTATCCTATCAAGTATGTGCTCGCAATCATATGAACATCCGAAAAAGAAGTAAAATTCGCAGCTTTAATGTGCACGCGACACGACAACAGTATTGATAATTGAAGAAAATTTTCATAAAAGGAACACAAAATTTATTCATGCAAGTGGAAACATGCAAACGAGTACCGAGCCTACATGGAAGTTCAACATAAAGCATACAAAAAGGAGGGACTAATTTAAAAAGGTTCTACACTAACGGAAAAGATCACCGAACACAGGATCAACGGCATAGGGGTTGATGAAGCAAAGGACAAAATTCTCCATCTCTCTCCCCGCTTTCTCCAGCACATCGAAGCGACGATTCTCGCGAGAAGTCGCTGTTCATATCAGATTTTTTGCATTTTCATACCGCCCAATTTTTATCACATTGCATATCCGTAGATACTCTTGAGCCGTGTTTGCTAGTCAATTGCAGGATACAGGTTCTCGGTTCCAAAACGATGAAATTCATGGAAAACACGAAAAAATCCGGGTTCTTGCCGACCACAGATAAAACACGGTCTCCGTCCCTCATCCGTATGTTGCCAGATACCAGTAGGAAGACAAAATGTCAAATCTATGCACAAGGCTCAATGGTGGCACAAGATCCAAGAGATCTACGCGGAGCTCGAGGCAATCATGACAAAATCTTGACAAAAAGTCCACCTTTCCCTCAACAGAAATTCTGGAAAATTCGTGAAGCAATTATGGGAAAATACATATACCAGAAGGATTCTCACATCAAACCAGGGTCCCACCAAAAAGATCCAGACCCAACTCATCTAAACGGCCGCGGAAGCGCGGCCAAAGGGTGGTTTTGGCCGCCCTTCCGCGGCCATCTTGGCGCCAAATGTGCAGGGTTTTGGGGGGTAGGTTTGTCTTTTCATGTATGTTCTGTTGGTTGCCCTAGAGTTTCATGTTTTGGCCTATAAATAGTCCAGAAGTTTGTGAAGGAAGGGGTCCATAATTTTGTATTTCTTTTGCTAGGTTTTAGTACATGTTCTTCTTCCTCTTCTCACCTCTTCTCCATTAAACTTGTAAGTGAGCTTTTGAGTGAAGAGTGATGAATAAAGAAGACCATTTTTATTATCATGCTTGTCTCTTTCTTTACTTGTTATAATTGTTGTAATTTTAATTGTTAAGTAGTTGTTGTTATTTCCTTGTTGTTTGTTTCTTCTCTCTTTTTCTTTATCCTTTCATACGACAATGATACTTACGCTTGATCCTCGCCAAGGTGAGGTCGCAAATAGTTAGTCGTATTCTTCTAATCTCCTTCTTTCTATCTTCCTCTTTTGTGTTGTTTTATTTTTCCGTATTATGATGTGTGAGTAGTTCATTCTTGTTAGGGTAGGATAAGGGAAGTTTGAGAGAAGGAAATCTCTCTCACTCTTTCCTTGCCCAACATCTTAAATCAACTCCCGTTAATTGAACCACAATCCGCTCCTTACGGCACCCTATCCTATATGATAGCGGTGATTCCGTAGTGAGACCGGTTGTGGTTGGATTAACCGGAGGTTATGGCTAAGAGCCAAGAACGGACGGACAAGCACCAAAAGGAAGACTTATGCGTTGGAAAGCCTAGCTTATACTCGCAAAGTCCTTCCTAGTCGTGCTAATCCCCGTTGTTGCCGATTACCGTAACACGATATTAAGAAGGGCAACGAAAGATGTGGAGACTCCTAACTCAAACTAACCTAATCCTAACCCTAACATGCTCTCTTTAAATATCAACTCAACACTTAGATAACTACAAACAAAATCTGAACAACCGGACTTAACTCGTCGAAAAACACATAGAAAAAGATTCCCATCTCCCTGCGGACGACCCGTACTCAACCGGCTAGCTACGTGCGAAACCGTCTTGATTGCGGTATTTAAACTAGAACTTGAACACGCTCGTATCCTAACAATCAAATGGCGCCGTTGCCGGGGAGACGGTAGTCTATTTCTAAGTGAAATTTCGGGTTAATTTGTGAATATAAAAACAACCAAAAACCAAAAAAATATATACTTTGTAAAAGAAACCATCTTGTTATTTTTGATTAGTTTTTGTGCAAGTGTGCAGGAAATACGAAGCTCAAGATCGACGCCAAAGACGTTGGAAATACGGAGTTCAAGTACAGTGCCAAAGACGTGGGAAGATAGACCCACATTTTCGCGGCTACACCGCGAAGGACAAAACGAAGCATCCGGTTTACTGTACAAATCTGGAGCAAATACAGTGAGCAAATCAAGATTCAGTACATCCAGACAAGCAGAGGACACCCAACAGAGAACACCAAATTTTTCCAGAGCGCCAAAGCCCCAGGACTGCCGCGCAAGCGCGGCAATTACATGCATTTGGCCGCGCAAGCGCGGCAATTACATGCATTTGGCCGCGCAAGCGCGGCCATCTTTTGTCTTCAGGGCCCCATTTTTCTCTGGTGAGTCTCTCCGCCTCTCTCCACTCCTCTAAGCTCCACTGAATTGTGTTTTCTGCAGCCTTCTTTGCGCAAATTCTTCTCCCCCTTCCAATAAACTGTTCTTGTGCAGGATTCTTTGCGCCGCAAATAAAAATTGTTTGCTGTTGATATTGTTACTGTTTTGCATTCTTTAATACGGACTTAAGGGGCTTGAAACCAATCCAGATTGGGTGGGGATTTCATCACCCTTCCCAGGACCCCGGAAATCACTAAAGCATATGCATTGTCCATTGTAAATTAAAAAATACTAGACTTCAGCCCTAAGGACTTCGCGCTCATTAGGAGAAGATAAACCTTGTTTAGAAGCTCGCTTAACCGTATATTGTTTACGGGGTGTCTAGGAAAGTGTTAAAGGCGCAACCGCCGAAAGAGAAAGGGTTATTTAATTAAGGAACTTCGCGAAAGCGTTGGACAACCTCCCCTTATCTCTGCACTTACCTGGCCTCGTGATTAGTGTATTTTTAAGCCCGTTTCTCGACATTGTTTAACTTCGAAAATCAAGTTCAGGAGCAGGTCTAGTAGACCTAGGTTACCCTAGATCTAGGTGTGATTGTGCATATCTTGTTTGTGATTGCTTAAGCCGTATTCCCGTACATACTTCTGTAAATCTCTTTCTAAAAACAAAATAAAAAAAAGAAAAAAAATCAAAAACTTTTATAAAAACTTGCCCTTTTGTCGCCAAATCCATTTTCACCCAACACCCATCGCCTTTCTTCATTGACGTTTTCTTACCCTCACCTTCTTCGCTTTGACTATACTAAACTCGTTTAGTGTATGTCCGCTTGAACTCGGGACACTAGCGCCCGTCTAGTCCGCGTTACGTTAGTCGCGACCGACTACGCGATCGACTCCGAAGTCGATACTCCGTCCACTCCTCTTTCACCCCTTCCTTTGCCGGCCAACTCCGACGTTGACCGGAATTCTGTTCATACATCTTCACCTTCACCTTCACCTTCACCAACCTCTTCTTCCGCGATGTCGGGATTTAATCCGAACATCTCGTTGACCACCCCTGGATTGGCTCCACCTCCTATGGAGACCAATCTCCCACCACCTCCGCCTGTTGTAGCGCCGCAGCGAATTGCGCTCCAGGATCGTTTCTACCCTACCCGTTCTGCACTTCCAACCTGGCTTTCTCTTCCTCCGGCCAATGGGGACAACTTTGAAATTAAGCCCCATTTCATCAACATGCTTCCACGTTTTCATGGGCTTGAATCTGAAGATGCCTATATCTTCATTAACAAATTTCAAAACGTCTGTGCCATGATGAAAACAACCCAGCTGTCGGACGATGCTATACGTCTACGGGTCATTCCGTTCACTTTATGCGATCTCGCAGAAAAATGGCTGTATAGCACCGCTTCCCACTCAATCACCAGCTGGGACGAGTTTGTTAAAGCGTTTCTGAAAAAATTCTACCCAAATCATAAGACCGCAAGAATTCGAAATGAGATCAACCAATTCTCCCAGCTTCCTTCTGAACCCTTTTGGAAGTGCTTTGACCGATACAAAGACCTTCTTGTTCAGTGTCCTCACCACGGTATAGAGAAATGGCAACTCTGCCAAACCTTATACGAGGGACTGAACCCGGCAACGAAGCAGTTGCTGGAAACCATCTGTCAGGGCCACTTCCTATCCAAATCTGACGAGGAAGCGTGGCAGTTCTTTGACGATCTTGCGGAGCAAACGCTACAGTGGGAGAGCACCAGACCGACTCCTTCTTCTTCTTCTACCTCCACTTCTACCGGTCAGTCTAGGGTAGGAATTCACCAGCTTGATGTCTCTATTGCGATGAGAGCTGAAATGGCTGCAATAACAAAAAAGCTTGAAGCAATAGAGAGCAAATTTTCTTCTCCTACTCCTGCCCCTGTTCTCCCCCTTCGTACCATCTGCGCTTGTTGTTCCGATCCGTCCCACTTGACTGAAGAGTGTCCTTACAATCCACCCTCGCAAGGACAGGATCAGGTTAATGCATTCCAGCAAAGACCGAGGAATGATCCATACTCTTCCACCTTCAATCCTGGTTGGAGGAACCACCCCAATTTCGCCTGGAATCAGAATCAGAATCAATTCCAGGGCAACAATTTCTAAAGGGCCCCTCCACCGCAACAACAAGCGCAACAACAAACTCAGTATCAGCAGCCCTTCCAACCCCAGCCTTACCAAAACCAGACGAACAACTTTGCACCGAACAATTCCTTTCCACCAAACAACTTTGTTCCGTCGAACAACGATAAGGTTTCCTCGCTCGAGCGAAGTCTGGATGCGTTTGTTAAACAATCGACTCAATCCACCGCCAACATCCAGTCTTCGATCCAATCTTTAGTGCAACACACCGCCGCACACGGGCAGAGCATCAAGACCATCGAGGCCCAGATTGCACAGCTGAACGCGGCCTTGAGCGAGCGAGAGAAGGGGAAGCTCCCGTCCCAGCCACTTCCAAATCCCGGCCACCCACATAATGCACATGTTGCTCTTGAACAACAAAACCATAATGTGAGTGCCGTGACCACACTGAGATCAGGGAGGGTGCTGCAAAACAACATTGGCAAGCAAATCAACGATGACACCCCGGCCGCTTCTTCTTCTTCTTCTTCTCCTGCTTCTTCTTCTTCGTCTTCCGAGCCTATTCTCCGTTCTTCACAAGGCTCTCCTTCCTCTTCTTCTCTAAACGGACCCGCTTCTCACTCCACGAAAACACCTATTCTGGGATCCGTTCCAACTCCAAAATCTCCTCCTCCAGCATTAGACTCAACCAATTTTCAAAATGTTCCATTTCCAAACCGGTTGAGGTCTAACAAACAAAATCCACAAATGGAGAAGATTTTGGAGTTATTCAAGCAAGTTAACATTAACATTCCTCTTTTTGATGCTGTCCAACAAGTCCCTTCTTACGCGAAAATCTTAAAGGACTTGTGCACGAAAAAGAGGAAGTCTTAGGTACCCAAGAAAGTTTTCTTGGCTAGTGCTGTGAGTGATGCCCTTACCCAATCTTTACCACAAAAACGGAAGGACCCTGGCTGTCCTACGATTTCAATTACTATTGGGGATAAGAACATCAACCGCGCACTATTAGATCTTGGTGCCAGTGTTAACTTGCTTCCGTATTCAGTATACGAGCAATTAGGCGTCGGAGAGCTGAAACCCACACACTGCACTCTCCAGATGGCCGACCGATCGATCACCCATCCTAGGGGTGAGCTAGAGGATGTGTTAATCAAAGTCGGGGACTTCATATTCCCCGTCGACTTCATTGTCTTAGATACACAGCCTGTAGCTAACCCCCGGAATCAAATTCCGGTGATACTCGGTCGCCCATTTCTCGCAACCTCAAATGCTGTGATCAATTGTCGCAATGGTTCAATGAACCTCTCTTTTGGAAATATGACAATTGAACTCAACATTTTTAGGTTGGGGAATCAGCCCGCCGAACTTAATGCTCATATACTGGATGTTTGCTCGATCCAGGAGATCACCCCCGAAGAGTGTGAATTCGAGGAGTTTTGGTTTAAATACGATAATCTTGACGCCACTAGTGCGTGTCTCTTCGAACCTGCTGCTGTTTCTGCGCCCGATAACGACTACGAGTGTTTCACGTTCACGAACGATCTTAGCCGCGCACAACCCGAGTTTGAATCTTTCGACTTTTCGGATGAGTTACCTGAACCATCCGACTCGGTTGCCTACACTCGTTTTGAACCTTTGCTGGAGTCCTTTGAGTTCGAGACCTTTGCACCAGTCTTGCCTTCCATCATTTCACCTCCAACGCTCGAACTCAAGCCGTTGCCGTCTCACCTTAAGTATGCTTACTTAGGTGAGAACGAGACCCTCCCTGTCATCATCTCGGCTTCTCTAGCTCCCAAGCAAGAGAAAGCCCTTCTCACGGTCTTGCACGGCAACAGGCAAGCTTTTGGCTGGTCCATGGCGGACATCAAGGGGATTAGTCCCCTCATCGTTGAGCATCACATTCATCTGATGGATGATGCCAAACCAGCCCGGGATCCACAAAGACATCTTAATCCAGTCATGAAGGAGGCTGTGAAGAAGGAGATCGTCAAATGTCTAGATAGTGGTATCATTTACCCTATCTCTGATAGCCAGTGGGTTAGCCCCATTCACGTTGTCCCCAAGAAGTCGGGCATCACGGTCATAACCAACGAGGCGAATGAGTTAATCCCTACTCGCACCCAAACTGGGTGGCGAGTTTGCATTGATTACAGAAAACTCAACGCTGCAACGCGGAAAGACCACTTTCCGCTACCTTTCATTGACCAGATGCTGGAACGATTGGCCGGACATGAGTACTATTGCTTTCTTGACGGCTACTCTGGCTACAATCAAATTCCCATCGCCGAAAAAGACCAGGACAAGACCACTTTCACTTGTCCTTTCGGCACGTTTGCATATCGACGCATGCCCTTTGGGTTATGCAATGCGCCCGCTACCTTCCAGCGGTGTATGATGGGAATTTTCTCGGACATGGTGGAGAAATTTCTGGAGATCTTCATGGACGACTTCTCCATCTTTGGCGATTCTTTTGACGAGTGTCTGCTGCATCTCGACGCTGTCCTTACCAGATGTAAGGACAAGAATCTCACTTTGAACTGGGAGAAATGCCACTTCATGGTGCGCGAAGGTATTGTCTTAGGACATATCATCTCGCAAAATGGCATAGAGGTTGACAAAGCAAAGATTGAGGTCATTTCCAATCTGCCTCCTCCCCGATGCGTCAGAGATATCCGAGCCTTTCTTGGCCATGCCGGTTTTTATAGACGGTTTATCAAGGACTTTAGCAAGATTGCTAGGCCCTTGACGCTTTTGCTGACCAAGGACACGCCTTTCACCTTCGACTCGAGCTGTGTGACTGCATTCGAGTCACTGAAACTCTCACTCACTTCTGCTCCCGTTCTCTCTTCTCCTGACTGGACGCACCCATTCGAGATTATGTGCGATGCATCCGACTTTGCCATCGGTGCTGTCCTTGGACAGCACATCAACAAGATGCCGCATGTAATCTATTACGCAAGCCGAACCCTGAACGACGCACAACTCAATTATACAACAACTGAGAAGGAATTCTTAGCTGTTGTATTTGCCTTAGAAAAGTTCAGGCCCTACCTCATCGGCTCTCCAGTCATTGTCTACACTGACCACTCAGCTCTGCGCCATCTTTTTGCGAAGAAAGATGCCAAATCTCGGTTAATCCGTTGGATCCTCTTGCTTCAAGAGTTTGACCTTGTCATTAAGGACAAACGAGGATGTGAAAACGTGGTTGCCGACCATCTCTCACGACTTCCTTCTTCGCCTTCGCTTCCAATTCCGATAAACGACGTTTTCCCGGATGAACAACTCTTGACAGTATCTTGCGAACCCTGGTTCGCAGATATTGTGAACTATTTGGCCACGGGATTGCTACCGACCGAATGGTCACGTCAGGACAGACTTCGCTTCTTATCCCAAGTAAAACACTTTTACTGGGACGAACCCTACTTGTTCAAGTACTGTCCCGACCAGATTATTCGTCGGTGTGTCCCAGATGAGGAATTCAAGAGTGTGCTGTCATTTTGCCACGACCAAGCATGTGGCGGGCATTTTGGGCCCAGAAAGACAGCTGAGAAGATCTTGCAATGTGGTTTCTACTGGCCACAACTTTTCAAAGACGCTCACGATTATTGCAAGACTTGCTCCCGGTGCCAACACATGGGCCGGATATCCCGGAGGAACGAGATGCCGCTCCAACCGATCTTGGTTGTGGAGATTTTCGATGTTTGGGGGATAGACTTCATGGGGCCGTTTCCCAGCTCTTTTGGGAACTTGTACATCCTTCTAGCTGTTGATTACGTCTCTAAATGGGTCGAGGCTGTGCCCAGCCGGACTAACGACAACAAGGTTGTCGTTAGGTTCCTTAAAGAAAACATTTTCTCCCGGTTTGGGCACCCCCGAGCGATCATTAGCGACAATGGAAGTCATTTCTGCAATAAAACTTTCGAAGCCTTAATGCGGAAATACTCCATTAATCATAAGCTTTCTACGCCCTACCACCCCAAACCTGCGGGCAGGCCGAAGTTTCAAATCGGCAAATCAAGCAGATACTGGAGAAAACGGTTTCCAAGAACCGTAAGGATTGGTCTTTGAAACTCACTGATGCCCTTTGGGCATTTAGAACCGCTTACAAGACCGACCTTGGCATGTCTCCCTATCGGCTTGTGTACGGAAAAGCCTGCCACCTTCCTGTCGAAATCGAGCATCGCGCGTTTTGGGCGATAAAGGAGCTGAATCTGTCTCTGGAGGACGCGGGCAGCCATCGGAAGCTGCAGCTGAACGAACTGAGCGAGCTTAGGGATGAGGCTTACGACAACGCGGTTGTCGTTAAGAATCGAACGAAGGTGTTTCATGATAAACACCTTGTGCGCAAAACCTTCGTACCTGGTCAGCAGGTACTTCTTTACGACACCCGACTTCACTTCCATCCTGGAAAGCTCCGATCTCGCTGGAAAGGGCCGTATTTTGTGCGGACTGTGTATCCGCAGGGTGCTGTGGATTTGGAAAATCCAAAGGACGGTTCACTCTTCAAAGTGAACGGACACCGATGCAAACCGTACCTTAGCGCCGAACCAACAGAGGAGCTCCTGTTCTTACAGGAGCCGGTTTACCTTGCTTGATCTTCCTCTGCCTACCTCCAAACTTCGGTTATCCAGCCAAGAACAGTGGACACTGTTCCAAATAAGTTTGGGGGTATGTACAAACCATTTTGTTTATATTTGTGTATATTCTTTTTCTTTTCTTTCAAAACAAAAACAAATAAAAATTGTGTATCGCTAACCAAAAATTTTGAACCTTCAAACTACTCTCTTCATGCAATGACAGTGAGGACACTGTCCAGTTTAAGTTTGGGGGTACGCTCGGTACGCATTTCTTACCTTCGCATTCATATGTATATTTTGCATCTGCATATTAAAATCCATAAAATCCATAAAAATTTGAAAATTTTCCAAAAATATAAAAACTTTTTTGTCAAGTTAGCTTGTGGAAGAACTCTGATTCAACATTCGACGGTTTTTGTTTGAAAAAAATAGGAATAACTAGATCTTATGTTTGGATTTTGAAAACCTGAAAGATAACTCTCCTTTGAAGTTAACTATAGCTGATATAAGTCTTTACATCACACTACACGTGTCGTGAGTTTTTGGGAATTAGATGACAAGTCTTTCATGTTTAAACTTTTAAACAGATAAATGATTTTCTGAGAATCAAATAGGTTTGTTCTGAAATAAGTAATGACAAGAATAGTTTATGAAGTAAAGCGAATATGAAGGAATGTTATTGATGCCGTAATAGGAGCTAAGTCTGAAAAATAACCCATCTAAAACTTGATTGGAATGATTACACACCAAACCCACTAGACACGTCTTTTATCCAAAAAAATATTTGAACTGCCGGTTATATCTCCGTTCGTATTAAATCATCTGATTTTCACGCCAAACTGTCTTTTGTTTTTGGACCTAGGTAACTTGAGTAATTAAGTCCGCTGGGGTGTTTCTACACCTAATGCCCTAAAACCAACTGGTTTGGGTGCATTGGCCCAAAGCTCGCTAAGAAGCCTAGAAAGTCCAGTTTAAAACAAAGTCAAGCAAGTGTTCTCTCCGAGTTAAAATTCCTAACGGTTCTTTGTGTGAGAATAATCTTGATAAAAGACAGGCTTTTAAAAAATTTTTAACGGAGATATGAAGGTTTTACTCTTTGATAAAGACTATTGCACGTTCACAGTGGTGTGTATGAAATGAAAACAAGAAAAAGGTGGAGTGAAAAATACGACTTAGTTTCCTGTTAAGGAAGATAGAAATTCTAAAGTTGAAACCTTACTGCAAAACGAAACTTGAAAAATGCTTAACTCGTTATAAAACTTATGTGATCCTTTTAAAATTGTTATCTGGGCTTTATTGTGCGACATGATGACTCTAATCGATCCTTCTGGAACTTTACGACACTATCCGCACTGCACGTAAAGACATATAAAATCTGTAGTTAAATAAGATGTGAGGTGTGAAAAATAAAGGTTCGAGAGTCTAGACTAAGGATTATAGAATTGTTATTTTCTAAAACAAAACTTTAGGGTTTGAAACTTAGTCATTTTTACAAACCAACTTGACCGGATTTTGTGGGTAGTATCCGCTGAAAACCCTCAGGAGACAACACTCCTCCTACTAGGGACACCTAGAGGTTTAACGGCTTGTTGCACATGCTCAGTGCAATCGCGTTCCCTGCGAAAGTGAGGTTAGGAAAATTTTTGTGAATAAATGGACTTTGCTCGGGACGAGCAAATGATAAGTTTGGGGGTATTTGTTCATATCAGATTTTTTGCATTTTCATACCGCCCAATTTTTATCACATTGCATATCCGTAGATACTCTTGAGCCGTGTTTGCTAGTCAATTGCAGGATACAGGTTCTCGGTTCCAAAACGATGAAATTCATGGAAAACACGAAAAAATCCGGGTTCTTGCCGACCACAGATAAAACACGGTCTCCGTCCCTCATCCGTATGTTGCCAGATACCAGTAGGAAGACAAAATGTCAAATCTATACACAAGGCTCAATGGTGGCACAAGATCCAAGAGATCTACGCGGAGCTCGAGGCAATCATGACAAAATCTTGACAAAAAGTCCACCTTTCCCTCAACAGAAATTCTGGAAAATTCGTGAAGCAATTATGGGAAAATACATATACCAGAAGGATTCTCACATCAAACCAGGGTCCCACCAAAAAGATCCAGACCCAACTCATCTAAACGGCCGCGGAAGCGCGGCCAAAGGGTGGTTTTGGCCGCCCTTCCGCGGCCATCTTAGCGCCAAATGTGCAGGGTTTTGGGGGGTAGGTTTGTCTTTTCATGTATGTTCTGTTGGTTGCCCTAGAGTTTCATGTTTTGGCCTATAAATAGTCCAGAAGTTTGTGAAGGAAGGGGTCCATAATTTTGTATTTCTTTTGCTAGGTTTTAGTACATGTTCTTCTTCCTCTTCTCACCTCTTCTCCATTAAACTTGTAAGTGAGCTTTTGAGTGAAGAGTGATGAATAAAGAAGACCATTTTTATTATCATGCTTGTCTCTTTCTTTACTTGTTATAATTGTTGTAATTTTAATTGTTAAGTAGTTGTTGTTATTTCCTTGTTGTTTGTTTCTTCTCTCTTTTTCTTTATCCTTTCATACGACAATGATACTTACGCTTGATCCTCGCCAAGGTGAGGTCGCAAATAGTTAGTCGTATTCTTCTAATCTCCTTCTTTCTATCTTCCTCTTTTGTGTTGTTTTATTTTTCCGTATTATGATGTGTGAGTAGTTCATTCTTGTTAGGGTAGGATAAGGGAAGTTTGAGAGAAGGAAATCTCTCTCACTCTTTCCTTGCCCAACATCTTAAATCAACTCCCGTTAATTGAACCACAATCCGCTCCTTACGGCACCCTATCCTATATGATAGCGGTGATTCCGTAGTGAGACCGGTTGTGGTTGGATTAACCGGAGGTTATGGCTAAGAGCCAAGAACGGACGGACAAGCACCAAAAGGAAGACTTATGCGTTGGAAAGCCTAGCTTATACTCGCAAAGTCCTTCCTAGTCGTGCTAATCCCCGTTGTTGCCGATTACCGTAACACGATATTAAGAAGGGCAACGAAAGATGTGGAGACTCCTAACTCAAACTAACCTAATCCTAACCCTAACATGCTCTCTTTAAATATCAACTCAACACTTAGATAACTACAAACAAAATCTGAACAACCGGACTTAACTCGTCGAAAAACACATAGAAAAAGATTCCCATCTCCCTGCGGACGACCCGTACTCAACCGGCTAGCTACGTGCGAAACCGTCTTGATTGCGGTATTTAAACTAGAACTTGAATACGCTCGTATCCTAACAATCAGTCGCTCCCCATCGATTGGTGCCATGTTCGTCCGCGAATGCAAACATAATAGCTCGCCGGGCCTTTATCTCGCTCAGCAGATGAATTGAGCAGTCCTTCAGAGCTTGAGTAATCAAGCATGCTTCATGAAAACCCTCGAGCTTTTCTTCCGCCGCATCAAGCATCGCCAGGGTCATCTCTGCCGGGTGAGGAGGAATGTCGGCAAGCACGGCCATGAGGATCATCCGGAGCCAGAGGGAACCCATCGGGAGGGGAGACCCTCTACGGATCGAGAGCTCGTGCATGGCCGAGTCACATTCGTTGTCAGAAAGGAGGGGGTCCACCAACCGAGCAGTAAAGCGGGGGATCATCTCCTCAAGAGGAACTTCCCACGGCTGTCGACGAGGATGAGGGCGATTACAAGCCATGGCACTCGTTTCTCCCTCAAGAAAAAAAAATATATATGTGATATGAATCTCTCTGTGAAAGGAAAAGAAGGCTATAGCCTCATATATAATGAGGTGCATTAAGTGCTGTGCGCGGAAAATCTTGCATGGTGAAATTATTTCCAAGGCCTAAAAAAGGAAAGGCACCGAAAATCAAGGAGATGTAATTATTTCCAAGACCCTTTCTCTGCACTGAAAATACGGCATGGGAAAATTTTGTGAACAGCCACATCAAGGGATCCCACGTGCAGAACACGTGAGGTCTAAACCTGACGTTCAGTTAAAAGGAAAATATGGAGTGATACCCTGCATGTTAAAAAGCATAAACAACAATAGTAGCAAAATAATAAAATCTCAGAGAAAAAGCGTGCAAACATACAAGGACACAACAAAATTTATCATCCAGACTTCAAGAAGGCGATACAAAATAAAAAGAAAAACTTTTACAATGGTAAGGCTTCAGACGCGGGGCATGGGTTGAGAAACTCGAAATTAACTTTATTCAAGATCTTCCAAGCATTTCGAACCACCCGAGTATGCTTTCTCTCACGGTCACAAGCATCGGGGTCCCCGCGGATGTCCTCTACCCTCCGGTAGGCGCCCAATATGGCTGATTGCTGAAAAATCTGATGAAGGAGATCGATGAGATTATCCCGCCTTCTCTTTGAGATCAAGCCCATAAGGTACACCGAATGCACCTTATCCTCGGCGGTGTCCAAGGCCCCGAGCGGTATGCCGGCACAAAAGAGAGGAAGTGCCTCCCGGATCGCCAGCACGATCAGCCTCAGAAGAGAAGAGCGACGGGGGAGTAGCCTATGGTTGTACTCATCGAAGCGGCTCATGATCTCGGCACACTGAGCATCAGTGAACTCCTGGTTCTGACTGCGGCCCAGCGCACGAATATTCCCATAGGAAATGATCTCGTCAAGACGGTACAGATGGGCATCCATGGTACCTAAAATAAAAGTCATGAGATTCATTACAAGGCCCCCATTGCATTAACTGCAGGAAGAACAACCTCGGGCCAAGAGACCCCAGGAAGCCTCTGTGTGAAGAAATCGAGTTCTTCGTTGGAATTAAATTCCTTATTAAGAAAAGGGAATTAAATTCCCAAAAACATTTTTGGATGGAATTAAATTCCATGGATTTGAACCGCCATCATCATCTCTCCAAAGATCATCTAAACCCTAAGAGATCTACAGTTGAAAGATTAAACAGTTTCATGTTCTTATGGAAAATATGAAGAAAGAAGGGTAAAAACCCTTGTTTTGGATTTAAAATCCAGGGAAATGTGAAGGTCCATCGTTGTCCAAGAACATTACCTGAGGAAAAAGGATTCCTTTTGAACAGAGTTAAACTCTGAAGATTGTTTCAAGACAGAGAACTAAGCTCTGGAAGAAGAGAATTAAATTCTCAGAAAAAGTTCTTAGAAGAAGAAGGTGAACAAAGTAAAGGCTCTTATAAAGAGACAGAGATATTTATAGAAGACAATGAAAACGCTTCGTCTCCCCAGATCCCTAGAGGAATCCAACGGTCACAAGAGGTGACAGCGTTGCACTCACGTGCAGACACGTGAGAACAACGCTGTGGGGGCATTTGTTTCCTGATTTAAAATCAGGAAAGCTTCTGGGAAAAGCTTCAAAAAGGGGTCACGTGTTGGCACGTGACACCTAAAAGGCATCATCAAGTCAAGTGCAGTCTCCTGACTACGCTGAAGAAAATGGGCTTCAGAAAGAGTCACGTGCTCCCACGTGACCAGGGTCACGTGGCGACACGTGACATTTAAACGCAAGCGTCAAAGGCACACAAGTTCTCTGATCAAGTCAAGAAAAGGCTTCAGAAGAGGTCACGTGTTCCCACGTGACCAGGGTCACGTGTTGGCACGTGACGTTCAAGACAGCAGACTCGTTCTCCAGAAGAACCGAAGACAGAGAGTTCAAACAAGGGTCACGTGCTCACACGTGACCAGGGGTCACGTGGTAGCACGTGACGCTTAGGCAGCAATCAGAAGACAGAGCGCAAAAGAAAGGAAAAGGCTCATTCCAAAGGGGGTTACGTGCCCACACGTGACCATGGGTCACGTGGTCACACGTGATCAGCTTTCAAAGCCCATTTTGTCAAACAGAATTAAATTCTGAAGGAGAATCAAATCTTTCCAAAGGAAAGCGGCTATCTGGAACCGATCGAATTAAAGATTCAGAGGTGATGAAATATCATCTATCTATGGGAAAATCTCGGGTTTGGAAAGATTTCCCCTTTAAATCTAACCAAAATAACAAGGGAGAATCTCTGGATTTAAAATCCAATGGTGAATAAAATTCACCTAATAATCTAAAGGTCCAAAATGAATGATGAATGCAAATCAAATCTCAATGAAGATTCGTCAAAAAAACTGATTGATTCGGCTGCTTCTCCTATAAATAGAAGCCAAGAGACATACATACAGATAGATGCGCAGAGAAGAAAAAAGAAAAAAGGAGAAGAGCTTTGATACTTTGAAAAAGACTCGGATCTTCTGCAAAAAACCCTAGGTAAGAAAGGGAAGGCCTTTTGAAAGAAAGAGAATTTAATTCTCAACAGAGTTTAACTCTGATAATGTAAAAACAGAAGAACATATTTCTTCTCTCTTTGATGGAGGATCTGCAAAGTGCACATCTCCCCTTAAGGTTAAGAATTTAATTCTCAATGGGTTGAGATCCTGCCATGCAGATCCAAAACATGGAGAAGGAATGCAAGCACGAGAATTTAATTCTCACAGAACTATAGGAATTTAATTCCTTTAAAATAAAAGGAGGGCTTGACCCTATATTATGGGAATTTAATTCCTCCAGAACAAAAAAAGAAACAGGGTTTAACCCTAATTAAGAACCTAGTTCTGTTGAAACAGCAGGAATTTAATTCCCTTAATCATACAGAGGATGGAAGTTTAAACTCCTTAAAAACTTTTATTAGGGTTTAACCCTATTCAGCCCTTCACGTATATGAGGAATTTAATTCCTACAGAAAATTCAGAGTTAAACTCTATCCCAGAATATAAGTCTTCGAAAGGAAGTAGGAATTTAATTCCTTTGAAATTTATAGTTCGAGGAATTTAATTCCTAAGAAGATTAACAAAGCCTCTAAACAAAATACCTAGAGGCAGGGTCACGTGTCATCACGTGACCCCCCCAAGAGAGCTACAGAAAGCCCCTTTTGAGGCAGCACCCCACGTGACCCACGTGACCCTCAGCAGAAGCTCTAATCCATAGGCATTTGAATGCCCATCACGTGATGGCACGTGATGCTCTGGAAGACGCGATAATCTCAGCAGAACAAAGGAAGGGAGGGCGCTCTCACGTGCTGCCACGTGACCCCTCTTACCTTAGTGTTTAAACACTAAACTAAAACTCTCGAACCCAGTGTTAAAACACTGTTGGGCCTTAGTGTTCAACACTAATTAAAAAGCTTTATTTGCAGTGTTCAACACTGATTACCTTAGTGTTTAAACACTAATCTGAGATCTTCATTTGCAGTGTTCAACACTGATTACCTTAGTGTTTAACACTAACCTGAAAAAACATTGTTGCTGGTGTTCAACACCAAATATTCTCTTAGTGTTAAACACTAACTTGCCAACCCCATTCCCAGTGTTCAACACTGACTGCTCTGTAGTGTTTAACACTAGACTTCAGCCCAATTGGCTTAAATGGATGGAGGCAAAGCCTCTCCTGATTGGACTTAGCCCAAGATGGCCATAAGTTCTCAATTTGTGATTAACTGGTCCAATGGACTCATAACATAATTAATTCGTCTTGACCCCAAATTGGGCCAAGGGTTATTTAATCCACTCCGGTTCTAGGGTACATCTCTTCACTCCTTTGATACTTGGCATTGTAATCCCTCAATGCCGTCAAAGAGGTGACGGGTCCCGACGACCACACATTGATATGGACTGTGGGGTCCTTAAACTCATGTCTAATGCAAATTCCTGGTTACGTGGAACGCGGATAATGTCACTCTTTGACCCCGTGGGAAACGTCCAGAGCGGAGCCTGGTCCTCGCCAAGCACGGCAGTGAACCCGTGTGAAGCATCCAGAGCACATACCGGACTGTGGGGTCCTTAAACCCATGGACTACGACGTCCTTAACCTTGACCGAGATGTCTTAAAACTAACAATGGACTGTGGGGTCCTTAAACCCATGGACTACGACGTCCTTAACCTTGACCGAGATGTCTTAAAACTAACAATGGACCGCAATGTCCTTAAACTACCCACGGACCGCAATGTCCTTAAACTACCCATGGACCGTAATGTCCTTAAACTAGGACAATAGAGCCCCACATGCTCTTTTGTCGGATCTAAACGGTCCCGTTTAAGTTGATCTTAGCCTCAAAGATGGCTAACGTATCCTTAAACCTTCAAAACAAAGTGGACTATAAATCCCCCCAATTGACTCCGGCTTGAGGGTACATCCTTGAACTCCTCTGACATCCGTCGTTGTAATCCTTCAACGTCGTCAGAGAGGTGACGGGTCCCGACGGCCACACATTCATGGACCACTATGTCCCTAAACTGGAACATTAGAGTCCCAACGCTCTTGTGTCGGATCTAAACGATCCCGTTAAGTTGATCTTAGTCACAAAGTTAGACTAACGTATCCTTAACAAACGTTTGAGTTGATCTTCGCCTCGAGTAGGGCTGACGTATCCTCAAACCAAAACCCCCCCCAAACCCAAATCTAAGATAATACGGATTTGGACTAGTCCACGCCCTACGGGCGACGACATAACTCAGTCCCCGTAAACAATCCACGGGCAACGAAATACAAAACAGACACCCACGACACGAAGTGACCATCTGGAGAAGGAGAAAGTTGTTACCGCAATGCGGTAGCGTAATTAACTGCAGGGGCTTGCGCCTGCAGGGAAGAGCGTCCCCACAATCAAAAACCCCTCAAACGAGGGGGAATCTGACGAAGTCTGCTACATCGGACGCATCCGTCTAAACCTTCGATAGGTGGTGCCATAAATCAACTTGGCATCTTCGGAGAGGTGGACGGATAGCACCTATTAGCATCTGCCCCGAATCTCAGGCAAGACGCGGTGTCGCGCCGTCTTTCGGAGGGGAACAGGCATATAGAATATGGCTAAGTCATTTGCAACCATGCAATGAAAATATCTCTTTCATTTTCCAATAAAATAAACTAGAGCCATGCCTCTCTATATGCCTCACCATGCTCATGCCAACTCACCCTCCATCTCATTTAGAAAAACAAATGATTTTCTAAAATAAAATCATCTAAATGAGGTGTCCAACTTCTAGAAGCTATTCCGTATAAATACGAAATACAACTTGGTATACATATCGAAATACATATACGCGTATTCATACAAAAATATGAATAGCCAAGAGAGAAAATGAATAGTGAACAATAATACTAGAATACACACACACACACACACACACACACATAAATTATTAAATCAAAACCTGATTTAATAATCCGGTTTAATCCTAAGCCGCTAGTATTATTTACCGTCCGATTAAAGTCTGTGTAGCCTGTACACATATTTAATCGGACACCTGTATGTACCAACATACGTCATCTACACCATATCTC
Source organism: Agapanthus africanus (assembly GCA_030015575.1). Classification (NCBI taxonomy): domain Eukaryota; kingdom Viridiplantae; phylum Streptophyta; class Magnoliopsida; order Asparagales; family Amaryllidaceae; genus Agapanthus; species Agapanthus africanus. Next base: position 180,490,095 of record CM057350.1, on the reverse strand, counting down.
CTGAACCGTGAGAACCCTCTGTGTGGGACTCTAAAGACTCGTCAATATCCTAGCAGTGGGTTTAACCAAAAGTACGTCAGCGGCACTAGCTGTATATAACGGCTACCCAGGTATTGAGCGAAAGGAAGGCCGACGAGCAAACTCATCCAAACCCCTACTGATCCTGTCCGTGACAATCTCCATACAGTCCGGTCTGTTTGTCTAAGAGTATCGCATATCGTGTCTAGGGGGTGGATAAAGTCAGACCCCTAATAACGCGATATTTCGTGTCGGTATGAAGCACATCACCCACTGAGAAACTACTGATCCAAATCAATAATTATTGTCCACCTTGGCCAAGGATTTCTGGTGATGGTCACCCATGCACCACGCGGCATCAACCTGTTGGATATAGTGCCTTCAGAGTCAATTATTGGATCACAGGCACGTGATTGCAATGATTGAGGGAGGAACTATGCCGGTAGGACAGTCTTACTCAAGATGATAGTATGCTATCTGGTTTATCTTTATCATCGTGTACTGCTTTAGGTGACCTTACAGGTCGCTATTACACGTTGATAGAGCCCCTAAGATTCTTGCTTGACTGCCAGCAGTATGATGGCGATCATATACGTGGGAGCTGGGGTCTATAAGCACATCCTTAAAAGGTCCCTAGTCGAGGGAGTTTCGAGACAGGGCATCGATACTCCAAAGTAGACTAGTGTATACAGTCGAGACCCCGACGAGGGGCAGTGGCCGGTCTCACAAGCCACTGGTGTCAGTTGGTTCACCTAAGATGTATACAGGTGCTCATTGGGTTTTGAGTACACCGGACAGGACTCGCCGGGAATATGCTAGTTGGTCTTATACCTGACGTCAGATAGCAGTTCCCTGGTGACATGTGTACAGGTTAGTTCATCAACCTGAGATCGTCATTTGTCTCGTGTGAGTTCCCACTGTACTTTGATTAATACCCTACCACGGCTCAAAGGAGTCGTGCAAACATGTTTTAGTTGGGTACAGTCCCGAGCCACATGGAGGCAGTGAGCGGATCTGCAGGGGCTCGTCTCTCCCGGTATTGGGGGTGAGGTCGCGCTGTGTCTAGGAGAGCCATTACACGAAGTTCTTGGCCAAGGCTGGAGATTTACTGGTAGGTATTCCAGCAATATCTCAGGGTGTTCTGGGCTACACTCCGACACGACTTGTACCGCCATTGGGGGTCTGACTTTTACCAACCCCTTAGGCCCGCCATGCGATACTCATAGACGAACGGACCGGACTGTACGGATATTGTCACTGACAGGCTCAATAGGGTGTCAGGATGAGTTCGCTCATCAACATCCCTTTTGGTCATGTAACGTTTTGAAAATCGTTTCGGTGAAATTTCGGAAAATCGACAGAATAAGGGGGTTTTCTGTAAAAAGTCAAAATACAAATATCTTTATTATAAAATTAAATATACATATTCTAGTTATGTAATGGCTAGTATTTGATGTTTATTGAGTCACTGGTGAATTTTCAATTTTTCTGAAATTTTTTCCGAAATTAATTATTTTAATATTATTTTAAGCCGTCACTAATACATTTAATTAGGGAAAATTACAAATTGGAATGAGTTGAAACAAATTTTGTGCATCATAACACATTAAACAAAATTTTAACATGTGGTTTTTGAATTGAAATGAAGTTTTTAATCGGTTTTAGAAAATATTGAAGAAAAAAGCTTATTTTGTGAAAATAAAAGGGTTTTGGTGCATATTGAATTGGTGTTTGGAGTTCATTGCTTCACACGCACACACCCTCTCTCCTCCCCACCATGTGGTCGGCCCCCCCTTTTGACATCCCTCTCTCTCTTTCTCTCTCCAATCACCTCATTTTTCACCACTTTTAAAATGAAATAAAAAGAAAATGAGAAGAAGAAAGATGTATGGGCTTTAGTTGACTTTGACACACACCTACCTTTTCTCTCTCCCCTCTCCCCCAATTCCAGCAGACCCCATTTCAGCAGCCTCCCCCATCTTTCCCCACCTTTTTCTCTTCAAGAAAAGTTCTTCAATTTCATCAAAAAAAATCATCCAAATTGCTTCAAAAATCCCACAAAATCAAAATCTAATCCCAACCCATTTTTACTTGACCATTCTAGCATGGATTTTGGTGAAAAGTTTTCAAATTGGAGGTCAAGATTTTCATGCTAGATCTCAAATCTTGTGAGGTATAAATCTTGACTTTTTGTTAAATTGTTGTTTAACTATGATAATCTATCTTATTCAAGTGTTAATTTTGGTGCAATTGCTAGTTTAGGATATTCTAGAAAAGGGTTTGATTTTGGGATTAGGGTTTGTAAAATTCAAGCGAGGGTTTCTAGCATTAGATTATGGTTCTAATGAGTGATTAACATGTTAATTCTATGCAAAACTAAACCTTGTTGCTTATTTCTAGATTGTTAAATTTAAATTGTCCTAATTATGATTGTTTTGCAAACTAGATTTTTGTAATTTATATAAAGCAGTGAGATTAAATTCTAGTTAATGGTTGTGTGGCTTAGTTAATATGTTTTAATGAGAATTATGGCCACTATAATTGTTAAACTATTTAAAGTTGATTAAAACACCAAGTTTTGAGCTAAAATGGAAAATTGTGCTAATTTTGTTAACTAGGTTTTGTAAATATATATATTTTGATGAGATTAAATTATTGGAATGGTTTATATGACTTGGTTATGATATTGAGTGGATATTGAGGCTGCTAGATTTGTTTAAACGTCGAGTTTTGTACTAAAACGGGTAATTTTGCTTGCTAGATTTTCGGAAAAATAGCTTTTAAAGTGAGTTTGAGGTTTTTTTTTGTGAATTTTAACCTATTTTATATTATAATTAGTGCTTGTGATTGTGTAAATGAGTGTGTTTGGGTTTTTCTCGATGGTTTGGCGTTTATACGTGGACGTCGAGGGTTTTTGGGTTGATTTGTGAAAGCAAACCATAGGTTTTGACCTATGTGGGATTCGTGTGTCGTTTTGGTCATGAGTCGGATTTTAATGCGATACGGTGCATTATGATATGTAGGTACCCCATGTGGACTTGGAGACGACAAGCAAGCGCGTGGCGACATCGGCACCGGCGAGCGAGGACCAGGTGAGTAGATTTATATCTACGGAGAGAAGTCGGGTGGATGGCGTATAGCACCCCCGCAGTTCGCAGTGATGTATACGAATACGTATACACTTAAATATATATTATATTAATATGAGGTTTTGAGGATAAAGGTAGATGCTAGGTGTTCATGGATTAGTTTAGTGTTAGTTGCGAAACCCTAGATTTGTTGTTACACCCACACACGCACACACACGCATGCATACATCTATGTTATTACCTATGCGTATATGGGGATATGTGTTTATGTGTTCACATGGGTATGGGACTATGTGTTCACATACTGGATTTGAGGATAATGTTTGGGATTTGAGGTGAGTCGATGAAATTGATTTGAGACCGTGAGATCGGTGATATAGCAAGATTCGTAATTGAGATACGTCCTGATGTTATAGCGGATCTTGGGACGACGATACATGTGAATAGTGTTATACATTGAATGATTGACATGTGATCGTGATATGAGATAGGATATGTTAAGATATTCATAATAGGTCGCATTAGGTGATGTATACCTCTTTATGACGATATATGATGATGACATCGGTTTGTATGAGGCTGTAGATCAGCAGTCAGATCATCACTATATTGATGATATTAGTATCGTACTAGACGTAGATCAGTACCCCGGATTATGATCTTTGATAAAGAGGATACCAAATGATTAATTTGATGAATGTGATACTGACCTGTACCCAGATTTAGGGTGCCGTACGACGGATTTACGTACGAGCTATATATTGATGTTTGATCCGCACTTTTGACTTGGGAATGTCTGATTATAGATATGGTATCGGATGTGATATTATTGAGGCAGGATCACCGACTAACATATACATGTAGGTGTATGTATCGACTCAAAGGTTAGGCGGTTTTCTTACCTTCAGTAGCCAGTTAGCTTAGCCTTTTAGTTTAGTGTAGTTGTTAGACTAGATTTATATTAAATATAGATTTGTTATCTTGTATCTAGTATTTATCTCCCGCTCATTATTGTTGTTCGCTTCGCATCGCCTGCTTACATTATGATTCATATTCTATTGTTGATATCATGCTGTTAGGACACCAGCACCATTACCGATGACGCGTATGTACCACGTACACTTACTTACCGGCTCACATACATCTTCATCGGTAATTTCCATGTCACAAACACTTTAGAAAATACTATTTCATTTGATATAGGTTGTTAGCTAATAGTTTGACATGATATTAGTGTACTTGCCTTATATGCTAGTTTAGATTTGTAGATATTACTTGCTACTTTATGCATGTTATTATTCATTGATATGCAGCATTCATGGATTTTTATGTCTATATTCACTGTTTACATGCTATTGAGGATTTGGATTCGGATTTTCATGAGATTTCCTAGATTTGGGGGAAAACCGCAAAAACACTTATAAAATTCTTTTTCTTTTTTTTTAAAAGAAAAGTGCGGTTTTCCCATGATGTATTAGTCGTCCCCCATGAGTTTGGTGATGGATTTCGAGACCCGAGTTTGAGGAGTGAAGGAACCATTTCGGGTACATGGTGGACCCGGTGCGGTACCCCGGGGCAAGAGGATCGCAGATGATGGCGTTGAGCCTGGCAGGGGAGCACTACCGATCAGTGATATTACCCGACGCGTAGGATATCCGGAGGATACCGTCGTGGTCTTGAGATTGATGGTAGGGGCCGGTCTGGATTGACGGCGCCCTAGATAGTAAGATTGAGACATTGAGATCCTGAGATATTGAGACATTGGGATTTATGTTTTGTGTCGATGCTAGACACTGTTTATGCCGATTTCGTTTATGATACCTCTTTTAAAAGTACAGAAATCTCACTAAATTATGAAAGCAGTTTTATTCAGTACATGCATTCTGTTTCATGCATTCATACATCATCCATATGATATATTGCTACCTGAGGCACTGACACGGGCACATGGGATTACACTCGGGTTAGATATTTACTCTAGTCATTGTTATAGGCTGCATGTTATATATATTTGAGGATATATTATGATCTTATGTCCTAGGATTGCGTTGTTCATGTGGTTTCTGTTCGTAGATGTTTTTCTACTCACGAGTTGGCAACCCATCCCCGTTGTGCCACAGTTTCTTGCACGTTTTGCCGTATAGGTTTCATTACGGCTTTGCTGGCACTACTTCCTTTTCCGGGTGATTTGCTAGTAGGTAGGTTTATTTGTTTCGTACCCCACCATTATATACCTTGTATATTATTACTCTGTTGTATCTAGAACTTCCATCAACCAAACATGTATTTATTTTTGAGATAGAGACCAGTGATGTTATTCTTTCGACCTTATAGTCGCGCGTTATATTTCTGTGGATTTCTTATTATTTTGAGTTTCCTTTTGAGTTGTGATCCTCGCCCTTGGCGTTGTATATTATATTGTTTGTTTGGTTGTGACCGTCGATTGACGAAGAGCTAGCTCCTGCTTGGGGATGCCTTTTATTGATTTCGTATACTATTCATGTTGTATCCCGTTTGGGGGCCAGTATTTACAAAGGAGACTCTGCCGAAATTTTCAGGAATATTTGATGTTTTAAAAAAAATGCATAATTTGGCATTATGCTTTTAAACTACTTGCTTTAAGTTGGTTTTTCCTTCACTCTATTACTTTTCTTGGTTTGGATTTCTGGGTTTTCGGCTTACTTAGATTACGTACGCCTCGAGACGTTTCGTAGTCTAAGTGTCGGTCGTGTTCCGTACTTTCGGGTCGTGACAAAGTTGGTATAAGAGCGTTAGGTTTTACCTTCGGAGCGTAGGATGACCTTTGGTTGATGGAATAGGTGACTAAAGTAGAGTGACGTACTGTGGGTATGTTCCGCGGCATATTTACGATACCCTACTCCACTTAAGTAGCCTTAGGATGTACATTTCCTTGTTCAGTATTATATTCATTCCTGATCTAGCCTCATCGGTACCAGTTATGGTTTTGCTGCCACGATTACGGGCAGGGAGAGCTACGGCTAGAGTTGCGGTCAGCACGAGCTCGTTACGAACGAGGACTGACCAGGGCGTAATTCCGGCGACACACGATTGCAGAGATGTGTCTTTTTATTGTGTTTTCGCGCCACGAGCGTTTGATGGATCGCTGTATGAGATTACTCGGATGTGCCGATCAGTACCATAGGATTGATCCAATGATAGAGGCCAGCCAGATTTTGATGACCGTTGGCGTATTGCTTATTCATGATGATTGAGGCACTGTTCAGCGTGCAGACGGGTGAGCCAGTTATTGCTGCGAATGAAGAGATATCGCCCCAGATGTTGGAGCTATTGCAGTATGAGTTGTACTAAGAGATGATAGAAGGTCGCTAGTCACCCGAGGATGAATGACTAGGACGCGTGGTTCGTTCAGCTACCCCGATGCGAGGTCATCAGATAGATTGATTCCAGCTAGAGACGACTTCACGCGGAGACGTTGAGAGTCGACAGAGACGATCGAATGACAGAAACCTATTATTCCAAGTTTAAAGTATTCGGAAGAGCATGCAGGCAATTCTATGGACCCTCTAGAAGAATGAAACCCTAACTCGACTTAATGACCGTGTGAAAGCCTTTGAACCTTAGGGTTTGCGGCAATTCCACGGCGCCATTAGTGAGGCTTGGGTTTGCCCTTCTACGGGTGGACCATCGATGCTGTGGTACGTACTCGATACTGTTAAACTGTACCCAAGATGTTGAGCTCTTGGGGGATTATGAGGTTTTGACGAATCGATCGGATGGTTCGACTTCATTCGGATGCTAGGTGGTGAGATGCATTCTTGGGAGACTCCAGATACGAGGATAGCCGTTGGAGCTCAGTCCATGCAGCCACAACGAGACGAGTCCGAAGCAGTCGACGTTAGAGAAAAGTGGAGTAAGAGGTTCGTACGAGGTCTTGATGAGACGAAGTTACACTCCGCCGACATCAGAGATGCGATATGCATGCCGAGGCATTGTACTTGGATATACCTTCCAGAAGGAGTCGCGATGAGTATGTAGCCGTTCCGGAACAAGAAACGGATATTGTAAAGGACGATGACTTCCGGACAGTTCGGCAGAGACGCGATTTGGGAGAGACCTCGACAGGAACTTTCTGGAATAAATTACGAGAAGACTTGGGCCCAGGGGTGGTCATGTTACGCACACCGGCAGGCCAGAGTTCAGGATCGTTGACGGGACATGCTATGAGTGACCACGACGGTTGGCCAGAGATTCTTGGAGGATGTGCTTGAGCGGGACTATTCCGCCATACTTGATTTTGGTATTTTGAGTGATCTATTCGCATGATTTGGTTTTGATGATTGAGTTTCATGATATCGTTTTCATGCGCCATGGTTAAAAATACTGAGTATTTACGATTTTTGCACAGTTGTTGCACTTGAGATAGTTTTCGTGCCTTGGTTTCTCATGTTTGTGATTATATAGATTTCATACAGTTGAGTTGAGTTGTGCGTATATACGCATACGATTTAGTTTTTGCACTCGGTATGATTCACATATGCTTGCAGTGCAGTGATACGCATTTTATGCACTTAGATGCACTGGACATCGATTTCGATTGTGATACTCGATATTTGTTTTGTGCACCTTGTGCACCTGATTTGATTTTGCGCATGTTCGGCGCTTGATATTGGATTTCATGATTTCGTGCATGATGGATGCACCTGGTTTGGATTTTCACGCATGTTGAGCGCATGTTTTGAGAAGCGATTTTGGTGCACACCAGATGCACTAAATCGAGATTCTTCGTGCGTGTCAGACGCACCTGTCCTTGCTGTCGGCACACACGTTGCCTATGACAGATGTTGTGTGCACACCCGATGCACTTAGATGTTGTTTCTGTGTGCATGTATATATATGGATTTTGATTTTCGTGCGCACCAGACGCACATAGCATTTATATGCATATTTTGGGATTGATTTCTTATGGAGCAGTACGTTTTTATGATGATTGCTATGAGTTTTTGTACTGAGCAGGACTAGTCAGAGGACAGTACCTGAATATATTTTGCATGCATTGATAGTTATTGAAGGGATTTCCAAAAAGCGAGCTATAGTCTCAGTATTTACCTACGTGTCTGATATGACACGAAATGTTTAAAACAAGGAGACCCTTCTAAATTGTTTCCAAAACGGAGGAACGTACATATTAAACAAAGGATATATATATATATATATATATATATATATATATATATATATATATGTAGTTATTTTCTTACAATAGATGTCCGCCACTGTGCAGTGCTGCGAGTATCGCACAGCGATTTGAAGAAGATTTGGCATGCATTGCTTCAAGATATTTTAATGATGTATATCATATTGATTTTCATTTTGGATTTAGACATTGTGTCTTCACCATGACTCCGATGATTGCGGGATGCTGGATGGAGTTTTGATTTTGAGTTACATGCTCATTTTTCATGCGCATGCCCTGCGCTACGATTTGTTTTATGTATTTATGACTTCGGAACCCCGACGACTTGATGGTTTTGCTTAGATATTTTAGTGTTTGGGAAGGTTTTAATTTAAATTCGGGGACCAAATTTCTTTAAGGGGGAAGATTGTATCGTTTTGAAAATCGTTTCGGTGAAATTTCGGAAAATCGGCAAAATAAGGGGGTTTTCTGTAAAAAGTCAAAATACAAATATTTTTATTATAAAATTAAATATACATATTCTAGCTATGTAATTGCTAGTATTTGATGTTTATTGAGTCACTGGTGAAATTTCAAATTTTCTGAAATTTTTTCCGAAATTAATTATTTTAATATTATTTTAAGCCGTCACTAATACATTTAATTAGGGAAAATTACAAATTGGAATGAGTTGAAACAAATTTTGTGCATCATAACACATTAAACAAAATTTTAACATGTGATTTTTGAATTGAAATGAAGTTGTTAATCGGTTTTAGAAAATATTGAAGAAAAAAGCTTATTTTGTGAAAATAAAAGGGTTTTGGTGCATATTGAATTGGTGTTTGGTGTTCATTGCTTCACACACACACACCCTCTCTCCTCCCCACCATGTGGCCGGCCCCCCTTTTGACAGCCCTCTCTCTCTTTCTCTCTCCAATCACCTCATTTTTCACTAGTTTTAAAATGAAATAAAAAGAAAATGAGAAGAAGAAAGATGTATGGGCTTTAGTTGACTTTGACACACACCTACCTTTTCTCTCTCCCCTCTCCCCCAATTCTAGCCGATCCCATTTTAGTAGCCTCCCCTATCTTTCCCCACCTCTTTCTCTTCCAGAAAAGTTCTCCAATTTCATCAAAAAAAAAAATCATCCAAATTGCTTCAAAAATCCCACAAAATTAAAATCTAATCCCTACCCATTTTTACTTGACCATTCTAGCATGGATTTTGGTGAAAAGTTTTCAAATTGGAGGTCAAGATTTTCATGCTAGATCTCAAATCTTGTGAGGTATAAATCTTGACTTTTTGTTAAATTGTTGTTTAACTATGATAATCTATCTTATTCAAGTGTTAATTTTGGTGCAATTGCTAGTTTAGGATATTCTAGAAAATGGTTTGATTTTGGGATTAGGGTTTGTAAAATTCAAGTGAGGGGTTCTAGCATTAGATTATGGTTCTAATGAGTGATTAACATGTTAATTCTATGCAAAACTAAAGCTTGTTGCTTATTGCTAGATTGTTAAATTTAAATTGTCCTAATTATGATTGTTTTGCAAACTAGATTTTTGTAATTTATATAAAGTAGGGAAATTAAATTCTAGTTAATGGTTGTGTGGCTTAGTTAATATGTTTTAATGAGAATTATGGCCACTAGAATTGTTAAAATATTTAAAGTTGATTAAAACACCAAGTTTTGAGCTAAAATGGAAAATTGTGCTAATTTTGTTAACTAGGTTTTGTAAATATATATATTTTGATGAGATTAAATTATTGGAATGGTTTATATGACTTGGTTATGATATTGAGTGGATATTGCGGCCGCTAGATTTGTTTAAACGTCGAGTTTTGTACTAAAACGTGTAATTTTGCTTGCTAGATTTTTGGAAAAATAGCTTTTAAAGTGAGTTTGAGGTTTTTTTTTTGAATTTTAACCTATTTTATATTATAATTAGTGCTTGTGATTGTGTAAATGAGTTTGTTTGGGTTTTTCTCGATGGTTTGGCGTTTGTACGCGGACGTCGAGGGTTTTTGGGTTGATTTGTGAAAGCAAACCATAGGTTTTGACCTATGTGGGATTCGTGTGTCGTTTTGGTCATGAGTCGGATTTTAATGCGATACGGTGCGTTATGATATGTAGGTACCCCATGTGGACTTGGAGACGACAAGCAAGCGCGTGGCGACGTCGGCACCGGCGAGCGAGGACCAAGTGAGTAGATTTATATCTACGGGGAGAAGTCGGGTGGATGGCGTATAGCACCCCCGCAGTTCGCAGTGATGTATACGAATACGTATACACTTAAATATATATATTATATTAATATGAGGTTTTGAGGATAAAGGTAGATGCTAGGTGTTCATGGATTAGTTTAGTGTTAGTTGCGAAACCCTAGATTAGTTGTTACACGCACACACGCACACACACACATGCATACATCTATGTTATTACCTATGCGTATATGGGGATATGTGTTTATGTGTTCACATGGGTATGGGACTATGTGTTCACATACTGGATTTGAGGATAATGTTTGGGATTTGAGGTGAGTCGATGAAATTGATTTGAGACCGTGAGATCGGTGATATAGCAGGATTCGTAATTGGGATACGTCCTGATGTTATAGCGGAACTTGGGACGACGATACATGTGAATAGTGTTATACATTGAATGATTGACATGTGATCATGATATGAGATAGGATATGTTAAATATTCATAATAGGTCGCATTAGGCGATGTATACCTCTTTATGACGATATATGATGATGATATCGGTTTGTATGAGGCTGTAGATCAGCAGTCAGATCATCACTATATTGATGATATTAGTATCGTACGAGACGTAGATCAGTACCCCGGATTATGATCTTTGATAAAGAGGATACCAAATGATTAATTTGATGAATGTGATGCCGACCTGTACCCAGATTTGGGGTGCCGTACGACGAATTTACGTACGAGCTATATATTGATGTTTGATCCGCACTCTTGACTTGGGAATGTCTGATTATAGATATGGTATCGGATGTGATATTATTGAGGCAGGATCACCGACTAACATATACATGTAGGTATATGTATCGACTCAGAGGTTAGGCGGTTTCCTTACCTTCAGTAGCCTGTTAGCTTAGCCCTTTAGTTTAGTGTTGTTGTTAGACTAAATTTATATTAAATATAGATTTGTTATCTTATATCTAGTATTTAGCTCCCGCTCATTATTGTTGTTCGCTCCGCATCGCCTGCTTACATTATGATTCATATTCTATTGTTGATATCATGATGTTAGGACACCAGCACCATTACCGATGACGAGTATGTACCACGTACACTTACTTGCCGGCTCACACACATCTTCATCGGTAATTGCCATGTCACGAACACTTTAGAAAATACTATTTCATTTGATATAGGTTGTTAGCTAATAGTTTAGACATGATATTAGTGTACTTGCCTTATATGCTAGTTTAGATTTGTAGATATTACTTGCTACTTCATGCATATTATTATCCATTGATATGCCGCATTTATGGATTTTTATGTCTATATTCACTGTTTACATGCTATTGAGGATTTGGATTCGGATTTTCATGAGATTTCCTAGATTTGGGGGAAAACCGCAAAAACACTTATAAAATTCTTTTTCTTTTTTTTAAAAAGAAAAGTGCGGTTTTCCCATGATATATGAGTCGTCCACCATGAGTTTGCTGATGGATTTCGAGACCCGAGTTCGAGGAGTGGAGGAACCGTTTCGGGTACATGGTGGACCCGGTGCGGTACCCCGGGGCAAGAGGATCGCAGATGATGGCGTTGAGCCTGGCAGGGGAGCACTACCGACCGGTGATATTACCCGACGCGTCGAATATCCGGAGGATACCGTCGTGGTCTTGAGATTGATGGTAGGGGACGGTCTGGATTTACGGCGCCCTAGATAGGGAGATTGAGACATTGAGATTCTGAGATATTGAGACATTGGGATTTATGTTTTGTGTCGATGCTAGACACTGTTTATGCTGATTTCATTTATGATACCTTTTTTAAAAGTACAGAAATCTCACTAAATTATGAAAGCAGTTTTATTCAGTACATGCATTCTGTTTCATGCATTCATACATCATCCATATGATATATTGCTACCTGAGGCACTGACACGGGCACATGGGATTACACTCGGGTTAGATATTTACCCTAGTCATTGTTATAGGCTGCATGTTATATATATTTATGGATATATTATAATCTTATGACCTAGGATTACGTTGTTCATGCGGTTTCTGTTCGTAGATGTTTTTCTACTCACGAGTTGGCAACTCACCCCCGTTGTGCCACAGTTTCTTGCACGTTTTGCCGTACAGGTTTCATTACGGCTTTGCTGGCACTACTTCCTTTTCCGGGTGATTTGTTAGTAGGTGGGTTTATTTGTATTGTACCCCCATTATATACCTTGTATATTATTACTCTGTTGCATCTAGAAGTTCCATCAACCAAACATGTATTTATTTTTGAGATAGAGACCAGTGATGTTATTCTTTCGACCTTAGAGTCGCGCGTTATATTTCTGTAGATTTCTTATTGTTTTGAGTTTCCTTTTGAGTTGTGATCCTCGCCCTTGGCGTTGTATATTATATTGCTTGTGTGGTTGTGACCGTCGATTGACGAAGAGCTAGCTCCTGCTTGGGGATGCCTTTTATTGATTTCGTATACTATTCATGTTGTATCCCGTTTGGGGGCCAGTATTTACAAAGGAGACTCTGCCGAAATTTTCAGGAAATATTTGATGTTTTAAAAAAAACGCATAATTCGGCATTATGCTTTTAAACTACTTGCTTTAAGTTGGTTTTTCCTTCACTCTATTACTTTTCTTGGTTTGGATTTCTGGGTTTTCGGCTTACTTAGATTACGTACGCCTCGAGACGTTTCGTAGTCTAAGTGCCGATCATGTTCCGTACTTTCGGATCGTGACAGGTCAATACCTGGTAGCCCGTTACGTATGGCTAATACCTCTGACGTGCTAGTGATTAAATCCACAACCAAAGTATTAACGAGTCTTTAGAGTCCCCCACAGACAATTTCTCAAGTTTCGGGCGAAACGCTGTAGAGGCCGTATGGATATATGGCAGGGTTCGATCTTATACGTGCGGTATTGCATGGATCATGATCTGACAGATAATACTAGCGGGCTTTGGTTTAAGCCGGATCCTAGTATTGCACAGTGTAGATTTTGTCTCATTGCATTTGTATTCGGTCGGAATACAAATGCGGGTATGTATATACAGTCGTGGGGTTTTCCTGTAACTTATTACGGGATCGGTTTTTTGAAGTTGCCAGTTTGCATTCCGTTTCGGCCATTTTCCTTTGTTTCTTTCCTTGGCTGAAAATTGATGGGAGGGGGGTTATTTGCAAATGTGCAATTAACAATGGAGAAGACTTTTTATGGCACATGATTGGTTCATGATGGTTCTTGCTTCCATTGACTTCTTTTTATTCATCATGATTTACTTGATGGTGATGGGATTTGTGAGGGGATTGATTTGATGATTGAGGTAACTCATTGATGATTACTTTTTCCATTATCTTTTCTCTCTCCTCCATGATGAAGGGCCGGCCACTATTATGTGGGGTTGGGGAATTCATTTTTGTGGTGGGAATTTTTCTTCATCTCATTTGGCTTGCTACAAAAATTCCTCACCTCTCTTCAAAGTTCTTTTCCTCCTCCACATTTAAAAACGGCAACTTCTTATAACCCCATGAGGCATAGAATTCTACACTTAGCCTACAGCATTCTTGGACACGTCGGCTCGCCAACTTCGTGCCCGAGTTACCTCGGTCCAGAGGTGGGAGCCCGTAAAAGAACCCGGCGATGTGGTGCCCTTTCCGATGAGGAGATGAAGACCGGAGATTCCGCGAGGAGATCGGGATGGAGGCCGAAGACCGAAGGACACGGATCGCTCGGTATAGCTTTCTACCCATTCTCTAGTTTGCTAGCATTAGGTTAATGGCCCGATCCGGGTTTTAAAGTACGCGGTAGTGCCGGTTTTAATAGTTTAAAGAAAAGTTTCGTTTCCGTATTTTGGCCTCGGAATGACGGCCGAGGCGCTGCCGTGCACTTACAATAGTATCAGAGCCACGCCATTAACCTAGTCTAGCTTGCTCTAACGTGTTTACAAGTTCGATCGAACGGATTTTCCAAAAACCCCATTTTCAAGTCCAGGTTTCTATCGAATTTTTGTTGTGCTCATAAAATTATTTGGTACATTGCAAAAATACGTGCAGGGTTTTATAAGAATTCTGTGAAAATTTGGTCAGTTCAAATTACTGTAGCGCGGTGGAGCAGCGGCCAAAACCACGTTTTGGCCGCGGATCCGCCGCCGTACTGTGGCCAAACTGCACCAAATTTCTACAGTGGGTTTCTGACATGGAAATAGGGTTTATGGTATATTCTTTTTGGGCCCAGATTTATTTTGAGTGCTACAGTTGTGCTTGGGGCCCACTTCGGGAAATTTAGTCGATCGAAAATTTTAAACATGTTAGTTCACAGTATTTACATTATATCTGCGACCGTGAATGTCATTTGATCGGTATATCCTGTCTAACTGCTATAGCCCTTTTAGACGGATTTGCGAACGTGACATTCATGTTGATGTTCTGTGTTGTGCTGTGATGTTGCGGATTTGTCGTGGTGGATAGCTTGGATGCAATGTTAGTACAATTTGGTTATATATGTACATTTGATATTGCGGGGCGAGCGTCCGACATGTAGACTGCCATCACTGCCTGTTTGTATATTATTCTTTTGGGGCACGACCGGGCTGAGGTCGATGTACCCGTTGTATGTATATTTTACTTTCTGTACTAGGATTACCCCGCGGAGGGGTGCATGGGTAGCTGGGTTCTAGGGGGCAACGGGCCCGCATCTCATGGCGTTGAGACGGAAGGGGCTTCACTCTAGAATTAGCAGGCTATTCGCCGCACTCGTAGGGGGTACAGGTTGACCCAAGGAGGGGTGCCCAAGTTACTGAATTCCGTGAAGTGCTGGGTGGTCCATTCACGTTGTTGAAGGGGGCTGCCTCGCTTCAGGTTTTGGCGGGTAACTTGCCGCGCCCGTAGTGGTCTAGGATTTCATTGCACAGGTTGTCCACACGACCAGGGGAACGTCGGGTTTCAGTAGAGGCTCTATGAAACCCGGGGATCCCAGATATCTGTATTGTTCTGTGATGCTTATTACATTTCTGTGATGTTGCATTTTATCACGCCTTGAGCGAATGCTATATATTGATATATATACTAGTAGATGTTGTATATGTTTTACATCCATGCTAGTCCAGTCCCCGCTCTGTCGTTAGTTAAGTAACCTAACGGGTGATGACGGGACCCAGTGGCGAATACGGATGGCATACACATACATCATTATTTTCGTTCTTTATTGGTGTGATCAATTGATGGGACTGCATTGATTCGGATCAATGCAAGCTAAACAAACCTATTCTGATGTTGTTGGAACATTTTTCAAAAAGCTGTTATTGCAAGGACGTTCTCTTTTGTTTTGCACAGTGGTATTCGGTTATGAATATCCAGCACCTCAGTCAACGAGGCAAGGGCCGAGATCCCTTCACCGGGAGTGACCCCTTGGAAAGAAGTTTGCGTCAGGGCAATAACTTCACTATAGTCGATTACTTTTGCTTTGCATCGTGTTATTCAGTTGGAATATCCTGCACCTCATTCTATGGGGAAAGAGCCGAGATCCCTTCACCGGGAGTGACCTCTTTAGCAAAGGTTTTCGCCACTATATTTTTTTATAAAAAGCTATCTGGTTCCTTCAACGATATCAAGTTCATTACGTTAAAGGTTTTTCGCCAAAAACCATTCATAGCCCTCCGTCATTTCAGACGGGTAGCACGTAGTATTCATGCTATGTTTGTTGGCCTTCATCAAGGCATAGTGTATGGTAGCTGCTTGTTACCTTTCTGCTACATAGATAGATGCGTTGGTTTGGGACAGTCGTATTGCCTTGTTGACCTTCGTCAAGGGCTTGTACGGGTGGGTTCAAATTAACCTGGACAATGACGGGTAGAACTTGACATGTGACTTATGATTTGTTGACCTTCGTCAAGGTCATAAGAGCATGGGGTAAAAATCACATCGGGAGTTTCTAAAGAAACTGAAACTTGCCAGATATGCGCATACCTTCTGGAGTGTGATAACGTGAGTGGATTCCATCACATTATCATGCGATGATAGTTGGATCCCGATTCCCACTGATGAGTTGGTTTACTCCTCGGGTGATCTTGACTAATTCTTCTTTAAGGTTTGGAGGAGAATTTGAGATTACAGTAGGAGGTTTCCTGATTTGATAAATTGATAACCATTCTGGTCTAGGTTAGAGTGCACGCAGAGTGTTTCTTTTCTCTCTCTTTTTGGCAGCGACCATGACCCGACCCTTGACTATGACTCAGTGACCAAAATTAACCGAACCTTCTTAAACACTGGCTTTTGGATTGTCAGAGTTGCATACCTCATTGCCACTCCTACTTCTACCCTTTTCTCCAGGACACCCCGTATTATAACGAGCGTCCACTTCCATTGGATAAAACCTTCGTATGGTTATATACAAACTCGAAGGAACTTGTTCCAGATTCGAGGATGGTTTCTGGTTCTGGAGAAAACGAATCGGACTATTCAGTTGTCTTTTCCGTTTACCTTCTCTCAGGTTACGAGTGCTCCTTGGATTAGGGGATAGTACACCCGTTACGCCTATTGGATAGTCTTCTTCCAAACCTTAGGCTGGTGCCGAACGGTATGGAATGAAGAAAGCTGATTAGCCTAAGTGTGGTGTACAGAAGGTATTAAGTTAAGACAAATAAAGGGATTAGAAGGAGGGCAAAGTAAATTGCGACTGATATTCACGACCAAAACCAAGTATTTCATTACCACTCCTAGTTCACCTTTGTATTTCTCCAGAACACTCCGTATCACTACGAAGATCCATAGTTATTAGGATACTCCATCGTATGGTTATATACGAACTCGAAAGGAATTTGTTCCAGTTCGGGGATGGATTCTGGTTCAGGAGAAATAGGAATAAGGTTTATTCAGGTGTCTTTTATCTTTACCTTCTCTCGGGTTGCGAGTGCTCCTAGGATTAGGACAATACACCCATTATGCTTATTGGATAGTCTTCTTCCAAACCATAGGCTGGTGCCGAACGGTAGGGAAGGAAGAAAACCATTTGGCCTAAAGGGGTGTACAGAAGGTAATGACTAAAGACATATAAAGGGATTTGGAGAGATGGCAAAGAAATATACGGTTACAGTTGTGAATCTGGATAACGGAAGAGGCATTACTAGGAATACCAGGATACCCCCACGAAACATTTCAATGTTTCAGTTTCATTGTGTACTGTTAAAAGAAAACTGATTTCCCAATTAGACACTTGCTCCAGGGTATGTATTTACCAGTTATGATTCTCACATCTGTATGGTTTTACAGATGATGAGTGGGAGTAAGTTATTGGGAATTGGGTGATCATCCTCATTATATCGGAATTCGTTGTAATTGGTGATATTTGAGGAAGTCACCTGGGTTGTTTGCACGACGGCAAATAATTGGTTTTGAATATCCGTTGTTATGCACCAATTTCAAATTGATATATCTATACGTCTATTTTTATAGAGTGAGATATGCCTCTTTGAAATTATGTTTATGACATTTACCTATATCAGTGGATGGTTAGGTAAGGAGCATTAAACAGCGGTGTAATTCTTCTTAACCATAAGTACAGTTTTCAACCTACGACACACAGGCATTGAGTTATTAGACTCAGGGGACTTATACAGAGTATTGTATGTTGTCCAGTGTCCATTAGGACAGAGGGGTTGGTCCTCGTACTATATTCGGTTTACTTATGACTTCTCTAGTTTTTAGACAAATGTTTCGTAGAAACACAAGATCCAAGTTTTGAGAAGTTATAGGTATGTGGATAAAGTAGAGAACCAGGTGTCGCAAGTATCAGGATTCTTCAAAGTGATCGAAGATGTAGATACTTGTGTATGGTATTCAGTTGATAGTAATGATTAAGAGAACTTGCTTCTCTTTCAGGTTACTCATAATTGGAAGCATTCCTAAGTTAAGTAACGCTGATCGGCCACCTTCTATTTAGTTAACATGCACTGGAGATAGTTGCATGATTTGAATCTGGTTCCAATTAAATTAGTGCCTCTGTTTCTATATTGGATATAGAACGGTTCATATCTTAACGATGTTAAGGTACGTGGAGTTGTCCGGCTTATGCTTAAAACCAGACTCTGGATAACTCAAGGCACGTTTCTGTAATGGCTGTTTGTGGGTTGACCCGGGCTATGACGTAGGTTGACTTTCTACCATCTGGAAGATCAATAGTGATATTGTTCTTGACTCGCCACAGTTTTAATAAAAATGGATTTTTTCAGAAAATAGTAGTGGGAGTATGGTAGAACTGGAAGTGATTCCAGAACCGCAAACGATTACTGAAAATTTGATAAGAACCTAAAGATTTAATCTGACTTGACATTCCATTGGCCACTCTGCAGACATGATGGGTAACCTCAGGCACCCGAGAGGTACTCCGGTAGCCCCAAGGACGGTGACAGGGAGGTTCTTGTTTTCCCAGACTTGCCATTGCTGTTGTTCCAGACTGTGAGACCCGGCAGGAGGATGAGTATAGCGTCGTTCTAAACTAGCTTTAGAAGTGTACGTTTATATGACTCTGCCAGAGGGTTGCCATAGTCAATGGGAGCAGCGGAAGCATAGTGGACAAGTGGCTTATGTCTATTTATAGACTAAAGCAGATATAGCGGAGATAGATCATCTATTTCTGATGTGACAGTCACAGGTTTGACTTCATCAGAATAGGGGATGGATCTGTTAAGAATGTAGTAGGGTGTGATGTCCTGGTATTTGGATGACATACACAGAGTAGGAAGTGAAATTCCTATACTACGATCGGTTATACTTTGGTTGTCACACAGTGGTTTCTCCACATAGGACTTTGATATTATATCAGATATTCTGGAAACTAGATCTATAGTTTTAGATCTAGATTTGGGTAGTTTCCCAATCTGGGTACTTAGACAGCATTCTAAAGGTGATTTAGAATGGACGACTATAGGCAAGGTAGTGTACCTGCAGGTGATGGAGTCACCCTCTCTAAAGGAGTCTTACAGACTAAAGGGGAGAGGGATGTGCATGATTGGCAGATCACTTGCTTAGGCAATTGAGTCAATCATGAGATGTCAAGTACCACACCAGATGTTGTTTTTGTAGTAGATGCAATAAGTTGATATTGATCCAATCCTGGAGAAAGATTCGGAAGCAGTTTTAGAACATAATTGGATGTTCTAGGGATATGATAACGACAGCCTCATTCGGGAGACAGTTATCATTCCAGGCTTCCAAGGTGACCTGGATGACAGAGTGGCTGTCAGAGTTATAGTTTTCCCTCTGACGAGGGGCAGTATTTTGGACAGGTGGTCCAGGTGGATACTGAGGGAGGCATGGCGCAGGATAATGATTAAGTTCAGTTGACGATACAGTCTAAGAAGTTTGGATTTGGAGTTCATTTATGAGCTTGGTCTCATCAGATATCCAGACATATTCTAAGACAGCTATTGCTCATTTCGGGAGAAGGCTTTCTCCGCGAACTTGAGATAAAGAGAGACATAGAAAGAAACATCATGGCGGATCCACTCACTGAGGCTATTCCCCGAACGCAATAGTTTCATAAACGGGCTTTGTGAGACTGATTAGTAGAGAAGTTGGGTGTTCGGTATCACACGGGCTGTGAGTATGAGACATCGCAATAATTAGCCTTGAGTGCAAGTGGGAGATTGTTGGATATAGTGCCCTCGGAGTCAATTATTGGATCACAGGCCCGTGATTGCAATGATTGAGGGAGGACCTATGCCGGTAGGACAGTCTTACTCAAGATGATAGTATGCTATCTGGTTTATCTTTATCATCGTGTACTGCTTTAGGTGACCTTACAGGTCTCTATTACACGTTGATAGAGCCCCTAGAATTCTTTCTTGACTGCCAGCAGTATGATGGAGATCATATACGTGGGAGCTGGAGTCTATAAGCACATCCTTAAAAGGTCCCTAGTCGAGAGAGTTTCGAGACAGGGCATCGATACTCCAGAGTAGACTAGTGTATACAGTCGAGACCCCGACGAGAGGCGGTGGCCGGTCTCACAAGCCACTGGTATCAGTTGGTTCACCTAAGATGTATACAGGTGCTCATTGGGTTATGAGTACACCGGACAGGACTCGCCGGGAACATGCTAGTTGGTCTTATACCTGACGTCAGATAGCAGTTCCCTGGTGACATGTGTACAGGTTAGTTCATCGACCTGAGATCGTCATGTCTCGTGTGAGTTCCCACTGTACTTTGATTACTACCCTACCACGGCTCAAAGGAGTCGTGCAAACAGGTTTTAGTTGGGTACAGTCCCGAGCCACATGGAGGCAGTGAGCGGATCTGCAGAGGTTCGTCTCTCCCGGTATTGGGGGTGAGGTCACGCTGTATCTAGGAGAGCCATTACACGAAGTCCTTGGCCAAGGCAGGAGATTTACTGGTAGGTATTCCAGTAATATCTCAGGGTGTTCTGGGCTACACTCCGACACGACTTGTACCGCCTCTGGGGGTCTGACTTTTACCAACCCTCGAGGCCTGCCATGCGATGCTCATAGACGAACGGACCGGAATGTACGGATATTGTCACTAACAGGCTCAGTAGGGTGTCAGGATGAGTTTGCTCATCGACGTCCTTTTTGGTCAATACCTGGTAGCCCGTTACGTATGGCTAATAACTCTGACATGCTAGTGATTAAATCCACAGCCGAAGTATTGACGAGTCTTTAAAGTCCCCCACAGACAGTTTCTCAAGTTTCGGGCGAAACGCTGTAGAGGCCGTATGGATATATGGCAGGGTTCGATCTTATACGTGCGGTATTGCACGGATCATGATCGGATGGATAATACTAGCGGGCTTTGGTTTAAGCCGGATCCTAGTATTGTACAGTGTAGATTTTGTCTCATTGCATTTGTATTCGGTCGGAATACAAATGCGGGTATGTATATACAGTCGCGGGGTTTTCCTGTAACTTATTACGGGATCGGTTTTTTGAAGTTGCCAGTTTGCATTCCTTTTCGGCCATTTTCCTTTGTTTCTTTTCTTGGCTGAAAATTGATGGGAGGGGGGTTATTTGCAAATGTGCAATTAACAATGGAGAAGACTTTTTATGGAACATGATTGGTTCATGATAGTTCTTGCTTCCATTGACTTCTTTTTATTCATCATGATTTACTTGATGGTGATGGGATTTGTGAGGGGATTGATTTGATGATTGAGATAACTCATTGATGATTACTTTTTCCATTGGCTTTTCTCTCTCTCCTCCATGATGAAGGGCTGGCCACTATTATGTGGGGTTGGGGAATTCATTTTTGTGGTGGGAATTTTTCTTCATCTCATTTGGCTTGCTACAAAAAATTCCTCACCTCTCTTCAAAGTTTTTTTCTCCTCCACATTTAAAAACGGCAACTTCTTATAACCCCATGAGACCTAAAATTCTACACTTAGCCTACAGGATTCTTGGACACGTTGGCTCGCCAACTTCGTGCCCGAGTTGCCTCGGTCCAGAGGTGGGAGCCCGTAAAAGAACCCGGCGATGTGGTGTTCTTTCCGACGAGGAGATGAAGAACGGAGATTCCGCGAGGAGATCGGGATGGAGGTCGAAAACCGAAGGACACGGATCGCTCGGTATAGCTTTCTACCCATTCTCTAGTTTGCTAGCATTAGGTTAATGGCCCGATCCGGGTTTTAAAGTACGCGGTAGCGCCGGTTTTAATAGTTTAAAAAAAGTTTCGTTTCCCCATTTTGGCCTCGGAATGACGGCCGGGGCGCTGCCGTGCACTTACACAACCCCCAATACCAGGAGAGACGAATCCCCGACGATCCGCTCACTGCCTCCATGTGGTTCGGGACTGTACCCAACTAAAACTTGTTTGCACGACTCCTTTAAGCCATGGTAGGGTAGTAATCAAAGCACAGTGGGAACTCACACGAGACAAATGACGATCTCAGGTCGACAGACTAACCTGTACTCATGTCACCTGGGAACTGCTATCTGACAATAGGTATAATACCAACTAGCATATTCCCGATGAGTCCGTCTAGTGTACTCATAACCCAATGAGCACCCGTATACAATCTTAGGTGACTAACTGACATCAATGGCTTATGAGAACGGCCACCGCCCCTCGTCGGGGTCTCGATAAGTATACACTAGTCTACTCCGGAGTATCGATGCCCAGTCTCGATACTCCCTCGACTCGGGACATTTAAGAATGTGCTTATAGATTACCCAACTCTCACGTATATGATCGCCATCATAATGCTGGTAGTCAAGAAAGAATCCTATGGGCTCAATAAACGAGTAATAGTGATCTGTAATGCCACCTAATACATGTACATGATGATAAAGACAAACCAGATAGAATACTATCATCTCGAGTAAGATTGTTTTCCACATATAGGTCCTCCCTCAATCATCAGAATCGCTTGCTTGCGATTCAATAATTGACTTGAGGGCATTATAGCCAACAAAGTTTCCTTTATATTTGAAACTTCCGATATGGTTTTTTTCCCCTAAGACCCTAGTGACCTTGATACGGTCAATATATCAAAGGGTCCTAGTTAAGTTCACCCCATCATTATCTTAATTACATTAAACCCACCCATATAAATCCTTGACATAGTCAAAATGGTTATACGACTGTCCTAACCAATCACATCTAATGTTACAAACAAGCACCACTCATCTACTAAACACTACGTCTTGACACAGTCAACATACGTAGTACGAATACCAAGTACTACTCATAGGAAATGATGGAGGGCTACGACTGTTTTTTGGCGAAAAACCTTTAACGTAATGAACCTGATATCGTTGAAGGGACCAAGTAGTTTTAAAAATATATAGTGGCGCAAACTTTTGCCAAAGAGGTCACTCCTTGTGAAGAGATCTAGGCTCTTTCCTCATCGAATGAGGTGCTGGATATTCATAACCGAATATCGCTGTGCAAAGCAAAAGAATCGACTATAGTGAAGTTATTACAGTGACGCAAACTTTTTCTCAAGAGGTTACTCCCCGTGAAGGGATCTAGGCTCTTGCCTCATCGAATGAGTTGCAGGATATTCGTGACCGAATACCGCTGTGCGAAGCAAAAGGAAACGCCTGTAATGTCAATTTTAAAACAAAATTAGTTCCCGCAACATCATTTAGGTTTATTTTACTTGCATTAATCAGAATTATTGCAGTCCCATCAATTAATCATATCATGCCAGAAAGAAATGAAAATAGGCACGCACATATATACCATCCGCATTCTCTACAGGGACCCGGGTCTTCACCGTAAGGTTATTTAACTTACGGCAGGGTGGGGACAGGACTAGCGCGGATGCAAAACATATATAGCGTCTACTATATATATATATAATATATATATAAACATGCGTCTCACACATGATATCAAATAACATCACAGAAGCATCACAGTAAAAGCAAACACAGTATGGAAATGCGGAAAATATAGGAAAAGTACATTTCAATGGAGCCAAATATGAAATACAATTTTCCTGGACGAGTGGATAGCCCGTAGTATTGGATCCTAGACCCCTACGAGTATGGCAAGTCACCCGCTAATTCCAAAAGCGAGGCAACCCCAATCAACAAAGTGGGTGGACTACCCCGCACGTCCAAAATCCGGTAACTTGGGCACCCCTTCGCGGGTCAATCCCATACCTCCTACGTGTGCGACAAATAGCCCGCCAGTTTTAAAGTAAGGCACTCCGGTCTCCATGCCATCAGATGGAAGCCCGTTGCCCTCTAAAACCCGGCTACTCGAGTACTCCGCCGAGGGTAACCCTAGTGCATGTAATGAAAACCTGAATATACAACGATGACTACGTCCGCTACGAGGACGCGCCCCAAAGAATAATACAAGTCATGATGATGGCTGTCTACATGTCGGACGCTCATCACGCAATATGAATATACGTTACATCACAGATAATTACATCTAATACTACATACACCGAGCTATCTACAACCATAACCAACAACCATCATTCATCACAGAACATGCAAATTTGCAAGTATCAATTCCGTAACCCTGTCTAAATGATACATATAGCAATTAGACGACGTTTTACCAAATATTATGATACACGCAACCATCACTAAGCCTACGACAATCAAATACCGCACACCAATAGCTAACACTTCAATTTTCCAAAACACCGAAAATCAAGTGTGCTAAAACCGGCAAAAATTCCACACTAAAACCCAATTCAGGAGTCCGAAATGAGCTCGGATTGAGCCGAAACTCTGCGGAGGGCCCTGGAACAAAATTAATGTTAACTCAGAGACACCTAAGGGGTACCTAACCCCTGGGCCACCCTAAGGTGGCCATTGGGGCAAGGCAGACCCGAGCCTGCCCGTTTAAGCAGGGCTCGGGTCCCCACCCCCAAAGCCATCTTTGGGTGGTCTTGAGGGTGTGGGCCTTCCCCAGGGTCCCTGCGCACCTCCCTGCGGCTTCTCGGTCCAAAATGAGAGCCCGCGGGGAGTTAAAATATTAAAACAACATGGAATTCCTCACTGGTTTTACAACAGTTTTTGCGAAGCAAAAAACGCCAGGATTCGGGAGTCGTATCTATCTAGTTTAGGGTGTTTGGGTGGCTTTGATACCATTGAATGTTCCTAGTGCTCTCACCGCTAACCTACGTCCAATGCGGAATCCAAAAACAAAAATTTTGATGGCACTAGAAACTAAACCCCAAGAATCTACACCAAACACTTGAACTAAAATAATAACAAGATAGAAATCACAATGCCATGCCCCGCTTCCCGGTGTACGGGCAGAGGACGCGACTGGCCCATTACGTATTTTACTCAGAAGTAAATACGCTAAGCGTAACTAAGCAATATAAAAGAAATATACGCAAGAGACAAATGTAATGAACAACAACTTTATTTATTAACATACTTTTACAATACATGGAAAAGTAAATACATGGAATGAAAAGCAATGTCTAAACAGTGGCATAACAGAAATGAAAAATACTGAAATGAAATGTACAAATATCTAGAGCTCAGGGTCAAAGGCTAACTGGTCCAAGTCCTCGCTGGTGGGCTCGACATCCTGAAGATCTGAATTACCTGACAACATTCCAAAGAAGAAAGAAAGAGAATGTCGTCAGCGAACAAATCGCTCGGTAAGTCCCAAAGATAAAGAAGAAGTAGAATAGTTAGAGAGAGAGTGTAGTTTTTAAAGTTGTATTATATTGTTAACGCTATTGTTTGTAGCTTGGTACAGAAGGATGCCGGTGTATACGAGAGGAGTCTCAGTAGACCAGAGACTAAGGTGAACGGAATGTACAAATAACCGTTTATGCCACGGTACAACTGGAATGGAATACAGGTTAGGTGTCTTAAAGGTTGCAGTCTCGTGCCACTTCTTGTGAGTCTACGCTAGCGCCCCGGGTAATAATCTGAGGCCAAACGCGGAATAAAAACTTTTTCATAAACTGGCGCTATCATAGACTGTAACCCGGATCGTGCCATTAACACTAAACTAGCAAACTGTAAAATGATAGAATGGCTATACCGATCGTTCCGTGTCCTTCGGTCTTTAGCCATCATCCCACGCTCCTCGCGGCATCTCTGATCTTGCTCGATCTCCGGTCTCCTCGTCGAGGTGGCACCACGTAAACGGATCTTTATACGGGCTCCCGCCTCTAAACCGAGGCAACTCGGACATGAAGTTTGCTAGCCAACATGTCCAAGATTGATGTAAAGAGTGTGTAGAATACTTTGTCTCAAGGAACCCAAGCCATTGGGTAAAGGTAAATTGAAGTTGCCAATTTAAAATCAAGTGAGGAAATGAGCTTTGAAATTTTGTGCATTCAAAATTTCTTGCACACACAGTGGGGGAGCTCGGCAAAATATATTGGGCAGCTCAATGGTTGAGCTCGGCCACTATTGGGAGGGGGTGAGCACAACACAAGAAAATGGTGACCATAAGAATAATATCACAAAAGATCATCTACTAATATCCTAAGCAATCCAAAAACCATTCAATGCAAAGAAATGAGTCATGCTCATCAAGAAATCACAAGAAGTTGCTGGAAAGTACCTGGAGACCCTGCACCACAAAAACCCCCTCCATTTACAAAATGCCACATTTGCAAATGACCCCCTCACAACAATTTCAGCCAGGAAAGAGAAGAAGGATAAATGGCCAAAATGAAGATACGAACTGGAAACTTCAAAAAGCGATCCCGTAACTAATTACAGGATAACCTTACTGCAGTATATACATACCCGCATCTGTATTCCGACCTAATACAAAATGCAAAGAGACAAAAATACTCCTACACAATATAATACTAGAATC
The DNA here is from genome assembly GCA_030015575.1 of Agapanthus africanus. Classification (NCBI taxonomy): domain Eukaryota; kingdom Viridiplantae; phylum Streptophyta; class Magnoliopsida; order Asparagales; family Amaryllidaceae; genus Agapanthus; species Agapanthus africanus. The sequence goes on along the minus strand of CM057350.1, from coordinate 180,463,346 downwards.
CGGCTTAAAGCAAAGCCCATTAGTATTATCTGTCCGAACCATCACACGTGCACAAGTGCACGTGCATGTTCGAACCCTTCCTTAAAACCATACGGCCTTTACAACGTTTCGCCCGAACTTGGGAAACTATCTGTGGGGGACTCTAAAGACTCGTCAATACTCTGGCAGTGGGTTTAACCACAAGCCGTCAGTGGTACTAGCTGTACGTAACAACTGCCCATGTATTGACAGAAAGGGAAGCTGATAAGCGAACTCATCCTGGAACCCTACTGAGCCTATCAGTGACAATATCTGTACAGTCCGGTCCGTTCGTTTATGAGTATCGCATATCGGGCCTAGGGGGCTGGTAACGTCAGACCCTGATTGGTTCGAAAAAGTGTTTTTGTTTGTAGTTAACCGCAATCAGAACGGTGTCGCGTATAGCTAGACCGAGATGAGTACGGGTCGTCCTCTGGGAAACGTGGAACCTTTTACTTTTACTTTAGATGTGTTGAGAAATAGAGGAGGGATAAAGAATTTTATAGAATGGTTTCTAGATCTACGTTAAACAAGAATGTAAAATATAGATCTAGATTATTTTAAAGATGTAGTAAATATAATAAGAAGGCTTGTAGGGTTCGTTAGGATTTAGTAGTTATGGACGATTAATTAAAAGTTACCCTTTTTATCCATTAATAGATTTAGAACTAGAACGACGGTGATGCGTGTAGATTAGGGTTTCTGGGGGGAAAAGGAATCCCACTCTTAACCCTTATCTCGACACGGAACTCCGTTCATATCTAGCCTTTACCAAAACAATCATTAATCTAATCTCTAATCGCGGTCGGAACTAGCAAAGAATTGCTAGCGCGCCCGATTAGGATGTTAATGATTCTTTTGATAAAGTTCCTAAACTTTATAGGACTTAAAAAGGGTTTAGTTATTTTCATCATCCATTAGCCTACCCTAATCCTACGAACCCTAACAAGCGGAGAATTACTCGCGCATGTTGGGAGAAGAAAATGAAAAGACAGAGAGGGAAAACATAATGTAAAATGCAAAAGAATTAAATAAAATAACTACCTTTATTAATCAACTTGAACAATCTACACTTTGATTCCTTAGAAAATGATTACAAAACTAGTTGCTTCTCGATATTTCCTAAGGAGGTAGACGAACAGTTGATGATCAGCCTGGATGCATGAGCGTCTGGAGCTTCGTGATCTCTTCGGCTTGATCACTTTTCCAAGAGGCTCTCGGTGCCCTTTTATAGTGAAAAGCCAGAATTTTTAGGTTGAAAACTTGGTAAAATATAGTATAGATTCACCTCCCAAATTTTTATCAATTGATCTCTCTAGAATGCCGCGGATCCGCGGCCAACAGGGGGGTTTGGCCGCGGTTCCGCAGCCGTTTAATCATATCTCTTTATCAAATTTCAGGAGATGTCTCGTAATGACATTTGGCGATCCTTGGCACCTTTAGAATTTGGAAATCTTTTCTCGGTTGCTTCCAGACTTGGTCTCCAAGTTTTGCTTCTTAATTAGGCAAGTCTTCTTCAACAAATTGATTTCCTTGATTAATTCTGCATAACAACTTGGAAAATTCTGCACAATAATCTCAAATAATATTTAGTAGACTTAGTTCTACTAGAATTTGGTCAATGAATTTATTTGCATACATTTTCGTACCAAATGCTAATTAAAATATATTAACACATGGAAAATGATGTTTTTACACATAAACCCCCATATGTATGATATATTATAATAAAGTCTTCTTTTAATATGAAAATGGTAGGGAAAATGTAATACAAATATACAGTTTTATCAACTGAAAAGACCCCCAAAAGCTGTATAAGTGTCGGAGGGTAGCCCTGAACACCCTGAGAAACTACTGGAATACCTACCAGTAATTATCACCTGCCTTGGCTAAGGACTTGGTGTAATGGCTCTCCTAGACACAACGCGATCTCACCCCCAATACCAGGAGAGACGAATCCCCTGCCGATCCGCTCACTGCCTCTATGTGGCTCGGGACGTACCCAACTAAAACCTGTTTGCATGACTCCTTTAAGCCGTGGTAGGGTAGTAATCTAAGCACAGTGGGAACTCACACGAGACAAATGACAACCTCAGGTCGATGAACTAACCTGTACACATGTCACCAGGGAACTGCTATCTGACGCTAGGAATAATACCAACTAGCATGTTCCCGGCGAGTCCTGTGCGGTGCACTCATAACCCAATGAGCACCTGTATACATCTTAGGTGAACCAACTGACACCAATGGCTTGTGAGACCGGCCACCGCCCCTCGTCGGGGTCTCGACTGTATACACCAGTCTACTCCGGAGTATCGATGCCCTGTCTCGAAACTCCTACGACTAGGGACCACTTTTAAGGATGTGCTTATGGACTATCCAACTTTCACGTATATGATCGCCATCATACTGCTGGTAGTCAAGTAAGAATCCTAAGGGCTCTATCAACGTGTAATAGTGATCATGTCACCTAAAGCTATACACGATGATAAAGTTAAACCAGATAGCATACTATCATCTCGAGTAAGACTGTCCTACAGGTATAGGTCCTCCTCAATCATTGCAATCACGTGCCTGCGATCCAATAATTGACTTTGAGGGCACTACATCCAATAATCTCCCACTTGCACTTAAGGCTAATTATTACGATGTCGCATACCCACAGCCCGTGTGATACCGAACACCCAACTCCTCTACTAATTAGTTTCAGAAAGCCTGTTTGTAAAACTATTGTGTTCGTGAAATAGCCTCAATGAGTAGATCCGTCCTGATGTTTCTATCTATGTCTCTTAATCTCAAGTTCGCGGAGAAAGCCATCTCCTGAATTGAGTAATACCTGTCTTAGAATATGTCTGGATATCTGATGGGACCTAGTTCATAAATGAACTCCAAATCCAAACTTCTTAGACTGTATCGTCAACTGAACCTAATCAGTATCCTACACCATGCCTCCCACAGTATCTTGTTGGACCACCTGTCCAAACTATTGCCCCTTGTCAAAGGGAAAACTATAACACTGACAGTCACTCTGTCATCCATGTCTCCTTGGAAGCCTGGAATGATAACTGTCTCCTACAGGAGGCTGCCGTTATCAAATCCCTAGAACATCCACTTATGTTCTAAAACTGCTTCCGTATGTTTCTCCAGGATTGGATTAATATAAACTTATTACGTCTAGTGAAAAAACAACATCTTGTGTGGTACTTGACATCTGATGATTGACTCAATTACCTAAGCAAGTGATCCGCCAATCAAGTACATCCCTCTCCCCTTTAGTCTGTAAGACACCTTTTGAGAGGGAGACTCCATCACTTGCAGGTACACCACCATGCCAGGAGTCGTCCATTCTAAAACATCTTTAGAATACTGTCTAAGTACCCAGATTGGGAAACTACCCAAATCTAGATCTAAAACCATAGATCTAGTAACCAGAATGTCTGATATTATATCCATATCCTATGTGGAGAAACAACTGTGTGACAACCGAAGTATAACCGATCGTAGTATAGGAATTTTACTTCCTACTCTGTGTATGTCATACAAATACCCGGACATCACACTCTACTACCTTCTTAACAGATCCATCCCCTATTCTGATGAAATCAAAGCCATGACTGTCACATCAAAATTAGATGATCTATCTCCGCCACATCTGCTCTAGTCTATATATAGATATAAGCTACTTGCCCACTATGCTTCCACTGCTCCCACTGACCACAACAACCCTCTGGCAGAATAATATATACGCGCACTTCTAAAACTAGTTTAGAACGATGCTATACGCATCCTCCTGCCGGGTCTCATAGCCTGGAACAACAGTCGTGTCAAGTCAGGGTAAACAAGAACCTCCCTGTCACCGTCCTTGAGGCTACCGGAGTATCTCTCGGGTGTCTGAGGTTACCCACCATGTCTGCGGAGTGGCTAATGGAATGTCTAACCTTATTGAATCTTTAGGTTCTATTAAATTTTTCGTAATCGTTTGCGGTTCTGGAATCTCTTCCAGTTCTACCATACTCCCACTACTGTTTTCTGAAAAAATCCATTTTACTAAAACTGTGGCGAGTCAAGAACAATATCACCATTGATCTTCCAGATGGTAGAAAGTCAACCCTCGTCATAGCCCGGGACAACCCATAAACTGCCATTACAGAAACGTGTCTTGAGTTATCCAGAGTCTGGTTTTAAGCATAAGCCGGACAACTCCCCGTACCTTAACATCGTTAAGATATGAACCATTCTATATCCAATATAGAAACTTTGTCACTGATTTAATTAGAACCAGATTCAAATCATGCAGCTGTCTCCAGTGCATGTCAACTTAATTGAGAGAGGCTAATCATCATTACTCAACTTCGGAGTTCATCCAATTATGAGTAACCTGAAAGAGAAGCAAGTTTCTCAAAAACCATTATTATCAACTGAATACCAATCACAAGTATCTACATCTTCGATCTCTTTGAAGAATCCCGATACTTGCGACACCTGGTTCTCTACTTTATTTTTGTACCTATAACTTCTCAAAACTTAGACCTTGTATTTCTACAAAACACTTGTCTAAAAACTAAAGAAGTCACAAGTAAACAGAACATAGTACGAGGACCAACCCCTTTGTCCTAATGGACACTGGACAACATACAATACTCTGTATAAGTCCGCTGAGTTGAATAACTCAAAACCTGTGCATCGTAGGTTGAAAACTGTACTTATGGTTAAGAACTACTCCGTTGTTCAATGCTCCTTACCCAATCGTCAACTGATATAGGTAAATGTCACAGACATAATTTCAAAAGTTATATCTCACTTTATGAAAATAAACGTACAGATATATCAATTTGAAATTGGTGCATAACAACGGATATTCAAAACTAAATACTTGCCGTCAGGCAAAAACCCAGGCGATTTCCTCAAATATCACCAATGACAACGAATTCCGATATAATGAGGATGATCACCTAATTCCCAATAACTTACTCCCACTCATCATCTGTAAAACCATACAGATGTGAAAATCATACCTGGTAAATACATACCCTGGAGTAAGTATCTAATCGAGAAAACAGTTTTCCTTTAACAACGCATAGTAAAACTGAAACATGAAAATGTTTCGAAGGGGTATCCGGGTATTCGTAGTAATGCCTCTTCCATAATCCAATTCATGACTATAACCGTATATTTCTTTACCATCTCTCCAAATCCCTTTATTTGTCTTTAGTCGTTACCTTCTGTACACCATCGTTAGGCTAAATGGTTTTCTTCCTTCCCTACCGTTTGACACCAGCCTATGGTTTGGAAGAAGACTATCCAATAAGCATAATAGGTGTATACTCCTAATCCTATGAGTACTCGCAACCTGAGAGAAGGTGATGATAAAAGACAACTGAATAAAACCTTATTCTATTTCTCCTGAACTGGAGAAAAACAAAGGTGAAGTAGGAGTGGCGATGAACTACGCGGTTTGGTCGTGAATGATAGCAGTCGCAATTTACTTTGCCCTCTTTCTAACCTTTATTTTGTCTTTAGTATTACCTTCTATACACCCTACTTAGGCTAATTGGTTTTCTTCATTTCCTACCTTTCGGCACCTGCCTATGGTTTGGAAGAAGACTATCCAATAAGCGTAATAGGTGTGCTTTCCTAAACCAAGGAGCCCTCGCAATCTGAGAGAAGGTGATGATAAAAGACAACTGAATAAACCAATTCAATTTCGCCTGAACCTGGATCCATCCTCGAATAAGTCCCTTCGAGTTCGTATATAACCATACGATGGATTTATCCAATGGAAGTGGATGTTCATAGTAATACGAGGTGTTCTGGAGAAATCTAAAGGGTAAAAGAAGGAGCGGCAATGACTTATGCAACTCAGACAACCCAAAAGCCAGTATTTTAAGAAGGTTCGGTCAACTTGGTCACTGAGTCATAGTCAAGGGCCGGTCAATGGTCGCTGCCAAAGAGAGAGAGAGAAAAGAAACACTCCGCGTGCACTCTAACCTAGATCAGAATGGTTATCACTTTATCTAATCAGGAAACCTCCCACTGTACCGTCAAATTCTCCTCCAAACCTGAAAGAAGAATTAGTCGGGATCACCCGAAGAGTAAACCAACTCATCAGTGGGAATCGGGATCTAACTCTCATCGCATGATAATGTGAAGGAATCAACTCACGTTATCACACTCCAGAAGGTATGCACATGCCTGGCAAGTTTTAGTTTCTTTAGAAACTCCCGATATGGATTTTTGCCCCATGCTCTTATGACCTTGACATTGGCCAAAATGCTATAAGTCATATGTCAAGTTCTACCCATCATTATCTTGTTAATTTGAACCCACCCGTACATACCCCTGACGTTGGCCAAATGGCAGAATGACTGTCCCAAACCAACTCATCTATCTATGCAACAGATGAATACCCAGCAGCTACCAAACACTATGCCTTGGCGTTGGTCAAAATACATAGCTTGAATAAAACCGAATACCCAACTGAAATGATGGAGGGCTACGGCTGGTTTTTGGCGAAAAACCTTTAACGTAACGAACTTGATATCGCTGAAGGAACATGATAGCTTTTTATAAAAATATAGTGGCGAAAACCTTTGCTAAAGAGGTCACTCCCGGTGAAGGGATCTCAGCTCTTTCCTCGTGGAATGAGGTGCAGGATATTCCAACCGAATACCGTGATGCAAAGCAATAAGTAGTCGACTATAGTGAAGTTATTACCCTGACGCAAACTTCTGCCCAAGGGGTCACCCCCGGTGAAGGGATCTCGGCCCTTGCCTTGTCGAATAAGGTGCAGGATATTCCAACTGAATACCACTGTGCAAAACAAAAGAAAACCTTGTAATAACACTTTTTGAAAACTGTTCCAACAACGTCAAACAGGTTTGTTTTTCTTACATTGATCAAAATCAACGCAATCACATCAATTAATCACACCATAAAAGAACCAAAATAAAATGTACGTATATGCCATCCGCATTCGTCACTGGGTCCCGTCGTCACCCGTTAGGTTACTTAACTAACGACAGAGCGGGGACTGGACTAGCGCGGGTGCAAAACATATACAACATCTACTAGTATATATACCAATATACAATAATCGCTCCAGGCATGATAAATGCAACATTATAGAAAAGTAATAAGCATCACAGAACAATACAGATAATCTGGGATCCCCGGGTTTCACAGAGCCGCAACTGAAACCCGACGTTCCCCTGGTCGTGTGAATAGCATGTGCAATGAAAACCTAGACCCCTACGAGTGCGGCAAGTTACCCGCCAAAACCTGAAACGAGCCAGCCCCCTACAGCAAAGTGAATGGACTACCCAGCACTTCACGGAATCCGGTAACTTGGGCACTCCATCTTGGGTCAACCTATATCCCTACGAGTGGGGCGAATAGTCCACCAATTCTAGAGTGAGGCCCCCTTCCTCTCAAAGCCATGAGATGCGGACCCGTTGCCTTCCAGAACCCGGCTATCCTTGCACTCCATCGCGGGGGAAACCTAGTACAGAAATGAAAATATGTACAACGGGTACATCGACCTCAACCCAGTCGTGCCCCAAAAGAATAATATACAAACATGTAGTGACGGCAGCCCACATGTTGGACGCCCACCCCGCAATATCAAATGTATAAATAAATCCAAACTGCACTACCATTGCACACAGCTATCTACCACGACAAATCCGCAACATCACAGCATAATACAGAACATCAACGCGAATGTCACGTTCGTAAACCCGTCTAAAAGGACTATAGCAATTAGACACGATTTACCGCTCGAATGACATTCACGGTCGGAGATATAATATAAGTACTGTAAACTAACACATTTAAAATTTCGATCGAGAAAACTTCCCGAAGTGGGCCCCAAGTACAACTCCAGTACTCAAACAAAATCTGGGCCCAAACAAAATATTCCAGAAACCACAATTCCACATGAAAGACAGCCAGAAGAAAAATGGTGCACTAAAGCTCCAAAACGGCGGCGGAACCGCGGCCAATACAAGGCTTGTGCGGCGGTTCCGCGGCGGTCTTAAAGGTTCAGTTGACCAAATTTCTACAGTAGTCTTAGAAAAGCCTGCTCGATTTTCTGACATACCCAAAATAATTTTCAGACCAGTTTAAAAATTCGACAGAAACTTTAACATTGAAAATGCGGTTTTCGAAATTTCGTTCGATCGATATTTTAAACATGTTAGAACAAGCTAGTAAAGGTTAATGGCGTGGCTCTGATACCATGTAAGTCTACGCCAGCGCCCCGGCCAATAATCTAAGGCCAAACGCGGAATAAAAACTTTTTTATAAACTGACGCTATCATAGACTGTAACCCGGATCGTGCCATTAACACTAAACTAGCAAACAGTAAAATGATAGATTGGCTATACCGATCGATCCGTGTCCTTCGGTCTTTAGCCATCATCCCACGCTCCTCGCGGCATCTCTGATCTTGCTCGATCTCCGGTCTCCTCGTCGAGATGGCACCACGTCAACGGATCTTTATACGGGCTCCCGCCTCTAAACCGAGGCAACTCGGACATGAAGTTTGCTAGCCGATATGTCCAAGATTGATGTAGAGAGTGTGTAGAATACTTTGTCTCAAGGAACCCAAGCCATTGGGTAAAGGTAAATTGAAGTTGCCAATTTAAAATCAAGTGAGGAAATGAGCTTTGAAATTTTGTGCATTCAAAATTTCTTGCACACACAGTGGGGGGAGGGGGCTCGGCCAAATATATTGGGCAGCTCAATGATTGAGCTCGGCCACTATTAGGAGGGGGTGAGCACAACACAAGAAAATGGTGACCATAAGAATAATATCACAAAAGATCATCTACTAATATCCTAAGCAATCCAAAAACCATTCATTGCAAAGAAATGAGTCATGCTCATCAAGAAATCACAAGAAGTTGCTGGAAAGTCCCTGGAGCCCCTGCACCACAAAAAAAAACCTCCATTTACAAAATGCCACATTTGCAAATGACCCCCTCACAACAATTTTAGCCAGGAAAGAGAAGAAGGATAAATGGCCAAAATGAAGATACGAACTGGCAACTTCAAAAAGCGATCCCGTAACTAATTACAGGATAACCCCACTGCAGTATATACATACCCGCATCTGTATTCCGACCTAATACAAAATTCAAAGAGACAAAAATACTCCTACACAATATAATACTAGAATCCGGCTTAAACTAAAGCCCACTAGTATTATCTGTCCGAACCATGACACGTGCACAAGTGCACGTGCATGTTCGAACTCTGCCATAAAACCATACGGCCTCTACAACGTTTCGCCCGAACTTGGGAAACTATCTGTGGGGGACTCTAAAGACTGGTCAATACTCTGGCAGTGGGTTTAACCACAAGCCGTCAGTGGTATTAGCTGTACGTAACGGCTGCCCATGTATTGACAGAAAGGGAAGCTGATGAGCGAACTCATCCTGGAACCCTACTAAGCCTATCAGTGACAATATCTGTACAGTCCAGTCCGTTCGTCTATGAGTATCGCATATCGGGCCTAGGGGGCTGGTAACGTCAGACCCCCAAAAGCTGTATAAGTCATGTCGGAGGGTAGCCCTGAACACCCTGAGAAACTACTGGAATACCTACCAGTAATTATCACCTGCCTTGGCCAAGGACTTGGTATAATGGCTCTCCTAGACACAACGCGATCTCACCCCCAATACTGGGAGAGACGAATCCCCTCCCGATCCGCTCACTGCCTTTATGTGTCTCGAGACTGTACCCAACTAAAACCTGTTTGCACGACTCCTTTGAGCCATGGTAGGGTAGTAATCTAAGCTCAGTGGGAACTCACACGAGACAGATGACGACCTCAGGTCGATGAACTAACCTGTACACATGTCACCAGGGAACTGCTATCTGACTCTAGGTATAATACCAACTAGTATGTTCCCGGCGAGTCCTGTCCGGTGCACTCATAACCCAATGAGCACCTGTATACATCTTAGGTGAACCAACTGACACCAATGGCTTGTGAGACCGGCCACCGCCCCTCGCCGGGGTCTCGACTGTATACACTAGTCTATTCCGGAGTATCGATGCCCTGTCTCGAAACTCCCACGACTAGGGACCACTTTTAAGGATGTGCTTATGGACTACCCAACTCTCACGTATATGATCACCATCATACTGCTGGTAGTCAAGCAAGAATCCTAAGGGCTCTATCAACGTATAATAATGATCATGTCACCTAAAACTATACACGATGATAAAGTTAAACCAGATAGCATACTACATCTCGAGTAAGACTGTCCTACTGGTTTAGGTCCTCAATCTTTGCAATCGCGTGCCTGCGATTCAATAATTGACTTTGAGGGCACTACATCCAACACTTCTAACACCTTCCGTACCAATCTACCCCTTAAACCCCGCAAGGTCTTGATTGTATTGTATTGTAAGTTGTATTGTTTTGTATTATAGATTGTATAGATGGACAACTTACCGAAACCATGATATCAGTAAATGGTTGTAACTTGAGAATCATGTAGATGGAAGTATATTCATAATTCAGTTCAGTCAAGTTGTATAGATTGATAGATTGAACAGATTGAATACATGGATTCATATTGAATTGTAGTATGTAATTGAAACATATTCAAGTCAGATTATTTATAATGAGACTCAGTCTGAGTCAGAACAATTATAAGAGAAATTGAAGTCCTGAATTAGGTTTTGGTGTTATCGGTAACCGTTGTACATGGACGGCAGGATTTGTGTCTTTTTGAAAGACGATTACCGTATTGATAACACCGTTTGTTAAGTTGTCTACCTTAAATAGGCAAGCATCCATATCTCCGGCTCCCTGAGGCTCAAGAGACTGGTCCCACTTAAACCTATATTTACTAGGGTCCTTATTGTAATTTATACAACTTGAGGGGGTTTTATGTAAACATAATTTTTTATATTTTTCAAAATACACCTCAAGTATTTAATTATCGTATTTAGAGTTTTCATAGATGTATATTTTATATATGTGATATTTCTAGTGAGTAAAACCTAATTTCATAATATATGGTATTTAATTGTAAAGTATTGAACTTGTATGGAATTGCATGGCGTTTTCATGGAAAGTGATTCTTTTGATTTAGAAAATTTGGAAAATTTATATTATATCAAAAATAGATATTTTTATAATACATATATATATATATATATATTTATAAAAATAATTTAATTTATTATTTTTCTAGAAATCTCATTTTCTTAAGATATTTGTATTTTTAATTCTTTCGAGACTGTATGCTCCTTGTGGAGGTCTGCATCTCGCACTACTAAGCCCGAAGATGTGCGATAATCCATACCATCCCGAATGGGTTCCCCAAAATGGCTTTTAGCGGCGCTTTGCAAAGATTTGTTTAAAAATACATAATTTTGTAGAAAAAGGTTTTGTAGTTTATGGTATTTATTTGTAAGAATCGTATTTCCGTATTCTAGTATCCCAAAAAATATCGTGCTATGTTACAGAATAGTGTTCTGAAGAGGTAGGTCATTACCTCATGAACTAACTAAAGGTATAGTAAGGAAATATAAGATTTATGTCGAAACTAAACTATATGGTATTTTTCTGTAAAAGTGTGATAAAAATTGAAATATACATTCTTTTGACATGGAACTTGTTCAATATGTTTTGTTAATGTTTAATAGTCATGATGTGAAAGTTTGGTATTGTTGTATTTAAGAAAATTGAAACTTTTTAAAGAAAACCGAATCGGAAGTCGGATTAACTCCGCTTCCGTCGGGTTTTAGAAATACAAGTATTTAGATTAGAAAAGAGAAGAGAGAGGAGAGACTTACTGGATTTTAGATTAGAGAAGAGAAAGAGGGAGTGGTAGGAGGTGTCGGTGCGTCGTTTCGTCGCCGGGAGCTCCTAAGGTCGTCGTCGGAAGTTCGTCGGAGCTTCGCCCTTCGCTAACTCCACTTGCACACTATTGAACTTAGAATTTTCTTGAGAGTTTTGGACACGAGATTTGGAGTGAGGAGGTGGAAAAGAGTGTGGGTATTTATAGGAGAGTTTTAGGGTTAGGGTAGATGAAAAGATGTATAAAATTGTATTAAAATTTGTATTAAAAATAGATTAATGGGGTTTTAAAAAGGTTCTGTTAATGTGCAGGGGATTTGTTGCATATGTATGCCCTAGAGGCCATTATTGTATAATACTAGTTTGTATAATACATTTTGGAAGCTTGGGATATATACACGGGTTTACAACAGTCTTGCTCGATATAGTAGTATGCTACTTGGTTTGTATCTATCTTAATATGTGTATATGTTTCTTTTAACATATCGCTAAAAACATATTGATGGAGCCCTTAGGATCTTTGCTTGGCTACCGGCGTTGTGATGGCGATCACACTAGTGGGGGCTGGGTAGTCTATAAGCACATCCTTATTTTGGTCCCTAGTCGTAGGATTATCGAGACAGGGCATCGATACTCCAGAGTAGACTGGTGCATACGCTTCTCGTCCCAGCAGGGGAGATGGTCTGTCCCACAGCCATCAGTACGTCGTACTGGAGATAGTATGCAGGTGCTCGTTAGGTTACGAGCACATTGGACAGGACACGTTGGGAACTGTTGGTTGGTATTATACCTATCGTCAGTTAACAGTTCCCAGGTGACATGAGTACAGCTTAGTCCGCTGACTTGACACTGTCACTTCACCTCAAGTGTGTTCCCACTTTTCGTAGATTACTACCCTACCATGGCTCTATTGAGTCGTGCAAACATGTAGTAGTTGGGTGCAGTCCCGAAGCACTTGGAGGCAGTGACGGTTAGACATGATTCGTCTCTCCCGGTATTGGGAGTTGATATCGCGCTGTGTCTAGGAGAGCCATTACACATAGTCGTCCCTGGTCAGGGCAAGCGAGATTTGCTGGTAGTGTTACCAGTAGTTTCTCAGGGTGTTCTGGGCTACACTCCAACATGACTTGTACCGCTATTAGGGGACTGACGTTTACCGCCCCCATAGGCCCGCCATGCGATACTCTTAGACGAATAGACCGGACTGTACGGAGATTGTCATATTCAGGCTCAGTAGGATTTCGGATGGGTTCACCTCATCAGTCTTCTTATCGGCATCTACCTGGGGACCGTTACGTACAACTAGTACCGCTTGCGGCCTGTGGTTAAACCTACTGCCAGCGTAGTGTCGAGCCTTTAGAGTCCCACAGAGAGGGTTATTCGCCTTTGGGCAAAACAGACTAGAGGTCGCATGGTTTTGCGACGGGGTTCGTTCACATCCGCGCACTTGTGCACGTTTGGTGTCCGGGCAGTTATTACTAGCAGGATTTGGTTTAAGCCAGATCCTAGTATTTGTTTTGGGATTGGTTTTGTCTCATTGTATTCGTGTTCCTCGGAACACGGATGCGGGTGCGCATTCATAGTTGACAGAAGCAGAGGCAGAGGATTCTCATTAGGGTTGTTGACCGTTGAATTTTTCCAAACCCTAATGAGAATGAGAAATATGATTAATAATATTAATTAAAGATAATTGTGTCATGGTTGAGTTGAACTTTTGAATTTTGCTGACTTGTTGACTTTGTTGACCAGTTGACTATTGTTGACTTGTTGACCATCATCATTTCATTTCAATGTTACTTCTTGTTTCTTGCAAATGCATTAAATGATGAAATGATAATGGTCATTCATAAACTAACCATCACAATTTCTTACTAATTATTATTATTATCATCATTCTTTTTATGTGAGCATGGTTGCAAAAAGAGAGTTTATTCTATCATACTCTTTCTCTCTCTTGAAAAAAAGGCTCTCCCTCTTCCTCTCTCAAAGCTTAAGTGTTCCATGTGTTGGAAATCATAAGCTTTTGAGACTAAACCATCAAAGCATCTCTCTACTCTTTCTAGGGTTCTTTGTCTCGCAAACCAAGCATTCTAGTTACCTCTTGTTGAGGTAGGAGCTCAAGGTAGAGGCCCTTGGTTGGATCGGATCTTCGGCAAAGAGAAGACGACGAGGAAGGAGCCGTTCAAACCACTCCAAGGAGAAAGAAGAGAAGGAGTTCAAGACCTAGGTATAACCATTCTACATAGTAGCTAAACTTGTAGTTTATGTGTTAGTTTTGTTTAGCAAAGATCCATCATGGATGGTCCATTTCACCTTGTTAGAAAATTTTGATTTTTACCTATTCCGCCTTCCCGAAAGAACCAGGGTGGGTAACATGGACCTAACAGTGGTATCAGAGCCTAGCTAAACAACAACTAACTGTTCGCAAAGTGTTTAGAACCTCGATCCAGAAAAATCCCAAAAAACATGTCAAAAAACCACACTTTCTGCCGATTTTTAAAACTGCTCTAAAAATTATTCCACATGCCTTAAAAATCGGTGCAGGGTTTTTTAGAAATAACCAGGAAAAACGAGCCGCTGACTCGGTCAAAGCGCCGTGGAAGCGCGGCGAAACCATGCGTTTCGCCGCGGTTCCACGGCCGAGTTGACTCGGCCGCGACTCGGGTTTCCTGCAGTTTTCTCTGTTTGGTATTTTGAGATTTTTAAGATGTTTTCTTTCTGCCCAGATTTTCCAGTAAACAATGTTATGTTTGGGGTAGTTACAAATTGGTATTTTGATCGAAGTTCTATAAACTTTAGCTATTTGGTTATATCTGTAATGTGATATATGCACAGAACGTCGGCTAATCGCTATACGTCGATTAGTGGGGGTTGTGTATATCTGTGATCTGTAATGTTGTTGGATTGTGTATATGAACTTGTTGGATTGTCGCGGATGAATAGTCGGGGTTTTGTGAGATGAGAGTTTCTTTATCTTTCATTTGATGTAATATGTAAATTGATGTAATATTATTTTTATGGCCGCACATCCGAGATAAGGTTGTATCCGCCATTGTATATTATTTCTTTTACTGTTTTTGCTCCTAAGATAGACCCAAGGTGGGGTGCACAAACTACCGGGTACGTTGAAGTGCTGAGTGGCCTACTCACGTTGTTGAGGGAGGCTGCTTCACTTCGGGTATTTGGCGGGCAGTTTGCCGCACCCGTAGGGGTCTAGGGTGGGGTTTGGCTATCATCGCGACCGTGTAATCCGTCTTTCGTTGCAGGCTCGAACGAAACGCGGATTCCTAGCTTATCCAATGTGTTCATCTGTGATCTGGAATGGCTATCATTGCATCTGACGAATGTATATATCTATATATGATATCTAGTAGGCGTTGCTTATGTTTTGCATCCGCGCTAGTCCAGCCCCCGCTCTGTCGTTAGTTAAGTAACCTAACGAGTGATGATGGGGCCCCATGGCAAATGCGGATGGCATAAGCGTACGTCATATTTTCGTTGTTTTCTGCAATGGTAGGATTAATTGATGGGACACATTATATTAATGCAAAGAAAAAACAAACCTAAAAGAAGTTGTTGGAACATTTTTCAAAAAGATGTTATTGTAAGGACGTTCTCTTTTGTTTTGCATAGAGGTATTCGGTTATGAATGCCCAGCACCTTATTCGATGAGGCAAGGGCCGAGATCCCTTCATCGGGAGTGACCCCTTGGACAAAAGCTTGCGTCAGGGTAATAACTTCTCTATAGTCGATTATTCTTGTTTTACTTCGAGGTATTCAGTTTGGAATATCCTGCACCTCATTCGACGAGGAAAGAGCCGAGATCCCTTCATATGGAGTGACCTCTTTAGCAAAAGTTTTCGTCACTATAATTTTAAAAAAAGGTTATCAGGTTCCTTCAACGATATCAAGTTCATTACGTTAACGGGTTTTTCGCCAAAAACCCAGCCGTAGCCCTCCATCATTTCTTATAAGTTATACTTAGTATCCGTGCTGCGTTTGTTGACTGTGTTAAGGCGCAGTGAACGGTAGCTGAGTATTGCTTATCTGCAGGATACAATGTGATTGGTTAGGATAGTCGTGTAACCTTATTGACTGTGTCAAGGGTTATGCGGGTGGGTTTAATGCAATCAAGATAATGACGGGTTGACCTTGACTAGGACTCTTTGATTTGTTGACTGTGTCAAGGTTACTTGGGTCCTAGGGGCCAAAATCCACATCGGGAGTTTCTAAAGAAACTGAAAGTTGCAGATTTAGCATACCTTCTGGAGTGAAGTGACTAGAGTGGATTCCATCTAGGTCATCGCACAATGATAGTTGGATTCCGATCCCACTGATGAGTTGGATTACTCTCGGGAGATTATTTCACTTAACAATCAATGCTATAAACCAAGTAGGTGTTTAGAATGGTGTTAGCGGGGCTACGCCTCCAGGGAAAAGAGGTTATTTAATTAAGGAACTTCGCGAAAGCGTTGGAAAACCTCCCTCGAAGTACCAACACTAGCCTGGCTGAAAGGTTAAAGCAAGTATTGTGATGTGCGATTAATCCTGACTAGTTCTTCTTTTAGTGTTTGAAAAAGAATTTGAGGAAACAGTGGGAGCCATCCTGGTTAGATAAATTAATAAACCAATCTAATCTTGCAAGAGCGCAAGCTGAGTGTTTTTTTTCTCTCTCTCCAGGTAGCAACCATTTCACGCTCTAATCAAGATAATAAAATGTATCGTTTGACCAATCCAAAATTTTATTCGGGGCTGGGGAACGTTGGTTCGGCTCTAACTTACGACAACAATCATAACTATGAGCAAGGGAAAGAGGATTGTATGGATTCCAAAGATACCCAGTTGAAGAAGAAGCATAGTTTTGCATCTACTTCAGGTGTTCTTGTAATTGAGAACTGCTTTACGATCAGCCCTACCTCCTGGGTACTTGATACCGGATCAGGATCTCATATCTGTAATTTATTGCAGGGACTGACAAAAAGTAGGAAAGTTGTACCTGGTGATATGTCGCTCAGGGTAGCGAACGGAGCACAAGTTAATACTTCAGCCGTTGGTGAATATCACCTAGTGTTGCCAAATGGCAATACTATGATTTTGAACGAATGCTACTATGTACCTTCTATGGTTTGCAACATCATATCAGTTTCTTTACTCAATAAAGATGGATATAACTTTGTTCTTGATAGAAATATCATGAACATCTACCTTCATAAGGTACTGGTTGCAGAAGGTACACTGTGTAATGGTATCTACGTTCTAAATCAGAATACAGTTCTCAATGTACAAAACACACGCAAGAGGAAGAGTTCGATACGAACGAATCCTACTTATGGCATTGTAGACTTGGTCATATCGGAGAGAAAAGACTAAGTAAGTTGCATAAAGATGGACTCTTGGATACGTTCGAGTTTTCATCTTATGAAACTTTTCAGTCCTGTCTCAAAGGAAAGATGACCAAATCTCCGTTCACCGGACATGGAGAAAGGATGGTAGAGCTCTTGGGACTCAACACAGTGATGTATGTGGTCCAATGTTTATACATGCAAGGGGTGGGTTCTCGTACTTCATCACATTCACTGACGATCTCTCTAGGTTCGGATATGTGTATCTGATGAAACACAAATCTGAAGGTTTTGAGAAATTCAAGGAATTCAGAAACGAAGTAGAGAACCAGACTGGCAAAAGTATCAAGATCCTCCGATCGGATAAGGGAGGGGAGTACTTAAGCAAGGAATTCCTAGATTACTTAAAAGAGAATGGTATTCTCTCTCAGCTTACTCCTCCTTATACACCACAGCAGAATGGTGTATCAGAACGGAGGAATCGTACCCTATTGGATATGGTTCGCTCCATGATGAGTAGTGCTGAGTTGCCTCTTTTATTCTGGCGATATGCACTTCAAACAGCAGCGCATCTATTGAATCAAGTTCCATCCAAATCCGTGCCTAAGACTCCGTATGAAATATGGAGTGGTAAGAGTTTGTATCTTAAACGTATTAAGATTTGGGGTTGCCCAGCTTATGTCAAAAAGCAGAACCCAGACAAACTTGAGGCACAGGAAGTTTTGTGTAAGTTTGTGGGATACCCAAAAGATTCTAGTGGGTATCTATTCTACCATGCAGAGGAACAGAAGATAATTGTTTCCAAGAATGCCACATTTTTGGAAAAAGAATTTCTTGTTAAAAATATTAGTGGCAGCACGGTAGAACTGGATGAAATTCCAGAAACACAAACTTTAACTAAAGATTTGGTGGAACCGCTAGATTCAGTTACACCCAACGAACCTTAGCCACTCCGCAGATCTGGTAGGATTTCTCATCCGCCCGAGAGATACTACAGTTTTCTCATAGACGGGGATCGAGAGGATTGCATCTTGGAAGAAGATGACCCTACCAGTTTCAGGCAGGCCATTATCAGTAGGGACTCTGATAAGTGGCTGGATGCTATGCAATCCGAAATGGAGTCCATGTACACCAATAAAGTGTGGACCTTGGATATTGCTCCACCTGAGGTAAAACCCGTTGGATGCAAATGGATCTACAAAAGGAAACTTGGTGTAGATGGGCAGGTGGAAACCTATAAGGCTAGACTCGTTGCAAAAGGTTTTCATCAAAGACCTGGTGTGGACTATGACGAAACTTTTTCTCCAGTGGCTATGCTCAAATCCATTCGGATCCTACTTGCCATTGCTGCCTTCCATGACTATGAAATTTGGCAGATGGACGTAAAAACGGCTTTTCTAAACGGTTGTTTAGAAGAGTGCGTTTACATGGATCAGCCTGAGGGTTTTGTAGACAGTGGGAGCAGCGGGAAGGTGTGCAAGTTGCTTAAATCCATTTATGGATTAAAGCAGGCATCGCGGAGCTGGAACATCTGTTTTGATGAGGCAATCAACGAATTTGATTTCATCAAGAACGAAGATGAACCTTGTGTCTATAAGAAGATTGTAGGACGAACTGTCGTGTTCCTAGTCTTGTACGTGGACGACATTATTTTGATAGGAAATGACATTCCTATACTAAATCGGTCAAGATATTCTTGTCACAACGGTTCTCCATGAAGGACCTCGGTGATGCCTCGTACATTCTGGGGATCAAGATCTACAGAGATAGATCCAAGAGACTACTGGAACTTTCGCAGTCCAGGTACATAGAGACCGTACTAAAGAGATTTAATATGGAAGATTCCAAGCGCGGTAATATACCCGCATTACACGGAATCACCCTCTCCAAGAAGATGTCTCCTAAGACTGACGAGGAGAGGGTTCGCATGAGCAGTATACCCTACGCTTCGGCGGTAGGATCTATAATGTATGCGATGCTATGTACAAGACCAGATGTAGCTTACGCGCTGAGCGTGGTGAGCCAGTATCAGTCAAACCCAGATGAGGACCACTGGATGGCAGTGAAGAACATTCTCAAGTACCTGAGAAGGACTAAGAAGATGTTCCTGGTTTACGGTAATAGAGAACACAGGGTCGAGTCTTTTACCGATTCAATCTTCCAGAGTGACAAAGATGACAGCAAGTTTGTCTCGGGTTTTGTGTTTACCCTCAACGGAGGGGCGGTGTGTTGGAGGAGTTCCAAACAGGACACCGTCGCAGACTCGACGATGGAGGCTGAATACATTGCTGCAAGCGATGCCGCAAAAGAGGCAGTCTGGATGAAGAAGTTCATTAGTGAACTTCAGGTGGTTCCGTCCATTGTTGACCCAATACCTTTGTATTGCGATAACAATGGGTCTATAGCTTTAGCGAATGAACCAAGGTCCCATCAGAAATCCAGACATATCTTAAGGCGGTATTACCTGATCAGGGAGATTATTGATCGCCAGGAGATCGAGGTACGGAGAGAGGACACAAAAGACAACACGGCGGATCCATTCACAAAGGCCCTTCCTCAAACACAGTTCGAGCGACTTTTTGAGCTATTGGTTATGCGGTACGCCAGCAGCTGACCTTAGTGCAGATGTTAGGTATGCGGTACACCAATTACTGGCCTTTAGTGCAAGTGGGAGATTGTTGCATATGTATGCCCTAGACGCCATTATTGTATAGTACTGGTTTGTATAATACATTTTGGAAGCTTGGGATATATACACGGGTTTACAACAGTCTTGCTCGATATAGTAGTATGCTACTTGGTTTGTATCTATCTTAATATGTGTATATGTTTTTTTAACATATCGCTAAAAACATATTGATGGAGCCCTTAGGATCTTTGCTTGACTACCGGCGTTGTGATGGAGATCACACTAGTGGGGGCTGGGTAGTCTATAAGCACATCCTTATTTTGGTCCCTAGTCGTAGGATTATCGAGACAGGGTATCGATACTCCAGAGTAGACCGGTGCATACGCTTCTCGTCCCAGCAGGGGAGATGGTCTGTCCCACAGCCATCAATACGTCGTAATGGAGATAGTATGCAGGTTCTCGTTAGGTTACGAGTACACTGGACAGGACTCATCGGGAACTGTTGGTTGGTATTATACCTATCGTCAGTTAACAATTCCCAGGTAACATGAGTACAGCTTAGTCCGCTGACTTGACACTGTCACTTCGCCTCAAGTGTGTTCCCACTATTCTTAGATTACTACCCTACCACGGCTCTATTGAGTCGTGCAAACAGGTAGTAGTTGGGTGCAGTCCCGAAGCACTTGGAGGCAGTGACGGTTAGACAGGATTCGTCTCTCCCGGTATTGGGAGTTGATATCGCGCTGTGTCTAGAAGAGCCATTACACATAGTCGTCCCTGGCCAGGGCAAGCGAGATTTGCTGGTAGTGTTACCAGTAGTTTCTCAGGGTGTTCTGGGCTACACTCCAACACGACTTGTACCGCTATTAAGAGACTGACGTTTACCACCCCCTAGGCCCACCATGCGATACTCTCAGACGAACAGACCGGACTGTACGGAGATTGTCACATTCAGGCTCAGTAGGAGTTCGGATGGGTTCACCTCATCAATCTTCTTATCGGCATCTACCTGGGGACCGTTACGTACTGCTAATACCGCTTGCGGCCTGTGGTTAAACCCACTGCCAGCGTAGTGTCGAGCCTTTAGAGTCCCACACAGAGGGTTATTCTCCTTTGGGCAAAACAGAGTAGAGGTCGCATGGTTTTGCGACGGGGTTCGTTCACATCCGCGCACTTGTGCACGTTTGGTGTCCGGGAAGTTATTACTAGCGGGCTTTGGTTTAAGCCAGATCCTAGTATTTGTTTTGGGATTAGTTTTTTCTCATTGTATCCGTGTTCCTCGGAACATGGATGCGGGTGTGTATGCACAGTTGACAGAGGCAGAGGCAGAGGATTCTCATTAGGGTTGTTGACCGTTGAATTTTTCCAAACCCTAATGAGAATGAGAAATATGATTAATAATATTAATTAAAGATAATTGTGTCATGGTTGAGTTGAACTTTTGAATTTTGTTGACTTGTTGACTTTGTGGACCGGTTGACTATTGTTGACTTGTTGACCATCATCATTTCATTTCAAAGATACTTCTTGTTTCTTGCAAATGCATTAAATGATGAAATGATAATGGTCATTCATAAACTAACCATCACAATTTCTTACTAATTATTATTATTATCATCATTCTTTTTATGTGAGCATGGTTGCAAAAAGAGAGTTCATTCTATCATACTCTTTCTCTCTCTTGAAAAAAAAAGGCTCTCCCTCTTCCTCTCTCAAAGCTTAAGTGTTCCATGTGTTGGAAATCATAAGCTTTTGAGACTAAACCATCAAAGCATCTCTCTACTCTTTTTAGGGTTCTTTGTCTAGCAAACCAAGCACTCTAGTTACCTCTTGGTTGAGGTAGGAGCTCAAGGTAGAGGCCCTCGGGTGGATCCATCTTTGGCAAAGAGAAGACAATGAGGAAGGAGCCGTTCAAACCACTCCAAGGAGCAAGAAGAGAAGAAGTTCAAGACCTAGGTATAACCATTCTACGTAGTAGTTAAACTTGTAGTTTATGTGTTAGTTTTGTTTAGCAAAGATCCATCATGGATGGTCCATGTTACTTTGTTAGAAAATTTTGATTTTTACCTATTCTGCCTCCCCGAAAGAACCGGGGTGGGTAACATGGACCTAACAGGATTTAAACCATACAGAAGTTATAAGAAGACCAAAAGTCATAGAAGTTAAGAAGACCAACTCGGATTTTGTGATGACTCGGCCGGCGGCGCTGACCGATTCGGCCGAGTCGTCAGCCGAGTTAGGCCGAATCAGGCTGGGTCTTGTTGCCATGTGTCCTCTGTCGATTGGTTTTATCTCCTGGGCCAGTTTGTTTTATATGTGACTTTTGTTTTTATGGGTTATGCACGTGTAGACCCTTGGGCTTCTAAAAAG
Organism: Agapanthus africanus; assembly: GCA_030015575.1. Lineage (NCBI taxonomy): Eukaryota > Viridiplantae > Streptophyta > Magnoliopsida > Asparagales > Amaryllidaceae > Agapanthus > Agapanthus africanus. The sequence continues at coordinate 180,441,168 of CM057350.1, read as the reverse complement.
ATTAAAAGAAAACTAATTAAAAAATAATGTGGCTGATGGGATTTGAACTCTGGTGCTTTGTAACAGCAGTGCAAGGTCTTACCAATGAGGTACAAGCTCTTTCTTTGTCACGCCCCGCTTCCCAAAATACGGAAAACGAGGGATGACTAGGCCAGCCATGCTCCTACGGTCAAGGAATCATCCCGCCGTAGTCACACTTCGTCTTCTAGCTTTACATGGTAATCAGTAATAAAAACACAGTAGTAAAGGAAACACATCACTAATTTATTACATTAAAATCCATTGTTCACAAATTACAGATAACAAGAACAATTACTAACCAAGTTCAATCTCACGATCACTTTTATGAAAAGCAGTAAAGATAGGAAGTACACCAGACTATATCTCCGTGAACTCGAAAGGTAGATCCGTCTCCTGTGCTGGTCCTTCTACGGAATCTGAGCATGCATACTCAGGTCGTCAGAGCGACAGAATAACAATATTATATAATAAGATGAAACAGGTAAAAGGGGTAATACTAGTGAGGGTACAATGCGAGTAATCACTATGTCACTATATGATGCAGAATGTGCTCTGTGTCCCTATCGGTATCTAGGTCATGTTTGAAATCGTATAGTGGAAGGAGGATCATGTTTAACAGGAGTCTCGTACATACCCGAGACAACGGCCCATATGCTCGGGACATAACCCTGTCAGCCGGATCGCTAGATCCTACCTACTATATATATCACTGCTCGAATGATCATCCTCTAAAACACGGTCCCGCTAAATACGATTCTCTTTCCACTTCGATTTCCCCTTTATCCCCAGGTTTTCACTATTTATAATCTTCATTTAGTCGTGAACAAGTATACCAAAGGCACGGTTTTATCATTGTCCACTGTATCAATCACTGCCATGAATATTCACTTCCTATTGGTGTACTTGTCACTTCTAAACCAATATCAATCACACACGATAATGCAATGTCCACTGACTCTAACACGCACTAACACTAAGTATATGGCAAGTGAGGTATGATATATGTATGTATGCCATCATTAAGCTAAGTGTATTATGAATCAATATGCATGTCATTATCTTACAAAAATTGCATAAATTCATGTGTTAAGAATTCAACAAAATGATACAAGTAAGACAAATAGAACACTCAGTTAGCATCTCATCAAAAGTAGTTTCAGTTCAATCGGGATTTCGGTTTTCAAGATACAGCTGTTTCATTTTAAGTGCTCGCGGCTGGAAATTCAGTTTCAGAACTGAACGTCCGTTTCGTGACACGAATTGCACCCAGTTAGGTTCAGATTTTAGCAATGCTACAGTTGAATAAAATCTAGGGTTTTCAATAGAGTATTCAACACAATAGACGGATCCTCAATCGCATCTGTACATCGAAAGTTATACACAGTTTAACCTCAGTGTGACATTTCTGAATCTGTTCTTGACAGTTATACGTTCTGCCCTTTCATTTACAATTTAAAATAGGAAATGGAAATGAAACGGAATGGAACCACTTGTTTCGTTTATCTAACAGAATAATCTTTAATCTACTTCAGAGTTCCATAACATACGAATTCAGGAAACACAATGACACACATTTTGGGACAGTACACAGTAATCAAAGTCGCTCTGGACTGCAGTCCAGAGTCGCACTCCGATCTAAATATCATCGCAGTTACAGAGCAGAAATCATTAGAAGTTTACATAGGGTTAAATTTCGTCGAGTCGGCTTTGATTTAAGCCCTTGAACGCATCATTCCAGTATGCACATAATTTACAGTGATTTTAATCGTTTTCAGATACGGAAAAAAATTCTAGTTTTATCGGCATATTTGGGGGTATCAATTTTAGTCACTAACAATCGTATTTTCCAGTGAGATTCCTACACGTTATTCTTCATCATATGGGCCAACAGAAAACATCGGTTTCTGCCAAATTAAACAAGTATTTTCATTGGGGTCTAGCATCGAACACATAGGTCGCATATTATATCGGGAATCGGTAATTTATAAACTAAATGATTCAAGTTTGTATCACAATTATCTTAGCATGTAGCAAGTAAAACACTTTCCTGGAAACGTCTCGGGGTCGCACGGTAGCAGCGGCGTCATGAACGTGCGATGTACGCCGTAAAACGATTTGCGCGAGCTTGGCTCGCGATACGGAATTTGTGTCGGGGTTGCCCGGAGCCGTCAAGTGCTTGCTGGAAGCAGAGGTGGTGCTCTGTGGTTGGCCTGGGACTTGCTGGGGTCGACGACGGTGCTCCGGCGAAGATCAACAGTGAGCTCGCAGCGTAGGGATAATGGTTTAGGGTTGGCAGTTTTGGAGGGGGGGAGAGAGAGAGAGAGGCTCGGTTGTGTAGGTGTAGGGGTGTGGGTGATGATGCTGAAGATGAGGAGGGCGTAGGATGGTCGGCGATGTGGTGGGGAGTTCGCCGGCATCGAGCGTGCAGGGTGGGGGTCGAAGCTCGGGTGTAACGGTTTGGGTGTGCAGGGGAGTTGGGTTGATGGAGTGTAGTGGTGAGGAGTTATGTTGGTTGAGGAGGAGTGGGTGAGGGGTCGCTGAGGGGTTGTCGATGTCGTCGTCGGCGGTGAAGTGAGGGATAATGGGAGCTCGGTGGGTTTTTGTGAGAGGAGAGGAGTGGGGAAATTTTGAAAATGGCAGAGAAGAGAGAGGTGAGGGTGTGAGGAAAAGAATGAGGGTTGAACTCGCGGGTGCAACGTCACAATAACGGGCGTGGGCGTGGGCGCGAGCTGCGGCGGAGTTGGCGGGTCGCGAGCGGTAATGAGGAAGTTACCGTTGGAGGAGAAAGGGAGATGAACAGGAGCGGGTCGGGTCGGGTCTGGTGCACTTGGAGACGGGCCGAAGGAGGGAGTGGGCTTTGGGTTTTAAAAAATTTCCTTATTTAAATTTGTGAGCTGAGGGGGAGAAAGGCCGGGGGATTTAATAAAGGGTTTATTAAAGAAAAAAAATGAGTGGGCTGAGGAAGGAAACGGGCTGGGTTCATTTTTATTAATTAAAAGCCTTTCTTTTGTTTCGTGTGGGCTTATGTGAGGTTAGGGTTTAGTAAAATATTTTATTTGCTTTATTTTTGTTTTTGGGTTTTAGATTAATCTAAAATTTGAATCTCAAGCAACCAATTGCCAACAAAATTCACGAGGAAAATCAGGAAGAAATCGGGAACTAGGAAAATACAGGAAAATTTTATAGATGGAGATCGGGGATTTACATTCTTGTTGTTCAAAAGCAAATCAAACTTATAACTTGTGCTCAGGCTCAAGTACCCATTTCTGTATTTTTGAAAAAAGTTTCATACAGGAAGTTTAGGGTTGTTACACACAACCTTTGTACTCCTCCAATTGGGTTGGACTCGAGCAAGCTCTCAAGAGATCTGGATCATGCTTGCAAGCCGTTCTTCCTTCACCGAATATGATCCACTGAGGGAACAGGTTCAAGCTTCAACTTCATCAATGAAGTAACTAAGGATCTTAGGATGCTTAGTGATGTGCGCGCGCGCGCGCACTAGAATTTTTCTTTCTCTTTATCTTCTTGTTTCTCAACACATGAGAATGGTAGAAAATAATGAAGAAGAAGAAGGAGGAGTCATGGAAGAGAGAGAAGCTAAAATGGTAGAATGAATAATCTCATTTCAAATTCAAGCATGCTTCATTTCTTTTGTTAAAAGAATTTTACCATTTTAAAATTATAACCATACTTGAATAGTATAAGCAAATGAATTAATAATTTATTTGCCCATACCCTCCACCATTACTCTCTTCCACCTCATTTCACAATTTCTTTTAAACAAAAGAAAATCCTAGAAATGAGGTGTCCTCCTTCTATAAGTATTCTTGTATGAATACAAGAATACGTCTATGCAAATATATGCCCGTATTCATATAAAATACGAATACCCGAGAAATAGAAAAATACAATGAACATAATACTAAAATATACATATCGAAATATATATATGTAAATGATTAAATTAGTACTTGATTGAATAATCCGGCTTAATCCTAAGCCGGCTAGTATTTCCATCCGCCCGATTAAATGTCTGTGTGGCTAGTACACTTATTTAATCAGAATTCTGCACGTATCAATATACGACCACTACATCATTTCACCTAAATCGGGAAAACCCTCTATGTGGGACTCTAAAGACTCGACAATACGCTGGCAGTGGGTTTAATCATAAGCACGTCAGTGGCACTAGCTGCATGTAACAGCTACTCAGGTATTGAACGAAAGAAAGGCCGAAAAGTAAACTCATCCGTATCCCTACCGAGCCTGTCTGTGACAATCTCCGTATAGTCAGGTTTGTTCGTCTAAGAGTATCGCATACCGAGTCTAGGGGTGGAAAAAGTCAGACCCCTAATAACGCTATGTGGTGTCAGTGTGAAGCCCATCACCCACTGAGAAACTACTGATCCAAATCCATAAATCTCGTCCACCTTGGCTAAGGATTTCTGATGATGGACACCCGTGCACAGTGCGATATCTATCTCCAATACCGGGAGGGACGAATACCTGATGATCCGCTCACTTCCTCCATGTGGCTCTGGACTGTACCCAACTAAAACTTGTTTACACAACTTTTTTGAGCCGTGGTAGGTTAGTAATCAAAGCACAGTAGGAACTCACATGAGACAAATGACGATCTCAGGTCGACAGACTAATCTGTACTCATGTCACTTGAGAACTGCTATCTGACAATATGTATAATATCATCTAGCATGTTCTCGGTGAGTCCGTCCAGTGTAACTCATAATCCAATGAGCACCTCTATACTATCTTCAGTGACTCACTGACACCAATGGCTGTAAGACCTTCCATTGCCCCTCACCGGGGTCAAGAAACATATACACTAGTCTACGAAGTTGCAGAAGATGGTATAAATGCTCTTCTTCTTTCTGCGGCTATTGTGGATGCGCTTTACTTCTATCTGAGTATCGATTTCCAGTTTCGAGATTCCGACGTCTAGGGACATTTAAGGATTTGCTTATAGACTACCCAGTTCTCACAAGTGTGATCGCCATAATAATCCTGGTAATCAAGAAAGAATCTTATGAGCTCTATCAACATGTAATAGTGATTCGTAATACCATATAATATATGTACATGATGATAGAGATGAACTAAATAGCATATCGAGTAAGACTATTCTACCCATATAAGAACTCCCTCAAACATCATAATTGCCTACCTGCGATTACAATAATTGACTTGAAAGCACTATAGCCAATAGTGGTACCCCCTTTTAGCCCCCCCGAGCGACCATTAATTTTGGGTACTTCAACGCTGCGAAGGTTCGGGCGAGTTTCGAGTTCATTTTGACTCTCGGATTGGCTTAAAGCGTTGGAATTTTATGGTTTTAGTGAACTGTTTTTCGGTTTTGGGAAAACTTGTTGTGTTTGCTATTTTTGTGCAGAATTCTAATGTTGTGGCTTTCGTTACTTATGTGATGTGTATATGTATTGTTTAACGTCTTCTAATCGCTATACGTCGATTAGAAATGGTTATACGCATCTTGTTTACTTATGATGTTGCTTGAGATGTCTTTGTGATGGTTTAGACAAATTGTTGTGTTGGATAGCCTTTTGTACAATGTTGGTTGTACAGTTTTATATCATTTGTATATTCATTATTTTGAGATGAGCGTCCGACATGTGTACTGCCGTTTCTTCTTGTTTGTATATTATTTTATTGAAACACATCCGGGTTGAGGTCGATGTCACCATTGTATATTATTTCTTTTCCGTACTAGGATAAACCCCACGGCGGAGTGCTCGAGTAGCCGGGTTCTGGAGGGATATAGGCCTCCATCTTATGGAGTTGAGACTAGGGTACCTTACTCTAGAATTGACAGGATATTTGTCGCACTTGTAGGGGGTATAGAATTGACTCGCGGAGGGGTGCCTAAGTCACCGGATTTTGGAAATACTGGGTGGCCCACTCACTTCGTTGATTGGGATTGCCTCGCTTCTGGGATTGGAGGGTAACTTGCTACACTTTTAGGGGTCTTGTTTCTACATTGTACGGGCTATCCACATAATCGGAGAACGTCGAGTTTCATTTGCGTCTCAAATAAAACCCGGAGCTCCTAGATTATCTGCTATTCCATATTGCTTATCGTTTTTCTGTGATGTTGCTTATATTATGCCTGTGACGAATGGTTATATCTATATATATATATATACATATATATATATATGTATGTTTTGCATCCACACTAGCCCTAACCCCGCTCTGTCGTTAGTTAAGTAATCTAACGGTGTGTGACGGGGACCCGTGGTAAATGCGGATGACATCTACGTACATTCTATTTTCGTTCTTTTCTGGTGTGATAGGTTTAATTGATGAGACTGCATTAATTTTGATTAATGCAAGGAAAAATAAACAAAAAGATATTTTTGGAACAAATTTTTCGAAAAACTATAGTCGTATTCTTTTGCTGTGCATAAAGGCATTCGATTAGGAATATCCTGCACCTCATTCGACGAGGAAAGAGCTTTGAACCCTTCATGGGGATTTCACTCTTAAGCAAAAGTTTGTGTTACTATAGATTACTCGGTTTTCTTCAAAACCATTCGTTTTCAAAAGCGGAGCCTAAACCACGCCTTTTCAAAACTATTTGGTTTCTTCAACGATATCAAGTTCATTATGTTAAAGGTTTTTCGCCAAAAACCATCCTAGCCCTCTGTCATTTCAAATTAGTATTGTTTAGTATTTGTGCTACGTATTGTTGGATATGTATGCCATAGAGTCCATTATTGTATATGTATACAAGTGGATGCTTGGATATATGTATGTACAGGAAAATTTTGCTCGATATGATATTATGCTATTTTGTTTATCTTTATCTTAACAAGTGCATATATTTTACTTGTTATTACGTATCGTTGATACATGTTGATAAATCCCGTAGAATCATTGCTTGACTACCAGCGTTATGATGGCAATCATACATGTGGGGACTGGGTAGTTCATAAGCACATCATTAAATGTCCCAAGTTGTGGGAGTATCGAGACAGGGTATCGATACTCTATAGTAGACTGATGTATACGTTTCTAGACCCCGATGAGGGCGATGGTTAGTCCCACAACCATTAGTCTTTAGCACCTAAGATCGTATACAAGTGCTCACTAAGGGTGAGTACACTGGACGGATTCGCCGAGAACTGGCTAGATGGTATTATACCAATCGTCAGATAGCAGTTCTCTGGTGACATGAGTACAGATAGTCTGTCGACCTGATATCGTCATTTGTTTTGTGTGAGTTCCCATTATGCTTTGATTACTATCCTACCACGGCTCTACTGAGTCGTGCAAACAGATTTTAGTTGGGTACAGTCCCAAGCCATATGGAGGCAGTGAGCGATTGTCGGGGATTCGTCTCTCTCAGTATAGGGATTCGATGTCGCGCTGTGTTCGGTTGGCCAACACCATAAGTCTCTGGCTACGGCGGATTGAAAATTACTGATAGATAGATCTGTAGATTCTCGGATGTTCTTGAGCCACATCAGCATGACTTGTTAGGTTATAAGGGGTTTGATATTTTCCACCCCTTAGACCCGGCAAGCGATAATCTTAGACGAACAGACCGAACTATACGGAGATTGTCACGGACAGGCTCAGTAGGAGTTCGGATGAGTTTGCTCGTCTGCCTTCTTTTTGATAGGTACCTGGTTAGCCGTTACGTACAGCTAGTGCCACTGACGTGCTTATGGTTAAACCCACTGCCGATGTATTGTAGAGTCTTTAGAGTCCCACACAGAAGGTTTTCTTGGTTCAAGAAAAATAATGTAGAGGCCGTATAGTTTTATGAGCATGGTTTCAATCATATACATGTACTAGCTACACGTATTTTTGTTCGGGCGGATAATACCAGCAGGCTTAGGATTAAGCCACATTCTAGTGTTATATTATTGGATTATTTTTATCTCTTGGTATTCGTAGTACGAATACAAGTATGTATATATGGTGGGGGTATTCTTGTAATTTTATTTGAGTGCTTCTAGAAGAAGACACCTCATTTAGTTTAAATCCATTTGTTTAAATGGATAATGAGGTGGAGGAATGAGGTGTTATTGAAGCATGGTTGAAGCATGAATACTTTGGATGACTCATTCATTTGGATAACTATTAAAGCATGTCACATTATTTTTAAAGAAAATGATATGCTTGATATTATCAAGACCTGGCCATTCTTCATCTCAATCTTGACTTCACATTCTCTTTCCTCCTTTGTTCTCTTCTTCCTCCTCAAACCCTAACCCTTTCATGAGTTGAGAAACCATGGGTTTATAAGATAAATTAACCCAATAATCATTCTTTACAACTACTAACCACTTAGATTAGCAAACTAGGAGCTTTAGTTACCTCAAGTTTGAGGTTAGAGCTTGAACCATAAACTCTCGGGTGGATCGTCTTCGACACAAGGAGGCCGACGACCATGCTCGATCCCGACAGAAAAGGAGCTCAAGAAGGGGATTAAGAAGACCTGAAGGACTTGAACCTATAGGTATAATCATTTTCATAGTAGATTAGTACCTTTGCAAATTTTGTTATCTAGGGCTTACGGTAGATCTTGGGGATCAGTCGGTGTTGCCCGCTTAAAATTTTTTTTTTGAAAATTCTGCCTCTCTAAAAACCCAGTAGAGTGTGCGACGCCGCCTAACATGGTATTAGAGCTGCTCCATAAGCCTTAGATAGTTCATAGTGATGTTAGAAATCCGCTGATTTTGTCGCGCATGAATTGCCGACAAAAACTGTCCTAAAAATTGATGTTTTATCAAGTTTGCACACCACACGGGCTCATGGTTTAAACCGACAAGCTACAGGGTGATGCATGGGCACCCTGAGGATACCTTGGGGGGACCAAAGTTCGGACGCACCCCTAAGACCACCACAAGGCGGCCTTGGGGGGTGGTGACCCGAGAGCACCATAATTGGGTGCTCTTGGGTCTGCCTACCCAAGGGGGCTACTTGTAGTGGCCCCTGGGGGTGGGTACCCCTAGACCCGAGAGTCAAACGTTAATTTTACCCCCTTCACCTTCGTGAAGATTCAGATGGGTTTTGAGTTCGTTTCGATTCCCGGATTGGCTTAAAACGCTTCTTTTGGGACTTTAGCTCACTGGATTTTCATGTCTTGGAAAATTTGTTTCGTTTGCTAATTGTGCGCAGGATTCTAATATCGTGGTTTTCATTACTTGCTTCTATGATGCATATATGTGTTTTTTAACGTCTTCTAGTTACAATACATCAATTAGAAGGGGTTACACGCATCTTGTTTATCTATGGTTGCTTGTGATATCTTTGAGATGGATTCGACAGATTGTCGTGATGGATAGCCTATAGTGAAATGTTTGTTGTACAGTTTTAATTCATTTGTATATTCTTTATTGCAGGGCAAGCGTCTGACATGTGGACTGCCATTTCGGCCTGGTTGTATATTCTTTTATTGGGGCACGGCCAGGTTAAGGTCGATGTCGCCACTATATATACTTTTCTTTTTTGTACTAGGATTACCCTGTGGAGGAGTGCTCGAGTAGCTGGGTTCTAGAGGGCAACGGGCCTCCATATCATGGCGTTGAGACCAGAGTACCTTACTCTAGAATTGGAGTGCTATTCGCCGCACTCTTAGGGGGTATAGGTGTTAGTTATATGTATGCTCTAAAGGCTATTATTGTACATATGATGTATATTATAGTGGATCCTTGGATATATATAGGGAGGACTTTCTTACTCGACATGATAGTATGCTATCTGGTTGCTCTTTATCTTAACATGTACTCTAATTGTATCTCTGTTACATGTTGATAAAGCCCTTAGGATGAGTACTAGACAACCAGGATTATGATGTAGATCATACTAATGGGTCCAGGATAGTCGGTAAGTACATGCTTCAATTGTTTCTAGTCGTGGGAGTATCGAGATGGGGCATCGATTCCAGAGTAGACTAGTGTATACACTTCTCGACCCATGTGATGGGCGATGGATGATCCCATATCCATTGGTGTTTGACATTAGAGATGGTATATGGGTGCTTAGTGGAGACTGGGTACACTGAACGGACTCGCCGAGAACTCCTAGATGGTATTATACCTATCGTCAGATAGCAGTTCTCTGGTGACACTAGTACAGGTTAGTCTGTAGACCCGAGATCTTTATAGAGTCTTTTGTGATTCCCACTGTGCTTTGATTTCCACCTTACCACGTTCAAGAGAACGTGCAAAATGGTGGTTTTTGGGTACAGTCCCGAGTCACATGGAGGCAATGAGCGACAGGAGGGGATTTCGCCTCTCCCGGTATTGGGGGTTGATGTTGCGCTATACTCGATTGGCCATAACAGTAAATCTCTAGCCGGGGTTGTTGAGATTTACTGGTAAGTGTTATCAGTAGTTTCTCAAACCGTTATGGGCCTCACATCGGCATGACTTATCCGGCTATTGGGGTCTGACGTTTACCACCCCCAGGCTGAGATATGCGACATATCTAACGAAGAGACCGGACTGTATGGTAGTGTTACTTATTGGATTCGCAGGAGTATGAGCATGCTTGCTTGTTGATCTTCTGATCGTTCAATACCCGGATGGCTGTTATGTCTAGCAGTACCGCTGACTGCTTGTTTGTGACTGATATGATCATCACCTACTGCCGGCGTATTGGCGAGTCTTTAGAGTCCTACACAGAGCTTTCCTGGCTCAGGCGAAATGAAGTAGGAGCACATATGTGATATGTGTGGGACCGAGATTAATACGTGTATGTGATACCGTATTCTATTCTCGCGATATCTGATATCGATCGGTTATATGTGATATAGCCGGGTTATCGAATCAAGTGTTGATTCGATAAGTTGATACAAATGATATTAGTCGGTTATATGTGATATAGCCGGATTATTAAATCAAGTGTTGATTTAATAATTTAATGTATAATTATATATTTGATATATTAACTTACATTAACTAATATTAGCTCACTTAACCATTTCTTTTTCTCACTTATGTACACTTAATATATATGTGATATATATTATTGTGTCATGCTTGTTGCTACATGCAACATGGGTGTATGAGACTCACACCATGCTTATTATAATCAAGGGTTTTATTATCTGAAGTAAATCATAATTAGTTGGAAATTAGTCATATGGTTGAAGCTGGTGGAAGCTTGTGAAACCATTGACTAAGTCCACTAATTTTGTTTTACTTAAGATATTTATTAACCCAACCATTATGATTAGCCATGGTTTAGTCTCTGCATGAGTTAGTATATGATATTAACTCACCCATGGTTGCCATTCTACACTTGCTTCTCTCCATGGTTGCTTTTCTTCATCTTCTTCTTCAAGCTCTCTAGCTTTTTGGAAGGTGAAGAAAATTAGTGAGAAAGATATTTCTAAAGTGAGCTAAATTCCTACTTCATCAAGCTACACTAAACTAGCCATTTAGTTTAGGTTGTTTACTTCACTAATTCCTAATTAGTAAAGAGGTAGATTGAGTTAGTGTCTCCTTGACATAGATCATCTTTGGCCTCGAAGACTTCAAAGCAAGCTTGTTCATTTTATCTTGTGGAGCCTTTCTAGAGTCCGGAAGTTCACTACTTGGAGCGAAGAGACTACTACACTGAGGTTTTGAAGTGAAGGACCGGTCTACAAAGATTGTATTCCTTGTTCATGTCACAACCCATAATTTAGCACGTGACCGGCTCTTAAATCACGCAACGTCTAAAGACGTGACGTAAATCAAGTAAGCCGAAGCCCAGAAAATCTAAACCTTTTTGCGGAAAATAGTAGGGATGCAGTTTTGAAATAAAGGTATAATGAATCATGTTTTTCTTTAAATGCATAGCTGATGAAACATGAAAATGCAAGTGGGTTATACTAGAGTTGAAAACATGGTTCGTCTTTAAAAATTTCGGGCAGCACCTCTCTTGTATATTTTGATCCACGAACATATACACAACAATATATAGGCATCCCCAAGCGGGAGCTAGATCTTCGCCAACCGACGGAATTACAACCATGCAATAACATATATACGACGCCCAACGGCGAAGAATCAACCCAGAAAGAACAAATTAAGAAGCAAGACATCAAAAATCAAGAAAGCAATCAAAAACCCATCACTCTAAGTCTCATACAATACCCAAGTCTGAGTAGGTCTACCAATATACAAATTTTAGTCTCTGATCTGATCTGATCTGATGTGATGGAGTTTATTTAGATACAATAGAATATAAGTACGAGAGTGGGCACGATCCAACATGTGTCCCATCTGCCAAAGCAAAGCACCCTGGATGAAGCTGTGTGCCAGTAATACCACAACTGATCCCAAGCGGTCAAACCTGCAAGAACTGTGGCACAACGGGGGTGAGTTGCCAACTTGTGAGTAGAAAACATCAGCAAGTAGAAATCAAATAAAACAACGATTTCCTAGGTCACTATATCCTAAAGGTAATACTATGATATCTAGGGTGACCACATATGCATATATGTCAACAATCGATCATTGCAATGACATTTATAAGTAAACATCCTACATTATATGCCTGTATGCATGTGGATATCATCTACGTGTCCATCAACGACAAAACAATATCATGGAACCTGTGTGTCCCACACCGACACTCGAACATCATGAAAACATATGCCTGTATATATATATATATATATATATATATATATATATATATATATATATATATGAGGATATCAACCACGTGTGTCCATCAACGACACATCAAAATCATGGAACCTGAGTGTCCAACACCGACACTCGAAACATCATGAAACCCGTGTCCAGTATTGACATGTAAATCCTCATATCTCGGGCTCCGTCAGTCTGGATCAGCCCATATCACGACTACGGTCGGTATCCTCCAGATATCCGCCGCGCCAAACTATCTCGGGCTCCGTCAGTCCGGATCGGCCCATATCATCTCATGACTTCGGTCGGTATCCTACAGATAACCGCCGAGCCCAAAACTATCACCGGTAGGTTGTGTTTCCACTGCCAGGCTCATCGTCTACATCTCGAGCTTCTTCTCCCGAGGTACCTTGCCGGGTCCACCATGTACCCGCAGACGGTGCCTCCCGCTCCTCGAATCGGGTATACTCACTGCTCAGAACCGAGAAAACTCATGGTAGACACTTCGAAATATCATATCAAGAGAAACCACGTTTTTAAAACAATACACAATTTCCTTTGAAATTAAACTGCGGTTCTCAAATCCAGAGATCTCACAAAAACAACATCTCAATGCATATAATCATAAGGTACGATGTATGCAACATAGAGTAGCAATATAAGCATATCGGGTATATCATGCAAGCATGTCAAGTGATAGTACTGAACAATGAATGTACTTTTACTTTTAAGATTAATCCCATAGTATGGCAGTTCTACTGTGTAAGTAACATGGAAATTACCGATGAAGAATGTGTGAGCGTGAGCCGGCAAATCTGTGTATGTGTAACATGCGCATCAGCGGTAATTGTGCAGGTGTACTAGCAATTGATATCATATAGTATTAAATACCGGCACGTGGTATGTACATCACGAGGGGTAATATGCTACACAACATGAACAATAAATGGGTATATCTATTGTTCAGTTGATAAAACTGCACATTTAATATGACATTTTTCCTACTATTTCTATATAAAAAAGGTGTTTATTATAATATATGATACATATGAGAGTTTATCTGTAAAAATACTATTTTCATGTGTTTATATATTATAATTAACATTTGGTAGGAAAAAGTAGGCATATAATATCCATGTAACATTTGGCCCATTTAAATATGCTTACCTTATTAAATATCTTTGACCAATTCTTAATGGTTAAGTTAATATCTCAATAAAACAAACTCTACTAATATTATTTGTTGAGTTGTTGTGTAGAATTTTCAGGGCTGAAATCAAGGAAATCAAAGTTGTTAGAACAAATCTGCCGAAGATATTCAAGTAAATTGAAGAAACCAATTCTGGCAGAAATATAGAGAAGATTTTCAAAGTTTAGATATTCAAAAGATCACCAAGAGCTACATAGATGAAGCCCCAGAAATTTAAGGCCAAGATCCCACCATAAGACCGCGGATCCACGGTCAAACCCATCCAACGGCCGCGGTTCCGCCGCACTTTAAGGGAGTTGGGATTCTGAATTTTTTGGTTAAAATCGTAACAACTAGTTACCATATTAGGAAACTAGGGTTCTGGCTCTGGGACTATAAATAAGGACCGAGAGCCTCTTGGAAAAATCATCAAGCTGAAGAGATCACGAAGTCCACGATAGGCTCATGCATCCAGGCTGATCATCAACGGTTCATCTACCTCCTTAAAAGAGATCAAGAAGCAAACTAGCATTTGTAATCATTTTCTAAGGGAACAAATTGTAAATGAATTTTGTTAATTAATAAAGGTAGTTCTTTTTCTTATTCTATTTTTTTGTAGTTTCATTATGATTTCCCTCTCCATCTCTTCTTCTCCCATCATGCGCGAGTAATTCTCCACTTGTTAGGGTTCGTAGGATTAGGGTAGATTAATGGATGATGAAAATCCTTAAACTCTTTTTACGTCCTATAAAGTTTGTAAACTTTACCAAAAGAATCATTAACATCCTTATCGGGCGCGCTACCAATTTATTGTTAGTCTCGACCGCGATTAGAGATTAGATTAATGATTGTTTTGGTAAGGGCTAGATATGAACGGAGTTCCATGTCGAGATAGGGATTAAGAATGGGAACCCTTTTCCCTTCAGAAACCCTAATCTACATGCATAACTGTCGTTCTAGTTTTAAATCTATTAAAGGATAAAAAGAGTAATCTTTAATTAATCATCCATAACTACTAAATCCTAATGAACTCTACAAGCCCCATTTTAATATTAAACTTACATCCATAGTTAATCTAGATCTATATTTTGCTTCCGTGTTTAACGTAGATCTAGAACCTACAACCATTCTTTATTCTTCTTCCTTTCTTTCTCAACACGCCTAAAGTAAGAATAAAATATTCAATATTTTCCTAAGGACGACCCGTACTCACCTCGGTCTAGCTACGCGCGACACCGTTCTGATTGCGGTTACACTACAAACAATCCAAACAATCAAATGGCGCCGTTGCCGGGGATACATGCGTAATTTTTTTATTCTTACTATTTGTGTTGATTTCTTATTCGATCTATATCATAAAACATAACAAACCGCATCTTGCATGTTTAATGATAAGTGTGCAATTTTTGCAAGGGAATCTGGAGTCACAGACTTGAGGAAACAGAGATCCAGAGACATTATTCAAGATCCAGAGAAGCAAGGGAGGCCACGTAGCAAAAATCTTCATCAGATCTTCCTAGTCGGCAGCGGAACCGCGGCACAAAGAGCATATTGGCGGCGGAACCGCGGCGCATTAGGGGATTTAGGGGTTTCAAACGTCTCTGGTATCTTTTCTATATCTTTCTCTCTCCTCTGAAATCCAATAAAATATCTTTTCTGCAGGATTCTTTGCAAAATATCGCCGCTCAAAAATCTTTTTGCAAAGTTTTGTAATTGGTTTGTTTTGCATATTTTAATACGGATTTTTAAGGGACAAGACCAAATTCAGATTAGGTGGGGATTTCATCACCCTTCCTAAGCCCCACAAATCACAAACCGAGCATCTGCATCAACCCTACATTAATTTAAAAAATATCTAGACAATACTTTAAGGACTGTCGCGCTCAATAAGGATAGAGGAAGGTCGTGGGTAATCTATTTCTTATCCGCATTACTTTTGTGGTGTCTAGGCAAGTATGTCTAAGGCAAGTGGTTACTTAATTAGGCCCACTACTTACGTAGTGGAGAACCTCCAACTTACCTGGCACTTACCTGGCCATAAAAGTAGTAAAGAGGTGGTAGAGGATTGATCCTACGGCTTGTCCTTTGGAAGTCTAGGAGCGGTCTAGAGACTTGACCTAGGTGACCTTAGTTCTAGGGTTGTTTGTGCATTTTTGTGTGATTTGTCTAAGTCCGACACACGTTTCAAAACAAACCATTTTTAAAAGTATACACGCTGCCACTTGCGCTAAACCCGCTTAGTGCATGCTTGGCTGGACATGGGATTCTAGTGCCCGTCTTGTCCGCGTTCCTGCTATCGACTCCGAAGTCGGTGCTTCTTCATCTTCTTTTCCCCCACCACACACCACATCGACCGAGATGGACGGCGCTCCATCAAATTATAACACCACGCTGCCACCGCCCGTAGGTGAGCAGAATCCACCGCGCATCTCTCTCCAAGAGAGATGCTATCCTATCCATGGTCCACTTCCCACTTGTCTATCTATTCCACCAGCTAGCGGGGATAATTTTGAAATTAAACCCCACTACATCAATCTGTTGCCCTAATTTCACGGGCTTGAATCTGAAAACGCGTACGTTTTCATCACTAAATTCGAAAACGTATGCGCAATGATGGGTACTTCACAACTGACTGTGGATGCTATGCGCTTGCGTCTTCTCCCATTCACTCTGTGCGACTTGGCAGAAAAATGGCTTTATAATACTGCCGCACACTCTATCACTAATTGGGATGAATCCATAATAGCATTTCTTAAGAAGTTTTACCCAAACCATAAGACCGCCCATATTAGGAGCGAGATCAACCAGTTCACCCAGCTTTCCAATGAACCATTTTGGAAGTGCTTTGAACGTTTCAAGGATCTGCTTGTCCAATTCCTCATCGTGGAATACAAAGATAGGATTTGTACCGAATTATATATGAGGGAATTAATCCAGCAACAAAGCAGATGCTTGAAACAAATTGTCAATGCAATTTCATGTCTAAAGATGATGGTGAAGCTTGGAAATATCTGGAAGACCTCGCTGAAAACACTTTGCAGTGGGAAAGCGTAAGACCACCTTCATCTAGGGGAGGTATTCATCAGCTCGATATTTCCATCGCAGTAAAAGCCGAAATGGCAGCGATGCAGAAGAAACTCGACGCTATTGAGAACAAATTCTCATCAGTCTCCCTAAATCAGGTAATGCTTTCCAAGACCGTGTGTGGTTGCTGTTCAGATCCTTCACACTTGACGGAAGAATGTCCTATGAATGCACCGTTTCAAGATCACGAGCAAACTAATGCTGCTTTTCAGCAGCGACCTAGAAACGATCCTTATTCTTCCACGTATAATCAAGGATGGAAGAATCATCCTAACTTTGCTTGGAACCAAAACCAACCCGAAAATCAAAACCAGTTCCAAAGCAATTATCAAAGACCCCCTCAACAGCAACCACAACCACAAAGTCAGCACCCCTTTCAGTCATAAAATTTTTAAAATCCGGCCAACACTTCTTCACCGCAATTGGCCGGTACTGATAACTCTTCACTCGCACAAACTTTGGATTTGTTTATGAAACTTTCCATTCAAATGTTGGCTGATATGAAGTCTTCTATCGATACCATAATGAAAGACTCCACCTCCCACGGTGAGAGTATTAAATCAACAGAAAACCAAATTGCACAGTTGAACGCCGAAATGAGTGCGAGAGAGAAAGGGAAACTCCCATCTCAACCTCTACCGAATCCTGTCCACTCACAAAATCATAATGTGAATGCCGTTACTACGTTGAAATCGGGAAAAGTGCTGAATAACCGAGTGGGTGAGGAATTTGATGATTCTAGTGATACCAATGATACCCCGGCTTCTACTTCTTCCCCTAATTCGTCTAATCTCCCACCTACTTCCGAGCCTATTCTACGCTTCCCACAGGGCTCGAACCCTCAGCCCACTTCCACAAATCTATCTAAAACGATCCCTACTACAATTTTGGGATCCATTCCATCCCCACAATCCTCTCCAATGTTGGACCCAACCCTTATTGATAAAGCATCTTATCCAAACAGGTTAAGGGGCAACAGACCAAGTCCACAAATGGAGAAGATTGTGGAAATTTTTAAGCAAGTTAACATAAACATTCCTCTCCTAGATGCTATTCAACAAGTTCCATCTTATGCAAAAATCCTAAAAAACTTATGCACTAGGAAGAGAAAAGTTCAAGTACCTAAAAAAGTTTTCCTTGCGAGTAATGTGAGCACTGTTTTTACACAACAACTACCCAAGAAACGAAAGGACCCCGGAAGACCTACAATTTCTATTTCAATTGGGGGTAAAAATATCAATCGTGCTCTACTCGATTTAGGTGCTAGTGTTAACTTGCTTCCTTATTCTGTTTATGAGCAATTAGGGATCGGAGAGTTAAAACCTGCGCATTGCACTCTTCAGATAGCTGATCGATCTATCACCCAACCTAGGGGTGAGCTAGAGGATGTGTTAATCAAAGTCGGGGAATTTATATTTCCTGTAGACTTTATCATTATAGATACACAACCTGTAGCGAACCCACGAAACCAAATTTCGGTGATTTTAGGTCGACCTTTTCTTGCGACTTCCAACGCTGTAATCAATTGCCGAAACGGCTCTATGACCCTATCCTTTGGGAAGAAGTCAATTGAGCTTAACATTTACAAGTTGGGAAGTGAACCCTCCGAACCCTATGCTCATGTGTGTTCTGTCGAAATAATAGATTCCGACAGCAGCGAAATTGAAGAGCTTCACGATACTGATTTCGACTCCACTATTACATTGTTGTCCGGGTCAACATCTAACGCTGAATATGGACCTTTTATGGAGTCCGAGTACCATCCCGTTCTTTCCGATGAGATTATTATTCGGGATATCGATGAAAGTTTTGAAGAAATTTTCGCTGACGAACTCGCATTCTAAGAAAATATGGGTGTTGTGATGAATCAACCTCAACACAAGGAAGTTGAACCATCACCACTTCTTCCTATCAACAAGAAGAATGCGAGTAATCCACCTTCATTGTTTCGTCTCTATCAATCGAGACGTAAACCTTTTCCATTACACCTCTTATCTCCTCTCCACTTTTTCACATCAATAGGCGACGTGTTCTTCCACCAACCTTGGTGCTTCATCGACAAAATTTTTGAATGGTTGGTGTTGACCTTTGGTCTTTGTAAGGCTTTACTTTGACCAATAACTTTAACCCCCGCAATGATTTTAATTGCTTAAAACTATTTTACTCAAGTTTGGGGAGGGGGATATTTTGGCTCTTGAAAGAAAATGATTTTTACAAAATTGTGAGCCAAAAATAAGTTTGGGGGAGGATTTTCTCTTTCAATTTTTGTTGCCTCCGTTAATAACCTTTCCTCCCAAGTCTACAGGTTTTTGAGATTTAAAAGAAACAACAGTGAGGACACTGCTGCAAACAGCTTTGGGGGAGGGTTGTGCTTATTTACGCATTACTTTGCATTATACCATATATAAGCACACAATTTTTTTTTATATAACAAAAGAGTAGAAAGTGAAAAATTATATTTAAAAGATAGGAATAGTTTAAGAAAACCAAGAAAATTAGAAGTTTTCTTAAACGAACTAGTAATAAGCAGTTATGATCCATTGTCCCGAGGGTTAGTAAGATGAAAGAAGTCATTAATCTGAGGATAAAAATAAGTCTCAAAAATAGTTCCTACTCTGGAAGGCTAACATTTGAATGTTGATACCCTACTATACGCACTTACGCACGTCTTGAAACTCGGGATGATAGAGGATACCTTGAAATACTCTTGTCTAAAAGCCAAAGTATGAAGGAAGTAAAAAATGAATAAAAGATAAAATGGTGAAAAAATGAACACTGGTTTTGTTATCTCCAAGGCAGCAATAAAAAAATATAGCGAGGGTGCTTCATCACCTAGTGCCTTAGACCAACTGGTCTGGGAGTCACTGCTAAGCCTTAGGTGGTGTAAGACGAGGAAAATACTAATACACCTAATCAACAAGTATATGAGTAATCGATCGGTTAGTACCTCAAGAAGTATTAACGGTCGCATGAAAAATGTGCGAGCAAATCCATCCAAATATTCATCAAATTAAAAAGTACTGAGGTAGATGGACAAGAGTATGATAGCTTGAATTGAATTCTCTGAGTGTAGGGATGTCTTTTACACACACGTAGGGGTATATGAGCGATGCTTGGAAGAAAGATAGGAATGAAGAATAAAGACGATGTTTTATTGAGGGATGATGTGATTTCTAACATTTTTTCACGACCATTAAGATAGGGCTCATAGCAACTGAAAAACTGGTGTAGTTGAAAACTCTTATTTTCAAGTTCATTCTTTTATAGTTCTTATCTTTATATGTAACTTTCACCATCTCTCTTTTATTATGGGATTTTGTGGGTGTAATCCGCTGAAAACCCTCAGGAGACAACACTCCTCCTGCTAGGGACACCTAGAGGTTTAACGGCTTGTTGCACGTGCTCAGTGCAATCATGTTGCCTATGAAAGTGTGCTTAGCTTTCTCCTTTCTTTTTCTCCTTCTCTTGAATAAACTAGTTTGCTCCGGACGATCAAAGATAAGTTTGGGGGTATTTGTTCAGTTGATAAAACTGCACATTTAATATGACATTTTTCCTACTATTTCTATATAAAAAAGGTGTTTATTATAATATATGATACATATGAGGGTTTATCTGTAAAAATACTATTTTCATGTATTTATATATTATAATTAATATTTGGTAGGAAAAAGTAAGCATATAATATCCATGTAACATTTGGCCCATTTAAATATGCTTACCTTATTAAATACCTTTGACCAATTCTTAATGGTTAAGTTAATATTCAATAAAACAAACTCTACTAATATTATTTGTTGAGTTGTTGTGCAGAATTTTCAGGGCTGAAATCAAGGAAATCAAAATTGTTAGAACAAATCTGCCGAAAATATTCAAGTAAATTGAAGAAACCAATTCTGGCAGAAATATAGAGAAGATTTTCAAAGTCTAGATATTCAAAAGATCACCAAGAGTTACATAGATGAAGCCCCAGAAATTTAAGGCCAAGATCCCACCATAAGACCGCGGATCCGCGGTCAAACCCATCCAACGGCCGCGGTTCCGCCGCACTTTAAGGGACTTGGGATTATGGATTTTTTGGTTAGAATCGTAACAACTAGTTACCATATTAGGAAACTAGGGTTCTGGCTCTGGGACTATAAATAAGGACCGGGAGCCTCTTAGAAAAATCATCAAGCTGAAAAGATCACGAAGTCCACGACAGGCTCACGCATCCAGGCTGATCATCAACGGTTCATTTACCTCCTTAGAAGAGATCGAGAAGCAAACTAGAATTTGTAATCATTTTCTAAGGGAACAAAGTGTAAATGAATTTTGTTGATTAATAAAGGTAGTTCTCTTTCTTATTCTATTTCTTTGTTGTTTCATTATGATTTCCCTCTCCATCTCTTCTTCTCCCATCATGCGTTAGTAATTCTCCGCTTGTTAGGGTTCTTAGGATTAGGGTAGATTAATGGATGATGAAAATCCTTAAACTCTTTTTACGTCCTATAAAGTTTATAAACTTTACCAAAAGAATCATTAACATCCTTATCGGGCACGCTACCAATTTATTGTTAGTCTCGACCGCGATTAGAGATTAGATTAATGATTGTTTTGGTAAAGGCTAGATATGAACGGAGTTCCATGTCGAGATAGGGGTTAAGAGTGGGAACCCTTTTCCCTCCAGAAACCCTAATCTACATGCATCACTGTCGTTTTAGTTTTAAATCTATTAAATGATAAAAAGAGTAATTTTTAATTAATCATCCATAACTACTAAATCCTAATGAACCCTACAAGCCCCCTTTTAATATTAAACTTACATCCGTAGTTAATCTAGATCTATATTTTGCATCCGTGTTTAACGTAGATCTAGAATCTACAACCATTCTTTATTCTTCTTCCTTTCTTTCTCAACACGCCTAAAGTAAGAATAAAATATTCAACGTTTCCCTGAGGACGACCCGTACTCACCTTGGTCTCGCAATGCGCGACACCGTTCTGATTGCGGTTACACTACAAATAATCCAAACAATCATCTATCTATACATGAACCATACGGTCACTTTTTAAAATATACGAATCGTAGTTTTGAAAGTGGGTGCTACAGTGTTTTTTAGAAAAAGACATCATTTAGAAACCCGTAGCGTCCCATAAAGTTTCCGTTTAAAAGATGCATACGATTCGTCAATTTTGGAAATAGATATGGTTCAAGTGGCATCTTAACATTGGCGATCCCGTCTCATAACATCCGATATGACAATAATCCTCAAATCATAAGCACGGATCAATCATCCGGTACATCTCATCTCGTACAGTAATCCATTATACGGGGTCATCAAACAGAAAAGGGAATCTATCGACCTATACAATAATGAGGGTATGGATCTAAAATCTCGTACGGCATGTTACTCATTATATTCATAAATATATATACACACATATATCTCAAATCACATTTTTATGAACGTCATATCTTATTAATTTTACAACACCTCTATCTCAATCTCATGTCGTGTTTATTGATCTCGATCTCATATCATACCATTAACAACTCAAACTTGTCCTCTTTCTATTGTAAGTGCACGGCGGCGCCCCGGCCGTCTGAACGAGGCCAAAATGCGGAAACGATACTTTTACAAAACTTGTAAACCGGCACCACCGCGCACTTTAAACTCGGATCGGGCCATTAACCTACTCCTAGCTAACTAGAGAAGGGGTAGAGAGATATACCGAGCGATCCGTGTCCTTCGGTCTTCTCATCGTCGTCCCGATCTCCCCGCGGAATCTCCGGTCTTCATCTCCTCGTCGGAAGGGCACCACATCGCCGGGTTCTTTTACGGGCTCCCACCTCTGGACCAAGGCAACTCGGGCACGAAGTTGGCGAGTCGACGTGTCCAAGAATACTGTAGATGAAGTGTAGAAAGCTTTGTCTCTAGGGGTTGTTTAAGTTGCCATTTTTGGTGGAGGAATGAGGTAAACTTTGGGAGATGGAGCCATGGGATTTTTGCAAATCCAAAAAGATCAAAAATCCCACTTCACAATTTTGGACAGCCCTCCTACAATCTGTGGCCGGCCAAGCATCAACCCCCCCCCAAAATGAGAGAGGAGAGAGAGTGGATCAATCATGCGAGAAAGAATGATGAGTGATCATGAGAGAATAAAATGATCACAACCAAAGTCCACACTCAACAACCATCACAACTCAAAAAGTCAAACAATGATGAACAAATGAAGGTCAAAGGATGGTAGAATCATCATGAAGCAACAATTTACAAAGACCACCCTCCACAATGCCAATTTTCACATTTGAAAATAAGCCCTCCTCCACCAATTTTCAGCCAAAAAAAGGAAACAAAGAAAAATGGCCGAAGCGGAAATCAAACTGGCCACTCCAAAAAACTGATCCCGTAATAAATTACAGGAAAACCCCGCGACTGTATATACATACCCACATTTGTATTCCGACCGAATACAAATGCAATGAGACAAAATCTACACTGTACAATACTAGGATCCGGCTTAAACTTTTGGGGGTTGGTAAAAGTCAGACCCCCAAAAGCGGTACAAGTCGTGTCGGAGTGTAGCCCAGAACACCCTGAGATACTACTGGAATGCCTACCAGTAAATCTCCTACCTTGGCCAAGGACTTCGTGTAATGGCTCTCCTAGACACAGTGCGACCTCACCCCCAATACCGGGAGAGACGAACCCCTGCAGATCCGCTCACTGCCTCCATGTGGCTCGGGACTGTACCCAACTAAAACCTGTTTGCACGACTCCTTTGAGCCGTGGTAGGGTAGTAATCAAAGTACAGTGGGAACTCACACGAGACAAATGACAATCTCAGGTCGATGAACTAACATGTACACATGTTACCAGGGAACTTCTATCTAACGTCAGGTATAAGACCAACTAGCATGTTACCGGCGAGTCATGTCCGGTGTACTCATAACCCAATGAGCACCTGTATACATCTTAGGTGAACCAACTGACACCAGTGGCTTGTGAGACCGGCCACCGCCCCTCGTCGGGGTCTCGAATGTATACACTAGTCTACTCTGGAGTATCGATGCCCTGTCTCGAAACTCCCACGACTAGGGACCTTTTAAGGATGTGCTTATACACCCCAGCTCCCATGTATATGATCGCCCTCATACTGCTGGCAGTCAAGCAAGAATCCTAGGGGCTCTATCAACGTGTAATAGCGACCTGTAAGGTCGCCTAAAGCAGTACACGATGATAAAGATAAACCAGATAGCATACTATCATCTTGAGTAAGACTGTCCTACCGGTATAGGTCCTCCCTCAATCATTGCAATCATATGCCTGTGATCCAATAATTGACTCTGAGGGCACTATCTCCAACAATCTCCCACTTGCACTCAAGGCTAATTATTGCGATGTCGCATACTCACAGCCCGTGTGATACCGAACACCCAACTCCACTACAAATCAGTCTCACAAAACCCGTTTGTGAAACTATTGCGTTCGAGGAATAGCCTCAGTGAGTGGATCCTCTTTGATGTTTCTTTCTATGTCTCTCTTAATCTCAAGTTCACGGAGAAACCCATCTCCCGAAATGAGCAACACCTGTCTTAGAATGTGTCTGGATATCTGATGGGACCTAGTTCATAAATGAACTCCAAATCCAAACTTCTTAGACTGTATCGTCAACTGAACTTAATCAGTATCCTGCGCCATGCCTCCCTCAGTATCTGCTTGGATCACCTGTCCAAAATACTGCCTCTCGTCAGAGGGAAAACTATAACTCTGACGGCCACCCTGTCATCCAGGTCACCTTGGAAGCCTGGAATGATAACTGTCTCCTGAATGAGGCTGTCGTTATCATATCCCTAGAACATCCACTTATGTTCTAAAACTGCTTCCGAATGTTTCTCCAGGATTGGATGAATATCAACTTATTGCATCTAGTGCAAGAACAACATTTGGTGTGGTACTTGACATCTCATGATTGACTCAATTGCCTAAGCAAGCGATCTGCCAATCATGCACATCCCTCTCCCCTTTAGTCTGTAAGACACCTTCAGAGAGGGTGACTCCATCACCTGTAGGTACACTACCGTGCATGGAGTCGTCCATTCTAAAACACCTGTAGAATGCTGTCTAAGTGCCCAGATTGGGAAACTATCCAAATCTAGATCTAAAACCATAGATCTAGTAACCAGAATGTCTGATATAATATCCAAGCCTTATGTGGAGAAACTACTGTGTGACAACCAAAGTATAACCGACCGTAGTATATGAATTTCACTTCCTACTCTGTGTATGTCATCCAAATACCACGACATCACACCCTATTACCTTCTTAATGGATCCATCCCCTATTCTGATGACGTCAAACTTATGACTATCACATCAGAAATAGATGATCTATCTCCGCTATATCTGCTTTAGTCTATAAATATACATAAGCCACCTGTCCACCAATGCTTCCGCTGCTCCCACTAACTACGACAACCCTCTGGCAGAGTCATATACACGTGCACTTCTAAAGCCAGTTTAGAATGACGCTATACTCATCCTCCTGCCGGGTTTCACAGTCTGGAACAACAGCAATGGAAAGTCTGGGTAAACAAGAACCTCCCTGTCACCGTCCTTGAGGCTACCGGAGTACCTCTCGGGTGCCTGAGGTTACCCAGCTTATCTGCGGAGTGGCCAATGGAATGTCAAACCTGATTGAATCTTTAGGTTCTTATCAAATTTTCAGTAATCGTTTGTGGTTCTGGAATCACTTCCAGTTCTACCATACTCCCACTTCTGTTTTCTGAAAATATCCATTTTACTTAAAACTATGGCGAGTCTAGAACAATATCACTATTGATCTTCCAGATGGTAGAAAGTCAACCCTCGTCATAGCCTGGGTCAACCCACAAACAGCCATTACAGAAACGTGCCTTGAGTTATCCAGAGTCTGGTTTTAAGCATAAGCTGGACAACTCCCCGTACCTTAACATCGTTAAGATATGAACTGTTCTATATCCAATACAAAAACAGAGGCACTGGTTTAATTGAACCAGATTCAAATCATGCAACTATCTCTAGTGCATGTCAAGTAAATAGAAAGAGGTCGATCAGCGTTACCCAACTTAGGAGTGCTTCCAATTATGAGTAACCTGAAAGAGAAACAAGTTTCTCAAAACCATTACTATCAACTGAATACCATATACAAGTATCTACATTTTCGATCACCTTGAAGAATCCCGATACTTACAACACTTGGTTCTCTATTATACCTATAACTTCTCAAAACTCAGACCCTGCATTTCTACGAAACACATGTCTAAGAACTAGAGAAGTCATAAGTGAACTGAATATAGTACAAGGACCATCCCCTCTGTCCTAATGGACACTAGACAACATACAATACTCTGTATTAGTCCCTTGAGTCTAATAACTCATTCCCTGTGTGTGTAGGTTGAAAACTGTACTTATGGTTAAGAAGAATTACACCGCTGTTTAATACTCCTTACCTAACCATCCAGTGATATAGGTAAATGTCATAGACATAATTTCAAAAAGTTATATCTCACTTCATAAAAATGAACGTACAGATATATCAATTTGAAATTGGTGCAAAACAACGGATATTCAAAACCAAATATTCGCCGTCCGGCAAACAACCCAGGTGACTTCCTCAAATATCACCAATTACAACGAATTCCGATATAATGAGGATAATCACCTAATTCCCAATAGCTTACTCCCACTCATCATCTGGAAAACCATACAGACATGAGAATCATACCTGGTAAATACATACCCTGGAGCAAGTGTCAAATTGGGAAACCAGTTTTCTTTTAACAGTACACAGTGAAACTGAAACATTGAAATGTTTCGTTAGGGTATCCGGGTATTCCTAGTAATGCCTCTTCCATTATCCAGATTCACAACTGTAACCGTATATTTCTTTGCCATCTCTCCAAATCCCTTCATATGTCTTTAGTCATTACTTTTTGTACACCCTCTTAGGCTAAATGGTTTTCTTCCTTCCCTACCTTTCGGCACCAGCCTTTGGTTTGGAAGAAGACTATCCAATAACCATAATGGGTGTACTGTCCTAATCCTAGGAGCACTCGCAACCTGAGAGAACGTAAAGATAAAAGACATCTGAATAAACCTTAGTCCTATTTCTCCTGAACCAGAATCCATTCCCGAACTGGAACAAGTTCCTTTCGAGTTCGTATATAACCATACGATGGAGTATCCAAATAACTGTGGATCTTCGTAGTGATACGGAGTGTCCTGGAGAAATACAAAGGTGAAGTAGGAGTGGTAATGAAATACTTGGTTTGGTCGTGAATAGCAGTCGCAATTTACTTTGCCCTCTTACTAATCTCTTTATTTGTCTTAACTTAATACCTTCTGCACACCACACTTAGGCTAATCGTCTTTCTTCATTCCATACCGTTCGGCACCAGCCTTAGGTTTGGAAGAAGACTATCCAATAGGCGTAACGGGTGTACTATCCCCTAATCCAAGGAGCACTCGCAACCTGAGAGAAGGTAAAAGGAAAAGACAACTGAATAGTCCTATTCGTTTTCTCCAGAACAGGAAACCATCCTCGAATAAATTTCTTCGAGTTCGTATATAACCATACGATGGTTTTATCCAATGGAAGTGGACGTTCGTAGTAATACGGGGTGTCCTGGAGAAAAGGGTAAAAGTAGGAGTGGCAATGAGGTATGCAACTCTGACAATCCAAAATCCAGTGTTTAAGAAGGTTCGGTTAATTTTGGTCACTGAGTCACAGTCTAGGGTCGGGTCAATAGTCGCTGCTAAAGAGAGAGAGAAAAGAAACACTCAGCGTGCACTCTAACCTAGATCAGAATGGTTATCACTTTATCTAATCTGGAAACCTCCTACTGTACCGTCAAATTCTCCTCCAAACCTGAAAGAAGAATTAGTCGGGATCACCCGAGGAGTAAACCAACTCATCAGTGGGAATCGGGATCCAACTATCATCGCATGATAACGTGACAGAATCCGCTCACGTTATCACACTCCAGAAGGTATGCGCATATCTAGCAAGTTTCAGTTTCTTTAGAAACTCCCGATGTGATTTTTGCCCCATGCTCTTATGACCTTGACTAAGGCCAACAAATCATGAGTCACATGTCTAGTTCTACCCGTCATTGTCCAGGTTAATTTGAACCCACCCGTACAAGCCCTTGACTAGGGCCAACAAGGCTATACGACTGTCCCAAACCAACGCATCTATTTATGCAGTAGAAAGGTAACAAGAAGCTACCATACACTATGCCTTGACTAAGGCCAACAAACATAGCATGAATACTACGTGCTACCCGTCTGAAATGACGGAGGGCTACGAATGGTTTTTGGCGAAAAACCTTTAACGTAATGAACTTGATATCGTTGAAGGAACCAGATAGCTTTTATAAAAATATAGTGGCGAAAACCTTTGCTAAAGAGGTCACTCCCGGTGAAGGGATCTCGGCTCTTTCCCCGTAGAATGAGGTGCAGGATATTCCAACTGAATACCACGATGCAAAGCAAAAGTAATCGGCTATAGTGAAGTTATTGCCCGGACGCAAACTTCTGTCCAAGGGGTCACTCCCGGTGAAGGGATCTCGGCCCTTACCTCGTCGACTGAGGTGCTGGATATTCATAACCGAACACCACTGTGCAAAACAAAAGAGAACGTCCTTGCAATAACAGCTTTTTGAAAATTGTTCCAACAACATCAGAATAGGTTTGTTTAGCTTGCATTGATCCGAATCAATGCAGTCCCATCAATTGATCACACCAATAAAGAACGGAAATAATGATGTACGTATATGCCATCCGCATTCGCCACTGGATCCCGTCATCACCCGTTAGGTTACTTAACTAACGACAGAGCGGGGACTGGACTAGCGCGGATGCAAAACATATACAACATCTACTAGTATATATATCAATATATAATATTCGCTCAAGGCGTGATAAAATGCAACATCACAGAAATGTAATAAGCATCACAGAACAATACAGATATCTGGGATCCCCGGGTTTCATAGAGCCGCTACTGAAACCCGACGTTCCCCTGGTCGTGTGGATAGCCTGTGTAATGAAATCCTAGACCCCTACGGGCGCGGCAAGTTACCCGCCAAAACCTGAAGCGAGGCAGCCTCCTTCAACAACGTGAATGGACCACCTAGCACTTCACGGAATCCGGTAACTTGAGCACCCCTCCTTGGGTTAACCTGTACCCCCTACGAGTGTGGCGAATAGCCTGCCAATTCTAGAGTGAAGCCCCCTCCGTCTCAATGCCATGAGATGCGGGCCCATTGCCCTCTAGAACCCGGCTATCCTTGCACCCCTCCGCGGGGTAATCCTAGTACAGAAAGTAAAATATACATACAACGGTACATCGACCTCAGCCCGGTCGTGCCCCAAAAGAATAATATACAAACAGGCAGTGACGGCAGTCCACATATCGGACGCTCGCCCCGCAATATCAAATGTACATAATAAACCAAACTGTACTACCATTGCATCCAGGCTATCCACCACGACAATCCGCAACATCACAGCACAACACAGAACATCAACGTGAATGTCACGTTCGCAAATCCGTCTAAAAGGGCTATAGCAGTTAAACAGGATTTACCGATCAAATGACATTCACGGTCGCAGATATAATGTAAATACTGTGAACTAACATGTTTAAAATTTTTCGATCGACTAAAAATTTCCTGAAGTGGGCCCCAAGCACAACTGTAGCACTCAAAGAAATCTGGGCCCAAAACGAATATTCCAAAAATCCCAATTTCAACTCATAAAGTTACTGTAGAAATTTGGTACGGCAATGACATCTTACAGCCATGGAACCGCGGCCAGAACATGGGTTTGGCCGCGGTTCCGCGGTCCTACTGTGGGATCAATGTATCGAATTTCTACAGAATGCTTAAAAAACCCTGCACGAATTTTTGACATGCCCAGAAAAATTTTTGGAGCACAAAAAATTTCGACAGAAAGCTGATGCACATGAAATCGCGATTTTGGAAAAAATTGTTCGATCGAAGTTCTAAACATATTAGAGCAAGCTAGACTAGGTTAATGGCGTGGCTCTGATACCAGTGTAAGTGCACGACGGCGCCCCGGCCATCTGAACGAGGCCAAAATGCGGAAATGATACTTTTACAAAACTTGTAAACCGGCACCACTACGCACTTTAAACCCGGATCGGGCTATTAACCTACTCCTAGCTAACTAGAGAAGGGGTAAAGAGATATACCGAGCGATCCGTGTCCTTCAGTCTTCTTGTCGTTGTCCCGATCTCCCCGCGGAACCTTCGGTCTTCATCTCCTCGTCAGAAGGGCACCACATCGCCGGGTTCTTTTACGGGCTCCCACCTCTGGACCGAGGCAACTCGGGCACGAAGTTGGCGAGTCGACGTGTCCAAGAATACTGTAGATGAAGTGTAGAAAGCTTTGTCTCTAGGGGTTGTTTAAGTTGCCATTTTTGGTGGAGGAATGAGGTAAACTTTTGGAGATGGAGCTATGGGATTTTTGCAAAGCCAAAAAATCAAAAATCCCCCTTCACAATTTTGGACAGCCCTCCTACAATCTGTGGCTGGCAAAGCTTCAACCACCCCAAAATGAGAGAGGAGAGAGAGTGGATCAATCATGTGAGAAAGAATGATGAGTGATCATGAGAGAATAAAATGATCACAACCAAAGTCCACACTCAACAACCATCACAACTCAAAATGTCAAACAATGATGAACAAATGAAGGTCAAAGGATGGTAGAATCATCATGAAGCAACAATTTACAAAGACCACCCTCCACAATGCCAATTTGCACATTTGCAAATAAGCTCTCCTCCACCAATTTTCAGCCAAAGAAAGGAAACAAAGAAAAATGGCCGAAGGGGAAATCAAACTGGCAACTTCAAAAAACTGATCCCGTAATAAATTACAGGAAAACCCCACGACTGTATATACATACCCGCATTTATATTCCGACCGAATACAAATGCAATGAGACAAAATCTACACTATACAATACTAAGATCCGGCTTAAACCAAAGCCCGCTAGTATTATCTGTCCAATCATGATCCGTGCAATACCGCACGTATCTGATCGAACCCTGCCATATCTCCATACGACCTTTACAGCGTTTCGCCCGAAACTTGAGAAACGGTCTGCGGGGGACTCTTAAGACTCGTCAATACTTTGGTTGTGGATTTAACCACTAGCACATCAGAGGTATTAGCCATACGTAACGGGCTACCAGGTATTGACCAAAAAGGACGTCGATGAGCGAACTCATCCTGACACCCTACTGAGCCTGTCAGTGAAAATATCCGTACAGTCCGGTCCGTTCGTCTATGAGCATCGCATGGCGGGCCTAGGGGGTTGGTAAAAGTCAGACCCCCAAAAGCGGTACAAGTCGTGTCGGAGTGTAGCCCAGAATACCCTGAGATACTACTGGAATGCCTACCAGTAAATCTCCTGCCTTGGCCAAGGACTTCGTGTAATGGCTCTCCTAGACACAGCGCGACCTCACCCCCAATACCGGGAGAGACGAACCCCTGCAGATCCGCTCATTGCCTCCATGTGGCTCGGGACTGTACCCAACTAAAACCTGTTTGCACGACTCCTTTGAGCCGTGGTAGGGTAGTAATCAAAGTACAGTTAGAACTCACACGAGACAAATGACGATCTCAGGTCGATGAACTAACCTGTACACATGTCACCAGGGAACTTCTATCTGACGTCAGGTATAAGACCAACTAGCATGTTCCCGGCGAGTGCTGTCCGGCGTACTCATAACCCAATGAGCACCTGTATACATCTTAGGTGAACCAACTGACACCAGTGGCTTGTGAGACCGGCCACCGCCCCTCGTCGGGTTCTCGACTGTATACACTAGTCTACTCTGCAGTATCGATGCCCTGTCTCGAAACTCCAACGATTAGGGACCTTTTAAGGATGTGCTTATAGACCCCAGCTCCCACGTATATGATTTCCCTCATACTGCTGGCAGTCAAGCAAGAATCCTAGGGGCTCTATCAACGTGTAATAGCGACCTGTAAGGTCACCAAAAGCAGTACACGATGATAAAGATAAACCAGATAGCATAATATCATCTTGAGTAAGACTGTCCTACCGGTATAGGTCCTCCCTCAATCATTGCAATCACGTTCCTGTGATCCAATAATTGACTCTGAGGGCACTATCTACAACATCAATTCATACTCATTAGCGTCAACTTTTATCCTATCATCTCTTTACTAAATCCTATAATCATGTTATCTTAAGTTCGTAGCATATCCTTTATCAAATTATAACTTATAAAACGATCTTCCATATCAATGGTTGCGGGGTGCTATACGCCATCCACCCGACTTCACCCGTAGACATAAATCTACTCATCTGCTAAACTCCTCACTTAGCTAAAGTCGATGTGCTTCGTCGTCTCGGAAGTCCACGCGAAGGTACCTACAATCAATACACAATCGCAATACTATTAAAACCAATATTCGAAAACCGATACGGTACACGGATTGCTTATATGTTAGAGCCTATAGCCTACGCATGCAAAAACAACCAAACAACCCTCGTCGTTGACTTACAAACATCCAACGACCAATTCAAATCTCAAATATAATATCCAAGAATTCACATATCGGAAAATTCTAACTTCGTGTATCGGTTTCTAAACTCCTTTCCAGGCAAGGAAATCAATCTCTAAGGTCTTGTAAACACTCACTACACTTCAATTAACCACCTAACAACAACTTATAGTTTTCTAAGATCACATATCCTAATTATATCAAATTATAAACTAAACTAGGATATTTAACATAAACACTAATCTAAATTGAAGAGATTACCTCATTTGCAACTAAAGAAAATTCTTGAGTTGCCCAAAGTCTTCAAAATCCAAACTTGGATGGTTCAAATGGTTTAGAATGAGTTTGTGCATGTTTTATGTGAAGGGGGCATGAGATTTTGGAAAGTATTTGGAGATGATGCATGGAGGTAGTGGAGGTTGAAGAAGCATGGAGAAGATGAAGAAAAACAATGGGGAATGAGAATGGGGTAGCCAAGTCTAACCCTCTATCTCTTATGCTCACTCTCTCACTCACAAATATCCCCTACACTCACTCTCTAAACAAATATCTCTTTTGTTTTTCACTCATAACTCCTTTCACACACAACCCTTTTCTTTCGTTGCATTTCCTTTTCTTTTCTCATTCTCACAAATTCACAAGTCACAAACACAAAAATAACATGCACATGACATGGTGCACTAGCCATGGAAAAATGTAAAAATACGGATTTGGCCAAATCGCGATTAGTAGTGCACTAATCAATTTTAATCGAAATTGCATATAATTCTTTATAAAAATGCCAAAATCCGATAAATATCATTAAAATAAATAAATCATTTTAATCTCCGATTATTTTCCAAATATTGGTATATACTTATACCATTTTATGAAAAACCCCTATTCGCAAATCGAATAGTTTTCACGAAATATATTATTTTAATATTTAATTCCCAAAAACAATATTTATATTTCTGAAATGTTACAGTTCACTTAGATATAAAGATGTTTACATGCTAGTTTCGTCTAATTCTCTAGTTAAGATTCTAGGTTAGGGTTCTTTAGCGCGCCAAATTTTTGAAAATGGCATGGTCGATACCTCCCGAAACCCAGTGGCGGTGATGTCGAACCCAGCAATGGTATCAGAGCCATGCTAGAGAATTAGACGATGTTTGTAGTATTATGAAACCGAAACAATTCCGAAACATCGAAACAAAAAACCTAGTTTCTGTCGAATTTTTCAGAGTGTCTAAATTTTTTTAAGCAGTTGTAGAATGTTGCATATGATGTAATATGAACACGAGACCAAAACGAACTCCTTTCGCCGGATTTGACCCGGCGAAATGCTTGTAAAAACCGGTCCCACCGGTTTTAGCATGGTGTTAAGGATTCGTTTTGGTTTTATGTTCCATTCTCTGGGTTTTGGTGTTTCAGGTGTTACTTGTTTTTACTGAGATTGCACATGATGTTATCTTTGTGTGAAGGAAAATCGGAGTGCTTCGTATTCGTAATTCTAACATCGTTTCGGGTAATCTTGACTATGTTAAAAAGTTCGAACGAATATCAATAACCCATTTTCTCCCATGCTGGAAATTTTCCAAAAGTTGGATTTTTCCAAGTTTAAAATCTTCAGAAAAACATGCAGGTGATTCTATGGACCCTCTATAAGAACGAAACCCTAACTCAATTCTGTGACCGCTGGAACTGCCACCAAACCCTAGGGTTTGTGGTAGTTCCGCGGCCCCATAGGTGAGGCAAGGGTTTGCCCTTCTACGGTTGGTCTATAGGTGCTGTGGCATGTTCTGGGTATTTTTAAATTGTGCTCAAGTATTGAGCTCTCTGGGAAATTTTGGGTGTTTGTTGATTCGATCGAAATGTTTAACATCATCTTGCTATCTGTGAATTGTGATACAATATTTGGAATCCACAATAATTAGTTTTGTGAAAACTAATTTGAATTTTATAAATCTAGCAATTCAGTCTCATTTGATCGATTACCACGTGATTTTGATGTGGATCAAAAGTCCGTCGCAATTACGTAGTGTACGCAGATACTCGCTGGGTAACCTTAATAGATAGCCACGCCCCATAGCCCCGACCAAGTGACTATAGGAGAACCCCATTGCCAAAAGCATCTGTTCGAGTGCTCGCGGCCGCGGTGTTCCGCCTAAGTGCACTTCGTCGACGGCATCGGGGGTGTGGCCGTTTACTAAAGTTTCTGACGAGCATTCGATCAGAATGTCGGGAATCTTGTTGAATTTCCCGACTTGTTATTGGAAAGTGTTTTCGGTATCGAGACTAAAATGCGGGGTTTATAATGTTAGGCATGAAATTCGAAATATGAGATATTCCGGGTTTATGATGTCTAAGGAATTCATTTGGTTAGGCATGAAATCCAAAGTATGTGATAAATTGGGTTTATGATGTCTAAAGTGGTTGCGGATTCCAATTGTTGTAGTTTTCACTTTTTTTTCTGCGACTGTAACTGTAATATATGGTGTATCGCCGGTTTCGTTGCTATATTCCAATGACAATTGGGATACGCATATTTACTTACGTTGATGACATGTGATGTTATGTGTTGCTGTGATATGTTATATTGGATTGTCGTGTTTGAATAGCCAGGTTTTTTTTATGTGAGATGAGAGTTTTCATTTTTATTCATGTAAAAACTTGTATGTAATATTCTTTTATTGGGGCACTTCCGGGTTGAGGATGATGTCACCATTGATGTATATTATTTACTTTTCCGCATTAGGATAGACCCTAGGTGGGAAGCACAAGTAATCGGGTTCTGGAGTCCACGGGGAGACCATCTCGAGGTGTCGAGACCGAGTCTCTTAACTCTAGAATTGGTAGGGTTGCTTGCCGCTCTCGTAGGGGTCTAGGGATGTGGGTTTGGCTATTCATCACGACCGTGGAATCCGTGTTTATACTGGCTTAATTTAAAATACGGAATTCCTAGTATATCCAATATTTCATATGTGGACTTCTGCTGTTGATATTCAGTGATGTGATCACTTTATGTGATGGGAAGAATGTTGTTATTGTATATATGATATATAATAAACGTTGCTTATGTTTTACACCCGCGCTGGTTTCGCCCCGCTATGCCATTAGTTAAGTAACTTAACGGTGCATAACGGGACACTGTGGCGAATGCGGATGGCATAAGCGTACGCTATATTTTTGTTTCTTTTGTGATGCTTAGGAAGCATAAACGATGGGACTTCATTAATAAGATTAATAAAAAAGAAAGAAACCTACAGACGTTGTAGAATCTTGTTTTAAAAACTGGTAGCTCCAGTTCTTGCTTTGCATAGTGGTATTCCTTGTAGAATATCCAGCACCTTATTCGATAAGGAAAGAGCCGAGATCCCTTCACCGGGAGTGACCTCTTTAGCGAAACTGGCAGATGCTACAACCCACTCGGTTTTGTTTTTGATTACCTTTCTAGTTCATACTTTGCATAGTGGTATTTGTGAAATATCCAGCACCACATTCGAAGAGGAAAGAGCCGAGATCCCTTCACCGGGAGTGACCTCTTTAGCAAAACTAGCAAAAGCCTAAAAAACACTCCTTTTTCAAAATCACTCGATTCTACAACGATATCAAGTTTATTACGCAAAAGGTTTTCTTAAAACCCTGTCGAAGCCCTCCGTCATTTCAGATAAAGACTATTTAGTATTCGTGCTACGTTTTGTAGGGTTTACTTATCACCTCATATAGGGTTTGGAAGCATCACACACGCCACAATTTAAATTTTAAGAGGTGCTAAGTAAACTTAACTAGGAATCGAACTAGAAATATCGAGTAACAACTAATAGTATCACAAATAAAAGTTATTCTATCAATAAGTGGAGAGACTACAACCTTTGTAGACCTCCTAGGGCGACTCCTTTGATCTCCTAAGGTTTGGAACGGCTCGCTTGAACGCTTCCAAGTCCACGACGATCCACCCGAAGTCCTTTGCTCAAAGCTTGTTGCTTCACTTGATCTATGAAATCTTTGAAGCAAACACCCTACACAAAGGAGCTAGAGATGTGTAGGATGATGGAGTGGTTTATGTTCTCACTTAAAAAACCCTCTCCTTTTCTTTTCCTCACTCTAAACAAATCTTAAAAGAGAATGAAGAAGGAGGAAGATGAAGATGGCAATGCTTTTTGAAGATAATGAAAATTCTTATGTTTTAAAAATAAAACAAAGAGATATATATATGAGACACTCTCACAACAAACCATGGTTAATATAAATATCCAGATATTTTTGTGATGAGTTAAAGAGCAAAGGAAATTAACCAAGGTTAAGTCAATGGTCAAACAAAGAAGTGTGTAGAAACAATGAGTCATTTGTAAAGAAATAAGTCATTAGTTAATTTCCTTTTTCATTTAACTTAAAACAAAAACTATATATTAATATGAACCATGTGAGTCTTGCATTGCCATCTTTAATATATCAACAACCATGATATATATGCATGTATGTATTTGTGTATGCACATCAACATGTACATATACATGCATCCATCAAAAGAATAGGGTTTAATAAAAGTGAGCTAAAAGTCATTATTAATCAACATTTGATTTAATAAACCGGTCATATCACATACGACCCGACCAATAGTAAACACCCGATTAACATACGGTATCTCATACACGTATTTAATCGAGTTCCTGCGCATATCTCATATGCACACCACATCGTTTTGCCTGAGCTAGGAAACTTCTGTGTGGGACTCTAAGACTCGTCAATACGCCGGCAGCAGGTGATGATCACATCAAACAACTACAAACCGCAAGCGGGCAGCTGAACCTAACGGCCACCCGGGTATTGAGCGATCAGAAGAAGAACAAGCGAACCTGTCAAAACTCCCGTCAATCCAAGTGGCAACACTTACCGTACAGTCCGGTCTCTTCGTCAGATATGCTGCATATCGAGTCTAGGGATGGAATCGTCGACCCCAATAACTCAATAAGTCATGCCGGTATATGGTCTACAACAGATCGAGAAACTACTGATAACACTTATCAGTAATATCTCAGCAGCCCTGGCCAGGGACTTCCTGTTATAGCCAATCGTGCACAACACAGCATCAACCCCCAATACCGGGAGAGACGAAACCCCTCCTATCGCTCATTGCCTCCATATGCCTCGGGATTGTACCCAAAATCTACCTGTTTGTACGACTCTGTAGAGCCATAGTAGAGTGGAGATCAAAGTGCAGAGGGAGGACACACAAGACTCTATGGCGATCTCGGGTCTACAGACTAACCTGTACCAGTGTTACCTGAGAACTGCGATCCGACGTATGATATAATACCATATAGGAGTTCTCGGTGAGTCCGTTCAGTGTACCCAGTCTCACTGACCACCCGTATACAATCTTTGGTGTCAACACACCAGACGGATATAGGATCATCCATCGCCCATAATATGGAACAAGAATAGTAAACGCTAGTCAACACTGGAATATCGATGCCCTGTCTCGATATACCTACAACTAGGAACATTTCAAGGATATGCTTATAAACTACAGGTGTCCCACTAGTATGATCCACATCATAATCCCAGTAGTCAAGCCAATATCCTTAGGGCTTTATCAACATGTACCAAATGAGTAAAAACATGATCAAGTGAACATATGATAAAGAGAAACCAGATAGCATACTATCATGTCGAGCAAGACTGTCCTCTGAATACATATATATACACATCAGTACATACGCTATCACATAATGTCCTCTAGGGCATACATATATCCAACAATCTCCCACTTGCACTAAGGCCAATTATTGGCGTATCTCATACCCAACATCTCAAAAAGTCGCTCATGCTGCGGCTGAGGGAGGGCTTTGGTGAATGGATCCACAGTGTTGTTCTTTGTATCTACTCTCTTAATCTCGATCTCACGGCGATCAACTATCTCCCGGATCACATGATATCGCCTCAGGATATGTCTGGACTTCTGATGGGACCTGGGTTCTTTGGCCAACGCCATAGCCCCATTATTATCACAATACAAAGGTATTGGATCAATAATGGTTGGAACTACTCCTAGCTCCGAGATGAACTTCCTCATCCAGACGGCTTTCTTGGTAGCATCATTTGCAGCAATGTACTCAGCTTCCATCGTTGAGTCTGAAACGATATCCTGTTTGAAACTCTTCCAACTCACCGTCCCTCCATTGAGGGTAAATGCAAACCCTGAGATAGACTTGCTGTCATCCTTGTCACTCTGGAAGCTTGAATCGGTAAAGGCCTCCATTTGGAGATCCCCGTTACCATACACCAAGAACAATTCTTTAGTCCTTCGCAAGTACTTAAGAATGTTCTTCACAGCAGTCCAGTGATTCTCCCCTGGGTTTGACTGATACCTGCTTACTACACTAAGTGCATAAGCTACATCAGGGCATGTACACAACATCGCATACATTATCGATCCTACTGCCGAAGCATAGGGAATAATGCTCATGCGAGCTCTCTCTTTATCAGACTTTAGGCAATCGTCCTTGGAGAGAGTGACTCCGTGGCAAGCGGGTAAGGCACCCCGCTTGGAGTCTTCCATACTAAACCTCTTTAGGATGGTGTTGATGCACTTGGTTTTGGACAATCCCAATAACCGTTTGGATCTATCCCTATATATCCGTATGCCCAATATGTACGTGTCATCACCCAGGTCCTTTATGGAGAACCTTTGTGATAAGAATGATTTGACCGACTGTAGCATAGGAACGTCATTTCCTATCAGAAGTATGTCATCCACGTACAATACAGGGAATGCGACATTTCTTCCTACAGTCTTCTTATAAACACAAGTTTCATCTAGATTTTTGATGAAATTAAACTTTTTGATAACATCATCAAAACAGATGTTCCAACTCCGTGATGCCTGCTTTAATCCATAAATGGATTTAAGCAACTTACATGCTTTTCCGCTGCACCCATTGTCAATGAAGCCCTCTGGCTGATCCATGTAAACGCATTCATCTAAATCACCATTTAGAAATGCAGTTTTAACGTCCATCTGCCAGATTTCATAGTCGTAGTGATCAGCAATAGCAAGTAGGATCCGAATGGATTTAAGCATGGCTATCGTAGAGAAAGTCTCGTCATAGTCCAAACCTGGTCTTTGACGAAAACTTTTCGCTACCAACCTTGCCTTATAGGTCTCCACCTGTCCATCTACACCGATCTTTCTTTTAAAGATCCATTTGCAGCCTATAGGTTTTATCCCGGAGGGTACATTCTCCAAAATCCATACTTTGTTGGTGTACATGGACTCCATTTCGGATCTCATGGCATCCAGCCATTTCACAGAGTCACCACTCGTGATAGCTTGATGAAAACTGGCAGGATCATCATCATTCATGATGCAATCTTCTCTATCACCATTAATGAGAAAACCGTAGTATCTCTCCGGTGGGCGAGAAGTCCTACCAGATCTACGGAGTGGCTGAGGCTCATTAGATTCTGTTATAACATCAGGTTCAGCCAAGTCGTCATTTGTAACTTGTGTTTCTAGAACCTCTTCTAGATCTACTACATTGCCATCAGCATCATTTGGAAAAATCTCATCTTCTAAAAATGTGGCATACTGAGAAACAAACACCTTTTGTTCCTCCTTGTGGTAGAAAAGATACCCAAACGAATGTTTTGGATATCCCACAAATATACATTTGACCGATCGTGTCTCGAGTTTGTCTGGATTCTGCTTTTTGACAAAAGCCGGACAACCCCAAATCTTAACTCGTTTAAGAGATGGTCTCTTCCCATGCCATATCTCATATGGGGTGGTAAACACGGTCTTGGTTAGAACTTTGTTTAACAGAAAAGCTGCAGTTTCCAATGCATGCCCCCAAAACGAGAGGGGTAACTCAGAATCACTCATCATGGATCGTACCATATCTAATAGGGTACGATTCAGCCGCTCTGACACACCGTTGTGCTGTGGTGTGTAAGGGGGAGTGAGCTGAGAGAGAATCCCATTCTCTTTTAGGAAGTCCAATAACTCAGTAATTAAGTACTCTCCACCACGATCTGATCGAAGTATCTTGATTCTCTTTCCTGTTTGTTTTTCTACTTCAAGTTTATACTCCTTGAATTTCTCAAAAGCTTCAGACTTATGCTTTATCAAATACACATGACCGAATCTTGAGAAATCATCAGTAAAAGTTATAAAGTAAGAAAAACTGCCACTTGCATGTGTAGACATTGGCCCACATATATCACTATGTATGAGGCCTAGGAGCTCAGTAGCTCTTTCTCCGTTTCCAGTAAACGGAGTTTTTGTCATTTTACCTTTGATACAAGACTGGCAAGTTGCATAAGATTTATACTCAAAAGAATTTAAATATCCATCTTTATGAAGCTTGTTTAGTCTTGTTTCATGAATATGACCAAGTCTACAATGCCAAAGAAAAGTTTCGTTTATATCTGAAAATTTTCTTTATTTGTGTGTTGAGTGTTGAAAACTGTGTTTTGATTAAGGACGTATATCCCGTTATTTAGTGTACCACATCCAATCAACTCTTGATTAAGTCTAATGTTCATAACATTGTGTTGCACAGCAAAATGATATCCTTCATTGTCTAACAAAGAAACGGATATAATATTACAAAGCATACTTGGCACAAAATAACATGGGTTCAAAACCAATATACAACCCGACGGCAACCCTAGGTGATACTCTCCCACTGAAACTGCATTTACATTGGAACCATTTCCAATCTGGAGAGTATGATCACCTGTTTTCAGAACTCTACTATTTCTCAATGCCTGCACAGAATTGCAAATATGAGAACCCGAACCGGTATCTAATACCCAGGAAGCAGAGTTAATAGAAAAACAGTTTTCAATTACGAACACACCTGAAGCTGAAGCATCACCATGCTTCTTTTTGAGTTCTAGGTACTCAGTACAGTTCCGCTTCCAGTGTCCCGTCTTTTTGCAGTGGAAACATTCTCCTTTCCCTGATTCCCCAACCTTGGACTTGTCTTTCCCCTTAACCATTTTGACTCCACCCTTAGGTTTGGTGGGTTTCTTCTTCATCTTTCCCTTGGCCTTAGCCTTCAGGCGAGAGGAGGAAGATGGCCCGACACTCAAAACGGGAGTCATCACTGACTTCAGCGTGCTCTCTGCACTCCTTAACATATTAAGGAGTTCAGGTAGTTCCTTCTCCATGTTGTGCATGTTGAAGTTAACTATGAGCTGAGCAAAGGTGGAGGGGAGAGACTGCAGAATAATATCCGTATATTGTTCATTGTCCATTGTCCACCCAAGGTCCTCAAGCTCTTCTATAAGAGCTATCATCTTCAGAACATGGTCTCTTACTGGTGTGCCAGGGGACATTCGCATCTGAAACAGCTTTCTAGATGCTTTGTATCGTAATACGCGAGATTGCTCTCCATACAATTCTTTTGTATGGAGGAATATGGCTTGTACGTCCATATTCTCGTGCTGCTTCTGATGTGTGTTATCCATCGATGCAAGCGCAAGGAATTTAGCCGTGGCACAGTCAGCGTCCCATGTCTTGCGGATTTCCCTATCCGCAACTTAAGGTTTAGGACCTAGGGTGGGCGGGGTTGGATCCGTGAGGACATATGATACCTTATCATAAGTCAAGGAAATGTTGAGATTCCTCAGCCAGTCTTTATAATTGGTCCCATTCAGTTTATTTTTAGCTAGTAGAAGCTTGAGTCCTAACATTGGTATCTGCCATTAAGAGAGAGAATAGAATACACTCAGCGAAAGCTCTTGCAAAGATCAGATTGGTTATTATCTTGTCTAATCGATGTCTCCCACTGTTTTTATCAAATTTTCTTTAAAACCTTTAAAAAAGAAAACTAGCTGGGATTAATTACATTCTACAACTTCTCTAACCGTTCAGCCAGGCCGGTGCCGGTACTTGAGGGAAGTTCCCCATGCTTTTGCACGGACCTAATTAAAGTTAACCTCGTCTTCCCATAGGCGTAGCCCCGTTAGACACCTTTCTAGACACCTAATAGGTTAGCTAATTGTAAAGTGCAAAATTCTCTTGGGAGCAACTTTTGCTCACAGTGGGATCGGGATCCTACTATCATATAGAAGGTATGCAATCTCATTGCAAATTTCAACTCTTGAAATTCCCGATATTATTTTTACCCCTAGCACTCATGACCTTAACTATAGTCAACATATCATAAGTACTAGTCAAGTTCTTCCCGTCATTTCGTGATTAATTAGACCCATCCACATGACCCTTAACTAAAGTCAACATAATCATATGAATGTCCTATCTAATCTGCATCATATGTAGTGTAGGAAGACATCTGTTAGCTACCGTACACTGCGCCTTAACTAAAGTCAAAATACGCAGCACGAATACTAAGTACTCTACTTCCTAAAATGACGGAGGGTTGCGGATAGTTTTTAAGAAAACTTTTAACGCTTTGAATTTGATATCGTTGTAGAATCCAATGGGTTTAAAAGGAGTGGCTTAAGCTCCGCATTTTGAAACTTGCTTTTTCATAAAAAGGCCGAGTGTGTTTCAAATCCGATTCTACAACATCTTTTTAGGTTCATTTTTCTTTATATTAATCTCATTAATGTAGTCCCATCATTTAAGTCCTAAAGCCATCACAGAAAGAAACGAAAATATAACGTACGCTTATGCCACTCGCATTCGTCGCAGTGTCCCGTTATGCACCGTTAGGTTACTTAACTAACGGCATACCGG
This sequence comes from Agapanthus africanus, assembly GCA_030015575.1. Lineage (NCBI taxonomy): Eukaryota > Viridiplantae > Streptophyta > Magnoliopsida > Asparagales > Amaryllidaceae > Agapanthus > Agapanthus africanus. Next base: position 180,397,964 of record CM057350.1, on the reverse strand, counting down.
GACGGGGCTAGCGCGAGTGCAAAACATAAGCAACGTCTATTATATATCATATATATAATATTGCATTCGTCTCAGATATATATTAAATGATCACATCACATAATATAAGCAGCAGAAGCACAATTAATATAGGATAACTAGGAGGTCCGTATTTTGTATTTAGCCAGCAACAGAAAATACGGATTCCATGGTCGCGATGAATAGTCAAGCCCATACCCCTAGACCCCTACGAGAGCGGCAAGTGACCCTACCAATTCTGGAGTTTACGAGACCCGGTCTCGACTCCTCGAGATGGCATCCCACTGAACCCTAGAACCCGGTCACTTGTGCCCTCCTTCTTGGGTCTATCCTAATGCAGAAAAGTAAATAATATACAACACTGGTGACATCATCCTCAACCCGGAAGTGCCCCAAATAAAAGAATATTACATACAATTTAATTTTACCTGAATGAAAAGAAAACTCTCATCTCACATAAAACCCCGGCTATTCAATCACGACAATCCTGCACATCATATCTCAGCAACACATAATATTGTTGGAGATAGTGCCCTCAGAGTCAATTATTAGGTCACAGGTACGTGATTGTAATGATTGAGGGAGGACCTATCCCGGTAGGACAGTCTTACTCGAGATGATAGTATGCTATCTGGTTTACCTTTATCATCGTGTACTGCTTTAAGTGACCTGACATGTCGCTATTACACGTTGATAGAGCCCCTAGGATTCTTGCTTGACCACCAGCAGTATGAGGGCGATCATATAAGTGGGAGCTGGGGGTCTACAAGCATATCCTTAAAAGGTCCCTAGTCGTGGGAGTTTCGAGACCGGGCATCGATACTCCATTAGTAGACTAGTGTATACAGTCGAGACCCCGACGAGGGGCGGTGGCCGGTCTCACAAGCCACTGGTGTCAGTTGGATCACCTAAGATGTATACAGGTGCTCATTGGGTTATGAGTACACCGGACAGGACTCGCCGGGAACATGCTAGTTGGTCATATACCAGACGTCAGATGGCAGTTCCCTGGTGACATGTGTGCAGGTTAGTTCATCGACCTGGGGATCGTCATTTGTCTCGTGTGAGTTCCCACTGTACTTTGATTACTACCCTACCACGGCTCAAAGGAGTCGTGCAAACAGGTTTTAGTTGGGTACAGTCCCGAGCCACATGGAGGCAGTAAGCGTATCTTCAGGGGTTCTTCTCTCCCGGTATTGGGGGTGAGGTCGTGCTGTGTCTAGGAGAGCCATTACACAAAGTCCTTGGCCAAGGCAAGGAGATTTACTGGTAGGTATTCCAGTAGTATCTCAGGGTGTTCTGGGCTACACTCCGACACGACTTGTACCGCTTTTGGGGGTCTGACTTTTACCAACCCCCTAGGCCCGCCATGCGATACTCATAGACGAACGGACCGGACTGCACGGATATTGTCACTGACAGGCTCAGTAGGGTGTCAGGCTGAGTTCGCTCGCAGACGTCCCTTTTGGTCAATACCTGGTAGCCCGTTATGTATTGGCTTATATACCTCTAACGTGCTAGTGGTTAAATCCACAACCAAGGTGTTGATGAGTCTTTAGAGTCCCCCACATTTCAGTTACTCAGCTTTCGGGCGAAAGGTTGTAGAGGCCGTATGGAGATATGGCAAGGTCCGATCAGATACGTGCGGTATTGCACGGATCAGGATCGGACAGTTTGTACTATAGGCCGTATGGTTATATGGCAGGGTTCGATCAGATACGTGCGGTATTGCACGGATCAGGATCGAACAGACCTTACTGGCCGGTTTTGGTATAAGCCGGATCCTAGTATAGTACAGTGGAGATTTTGTCTCATTGCATTTGTATTTCGGTCGAAATACAGATGCGGGTGTGTATGCACAGTATCGGGGTTTTCCTGTAATTTATTACGGGACCAGTTTTCTGGAGTTGCCAGTTTGCTTTCCGTTTCGGCCGATTTCCATTGTTCCGTTCATTGGCCGAAGTTTGGTGGAGGAGGGCTTATTTGCATTGTTGCAAATAGGCATTTGTGGAGGGGGTCTTTGCATTTTTGTTGTATCATGATAGCCTCTCATTGACCTTGACTTCTAGCTATCATGATGGCTTGACTTTTAGTGGGCATGATGGTTGATGATGATGAGGGGTGAGGTTGGTTGAGTGTGGGTTATGGTTGTGATCATTGGATTCTTTCATCATCTCTTTTCATTATTGTTCCACCCACTCCCTTGACCTTGCTCTCTTTTCTCTCTCCAATCACACATGATGGGGGGGTGTGGCCGGCCATTCCTAAAAAGGGGATGGGATTCATTTCTTTTGATGGGGGGGAAAAATTGTTATGCTCATTCTCTTGTATGCCACATTTTTCCCACCTCTCACCAAGTTCTTCTTCCTCCACAAAAGGGCAACTCCATAATCCCAAAAGAGACACAAGTTCTAGGGAGTGGGTGGAACAATAATGAAAAGAGATGATGAAAGAATCCAATGATCACAACCATAACCCACACTCAACCAACCTCACCCCTCATCATCATCAACCATCATGCCCACTAAAAGTCAAGCCATCATGATAGCTAGAAGTCAAGGTCAATGAGAGGCTATCATGATACAACAAAAATGCAAAGACCCCCTCCACAAATGCCTATTTGCAACAATGCAAATAAGCCCTCCTCCACCAAACTTCGGCCAATGAACGGAACAATGGAAATCGGCCGAAACGGAAAGCAAACTGGCAACTCCAGAAAACTGGTCCCGTAATAAATTACAGGAAAACCCCGATACTGTGCATACACACCCGCATCTGTATTTCGACCGAAATACAAATGCAATGAGACAAAATCTCCACTGTACTATACTAGGATCCGGCTTATACCAAAACCGGCCAGTAAGGTCTGTTCGATCCTGATCCGTGCAATACCGCACGTATCTGATCGAACCCTGCCATATAACCATACGGCCTATAGTACAAACTGTCCGATCCTGATCCGTGCAATACCGCACGTATCTGATCGGACCTTGCCATATCTCCATACGGCCTCTACAACCTTTCGCCCGAAAGCTGAGTAACTGAAATGTGGGGGACTCTAAAGACTCATCAACACCTTGGTTGTGGATTTAACCACTAGCACGTTAGAGGTATATAAGCCAATACATAACGGGCTACCAGGTATTGACCAAAAGGGACGTCTGCGAGCGAACTCAGCCTGACACCCTACTGAGCCTGTCAGTGACAATATCCGTGCAGTCCGGTCCGTTCGTCTATGAGTATCGCATGGCGGGCCTAGGGGGTTGGTAAAAGTCAGACCCCCAAAAGCGGTACAAGTCGTGTCGGAGTGTAGCCCAGAACACCCTGAGATACTACTGGAATACCTACCAGTAAATCTCCTTGCCTTGGCCAAGGACTTTGTGTAATGGCTCTCCTAGACACAGCACGACCTCACCCCCAATACCGGGAGAGACGAACCCCTGAAGATACGCTCACTGCCTCCATGTGGCTCGGGACTGTACCCAACTAAAACCTGTTTGCACGACTCCTTTGAGCCGTGGTAGGGTAGTAATCAAAGTACAGTGGGAACTCACACGAGACAAATGACGATCCCCAGGTCGATGAACTAACCTGCACACATGTCACCAGGGAACTGCCATCTGACGTCTGGTATATGACCAACTAGCATGTTCCCGGCGAGTCCTGTCCGGTGTACTCATAACCCAATGAGCACCTGTATACATCTTAGGTGATCCAACTGACACCAGTGGCTTGTGAGACCGGCCACCGCCCCTCGTCGGGGTCTCGACTGTATACACTAGTCTACTAATGGAGTATCGATGCCCTGTCTCGAAACTCCCACGACTAGGGACCTTTTAAGGATATGCTTGTAGACCCCCAGCTCCCACTTATATGATCGCCCTCATACTGCTGGTGGTCAAGCAAGAATCCTAGGGGCTCTATCAACGTGTAATAGCGACATGTCAGGTCACTTAAAGCAGTACACGATGATAAAGGTAAACCAGATAGCATACTATCATCTCGAGTAAGACTGTCCTACCGGGATAGGTCCTCCCTCAATCATTACAATCACGTACCTGTGACCTAATAATTGACTCTGAGGGCACTATCTCCAACAATCTCCCACTTGCACTCAAGGCTAATTATTGCGATGTCGCATACTCACAGCCCGTGTGATACCGAACACCCAACTCCTCTACTAGTCAGTCTCACAAAGCTCGTTTGCGAAACTATTGCGTTCGAGGAATAGCCTCAGTGAGTGGATCCGCATAGTTGTTTCATTCCATGTCTCTCTATTTCTCAAGTTCGCGGAGAAACCCATCTCCCGAAATGAGCAATACCTGTCTCAGAATATGTCTGGATGTCTGATGGGACCTAGCTCATAAATGAACTCCAAATCCAAACTTCTTAGACTGTATCGTCAACTGAACTTAATCAGTATCCTGCGCGCCATGCCTCCCTCAGTATTGCCTTGGACCACCTGTCCAAAATACTGCCCCTCATCAGAAGGAAAACTATAACTCTGACAACCTCCTTGTCGTCCATGTCACCTTGGAAGCCTGGAATGATAACTGTCTCCTGAATGAGGCTGTCGTTATCATCTCCCTAGAACATCCACTTATGTTCTAAAACTGCTTCCGACTGTTTCTCCAGGATTGGATTAATGTCAACTTATTGCATCTAGTGCAAGAACAACATCTGGTGTGGTACTTGACATCTCATGATTGACTCAATTGCCTGAGCAAGTGATCTGCCAATCATGCACGTCCCTCTCCCCTTTAGTCTGTAAGACACCTTTGGAGAGGGTGACTCCATTACCTGCAGGTACACTACCGTGCCAGGAGTCGTCCATCCCAAATACTCTTAGAATGCTGTCAAGTATCCTGATTGGGAAACCACCCAAATCTAGATCTAAAACCATAGATCTAGTAACCAGTATGTCTGATGTAAAATCCAAGTCCCATGTGGAGAAACCACTGTGTGACGACCAAAGTATGACCGATTGTAGTATAGAAGTTTCTTTTCCTATTCTGTGTATGTCATCCAAATACCAGGATATCACACCCTACTACCTTCTCAACAGATCCATCCCCTATTCTGATGAAGTCAAACCTATGACTGTCACGTCAGAAATAGATGATCTATCTCCGCTACATCTGCTTTAGTCTATAAATAGACATAAGCTACCTGTCCACCAATGCTTCCGCTGCTCCCACTGACTACGACAACCCTCTGGCAGAGTCATATAGACGTACACTTCTAAAACTGGTTTAGAACGACGCTATACTCATCCTCCCGCCGGGTCTCGCACCCTGGAACAACAGCAATGGTAATTGTGGGTAAACAAGAACTTCCCTGTCACCGTCCTTGAGGCTACCGTAGTACCTCTCGGGTGCCTGAAGTTACCCACCTTATCTGCGGAGTGGCCAATGGAATGTCAATTCAGATTGAATCTTTAGGTTCCTTATCAAATCTTCAGTAATCGTTTGTGGTTCTGGAATCACTTCCAGTTCTACCATACTCCCACTACTGTTTTCCTGAAAAATCCATTTTTAATTTAAAACTGTGGCGAGTCAAGAACAATATTGCTATTGATCTTCCAGATGGTAGAAAGTCAACCCGCGTCATAGCCTGGGTCAACCCACAAACAGCCATTACAGAAACGTGCCTTGAGTTGTCCAGTGTCTGGTTTTAATCATAAACCGGACAACTCCCCGTACCTTAACATCGTTAAGATATGAACTGTTCTATATCCAATATAGAAAACAGAGGCACTGATTTAATTGAACCAGATTCAAATCATGCAGCTGTCCCCAGCGCATGTCAACTAAATGGAAGGAGGCCGATCAGCGTTACTCAACTTAGGAATACTTCCAATTATGAGTAACCTGAAAGAAAAGCAAGATCTCTTTATCATTACTATCAACTGAATACCATACACAAGTATCTACATCTTCGATCACTTTGAAGAATCCCGATACTTGCTACACCTGGTTCTCTACTCTATTCAAATACCTATAACTCCTCAAAACTTAGACCCTGTGTTTCTACGAAACACATGTCTAAGAACTAGAGAAGTTAAAAGTAAACAGAATATAGTATGAGGACCAACCCCTCTGTCCTAATGGACACTGGACAACATACAATACTCTGTATAAGTCCCTTGAGTCTGATAACTCATTCACTGTGTGTTGTAGGTTGAAATCTGTACTTATGGTTAAGAAGAATTACACCGCTGTTTAATGCTCCTTACCTAACCATCCACTGATATAGGTAAATGTCGTAGACATAATTTCAAAAAGGTATATCTCACTCTATGAAAATAGACGTACAGATATATCAATTTGAAATTGGTGCATAACATCGGATATTCAAAACCAAATATTTGCCGACCGGCAAACAGCCCAGGTGATTTCCTCAAATATCACCGATTACAACGAATCCCGATATAATGAGGATAATCACCCAATTCCCAATAACTTACTCCCCCTCATCATCTGTAAAACCATACAGATGTGAGAATCGTACCTGGTAAATACATACCCTGGAGTAAGTATCTAATCGGGAAATCAGTCTTCCTTTAACATTACACAGTGAAACTGAAACATTGAAATGTTCCGATGGGGTATTCTGGTATTCCTAGTAATGCCTCTTCCAGATTCACGACTGTAACCGTATAGTTCTCTGCCACCTCTCCAAATCCCTTCATATGTCTTTAGTCTTTACCTTCTGCACACCCTTTTAGGCCAAATGGTTTTCTTCCTTCCCTACCGTTCGGCACCAGCCTATGGTTTGGAAGAAGACTATCCAATAAGCATAATGGGTGTACTGTCCGCATCCTAGGAACACTCGCAATGAGAGAGGGTGAAGATAAAAGACAACCGAATAAACCTTATTCCTATTTCTCCTGAACCAGAATCCATCCCCGAACTGGAACAAGTTCCATTCGAGTTCGTATATAACCATACGATGGAGTATCCAAATAAACTGTGGATCTTCGTAGTGATACGGAGTGTCCTGGAGAAATACAAAGGTGATGTGGGAGTGGTAACGAAATATTTGGTTTGGTCGTGAATATCTGTTGCAATTTACTTTGCCCTCTTACTAATCCCTTGCTTTGTCTGAACTTAATACCTTCTGCACACCATCGTTATGTTAATTGGTTTTCTTCATTCCCTACCGGTCGGCACCAGCCTAAGGTTTGGAAGAAGACAATCCAATTTGCGTAATAGGTGTACTACCCCTAAACCAAGGAGTACTCGTAACCTGAGAGAGGGTAAAAGGAAAAGACAACTGAATAATCCTATCCGTTTTCTCCAGAACCTGAAACCATCCTCGAATAAATTCTTTCGAGTTCGTATCTAACCATACGATGGTTTTGTCCAATGGAAGTGGACGTTCGTAGTAAAACGGGGTGTCCTGGAGAAAAGGGTAAAAGTAGGAGTGGCAATGAGGTTTGCAACTCTGACAATCCAAAAGTCAGTGTTTAAGAAGGTTCGGTCAACTTGGTCACTGAGTCAAAGTCTTAGGGTCGGGTCAATGGTCGCTGCCAAAGAGAGAGAGAAAAGAAACACTCAGCGTGCACTCTAACCTAGATCAGAATGGTTACCAATTTATCTAATCAGGAAACCTCCCACTGTACCGTCAAATTCTCCTCCAAACCTGAAAGAAGAATTAGTCGGGGTCACCCGAGGAGTAAACTAACTCATCAGTGGGAATCGGGATCCAACTCTCATCGCATGACAACGTGACGGAATCCGCTCGCGGTATCACACTCCAGAAGGTATGCGCATATCTGGCAAGTTTCAGTTCTTTTGAAACTCCCGATGTGATTTCTGCCCCATGCTCTTATGACCTTGGCGTGAGGTCAAAATATCATAAGTCACATGTCAAGTTCTGCCCATCATTATCCAGGTTAATTTGAATCCACCCGTACATACCCTTGACGTAGGCCAAAATAGTAGTACGACTGTCCCAAACCAACGCATCTATCTATGCAACAGATAAATACCCGGCAGCTACCAAACACTATGCCTTGGCGTGAGGTCAAAATACATAGCTTGAATACTACCGAATATTTAACTGAAATGATGGAGGGCTACGAATGGTTTCTGGCGAAAACCTTTAACGTAATGAACTTGATATCGTTGAAGGAACGGATAGCTTTTTGAAAATATAGTGACGAAAACCGTTGCTAAAGAGGTCACTCCCGGTGAAGGGATCTCGGCTCTTTCCCCGTAGAATGGGGTGCAGGATATTCCAACTGAATACCACGGTGCAAAGCAAAAGTAATCGGCTATAGTGAAGTTAATGCCCTGACGCAAACCTTTTGTCCAAGGGGTCACTCCCGGTGAAGGGATCTCGGCCCTTGCCTCGTCGACTGAGGAGCAGGATATTCCAACTGAATACCACGATGCAAAACAAAAGTGAACGTCCTTGCAATAACAGCTTTTTGAAAAATGTTCCAACAACATCAGATAAGGTTTGTTTTTAACTTGCATTGATCCGAATCAACGCAGTCCCATCAATTGATCACACCACAAAGAACGAAAATATACTGATGTACGTATATGCCATCCGCATTCGCCACTGGGTCCCGTCATTACCCGTTAGGTTAGCTTACTAACGACAGAGCGGGGACTGGACTAGCGCGGATGCAAAACATATACAACATCTACTAATATATATACCAATATATTATATTCGCTCAAGGCGTGAATAAAATGCAACATCACAGAAATGTACAGCATCACAGAAACAATACAGATATCTGGGATCCCCGGGTTTCACAGAGCCGCTGAAACCCGACGTTCCCCTGGTCGTGTGGATAGCCTGTGCAATGAAATCCTAGACCCCTACGGGCGCGGCAAGTCACCCGCCAAAACCTGAAGCGAGGCAGCCCCCTTCAGCGCCGTGAATGGACCACCCAGCACTTCACGGAATCCGGCAACTTGGGCACCCCTCCTGGGTCAACCTGTACCCCCTACGAGTGCGGCGAATAGCCCGCCAATCCTAGAGTGAAGCCCCCTCCGTCTCAATGCCATGAGATGCGGGCTTGTTGCCCTCCAGAACCCGGCTATCCGTGCACCCCTTCGCGGGGCAATCCTAGTACAGAAAGTAAAATATACATACAACGGGTACATCGACCGCAACCAGGTCGTGCCCCAAAATAATAATACAATCAGGCAGTGACGGAAGTCCACATGTCGGACGCTCGCCCCGCAATATCAAATGTACATAATACAACAAAACTGTACTAGCATTGCATCCAGGCTATCCCCCACGACCGATCCGCAACATCACAGCAAATACATAGAACATCCCATTCCTAAAAAGGGGATGGGATTCATTTCTTTTGATGGGGGGGAAAAATTGTTATGCTCATTCTCTTGTATGCCACATTTTTCCCACCTCTCACCAAGTTCTTCTTCCTCCACAAAAGGGCAACTCCATAATCCCAAAAGAGACACAAGTTCTACCACACATTCTACAGCGATTCTTGGGCACGTCGAGTAGCCGGCTTCGTGCCCGAGTTGCCTCGGCATTGAGGTGGGAGCCCGTAAACGAAGAAGGCGATGTGGTGCACTTCCGGCGACGAGGAGGAGACGGGACTTTTCCGCAGGAGATCGGGACCATGACGAGAAGACCGGAGGACTTGGATCGTCGGTATATCTCTATTCCCTTTCTTGTAGATAGCTTAGACTAGTAAATGGTTCGATCCCGGTTATAGTGCGCGGTGGTGCCGGTTTGCTAAGTCCGCAAAATTTAAGTTATTCACCGCTTCCGCATTCCGGCGTCGGATTGACGGCCGGGGCGCCGCCGTGCACTTACAAATATCACATATCATCAACGTAAGTAAGTATGCGTACCCCGATTGTCGTTGATGTATAGTAACGAAACCGGCGATACACCACATACTACACTTACGGTCACAGAGAAATAAAATGAAAAACTACAACAATTGGAATCGTAACTGCCTTTAGACAACACAAACCCGGAATATCACATATCCAAGATTTTATGCCTAACAATGTAAAGCTCGCATTTAGGTTTCACCCATGAAAACACCTTTTCAAAACAAGCCAGATAATTCAACAAGATTTCTGATTATTCCCGAGACCGAACTGCTAGATTTACACTCAACAAACAAATTTGTAGATTCCAATTATTGTATCACATACTAATAAACTAGGCGCAGTTAAAACATTCGATCGAACGATTGAACATCCAAAGACTTCTTAGAAAGCTCAACACTTGAGCAGCTTTAAAATTTACCAGAAACTGCAATAAGTACATATAGGCCAGCACAAGAAGGCACAGTCCAAGCTTCACCTACGGCGCCGCAGAATGGCCATTATGGCCGCGGTTCCACGGTCGTATAGTGGAGTTAGGGCTTCATACTTCTTGTGGGCCCATAGAATACCCAGTACGATTTTCTGAGTATTTTTAATGTGAAAAAATCCACGTTTTAGAAAAATGTCCAGAGAGCACCCCCCGGGCGTCGTATTTCGTTCGTTCGAGGTTTTTAACGTCGTCTAGCTTACTCTAAAGCTCTAGCTTGGCTCTGATACCACTGTAGGGTTTCCTTATCACCTCATATAGGGTTTGGAAGTATCACACATGCCACAATTTAAATTTTAAGAGGTGCTAAGTAAACTTAACTAGGAATCGAACTAGAAATATTGAGTAACAACTAATAGTATCACAAATAAAAGTTATTCTATCACTAAGTGGAGAGACTACAACCTTTGTAGACCTCCTAGGGCGACTCCTTGGATCTCCTAAGGTTTGGAACGGCTCGCTTGAACGCTTCCAAGTCCACGACGATCCACCCGAAGCCCTTTTCTCAAAGCATGTTGCTTCACTTGATCTATGAAATCCTTGAAGCAAACACCCTACACAAAGGAGCTAGAGATGTGTAGGATGATGAAGTGGTTTATGTTCTCACTTAAAAAACCCACTCTTTTTCTTTTCCTCACTCTAAACAAATCTCAAAAGAGAATGAAGAAGGAGGAAGATGAAGATGGCAAAGCTTTTTGAAGATAACGAAAATTCTTATGTTTTAAAAATAAAACAAAGAGATATATATGTGAGACACTCTCACAACAAACCATGGTTAATATAAATATCTAGATATTTTTTTGATGAGTTAAAGAGCAAAGGAAATTAACCAAGGTTAAGTCAATGGTCAAACAAAGAAGTGTGTAGAAACAATGAGTCATTTGTAAAGAAATGAGTCATTAGTTAATTTCCTTTTTCATTTAACTTAAAACAAAAACTATATATTAATATGAACCATGTGAGTCTTGCATTGCCATCTTTAATATATCAATAACCATGATATATATGCATGTATGTATTTGTGTATGCACATAAACATGTACATATACATGCATGCATCCATCAAAAGAATAGGGTTTAATAAAAGTGAGCTAAAAGTCATTATTAAATCAACATTTGATTTAATAAACCGGTCATATCACATACGACCCGACCAATAGTAAACACCCGATTAACATATGGTATCTCATACACGTATTTAATTGAGTTCCTGCGCATATCTCATATGCACACCACATCGTTTTTCCTGAGCTAGGAAACTTCTGTGTGGGACTCTAAGACTCGTCAATATGCCGGCAGCAGGTGATGATCACATCAAACACCTACAAACCGCAAGCGGTCAGCTAAACGTAACGGCCACCCGGGTATTGAGCGATCAGAAGAAGAACAAGCGAACCTGTCAAAACTCTCGTCAATCCAACTGGCAACACTTACCGTATAGTCCGGTCTCTTCGTCAGATATGCAGCATATCGAGTCTAGGGATGGAATCGTCGACCGTAATAACTCAATAAGTCATGCCGGTATATGGTCTACAACAGATCGAGAAACTACTGATAACACTTATCAGTAATATCTCAGCAGCCCTGGCCAGGGACTTCCTGTTATAGCCAATCGTGCACAACACGGCATCAACCCCCAATACCGGGAGAGACGAAACCCCTCCTATCGCTCATTCCCTCCATATGCCTCGGGACTGTACCCAAAATCCACCTGTTTATACGACTCTGAAGAGACGTAGTAGGGTGGAGATCAAAGTGCAGTGGGAGGACACACAAGACTCTATGGTGATCTCGGGACTACAGACTAACCTGTACCAGTGTCACCTAAGAACTGCTATCCGACGTATGATATAATACCACATAGGAGTTCTTGGTGAGTCCGTTCAGTGTACCCATTCTCACTGAGCATCTGTATACAATCTTTGGTGTCAACACACCAGACGGATATGGGATCATCCATCGCCCATCATATAGAACAAGAACAGTATACCCTAGTCTACACTGGAATATCGATGCCCTGTTTCGATATACCTACGACTAGGAACATTTCAAGGATATGTTTATAAACTACAGGTGTCCCACTAGTATGATCCACATCATAATCCCAGTAGTCAAGCCAATATCCTTAGGGCTTTATCAACATGTACCAAATGAGTAAAAACATGATCAAGTGAACATATGATAAAGAGAAACCAGATAGCATACTATCATGTCGAGCAAGACTGTCCTATGAATACATATATATATACACATCAGTACATACACGATCACATAATGGCCTCTAGGGCATACATATATCCAACACGTTTGTTGACCTCTGTCAAGGCGTAGTGTGCGGTAGCTGATTAGTGCTTATTTGCTAAAGCATGTGATGCGATTGGATTAGGGTAGTCGTGCGACCTTGTTTACCTCCGTCAAGGGTCGTGCGGGTGGGTTTAATTCAATCATGAAATGTATGAGTTGAACTTGACTAGCAGCCTATGGTTTGTTGACCTCCGTCATGGTCATAGGACGCTAGGAGCAAAATATTATCGGGAATTTCAAGTGTTGAAATTTGCAATGAGATTGTATACCTTCTATGAGATAGTTGGATCCCGATATCCACTACGAGTAAGAGTTACTCCTGGGAGAGTTTTGTACATTACAATTAGCCGATCAAAGTAGGTGTCTAGAAAGGTGTTAACGGGGTTACTCCCAAGGAAAATGAGGTTTATTTTAATTAGGTCCGTGCGAAAGCACGGGGAACCTCTCTCAAAGTACCGACACTGGCCTGGCCGAAAGATTGGCAAACTTGTAGGGTGTAATTAATCCCGGCTAGTCTTACCTTTTAGGGTTTGAAGGAAGATTTGATAAAAACAGTGGGAGCCATCATGATTAGATAAAATAATAACCAATCTGATCTTGTAAGAGCATACGCTGAGTGTTTTCTTCTTCTTCTCTCTCTCTCTCTCCTGGTAGCGACCGTGACATGCCTTAATCAAGATAATAATATGGATATATTGACCGAACCTGCTTATTATGCTGAGCCAGGGAACGTTGGTTCCACTTTATCTTATAATTGTTATAAGTCCGAGAAGGAATATAGGAATATACAGATTCCTACACGACCCAATCAAGGAATGAGCATGTTGATGCATATTCTTCGGGGTTGTTCATTACCGAGAACTGTTTCTCAGTATGCTCTACGTCCTAGGTATGAGATACCGGATCAGGATCCCACATATGTATTCTGTTACATGGGCTACAGAAAAGTAGAGAACTGGGATTGGGTGATATGTCTCTAAGTGTTAGAGAATGGTGCAATTGTTGCAGCCAAATCAATTGGCAAATATCATCTTGTATTACCAATTGGTAAATACATTGATTCTGAACAAATGTTATTAGATACCGAACCCGATATACAACATTACATCAGATTCTTTATTAAGTTAAAGAAGGATATAATTTTATATTACAGGATAATGTTGTGAAAATTTTCCTTAATCAAGAGTTGATTGGATCATGCACGTTATGTAATGGCATATACGTTCTAAATCAAACCACAGTTCAAAGTATATAGAACACACACAAGAGGAGTGGTTCAGAAATGAACGAATCCTTCTTATGGCATTATAGACTAGGTCAAATCAATGCGACACAACTAGCTAAGTTACATAAGGATGAATATTTGAATCCGTTCAAATTCTCATCTTATGATACTTGCCAGTCTTGTCTCAAAGGTAAAAGTGACCAATACTCCGTTTATTGGAAACAGAGAAAGAGTTACTGAACTCTTGGGACTGATACATGGTGATGTATGTGGTCACATGTCTACATATGCTAGGGTTGGTTCCTCGTACTTCATTATATTCACTGACCATCTCTCAAGATTCGAACATATGTTCCTGTTGAAACACAAGTCTGAAACTTTTGAGAAATTCGAGGAATATAAGTTTGAAGCTAAGAACCAGACAGGTACAAGTATTAAGTCCTTCGTTGTGATCGAGGAGGAGAATACTTGAGCACGGAGTTCCTGGATTGTTTAAAAGGAGAATAGGGATTCTCTCTCAGCTTACTCCTTCGTGTACACCACAATACAGCGGTGTATCGGGGCGGAGGTATCGCACCGTATGAGATATGGTGCGCTCTATGATGAGTACTGCTGAGTTGCCTGTTTTCTTTTGGAGTTGTGCACTTGAGAAGTTGCATACCTATTGAATGGGGTTCCATCCAAATCTGTGTCTACCACTCCATATGAGATATGGAATGGGAAGAGACCATGTCTTAAACGAGTTAAGATATGGGGTTGTTCGGCCTTTGTTGGAAAGCAAAAACCGGAAAAGCTCGAGGCAAGGTCAGTTCTGTATAAGTTTGTTGGATATCCCGAACATTTATGAGGGTATATCTTCTAGCACACTGAGGAGCAAAAGGTGTTTTGTTTCCCAGCATGCCACCTTTTTAGAATATGAATTTATTATGGAAGAAATTAGTGGTCATGAGGTAGAACTGGAAGGAGTTTCCAGCTGGACAAACTAATAGATGATGATTTAGTGGAACCAAAGGATTCAATAGTCTCCAACGAACTTCAGCCTCTTCGTGAATCTGGTAGGGTTCCTCATCCACCTAAGAGATACTACAGTTTTCTCGGTGACGGTGGGAGCGAGGATTGCATCATGGTAGATGATGACCCAACTAGGTTCAGGAAGGCCATCACGATTGGGGACTCTGTGAAATAACTGGATGCTATGCAATCAGAGATGGAATCCATATACACCAACAAAGTATGACTTTGAATGTTTCACCTGAAGGAGTAAAACCCATCGGGAGAAAGTGGATCTTGAGAAAATTCTTGGTGTAGATGGAAAAGTTGAGACTTTCAAAGCTAGACTTGTAGTAAAAGGCTACGGTAGCGCCCCGGCCGTCTTTTCGAGGCCAAAATGCGGAAACGAAAAATTTTTCTTAACTTTTAAACCGGCACTACCACATCCCTAAAAAAACCCGGATCGAACCATTAACCTAATGCTAGCAATCAAGAGAAAGGGTTGAGAGCTATATCGAGCGATCCGTGTCCTTCGGTCTTCGGCCTCCACTCCGATCTCCTCGCGGAATCTCCGGTCTTCATCTTCTCATCGGAACGGGCACCACATCGCCGGGTTCTTTTACGGGCTCCCACCTCTGGACCGAGGCAACTCGGGCACAAAGTTGGTGAGCCGATGTGCCCAAGGGTGCTGTAGGATAAGTGTAGAATCGATTGTCTCTCTTGGGGTTGAAGTTGCCATGATGGATTGAGGAGGAGAATGAAAAGGAGCAAATGAAAAACGGAGCAAGTATTTTTCATGAATGGAAAAATGAGATACCAAAATTCTCCCACACTAAATGAATTTTTCTCTCCCACAAAAATGAACCTCCCCCCTCTAAGTGGCCGGCCCCTCTCCCAAATGGTGAAGGGAAAAATCAAAAGCCTAATGCAAGAAGAGATAATGTGTGATAACAAGGAATAAAGATCACATCAAAGTCTTATTAAATCTAATCAACTCTCATCACATTTAATGCTTGCCATGAGCACTAGAAAAGAATCTAATGATGCTAAGATTATCATAATCCCTCATTTATAAGAAACCCCCTCCACAATGCTAATTTACACAATTGCAAATTAGCCCCTCCCATCACAAAAGTCCGGCCGTGAAGGAACAAAGGAAAACTGGTCGAAACGGAATGCAAACTGGCAACTTCAGAAAACTGATCCCGTAATAAAATACAGGAAAACTCCGCGACTGTATATACATACCCGCATTTGTATTCCTACTGAATACAAATGCAAAGAGACAAAATCTACACTGTACAATACTAGGATCCGGCTTAAACCAAAGCCCGCTAGTATTATCCGTCCGATCATGATCCGTGCAATACCGCACGTAAATGATCGAAACCCTGCCATATCTCCATACGGCCTCTACAGCGTTTCGCCCGAAACTTGAGAAAAACGGTCTGTGGGGGACTCTAAAGACTCGTCAATACTTTGGTTGTGGATTTAACCACTGGCACGTCAGAGGTATTAGCCATACGTAATTGGCTACCAGGTATTGACCAAAAGGGACGTCGATGAGCGAACTCATCCTGACACCCTACTGAGCCTGTCAGTGACAATATCCGTACAGTCCGGTCCGTTCGTCTATGAGTATCGCATGGCGGGCCTAGGGGGTTGGTAAATGTCAGAACCCCAAAAGCGGTACAAGTCGTGTCGGTGTGTAGCCCAGAACACCCTGAGATACTACTGGAATACCTACCAGTGAATCTCCTGCCTCGGCCGAGGGCTTTGTGTAATGGCTCTCCTAGACACAGCGCGACCTCACCCCCCAATACCGGGAGAGACGAACCCCTGCAGATCTGCTCACTGCCTCTATGTGGCTCGGGACTGTACCCAACTAAAACCTGTTTGCACGACTCCTTTGAGCCGTGGTAGGGTAGTAATCAAAGTACAGTGGGAACTCACACGAGACAAATGACGATCTCAGGTCGATGAACTAACCTGTACACATGTCACCAGGGAACTGCTATCTGACGTCAAGTATAAGACCAACTAGCATGTTCCCCGGCGAGTCCTGTCCGGTGTACTCATAACCCAATGAGCACCTGTATACATCTTAGGTGAACCAACTGACACCAGTGGCTTATGAGACCGGCCACCGCCCCTCGTCGGGGTCTCGACTGTATACACTAGTCTACTTTGGAGTATCGATGCCCTGTCTCGAAAACTCCCACGACTAGGGACCTTTTAAGGATGCGCTTATAGACCCCAGCTTCCACGTATATGATCGCCATCATACTGCTGGCCGTCAAGCAAGAATCCTAAGGGCTCTATCAACGTGCAATAGTGACCTGTAAGGTCACCTGAAACAGTACACGATGATAAAGATAAACCAGATAGCATACTATCGTCTTGAGTAAGGCTGTTCTAACGGTATAGGTCCTCTCTCAATCATTGCAATCACGTGCCTGTGATCCAATAATTGACTCTGAGGGCACTATCTACAACAATCTTCCACTTGCACTCAAGGCTAATTATTGCGATGTCGCATACTCACAGCCCGTGTGATACCGAACACCCAACTCCTCTACTAACCAGTCTTACAAAACCCGTTTGCGAAACTAATGCGTCCGAGGAATAGCCTCAGTGAGTGGATCCGCTTTGATGTTTCTTTCTATGTCTCTCTTTATCTCAAGTTCGCGGAGAAAGCCATCTCCCGAAATGACCAATACCTGTCTTAAAGTATGTCTGGATATCTGATGGGACCTAGCTCATAAATGAACTCCAAATCCAAACTTCTTAGACTGTATCGTCAACTGAACTTAATCAGTATCATGCGCCATGCCTCCCTCAGTATCCGCTTGGACCACCTGTCCAAAATACTGCCCCTCGTAAGAGGGAAAACTATAACTATGACAGTCACTCTGTCATCCAGGTCACCTTGGAAGCCTGGAATGATAACTGTCTCCCGAAGGAGGATGCCGTCATCATATCCCTAGAACATCAACTTATGTTCTAAAACTGCTTTCGAACGTTTCTCCAGGATTGGATCAATATCACCTTATTGCATCTAGTGCAAAAACAACATCTATATCCTATGTGGAGAAACCACTGTGTGACAACCAAAGTATAACCGATCGTAGTATAGGAATTTCACTTCCTACTCTGTGAATGTCATCCTAATATCAGGACATCACACCCTACTACCTTCTTAACAGATCCATCCCCTATTCTGATGAAGTCAAACCTATGACTGTCACATCAGAAATAGATGATCTATCTCCGCTATATTTGCTTTAGCCTATAAATAGACATAAGCCACTTGTCCACTATCCTTCCGCTACTCCCACTGACTACGACAACCCTCTGGCAGAATAATATACACGTACACTTCTAAAGCCAGTTCAGAACGACGCTATACTCATCTTCCTGCCGGGTCTCACAGTCTGGAACAACAGTAGTGTCAAGTCTGGGTAAACAAGAACCTCCCTGTCGCCGTCCTTGATGCTACCGAAGTACCTCTCGGGTGCTTGAGGTTACCCACCATATCTGCGGAGTGGCCAATAGAATGTCAAACCAAATTGAATCTATAGGTTTCTTATCAAATTTTCAGTAATCGTTTGCGGTTCTGGAATCACTTCCAGTTCTGCCATACTCCCACTACTGTTTTCTGAAAAAATCCATTTTTATTAAAACTGTGGCGAGGTCAAGAACAATATCACTATTGATCTTCCAGATGGTAGAAAGTCAACCCTCGTCATAGCCCCGGGTCAACCCACAAACAACCATTACAGAAACGTGCCTTGAGTTATCCGGAGTCTGGTTTTAAGCATAAGCCGGACAACTCCCCGTACCTTAACATCGTTAAGATATGAACTGTTCTATATTCCAATATAGAAACAGAGGCACTGATTTAATTGAACCAGATTCAAATCATGCAACTGTCTCCAGTGCAATGTCAACTAAAAGGAAGGTAGGCCCGATCAGCGTTACTCAACTTAGGAATACATTCAGATATGAGTAACCTGAAAGAGAAACAAGTTTCTCAAAAATCATTACTATCAACTGAATACCATACACAAGTATCTACATCTTCGATCATCTTGAAGAATCCTGATACTTGCAATACCTGGTTCTCTACTTTATTCATATACCTATAACTTCTCAAAACTTGGACCTTGTGTTTCTACGAAACACTTGTCTAAGAACTAGAGAAGTCATAAGTAAACAGAATATAGTACGAGGACCAACCCCTCTGTCCTAATGGATACTGGAAAATATACAATACTCTGTATAAGTCCCCTGAGTCTAATAACTCATTCCCTGTGTGTCGTAGGTTGAAAACTGTACTATGGTTATGAAGAATTACACCGTTGTTTAATGCTCCTTACCTAACCATCCACTGATATAGGTAAATATCATAGACATAATTTCAAAAAGTTATATCTCACTCTATAAAAATAGACGTACAGATATATCAATTTGAAATTGGTACATAACAGCGGATATTCAAAACCAAATATTTGCCGTCCGGCAAACTACCCAGGCGATTTCTTCAAATATCACCAATTACAACGAATTCCGATATAATGAGGATGATCACCAAATTCCCAATAACTTACTCCCACTCATCATCTATAAAACCATAAAGATGTGAGAATTATATCTGGTAAATACATACCCTGGAGCAAGTGTCTAATTGGGAAATCAGTTTTCTTTTAACAGTACACAGTGAAACTGAAACATTGAAATGTTTCGTAGGGGTATCCGGGTATTCCTAGTAATGCCTCTTCCATTATCCAGATTCACAGCTGTAACCGTATATTTCTTTGCCATCTCTCCAAATCCCTTTATATGTCTTTAGTCATTACCTTTTGCACACCCTTTTAGGCCAAATAGTTTTCTTCCTTCCCTACCTTTCGGCACCAGCCTATGGTTTGGAAGAAGACTATCCAATAAGCATAATGGGTATACTGTCCTAATCCTAGGAGCACTCGCAACACGAGAGAAGGTAAAGATAAAAGACACCTGAATAAACCTTATTCCTATTTCTCCTGAACCAGAATCCATCCCCGAACTGGAACAAGTTCCTTTCGAGTTCGTATATAACCATACGATGGAGTATCCAAATAACTGTGGATCTTCATAGTGATACGGAGTGTTCTGGAGAAATACAAAGGTGAAGTGGGAGTGGTAATGAAATACTTGGTTTGGTCGTGAATAGCAGTCGCAGTTTACTTTGCCCTCCTTCTAATCCCTTTATTTGTCTTAACTTATTACCTTTTGTACACCACCCTTAGGCTAATCGACTTTCTTCATTCCCTACCGTTCGATACCAGCCTAAGGTTTGGAAGAAGACTGTCCAATAAGCGTAACAGGTGTATTATCCCCTAATCCAAGGAGCACTCGCAACCTGAGAGAAGGTAAAAGGAAAAGACAACTGAATAGTCATATTCGTTTTCTCTAGAACCGGAAACCATCCTCGAATAAATTCCTTCGAGTTCGTATAAAACCATACGATGGTTTTATCTAATGGAAGTGGACGTTCGTAGTAATACGGGGTGTCCTGGAGAAAAGGGTAAAAGTAGGAGTGGTAATGAGGTATGCAACTCTGACAATCCAAAAGCCAGTGTTTAAGAAGGTTCGGTCAACTTGGTCACTGAGTCATAGTCAAGGGTCGGGTCATGGTCGCGGTCAAAGAGAGAGAGAAAAGAAACACTCAGCGTGCACACTAACCTAGATCAGAATGGTTACCAATTTATCTAATCAGGAAACCTCCCACTGTACCGTCAAATTCTCCTCCAAACCTGAAAGAAGAATTAGTCGGGATTACCCGAGGAGTAAAACAACTCATCTGTGGGATTCGGGATCCAACTATCATCGCATGATGATGTGACGGAATCCGCTCACGTTATCACACTCCAGAAGGTATGCACATTCCTGGCAAGTTTCAATTTCTTTAGAAACTCCCGATATATGTTTTTACCCCTAGGACCCAAGTGACCTTGACGAATAATCAACAAATCAAAAGGTCCTAGTCAAGTTCAACCCGTCATTATCTCGATTGCATTAGACCCACCCGCACGACCCTTGACGAATAATCAACAAAGTCGTACGACCGTCCTAACCAATCCACATATCCATGAGACAGAAAGCATTATAGAGCTACCGCACACTACGCCTCGGTGAATAGCAATGACAAACGCAGCGCGAATACGAAGAAATACTAATCTGAAATGACGGAGGGCTACAAATGGTTTTTGGCGAAAAACCTTTAACGTAATGAACTTGATATCGTTGAAGGAACAGCATAGCCTTTTTATAAAAATACAGTGACGAAAACCTTTGCTAAAGAGGTCACTCCCGGTGAAGGGATCTCGGCTCTTTCCCCGTAGAATGAGGTGCAGGATATTCCAACTGAATACCACGATGCAAAGTAAAAGGCAATCGGCTATAGTGAAGTTATTACCCTGACGCAAACTTCTGTCCATGGGGTCACTCCTGGTGAAGGGATCTCGGCCCTTGCCTCGTCGACTGAGGTGCTGGATATTCATAACCGAATACCACTGTGCAAAACAAAAGAGAACGTCCTTGCAATAACAGCTTTTTGAAAATTGTTCCAACAACATCAAACAGGTTTGTTTAGCTTGCATTGATCCGAATCAACGCAGTCCCATCAATTGATCAACCAATAAAGAACGAAAATAATGATGTACGTATATGCCATCCGTATTCGCCACTGGGTCCCGTCATCACCCGTTAGGTTACTTAACTAACGACAGAGCGGGGACTGGACTAGCGCGGATGCAAAACATATACAACATCTATTAGTATATATATCAAAATATAATATTCGCTCAAGGCGTGATAAAATGCAACATCACAGAAATGTAATCAGCATCACAGAACAATACAGATATCTGGGATCCCCGGGTTTCATAGAGCCTCTACTGAAACCGGACATTCCTCTGGTCGTGTGGATAGCCTGTGCAATGAAATCCTAGACCCCTACGGGCGCGGCAAGTTACCCGCCAAAACCTGAAGTGAGGCATCCCCCTTCAACAACGTGAATGGACCACCCAGCACTTTACGGAATCCGGTAACTCGGGCACCCCTCCTGAGTCAACCTGTACCCCCTACGAGTGCGGCGAATAGCCCACCAATTCTAGAGTGAAGCCCCCTCCGTCTCAACGCCATGAGATGCGGGCCCGTTGCCCTCTAGAACCCGGCTATCCGTGCACCCCACCGCGGGGTAATCCTAATACAGAAAGTAAAAATATACATACAATGGGTATATCGACCTCAGCCCGGTCGTGCCCCAAAAGAATAATATACAAACAGGCAGTGACGGCAGTCTACATGTCGGACGCTTGCCCCGCAATATCAAATGTACATAATAAAACCAAACTGTACTACCATTGCATCCAGGCTATCCCTCATGACCAATCCGCAACATCACAGCACAACACAGAACATCAACGTGAATGTCACGTTCGCAAATCCGTCTAAAAGGGCTATAGCAGTTAGATAGGATTTACCGATCAAGTGGCATTCACGGTCGCAGATATAATGTAAATACTGTGAACTAACATGTTTAAAATTTTCGATCGACCAAATTTACCGAAGTGGGCCCAACCACAACTGTAGCACTCAAAATAAATCTGGGCCCAAACAGAACATACCAAAAACCCTATTTACATGTCAGAAGCCTACTGTAAAAATTTGGTGCAGTAAGGAGTCAAAGTGGCGGCGGAACCGTGGCCATTGCATGGGTTTGGCCGCGGTTCCGCAGTGGAACAGTGCGATCAAGCTACCAAATTTTCACAAAATGCTTAAAAAACCCTGCACGATTTTTTGACATGCTCAGAAAAATTTTTAGAGCACTAAAAAATTTCGACAGAAAACTGCACATTTGAAATCGGGTTTTCGGAATTTTTGTTCGATCGATATTCTAAACACGCTAGAGCAAGCTTGCCATGAGTACTAGAAAAGAATCTAATGATGCTAATGATGAAAATAATCTAATGTTCTAAACACGATCGATGTTCTAGACTAGGTTAATGGCATGGCTCTGATACCATGTAGGACTACGGTAGTGCCCCGGCCGTCTTTCCGAGGCCAAAATGCGGAAACGAAAAGTTTTCTTAACTTTTAAACCGACACTACCGCATTCTAAAAAAACCCGGATCGAACCATTAACCTAATGTTAGCAATTAAGAGAAAAGGTAGAGAGCTATACCGAGCGATCCGTGTCCTTCGGTCTTCGGCCTCCACTCCGATCTCCTCGCGAATCTCCGGTCTTCATCTCCTCGTCGGAACGGGCACCACATCGCCGGGTTCTTTTACGGGCTCCCACCTGTGGACCGAGGCAACTCGGGCACGAAGTTGGCGAGCCGACGTGCCCAAGGGTGCTGTAGGATAAGTGTAGAATCGATTGTCTCTCTTGGGGTTGAAGTTGCCATGATGGATTGAGGAGGAGAATGAAAAGGAGCAAATGAAAAATGGAGCAAGTCTTTTTCATGAATGGAAAAATGAGATACCAAAATTCTCCCACACCAAATGAATTTTTCTCTCCCACGAAAATGAACCTCCCCCCTCTAAGTGGCCGGCCCCTCTCCCAAATGGTGAAGGGAAAAATCAAAAGCCTAATGCAAGAAGAGAGAATGTGTGATAACAAGGAATAAAGATCACATCAAAGTCTTGTTTAAATCTAATCAACTCTCATCACATTTAATGCTTGCCATGAGTACTAGAAAAGAATCTAATGATGCTAAGATTATCATAATCCCTCATTTACAAGAAACCCCCTCCACAATGCTAATTTGCACAATTGCAAATTAGCCCCTCCCATCACAAAAGTCCGGCCGTGAAGGAACAAAGGAAAACTGGCCGAAACGGAATGCAAACTGGAAACTTCAGAAAACTGATCCCATAATAAAATACAGGAAAACCCCACGACTGTATATACATACCCGCATTTGTATTCTCACTGAATACAAATGCAAAGAGACAAAATCTACACTGTACAATACTAGGATCCGGCTTAAACCAAAGCCCGCTAGTATTATCCGTCCGATCATGATCCGTGCAATATCGCACGTATATGATCGAACCCTGCCATATCTCCATACGGCCTCTACAGCGTTTCGCCCGAAACTTGAGAAAACGGTCTGTGGGGGACTCTAAAAACTCGTCAATACTTTGGTTGTGGATTTAACAACTAGCACGTCAGAGGTATTAGCCATACGTAACGGGCTACCAGGTACTGACCAAAAGGGACGTCGATGAGCGAACTCATCCTGACACCCTACTGAGCCTGTCAGTGACAATATCCATACATTCCGGTCCATTCATCTATGAGTATCGCATGGCGGGCCTAGGGGGTTGGTAAAAGTCAGACCCCCAAAAGCGGTACAAGTCGTGTCGGAGTGTAGCCCAGAACACCCTGAGATACTACTGGAATACCTACCAGTGAATCTCCTGCCTCGGCCGAGGGCTTTGTGTAATGGCTCTCCTAGACACAGCGCGACCTCACCCCCAATACCGGGAGAGACGAACCCCTGCAGATCCGCTCACTGCCTCCATGTGGCTCGGGACTGTACCCAACTAAAACCTTTTTGCACGACTCCTTTGAGCCGTGGTAGGGTAGTAATCAAAGTACAGTAGGAACTCGCACGAGACAATTGACGATCTCAGGTCGATGAACTAACCTGTACACATGTCACCAGGGAACTGCTATCTGACGTCAGGTATAAGACCAACTAGCATGTTCCCGGCGAGTCCTGTCCGGTGTACTCATAACCCAATGAGCACCTGTATACATCTTAGGTGAACCAACTGACACCAGTGGCTTGTGAGACCGGCCACCGCCCCTCGTCGGGGTCTCGACTGTATACACTAGTCTACTCTGGAGTATCGATGCCCTGTCTCGAAAACTCCCATGACTAGGGACCTTTTAAGGATGCACTTATAGATCCCAGCTCCCACGTATATGATCGCCATCATACTACTGGCCGTCAAGCAAGAATCCTAAGGGCTCTATCAACGTGCAATAGTGACCTGTAAGGTCACCTGAAACAGTACACGATGATAAAGATAAACCAGATAGCATATTATCATCTTGAGTAAGACTGTTCTAACGGTATAGGTCCTCTCTCAATCATTGCAATCACGTGCCTGTGATCCAATAATTGACTCTGAGGGCACTATCTCCAACAGTCAATAACCAGGTGTGGATTATGATGAAACTTTTTCTCCAGTGGCTATGCTTAAGTCCATCGGGATTAATACACGCATCACGGAGTTGGAACATCTGTTTTGATGTGGCAGTCAAAGAGTTTGACTTCATCAAAAATGTAGATGAACTTTATATATATAAGAAGATTGTAGAGAGTAAGATTGTCTTCCTCGTATTGTACGTAGATGACATACTCTTGATAGGAAATGGTTTTTTATTCTACACTCGGTCAAGCTCCTCTTATCACGAGAATTCTCCATGAAAGATTTTGATGATACCTACTACATATTAAGGATTATGATCTATAGTGATAGATCTAAGTGGATGTTGGGAGTGTCCCAAATCCAGGTACATTAACACCATACTAAAGGGGTTTAGTATGGAAGATTCTAAGCGTAGTGGTTCACCCACTTACTCAGGAATCACTCTCTCTAAAAAGATGTCTCCCTAGACTGATTTGGAGAGAGCTCACGTACAAGAGATACCCTATGCTTCGGCAGTAGGCTCTATCATCTATGCGATGTTATGTACCAGACCAGATATAGCTAACTCACTAGGAGTAGTGATCAGGAATCAATCGGATCTTGGGAGAATCACTGGACAGCTGTGAAGGACATTCTTAAGTACTTGAGAATCACTGAAGAAATGTTCTTGGTGTTTGGTAACGGTGAACTCTAGTGGGAGTCCTTTACCAATTCAAGATCCCAGAGTGATAAGGTAGACTGAAAGACAGTCACATGATTTGTCTTTACCCTCAGTGGAGGGACGGTATGTTGGAAGTGTTCCAAGATAGATACCGTGGAAAACTAGACGATAAAGGCTTAATACATTGCTACCAACGATGCTGCCAAAGTGGCTGTCTGGATATTTCATGTTCATGAGATGAACATGGTTCCTACCATTGAGCGTCCAATAATTGTTATTGTGACAACAATGGAATTGTGGTTTTGGCTAGGAACCCCGGTCCCATCAGCGATCCAGACATATTCTAAGGCAGTATTACCTGATCAGGAAGATGGTTGGTCTCCAAGGGATCGAGGTAAGGAGAGTTGACATGAAGGATAACACGGCGGATCCATTCATAAAGGCCTTTCCCTAGAAAGACTTCTATTGGACGTTGAGTATGATATACTACAACAACTGGCCCTGGTGCAAGTGGGAGATTGTTAGTTATATGTATGCCCTAGAGGCCATTATTGTACATATGATGTATATTATAGTGGATGCTTGGACATATATAGGGAGGACTTTCTTGCTCGACATGATAGCATGCTATATGGTTGCTCTTTATCTTAACATGTACACTAATTGTCTCTCTGTTACATGTTGATAAAGACCTTAGGATGAGTACTAGACTACCAGGATTATGATGTAGATTATACTAGCGGGGACAGGATAGTCGGTAAGTACATCCTTCAATTATTCCTAGTTGTGGGAGTATCGAGACAGGTCATCGATATTCCAAAGTAGACTATCGTATACGCTTCTCGACCCATGTGATGGGCGATGGATGATCCCATATCCATTGGTGTTTGACATCAGAGATAGTATACGGGTGCTCAGTAGAGACTGGGTACACTGAACGGACTCGCCGAGAACTCCTAGATGGTATTATACCTATCGTCAGATAACAGTTGTCTGGTGACACTGGTATATGTTAGTCTGTAGACCCAAGATCGTGATAGGGTCTTGTGTGATTCCCACTGTACTTTGATTTCCACCTTACCACGTTCAAGAGAACATGCAAAATAGTGGTTTTTGGGTACAGTCCCGAGTTACATGGAGGCAATGAGCGATAGAAGGGGATTTCGTCTCTCCCGGTATTGGGGGTTGATGTTGCGCTATGCTCGATCGGAAATAACAGGAAATCTCTGTCCAGGGTTGTTGAGATTTACTGGTAAGTGTTATCAGTAGTTTTTCGAACCGTTATGGGCCTCACATCGGCATGACTTATCCGGCTATTAGGGTCTGACGTTTACCACCCCCAAAATGAGATATGCGACATATCTGACGAAGAGACCGAACTGTACGGTAGTGTTACTTATTGGATTCGCAGGAGTATGAGCAGAATTGCTTGTTGATCTTCTGATCGCTCAATACCCGTGTGTCCGTTACGTCTAGCAGTACCGCTGAAGGCTTGTGGGTGACTGATATGATCATCACCTACTTCCGGCGTATTGACGAGTCTTTAGAGTCCTACACAGAGGTTTTCTGGCTCAGGCGAAATGAAGTAGGAGCACTGTCACGACCCGAAGGTACGGTACGCGACTATAACTTATATTACGAAACTTCAAAAGGCGTAACATAATCTAAGTAATCCAAAGCCCAAAAATCTAAACCATTTTTAATGAAAAGAGTGAAAGAAAACTTGTTTTTAAAGCAAGTGGTTTTGACAAAATAAGTGGTATTAAACATTTAAAAGCAACATCATATTTTCCCGAAAATTTCGGCAGAGTCTCCCTTGTAAATACTGGCCCCAAACGGTTACAAACATGCATATACATAAGTAATGAATAAAGTCATCCCTAAGCGGGAGCTAGCTCTTCGCCAATTGTCGGAAACAACCACGCAAGCAAAATAATATACAACGCCGAAGGGCGAGGATCAAAACTCAGAAAGAAAACCAATATCTTCAAGAAAACCAGAGAAGAACCATAATAATACAAGCGCGCGACTCTAAGGTCGAAAGAATATACAACTGGTCTTCTAAGTCTATCAAATAATACAAGTCAGGTTGATGGAGCTTACTAGATACAGCTGAAATAAATAAAGTAAAACGGTGGTCACGATGCAAGTGAACCCACCTACCAAAGCAATCACCCGGAAGGAAGCAGTGTGCCAGCAAGCCGCAACGAAACCTGTACGGCTAAACCTGCAAGAAACTATGGCACAACGGGGGTGAGTTTCCAACTCGTGAGTAGAAGACATCACCGAGTAGAAATCGCATGTATGACTCTCTCCTAGGTCATACAAATAAATACACAATACTACTACAAGGGTGACAACATATTATAAGTGTGATATCAAAGTACTCGTGTCCGTGTCATGAGTAATAATATATCGATGCGTGACATGTAATAATGCACCATCCAACGTGTGTCCAGCAAAGACACACAAATCATCATAAAACCCGAATGCCCAGCATCGACACTCAAAACAACTCGAAATCCGTGTCTGACAGCGACACATAATACTTAAATCTTGGGCTCCGTCGGTCCGAATAGGCCCATCACATCAAATCTCTCGACTACGTCGGTATCCTTCGGATATCCGCCGCGTCCGACATACCGGTATGGTAGTATGCCCCTTCCAGGATCATCGTCATCCCCACAAAACCACTCTCGCCCCGGGGTACCGTACCGGGTCCACCATGCACCCACATACGGTTCATCCTCCTCCTCGAATCGGGTGTATGATATAGCTCAAGAGCCGAGAAAACTCATGGTGGACGACACATATATCATATCACGAGAAAACCGTAAATTTCTATTTTTAGAAATGATAATGAGTTTATAAAATTCTTGCGGTTTCTCCAAATCCAAAAATCTCATGGAAAATCCGATATCCAAAAATCTCAGAGTATGTAAATAAACAGTGAATTACCGGTATAAAGTCCCATAATATTGCATGACAACAAATATACACATGCATAGGTATCTAAGTAAAGAATGCAATATCCAAACTAGCATAGTAATCATATATTAGAACCATCAGCTAGCAAGTTATATCAATGAAGTAATATTCTCTAAAGTGTAGTGACATGGCAATTACCGATGATGATATGTGTGAGCCGGCAAGCAAGTGTACGTGGAGTATACGCATCATCGGTAATGGTGCTGATGTCCTGACAACAAGGGTTCATAATAACTAAAAAAAACACATGTATAAGCATGCAATGCGATGAGAACAACATGAATATACGGGAAAAGATGTAGTAACCGCAACATTGAAGAATGTACATTTCTATATACGAGTCATACGGTTTTTGGTGTTTGAAATAGCACGAATCGTGGTTTTAGAAAAATAGGGGCTACGGGGTCTTTGAGAAAAGATACGTCTTTTGAAAAATCCATAGCATCCCTCTGCCTGTCTTTAAAAATACTCGCGATTTGTTAGTTTTGAAAATAAGTATGACTTGAGTCCAGTCTATCATCTATCTAAGCAACTACAGGACTAAACTACGAGACTAGTCGAAAGGGTAAGGAAATCCACCTAAAGTCCGAGTCGATATATCTAATAGTCGGCGATCCCGCCTCAATAGCGTCACGTACGGTAAAATATATAGTACGACATTCTCGAGTCAAGAGTGCGGATCGTTCATCATATCTATACCTCATACGGTAAAGTCCATCGTACGACATCCCAAAATTGGGGTACGGGTCAAATATCACATATACATCATTATTCATATAGTATCACTATCGTAAAATCATGAATTAGGGGTACCGATCTAAAGTCTAGTACATTTCCAATATCATTAATCATATATCCTCGTGTGTATGAAAACACATCGCCCAACGATCCACTATAATATCATGTCATATATCATATCACGACCCAATCACATATCATAATCTCAAGGCATCTTGCCCGATCATATCGGCTCATCTCTAAGTACATATACTGGGCTCATCATCCGTGTATACGTTTATGCATACACACACGCACAAACACACACCAACGCATTCATACACACACACACATGCATAACATATACACCCAAACTCATATCATGTGTGTGCATGTGTGTGCGTATCAACCTTTATTCTAGGGTTTCGCGACTAAGAAACTAAACTAAAAACACTTTCCTCCAATTACACTAAGTCCAACCCATGGTCTCCTAAATCCTTTCTTGCTAAGTATACACATCTTACAATAACTAACACACACACACACACAGCATGAACGCATCATACCCTACGAAATTGCGGGGGTGCTATACGCCATCCACCCGACTTCCCCCGTAGATATACATCTACTCACCTTAATCCTTACTTGTCTAAGTCCATGTCGTCATGCTCTTCTTTGTCATCTGAAATCCACGTGAAGGTGCCTACATATATAAACACATAGTATCGTAAACAGAAATCGTGCACGAAAACCAAAACGGCACACGGATCACATATAGGTTAAAACCTATGGTCTACGCATGCAAGAATAACCAAACAACTCCCGATATCGACGTACGAACGTCAAATGACCGAGTCAAATCACAAGTATCAAAAGTTCAAGTCTTTGAAAGTTACAAAACAAAAAAGCAACACAAGAAAAAGGTTCCAGATTTTTAGTCAGGTGAAATTAGGCTAAACAAGCAATATAGTGGTGTAGTATATGGGGTATGTGAGTTACAGAACCAATTCCAACACCATCACCCACGATTTAACCGGTGACGTAAGCCAAAAATCCGGCCTTGCCGGCCCTAGATGCTCTGTTTGGGTTCATCTTCTCAAGGTGGTCTCCTAGTGCTCGATCTAGGTCAATAGAGTTGCTAGTTTTTTCCTGTAAAGGTCTCAGGTCACTCCAGATTTCCTGTAGGCTCAAGATATTCACAAAACCGACATAGAAAGTTTCTAAAGTCCCAGTCTTGTGTTCTCAAATTCTCTTGGTGCAGTATCTTAACACTAAAGGGGCTGTAGTCATCAATTACACTCACTTGCACCATCACAGCTCAAGAATCTCCTAAGTCTCATCTAAAAAATTCCAAAGCTCACAAATCCTCACTTAATCAATTCTAAACTGAAATAGAAGCTAAAGGAAATCAATTACTACACCAATAGTTAAAGAAATACCTCATTTGGCAACACAAGAAAATTCTTGAGTTGCCCCAAATGCTCAAAATCCTAACTTGCTCGGTCCACCATGCTTGTAGTGAACTTGTGCACAATTTTAATGAATGGAACATAGGGTTTTGATGTGGATTTAGGGGTATTGTGAGGAGGTAGAGGAGGTGGAGGGAGAGGGCAGCCATGAGAGAAAACGAGAAGAAAAATGATGAAGATGGGAATGAAGAAACAATGAGCCAAGGTCAAAGAGATCCCTCACCCTCTCTCTCACTCTCCCCCCTGCCCATGCTTTCCTTGTCCCTACACTCAAAAATATCTTTCTAATTTCATTTCTTTTCTTTTAATTTTAATCAAGAAAACAAAAACCCAAGTAATTAAAAGAATGAAGCATGGTTTTTTAATCAAATTAAGAAATGTAACAAGTGTTAGCAAAATGACATGGTGCATGTCACATGCATAATCAATCTTAATGCATAATTAGTAATCATTAATTTAGTTTAGCCGTAAATTTGTATTTAATTAATTATATAATAAATCATAAAATGTCTAAATCTCATAATTTCTTTCAAAATCAATATTCATACTAGTTCCCTAAATATTTCCCAATTTATCGGTATATAATTATACCATATCATTTAAAACTAGTCTCCAAACTTTAAAATATTCATAATATTCATTATTTGATTTATTTAAATTACTGAATATAATATTTTATTTTCTGAAATGTTACAATCTTCTCCCCATAAATAAATTCGGTCCCCGAATTTAAATTAAAACTCCCCCAAATACTAAAACATTTCAGCAAAACACTCAAGTCATCGGGGCTCCGAAATCATCAATACTTAAAACACATCTTAACGCAATGCACGTGCATGAAAACGAGTATATAACTCAAAATCAAAACTGCGTCAAGTATCACACAATCATCAGAGTCATGGTGAAAATACCAATGTCAAAGTCCAATACGAAAATCAACATGATATACATCAAAACTATAACATGTATATAGTACGCATCGTTGTAAACTCGTCAAAACATCTCTAACGAAATACATGCCAAACCTTTTTCAAGTCGCTGTGCGATGCGCGTAACACGACACAAGTAGCGGACGTTTATTGTAAGAAAATAACTATATATATATATATATCCTTTGTTTAACATACACGTTCCGCCGTTGAAAAAAATAATTTGGAAGGGTTTTCTTTGTAAAATGTTTCGTGTCATCTCGGACACATAGGGAAAATATTGAGACTGTAGCTCCTTTTTGGAAATCCCTTCGATAACTATCGATGTATGCAAAAATACCTAGGTACTGTTCTCAGAACAGTCCTGCTTGGTTACTAAACCAAATAATAAATATCATAAAAACGTACTGCTCAAAGAAAATCATACTCAACAGTATATGCAATAATGCCACGTGCGTCTGGTGCGCACAGAAATCGAAATCAATGAATGTATCATACATGTGCATAGAAACAACATCTAAGTGCAATGGGTGTGCACGAAAACACCTGTCAAGAGCAATGGGTGTACCTGACAACAATATCAGATGCATCTGATATGCACGAAAAATCCCGATTTAGTGCATCTGGTGTGCTCCAAAATCGCATCAAGCGCGCCAAGTATGCGCAAGAATCCAAATCAAGTGCACAAGGTGCACGAAAATAAATATCGAATATCACAATCGAAATCGACGGTATCCAACATACATCAATCCAAATCAGATATACCGTGGTATATAATCTCACAACTACGTGCATCAGCATGCACAAAATCGAATCGAAGTACTAAAAGTGCATGAAAACTACACCGAAAGCACAAGTCAAATCACCTACATACCATAGGCATGAAATCAAAATCAAACATCTCGAACGACATCAAATCGAAGTCGAGTGCAACTGTGGTGCACAAAATCTCAATCATGCAATTAAATCGCCTAAAATACCGAAATCCGAAATGACAGACACGTGATATTCGAATCACCAAATCGCAAATCGTAAACACTGTCGTCGATATACTCCTTCTCCAATGTCGAAGGGTGTCGGTGCATCTAAAGCTAGCAGAGCAAGATATCTACTTGCCTCCTGTTCATGGTCTGGCGCCTTGTGCCCTTAGGCTCTCATCTCTTACTTCGGATTGCCAGTTACATAACTCCTCGGCTCAACGGCCCAATATAGAATGATGACGGAAACAGTTCCGCGCTGGCATATCCTCAAAAGACCTCTGGACAACGATCATGGTCACTCGTAACATGTCTCGTCAATGATGCCGAACTCTAGCCTACTGAGTGTGCGTGATATGACCGATCCTGGGTCCAAGTCCTCTCGTGTAGTATTCCGGAAAGATTCTGTCGGGGTCTCTCCCAAATCTCATTTCTGCAAAACTGCCCGGAAGTTATCACCCTTTACTGAATCCATTTCTTGTTCCGGAACAGCTGCATACTCATCACGACTTCTTCTAAAAGATATATCCATATTCAATGCTTCTGCATGTGTATCACATCTCTGATATGGACTGATTCGGACTCGTCTCTTCATAACTGTATGGACTGCGCTACAAACGGCTATACTCATATCTAGAGTCTCCCCTCTGAACTATGAACTCGACAACTCAATACCTTGTGGTAGGTATCTGGCCCATTACGCCCTTGAAAACTCTTCCAAATCGTCGGAGGAATACTATTCATTCGTCCGCTTTCTATCGACTCTCAACGTGCCTGTGTGAGGTCTTCTCTAGCTGAAATCAATCAATCTGATGACCTCACATCGGGGTGTGCAAACGAACCACATGTCCTAGTCATTCATCCATAGGTGACTAGCGATCTTCTATCATACCCTAAGTACAAACTCGTGCTGCAATAGCTTCAAACATCTGGGGTGATATCTTGTCAGATGCAGCAACAACTGGCTCATTCGTCTGCACGCTAAACAATGCTTCAATCCTCAAGAATAGACGATACATTAACGGTCATCACATTCTATCCGGCCTATAGCAGTGGCCCAATCCTCTGATGCTGATCTGAACGTTCGAGAAATCTTAGTAAAAACAATCCATCAAAACGCTCATGTTGCGAAAAACACAATAAAACGACATATCTAAGCAATCGTGTGTCACCGGAATTACGCCCTGGTCAGTCCTTGTCCATGACGAGCTCGTACTGACCGCAACTCTAGCCGCAGCTCTCTCTGCCCGTGCAACCGTGGTAACAAAAACCACCATCCGATATCGATGAGGATAGATCAAAGGAACGAATAGAATACGGTGCAAAGAAATAAACAACCTAAGGCTTCTTAAGTGGAGTAGCGTATCATAAGTATGTCGCGGAACATACACACGGTACATCACTCTACTTAAGTCACCTACTCTATCAACCAAGGTCAACCTACGCGACGAAAGTTCGGGTCTAATACCCCCTCGACCAATTCTAATTTCCTTAAGGTCAAGCCTAGGTTCCGAATATAAATATATGCCCTAGACCCCGCATAGTCAAACCTAGACTCGAACCAAGGTTAAACCTAGCGCTCTGATACCCGAAGGTACGGAACGCGACTGGTACTTAAATTACGAAACGTCAAGAGGCGTAACGTAATCTAAGAAATCCAAAGCCCAGAAATCTAAACCATTTTTAATGAAAAGAGTGAAGAAAAACTTGTTTTAAAGCAAGTGGTTTTGACAAAAAAAGTGGCATTAAACATTTAAAAGCAACATCATATTTTCCCGAAAATTTCGGCAGAGTCTCCCTTGTAAATACTGGCCCCAAACGGTTATAAACATGCATATACATAAGTAGTGAATAAAGTCATCCCCAAGCGGGAGCTAGCTCTTCGCCAATTGTCGGAAACAACCACGCAAGCAAAATAATATACAACGCCGAAGGGCGAGGATCAAAACTCAAAAAGAAAACCAATATCCTTAAGAAAACCAGAGAAGAACCATAATAATACAAGCGCGCGACTCTAAGGTCGAAAGAATATACAACTGGTCTTCTAAGGCTATCAAATAATACAGGTCTGGTTGATGGAGCTTACTAGATACAACTGAAATAAATAAAGTACAACGGTGGTCACGATGCAAGTGAACCCACCTACCAAAGCAATCACCCGGAAGGAAGCAGTGTGCCAGCAAGCCGCAACGAAACCTGTACGGCCAAACCTGTAAGAAACTGTGGCACAACGGGGGTGAGTTGCCAACTCGAGAGTAGAAGACATCACCGAGTAGAAATCGCATGTATAACTCTCTCCTAGGTCATACAAATAAATACACAATACTACTATAAGGGTGACAACATATCATAAGTGTGATATCAAAGTACTCGTGTCCGTGTCATGAGTAATAATATATCGATGCGTGACATGTAATAATGCACCATCCAATGTGTGTCCAGCAAAGAAACACACAAATCACGATAAAACCCGAGTGCCCAGCATCGACACTCAAAACATCTCGAAATCCGTGTCCGACAGAGACACATAATACTCAAATCTCAGGCTCCGTCAATCGGCCCATCACATCAAATCTCTCAACTACGTCGGTATCCTCCGGATATCCGCAGCGTCTGACATATCGGTATGGTAGTATGCCCCTGCCAGGATCATCGTCAGCCCCATAAAACCACTCTCTCCCCGGGGTACCGTACCGGGTCCATCATGCACCCGCAGACGGTTCATCCTCCTCCTCGAATCAGGTGTATGATACCGCTCAAGAGCCGAGAAAACTCATGATGGACGACACATACATCATATCACGAGAAAACCGTAAATTTCTATTTTTAGAAATGATAATGAGTTTATAAAATCCTTGTGGTTTCTCCAAATCCAAAAATCTCATGGAAAATCCAATATCCAAAAATCTCAGAGTATGTAAATAAACATTGAATTAACGGCATAAAGCCCCATAATATTGCATGACAACAAATATACACATGCATGGGTATCTAAGTAAAGAATACAATATCTAAACTAGCATAGTAATCATATATTGGAACTATCAGCTAGAAAGTTATATCAATGAAGTAATATTCTCTAAAGTGTACGTGACATGGCAATTACCGATGATGATGTGTGTGAGCCGGCAAGCAAGTGTACGTGGAGCATACGCATCATCGGTAATGGTGCTCATGTCCTGATAATAGGGGTTCATAATAACTAAAGAAAACACATGTATAAGAATGCAATGTGATGAGAACAACATGAATATACGAGAAAAGATGTAGTAACCGCAACATTGAAGAATATACATTTCTATATACGAGTCATACAGTTTTTGGTGTTTGAAACAGCACGAATTGTGGTTTTAGAAAAATAGGGGCTACGGGGTCTTTGAGAAAAGATACGTCTTTTGAAAAATCAGTAGTATCCCTCGGACTGTCTTTAAAAATACTTGCGATTCTTTAGTTTTGAAAATAAGTATGACTCGAGCCCAGTCTATCATCTATCTAAACAACTACAGTACTAAACTACGAGACTAGTCGAAAGGGTAAAGAAATCCACTTAAACTCCGAATCGATATATCTAATAGTCGGCGATCCTGCCTCAATAGCGTCACGTACGGTAAAATATGTAGTACGACATCCTCGAGTGAAGAGTGCGGATCATTCATCATATCTATACCTCGTACGGTAAAATCTATCGTACGGCATCCCAAAATCGGGGTACGGGTCAAATATCACATATACCTCATTATTCATATAGTATCACTATCGTAAAATCATGAATTAGGGGTACCGATCTAAAGTTTAGTACATTTCCAATATCATCAATCATATATCCTCGTGTGTATGAAAACACATTGCCCAACGATCCACTATAATATCATGTCTTATATCATATCACGACCCAATCACATATCACAATCTCACGGCATCATGCCCGATCATATCGGCTCATCTCCAAGTATAATATACTGGTCTTATCATTCGTGTATACGTTTATGTATATCATGAACGCATCATACCCTACGAAATTGCAGGGGTGCTATACGCCATCCACCCAACCTCCCCCATAGATATACATCTACTCACCTTGATCCTTGCTTACCGAAGTCGATTCGTCATGCTCTTCCTTGTTATCCGAAGTCCACGTGAAGGTGCCTACATATATAAACACATAGTATTGTAAACAGAAATCGCGCACGAAAACCAAAACGGCACACGAATCACACATAGGTTAAAACCTATGGTCTACGCATGCAAGAATAACCAAACAACTCCCGATATCGACGTACAAACGTCAAGTGACCGAGACAAATCACAAGTATCAAAAGTTCAAGCCTTTGAAAGTTATAAAACAAAATAGCAACACAAGAAAAAGGTTCCAGATTTTTGGTCAGGTGAAATTAGGCTAAACAAGCAATACAGTGGTGTAGTGTATGGGGTATGTGATCTACAAAACCAATTCCAACACCATCACCCACGATTTAACCGGTGACATAAGCCCAAAATCCAGCCTGGCCAGCCTTAGATGCTCTTTTTGGGTTCGTCTTCTCCAGGTGGTCTTCTAGTGCTCGATTTAGGTCAATAGAGTTGCTAGTTTTTCCTGTAAAGGTCTTAGGTCACTCCAGATTTCCTGTAGGCTCAAGATATTCACAAAAACGACATGGAAAGTTTCTAAAGTCTAAGTCTTGGGTTCTCAAATTCGCTTGGTGCAGGATCTTTACACTAAAGGGGTTGTAGTCATCAATTACACTCACTTGCACCGTCACAACTCAAGAATCTCCTAAGTCTCATCTAGAAAATTCCAAAGCTCACAAATCCTCACTTAATCAATTCTAAACTAAAATAGAAGCTAAAGAAAATCAATTACTATACTAATGGTGAAAGAAATACCTCATTTGGAAACTCAAGAAAATTCTTGAGTTGCCCCAAGTGCTCAAAATCCTAACTTGCTTGGTCCACCATGCTTGTAGTGAGCTTGTGCACAATTTTAATGAATGGAACATAGGGTTTTGATATGGATTTGGGGGTGTTGTGAGGAGGTATAGGAGGTGGAGGGAGAGGGCAGTGTCACGACCCGCAGGGTACGGAACGTGACTAGCACTTAAGTTACGAAACGTCTCAAGACGTCCGTAAAATAAGTAAGCCAAAGCCCAGAAAACCAAAACCAAGTAAGAAAAAGTGTGAAGAGAACCCAATCAATTGAAAACGAGTTTATCAAATAAGTCATATAAAACCCTTTTTTTAAAAACAATATCAATTTTTCCGAAAATTTTGGCAGAGTCTCCTTTGTAAATACTGGCCCCCAAAATGGGTACAACAAGAATATATATGAATCCAACAAATAAGGCATCCCCAAGCGGGAGCTAGCACTTCGCCACAAGGCGGTCACAAATCCCACGCAATATAAAACAACATCATGCAAAATAATCATAATGAAGCATAAGAAAAACAGCATGTCGACTCAGGTGAGCTCGACCCCAAAATACAGCATAAAAAGTCCACAAATCTCACAGTCTCATCTCTAGGTCAATATACAACAATACTGATAGAAACAGTAGATGGAGTACACTAGATACAAAGAATATACAAGGTGGTACAAAAATAATGATATAACCCACCTAAGAGCAAAACCTCGATTCCAGGCAAAAGAGGCAAAAGAGGCAGGTGCGCCCACCGCTACTGTACTGACGGAGGGGACCTGCAAAAGGCTGTGGCACAACGGGGGTGAGTTTCCAACTCGTGAGTAATAAGTAACATCTACACAGGCTATCGAAAGCATGTACACAAGCATCCTAGCATCTCAATTACAGGTAAGGCAGGACATAATGGCAAGTATGTATGCAATATGAATATACTAGCAAGTATGAATGCAATGCGAATCAACTCGTGATCTGAATGTGTAAGTATAAGAAATCATGTTTTTCCCTTTAAGAATCTCTTTTGAAATACCAGCACAATACCAATAGAATCAACTAGAACCTGTGTCCAGCAACGACACCTCAAAACTATCACAAATCTCATATATCCATGTCATAGTATCTCTGGCCTCAGCCATCCGGCTGACCCAGCTCAATATCAAAATCTCATCATCTCGCGGCCACGGTCGGTATCCTCTAGATATCCGCCATGCCAAACAGTCACCGGTAGGTAATCCGTCCCCTGCCAGGCTCAACGTCAACACCACATTCATCTTGTCCCGGGGTACCATACCGGGCCCACCATGTACCCGTGACAGTTCCTCCACTCCTCGACACAGATCTCGAAAACCACAGCAAACTCATAGTGGACGACACTTTACATCACTAGAAAACCGCAATTTTGCATATTTTAAAAAGGGTAATAAGTTTTAGAAATTTTGCGGCTTTCCCCCGAAATACATAAATATCATAAATCTCAAGAAATCATCATGAATGCATACGTCAATGATAATGAATGCATATAGTATTAATGTTCAAGTTACAATGTATGATTAATAGACTAGGCATGAGCAAATGATATAATGATATACATGCACATGAATAGCAATTCTACGATGTTATTTTAAGGATTTATTGCAATAGTACAGGTTTAGATATCAAATAGGGTGACAATATTCTAGATTATAAGTTATCTAGTGTCGTGGCATGGCAATTGCCAGGGCGTGTGTGTACGCATGAATAGTGCTCGTGCTGCATATAAAAACCTTGGCAATAGTGCAGGTGTCCTATAGAATGGGTTCGCATATGTATGTCAAATAAAGCATGGATGTAGTTACTAATATTACTAGAAATCTTTAACTACTTAAACTATCGGGCGACTTGCGCCATCCAAACGATAGTCCCCCGTAGATGTTACATCTACTCACTGAAATCCCTAGCTAGTCACGTCCAATCACCGCTTTCCCCTTTCGTGCCGCGTCTGACGTCTCCGCGACCGAACCTGGAATTTACATCAATACCAAACATATGGTTACATATCAAGAACGATGCAAAACCCAAACAAAAACACTAACGTTCATAAGCTAGGTACAACGTGCACAAGGTGCGCGGAACACACGCGAAAATCGCAAAAACTACAAAAATCGCCGATTTGGACGCCCGGCAAAACTAAAACCCGACTACTCAAAAATCCGCACTCACGCATCCTAAATGTCATAGGATATGCCAACAATATAATCTAGATATCGCAATTAATTCGCCACAATAATATAATAAAAACCTAGTAAGTTAGAAGTTTGCAAATTTGGTGCAAATATCGACAATTAGCGACAAAATTAACACAATCCAACACAACAATCCAAACTAACCCACTAGCTAGCCATTACACTAATTTTAAATCATTAACTAATCTTAAAAACCTAATTTCCATAAACAAAACCTTTCTTGATTTTCATAATTAGCAATTTCAATCCAAAACTAAACATGACAATACCAAATTAACACTAATTTGAAGCCCACACAAATAAAGTAACCTCATTAACCTAGATTAGCAAACAACTAGATAGCTAATTAGCTTTAATTAACTAAATAATGGTTTCAAGAAACCCTAGTTAAACTCTAACCATAAACTTTAAAAAAAACTAGATTAGAACTAACACTAAATTAACACTACAACCATTTAACTTAAGAAACTTAACTAAAAGAATTTAATTAGCAAGAATTTATACCTCAACTAGAGATCTAGCAAGAATAATTTGCCTCCAAAGATGCCTCCTTTCCACAAGATTTAAACTAAAGTGGGTGTGAGAAGAGATGGAACAAGGTTTTGTGTTGAAATGGTGAAGGAAATTGTTGATTTTTGGAGCAATATTTGGATTAACTTTGATGAAGAAAAGAGATGAGGCAAAAAATGGGGGAGGGGCTGCTGCAAACTGCAGGAATTCGGTGGAGAGAGAGGGGGATGGGGGATGTGAGAGGATGGTGCAAAAAGTCTTAGTCAAAACCCCCCCCAAAAATACCATAATACCCCCACCTAAATACTATATTTAAATCCTATTCAAAACCATTCATTCACAAGACTTAAGGTCAAAAAAGAGGGGGATAGGGGCTGCTTCAGCATTGGTGGGGCCGGCCTTGGGGAGTGGGGGTGAGTGTGAGTGAATACAAAAAGAAATTTTATGCAAAAAGACCCCCTACAAGTCAAAAATTGCAAGTTTAAGCTTAAATTCAATAAATTTCGTTTTCCATAATAAAAATTAGTTAAAACTTAAAATAAATTACTAAAAATTTATATTACAATTAGATTTTAATTAACATGATTTTAAAGATTAATTTTAGCCCATTTAAATTTGTATTTATCGCTAATTTAATGTATTTTCTTACGGGCTTAAAATATTATTAAAAATTGAAAAAAAGGGAAAAATTTTTAAATGACCAAAATTTCATAAGTAACTCATTAGCTACTAAAAACAAGCAATTACCTATCCATTTTAGGTATAATTCGTCCTAAACTGCAAAATAACGAGAAAGACGGTTTTCGGAAAAATACCGAATTTTCACCGATTTTCAGGAAAACACCAAAACGACTTTTCAAGACGCTACAATCTCCCCCCTTAAGGAAATTCGGTCCCCGAATTTAAAAATATAAGTACGCGTACCTCCAAAGAGATGGGGATATTTCTTCCTCATCTCGCCCTCGGTCTCCCAGGTAACCTCCTCGCTACTCGGGCTACGCCAAAGGACCTTGACGGTTGGTATAATCTTCGATCTCAACTTCTTCACCTGCCAATCCAGGATGGCCACCGGCTGCTCTGCAAAAGAAAGGACGCGCTCTAGCTGGACTGTCGGGTGCTGAATCGCATGCGAAGGGTCATGAAGGTACTTGCGGAGCATCGAAACATGGAAGACGGGGTGAACATCGGGAAAGCTGGGTGGAAGGGCCAAACGATATGCAACTGCGCCGACACGCTCAAGGATCTCGAAGGGACCTACGAATCTAGGGCTAAGCTTCCCCTTTTGCCCAAAACGCATCACGCCCTTCATCGGAGAGACTTTCAGAAAAACATGGTCGCCAACTGCGAACTCTAATCTGCGAGGGCGCCTGTCCGCATACGATTTCTGCCTGCTCTGAGCCGCTCTCATCCGGTCTCGGATCAGCTATATCTTCGCTGTCGTCTCCTCAACAAGCTGCGGCCCCAAAATACTGCTCTCGCTGAGCTCTGTCCAACAGACGGGCGATCTGCATCTCCTCCCATACAATGCCTCGAAAGGTGCCATCTGAATAGTATCCTGGAAGCTGTTGTTGTAAGAGAACTCCACTAGAGGTAAATGACGATCCCAGCTACCGCCGAAGTCTAAAACACACGCTCTGAGCATGTCCTCGAGAGTCTGAATGGTCCGCTCTGACTGTCCGTCGGTCTGCGGATGAAACGCTGTGCTGAAGCTCAAACGAGTGCCCAAAGCCTCCTGAAGTCTCTGCCAAAGTCGGCTGGTGAACTGGGTGCCTCGATCTGACACGATACAAGTCGTTACGCCATGAAACCGCACGATCTCGTCAATGTAGAGCTGAGCATACTGAGCGAAGCTGAAAGTCGTCTTCACTGGCAGGAAGTGAGACGCTTTCGTCAATCGATCTACGATCACCCAGATGGAGTCGTACCCTCGACTGGTCCTGGGTAGACCCACAACGAAATCCATCGAAATCTGCTCCCATTTCCACTCCGGAATGGGTAACGGCTGCAGCTCTCCTGCGGGCCTCTGGTGCTTGGCCTTGACTTGCTGACAAGTCAGGCATCTCGATACAAACTCCGCAATGTCCCTCTTCATCCCGTCCCACCAGTAGGTCTCTCTCATATCATGGTACATCTTGGTGGAACCGGGGTGGACACTATACACTGATCGGTGTGCCTCCTCAAGAATGTCGCGCCGCAATCCATCAGCATCTGGTACGCACAGTCTAGATCCATAACGTAAAATCCCCTAATCGTCAATCACGAACTCGGAAAGTCTGCCCTGTCCCATCTGTGCCATGATCTCTAAGCAACGGTCGTCACTGCGCTGTGCCTCATATATACGGTCAAGCAGCTGTGGGCGTGCACGAACATGCGCGAGCTGTCCCCCTGTCTGAGTGAACTCGAACTCAACTCGGCTGTCGCATAACATCTACCAATCTGCTGACGACTGCCTCTGCACTGCGCGCAAAAAGGATAGACTACCCCCGGGCCTCCTACTCAACGCATCTGCCACCACATTCGCCTTGCCTGGGTGATATAGGATCTCGCAGTCGTAGTCTTTCACTAACTCCATCCAACGACGCTGTCTGAGGTTCAGGTCTTGCTGCTGAAATATGTACTTTAAACTCTTGTGATCAGTGAATATCTGACACGACTCGCCGTATAGGTAATGTCGCCAAATCTTCAGTGCAAAGACCACTGCAGCCATCTCCAAATCGTGAGTGGGGTAGTTCTGTTCATGTCTCTTCAACTGCCAAGAAGCATAAGCGATCACCCGGCCATGCTGCATCAATACGCATCCTAACCCTACTCGCAAAGCATCACAGTAGACCATAAATCCGCCTGATCCCGAAGGCAAAGATAATACCGGCGCCGTAGTCAAACAAGTCCGTAGCTGCTGAAAACTGCGCTCGCACTCCTCTGTCCAAACGAAAGGAACT
This sequence comes from Agapanthus africanus, assembly GCA_030015575.1. Lineage (NCBI taxonomy): Eukaryota > Viridiplantae > Streptophyta > Magnoliopsida > Asparagales > Amaryllidaceae > Agapanthus > Agapanthus africanus. The sequence continues at coordinate 180,354,573 of CM057350.1, read as the reverse complement.
CCCTTCCGGGTCAAACCGGTCAAAGGTGCAGCTATACGGGAGAAGTCATGAACAAAACGCCTGTAGTAGCCCGCTAGGCCTAGAAAACTACGGATCTCAGTAACCGATGTAGGTCGGGGCCACTGCTGAACAGCCTCAATCTTCTTCGGGTCCACACATATGCCGTCTCTCGTAACCACGTGACCCAAGAATCCGACGCTGTCCAGCCAGAATGCACACTTGGAGAACTTTGCGAACAGCTGGTGCTCCCTTAGAGTCTGTAACGTAATCCGCAAGTGCTGCTCGTGCTCCTCTCTGCTCCGGGAGTACACCAAGATATCGTCGATAAACACGATGATGAACAAGTCAAGATACGGCCTGAATGTACGGTTCATCAAATCCATGAATGCTGCTGGGGCGTTGGTGAGTCCGAACGACATCACCAGAAACTCGTAGTGGCCGTAGCGCGTGCGGAAAGCTGTCCTCGGAATATCCTCCTGTCGAACTCGCAGCTGATGGTATCCTGATCGCAAGTCGATCCTCGAAAAATACCCCGCACCCTGAAGCTGGTCGAACAAATCATCAATGCGTGGCAACGGATATCTGTTCCGAACGGTAACTTTGTTCAGCTGGCGGTAGTCGATGCATAAGCGCAAACTTCCATCCTTCTTCTTGACAAACAGGACCGGAGCACCCCACGGAGAAACATTAGGTCGAATAAGCCCCTTATCTAACAATTCCTGCAACTGATCCTTCAGCTCTCGAAGCTCTGCCGGGGCCATCCGATAAGGCGGTATAGAAATAGGCCCCGAGCCAGGAATCAAATCAATGCAGAACTCAACATCGCGCTCAGGCGGTAGCCCAGGTAGTTCATCAGGGAAAACATCAGGGAACTCACAAACAACCGGGACCCGGTCCAACGGAACCTCTGCAGCTCGAGTATCACAAACATACGCTAAGAATCCCTGACATCCCTTCCGCAAGAGCTGACCAGCGCGAAGAGACGAAATCAAGCTGGGAAGGGTGATGCTGCGGTCTCCCTGAATAACAAGGACTGGCTCCCCCGGAAAGCTAAATATGACTGCATTCTCACGGCAGTCCACCGAAGCATAACAAGTGGTTAGCCAATCCATGCCTAGAAGCACATCAAAGTCCAACATATCGAGGAGAATCAAATCAACTGATGAATCCCTCTACCCGATACGAACGGAACACAAACGAAATACAAAACGAGCGACAAACGACTCGCCTACCGGAGTAACAACAACAAGCGGAAGATCTAACGACGACGACTCACGGCCCAACATCGGTGCAAAGTGTGTAGAGACATACGAATGTGTGGAACCTGGGTCAAATAATACCCGGGCGTCGAAAGAACAAACTGGCAAGGTACCTGTCACAACGGCATTGGATGCCTGCGCATCCTGCGGTGTCAAAGCAAATACTCGGGCCTGTCCTCCACCGATAGCGGGCTGACCTCGACCTCGGCCTCTGCCTCCTCGTCCTCTCTGAACAGGACCGCCGCGTCCATGGCCTCTGGGTGCACCTAACTGGCGTGGAGCATCGCCAGTGATAGGAAGTAGGGCTCTCTGAGGAGGGGGTGGTGATGGTGGTAGGGTCACATGCGGAACTGTCGCTGCTCCCTGTCGTCTCGTCGGACAGTCTCTGACAAGATGGTGCGGACTCCCGCACCCAAAACACCCTGGCGACGGCTGCTGCCCCTGGGGATAAGAACCATATAACTGTCCCCGCCCAAATCCTCTGCCAGGCCTATCTCTCGGAAAGAATCTGGCGCGCTGCCTCTGAGACGGTACATCGATGCGAGTCCTCTTCGGCCCAGAAACGGCCGAAGTCTGTGATATGCGTGCCTCCATCCGCAATGCCGTATCCATAGCAGCTGAATAAGTGTCGTAGTGCTGGGCGCCAATGGCAAGATATAGCTGGGCATCAAGTCCCTGTATGAACCTCTTCACCATCTTCTCTTCGGTATCCACCAAATACTGAGCATATCGGGATAACTGTGTAAACTGGATGTCATACTCAGACACCGTCATCCCAGGAGTCTTGACTAAGGCCTCGAAGCTACGAGCTCTGGCGTCACGAACGCTCTCTGGAAGGAAACGAGCTAAAAAGACCGCTGTAAACTCGACCCAAGTCATAGGCGGTAGACCTGCAGCTCGACCTCTCAAGACTGACTCCCACCATGTCTGTGCGAGACCCTCTAGTCGGAAACTCGCAAGCTCTACCCATCGATCATCCGAACATCTCAGCGAACGGCAGATCCTGGCTAAACTGTCAAGGAACGTCTGTGGGTCCTCCGCTGCCTCGGTGCCGGTGAATACTGGAGGTCTCAGCCTCATGAAATCCTGTAGCGAAACCGGAATGGCCACGGTGGTAGTAGTAGGAGCAGGTATCATGGTCGTCTGTGATGTAGTAGGTACGTCATCCGGCCTCGGTGTACGACTGGCTGCAACTAGGGATCCTACCATCTGACGTAGCTCCTGCATACTCCCCATCATCTGTCGCAACTCCTCCATACCAGTCTCAAGCCTACCCATACAGCCTGGGGAAGGTGGATCGGTCTGTCCCTACGGCGTAGGCATACCACCCTGCTCAGTCCTAGTCTCGGACGAGCCAGCTCGAATCTCGTCTCGGGCGGCAGCCCTCTGTGCCCTCGTAGCCTTCGGCGGCATAGTGGCTGTTACAGGAAAACGGATAATAAGAACAGTGCAATAGGATCATAGGATACACGGAATTGAAGAAGGAATTTTCAAGCAAGTATATCCTAAAGTCACTTAGGCGGAGTACCGCATCGCAAGTATGCCGCGGACATACACACGCTACGTTACCCTACTTAAGTCATTTACTCCATCTACCAAGGGTCATCCTACACTCAAAAAGGTAAAACCTATCGCTCTGATACCAACTTTGTCACGACCGCAGGGTACGGAACGTGACTGGCACTTAAGTTTACGAAACGTCTCAAGACGTCCGTAAAATAAGTAAGCCAAAGCCCAGAAAACCAAAACCAAGTAAGCAAAAGTGTGAAGAGAACCCAATCAATTGAAAACGAGTTTATCAAATAAGTCATATAAAACCCTTTTTTTTAAAAACAATATCAATTTTTCCGAAAATTTCGGCAGAGTCTCCTTTGTAAATACTGGCCCCCAAAATGGGTACAACAAGAATATATATGAATCCAACAAATAAGGCATCCCCAAGCGGGAGCTAGCTCTTCGCCACAAGGCGGTCACAAATCCCACGCAATATAAAACAACATCATGCAAAATAATCATAAGGAAGCATAAGAAAAACAGCATGTCGACTCAGGTGAGCTCGACCCCAAAATACAGCATAAAAAGTCCACAAATCTCACAGTCTCATCTCTAGGTCAATATACAACAATACTGATAGAAACAGTAGATGGAGTACACTAGATACAAAGAATATACAAGGTGGTACAAAAATAATGATATAACCCACCTAAGAGCAAAACCTCGAGTCCAGGCAAAAGAGGCAAAAGAGGCAGGTGCGCCCGCCGCTACTGTACTGACGGAGCGGACCTGCAAAAGGCTGTGGCACAACGGGGGTGAGTTGCCAACTCGTGAGTAATAAATAACATCTACACAGGCTATCGAAAGCATGTACACAAGCATCCTAGCATCTCAATTACAGGTAAGGCAGGACATAATGGCAAGTATGTATGCAATATGAATATACTAGCAGGTATGAATGCAATGCGAATCAACTCGTGATCTGAATGTGTAAGTATAAGAAATCATGTTTTTCCCTTTAAGAATCTCTTTTGAAATACCAGCACAATACCAATAGAATCAACAAGAACCTGTGTCCAGCAACGACACCTCAAAACTATCACAAATCTCATATATCCATGTCATAGTATCTCTGGCCTCAGCCATCCTGCTGACCCAGCTCAATATCAAAATCTCATCATCTCACGGCCACGGTCGGTATCCTCTGGATATCCGCCGTGCTAAACAGTCACCGGTAGGTAATCCGTCCCCTGCCAGGCTCAACGTCAACACCACATTCATCTTACCCCGGGGTACCATACCGGGCCCACCATGTACCCGTGACAGTTCCTCCACTCCTCGACACGGATCTCGAAAACCACAGCAAACTCATGGTGGACGACACTTTACATCACTAGAAAACCGCAATTTTGCATATTTTAAAAAGGGTAATAAGTTTTAGAAATTTTGCGGCTTTCCCCCGAAATACAGAAATATCATAAATCTCAAGAAATCATCATGAATGCATACGTCAATGATAATGAATGCATATGGTATTAATGTTCAAGTTACAATGTATGATTAATAGACTAGGCATGAGCAAATGATATAATGATATACATGCACATGAATAGCAATTCTACGATGTTATTTTAAGGATTTATTGCAATAGTACAGGTTTAGATATCAAATAGGGTGACAATATTCTATATTATAAGTTATCTAGTGTCGTGGCATGGCAATTGCCAGGGCGTGTGTGTACGCATGAATAGTGCTCGTGCTGCATATAAAAACCCTGGCAATAGTGCAGGTGTCCTATAGAATGGGTTCGCATATGTATGTCAAATAAAGCATGGATGTAGTTACTAATATTACTAGAAATCTTTAACTACTTAAACTATCGGGCGACTTGCGCCATCCAAACGATAGTCCCCCGTAGATGTTACATCTACTCACTGAAATCCCTAGCTAGTTACGTCCAATCACCGCTTTCCCCTTTCGTGCCGTGTCTGACGTCTCCGCGACCGAACCTGGAATTTACATCAATACCAAACATAAGGTTACATATCAAGAACGACGCAAAACCCAAACGAAAACACTAACGTTCATAAGCTAGGTACAACGTGCACAAGGTGCGCGAAACACATGCGAAAATCGCAAAAACTGCAAAAATCGCCGATTTGGTCGCCCGGCAAAACTAAAACCCGACTACTCAAAAATCCGCACTCACGCATCCTAAATGTCATAGGATATGCCAACAATATAATCTAGATATCGCAATTAATTCGTCACAATAATATAATAAAAACCTAGTAAGCTAGAAGTTTGCAAATTTGGTACAAATATCGACAATTAGCGACAAAATTAACACAATCCAACACAACAATCCAAACTAACCCACTAGCTAGCCATTACACTAATTTTAAATCATTAACTAAGCTTGAAAACCTAATTTCCATAAACAAAACCTTTCTTGATTTTCATAATTAGCAATTTCAATCCAAAACTAAACATGACAATACCAAATTAACACTAATTTGAAGCCCACACAAATAAAGTAACCTCATTAACCTAGATTAGCAAACAACTAGATAGCTAATTAGCTTTAATTAACTAAATAATGGTTTCAAGAAACCCTAGTTAAACTCTAACCATAAACTTTAAAAAAAACTAGATTAGAACTAACACTAAATTAACACTACAACCATTTAACTTAAGAAACTTAACTAAAAGAATTTAATTAGCAAGAATTTATACCTCAACTAGAGATCTAGCAAGAATAATTTGCCTCCAAAGATGCCTCATTTCCACAAGATTTAAACTAAAGTGGGTGTGAGAAGAGATGGAACAAGGTTTTGTGTTGAAATGGTGAAGGAAATTGTTGATTTTTGGAGCAATATTTGGATTAACTTTGATGAAGAAAAGAGATGAGGCAAAAAATGGGGGAGGGGCTGCTGCAAACTGCAGGAATTCGGTGGAGAGAGAGGGGGATGGGGGATGTGAGAGGATGGTGCAAAAAGTCTTAGTCAAACCCCCCCCCCCCCAAAATACCATAATACCCCCACCTAAATACTATATTTAAATCCTATTCAAAACCATTCATTCACAAGACTTAAGGTCCAAAAAGAGAGGGATGGGGGCTGCTTCAGCAGTGGTGGGGCCGGCCTTGGGGAGTGGGGGTGAGTGGGAGTGAATACAAAAAGAAATTTTATGCAAAAAGACCCCCTACAAGTCAAAAATTGCAAGTTTAAGCTTAAATTCAATAAATTTCGTTTTCCATAATAAAAATTAGTTAAAACTTAAAATAAATTACTAAAAATTTATATTACAATTAGATTTTAATTAACATGATTTTAAAGATTAATTTTAGCCCATTTAAATTTGTATTTATCGCTAATTTAATGTATTTTCTTACCGGCTTAAAATAATATTAAAAATTGAAAAAAAAGGGAAAATTTTTTAAATGACCAAAATTTCATAAGTAACTCATTAGCTACTAAAAACAAGCAATTACCTATCCATTTTAGGTATAATTAGTCCTAAACTGCAAAATAACGAGAAAGACGGTTTTCGGAAAAATACCGAATTTTCACCGATTTTCAGGAAAACACCAAAACGACTTTTCAAGACGCTACAGGCCGCCATGAGAGAAAAGGAGAAGAAAAATGATGAAGATAGGAATGAAGAAACAATGAGCCAAGGTCAAAAAGACCCCTCACCCTCTCTCTCTCTCTCTTTCTCTCTCTCTCTCCCCTTGCCCATGCTTCCCTTGTCCCCACACTCAAAAGTATCTCTCTTATTTCATTTCTTTTCATTTAATTTTAATCAAGAAAACAAAAACCCAAGTAATTAAAACAATGAAGCATGGTTTTTTAATCAAATTAAGAAATGTAACAAGTGTTAGCAATATGACATGGTACATGTCATATGCATAATCAATCTTAATGCATAATTGGTAATCATTAATTTAGTTTAGCCGTAAACTTGTATGTAATTAATTATATAATAAATCATAAAATGTCTAAATCTCATAATTTCTTTCAAAATCAATATTCATACTAGTTCCCTAAATATTTCCCAATTTATCGGTATATAATTATACCATATCATTTAAAACTAGTCTCCAAACTTTAAAATATTCATAATATTCATTATTTGATTTATTTAAATTCCCGAATATAATATTTTATTTTCTGAAATGTTACAAGCACATATGTGATATGCGCGGGACCGAAATTAATACGTGTATGCGATACCGTATTCTATTCTCGCGATATCTGATATCGATCGGTTATATGTGATTTAGCCGGGTTATCGAATCAAGTGTTGATTCGATTAGTTGATACAAATGATATTAGTCGGTTATATGTGATATAACCGGATTATTAAATCAAGTGTTGATTTAATAATTTAATGTATAATTATATATTTGATATATTAACTTACATTAACTAATATTAGCTCACTTAACCATTTCTTTTTCTCACGTATGTACACTTAATATATATGTGATATATATTATTGAGTCATGCTTGCTGCTACATGCAACATGGGTGTAGGATACTCACACCATACTTATCATAATCAAGGGTTTTATTATTTGAAGTAAATCATAATTAGTTGGTAATTAGTCATATGGTTGAAGCTTGTGGAAGCTTGTGGAACCATTGACTAAGTCCACTAATTTTGTTTTACTTAAGATATTTATTAATTCAACCATTATGATTAGCCATGGTTTAGTCTCGACATGAGTTAGTATATGATATTAACTCTCCTATGGCTGACATTCTACACTTGATTATCTCTATGGTTGCTTTTCTTCATCTCCTTCCTCAAGCCCTTTAGCTTTTTGGGAGGTGAAGAAAATTAGTGAGAAAAATATTTCTAAAGTGAGCAAAATTCCTACTTCATCAACCTACCCTAGACTAGCCATTTAGTTTAGGTTGTTTGCTTCACTAATTTCTAATTAGTGAAGAGGTAGCTTGAGTTAGTGTCTCCTCGACGTAGATCATTTTCGGCCTCGAAGACTTCAAATCAAGTTTGTTCATTTCATCTTGTAGAGCATTTCTAGAGTCTGGGAGTTCACTATTTGGAGCGAAGGGACTACTATACGGAGCTTTTGAAGTGAAGGACCGGTCTACAAAGGTTGTATTCCTTGTTCACTTAGATGTAAAGATGTTTACATGCTAGTTTCGTGTAATTCTTTAGTTAAGATTCTAGGATAGGGTTCTTTAGCGCGCCAAATTTTTGGAAACGTCATGGTCGATGCCTCCCGAAACCCAGTGGCGGTGCTGTCGAACCCAGCAATAGGATGACCCACGGTGGAGTGCTCAAGTTACCGGATTCCGTAAAGTATTGGGTGGCCCATTCACTTTGTTGATCGGGGTTGCCTCTTTTCTGGATTTGACGGGTAACTTGTGGCACTCGTAAGGGTCTTAGTTTTACATTGTACATGCTATCCACACTATCGGGAATCATCGGGTTTCATTTGCGGCTTGAAAGAAATCCGGGGCTCCAAGTTTATCCACTTTTCCATATTACTTATCGCTTATCTGTGATATTGCTTATATCATTCCTGGGATGAATGGTTATATATATATATATATATTAGTAGATGTTGTATATGTTTTGCATCCATGCTAGTCCATCCCCCGCTCTGCTGTTAGTTAAGTAAGGTAACGGTGCATGACGGGCCCCGTGGCGAATGCTGATGGCATATACGTACATTTTATTTTCGTTCTTTTCTAGTGTGATAGGAATTAATTATTGGGACCGCATTAATTTTGATTAATACAAGGAAAAATAAACCTAAAAGATGTTGTCGGAAAAAATTTCGAAAAACTATAGTCGTTTTCTTTCGCTTTGCATATCAATATTCGGTCATGAATATCCCACACCTCATTCGAGGAGGCAAGAGCCTAGATCTCTTCACGGGGAGTGATCTCTTGAGCAAAAGTTTATGTTACTAGAGATTACTCGGTTTTCTTTAAAACCACTAGTTTTCAAAAGCGGAGCCTAAACCGCTCCTTTTCAAAACTACTCGGCTCCTTCAACGATATCAAGTTCATTACGTTAAAAGTTTTTCGCCAAAAACCAGCCGTAGCCTTCTGTCATTTCAGATAATTAGTACTTAGTATTCGTGCTGCTTTTGTTGATTGTTCGTCAAGAAGTAGTGTACGGTAGCTAAGTAACGATTGTCTGAAATATAGATAATGCGATTGGTCAGGACAGTCGTATGATTTTTTTGATTATTCATCAAGAGTCATGTGGGTGGGTCTAATGCAATCTTGGATAACGATGGGTTGAACTTGACTAGGATCTTTTGATTTGTTGATTATTCGTCAAGGTCACTAAGGTTCTAAGGGCAAAAACCACATCGGGGGTTTCAAATATACAGAAAACTTGCTAGTGTTGCATACCTTCTGGAGTGTGGTGACTAGAGTGGTTTCTATCTAGGTTATCACGCGATGATAGTTGGATCCCGATCCCACTGATGAGTAGGATTACTCTTGGAAAATATTTTTCACTTAACAATTAGCTAATCTATTAGGTGTCTAGAAAAGTGTTAACGGGGCTACGCCTCTACGTGAACGAGGTTTATTCTAGTTAGGTTCGTACGAGAGCACGAGGAACCTCCCTCGGAGTACCAACACCCACCTGGTTGAACGGTTAGCAAACTTGTAAGGTGTTAATGATCCCAGCTAGTTCTCCTTTTAAGATTTGAATGAGAATTCGAGAAAACAGTGGGAGCCATCATGTTTAGATAAAATAATAACCAATCTAAACTTGCAAGAGCGCACTCTAAGTGTTTCTTTTCTCTCTCTCTCCAGGTAGCAACTATGTCACGACTTAATCAAGATAATAAAATTTATGACTTGATCAACCCAGATTCTTATTTAGGACTGGGGAACGTCAGTTTGGCTCTAACTTATGACAAATGTCATGATCTTGAGCAAGAGAAAGAGGATTACATGAATTCCTTGATGACCCGAGCGAAGAAGAAGCATACTATTGCATCTCCTTTAGGTGTTCTTGTTATTAAGAACTATTTTTCGGTCAGTTCTACCTCCTGGGTACTAGATACCGGATCAGGATCTCATATTTGTAATTTATTGCAAGGTCTGAGAAAAAGTAGGATGGTTGGACCTGGTGATATATCCCTCAGAGTAGGGAACAGAGCACAAGTTGATGCTACCGCCGTCGGTGAATATCACCTAGTATTGCCAAGCGGCAATATTATAATTTTGAACAACTGCCACTATGTACCTTCCATACTTTTCAATATCATATCAGTTTCTGTACTTGATAAAGATGGATATAATTTTGTTCTAGATAGAGATATCATGAACATTTACCTTAATCAGGTATTGGTTGCAGAAGGTACACTGTGTAATGGTATCTACATTCTAAATCAAAACACAGTTTTCAATATACAAAACACATGCAAGAGGAAGAGTTCAGATATGAACGAACCTTACTTGTGGTATTGTAGACTTTGTCATATCAATGAGAAAAGAATTCCAATTTACATAAAGATGGATATTTGAATCCGTTTGAATTTTCATCTTATGAAACTTATCAGTCCTGTCTCAAAGGAAAGATGACCAAATCTCCGTTCTCCGGATACAGAGAAAAAGCAACAGAGCTCTTTAGGGCTCATATACAGTGATGTATGTATTCCAATGTCTATATATGTACGGGGTGAGTTCTCATACTTTATCACATTCATTGACGATCTCTCTAGGTTTGGATATGTGTATCTTTTGAAACATAAATCTGAAGCTTTTGAGAAATTCAAAGAATACAGAAACGAAATAGAGAACCAGATTGGCAAAAGTATCAAAATCCTCCAATCTGATAGAGCAGGAGAGTACTTAAACATGAAATTCCTAGAATATCTAAAAGAGAACGGTATTCTCTCTCAACTTACTCTTCCATATACACCACAGCACAACGGTGTATCGGAGCGGAGGAACCGTACCCTATTAGATATGGTTCGCTCCATGATGAGTAGTGCCGATCTGCCTCTTTTATTTTGGGGACATGCATTTCAGACAGCAGCATATCTTTTGAATCAAGTTCTGACCAAATCTATGCCTACCACTCCATATGAAATATGGAGTGGTAAGAAACGATGTCTTAAATTTATTAAGATATGGGGTTGTCCGACTTATATTAAAACGCAAAAACTGGACAAACTGGAGGCACGATCAGTTCTATGTAAGTTTGTGGGATATACTAAGAATTCACTAGGATATATGTTCTACCACACTGAGAAACAGAAGGTGTTTGTATCTCGTCATGCCATCTTTTTGGAAAAGGAATTTCTTGCAAAAGAAATTAGTGGGAGCATTGTAGAACTGGAAGAAATTCTTGAACCACAAATTGAAACTGAAGATTTGGTGGAACCTCTAGATTCAATAGTCCCAAACGAACCTCGGTCACTCCGCTCAAGTGATATTACGGTTTTCTCATAGACGGGGATCGAGAGGATTGCATGTTGGAAGAAGATGATCCTACTAGTTTCAAGCAGGCCATTACCAGTAGGATCTTTGATAAATGGCTGGATGCTATGCGATCCGAAATGGAGTCCATGTACACTAATAAACTTTGGACCTTGGATATTGCTCCTTCTGGGGTAAAACCTGTTGAATGCAAATGGATCTTCAAAAAGAAGATTGGTGTAGATGGACAGGTGGAAACTTATAAGGCTAGACTTGTTGTAAAAGGTTTTAGTTAAAGACCCGGTGTGGACTATGACGAAACCTTTTCTCCAGTGGCTATGCTAAAATCCATTCGGATCCTACTTGCCATTGTTGCCTTTCATGACTATGAAATCTGGAAGATTGACATAAAAACAGTTTTTCTGAACGGAAGTTTAGAAGAATGCGTTTATATGGATGGACCAAAGGGATTCATAGACAGTGGAAACAGTGGGAAGGTATGCAAGCTGCTTAAATCCATTTATAGATTAAAGCAGGTATCACGGAGCTGGAACATCTGTTTTGATGAAACGGTCAAGGAATTTGACTTCATCAAAAACGAGGATGAGCCTTGTATATATAAGAAGATTGTTGGATGAACTGTCGTATTCTTAGTCTTGTACGTAGACAAGATTCTCTTGATAGGAAATGACATTCCTATACTACAATTGGTCAAGACGTTCTTATCACAAAGGTTCTCGATGAAAGACCTGGGTGATGCCTCCTACATTCTGAGGATTAAGATCTACAGAGATAGATCCAAGAGATTGTTGGGACTTTCACAGTCCAGATACATAGAGGCCATAATAAAGAGATTTAGTATGGAAAATTCCAAGTGCGGTAATATACCCGCATTGCATGGATTCACCCTCTCCAAAGAGATGTCTCACAAGACTGATGAGAAGAGAGTTCGCCTAAGCATTATACCCTATACTTCGGCGGTAGGATCTATAATATATGTGATGCTATGTACTAGACCAGATTTAGCTTACACGCTAAGCGTGGTGAGCCGGTATCAGTCGAACCCAGGAGAGAACCACTGGACAGCAGTGAAGAACATTCTTAAATACCTAAGAAGAACTAAGGAACTATTCTTGGTGTACGATAATGGGGGAACTCTAGGTGGAGTCCTTTACCGACTCGAGCTTCCAGAGTGACAAGGATGACAGCAAGTCTGTCTCGGGTTTTGTGTTTACCCTCAACGGAGGTGCGGTCTGTTGGAAGAGCTCCAAATAGGACACCGTCCCAGACTCGACGATGGAGGCTGAATATATTGCTGCCAACGATGCCGCAAAAGAAGCGGTCTCGATAAAGAATTTCATTAATGAACTTGAGTTGGTTCCGTCTATTGTTAATCCAATACCTTTGTATTGCGACAACAATAGGGCTATGGCTTTAGTGAAAGAACCACGGTCCCATCAGAAATCCAGACATATCTTGAGGCGGTATTACCTGATCAGGGAGATTGTTGATCGTCAGGAGATCGAGGAGCGGAGAGTATACACAAAAGAAAACACGGCAGATCCATTCACCAAGGCCCTCCCTCAAGCATAGTTCGAGAGACTATTTGAGATGTTGGGTATGCGATACGCCAATAACTGGTCGTAGTGTAGACGCTGGGTACTCTATACGCCAATTACATACTTTAGAGCAAGTGGGAGACTGTTGGATTTGTATGCTTTAGAGGCCTGTATTGTATAGTATGCTAGGATATGTATGTACAGGACAATCTTGCTCAGTTATATAGTATACTATTTGAGTTGTCTTTATCTGAACATGTACATTTGTTTTTCTTACTTTTTTGTATTGCTTATACATGTTGATAAAGACTCGTTATAGTAGTATACTATTTTAGTTTGTCTTTATCTTAATATGTGCATATGTTATACTCGATATCACATATGGCGGATACATGTTGATAAAGCCCGTAGGATTTTTCTTAACTACCAGCCTTATGATGGCGATCATACGTGTAGGAGATCGGTAGTTCATAAGCACATCCTTAAAGGTCCCAAGTCGCAGGAGTATCCAGATCGAGCATCGATATTCCAGAGTAGACTTGTGTATACATTTCTAGACCCCGACGAAGGGTGGTTGTTGGTCCCACAATCATTGGTGTGATCACCTAAGATTGTATACAGATGCTCACTGGGGGTGAGTACACTGGACGGACTCACCGAGAACCTCTAGATGGTATTGTGCCTATCGTCGGATAGAGGTTCTTAAGTGATATGAGTACAGGTTAGTCTTTAGACCTGTGATCATCATTTGTCTCATGTGAGCTCCCACTATACTTTAATCACTACCCTACCACAGCTCTACTGAGTCATGCAAATAGATTTTGGTTAGGTACAGTCCCGAGCTATATGGAGGCAGTGAGTGATTGTCAGGGATTTGTCTCTCCCAGTATTAAGAGTCGATATCGCACTGTGTCCGGTTTCCCAGAACCATAAGACCTTGGCCAAGACAGCTGAGATTTACTGATGATTAGATCAGTAGTTTCTCAGATTGGTCCTGAGCCAAATCGATACAACTTATCAGGTTATTAGAGCTCTGACGTTTACCACCCCCTAGACCCGGTATGCGATACTCTTAAACGAAGAGACCAGACTGTACATAGATTGTCACGGATAGGCTCAGTAGAGGTTCGGATGAGCTTGCTCATCGGACTTCCTTTCGACAGATACCTGGGTAGCCGTTATGTACAGGTAGTGCCGCTAACATGCTTGTGGTTAAACCCACTGCCAGCGTATTGTCGAGTATTCAGAGTCCCACAAAGAGGGTTTCCCTGATTCAGGCTAAACGATGTGGAGGCCGAATGTTTATACATGCAGGGTTCCAGTTAATTACGTGTACTAACTGCGCAGAATTTAATCAGACGGATTTTAATACTAGCGGGCTTAGGATTAAGCCGGTTGGTTAAATCAGATATTGATTTAATACTAGTGTTATATTAGTAGTATTATTCTATCTCTTGGGTATTCGTATTTTAATATTAATACGGGTATTTATATACGGTAGAATGTATTTTGTATTTATACAAAATACCTTCGAGAAGATAACACCTCATCATGCTTTTCTCTATTTATTGAAAATAGAAAATGAGGTGGAAGGGGTGAGATGGCTTCAAGCATGGCATGAAGCATGGCTTTGGTATTTATTTATTCATTTGTGAGTATTATTAAAGTATGGCTAGTATTTTAATAAAAGGAAAAATGCTTCATATCTTTTTTCTTTAGCCTTTCTTCAATTCATTCTATGATTGCCATTCTCTCTCCTCTCTTGAGTTCATTCTCTTCCTTATCCCTTATCATTCTCATGTGTTGAGAGCCAAAGAGATTTGAGATAGAAAATTACTACTAAATATCTCTATATCATTTAAGCGAACTAGATTAGCAAACTAGGTTGCTTAGTTTGCTTCTTTTTGAAGTAAGAACTTGAATCAAGAACTTTCAGGTGGATCATCTAGGATCGAGAAGGCCGACGACCAATCTTGACCTAGGACCAGAAAGGAGTCAAGACCCGAAGGACATGTATCTGTCGGTATAACTCTATATCACAGTAGCTAAATTTCTTTAGCTTGCTAGTTTTAATATTTGGTTAGATTCTAGGTAGTGGTTTCTACTGCAAGTTTTTTTTAAAAAAAAGTTAAAGTTTTTCGTTTCGCAATGGCCACTGTTGGCGGCCAGGGCGCTAAGAATCCCAAATGGTATCAGAGCTACCTAAACATTAGAAACTAGTAGTAGACGATACTTTAGTTTCAAAACCGAAAAATTCCGATTTTCAAAACCCGCTCTCTGTCCAATATTTGTTTCGGTCTCTGAAAATTTTTTAAACAAGTGCAGAAGGTTACTCTTGATGTGAAAGTTACACAATGAAAACGAGGATATTTGGCCGTAAGAAAAACCGCCCAAATCCCCATTATCCCCGCTACTGGCGGTTTTTTTGTCTCTGTTGGTCCTTGCTTTCATTCAGTGTCTTAGGTTTTGAATATTAGGATTTTTGTTATTGTTTGATTTGCCTTAGATTTCACTAAATGTTATCTTTGCATTGGGGCAACTTAGAAAGTTTTGAACATGAAACTTTTGCATCGTTGATCTCTATTATATTGTGTATGTGTTTTCAAATCTCGTCTAATTGCTATATGTCATGTAGACGGGGTTGCACATACGTTCTTATGCTTCTGTGATGTTTATATCTGTGATGGTTTATTTTCATGACCCGAAATTGGCACGTGACGGCCCTTAAACTACGCAACGTATACAGGCGTAACGCAATTTAAGTAAGCCAAAAACCCAGCAATCTAAACCATCAAAAGTAGTAAGAAAGTGATAATAGCATTTTCAAAACCTTTGAAATCTCAACCCAAGTTCTTTAGAGTCCAACTTTTCTTCCTTTAAAGTTTTGGCAGCACCTCCTTTGTAAAAACCAAACCCAAAAATGGGTACAACAGAAATATAAGTAAAGCATCCCCAACGGGAGCAAATCCACGCCCAACGGCGGAAAACAACCACCACAACAGATATACGACGCGGTGGCGAAGAAATAAAAGACGATATAAGTAAAACTGCATAAAAGACATCCAAGTCACCAAAATATACAATATCGTCCTCACATCAAGTCTCTAAATCATACAAGATAATGGTAAATGGAGAGTACAGGATACAACGAATATACAATAATATGAACGGATAACCACAAAACCCACCTAAGCAAAACTGCACACTGGGAGCTGAAGCGATATCCGATGCAAAAGATGACGTGATAGATGAATAGCCTGCCTCAACTACTCTCGGGAAACAACCTGCAAAACCTTGTGGCAGAACGGGGGTGAGTTGCCAATTCGTGAATAGTAAATAACATATGCAGGTAATCGCAAGTATGCACGTACAGCGCGAATCTAACATATGCAAGCTAATAGCAATAAATGGTCATATGTATGCAATAGTCATGAAAGGTATACTAGCAGGTACAACCAATACATAAAGCAATACTAATATGACAATCTGTATGCAACAATCATGTAAGGTACTCTATCAGGTACTAATAATACATGAAGAAATGATATGACAATGTACATATGCAGCAGTCATGAAAGGTACTCTAGCAGGTACAGCTAATACATGAAGCAATGCATATAAAATAAAGTATGTAAATGCAACAGTCATGGAAGGTACTCTATCAGGTACTACTAATACATGAAGCAGTGCATAAACAATAAATGCGAAGTATGAGATGAAACATGTCATTTCCACGGAAGCCTGACATCGTGGTAAGACCGAAGTCCATCAAGACAATCCAAATCCCAATTCCTCAAATCAGCCCCCAAATTGGCTCTCATATCATGTAAGTCTCATAGAACCCGAATGTACAACAACATCAAGTAAATCTCATTTATCCTGAATGTACAAAATCAAGTAAATCTCATATATCCTGTATCCAATATCAAGTAAATCTCGTATATCCTGAATCCAATATCAAGTGAATCTCATATATCCTGAATAAGTATATTTGCATGAATAATTATGAAGATGTATATGAATTGAAATGTATACATATATATTAGCGTCCCACTCCACTAATATATATATATATATATGCACATATAACAGCGTCCCATTCCACTGTTATATATACTTAGAAGTAAAAATATCATGAAACCAAGTGTCAAGTATCGACACATAAATACTGATCTATCAGGTGCTGTCACCATGACTGGCTCCCCTAATAGGTACGTATCATACGCTATACCGAAAGCTCGAGTGCCTAGCTCTGACCCTCGCCTCTCGACATATCCATACGTACATGACTCCCATCGGTATCCCCACGATAACCGCTGAGTCATTGGTACTGTCACCGGTAGGTACTTGCCCACCTTCCAGGCTCAATCGGCATGGACCGTCGATCATCTTGCCGAGGGGAACCGTACCGGACCCCACCATGTACTCTCACACGACCCACGACGCTCCTTGCATGGGGTATATATATCAGAACCAATAAAACTTATGGTGCTTGCTGAAATATCATATCAAGAGAAACCGGGTTTTTCAAATAATGCATAATTTCATGAAACTACCATGGTCCTCAAATCCAGAAAATATCATGAAAAATCCATATCTCAATGCGAAAATCCATGAATATAATATATGTGATTGTTAAGAAATTTTCTTGGATGTGTTTATCAAATGATCCCCGGCAACGGCGCCATTTGATTGTTAAGAAATTTTCTTGGATGTGTTTATCAAATGATCCCAGGCAACGGCGCCATTTGATTTTATTAATTTCCGGATTGTGTAAGTAAAAGCAAGTATCGAATCAATTGTTTCCCGATAACGGTTTCATTTGATCGATAACAGTATCTTGTATCAGTATTTAGAAAATTGTATAAAGAAATCACAACCAAAGAATTATATTTGACTGCAATCAATTACGGTGTCAGTTGTAGATCGTAAGCGAGTGCGGATCGTACACAGGGATTGTGCGATTCGTTTCGATGTTTGATTTGTCTGAATTGAAAAGAAAAGA
Source organism: Agapanthus africanus (assembly GCA_030015575.1). Classification (NCBI taxonomy): domain Eukaryota; kingdom Viridiplantae; phylum Streptophyta; class Magnoliopsida; order Asparagales; family Amaryllidaceae; genus Agapanthus; species Agapanthus africanus. The sequence continues at coordinate 180,336,833 of CM057350.1, read as the reverse complement.
AAGCATGATTCAAGATTTATCAATTGTTTCAAGTGTCACTATTCTATTCATGAATCAAGAAAATGATAAACAATCAAGAATCGGGTTTCGATGATATTTCCAACCAAAATTTCAAGAATCTAAATGAGGCTCGTAGGAATCGATCGGATCTATAGATGTGATATAATCTAAAGATATCGTGTTCTTGTCCTTCGAAGAATTGATACTAGATCGATGATGATCGGCGAGAGTTAGGGCTTTCTCGTGAAACTAGGGTTTCATCATTAAACCCTTGTTCTTTCGTCGATATCATTCACATTCTAGCCTCTAGTAATTTCAAGAAACGATCGTAACTCCCCAATTTCGAGCGATATCAATCAAGAAAGCATCGCAACAAAATTGGGTCGTCGATTCTTGAACTTGCTAGGGTTTACAAAACTCGTAGGAATCAAGAATCGTTTTCAGATATATTACATCATCATTCTATTGATCGTCTCGACTCCTCGACGAGCGGAGTTTATTCACACATCATCACACAGAAAGCATTCAAGAATTGAAAAGATATCATGATGCAAGAATTTAAAGAAAACAAGATAAAAGAATTTCACCTTTTATTTATATCAACAATTTCATTACAGTCGCTCAAGAACTACAAGAGGAAGAACTCGATTGTTGAATTGGCTTCGCTTTTCTTCGTGAGTCGTGGATCGTCTTGGACCACTTGCTCTGTTGAAGATCGGTTCCGCTCATAAAAGGTTGACGGGCTTCTTGCTTGATTTGGTACTCGGGATCTTGGCTTTTTATTGGAATTAGGGTTAGGGTTTCACACAAGTCTTCTCACTAGACTTGTGGAAGAAGATGAAGAATGAGGTAAGAGAATGGCTCTAGATTGGCTACTAAAATGAACTAATGGAGGGATCTATCCATCCTCTTTACAAGTGAGCCTAGGGTCTTATTTATAGATCTCCCAAACCCTAGGTCTAGGTTTGAAATTACAATTCCCTCCAAAAGATTGTTGAGGCTTCTAGAAGGTAGTTTGTTAGGAGCTAGCTTAGGCTTTAAGCTAGGATTAGAAACCCTAGTTTGCTGATCTGGTAGAAGTCTCTGGAGTCTTCTGGAACTTGAAGTATATGAGATGAATGTGGGCCCTGAATGAAGAATTTTGATGCAAAGCTTAGGTGCTGATGTGGCAGATCCGCCGCGGAACCGCGGCTTAAGCCGGCTCCGGCCGCGGTTCCGCGGCCAAGTAGTGGCTTCATAGCTTGGGTCTTCTTCTGTTGTCTTAGGCTAACATTTGGGGTTTTATCTGATGTGTTGATTTGTTTTTGTCCCTTTGGATTGATACCAGAACTGAAATCATTGTGTTGGCGTATCTTTTAGCGGTGTAGATTTAAGCAAGCTTCTGATCTTCCTGCACAGACTTCGAAACACGGGTTGCGATATCTAGAAATGATGCCATGTTATGAAATGCAGTCAATTTCCCTAAAAATGCCGGTTTTAAGGTCTAACACATGTAATCTGATATTTTGCGACAGATTTGCTAATGTGTGAAATATGAATGCCGAACACTTCTATATGAATGCAAATGATGAGGAAATTGCCGGCTAAAAAATGCAATATTTTCGACTAATCAAATTCCCCCAAACTTAATTTCGATCATCTCGAGCGAACTTTTTTATTAAAAAGAAAAGGAGAAAATAAAGAAAGAGAAAAACTAACTAGCACACTTTCGTAGGCAACACGATTGCACTGAGCATGTGCAACAAGCCTTTAAACCTCTAGGTGTCCCTAGTAGGAGGAGTGTTGTCTCCTGAGGGTTTTCAGCGGATTGCACCCACAAAATCCAATAATAAAATAAAAATCATGAATATTACATTTAAAGAAAAGAATTGTAAAAGAAAAGCTTTGAAAATTAGGGTTTCTAACTAAGCCAGCTTTTCGGTTGTCATGAGCCCTATCTTAATGGTCATGAAAAGATGTCAGAAATCACGTCCTCCCTCAATAAAACATCGTCTTATTTTTCATTCCTATCTTTCTTCCAAAACATCGATCATATCACCCTGCGTGTGTGTAAAGGACATCCCTACACCCGGAGAATTCAATTCAAGCTATCATACTCTTGCCCATCAGCCTCAGTACTTTTTAATTAATGAATATTTAGATGAGATTGCTCACACACTTTCATGCGACCGTTAATACTTCTTGAGGTACTAACCGACCGATTACTCATGTGCTTGCTTACTTAGTGTATTTTCCTCGTCTTGCACCACCTTAGGCATAGCAGTGACTCCCAGACCAGTTGGCCTTAGGGCACTAGGTGAAGAGGCACCCTCGCTATACATTTTTATTGCCCTTGGTGATAACAAAACCAGTGTCCATTTTTCTCACCACTTTATATATTTTTTATTCATTTTTTTTATTTCCTTCATACATCGGCTTTAAGACAAGAGCATTTCAAGGTATCCTCTACTATCCCAGGCTTCTAGACGTGTGTAAGTGCGAATAGCAGGGTAGCAACGTTCAAAATGTTTGGCTTCCAGAATAGAAACTATTTTTCAGACTTAGTTTTATCCTCAGATTAGTGACGTCCTTCATCTTACTAACCCTTGGGACAACGGCTCATAACTACTTATTACTAGTTCGTATAAGAAAACTTCTAATTTTCTTAGTTTCTTAAATTTTTCTAATCTCATGGATGTAATTGTTCACTATCTAAACTTTTATTATCTTATTTATGTACAAAAAAGTTTAAATATTAAAATATTTTTATATTTGAAAATTTTTAAATTTTTGTGGGTTTTGAAAATTTTTAAATTTTTAAATTTTTATTTTTAAAAGAAATGTTTTGTGCTTATGTAGATGATATGCAAATGATGCAAAAATAAGCACAAACCTCCCCCAAACTTGTTTTCAACAGTGTCCTCACTATTGCCGATCGCTATACCTACAAAAACTGTAAGACTGGGGGGAATTATTAGTGGGGGCAAAATATATAAGTGAAGAGCTTCCCCCAAACTTATTCTTTTTCACTCACCTCCATCCAAAAGAATGATGCAGTAATATACATGATATGAAGGTGAGACGGAGGAATTTTAATCCAAATAAACAGGCTCTTGTAAGAACAAGAGCCCCTCCGTGGGGTCAGTGGAAAAATACGGCTTTAGTCTATGTCCATTCACTTTGAAAAAGGTGCCGTTTTTAACATTTCTACTTCTACTGCCCCGTGCGGGTATACAGACCGCACAATAAAAGGTCCCTTCCACCGAGATCGGAGCTTACCCGCGTGAAGGTGTAGTCGTGAATCATAAAGAAGGACTTGTTGACCAGGTGAAAATGTTTTCCTTAAAATGTTTTTATCGTGAAAAACCTTAGTCCTATTCTTTACAATTACAGCGTTATCATAAGCTTCATCGCGGAGTTCGCTTAGCTTATTTAGTTGCAGCTTCCGAAAGTTGCAGGCTTGGTTTAGATCAAAATTTATTTCCTTAATAGCCCACAATGCTTTATGCTCTATCTCGACGGGTAAGTGACATGCCTTCCCGAACACTATCCTATATGGAGACATCCCTAGGTCGGTTTTATATGCAGTTCTGAATGCCCAAAGAGCATCCGTCAGTTTGGTCGACCAGTCTTTTCTATTCTTAGCAACAGTCTTCTCCAGGATAAGTTTGATCTGTCTATTTGAAATTTCAGCCTGCCCGCTAGTTTGGGGATGATAGGGTGTAGAAAGTCGGTGGTTGATTCCGTATTTTCGCATCAGAGTCTCGAAAGATCTGTTGCAGAAATGTGTCCCATGATAGCGCGTGGGTGTACAAATCGCGAAAAGATATTCTCTTTTAAGAACTTAATGACAACTTTCCTGTCATTAGTGTGACATGGAATGGCTTCAACCCACTTTGAGACATAATCAACCGCCAGCAGTATGTACAAATTCCCAAAGGAGTTGGGAAAGGGACCCATAAAATCAATGCCCCAAACATCGAATATTTCAACAACCAGAATGGGTTGCTGATGCATCTCATTTCTCCGGGATATTCTACTCGTGTACTGACATTGTGTACAGGTTTTGCAATACTCAAATGCGTCCTTGAATAAGTTCGGCCAATAAAATCCACATTGCAAAACCTTTTCCGCCGTCTTTTTAGGACCGAAGTGACCCCCACAGGCCTGATCATGACAAAAAGAAAGAACACTATTGAACTCTTCTTTCGGGACACATCGGCGAATGATCTGATCAGGATAATACTTAAACAAGTATGGATCGTCCCAGTAAAAGTGTTTTACTTGGGAAAGAAAACGGTATTTGTCCTGTTTTGACCAATCGCTCGGTATAAGTCCCGTGACAAGATAGTTCACAATATCCCTGAACCATGGTTCATTGGATACGTTCAAGAGTTGTTCGTCAGGAAACGAATCATTGATCGGCAGGGTCACAGGGGAAGAAGAGATGCGTGAAAGATGGTCGGCTACTACGTTTTCACATCCTTTCTTATCTTTGATAACAAGATCAAATTCTTGTAACAGTAGGATTCAACGTATTAGTCGACCTTTTGCATCTTTCTTCGCCAGAAGATGTTTTAAGGCGGAATGGTCAGTGTACACAACTATAGATGAGCCAATTAAGTAAGGCCTGAATTTTTCTAATGCAAATACAACAGCTAAAAGTTCTTTCTCGGTGGTTGTATAGTTGATTTGTGCATCGTTCAGGATCTTACTTGCATAATAGATCACGTGTGGCATCTTTTCAATGTGCTGTCCTAAGACTGCACCTACTGCAAAGTCGGATGCGTCACACATCAGCTCAAAGGGGTAGTCCCAATTTGGAGACGATGAACGGGGGCTGAAGTGAGTGAGTATTTAAGTGAGTCGAAAGCTGTCTCACAATCTGAGTCAAAATGGAAGGTCGTATCCTTGGCCAGAAGAAGAGTTAAAGGTCTAGCAATTTTGCTAAAGTCCTTAATGAATCTCCTATAAAAGCCCGCATGGCCAAGGAAAGATCGAATATCTTTGACGCTTTTGGGATGAGGGAGGTTTTGAATGACATATATCTTAGCTCTGTCAACCTCAATGCCTTTCTGTGAAATAACATGTCCAAGTACTATTCCTTCTTGGACCATGAAATGGCATTTTTCCCAGTTCAAAGTTAAGTTCTTCTCTTTGCAACGAGTAAGAACTGCGTCAAGATTCGATAGGCAATCAGATAAAGAGTCTCCAAAAATCGAGAAATCGTCCATAAAGATCTCCAGAAATTTCTCTACCATATCAGAGAATATCCCCATCATACACCGCTGAAAGGTAGCGGGAGCATTGCATAACCCAAAGGGCATGCGACTGTAAACAAAGGTACCAAAAGGACAAGTAAAAGTGGTTTTATCTTGATCCTTTTTAGCGATGGGGACCTGATTATAGCCTGAGTATCCGTCCATAAAGCAATAATACTCTCGTCCCGCTAAGCGTTCCAGCATCTGATCAATGAAGGGTAGAGGAAAATGGTCTTTCCTCATGGCGGCGTTGAGTTTTCGGTAATCAATACATACACGCCTCCCAGTTTGGGCGCGTGTCTGAATCAACTCATTCGCCTCATTGGTTATAACAGTGATGCCGGATTTCTTAGGGACGACATGTATTGAACTCACCCATTGGCTATCGGAGATGGGGTATATAATACCATTATCTAAGCATTTGACGATCTCTTTCATCACCGCTTCCTTCATGACGGGATTTAACCGTCTCTGTGGTTCTCGGGTTGGTCTGGCATCATCCATCACATGTATATGATGTTCAACTATCAAGAGACTAATCCCTTTGATGTCCGCCATGGTCCAACCAAACGCCTCTTTGTTAGATCTCAATACCGATAAAAGTGCATTCTCTTGCTCTAATGCTAGAGAAGTAGATATGATAACCGGTAAAGACTCATTCTCACCAAGATATGCATATTTAAGGTGAGAAGGTAAAATTTTGAGATCTAAAGCTGGCGGAGAAATAATAGAAGGTGGGATCATCGAATGATTTTTGGAGTTACAAAGAAGCTCAGAGCCTGTGAAAGATACAGACTCGGGTGGAGTAAAGTCAGGAGTGCAGGACTCAAGTGTAGGAAAAGTGTCCTCACTAAGATCATGTGTAAGATCAACCAGAGATGTGGTAATGTCGTCGAGATCTAGAAAGCAATGATCCTCAGCTCCACAACTATCGGGAGCGATCTCGTGGACAGAGCACACATCTAGAATATGAGCAGAGAGTTCTGATGGTTGACTTCCAACTTTGTAGATATTTAGTTCAATGGTCATATTTCCAAATGATAAGTTCATTGAACCATTTCTACAGTTTATAACAGCGTTGGAAGTGGCAAGGAAAGGACGACCCAGAATCACCGGAATTTGGCCCCGGGGGTTTGCTACAGGCTGTGTATCGAGTACAATGAAGTCTACAGGGAAAACAAATTCCCCGACCTTTATCAACACATCCTCTAGTTCACCCCTTGGTTTGGTGATTGAACGGTCTGCCATTTGGAGAGTGCAGTGAGCAGGTTTCAACTCTCCAATCCCTAATTGCTCATATACAGAATATGGAAGTAGGTTAACACTTGCGCCAAGGTCTAAAAGAGCACGATTTATGTTTTTACCGCCAATAGAAATCGATATCGTAGGACATCCTGGGTCCTTACGTTTCTTTGGTAGCTGTGGGATAAAAGCAGTGCTGATATTATTAGACATAAAGACCTTCTTCGGCACTTGAGTCTTCCTCTTCCTAGTGCACAAGTCCTTAAGAATTTTCGCATAAGCGGGGACTTGCTGAATCGCATCTAGGAGAGGGATATTGATGTTAACCTGTTTAAACATTTCTATAATTTTCTCCATATGTGGACTCGTTTTATTACCCTTTAACCGATTCGGGTAAGATGCTTTCGCAATGAGCGTTGGGTCCATCATAGGAGAAGGAAGAGGGGGTAGACGAGATCCCAAAAGAGGTGCGGGGACCGTCTGTGGAGAACTAGAAGGGCTATACTGAGGTGTCGAGCTTAGTGGGAAATGGAGAATAGGCTCGCGAGAAGGTGGTGTGGTAGAAGAATAAGGATCAGAAGGAGAAGTGTGTGTGTGAGGGAAGGTCTCAGCCGGGGTATTATTGATAGGATTTTCAATATCATCAATTCCTTCCCCGACATGATTGTTCAGCACTCTTCCCGATCTCAACGTTGTGACAGCATTTACATTGTAATGCCCAGGATTCTGTAGGGGTTGAGAGGGAAGTTTCCATTTTTCTCTCGCACTCATTTCGACTTTAAGTCGTGCGATTTCAGCTTCCATCGTTCTGATACTCTCAGCTTGGGACGCTGAGTTTTTCTTTATCTCACCGACGGAAGATCTAACCTCAGCCGAAACCTCTATGAAATTTGACAAAAGTGATTTCATGGTTTGAGTGAATTGAGAGAACTCGTCAGAACAGGTCATAGGATTAGACTGTGCAGGAGTGTTGACCTGATTTTGGAAGTTTTGTGATTGATAGGGGTGCTGAGTGAGTTGAAGGGATTGCTGTGGTGGAGGAAAAGCCCTTTGAAAATTATTTTGGCTTGGAACCGTATTTTGAGATTGTTGTTGGTTCCAAGCAAAATTCGGGTGATTCCTCCAACCCTGATTGTATGTGGAAGAATATGGATCATTTCAAGGTCTTTGAAATATGGCATTTGAATGCTCGTGACCTTGAAACGCAGAGTTTAATGGAAATTCTTCCGTTAAATGAGACGGATCAGAACAGCACCCACAAACAGTTTTGGGGAGCGACACTGGGTTTAGGGAGGCTGCTGCAAATTTGTGTTCCATAGCGTCGAGCTTCTTTTGCATTGCTGCCATCTCAGCTCGAACACCTATGGACACATCTATTTGGTGTACGCCACCCCTATTTAATGGTTGGGTTCCACTCTCCAACTGTAGTGATTTTTCAGCGAACTCTTCTAAATACTTCTACGCTTCCCCATCATCCTTAGTCAAAAAAGTACCTTGACACATGTTTTCAAGGCTCTGTTTGGTGTTTGGGTTAATGCCCTCATAAATGATTCGGCACAATTCCCATCTCGGGATGCCGTGATGAGGACACTGAACCAATAGATCCTTAAAACGTTCAAAGCATTTAGAGAATGGTTCAGTAGGGAGCTGTGTAAATTGATTCAGTTCGCTAAGGATTCGAGCTGTCTTTTGTATTGGGTAAAATTTCTTAAGGAATGCAGCGACGAATTCTTCCCAATTCGTAATAGAGTGTGCGGTAGTGTTATATAGCCACTTCTCGGCTATATCGCACAAAGTAAATGGAAGAAGTCGTAGACGCATAGCATCCACTGAAAGTTGTGATGTACCCATTATTGCGCATACGTTTTCAAATTTGGTGATGAAAACGTAAGCGTCCTCAGTCTCGAGTCCGTGGAATTTAGGTAAAAGATTGATATACTGGAGCTTAATCTCAAAGTTATCCCCGTTGGCTGGTGGTGTGGATAAGCAGGTCGAAAGAGGACCTTGAATAGGGTAGCACCTCTCCTGGAGAGAGATGCGGGGTGGATTCTGCGCACCAACGGACGGCGGCAGATTAGGGTTAAAGAAGTTCGATGGATTCGGATCCATCGGTATGGGTGTGGTAGTGGGTAAAGAAGAAGTAAATGGAGAAATATCGACTTCGAAGTCGATAAAGGGTACGCGGACTAAACGGGCACTAGAATCCCGTGTCCAGCCTATCTTGCACTAAAATAGGTTAGTACAAGTGGCAGCGTTGACTTATAATTAGGGGTATGAATGAATGTGGTGTTTGCTTCGAAAAAGGGACGGATTTTTGAAAAAATGATGTGACACAATAAATGCAACACACAAAAACCCTAGAATCTAGTGGTCACCTAGGTCCGGCTCTAGACCGCTCCTAACTGCCAAAAGACAAGTCGCAGGATAGAATCCTCTACTGCCTCTTTGTCCCCCTGTGGCCGGATAAGTGCCAGGTAAGTGGGAAGGTACTCCACTACGTAAATAGTGGGCCTAATTAAAAACCACTAGCCTTAGACACACTTGCCTTAGACACCACAAGAAAACGCGGATAAGCAATGAATTACCCACGGCCTTCTTCTGTCCTAAGTGAGCGCGACGGTCCTTAGAGTCATCTCTAGATATTTTTTAGTTAATGTGGGTCAATGCGGATGCAAGTTTTGCGATTTTTGGGGCCTAGGAAGGGTAATGGAATCCCCACCTAATTTGGATTTGGCCGTGCCCCTTAATATCCGTATTTGTTATGCAAACAACCAAGAAACAAAAATACGCACAAATTTAATTTTGCTTTTTGCGGCGCTGCGATTTTTGCAAAGAAGCCTGCAGAAATTTGTTAGTTGGAGCTAAAAAGAGGAGAGAGGAGAAGGTAAGAAGTCACCTGAGAGAAAAAAATTTCAGTGAAGCCTCAAAATAGTCGCGGTTCCGCCGCAATTGATGGCTAATGCCGCCCTTCCGCGGTCATTTAGTCAGATCTCTTGAAAATAAAATTTGCAGAATACTTCTGATCACTTCCCTAGTCCTCTGGAAATCTCCAAAAATTATTTCATATTCACAGCAAGCTCCAGATCACCTTGCAATAAACCACAACAAATCGTTTAGGGTTTGTGCGAATTTTGATCTCAAAAATCACAATGGAATAAAACTTTCAATTCAAACTTTAATAAGAAACGAATTAGCGCGCGATCCCCGGCAACGGCGCCATTTGATTGTTAAGAAATTTTCTTGGATGTGTTTATCAAATGATCCCCGGCAACGGCGCCATTTGATTGTTAAGAAATTTTCTTGGATGTGTTTATCAAATGATCCCCGGCAACGGCGCCATTTGATTTTATTAATTTCCGGATTGTGTAAGTAAAAGCAAGTATCGAATCAATTGTTTCCCGATAACGGTTTCATTTGATCGATAACAGTATCTTGTATCAGTATTTAGAAATTGTATAAAGAAATCACAACCAAAGAATTATATTTGACCGCAATCAATTACGGTGTCAGTTCTAGATCGTAAGCCAGTGAGGATCGTCCACAGGGATTGTGCGATTCGTTTCGATGTTTGATTTGTCTGAATTGAAAAGTTAATTGAAAAGAAAAGAAAGCATGATTCAAGATTTATCAATTGTTTCAAGTGTCACTATTCTATTCATGAATCAAGAAAATGATAAACAATCAAGAATCGGGTTTCGATGATATTTCCAACCAAAATGTCAAGAATCTAAATGAGGCTCGTAGGAATCGATCGGATCTATAGATGTGATATAATCTAAAGATATCGTGTTCTTGTCCTTCGAAGAATTGATACTAGATTGATGATGATCGACGAGAGTTAGGGCTTTCTCGTGAAACTAGGGTTTCATCATTTAACCCTTGTTCTTTCGTCGATATCATTCACATTCTAGCCTCTAGTAATTTCAAGAAACGATCGTAACTCCCCAATTTCGAGCGATATCAATCAAGAAAGCATCGCAACAAAATTGGGTCGTTGATTCTTGAACTTGCTAGGGTTTACAAAACTCGTAGGAATCAAGAATCGTTTTCAGATATATTACATCATCATTCTATTGATCGTCTCGACTCCTCGACGAGCGGAGTTTATTCACACATCATCACACAGAAAGCATTCAAGAATTGAAAAGATATCATGATGCAAGAATTTAAAGAAAACAAGATAAAAGAATTTCACCTTTTATTTATATCAACAATTTCATTACAGTCGCTCAAGAACCACAAGAGGAAGAACTCGATTGTTGAATTGGCTTCGCTTTTCTTCGTGAGTCGTGGATCGTCTTGGACCACTTGCTCTGTTGAAGATCGGTTCCGCTCATAAAAGGTTGACGGGCTTCTTGCTTGATTTGGTACTCGGGATCTTGGCTTTTTATTGGAATTAGGGTTAGGGTTTCACAAAAGTCTTCTCACTAGACTTGTGGAAGAAGATGAAGAATGAGGTAAGAGAATGGCTCTAGATTGGCTACTAAAATGAACTAATGGAGGGATCTATCCATCCTCTTTACAAGTGAACCTAGGGTCTTATTTATAGATCTCCCAAACCCTAGGTCTCGGTTTGAAATTACAATTCCCTCCAAAAGTTTGTTGAGGCTTCTAGAAGGTAGTTTGTTAGGAGCTAGCTTAGGCTTTAAGCTAGGATTAGAAACCCTAGTTTGCTGATCTGGTAGAAGTCTCTGGAGTCTTCTGGAACTTGAAGTATATGAGATGAATATGGGCCCTGAATGAAGAATTTTGATGCAAAGCTTAGGTGCTGACGTGGCAGATCCGCCGTGGAACCGCGGCTTAAGCCGGCTCCGGCCGCGGTTCCGCGGCCAAGTAGTGGCTTCATAGCTTGGGTCTTCTTCTGTTGTCTTAGGCTAACATTTGGGGCTTTATCTGATGTGTTGATTTGTGTTTGTCCCTTTTGATTGATACCAGAACTGAAATCATTGTGTTGGCGTATCTTTTAGCGGTGTAGATTTGAGCAAGCTTCTGATCTTCCTGCACAGACTTCAAAACACGGGTTGCGATATATAGAAATGATGCCATGTTATGAGATGCAGTCAATTTCCCTAGAAATGCCGGTTTTAAGGTCTAACACATGTAATCTGATATTTTGCGACAGATTTGCTAATGTGTGAAATATGAATGCCGAACACTTCTATATGAATGCAAATGATGAGGAAATTGCCGGCTAAAAGATGCAATATTTTCGACTAATCAAATTCCCCCAAACTTAATTTCGATCGTCTCGAGCGAACTTTTTTATTAAAAAGAAAAGGAGAAAATAAAGAAAGAGAAAAACTAACTAGCACACTTTCGTAGGCAACACGATTGCACTGAGCACGTGCAACAAGCCTTTAAACCTCTAGGTGTCCCTAGTAGGAGGAGTGTTGTCTCCTGAGGGTTTTCAGCGGATTGCACCCACAAAATCCAATAATAAAAGAAAGAACATGAATATTACATTTAAAGAAAAGAATTGTAAAAGAAAAGCTTTGAAAATTAGGGTTTCCAACTAAGCTAGCTTTTCGGTTGTCATGAGCCCTATCTTAATGGTCATGAAAAGATGTCAGAAATCACGTCCTCCCTCAATAAAATATCGTCTTATTTTTCATTCCGATCTTTCTTCCAAAACATCGATCATATCACCCTACGTGTGTGTAAAGGACATCCCTACACCCGGAGAATTCAATTCAAGCTATCATACTCTTGCCCATCAGCCTCAGTACTTTTTAATTAATGAATATTTAGATGAGATTGCTCACACACTTTCATGCGACCGTTAATACTTCTTGAGGTACTAACCGACCAATTACTCATGTGCTTGCTTACTTGGTGTATTTTCCTCGTCTTGCACCACCTTAGGCATAGCAGTGACTCCCAGACCAGTTGTCCTTAGGGCACTAGGTGAAGAGGCACCCTCGCTATACATTTTTATTTCCCTTGGTGATAACAAAACCAGTGTCCATTTTTCTCACCACTTTATATATTTTTTATTCATTTTTTTTTATTTCCTTCATACATCGGCTTTAAGACAAGAGCATTTCAAGGTATCCTCTACTATCCCAGGCTTCAAGACGTATGTAAGTGCGAATAGCAGGGTAGCAACGTTCAAAATGTTTGGCTTCCAGAATAGAAACTATTTTTCAGACTTACTTTTATCCTCAGATTAGTGACGTCCTTCATCTTACTAACCCTTGGGACAACGGCTCATAACTACTTATTACTAGTTCGTATAAGAAAACTTCTAATTTTCTTAGTTTTCTTAAATTTTTCTAATCTCATGGATGTAATTGTTCACTATCTAAACTTTTATTATCTTATTTATGTACAAAAAAGTTTAAATATTAAAATATTTTTATATTTGAAAATTTTTAAATTTTTGTGGGTTTTGTAAATTTTTAAATTTTTATTTTTAAAAGAAATGTTTTGTGCTTATGCAGATGATATGCAAATGATGCAAAAATAAGCACAAACCTCCCCCAAACTTGTTTTCAACAGTGTCCTCACTGTTGCCGATCGCTATACCTACAAAAACTGTAAGACTGGGGGGAATTATTAGTGGGGGCAAAATATATAAGTGAAGAGCTTTCCCCAAACTTATTCTTTTTCACTCACCTCCATCCAAAAGAATGATGCAGTAATATACATGATATGAAAGTGAGACGGAGGAATTTTAATCCAAATAAACTGGCTCTTGTAAGAACAAGAGCTCCTCCGTGGGGTCAGTGGAAAAATACGGCTTTAGTCTATGTCCATTCACTTTGAAAAAGGTGCCGTTTTTAACATTTTCTACTTCTACTGCCCCGTGTGGGTATACAGACCGCATAATAAAAGGTCCCTTCCACCGAGATCGGAGCTTACCCGCGTGAAGGTGTAGTCGTGAATCATAAAGAAGGACTTGTTGACCAGGTGAAAATGTTTTCCTTAAAATGTCTTTATCGTGAAAAACCTTAGTCCTATTCTTTACAATTACAGCGTTATCATAAGCTTCATCGCGGAGTTCGCTTAGCTCATTTAGTTGCAGCTTCCGAAAGTTGCAGGCTTGGTTTAGATCAAAATTTATTTCCTTAATAGCCCACAATGCTTTATGCTCTATCTCGACGGGTAAGTGACATGCCTTCCCGAACACTATCCTATATGGAGACATCCCTAGGTCGGTTTTATATGCAGTTCTAAATGCCCAAAGAGCATCCGTCAGTTTGGTCGACCAGTCTTTTCTATTCTTAGCAACAGTCTTCTTCAGGATAAGTTTGATCTGTCTATTTGAAATTTCAGCCTGCCCGCTCGTTTGGGGATGATAGGGTGTAGAAAGTTGGTGGTTGATTCCGTATTTTCGCATCAGAGTCTCGAAAGATCTGTTGCAAAAATGTGTCCCATGATAGCGCGTGGGTGTCCAAATCGCGAAAAGATATTCTCTTTTAAGAACTTAATGACAACTTTTCTGTCATTAGTGCGACATGGAATGGCTTCAACCCACTTTGAGACATAATCAACCGCCAGCAGTATGTACAAATTCCCAAAGGAGTTGGGAAAGGGACCCATAAAATCAATGCCCCAAACATCGAATATTTCAACAACCAGAATGGGTTGCTGAGGCATCTCATTTCTCCGGGATATTCTACCCGTGTACTGACATTGTGTACAGGTTTTGCAATACTCAAATGCGTCCTTGAATATGTCTATATAACATCAAATAAAGGTAGACATGTAGCTACAACCAGATATGTGTGTAAACATGAAGGTATAGCAAGGTATATGTATCTACCTATCAATAATGATGTAATATACCCTCCAGGTATAAGTGAAGTATGTATGCAAGGTATACATGTAGCTATGTTATTATGTGTGTATGTATATATCGCTAATGGTACAATACCCTATAGGTACACAGGTAACTAGCATGTAAGCATGTCAAGGCATATGTGTAAGCATGTAGGTATACAGGTATCATATATGTCATATGCATAAAGAAATATAAATCAATGTCTCAATGTCCCTAACCAAACAATATCATATTGGTATGTGTATTATGCGTGTCATGGCAATTATTGACGGTGTGTGTGGCATACAATCAGTGCTCGTGCAACATGAGCCGTTAATAATAGTGAAGTGTCCTAAAGGTACCAGTCCAAGCACAACAAATATCTAAGCAATAGGGTGTATGCGCAATTTTATATATGAAATAGAATATGCGACAATTCATAACATCTCTAGCCCAGACGCATAACGCCATGCAGGCGATTCCCCTGTAGATGTTAAATCTACTCACCAACGCTCCTGGCTAAGTAAATCCTACCACTCTCTTTCTACTGTTCGCAGCGCCCGAAGTCCCCGCCTGCGATCCTGAACACATATAACAATAAAGCAAGCGTATATAAGCAATCGACCAAAAATACATACAACTACGTTTAACCGACGCACTAACTCCAAACATACTCTCGAGTGTTCGTTTTACTGGCTAACGCGCGTAGCGACATAACGAAACGAACTCAAGAGCAAAAGCTACACAAATACACGAACGACATCGGCACGACCCTAGCTAGGAACGCTAAAACGACACCACCATCAAGCCTAGACTCTGATCGTACCGATCACACATACACAACACAATAATAAACGTGGAATCTAATATAAATAACGTCGCAACGTCAAAAAAAAAACCACGCCTAAAATATCCGAAAATCTAGTAAGTAGCATATATCATTTTAGCACAAAACTACAAGTTTTACCAAAACTAGAATTTACAAACATCATCAAATAGCAAGGTTAACCACTTATACCTTTACAAAAATTTTAGATTTCACTAATTAGGATTAACAAAAATTTAGTTTGTTAATTAGCTTAATTAGCCGATTAGGAAAATATCATTTAACAAATTAGCAACTTGATTAAGTTTTCATTTGTCTTAGCTTAACACTTAACCATTCCACTAATCAAAACCCTAATTTGATTATAAAAATGATATCTTGAATTTCTAAATACGAATTTAAAAGCTTATATTAAACATCTAATTAAGCTAATTAAAGTATTAAACTACAAAAAGAGATTATGGTTAAGGTTTTATACCTTCAAAGAACACAACTTGAAACTAGAAAAAAACTCAAAGTTTACCCTCCAAAAGAACACTTCCATGATGATCCAAGCTAGATAGATTAGGGTTAAGGAAATGAAGGGAAATGATTATATTTGATTTTGTATGAATTTATTTGGATTTTTCATGAATTTTTTGAACTAGAAATTGATGAAATCAGGTGAGAAGAGAGAATGGCAGCAAGGAAATGAAGTTTCGGCCACAATTGAATGAGCTAGGGTGTTGTGGAATTTTGGAGAAAATTCTAGAAGAAATTTACAATAATTGCATAATAAAACAAAAAGATTTATGTTTTCATTATCTTTTCTTTTAAAAAAATCATTTAATTCCACAAAAATCAAGATATTTTGGAGCGAAGGTTCTAAACATAATTCTAGTGATTAGTTTAGCATAAAACCACATTAGTAGTAATTAACCCATAAAAAAATAATTACCACTAATAAAGTGCACAAATAAAGCATTAAAATAAAATTTTATTACGGAAAAAATTTTATGTGAACCAAAACTTCCCATTGACCCCCAAAGTTCGCGCACTTGCTTTATTCTAGCTAAACTAGGTACCAGAAAGTCTATATTAAAGTTTGATCACAATCGGGTTAAAACGAAAAATACCGACTCTTTTGCCCTAAAAACGGAAAATTCGCAAAACGATTTCTAAAACGTTACAATCTTCCCCCCTTCAAGAAATTCGGTCCCCGAATTTAAAATTATCACTAAGCGTACCTTCAAAAAGATGAGTACAAAACTCCCAAATCTCGCTGGCAGCCTCCCAAGTGATCAGCTCACCATACGGCTACGCCAAAGAACTCTCACAGATGGCAAGACCTTAAACTATGCAACGTCTACAGGCGTAACGCAATTTAAGTAAGCCGAAAATCCAGCAATCTAAACCATCAAAAGTAGTAAAAAAGTGATAATAGCATTTTCAAAACCTTTGAAATCTCAACCCAAATTATTTAAAGTCTAACTTTTCTTCCTTTAAATTTTAGCAGCACCTCCTTTGTAAAAACCAACCTCAAAAATGGGTACAACATAAATATAAGTAAAGCATCCCCAACGGGAGCAAATCTACGCCTAACGGCGGAAAACAACCACCACAACAGATATACGACGCCGTAGCGAAGAAATAAAAGATGATATAAGTAAAACTGCATAAAAGACATCCAAGTCACCAAAATATACAATATCGTCCTCACATCAAGTCTCTAAGTCATACAAGATAATGGTAGATGGAGAGTACAGGATACAACGAATATACAATAAACATGAACGGATAACCACAAAACCCACCTAAACAAAATTGCACACTAGGAGCTGAAGCGATATCCGCTGCAAAAGATATTGTGATAGAAGAATAGCCTGCCTCGACTACTTTGGGGAAACAACCTGCAAAACCCTTTGGCACAATGGGGGTGAGTTGCTAACTCGTGAATAGTAAATAACATATGCAGGTAATCGCAAGTATGCACGTACAGCGCGAATCTAACATATGCAAGCTAATAGCAATAAATGGTCATATGTATGCAATAATCATGAAAGGTACACTAGCATGTACACCTAATACATGAAGCAATACTAATATGACAATCTGTATGCAACAATCATGTAAGGTACTCTATCAGGTACTACTAATACATGAAGAAATGATATGATAATGTATATATGTAACAGTCATGAAAGGTACTCTAGCAGGTACAGCTAATACATGAAGCAATGCATATAAAATAAAGTATGTAAATGCAACAGTCATGGAAGGTACTCTATCAGGTACTACTAATACATGAAGCAGTGCATAAACAATAAATACGAAGTATGAGATGAAACATGTCATTTCCACGGAATCCTGATATCGTGGTAGGACCAAAGTCCATCAAGACAATCCAAATCCCAATTCCTCAAATCAGCCCCCAAATTGGCTCTCATATTATGTAAGTCTCACAAAACCCGAATGTACAACATTAAGTAAATCTCATTTATCCTGAATGTACAAAATCAAGTAAATCTCATATATCCTGTATCCAATATCAAGTAAATCTCATATATCCTGAATCCAATATCAAGTGAATCTCATATATCCTGAATCCAATATCAAGTGAATCTCATATATCCTGAATAAATATATTTGCATGAATAATTATGATGATGTATATGAATTGAAATGTATACATATATATTAGCGTCCCATTCCACTAATATATATATATATATATGCATATATAGCAGCGTCCCATTCCACTGTTATATATACTTAGAAGTAAAAATATCATGAAACCAAGTGTCAAGTATCGACACATAAATACTGATCTATCAGGTGTTGTCACCACGACTGGCCCCCTGATAGGTACGTATCATACACTATACCGAAAGCTCGAGTTCCTAGCTCTGACCCTCGCCTCTCGACGTATCCATTCGTACATGACTCCCGTCGGTATCCCCATGATAACCGCCGAGTCATTGGTACTGTCACCGGTAGGTACTTGCCCACCTTCCAGGCTCAATCGGCATAGACCGTCGATCATCTTGCCGAGGGGAACCGTACCGGGCCCCACCATGTATCCTCATACGGCCCACGACGCTCCTCGCATGGGGTATATATATCAGAACCGATAAAACTCATGGTGGCTGCTGAAATATCATATCAAGAGAAACCGGGTTTTTCAAATAATGCATAATTTCATGAAACTACCATGGTCCTCAAATCCAGAAAATATCATGAAAAATCTATATCTCAATACGAAAATCCATGAATGTAATATATGCAACATAAAACTGCAATGCAAGCATATAAAGGAAAAGCCGCTATTTAACTGCAACAAGTTGAAATATATATATATATATATATATATATATATATGCGGTTTCTAATTTCTCCAAGTCTATATAATATCAAATAAAGGTAGACATGTAGCTACAACCAGATATGTGTGTAAACATGAAGGTATAGCAAGGTATATGTATCTACCTATCAATAATGATGTAATATACCCTCCAGGTATAAGTGAAGTATGTATGCAAGGTATACATGTAGCTATGTTATTATGTGTGTATATACCTATCGCTAATGGTACAATACCCTATAGGTATACAGGTAACTAGCATGTAAGCATGTCAAGGCATATGTGTAAGCATGTAGGTATACAGGTATACTATATGTCATATGCATAAAGAAATATAAATCAATGTCTCAATGTCCCTAACCAAACAATATCATATAGATATGTGTGTTGTGCGTGTCATGGCAATTCTTGACGGTGTGTGTGGCATACAATCAGTGCTCGTGCAATATGAGCCGTCAATAATAGTGCAGTGTCTTAAATGTACAAGTCCAAGCACAACAAATATCTAAACAATAAGGTGCATGTGCAACTCTATATATGAAATAGAATATGCGACAATTCATAACATCTCTAGCCCAGACGCATAACGCCATGCGGGTGATTCCTATGTAGATGTTAAATTTACTCACCAACGCACCTGGCTAAGTAAAGCCTACCACTCGCTTTCCCCTGTTCGCAGCGCCCGAAGTCCCCGCCTGCGATCCTGAACACATATAACAATAAAGCAATCGACCAAAAATACATACAACTACGTTTAACCGACGCACCAACTCCAAACATACTCTCGAGTGTTCGTTTTAGTGGCTAACGCGCGTAGCGACATTACGAAACAAACTCAAGAGCAAAAGCTACACAAAGAAACAAAGGACATCGACACGACTCTAGCTAGGAACGCTAAAACGACACCACCATCAAGCCTAGACCCTGATCGTACCGATCGCGCATACACAACACAATAATAAACGTGGAATCTAATATAAATAACGTCGCAACGTCAAAAGAAACTCACGCCAAAAATATCCGGAAATCTAGTAAGCAGCATATATCATTTTAGCATAAAACTACAAGTTTTACCAAAACTAGAATTTACAAACATCATCCAATAGCAAGGTTAAACCACTTATACCTTTACGAAAATTTTAGATTTCACTAATTAGGATTAGCAAAAATTTAGTTTGTTTATTAGCTGATTAGGAAAATATTATTTAACAAATTAGCAACTTGATTAAGTTTTCATTTGTCTTAGCTTAACACTTAACCATTTCACTAATCAAAACCCTAATTTGATTATAAAAATGATATCTTGAATTTCTAAATACGAATTTAAAAGCTTAAATTAAACATCTAATTAAGCTAATTAAAGTATTAAACTACAAAAAGAGATTAGGGTTAAGGTTTTATACCTTCAAAGAACACAACTTGAAACTAGAAAAAACTCAAAGTTTATCCTCCAAAAGAACACTTCCATGAAGATCCAAGCTAGATTAGGGTTAAGGAAATGAAGGGAAATGGTTATATTTGATTTTGTATGAATTTATTTGGATTTTTCATGAATTTTTTGAACTAGAAATTGATGAAATGAGGTGAGGAGAGAGAAGGGCACCAAGGAAATGATGTTTCGGACACAATGGAATGAGCTAGGGTGTTGTGGAATTTTGGAGAAAATTCTAGAAGAAATTTACAATAATTGCATAATAAAACAAAAAGATTTATGTTTTCATTATCTTTTCTTTTAAAATAATCATTTAATTCCACAAAAATCAAGATATTTTGGAGAGAAGGTTCTAAACATAATTTTAGTGATTAGTTTAGCATAAAACCACATTATTAGTAATTAACCCACAAAAAAATAATTACCACTAATAAAGTGCACAAATAAAGCATTAAAATAATATTTTATTAGGGAAAAAATTCTATGTGAACCAAAACTTCCCATTCACCCCCAAAGTTGACGCACTAGCTTTATTCTAGCTAAACTAGGTGCCGGCAAGTTTATATTGAAGTTTGATCACAATCGGGTTTTTCCGTAAAATACCGACTCTTTTGCCCTAAAAACGGAAAATTCGCAAAACGATTTCTAAAATATTACATCTATTCGGATTGCCATGTTGTATAGCCCCTAGTGCAATGGTAGTTGTACAGTTTAGATTCATTTGTATATTCATTATTGCAGGGCGAGCGTCCGACATGTGGACTGCCGTCTCTGCCGGCTTGTATATTCTTTTATTCGGGTACGGCCGGGTTGAGGTCGATGTCACTATTTGTGTATATATTTTTCTTTTCTGTACTAGGATTACCCACAGAGGAGTGCTTTAATAGCCGGGTTCTAGAGGGCAACGGGCCCGCATCTCATGGCGTTGAGACCGAGAGGGCCTTACTCTAGAATTGGCAGGCTATTCGCAGCACTCGTAGAGGGTATAAGATGACCTACGGAGGGGTGCTCAAGTTACCGGATTCTATGAAATGCTGGGTGGCCCATTCACTTTGTTGATTGGGGTTGCCTCACTTACGGAATTGGCGGGTAACTTGCCGCACTCGTAGGGGTCTTGGTTTTACATTGCACTGGTTATCCACACGACCGAGGAACGTCGAGTTTCATTTGCGGCTCAAATGAAA
This sequence comes from Agapanthus africanus, assembly GCA_030015575.1. NCBI lineage: Eukaryota > Viridiplantae > Streptophyta > Magnoliopsida > Asparagales > Amaryllidaceae > Agapanthus > Agapanthus africanus. The sequence goes on along the minus strand of CM057350.1, from coordinate 180,315,807 downwards.
CCCGAGGCTCCTAGATTATCCGTTATTTGATGTTGCTTATCGTTGTTCTGTGATGTTGCTTATATCATGCCTGGGACGAATGGTTACAAACACACACACTAGTAGATGTTGTATATGTTTTGCATCCACGCTAGTCCAACCCCCGCTCTGCCGTTAGTTAAGTAACCTAACGGTGCATGATGAGGCCCCTTGGCGAATGTGGATGACATATATATACATTTTATTTTCGTTCTTTTCTGGTGTGATAGGTTTTAATTGATGGGACCGCATTAATTTTAATTAATGCTAGGAAAAAGAAACCTAAAAGATATTGTTGGAACAAATTTTCGAAAAACTATAGTCATATTCTTTCGATTTGCATAGTGGTATTCAGTTAGGAATATCCCGCATCTCAATCGAGGGGGCTAAAGCCTAGATCCCTTCATGGGGAGTGACCTCTTGAGCGAAAGTTTATGTTAATATAGATTACTCGGTTTTCTTCAAAACTATTAGTTTTCAAAAGCGGAGCCTAAACCACTCCTTTTCAAAACTGCCCGATTTCTTCAACGATATCAAGTTCATTACGTTAAAGGTTTTTTGCTAAAAACCAGCCATAGCCCTCCGTCATTTTCTATGAGTAATGCTCAGTATTCGTGCTGTGTTTGTTGACCTTATCAAGGCGTAGTGTATGGTAGCTGAGTGGTGCTTATTTGTAGCATATTATGTTATTGACTCGGATAGTCACATAGCCTTGTTGATCTTGTCAAGGGCTTATGCGGGTGGGTCTAGGGTAATCAAGATAATGACGTGTTGAACTTGACTAGCGACTTATGGTTGTTGACCTTGTCAAGATCAGAGGTCGTCAGGGGAAAAAATCACATCTGGGGTTTCAAATATACAGGAAACTTGCTAGTGTTGTATACCTTCTAGAGTGTGGTAACTAGAGTGACTTCCATCTAGGTTATCACGCAATCATAGTTGGATCCCGATTCCACTGATGAGTAGGATTACTCTTTGGAGATATATTTCACTTCATAATTAGCTAACCTATTAGGTGTCTAGAAATGTGTTAACGGGGCTACGCCTCTGTGGAAACGGGGTTTATTTTAATTAGGCACATGCGAGAGCACAAGAAACCTCCCTCGGAGTACCAACACTCACCTGGCTGAACGGTTGGCGAACTTAAAAGGTGTGAATGATCCCGACTAATTCTCTTTTTAAAAGTTTGGAGGAGAATTCGAAGAAACGGTGGGAGCCATCATGATTAGATAAACTAATAACCAATCTAATCTTACAAGAGCACACGCTGAGTGTTTCTTTTCTCTCTCTCCAGGTAGCAACTATGTCACGCCCTAATCAAGATAATAAAATATTAGACTTGACCGAACCAGCTTGTTACACAGGATTGGGGAACATCGGTTCGGCTCTAACTTGTGACAACTGTCACGAGTATTGGCAAAGGAAAGAGTACTGTAAGGAATTCCAGATGACCCTATTGAAGGAGAAGCATTCTAATGTATATTCTTCGGGTGTATTTGTTATAGAAAACTGTTTTTCGGTCAACCATACCTCCTGGGTACTAGATACCGGATCAGGATCTCATATTTGTAATTTATTACAAGGACTGAGAAAAAGTAGAATGCTTGGACTGGGTGATATGTCCCTCAGAGTAGGGAACGGAGCACAAGTTGATACTGCTGCCATCGGTGAATATCACCTAGTATTGCCAAGCGGCAATACTATGATTTTGAACAATTGCTACTATGTACCTTCCATGCTTTGCAATATCATATCGGTTTTTTTTACTTTATAAAGATGGATATAACTTTGTTCTAGATAGAAATATCATGAACATTTACCTTAATCAGGTATTGAGTGCAGAAGGTACACTGTGTAATGGTATTTATGTTCTCAATCAAAATACGGTTTTTAATGTACAAAACACACGCAAGAGGAAGAGTTTAGATACGAATGAAACCTACTTGTGGCATTGTAGACTTGGTCATATCGGTGAGAAAAGACTAAGTAAGTTGCATAAAAATGGATATTTCATCCTATAAAATTTGTCAGTCTTGTCTCAACGGAAAGATGACCAAATCTCCGTTCACCGGACACGGAGAAAGAACTATAGAGCTTTTAGGACTCATACACAGTGATGTATGTGGTCCAATATCTATACATGCAAGGGGTGGGTTCTCTTACTTCATTACATTCACTGATGATCTCTCTAGGTTCGGATATGTATTTCTTATGAAACACAAATCTAAACCATTTGAGAAGTTCAAAGAATTTAAAAGCGATGTAGAGAACCAGATAGGAAAATGTATCAGGACCCTTCGATCTGATCGAGGAGGGGAGTACTTAAGTACGGAATTCCGGTACTTTCTAATAGAGAACGGTATTCTCTCTCAACTTACTCTTCCGTATACACTACAGCACAACGGCGTATCGGAGCGGAGGAATCATACCCTATTGGATATGGTTCGCTCCATGGTGAGTAATGCCGAATTACCTTTTTCATTCTGGGGATATACGCTTGAGACTGCAGCATATCTATTGAATCAAGTTCCATCTAAATCCCTGCCGAAAACTTCATATGAAATATGGAGTGGTAAGAGTCTCTATCTTAAACATGTTAAGATATGGAGTTATCTTACTTATGTTAAGAAGCAGAACCCAGATAAACTCGAGGCACGATCAGTTTTGTGTAAATTTGTGGGATATCCAAAGCATTCAAATGGATATCTTTTCTACCACGCAGAGGAACAAAGGATTATTGTTTCCCAGAACGCCTCATTTTTAGAAAAAGAATTTCTTATAAAAAATATAAGTGGGAGCGTGGTAGAATTGGATGAAGTTCCAGAAGCACAAACTACAACTGAAGGTTTGGTAGAACCAGAAAATTCAATAATCCCGGACGAACCTCGGCCACTCCGCAGGTTTAGTAGGATTTCTCATCCGCCCGAAAGATACTACGGTTTTCTCATAAATGGGTATCGAGAGAATTGTATCTTGGAAGAAGATGATCCTACCAGTTTTAAGCATGCCATTACCAGTAGGGACTCTGATAAATGGCTGGATGCTATGCGATCCGAATGGAGTCCATGGACACCAACAAAGTTTGGAATTTGAATGTTGCTCCTCCTGGGGTAAAACGCGTTGGATGCTAGTGGATCTTCAAAAAGAAGATTGGTGCAGATGGATAGGTTGAAACCTATAAAGTTAGACTTGTTGCAAAAGGTTTTCGTCAAAGACCAGGAGTGGACTATGATGAAACCTTTTCTCCCGTGGCTACGCTGAAATCCATTCGGATCCTAATTTCCATTGCTGCCTTCCATGACTATGATATCTGGCAGATGGACATAAAAATGGCTTTTCTGATTGGAAGTTTAGAAGAGTGTGTTTATATGGATCAGCCGGAGAGATTCGTAGACAGTGGCAGCAGCGGGAAGGTGCGCAAATTCTTTAAATCCATTTATGGATTAAACCAGGCATCGCGGAGCTGGAAAATCTGTTTTGATGAGACAATCAAGGAATTTGAATTCATCAAAAATGAGGATGAACCACGTATCTACAAGAAGATTGTAGGGAGAACTATTGTATTCCTCGTCCTGTACATGGATGGTATTCTCTTGATAGCAAATGACATTCCTATACTGCAATCGGTCAAGTTGTTCTTGTCACAAAAGTTCTCCATGAAACACCTGGATGTTGCCTCGTGCATTCTGGGGATTAGGATCTACAAAGATAGATCCAAGAGATTGTTGGAATTTTCACAGTCCAGGTACATAGAGACCATACTAAAGAGATTAGTATGGAAGATTCCAAATACGGTAATATACCCGCTTTGCACGGAATCACCCTCTCCAAAGAGATGTCTCCTAAGACTGATGAGGAGGGAGTTTGCATGAGCACTATACCCTACACATCGACGGTAGGATCTATAATGTATGTGATGCTGTGTACCAGACCAGATGTAGCTTACGCGCTTAGCGTGGTGAGCCGGTATCAGTCGAATCCATGAGAGAACCACTGGACGGCAGTGAAGAACATTCTCAAGTACCTGAGAAAGTCTAAAGAGATATTCTTGGTTTACGGTAATTGAGACCTCCAGGTCGAGTCCTTTACCGACTCAAGCTTCCAAAGTGACGAGGATGACAGCAAGGCTGTCTCGGGTTTTGTGTTTACCCTCAACGGAGGGACGGTCTATTGGAAGAGCTCCAAACAGGGCACCGTCACAGACTCGACAATGGAGGATGAATACATTGCTACAAACGATGCCGAAAAGAAATGGTCTGGATGAAGAAGTTCATTCCTGAACTTGAGGTAGTTCCGTCCATTGTTGCCCCAATACCTTTGTATTGCAATAACAATGGGACTGTGGTTTTAGCGAATGAACCACAGTCCTATCAAAAATCCAGACACATCTTGAGGCGGTATCACCTGATCAGGGAGGTCGTAGATCGCTGGGAGATCGAGATCCGGAGAGTAGATACGAAAGACAACACGACAGATCCATTTACCAAGACCCTCCCTCAAGTGCAGTACGAGCGACTTTTTGAGATGTTGGGTATGGGATACGCCAACAACTGGCCCAAGAGCAGACGTTGGGTATTCGGTACCCAATTACAGTCCATAGTGCAAGTGCGAGATTGTTGTATATGTATGCGCTAGATGCCTGTATTGTATAGGATGCTAGGGATATATATGTACAGGACAATCTTGCTCAGTTATAAAGTATACTATTTGAGTTGTCTTTATCTGAACATGTGCATTTGTTTTTCTTACTATTCGGTATTGTTTATACATGTTGATAAAGACTCGTTACAGTAGTATACTATTTTGGTTTGTCTTTATTTTAACATGTGCATATGTTATACTCGATATCAAATATGGCAGATACATGTTGATAAAGCCCATAGGATTTTGCTTGACAACCGACGTTATGATGGCGATCATACGTGTGGGGGCTGGTGTTAGTTATATATATGCCCTAGAGGCCGTTACTGTACATACAATGTATATTGTAGTGGATGCTTGGACATATATAAGGAGGACTTTCTTGCTCGTCATGATAGTATGCTATCTGGTTGCACTTTATCTTAACATGTACACTTATTGTCTCTCTATTACATGTTGATAAAACCATTAGGATGAGTACTTGACTACCAGGATTATGATGCAGATCATACTAGTGGGGCAGAGGTAGTCGGTAAGTACATCCTTCAATTGTTCCTAGTCGTGGGAGTATCGAGACGAGGCATCGTTATTTCAGAGTAGACTAGCATATACGCTTCTCGACCCATATGATGGGCGATGGAAGATCCCATATCCATTGGTGTTTGACATCAGAGATGGTATGAGGGTGCTCAGTGGAGACTGGGTACACTGTACGGACTCGCCGAGAACTCCTAGGTGGTATTATACTTATCGTAGATAGCAGTTCTCTGGTGACACTGGTACAGGTTAGTCTGTCGACCCGAGATCGTCATAGATTCTTGTGTGATTCCCACTGTGCTTTGATTTCCACCATACGACGTTCAAGAGATCATGCAAAACGGTGGTTTTTGGGTACAGTCCCGAGTCACATGGAGGCAATGAGCGATATGAGGAGATTCGTCTCTCCCGGTATTTGGGGTTGATGTTGCACTATGCTCGATTGGCCATAATAGGAAATCCCTAGCCAGGGTTGCTGAGATCTACAGGTAAGTGTTATCAGTAGTTTCTCGAACCGTTATAGACCATGCATCGGCATGACTTATCAGGCTATTGGGGTCTGACGTTATACCACCCCCAGGCTGTGATATGCGACATATCTGACGAAGAGACCGGACTGTACGGTAGTGTTACTGATTGGATTCGTAGGAGTATGAGCAGGATTGCTTGTTGATCTTCTGATCACTCAATACCTGGGTGGCCGTTACATTTAGTAGACCGCTTACGGCTTGTGTGTGTTTGATATGATCATCACCTACTGCCGGCGTATTGACGCATCTTCAAAGTCCTACATAGAGGTTTCCTGGTTCATGCGAAATGAAGTAGGAGCACATATGTGATATGTGCGGGACCGAGATTAATGCACGTATGTGATACCGCATTCTATTCTCCCGATATGTGATATCGGTCGGTTATATGTGATATAGCCGGGTTATAAGATCAAGTGTTGATTCGATAAACTGTTACATTTGATATTAGTCGGTTGTATGTGATATAGCCGGATTATTAAATCAAGTGTTGATTTGATAATTTAATGTATAATTATATATTTGATATATTAACTTACATTAACTAATATTTTCTACCTAAACATTTCTTTTTCTCACTTGTGTACACTTAGTATATATGTGATATATATTAATGTAAATTATTTTCTGTCATGCCAGATGCCACATGCTACATGGGTGTATGAGATTCACACCATGCTTATGATAATCCTGTAGGGTTCTGTAGGGCGGCAGTAAGGTTTCGGGAGGCATCGTCCATGCCGTTTTAAAATTTTTGTAGTTCTAAAGAACCCTAACCTAGAATCTTTAACTAGAGAATTAAACAATACAATATGCAAATATCTTTACATACTAAGTGAATGAGGAATACAACCTTTGTAGACCGGTCCTTCACTTCTAAAGCTTCGTGTAGTAGTCCCTTCGCTCCAAATAGTGAACACCCGAACTCTAATAAGGGTTCACATGAAGAAATGAACAAGTTTGCTCGAAGTTTTCGAGGCCGAAGATGATCTACGTCGAGGAGACTCAAGCTCATGCTACCTCTTCACTAATTGTAGATTAGTGAAGCAAACACCCTAAACTAAAATACTAATATAGTAGAGGATGATGAAGTAGGAAATGAGCTCATTTTAAATTTAATTTTCTCACAATATTTTCTCACTTAGAAAAAGCTAGCAAGCTTTTTCTCATGAAGAAGAAGATGAAGTGATCAAGATAAAATGAAACTCATGAGATGAGAATAGCAACCATGGGTAAGTTAGTGTCATACACTAACTCATGTAGAGAATAAACCATGGCTAACAATAATGGTTAGGCTAATAAATATCTTCAAGTAAAACAAAAAGAGTGGACTTGGTCAATGGTTCCACAAGCTTCTACAAGCTTCAACCATGTGACAATTTCCAACCATTTTTGATTTACTTTAAATAAATAAGACCCTTTATTATTAATAAGCATGGTGTGAGTCTCATACACCCATGAGCCATGTGTCATCAAGCATGACACAATAAAATGTACATTAATATATACCACATATATACTATTGCACACAAGTGAGAAAAAGAAATGTTTAAGTGAGCTAATATTAGTTAATATAAATTAATATATCACATATATAATTATACATTAAATTATTAAATCAACACTTGATTTAATAATTCGGCTATATCACATACAACCGGCTAATATCAAATGTAACAATCTATCGAATCAACACTTGATCCGATAACCCGGCTATATTATATATAACCGAGTGATATCACATATCGCGAGAATAGAATGCGGTATCACAAACGCGCACTCATCTTGGTCCCGCACATATCACATATGTGCTCCTACTCCGTTTCGCATGAACCAGGAAATCTCTGTGTAGGACTCTAAAGACTCGTTAATACGCCGGCAGTAGGTGATGATCATTTCAAACACCCACAAGTCGCAAGCGGTCTGCTAAACGTAATGGCCACCCGGGTATTGAGCGATCAGAAGATCAACAAGCATGCCTGCTCATACTCCTGCAAATCCAATTAGTAACACCACCGTACAGTCCGGTCTCTTTGTCAGATATGTCGCATATCGAAGCCTGGGGGTGGTATAACGTCAGACCCCAATAGCCGATAAGTCATGCCGATGCAAGGTCCTTAACGGTTCGAGAAACTACTGATAACACTTACCGGTAAATTTCAGCAACCCTGGCCAGGGATTTCATGTTATGGCCAATCGAGCATAGCGCAATATCAACTCCCAATACCGGGAGAGACGAATCCCTTCCTTTTACTCATTGCCTCCATGTGACTCGGGACTGTACCCAAAAACCACCATTTTGCATGATCTCTTGACCGTGGTATGGTGGAAATCAAAGCACAGTGGGAATCACACAAGACACTATGACGATCTCGGGTCGACAGACTAACTTGTACCAGTGTCACCAGAGAACTGCTATCTGACGATAACTATAATACAATCTAGGAGTTCTCGGCAAGTCCGTCCAGTGTACCCAGTCTCCACTGAGCACACATATACCTTCTCTGATGTCAAACACCAATGGATATGGGATCATCCATCGCCCAACACATGGGTCGAGAAGCGCATATGCTAGTCTACTCTGGAGTATCGATGCCCTATCTCGATACTCTCATGATTAGGAACAATTATAGGGTGTACTTGTGGACTGCCCTTGGCCCCACTAGTATGATCTACATAATAGTCCTCCCTATATATGTCCAAGCATCCATTATAATATACATCTCATATACAATAATGGCCTCTAAGGCATAAATATAACTAACAATCTCCCACTTGCGCTAAGACCATCTGTTGTAGTATCCACTACCTAACAATATAGCAGTGGTTGTAGTATCCCATACTCAACCGTCCTAAAATCTCTCAAATAGTATTTAGGAAAGCAGGCCTTGGTGAGTGGATCCGCCGTGTTAACCTCAAAATCTACTCTCCTAATCTCGATCCGTTGAAGATTAACCATCTCCCGGATCAGGCGATACTAGCTTCAGAATATGTCTGGATCGCTGATGGGACCGGTGTTCCTAGGCTGTCGGGACCCGGTTCTTGCTCACGGAGCAAAGTGCCACACGGAACAAAGTGCCATGCCAAATGTCATGTTAAGTGGGCAGGGGCTACCTCTTGAGTCCGTGGGGGCCACCTCTTGAGTCCGTGGGACCCACTGTAGAACAATGGGGAATCTTCGGAATACATTCCAAAAAAGGGCAGATCTGTACTATAAATGGAATGATACCACTCTTCAATACAGATGCGCATCATCTTGTTATACACTATCTATACTCCAGTCACCATTCCTTGAATTTGTTACACTTTCCTTTTATAAATTTCGAGGACGAAATTTTTATAAGGAGGGTAGAATGTAACAACCCTAAATTCACTATACAACTTTTTTTCAAATATTTTTTTCAAAATCCATAAAGGGGTATTTTAGCCTGAGCACAAGATATAAGTAGTTATTTTGCTTTTTAATTACAAGTTAAAAGAATGTAACAACTCTATTTTTAGTGTACAAAATTTGCTTAAAAATTAATGTATACTTGGGGTATTTATATTTACTGTTATTACTTTAAATAATTAATTAGCTCCATAATTACAAGAAAGAGCTTGTAGCTCATTGGTAATACCTTGCACCGCTGAACCAAACCACCAGAGTTCAAATCCCATACCCCATATTATTTTTAATATTGATTTTTTTAAAACCTTTTGAATACCAAGGGTTTACACGTGCATATCTCACAAAAACCCCACTACACCCAAAAATGTAACATTGCCAGAGGATAGATGAACCATCGGGGGGGATTCTGGCCGCCTGACTCGGCCGGAAATCGGCCAACTCGGCCTCGACTCGGCCGACTCAGTCCTCCGACCGAGTCACGGCCGAGTCACCCCCGAGTCGGCCGATTCCGGCGACGACCCCAACATGAAAGTTGTGTCTTTTCACACTCCCTATGTACCTGCAAAATTTTAGCCTCAGACCATTTCCAGAACTTTTTTAAAACCCTAATTACTCCACTTTTAATACATTTTATCACATTTTTCATTTTAACCTTTCACCTACCCTAACCCTAGCCTAACCCTATAAATACCATCTCTACTCTCTACCCTCTCACCCTAAACTCTGAGCCAACTCTCTAAAATTCTCAAGAACTCTTGTGTGCAATCAAATTGAGCGAAAGGCGAAGCTCCGGCGAATTCTTCGGCGGAATTTCTGGCAACGACCTGCATGGGCCACCAACAAAACCCGTCATGTCCCATTCGCCGTACACAGGGAAGAGGGGCGTGACATAGGCTAAAGCCACAACTCCATTGTAGTCACAATAACAGTTATTATACGCTCAATGGTAGGAACCATGTTCATCTCATTAACATGTAATTCCCAGACAACCATTTTGGCAGCATCGTTGGTAGCGATGTATTCAGCCATTATCGTCTAGTATACCACGGTATCTAGCTTGGAACTCTTCCAACATACCGTCCCTCCACTGAGGTTAAAGACAATTCCTGTGATTGACTTTCGGTCTACCTTATCACTCTAGAATCTCGAACCAAGAACTTTCTTTTAGTGCTTCTCAAGTACTTAAGAATGTCCTCCATAGCCTTCCAGTGATTCTCCCAAGATCCGATTGATTCCTGATCACTACACCTAGTGAGTTAGCTACATCTAGTCCGGTACATAACATCGCACACATGATAGAGCCTACTGCCGAAGCATAGGTTATCCTTTGCACATGAGCTCTCTCCAAATCAGTCTTGTAAGACATCCTTTTGGAGAGAGTGATTACTAAGGTAATGGGCGAACCACCACGCTTAGAATCCTCCATATTAAAGCCCTTTAGTATGGTGTTAAAGTACCTGGATTTAGGACACTCCTAACATCCACATAGATCTATAACCATAGATCATAATCCACAAGATATAGTAGGTATCATCCAGATCTTTCATGGAGAATTCTCGTAATAAGAGGAGCTTGACCAAGTGTAGCATAGGAAAACATTTACTATCAAGAGTATGTCATCTGCATACAATACATGTAAGACAACCTCACTCTCTACGACCTTCTTGTATATACAAGGTTCACCTACCATTTTGATGAAGTCAAACACTTTGACTGTCACATAAAAACAGTTGTTCCAACTTCGCGATGCCTGCTTTAATCCTGATGGACTTAAGCATAGCTTTGAAAGTCTCAACTTTTCCATCTACACCAAGAATCTTCTCAAGATGCATTTGCTCCTGATGGGTTTTACCCCTTTAGGTGCAACATTCAAAGTCATACTTTGTTGGTGTACATAGATTCCATCTTTGATCGCATAGCATCCAGCCATTTCACAGAGTCCCCACTCGTGATGGCCTGTATGAACCTAGTTGGGCCATCATCTACCATGATGCAATCCTCGCTCCCACTGTCACTGAGAAGACCGTAGTATCTCTCAAATGGATGAGGAACCCTACCAGATTCGCGGAGAGGCCGAGGTTTGTTGGAGACTATTGAATCCTTTGGTTTCACCAAATCATCAGTTGTTAGTTTGTCTAGCTGGAACTCCTTCCAGTTCTACCTCATGACCACAAATTTCTTCACTATAAATTCCTTTTCTAAAAAGGTGGCATGCTGAGAAACAAAACATCTTTTGCTCTTCAGTATGGTAGAAGACATCCCCTCGCAAATGTTTGGGATGTCCAATAAACTTACAGAGCTGACCTTGCCTCGAACTTGTCCGGATTTTGCTTTTCAATATAGGCCAAACAACCCCATATCTGAACTCGTTTAAGACATGGTCTCTTTCCATTCCATATCTTATATAGAGTAGTAGGCAGTGATTTGGATGGAACCCCATTCAATAGGTATGCAGCTTCTCAAGTGCATAACTCCAAAAGGAAACAGGCAACTCAGCAGTACTCATCATAGAGCGCACCATATCTCATAGGGTACGAAACCTCCGCCCCGATACATCATTGTGCTGTGGTGTACTCGAAGGAGTAAGCTGAGAGAGAATCCCATTCTCCTTTTTAGAAAATCCAGGAACTCCATGCCCAACTATTCGCCTCCTCGATCACATCGAAGGACTTTAATACTTCTACCCGTCTGGTTCTTAACTTCAAGCTTATATTTCTTGAATTTCTCAAAAGTTTCAGACTTGTGTTTCAACAGGAACATATGTCTGAATCCTGAGAGAAGATCAGTGAATATAATGAAGTACAAAGAACTAACCTTGGCATTTGTAGATATAGGACTGTATACATCATCATGTATCTGTCCCAAGAGTTCAGTAACTCTTTCTTTGTTTCCAGTAAACGAAGTATTGGTCATTTTACCTTTGAGACAAGACTGGCGAGTATCATAAGAAAAAAATTCAAACATATTCTCATATTCATCCTTATGTAACTTAGCTGGTCGTGTCGCATTGATATGACCTAGTCTACAATACCTCAAGAAGGGTTCGTTCATTTCTGAACTACTCCTCTTGTGTGTGTTCTACATACTTTGAACTGTGGTTTGATTTAGAACTTAGATGCCATTGCATATCGTGCCTGATCCAATCAACTCTTGATTCAGGAAAATTTTCACAACATTATCCTAAAATACAAAATTATATCCTTCTTTAACTTCATAAAGAAAATGATGTAATGTTGTATATCAGGTTCGGTATTTAATAACATTTGTTCAGAATCAATGTATTTACCATTTGGTAATACAAGGTGATATTTTCCAACTGACTTGGCTGCAATAATTGCATAATTCTCTAACACTTAGAGACATATCACCCAATCTCAGTTCTCTACCTATCTGTAGCCTATGTAACATATTACATATGTGGGATCCTGATCCGGTATCATATACCGAGGACGTAGAGAATACTAAAAATCAGTTCTCGGTAATGAATACACCCGAAGAAGATGCATCAACATGCACTTTCTTCGATTGGGTGGCATGGGAATCCGGATATTCCTATATTTCCTGTTCAGACTTATAATAATTATAAGAAAGAACGGAACCAACTTTTCCCGGCTTAGTATAATAAGCAGGTTCGGTCAATGCATCCATATTATTATCTTGATTAAGGCGTGACATGGTCGCTACTAGGATAGAGAGAGAGTAAAACACTCTGCGTGCGCTCTTTCAAGATTAGATTGGTTATTATTTTATCTAATCAGGATGGCTCCCACTGTTTTTATCAAATCTTCCTTCAAAACCTAAAAGGCAAGACTAGCCGGGATTAATTACACCCTATAAATTCGCCAATCCATCGGCCATGCCAGTGTCGGTACTTTGAGGGAGGTTCCCCGTGCTTTCGCACGGTCCTAATTAAAATAAACCTCATTTTCCCATGGGCGTAACCCCGTTAACACCTTTCTAGACACCTACTTGATCGGCCAATTGTAATGTGCAAAACTCTCCCAGGAATAACTCTTACTCGCAGTGGGTATCGGGATCCAACTATCTCATAGATGGTATGCAATCTCATTGCAAATTTCAACACTTGAAATTCCCGATAATATTTTGCCCCAAGCGTCCTATGACCTTGACAGAGGTCAACAAATCATAGGCTGGTAGTCAAGTTCAACCCGCCATCTCATGATTGAATTAAACCCACCCCGCGACCCTTGACAGAGGTCAACAAGTTCGTATGACTACCCTAATCCAATCGCATCATATGCTTTGCAGATAGGCACTAATCAGCTACCGCACACTACGCCTTGACAGAGGTCAACAAACGCAGCACGAATACTAAATATTACTTATTTGAAATGACGGAGGGCTACGACAGGTTTTTAAGAAAACACTTTACGTAATGAACTTGATATCGTTGTAGAATCGAGTGATTTTTGAAAAGGAGTGTTTTTGAGGTTTTTACTAGTTTTCTTAAAGAGGGCACTCCCGGTGAAGGGATCTCGGTTCTTTCCTTATCGAATAAGGTGCAGGATATTTAATAAATACCACAATGCAAAGCAAAAACTATAAAAGCAATCAAAATACAAACCGAGTGGGTTGTAGCATCTGCTAGTTTCGCTAAGGAGGTCACTCCAGGTGAAGGGATCTCGGCTCTTTCCTTATTGAATAAGGCGCTGGATATTCTATAAGGAATACTGCTATGCAAAGCAAGAACTAGAGTTGCCAGTTTTTAAAACAAGTTTCTACAATATCTTTAGGTTTCTTTTTCTTTCATTAATCTCATTAATGAAATCCCATCAATTTATGCTTCCTAACCATCACAGAAGAAACGAAAGCATCAATATTTATTATATATCGTATATATAAAATATAAGCATTCTTCTCAGAATATATAGTGATCACATCTTAGAATATCAGCAGCAAAAGAACATATATGAAATATTGGATATACTAGAAATTCCGTGTTTTAAATTAAGCCAGTATAAAACACGGATTCCACGGTCGCGATGAATAGCCAAACCCACATCCCTAGACCCTTACGAGAGCGGTAAGCAACCTTACCAATTCTAGAGTTAGGAGACCCGGTCTCGACTCCTCGAGATGGTCTCTCACTGGACCCTAGAACACGGTTACTTGTGCTCCCTTCCTTGGGTATATCCTAATGCGGAAAAGTAAATAATATACATCAATGGTGACATCATCCTCAACCCGGAAGTGCCCCGGTAAAACAATATTACATACAAGCTTTTACATGAATGAAAATGAAAAACTCTCATCTCACATAAAAAAACCCCGGCTATTCAAAACACGACGATCCAATATAATATATCACAGCAACACATAACATCACATATCATCAATGTATGTAAATATGCATATCCCAATTGTCGTTGACGTATAGAAACGAAACCAGCGATACACCACATATTACACTTACGGTCGCAGAAAAGAAAGTGAAAAACTACAACAATTGGAATCCGCAATGACCTTAGACATCATAAACCCAATGTATCACATACTTTTGATTTCATGCCTAACCAAATGAATTCCTTAGACATCACATGCCTAACAATTATAAACCCCGCATTTTAGTCTCGATATTGAAAACACTTTCCAATAACCTGTCGGGTAATTCAACAAGATTCCCGATAACCTGATCGAATGCTCTGTCATGACCCGAAAATTTAGTTCGTGAGTGGCACTTAAATCACGCAATGTCTACAGGCGTAACGTAATTCAAGTAAACCGAAACCCAGAAATCTAAACCCTTTTTAAAAAAATAAAAGAGGTGAAGTTTTGAAATAAAGGTATGATGGAAATCAAACGTTTTCTTAAATGCATAATTTATGGAACATGAAAAATGCAAGTGGATGTTACTAGTTGAAAACATGTTTCGTCTTTTAAAAATTTGGGCAGCACCTCCTTTGTATATTTTGATCCAAAATAACATACACATGATAATAATAAAGGAATCCCCAAGAGGGAGCTAGCTCTTCGCCAATCGGCGGAATCACAACCACGCAAGACAGAATATAAGTATATGACGCCCAACAGCGAAGATCCACACAAAAGGATAATGAATAAAGCAAGACATCAACCCACCAAGCGAACATATAACCCCTAGCTCTAAGTCTCTCAACTACAAGTCTTTCTAAGTCTTATTACATATACAAATACTAGTTTTTGATTGATGGAGTTAACTAGATACAACGGAATAGTAAATACAAGAGTGGTACGATCCAACATGTACCACCTACTAAAGCAATCATCCAAATGCAAGCTGTGTGCCAGCGATACCGCTACCAATCCATGCGGTCAACCTGTAAGAACTGTAGCACAACGGGGGTGAGTTGCCAACTTGTGAGTAGAAAAACATCATCAGGCAGAAATCAAAATAAACAACAATTCCTAGGTCAACTATATCATAAAGGTAATACTATGATATCTAGGGTGACCATGTCTTTATATGTGCCAACAATATAAAAATGCCTATCTGCATGTAGCTAACATCTACGTGTCCATCAATGGCATAATAACATCATGTATGTAAATATCATGAAAGCATATGCACGTAAGTATGAGGATATCAATCAACGTGTGTCCATCAACGACATATCAAATCACGGAAACTGAGTGTCCAACATCGACACTCGAAACATCATGAAATCTGTTTCCAACATCGACACGTAAATCCTTATATCTCGGGCTCTGTCAGTCCGGATCGGCCCACGGGCTCCGTCTATCCGGATCGGCCCTCGGGCTCCGGCAGTACGGATCGGCCCATATCCATCTCTCGACTCCGGTCGGTATCCTCCGAATAACCGCCAGGTCCAACCAATCACCGGTAGGTAGTAGTCTCTTTGCTAGGCACATCGTCTATTGCGCGACATCCCTTTCTTGCCCCGGGATACCATACAGGATCCACCATGTACCCGCAAACGGCCTCATCCAGCTCCTCGAATCAGGTTTCACATATCAATCTCAGAACCGAGAAAACACATGGTGGACGTCTCGAAATATCATATCAAGAGAAACCGGGTTTTTAAAACAATACATACTTTCTTTTGAGATAACCACGGTTCTCAAATCCAGAAATCTCATGAAAACAACATCTTAGTGCATATAATCGTAAAGCGGGATATATGCAAACATAGAACGGAATGTGAGCATCTCAGTATATCATGCAACATGGAACAGTGATGTGACAATATCAGTATATCATGCGACATATCATAATGATATATCGGTTTATCTTGTTTCCTACTAATTCTTTAACCAAATCTATAAGTTTCTAACATGGTTTCTTTAACCATAATCTATATATCGGTTTCCATCAAAACTTGCGGGGGTGCTATACGCCATCCACCCGACTTCCCCTGTAGATATAAATCTACTCACCTGCGGAACTCTTTGTTCAGCCGTAGTCGATGCGCTTCATCGTCTCAGAATCCACGCGAAGGTAGCTACAATAAATACACAATCGCAAATGCTATTAAAATCAAGTCCGGAAAACCAATACAGCACACGGTGCGCTCATAGGTTAGAACCTATAGCCTACGCATGGAAAACAACCAAACAAATCCTTGTTGTTGACGTACAAACACCCAACAACCAAATACAAATCCAACCACCAAAACCAAGCATTCAAACATCGGGAAAACTTTGCCCAAAACACTCACAACAGCTCCCAGATTTTGGTTCAGGGAAAATCAGGCCAAACTAGCAGTACAGTAGGGTTGTATAGGGGGTAAGTGAGCTACAGACCAAACCTAGACACCAATTCCCACAATGAGGCCGGCCACATTCACCCAAAATCCGACCAGCTCGGCCAAGACTGCTCTGTTGGGGTTCGTCCTCTCAGGGTGGTCTCCTATTGGTCTAACTATGTCTCTAGAGTTGCTAGTTTTTCTCGTACAGGTTTTAGGTCATCCCAGATTTCCTGTTGGCACATAATACTTCACAAAACCGACACGGGGTGATTTCTAAGTCCGTATTCTTTGTGTTTGGGCATTAAATCCATACTAGGGTCTTGTAAACAGCCACTAGACATCACAAGTCCATACAATCACTCAACCCTTGTCTTGAAATTTCCAAACATCACATACCATAATCAAATCACATTCTAAACTAAATTAGGATGCAAGAAACTAAAACTAAGCTAAATGAAAGGAGATGTATCTCATTTGTTAACTCAAGAAAAACCTTAACTGTCCAAAGTCTCCAAAATCCAACTTTGATTGGTCCATGGAGTTGAGGGTGGGGTGGGGATCATTTTTAATGGAGAGGGTGTAGGGTTTTGATGAAGAAATAGAGATGATTCATGGGGGTGAAGATGGAGGGAGATGAGGAGGAAGATGATGAGAAAAACAAATAGGGGATGAAATGAATGGCTGCCCCCCCTCTCTCATCCTTACCCTCTCTCAACTCATTTCTCACACTCTCTCTCCAATAATTCACTTTTACCTTCACTTTTCTTTTTCTTTTATTTTTAAAAACAAATCACATAATACTCCAAAAACAACACAAGGAAACAACATGTAACCAAAATGCAACATGATATAGTGCACTAGCCATGGAAAACCGCAGAAACACGGATTTAGCTTAGTCACGATTAGTGGTGCACTAATCGGGTTTAATTTTAAACTTGCATATAATAAATTATAAAAATGCCAAATCCGATAAATATATTTTTAAATGAATAAATCATTTTAATCTCCAATTATTTCATAAATATTTGTATATATTTATACCATTTTACGAAAACCCCAATTTCGCAAATCGGGTAGTTTTCACGAAATATATTATTTTAATATTAAATTCCAAAAATAATATTTTATAATTTTTGAAATGTTACAATCTTCCCCTCTTAAATAAATTCGTTCGCCGAATTTAAATTTAAAACCCCCAAATACTAAAACATTTCAATAATCAACTCAAATCAACGGGGCTCCGAAATCACGGAAGATATAGAAATACTACAGCGCATCGCGTGCGCCTGAAAACGAATACGAAACTCAAAATCGAACTCCGTCAAGCGTCACGCAAATCATCGGATTTGCACGCATGTCATCGGAGTTACAATGGAGACACAGATCTCGAAATCCACTACTGAAATCCAATATGCACTAGTCAAATACCATAATATGTATGTAGTACGCATCCTTGGAAAAATCTCCTAAACAGAATAAAAAACATGTAAAATCTTTTCTGAATAGCCGCGTGATGCGTAACTCACGGCACAAGTGACGGACGCTCATTTGTAAAGTAATAAATATGTGTTCATATAGGTTTTGCTAAAATATACGTTCTGCCCTTTTTAAAATATCCCAAAAGGTTTTCCTTTGTAAACTTTCGTGTCGCTCACGGACACGTAAGAAATAGCGAGACTATAGCTTCTTTTTGATAACCTCTTGTTAAACTTTTAATGCATACAAGAACTCAGGTACTGTCCTCAGATCAGTCCTGTTCGGCTACAACATAATATAGTGCCCATCATGAAAACAATGCGCTCAAAAGCGAAATCAGCCTCAAAAGGAGTATCCAATATCACGTACGTCTGGTGCGCACGAAAATCAAATCCAAATACAAGTTCCACAATATGTACGAAAGCAAAACTAAGTGCAACGGGTGTGTTTACCCCAATCAGAGCAAAGCTCTGTTCAAATTCCAAGGCGGGAGATGAAGCAACGCTTCTGCTTCCCCAATCAGAGCAAGGCTCTGTTTTCAAATAAAATTGAAATTTTAATAAGGAAGCAACGCTTCAGTTGCGCTGCGCTCTGCGCTGCGCGACACGCGTCAGCGCAGTTACGCTGCGCGACACGTGTCAAGCACAGATGCGTTTGCGCCAAACAGAATTAAAATTCCAGTAAGATCTTTCTGTTCTTGTTAAAACAAGAAGATTGTTTCTGTAAAACAGAAGCCCTTAGATCAAAGATCCAACGGTGGGGAAAAATCCCCAAATCACTCAGAGAATGATCTCTTTAACAAATTTAACAAATTAATGGGCACTATATAAAGGCCCCTAGATCCC
Organism: Agapanthus africanus; assembly: GCA_030015575.1. Taxonomy (NCBI): domain Eukaryota; kingdom Viridiplantae; phylum Streptophyta; class Magnoliopsida; order Asparagales; family Amaryllidaceae; genus Agapanthus; species Agapanthus africanus. The sequence continues at coordinate 180,296,666 of CM057350.1, read as the reverse complement.
AATTCAAGAAACAACAACACACAGAGACAGAAACACAGAAACAAAGAAAGAACTCCTCTAAAGAATTTTGAGAAGAATTCAGAAAGGAAAAAGAAGGTAAAACCTTTATAAAAAGAAGAATTTCTTCTGAATAGATCATTGATCTAAGAACAAGATCAAGGATCTTCAATAAAAAATATAATAAATAACAAAGGCATTGTCTTTTTTATGAACCATTGGTTCTGGAATCTTAAAGATTCTTTTCTTGAATCCAGAATTGGATTAAGATATAAGAACAGTGCCGTGCACTTGTAAGTCTGCACTGTTGCGCTCCTGGGTTGGCGCAAGCCACCAGAGAGCGCTATGTGTCAGCTCCAAGATCACTTGCGCTATGCGCTTTTAAAATAGAGCATTGCTCTCTGAAATTGGCGCAACTCACCAGAGCGCGCCACGTGTCAGCAGCGCACTGCGCTTGCGCTCACCAAAGCATGACACGTGTCACCTCCACATGCGCTTGCGCTCAATAATTGGTGCAAAGCGCCTGACAGGCCACATGGCCACTGTCAGTTTGATTAATGCACTGCATTATTTACAGAAGGGCCAAGCCCAATTCAAAAAGGCCTAACAGGATAAATAAATGCCATGCATTATTTTAAAAGGGCAGAGCCTAAACAGAAACAGATGCTGCGCATCATTTAAAAGGGGCAGAGCCCAAATCAAAAAGACCTAGCAGGCCAGAAGAAAATGCAGTGCATTATTAAACAGGGGCAAAGCCCTAGCACATGCCTAATTGGCCAAAGATAAAAACGTTGAATATTCTCAACTGGACATAGCCCAATCATGGCCGTAAGTCCTCAAATTAAATTGACTGAGCAAGACTGCTCTCTTAAATCAATTTACACCCGGTTCAAGGGTACATCTCTGAACTCCTCTGATATTTGTCGTTGTAATCCTTAAACGTCGTCAGAGAGGTGACGGGTCCCGACATCCACACATTGACACAGACTGTGGCGTCCTTAAACTCACGGACTAATGCGTCCTTAAATTCACGGACTAATGCGTCCTTACACTCACGGACTTATGCGTCCTTAAACTCACGGACTTATGCGTCCTAACTCACGGACTTATGAGTCCTTAAATTCACGGACTAATGCGTCCTTAAACTCACGGACTAATGCGTCCTTAAACTCACGGACTAATGCGTCCTTAAACTGATGGACTAATGCGTCCCAATCAAAATGGGAACGATAAACCTCCCAACCAACTTTGGTTCAAGGGTACATCTCTGAACTCCTCTGACATCTGTCGTTGTAATCCTTCAACGTTGTCAGAGAGGTGACGGGTCCCGACGACCATACATGGAAATGGACCACTATGTCCCTAAACTGGTACAATAGAGCCCCCAAATGCTCTTTTGTCGGTTCTAAACGATCCCGTTTAAGTTGATCTTAGCTTCAAAAATGGCTAACGTATCCTTAAACCTTCAAACAGACTTTAGTCCCAAATCGGACTATAGATCCCCTAATCAACTTTGGTTCAAGGGTACATCTCTGAACTCCTCTGACACCTATCGTTGTAATCCTTCAACGACGTCAGAGAGGTGACGGGTCCCGACGGCCATATGTCAAATGGACCACTATGTCCCTAAACTGGAACAATATATCCCAAATGCTCTTTTGTCGGATCTAAACGAACCTATTAAGTTGATCTTAGTCTCAAATCAGACTAACGTATCCTTAACAAACGTTTAAGTTGATCTTAGCCTCAAATATGGCTAACGTATCCTTAAACAAAAACCCAAAACCCAAATCTAAGAAAATACGGATTTGGACTAATCCACGTCCTACGGGCGACGACATAAATTATTCTCCGTATACAATCCACGGGCAACCACAAACAAAACAAACACCCACGAGACGAAGTGAAATTTTGGAGAAGGAGAAAGTTGTTACCGCTATGCGGTAGCGTAATTAACTGCAGGGGCTTGCGACTGCAGGGAAGAGCGTCCCCACAATCAAAAACCCCTCAAGCGAGGGGGAATCTGACGAAGTCTGCTACATCGGTCGCATCCGTCTAAACCTCCGATACACGGTGCCATAAATCAACTTGGCATCTTCGGAGAGGTGGACGGGTAAAACCAAATAGCATCTGCCCCGAATCTCAGGCAAGACGTCCATGTCTTGGCCGCCGTTCGGAGGGGAACAGATTCTGGCACGCCCGGTGGGTCCTTTTCCTCTTTCCACTCCACACTTCGTGTGTCGTGTTTTTCCCGCGATCAAATAATCGCGGTGTGTATGTTTTTGGTTTCCCTTAGGGGAGTGGATATTGAAGCTGGCATTTCGTCTCTATGAAGAATGGCATTTGCTCCCACCCTAGCTACTCAGGCTCTGTCATATCCGGCGGAGTCACGTATGGGTCACTCGCAGCCTAAAATCTCTACAATCCGACTCTTCAAGAAATTAACGGGCTCATTTTTAGGTCGATGCTCCCACCTCCCACCCTCGGTGCCTCAACGCCGATGGAGGAAGCCCAGAGGATGTCTGTCGTCCACAGGCAGGCTCCCCAAGCAGCAGCCTTGCCGACGGAATCAATCCTCAAACAACTGGCACATGCTAAAGACCAAGGTCGATGCAGGGGGCAGAATATTCAAACTCTTCAAGAAATCAATGGCTTCAAACTGCACTAACTGCAACAGCAACTCTCGCTCTGTCCCATCTGGAGGAGTAACCTACGGCCCCCAAGCGGCCTCCCTTTTCACTATGCCAGTTGAGCAGGCAACTCAAGCCACTACTGGGCTATTCTTCGGGACCATGCTCCCGCCAAAGAGCTTCAGCGCTCCTGTACCATCGCAAGAAGCTCCCAAGAAGTCGTTTTTCAGCGCTCCTGTGCTTATTTACTCCCTGCTTTGCATTATACTATATATAAGCACACAAAAAAAAAATTGTGATAATAAACGAGTAGAAAGTGAAAAATTATATTTAAAAGATAGGAATAGTTTAAGAAAAACAAGAAAGTTAGATGTTTTCTTAAATGAAACTAGTAATAAGTAGTTATGAGTTGTTGTCCCAAGGGTTAGTAAGATGAAGGAAATTACTAATCTGAGGATAAAATAAGCCTGAAAAATAGTTCCTATTCTGGAAGCCAAATATTGGAACGTTGATACCCTACTATACGCACTTACACACATCTTGAAACTCGGGATAGTAGAGGATACCTTGAAATGCTCTTGTCTAAAAGCCAAAGTATGAAGAAAATAAAAGTGGAGAATAAAAGATAAAATGGTGAAAAGAAAAATGAACACTGGTTTTGTTATCACCGAGGCAGCAATAAAAAATATAGCGAGGGTGCTTTATTACTTAGTGCCTTAGACCAACTGGTTTGGGAGCCACTGTTAAGCCTTAGGTGTTGCAAGACGAGGAAAAACACCTAATTAGCAAGCACATGAGTAATCCGTCGGTTAGTACCTCAAGAAGTATTAACGGTCGCATGAAGAATGTGTGAGCAAATTCCATCTAAATATTTATTAAAAAGTACTAAGGTAGATGGACAAGAGTATGATTGCTTGAATTGAATTCTCTGAGTGTAGGGATGTCCAGTTCACACACGTAGGGGTATATGATCAATGTTTGGAAGAAAGGTAGGAATGAAAACTAAGGCGATGTTTTATTGAGGGATAATGTGATTTCTAACATTTTTTCATGACCATTAAGATAGGGCTCATAGCAACTGAAAAGCTGGTATAGTTGAAAACTCTTATTTTCAAGTTCTTTCTTTTATAGTTCTTATCTTTATATAACTTTCACCATCTCTCTTTTATTATAGGATTTTGTGGGTGTAATCCGCTGAAAACCCTCAGGAGACAACACTCCTCCTACTAGGGATATGCCACTGGCGCCGAGTAAGGAAGGATGGGGGCAACTCTCCTCCTGGACTGACTCCGCCGACTCCAACGGCGGAAATTGATGTTGCTGTTCCAACTGGGAACAGCTTTGAACCACTTAGGAAGGCCCGCAAGAACTCTCCGACCGCTGTGCTGAAAAGATCTCCTCCACCTGCGGATAATGCCCCAAAGGTGAAGCTGGAGTAGCCCCCTCAACGGCTGTCCTCTAAAATTTACAAGGTCTGGCGTCAAGTCTAAGACTCCGTGATGGATCAAGACTATCTCCGCCGACAGAAAAAGAAGAAAGTTCGGTAAGAGAAGGACTACTCTGTCAAGCCACAAAGGACGACAGCTACTTGGGTGCCCACTGCAACGGCCCCCTCAACTTCGACCGCTTACAAGAGGAGAAGGCCGGAGAAAATCCCTGGGTCTGCGACGAGCTGCAAGACCACTGAACCTAAACACCCCAAGTCTGGGGGCGTGATGGTACATACCGTCTATATGGTATCCAGAAAAGAGGATAGCCATGTCTTCACAGGTCATAGACCGCTTACGCGATCAGTGACTAAGGCTCAGGAGCAGCAACAACAAAAGCTCCAAGAAATGCTGACAGCCATGGCCCCACTTACGGGACCAAAAGCAAGCCCGGAGACATCCTCGGAGAAGCACCGTGAGCAGGAAACAAATGCTGGCAACCATGGTAGGATGACTAAATAAGGTACCCGCCGGGATATATGATCCCTAAATTCCATGTATATAAGGGGACAGGAAATCGTGGTACAAAGCCGTCGGGTTCTTGCTCCAGCAGAAATATCTCCGAAATCATCCGAGGAAAAGGAAGCGACTGAGCAGACGGCCCTGCAAATAAAAGACCAGGAAAAGGCTGAGGATTGGAGAGAAGTCTTTGTAGACTACTTCAAATCCAGTCGAACGCCTGAAGATGCGTCCTCAAGACGTCAGCTCATGAAACGAGCTCTGTCTTTCGCCTTCGTCAATGATACTCTATACAAGAGGTCGTTTGATTCTCTGTGGTTGAGATTTCTGGGACCTGACGAAGCGAAAAGAGTCATTCAGGAAGTTCACGACGGACTCTGTGGTTCTCACCAAGCAGGCCCGAAAATGAAGTTGAAATTAAATGAATGGGCTACTATTGGCCAACGATGATTCAGGACTGCCTCGAATATGCGAAGCAATGCCACTCATGCCAGATTCATGGGGACTTTATCCATCAACACCCAAATCCTCTACATCCAACAGTGGCTAGCTGGCCGTTCGAAATGTGGGGGACTGACGTAATCGGCCCCATCGAACCAGCATCGTCCAGGGGACATCGATTCATCTTGGCGATGACTGACTACTTCTCCAAATGGGCAGAAGCAGTACCGCTGAGGGAAGTGAAGACGGAGAATATCCTCCATTTCTTCAAGACGCACGTCATTTATCGGTTTGGAACTCCGCGACGGATCATCTCCGATAACGGGCCATCCTACAGAAGCTACAAGATCAGCCGCTTCGCGCAACAACACAACATAGAATGGAGATATTCCTCAGTTTATAATCCCCGAGCTAACGGTCTAGCTGAGGCTTTCAACAAGACCTTGACGAAGATTGTGAAGAAGACGGTGCCCCGAAATAAGAAGGACTGGCACGAGAGACTGCAAGAAGCTCTCTGGGCGTATCGAACTACGTTCAAGACGGCCACGAACACAACGCCGTACGCGTTAGTTTTCGGTACAGAAGCAGTACTCCCCCGCGAAATAGAATTACCTTCTCTACGAGTGGCAGTCCACTATGAGCTGACGGACGAAGAAAATGCTCACCTTCGGCTTGAGGAGCTTGATGCCCTTGATGAAACCCGGCTCATAGCGCAACAAAATCTGGAGGCTTATAAAGCAAAGATGACACGCTCATATGCAAGACTGACCAGGCCGAGGACATTCCGCCAAGGCGAACTCATGCTAGTGGTCAAAAGACCTATGATCCCCAATTGCGCCAAGCGGGGAAAGTTCGAGCCGAACTATGAAGGCCCGTACATTATAGACAAGGTCTACCACGGTGGAGCATATCTACTCATGGATATGCACGGTGAAAGGCCTTTCAGGCCAATAAATGGTCGCTTCCTAAAGAAATACTACGCTTAATGAGTCACAGCCTAGGTCAATGATAGATGACGACGACTATGTCCGCTCGCTATCTTCCTAAGCTCAAAACTCTATAAGTAGTAGCTGGCCTTCTTCAATGACGGACCGAAACGTCCTTAAACTAATGACGGACCACTACGTCCTAAAACTAGCTGATGACCGAAACGTCTTTAAACTACTACCACAGCATCCTCAGGCTGACGAGATAAAAAAAAATAATAATAAATAATAATAAATAAATAAAAATATAATTAAAAAAACGGTATGTCCATAAGCAAAATGGGCACGGATGAAAACCCGAAAGGGCTTCGTAGGTAAAAACAGCAGGGCTACCGGCGGGTGTTCGTGAAAACCCGAAAGGGCGCGACCTCTTTAAAAAAAGGGTATAAAAAGAATATAAAGAAAGAGAAGACGGTATGTCCATAAGCAAAATGGGCACGGATGAAACCCCGAAAGGGCTCCGTGAGTAAAAACAGCAGGGCTACCGGCGAGTGTTTGTGAAAACCCGAAAGGGCGCAACCTCGTTGAAAGACACTTACTAGGTCCTCTCGACCTTGTAAGGAGAAACCACCCGCGTGAGATCCTTACGACTCACAGGGAAGCAACACACTTAGGAGTCTTCACGATCCCTAAGGAGAAATTACACTTGCAAGATCCTCACGACTCATAAGGAGAACTCTCTTATGGGACCCTCACGGCTCATAAGATTTGAAAGTCTTAAGTTACAGAGACCTGAACCTGTTCTTAAGCAACCCCCACAACCTTCGATAGTGCCCTACAAGTGGCTCAATATTGACCCTTGTACACAATCCACGGGCGCGAATAAACATTTCCCTAACCAAGTCCCACCCGTGACTGGGGATATGTCCATACGGTGAACAACCCTTATAAGTCCTCTCGACTTATAAGGAGAAAACCCTTTTGTAAGATCCTTACGACTTGCAGGGGAACATGCACTTAGGAATCCTCACAATTCCTAAGGAGAAAACACACCTACGAGATCCTCACGACTTGTAGGGAGAAATACCTTTGTGAAACCCTTACGGCTCATGAAGTCAAAAGCCTTAGTCGACGGGATCCTAACCCTGTTCGCTAAGCCACCTTTATTCGACATCGACAGAGGCAAGTGATGATTCGCTCCTGGCAATATCCCAGTTGTAGCGATGCTGATGCCTAAACCGGTATCAAATTCCAAGCCCTTTCATAGCAAATGATGATTCGCTCCTGGAAATGTTCTAGTTGTAGTGATGCTGATGCTAGGATTGGCATCAAGATTCCAAGTTCTGCACTCGCGATAAAAAATCAGCGAGCCAAAAAAATGCATATAAAATAGCCGAAATGATGGGGCAACTTGCAATAATAAGCAGCAAGTAAAAATGTATGCATGCAAAATAGCCGAAAGGATTGGGAAACTCGCAATAAAAAGCAGCGAGTAAAAATAAAATAAATAGCCGAAATGATTGGGCAGCTCGCAATAAAAAGCAGCGAGTAAAAACAAAATAAATAGCCGAAATGATTGGGCAATCGCGATCTTCGCGATATAAAAGCTGAAATGATAGAGCATCGCGGAAAGAAATAAAATAAAAATAAAAATGAGATTTATGCCCTACAGGTGAAATCACATCGATCCCTGTATACAATCCAGGGGCACAAACAAAGAAGGAGACACATCCTTCCCAACAGGCTCCGCCAGAAAGCGAAGCCAAATCTCGACGGTTCAACAACGACCTAGAGACAACCGTGACATTCATCTCGATACAGCAGACGCAATGTCAACAATAACGTCCTTCCTCCAACAGGATTTGGACATGACAAAGCAAACGAAGCGAAGGCTAAATTCCTAGCTTCGAGGTCTTAACGGCAAGTCGTATAAAGCCAGAAAGACAACCGGAGATCATCCCACACCAACGTGGAATGGTCACCACCTCTATGTTCGTCTTGATACAGCAGACGCGGCAATCAAACAAACGGATCCACGGCAAAATCCCTAGTTCCAAACCTCGACGGTTCACCAGCAACCTAGAGAAAACGGCGACGTTCGTCTCGATACAGCAGACGAGATGTCACCCCAGCGTTCTCCCTCCAGCAGGGTCCAGACGTGACAATCAAACAAACGAAGGCACGGCAAAATCCCTAGTTCCAAACCTCGACGGTTCACCAGCAACCTAGAGACAACCGCGACGTTCGTCTCGATACAGCAGACGAGATGTCACCCCAGCGTTCTCCCTCCAGCAGGGTCCAGACGTGATAATCAAACAAACGGAGCCACGGCAAAATCCCTAGTTCCAAACCTCGATGGTTTACCAGCACCCTAGAGACAACCGCGACGTTCGTCTCGATACAACAGACGAGAAGTCACTCCAGCGTTCTTCTTCCAGCAAGGTTCAGACACGACAATCAAACTAACGGAGCCACGGCAAAATCCCAAGTTCCAAACCTCGACGGTTCACCAGCAACCTAGAGACAACCGCGACGTTCGTCTCGATACATCAGACGATATGTCACCCCAGCGTTCTTCCTCCAGCAGGGTTCAGACGCGACAATCAAACTAACGGAGCCATGGCAAAATCCCTAGTTCCAAACCTCGAGGGTTTACCAGCAACCTAGAGGCAACCGCGACGTTCGTCTCGATACAGCAGACGAGATGTCACCCCAGCGTTCTCCCTCCAGCAGGGTTCAGACGCGACAATCAAACTAACGGAGCCACGGCAAAACCCTTTGTTCCAAACCTCGACGGTTCACCAGCAACCTAGAGACAACCGCGACATTCGTCTCGATACAGCAGACGCGATGCCAACAAACGAAGCAAAGGCCAAATTCCTAGCTTCAGGGTCTTGACGGCAACTCACATAAAACCTGAAAGACTATCAAAGATCATCCCACACCAGCGCGGAGTGGTTATGACTCATCGGGGCTCTCCAAAATGAGCCTAATCTCAAGTAAAAAGCGGCATGGCAAAATTCCTAACGCTTGCTCTTCCGACGGTCAAACTGCCAAGGAGGATTGCTTGAAGACGTCTTGTCCAGCCCCCGAAGGGATCAGAGACACGGCTGTTGCAGGGCTACTCGAATAGCACGATTGCCTATCGAGGAATATATTAGCTGATACGACGGTACGACGGCCAAAACCCTAAGTACCACAGACCCTAACGGACTTCTGTCGTAAAGAGCAGAGGTTAACTGTGACGTTAGGATATTCTTGCGAGAAATGCTCGATTCGTCTCGACTTGTGAAGAAATTGATGTCTTTGCGAGAACTTCTCGATGCGGCTCGACTGGTAAGATAAAGCCTTAGGCAGTAAGGATTAAAAAACCTGTTTCCTAAGCACTGGGACCCTGCAAGTTGGCCCAAAATGGTCTCTTGTATACTATCCACGGGTCTCACTCTCCTAACTCGAATCTCGATTAGGAGGGAAACAACCGCTTACGAGTCCTCTCGACTCATGAGAGGAAAAATTCTCTTATGAGATCCTTACGACTTATAAGAGAAAACACACTTAGGGATCCTCACGATCCCTAAAGAGAAAATACACCTACGAGATCCTCTCGATCCGTAGGGAGAAAAGTCTCTATGAGACCGTCATGGCTCATAGAGTTGAAAAGTCTTAGGCAGCAGATCTGAACCTGCGTCCTAAGCCCTCATTACCTCTTGAAGGAGCCAATACAGAATGCTCGCTCTATTATCCATCGACCATGTTTACTAAGGTAACATGTTGGCAATAAAAGAAAGAAGAAAGCGACAGAAAGAACATCCGATTTGCATTTGATCAAGCGTTCGAGACACATCCATTCATGCATATGCAAAAGACTCAGAACGAGAAATAAAACAAGCTGAAATAAAAAAAAATTCCATTCATATGGCAAAGGGTTCTTACAATCATAAAGAAATAAACAAAGACATTGTCCAGATCATTACAATGGCTAAACCTCAGATCCTGGACAGGGATTGAGGAACTCGAAAGTGACCTTGTCCAAGACTATCCAAGCTTGGCGAACCATCCTGGTGTGCTTCCTTTCGCGAGCACGGGCGTCGGAATCCCCACTGATGTCTTCCACCCTCCGATAGGCAGCAAGAATGGCGGACTGTTGAAAGGCTTCGTGCAAGAGATCGATAAGATTGTCTTGCCGTCTCTTCGAGATTAAGTTCATCAGGTAGACTGAGTGCACCTTGTCCTCGGCGGTGTCCAATGCTCTAAGCGGCACGCCGGTAAAGAATAGATGAAGCACTTCCCAGTTGGCTCCCATAATAAGCTTCAGCAGAGGGGAGCGCCGAGGAAGCAGTTGACCGTTGTACGCGTCGAAGCGACTCATGATCTCAGTACACTCAGCGTTGGTAAATTCTCGATTTTGAGAACGGCCAAGTCGGCGGATGTCCCCGTAAGAGATAATCTCGTCCAGATCGTACATGTGGGCGTCCATTACTCCTATAAAAGAAAATCGACAAAAATTAGCAACTCTTAAGAGTTCTGCTATATGATTTAAAAGGAGCAAAGCTCCATTAATGAATCAAGAAATTAAAAATGAAATCTTTCAGAGAGCAGGACTCTATTGATGGAATCCTAATAGGGTTCTCTTTAGTTCTCTTTAGGCCCCTTTGGACCTATAGAGCAAAGCTCTGCTAAGTGAAACCCTAAATGGGTTTTCTTTAGATCAGGGATCTATTGAGAGCAAGGCTCTGTCAATGAAAATTAATTTAATTTAATTTTTATTTTTTTTATTTATTTATTTTTACCTAAAAAGTGTTTTCTAAAGAAATTCTAACTCTTGGAGTTCTTGAAGGCAAGAGCAAAGCTCTGAAGTTTTGAAAGTAAAAATCTTAAAAGATGATAATCATCCGTCGAGGACCAAAGGTCCTATTTATAGGCATCAAATGCCCTTTCAACTTCCACCGCTGCGGTTGGAATTCTGCCACCGCTGCGCTCACGTTTGGAGGGCCACGTAAGCGCGACGGTGGGGGGCATTTGTTTACCCCAATCAGAGTAAAGCTCTGTTCAAATTCCAAGACGGGAGATAAACCAACGCTTCTGCTTCCCCAATCAGAGCAAGGCTCTGTTTTCAAATAAAATTCAAATTTTAATAAGGAAGTAACGCATCAGATGCGCTGCGCGACACGTGTCAGTGCAGTTGCGCTAGCGCTCTGCGCTGCGCGACACGTGTGAGCGCAGTTGCGCTGCGCTCTGCGCTGCGCGACACGTGTCAAGCACAGATGCGTTTGCGCCAAACAGAATTAAAATTCCAGTAAGATCTTTCTTTTCTTGTTAAAACAAGAAGATTGTCTTATGTAAAACAGAAGCCCTTGGATCAAAGATCCAACGGTGGGGAAAAATCCCCAAATCACTTAGAGAATGATCTCTTTAACAAATTTAACAAATTAATGGGCACTATATAAAGGCCCCTAAACCCCAATTCAAAAAACAACAACACACAGAGACAGAAACACAGAAACAAAGAAAGAATTCCTCTAAAGAATTTTGAGAAGAATTCAGAAAGGAAAAAGAAGGTAAAACCTTTATAAAAAGAAGAATTTCTTCTGTATAGATCATTGATCTAAGAACAAGATCAAGGATCTTCAATAAAAAAATATAATAAATAACAAAGGCATTGCCTTTTTTATGAACCATTGGTTCTGGAATCTTAAAGATTCTTTTCTTGAATCCAGAATTGGATTAAGATATAAGAACAGTGCCTTGCACTTGTAAGTCTGCACTGTTGCGCTCCTGGGTTGGCACAAGCCACCAGAGAGCGCCACGTGTCAGCTCCAAGATCACTTGCGCTATGCGCTTTTAAAATAGAGCATTGCTCTCTGAAATTGGCGCAACTCACCAGAGCGTGCCACGTGTCAGCAGCGCACTGCGCTTGCGCTCACCAAAGCGTGACACATGACACCTCCACATGCACTTGCGCTCAATAATTGGCGCAATGCGCCTGACAGACCACATGGCCACTGTCAGTTTGATTAATGCACTGCATTATTTACAGAAGGGCCAAGCCCAATTAAAAAAGGCCTAACAGGCCAAATAAATGCCATGCATTCTTTTAAAAGGGCAGAGCCTAAACAGAAACAGATGCTGCGCATCATTTAAAAGGGGCAGAGCCCAAATCAAAAAGGCCTAGCAGGCCAAAAGAAAATGCAGTGCATTATTAAACAGGGGCAAAGCCCTAGCACAGGCCTAATAGGCCAAAGATAAAAACGTTGAATATTCTCAACTGGACTTAGCCCAATCATGGCCGTAAGTCCTCAAATTAAACTGACTGAGCAAGACTGCTCTCTTAAATCAATTTACACCCGGTTCAAGGGTACATCTCTGAACTCCTCTGATATTTGTCGTTGTAATCCTTAAACGTCGTCAGAGAGGTGACGGGTCCCGACAACCACACATTGACACGGACTGTGGCGTCCTTAAACTCACGGACAACGGACTAATGCGTCCTTAAACTCACGGACTTATGCGTCCTTAAAATCACGGACTTATGCGTCCTTAAACTTACTAATGCGTCCTTAAACTCATGGACTAATGCGTCCTTAAACTCACGGACTGATGCGTCCTTAAACTCACGGACTGATGCGTACTTAAACTCACGGACTAATGCGTCCTTAAACTCACGGACTTATGCGTCCTTAAACTCACGGACTAATGCGTCCTTAAACTCACGGACTAATGCGTCCTTAAACTCACGGACTTATGCGTCCTTAAAATCACGGACTAATGCGTCCTTAAACTTACTAATGCGTCCTTAAACTCACGGACTAATGCGTCCTTAAACTCAACTCATGGACTAATGCGTCCCAATCAAAATGGGAACGATAAACCTCCCAACAAACTTTAGTTCAAGGGTACATCTTTGAACTCCTCTGACATCTGTCGTTGTAATCCTTCAACGTCGTCAGAGAGGTGACGGGTCCCGACGGCCATACATGGAAATGGACCACTATGTCCCTAAACCGGAACAATAGAGCCCCTAAATTCTCTTTTGTCGGATCTAAACGATCCCGTTTAAGTTGATCTTAGCCTCAAAAATGGCTAACGTATCCTTAAACCTTCAAACAGACTTTAGTCCCAAATTGGACTATAGATCCCTTAATCAACTTTGGTTCAAGGGTACATCTCTGAACTCCTCTGACACCTATCGTTGTAATCCTTCAACGACGTCAGAGAGGTGACGGGTCCCGACGGCCATATGTCAAATGGACCACTATGTCCCTAAACTGGAACAATAGAGCCCAAATGCTCTTTTGTCGGATCTAAACGATCCTGTTAAGTTGATCTTAGTCTCAAATCAGACTAACGTTTCCTTAACAAACGTTTAAGTTGATCTTACCTTCAAATATGGCTAACGTATCCTTAAACCAAAACCCAAAACCCAAATCTAAGAAAATACGGATTTGGACTAATCCACGTCCTACGGGCGACGACATAAATTAGTCTCCGTATACAATCCACGGGCAACCACAAACAAAACAAACACCCACGACTCGAAGTGAAATTCTGGAGAAAGAGAAAGTTGTTACCGCTATGCGGTAGCGTAATTAACTGCAGGGGCTTGCGCCTGCAGGGAAGAGCGTCCCCACAATCAAAAACCCCTCAAGCGAGGGGGAATCTGACGAAGTCTGCTACATCGGTCGCATCCGTCTAAATCTCCGATACACGGTGCCATAAATCAACTTGGCATCTTCGGAGAGGTGGACGGGTAAAACCAAATAGCATCTGTCCCGAATCTCAGGCAAGACGTCCATATCTTGGCCGCCGTTCGGAGGGGAACAGGGTGTGCACAAAAGCATCTGTCCAGTACAACGGGTGTGCACGACAACAATATCTAGTGCATCTATAGTGCGCGAAAATCTCAATCCAGTGCAACCAACATGCACGAATGAATATCACAATCGAGTGCATCCGGTGTGCACAAAATCATATCCCATGTCATGCGCCCAACATGCATGAAAATCCAAATCATGTGCATCCGTCATGCTCAAATGAAATCTAAATCAAGTGCATTCGACATGCACGAATAAAATCTAAGTCAAGTGCATCCAACATGCACGAATAAAATCCAATACTAAGCGCCTAATATGCGCAAAAATCCAACCCAAGCACGTCAGGTCCGTAAAAAGCATCTAGTGCAGTAGCATGCACGAATACGAACATCAAGTGCAAATGCGCACAAAAACAAAAATCTGGTAGCACAAATGCTCAAAGACATAAATCGGGTGCAACCTAGGTACGAAGTATAAATCTAGTGTAACCAATGCACGAAATATCAATCTGGTGCAACAAATGCACGAAATGAAATCTAGTGCAACATATGCACGAAACACAAATCCGTGTATCCAGTGCATGAAATAGAAATCCGGTGTATCTAGTGCACGAAATACAAATCCGGTGCAAGAAATGCACGGAAACTCATCAATAACTCAAATGCATAAAAAAAAGCAACACCGAGTGTACCAAGGTATATAAAATCATAACCGCGTACAACTGCGTGCACAAAACATGTACCAATGCACTGCAAGCATATATGAGCTATACCAAGTGCAAAAATCAAATAAACCGTATGAATTCCACGAAATCATAACCACGTGCAGCCAGGGTAAAAAATCGACATCAAGTGCAATAAATATGCACAAATCATAAACCAACACAACGGTGTATAAAACATATATCAAGTGCAATAACTATGCACAAAATGTAAATCCCCAGTAGGTGCAGCCATGGTGCACGAAAACAATATCATGAAACTCAATCATCAAAACTCAAATCCAAGTGATATAAGCGTGATACTCGGATCACAAATGTAAATCGTAACAAATGACATTGAGGTACACCTTCTACAATGTCGAAAAATATCGGTGCGCCCAAAACTGGCAGAGCAAGAACATCCGCTTACCTCCTGCTCATGGTCTGGCGTCTTCTGTCTATGGGTCCTCGTTTCTCTGTGGATTACCAATCTTGCAATCCATCGGCTCATCGGCCCGGTCAGGTGTACTAACGGAAACGATTCTGCTCTGACACTCCTCTAGTCATCTCTCGGCCACTTAGCATGACCACTCGTAAAGCAGCACGTCACTGGCGTCGGCCTCTGGCCCTCTGAATACACGTGACACAACTGATCTTCGGCGCAAATCTTACCGCATCAGTGTCCTGGAAGGAACCTGCTCAAGGTCTCTTCCAATCTCGCCTATGCCGAACTATACGGAGGCTGGTACTCTTGTAAAATCTTTTCTCGTCTTCTGAACATCTGCGTTCTAAGCACAACATTGCCTCAGGAACTGGCCGTATCCCAACACCTCTGTCAGATCTTTAATCTCAACGGGGAGTAACAGCAGCTCGTTAATATCTCGCACGAACCTCTTGTTCCACTCATCTTTATTATCATCCACTTCGACGTCACGTCATGTCATCTGCGTATTGCAAAGGTTCTCGGCTACAGTCAATCCGAAGTCTCTCATACGGTATCGAAATTACAAAATCGGTATCTTCAGCACCCCGACGGTGGGGCCTTATGGGAAAGGGCCTTGCCCAATAGGGACAACACCCCCCCACTTTAAGCGCACCTCTGTATCGACTGAATCACTCTATCTAAGGGTGACGACGATATCTAGCCGAACACGTCCTCGGGAACTCGTCCCAACCATTGGAGGAATACTCAATACTCGTCCGTTCTCGATCAACTCACAACGCATCTGGGTGAGGTCCTTTATCTGAAGCAGGTCCACTTACTGTTCTCCTATCTGATCATCCAACGAACAACGTCATCTCTGGATCGATCTACTCTAGATCTGAGTAAGATTCTCCACACTGGAAATCTTCAACTCAACTGGGCCTGCGTCGGCGCATCAAATCAGACGGATCACCTTCATCTCTCAACACAAGATAGACTAGCTATCTCCTGTAGCATCTCTGCCTGAAAGCTCTAGCGATTATTCCCCGCCGAAAAACGCTGGAAGACGCGGTAAACGTCTAGCCTGAATTTCGGAGCAGATGCTAATTGGTGCTATCCGTCCACCTCTCCGAAGATGCCAAGTTGATTTATGGCACCATGTATCGAAGGTTTAAACGGATGCGGCCGATGTAACAGACTTCGTCAGATTTCCCCTCATTTGAGGGGTTTTTGATTATGGGGACGCTCTTCCCTACAGGCGCAAGCCCCTACAGTTAATTACGCTACCGCATCGCGGTAACAACTTTCTCCTTCTCCAGATGGTCACTTCATGTCGTGGGTGTTTGTTTTGTTTTCGGTTGCCAGTGGATTGTATACGGAGACTAATTTATGTTGTCGCCCGTAGGACGTGGATTAGTCCAAATCCGTATCTTCTTAGATTTGGGTTTGGGGGTTGGGTTTAAGGATACGTTAGTCGTATTTGAGACTAAGATCAACTTAAACATTTGTTAAGGATACGGTAGTCTAATTTTAGACTAAGATCAACTTAACGGGATCGTTTAGATCCGACAAGAGAGCATTTGGAATCTATTGTTTAGTTTAGGGACATTGCGGTCGATTAGTTTAAGGACATTACTGTCCATTGTTAGTTTAAGGACATCTCGGTCCATTGTTAGTTTAAGGACATTACGGTCCAAGGTTAAGGACATCATGGTCCGTGAGTTTAAAGACATCACAGTCAAGGTTAAGGACATCGTAGTCCGTGAGTTTAAAGACTTCACAGTCAAGGTTAAGGACATCATAGTCCGTGAGTTTAAAGACCTCACAGTCAAGGTTAAGGACATCATAGTCCGTGAGTTTAAAGACCTCACCGTCAAGGTTAAGGACATCATAGTCCGTAAGTTTAAAGGGACCCCATAGTCCGTAGAGTGTTTGATTGTCGGGACCCGTCACCTCTCTGAAGACGTTGAAGGATTACAACGACAAATATCAGAGGAGTAAAGAGATGTACCCTCGAACCGGTGTGAGTTGGTTGAAAGATCAGTAGTCCAATTTGGGACTAAGATCCGTTAAATATTCATGAGCATATGGGCTCAGTTAATCTGCATTTGAAGACTTATGGCCAATATTGGGCTAAGTCCAATAAATGTTTTAACATTTTTATTCTGGCTATTGAGCCTTTATTTGGGCTTGGCTTTTTCACAATATTTTTGTCTTTGTATTGAATGCTGAGCATTCACCAGAGCTATGGGCTTATTAAAGAACAATTTATGTTCTGTCAGCGCAACACGTTGCGCTTCTGCTAAGTAGCGCATACATGGTTGACACGTGTCGCGCTTGGCGCTTTACGCCAGATGATGAGCGCATGATGCCAATTTATGAGCGCAGAGCGCTAGTTTAGTGGCACACACGTGAGTGACACGTGGTGCGCTTGGCGCTGAGCGCCAGCCCATGAGCGCAGTGCGCTATTTCAGAAGCGCAAAGCGCAAGTTGTTAATTGGCGCATACGTGGTTGACACGTGGCGCATTTGGCGCTGAGCACCGGTCCAAGGAGCGCAGTTTAAGAGCGCAAGGCGCAGTTCAATAGCGCAAAACGCATTTGATCAATTTTACGATCTGGGAACAAATTTATGTTCTTTTAAAAGAGATTGTCTCAAGATTTAAGAACAACAGTTCTTGTTTTGCAGGAGAGATTTTCAATCTTTTATTTTGATGAAAGGCTTTGCCTTTGTAGATCAATGATCTATGAGAAGAATATGTTCTTCTTTTATTTTATGATGAGATCTTTCGATCTCTTTTATGAAAAACTTTGGTCTTGAAGATCTATGATCTTTTTAAAAGAAAAGAATTCTTCTTTTTATGAGATGATTTTATCTCTGTGTTCATCATCCATTGTCTTTACCTTGAAGAAAAAATCTTCTTGCAAGAGCTTGCTCTTTTTCTTTGAGTTTTTTCAAAGTTTATGGGGGGTGTTTCTATATCAGACTTGAAGTCTTAGGGCCTTTATATAGGGCAGGCTGATTTGTTGAATCAGTTAAAGAGATCTTTCTCTGATTGATTTGGAGGAAACAAATGCCCCCCACTGCTGCGCTCACATGGCCCACACGTGAGTGCAGCGGTGGCAGCATCTGCGCCCTTGGATCAACTCAGAAGTTGAAGAGGCGTTTCAATGCCTATAAATTGGACCTTTGGTCCTCTAGATGATTTTGTTCATCTCCTTCTTGTTTTCTGAGAATTTCATTCTCCCACAGAGCATAACTCTTCTGTTTAAGAACTTTTCAAGAGTAAAAACTCTGTTAAAATTTTAGGTAAAATTTAAATCTTTTAATAAACTAGGGTCTTACCCATTAACAGAGCCTTGCTCTTCATAGGTCTTTGATCTAAAGAAAACCTTTTTAGGGTTTCATTAACAGATCTTTGCTCTCCTGAACCCATAGATCTAAAGAGATCTTTTCTTTGAGTTTCTTAGCCCATGAACAGAGCTCTGCTCTTTTGATAACATGCAGATTTTTTAATCTTTTGTGAAGAACTCTTAAGAGTTTGTTCATGGATCTTGAAGATCCCAGAATTTTTTAATTCATAAAAAATGATTTTAATTAATTCTTTTCTGATGGATTTTTCCCATCATCTTTACAGAGCCAGGTTCTTGAGGAATTTTTATTCCTCCATGATCAGAGTTTGACAAGTGTCACTCTGTCATAGAGTATTGCTCTCAAAGGGAGATTTTCTCCTTTTCCCGAGGGATCTATCATTTAATGAGAATTTTCTTGAGGATCTCCTCACTTAATTAACAGTCTCATCAAATGATGAGGCTGTTTTATTAATTAATAATTGGTGAATTGTCATCTAGATTTTGTGGGCCCCCCTTTAGTCCCTTTCCACTGCATTGCAGTGTGGTACAAATTTTAAAGTACCAAGTGTCAGAATTTAAATTAAATTATAGCACTAACAGTTGACTTTTGTCCCTTTTTGCGCAAGCGACATGTCTTTCGATCCCTTTTTCCCATTTGTTCGTTCAGAAGGAAGATTCCCTGGAGCACCTGTAGACCGGGAAGTCCTAGCTTTGATCAAAGATCATGATCCAGAATATAAGAATCTTCACCTTTGGGGGACATGGTATAACCAGATTATTAAGGGTCGGCAAAGCTTTTCGTGCGCGGTACCCTCGGAGGCCATCATGGCGATCCATTACGCCGCCCCGCCCCCGGTGAACTATACCGTGGAAGAAGTGAACTGGACTTCGGGTGGTCTTCTCCAGCCTGCTATGGCTTCGATACCCGTTCAGCCTCCCAGGGCTTTCGATACCTTGGGACGACGTATTTGTCAAGGCGAGGCGCGACCGTGGGGACAACCATATATGATTGGCCTAATTCCTCGTCATCCGACTGGTTATCTGCAGTGGGCTCGCTACATTCTGTCAGCGAAGAAGTCACAGTTGTTGAGGCTTGGATTGTATCCCGCCATTTATGCTTCTCTCTTCCAGTATCCTACTCTTCCCGCTTGGTAGGTTAAGGCCTTTTTGGAGCAGTGGAATATTCCTACCCACACCTTCCTTTCACTGGACCGAGAAGTATCAATCTCCTTAGAGGAATTTGCAGAAGTTTCTGGCTTATCGGTCATAGGGGAGCATTACGAGGAACCGATTCCTACAGATGAATACGTTTTTTGTGCCAAGCCAGTGATGACAGACCTTAGCCCGGAGAATGCCGTTCAACACCAATTTCCTAGTTTGATCAAAGTGTTGAATATTTACGAGGGCCTTTTCCTCGAATCTGGGAGCCGCGGGGTTAATTTCGAGGATTTCATCGCTCGTTTTCTTCATCCAGAAGTCATCTCGAAGGAGGCTGCTAAATTCGCCACGCTTGACGACCCTTTCGGCTTAGGTTTAAACAACCTGCCAACGGCGGAGGTAGATCAGAAAAGTTTCTTCCTTCCCAACACTCCAGTTGTTCCTTTTGCGGAGATCGCAGTCCCTGGGATTGATGAGGAAACATTCTTCTTAGGATTTCTTGGGCTATGGTTGAGCTGGTTTGGGCTCCCGATGCACCTTCGCCGTATGAGGCCGTTCGTCTTCTATCCGGCTCACCGAATGATTATTGGGGTGAAAGTGGCTGTCGGGGTCGCCGGTTTAGCTCATTTTTATTACGGCCTTAGTCAAGCGGCGGATACTACTGAACCCGGGGTGCAGCATGTGAACTTCTCGATGCATTACTTCATGTCATGGATCGAGCTAAACGCACTTGGCGCTTTTGGTATCTGTTAGGTTTACCTAGCACCCTATGAAAGGTTTGGAAGCATCACATGTCACAAAGATTAAGTTTTTAGAGTGCTAAGTGAACACACAAAGAATCAATCCTAGAAAATTAGGGTTTCATAACTTTAATCAACATCACATGTAACAAAGACTAGGGTTTTGAGAGTACAACCTTTATAGCTCCCTACGCTAGACTCCTTGGCCACTTGAGGGTTGGAGAAGGGTTCGCTTGAGGTCTTCTAGTGTCCACGACGATCCACCTGAAGCTCCTTTGTCCAAGCTTGCAACTTCACTTTATCAAGAGAAGAGAATGAAGCTAACACTCTAAACAAGTGGGCAAGACTTGTATAGAATGATGTTGTGGTGGCAATTCTCACTTCAAAAACCTAACTTGATGAGTGTTTTGCTCACTAGAGAAATCTAGAGAGCAAAAGAAGAAGGAGGAAGAAGATGATGGCCTTTTTGAACAAGAGTAAAAGATAATCTCATATGAAAGAAAATAGAAAATATATGTATATATATTTTCCACTTCTCATCTCAAACCATGGTTAAATGATAAAGATATTATTGAATTTGAGTTAAAACATAAAAGGAAAGTTAATCCATGGTTAAAAGTAGGTGAGCATGGTTAGGTCAAAGAAGAGTGTAGAAACAAACCATGAATTATCCTTTCCTTTTTCATTTTGTTTTAAAACAAATGCAATAATAATTCATATATATAAAACCATGGTGTGAGTCTTATATTGCCACCATTTTCTATATATAAACAACCATGAAGGATGATGTATGTATGTATGTGTGCATGCATATCCATATATGCATGAATCAAGAAAGAATGCATACATCCCAAAAATGCAAGAAATGATTTCTAGTGAGAAACTAATGGTTAAATGATAAATCAACACTTGATTTAGCAATCCGGCCATATCACATACGACCTAACCAAAAGCAAGCCGCCCGATTAATATACGGTATCTTATACGCGCATTTTAACCGGGTCCATGCGCATATCGTATACGCGCACCACAACTTTTCGCCTAGACTAGGTAACTCCTTTATGGGACTCTAAGACTCGTCAATATGCCGGCAGTGGGCGATGATCATATCAAGCACCCCCAAGCCGCAAGCGGTCAGCTAAACGTAACGGCCACCCGGGTTTTGAGCGATCAGAAGAAAACAAGCGAACCTGCTACAACTCCCGTCGAGCCAACCGGCAACACTACCGTACAGTCCGGTCTCTTCGTCAGATATGCTGCATATCGAGCCTAGGGATGGTCATGTCTACCCCAATAACTCAATAAGTCGTGCCGGTGAATGGTCTATAACAGATCGAGAAACTACTGATAACACTTATCAGTAAATCTCAGCAGCCCTGGACAGGGACTTACTGATACAACCAGTCGAGCACAGCACAGCTTCAACTCACAATACCGGGAGAGACGAAACCCTCCTATCGCTCATCGCCTTCGTGTGTCTCGGGACTGTACCCAATGGCCACCTGTTTGCACGACTCAGTAGAGCCGTGGTAGAGTGGTAATCAAAGTGCAGTGGGAGAGTACACAAGACTCTATGACGATCTCGGGTCTACAGACTAACCTGCACCAGTGTCACCTGAGAACTGCTATCCGAAGATAGATATAATTCCATATAGGAGTTCTCGGTGAGTCCGTCCAGTGTACCCAGTCACCACTGAGCACCCGTATACGATCTCGATGTCAAACATCGATGAATGTGGGAACATTCATCGCCCATCATATGGGTCTAGTATCATATACGCTAGTCTACTCTGGTATATCGATGCCCCGTCTCGATATACCTACGACTAGGGACATTTTAGGATATGCTTATAAACTACAGATGTCCCACTAGTATGATCTCCATCATAATCACAGTAGTCAAGCCGATATCCTTAGGGCTTTATCAGCATGTATGAATGAATAAAAGCATGATCAAATCAACATGTCAGATAAAGAAGAACCAGATAGCATACTATCATGTCGAGCAAGAATGTACACTGAATATATATATACATGTATAAACAAATCCACTATCATATAATGGCCTCTAAGGCATACATATATCCAACAATCTCCCACTTGCGCTAAGGCCAGTTATTGGCGTATCTCATACCCAACATCTCAAAAAGTCGCTCATGCTGCGGCTGAGGGAGGGCCTTGGTGAATGGATCCGCGGCGTTATTCTTTGTGTCTACTCTCTTAATCTCGATCTCACGGCGATCTACTATCTCCCGGATCAAATGAAAGCGCCTCAGGATGTGTCTGGACCGCTGATGGGACCTGGGCTCCTTGGCTAATGCCACAGCTCCATTATTGTCACAATACAAAGGTATTGGATCAATAATGGTTGGAACTACTCCTAGCTCCGAGACGAACTTCTTCATCCAAACGGCTTCATTGGCGGCATCATTCGCAGCAATGTACTCAGCTTCCATCGTAGAGTCTGCAACGGTATCCTGTTTGGAACTCTTCCAACTTACCGCCCCTCCATTGAGGGTAAATACAAACCCAGAGATAGATTTGCTGTCGTCCTTATCGCTCTGGAAGCTCGAATCGGTAAAGGCCTCCATTTGGAGATCTCCATTACCATACACCAAGAACAATTCTTTAGTCCTTCGTAAGTACTTAAGAATGTTCTTCACAGCTGTCCAGTAGTTCTCCCCTGGGTTGGATTGATACCTGCTTACAACACGAAGTGCATAAGCTACATCTGGGCGTGTACATAACATCGCATACATTATAGATCCTACTGCCGAAGCATAGGGTATAATGCTCATGCGAGCTCTCTCTTCATCGGTCTTTGGGCAAGAGTCCTTGGAGAGAGTGACCCCATGGCAAGCGGGTAAGGCACCCCGCTTGGAGTCTTCCATACTAAACCTTTTTAGGACGGTGTTGATGTACCTGGTTTGGGACAATCCCAATAACCTTTTGGATCTATCCCTATAGATCCTTATGCCCAGAATGTATGTGGCATCACCCAGGTCCTTCATGGAGAACCTTAGTGATAAGAAAGATTTGACCGACTGTAGCATAGGAATATCATTTCCTATCAGAAGAATGTCGTCCACGTACAATACGAGGAATGTGACAGCTCTCCCTACAGCCTTCTTATAAACACAAGGTTCATCTGGATTTTTGATGAAATCAAACTCCTTGATGACATTATCGAAACAGATGTTCCAACTCCGTGATGCCTGCTTTAACCCATATATGGATTTAAGTAATTTACATGCTTTCCCGCTGCTCCCACTGTCAATGAAGCCCTCTGGCTGATCCATATAAACGCATTCTTCTAAATTTCCATTTAGAAATGTTGTTTTAACGTCCATCTGCCAGATTTCATAGTCGTAGTGAGCAGCAATAGCAAGTAGGATCTGAATGGATTTAAGCATGGCTACGAGAGAAAAAGTCTCGTCATAGTCCAAACCTGGTCTTTGACGAAAACCCTTCGCCATAAGTATTGCCTTTAGGTCTCCACCTGCCCATCTACACCAATCTTTCTTTTAAAGATCCATTTGCACCCCACAGGTTTTACCCCAGGGGGTACAACGTCCAAAGTCCATACTTTGTTGGTGTACATAGACTCCATTTCGGATCTCATGGCATCCAGCCACTTCACAGAGTCTCCACTCGTGATAGCTTGCTGAAAACTGGTAGGATCATCATCATCCATGATGCAGTCTTCTCCGTCACCATCAATGAGGAAACCGTAGTACCTCTCCGGTGGGCGAGAAGTCCTACCAGACCTACGGAGTGGCCGAGGTTCCTCAGTTTCTATTGCAACAGCCGGTTCAACCAAATCGTCATTTGTAGTTTGTGTCTCTAGAACCTCTTCTAGATCCACCACCTTGCCATCATCTTTATCTGTGAAAAACTCTTTTTCCAAGAATGTGGCATACTGAGAAACAAACACTTTTTGTTCCTCTTTGTGGTAGAATAGATATCCATAAGAATTCTTTGGATATCCCACAAAGTTACACATGACTGACCATGTCTCGAGTTTGTCCGGATTCTGCTTTTTAACATAGGCCGGGCAACCCCAAATCTTAATTCTCTTAAGAGACGGTCTCTTCCCATGCCATATCTCATATGGCGTGGTAGACACGGTTTTGGTTGGAACCTTGTTCAGTAGAAACGCTGCAGTCTCCAATGCATGCCCCCAAAATGAGATGGGTAACTCAGCATCACTCATCATGGAACGGACCATATCTAATAGGGTCCGATTCCGTCGTTCTGACACACCATTGTGCTGTGGTGTGTAAGGAGGAGTGAGCTGAGAGAGAATCCCATTCTCTTTTAGGAAGTTGGCGAATTCTGTACTGAGATACTCACCACCTCGATCTGATCGAAGCATCTTGATACTCAAGCCGGTTTGTTTTTCTACTACTTGTTTATATTCAATGAATTTCTCGAAAGTTTCGGACTTGTGCTTTAATAAAAATACATGACCGAATCTTGAGAAATTGTCAGTGAACGTAATGAAGTATGAAAAACCACCTCTAGCCTGTGTAGACATTGGCCCGCATACATCACTATGTATGAGGCCCAGGAGCTCAGTAGCTCTTTCTCCGTATCCGGTAAACGGAGTTTTGGTCATTTTACCCTTGATACAAGACTGGCAAGTCGCATAAGATTTATATTCAAAAGAGTTTAAATATCCATCTTTGTGTAACTTGTTTAGTCTTGTTTCGTTAATATGACCAAGTCTACAGTGCCAAAGAAAAGCTTCATTTAATTCTGAAAGTTTTCTTTTATTAGTGTGTTGTATACTGAAAACTGTGTGTTGATTTAGGACATATATCCCGTTATTAAGCGTACCATACCCAACCAACATTTGATTCAGGTGAATGTTCATAACATTGTTCTACAATATAAAGTTATATCCTTCATTGTCTAACAAAGAAACAGATATTATATTACATAGCATACTTGGTACATAATAACATGGGTTCAAAACCAATATACACCCAGATGGCAACCCCAAGTGATACTCTCCCACTGCGACTGTATGTACATTGGAACCATTTCCAATGCGGAGAGTATGGTCACCTGTCTTCAAAACCTTGCTATTTCTCAGCCCCTGCATAGAATTGCAAATGTGAGAACCTGAACTGGTATCCAATACCCAGGAAGCAGAGTTTATTGAAAAACAGTTTTCTGTCACAAACGCACCTGAAGCAGAAGCATCCCCATGCTTCTTCTTGAGATTTAAGTACTCCGTGCAGTTGTGCTTCCAATGTCCTGTCTTGTGGCAATGAAAACATTCCCCTTTCCCCGAGTCTCCAGCTTTGGACTTTTCCTTTCCCTTCACCTTTTTAACTCCACCCTTAGGATTGGTGGGCTTCTTCTTTTTCTTTCCCTTGGCCTTAGCCTTTGGGCGAGAAGAGGAAGACTGTCCAACAGTCATAACGGGAGTTTTTACTGATTTCATAGTGCTCTCTGAACTCCTTAACATATTAAGGAGTTCAGGGAGTTCCTTCTCCATGTTGTGCATGTTGAAGTTCACTATGAATTGAGTAAAGGTGGAGGGGAGGGACTGCAGAATACTATCCGTATATTGTTCATTGTCCATTGTCCATTCAAGGTCCTCAAGCTCTTCTATAAGAGCTATCATCTTCAGAACATGGTCTCCTACTGGTGTGCCAGGGGCCATTCGCATCTGAAACAATTTCTTTGATGCTTCGTATCGTAATACACGGGATTGCCCTCCATACAACTCCTTTGTATGGAGCAATATGGTTTGAATGTCCATATTCTCGTGCTGCTTTTGATGTGTATTGTCCATCGATGCAAGTGCGAGGCATTTGGCCGTGGCACAGTCAGCGTCCCATGTCTTGCGGACTTCAATATCCGCAACTGAGGATTTTGGACCTGGGGTGGGCGGGGCTGAAGCCGTGAGGACATATGATACTTTATCATAAGTCAAGGCTATTTTCAAATTCTTCAGCCAGTCTTTATAATTGGTCCCATTCAGTTTTTTTTTTATCTAGTAGAAGCTTGAGTCCAGTCATGGGTATCTGCCATTAAGAGAGAGAAAAGAATACACTCAGCGAAAGCTCTTGCATAGATCAGATTGGTTATTATCTTGTCTAATCGATGTTTCCCACTGCTTTAATCGAGTTTTTCTTTCAAACCTTAAAAATAAAAACTAGCCAGGATTAATTACAGTCTACAACTTCGCTAACCGTTCAGCCAGGCCAGTGTCTGTACTTGAAGGAGGTTCCCCGTGCTTTCGCACGGACCTAATTAAAGTAAACCTCATTTTCCCAGAGGCGTAGCCCCGTTAACACCTTTCTAGACACCTAATGAGTTAGATAATTGTAAACTGTAAAACTCTCCTAGGAGCAACTATTGCCCACAGTGGGATCAGTATCCAACCATCACATGGAAGGTATGCAATCTCATTGAAAATTTCAACACTTGAAATTCCCGATGTGGTTTTTACCCCTAGTACTTATGACCTTAACTAATGTCAACAAATCATAAGTACCAGTCAAGTTCTACCCGTCATTTCTTGATTAATTAGACCCACCCATATGACCCTTAACTATGGTCAACAAAGTCGTATGAATGTCCTAACTAATCTGCATCATATGCAGTGTAGGAAGACATCACTTAGCTACCGTACACTACGCCTTAACTATAGTCAACAAACGTAGCACGAATACTAAGTACTCTACTTCCTAAAATGATGGAGGGTTGCGGGTGATTTTTAAGAAAATCTTTAACGCTTTGAACTTGATATCGTTGTAGAATCAAATGGTTTTCAAAAGAAGTGTCTTAAGCTCCGCAGTTTTGAAATGTAGCTTTTTCATAAATAGCCGAGTGGTTTTCAAATCCGATTCTACAACATCTTTTTAGGTTTATTTTCTTTACATTAATCATATTAATGTAGTCCCATCATTTAAGTCCTTAAGCCAATCACAGAAAAGAAACGAAAATAACACGTATGCTTATGCCATCCGCATTCGCCGCAATGTTCCGTTATGCACCATTAGGTTACTTAACTAACGGCATACCGGGACGGGACTAGCGCGGGTGTAAAACATAAGCAACGTCTACTATATATCATATATATAATATGCCATTCGTCTCAGATATCACAGAACACAGGCAGCAGAAACATATATATATAATGTGGGATATACTAAGACGTCCGTATTTAGTATTTAGCCAACAATAGAAAATACGGATTCCACAGTCGCGATGAATAGCCAAGCCCACACCCCTAGACCCCTACGAGAGCGGCAAGCGACCCTACCAATCATGGAGTTTAGGAGACCCGGTCTCGACTCCTCGAGATGGCCTCCCACTGAACCCCAGAACCCGGTCACTCGTGCTCCCCTCCTTGGGTCTATCCTAATGCGGAAAAGTAAATAATATACAACACTGGTGGCATCAACCTCAACCCGGAAGTGCCCCAAATAAAAGAATATTACATTATATTTGAATTTTACATGAATGAAAAATAAAACTCTCATCTCACATAAAAACCCCCGGCTATTCAATCGCGACAATCCAGCACATCATATCTCAGCAACACATAATATCATATACCATCAACGTAAGTAAGTATGCGTACCCCGATTGTCGTTGATGTATAGCAACGAAACCGGCGATATCGACATACTACACTCACGGTCACAGAAAAGAAAGTGTAAAACTACAACATTTGGAATCCACATTCTCTTTAGACATCGTAAATGCGAAATATCACATACTTCGTATTTCATGCCTAACGATATGAATTCCACATATTGTATCACATTCCAGATAAACAGACAACATTAAAGTATTCGAACGAATAATCAAATACCCAAAGTTCCCTAAAGCTCAACACTTGAGCGGAGTTCAAAAGTCCCGGAGTGTGTCACAGTAGCAGCGGTCCAGCCGTAGAAGGGTCAAGCCAACGCCTCACATGTGGCACGCTGTACTGCCTCAAACCCTAAGGTTCAAAAGGCAGTTTAAGACGGTCACATAATCGAGTTAAGGTTTGTTGTCTTCTAGAGGGTCCACCACAAAACTTGCACGTATTTCCGAAAGATTTAAACCCCGTGAAAAAGTGAGTAAATGATACTTGTTCGAATAATTCAATACTTTCTAAATTACCCGGAAAAAAGCACGAAATTAAAATTCCGATCGAATCACCGAGTCCAAAACCATCCCCAGAAAATACCTCACTAGATTCAGATTAAAAATACCTAAAAATATATACATACAGTTCTAAACATTACTGTATAAAAACGAGTCATCATCTCTTGTGTATGGCCGCGGAGCCGTGGCCCAAGTAAGCTCTGGCCGCGGTTTCGCGGCGGTATTTACTGTTCATGTCCTCGTGTTTCACAGAAGTGCTTAGATTTTCCTGCTGTATTTTTTACATATTTTTAATTCTGGAAAAACCACAGTTTCAAAAAATGTCCAGAGAGGGTTCTAAAAAACCGTATTTTGGTTCTATCGGAGTTTTTACTTCGTTAAAGTGTCGCCTAATATTCTAGGTCGGCTCTGATACCAATGTTAGGTTTACCTAGCACCCTATGAAAGGTTTAGAAGTATCACATGTCACAAAGATTAAGTTTTTAGAGTGCTAAGTGAACACACAAAGAATCAATCCTAGAAAATTAGGGTTTCATAACTTTAATCAACATCACATGTAACAAAGACTAGGGTTTTGAGAGTACAACCTTTGTAGCTCCCTATGCTAGACTCCTTGGCCACTTGAGGGTTGGAGAAGGGTTCGCTTGAGGTCTTCTAGTGTCCACGACGATCCACCCGAAGCTCCTTTGTCCAAGCTTGCAACTTCACTTTATCAAGAGAAGAGAATGAAGCTAACACTCTAAATAAGTGGGCAAGACTTGTGTAGAATTATGTTGTGGTGGCTATTCTCACTTCAAAAACCTAACTTGATGAATGTTTTGCTCACTAGAGAAATCTAGAGAGCAAAAGAAGAAGGAGGAAGAAGATGATGGCCTTTTTAACAAGAGTAAAAGATAATCTCATATGAAAGAAAATAGAAAATATATGTATATATATTTTCCACTTCTCATCTCAAACCATGGTTAAATGACAAAGATATTATTGAATTTGAGTTAAAACATAAAAGGAAAGTTAATCCATGGTTAAAAGTAGGTGAGCATGGTTAGGTCAAAGAAGAGTGTAGAAACAAACCATGAATTATCCTTTCCTTTTTCATTTTGTTTTAAAACAAATGCAATAATAATTCATATATATAAAACCATGGTGTGAGTCTTATATTGCCACCATTTTCTATGTATAAAAAACTATGAAGGATGATGTATGTATGTATGTGTGCATGCACATCCATATGTGCATGAATCAAGAAAGAATGCATACGTGCATGCATACATCCCAAAAATGCAAGAAAGGATTTCTAGTGAGAAACTAATGGTTAAATGATAAATCAACACTTGATTTAGCAATCCGGCCATATCACATATGACCTAACCAAAAGCAAGCCGCCCGATTAATATACGGTATCTTATACGCGCATTTTAACCGGGTCCATGCGCATATCGCATACGCGCACCACAACGTTTCGCCTGGACTAGGTAACTCCTTTATGGGACTCTAAGACTCGTCAATACGCCGGCAGTGGGCGATGATCATATCAAGCACCCCCAAGCCGCAAGCGGTCAGCTAAACGTAACGGCCACCCGGGTTTTGAGCGATCAGAAGAAAACAAGCGAACCTGCTACAACTCCCGTCGAGCCAACCGGCAACACTACCGTACAGTCCGGTCTCTTCGTCAGATATGCTGCATATCGAGCCTTGGGATGGTCATGTCTACCCCAATAACTCAATAAGTCGTGCCGGTGAATGGTCTATAACAGATCGAGAAACTACTGATAACACTTATCAGTAAATCTCAGCAGCCCTGGACAGGAACTTACTGATACAACCAGTCGAGCACAGCACAGCATCAACTCCCAATACCGGGAGAGACGAAACCCCTCCTATCGCTCATCGCCTTCGTGTGTCTCGGGACTGTACCCAACGGCCACCTGTTTGCACTACTCAGTAGAGCCGTAGTAGGGTGGTAATCAAAGTGTAGTGGGAGAGCACACAAGACTCTATGACGATCTCGGGTCTACAGACTAACCTGCACCAGTGTCACCTGAGAACTGCTATCCGAAGATAGATATAATTCCATATAGGAGTTCTCGGTGAGTCCGTCCAGTGTACCCAGTCACCACTGAGCACCCGTATACGATCTCGATGTCAAACATCGATGAATGTGGGAACATTCATCGCCCATCATATGGGTCTAGTATCATATACGCTAGTCTACTCTGGTATATCGATGCCCCGTCTCGATATACCTACGACTAGGGACATTTCAGGATATGCTTATAAACTACAGATGTCCCACTAGCATGATCTCCATCATAATCACAGTAGTCAAGCCGATATCCTTAGGGCTTTATCAGCATGTATGAATGAATAAAAGCATGATCAAATCAACATGTCAGATAACGAAGAACCAGATAGCATACTATCATGTCGAGCAGGAATGTACACTGAATATATATATATATATATACATGTATAAATACATCCACTATCATATAATGGTCTTTAGGGCATACATATATCCAACAGTATCCATAAAAGGCCTTCATTCTATGACAGGTGCGGCTTCCCCCAGATTATGCGGTTAGTTGGAGCATCTATTGTAAATCCGTCACCACGGGAAGCTAGAGGTTTGCTCCTTCATCCTCACATGGTTGGAGATGGCATGACCTTTACCGACAAGATTTTAACCATCGGAAAAGAGTCTGCAACAACGGTGCAGCCATTGCGGGACATTTTTAAAGATGGAGCCTCTGTTTTGAAAACTCGGGAGATCCTCCATTTATATTCTATCAGACCGAGTTTCCTAGTGTTTAGGCAAAATGATGCGGCGCTATTCATGAGATACAATTCGCATCGTTTTGCCCAACAATTGAGCTATAATCAAGGAGTTCCGCTAGAGGCTTTCTTGCTAGAACCCACTGCCACTGAAGAGGGGATGCGAAACGCGCTGCATCATTTCATGCGTTTGAACACGGGGTCCAATTTCTTTATCAGCGAACCGAGCTAGGTCCCGAAGGCCCTTAGTGTGTACGCGGCATGGTATCAGCATTCAATGGGCGCCGTCATCAAGGAAGAGAAGTGGCTGCTGCTCGATCGCAAAGGTGCACCCCCTACCGGCGATTGAAACTTCCCTTTGAAGCGATGGACCATTGTCCCCCCTCCACTAAGAGAAGCTGCCGTGATTGAAGTCCCACAGGATAGGCCTGAGCTACCGGTGCCCCGTGCTCCCGTGGAGACAGTGAATATACCACCGGTGCCCCGTTCTCCCGTGGAGATGGTGAACATAGCTTCCCCTGAGTCTGGCATGGGTTAAGATATCAGGACTCGTCGTCCTAAAATGCCCACCAAGCGTAAGCTTGTGCTGGTTGCGACTGGAGCTGGCTCGCAGAAGAGGAAGAAGAAGTCGATCCTCTCTATAGACGCTGTACTCGGCCTGGAGCCCCATGCTCCTTATAATGAGGGTCTGAGCAAATATGGGACCAACGAAGGTCTATTCATAGCGCCGGACGAGACTAATCTCGAGGACGCCATTGCAACTTCTGTGCGATCCGCAAGCCACAAAGCGGAAATGGCCATCCTCACGCAATCAAGTGAGTATAAGCCGTAACTTCTGTCATTGCATTATATTTTTATTATCATGTTTTGACTGACATTTTTCCTTCTGTAACAAGCTTTTCTACTGAAGAGGCTCTAGCGGCTTTCCTTAGGACCTTTGAGGAGGAGGAGAGGACTCGCGCTTTGCTGGGCATTGGTATTTCTCGGCTCATTGCATCTTCATTCTCCTTTTTATGGACAATCTGAACCCCTTCTTATCTTATCGCAGGGACCACAATGCCAATCCCACAAGGTGATGCGGAGATGCTTTTAGGGCCAGCCCTCGAAATCCCGGCCTCCTCAGCACTGCCGAAAGAGGCCCTACTCAAACGACCGATAACGGATGCCATAACGGCTCCAGAGGTAACTCTTGGCACGGACGATGACGTCCTATTGATGGAGGCTTCTAGACGATCCGCTCTCACCGCCCGAGCGGAAAGGAAGCGTAGAATGCATGTGGCAAGGGAGCGTAGTGCCTCCTTGGCCGCGGGTTCGGGTTCGAGCACCGCTACCCCTACCCCTACTCCTTCATAGGATGCCCCGGCTGCTGATTTAATGATATTCTTGATG
This sequence comes from Agapanthus africanus, assembly GCA_030015575.1. Lineage (NCBI taxonomy): Eukaryota > Viridiplantae > Streptophyta > Magnoliopsida > Asparagales > Amaryllidaceae > Agapanthus > Agapanthus africanus. The sequence continues at coordinate 180,264,265 of CM057350.1, read as the reverse complement.
TGTAGTTTTAGAAAATGTATAGAAATCACAACCAAAAATATTTGACCGCAATCAATAACGGTGTCGGATGTAGCGCGTTAGTAAGTGCGGATCGTCCACAGGGAAAGTGTAATCGTTCGTGTTTCGAATTAGATGAGTCAAAACTTTAAGGAAAAGAAAAGAAAACAATTCATGATTTGTAATTGCAATTCAAGAAAGAGAAAATCTAGATCTAAGAAAGCATTATAATCAAGAAAAAGATAGAATCAAGAATTGAGAGTTTGATGATTTTTCCAACAAAATATCAAGAATCTAAATGAGGCTCGTAGGAATCGATCGGATCTATAGATGTGATGCAATCTCATGATGACGTATTCTTATCCTTTGATGAATTGATACTAGATCGATGATTATCGACGAGAATTAGGGATTTCTAGTGAAACTAGGGTTTCATCATTTATCCCTTGTTCCTTCGTCGATATCATTCACATTTTAGCCTCTAGTAAATTCAAGAACCGATCGTAGATCCCTAATTTCGAGCGATAACAATCAAGAAAGCATCGCAACGAAACTAGGTCATCGATGCTTGAACTTGCTAGGGTTTACAAAACTCGTAGGACTTAAGAATCGTTTTAAGATTTGTTACATCATCATTCTATTGATCGTCTCGACTCCTTTACGAGCGGAGTTTTACTCAAACATCACAACAAGAACTACAATTAAAAATTGAGATTGAATCATGATGCAAGAATTTAAAGAATGCGAGATTAATGAATTTCACCTTTTATTTATATCAACAATTCCGTTACAATCACTCAAGAACTACAAGAGGAAGAACTCGATCGTCGATTTGGCTTCGCTCGGCTCCGCTCCTAAAAGGTGGAAGGCTTCTTACTTGATTTGGTACTCGGGATCTTGAATTTGGATTGGAATTTGGATTGGAATTTCGCACAAGTCGTGTCACTCAACTTGTGGAAGAAGATGAGAGATGAATGCAGAATTGATTAACAACTAAAGATTAAGGAACTAATGAACAACCTTTTAACCCTAGATCTAGGCTTCTATTTATAGACCATCAAAACCCTAGATCTAGGATTTGAATTTTGAATTTCCCTCCAAAAGTTTGTTAGCAAGAGAGGCTTCTAGAAGTGATTAGTTAGGAGGGAGCTTCTAGAAATAGTTTGTTAGGAGCTTAATCAAGATTAGCTTAATTAATCATCGTTGCTGATCTGGCAGTAGCTTCGAGAATTCTCTAGAGTTTGAAGTATATGAAATGAATGTGGGCCCTGAGAGAATAATTTTGCACTGAAAATAGGGAGCTGAAGCCTTGGATCCGCCGCGGATCCGCGGCACAAGCCGGCTCCCGCCGCGGTTCCGCGGCTCTTTTGAAGGCTTAGGGCTTGTGTCTTCTGTTGCTGCTTTGGGCTGATCTTTAGGCCTTGTTAAGATATGTTGAATTTTATTTGGCCTTCTGTATTGCTACCAGATCTTTAGCCTTTAAGTTGGCGTATTTTTTATCAGCTTCTTTTGGCTTTGTTCCTGCAATTTCTCGAGACGAGTGTTGCGCAATATAGGGATGATGCGATGCCATAAAATACAGTCAATATCCCATAAAGTGCCGGTTTAAAAGTCTACCACATGCATTCTGGTATTTCAGGACTGTTTTGCTAATATGTGTAATATGAATACCGAACACTTCTAGATGAGTGCAATAGATAGGGAAATTGCCGTGTTAAAAATGCAGTATTTTCGACTGATCAAATTCCCCCAAACTTATTTTCGATCGTCTCGAGCGAATTGTTTTATTAAAAAGAGAAGGAGAAAATAAAGAAAGAGAAAAACTAGCTAGCACATTTTCGTAGGCAACACGATCGCACTGTGCACGTGCCACAAGCCTTTAAACCTCTAGGTGTCCCTAGTAGGAGGAGTGTTGTCTCCTGAGGGTTTTCAGCGGATTGCACCCACAAAATCCAATAATAAAAGGAAGATCATGAAATTTACATTTAAAGAAAAGAATTGTAAAAGAAAAGCTTTGAAAATTAGGGTTTCCAACTAAGCTAGCTTTTCGGTTGTCATGAGCCCTATCTTAATGGTCATGAAAAGATGTTAGAAATCACGTCCTCCCTCAATAAAACATCGTCTTATTCTTCATTCCTATCTTTCTTCCAAACATCGATCATATAACCCTGCGTGTGTGTAAGGGCATCCCTACACCTGGAGAATTCAATTCAAGCTATCATACTCTTGCCCATTGTTAGTTATATGTATGCCCTAGAGGCCATTACTATACATTGGATGTATATTGTAGTGGATGCTGGGACATATATAGGAAGGACTTTCTTGCTCGACATGATAGTACGCTATCTGGTTGCACTTTATCTTAACATGTATACTTTCCGTCTCTCTGATTACATGTTGATAAAGCCCATAGGATGTGTGCTCGATTTCCAGGACTATGATGTAGATCATACTAGTGGGGCCTGGGTAGTCCAAGAGTACATCCTTGAATTGTTCCTAGTCGTGGGAATATCGAGACGGGGCATCGATATTCCAGAGTAGACTAGCGTATATCTTCTCGACCCATGCGATGGGCGATGGATGATCCCATATCCATTGGTGTTTGACATCGAAGATGGTATGCGGGTGCTCAGTGGAGACTGGGTACACTGAACGGACTCGCCGAGAACTCCCAGATGGTATTATACCTCACGTCAGATGGCAGTTCTCTGGTGACACTGGTACAGCTTAGTCTGTTGACCCGAGATCGTCATAGAGTCTTGTGTGTCTCCCACTGTGCTTTGATTTCCACCCTACCACGGCTCTACTGAGTTGTGCAAACAGTGGTTTTTGGGTACAGTCTCGATTCACATCGAGGCAATGAGCGATAGGAGGGGATTCGTCTCTCCCGGTATTGGGGGTTGATGTTGTGCTATGCTCGACTGGCCATAACAGGAAATCCCTGGCCAGGGTTGCAGTGATATACTGGTAAGTGTTATCAGTAGTTTCACGAATGTTATGGACCCTACGTCGGCATGACTTATCGAGCTATTGGGGTCTGACGTTTACCACCCCTAGGCGAGATATGCGACATATCAGACGAACAGACCGGACCGTACGGTAAGTGTTACTGGTTGGATTCGCAGGAGTGTGAGCGGGCTTGCTCGTCGATCTTCTGATCGCTCAATACCCGGGTGGCCGTTACGTTTAGCAGACCGCTTGCGGCTTGTGGGTGTTTGATATGATCATCATCTGCTGCCGGCGTATTGACGAGTCTTTAGAGTCCTACACAGAGGTTTCCTGGCTCAAGCGAAACGAAATAGGAGCGCATATGAGATATGTGCGGGACCGAGAATAATGCGTGTATGTGATACCGTATTTCATTCTCGCGATGAATGTGTCGAATGGTTGTATGCGATATAACCTAGTTATCGAATCAAGGATTGATTCGATAAGCCGATACATTGGATACTAGCCGGTTATATGCGATATAACCGGATCATTGAATCAAGTGTTGATTTAATGATTTAATGTATAATTATATATTTGATATATTACTTTGCATTAACTAGTAATGGTTCACTTTAAATGGATTAACTCACTTGGTTTGTGCACATTGTATATGTGCACAAGAATGTATCATGTTTGATGATACTTGCTTTTTTGGGTTTGTGTAAAGATTAAACCTTGTTTATTGAATGGTTAGGGTTTCTTTTCTCTTATTTATTTATCCTTTTATTATTGTTTTGGAAAAGATAAAGAGAAAATGAAATGGTGGCTTAGTTTGTCTTTTTCTTTGAAGCTTCTTGAAACCTTGACTAAGTCCACCATTCTTGTCTTTTCTCTAACCCTAACCACTCATCTAAACCTTGGTTAAATCTCTACACTAAACCATGGTTGAAGTCATGATAAGTATTATTTTTTATTTTCTTTTTTAATGATCTTATCATATCTTCTTCTTCTTCTTCATCTTCTTCAACATGAAGAAAAGCTTTCTACTTCAATGGCAACTAGCCAAATCAAGTGAGAAATCCAAAACTAAAGTCTACCCACTTCCTATTTCTTCATCCTATACCTCTTGCCAAGTAGTAGAGTGTGTTTCCTTCACAAATTTTCAAGGTTTGGTGAAGGTGGAGCTTGATCTAGCGATGCCTCGACGTAGATCATCTTCGGCATGGATATTGACGACCTAGCTCGCTTATTCTTCGACGAAGCCGACGCTAGAGCCCGGGAGTTCACTTGGACAGCGAGAGGACTTCGTTGCGGAGCCGTGGAGGTGGTGGACCGGATCTACAAAGGTTGTATATCTATTCCCTCAGTTAAAAATGCAAACTAGCTTACATGTTTCGCCTAAATATCTAGTAAACGATCCGTAGTCGGGTTTGTAGGCACCCGTAAAATTTTATTTGTGCATGTTTGATCACTTGTGAGACTTAACTAGAGTGCCTAGGAACCCTACAGTGGTATCAGAGCCTAGCTAGAGCCTTAGGCGAAGTCCCGACGGAATCTGAAGTCCGATCGAACCGAAACCCGACCCAAAAATTGCTCTCTGGATTTTTTTTCAAAATGCGGATTTTTGTGAATTAAAAATTTCTAGAAAATACATAAAATAAAACTAAGAATTACGGTGCAAACTCAGGTGAATAATTCATTTGAACGGCGGCGGAACCGCGGCAGAAGCACTGCTTATGCGGCGGTTCCGCGCTACCATGGTGATGTCATCGTACCTTTTCTGCACAGTAATTCCTATTATTTTATGTTGAGTTTTCTGGGAATATTTAAAATTTATTCCAGAGTTGAATTTTCTGGGCTTGTTTTGGGGGATTCGGTGTTTCGATCGGAGTGTCTAATTTTGTCGGTGTGGCTTTCCGGGTATTTTTAGAATATGTTAAAAAGTTCGACCGGATATAAATACCCACTTTTTCCCCTGCCAGGAAATTTCCAATTGTTGGATTTTTCCGTAGTTTAACGACGTTCTAAGTAGTGCAAGTAACGCGATGGACCCTCTAGAAGACAACAAACCTTAACTCGATTATGTGACCGTCTTGAACTGCCCTTTGAACCTTCGGGTTTGGCGCAGTACGGCGTGCCACATGTGAGGCGTTGGCTTGACCCTTCTATGGCTGGACCGTTGCTACTGAGGCACGAACTGAATGTTGTTAGACTTATTTCATGTGTTGGGTAGTATCGGGAAAACTTGGGTGTTCGATTGTTCAATCGAAAAGTTTAGCATTTTCTATTTATCCGGAATGTGATACAATAATTGGAATTCGCAAATTGTTATGAGATAACGGAATGAATATTATAAACATAGCAGTTTAGTCTTGCTTGATCGGTTGCCACGGAATTTTGATGTGATCAAAAGTCCGTCGCAATCACGTAGCGTACGCGGATACTCGCCGGGTAAACTTAATAGACAGCCTCACTCCATAGCCCCGACCAAGTGACTGTAGGAGAACCCCGTCGCCGAAAGCATCCGTTCGGGTGCTCGCGGTAGCGGTGTTCCGCCTTGGTGCACTTCGTCGACGGTATTAGGGGTGCGGCCGTCTACTGAAGTTTGCGACGAGCATTCGATCAGAATGTCGGGAATCCTGTTGAATTGCCCGACTTGATATTGAAAAGAGTTTTCGATAATGAGACTAAAATGCGGGGTTTATAATTGTTAGGCATGTGATGTCTAAGTAATTCATTTAGTCAGGCATGCGATGTCTGAGGTGGTTGCGGATTCCAACTGTTGTAGTTTTACACTTTCTTTTCTGTGACCGTAAGTGTAATATGTGATATCGCCGGTTTCGTTGCTATATGTCAACGACAATTGGGATGCGCATATTTACTTACGTTGATGACATGTGATGTTATGTGTTGCTGGATATGTTATATTGGATCGTCGTGTTTGAATAGCCGGGGGTTTTTATATGAGATGAGTGTTTTTCATTTTCATTCATGTAAAAACTTGTATGTAATATTCTTTTATTGGGGCGCTTCCAGGTTGCGGAAGTCGTCACCCGTTGTATATTATTTACTTTTCTGCACTAGGATAGACCCAAGGAGGGGAGCACAAGTAACCGGGTTCTGGGGTCCAGTGGGAGACCAACTCGAGGAGTCGAGTCCGGGTCTCCTAACCCTAGAATTGGTAGGGTTGCTTGCCGCTCTCGTAGGGGTCTAGGGGTGTGGGATTGGCTATTCATCACGACCGTGGAATCCGTGTTTTATACTGGCTCGTATTGAAAACACGGACGTCCTAGTATATCCAATATTTCATATGTTTCTTCTGCTGTGTTTTATCTGTGATCATGTGATGTTCTGTGACAGGTATTATATATAGTATATATGATATATTATATAGACGTTGCTTATGTTTTACACCCGCGCTAGCCCTGCCTCGCTCTGGCGTTAGTTACCTAACCTAACGGTGCAGACGGGACATCGAGGCGAATGCGGATGGCATAAGCGTACGTTATATTTATCTGTGATGGTTAGGTGGACTTAAATGATGGGATATTCATTAATGGGATTAATGAAAGAAAATAAACCTAATTGATGTTGTGGAATCGAATTTTAAAAATAAAACAGGTAGCTACAGTTCTTGCTTTGCATCGCGGTATTCATTATAGAACATCCTGCACCTTATTCGATGAGGAAAGGACCGAGATCCCTTCACCGGGAGTGACTCCTTTAGCAATAACTGGCAGATGCTACAACCCTCGGTTTGTCTTTGATCGCTTCTATCGTTTCCGCTTTGCACAGTGATATATATGATATATCCCGCACCTCATTCGACGAGGAAAGGGCCGACGATCCCTTCACCGGGAGTGACCCCTTTAGCAAAACTAGAAAAGCCTCGAAAACATTCCATTTAAAAACCATTTGATTCCGCAAAGAGATCAAGTTCAAAGCGTTAAAGGTTTTCACAAAAACCAGCCGCAACCCTCCGTCATTTTAGGAAGTAGAGTACTTAGTATTCGTGCTGTGTTTGTTGACCATAGTCAAGGCACAGTGTACGGTAGCTAAGTGATGTCTTCCTACACCGCATATGATGCGATTAGTTAGGACAGTCGCGTGACTTTGTTGACCTTAGTTAAGGGTCATGTGGGTGGGTCTAATTAATCACGAAATGACGGGTAGAACTTGACTAGTACTTATGATTTGTTGACCATAGTTAAGGTCATAGGTGCTAGGGGTAAAAACCTTCATCGGGAGTTTCAAGTGTTGAAATCTGCAATGAGATTGCATACCTTCTATATGATAGTTGGATCCCGATACCCACTGCGAGTAATTGTTACTCCTGGGAGAGTTTTGCACTTTGCAATTAGCCGATCAAGTAGGTGTCTAGAAAGGTGTCAACGGGGTTACGCCTCTGGGAAAACGAGGTTTACTGTAATTAGGTCCGTGCGAAAGCACGGGGAACCTCCCTCTAAGTACCGACACTGGCCTGGCTGAAAGGTTGGCGAACTTGTAGAGTGTAATTAATCCCGGCTAGTCTTTCCTTTTAGGGTTTGAAGGAAGATTTGATAAAAACAGTGGGAGCCATCCTGATTAGATAAAATACATAACCAATCTGATCTTGCAAGAGCGCACGCAGAGTGTTTTCTTCTCTCTCTCTCCTGGTAGCGACCATATCACGCCTTAATCAAGATAATAATATAGAATTTTGACCGAACCCGCTTGTTATACTGAGCTGGGGAACGTTGGTTCCGCTCCAACTTATAATTGTTATAAGAAAGAGCAGGAAATTGGGGAATACCAGAATTCCTATGCCGCCCAAACGAAGAAAGTGCATATGATGCATCTCCTTCGGGTGTATTCATTACAAAGAACTGTTTCTCAGTATCCTCTGCATCCTGGGTATATGATACCGGATCAGGATCCCAGATATGTAATCTGTTACATAGGGCTACAAAAGGGTAGAAAAACTGAGAACGGGTGATAAGTTTCATGAGGCAGAAAACGGGGCAAGTGTTGCAGCCAAGTCTGTTGGTCACTGTCACCCTGTATTACGAATACATTGATTCTGAACAAATGTTGTTAGATACCGAACCTGATATACAAAATCATATCAGTCTCTTTATTAGTAAAGAAGGATATAATTTTGTATTGATGGATAATGTTTTGAACATTTCCTATATCAAAAGTTGATCGGTTCAGGCACGTTATCTAAAAGCATTGACGTTCTAAATCAAACTACAGTTCCAAGTATACAGAACACACACAAGAGGAAGAGTTCAGAGATGAACGAATCCTTCTTGAGGCATTGTAGACTAGGTTACATCAATGCGACCCGACTGGCTGAAGTTACATTTTAGATGCATATTTAAATCAGTTTGAATTTACATCTTATGAAACTTGCCTGTCATGTCACAAAGATTAGATGACCATAGCCCTGTTTGCTAAGAAACAAAGAAAGAGTTAGTGAACTCTTGGGATGATACATGTTGATGTATGTAAGGTCCCCTGTCTACACATGCCAGGACTGGTTCTTTATACTTCATTACGTTCTCTGATGATCTCTTCAGATTCAGACATATGTTCTTGTTGAAACACTAGTCCGAACCTTTTGAGATATTCACAGAATATAAGTTAGAAGTAGAGAACCAAAATACGGGTATAAGTATTATATCCTTTGATGTGATCAAGGAGGAGAATACTTGAGCATGGAATTCCTGGACTATTCTAAAGGAGAATGAGATTCTCTCTCAGCATTACTCCTCCGAATACACCATAGCACGATGGTATATCGGGGCGGAGCAATCACACCCTATATGATATGGTGTGCTCTATGATGAGTACTACTGAGTTACCTTTTTCCTTTTGGGAGTTATGCACTTGAGAAGCTGCATACCTATTGAATTAGGTTTGAATCAAATCACTGTCTACCACTCCATATGAGATATGGTATGGGAAGAACCTATCTCTTAAGTAAGTTAAGATTTGGGATTGTCCGGCCTATATCAAAAGCAAAATCCGGACAAGATCGAGGCAAGATCAGTTCTGTAGAACTGGAAAGGTTCCAGCTGTACAAAACTGCTAATGATTTGATAGAACCAAAGGATTCAATAGTTTCCGACAAACCTCAGCCTCTCCGCCGATCTAGTAGGGTTCCTCATCCGCCTGAGAGATACCTCGGTTTCTCGATGACAGTGGGAGCAAGGATTGCATCATGAGATGATGACCCAACTAGTTTCGAGCAGGCCATCGAGAGTAGGGACTCTGTAAGAATGGCTGGATGCTTAGCGATCTGAGATGGAATCCATGTACACCAGCAAAGTATGGACTTCAGCTGCTATATCTGAAGGGTTAAATCCCCATCAGGAGCAAGTATATCTTGAGAAGATTACTTGGTATAGATGGAAAAGTTGAGACTTTCAAAGCTAGACTTGTTAAAGGTTTTCGTCATCGACCAGGCGTGGATAATGATGAAACCTTTTTCCAGAAGCTATGCTTAAGTCTATCCAGATCCTACTTACCACGGCTACATACCATGACTACGATATCTGGTGGTTGGGTGTCATGACAGCTTTTCTAAATGATGTTTTAGAAGAGGGAGTCTATAAGTACACAGCCAGAGGGCCTCGTAGACAGTGGGAGCAGCGGAAACGTGTGCAAGATGCTTTATAGGATAAAGCAGGCATCGCGGAGTTGGAACGTCTGTTTTGATGAAGTAGTCAAAGAGTTTGACATCATCAAAATGGTAGATGAACCTTGTATAAACAAAAAGGTAGTAGGGAGTATGGTGACGATCCTCGTAGAGTACGTGGATGACATACTCTTGATAGGGAAGGAGTTTCCTATGCTACGCTCGATCAATCTCCGCTTATCACTATGATTCTCCATATAGGATCAAAATGATACCTCCTAAATCCTAAGTTTTGGATCTATGAGATAGATTTAATTGGATGTTAGGATTCTCACTAGTTGTAGTGAGATGGTATCAATCGATCCTGGGGAGAATCAATGGAAGGGTTCCAAGGTGATAAAGACGACTGAATGTCAGTCGCAGGCATTGTCTTTACCCTCAGTAAAGGGACGGTATGTTGGAAGAGTTCCAAGCTAGATACCGTGGCAAACTAGACGATAAAGGCTGGTAACATCGCTATTGAAGATACTACCAAAGAGGCAGTTTGGGTGTATATTGGTTCATAAGATGAACTTGGTTCCTGCCATTGTATGACAATGGAAGTGTGGCTTAGGCCCTGGAACCCTGGTCCCATCAGTGACCCAGACATATTCTGAGGAAGCATCACCTGATCATGGAGATAGTTGATCTCCAGGTTGATCGAGGTTAGGAGAGTAGACTCAGAGGACAACACGGCGGATCCACTCACGAAGGCCTTTTTCCCAAAGAGAGACTTTTAGGGGATGGTTGAGTATGTGATACTGCAACCACTGCTACAGATGGCCCTAGTGCAAGTGGGAGATTGTTAGTTATATGTATGCCCTAGAGGCCATTACTATACATTGGATGTATATTGTAGTGGATGCTGGGACATATATAGGAAGGACTTTCTTGCTCGATATGATAGTACGCTATCTGGTTGCACTTTATCTTAACATGTATACTTTCTGTCTCTCTGATTACATGTTGATAAAGCCCATAGGATGTGTGCTCGACTTCCAGGACTATGATGTAGATCCTACTAGTGGGGCCTGGGTAGTCCAAGAGTACATCCTTGAATTGTTCCTAGTCGTGGGAATATCGAGACGGGGCATCGATATTCCAGAGTAGACTAGCGTATATCTTCTCGACCCATGCGATGGGCGATGGATGATCCCATATCCATTGGTGTTTGACATCGAAGATGGTATGCGGGTGCTCAGTGGAGACTGGGTACACTGAACGGACTCGCCGAGAACTCCCAGATGGTATTATACCTCACGTCAGATGGCAGTTCTCTGGTGACACTGGTACAGCTTAGTCTGTTGACCCGAGATCGTCATAGAGTCTTGTGTGTCTCCCACTGTGCTTTGATTTCCACCCTACCACGGCTCTACTGAGTTGTGCAAACAGGTGGTTTTTGGGTACAGTCCCGATTCACATGGAGGCAATGAGCGATAGGAGGGGATTCGTCTCTCCCGGTATTGGGGGTTGATGTTGTGCTATGCTCGACTGGCCATAACAGGAAATCCCTGGCCAGGGTTGCAGTGATATACTGTTAAGTATTATCAGTAGTTTCACGAATGTTATGGACCCTACGTCGGCATGACTTATCGAGCTATTGGGGTCTGACGTTTACCACCCCTAGGCGAGATATGCGACATATCAGACGAACAGACCGGACCGTACGGTAAGTGTTACTGGTTGGATTCGCAGGAGTGTGAGCGGGCTTGCTCGTCGATCTTCTGATCGCTCAATACCCGGGTGGCCGTTACGTTTAGCAGACCGCTTGCGGCTTGTGGGTGTTTGATATGATCATCATCTGCTGCCGGCGTATTGACGAGTCTTTAGAGTCCTACACAGAGGTTTCCTGGCTCAAGCGAAACGAAATAGGAGCGCATATGAGATATGTGCGGGACCGAGAATAATGCGTGTATGTGATACCGTATTTCATTCTCGCGATGAATGTGTCGAATGGTTGTATGCGATATAACCTAGTTATCGAATCAAGGATTGATTCGATAAGCCGATACATTGGATACTAGCCGGTTATATGCGATATAACCGGATCATTGAATCAAGTGTTGATTTAATGATTTAATGTATAATTATATATTTGATATATTACTTTGCATTAACTAGTAATGGTTCACTTTAAATGGATTAACTCACTTGGTTTGTGCACATTGTATATGTGCACAAGAATGTATCATGTTTGATGATACTTGCTTTTTTGGGTTTGTGTAAAGATTAAACCATGTTTATTGAATGGTTAGGGTTTCTTTTCTCTTATTTATTTATCCTTTTATTATTGTTTTGGAAAAGATAAAGAGAAAATGAAATGGTGGCTTAGTTTGTCTTTTTCTTTGAAGCTTCTTGAAAACTTGACTAAGTCCACCATTCTTGTCTTTTCTCTAACCCTAACCACTCATCTAAACCTTGGTTAAATCTCTACACTAAACCATGGTTGAAGTCATGATAAGTATTATTTTTTATTTTCTTTTTTAATGATCTTATCATATCTTCTTCTTCTTCTTCATCTTCTTCAACATGAAGAAAAGCTTTCTACTTCAATGGCAACTAGCCAAATCAAGTGAGAAATCCAAAACTAAAGTCTACCCACTTCCTATTTCTTCATCCTCTACCTCTTGCCAAGTAGTAGAGTGTGTTTCCTTCACAAATTTTCAAGGTTTGGTGAAGGTGGAGCTTGATCTAGCGATGCCTCGACGTAGATCATCTTCGGCATGGATATTGACGACCTAGCTCGCTTATTCTTCGACGAAGCCGACGCTAGAGCCCGGGAGTTCACTTGGACAGCGAGAGGACTTCGTTGCGGAGCCGTGGAGGTGGTGGACCGGATCTACAAAGGTTGTATATCTGTTCCCTCAGTTAAAAATGCAAACTAGCTTACATGTTTCGCCTAAATATCTAGTAAACGATCCGTAGTCGGGTTTGTAGGCACCCGTAAAATTTTATTTGTGCATGTTTGATCACTTGTGAGACTTAACTAGAGTGCCTAGGAACCCTACACCCATCAGCCTCAGTACTTTTTAATTAATGAATATTTAGATGAGATTGCTCACACACTTTCATGCGACCGTTAATACTTCTTGAGGTACTAACCGACAGATTACTCATGTGCTTGCTTATTTGGTGTATTTTCCTCGTCCTGCACCACCTAAGGCATAGCAGTGACTCTCAGACCAGTTGGCCTTAGGGCACTAGGTGAAGAGACACCCTCGCTATATATTTTGTATTGCCCTCGGTGATAACAAAACCAGTGTCCATTTTTCTCACCACTTTATTTTTTTTTATTCACTTTTTTTTCCTTCATACATCGGCTTTTAGACAAGAGCATTTCAAGGTATCCTCTACTATTCCGAGCTTCAAGACGTGTGTAAGTGCGAATAGCAGGGTATTAACGTTCAAAATGTTTGGCTTCCAGAATAGAAACTATTTTTCAGACTTATTTTTATCCTCGGATTAGTGACTTCCTTCATCTTACTAACCCTTGGGACAATGGCTCATAACAACTTATTACTAGTTCGTATAAGAAAACTTCTAATTTTCTTAGTTTTCTTAAAATTTTCTAATCTCATGGATGTAATTTTTCACTATCTAATCTTTTATTATCTTATTTATGTACAAAAAATGTTTTTATCTTGTTGAAATTTTTTTAAATTTTTATAGTTTTTTTAAAAAATGTTTTGTGCTTATGCAAGATGATATGCAAATGATGCGAAAATAAGCACAAACCTCCCCCAAACTTGTTTTCAACAGTGTCCTCACTGTTGCCATCTGCTAAATCTCGAAAAACCTGTAAGCTTGGGAGGAATTTATTAGTGGGGGCAAAATATTTAAGTGAAGATCCTCCCCCAAACTTATTTTTGGCTCAAAATTTTGTAAAAATTTTCTTTTCAAGAGCCAGAAAAAATGCCCCCCCCCAAACTTGAGTTATGCAATGTTAAGCTTTGAAAATCACATGAGGGGGTCAAAAATCAATGGTCGATGCCAAGCTTTGCAAAGACCGAATGTCAACACCAACCACTCAAAAATTTTATCAATGCAGTGCTCTGGTTGGTGGAAGAAGAAGTGGGGAAAGGGTAAGTGGTGGAAGAGAGTGTGTGTGCGTCTCGTTTTGGAGAGACGATGCAGTGAATGTGATGGATTACTCGCAATCTTTTTACAGTTCAGAAGAAGGGGTGGAGGTTCAATTTCAGTGATTGGATGTGGATTCATCTGAACACCCGTGTCATTCAAAAATGCGAGTTCTTCAGCGAAGATTTCCTCAAAAGTTCCATCAATACCCCGATGAATAATGTCGTCACAAAGTGCGGGGTGATCTTCAGACTCTAAGAACAGTTCATAATCCGTGTTAATTATTGACCCGGACATCTCGGTGGAAGAGTCCGTATGTGTATGATACATAGTTGGGTCAAACAATAACGTATGAAAAGAGTCAAGATCGGTATCAGGAGGATCATCAAATTCGCTGCTGTCGACATCCATTAAGTCGACAGAACAGACCTGAGCAGTAGGTTCGGAGGGTATACTTCCCAACTTGTAAATGTTCAGCTCTATTGACCTATTCCCGAAGGATAGGGTCATAGAACCGTTACGACGGTTGATAATTGCATTGGAAGTGGCCAAAAAGGGGCGACCTAAAATCACCGGAATTTGATTCCGTGGGTTCGCTACAGGCTGTGTATCAAGTACAATAAAATCCACAGGGAATATGAATTCCCCGATTTTTATTAACACATCCTCCAGTTCACCCCTAGGTTTGGTGATTGATCGGTCAGCCATCTGGAGAGTGCAATGGGCTGGTTTCAACTCTCCGATCCCTAACTGCTCGTATACCGAGAAAGGAAGCAGGTTAACACTTGCGCCAAGGTCGAGTAGAGCACGGTTGATGTGTTTTCCCCCGATAGAAATGGAAATCGTAGGATATCCAGGATCTTTACGTTTCCTCGGTAATTGCTGGGGAAAGGCTGTGTCTACTGTCTTTGCCATGAATATCTTCTTGGGCACTTGAGTCTTCCTCTTCCTAGTGCACAAGTTCTTAAGAGTTTTTGCATAGGACGGAACTTGTTGGATAGCATCTAGGAGAGGGATGTTGATGTTAACTTGCTTTAAAATGTCCATGATCTTCTCCATATGTGGACTCGATTTGTTACCCCTTAACCGATTAGGATAAGGTGCTTTAGCAATAAGCGCTGGGTCCATCATAGGAGAAGAAAGTGTGTATGGACCCGATCCCAAAATAGAAGTGGGGATCGTCGGTGGTAGACTAGAAGAAATGGGCTGAGGTGGCGAACCTTTTGGGAAATGAAGAATAGGCTCGCAAGAAGGTGGTGGGGTAGAAGAACTGGGGTCAGAATTAGAAGTAGAAGTGGAAGGAAATGTCTCAGCCGGGGTTTTATTGATTGATTTATCAGTATCATCAAACTCTTCCCCAACGTGATTGTCAAGCACTCTTCTAGATCTCAACGTGATTGCATCCACATGATGTGAATAGCCAGGATTGGGTAAAGGTTGAGCTGGAAGTTTCCCTTTCTCTCTTGCACGCATTTCGGCTTTTAGTTGTGCAATTTGTTCTTCCATCGATTTGATATTCTCATTTTGAGAGACAATGATCTTCATCACATTCTCGACGGAAGATTGCAAACTTGCCGTCCCTTGGATGGATTGTTTCATGAAAGTATCCAAGGTTTGTGCTAGTGCAGAGGTGTTATCTGTACCGGTCAATTGCAAAGAGTTTTCATGTGGTGCAAAAGTGTTGGCCGGATTTTGGAAGTTATGTGCTTGGAAGGGGTGCTGATTCAATTGAAGTGGTGGTTGCTGTTGTGGTGGAGGGACCTTTTGGAAATGATTCGTGTTTGGAACCGTGTTTTATGATTGGTTTCAAGCAAAGTTAGGGTGATTCCTCCAACCCTGATTATATGTGGAAGAAGATGGATCGTTTCTAGGTCTTTGAAATGCGGCATTGGTATGCTCATGACCTTGAAATGGGGAATTTAGTGGACATTCTTCCGTCAAATGAGAAGGATCAGAACAGCATCCACATACAGTTTTGGAGAGTGACATTTGATTTAGGGCGGCGGCTAAAAATTTGTTTTCCATAGTCTCGAGTTTCTTTTGCATAGCTGAAATTTCAGCTCTAACTCCTATGGAAATATCATTGCCATCCCTAGACGATTGACCCACACCCTCCCACTGTAAAGATCTTTCAGCGAAATTTTCTAGAAATTTCCAGGCTTCCCCATCATCTTTGGTCATGAAGTTGCCTTGACATATGGATTCAAGGGTCTGTCTTGTGTTAGGATTAATGCCCTCATATATGATTCGGCACAGTTCCCATCTAGGGATTCCGTGATGTGGACATTGGACTAACAAATCCTTGAAGCGTTCAAGACATTTTGAAAATGGTTCATTTGGAAGCTGGGTGAATTGATTTATTTCGCTACGGACTCGAGCTGTTTTATGATGTGGGTAGAATTTTTTAAGGAATGCTTTGACGAATTCTTCCTAATTTGAAATAGAATGTGCGGTGGTGTTATATAGCCACTTCTCGGCTATATCGCACAAAGTAAATGGGAGAAGATGAAGACGAATAGCATCCACAGACAACTGTGAGGTACCCATCATTTCGCATACATTTTCAAATTTGGTGATAAACACGTATGCGTCCTCAGACTCGAGACCGTGAAATTTTGGTAGAAGGTTGATGTATTAGGGTTTAATCTGAAAATTTTCCCCGTTGGCTGGTGGAGTGGAAAGACAGGTGGAAAGGGGACCTTGTGTAGGATAGCACCTCTCTTGGAGAGAGATGCGGGATGGATTCTGCGCACCAACGGAAGGCGGCAGGGTAGTGGAAAAGAAGTTCGATGGCGACGGATCCATCGATGTGGGTGTGGTGGTGGGTAAAGAAAAGGTAAATGTAGAAATACCGACTTTTGGGTCGATCAGGGAAACGCAGACTAAACGGGCACTAGAATCCCGTGTCCAGCCTATCTTGTACTAAAAAGGGTTAGTACAAGTGGCAGCGTGACTTATAATTAGGGGAAATGATGAATGCGGTGTTTGTTTTGAAAAATGATACGGATTTTAAAAAAAATGATGCAACACAACAAATGCAACACCCAAAACCCTAAAATCTAGTGGTCACCTAGGTCCGGCTCTAGACCGCTCCTAACTGCCAAAAGACAAGTCGCAGGATCAATCCTACACTGCCTCTTTGTCCCCCTGTGGCCAGGTAAGTGGGAAGGTACTCCACTACATAAGTAGTGGGCCTAATTAATAACCACTAGCCTTCGACACACTTGCCTTAGACACCACAAGAAAACGCGGATAAGCAATGAATTACCCATGGCCTTCTTCTGTCCTAAGTGAGCGCGACGGTCCTTAGAGTCATCTCTAGATATTTTTTAGTTAATGTGGGTCAATGCGGATGCAAGTTTTGCGATTTTCGGGGCTTAGGAAGGGTAATGAACTCCCCACCTAATTTGGATTTGGTCGTGCCCCTTAATGTCCGTATTAATTATGCAAACAACCACAAAGATCAAAACAAGCACAATTTAATTTTGCTTTATTTGCGCGGCGCTGCGATTTTTGCAAAGAAACCTGCACAAAATGTTAATTGGAGCAGATTTAAGAAGGAGATAAGAAAGATAGAGCTCACTGTGAAAAATATGCACTGAGAACCCTTCACTGACGCGCGGAACCGCGGCAATAAGAGGCTTAGACCGCGCTTTCGCGGCCGTAGGTGCTGATCTCTGTGCCAAATTTTAACAGAAGGTTTCTATTAACTCCTTGAGTCCTCTGGAATTTTCCAAAAATTATTTCAATTGAACAGCAAGCTCCAGATTTCCTCGCACAAATCACAACAACTCGTATTAGTGTTTGCGGGAATTTTGATCTAAAAATTTAGATGGAATAAACTTTTCAACTCAAATTTCAAAATACGAACAATTAACGCACTATCCCCGGCAACGGCGCCATTTGATTTAATGATTTCCGATTGTGTAGTATGAAAATTGTAAAGAAATTACAACCAAAAATATATGACCGCAATCAATAACGGTGTCGGATGTAGCGCGTTAGTAAGTGCGGATCGTCCACAGGGAAAGTGTAATCGTTCGTGTTTTGAATTAGATGAGTCAAAACTTTAAGGAAAAGAAAAGAAAACAATTCATGATTTGTAATTGCAATTCAAGAAAGAGAAAATCTAGATCTAAGAAAGCATTAAAATCAAGAAAAAGATAGAATCAAGAATTGAGAGTTTGATGATTTTTCCAACCAAATATCAAGAATCTAAATGAGGCTCATAGGAATCGATCGGATCTATAGATGTGATGCAATCTCATGATGACGTATTCTTATCCTACGATGAATTGATACTAGATCGATGATTATCGACGAGAATTAGGGATTTCTAGTGAAACTAGGGTTTCATCATTTATCCCTTGTTCCTTCGTCGATATCATTCACATTCTGGCCTCTAGTAAATTCAAGAACCGATCGTAGATCCCTAATTTCGAGCGATAACAATCAAGAAAGCATCGCAATGAAACTAGGTCATCAATTCTTGAACTTGCTAGGGTTTACAAAACTCGTAGGACTTAAGAATCGTTTTAAGATTTGTTACATCATCATTCTATTGATCGTCTCGACTTCTTTACGAGCGGAGTTTTACTCAAACATCACAACAAGAACTACAATTACAAATTGAGATCGAATCATGATGAAAGAATTTAAAGAAAGCGAGATTAATGAATTTCACCTTTTATTTATATCAACAATTCCGTTAGAATCACTCAAGAACTACAAAAGGAAGAACTCGATCGTCGATTTGGCTTCGCTCGGCTCCTTGAGTCGCGGATCGGCTTGGATCACTTGCTCGATTGAAGATTGGCTCCGCTCCTAAATGGTGGAAGGCTTCTCACTTGATTTGTTACTCGGGATCTTGAATTTGGATTGAAATTAGGGTTAGGGTTTCGCACAAGTCGTGTCACTCAACTTGTGGAAGAAGATGAGAGATGAATGAAGAATTGATTAACAACTAAACATTAAGGAACTAATGAACAACCTTTTAACCCTAGATCTAGACTTCTATTTATAGATCATCAAAACCCTAGATCTAGGATTTGAATTTTGAATTTCCCTCCAACTGTTTGTTAGCAAGAGAGGCTTCTAGAAGTGATTAGTTAGGAGGGAGCTTCTAGAAATAGTTTGTTAGGAGCTTAATCAAGATTAGCTTAATTAATCATCCTTGCTGATTTGGCAGTAGCTTCGAGAATTATCTAGAGTTTGAAGTATATGAAATGAATGTGGGCCCTGAGAGAATAATTTTTCACTGAAAATGGGGAGCTGAAGCCTTGGATCCGCCGTGGATCCGCGGCACAAGCCGGCTCCCGCCGCGGTTCCGCGGCTCTTTTGAAGGCTTAGGGCTTGTGTTTTCTGTTGCTGCTTTGGGCTGATGTTTGGGCCTTGTTAAGATATGTTGAATTTTATTTGGCCTTCTGTATTGCTGCCAGATCTTTAGCCTTTGAGTTGGCGTATTTTTGATCAGCTTCTTTTGGCTTTATTCCTGCAATTTCTCGAGACGAGTGTTGCGCAATATAGGGATGATGCGATGCTATAAAATACAGTCAATATCCCATAAAGTGCCGGTTTAAAAGTCTAACACATGCATTCTGGTATTTCAGGACTGTATTGCTAATATGTGCAATATGAATACCGAACACTTCTAGATGAGTGCAATAGATAGGGAAATTGCCGTGTTAAAAATGCAGTATTTTCGACTGATCAGCTGCCTTGTCTACCGCCCACAGACAGGCAGCACATGCCGCTCGGGAAGCAATCGGAAAATCGACTCAAGGTAACGTGACATTGGGTTCTTCTGTCAAAGTTTTAACTTTCAGGTTCTCATATATCTTATCTTGCAGGGCCGAGTCTTGCCGAGGAGGTGGTGGGTGTCGTGGCAGCAACCACTGAGCCTGAAGTAGTGGCACGTGAGACAGCCACGATCGCCGAGCCCGAGGTAGCGGTAGGTGAGACGGCTACAATCGCTGAGCCCGAGGTAGCTGCTCCCTCTCAAGAGTCGGGCACCGCCCCAATCATTATTCTTTTCGCCTGCGGTTCTTTGCCATCTCCTGGCGTCATGAGCGTTACGACTGCTCTCGTAGAGTCAGGGGATGAGGCGACGGGAGACGAGACCATCTTGTCGGAGGAGGGTGAGGCAGCCGCTGCATCCGGTGATGCCCTTGTTGCGGTCTCGATCGATGACTTACCAGGTAAATTTCAGCTTATTTCTTTCTATTTTATTTTGCAATCCCTTTTCGACCTTTTCTGACAGTACTTTTGTTTCGAATGCAGCTGCGGTGGGCGTTGAGTTTGTGCCACCCGAGGAAGCACCATCAGTTACCGCTTTGACTGTGACTGCTCCTCTACCTTCTCTCGTACCATCTCAAATGCTGGAAGGTGCGGATTCGTGACCCATCATTTTCATTGTAGGCTGTATACTTTATGTACTTACGTTGCATTAATACGTCCTTGCAGGAGTCCTTTTTTATCACCTGTATCAGGTACTACACCCACACTTCTCCTTTCAGTCAGAGATTGCCTCATCTAGTGGCGCTGGTGAGTACAGACTTCAGCTAATGTCTTTTCTTTTACCGGCAGTCAAATCATTTCAAATTCTTCTTTGTTTTGATTGCAGTACTACAGATCGAAGGAGGAGACGAGAGAACAGTTGCGCCACTGGTACTCCCGGCTTTGCCACCTGCTGCAGCCGGTATAGTAAACTCCCTTACTCATGAATCACTTCTACTTCTTGAACCATCATTTGACTGTGATTTGTTTTGCAGCGGTGATATCAACTTCATCTCCGTTCGAGTCTCGAGTCATAATGCCAGCAGGCCCCTTTGCTCGATGTGCATCCTCGAAAGGCGCCGCGAATAGTCTGCGCATATTGAGCGACTACATTGAGGAGCTTGACGTGGAGACTCCCACATTCACCGCGGATTTTGCCGCGGAGGTCAACCCTATGCTGGCGATGCTCGTGAACTTTCATAGTGAGGGCGTCGTTGAGTCTTGGGTTAATCACTGCAGGAAGATTGAGGCTTGCCTGCATGAGCTCGAGGTCGGACGTCCTGCTCCACAGGTCCTAGCTGTGAACACTCAACGGGCTGCGTGGGTCGAGCAGAGCACTCTTTACTTCTGCCATCTTGAACAAGAAGCGGCTTTAAAGCATAAGGAATGTGAAGAGACTTCAAGAGAATCTTCCCGACTGCATGCTCAGGTTGACGCCAATACTGTGCAGTTGAAACCGTCTTTGAGAGCCTTCTACGATGTATTTCTGATGGGTTAATGCTTAGGCAGAAGCTCGACCTCATCGAGCAGGATGCACAGAGTCGTGAGGCAGCTCGGCGGGTCGTTGATGAGCGACTTTCGTCTTACTTGCAGCAACGAGCCTAAGTCGAAGCAGAGTTGGCCGCGGCAGCTGATCAAGAAAAGGGGCTGAGGGAAGTGCGCGAGTGGCTGATCGGACTATTGAAAGCGCTTCCCTTTCAATAATTGTTTTTTTGTACCATTTGTAATTTTGAATAAAATGTATCCATTTTTTATTCTTTCAAATGATGTATTTTGTACCCAATTGAATTCATGAATAAAAGATACATTTCTTTCACAATGTCTTGTGTCATCTCTTTGCTTTCTTTTTTCTTTTGTTATCGGCATGTCACCTTAGCAAGCATAACTGGCAGATGATAGAGTGAGCATCTTGTTTTGGCTTCTTTGAGGGGTAGTGATGGCTTAGAAAGTAGGTTCAGATCTGCTGCCTAAGACTTTTCAACTTCATGAGCCGTGAGGGTCTCATAAAGACTTTTCTCCCAACGAGTCGAGAGGATCTCGTAGGTGTATTTTCTCCTTAGGAATCATGAGGATTCCTAAGCGCGTTTTCTCTTGAGAGTCGTAAGGATCTCACAAGAGAATTTTCCCTCTTACAAGTCGAGAGGACCAATAAGTGGTTATTTCCCTCCTTGTCGAGATTCGACTTTGGAGAGTGTGGCCCGTGAATAGTATGCAAGAGTCCATTTTGGACTGACCTGCAGGGCCCCAATGCTTAAGAAACAGGTCCTTATCCCTGTTGCCTAAGAATTTTCCCTACGAGTCGATACGAATCGAGAAGTTCTCGCAAAGACACTAATTTCCTCACAAGTCGAGACGAATCGAGAAGTTCTCGCAAAGACACTAATTTCCTCACAAGTCGAGACGAATCGAGCAGTTCTCGCAGGAATTTCCTAACGTCACAGTTAACTCCTGCTAATAGAAGTTCGTTAGGGCCTGTGGTACTAGGATTTTTTACCCGTCGCACCGTCGCGTTGGCTGGTGTATTCCTTGATGCATAATCTTGCTGTTCAAGTAGCCTCGCGGTTGTCGTGTCTCTGATCCCTTCGGGGGCTGGACAAGACGGCTTCAAGCAATCTTTCAGGTGATATTACCGTCGAAAGAGCAAGCATTAGGGATATTCCATGTCGCTTTTTACTTGAGCTTAGGCTCAGTTTGGGAGCCCTGATGAGTCATAACCACTCCGCGCTGGTGTGGGATGATCTCCAATAGTCTTTCAGGTTTTATATGAGTTTCCATCAAGACCCTAATGCTAGGAATATTGCCTTTGCTTCGTTTGCTGGCATCGTATATTTCTGCAGAGACACTAGTTTCTCTGCGGGTCAACGCGAATTAAGATGCTCTCGTCAAGGACGCTGATTTCCCTAGAGTTGAGACGAATCGAAAGATTCCTACAAAGACACCGATTTCTCTGCGGGTCGACGCGAATCGAGAGGTCTTGCCAAGGACACTGATTTCCCTGGGGTCGAGACGAATCGAGAGATTCCTGCTGATTTCCTTGCGGGTCGACGCAAATCGAAAGGTTCTCGCCAAGGATGCTGATTTCCCTGAATCGAGAGGTCTTGCCAAGGACACTGATTTCCCTGGGGTCGAGACGAATCGAGAGATTCCTGCAAAAACACTGATTTCCTTGCGGGTCGACGCGAATCGAAAGGTTCTCTCCAAGGATGCTGATTTCCGTGAATCGAGAGGTTTTGCCAAGGACAATGATTTCCCTGGGGTTGGTTGACTTGTTTTCAAGACGGAGTGTTGATCCGGCGGGGAAGTCATTGGTTGACTCTAGGTCGTCTGCGGACCTTAGAGTTTTGGAACTAGGACTTTGCCGTGGTTCCTCTTTGTTGATGTCGCGTCCGAATCCTGTTGGGGGAAGAACACTGGGGTGACATCACGTCTGCTGTATCGAGACGAACGTCGAGGTGGTCTCTAGGTTGTTGGTGAACCGTCGGGACCCGGAACTAGGGACTTCACCATGGCTCCGTTGTTGGATTGTCGCGTCTGAATCCTGCTGGAGGAAGAACGCTGTGGTGACATCTCGTCTGCTGTATCGAGACGAATGCTGAGGTGGAGCTGGGATTTTGCCGTCACTACGCTTTTTTTTGACCATTGGGTCTTTTGTTGACGTCACGTCTGCATCCTACTGGAGTAAGAAGAAACGCCGTTGTTGATCTCTAAGTTGTCGATATTGACGTCGAGACTCTGAAGCTAGGGATCTTCCTTCGCTTTGTTTGTTGACATTGTGTTTGCAATGTTGCGACGAATGTCGAGATTGTCTCTAGATTGTTGGTGAACCATCGAGATTTGGCTTCGCTTCGACAAAGCCTGGTGGGACGATATGATTCCCTTCTTGTTTGTTCCCATGGATTGTATACAGGGGTCAATATGACCTCACCTGTAGGGAAAAAGGTTTCATTTCATTTCATCATTTTTTTATTCTTTCCGCGATGCTCTATCATTTCAGCTTTTTATATCGCGAAAATCGCGATTGCCCAACTATTTCGACTATTTTTCGCGGCTCCCAATCATTTCGGCTATTTATTTTATTTTTACTCGCTGCTTTTTATTGCGAGTTTCCCAATCATTTCGGCTATTTACTTTATTTTTACTCGCTGCTTTTTATTGCGAGTTGACCAATCATTTCGGCTATCATGCATACATTTTTACTTGCTGATTTTGCTGCAAGTTGCCCCATCATTTCGGCTATTTCGTATGCATGCGTGGCTCGTTGGATTTTCGTTGCAAGCCTGGAATTTAGACACCGATTTCCGCATCAGCACCGCTACAACTGGGATATTGCCAGGAGCGAATCATCATTTTCTTATGTCGATGTCGAACAAAGGTTGCTTAGTAGACAGGGTTAGGATCCTGTCGACTAAGACTTTCGACTTCATGAGCCGTAAGGGTCTCATAAAGGTATTTCTCCCTACGAGTCGTGAGGATCTCGTAGGTGCGTTTTCTCCTTAGGGATCGTGAGGATTCCTAAGTTCATGTTCTCTTATAAGTCGTAAGGATCTTACAAGAGTGCTTTCTCCTTATAAGTCGAGAGGGCTTACAAGGGGGTTCACTGTGCAAACATATCCCTAGTCACGGATGGGACTTTGTTAGGGAAATGTTTATTCGCGCCCGTGGATTGTATACAAGGGTCAGCATTGAGCCGCTTGTAGGGCAGTATCGGAGGTTGTGGTAGCCGCTTAAGAACAGGTTCAGATCCCTGTAGCTTAAGACTTTTGAATCTTATGAGCCATGGGGGTCCCATAAGAGGGTTCTCCTTACGAGTCGTGAGGATCTCGTAAGTGTAATTTCTCCTTAGGAGTCGTGGGGATCCCTAAGTGTGTTGCTCCCTTGTGAGTCGTAAGGATCTCACGCACGTGGTTTCTCCTCACAAGGTCGAGAGGACCTTGTAAGTGTCTTTTAATGAGATTGCGCCCTTTCGGGTTTTCACAAAACTTGCCGGTAGCCCTGCTGTTTTTACTCATGGAGCCCTCTCGAGTTTTCATCCGTGCCCTTTTCGCTTATGGTCATACCGTTTTTTTATTTTTCTTTCTTCTTCTTCTTTTTTTTGTATCAGCCTTGGGATGTTGCAGTCTACAGTAGTTTATCGACGTCTCGGTCAGCAGCTAGTTTTAGGACATAGTGGTCCGTTGTTAGTTTAAGGACGTTTCGGTCCGTTGTTAGTTTAAGAACGTTTCGGTCCGTTGTTAGTTTAAGGACGTTTCGGTCCGTTGTTAGTTTAAGGACGTTTCGGTCCGTTGTTCATAGGCCGGACATGTTTGAAGATCATTCAACATTCTTTTAGATTTTGCCGAAAGAACAGTTTCTCATGGAGCTTCCCCTATAAAAGAGCATGATGACCCCGGCGTGTCCATCTTTTTCTGAGCATGTGGTTGTGGCGGGTTCACCTTCCAGTTGTCAGAAAACGCGAATTTACCCTGTTGGTATTCATCCTCAACCCAGCCTTTGAAGACGTAGCAATCTTCGAGTGGGTGACCCATTACTCTGTGGTAGGGACAACAGTTAGGATGTTTAACGTCACCCGGTTGTGACGGATGTTTTGGATTTGGCAGAGTGATGAGCCCGTTGCGCACTGCTAGTTTGAACAGTCTCCTTGTTTTATCCCTGGGAAATGAGTAAGGACATTTCAACTTCTTATCGAGGGATCGCGGCTTGTTGCTTTGACGAACAGACGGTCTCAGGTTACTCGGCTGTCGCGGAGCGTTGGCGATAAAGGTCGCTTTCCCGTTGCCTTTTTCATTCCGAAAACCCACTTTTGAAGGGAAAGGCCTATGGCCCATCTGGTCCATTTGGGCCAGTTTGTCGATCAAATCCTGGAAGGTGGTCGGCTTGAAGAACATCATGAATTGGGAGATAGTCGACTGAGGGTCAAGGGTCCACATGAACATGCCCACGGAAGGAGCTTCTTCTATGCGTTTTTCGCATCTCGACCATAGGTTCCGCCACCGGATTGCATACTGCACCCATGTCTCTCCCGGCTTTACTTTGGCATTGATCAATGCCGTGATCAGGGTGTGTTCGCTGGCACTTGCGAACCGCCGAGTGAATAGAAACTCCATTTCTGTAAACGTTTTGACGGAGTCGTCGGGAAGCTCCGAGTACCATTCGAACGCTGTCTCTGCTAAGCTACCGATGAACTGGCGAAGTAGAAATTTATCATCACCTCCAGTGTTGCCACATAGAGCCCTGAACTGGGCAACATACTGGTGGGGATTGCCCGTCCCTTTGTATACATGAAATTTAGGGATCGTATATCCCGGCGGGTAATTTATTTGGTCATACCAGCTTGGATATGGTCGCCCAGTTTTAACAACTTGTCCGGCCGCTTCGTTCGCTCGGTGAGCTCGTATTTGTTGAGCTATATAATCATCGAGCGTGGCTTTTGAGATGGTTTCTTCCTTGGCTGCTGACAGAGCAGGCAGAGGATTTGATGTCTCTCCTCTATCATCTTCAATTATTACTGGAGGGTCTTCGGCTGGAGGGTCCGGCTGGATCATCATCCCGACCATGTCTTGGAATAAAAGCGCCATTCGTTTTATATTGGCAGCTTGTTCCGCTGCCTCTTTATCCTTCTTCTCGAGGATTCTGCGGAGGAACTCAGCATCGATATCTTGTTCCTGACGCTGCTCTGACGACGTTTCCGGGCTTTCTTTTGGCCCAGTGAGTGGGGCCATCTGTGTTAATATTTCCTGGAGCTTCTGTTGTTGCTCCTGAGCCTTTGTTACTGATCGAGTGAGCGGTCAGTGACCCGTAGAAGCACGACTTTCCTCTTTTCCGAAAGCCATATAAACAGTATGCACCACCAAGCCCCCAGACTTAGGGCGTTTAGATTCAATGCCTTTGCGATTTGTCGCAGACGCAGGGATCCTCTCCGGCCTTCTCCTCTTGTGGGCGGTCGAAGTTGAGGGGGCTGTTGCAGCGGGCACCCAAGTAGCTGTCGCCTTCTATGGTACGACAGGATAGTCCTTCTCCTACCGAACTTTCATCTTTTTCTGTCGGCGGGAGTAGTCTTGGTTGATCACCGAGTCTTGGACTTGACGCCAGGATTTGTAAATTTTGGAGGACAGCCGCTGAGGGGGCTGCTCCGGCTTCTTCTCTGTATTAATCTCCATAGGTGGAGGAGATCTCTTCAGCACGGTGATCGGAGAGTTCTTGCGAACCCTTCTAAGCGGTTCAAAGTTGTTCCCAGTTGTAACAGCAGCATTGATTTCCACCATGGGAGCCGGCGGAGTCAGTCCACAAGGAGAGTTGCCCCCAGCCTTCTTTACTCAGCGCTAGTGGCGACGTCGAGCGTGTCGAGCCGTTGGGATTGTTTCAGCTTTAGGGGTGACTTCGTCATGCCCACTGTTCTGGTGAGGCACTGCTGGTACCAGCCTCTTGAAGACCGACGTCCGTTGAGCAGCAGTATCCAATCTGTCAAAGACAGACTTTTGAGAAGGAACGGGGGCCGGAGTGGCCAGCCTCGTAAAGACCGATCCTTTGACAGGAGAAGCTTCTTTAGTGACCTCGAGAGCAGGAATGGCTATCCGCTTTGGGATGGCCGCTTCAGGTATCGTAGGCTTCTTGACAGGCCCATTGGAGTTCAGGCTCAGCCTATCGAAGACTGATGTTGTTGGCTTGACATTGGACGACCCGTTGAGAGGGGCCGTGGTGGTAGTGAGCCGATCAAAGACCGACTTCTTTTGCGCTTCTTGCGGCAGCGGGATGTTAACGCTCACTGGTTGGAGCATGGTCCCGAAAAACAACCCGGTGGTAGCCAGTGTCACCTGTTCTATCGGCATTGTGAACAGGGATGCCGCCTGGGGCCCGTAAGCTATACCTCCAGATGAGGCGGAACGTGAGTTGCAGTTGCAGCTGGAACACTTTGTGCAAGTAGACGCCATTGATCTTTCGTTTTCTGCATGGAGCAAGACACTAAATATTATTACATCGAACCCAAGGGAAACCATATCAAACCGCGATTCGTTCGCAAACACGACACACAAAGTAAACTAATTTATGTTGTCGCCCGTAGGGCGTGGATTAGTCCAAATCCGTATCTTCTTAGATTTGGGTTTGGGGGTTGGGTTTAAGAATACGTTAGTCTCATTTGAGACTAAGATCAACTTAAACGTTTGTTAAGGATACGTTAGTCTAATTTTAGACAAAGATCAACTTAACGGGATCGTTTAGATCCGACAAGAGAGCATTTGGACTCTATTGTTTAGTTTAGGAACATTGCGGTCGATTAGTTTAAAGACATCTCGGTCCATTGTTAGTTTAAGGACATCTCGGTCCATTGTTAGTTTAAGGACATTACGGTCCAAGGTTAAGGACATCATAGTCCATGAGTTTAAAGACATCACAGTCAAGGTTAAGGACATCGTAGTCCGTGAGTTTAAAGACCTCACAGTCAAGGCTAAGGATATCATAGTCCGTGAGTTTAAAGACCTCATAGTCAAGGTTAAGGACATCATAGTCCGTGAGTTTAAAAACCTCACAGTCAAGGTTAAGGACATCATAGTCCATAGGTTTAAAGGGACCCCACAGTCCGTAGAGTGTTTGGTTATTGGGGCCCGTCACCTCTCTGAAGACGTTGAAGGATTACAACGACAAATATCAGAGGAGTAAAGCGATGTACCTTCGAACCGGTGTTAGTTGGTTGAAAGATTTGTAGTCCAATTTGGGACTATGATCTGTTAAATATTCATGAGCATATAGGCTCAGTTAATCTGCATTTGAAGACTTATGGCCAATATTGGGCTAAGTACAATAAATGTTTTAACATTTTTATTCTGGTTATTGAGCCTTTATTTGGGCATGGCCTTTTCACAATATTTTTGTCTTTGTATTGAATGCTGAGCATTCACCAGAGCTATGGGCTTATTAAAGAACAATTTATGTTCTGTCAGCACAACACGTGGCGCGCCAGGCACTTTGCGCCAGTTAAAGAGCGCAATGCGCTTCTGCCAAGTAGCGCACACATGGTAGACACTTGTCCCGCTTGGCGCTTGGCGCCAGATGATGAGCGCATGATGCTAATTTATGAGTGCAGAGCGCTAGTTTAGTGGCGCATACGTGAGTGACACATGGCGCTTGGCACTGAGCGCCAGCCCATGAGCGCAGTGCGCTATTTCAGAAGCGCAAAGCGCAAGTTGTTAATTGGCGTATACGTGGTTGACACGTGACGCATTTGGTGCTGAGCGCCGGTCCAAGGAGCGCAAAAGCGCAGTTTAAGAGCGCAAGGCGCAGTTCAATAGTGCAAAGCGCATTTGATCAATTTTACGATCTGGGAACAAATTTATGTTCTTTTAAAAGAGACTTTGTCTCAAGATTTAAGAACAACAGTTCTTGTTTTGCAGGAGTGATTTTCAATCTCTTATTTTGATGAAAGGCTTTGCCTTTGTAGATCAATGATCTGTGAGAAGAATATGTTCTTCTTTTATTTTATGTTGAGATCTTTCGATCTCTTTTATGAAAGACTTTGGTCTTGAAGATCTATGATCTTTTTAAAAGAAAAGAATTCTTCTTTTTATGAGATGATTTCATCTCTGTGTTCATCATCCATTGTCTTTACCTTGAAGAAAAAACCTTCTTGCAAGAGCTTGCTCTTTTTCTTTGAGTTTTTTCAAAGTTTAGGGGGGTTTCTATATCAGACTTGAAGTCTTGGGACCTTTATATACGGTAAGCTGATTTGTTGAATCAGTTAAAGAGATCTTTCTCTGATTGATTTGAGGATGTTTCCCACTATTGGATCTTTGATCCTAGGGCTTCTGTTTTACAGAAGGCAATCTTCTTGTTTTTAACAAGATAGGAAAATCTTTCCATAACAGAATTTTAATTCTGATTAATTAATGATTTATCATTATTATTAGATCTTTTGATCTAAGGGTGGGGAATTTTTAATTCTAGCGCCGGCGCACTCATCCTTTGCACGTGGTGCGCTGCTCAGAGCGCAGCGCACCTGTGTTTGACACGTGGTGCGCTGCTCAGAGCGCAGCGCAGCGCGCGCTAGCGCACCCGTGTTTGACACGTGGCGCGCAGCGCGCCTAGCGCTAGCGTACACATGGTGCACTACCTAGGGCGCAGCTAGGGGTGTAAACGAGCCGAACTCGAGCCAGCCAAGCTCGGCTCGAGTTCGGCTCGTGGTTCTTTTTGTCGGCCCAAGTCCGGCTCGTTTAGTTAATCGAGCTAGAGATGCTCGGCTCGAGTCTGGCTCGATTAAACATGCCCAGCTCGTGTTCGGTTCATTTGTGACCCATTAACTAAACGAGCCGAGTTCACGAGCCGAGCTCAACTGAGCTCGTTTAGAGCTCGTTTGTGAGCTCGGCTCGTTTGCAGCTCATTTACTCATATTAATAGTATCTTCCAAGAAAAAAACATAATTAACAATAATGCTTAAAACTCAGGGTTTTCAGATATGGAAAAATTAAAAAACATTAACATCTAGGGCATTGAATGGGTCTAAGTGCTGGATTTTATATTTATCTCAGTACACTTTATATACTGTCATTTAATTGAATTAAGTGTTCTAAGAGTTATATAGAATCTGATATATATTACATATTACTGTTTTTTTCAAACTGTGTAACTCAGCCGAACCCGAGTCAATACCGAACGAGCCTGGCTAAGCTCGAGTCCAGCTCGTTTAATAAACGAGCCAGGCTTTCTGGCTCATGTCCGGCTCATTAATAAATGAACCGAATTTGAACGAGCTGATACCGAGCCGAACCTTAATCGAACCCGAGCTGGCTCGTTCAATTACCACCCCTAGGCGCAGCGCACCTGGCGCTGGATCTGAAGCGTTGCTTCAATTTTTGAAATTCGAATTTCAAACAGAGCTTTGCTCTGATTGGGGGAAACCGCAATCTGAGCTCGTAAGCTCTGGAAGAAACATCACATAAATCTCAGTAACAGCTGGGTCATCTGTCTGCAAGGTAGACGACGACACCATCTAAGAGGTAGGCTGTACATCAACAGTCCTCTCACAACAGGCAGCCTCTATCAGTGGCCCGATCATCCGGTGCAAAGCCGAACACTCGCCTCAAACGAGAGTTCACAACATAACACTAAATCGAGACGTTCCCATGTCACCAGAAAACACGATGGTCATTCCTCGTCCATGACGAGATCACCCTGACCGCATCACTAGCAGCAGCTCAATCTGCGCTCAAACCATGGTGACAGGAACATCAACCATGTATCGATGAAGGTAGATCAAAAGAATGAAAGGAATCAACAGATCCAGAATGGATTTATGATAATAAGGAGGAACAGAATCAATGAGAGTATGATCATGGAAATGAATAGAATCAAGGATCTCAAATGGATGAATGATCAAGGGAACGAAGAGAATCACAAGTCTCAAAATATGTACATCCTAAGGTTTCTTAAGTGGAGTATCGTATCGTAAATATGTCGTGGAACATACGTACGTTACGTCACTCTACTCAAGCTACCTACTCCATAAATCATGGTGTTACAACCCAAAATTTGGATGTGACCGGCACTTAGAATGTAGAATATCTAAAGATATTCATACCGTCCAAGTAAGCCGAAAACCATGATCAAAATCCTTTTTGCGGAATTCTTATTATAAAATTTTAGTTTTTAAGTAAAAATTTCAGTTTGTATAATTTAGATACTAAACAAGTATAAGCTGTTAAGTTTAGTTGCATCCCTAGTTGGGATCAACAATATCAATACTGGAGACAAGTATTAGCAGTATAAGACATTAACAAGAATTTCAGATAAGTAAAAGAAATAAAAATTTATAAAACTAAATCATCCCTCTGTCAAATAATATACATATAACCATCTCTCACTCTAAGTTATATACAGGTCTGATGGAGATTTTCTAGATACAAAATACAATACCAAAAGAGAAGGTTACTACATATGTAACCCACCTAGCAAAAGATGTGAAAAAGCTGCAAAAAGTGGGGCTGCACTGCTACTGACCGTCCACTCTACCCCTGCAAGGAACTGTGGCACAACGGGGGTGAGTTGCCAACTCAGTGAATATAACTAACATATAACGGTTAATAATGTAAATATGTCGATCATAACTAACTGAAATGAGAACAAATATGATGTTTGATAGCATATAGAAAGCATGAATCAATACTATAAATCACATAACCCAAAACTGCAATCTCATCATTTATTTCAATAAATTTCATCTTTCCGTGTCCATCATCGACACAAAACTTCCATTTCTCTCAGGCATCATTCCTCGAATGATCCTGAAGTCAAATATCGGCCGGTATCCTCTAGATATCCGCCGTATTTTACCACTATCTTCGGTATCGAGTAATCTCGCTAGGCTCCCCCGCCTTAAATGCGGCTATCCTGCCCCTCGGCCTCGACCGGGTCCACCATGTATCCAACTGTATATCTCCCCCACTCAGTATAGATAACGTAAAATCCGCGACCGTATATCTCCCCCACTCGTTCCGGAATAAAACCAAATCATAAAACATCTCATGGTGGACATGACACATTAATTATGAAAATCACTGGATTTATGTAATAGTACTCAAAACTCAAAACCATGAATCCTCAATAATACAATTACCTCTTATATCAACATAAAATACTCAATTACTAAACATGATGTTAATGATGCAATTTACTACCGTTATTGGTGTTTAAAATATGATATGAATCATTTTAACAAGAAATTTACTAAGTGTAAAAGTGACATGGTAATATCGACGAGGCGTGTGTAACATGTAAGATGTGCACGTGGCATAACTCGTCGATACTTGTGCAGTGTACTAGCAACTAAGCAAAGTATATGTGAATTATGAATGCATATTAACAATTTAGCATACCAAAGTAAAGCATTTAATTAAATAAAACTACGGGCATAACATGCCATCTTTACAAAATTCCCCGGTAGATGTTTAGTCTACTCACCGGAAAATGTCGTATCTACTCAGGAATTGCCAATCTTTTTCCTTTCCTCGCTGCCTCCGAAAATCCCGTATTTGAATCTAACATCACAATTTAACTTATATAATGAAACGGCTACTCCGACATGACGGAAATGAAAAACACCCATTCCTACGTATTAGTTATATCGTATACGACTATATCAAGCTGTTCAACACTTAATCTTACTGGATTTTAACCCTATTCTGCGTCGCGACAGAAAACAGATCGCGATACGCTTTAACCATGTCATATTTTGGTTTCTTAGATATCTTTTCCGATATTAACTTCCAGATTTCATATACAGCTGAATTAACTTATTTAAATAACACCAAAATTTCCACAATTATACACAGAACCCTACCCAATAAGCCAAAATGCCCTAGCTCCCTACAAAACCGGCGACGCCGGATTTTTCCTTCA
This sequence comes from Agapanthus africanus, assembly GCA_030015575.1. NCBI lineage: Eukaryota > Viridiplantae > Streptophyta > Magnoliopsida > Asparagales > Amaryllidaceae > Agapanthus > Agapanthus africanus. Next base: position 180,231,441 of record CM057350.1, on the reverse strand, counting down.
TGTCGCCAGCCCAATTCCGAGCCCTCTGGTTCGTGCTCCTATGGTTTGCTCTAGGTGTTACATACATCAATTTGGTCTTGTTTAGTTGGGTTAATTGTTATCCAAACAATAGCAGATTCAAACAAACTTAGTTATACCTAAAATACGATATTATAGACTTGTGATTACAAACTTAACTACTAACAGAATTCAATTCCTACTGTGATTAAGGATTTACGTATAATAATCTGTTGGAATAACACCCTCTAAGATGCTAAGCCCCTTGTTCTAGCTTGATGATGAAGAAATCTTTGCCTAGTTCTTCTTCTTTCCCTTGTTCTTCTATATTTGTTCTTGTTTTTCTTTTTCTTTCTTTAAATTTTTCAGAATTTAAATTACTATCTGATCTGAACAAGGTTTATATATAGTGATGGGAAGAAGGAGGTGGTAGTAGGAGGTGTCAAGGAATTAGATGTGCCCTCCTCATGCAAGGAGGAGGTGTTGGTGTGTGTGTGTATGCATGTAAGGAAGAGGTGTCCTTGCATTATCTCCAAAATTTTATTTTAATTAGGAATAAAATTCTGAACTAATACTTATTCTACCCATTTTCCACTTACACCCTCACAAAGCCAAATTTGCATATTTTTCCTAAACTTGTATAAAAACCCCTCACAACTTATGTTCTTATATAACACTCTTTTTATTAAAATGAAGCTAAAATTATCACTAAAACCCTTATAACTTATTTATGTTGCATACTAAAACTTTTATTTAATTTGTTTTACAAATATCTTATGAAATTGTCTATTTTGGTTTTAATAACTTTTTGATTTAACACCTTATTATTTAATTAATTAATTTTTATTTATTTCTAAAATTTCAGAATGCTACAATATTCCCCCTTCAGAAAATTCGGTCCCCGAATTTAAAACTTAACTAAACGTACCTTCAAAAAGATGTGGAAATTTCCTTCGCATCGCATCCTCGGTCTCCCAAGTAATTTCCTCGCGGTCCTTTCCTTGTCAAAGAACCTTTACAGATTGAAGTACTCTCGATCTTAATTTCTTTGCCTGCCTGTCTAGAATAGCGACTGGCTGCACTGTGTAGGATAAATCCGGCTCAATCTGTAAGGTCTGATGCTGGATCGCGTGAGAAGGATCGTGAAGATACTTGCGAAGTATCGAAACGTGAAATACCGGATGCACATAGGGAAAGCTCGGTGGAAGTACTAAACGATAAGCTACAGCGCCCACTCTCTCCAGAATCTTGTAAGGTCCAACATATCTGGGGCTGAGCTTTCCCTTTTTCCCGAAACGCATCACACCTTTCATCGGGGATATACGAAGGAACACATGATCACCCACCTGAAACTCGAGTCTACGACGTCGTCGATCTGCATAGGATTTCTGTCTGCACTGGGCCGCCTTCATTCTGTCCCGTATCAATTGAATCTTCTCTGTAGTCTCTTGTACTATCTGTGGTCCCAAAATGCTACTCTCTCTCAGTTTTGTCCAGCAAACGGGTGATCAAAATTTCCTCCCATACAAAGCTTCAAAGGGGGCCATTCGGATCTCCTGAAAACTATTGTTATACGAAAATTCTATCAAAGGTAGGTGACGATCCCAACTACCACCAAAATCAAGACTGCAAGAGCGAAGCATATCCTTTAAAGTCTGAATGGTCCGCTCTGACTGACCATCTGTCTGTGGGAGGAAAGCTGTACTAAAACTCAGTCGTGTACCAAGAGCTTCTTGAAGTTTCTGCCATAATCTGCTAGTAAACTGGGTACCCCGATCTGATACTATGCATGTCGGAACTCTATATAAACGTACAATCTCATCGATATAAATCTGTGCATACTGTGCAAACCCATACGTCGTCTTTACCGGAAGGAAATGAGCTGCCTTTGTCAATCTATCTACGATCACCCAAATGGAATCATACCCTCTGCTAGTCCTGGGTAGACCCACTATAAAATCCATGGAAATCTGTTCCCGTTTCCACTCTAGAATTGGCAAAGGCTGCAACTCTCCGGCTGGCCTCTGATGTTCTGTCTTGACTTGCTGACAAGTCAAGCATCTCGAAACATATTCCGCCACATCCCTCTTCATTCTTTCCCACCAGTAAACATCCTTCAAATCATGATACATCTTGGTAGAACCAGGATGAATACTGTATGCTGATCTATGGGCCTCCTCTAAGATCTCATACCTCAATCCGTCCGAATCTGGTACACAGAGACGAGTCCTAAAACGTAATACTCCATGCTCATCAATCACAAACTCCATCTCCCTGCCCTGCCTAACCTGATCCATAATCTCCATCATACGAGTATCTGCGGGCTGTGTCTCTCGAATACAATCCAACAACTGAGGTCGGGTGCGAACATGTGCTAGCTGTCCTCCTGTCGGGGTGAACTTAAACTGTATACGACTATCACATAAAATCTGCCGGTCTATAGAAGACTGTCTCTGCAAGGTGCGCAAATGAGATAAGCTACCTCCAGGTCTCCGACTCAAAGCATCTGCTACAACATTTGCTTTTCCTGGATGATACAAGATCTCGCAATCATAATCTTTCACCAGTTCCATCCATCTTCCCTGCCTTAGGTTCAGATCCCTCTGCTGAAAAATATACTTTAGGCTATTATGATCTGTGAAGATTTGGCACGACTCTCCATACAAGTAATATCTCTAAATCTTCAATGCGAATACCACAGCAGCCATCTCAAGATCATGAGTGGGGTAGTTTTGTTCGTGCCTCTTCAACTGTCGAGAAGCATAAGCTACAACCCTGCCGTGCTGCATCAACACACAGCCTAACCCCACTCGAGATGCATCACAATACACAACGAAACCACCTGACCCGGAAGGTAAGGATAAGACTGGTGCAGTCGTCAAGCGCGTCTTCAACTGCTGGAAACTCTGCTCACATGGATCTGTCCATTGAAATGGAACCTCCTTCCTAGTCAATCCGGTCAAAGGTGCAGCGATCCGTGAAAAATCCTGCACGAAGCGTCGGTAATAACCTGCCAGACCTAAGAAACTCCGGACCTCTATAACTGATACAGGTCTAGGCTAGTACTGTACCGCTTCAATCTTCTTTGGGTCCACACATATCCCAGCTCTAGTAACTACGTGTCCCAAAAATTCCACACAATCTAGCCAAAAAGCACACTTGGAGAATTTTGCAAACAGTTGATGCTCCTTCAAGGTCTGCAACGTAATACGCAAATGCTGCTCGTGCTCCTCCCGACTCCGAGAATAAACAAGAATATCATCTATGAACACGATAATAAACTGATAAATGAAGGGTTTAAAGATACGGTTCATCGTATCCATAAAAGCTGCTGGGGCGTTGGTGAGTCCGAACGACATCACCAGAAATTCATAGTGCCCATATCTTGTGCGAAACGCAGTCTTCGGAATATTGTTCTTCCGAACCCTCAACTGGTGATACCCCGACCGCAAATCAATCTTCGAGAAGTAACCAGCTCCCTGCAATTGATCGAATAAGTCATCTATACGTGGTAGTGGATACCTGTTTCGCACAGTGACGCGATTCAGCTGTCGGTAGTCGATGCACAGTCTCATACTACCGTCCTTCTTCTTTACAAATAATACAGGAACTCCCCACGGTGATACACTAGGACGTACCAGTCCTCTATCTAACAACTCTTGCAACTGACTTTTGAGTTCCTTCAACTCCGTCGGTGCCATTCGATAGGGTGGTATAGAAATAGGCCCCGCACCCAGAATCAAATCAATGCAATATTCAATGTTGCGATCAGGCGGTAATCCTGGTAATTCAGCAGGAAACACCTCCGAAAATTCTCGTGCGACCGGAACCTGGTCCAGTGGAATCTCAGCGACTCCTAAGTCCTGAACAAATGCCAAGAACCCCTGACAACCCTTCTTCAAGAGTCGCCCCGCACAAAGAGCAGAAATCAAATTGGCAAGAGTTATATTACAATCCCCCTGCACAACAAACATTGGTTCACCTGGAAAACAAAATCTAACCGCTTTCCCACGACAATCTACATAGGCATGACAAGCGTCCAACCAATCCATACCGAGAAGTATATCAAAATCCAGCATATCCAGATGAATCAGATCAACTAACGAATCTCTATCACCAATACGTACAGAACAAGACCTGAATACGTGTCGAGCTATAAAAGAATCTCCCACCGGAGTAATCACTACCAACGGTAAATCTAACAGCGACGACTCTTTCCCCAAAGAAAGTGCAAAGCGTGAAGATACATAAGAATGTGTAGAATCGGGATCAAATAAAATATGTGTATCTAGTGAACATACTGCAAGAGTACCTGTCACAACTGCATTTGATGCCTGGGCATCCTGTGGAGTCAGCGCAAAAACCCGTGCCTGGCCCCTGCCCGCATCATGTCGTCCTCTACCTCTATCTCCACGACCTCTCTGAGAACGTCCCGCAAAGCCTCGACCTCATGGTGCAACTGCCTGGCGTGTAGTGCCCAGTGGAGGAGGAAGTAAAGCCATCGGTGTAGAAGGTGGAGGGGGTAAAGCAGCCTGTGGAACAACGGTCCTTCTCTGGGATCTACAATCCCGCGCAAAATGTCCTGGCAGTCCGCAACTAAAACATGTAGATGGGGCCCTCTGATCCTTGGAATAAGAACTGAACATCTGGCCCTGAGTCCAGCCTCGTCCAAAACTGCGTTCTGGAGTATATCTGCCTCTACCTCTACCAAACTGTCTATCCGTTGGTCCAGTCGGTCTACTCCTCTTTGGCTCTAGGACAACCACTGTCTCGCTCAAATGCTCCTCTACTTATATCGCTGCATCCATGGTCTGCGCATATGTATCAAAATGCTGGGAGCCTATAGCTAAATACAACTGCGTGTACAGAATCCTTAGGAACCTCTTCACCCGAAGTTCCTCCGTAGGTACTATGTATGGAGCATAGCGCGACAACTGGGTGAATCGTAAATCATAATCTGCCACTGACATACTTGCCGATTTCCGCAACGCTTCAAAACTACTAGCTCTAGCGTCCCTCACACTCTGTGGAAGAAATCTGGCAAGAAAGACCTCGGAATACTCGGCCCACAACATCGGAGGAAGACCCGTAGCTCGTCCCCTCTCCATCGACTCACACCACTCCTGTGCAAGTCCCTCCAAACGAAAACTAGTCAGCTCAACTGACCTCGCATCAGAACATCGTAATGATCTACCAATTCTCACCATCCTATCAAGAAAAGATTGAGGATCCTCCGCTACATCGGTCCCTGTAAATACCGGAGGTCTCAACCTCATAAACTCCGCAAGCGATACCTCCATCACTCTCGTATCTATAAGTGCTACCGTCTGCATAGGTTGTACCTCGGACTCTGCCACGGTCGGTGTCGGATCCTGTCTCAGTACTCGAGTGGCCTCAGCTAACTGTCCTATCACTCGCTGCAATCCTAACATGCCCTCCTCTATCCTAGTCATGCGATCTGGAGGAGGAGGATCAACATGCTCATGCACCGCCGGAACGTCCGGTGTCTCAGTCGCCGTCACAGGAGGATTCGCCATAGCTGCATCTCTGGCTGCGGCTCGCCTAGCTCGCGTAGCCATAGCAACTGGAATAAGAAACGAGAGTTGATAAGGCTTATGAATAGGAACAATCAATAACGGAGAATCAAAGGAAAGACAATTCAAGACATACATCCTAAGGTTAATTAGGCTGAGTGTGGTAACGTAAATATACCGCGGAACATACGTACGGTACTGCACGCATCCCAATTCACCTACTCCATCAAACCAAAGGTCACCCAAAATCACGGACCAACGTCAACTTATCTTAACTCACTACTCGATTCCGTAAGATTAATCCTAAGATCTGGTACCAACTTTGTCACGACCCAAAATTTGGATGTGACCGGCACTTAGAATGCAGAATATCTAAAGATATTCATACCTTCCAAGTAAGCCGAAAACCACGATCAAAATCCTTTTTGAGGAATTCTTATTATAAAATTTTAGTTTTTAAGTAAAAATTCCAGTTTGTATAATTTAGATACTAAACAAGTATAAGGTGTTAAGTTTGGTTTCATCCCTACTTTGGATCAACAATATCAATACTGGAGACAAGTATTAGCAGTATAAGACATTAACAAGAATTTCAGATAAGTAAAAGAAAAAAAAAATTATAAAACTAAGTCATCCCTCTGTCAAATAATATACATATTGTAAGTGCACGGCGGCGCCCCGGCCGTCAATCCGACGGCCAAATGCGGAAGCGGTGATAAACTTTTAATTTTACTGAACTGGCAAACCGCCGCGCACTAATACCCGGATCGAACCACTAACTAGTCCTAGCTATCTACAAGATGGGGAAGAGAGATATACCAACAGATCCGAGTCCTCCGGTCTTCTCGTCGTCGTCCCGATCTCCTGCGGAATGTCCCGTCTCCTCCTCGTCGCCGGAAGTGCACCACATCGCCTACTTCTTTTACGGGCTCCCACCTCAATGCCGAGGCAACTCGGGCACGAAGCTGGCTAGTCGACGTGCCCAAGGTTTACTGTAGAATGTAGTGTAGAGACTTGTGTCTCATTTGGGGTTCATGGAGGTGCCATTTTGGTGGAGGGATGATACAAGAACAATGTGGAGGAACTTTGGGGATTTTGGGAACATGAAATGAACAAAACCCCACACCCCAAAAATTGGGCAGCCCCCTCCCATATGGCCGGCCAAAACAAATGAGGAAGAGAGGAGAGTGAGAGTGTGTGTATCAAAAGATAATGGGAGCCATTCTCATATCATCCAAGAGAGAGAGAGGAAATGGTTATCATAACAAGAGATGATTACTAACCCAAACCCACACTCAACCAACAATCATCAACAACCATGATTGTTTACAAAGTCAAGCCATGATGGAAAAGAAAGAGTCAAAGGATGGGCTCCATCATGAAACCATCATGATACAAATATATGCAAAGGACCCCTCCACAAATACTTATTTGCAACAATGCAAATAAGCCCTCCTCCACCAATCTTCGGCCAATGACCGATACAAAGGAAATCGGCCGAAACGGAAAGCAAACTGGCAACTCCAGAAAACTGGTCCCGTAATAAATTACAGGAAAACCCCGATACTGTGCATACACACCCGCATTTGTATTCCGACCTAAATACAAATGCAATGAGACAAAATCTCCACTGTACTATACTAGGATCCGGCTTATACCAAAGCCGGCTAGTATGATCCGTTCGATCCTGATCCGTGCAATACCGCACGTATCTGATCGAACCCTGCCATATATCCATACGGCCTGTAGTACAAACTGTCCGATCCTGATCCGTGCAATACCGCACGTATCTAATCGGACCTTGCCATATCTCCATACGGCCTCTACAACCTTTCGCCCGAAAGCTGAGTAACTGAATGTGGGGGACTCTAAAGACTCGTCAACACCTTGGTTGTGGATTTAACCACTAGCACGTCAGAGGTATAAGCCAATACGTAACGGGCTACCAGGTACTGACTAAAAGGGACGTCTGTGAGCGAACTCATCCTGACAACCCTACTGAGCCTGTCAGTGACAATATCCGTACAGTCCGGTCCGTTCGTCTATGAGCATCGCATGGCGAGCCTAGGGGGTTGGTAAAAGTCAGACCCCCAAAAGCGGTACAAGTCGTGTCGGAGTGTAGCCCAGAACACCCTGAGATACTACTGGAATACCTACCAGTAAATCTCCTTGCCTCGGCCGAGGGCTTCGTGTAATGGCTCTCCTAGACACAGCGCGACCTCACCCCCAATACCGGGAGAGACGAACCCCTGAAGATGCGCTCACTGCCTCCATGTGGATTGGGACTGCACCCAACTAAAACCTGTTTGCACGACTCCTTTGAGCCGTGGTAGGGTAGTAATCAAAGTACAGTGGGAACTCACACAAGACAAATGACGATCCCCAGGTCGATGAACTAACCTGTACACATGTCACCAGGGAACTGCCATCTGACGTCTGGTATATGACCAACTAGCATGTTCCCGGCGAGTCCTGTCCGGTGTACTCATAACCCAATGAGCACCTGTATACATCTTAAGTGATCCAACTGACACCAGTGGCTTGTGAGACCGGCCACCGCCCCTCGTCGGGGTCTCGACTGTATACACTAGTCTACTCTGGAGTATCGATGCCCTGTCTCGAAACTCACACGACTAGGGACCTTTTAAGGATATGCTTATAGACTACCAGCTCCCACGTATATGATCGCCCTCATACTGCTGGTGGTCAAGCAAGAATCCTAGGGGCTCTACCAACGTGTAATAGCGACTTGTCAGGTCACTTAAAGCAGTACACGATGATAAAGGTAAACCAGATAGCATACTATCATCTCGAGTAAGACTGTCCTACCGGGATAGGTCCTCCATCAATAATTGCAATCACGTACCTGTGACCTAATAATTGACTCTGAGGGCACTATCTCCAACACATATAACCATCTCTCACTCTAAATCATATACAGGTCTGATGGAGAATTTCTAGATACAAAATATAATACCAAAAGAGAAGATTACTACATATGTAACCCACCTAGCAAAAGATGTAAAAAAAGCTGCAAAAAGTGGGGCTGCACTGCTACTGACCGTCCACTCTACCCCTGCAAGGAACTGTGGCACAACGGGGGTGAGTTGCCAACTCAGTGAATATAACTTACATATAACGGTTAATAATGTAAATATGTCGATCATAACTAACTGAAATGAGAACAAGTATGATGTTTGATAGCATATACAAATCATGAATCAATACAATAAATCACATAACCCAAAACTGCAATCTCATCATTTATTCCAATAAATTTCATCTTTCCGTGTCCATCATCGACACAAAACTTCCATTTCTCTCAGGCATCATTTCTTGAATGATCCTGAAGTCAAATATCGGTCGGTATCCTCTAGATATCCGCCGTATTTTACCACTATCTCCGGTATCGAGTAACCTCGCTAGGCTCCCCCGCCTTAAATGCGGCTATCCTGCCCTCGGTCTCGACCGGGTCCACCATGTATCCAACTGTATATCTCCCCCACTCAGTATGGATAACGTAAAATCCGCGACCGTATATCTCCCCCACTTAGTCCGGAATAAAACCAAATCATAAAACATCTCATGGTGGACATGACACATTAATCATGAAAATCACTGGATTTATGTAATAGTACTCAAAACTCAAAACCATAAATCCTCAATAATACAATTACCTCTTATATCAACATAAAATACTCAATTACTAAACATGATGTTAATGATGCAATTTACTACCGTTATTGGTGTTTAAAATATGATATGAATCATTTTAACAAGAAATTTACTAAGTGTAAAAGTGACATGGTAATATCGACGAGGTGTGTGTAACATGTAAAATGTGCATGTGGCATAACTCGTTGATACTTGTGCGGTGTACTAGCAACTAAGCAAAGTATATATGAATTATGAATGCATATTATCAATTTAGCATACCAAAGTAAAGCATTTAATTAAATAAAACTACGAGCGTAACACGCCATCTTTACAAAATTCCCCGGTAGATATTTAGTCTACTCACCGGAAAATGTCGTATCTACTCAGGAATTGCCAATCCTTTTCCTTTCCTCGCTGCCTCCGAAAATCCCGTATTTGAATCTAACATCACAATTTAACTTATATAAGGAAACTGCTACTCCGACATGACGGAAATGAAAAACACCCGTTCCCACATATTAGTTATATTGTATACGACTATATCAAGCTGTTCAACACTTAATCTTACTGGATTTTAACCCTATTCTGCGTCGCGACAGAAAACAAATCGCAATATGCTTTAACCATGTCGTATTTTGGTTTCTTAGATATCTTTTCCGATATTAACTTCCAGATTTCATATACAACTGAATTAACTTATTTAAATAACACCAAAATTTCCACAATTATACACAGAACCCTACCCAATAAGCCAAAATGCCCTAGCTCCCTACAAAACCGGCGACGCCGGATTTTTCCTTCATGCCGCCGGCCCAATTCCGAGCCCTCTAATTCGTGCTCCTATGGTTTGCTCTAGGTGTTACATACATCAATTTGGTCTTATTTAGTTGGGTTAATTGTTATCCAAACAATAGCAGATTCAAACAGACTTAGTTATACCTAAAATACGATATTATAGACTTGTGATTTCAAACTTAACTACGAACAGAATTCAATTCCTACTGTGATTAAGGATTTACCTACAATAATCTGTTGGAATAACACCCTCCAAGATGCTATGCCCCTTATCCTAGCTTGATGATGAAGAAATCTTTGCCTAGTTCTTCTTCTTTCCCTTGTTCTTCTATATTTGTTCTTGTTTTTCTTTTTCTTTCTTTAAATTTTTCAGAATTTAAATTACTATCTGATCTGAACAAGGTTTATATATGGTGATGGGAAGAAGGAGGTGGTAGTAGGAGGTGTCAAGGAATAAGATGTGCCCTCCTCATGCAAGGAGGAGGTGTTGGTGTGTGTGTGTGTGCATGTAAGGAAGAGGTGTCCTTGGATTATCTCCAAAATTTTATTTTAATTAGCAATAAAATTCTGAACTAATACTTATTCTACCCATTTTCCACTTACACCCTCACAAAGACAAATTTGCATATTTTTCCTAAACTTGTGTAAAAAACCCTCACAACTTATGTTCTTATATAACACTCTTTTTATTAAAATGAAGCTAAAATTATCACTAAAACCCTTATAACTTATTTATGTTGTATACTAAAACTTTTATTTAATTTGTTTTACAAATATCTTATGAAATTGTCTATTTTGGTTTTAATAACATTTTAATTTAACACCTTATTATTTAATTAATTAATTTTTATTTATTTCTAAAATTTCAGAATGCTACACAGGGTCAGCCTATGAAACGAAAGTTCGCGTCTAATACCCCCTGTTCAAGTCTAAGTTCCGTAAGGTAAAGCCTAGGTTCCGAAATAGATTACGCCCCAGACTCCACATAGTCAAACTTAGACTCGAACAACGGTTAAACCTAGCGCTCTGATACCAACTTTGTCACGACCCGAAAATTTAGTTCGTGACCGGCACTTAAATCACGCAATGTCTACAGGCGTAACGTAATTCAAGTAAGCCGAAGCCCAGAAATCTAAACCTTTTTAAAGAAAATAAAATAGGTGAAGTTTTGAAATAAAGGTATGATGGAAATCAAACGTTTTCTTAAATGCAAAATTTATAGAACATGAAAAATGCAAGAGGATGTTACTAGTTGAAAACATGTTTCGTCTTTTAAAAATTTGGGCAGCACCTCCTTTGTATATTTTGATCCAAAACCACATACACATGATGATAATAAAGTCATCCTCAAGTGGGAGCTAGCTCTTCGCCAATCGGCGGAATCACAACCACGCAAGACAGAATATAAGTATACGACGCCCAACGGAAAAAATCCACACAAAAGGATAAAGAATAAAGCAAGACATCAACCCACCAAGCGAACATATAACCCCTCGCTCTGAGTCTCGCAACTACAAGTCTTGCTACGTTTTACTACATATACAAATACTAGTTTCTGATTGATGGAGTTAACTAGATACAACGGAATAGTAAATACAAGAGTGGTACGATCCAACATGTACCACCTACCAAAGCAATCACCCGAATGCAAGCTGTGTACTAGCAATGCCGCTACCGATCCATGCGGTCAACCTGTAAGAACTGTGGCACAACGGGGGTGAGTTGCCAACTCATGAGTAAAAAACATTATCAGGTAGAAATCGAAATAAACAACGATTTCTAGGTCAACTATATCATAAAGGTAATACTATGATATTTAGGGTGACCGTGTCTGCATATGTGCCAACAATATAAACAATGCCTATCTGCATGTGGCTAACATCTATGTGTCCATCAATGCACAACAACATCATGTATGTAAATATCATGAAAGCATATGCGTGTAAGTATGAGGATATCAATCAACATGTGTCCATCAATGACACATCAAATCATGGAAACTGAGTGTCCAACATCGACACTCGAAACATCATGAAATCTGTATCCAACATCGACACGTAAATCCTCATATCTCGGGCTCCGTCAGTCCGGATCGGCCTACGGGCTCCATCTGTCCGGATCGGCCCTCGGGCTCCGACAGTACGGATCAGCCCATATCCATCTCTCGACTCCGGTCGGTATCCTCCGAATAACCGCCAAGTCCAACCAATCACCGATAAGTAGTAGTCACTCTGCCAGGCTCATCGTCTACTGCGCGACATCCATTTCTTGCCCCGGGGTACCATACCGGGTCTACCATGTATTCGCAAACGGCCTCATCCAGCTCCTCGAATCGGCTTTCACTTATCAATCTCAGAACCGAGAAAACATACGGTGGATGTCTCGAAATATCATATCAAGAGAAACCGGGTTTTTAAAACAATACATACTTTCTTTTGAAATAACCACGGTTCTTAAATCCAGAAATCTCATGAAAACAACATCTCAGTGCATATAATCATAAAGCAGGATATATGCAAACATAGAACGGAATGTGAGCATCTCAGTATATCATGCAACATGGAACAGTGATGTGACAATATCAGTATATCATGTGACATATCATAATGATGTGACAATTCTACTGTGTAAGTGGCATAACAATTATCGATGATGAAGTGTATGAGCAGGACAATCTGTGTAAGTGTAACATACGCATCATCGATAATGGTGTCGGTGTACTAGCACAGGTATATGTAATTCAATGAGAATGACATGAACGTAGCATAAAGTACATCGTACGCGAAATGCTAACAGCTATACGTATCTACAATATATCCGAGTCGGTGAATCTATCAATCGGCAACCGGCCTCACAACATCACGTACGGTATAATCCACCGTACGACATCCTCTAATCAAGGGTATGGATCAATCATCAGAATAAACTCATCACGTACGGTAAATCATCGTACGACAGCATTAAACCATCAGGGATCCTATCAACCTATATGACAATGAACGTACGGACCTAACGTCTCATACCGCATAACACTCATGATTCACAACATTATATATCTATATACCTATATCCCATGTCACATCCGTATCAATCTCATATCGTGAGATCGACAAAGGTATCAACTATCACATATCGACACGCATCCATATAACGACATATCACACCAAGACATCATATCACTTCGTATACTCTTTTCATCACATTAATATCTCACATCAAGTCATCTTACATATACATTCTATCTTATAAATCTCATGTCATGCTACTCTAAATCTCATACTTATTCTCGTACACTACCTATATTTATATATCGTGATTCACCTTTAAGTTTCCCATCCTCATATATATTTTCGAGACATCCTTATCAATCATATCATTTCATACTAAACCATAAACTATAACCTTAAGTCGTGGTATATCTTGTTTCCTACTAATTCTTTAACCAAATCTATAAGTTTCTAACATGGTATTCTTAACCATAATCTATATATCGGTTTCCATCAAAACTTGCGGGGGTGCTATACGCCATCCACCCGACTTCCCCCGTAGATATAAATCTACTCACCTGCGGAACTCATTGTTCAGCCGTAGTCGATACGCTTCTGTAAGTGCACGGCGGCGCCCCGGCCGTCAATCCGACGGCCAAATGCGGAAGCGGTGATAAACTTTAATTTTTCTTGAACTGGCAAACCGCCGCACACTAATACCCGGATCGAACTATTAACTAGTCTAAGCTAACTACAAGGAAGGGAAGAGAGATATACCGAGTGATCCGAGTCCTCCGGTCTTCTCGTCGTCGTCCCGATCTCCTGCGGAAGCTCCGGTCTCCACCTCGTCGCTGGAAGTGCACCACATCGCCTACTTCTTTTACGGGCTCCCACCTCAATGCCGAGGCAACTCGGGCACGAAGCTGGCTAGTCGACGTGCCCAAGGTTTGCTGTAGAATGTCTAGTGAGCAAGTCTCATTTGGGATTGTGGAATTGCCTTATTGGTGGAGGAATGATACAAGAATTATGTGGAGGAACTAGGGGATTTTTGGAGCATGAAAATAAACAAAATTCCACCATCTAAAAATTTGGACAGCCCTTGCCTTTCTTGGCCGGCCCTCATGGTGGGAGAGGGGAGAAAAATGGAGAGTATGAATCAAAAGATAATCCATCTCATAATCCAAGAGGGAGAGAGAAAAAGACCATCATGCATAAGCATGATAACAAGCTAAAACCAACACTCCACCACAACCATCATCAAGCATGATGACTTCAAAAAGTCAAGCCATCATGAAGAAGTCAAGAAGTCAAGGTCAAGGAATGGTGCAACCATCATGACACAAGAATATGCAAAGAACCCCTCCACAAATACTTATTTGCAACAATGCAAATAAGCCCTCCTCCACCAATCTTCGGCCAATGAACGATACAAAGGAAATCGGCCGAAAAGGAAAGCAAACTGGCAACTCCAAAAAACTGGTCCCGTAATAAATTACAGGAAAAACCCGATACTGTGCATACACACCCGCATTTGTATTCCGACCGAAATACAAATGCAATGAGACAACATCTACACTGTACTATACTAGGATCCGGCTTAAACCAAAGCCGGCCAGTAATATCCGTTCGATCCTGATCCGTGCAATACCGCACGTATCTGATCGAACCCTGCCATATATCCATACGGCCTGTAGTACAAACTGTCCGATCCTGATCCGTGCAATACCGCACGTATTTGATCGGACCTTGCCATATCTCCATACGGCCTCTACAACTTTTCGCCCGAAAGCTGAGTAACTGAATGTGGGGGACTCTAAAGACTCGTCAACACCTTGGTTGTGGATTTAACCACTAGCACGTCAGAGGTATAAGCCAATACGTAACGGGCTACCAGGTATTGACTAAAAGGGACGTCTGTGAGCGAACTCATCCTGACAACCCTACTGAGCCTGTCAGTGACAATATCCGTACAGTCCGGTCCGTTCGTCTAAGAGCATCGCATGGCGGGCCTAGGGGTTGGTAAAAGTCAGACCCCCAAAAGCGGTACAAGTCGTGTCGGAGTGTAGCCCAGAACACCCTGAGATACTACTGGAATACCTACCAGTAAATCTCCTTGTCTCGGCCGAGGGCTTCGTGTAATGGCTCTCCTAGACACAGCGCGACCTCACCCCCAATACCGAGAGAGACGAACCCCTGAAGATGCGCTCACTGCCTCCATGTGGCTCGGGACTGTACCCAACTAAAACCTGTTTGCATGACTCCTTTGAGCCGTGGTAGGGTAGTAATCAAAGTACAGTGGGAACTCACACAAGACAAATGACGATCCCCAGGTCGATGAACTAACCTGTACACATGTCACCAGGGAACTGCCATCTGACGTCTGGTATATGACCAACTAGCATGTTCCCGGCGAGTCCTGTCCGGTGTACTCATAACCCAATGAGCACCTGTATACATCTTAGGTGATCCAACTGACACCAGTGGCTTGTGAGACCGGCCACTGCCCCTCGTCGGGGTCTCAACTGTATACACTAGTCGACTCTGGAGTATCGATGCCCTATCTCGAAACTCTCATGACTAGGGACCATTTAAGGATATGCTTATAGACTGCCAGCTCCCACGTATATGATCGCCCTCATACTGCTGGCGGTCAAGCAAGAATCCTAGGGGCTCTACCAACGTGTAATAGCGACCTGTAAGGTCACCTAAAGCAGTACACGATGATAAAGGTAAACCAGATAGCATACTATCATCTTGAGTAAGACTGCCCTACCGAGAAAGGTCCTCCATCAATCATTGCAACCACGTGCCTGTGATCCAATAATTGACTCTGAGGGCACTATCTCCAACAATCTCCCACTTGCACTCAAGGCTAATTATTGCGATGTCGCATACTCACAGCCCGTGTGATACCGAACACCCAACTCCTCTACTAGTCAGTCTCACAAAGCTCGCTTGCGAAACTATTGCGTTCGAGGAATAGCCTTAGTGAGTGGATCCGCCTTGATGTTTCTTTCTATGTCTCTCTATATCTCATGTTCGCGGAGAAAGCCATCTCCCGAAATGAACAATACCTGTCTTAGAATGTTTCTGGATGTCTGATGGGACCTAGCTCAAAAATGAACTCCAAATCCAAACTTCTTAGACTGTATCGTCAACCGAACTTAATCAATATCCTGCGCCATGCCTCCCTCAGTACTGCCTTGGACCACCTGTCCAAAATACTGCCCCTCGTCAGAAGGAAAAACTATAACTCTGACAACCTCCTTGTCGTCCAGGTCACCTTGGAAGCCTGGAATGATAACTGTCTCCCGAATGAGGCTGTCGTTATCATATCTCTTAGAACATCCACTTATGTTCTAAAACTGCTTCCGACTGTTTCTCCAGGATTGGATCAATGTCAACTTATTGCATCTAGTGCAAGAACAATATCTGGTGTGGTACTTGACATCTCATGATTGACTCAATTGACTAAGCAAGTGATCTGCCAATCATGCACATCCCTCTCCCCTTTAGTCTGTAAGACACCTTTAGAGAGGGTGACTCCAATACCTGCAGGTACACTACCATGCCAGGAGTCATCCATTCTAAATACCCTTAGAAAGCTGTCTAAGTACCCAGATTGGGAGACTACCCAAATCTAGATCTAAAACCATAGATCTAGTAACCAGTATGTCTGATATAAAATCCATTTCCTTTGTAGAGAAACCACTGTGTGACGACCAAAGTATAACCGATTGTAGTATAGGAGTTTCTTTTCCTACTCTGTGTATGTCATCCAAATACCAGGATATCATACCCTACTACCTTCTCAACAGATCCATCCCCTATTCTGATGAAGTCAAACCCATGACTTTCACGTCAGAAATAGATGATCTATCTCCGCTACATCTGCTTTAGTCTATAAATAGACACAAGCTACTTGTCCACCAATGCTTCCGCTGCTCCCACTGACTACGACAACCCTCTGGCAGAGTCATATAGACGTACATTTCTAAAACTAGTTTAGAACGACGCTATACTCATCCTCCCGCCGGGTCTCGCAGCCTGGAACAACAGCAATGGTAATTGTGGGTAAACAAGAACTTCCCTGTCACCGTCCTTGAGGCTACCGTAGTACCTCTCGGGTGCCTGAAGTTACCCACCTCATCTGTGGAGTGGCCAATGGAATGTCAAACCGGATTGAATCTTTAGGTTCCTTATCAAATCTTCAGTAATCGTTTGTGGTTCTGGAATCACTTCCAGTTCTACCATACTCCCACTACTGTTTTCTGAAAAAATCCACTTTTATTAAAACTGTGGCGAGTCTAGAACAATATTTCTATTGATCTGCCAGATGGTAGAAAGTCAACCCTCGTCATAGCCTGGGTTAACCCACAAACAGCCATTACAGAAACGTGCCTTGAGTTGTCCAGTGTCTGGTTTTAAGCATAAACCGGACAACTCCCCGTACCTTAACATCGTTAAGATATGAACTGTTCTATATCCAATATAGAAACAGAGGCACTGATTTAATTGAACCAGATCCAAATCATGCAACTGTCTCCAGTGCATGTCAACTAAATGGAAAGAGGCCGATCAGCGTTACTCAACTTAGGAATGCTTCCAATTATGAGTAACCTGAAAGAGAAGCAAGATCTCTTAATCATTACTATCAACTGAATACCATTGACAAGTATCTACATCTTCGATCACTTTGAAGAATCCCGATACTTGCTACACCTGGTTCTCTACTCTATTCAAATACCTATAACTTCTCAAAATTCAGACCCTGTGTTTCCACGAAACACCTGTCTAAAAACTAGAGAAGTCATAAGTAAACCGAATATAGTACGAGGACCAACCCCTCTGTCCTGATGGACCCTGGACAACATACAATACTCTGTATAAGTCCCTTGAGTCTGATAACTCATTCACTGTGTGTCGTAGGTTGAAAACTGTACTTATGGTTAAGAAGAATTACACCGCTGTTTAATGCTCCTTACCTAACCATCCACTGATATAGGTAAATGTCATAGACATAATTTCATAAAGGTATATCTCACTCTATGAAAATAGACGTACAGATATATCAATTTGAAATTGGTGCATAACAGCGGATATTCAAAACCAAATATTTGCCGACCGGCAAACAGCCCAGGTGATCTCCTCAAATATCACTGATTACGATGAATCCCGATATAATGAGGATGATCACCCAATTCCCAATAACTTACTCCCACTCATCATCTGTAAAACCATACAGATGTGAGAATCATACCTGGTGAATACATACCCTGGAGTAAGTATCTAATCGGGAAATCAGTTTTCCTTTAACAGTACACAGTGAAGCTGAAACATTGAAATGTTTCGATGGGGTATCCCGGTATTCCTAGTAATGCCTCTTCCAGATTCACGACTGTAACCGTATAGTTCTTTGCCACCTCTCCAAATCCCTTCATATGTCTTTAGTCTTTACCTTCTGCACACCCCTTTAGGCCAAATGGTTTTCTTCCTTCCCTACCGTTCGGCACCAGCCTATGGTTTGGAAGAAGACTATCCAAGAAGCATAATGCGTGTACTGTCCTAATCCTAGGAGCACTCGCAATGCGAGAGAAGGTGAGGATAAAAGACACCTGAATAAACCTTATTCCTATTTCTCCTGAACCAGAATCCATCCCCGAACTGGAACAAGTTCCTTTCGAGTTTGTATATAACCATACGATGGAGTATCCAATAAACTGTGGATCTTCGTAGTGATACGGAGTGTCCTGGAGAAATACAAAGGTGATTTTAGGATTGGCGAAGAGATACTTGGTTTGGTCGTGAATAGCAGTCACAATTTACTTTGCCCTCTTACTAATCCCTTGCTTTGTCTTAACTTAATACCTTCTGTACACCATCGTTAGGCTAATTGGTTTTCTTCATTCCCTACCGGTTGGCACCTGCCTATGGTTTGGAAGAAGACTATTCAATTTGCAAAATAGGTGTACTACCCCTAAACCAAGGAGTACTCGTAACCTGAGAGAGGGTAAAAGGAAAAGACAACTGAATAGTCCTATCCGTTTCCTCCAGAACCTGAAACCATCCTCGAATAAATTCTTTCGAGTTCGTATCTAACCATACGATGGTTTTGTCCAATGGAAGTGGACGTTCGTAGTAATACGGGGTGTCCTGGAGAAAAGGGTAAAAGTAGGAGTGGCAATGAGGTTTGCAACTCTGACAATCCAAAAGCCAGTGTTAAGAAGGTTCGGTTGATCTTGGTCACTGAGTCATAGTCTTAGGGTCGGGTCAATGGTCGCTGCCAAAGAGAGAGAGAAAAGAAACACTCAGCGTGCACTCTAACCTAGATCAGAATGGTTACCAATTTATCTAATCAGGAAACCTCCCACTGTACCTCAAATTCTCCTCCAAACCTGAAAGAAGAATTAGTCGGGATCACCCGAGGAGTATACCAACTCATCAGTGGGAATCGGGATCCAACTATCATCGCATGATAACGTGACGGAATCCGCTCACGGTATCACACTCCAGAAGGTATGCGCATATCTGGCAAGTTTCAGTTCTTTTGAAACTCCCGATGAGATTTCTGCCCCATTCTCTTATGACCTTGACTTTGGCCAACATATCATAAGTCACATGTCAAGTTCTACCCGTCATTCTCCAGGTTAATTTGAACCCACCCGTACATACCCTTGACTTTGGCCAAAATGGCAGTACGACTGTCCCAAACTAACGCATCTATCTATGCTGCATATGAATACCCCAATAGCTACCGATCACTGTGCCTTGACTTTGGCCAACATACACAGCTTGAATACTATTGACCACCTATATGAAATGACGGAGGGCTACGAATGGTTTCTGGCAAAAACCTTTAACGTAATGAACTTGATATCGTTGAAGGAACGGATAGCTTTTTAAAATATAGTGACGAAAACCGTTGCTAAAGAGGTCACTCCCGGTGAAGGGATCTCGGCTCTTTCCCCGTAGAATGAGGTGCAGGATATTCCAACTGAATACCACGGTGCAAAGCAAAAGTAATCGGCTATAGTGAAGTTAATGCCCTGACGCAAACTTTCTGTCCAAGGGGTCACTCCCGGTGAAGGGATCTCGGCCCTTTCCTCGTCGACTGAGGAGCAGGATATTCCAACTGAATACCACGATGCAAAAAAAAAAGTGAACGTCCTTGCAATAACAGCTTTTTGAAAAGTGTTCCAACAACATCAGATTAGGTTTGTTTTAACTTGCATTGATCCGAATCAATGCAGTCCCATCAATTGATCACACCAAAAAGAACGAAAATATACTGATGTACGTATATGCCATCCGCATTCGCCACTGGGTCCCGTCATTACCCGTTAGGTTAGCTAACTAACGACAGAGCGGGGACTGGACTAGCGCGGATGTAAAACATATACAACATCTACTAATATATATACCAATATATTATATTCTCTCAAGGCGTGATAAAAATGCAACATCACAGAAATGTACAACATCACAGAAACAATACAGATATCTGGGATCCCCGGGTTTCACAGAGCCACTACTGAAACCCGACGTTCCCCTGGTCGTGTGGATAGCCTGTGCAATGAAATCCTAGACCCCTACGGGCGCGGCAAGTTACCCTGCCAAAACCTGAAGCGAGGCAGCCCCCTTCAGCAACGTGAATGGACCACCCAGCACTTCACGGAATCCGGTAACTTGGGCACCCCTCCTGGGTCAACCTGTACCCCCTACGAGTGCGGCGAATAGCCCGTCAATTCTAGAGTGAAGCCCCTTCCGTCTCAATGCCATGAGATGCGGGCTTGTTGCCTTCTAGAACCCGGCTATCCGTGCACCCCTCCGCGGGGTAATCCTAGTACAGAAAGTAAAATATACAACGGGTACATCGACCGCAACCTGGTCGTGCCCCAAAATAATAATACAAACAGGCAGTGACGGCAGTCCACATGTCGGACGCTCATCCCGCAATATCAAATGTACATAATACAACCACCACTGTACTAGCATTGCATCCAGGCTATCCCCCACGACCGATCCGCAACATCACAGCAATACATAGAACATCAACGTGAAAGTCATGTTCGCAAATCCGTCTAACCGGGCTATAGCAGTTAGACTGGATTTACCGATCGAGTGACATTCACGGTCGCAGATATAATGTAAATACTGTGAAATAATGTGTTTAAAATATTCCGATCGATCAAATTTTAACAAGTGGGCCCCCAAGCATTACTGTAGCACATCAAGAAATTCTGGGCCCAATGTTATTATTCCAAAAACCCAATTTTCACTCCAGAAAGATACTGTAGAAATTTGGTGCAGGGAACCCAAAATAGTGCGGCGGAACCGCGGCCCAAAGGGGTGTTTGGCCGCGGTTCCGCGCTCCTACAGTGGAGTTGCTGCATCGAATTTTCACAGAATTCTTCTTTTTTCTAGTAGATCACTTTTCTGTAACCTGAAAAAAATTTCGACACCAAAAAATTTTAACAGAAAACTGATGCAAGCAAAAATGCGGATTTTGGAATTTTGGTCGATCGGAAATGTATAACACATTAGACAAAGCCAGACTAAGTTAATGGCGAGGCTCTGATACCACTGTAAGTGCACGGCGGTGCCCCGGCCGTCAATCCGACGGCCAAATGCGGAAGCGGTGATAAACTTTAATTTTTCTTGAACTGGCAAACCGCCGCACACTAATACCCGGATCGAACCATTAACTAGTCTAAGCTAACTACAAGGAAGGGAAGAGAGATATACCGAGTGATCCGAGTCCTTCGATCTTCTCGTCGTCGTCCCGATCTCCTGCGGAAGCTCCGGTCTCCACCTCGTTGCCGGAATTGCACCACATCGCCTACTTCTTTTACGGGCTCCCACCTCAATGCCGATGCAACTCGGGCACGAAGCTGGCTAGTCGACGTGCCCAAGGTTTGCTGTAGAATGTCTAGTGAGCAAGTCTCATTTGGGGTTGTGGAATTGCCTTATTGGTGGAGGAATGATACAAGAATTATGTGGAGGAACTAGGGGATTTTTGGAGCATGAAAATGAACAAAATTCCACCATCTAAAAATTTGGACAGCCCTTGCCTTTCTTGGCCGGCCCTCATGGTGGGAGAGGGGAGAAAAATGGAGAGTATGAATCAAAAGATAATCCATCTCATAATCCAAGAGGGAGAGAGAAAAAGACCATCATGCATAAGCATGATAACAAGCTAAAACCAACACTCCACCACAACCATCATCAAGCATGATGACTTCAAAAAGTCAAGCCATCATGAAGAAGTCAAGAAGTCAAGGTCAAGGAATGGTGCAACCATCATGACACAAGAATATGCAAAGAACCCCTCCACAAATACTTATTTGCAACAATGCAAATAAGCCCTCCTCCACCAATCTTCGGCCAATGAACGATACAAAGGAAATCGGCCGAAACGGAAAGAAAACTGGCAATTCCAGAAAACTGGTCCCGTAATAAATTACAGGAAAAACCCCGATACTGTGCATACACACCCGCATTTGTATTCCGACCGAAATACAAATGCAATGAGACAACATCTACACTGTACTATACTAGGATCCGGCTTAAACCAAAGCCGGCCAGTAATATCCGTTCGAGCCTGATCCGTGCAATACCGCACGTATCTGATCGAACCCTGCCATATATCCATAGGGCCTGTAGTACAAACTGTCCGATCCTGATCCGTGCAATACCGCACGTATCTGATCGGACCTTGCCATATCTCCATACGGCCTCTACAACTTTTCGCCCGAAAGCTGAGTAACTGAATATGGGGGACTCTAAAAACTCGTCAACACCTTGGTTGTGGATTTAACCACTAGCATGTCAGAGGTATAAGCCAATACGTAACGGGCTACCAGGTATTGACTAAAAGGGACGTCTGTGAGCGAACTCAGCCTGACAACCCTACTGAGCCTGTCAGTGACAATATCCGTACAGTCCGGTCCGTTCGTCTAAGAGCATCGCATGGCGGGCCTAGGGGGTTGGTAAAAGTCAGACCCCCAAAAGCGGTACAAGTCGTGTCGGAGTGTAGCTCAGAACACCCTGAGATACTACTGGAATACCTACCAGTAAATCTCCTTGCCTCGGCCGAGGGCTTCGTGTAATGGCTCTCCTAGACACAGCGCGACCTCACCCCCAATACCGGGAGAGACGAACCCCTGAAGATGCGCTCACTGCCTCCATGTGGCTCGGGACTGTACCCAACTAAAACCTGTTTGCACGACTCCTTTGAGCCGTGGTAGGGTAGTAATCAAAGTACAGTGGGAACTCACATAAGACAAATGACGATCCCCAGGTCGATGAACTAACCTGTACACATGTCACCAGGGAACTGCCATCTGACGTCTGGTATATGACCAACTAGCATGTTCCCGGCGAGTCATGTCCGGTGTACTCATAACCCAATGAGCACCTGTATACATCTTAGGTGATCCAACTGACACCAGTGGCTTGTGAGACCGGCCACTGCCCCTCGTCGGGGTCTCGACTGTATACACTAGTCTACTCTGGAGTATCGATGCCCTGTCTCAAAACTCTCACGACTAGGGACCATTTAAGGATATGCTTATAGACTGCCAGCTCCCACGTATATGATCGCCCTCATACTGCTGGCGGTCAAGCAAGAATCCTAGGGGCTCTACCAACGTGTAATAGCGACCTGTAAGGTCACCTAAAGCAGTACACGATGATAAAGGTAAACCAGATAGCATACTATCATCTTGAGTAAGACTGCCCTACCGGGAAAGGTCCTCCATCAATCATTGCAACCACGTGCATCCAATAATTGACTCTGAGGGCACTATCTCCAACAGCTTCGTCGTCTCGGAATCCATGCGAAGGTACATACAATAAATACACAATCGCAAATGCTATTAAAATCAAGTCCGGAAAACTAATACAGCACACAGTGCGCTCATAGGTTAGAACGTATAGCCTACGCATGCAAAACAACCAAACAAATCCTTGTTGTTAACGTACAAACACCCAACAATCAAATACAAATCCAACCACCAAAACCAAGCATTCAAACATCGGGAAAACTTTGCCCAAAACACTCACAACAGCTCCCAGATTTTGGTTCAGGTAAAATCAGGCCAAACTAGCAGTACAGTGGGGTTGTATAGAGGTAAGTGAGCTACAGACCAAACCTAGACACCAATGCCCACAATGAGGCCGGCCATATTCACCCAAAATCCGGCCAGTGTCACGACCCGAAATAGCACGTGACTGGCACTTGAATCATATAAAGTCTATAGGACCCCATCTAATTCAAGTAAGCCAAAAAACCCAGAAATCTAAACCATTTAAAAGAAGAAAGTGAAGGAAAACTTATTTAAAAGTTTGCATATAAATCACCTTGAAAGTCGTAGTAAACATTTTTAAAATATCAAGTCTTTTCCGAAAATTTTGGCAGAGTCTCCATTGAAAATACTGACCCCAAACGGGTACAACATGAATAATATACATAAATGATAAAAGGCATCCTTAAGCGGGAGCTAGCTCTTCGCCAATTGGCGGTCATAACCATACAAGCAATATAATATACAACGCCGAAAGGTGAGGATCAAAACTCAAAAGGAAAACCAATAACATCAAGAAAACCATAATAATACAAGCGCGACTCTAAGATCGAAAGAATATACACTGGTCTTCTAAGTCTATAAATTAATACAAGTCTGGTTGATGGAGTTTACTAGATACAACTGAAATATAAATAAAATACAATGGTGGTCACGATGCGATTGAACCCACCTACCAAAGCAATCACCCGAAAGGAAGCAGTGTGCCAGCAAGCCGCAACAAAACCTGTACGGCAAAACCTGCAAGAAACTATGGCACAACGGGGTTGAGTTGCCAACTCGTGAGTAGAAAACATCACCGAGCAGAAATCGCATGTATGACTCTATCCTAGGTCATACGATAGTAATATCCTCAAAAATAATATAGCCTGAAGCATATAATAATGGCAATGGTAAACATCTATACAAAAGTGTAATATCAAGTGTTCGTGTCAGTGCCTCAGGTAACAACATATCATATATATGATGTATGAATGCATGAAAATAGAATACATCTAAATGAGAAAACTGTTTTCTTATCTCAGTGAGATTTCTGTATAAAAATCGATGTATCATCAATGAAATCAACAGAGAATCAGTGTCAAGTATCGACACAAAATATATATCCCAATATCTCAATATATCAGGCTCCGGCTATCCGGACTGGCATGTATTATCAAATCTCAAGACCACGTCGGTATCCTCCGGATATCCGGCACATCACAATAACCGATCGGTAGTGCTCCCCTGCCGGGCTCAATGCCATCTCCTACGACCATCTTGCCCTGGGGTACCGCACCAGGTCCACCATGCACCCACAAACGGTTCATCCTCCTCCTCGAATCGGGTGTTTAATACTGCTCAAGAGCCGAGAAAACTCATAGTGGACACCCCTCAAATCATATCAGGAGAAAACCGCAATTTTCTATCTTTAAAATGATAATAAGTTTATAAAATCTTTGCGGTTTCTCCAAATCCAGAAATCTCATGGAAATTCGAAATCCCAATCTCAAGAGTAAATAACAGTAAATTACTAGTATAAAACTCCATAATATTGCATGACAAATGAATATATGAATGCATTTAATATCAAGCAAGTAATGCAATAATTAAACTAGCATAATAAAGCAATAACATAATAGAACTATCAACTAGCAAGTTATGTCAATGAAGTAATACTTCTAAAGTGTACGTGCCATAGCAATTACCGGTGATGATGTGTGTGAGCCGGCAAGCGAGTGTACGTGGAGCATATGCATCATCGATAATGGTGCTGGTTGTCCTAACAACAGGTTTCATAATAACTAACGAAAATACATATAAGCATGCAATGCGATGCGAACAGCAGGAATAAATGGCAAATGAATAGTAAATGCAACAATAAAGAAATATACATTCCTATATATGAGTCATACCGTTTTTGGTATCTGAAACCGCACGAATCGTGGTGTTTAAAAAGATAGGGGCTACGGTGTTTTTATGAAAATGTACGTCCTTTGAAATATCCGTAGTATCCCTTGGTCTGTCTTAAAATACTCCCGATTCGTTAGTTTTGGAAATAAGTATTACTCGCCTAGATCTAACCTCTACTAAGTAAATTACAGGACTAAATTAAGAGACTAATCAAACGGGTAAGGAAATCCACCTAAGTCTGAGTCGATATTTATATCTAGAAGTCTGTGATCCCGCCTCAATAGTATCACGTATGATACAATATATAATATGGCATCCTCGAGTCAAGAGTGCGGATCTATCATCATAATTATATCTCGTACGGTAAATCCATCGTACGGCATCCCAAATCTCGGTACGGGTCGAATATCACATTTATCTTATTATTCAGCTGGTATCCTTATCATCACATCTTGAATTAGGGGTACTGATATAAAGTCTAGTACATTCCGATACCATTAACATATATATATGCGTGTGTATGAAAACATATCGCCTAAAGATCCGCTATAATATCATGTCGTATCTCATAATACGAACCAAGTCACATCATCGATCTCGTGGCATCATGCCCAAGTACCATATACTATCCTCATTATATATATATATATATATATATATATATATATATATATATAAATACTCACATACATACATACATACATACATGCATACATACATATATATATATATATCCCCATATACGCACAAGAAAGTAAAATGTATGTGCGTGTGTGTGCGTGTGTGCAAATCTTAACTCTAGGGTTTCACGACTAAGAAGCTAAACTAAGTTACTTCTAATTACACTAAAACTAACCCATGAACACCTAAAACCTATCTTGATAATCATGAGTCTCACAACACACACACACACACACACACACACACACACATACACACACACACACACGTATTCGTATACTATACTACGAAACTGCGGGGGTGCTATACGCCATCCACCCGACTTCCCCTGTAGATATATATCTACTCACCTTGATCCTCGCTTGCCGAAGTCGATGTCACCATCCTCTTCTTCATCGTCCGAAGTCCACGTGGGTACCTACACATATCACACATAGTATTGTAAACCGAAATCGCGTACGAAAACCAAAACGGCACGCGTATCACACATAGGTTAAAACCTATGGTCTACACATGCAAGAAGAATCAATAATCCTCGAGATCGACATACAAACACCAATCGATCGAGGCAAAATGAAATATCAAAAGTTCAAGTTACAGAATTCGCAAATTCGAAATCAGAAACTATGAAAAACACTTCCAGATTTTACCCTAGGTGAAATTAGCCAATTCTGCATATGTGGAGGGTCTAGTTTACTGAAGATAAAGCCATGGACCAAACACGGACCCACTCACCCCCACCCTGGACGCAATTTGCGGCCAGAAAGAATAAATTTGCGGCCATAATGCATGGTTGGGGTCTCGGGTCTTGGGGTTGGCTTCTTAGGTGCCTTCTTGTCTCACTGTGTTCGCTATAAAATTTTCAAGTGCCCCGGGTCATAGCAGATCTCCAAAACACATCACCAAAGTCAATAAAAACCGATATCGGGGTTTTTAAGTTTGGGGTTTGGGGTTCTAATCTCTGGTTTAGTCCAATATACTATCACCATAGGGTTTTTAGGGTCTCTACTAATCTCAATTACACTATCTCAATTCAGAACAAACCCTAACCTCAACTTGGAATTTTCCAAGTTCACTAATACTCACTAAAACACTTCTAAACATGTATGGATGCTAAAGAGAATGAAATACTATACTAATGGTTAATGAATTACCGCATTTGGTAACTCAAGAAAATTCTTGAGTTGACCCAAATTTCCAAAATCCAATTTTTCTTGGTCCAAAATGCTTATAGTGAGCTTGTGCATGTTTTTAATGAAGAGGGTGAAGTGTTTTGAGGTGGAAATGGAGGTGTAGTAAGGATGTGAAGGAGGTGGAAGGAGGAGGGCAGCCATGAGTGAGGAGAGGGAAAAATGATGAAGGAAATAATGAAGGGGACAATGAGCCATGGTTCAAGGAGACCCCTCACCCTCTCTCTCTTGCCCATACTCTTTTATTTATTCTTTTTTTTCTTTTCTTTTCTTTTTCTTATCTTTTCATTTTTAAAACAAATGGTGTAAGTCCATATTGCGACCCCCGGTTCTTACGGGGAGGCGGAAACGGTATAAAAATCAAATTTTTAGCGCATGGGGCAACATGGACTAACAAAGTCGGGATCTTTTCCTAAACTAAAACTAGCAAACAAGCTAAAGAGAGTTAGCTACTCGGAAAGATGGTTATACCTAAACTTGAACTCCTTCTTCTACAAACTTTGTAGAGGTTGATGGTTCTTTCCTCGTCGCCTTCTTCCGTCGAAGATGGATCCACCTGAGGGTTCAACCTTCGGGCTCTTTCTCGAACTTTGAGAGAACTAGAAACTTCGGCTTGGTAAACCTTTGATCCTAGAGTGAGTAGAGAGTGTCTAGGGGTTGTTTTCTTTTCAAGGAGAGGGATTCTCAACACATGAGAAGGATTCTCCTTGAGCTTGAGGAAGAAGAAGATGAAGTGAGGAGAGAGAATGATTATGATAGAATGAGCTATCTTTTTCCTTTTTGCAACCATATCAAAAGAAAAAGAATTATTTAATTAGTAATAATAATTCAAATGAGAATAGTTGATGGTTGTTTTGGAATGACCACTATCATACTTCATTAAATGAATGTTGGCAAGAATCAAGGAGCATCCTTGCAAAATAATGATGATGGTCAAACATTCAACCATGGTCAACAAGTCAACCATGGTCAACAAGTCAACAAAACCAACCATAACATAATTTCATTTAATTACTATTATTAATAGATATCTCACTAATTCATTAGGGTTTGAAAAAAAAAGACGACTGTCAACTGTGCATTCGCACCCGTTCCGAAACCCTAATGAAAAACCTCTTCTTCCGCCTCAAACAACTGTGCATACACACCTGCATTCTTGTTCCGAGGAACATGAATACTGAGAGATAAAAGTAACCCCAAAACATATACCAGTATCCGGCTCAAACCAGAGCCCGCTGGCAATATCCGTCCGGACTCCAAACGTGCACAAGTGCGCGGATGAGAACGAACCCTGTCGCAAAACCATGCGACCTCTACTCTGTTTTGCCCAGAGGCGAATACCCTCTGTGTGGGACTCTAAAGACTCGACACTACGCTGGCAGTGGGTTTAACCACAGACCGCAAGCGGCACTAGCTGTGCGTAACGGTCCCCAGGTAGATGTCGACAAGAAGGCTGACGAGGTGAACCCCATCTGAACTCCTACTGAGTCTGAATATGACATTCTCCGTACAGTCCGGTCTGTTCGTCTGATACATCGCATGTCGGGCCTAGGGGGCGGTAAAACGTCAGTCCCCCAATAGCGGTACAAGTCGTGTCGGAGTGAAGCCCAAAACACCCTGAGATAACACTGGAAGCCTACCAGTATATCTCGCTTGCCCTGGCCAGGGACTACTCGTGTAATGGCTCTCCTAGACACAGCGCGATGTCAACCCCCAATACCGGGAGAGACGAATCCTGTCTAACCGGCACTGCCTCCAAGTGCTTCGGGACTGCACCCAACTACCACCTGTTTGCACGACTCCTTTGAGCCGTGGTAGGGTAGTAGTCAAAGTACAGTGGGAACACACTCGAGGCGAAGTGCCAGTGTCAAGTCAGCGGACTAAGCTGTACTCATGTCACCTGGGAACTGATAACCGACGATAGGTATAATACCAACCTGTCAGTTCCCGACGAGTCCTGTCCAGTGTACTCGTAACCCAACGAGCACCCGTATACTATCTCTAGTACGACGTACTGATGGCTGTAGGACAGACCATCTCCCATACTGCGATGAGAAGTGCATACGCTAGTCTACTCCGGAGTATCGATGCCCTGTCTCGATAGTCCTGCGACTAGGGACCTGTATAAGGATGTGCTTACAGATTACCCAGCCCCCACTAGTGTGACTGCCATCACAACGCTGGTAATCAAGCAAAGATCCTAAGGGCTCCACTAATGCGTATAGGTGATATCGCAAAATAAACACATGTACACATTGAAGTAGAAACAAACCAAGTAGCATACTACTATATTGAGCAAGATTGTTTATACAAGGTGAATATCCCAAGCTTCCATTAAGTAATATACAAACTAGTATGATACAGTAATGGCCTCTAGGGCATATACACTAACAATCTCCCACTTGCACTAAGGCCATATACTGGCGTATCGAAGACCTATCATCTCGATCAGCCGCTCGAACTGAGTCTGGGGTAGGGCCTTGGTGAATGGATCTGCAGTGTTTTCTTCTGAAGCAACCCTCCGAACCTCGATCTCCTTGCGATCCACGATCTCCCTGATCAGGTGATACCGCCTCAAGATGTGCCTGGATCTCTGATGGGACCTGGGTTCCTTCGCTAAAGCTATAGCCCCGTTGTTGTCGCAATACAGAGGTATTGGGTCAACAATGGACGGAACCACCTGAAGTTCTTTTAAGAACTTCCTTATCCAGACAGCTTCTTTTGCGGCATCAGATGCAGCGATGTATTCCGCTTCCATCGTCGAGTCTGCAACGGTTTCCTGTTTGGAACTCTTCCAACACACCGCCCCTCCATTGAGGGTAAAGACAAAACCCGACATGGACTTGGAATCATCCTTGTCACTCTGGAAGCTGGAGTCAGCAAAGGCCTCGATCTGGAGGTCTTTTCCGCCATACACCAAGAACATCTCCTTAGTCCTCCTTAGGTACTTGAGAATTTTCTTTACTGCTATCCAGTGTTTCTCCCCAGGGTTTGACTGATACCTGCTTACGACACTCAGTGCATAAGCTACATCCGGTCTGGTACACAACATCGCATACATTATAGAGCATACCGCAGAAGCGTAGGGTATAATAGACATGTGATCCCTCTCCAAATCAGTCTTGGGAGACATCTCTTTAGAGAGGGTGATCCCGTGACAAGCCGGTAGGTTACCGCGCTTGGAATCTTCCATACTGAATCTTTTCAGTATAGTGTCGATGTACCTGGACTGTGAAAGTCCTAATATCCTCTTGGATCTATCACGATGGATCCGGATCCCCAGGATGTACGAAGCATCACCCAGGTCTTTCATGGAGAAGCTTTGTGACAAGAACCCCTTGACAGATTGTAGCATAGGAATGTCATTTCCTATTAAGAGAATGTCATCCACGTATAAAACGAGGAATACTACAGTTCTCGCTACAAATCTACTATAGATGCATGGTTCATCTGGATTTTTGATAAAGCCAAATTCCTTGACCGTCTCATCAAAACAGATGTTCCAACTCCGCGATGCCTGCTTTGGTCCATAGATGGACTTAAGCAACTTGCACACCTTTCCGCTGCTCCCACTCTGAATGAAACCCTATGGCTGATCCATATAGACACACTCCTCTAAATTTCCATTTAGAAAAGCGGTTTTTACGTCCATCTGCCAAATCTCATAATCGTGGAAGGCAGCAATGGCAAGAAGGATCCGAATGGATTTCAGCATAGCCACTGGAGAAAAGGTTTCGTCATAGTCCAAGCCAGGTCTTTGACGGAAACCCTTTGGTACAAGTCTAGCTTTATAGGTCTCAACCTGTCCATCTACACTAATCTTCCTTTTGAAGATCCACTTGCATCCTACGGGTTTTACCCCGTCTGGAGCAATGTCCAACGTCCATACTTTGTTGGTGTACATGGACTCCATTTCGGTCCGCATTGCATCCAGCCATTTTACCGAGTCAATGCTCTGAACGGCCTGCTGGAAGCTAGTAGGCTCATCATAATCTATGATGCAATCCTCTCTATCCCCGTCTATGAGAAAACCGTAGTATCTCTCGGGCGGATGAGACTGCCTACTACTCCTGCGGAGCGGCGTAGGAATGTCTTGTTCTTTCGAACCTTCTGGTTCCACTAAGCTTTCAGTAATAGTCTGAGGTTCTGGAATTTCTTCCAGTTCTATTGCGCTCCCACTTACTTCTTTTTCTAAGAACTGATGTTCCAGAAAATGGGCATTACGAGAAACAAGGACTTTTTGTTCCTCTGCGTAATAGAAAAGATACCCCCTGGAGTTCTTTGGGTATCCCACAAACTTGCACAGTACTGAGCGTGCCTCGAGCTTGTCCGTATGCTGCTTTTTGACATAAACTGGACATCCCCAAATCTTCAGGTACTGAAGATAGGGTTTCTTCCTACTCCATAACTCATATGGTGTGGTAGGCACTGTCTTAGTAGGAACTCGGTTCAAAAGGTATGCAGCTGTTTCTAGCGCATACCCCCAGAATGATCGCGGTAACTCAGCGTTACTCATCATGGACCGTACCATATCCAATAGGGTCCGGTTCCGTCTCTCCGATACACCGTTATGTTGCGGAGTGTATGGAGGAGTAAGCTGAGAGAGAATCCCATTCTCTTTTAAGTAATTCAGGAACTCGGCACTTAAGTATTCTCCACCTCGATCTGATCTTAGAATCTTGATACTTTTGCCGGTTTGTTTTTCAACTTCATTCTTATATTCCTGGAACTTTTCAAAAGCTTCGGACTTATGTTTCATTAAAAAGACATAACCGTACCTTGAAAAGTCATCCGTAAAAGTAATGAAGTAAGAATAACCGCTTCACGCATGTGTAGACATTGGACCGCACACGTCGCTGTGTACGAGTCCCAAGAGCTCGCTCGCTCTTACTCCGTGTCCAGTGAACGGAGTCTTTGTCATCTTTCCTTTGAGACAGGATTGACAAGTGGCATACGATTGATATTCGAACGGATCCAAATATCCTTCTGTATGTAACTTAGTCAACCTTCTCTCATTGATGTGACCCAGTCTACAATGCCATAAGAAAGTCTGATTGATATCTGGAGACTTTCTTTTGTGTGTATTCTGGATATTGAAAATCTGTGGTTGGTTTAATACGTATATATCATTGCTCAGTGTACCTGACCCAATCAGAACTTGATTAAGGTGAATGTTTACAACATTACTTACAAACGCAAATTCATAACCTTCTTTAGAAACCAAAGATACAGAAATGATATTACAAGTTGCGTTGGGTACAAAAAAGCAATTACGCAAAACCAAAACATGCCCTTCTGACATTCCCAGGTGATAGTCCCCCACGGCTTTAGCATCCATGCTAGCTCCGTTCGCAACTCTGAGGGTCATGTCACCTGCCTTCAAAACCCTACGGTTTCTCAACGCCTGCAAAGAATTACAGATATGAGATCCTGATCCGGTATCCAATACCCAGGAACTAGAGTTTATAGAAAGACAGTTTTCAATAACATACACACCTGAAGCTGAAGCCGAAACCTGCTTCAGTTCCTGTGTCCTGGCTTTCCAAGCCCTACAATCATTCTTCCAGTGTCCACTCTTGTGACAATAGAAGCATTCCTCTTTACCCACAAACTTCCCCGCTATCTTTTTTGCCTTTTCCTTTCCCTTCGTTCCCACTTTACTAACACCGCCCCTTGGTTTGGCGGGGGCTTTCTTCCTCTTTCCCTTGGCTTTCGCCTTGGACCTAGAGGAAGAAGATCCTCCTACAAACAAAGCGGGTGTTTCCCTACCCTTCTGTAGGGTGCCCTCTGCGCTCCTCAGCATGTTGAGAAGTTCTGAAAGTTCAACTTCCTTTTCTTGCAAGTTGAAATTCAGTATGAACTGGGCGTAAGTGGAAGGAAGGGACTGGAGAATTAAATCCGTATAGAGTTCACTGTCCAACGTGGTCCCAAGTTCCGCGAGCTCCTCAGTGTAGCCAATCATCTTAAGCACGTGGTCCGCTACCGATGATCCGACGGCCAACTTTGTCGAAAATAACTTCTTCGACACTTCGTATCTTGCGATACGAGACTGCTCTCCATACAGTTCTTTTGTATGGAGAAATATGGACTCGAGGTCCATATTCT
Source organism: Agapanthus africanus (assembly GCA_030015575.1). Lineage (NCBI taxonomy): Eukaryota > Viridiplantae > Streptophyta > Magnoliopsida > Asparagales > Amaryllidaceae > Agapanthus > Agapanthus africanus. Next base: position 180,197,518 of record CM057350.1, on the reverse strand, counting down.
CATGCCTCCTATGATGTTCGTTGTCCATAGAGGTAAGCACGAGGCACCTGGCCTTCGCGCAATCAATCTCCCAAGTCTTACGGATTTCCTTATCCGCGACGCTGGAGGTGGGACCTGGGACGGGGGGAGCTTTGGTGGTAAGAAGATACCCCAGCTTGTCGTAAGTGATTGCCAATTTTACATTCCTGAGCCAATCTTTGTAGTTTGGCCCTGTCAGTATGTTTTTATCTAGAAGTAACTTAAGTCCAGTCATTTCGATTTGGTCGCTGCAGGGGGAGAGAAGAAACACTTAGAACGATGCTCTTGCAAGTTTAGAATGGTTTTTAATTTGTCTAAACAGGATGGCTCCCACTGTCTCTCGAATCCCTCCTCAAACCATAAAGGAAGAATCAGTCGGGATCAATCCCACCGTACAATACTTGCTTAACCGTTCAGCCAGGCCAGTGTCGGTACTTCGAGGGAGGTTTTCCAACGCTTTCGTGAAGTTCCTTAATTTAAGAACCTCTTTTCCCTGGGGGCGTAGCCCCGCTAACACCTTTCTAGGCACCTACTAGGTTTATAGCATTGATCGTTTAGTGAGAAATTTCCCGAGGAGTAGCATATACTCACAGTAGGATCGGGATCCAAATATCATCGCGTGACGAAACTGAAGGAATCCTACCAGAATCATCACACTCCAAATGGTATGAAAATCTAGCAAGTTTCAGTACTTATGAAACTCCCGATGTGGATTTTTGCCCCATGCTCTTATAACCTTGGCGTGAGGTCAAAATGTCATAAGTCACATGTCAAGTTCTTCCCATCATTATCCTGGTTAATTTGAACCCACCCGTACCTACCCTTGACGTAGGCCAAAATGGTAGTACGACTGTCTCAAACCAACGCATTCTATCTATGCAACAGATAAATATCCGGCAGCTACCAATCACTATGCCTTGGCGTGAGGTCAAAATACATAGCTTGAATACTACCGTATATTTAACTGAAATGATGGAGGGCTACGAATGGTTTTGGCGAAACCGTGAATGTAGTGAACTTGATATAATCGATGGAACGAGATAGCTTTTAGAAGGAGTGGCTCAAGCTCCGCATTTAAAAGTTAGTTTTGAAAAGAACCGAGTGGTTTTTCGAAAGTGTTCCAACGACTTTAGCTTGGTTTATTATCTTGCATTAGTTCTTTTAATGCGTGATATTCTTGCATTAGTTCTTTTAATGCGTCCCATCATTTAATCCTACCATTGCAGAAAACAACCAAAATATGACGTACGCTTATGCCATTCGCATTCGCCACGGGGTCCCGTCATCACCCGTTAGGTTACTTAACTAACGACAGAGCGGGGGCTGGGCTAGCGCGGCTGTAAAACATAAGCAACGCCTAAATATAAAGCAATGATAGACATTACAGATCACAGATGAATACATTGGATATACTAGGAATCCGCAATCCGTTCGAGCCTGCAACGAAAAGCGGATTACACGGTCGCGGTGAATAGCCAAAACCCCACCCAAGACCCCTACGGCTGCGGCAAACTACCTGCCAAGTACCCGGTAGTTTGTGCACCCCTCCATGGGTCTATCCTAGGAGCAAAAACAGTAAAAAGAATTATACAATGACGGCTACAACCCCGACCCGGTTGTGCGGCCAAACAAATAATGTTATTACATCAATTTACATTTACAAATGAATGAAAGAAAAACAAAAGCTCATCTCACATCCACCCCGGCTATTCACCCGCGACAGTCCAACACATTCATATACACATTCCAATGTCAAACACAGATCACAGTGATGTATAACCCCGACTAATCGACTTATAGCGATTAGCCGACGTTCAATACATACAAACATCACAGATATAACCAATATAGCCAAAGTGTAGCGAAGTTCGAAAAAAATACGGATTTATAGGACCCCAAAAGTAAATTTCTTTTCTGGAAAATCTGGGCACATATAACATATTTTAAAAATCCCAAAACCCTACCAGAAGAACACTGCACAAAACAGGATCGCATGAAGCGGCTAAACGGCGGCGGATCCGCGGCTAAGAGAATAGCTCAGGCCGCGGATCCGCGGCGGTTTGAATGAATCATGGGATCGTTTTTCGTGGGTGTTCTCACAAAACCCTGAGACGATTTTAGGAGTAAAAAGTTTTACTTTTAGAGCACAAAAAATTTCAACAGAAACTTAGGGTTTTGGATTTTCCGGTTTTGTGATTTTTCGGTTTCGAACTTCCATACACTTCGCTACCAAGCTAGTTTAAGTTTAGTTAGGCTCTGATACCACTGTAAGTCCATATTGCGACCCCCGGTTCTTACGGGGAGGCGGAAACGGTATAAAAATCAAATTTTTAGCGCATGGGGCAACATGGACTAACAAAGTCGGGATCTTTTCCTAAACTAAAACTAGCAAACAAGCTAAAGAGAGTTAGCTACTCGGAAAGATGGTTATACCTAAACTTGAACTCCTTCTTCTTCAAACTTTGTAGAGGTTGATGGTTCTTACCTCGTCGCCTTCTTCCGTCGAAAATGGATCCACCTGAGGGTTCAACCTTCGGGCTCTTTCTCGAACTTTGAGAGAACTAGAAACTTCGGCTTGCTAAACCTTTGATCCTAGAGTGAGTAGAGAGTGTCTAGGGGTTGTTTTCTTTTCAAGGAGAGGGATTCTCAACACATGAGAAGGATTCTCCTTGAGCTTGAGGAAGAAGAAGATGAAGTGAGGAGAGAGAATGATTATGATAGAATGAGCTTTTTTTTTCTATTTTGCAACCATATCAAAAGAAAAAGAATTATCTAATTAGTAATAATAATTCAAATGAGAATAGTTGATGGTTGTTTTGGAATGACCACTATCATACTTCATTAAATGAATGTTGGCAAGAATCAAGGAGCATCCTTGCAAAATAATGATGATGGTCAAACATTCAACCATGGTCAACAAGTCAACAAAACCAACCATAACATAATTTCATTTAATTACTATTATTAATAGATATCTCACTAATTCATTAGGGTTTGAAAAAAAAAGACGACTGTCAACTGTGCATGCGCACCCGTTCCGAAACCCTAATGAAAAACCTCTTCTTCCGCCTCAAACAACTGTGCATACACACCTGCATTCTTGTTCCGAGGAACATGAATACTGAGAGATAAAAGTAACCCCAAAACATATACCAGTATCCGGCTCAAACCAGAGCCCGCTGGCAATATCCGTCCGGACTCCAAACGTGCACAAGTGCGCGGATGAGAACGAACCCTGTCGTAAAACCATGCGACCTCTACTCTGTTTTGCCCAGAGGCGAATACCCTCTGTGTGGGACTCTAAAGACTCGACACTACGCTGGCAGTGGGTTTAACCACAGACCGCAAGCGGCACTAGCTGTGCGTAACGGTCCCCAGGTAGATGCCGATAAGAAGGCTGACGAGGTGAACCCCATCTGAACTCCTACTGAGTCTGAATATGACATTCTCCGTACAGTCTGGTCTGTTCGTCTGATACATCGCATGTCGGGCCTAGGGGGCGGTAAAACGTCAGTCCCCCAATAGCGGTACAAGTCGTGTCGGAGTGAAGCCCAAAACACCCTGAGATAACACTAGAAGCCTACCAGTATATCTCGCTTGCCCTGGCCAGGGACTACTCGTGTAATGGCTCTCCTAGACACAACGCGATGTCAACCCCCAATACCGGGAGAGACGAATCCTGTCTAACCGGCACTGCCTCCAAGTGCTTCGGGACTGCACCCAACTACCACCTGTTTGCACGACTCCTTTGAGCCGTGGTAGGGTAGTAGTCAAAGTACAGTGGGAACACACTCGAGGCGAAGTGCCAGTGTCAAGTCAGCGGACTAAGCTGTACTCATGTCACCTGGGAACTGATAACCGACGATAGGTATAATACCAACCTGTCAGTTCCCGATGAGTCCTGTCCAGTGTACTCGTAACCCAACGAGCACCCGTATACTATCTCCAGTACGACGTACTGATGGCTGTGGGATAGACCATCTCCCACACTGGGATGAGAAGCGCATACGCTAGTCTACTCCGGAGTATCGATGCCTTGTCTCCATAGTCCTGCGACTAGGGACCTGTATAAGGATGTGCTTACAGATTACCCAGCCCCCACTAGTGTGACTGCCATCACAACGCTGGTAATCAAGCAAAGATCCTAAGGGCTCCACTAATGCGTATAGGGGATATCGCAAAATAAACACATGTACACATTGAAGTAGAAATAAACCAAGTAGCATACTACTATATTGAGCAAGATTGTTTATACAAGGTGAATATCCCAAGCTTCCATTAAGTAATATACAAACTAGTATGATACAGTAATGGCCTCTAGGGCATATACACTAACAAATGGAAAAACCCAAAATGAAACCATGTACAAAAGAATTCATGGTAGAGTAAAATGTAACAAGTTTTGTTGCATGTCATGATACATAATCATGCTTAATGCAAGATTAGTGGAAATTAATCAAGTTATGAATAAACTTGTATACAATAAATTATATAATAATTCATAAAATGTCTAAATCTCACAATTCTTTAAAAATCAACATTCAAGGTAATTTTCCAAACATTTCCCATTTTGTCGGTATTTAATTATACTGTATCATAAAAATATTCATAATATTTATTATTTAAATTATATAATTTCCCAAAAATAATATTTTATTTTTCTGAAATGTTACAGTCTTCCCCCCTTAAATAAATTCGCTCCCCGAATTTAAATTTAAACCCCTCAAATACTAAAACATTTCAGTAAAATGATCAAGTCGCCGTGGCTCCGAAATCCTAAATATATAAAACACATCGTAGCGCAATGAATGCGCATGAAAAAGAGTGTATAACTCAAAAACAAACTCCGTCAAGCATCCCGCAATTATCGGAGTTATGGTGAAGACACCAATGTCAATGTCCAATACGAAAACCAACATGATATACATCAAAACTATACGTGCACGCATCGTTGTAAATTCGTCAAAACATCTGAAAGAAATGCATGCCAAACCTTTCTCAAATCACAGTGCGATGCGTGTATCACAGCACAAGTAGTGGACGTTCCTTTGTAAGAAAATATTTCTATATACATATATATATCTTTTGTTTAACATACGTCCCGCCGTTTGGAAAAATAATTTAGAAGGGTTTCCTTTGTAAAATGTTTCGTGTCATCTCGAACACGTAGGTAAATACTGAGACTGTAGCTCCTTTTTGGAAATCCCTTCGATAACTATCAATGCATACAAAAACATAATCAGGTACTGTCATCTGACTAGTCCTGCTCAGCTACTATACTAAATAGTAAAAATCATAAAAACATACTGCTCAAAGGAAATCAATCCCAAAATGTATATAAGAATGCCACGTGCGTCCGGTGGAGTTGGGGCTGAATACCACCTACCCCGTGAGAAGTGAGATATTATCTGGTATCGAGGTGGGGATGTAACCGATACGTATGCACACGGGGACCCACCAGAACAATGGGAAGTATCGAATTCCATTCCGAAATAGGGCACGATCTGAACTATAAATGGAATGATACCACTCTTATAACACAGAGACGCCTTTTGGATGAATCGAAACTCCGGAGTTTGAAGAACTCCGTAGTTAAGCATGCTTGAGCCAGAGAAATTCTGGGATGGGTGACCTATTGGGTAGTAGCCCCGGGTTCATTCAAAGGGACAAAACCGTGCGGCTTCAGCCAGAGCGGACAATACCATCTGTGTTTGGGGGAGGGTCATAACAAATATGGTATCAGAGTCGGTCCCTCAAAAGTAGATCTGTGGTTCGAGGACGAACCATTGTTCTAAGTGGGGGGAATGTAATACCCCAGGTGGAGTTGGGGCTGAATACCACCTACCACGTGAGAAGTGAGATGTTATCCGGTATCGAGGTAGGGATGTAACCGATACGGATGCACAAGGGGACCCACCAGAACAATAGGGAGTATCGAATTCCATTCCGAAAGAGGGCACGATCTGAACTATAAATGGAATGATACCACTCTTATAACACAGAAGCGCCTTTTGGATGAATGGGAACTCTGGAGTTTGAAGAACTCTGTAGTTAAGCGTGCTTGGGCCAAAGAAATTCTGGGATGGGTGACCTACTGGGAAGTAGCCCGGGTTCATTCAAAGGGACAAAACCGTGCGGCTTCGGCCAGAGAGGACAATACCATCTGTGTTAGGGGATGGGTTGTGACAGCCAGCTCGGCCAAGACTGCTCCGTTGGGGTCCGTCTTCTCAGGGTGGTCTCCTATTGGTCTAACTAGGTCTCTGAAGTTGCAATTTTTTCTCGTACAGGTCTCAGGTCATCCCAGATTGCCTGTAGGCACACAATACTTCATAAAACCGACACGGGGTGATTTCTAAGTGTTGGAGATAGTGCCCTCAGAGTCAATTATTGGATCACAGGCACGTGATTGCAATGATTGAGGGAGGACCTGTCCCAGTAGGACAGTCTTCCTCAAGATGATAATATGCTATCTGGTTTATCTTTATCATCGTGTACTGCTTTTGGTGACCTTACGAGTCGCTATTACACGTTGATAGAGCCCCTAGGATTCTTGCTTGACTACCAGCAGTATGAGGGCGATCATATACGTGAGAGCTGGAGTCTATAAGCACATCCTTAAAAGGTCCCTAGTCGTGGGAGTTTCGAGACTGGGCATCGATACTCCATTAGTAGACTAGTGTATACAGTCGAGACCCCGACGAGGGGCGGTGGACGGTCTCACATGCCATTGGTGTCAGTTGGTTCACCTAAGATGTATACAGGTGCTCATTGGGTTATGAGTACACCGGACAGGACTCGCCGGGAACCTGCTAGTTGGGATTATACCAGACGTCAGATAGCAGTTCCCTGGTGACATGTGTACAGGTTAGTTCATCGACCTGAAATCGTCATTTGTCTCGTGTGAGTTCCCACTGTGCTTTGATTACTACCCTACCACGGCTCAAAGGAGTCGTGCAAACAGGTTTTAGTTGGGTACACTCCCGAGCCACATGGAGGCAGTGAGCGGATCTGCAGGGGTTCGTCTCTCCCGGTATTGGGGGTGAGGTCGCGCTGTGTCTAGGAGAGCCATTACACAAAGCCCTCGGCCGAGGCAGGAGATTTACTGGTAGGTATTCCAGTAGTATCTCAGGGTGTTCTGGGCTACACTCCGACACGACTTGTACCGCTTTTGGGGGTCTGACTTTTACTAACCCCCTAGGCCCGCCATGCGATACTCATAGACGAACGGACCAGACTGTACGGATATTGTCACTGACAGGCTCAGTAGGGTGTCAGGATGAGTTCGCTCATCGACGTCCCTTTTGGTCAATAGCTGGTGGCCCGTCACGTATGGCTGATACCTCTAACGTGCTAGTGGTTAAATCCACAGCCATAGTATTGACGAGTCTTTAGAGTCCACCACACTTAGTTACTCAGGTTTCGGGCGAAATGCTGTAGAGGCCGTATTGAGATATGGCAGGGTTCGATCAGATACGTGCGGTATCGTACGGATCGTGATCGGACGGATTTTACTAGCCGGCTTTGGCTTAAGCCGGATCCTAGTATTAGACAGTGTAGATTTTGTCTCTTTCCATTTGTGTTCAGTGGGAATACATATGCGGGCATGTACATGCAGTAGCGGGGTTTTCCTGTGATTTATTACGGGATCAGTTTTTTGTAGTTGCCAGTTTGCGTTCCGTTCCGACCGGTTTTTCTTTGTTCTTTCGCGGCCGGTCTTTTAGATGGAGGGGGTTATTTGCAAGTTTGCAAATAACTTTTGTGGAAGGGGGTTTCTTGCATTTGTAGCTTCATCATGATGAGATTCTTTATTAGTCTTTTCCTTTGCTTTTTGAGATGATAAAGGATTTGAAATTGAGATGACTTTGTTATCATGGTTTTGGGTGTGGTCACCTTTATTCTTCTCCTACACTCACCTCCCTCATGTATTATATTTTTTGCTCCACTATTTCCTTGAGGGGACCGGCCACAATTTGATGAGGGTGAGAGAGAGGTTCATTTTGATGTGTAGCATATTTCCTCATCTCATTCCTTTGCAAGAAAATGATAGCTCCATTTTTCCAAAGTTCATTTTCTTCCTACACCTCCACATCCATGGCAACTTCACAAACCCCAAAGAGACAAGTTCTACACTACACCTACAGCAAATCTTGGACGCGTCGGCTAGCCAACCTCACGCCCGAGTTGCCTCGGTCCAGAGGTGGGAGCCCGTAAAAGTATTCGGCTACGTGGTGCCCTTTTCGACGAGGAGGTGACGGACGAGGATTCCGCGGGAGATCGGAGTGGAGAAGAAGACCGGAGGACATGGATCGCTCGGTATAGCTTCTACCACATTCTCTTGATAGCTAAGTTTAGGTTAATGGTTACGATCCGGGTATATTGTCCGCGGTAGCGCCGGTTTAAAGTTAAGAAAATTTTTGATTCCGCATTTTGGCCTCGAGTAGACGGCCGGGGCGCTGCCGTGGCGCAACATAGTATCAGAGCCAGGCCATTAACCTAGTCTAGTTTGTACTAGTATGTTTAAAGTTTCGATCGAATGGATTTTCCGAAAACCCATTTTCATTTGCACAGTTTTCTGTCGAAATTTTTTTGGCTCCAAAAATTTTTCAGTGCGTTGCAGTGACATGTGCAGGGAATTCTAAGCATTCTGTGAAAATTTGGTCGCGTGATCTCACTATTCCACCGCGGAACCGCGGCCAAACCCACGTATTTGTCGCGGTTCCGCGGCTATTTTTACTATTCATTGGACCAAATTTTTGCAGTGAGCTCCTTGGTTGAAAATGGGGTTTTTGGAATATTCTTTTTAGGCCTAGACTCTCTTTAAGTGCTACAGTAATGCTTGGGGCTCACTTCGATAAATTTTGATCGATCGGATGTTTTAAACACATTAGTTCACAGTATTTACATTATGTCTGCGACCGTGAATGTCACTTGATCGGTAAATCCTGTCTAACTGCTATAGCCCGGTTAGACGGATTTGCGAACGTGACATTCACGTTGATGTTCTGTGTTGTGCTGTGATCTTGCGGATCGGTCGTGGGGATAGCCTGGTTGCAGTGGTAGTACAGTTTTGTTTTATATGTACATTTGATATTGCGGGGCGAGCGTCCGACATGTGGACTGCCGTCACTGCCTGTTTGTATTATTCTTTTGGGGCACAACCTGGTTGCGGTCGATGTACCCGTTGTTTGTATATTTTCCTTTCTGTACTAGGATTGCCCCACGGAGGGGTGCACGGATAGCCGGGTTCTAGAGGGCAACGAGCCCGCATCTCATGGTGTTGAGACGGAGGGGGCTTTACTCTAGAATTGGCGGGCTGTTCGCCGCACTCGTAGGGGGTACAGGTTGACCCAGGAGGGGTGCCCAAGTTGCCGGATTCCGTGAAGTGCTGGGTGGTCCATTCACGTTGCTGAAGGGGGCTGCCTCGCTTCAGGTTTTGGCGGGTGACTTGCCGCGCCCGTAGGGGTCTAGGATTTTCATTGCACAGGCTATCCACACGACCAGGGGAGCGTCGGGTTTCAGTAGCGGCTCTATGAAACCCGAGGATCCCAGATATCTGTATTGTTCTGTGATGCTGTACATTTCTGTGATGTTGCATTTTATCACGCCTTGAGCGAAAATTATATATTATATATATACTAGTAGATGTTGTATATGTTTTGGATCCGTGCTAGTCCAGTCCCCGCTCTGTCGTTAGTTAAGTAACCTAACGGGTGATGACGGGACCCAGTGGCGAATGCGGATGGCATATACGTACATCATTATTTTCGTTCTTTTGTGGTGTGATCAATTGATGGGACTGCATTGATTCGGATCAATGCAAGCTAAACAAACCTTTTCTGATGTTGTTGGAACAATTTTTCAAAAAGCTGTTATTGCAAGGGCGTTCTCTTTTGTTTTGCATAGTGGTATTCGGTTATGAATATCCAGCTCCTCAGTCGACGAGGCAAGGGCCGAGATCCCTTCACCGGGAGTGACCCCTTGGACAGAAGTTTGCGTCAGGGCAATAACTTCACTATAGCCGATTACTTTTGCGCATCGTGGTATTCAGTTGGAATATCCTGCACCTCATTCTACGGGGAAAGAGCCGAGATCTCTTCACCGGGAGTGACCTCTTTAGCAAAGGTTTTCGTCACTATATTTTTATAAAAGGCTATGCAGTTCCTTCAACGATATCAAGTTCATTACGTTAAAGGTTTTTCGCCAAAAACCAGCCGTAGCCCTCCGTCATTTCTTACGGGTATTATTTAGTATTCGTGCTGCGTTTGTTGACTCCGTCAAGGCGTAGTGTATGGTAGCTAAGTGGTGCTTGTTTGTTGCATAGATGGGATTGGTTAGGACAGTCGTGCGGCCTTGTTGACTCCGTCAAGGGCACGTACGGGTGGGTTTAATGCAATCCAGATAATGACGGGTTGAACTTGACTAGGACTCTTTGATTTGTTGACTCCGTCAAGGTCACTTGGGTCCTAGGGGTAAAAACATACATCGGGAGTTTCTAAAGAAACTGAAACTTGCCAGGCATGCGCATACCTTCTGGAGTGTGGTGACGTGAGTGGACTCCGTCACGTTATCATGCGATGATAGTTGGATCCCGATTCCCACTAATGAGTTGGTTTACTCCTCGGGTGATCCCGGCTAATTCTTCTTTCAGGTTTGGGGAAGAATTCGACGTTACAGTGGGAGGTTTGCAGATTAGATAAAGTGATAACCATTCTGATCTAGGTTAGAGTGCACGCTGAGTGTTTCTTTTCTCTCTCTCTTTGGCAGCGACCTTTGACCCGACCCTAGACTATGACTCAGTGACCAAGTTGACCGAACCTTCTTTAACACTGGCTTTTGGATTGTCAGAGTTGCATACCTCATTGCCACTCCTACTTTTACCCTTTTCTCCAGGACACCCCGTATTACTAAGAACGTCCACTTCCATTGGACAAAACCATCGTATGGTTATATACGAACTCGAAGGAATTTATTCGAGGTTATGGAGAAAACGGATAGGACTATTCAGTTGTCTTTTCCCTTTTACCTTCTCTCAGGTTGCGAGTGTTCCTTGGTTTAGGAGATAGTACACCTGTTACGCAAATTGGATAATCTTCTTCCAAACCATAGGCAGGTGCCGACCGGTAGGGAATGAAGAAAACCAATTAGCCTAAATGGTGTACAGAAGGTATTAAGTTAAGACAAAGAGAGGGATTAGTAAGAGGGCAAAGTAAATTGCGACTGCTATTCACGACCAAACCAAGTATTTCTTCACCAATCCTAAATCACCTTTGTATTTCTCCAGGACACTCCGCATCACTACGAAAATCCCAAGTTTATTGGATAATCCATCGTATGGTTATATACGAACTCGAAAGGAACTTGTTCCAGTTCGGGGATGGATCCTGGTTCAGGAGAAATAGGAATAAGGTTTATTCGGTTGTCTTTTATCTTCACCTTCTCTCGCATTGCGAATGTTCCTAGGATTAGGACAGTACACCCATTATGCTTATTGGATAGTCTTCTTCCAAACCATAGGCTGGTGCCGAAAGGTAGGGAAGGAAGAAAACCATTTGGCCTAAAGGGGTGTGCAAAAGGTAATGACTAAAGACATATAAAGGGATTTGGAGAGATGGCAAAGAATTATACGGTTACATTTGTGAATCTGGATAATGGAAGAGGCATTACTAGGAATACCGGGATACCCCATCGAAACATTTCAATGTTTCAGTTTCACTGTGTACTGTTAAAAGAAAACTGATTTCCCGGTTAGACACTTGCTCCAGGGTATGTATTTACCAGGTATGATTCTCACATCTGTATGGTTTTATAGATGATGAGTGGGAGTAAGTTATTGGGAATTAGGTGACTATCCTCATTATATCGGAATTCGTTGTAATTGGTGATATTTGAGGAAATCGCCTGGGTTGTTTGCCGGACGGCAAATGTTTGGTTTTGAATATCCGTTGTTATGCACCAATTTCAAATTGATATATCTGTACGTCTATTTTTATAGAGTGAGATATAACTTTTTGAAATTATGTCTATTATATTTACTTATATCAGTGGATGATTGGGTAAGGAGCATTGAACAGCGGTGTAATTCTTCTTAACCACAAGTACAGTTTTCAACCTACGACACACAGTGAATGAGTTACTAGACTCAGAGGACTTATACAGAGTATTGTATATTGTCCAGTGTCTATTAGGACAGAGGGGTTGGTCCTCGTACTATATTCGGTTTACTTATGACCTCTCTAGTTCTTAGACAAGTGTTTCGTGGAAACACAGGGTCTAAGTTTTGAGAAGTTATAGGTATAAGAATAGAGTAGAGAACCAGGTATTGCAAGTATCGGGATTCTTCAAGGTGATCGAAGATGTAGATACTTGTGTATGGTATTCAGTTGATAGTAATGAGAACTTGCTTCTCTTTCAGGTTACTTATAATTGGAAGCATTCCTAAGTTGAGTAACGCTGATCGGCCTCTTTCCATTTAGTTAACAGGCACTGGAGACAGCTGCATGATTTGAATCTGGTTCAATTAAATCAGTGCCTCTGTTCCTGTATTGGATATAGAACAGTTCGTATCTTAACGATGTTAAGGTACGGGGAGTTGTCCGGCTTATGCTTAAAACCAGAATCCGGATAACTCATGGCACATTTCTGTAATGGCTGTTTGTGGGTTGACCCGGGCTATGACGAGGGTTGACTTTCTACCATCTGGAAGATCAATAGTGATATTGTTCTTGACTCGCCACATTTTTAAAGAAATGGATTTTTTCAGAAAACAGTAGTGGGGGTATGGTAGAACTGGAAGTGATTCCAGAACCGCAAACGATTACTGAAGATTTGATAAGAACCTAAAGATTCAATCTGATTTGACATTCCATTGGCCACTCCGCAGATAAAGTGGGTAACCTCAGGCACTCGAGAGATACTCCGGTAGCCTCAAGGACGGTGACAAAGAGGTTCTTGTTTACCCAGACTTGCCATAGCTGTTGCTCCAGACTGTGAGACCCGGCAGGAGGATGAGTATAGCGTCGTTCTAAACTAGTTTTAGAAGTGTACGTCTATATGACTCTGCCAGAGGGTTGTCGTAGTCAGTGGGAGCAGCGGAAGCATTGGTGGACAAGTGGCTTATGTCTATTTATAGACTAAAGCAGATATAGTGGAGATAGATCATCTATTTCTGATGTGACAGTCATAGGTTTGACTTCATCAGAATAGGGGATGGATCTGTTAAGAAGGTAGTAGGGTGTGATCTCCTGGTATTTGGATGACATACACAGAGTAGGAAGTGATATTCCTATACTACGATCGGTTATACTTTGGTTGTCACACAGTGGTTTCTCCACATAGGACTTGGATATTATATCAGACATACTGGTTACTGGATCTATGGTTTTAGATCTAGATTTGGGTAGTTTCCCAATCTGGGTACTTTGATAGCATTCTATGAGTATTTAGAATGGACGACTCCTGGCACGGTAGTGTACCTGCAGGTGATGGAGTCACCCTCTCTAAAGGTGTCTTACAGACTAAAGGGGAGAGGGATACGCATGATTGGCAGATCACTTGCTTAGGTAATTGAATCAATCATGAGATGTCAAGTACCACACCAGATGTTGTTCTTACAGGAGATCCAATAAGTTGATATTAATCCAATCCTGGAGAAACAATCGGAAGCAGCTCTAGAACATAAGCGGATGTCCTAGGGATATGATAACGGCAGTCTCCTTCGGGAGACGGTTATCATTCCAGGCTTCCAAGGTGACCTGGATGACAGAGTGGCTGTCAGAGTTATAGTTTTCCCTCTGACGAGGGGCAGTATTTTGGACAGGTGGTCCAGGTGGATACTGAAGGAAAGGCATGGCGCAGGATACTGATTAATTTCAGTTGACGATACAGTCTAAGAAGTTTGGATTTGGAGTTCATTTATGAGCTAGGTCCCATCAGACATCCAGACATATTCTAAGACAGGTATTGCTCATTTCGGGAGATGGTTTTTTCCGCGAACTTGAGATATAGGGAGACATAGAAAGAAACATCACAGCGGATTCACTCACTGAGGCTATTCCTCGAACGCAATAGTTTCACGAACGAGCTTTGTGAGACTGACTAGCAGAGGAGTTGGGTGTTCGGTATCACACGGGCTGTGAGTATGCGACATCGCAATAATTAGCCTTGAGTGCAGTGGGAGATTGTTGGAGATAGTGCCCTCAGAGTCAATTATTGGATCACAGGCACGTGATTGCAATGATTGAGGGAGGACCTGTCCTAGTAGGACAGTCTTACTCAAGATGATAGTATGCTATCTGGTTTATCTTTATCATCGTGTACTGCTTTAGGTGACCTTACGAGTCGCTATTACACGTTGATAGAGCCCCTAGGATTCTTGCTTGACTACCAGCAGTATGAGGGCGATCAAATACGTGAGAGCTGGAGTCTATAAGCACATCCTTAAAAGGTCCCTAGTCGTGGGAGTTTCGAGACTGGGCATCGATACTCCATTAGTAGACTAGTGTATACAGTCGAGACCCCGACGAGGGACGGTGGCCGGTCTCACAAGCCATTGGTGTCAGTTGGTTCACCTAAGATGTATACAGGTGCTCATTGGGTTATGAGTACACCGGACAGGACTCGCCGGGAACCTGCTAGTTGGGATTATACCAGACGTCAGATAGCAGTTCCCTGGTGACATGTGTACAGGTTAGTTCATCGACCTGAGATCGTCATTTGTCTCGTGTGAGTTCCCACTGTGGTTTGATTACTACCCTACCACGGCTCAAAAGAGTCGTGCAAACAGGTTTTAGTTGGGTACAGTCCCGAGCCACATGGAGGCAGTGAGCGGATCTGCAGGGGTTCGTCTCTCCCGGTAGTGGGGGTGAGGTCGCGCTGTGTCTAGGAGAGCCATTACACAAAGCCCTCGGCCGAGACAGGAGATTTACTGGTAGGTATTCCAGTAGTATCTCAGGGTGTTCTGGGCTACACTCCGACACGACTTGTACCGCTTTTGGGGGTCTGACATTTAGCAACCCCCTAGGCCCGCCATGCGATACTCATAGACGAACGGACCGGACTGTACGGATATTGTCACTGACAGGCTCAGTAGGGTGTCAGGATGAGTTCGCTCATCGACGTCCCTTTTGGTCAATAGCTGGTGGCCCGTCACGTATGGCTGATACCTCTGACGTGCTAGTGGTTAAATCCACAGCCATAGTATTGACGAGTCTTTAGAGTCCACCACACTCAGTTACTCAGGTTTCGGGCGAAACGCTGTAGAGGCCGTATGGAGATATGGCAGCGTTCGATCTGATACGTGCGGTATTGTACGGATCGTGATCGGACGGATTTTACTAGCCGGCTTTGGCTTAAGCCGGATCCTAGTATTAGACAGTGTAGATTTTGTCTCTTTCCATTTGTGTTCAGTGGGAATACATATGCGGGCATGTATATGCAGTAGCGGGGTTTTCCTGTGATTTAATACGGGATCAGTTTTTTGTAGTTGCCAGTTTGCATTCCGTTCCGACCGGTTTTTCTTTGTTCTTTCGCGGCCGTTCTTTTAGATGGAGGGGGTTATTTGCAAGTTTGCAAATAACTTTTGTGGAAGGGGGTTTCTTGCATTTGTAGCTTCATCATGATGAGATTCTTTATTAGTCTTTTCCTTTGCTTTTCGAGATGAGAAAGGATTTGAAATTGAGATGACTTTGTTATCATGGTTTTGGGTGTGGTCACCTTTATTCTTCTCCTACACTCACCTCCCTCATGTATTATGTTTTTTGCTCCACCATTTCCTTGAGGGGACCGGCCACAATTTGATGAGGGTGAGAGAGAGGTTCATTTTGATGTGTAGCATATTTCCTCATCTCATTCCTTTGCAAGAAATTGATAGCTCCATTTTTCCAAAGTTCATTTTCTTCCTACACCTCCACATCCATGGCAACTTCACAAACCCCAAAGAGACAAGTTCTACACTACACCTACAGCAAATTTTGGACGCGTCGGCTAGCCAACTTCGCACCCGAGTTGCCTCGGTCCAGAGGTGGGAGCCCGTAAAAGTATTCGGCTACGTGGTGCCCTTTTCGACGAGGAGGTGATGGACGAGGATTCCGCGGGAGATCGGAGTGGAGACGAAGACCGGAGGACACGGATCGCTCGGTATAGCTTCTACCCCATTCTCTTGATAGCTAGGTTTAGGTTAATGGTTACGATTCGAGTATATTGTCCGCGGTAGCGCCGGTTTAAAGTTAAGAAAATTTTTGATTCCGCATTTTGGCCTCGAGTAGACGGCCGGGGCGCTGCCTTGGCGCAACACTAAGTCCGTATTCTCTGTTTTTAGGCATTAAATCCACACTAGGGTCTTGTAAACAGCCAGTAAACATCATAAGTCCACACAATCCCTCAACCCTTCTCTTGAAATTTCCAAAAATCACATACCATAACCAAATCACATTCTAAACTAAACTAAGATGCAAGAAACTAAAACTAAGCTAAATGAAAGGAGATATACCTCATTTAGCAACTCAAGAAAAACCCTAACTGTCCAAAGTCTCCAAAATCCAACTTTGATTAGTCCATGGAGTTGAGGGTGAGGTGGGGATCATTTTTAATGAAGAGGGTGTAGGGTTTTGGTGATGAAATGGAGATGATTCTTGGGGGTATAGGTGGAGGGAGATGAGGAGGAAGATGATGAGAAAAACAAATGGGGGATGAAATGAATGGCTTCCCTCTTTCTCTCTCTCTCTCTCTTATTCTCACCCTCTCTCAACTCATTTCTCACTCTCTCTCTCCAATAATTCACTATTGCCATCACTTTTCTTTTTCTTTTTTTTTTAAAACCAAATCACAAAATACCCCAAAAACAACACAAGGAAACATGATGTAACCAAAATACAACATGATATGGTGCACTAGCCATGGAAAACTATAGAAACACGGATTTAGCTTAATCGCGATTAGTGTGCACTAATCAGTTTTAATTTTAAACTTGCATATAATAAATTATAAAAATGACAAATCCGATAAACATATTTTTAAATGAATAAATCATTTTAATCTCCAATTATTTCACAAATATTGGTATATATTTATACCATTTTACGAAAACCCCAATTTTGCAAATCGGGTAGTTTTCGCAAAATATATTATTTTAATATTAAATTCCAAAAATAATATTTTATATTTTCTGAAATGTTACATACTCGTCGGAAACTTTAGTAGACGGCCACACCCCCGATGCCGTCGATGAAATGCACTAAGGCGGAACATCGTGGCCGCGAGCACCCGAACGGATGCTTTTGGCGACGGAGTTCTCCTACAGTCACTTGGTCGGGGCTATGGGGCGTGGCTATCTAGTAAGGTTACTCGGCGAGTATCCGCGTACACTACGTAATTGCGACGGACATTTGATCCACATCAAAATTCCGTGGAAACCAAACAAATGAGACTAAACTGCTAGATTTATAAAATTCAAACTAGTTATCTTATAACTAATTATATGGATTCCAAATATTATATCACAATCACAGATAGCTAGACGAAGTTAAACTTTTCGATCAAATAAGCAAGCACCCAAAATTTCCCAACAAACTCAACACTTGAGCGGAGTTCAAAAAGTACCCAGAAACTTCTACAGCTCCTGTGAACCATCCGTAGAAAGGCCGACCCATGCCTCACTCATGTTGCCACGGGACTGCGGAAAACCCTAGGGAATGACCGCGGTTCGGCGTGTAAGTACACGGTAGCGCCCCGGCCGTCTAACAGATGCCAAATGCGGAACAAAAACTTTTTGACTGGCGCTATCGCATACTATAACCCGGATCTTCCATTAAAGCTAAACTAACAAACTACAAAGTGGGTAGAAATGTTATACCGAATGATCCGAGTCCTTCGGTCTTCAACCATCATCCCACACTTTGTTGCGGCCGCTCCGATCTCCTGAATCTCCGGTCTTCTCGTCCAGGTGGCACCACGTCGACGGATCTTTAAACGGGCTCCCGCCTCTGAACCGAGGCAACTCGATCATCAAGTTTGCTAAAAGAGATGATCAAGATTGATGTAGAGAATGAGTAAAACACTTTGTCTCGCTTCGTCCAAAGCTATGGACAAAAGGTTATAGAAGTTGCCTTTTTAGAATCGGGTGAAATGAGAATTGAGTATACTAATTTCCATGAACCAAAACCATAATCTTTTTTCCCAAAAATCAATCATCTTCCTTTTCAAGAGGGGGACGGCCAATATATGGAGGAGGGGGTGAGTGTAGGAGTGGAGAGGGTGACCATAACAATATGATACATATCATAACGCATCATGAAAACAATGACTCACTTAAACAATAAATGCAAACCAATGATCATTAACCTAGTCACCTTAACACATCATCAAACCATTTAATGCAACCATGAGTCACTAATCCTAGTCACCATATCAAGAAGCTTCCACTCATGACCCACCTCATGACTCACCCATAAGAAGAAAATATAAATCTGTATTAAACCGAATGTTAAATACGGGTGATAGAAAACTGGAAACTCGCAACTTCCAAAAGCGATCCTGAAACGAATTTCAGGATAACCCCGTAACAGTATAAACATACCCGCATTTGTATTACGACCGAATACAAATGCAACTGAGACAAAGATATTATATCTACACAGTATAATACTCGGATCCGGCTTAAACCAAAGCCCACCAGTATTATCTACCCGAAATATGACACGTGCGTAAACGCACGTGCATTTTCCGAACCCTGCCATAAAACCATACAGCCTCTACAACGTTTCGCCCGAACTTGGGAAACTGTCTGTGGGGGACTCTAATGACTCATCAACACACTGGCATTGGGTATAACCACTAGCACGTCAGAGGTACAAGCTGTACGTAACGGTTGCCTATGTATTGATCGGAAGGGAAGCTGACGAGCGAACTCATCCAGAAACCCTACTGAGCCTGACAGTGACAATATCCGTACAGTCCGGTCCGTTCGTCTAAGAGTATCGCATATCGAGTCTAGGGGGTGGATAAAGTCAGACCCCTAATAACGCGATAATTCATGTCGGTATGAAGCCCATCACCTCCTGAGAAACTACTGATCCAAATCAGTAATTCTCCACTACCCCGGCCGAGGATTTCTAGTGATGGCCACCCGTGCACTGTGCGACATCAACCCCCAATACCGGGATAGACGAATCCCCGATGATCCGCTCACTGCCTCCATGTGGCTTGGGACTGTACCCAACTAAAACCTGTTTGCACGTCTCCTTTGAGCGTGGTAGGGTAGTAATCAAAGCACAGTGGGAACTCACACGAAACAAATGACGATCTCAGGTCGACAAACTAGCCTGTATACATGTCACCAGGGAACTGCTATCTGACGATATGTATAATACCAACTAGCATGTTCCCGGCGAGTCCTATCCGGTGTACTCATAACCTAATGAGCACCTGTATACATCTTAGGTGATCTAACTGACACCAATGGCTTGTGAGACCGGCCATCGCCCCTCGTCGGGGTCTCGACTGTATACACTAGTCTACTCTGGAGTATCGATGCCCTGTCTCGAAACTCCCACGACTAGGGACACTTTAAGGATCTGCTTACAGACCCTAGCTCCCACGTATATGATCGCCATCATACTGCTGGCAGTCAAGCAAGAATCCTATGGGCTCTATCAACATGCAATAGTGAACTAAATCATGTATACGATGATAAAGACAAACCAGATAGGATACTATCATCTCGAGGAAGACTGTCCTACCGGTATAGGTCCTCCTCAATCATTGCAATCACATGCCTGCGATCCAATAATTGACTTTGAGGGCACTATATCCAACACCGCGATCCAAAAAGTCGATTTTGGGTATCGTTCTTCTAGAGAGTCCACAGAATCGCTTGCAAGATTTTCTGAAGATTTTAAACTCGGAAAAAATCCAACTCTTGAAAAATTCCAGCGAGGGAAAATATGGGTTATTGATATCCGTTTGAACTTTTTACCATCATCTAAATAACCCGAATACATGTTAGAATTATGACTACGAAACACTCCTAATTGCCTTTGCATAATGTTAACATCACATGCAAATTTAGCAAAAAATAGCAACACTTGAAACACCAAAACCCAGAGACTGAAACACACTATAAAATTGAACCCTGAACTCCCAAAATGGGCCGAGCTCACCAGTTTTCATGCACTCTGGACAGCCAAAATCAGAGGAATGGGGTTCGATTTTCTACTGTGTTCATATTGCGTCTCATACTAAATTCTGCAGTTGTTTAAAAAAAATTTAGACACCTTTAAAAAATCGACATAAACTAGATTTAGTGTTTCAAGTTTTGGAGCAGTTTCGGTTTCGTAATCTAACAAATATTGTTTAAATCTGTAGCTTGGCTCTGATATCACTGTAGGGTTCCGTAGAGCGGCAGCAAGGTTTCGGGAGGCATCGTTGATTGAATGAAATTCTCGTTGTGTCCGTGTAGAAAATGAATATCGAAATCATAACCAAAAATATTTGACCGCAATCAATAACGGTGTCGAAATGTAGCGCGTTAGTAAGTGCAGATCGTCCACAGGGATTGTGCGATTCGTTCATATTTTGTTTTGTTTGAATTGAAAATTTAAAGAAAAGAAGACAATTCAATTCAAGATTTATATCGATGAATTTCAAGAATCAACTATTCTAATCAAGAATCAAGAAAGCGATAAACATCAAGAATCAAGTATTGATAGAATTCCAATCGATTTAAGTTTCAAGATTTGAAGTAAAGCTCGTAGGAATGATTAGATCGTAGATGTGATGAAGATTCGAAATTACCGTTTCTTATCCATTAACGAATTGATGCTAAATTGATGTCGATTGATCGGGGATTGAGGATCTTGCGAAGAATTAGGGTTTCTTCATCCTATCCTTTGTCCTTTCGATGAATCGCATTCACAAGATAGCTTCTAGGAAATCGAATGATTGATCGTTGATCTCTAGGTCGTGCGAAAAGAATCAAGAACGCATTTCGCATCAATCTAGATCATCGATCATTCAATTTCCAAGAATTTACAATTGTTATAAGACTTAAGAAAACGTTTAAAGATTCGTCAACATCATCATTCTACCGATCTTTTCGATTCCTCCACGAGCGGAGTTTTATTCAAGCATCATCACAAAGAATACATTCAAGACTTGAAGATGAATCATAATGCTCGAATTGAAATATACGCAAGTTGAAAGAATCTTCACCTTTATTTATTCCACAAATTGTTACACAATGCTCAAGACTACAAGAATTTGAGAAGGAACAAGATTGTCGAATCTAGCGTTGCATCGGCTCCTTGAGTCGTGGATCGGCTTGGATCTCGTGCTCCGTTGAAGTCCGGCTTCGCTTCTAAAGGATGGTTGAAGACTTGCTTGCTAGAACTCAAAGGATCTTGAATTTGATTTCTTGATTAGGGTTAGGGTTTGGCACAAGTTGTGTCACTCAACTTGTGTTAGAAAATGGGGGAGATTAAGATTGAAGAAGATTAATGAACAACCCTTTAACCCTAGATCTAGGCTCCTTTTTATAGACTTCCAAAACCTTAGATCTAGGATTTCAAATTTGAATTTCCCTCCTAAAGTTTGTTATAGGGAGAGGCTTCTAGAGGTAATTAGTTAGGAGGGAGCTTCTAGAAATAGTTTGTTAGGAGCTTAATCAAGATTAGCTTGCTTAATGATCTTTGCTGATCTGGCAGAAGCTTCGAGAGTAATCTGGAATTTGACGTGTCTTGATGAGGTGTACCCACTGAGAGAAGAATTATGCACTAAAAATGGAGTGATGACGTGTCACCACTGCGGCGGATCCGCGGCTCAAGAAGGCTCCCGCCGCGGATCCGCGGCGCTATTGAGGCCTTAGGGCTTGGGCTCTCTGAAATTTCTTTGGGCTGATATGTGGGCCTTTTTATGATATGTTGAATTTTATTTGTCTTTCTGTATCACTACCAGATCTCAAATCTTGGAGTTGGTGTAATTTTAATCAGCTCTTTTCCCATTTTGGCTCTGTTCCTCTGGAATTTCCTGCACAGACTTCGAAACACAAGTTGCGCAATATAGGAATGATGCCATGCTATGAAATACAATCAATTTCCTTATAGTGCCGGTTTTAAAGTCTAACACATGCAATCTGATATTTTATGACTATTTTGCTAATATATGCTATATGAATGCCGAACACTTCTAGATGAGTGCAAATGATAGGGAAATTGCCGGTTTAAAGATGCAGTATTTTCCACTGATCAATCGTCCATGCCGTTTTCAAATTTTTGCCATTCTAAAGAACCCTAACCTAGAATCTTTAACTATAGAATTAAACAATACAACATGCAAATATCTTTACATACTAAGTGAATGAGGAATACAACCTTTGTAGACCGGTCCTTCACTTCTAAAGCTCCGTGTAGTAGTCCCTTAGCTCTAAGTAGTGAACACCCGAACTCTAGTAAGGGTTCACATGAAGAAATGAACAAGCTTGCTCGAAATCTTCGAGGCCGAAGATGATCTACGTCGAGGAGACTCAAGCACATACTACTTCTTCACTAATTGTAGATTAGTGAAGCAAACACCCAAAACTAAATGGCTAATATAGTAGAGAATGATGAAGTAGGAAATGGGCTCACTTTAGATTTAATTTTCTCACAATATTTTCTCACTTAGAAAAAAGCTAGCAAGCTTTTTCTTATGAAGAAGAAAATGAAGTGATCAAGAGAAAATGAAGCTCATAAGGTGAGAATAGAAACCATGGGTGAGTTAGTGTCATACACTAACACATGTAGAGAATAAACCATGGCTAACAATAATGGTTAGGTTAATAAATATCTTCAAGTAAAACAAAAAGAGTGGACTTGGTCAATGGTTCCACAAGCTTCTACATGCTTCAACCATGTGACAATTTCCAACCATATTTTATTTACTTTAAATAAATAAAACCCTTCATTATTAATAAGCATGGTGTGAGTCTCATACACCCATGAACCATGTGGCATCAAGCATGACACAATAAAATGTACATTAATATATATCACATATATACTATATGCACGCAAGTGAGAAAAAGAAATGTTTAAATGAGCTAATATTAGTTAATGTAAATTAATATATCACATATATAATTATACATTAAATTATTAAATCAACACTTGATTTAATAATCCGGCTATATCACATACAACCGGCTAATATCAAATGTAACAATCTATCGAATCAACATTTGATCCGATAACCCGGCTATATCATATATAACTGAGCGATATCACATATCGCGAGAATAGAATGTGGTATCACATACACGCATTAATCTCAGTCCCGCACATATCACATATGTGCTCCTACTCTGTTTCGCATGAACCAAGAAATCTCTGTGTAGGACTCTAAAGACTCATCAATACGCCGGCAGTAGGTGATGATCATATCAAACGCCCACAAGCCGCAAGCGGTCTGCTAAACGTAACGGTCACCCGGTATTGAGCGATCAGAAGATCAACAAGCAAGCATGCTCATACTCCTGCGAATCCAATCAGTAACACTACCGTACAGTCTTGTCTCTTCGTCAGATATATCGCATATCACAGCCTGGGGGTGGATAACGTCCGACCCCAATAGCCTGATAAGCCATGCCGATGCAAGGTCCATAACGGTTCGAGAAACTACTGTTAACACTTACAAGTAAATCTCAGCAACCCTGGCCAGGGATTTTATGTTATGGCCAATCGAGCATAGCTCAACATCAACTCCCAATACTGGGAGAGATGAATCCCCTCCTATCGCCCATTGCCCCCATGTGACTCAGGAATGTACCCAAAAACCACCATTTTGCACGATCTTTTGACTGTGGTATGGTGGAAATCAAAGCACAGTGGGAATCACACAAGACTCTATGACGGTCTCGGGTCGACAGACTAACCTGTACCAGTGTCACCAGAGAACTGCTATCTGACGATAGGTATAATACCATCTAGGAGTTCTCGGTGAGTCTGTCCAGTGTACCCAGTCTCCACTGAGCACCCGTATACCTTCTCTGATTTCAAACACCAATGGATATGGGATCATCCATCGTCCATCACATGGGTCGAGAAGCGCATACGCTAGTCTACTCTGGAGTATCGATGCCCTGTCTCGATACTCCCACGACTATGAACAATTATAGGGTGTACTTGTGGACTACTCTTGGCCCCACTAGTATGATCTACATCATAGTTCTGGTAGTCAAGTACACATCCTAAGGGCTTTATCAACATGTGAGAGCAAGACAACATCACTTATACAAGTCAACATGTTAAGATAAAGGGCAACCAGAAAGCATACTATCATGTCTAGCAAGAAAGTCCTCCCTATATATGTCCAAGCATCCATTATAATATACATCTCATGTACAATAATGGCCTCTAGGGCATACATATAACTAACAAATCCTAGGATTTTTATTTATCCAAGTAATTCAAAATGGTTGGAAATTTGTCATAGCTAGAAGCTTGGAGAAGCTTATGCTAACCATTGACTTAGTCCACTAACTTTTTTTTACGTAAGATATTTATTAACTAACCATTATCATTAGCCGCAGTTTAGTCTCTACATGAGTTAGTATATGATACAAACTCACCCATAGTTGCTATTCTCATCTCATGAGTTTCATTCCATCTCCACTTCATCTTCTTCTTTCTCATGAGAAAGCTTTCTAGCTTTTCAAATGGTGAAGAAATATAGTGAGAAAAATAAATCTATAGTGAGCCCAATTCCTACTTCATCATCCTCTGCTATATTAGCCATTTAGTTTAGGGTGTTTGCTTCACTAATCTACCATTAGTGAAGAGGTAGCATGAGCTTGAGTCTCCTCGACGTAGATAATCTTCGGCCTCGAAGACTTCGAGCAAGTTTGTTCATTTCTTCATGTGAACCCTTACTAGAGATCGGGTGTTCACTACTTGGAGCGAAGGGACTACTACACGGAGCTTTAGAAGTGAAGGACCGGTCTACAAAGGTTGTATTCCTCATTCACTTAGATGTAAAGTTATTTACATTATTGGTTACTCTAAATCTCTAGTTAAGATTCTAGTTTAGGGTTCTTTAGTACGGCAAAATTTTGAAATTGGCATGAACGATGCCTCCCGAAACCTTGTTGTCGTGCTAGGTAACCTTACAGTGGTATCAGAGACAAGCTATTGAATTAGACGATTTTTGTTAGATTACGAAACCGAAATTACTGTGAAACTTGCAACGCTAAAACCTAGTTTCTGTTGATTTTAAAATGGCCTCTAAAATTTTTTTAAGCAACTGCAGAATGTTGTATGTGATATAGCATGAACACCATAGGAATTTGAAGCAAGATGGTCGGAAAATGGCCGGCCACATTCATGAAAAATCGGAGCTCACCGTTTTTTTTTTGGTTTTTGGCTTCAAATTTTTGTGATGTTCCAGTCTCTGGGTTTTGGTGCTTCAGGTGTTGCTTATTTTTGCTAAATTTGCATGTGATGTTATCTTTGTGCAAAGGCAATTCAGAGTGTTTCGGAATCGTAATTCTAACATCATTTCGGGTTATTTAGACGATGTTAAAAACTTCGAATGGAGATTAATAACCCAATTTTTACCTCGCTGGAAATTTTCCAAGAGTTGGATTTTTCCGTGTTTAAAATCTTCAGAAAATCATGCAAGCGATTATGTGGAGCCTCTAGAAGAACGATACCCAAACTCGACTTTTTGGATCGCGGAACCGCGTTCATACCCTAAGGTTTGTGGCAGTTCCGCGGCGACATGAGTAAGACACGGGTCGACCCTTCTACGGATGGTTCATAGGTGCTGTGGCATGTTCTGGGTACTTTTTAAACTTCGCTCAAGTGTTGAGCTCTTTGGGAAGTTTTAGGTGTTTGTTTATTCGATCGAAAAGTTTAATATCGTCTAGCTATCTGTGATTGTGATATAATATTTGGAATCCAAATTTATTAGTTATGTGATAACTAGTTTGAATTTTATAAATCTAGCAATTTAGTCTTATTTGATCGGTTGCCATGGAATTTTGATGTGGATCAAAAGTCAGTCGCAATTACGTAGCGTACACGGATACTCGCCAGGTAACCTTACTAGATAGCCACGCCCCAAAGCCCCGACCAAGTGACTGTAGGAGAACCCCGTCACCAAAAGTATCTGTTCGGGTGCTCGCGGCCGCGGTGTTCCGCCTAAGTGCACTTCGTCGACGACATCGGGGGTGCGGCCGTCTACTAAAGTTTCAGACGAGCATTCGATCAGGTTATCGGGAATCTTGTTGAATTACTCGACAGGTTATTGGAAAGTGTTTTCAATATCGAGACTAAAATGCGGGGTTTATAATTGTTAGGCATGCAATGTCTAAGGAATTCATTTGTTAAGGCATGAAATCCAAAGTATGTGATACATTAGGTTTATGATATCTAAGGTGGTTGCGGATTCCAGTTGTTTTTTCACTTTCTTTTCTGCGACCATAAGTGTAATATGTGGTGTATCGCCGGTTTCGTTGCTATATGTCAACGACAATTGGGATACGCATATTTACTTACGTTGATGATATGTGATATTATGTGTTGCTGTGATATGTTATATTGGATCGTCGTGTTTGAATAGCCGGGGTTTTATGTGAGATGAGAGTTTTTCATTTTCATTTATGTAAAAACTTGTATATAATATTCTTTTATTGGGGTACTTCCGGATTGAGGATAATGTCACCATTGATGTATATTATTTACTTTTCCGCATTAGGATGGACCCAAGGCGGAGAGCACAGGTAACCGGGTTCTAGTGTACAGTGGGAGACCATCTCGAGGAGTCGAGACCGGGTCTCCTAACTCTAGAATTGGGAGGGTTGCTTGCCGCTCTCGTAGGGGTCTAGGGATGTGGGTTTGGCTATTCATCGCGACCGTGGAATCCGTGTTTTTTACTGGCTTAATTTAAAAGTTTAATATCCTAGTATATCCAATATTTCATATGTGTTCTTCTGCTGCTGATATTCTGTGATGTGATCACTTGATATGTTGAGACGATTGCTTATATTATATATATGAGATATACTAAATATTGTTGATTTCGTTTCTTCTGTGATGCTTAGGAAGCATAATTGATAGGAATTCATTAATGAGATTAATGAAATAAAAGAAACCTAAAGATATTGCATAATCTTGTTTTAAAAACTGGTAGCTCTAGTTCTTGCTTTGCATAGCAGTATTCCTTGTAGAATATCCAGCACCTTATTCGATAAGGAAAGAGTCGAGATCCCTTCACCGGGAGTGACCTCTTTAGTGAAACTAGCAGATACTACAACCCACTCAGTTTTGTCTTTTGATTGCTTTTCTAGTTCTTGTTTTGCAAAGTGGTATTTGTGAAATATCCTGCTCCTTATTCGATAAGGAAAAAGCCGAGATACCTTCGGCAGGAGTGGCCTCTTTAGCAAAACTAGCAAAAGCCTCAAAAACACTCCTTTTCAAAATCACTCGATTCCATAACGATATTAAGTTCATTACGCAAAAGGTTTTCTTTAAAACATGCCATAGCCCTTCGTCATTTCAGATAAGTAGTACTTAGTATTCGTGCTACGTTTGTTGGCCCACATCAAGGCATAGTGTGCGGTAGCTATTTAGTGCTTATCTGCTGCATACGATGCGATGGGATTAAGGTAGTCGTGCGATTTTGTTGGCCTACGTCAAGAGTTGTGTGGGTGGGTTTAATTCAATCATGAAATGTACGGGTTGAACTTGACTAGCGGACTATGTTTTGTTGGCCAGTGTCAAGGTCATAGGATGCTAGGGGCAAAATATTATCGGGAATTTCAAGTGTTGAAATTTGCAATGAGATTGCATACCTTCTATGAGTTAGTTGGATCCCGATACCCACTGCGAGTAAGTGTTACTCCTGGAGAGTTTTACACATTACAATTAGCTGATCAAGTAGGTGTCTAGAAAGGTGTTAAAGGGGTTACGCCCCTGGGAAAACGAGATTTATTTTAATTAGGTCCGTGCGAAAGCACGGGAAACCTCCCTCAAAGTACCAACACTGGCCTGGCCAAAAGATTGGCGAACTTATAGGGTGTAATTAATCCCGGCTAGTCTTACCTTTTAGGGTTTGAATATAACGTTTTAAAAATCGTTTTGCGAATTTTCCGTTTTTAAGGTAAAATAGTCGGTGTTTTCCGTTTTAACCCGATTGTGATCAAACGAACGTATAAACTTGTCGGCACCTAGTTTATCTAAAATAAAGCTAGTGCACGAGCTTTGGGGGTCAATGGGAAATTTTTTTTCACATAGAATTTTTCCCAAATTAAATATTATTTTAAGTGGTAAATTATGCACGTAAATTGTGGAAATTACTTCTTATGAGAATCTTTGCTAATCTAATTATAAGAATGAGTTTAGAACCTTCTCTTCAAATATCTAGATCTTTTGTGCAAAAGTATTAATGTTGTTTTAAAGAAAAGAAAAAGAATGAAATGGTGGCATTTGCATTTAATGTTGCATTTAATATTTTTAGCTAGAAGTTTCTTCTTTTTTTTCACAAAAATACCCCCATTTTCCCATCATGGCCAAGCCCTCCCCAATTCTGCCCAAAACTTTTTCAAAGCTCATTTCTTCATTCCAAACTCATTTAAATCCTTCAAAATTCCAAAAATAAATCCACAAATTCCTAAATAAATTAAACCATCAATTTTCCTTCACTAACCTTGCTTGGATCTTCATTAAAAACATGGTTTTTGGAGGCAAAGATGATGGATCAAGTTAATCATTTGTGTTCTTGTTAAGGTATAATTTCTTACCTTAATCCTTAATTATTATGTTTAAATCTTAATCTAGCTATTTAATTGATTTATATAGCTTTTAACTCATGATAAATTCCTTATTCATATTTTTTTTAGCAATTCAAGTTAGGGTTAATGCTTGATGAAGTGTTTAATGTTAATTGAAGTTTATGAAAACTTATTCTAGTGGTGGAATATGATAATTATTGCTAATTACTACATTGCCTAATTAAAAGTTTTAACTCACTAGGTTTTTACTAAAACTTAATTAAGCAAGTTTAAAAATATGGATGTGGTTTGGATAGCTTAGTTAAGCTATTGTAAGATGTTTGAAATCTTTTGATATGTGTTAGCTTTGAACTTGTGCGAAATATTGCGATAATTTGTTTACTAGGTTTCGGTGTATTTTCGATATGGGTTCAATTGGTCGTTGCGAGGTTATATCTATTATATTCCTCGTATTTGATTGTGTTGGGTTTGCGCGATCGGGGCGATCGGAGTCTAGACTTGGTGTTTCGTAGTTTAGCGACCCTAGTTTTGGTTTTTGCCGATGTCGTGTGGGTTAGGTGCGCTAAGTACGCAGTGTAATTTTCTGAGCGTTATCCTTGCGTTTTGTTATCTTTTTGTCGGCGTAGGATATTTAGCTTATGTGATGTGTTTGTGAAATTTTAGGATCGCAAGCGGTGACTTCGGGCGCTGCGAACAAGGGGAAGCAGGTGGTTGGCTTTACTTAGCCAGGAACGTTGGTGAGTAGATTTAACATTTACAGGGGAATCGCCCGCATGGCGTTATGCGTCTGGGCTAAAGATGTTATGAATTGTCGCACATTCTATTTCATATATAGAGTTGCGCATATACCTTATTGCTTAGTTATTTGTTGTGCTTGGACCTATACCCTGAGGACACTGCACTATTATTGACGGCTCATGTTGCATGAGTACTGATTGTATGCCACACACACCGTCAATAATTGCCATGTTACGCACAACACACATACCTATATGATATTGTTTGGTTAGGGACATTGGGACATTGATTCATATTTCTTTATGCATATGACATATAGCATACCTGTATACCTACATGCTTACACATATGCCTTGACATGCTTACATGCTAGTTACCTGTATACCCATAGGGTATTGTACCATTAGCGATAGGTACATACACACATAATAACATAGCTAGATGTATACCTTGCATACATACTTCACTTATACCTGGAGAGTATATTACATCATTACTGATAGATAGATACATATACCTTGCTATACCTTCATGTTTACACATATTTCTGGCTATAGCTACATGTTTACCTTTATTTGATATTATATAGACTTGGAGAAATTAGGAACCGCATGATTTATATATTAACTTGTTGCGGTTAAATAGCGATTTTTGCTTTATATGCTCGCATTTCAGTTTTATGATGCGTATATTATATTCATGGATTTTCGTATTGAGATATGGATTTTTCATGATGTTTTCTGGATTTGAGGACCATGGTTGTTTCATGAAATTATGCATTATTTGAAAAACCCGGTTTCTCTTGATATGATATTTCAGCAGCCACCATGAGATTTATCGGTTCTGATATATATATACCCCACGCGAGGAATGGAGGGAGCCGTGTGCGGGTACATGATGGGGCCCGGAGGTACCTCGGGGCAAGAATTTCGTGGAGCAAACGATGAGTTACTGGGGGAACCATACCTACCGGTGACAGTACCTATGACTCGGCGATTATCGTAGGGATACCGACGAGAGTCATGTACATATGGATATGTAGAGAGGCGAGGGTCAGAGCTAGGCACTCGAGCTTTCGGTATAGCGTATGATACGTACCTATCAGGGGGCTAGTCGTGGTGACAGCACCTGATAGATCTGTATTTATGTGTCGATGCTTGACACTTGGTTTCATGATATTTTTACTTCTACGTATATATAACAGTGGAATGAGACGCTGCTATATATATATATATATATATATATATATATATATATATATATATATATATATATATATATATATATTAGTGGAATAGGACGCTAATATATATGTATACATTTCAATTCATATACATCATCATAATTATTCATGCAAATATACTTATTCAGGATATATGAGTTCCACATGATATTGGATTCAGGATAAATGAGATTTACTTGAAGTCGGGGTTTGTGAGACTTACATGATATGAGAGCCAATTTGGGGGTTGATTTGAGAAATTGGGATTTGGATTGTCTTGATGGACTTTGGTCCTACCACGATGTCAGGATTCCGTGGAAATGACATGTTTCATCTCATACTTCACATTTATTGTTTATGCACTACTTCATATATTAGTGATACCTGATAGAGTACCTTCCATGACGGTTGCATTTACATACTTTATTTTATATGCATTGCTTCATGTATTAGTTGTACCTGCTAGAGTACCTTTCATGACTGTTGCATATATACATTGTCGTATCATTGTTTCATCTATTAGTTGTACCTGATGGGGTACATTACATGACTGTTGTATACATATTGTCATATTACTGCTTCATGTATTAGTGATACCTGCTAGTGTACCTTTCATGACTATCGCACACATATGACTTTTATTGCTATTAGTTGCTTATGTTAGATTCGCGTTATACGTGCATACTTACGATTACCTGCATATGTTATTTACTATTCACGAGTTGGCAACTCACCCTGTTGTGCCACAGTGCTTTGCACGTTGATCCTCACAGCAGTCAGAGGCAGGGCTATTATCATCTATCATATTATCTTTTGCTGCGGATACCGCTTCGGCTCACAGTGTGCAGTTTTGCTTAGGTGGGTTTTACGGTTATCCAAGGTTGTTTATTGGATATTCGTTGTATCCATGTACTCTCCATCTACCATTATCTTGTATGACTTAGAGACTTGATGCGAGGACGATATTGTGTATTATTTGTGACTTGGAGGTCTTTTATGCAGTTTTACTTCTATCGTCTTTTATTTCTTCGCTACGGCATCGTATATCTGTTGTGGTGGTTGTTTTCCGCCGTTGGACTTGGATTTGCTCCCGTTGGGGATGCTTTACTTATATTTATGCTGTACCCATTTTTGGGGTTGGTTTTTACAAAAGAGGTGCTGCCTAAATTTTTAAGAAAGTAAAGTCGGACTTTAAAGAATTTGGTTTGATATTTCAAAAGCTTTGAAAATGCTATTATCACTTACTACTTTTGATGGTTTAGATTGCTGGGTTTTCGGCTTACTTAAATTGTGTTACGCCTGTAGACGTTGCGTAGTTTAAGGGTCGTCACGTGCCAATTTCGGGTCGTGACATTGAAAGAAGATTTGATAAAAACAGTGGGAGCCATCCTGATTAGATAAAATAATAACCAATCTGATCTTTCAAGAGCGCATGCAGAGTGTTTTCTTCTCTCTCTTTCTCCTGGTAGCGACCATGTCACGCCTTAATCAAGATAATAATATGGATACATTGACCGAACCTGCTTATTATACTGCGCTGGGGAACGTTGGTTCCGCTCTATCTTATAATTGTTATAAGTCCGAGCAAGAAATAGGGGAATATCCAGATTCCTACGCGACCCAATCGAGGAATAAGCATGTTGATGCATACTCTTCGGGTTTGTTCGTTACCAAGAACTATTTCTCAGTACACTCTACGTCCTGGGTATGAGATACCGGAATAAGATCTTACATATGTAAGAGTTACATGGGCTACTATAACATAGAGAACTGAGATTGGGTGATATGTCTCTAAGTGTTAGAGAATGGTGCAATTGTTGTAGCCAAATAAGTTCGTAGATATCACCGTGTATTACCAAATGGTAAATACATTGATTTTGAACAAATTTTATTAGATAACGAATCTGATATACAACATTACATCAGATTCTTTATTGAGTTAAAGAAGGATATAATTCTGTATTAGAGGATAATGTTGTGAACATTTTCCTGAATCAAGAGTTGATTGGATCAGGCACGTTATGAAATGATATATACGTTCTAAATCAAACCACAGTTCAAAATATCTAGAACACACATAAGAGGAGTAGTTCAGAAATGAACAAATCTTTCTTGTGGCATTGTAGACTAGGTCATATCTATGAGACACGGCCAGCTAAGTTACATAAGGATGAATATTTGAATCTATTCAAATTTTCATCTTATGCTACTTGCCAGTCTTGTCACAAAGGTAAAGTGACCGATACTCCATTTACTGGAAACAGAGAAAGAGTTATTGAACTCTTTGGACGAATACATGATGATATATACGGTCCTAAGTCTATAAATGTCAGGCTTGGTTCTTCGTATTTCATTATATTCACTAATCATTTCTCGAGATTCGGACATATGTTCCTGTTGAAACACAAGTCTGAAACTTTTGAGAAATTCATTGAATATAAGCTTGAAGTTAAGAACCGGATGGGTAGAAGTATTAAAGTCCTTCGATGGGATCGATGAGGCAAATACTTGGGAATGGAGTTCCTGGATTTTCTAAACAGAGAATGGTATTCTCTCTCAGCTTACTCCTTCATGTACACCACAGCACAACGTTGTATCGGGGTGGAGGTATCGCACCCTATGAGATATGGTGCGCTCTATGATGAGTATTGCTGAGTTGCCTGTTTCCTTTTAGAGTTATGCACTTAAGAAGCTGCATACCTATTGAATAGGGTTCCATCCAAATCAGTACCTACCACTCCATATGAGATATGGAATTGGAAGAGACCATGTCTTAAATGAGTTAAGATATGGGGTTATCCGGCCTATGTTGAAAAGCAAAATCCGGACAAGCTCAAGGCAAGGTCAGTTCTGTATAAGTTTGTTGGATATCCCGAACATTCGCGAGGGAATATCTTCTACCACCCTGAGGAGCAAAAGGTGTTTTGTTTCTCAGCATGCCACATTTTTAGAAAAGGAATTTCTTATGAAGAAATTTGTGGTCATGAGGTAGAACTGGAAGGAGTTCCAACTTGACAAACTAACAACTGATGATTTGGTGAAACCAAAGGATTCAATAGTCTCCAACGAACCTCAGCCTCTCCGCGAATCTGGTAGGGTTTCTCATCCACTTGAGAGATACTACAGTCTTCTCGGTGACGGTGAGAGCGAGGATTGCATCATGGTAGATGATGGCCCAACTAGGTTCATGCAGGCCATCACAAGTGGAGACTTTGTGAAATGGCTGGATGCTATGAGATCAAAGATGGAATCCATGTACACCAACAAAGTATGACTTTGAATGTTGCACCCGAAGGGGTAAAACCCATTGGGAGCAAGTGGATCTTGATAAGATTCTTGATGTAGATGGAAAAGTTGAGACTTTCGAAGCTATGCTTAAGTCCATCAGGTTTAAAGCAAGCGTCATGGAGTTGGAATATCTGTTTTGATGTAGCAGTCAAAGTGTTTGACTTCATCAAAAAAAGTAGGTGAACCTTGTATATACAAGAAAGTTGTAGAGAGTAAGGTTGTCTTCCACGTATTGTACGTTGATGACATACTCTTGATAGGAAAGTGTTTCCCATGCTACAATCGGTCAAGCTTCTCTTATCATGAGATTCTCCATGGAAGATCCGGATGATACCTTCTACATCTTGTGGATTATGATCTATGGTGATAGATCTAAGTGGATGTTGGGAGTGTCCCAAATCCAGGTACATTAACACCATGCTGAAGGGATTTATTATGGATCATTCTAAGCGTGGTGGTTTGCCCACTTACTCATGAATCACTCTCTCCAAAAATATGTCTTCCAAGACTGATTTGGAGAGAGCTCACGTGCAAAGGATAACCTATGCTTCGGCAGTGGGCTCTATCATATATGCGATGTTATGTACCAGACTAGATGTAGCTAAATTACTAGGTGTATTGATCAGGAATCAATCAAATCTTGGGAGAATCACTGGAAAGTTGTGGAGGACATTCTTAAGTACTTGAGGAGTACTGAAAGAAAGTTCTTGGTTCGAGCTCCCAGAGTGATAAGGACGACTGAAAGTCCTTTGTCTTTACCTTCAATGGAGGGACGATATGTTTGAAGAGTTCCAAGCTACATACCGTGGCAATCTAGACGATAAAAGCTGGATACATCGCTACCAACGATACTGCCAAAGTGGCTGTCTAGATAATTCTTGTTCATGAGCTGAACATGGTTCCTACCATTGAGCGTCCAATAACTGTTATTGAGACAACAATGGAGTTGCGGCTTTGGCCTAGGAACACCGGTCCCATCAGCAATTCAGACATATTTTGAGAACAGTATCACCTGATCAGGGAGATGGTTGATCTCCCAGGGATCGAGGTCAGGAGAGTTGACGCGAAGGATAACACGGCAGATCCACTCATAGAGGCCTTTCTCTAGAGAGACTATTATAGGACGTTGAGTATGAGATACTACAACAAATGGCCTTAGTGCAAGTGGGAGATTGTTAGTCATATGTATTCCTTAGAGGCCATTACTGTACATACGATGTATATTGTAGTAGATGCTTAGACATATATAGGGAGGACTTTCTTGCTCAACATGATATGCGACATATTTGACGAAGAGACCGGACTGTACGGTAGTGTTACTGATTGGATTCGCAGGAGTATGGGCAGGCTTGCTTGTTGATCTTCTGATCGCTCAATACTCGGGTTGCCGTTACGTTTAGCAGACCGCTTGCGGCTTGTGGGTGTTTGATATGATCATCACCTACTGTCGGCGTATTGACGAGTCTTTAGAGTCCTACAAAGAGGATTCCTGGTTCATGCGAAACGAAATAGGAGCACATATGTGATATGTGTGGGACCGAGATTAATGCGCGTATGTGATACCGCATTCTATTCTCGCGATATGTGATATCGGTCGGTTATATGTGATATAGCCGGCTTATCGGATCAAGTGTTGATTCGATAAGTGGTTACATTTGATATTAGTCGGTTGTATGTGATATACCCGAATTATTAAATCAAGTGTTGATTTGATAATTTAATGTATAATTATATATTTGATATATTAACTTACATTAACTAATATTTGCTCACTAAACATTTCTTTTTCTCACTTGTATACACTTAGTATATATGTGATATATATTAATGTACATTATTTTCTGTCATGCTACATGGGTGTATGAGACTCACACCATGCTTATGATAATCCAAAGGTTTTTATTTATCCAAGTAATTCAAAATGGTTGGAAATTTGTCATGGCTAGAAGCTTGGAGAAGCTTATGCTAACCATTGACTTAGTCCACTAACTTTATTTTACATGAGATATTTTTTAATCTAACCATTATCCTTAGCCATAGTTTAGTCTCTACATGAGTTAGTATATGATACAAACTCACCCATGGTTGCTATTCTTTTCTCATGAGTTTCATTCTCATCTCCACTTCATCTTCTTCTTCCTCATGAGAAAGCATTCTAGCTTTTCAAATGGTGAAGAAATATAGTGAGAAAAATAAATCTAAAATGAACCTAATTCCTACCTCATCATCCTCTACTATATTAGCCATTTAGCTTAGGGTATTTGCTTCACTAATCTACCATTAGTAAAGAGGTAGCATGAGCTTGAGTCTCCTCGACGTAGATCATCTTCGGCCTCGAAGACTTCGAGCAAGCTTGTCCATTTCTTCATGTGAACCCTTACTAGAGTTTGGTGTTCACTACTTGGAGTGACACGGATTTTAGAAGTGAAGGACTGGTCTACAAAGGTTGTATTTCTCATTCACTTAGATGTAAAGTTGTTTACATTATTGGTTCGTCTAAAGCTCTAGTTGAGATTCTAGTTTAGGGTTCTTTAGTACGGCAAATTTTTGAAATTGGCATGGAAGATGCCTCCCGAAACCTTGTTGTCGTGCTAGGTAACCTTACAGCTGGGTTGTTCATAAGCACATCCTTAAAGTTCCCAAGTCATAGGAGTATCGAGACCGGGCATGGATATTCCAGAGTAGACTTGTGTATACATTTCTAGACCCCGACGAGGGACGGTGGTTGGTCCCGCAGCCATTAGTGTGATCACCTAAGATTGTATGCATGTGCTCACTGGAGGTGAGTATACTGGACGGACTCACCGAGAACCTCTAAATGGTAATATGCCTATCGTCAGATAGCGGTTCTCATGTGACATGAGTACATGTTGGTCTTTAGACCTGAGATCATCATTTTTCTCGTGTAAGTTCCCACTGTGCTTTGATCACTACCCTACCACGGCTCTACTGAGTCGTGGAAACAGGTTTTGGTTGGGTACAGTCCTGAGCCATATGGAGGCAGTGAGTGATTGTCAGGGATTCGTCTCTCCCGGTATTAGGAGTCGATATCGCACCGTGTTCGGTTACCCATAACCATAAGATCTTGGCCAAGGCAGTTGAGATTTACTAATGGTTAGATCAGTAGTTTCTCAAATTGGTCCTGATCCAAATCGACACGACATATCAGGTTATTAGGGGTCTAACGTTTACTACCCCTAGACCCGGTATGCGATTCTCTTATAAAAAGAAACCAGACTGTACGGAGATTTTCACGGATAGGCTCAGTAGGGGTTCGAATGAGCTTACTCGTCGGCCTTCCTTTCGACAGATACATGGGTAGTCGTTACGTACAGTTAGTGCCGCTGACGTGCTTGTGGTTAAACCCACTGTCAGCATACTGTAGAGTCTTTAGAGTCCCACACAGAGGGTTTCCCTGGTTCAGGCGAAATGATGTAGAGGCTGTATGTTTATACATATAGGGTTCCGGTTAATTACGTGTACTAGCTGCACAGAATTTAATCGGACGGATTTTAATACTAGCTGGCTTAGGATTAAGCCGGTTAGTTAAATCAGATATTGATTTAATGCTAATGTTATATTAGTGGTTTTATTCTATCTCTCGGGTATTCATATTTTAATACGAATACGGGTATGTATATACAGTAGAATGTATTTTTTATTTATACAAAATACCTTCTAGAAAATAACACCTCATCATGCTTTTTCTATTTATTGAAAATAGGAAATGAGGTGGAAGGGGTGAGATGGCTTCCAGCATGGCATGAAGTATAGATTTGGTATTTATTTATTCATTTGTGAATACTATTGAAGTATGTCTAGTATTTTAATAAAAAGAAAAATGCTTCATATCTTTTTTCTTTAGCCATTCTTCAATTCATTCTATGATTGCCATTCTCTTCCTCATCCCTTATTCTTCTCATGTGTTGAGAACCAAAAGGATTTTAGATAGAAACTTACTACTAAACATCTCCACATCGTCTAAGAAAACTAGATTAGCAAACTAGTTTGCTTAGTTTGCTTCTTTTTGAAATAGGAACTTGAATCAAGAACCTTCATGTGGATTATCTAAGATCGAGAAGACCGACAACCAATCTTGATCTAGGACCCGAAATGAGCTTAAGAAGAGGAGTCAAGACCCGAAGGACATGTATCTGTCGGTATAACTCTCTATCATAGTAGCTAAATTCATTTAGCTTACTAGTTTTAATGTTTGGTTAGATTCTAGATAGTGGTTTCTAGCGCCAGTTTTTTTTTAAAAAAAAGTTAAATTTTTTCGTTCCACAATGGCCGCGATTGATGGCCAGGGCGTTAGAAATCCCAACACGAAACATTCTCATGTTTCAATTTTATTGTGTTGTTATAATTGAAAACTGTTTCTCAATTTATTCTATCTCCAGGATATGTATATACTAGATAAGGGTCTCACATCTACAGGGCGTTTCAGATATTTAGAAGGAGTAGAGTATTGGGAATTAGGTGATTAAATCCTCAACGTCGCAATTTGTTGTAATTGGTGATTGTTCCCCTCCGAACGGCAGCCAAGACATGGACGTCTTGCCTGAGATTCGGGGAAGATGCTATTTGGTTTTATCCGTCTATCTCTCCGAAGATGCCAAGTTGATTTATGGCACCATGTATCGGAGGTTTAGACGGATGCGGCCGATGTAGCAGACTTCGTCAAATTCCCCCTCATTTGAGGGGGTTTTGATTGTGGGGACGCTCTTCCCTGCAGGCGCAAGCCCCTGCAGTTAATTACACTACCGCATCGCGGTAGCCACTTTCTCCTTCTCCAGAATTTCACTTCGTGTCGTGTGTGTTTGTTTTGTTTGTGGATACCCGTGGATTGTATACGGAGACTAAGTTATGCCGTCGCCCGTAGGACGTGGATTAGTCCAAATCCGTATTTACTTAGATTTGGGTTTGGTGTTTTAGTTTAAGGATACGTTAGCCGTATTGAGGCTAAGATCAACTTAAACGTTCGTTAAGGATACGTTAGTCCTGTTTGAGACTAAGATCAACTTAACGTGATGATCCATTTCATATATGGCCGTCGGGACCCGTCACCTCTCTGACGTCGTTGAAAGATTACAATGATAGGTGTCAGAGGAGTTCAGAGATGTACCCTTGAACCAAAGTTGATTGGGGGTTTTATAGTCCATTTGGATGTTTAAGGATACGTTAGCCAGGTTTTAAGGCTAAGATCAACTCAAACGGGATCATTTAGATCCAACAAAAGAGCATTTGAAGGCTATATTGTTCCAGTTTAGGGACGTAGTGGTCCAATGCCAGTTTAGGGACATGGTGGTCCATTGC
This sequence comes from Agapanthus africanus, assembly GCA_030015575.1. Classification (NCBI taxonomy): domain Eukaryota; kingdom Viridiplantae; phylum Streptophyta; class Magnoliopsida; order Asparagales; family Amaryllidaceae; genus Agapanthus; species Agapanthus africanus. The sequence continues at coordinate 180,158,180 of CM057350.1, read as the reverse complement.
CAGTTTAAGGTCCATCGCGGTCCATTGTAGTTTAAGGACATTGCGGTCCATATTCCAGTTTAGGGACATGGTGGTCCATGTTCCAGTTTAGGGACGTGGTGGTCCATTGCCAGTTTAGGGACATTGCGGTCTATATTCCAGTTTAGGGACATGGTGGTCCATGTTCCAGTTTAGGGACGTGGTGGTCCATTGCCAGTTTAGGGACGTGGTGGTCCATTGCCAGTTTAGGGACATGGTGGTCCATTTAATATATGGCCGTCGGGACCCATCACATCTCTGACGACGTTGAAGGATTACAACGACAGGTGTCAAAGGAGTTCAGAGATGTACCCTTGAACCAGGTGTGAATTGATTTAATAGAGCAGCCATGCTCAGTCAATTTAATTTGAGGACTTACGGCCATGATTGGGCTAAGTCCAGTTAGAAAATATGTTCAACATTTTTATTTGCCTTTGGCCTATTAGGCCTGTGCTAGGGCTTTGCCCCTTTTTAATTATGCACTGCATTTTATTTTGGCCTGCTAGGCTTTTTGATTTGGGCTTTGTCCCTTTATTTATGATGCAGAGCATCTGTTTTTATTTGGGCTCTGCCCTTTAAATAATGCATACCATTTTTACTTTGGTCTGATAGACCCTTTTATTGGGCTCTGCCCTTTCAATAATGCATTGCATTCAATGTTCTGACAATGCCCCCACGTGGCTTGTCAGGCGCTTTGCGCCAATTGAGAAGCGCAAGGCGCAAACTCATATGGTGGTCACACGTGTCACGCTCTGATGAGCGCAACAGCGCAGTGCGCTGTATCAGTGCGCTGCGCTGTTGCGCTGCTGACACGTGGCGCTCCCTGGTGGCTTGCGCCAACACAGGAGCGTAACAGTGCAATTTTTTGCAAGTGCAGAGCACTGTTTTATCTTTTGATCGATTTCAAATCAAAGAAAACAAGTTTTTCTTGTTTTCAAAGAACCAATGGTTCATAAGAAAGTGCAAGGCACTATTATTATTTATTTTTCTTTGAAGATCATTGATTGTTCCTCAGATCAATGATCTATTCATAAGAGAATTTTCTCTTTTTTCTAAAGGTTTTTACCCTTTTTGTTCTTAAGGAATTCTCTCCAATTCTTCAGAGTTCTCAATGATGATCCTCCTTCTTTGAGTTGGGGTCTATGGGTCTTTATATAGTGCCCATAGATTTGTTAAGTTTGTTAAAGAGATCTTTCTCTGAGTGATTTGGGGAATTTTCCCCACCATTAGATCTTTGATCCAAGGGCTTCTGTTTTACAGAAGACAATCTTCTTATTTTAACAAGAACGGAAATATCATATTAGAATTTTAATTCTGTTTAGCGCAAATGCACCAGCGCTTGACACGTGTCAAGCAGCGCACAGCGCAGCGCAACTGCGCTGACACGTGTCGTGCAGCGCACAGCGCAGCGCAACTGCGCTGCCACGTGGCGCGCAGCGCCGAGCGCAGCGCAACTGTGCTAGCGCAACTGCGCTGACACGTGTCGCGCAGCGCAAAGCGCAAGTCATCTGAAACGTTGCTTCATTTATTTTAACTTTTAATTTTTACTTTAATTTTCAAAGCAGAGCTTTGCTCTGATTGGGGGAAACAGAAGCGTTGCTTCGTTTCCTGCCTTGGAATTTGAACAGAGCTTTTCTCTGATTGGGGTAAACAAATGCCCCCCCCCCACCGTTGCGCTTACGTGGCCCTCCAAACGTGAGTTCAGCGGTGGCAGAATTCTAACCGTCGCGGCAATTCTTGGAATTTGAAAGGGCATTTGATGCCTATAAATAGGGCCTTTGGCCCCTAAGATGATTTCCATCCCTTCATAAGCATTTTGTCCAAAGCCCTGCTCTTGCCTTTAAGAACTCCAAGAGTTAGAACATCTTAAAACTTTTTAGGTAAAAATTTTAATTTAAATTGAATCAATTTTAATTAACAGAGCCTTGCTCTCAATAGATCCCTGATCTAAAGAAAACCCATTTGGGGTTTCTTTTAGCAGAGCTTTGCTCTAAAGGGGTCTAAAGAGGACTAAGGAGAACCCTATTAGGGTTCCATTAGAGCTCTGCTCTCTAAAAGATTTTCTTGGGATTTTCTTAATTCATCAATGGAGCTTTGCTCCTTCCACATCATATAAAAGAACTCTTAGGAGTTTTTCATTGATCTTGGAGTTTAAAGATGGCATTTTATTCCTCGGTGCATTATATCGCTTTGCTTAATCAGTCTTTCTGATAATTTTGTTGGTTCTCTTTCACAGAAACAATGGACGCTCACATGTACGATCTTGACGAGATCATCTCTTACGGGGACATCCGCCGACTTGGCCGTTCTCAAAATCAAGAGTTCACAAATGCGGAGTGTGCTGAAATCATGAGCCGCTTCGACGCATATAACGGTCAACTGCTTCCCCGACGTTCCTCTCTCCTAAAGCTTATCGTGGGAGCCATCTGGGAAGCGCTTCCCCTATTTTGTTCTGGCGTGCCGCTTGGGGCGTTGGATGCCGCCGAGGATAAGGTGCACTCGGTGTACCTGATGAACTTAATCTCGAAGAGACGGCGAGACAATCTTGTCGATCTTCTGCACCAGGACTTCCAACAGTCTGTCATACTCGCTGCTTATTGGAGGGAGGAGGACATCCGTGGGGACCCCGACGCTTGTGCTCGCGAAAGAAAGCACACTAGGATGGTTCGCCAGGCTTGGAAAATCCTAGATAAGATTACTTTTGAGTTCCTTAATCCATGTCCTGGGTCCGAGGTTATACCGTTATAAACATTTCAATAATGTTGTTATTTATTTATTTATGATTGTAGAAGCCCTTTGAAATATGAATGGAAAATTTTTTATTTCAACTTGTCTTATTTCTCATTCTGAGTCTTTTGCACACACATGAATGGATGCGTCTCGAATGTAAATCGAATGTCCTTTCTGTCGCTTCCCTCTTTCTTTTATTATCAGTATACTGCTTTAGTAAACATGGTTGATAGGTGATAAAGTGAGCATCCTGTATTGGCTTATTCAAAAGGCAGCGATGGCTTAGGCCGCAGGTTCAAATCTGCTGCCTAAGACTTTTCAACTCTATGAGCCGTGAGGGTCTCATAGAGACTTTTCTCCCTACGGATCGAGAAGATCTCGTAGGTGGATTTTCTCCTTAAGGATCGTGAGGATCCCTAAGTGTGTTTTCACTTATAAGCCGTAAGGATCTCATAAGGGAATTTTCCCTCTCACGAGTCGAGAGGACTCGTAAGCGGTTGTTTCCCTCCTTGTCGAGATTCGACTTTGGAGAGTGAGACCCGTGGATAGTATGCAAGAGACCGTTTTGGACCGACTTGCAGGGTCCCAGTGCTTAGGAAACAGGTTTCTTTTATGCCCACTGCCTAAGGGTTTATCTCACGAGTCGAGCCGCATCGAGAAGTTCTTGCAAAGACATCAATTTCTTCACAAGTCGAGACGAATCGAGTATTTCTCGCAAGAACATCCTAACGTCACAGTTAACCTCTGCTCTTTACGACAGAAGTCCGTTAGGGTATGTGGTACTCAGGGTTTTTACCGTCGTACCGTCGCATCAGCTGATATATTCCTCGATAGGCAATCGTGCTGTTCGAGTAGCCCTGCGACTGCCGTGTCTCTGATCCCTTCGGGGGCTGGACAAGACGTCTTCAAGCAATCCTCTTTGGTAGTTTGACCGTCGGACGAGCAAGCGTTAGGTATTTTGCCATGCCGCTTTTTACTTAAGGTTAGGCTCATTTTGGAGAGCCCCGATGAGTCATAACCACTCTGCGCTGGTGTGGGATGATCTCCAATAGTCTTTCAGGTTTTATGTAAGTTGCCGTCAAGACCCTGAAGCTAGGAATTTGGCCTTTTCTTCGTTTACTGGCATCGTGTCTGCTGTATCGAGAAGAATGTCGCGGTTGTCTCTAGGTTGCTGGTGAACCGTCAAGGTTTGGAACTAGGGATTTTGCTGTGGCTCCGTTAGTTTGATTGTCACGTCTGAACCCTACTGGAGGAAGAACGCTGGGGTGACAACTCGTCTGCTGTATCGAGACGTACGTCGCGGTTGTCTCTAGGTTGCTGGTGAACCGTCGAGATTTGGAACTAGGGATTTTGCCGTGGCTCCATTTGTTTGATGATGTTGCGTCTGAACCCTGCTGGAGGAAGAAGCTGGGGTGACAACTCATCTGCTGTACCGAGACGAACGTCGCGGTTGTCTCTAGGTTGCTGGTGAACCGTCGAGATTTGGAACTAGGGATTTTGCCGTGGCTCCGTTTGTTTGATTGTCGCGTCTGAACCCTGCTGGAGGAAGAACGCTGGGGTGACAACTCGTCTGCTGTATCGAGACGAACGTCGCGGTTGTTTCTAGGTTGCTGGTGAACCGTCAAGATTTGGAACTAGGGATTTTGCCGTGGCTCTATTTGTTTGATTGTCGCGTCTGAACCCTGCTGGAGGGAGAACGCTGGGGTGACATCTCGTCTGCTGTATCGAGACGAACGTCGTGGTGGAGCTGGGATTTTTCCGTTACTCCGCTTGTTTGACCATGGGGTCTTTCGTTGGCGTTGTATCTGCATCTTGATGGACTGCGAAGGAACGCCGTTGTTAACATCTCGTTTGTTGTATCGAGACGATTGTTGAGATGAAGCTGGGATTTTGCCATCGCTTCGCTTTGTTTCGACCGCGAGATCTTTTGTTGACCTTGCATCTGCATCCTGCTGGACTGCACAGGAATGCCGTTGTTGACATTGCGTCTGTTGTACCGAGACGAATGTCGAGGTGGTCTCTAGGTTGTCTGTGAACCGTCGAGATTTGGAACTAGGGACTTTTCCATGGCTCCGCTTGATTGTCGCGTCCGCATCTTGTTGGAGGAAGAACGCTGTTGTGGGTCTCCAGGCTGTAGATGTAGCCATCGAGACTTGGCTCTCTTTTCAATGGAGCATGGTGGGATGATATGGTTTCCTCTTTGTTTGCGCCCCTGGATTGTATACAGGGATCGATGTGATCTCACCTGTAGGGCAGAAGTTTCATTCATTTTTTTTATATATTATTATTTTATTTCCGCGATGCTCTATCATTTCAGCTTTTATATCGCGAAGGTCGCGATTGCCCAATCATTTCGGCTATTTTTCGCGGTGCCCAATCATTTCGGCTATTTAGTTTATTTTCACTCGCTGCTTTTTATTGCGAGCTGCCCAATCATTTCGGCTATTTAGTTTATTTTTACTCGCTGCTTTTTATTGCGAGTTGCCCAATCATTTCGGCTATTTTGCATGCATACATTTTCACTTGCTCCTTTTTATTGCAAGTTGCCCCATCATTTCGGCTATTTCATATGCATGTATGGCTCGCTGATTTATTTTTTTATCGCGAGTGTGGAACTTGGAATCTGACGCCAATCTCGGCATCAGCATCGCTACAACTGGAATATTGCCAGGAGCGAATCATCATTTGCCATGAAAGGGCTTTGAATTTGATACCGGTTTAGGCGTCAGCATCGCTACAACTGGGATATTGCCAGGAGCGAATCATCATTTGCCTCTGTCGACGTCGAACAAAGGTGGTTTAGTAAACAGGGTTAAGATCCTGTTGACTAAGACTTTTGACTTCATGAGCCGTAAGGATCTCATAAAAGTATTTCTCCCTACAAGTCGTGAGGATCTCATAGGTGTGTTTTCTCCTTAGGAGTCGTGAGGATTCCTAAGTGCAAGGTCTCTTATAAGTCGTAAGGATCTTACAAGAGTGCTTTCTCCTTATAAGTCGAGAGGACTTACAAGGGCTGTTCACCGTGTAAACATATCCCTAGTCACGGATGGGACTTTTTTAGGGAAATGTTTATTCGCGCCCGTGGATTGTATACAAGGGTCAATACTGAACCACTTGTAGGACAGTATCGGAGGGTTGTGGGAGTTGCTTAAGAACAGGTTCAGGTCTCCGTAGCTTAAGACTTTCAAATCTTATGAGCTGTGAGGGTCCCATAAGAGGGTTCTCCTTACGAGTCGTGAGGATCTCGCAAGTGTAATTTCACCTTAGGAATCGTGAGGATCCCTAAGTGTGTTGCTCCCTTGTGAGTCGTAAGGATCTCACGCGGGTGGTTTCTCCTTACAAGGTCGAGAGGACCTTGTAAGTGTCCTTTAACGAGGTTGCGCCCTTTTGGGTTTTCACAAACACTCACCGGTAGCCCTGCTGTTTTTACTCACGGAGTCCTTTCGGGTTTTCATACGTGCCCATTTCGCTTACGGACATACCGTCTTTTTTTTTTTTAACGAGGTCGCGCCCTTTCGGGTTTTCACGAACACTCGCCGGTAGCCCTGCTGTTTTTACTCACGGAGCCCTTTCGGGTTTTCATCTGTGTCCATTTCGCTTATGGACATACCGTCTTTTTATTATTTATTTATTTATTTATTTATTATTTTTTTATATTTTTTTATCACGTCAGCCTGAGGATGCCGCGGTAGTAGTTTAAAGACGTTTCGGTCATTGCCAAGTTTTAGGACATTGTGGTCCATCGCTAGTTTAAGGACGTTTCGGTCCGCCGTTAGTTTAAGGACGTTTCGGTCCGCCGTTAGTTTAAGGACGTTGCGGTCCGCCGTCGCAGTATTCGAGGCGAATCTCTAGTTTACTGACTTTTCGGTCTATGGGGCTTTCTCTATGATTGAGCATGATGCCTCCGGCGTGTCCACCTTTCTCAGAGCATGTGGTTGTGGCGAGCTCACTTTCTAGTTTTCGGAGATGACGAACTTGCCCTGTTGGTATTGGTCTTCAACCCAGTTTTTGAAGACGTAGCAATCCTCAATCAGGTGACCTACCGTTTGGTGGTAAGGGCAATAATTTAGATCGTTAACATCGCCTGGACGCAACGGACGTTTTGGACTTGGCAGATTAATGAGTCTGTCGCGCACTGCCAGCTCGAACAGTCTCCTTGTTTTATCTTGAGGAAACGAGTAAGGACGTTTCAACTTTTCATGGAGGGGTTGTCTCTTGTTGTTTCGGCAAACAGCCGGTCTAGGGTCACTCGATTTCTGTTGAATATTGGCTACGAGGGCTGTTCTTCCCTTCCCTTTATCCTTTTTGCTCGATCCTTTATTTACGGGGCCGAGATTTTTTTCCAGTAGCGTGCGATTGCACGGCTGAACGTTCTCGCAATTCCTCAATTCTTTCATTTTTGAAATGGATTCCTTGAGGAGAGGGTTTAGGGAAGCTTCTTCGTCAGAGTCGCTTCCAAAGGTGATAATTTGTGATCCCTTGGAGTCGGCTATATGACAATCGTCGGGGCTCTTTTGCGCTCATCTATCACATTTTTCTGATGTCTACGAGCTTCACACTTTGTCTTGTTGAAGTGTTGCTTTTGAACGACGTATCCTTGCCACCAACACTTAAAGGAGTCGCAGTCTTCGGTAGGATGTATGATCTTCTGATGATATAAGCAGAAGTTAGGATGCATCTCTACTCCACCAAGAGTATTTTCTTCAGAGGGTGGTAGCTTCATTCCCACTGATAGGGCTTTGGCGAACCTTTTTCTCGTCTTGAATTTGTTTTCATTCGCAGCGGATGACTTTTGATCTGACGGAACCGCCTCGACTCTTTGGTCTAATAGTGGGTGTTTGGCTCCTTCCAGTATGGCCATCCCATGCTCTTGATTGGTTTTAACTTTCAGACGAATCTCATTCAGGAAGGCATCGATCAACTCGTCTGACGGCTGCGGAATTTCTGGTTCAGGGTTCGCTCTCGATTTCTCGGCGCAAGGAGCATCTTTATCATCTACCAATGAGTGAGAGATCGCATGACAAGTTATTATGCAGTCTTCGGATTCTCCTAATGAGTCTTCTCCATCGATTTCGTCATCAACAAAAGAACAGGTTGCCCCCGGCGTGTCCGTCTTCTTTGGAGAGTGCGGCTGTGGTAGGTTCACCTTCCAGCTTTCAGACAGCGCGAACTTGCCTTGTAGGTACTGATCCTCAATCCATCCCTTAAAGACGAAACAATCCTCGATCGGGTGACTTACCGTTTGGTGGTAAGGGCAATAATTGGGATTATTAAGATCACCTGGCTACGACAGACGCTTTGGACTCGGCAGATTGATGAGTCTGTTGCGCACTTCTAGCTCGAACAGTCTTCTCGTTTTATTCTGAGGAAATGAGTAAGGACGTCCTAGTCTCTCCTCGAGGGATGGGCGTGGACGCACGCTATTTTGGCGAACGACCGGCTTTGAGTTGCTCGGCTGTTGTTGACCATTGGCGACGATGATCTCTTTCCTTTTTCCTTTCTCATTTCGAGAATCTGGTTTTGGAGGAGAAGGTCCATGGCCCATCTGGTCCATTTGGGCGAACTTGTCGATCAAGGCCTGGAAGGTGGTCGGCCTGAAGAACATCATGAATTGCGAGATGGTCGCTTGCGGATCAAGGGTACCTACAAACATGCCTACTGCAAGAGCCTCTTCTATGCGTTATTCGCATTTTGACCATAGGTTCCGCCATCGTGTTGCGTATTGGACCCACGTTTCGCCGGGCCTTATCCTGGCATTTATCAATGCTGTTATCGGGGTGCGTTCACTAGCACTCGCGAATCTTTGTGTAAATAGTAGTTCCATCTCTGTAAATGTTTTGACAGAGTCGTTAGGTAGCTCCGAATACCATTCAAAGGCTGTTTCCGCTAAGCTGCCGACGAATTGGCGAAGCAACAATTTGTCATCGCCTCCAGTATTGCCGTATAAGGCCTTGAATTAAGCGACATGCTGATGCGGATTCCCTGTCCCTTTATATACATGGAACTTAGGGATCGTATATCCCGGCGGGTAACTGGTCTGGTCATACCAGCCCGGGTACGGTCGCCCCGTTTTTACGACCTGATCGACTGCTTCAGTCGCCTGATGAACCCGGATCTGCTGAGCTATATATTCGTCCAGGTCAGCCTTGGAGATTGCCTCCTCTTTGGCTGTTGACAGAGCCAGTGGAGGATTTGACGTTTCTCCCCTATCGTCTTCAAGGACGATCGGGGGATCTTCGGCTGGAGGATCTTGTTGAATCATCATCCCCACCATGTCTTGGAACAGGAGGGCCATATGCTTTATGTTGGCCGCTTGTTCAGCAGCCTCTTTATCCTTCTTTTCGAGGACTCTGCATAGATAGTCAGCGTCAGTTTCTTGTTCATGACGCTGCTCTGATGATACTTCCGAACTTTCTTTTGGTTCGGTAAGTGCAGCCATCACAGTCATCATTTCCCGAAGCTTCTGTTGCTGCTCTTGGGGTTTTGTCACGGATCGGGTGAGCGGTCGGTGACCCGTCAAAGCACGGCTTTCCTCCTTCCCGGAAGCCATATAAACCGTGTGCACTACCATGCCCCCCAGACTTGGGGCGTCTGTGTTCAGCGCTTTTACGGTTCGCCATATTCATAGGGGCCTTTTGCGGCCTCCTTTTCTTCTGAGTGATTGACATTGAGGGAGCCGTTGCAATAGGCACCCACCAAGCTGTTGCTTTCTCTGACTTGACAGAGTAGCCCTTCTCCTGCTGAACCTTCATCTTTTTCTGTCGGCGGAGGTAGTCTTGATCGATCACTGAATCTTGGACTTGACGCCAGACCTTATAGATTTTAGAGGACAACCGTTGAGGGGGCTGTTCCGGCTTCACCTTTGTAGCGCTTTCCATAGGTGGAGGAGTTCGTTTCAACACTGCAGTAGGAGAGTTTCTGCGCACCGTGTTCAGCAATTCAAAGTTGTTCCCGGTTGGAACAGCAGCATCGATCCCCACCGTTGGAGCTGGCGGAGTTATCCCAGAGGGGGAGTTGCCCCTAGCCTTCCTTACTCGGCGCCAGTGGCGACGTCGAGCGTGTCTCGCGGATGGAGTTATTTCAGCTATAAGGGTGACTTCGTCATGCCTTCTCTGGGCAGGGGAAGCAACTTTGAGGATCTCGCCTGGAGCAGCAACCGGAATGGCCAGCCTTATAAAAACTGACTTCTTAGAAGGAGGAGCCTTTCCAATGATCTCGTCCGCTTGAGCCAGGATGGCTATCCGCTTTGGGATGGCAGCTTCGGGTATCACAGGCTCGTAGACGTTCTGACCCAGTCTGTTGGAAACTGAGGTATTGAAGCTGGGTGACCCGTTGAGAGGGGTCGTGGCAGTAACAAGTCGATCAAAGACCAACTTCTTTGGAGCTTCTTGTGATGTCATTGGGGCATTGAAGCTCATCGGTGTGAGCAGGGTCCCGAAGAATAGTCCAGCGGTGGCTTGAGTTACCTACTCCACTGGCATTTTGAAAAGGGAGGCCGCTTGGGGCCCATAAGTCACTCCTCCAGCAAGGACGGAGTGAGAGTTGCAGTCGCAGGCAGCGCAGTCTGAAGCCATTGATCTTCTGTTTTCTGCACGGAGCAAGACACCAAATCTAAGTGCCTTGAATCCACAGGCAACCACAGCAAACCGCGATTTTGTTCACGAACATGACACACGAAGTGTGGAGTGGAAAGAGGAAAAGGTCCCACCGGGCGTGCCAGAATCTGTTCCCCTCCGAACGGCGGCCAAGACATGGACGTCTTGCCTGAGATTCGGGGCAGATGCTATTTGGTTTTATCCGTCTATCTCTCCGAAGATGCCAAGTTGATTTATGGCACCATGTATCGGAGGTTTAGACGGATGCGGCCGATGTAGCAGACTTCGTCAGATTCCCCCTCATTTGAGGGGGTTTTTGATTGTGGGGACGCTCTTCCCTGCAGGCGCAAGCCCTGTAGTTAATTACACTACCGCATCACGGTAGCCACTTTCTCCTTCTCCAGAATTTCACTTCGTGTCGTATGTGTTTGTTTTGTTTGTGGATGCCCGTGGATTGTATACGGAGACTAGGTTATGCCGTCGCCCGTAGGACGTGGATTAGTCCAAATCCGTATTTACTTAGATTTGGGTTTGGTGTTTTAGTTTAAGGATACGTTAGCCGTATTGAGGCTAAGATCAACTTAAACGTTCGTTAAGGATACGTTAGTCCTGTTTGAGACTAAGATCAACTTAACGTGATGATCCATTTCATATATGGCCGTCGGGGCCCGTCACCTCTCTGACGTCGTTGAAGGATTACAACGATAGGTGTCAGAGGAGTTCAGAGATGTACCTTTGAACCAAAGTTGATTGGGGGTTTTATAGTCCATTTGGATGTTTAAGGATACGTTAGCCAGGTTTTAAGGCTAAGATCAACTCAAACAGGATCGTTTAGATCCAACAAAAGAGTATTTGAAGGCTCTATTATCCCAGTTTAGGAACGTAGTGGTCCAATGCCAGTTTAGGGACATGGTGGTCCATTGCCAGTTTAAGGTCCATCGCGGTCCATTGGTAGTTTAAGGACATTGCGGTCCATATTCCAGTTTAGGGACATGGTGATCCATGTTCCAGTCTAGGGACGTGGTGGTCTATTGCCAGTTTAGGGACGTGGTGGTCCATTGGTAGTTTAGGGACATTGCGGTCCATATTCCAGTTTAGGGACATGGTGGTCCATGTTCCAGTTTAGGGACGTGGTGGTCCATTGCCAGTTTAGGGACGTGGTGGTCCATTTAATATATGGCCGTCGGGACCCATCACATCTCTGACGACGTTGAAGGATTACAACGACAGGTGTCAGAGGAGTTCAGAGATGTACCCTTGAACCAGGTGTGAATTGATTTAATAGAGCAGCCATGCTCAGTCAATTTAATTTGAGGACTTACGGCCATGATTGGGCTAAGTCCAGTTAGAAAATATGTTCAACATTTTTATTTGCCTTTGGCCTATTAGGCCTGTGCTAGGGCTTTGCCCCTTTTTAATAATGCACTGCATTTTATTCTAGCCTACTAGGCTTTTTGATTTGGGCTTTGTCCTTTTATTTATGATGCAGAGCATCTGTTTTTATTTGGGCTCTGCCCTTTAAATAATGCATAGCATTTTTACTTTGGTCTGATAGACCCTTTTATTGGGCTCTGCCCTTTCAATAATGCAATGCATTCAATGTTCTGACAATGCCCCACATGGCTTGTCAGGCGCTTTGCGCCAATTGAGAAGCGCAAGGCGCAAACTCATATGGTGGTGACACGTGTCACGCTCTGATGAGCGCAAGCGCAACAGCGCAGTGCGCTATGTCAGTGCGCTGCGCTGTTGCGCTGCTGACACGTGGCGCTCCCTGGTGGCTTGCGCCAACACAGGAGCGCAACAATGCAATTTTTTGCAAGTGCAGCGCACTGTTTTATCTTTTGATCGATTTTAAATCAAAGAAAACAAGTTTTTCTTGTTTTCAAAGAACCAATGGTTCATAAGAAAGTGCAATTCACTATTATTATTTATTTTTCTTTGAAGATCATTGATTGTTCCTCAGATCAATGATCTGTTCATAAGAGAATTTTCTCTTTTTTCTAAAGGTTTTTACCTTTTTTGTTCTTGAGGAATTCTCTCCAATTCTTCAAAGTTCTCAATGATGATCCTCCTCCTTTGAGTTGGGGTCTAGGGGTCTTTATATAGTGCCCATAGATTTGTTAAGTTTGTTAAAGAGATCTTTCTCTGAGTGATTTGGGGAATTTTCCCCACCGTTGGATTTTTGATCCAAGGGCTTCTGTTTTACAGAAGACAATCTTCTTGTTTTAACAAGAACAGAAAGATCTTATTAGAATTTTAATTCTGTTTGGCGCAAATGCACCAGCGGTTGACACGTGTCAAGCAGCGCACAGCGCTGCGCAACTGCGCTGACACGTGTCGTGCAGCGCAGAGCGCAGCGCAGCTGCGCTGCCACATGGCGCGCAGCGCAGAGCGCAGCGCAACTGTGCTAGCGCAACTGCGCTGCCACGTGGCGCGCATCGCAGAGCGCAGCGCAACTGTGCTAGCGCAACTGCGCTGCCACGTGAAACAGAGCGCAGCGCAAGTCATCTGAAACGTTACTTCATTTATTTTAACTTTTAATTTTTACTTTAATTTTCAAAGCAGAGCTTTGCTCTGATTGGGGGAAACAGAAGCGTTGCTTCGTTTCCTGCCTTGGAATTTGAACAGAGCTTTGCTCTGATTGGGGTAAACTGTGATATTGGGGAAATCACCTGGTTTTGCCTATCTGCAAATATTTGGTTTTCAATATCCGTTGTTATGCACCAATTTCAATCTTATATATCTGTACGTTTATTTTATAAAATGAGATAAATTTTTGAAAATATATTTAAAACATGTACCATTATCAGTTGGTGATTAGATAAGATGCATTGAATAATAGTGTAATTCTTCGTAACCAAAATACAGTTCTCAATTTATAACGCACAGAGTTTGACTTAGTTGACTCAGGGGGCTTGTACATACTCATGTATGTTGTCCAATGTTCATTTGGAAAAGACATTGGTGCCCGTACTATATTTTGTTTACTTATAACTTCTCTTATTCTAGACATGTATTTTTATTGAAATGCAAGATCCAAAATTTTGAAAAGTTCATAGGTACAAAAATAAAGTAGAGACCATTCGTTAGAAGTATTAGGATTCTTCGAGATGGTCAAAAATGTAGATACTTATGCTAGGTATTTTGCGATAGTAATATTGAGAATATTGTTTCTCTCTTAGATTACTCATCTGTGGGTCCACTCCTTGATGAGTAATAATTCATGGTCTTTTTCCATTTGGAATATGCACTGGAAATAACCACATAACATTTGAATCTGGTTCCATCTAAATTAGTGCATCTGTTTCTATATTGTATATAGAATGGTATCATATCTTAAGATTATTAAGGTATATGGAGTAATTTGGTTCGTGCCGATAGCAAAATCTGGATGTACTCAAGGCACGATTTAGTAATGGTAGTTTGTAGGTTATCCCGAGTTATTTGCAAAGGGTTTAATTTTCTACCATTTTCAAGATCAAAAGTTATTTTGTTCTTGACTCGCCACATTTTTAGTAAAATTGATTCTTTTTCAAAAGACATTAGTGGGAGTACGGTAGAACTGGAAGCGATTCCAAAACCACAAACAGTTACTAAAAATTTAGTAAAACCTGAGGATTCAATTGGATTCGACAATCCATTAGCCACTCCGCAGATTTAGTGGGTAATCTTAGCCACCCGAGAGATACTTTGGTTTCCTTGTAGACGGTGACAGGGAGGTTTCCATCATGACAATGATGACCCTATCATGCCACTACAGCTGTCCTTGACTATGAGATCCGGCAGGTGGATGTCTATAATGTCATTCTAAATTGGATTTAGAAGTGAACGTGTATCTAACTCTGCCAGAGGGTTGTTGTAGTTAGTGAAAACAGCGGAAGCATGGTGGGCAACTTGATTTTGTATTTTTATAGACTAAAGCAGGCATAGCGGAGATGGATCATCTGTTTTGATATGACAGTCATAGTATTTGACTTCATCAAAACAACAGATGATCTTGGTAAAAAAGTAGTAGGGAGTACTGTCCTGACATCTGGATGACATGCTCCAGATAGGAAGTGATGTTCCTATACTACAATCGGTTAAACTTTGGATGTCACGGGAGTTTCTCCATTCAGGATATGGATAATGATGCTTTTGCATTGGATGTAGTAAGCAAATATAATCCAATCCTGGAGAAATAAAGGGAAGTAGTAAAGAACATAAAAGAATGTTACGGTTACCGGTTCTGGCTTCCAAGGTGACCTGGATGATAGAGTGGCTGTCAGAGTTATTAGTTTACCCTGTTATGAGGTGCGGCATGTTGGAAGGGATTCCAAGCATGATACTGAGGTGGACTTGGTGTTAGGTGCTGATTACAGGCACGCAGGATACAGCCTAAGAAGTTTGTTGGATATAGATGTTCATTTATGAACTTGGTCTCATCAGCTATCCAGACAAGTTCTAAGGCGTGTATCCCTCATTTCGGGAGATAGTTGTTCTCTTCAAAGTTGAAATATAGAGAGATAAGGATAGAAATATTGTAACGGATCCATTCACTTAGGCTATTTCCCGAACACGGTTGTTTCTCAAACTCAGTTTGCGAAACTGATTAGTAGAGAAGTTGGGTATTCGGTAGCACACGAGCCGTGGGTATGCAATACCGCAATAATTAGCCTTAAGTGCAAGTGGGAGATTGTTGGCTATAGTGCTCTCAAGGCAATTATTGTAATTGCAGGTAGGTGATTATGACAGTTGAGGGAGGACCTATATGGGTATAACAGTCTTACTCGAGATGATAGTATACTATCTGGTTTGTCTTTATCATCATATACATGTTTTATATGGTATTACATGTCGCTATTATATGTTGATAGAGCCCAAAGGATTCTTACTTGACTATCATAGTTATGATGGCGATCATACTGGTGAGGCTTGGATAGTCCATAAGCACGTCCTTAAATGTCCCTAGTAGTTGGATTATCGAGACATGGTATCGATACTCCGGAGTAAACTAATGTATATGTTTCTTATTCCGAGAGGGGAGGTGGCCGGTCTCGCAGCCATTGGTGTACGGAACCAAAAATTGTATACAAGTGCTCATTAGGGTATGAGTTACACTGGACGGACTCGCCGAGAACTAGCTAGATGGTATTATACCTTTAGTCAGATGGCTGTTCTCTGGTGACATGAGTACATGGTAGTCTGTTGACCTAAGACCGTCATTTGTCTTGTATGAGTTCGCACTATACTTTGATTACTACCCTACCATGGCTCTAATGAGTCATGCAAACAAATTTTAGTTGGGTACAGTCCTGAGCCGTATGGAAGCAGTGAGTGGATCGAGGGGATTTGTCTCTCTCGGTATAGGGAGTCGATGTCGCACTGTGTACGATTGGCTAATACTATAAGATAAAAAGCAACCAGATAGCATATTATCATGTCGGGCAAGAAAGTCCTCTATATATATGTCCAAGCATCCACTATATCTTACAATAATGGCCTTTAGGACATACATATACCTAACACATACTCCCCTCTCCTTTATTTTATACCTCATTTCCATTTAAGAATAAATGGAAAAATCCATGATGAGGTGTCCACCTTCTAGAATATTTTCCGTAATGAAATACGGATTACAGTCTACTATATATACATACCTGCACTCGTATAAAAACACGAATGCCCAAAGAGATAGAATAACACAAAGAACGTAATACTATAATATACATATCGAAATACATATATGTAAATTATTAAATCAATACCAGATTTAATAATCCGGCTATATCCCGAGCGAGCTAGTATTATCAACTGTCCGATCGAAAGTCTTGGTACATAGTACCAGCAATCAATCGGAACCCTGTGTTGGGGTAAAAATTTACACCCCGGTTGACCGAGTCAAAGTCAAGGTCAACCCCAAGCCAGGTGGGCCCAAGCCCAGGTCCAGCGGGCCCATGCCCAAGTCGAGCCCGCGGCCAGCCTCCACACGCCAACAACAAAATCATGTAATAAATAATTTTTATGTAATTTTTTATACATGAATGTATACAAAACGGGCAGAAAGCCAAATTTTTGTAAGCCCATGGCTTATGTGCAAAAATAAATGGCACATAAGCCATGGGATAGGCAAAATGCCATTTTGTAAAGCCCAAGGGGCTATATGTAAATATGTAAGCCTATAAAAGGAAACATTATGAATAAAAAAAAATAACACTTTTCATTTTCACAAAAAACCTAGGGTTTGTATCTCTTTCCCTTTTCTGAAAGTCTCAAACCTTCTTCTTTCTTTTGAATTAAATCAAGAGTTTTACTCTTCCTTTTTAAAAACAAAATAGTTTTTCACCACGAAACCCACAAAGGGGAACTTGGATCTGTCATCAGATCTCAAAAAGGAGAGATTTTGAGATCTCACATCTCTTGATCTTCAAGATTCAGCTAATAGAGGAGGAAGAAGAAGAACCCCTTTCACTAAACCCAAAAAAAACACTCAGGAGTCCAACTCCTCACTGATTTCTCTTCCGAGAATTTTTTTTTTAGGCTAAAAGCCTTCTTTTCTCACCGACGCTCAAGCGCAAAGCGCCCGTGTGCCGACACGTGGCGCGCTTGTGCTCCATTGCTCTGCGCTCCAGCGCTCTGCGCCCACGTGCCGACACGTGGCGCGTTTGCACTACAGCGCCCTGCGCTCAAGCGCAAAGCGCCCGTGTGCCGACACGTAGCGAGCTTGCGCTCGAGCGCAAGTCGCCCCGGTGCCGACGCGTGGCGTGCTTGCGCTCAGGCGCAAGTCGCCCCCTTGCCGACACGTGGCGCACTTGCGCTCAAGCGCCCAGCGCTCAAGCGCAAGTCGCTCCCGTGCCGACACGTGGCGCACTTGCGCTCGAGCGTCAGGCGCTAAAGCACAAAGCGTCCACATGCCGACACGTGGCGCGCTTGCGCTCAAGCGCCCAGCGCTCAAGCGTAGAGCGCCCACGTGCCGACACGTGGCACTCTAGCGCCTGAGCGCACAGCGCCCAAGGTGCTGCCCCTATGCATCCCTTGGATGCCTTTCCCCCCTCTTTTTATGTACATACATATACATATACATATGTATACATATTTGCGCACACACGTGCTCCACGACACTGTCCCTGTTAGAAAAAAAAATTCTAACGGGGCGCTGCCCCGCACCCCGCAAGGGGGCTGCTAGCCCCCTTGACCCCCAGCCCGCTATCCGGGTAGCGAGACCCCCGTAAAAACACTGCGTGGCTCCCGATATATCCAAAACCCCCTTTCAAAACACAACACACGCACACCGCACATTGAGTTCGCATGACCAGTTTAACCCGTTAACCGGAGGTTCCCTCGCCCCAAAGGCGAGGGGAAATTAACGGCAGCTTAGTCCGCGGCTGCCGGAGATTCGTATCCCCACAATCAATAAACCCCGGCCTACCCTAGACAGGGGGAATCTATAGTATACGCCTGACAAGCGCACGCGTATTCCCATCTCAATGGGGGGACGAAAAACACCCTACAGATTCTGGCATGCCCAGTGGGACCAGTCTCTCCTCCCATATTTCGGGTTAAGCGTTCATGCGAACTCAATCAATATGCATACCTGTATTTATACTAAAATAATGCTTTTTCATGCAGATTTTTAAGCAATTACCTTCCGACGATGTCTTCGATGATGAACTCAGCTCCCGTCTCCTACACGATGAGGATAGACTCTAGGACGGTCCTTCCGACCAGTCTCGGGCGACAATGGGAGGAGCCGCTGCTACCATTCGACTCTATCATGTTCATGCCAGTTGGCGCCATCCCACCTCCTCAAGCCCCGGTGGCAGACAAACCGGTCTCGAAAGGCAAAAGGCCAAATGTGATGGTCACGAGGGCACCTCAGCCCAAGCGCAAGTCTGTTTCCGAACGACTCTCCATGGCCCCAACTGGGGGCAAGGTCATCGACACCAACAAAGTTGCAAGGTGTTTCGAGCAAGCTCCAACGGTACCCTCAACAACTGCTCGATCGGGTGCTTTCTCTAAGCTCCCCGCCAATGAGAAAGAGACGACTGGGTCCACACTATCTACATGGTGGGCACGTGCAGCAAGAGCAAGAACGAGGCCACTACATCTCAAATCCAATCTGGCTTGAATGTGGTGGCCGCTTCCCAAGGATAGCCGCCTCTGCTGGGTGATGAAGACCCTCTCGATGAGGATGATAGGCAGAAAGACCCTTCGGTCCATGAGGAGTCGGGCTCGGAAAGCGAAGAAGAGCCGACTTTCCGCCCCAGGACTGCGGAGCAAGAGCTGCTTCAAGAGCTCCGAAAGCAGCTCAGAAACAAAGAAAAGGAGATGGCCAAACTCTACTCCAAAATCGATGACTTGACGAATGTCGTGATGCAGCTCACGGCCCG
Source organism: Agapanthus africanus (assembly GCA_030015575.1). Classification (NCBI taxonomy): domain Eukaryota; kingdom Viridiplantae; phylum Streptophyta; class Magnoliopsida; order Asparagales; family Amaryllidaceae; genus Agapanthus; species Agapanthus africanus. The sequence continues at coordinate 180,139,468 of CM057350.1, read as the reverse complement.
ACTTGCCTCTCAGCCGCCCAATCAAACGGAGGGCTCTGCTTATGAACCGGGAAGTGGTGTCCCAAAGCAGCCGACGCCTATTCCCTCAAATCCAAAAGTGGGCGAACTACATGAAAATCAGTCACATCCTATCTCGGGAAATGTCTTGGCTACCGATGACAGTAGCCCGCAAACTCAAGATCAAATCATGGATTTGGTTGCCAGCAAAGTCAAAACATTGGTGGCCGAAGCCGAAGCGTAAAAAGATATCAGCAGTAGTGGGAGACCATATCCTGCTCAGTATGATCTGGTAGAATTCCCTAGCGGCTATGTCATCCCCAAATTCGGAAGATTCGATGGGACGGGAAACGCGAATCAGCACATCGCCCACTTCAAAGCCTCATGCGGGAATACTGGGGGCAATGATGCGCTTCTCCTCCGCTAGTTCGTTAATAGCCTGACCGATGTTGCTTTCGACTGGTACGCGAGCATACCGAATGGCTCCGTCACAACTTTTGTCCAAATGGAGTCTCTGTTTCGGTAGAGGTTCATGAGCGTCAGCGATAAGATTACCATTGCCGAGCTCGTAAGGACCAAGCCCAAGAGCGACGAAAGCAGCACGGATTTTATAACCCGATGGCGTAATCTCTCCGTCAAATGCGAACCACCGATAGAGCAGGACCAATCTGTCAGTCTCCTTATCGGAAATCTCAACAACTGGATGGCCCCGTTTCTATTTACCGTGGGTCTCAAAACATTCCAAGAGCTGACCAAAAAGGTCCAAACGTTGGAACGCTCAAAGCCCGAGTCCGCTCAGGATCTTCAGTTCACAAACAGACCGAAACCTTGGAGGGACGACAACGGAAAAGGCGGAAGTTCTAACATCACCGATTCTCCAAATAAGCAGAGAACGGGCGGAGCAAAAGCTGACCAGTCTCAAGAGCCAACTTTGGAGGAAAGAAGAAATAAGGTCTACTCATTCTGAAGGGACAAGGTCCACAAAATTTTTAAAGATGCTCTGAAGAATGGCCTGCGGCTACTAGAACCGAAAAGGCTAAGTGAAGAGAACAAGACTGATCATCCCAACTTTTGCCCATACCACCGAGTGCTGGGGCACACTATTGAAGACTGTTGCATCTTCAAGGATTGGGTCGAGAAATAATACAAGGCGGGAGAAATATCATTGTCCCCTGGCGTGTTAACAAACAATCAAGTTGCGACCGCCAATTTCATACACACGGGGACCGAAGTCCTTCAGGGACCTGATTCTCTCAAACACCCGTCTTTTTCTGAAAACAGTCGACCACCACGTCATTAAACTGGGAACAATCGACCACCACGTCATTAAACTGGGAACAATCGACCTCTAAGTCGTTAAACTGGGAATGTAAAAAAATGTGAATAAACAAAAAATGTGTAAATAAAAGAAAAAAACTCCGCGTGGGCGCTGCCCCGCACCCCATCAAGGGGGCTGCTAGCCCCCTTGACCCCCAGCCCGCTATCCGGCTAGCGGGACCCCCGTAAAAACTCTGCGTGGCTCCCGATATATCCAAAACCCCCTTTTAAAACACAACACACGCACACCGCACATTGAGTTCGCATGACCAGTTTAACCCGTTAATCGGAGGTTCCCTCGCCCCAAAGGCGAGGGGTAATTAACGGCAGCTTAGTCCGAGGCTGCCGGAGATTCGGATCCCCACAATCAATAAACCCCGGCCTACCCTAGGCAGGAGGAATCTGTAGTATACGCCTGACAAGAACGCGTGTATTCCCATCTCAATGGGGTGACGAAAAACACCCTACACCCTGCTCGTATCCAATATAGCTACTATTCCATTTCGCCGAATCAGGGAAACCCTCTGTGTGGGACTCTAAAGACTTGACAGTACACCGGCAGTGAGTTACTGGATGAATCCATAACCACAAGCACGTCAGCGGCACCAGCTGTACGTAACGGCTATCCGGGTACCTGTCGAAAAGGAAGGCCGACGAGCAAACTCATCCGGATCCCTACTGAGCCTATCCATGACAATCTCCATACAGTCCGGTCTCTTCGTCTGATAGTATCGCATACCGGGTCTAGAGGGTGGTAAACGTCAGACCCTAATAACCCGATAATTCATGCTGATATGGCTCAGGACCAATCCGGAAAACTACTAATAAATCTATCGGTAAATCCCAACTGCCTTGGCCAAGGTCTTATGGTCCTGACCAATCGAACACAGTGTGATATCAACTCCCTATACCGGGAAAGACGAATCCCAAACAATCACTCACTGCCTTCATGTGGCTCGGGACTGTATCCAACCAAAACCTGTTTGCACGACTCAGTAGAGTCGTGGTAGGCTAGTGATCAAAATACAGTGGGAACACACACGAGACAAATGATGATCTCAGATCCGAAGACTAACTTGTACTCATGTCACCTGAGAACATCTATCTAATGATAGGTATAGTACTATCTAGAAGTTCTCGGCGAGTCCGTCCAGTGTACTTACCCCCAGTGAGCTCATGTATACAATCTTAGGTGATCACACCAATGGTTGTGGGACCAACCACCGCCCCTTGTCGAGGTCTAGAAACGTATACACTAGTCTACTCTGGAATATCAATGCCCAGTCTCGATACTCCCACGACTAGGGACCTTTTAAGGATGTGCTTATCGACTACCCTGCTCCTACAAGTATGATCGCCATCACAATGCAGATAGTAAGCAATGGTCTTACGGGCTTTATCAATATGTATAGATGATACGTAATAACAAGTAGAACATATGTACATGTTAAGATAAAGACAAACCAGATAGAATACTATCATATCGAGCAAGATTGTCCTGTACATACATATATCCAAGCATCCACATGTATACATATACAATAATGGCCTCTAGGGCATACATATCCAACAATAACTATATAAATAAGTACCCTATTACTACGGTTTCGGGGGTGATATATGTCATTCATCCAACTTCCCCCGTAGATATGCATCTATTCACCTACTATTCTCGCTTTAGCCGAAGTCGATGAACGCCATGCTCTTCTTTGTCGTCCCGAAGTCCATGCGAAGGTATCTATAGTTCAACGCACATCGTATCGTAAACAAAATAAAATCTGAAAACCGATATGGCAAACGAGACATACATAGGTTAGAACCTATGGTCCACGCATGGAAGAATAACCAAATAACCCTCGACGTTGACGTACAGACGTACAAACGTCAAACGACCGAGTCAAAACTCAATTACCAAAACTCAAGTTAATAAAAGTCGCAGAATGAAAACAGCAACTTGGAAAAACACTCCCAGATTTTACCCTAGGTGAAATTAGGACATTTTGCATATGTGGTAGGTCTATATAGCAGATGATTGAATCATGGACCAAGAACCAAACCTGGACTCCATGTCCAGGCCGCAAATTGCGGCCAGATAGCATTTTTTTGGCAGCCGAATCAAGGAATTGGGAGCTCGGGTTTCTAGGGCATGTTCCTAATGGCCTGCACATCTCTCTGTGTTTGCTAAACTTTTTTCAGAGTCTCCGAGTTATAGCAGATCCTAATTGATCATCACATTTCCATAAAAACCCGATATCAGAAAATTCCAAGTTCATGTTTAGGACTTCTAAACTCACGTTTAGTCCAGAATTATATCACTAAAAGGTTGTAGTCACTAACTAAACCTCAAGTACACTTCCACAACTCTAAACATCCAATAAATCTCATTCTAGAAATTTCCAAGATTATTAGCCTACACTTGTTTAACTCTAAATTACTATAGGAACATAGGAAAACTTAATACTTAATAAAAAGTGAGGGATTTACCTTCCAAGAGCAACCCAAGAAATTTCTAGGATGGCCAAAGTGATCAAAGTCCAAACTTAGTCCTACCATGGTGTTTGTAATGATGTGAGGAATGATTTTTGTGAAGGTGGTTCTTGGTTTTAGGGTGGTTCTGAGGGTGGACTTGGGATGATAGTGAAGATGAAGGAGATGAAGAAATGGAAGATGAAGAAAATGAAGAGGGTAGAGGAAGTGAAGAAAGATATAGAAGAGTTTGGAACTTCTCTCTCTCTCTCTAATCCATGACACTTATCACGTCACCCTCTTTTTTTATCTTTTCTTTTCCCAAGTTAAAACAAAACCAATTAAAATAAACATAATGAAAATGAAGCCATGGTTCATTGAATATAAACAAGTGTTACAACATAAAATGTTGCATGCCATGATACACAAATAGGGTTAATACATAATCAGCAAAATATTAATCAAGTTTAGCATTAAACTTGTATACAAATAATTGTATAATAATTTATAAAATGTCCAAATCAAATAAATGCATCCATAATCAACAATTCATATAAATTCCCAAATATTTTCCAAACTATATGTATATAATCATACTATTCCATTTAAAACTAATTTCCATACTTTTATAATATTAATAAAATTTATTATTTTATTATTTAAATTCCAAAAATAATATTTTATATCTCTGAAATGTTACAATCTTCCCCCCTTAAATAAATTCGGTCCCCGAATTTAAATTTAAACCCCCCAATTACTAAAATATTTCAGTAAATCGATCAAGTCATCGGGACTCTGAAATCACGAATACATAAGATATATCATAGCGCAACGCATGCGCATGAAAATGAGTGCAAAACTCAAAATCGGAACTCCGTCAAGCGTCACGCAATCATGGGAGTTATGACAAAAATACAAGTTTTAAAATCTGCTACTAAAATCAAACATAATATAATTAAGACGATGACATATATATAGTACACATTCTTATAAAATCGTCTAAACAACTGAATACAAGTACATGCAAAATCCTTTTCAAATCGCCGTGCGATGCGTACATCACGGCACAAGCAGCGGACATTCATTTGTAAAGAAATAGCTATATATATCTACATATCTTTTATTTAATATATACGTCCCGTCTTTTGAAAATGATTTGGAAGGGTTTTCTTTGTAAATTTTTCGTGTCACTTGTGGACACGTAGGAAAATATTAAGACTATAGCTCTTTTTGAAATTCCCTCAGTAAATATTGATGCATACAAAATACTCAGCTACCGTCCTCAGACTAGTCCTACTCGGTTACTATATAATATAGTATATGTCATAAAAATATGATGCTCGAAAGAAATCAATCTCAAATAGTGTATACAAAAATGCTACATGTGTCTGGTGCGCACGGAAATCGAAATCAAATACAAGTGCCACGAAAGTGCATAGAAATAAAAACTAAGTACAACGAGTGTACACGAAAGTATCTATCAAGTGCAACGGGTGTACATGACAACAATATCAAGTGCATCTAATATGCACTAAGAATCTTGATTAAGTGCATATGGTGTGCACAAATCACATCAAGTGTGCCAAGTGTACGCAAGAATCTAAATCAAGTGCACAAGGTGTACAAAAACATAAATCTAGTGCACTATAGTGCACGAAAAACGAACATCGAGTATTAAATCAAAATCAACGGTATAAAACATGCACCAAATCAAAATCAAGTAATATATGAACTCATAAACGTGTGCAACTGCATGCACAAAATCCAAATCAATGTACTGAAAGAGCACGTAAACTACACCGAATACATAAGTCAAAATCATGTGCATACTATATGCACGAAATCGAAATCAAGTATCTCGGAGTGCATAAAATCAAAATCGAGTTCAAATGGGTATGCGCAAAACGAAAATCAGTACAACTGATATATAAAAATACGAATCAAGTACAGCTGTAGTGCACGAAAATATCAATCATGAAACTAAATCATCAAAACTCAAAGCCTAAAATGATAAGAGCATGATACTCGGATCACTAAACACAGTCAAAATAAATGACATTGAGGTACAGCTCCTTCAATGTCAAAAAGTGCCGGTGCACCCAAGGCTGGCAGAGCAAGAATATTTACTTGCCTCCTGCCCACGGTCTGACGTCCTTTACTCTTAGGTCATCGTTTCTCTCTGTGGATCACCATTTGCACGACTCCTTGGCTCGACAGCCCGTTAGGCAGTGGAGACGGAACAGTCCCGTTCAGACACTTCTCTGAATATCTCCTCGACAATTAACATGGCCACCCGTAATGTAGCACATCAAAGAGGGCAGCCTCTGGCCCACTGAGTATGTACGATACAACTGTTCCTGGGTCCAAGTCTTTATCATTTAGTATTCCAGAAAGAACCTGCCAAGGTCTCTCCCAATCTCATCTCTGTCGGACTGCCCGGAAGTTGGCACTCTTTACTTAATCCGTTTCTTGTTCCGGAACAGCCGCATTCCCATCACGACTTTCCTATGGAAAAGTGGCTGAATCCAACGCCTCTACATACGTAGTAAATCTCTGACATCAACGGAGTGGAACAATAACTTGTTATGATCTCGCACGAATTTCTTACTCCGCTTTCCTTCAATATGGACCAATTCGGATTCATCTCTTCGTATTTGTATGGACTATGCTCCAATTTAGCTATAGTCATATCCAGGGTCTCTTGTAAGGAATCGAAACTACGAACTCGGCATCTCCAATACTCCATAGAAGACATATGGCCAATCACGTCGCCGGGAACTCATCCAAATTATCGGAGGAATACGCTTTTGCTCGCCCTTTTCTCGATCGACACAACACGTCTGAGTGAGGTTCCCTTCAATCTGACACTAGTCAATTCGATGACCTCGCATCGGAGCACCCAAACGAACAAAATGTCCTAGTTACTTATCCAAGGTAACTAGTGATCTTCTGTCACATCCCTATCCCCAAACTCATGTGGTCTCAGCTATACAAAATCTGGAGGCGACATCCGGTCAATCTCAGCTCTAGCTGGTTCATCTGTCTGCATGGTAGACAACACATAAATCTTCTGGAGTAGACGGTACATCAATAGTCTTCACAATCTGGCTGACCTGTAGTAATGGCCTGATCATCTGGTGCAGATCCCGAACATTCGTGTCAATGAGAAATCCTAGTAAAATAATAAATCAATACGTTCGTACGTCACCGGAATACATCCTGGTCAGTCCTCGTCCCTGACGAGCTCGCTCTGACCGTATCTCTAGCTGCATCTCTCTCTCTCCTCATGTAGCCAAAGTAACAGAAACCGCAATCAAATATCGATGAGGATAGATCATAGGAACGAATAGAAATACGGTGCCTAAGAAATGTACATCCTAAGGCTACTTAAGCGGAGCAGCGTATCGTAAGTATGCCGTGGAATATACACACGGTACGTCACTCTACTTAAGTTACCTACTCCATCAACCAAGGTCAACCTACGCGATGAAGTTCGGGTCTAATACCCTCTCAGTCAAGTCTAAGTTCCGTAAGGTCAAGCCTAGGTTCCGAAATATATATACGCCCTAGACTCCACATAGTCAAACCTAGACTCAAACCAAGATTAAACCTAACGCTTTGATACTAGCTTTGACATGACCCAAAAAAAGGCACGTGACTGGCACTTGAATCACGTGAAGTATATAGGACCCCACCTAATCCAAGTAAGCCAAAGCCCAGAAATCTAGACCTTTTGGGGGAAAATAGTGGAGGTGAAGTTTTAAAATAAAGGTATAATGAAATCAGGTTCTTGCTATACATGCATAAGTAATATTATATGAAAACACAAGTGGATTATATACCGTAGTTAAATACATTTTCGTCATTTGAAATTTGGGCAGCACCTCTTTTGTAAATTTTGAAACCAAAACCAATACATAGCAATAATAATAGGCATCCCCAAGCGGAAGCTAGCGCTTCACCAAATTGGCGGAAACAACATACAAATACAGGTATACGACGCCAAAGGCGAAGATCAAACACAGAAAGAAAATAAAGAAACCAAAACATCATCAAGAAACCAGAAATCAGAATAGATACATGAGCGTGATTTAAGTCTAAAATAATATACAAACTGTGGTTTCTAAGTCTACAAAATACACATAGTCTGGTTGATATAGCTTTTAACTAGATATAACAGAATAAATATACAAGTACAAATGGTGGTCACGATGCAAGTGTACCCCACCTACCGAAGCAAGTCACCAGAAGAAAGCGGTGTGCCAGCAAGCCGCTACTGAATCCGTGCGGTCAACCTGCAAGAAAACTGTGGCACAACGGGGATGAGTTGCCAACTCGTGAATAGAAAACATCAACGGGTAGAAATCGAATGTATGACAATCTCTTAAGTCATACAGTAGCATAAAAATAATATAATAATGACGATGTAGTAATAAGGGTGATAGTGTAAACATAGTATAACAATACTAATGTAATCATGTCTGTGTCACAATGTGGTACCATGTCAATGTATCATATATATGTGTGTATGTAGGCGTATCATCCAACGTGTGCCCATCAACGAAACACCAAATCATCATAAATACCTGAGTCCCCAGCATCGACACTCGAAAATATCATAAAAACCGTGTCCAGCAGTGACACATAAGTCCTCATACCTCAGACGCCGTCTCATCGGATCGGCCCTCATGCCTATCTGATCTCACGACTCCGGTCGGTATCCTCCGAGCCAAGCTATCAACGGTCGGTAGTGCTCCCCTGCCAGGCTCAACATCTCTCAATATGATCTTCTTATCCCAGAGTACCGTACCGGGTCCACCATGTACCCGCAGACGGTGCCTCCTCTCTTCTCGAATCGGGTATACATATAGCTCAGAACCGAGAAAACTCATGGTGGACGCCACACATCATATCAAGGAAAACCGCATTTTTCTTTTAAAATGATTATAAGTTTTCAAAATTCACATGCGGTTTCCCAAATTCAGAAATCTCATGAAAACCGAAATCTTATAAACATGAGCCAATAATGAAACAATGAATACCGGTACAGAGCCAATCTATAGTGCATAACTAGAATGTATATCTAAATGAATGTGGCATCTGTTGGCTATAGTGCCCTCAAGTCAATTATTGAATCGCAGGCACGCGATTGTGATGATTGAGGGATGACCTATATGGGTAGAACAGTTTTACTCGAGATGATAGTATGCTATCTGGTTTTTCTTTATCATCATGTACATACTTTAGGTGGCATTATAGATCACTATTACATATTGATAGAGCCCATAGGATTTTTTCTTGACTACCAGTATTATGATGGCGATCATATAAGTGGGAGCTAGGTGGTATATAAGCACATCCTTAAATGTCCCTAGTCATGGGAGTATCGAGACTGGACATCGATACTCCGGACAAGACTAGTGTATACTTATCGAGACTTTGACGAGGGGTGGTGGCCGGTCTCATAAGCCATTGGTGTCAGTTAGTCACCTAAGATAGTATACATGTGCTCATTGGGTTATGAGTACACTGGACGGACTCGCCGGGAACATGCTAGTTGGTATTATACCTACTGTCAGATAGCAGTTCCCAGGTGTCATGAATATAGGTTAATCTGTCGACCTGAGGTCGTCATTTGTCTCGTATGAGTTCCCACTGTGCTTTGATTACTACCCTACCACGGCTCAAAGGAGTCGTGCAAACAGGTTTTAGTTGGGTACAGTCTCGAGCCACATGGAGGCAGTGAGAGGATCGTCGAGGATTCGTCTCTCCCGGTATTGGGGGTTGATGTTGTGTTGTGTACAGGTGGCCATCACCGGAAATCCTCGGCCGAGGTGGACGAGAATTACTGATTTGGATCAGTAGTTTATCTGTGGGTGATGGGTTTCATACAGACACGAAATGTCGCGTTATTAGGGGTCTGACTTTATCCACCCCCTAGACTCGATATGCGATACTCTTAGATGAACAGACCCGACTGTATGGAGATTGTCACAGACATACTCTTTAGGGGTTCGGATGAGTTTGCTCATCGGCCTTCATTTCACTCAATACCTGGATAGCTGTTACGTACAGCTAGTGTCGCTGACGTGCTTGTAGTTAAATCCACTGCTAGCGTATTGACGAGTCTTTAGAGTCCTACACAGAGGGTTTCCCTGGTTCTGGCAAAACGATGTAGTAGCCGTATTAGATACGTGCAGTGTTCCGATCGATTGATTGTACTATGTACCCGGACTTTCGATTGGACGGTTGATAATACTAACCGGCTCAGTTTTAAGCGGGGTTTTTAAATCAGGTATTGATTTAATAATTTTCGTATATGTATTTCGATATGTATATTCTAGTATTATGTTCTTTGTGTTACTCTATCTCTTTGGGTATTCGTATTTCGGTACGAATGCAGGTATGTATATACAGTAGAATGTAATCCGTATTTTTTCCGGAAAACATTCTAGAAGGTGGACGCCTCATATTGGTTCGACCATTTTTTATTAAATGGATTATGAGATGGCAATGATGTGAGGGGAGTATAGTGAGGATCATGCTTGTATAGTGTACACAAATGAATTATTAATTCATTTGTGCATACTATTCAAGTATGGGTGACTTTTAAAAATGAAAGAAATGTTTTACAAAACCTAGCCACTTAATTTTCTCTCTCCATGGATGGTTCATTATTTTCTCACTTGAGATTTTTGGACCCTCACCATTTTTAGCTTCACTCTCCTCTCTTGAGTTTTCTTAGTTCCTCCACCTTCAACTTCCACCTCCTCCCAACCATCTCATGTGTTAAAAATCATAAGACGAGGTGAGATGAGATAGATAAACACTTAGTTCACTCACTATATACTAGGCATTCTAGACTAGCATCCTAGAATCCCTAGTTACTTCACTTGCTTTTTATGTGAAGCTGGAGCCATGACTACATCCCTCGGGTGGATCATCTTCGACGGAGGAAGACCAGCCGCCATGTTCGTTCGAGCATGCCTCAAGGAGCTTAGGAAGTTGATGGAAGACCGAAGGACTTGTTTATTTTAGTATATTATTCTAACCCTTTAGTTTAGCTCATATGCATGTTTTTGTTATCTAGGGCTTATAGGTCGATCTGGGTTATCGGGTTGTTCTAGCGCCAATTTCATAAATTTTTGTTCCGAAAACGGTCAAGGTAGATGGAAAGGATGCTGGAATAACTCAACATGGTATCAGAGCCACTCCATAATCCTTAGTTAACTCATTGCGACATTAAAAATCCGACGTTTTTGTCAAGCAAAAACTGCCGACAAAACAGTTCCAAAAACTGAAATTTTGAGAAGTTTGCACACCTCGCGAGCTTACGGTTTGAACCGAGAAGCCATAGGGTGGAGCATGGACACCCCGGGGAGAGCCTACGGGGGACCGAACGGCTAGGCCTACTCCCTAAGACCACCACAAGGTGGTCTTGGCGGTGAGGTCTCAAAACTGCCCCACCTTGGGCAGTTTCGGGTCTGCCTCACCCCCTGGCCACCTCGTAGTGGTCTCGGAGGTGGAGTACCCCCTCTAGGCCTCCTGACTCGAAGTTAATTTCGTTCTCTAACTCCCCACAAAGATTTGGGCGCGTTTCATTTTGATTCGGACTTCCGAATTGGTTTAAAACGGTCGGTTTTTGGAATTTTAGCTCACTGTTTTTTTCATGGTTCTGGAAATTGGTTTAGTTTGCTAATTGCGAGCGGAATTCTAATGTCTTAGTTTTCAGTACATACATTACTATCTGTGACCGTGAATGTCATTAGAGCGGTACAACTCGTCTAACTGCTATATGCTCTTTTAGACGGGTTTGTGAACGTGACATTCACGTTGATGTTCTGTGTTGTGCTGATATTGTGGTTGAATTGTCGTGGTGGATAGCCTGGAGTGCAATGGTAGTAGTACAATTCAGATTCATTTATATATTTGTTATTGCGGGGCGTGCGTCCGACACGTGGACTGACGTCTCTGCCAAATTGTATATTCTTTTATTGGGGCACGACCGAGTTGCGGTCGATGTCACCGTTGTATATACTTTTCTTTTCTGTACTAGGATTACCCCATGGTGGAGTGCACGAATAGCCGGGTTCTAGAAGGCCATAAGCCCGCATCTCATGGCGTTGAGACAGAAGGGGCTTCACTCTAGAATTGGAGGGCTATTCACCGCACTCGTAGGGGGTATAGTTTGACCCACAGAAGGGCGCTCAAGTTAACGGATCCCGTGAAGTGCTGGGTGGCCTATTCACTTTGTTGATTGGGATTGCCTCACTTCTTGGATTGGAGGGTAACTTGTCGCGCTCGTAGGGGTCCAGGTTTTCATTGCACATGCTATCCACACGACATGGAACGTCGGGTCTCATTTGCGGCTCAAATGAAACCCGAGGCACCAAGATTATCCACAAATCTGTGTTGTTGGCTGAGATTCTATGATGTTGCTTATATCATGCATGAGACGAATGTTATATATATTTATATATATACTAGTATATGTTGTATATGTTTTGCACCCGCGCTAGTCCAGCCCCCGCTCTGTCATTAGTTAAGTAACCTAACTGGTGATGACTGGGCCCGGTGGAGAATACGGATGGCATATACGTACATTTTATTTTCGTTCCTTTTCTGTAGTGTGATATGGATTAATTGATGGGACTGCGTTGATTCTGATTAACGCAAGAAAAATAAACCTATTTGATGTTGTTGGAACCAATTTTGAAAACCTGTTGTTGCAAGGCGTTTCCTTTTTCTTTGCACAGTGGTATTCGGTTCAAAATATCCAGCACCTCATTCGACGAGACAAGGGCCGAGATCCATTCATCGGGAGTGACCTCTTGGGTGAAAGTTTGCGTATTTGTAATAACTGCTCTATAGTCGATTCTTTTGCTTTGTATCGTGGTATTCATTTTGGAATATCCTGCACCTCATTCGATAAGGAAAGAGCCGAGATCCCTTCATAGGGAGTGACCTCTTTAGCAAAAGTTTGCGCCACTATATATTTGTAAAACCATTCGGTTCCTTCAACGATATCAAGTTCATTACGTTAAAGGTTTTTCGCCAAAAACCAGCCGTAGCTCTCCATCATTTCAGATTAGTATTGCTTCATATTCATGCTGTGTTTGTTTACCTTGTCAAGGCGTAGTGTGTGGTTGCTCTGTAATACTTTTCTGTCGCATGGATATGTGGATTGATTAGGACAGTCGATCAACCTTGTTGACCTTCTCAAGAGTCTGTGGGGGTGGGTCTAATGCAACCAGGATAATGACGGGTTGAACTTGACTAGGACCCTTTGACTTGTTAACCTTATCAAGGTCACTTGGATCCTAGTGTTAAAATTCACATCGGGAGTTTCAAACATACAGGAAACTTGCCAGGCATGCGCATACCTTCTTGAGTGTGGTGATTTGAGTAGCTTCCATCAAGTTATCATGCGATGATAGTTGGATCCCGATTCCCACTGATGAGTAGGTGTTACTCCTCGGATGATTTTAGAAGATCCCGACTAATTCTCCTTGTAGGGTCTGAGGGAGAATTCGAGGAAACAGTGGGAGCCATCCTGATTAGATAAAGTGATTAACCAATCTAATCTAGGTTAGAGTGCACGCCGAGTGTTTTCTCTCTCTCTCTCTCTCTCTCTCTCTCTCTGGCAGCGACCATAACCTGACTCTAAACTAAAACTCATGAACCAAGTTAACCGAACTTTCTTAAAACACTTTGGCTTTTGGATTGTCCTAGTCGTATACCCCTGCCACTCCTACTTCACCTTTGCTTTTCTCCGGAATACTCTGTATCACTACGAAGATCTACATTTCTTGGATATGCCATCGTATAGTTACATAAGAACTCGAAGGAATGTGTTCCAGTTCAAGAATGGTTTCTGGTTTTGGAGAAATTGAATAGGATTATTCAGTTGTCTTTTTTCTTTACCTTCTCTAAGGTTGCGATGGCTCTTGGTATTAGGAGAGTACACTTATTACGCTTATTGGATAGTTTTATTCCAAACCTTAGGCTGGTGTCGAAGGGTAGGGAAAGAAGAAAACTATTTAGCTTGAGTGTGGTGTACAGAAGGTAATAAGTAAAGACATATAAAGAGATTAGAGTGACGGCAAAGGAAATTGCGACTTCTATCATTCACGACAAAGCCGCGTATATCTCATATAATACTCTGTATAAGTCCACTGAGTTTTCAACCTACTTCGTTTAGAAATCGCCTAATGCTCTAGCTTAGCTCTGATACCATGAAAGTATGTCTTAGCACCGCTACTAGGTTTTCAACCTACTTCGTTTAGAAATCGCCTAATGCTCTAGCTTAGATCTGATACCATGAAAGTATGTCTTAGCACCACTACTAGGTTTCTACATCATCAAGTATGCAATTTTTATAAATCTAGTGGGCTAAGCTATACTAACCTAGAATCCAACTGGAGAATTAGGGTTTATAAAGCAAGTAAATAAGTTTTACACTAAGTGAAAAGAATTATAACATTTGTAGACCAAGTCCTTCACTTCTAAAGCTCCAAATAGTAGTCCCTACGTTCCAAGTAATGGTCCCTAGAACTCTTCTTGGCTCCACTTGAAGAAAGGAATGAGTTTACTTATGGATCTTTGAGGCCGAAGATGATCCACCTTGAAATTACTCTAACTCAAACTATCTCTCCACTAATTAAGGAATTACTGAAGCAAACATCCTACACTAATGGGCTAGATGAGAGTAGGTTGATGAAGTAGGAATTTTGCTTACTATAGAATTCATTTTCTTTTTTTTCTTTTTCTTCTCAAGAAAAAAAAAGAGGAGGAAAATGATGAACTTGTGAAGAACTAAGGTGAAGAAAACATCACAAGTGATATATGTAGAGAGTTAACCATGGCTAAGGATAAATGTTAGGTTTAAAAATATCTAAAGTAAAACAAAAATTAGTGGAATGAGTCATGGCTTCTACATGCTTCCATAAGCATCTTAAGCCATGCTCATTTCCACTTCGTTTTTTATTTACTTTAAAAATAAATTCTCAATATTATCCTAAGCCATAGTGTGAGTCTCATACACCCATGTCCTATGTATCATCTAGCATGACACAATAGTAATTTATATATAAATAAACATATATATATCATTATACATAAAAGCAAGAGAAGAAAATAATTAGTGAGCTAATATTAGTTAATATATATTAATATATCGAATATATATATATATATATCAAATTATTAAATCAAAACTAGATTTATTAATCCGGCTATATCCAATATATAACCGACTAATATCATTTATATGTATATCAATTTATTCAATCAACTCTTGATTCAATAACTCGGTTAGATCACATATAACCGACCGATATAATATATCGCGAGATTAGAATACGGTATCACATACACATATTTAATCAAGGTCCCGCACATATCACATATGTGCCATACTTCGTTTCACTTGAGCTAGGAAACCTCTGTGTGGGACTCTAAAGACTCGTCAATACGCTGACAGTAGGTAATGATCACATCAGTCACCCACAAGCCGTCAGCGGTACTAGCTGGACGTAACGGCTACCCAGGTATTGAGCGAATAAAAGATTAACAAGCAAACTTGTCCAAAATCCCATGAAGCTTATAAGTAACACTTACCGTACAGTCCGGTCTCTTCGTCTGACATGTCGCATATCAAGTCTAGGGGTGGAATCGTCAGACCCAGTAACTTGATAAGTTATGCCGATGTGTGGTCTATAACTTTTCAAGAAACTACTGATAACTCTTACCAGTAAATCTTATCATCCCTGACCAGGGACTTGCTGTTATAGCCAATTGAGTATAGCACAACATCAACTCCGTATACCGGGAGAGACGAAACCTCTCCTATTGCTCATTGCCTCCATGTGACTCAGGACTGTACCAAAAATCCACCTGTTTGCACGACTCCTTTGAGCCGTGGTAGGGAGGAAATCAAAGCACGGTGGAAACCACACAAGACTCTATGACGATCTCGGGTCTACAGACTAACCTGCACTGGTGTTGCCAGAGAACTGCAATCTGACGATAGGTATGGTACCATCTAGGAGTTCTCGGCGAGTCCTGTTCGGTGTACCCATTCATTAATGAGCACCTGTGTACAATCTCTGATGTCAAACACTAATAGTTATGAGATCAACCATCGCCCCATATAAGGTCAAGAAACATACACACTAGTCTACACTGGAATATCGATACCCTATCTCGATACTCCCTCGACTAGGAACTATTAAAGAATGTACTTATGGACCACCCTGGCCCCACTAGTATGATCTTCATCATAGTCCTGATAGTCAAGTACATATCCTAAGGGCTTTATCAACATGTATCAGAGAGACCGTATAATAATACAAGTGTACATGTTAAGATAAAGAGCAACCAGATAGCATACTATCACGTCGAGCAAGAAAGTCCTCTATGTGTGTGTGTGTGTGTGTGTGTGTGTGTGTGTTTTCTAAGCATCCACTATAATATACAATTATGTACAATAATGGCCTCCGGGCATACATATGATTAACAATCTCCCACTTTCACTAAGGCCGGCTGTTGTAGTATCGCATACCCAACATCCGAAAAAGTCTCTCAAATTGTGTCTGGGGAAGGACCTTCGTGAGTGGATCCGCAGTGTTTTTATTTGTGTCAACTCTCCTGACCTCGATCTCCAGGCGATCAACTATCTCCCGGATCAGGTGATACCGCCTGAGAATATTTCTGGATCGCTGATGGGACCGGGGTTCCTTGGCCAAAGCCACATCTCCATTGTTATCACAATACAAGGGTATTGGATGCTCAATGGATGGAACCACACCAAGTTCAGCAATGAACTTCATCCAGACAGCTTTTTTGGCTGCATCGTTGGCAGCGATGTATTCAGTATCCATCATCGAGTCTGCCATGGTATCTTTCTTGGAACTCTTCCAACATACCACCCCTCCATTGAGGGTGAAGAAAAAACCCGAGACCGACTTACTGTCATTCTTATCACTCTGGAAGCTCGAATCGGGAAAGGACTCCGCCTGGAGTTCTCCGTTACCATACATCAAGAACATTTCTTTAGTCCTTCTTAAGTACTTAAGAATGTTCTTCACAGTTGTCCAGTGCTTCTCCACAGGATCTGATTGATACCTACTTACCACACTAAGTGCGTAAGATGCATCCGGTCTGGTGCATAACATCGCATACATGATTGACCCAACTGTAGAAGCATAGGGTATCCCTTGCATGCGAGCCCTCTCCAAATCAGTCTTGGGAGACATCTCTTTGGAGAGAGTGATTCCTGAGCTAGCGGGTAAATAACCTTGCTTAGAATCTTCCATACTAAACCTCATTAGTATGGTGTCTATATACCTGGATTGGAACAATCCCAACATCCGCTTAGATCTATCTCTATAGATCTTAATCCCCAGGATGTAGGAGGCATCTCCTAGATATTTCATGGAGAACATTAGTGATAAGAAGAGCTTGACCGAGTGTAGTATAGGAACATCATTTTCTATCAAGAGTATGGCATCCACGTACAATACGAGGAAGACAAGCTTACTCTCTACTACCTTCTTATATATACAAGGTTCATCTACGTTTTTGATGAAGTCAAACTCTTTGACCGCCACATCAAAACAGATGTTCCAGCTCCGCGATGCCTGCTTTAATCCGTAAATTGATTTAAGCAGCTTGCACACCTTTCTGCTGCTCCCACTGTCTATGAAACCCTCTGGCTGTGTCATGTACACGCTCTCTGTCACGCCCCGCTTCCCGGTATACGGTGAAGGGGACGCGACTGGTCCGCTATGTATTTACTCAGAAGCAAATACGCTAAGCGTAACTAAGCAATATAAAAGAAAATATACACAAGAGACAAGATATAATAAAAACAGCAACTTTATTTATTAACATTCTTTTGTACAATGCATGAAAAGAAAATACAAACTGAAATAAAAGCGATGCCTAAACAATGGCATAACAGAAATGAAAAGTACTGAATGGAAGTGTACAATGACTAGAGCTCAGGGTCTTCACTGTACTGATCCAAGTCATCTACAGTTGGCTCGATCTCTGATGGATCCAAATCACCTGACGACATTCAAAGAAGAAAGAAAGAGAATGTCGTCAGCGAACAGGTCGCTCGGTAAGTCCCAAAGAGAAGAGAGAAATAGAATAGACAGAATAAGAAGGTATCTTTTAAAGTTGTATAATATTGTTATAATGTTTTATTTAGTGTTAACGTTGTTATTTGTAGCTTGGTACAGAAGGATGCCAGTGTATACGAGAGGAGTCTCACTTGCTCCGGAGACTAAGGTATCAGAAACTCAAGGAACCGTTGGGCCACGGTACAACAGCAACGGAATATAGGTTAGGTGTCTTAATCTTACCGTCTCGTGCCACTTTTAGCACCTTCCATACCAATCTACCCCTTAAACCCCGTAGTGTTTTGATTGTATTGTTGTATTGTATTGTATAATTGATTGACTGACCGAAACCATGATATCGGTAAATGGATGTAACCGTAGAATCATGTAAATGGAATAACTGGAGAACCATGTAAATGGAATGTATATCCATGGTTCAGTTCAGTCAAGTTGTATAGATTGATAATTGGATTGATGGATTCATGTTGAATTGTAATATTGAAAATTGTAGATTGTAGATTGTACTTGAATCATATTCAAGTCAGATTATACTGAGACTCAAACTGAGTCAGACAATTAGCAAAGTAAATTGAAGTCCTGATTGTTTTTATTAATTTGTCTACCTTAAATAGGCAAGCACCCACTTCTACGGCTCCCTGAGGCTCAAGAGATTGGTTCCGCTTAAACCTATGTTTACTAGGGTCCTTAGGGTAATTTATAGAACTTGAGGGGGTTTTATGTAAAAATACTTTTATGTACTTTTCAAAATACACCCCAAAGTATTTATTATTCGTCTTTAGAGTTGTAATGAATGAAGATTTTATATTGTGATATTTCTAGTGGAAATATCCTAATTTCAGAAATAAATGGTATTTATTGGTAATATTGGTTTTGTATGGAATTAATGGTATTTTAGTGTAAAATTGATTCTTGTGATATTGTAGAAAAGGTGGAATATTTATAATACTTCAAAAATAGATATGTTTATATTACATATACATATATTTATATGAAAATAATTTTTGTATATATCTATAATATTCTAGAAATCTCATTTTCTTAAGATGTCGTATTTTAAATCTTTCGAGACCGAATGGTCCTTACGGAGGTCTGAATCTCGCACTACTAAGCCCGAGGATGTGCAATAATCCACACCATCCCGAACGGGTTCCCCAAAATGGGTTGTAGCGGCACTTTGCAAAGATTGTATAAATACTAAATCTTTTAGAAAACAGTTTTATGAAGTAAATGGTATTTATTTGTAAAGTTGTCAAATTTCCCGTATTCTATATTCTAGGGTCTCCTAAGTCAACTAGACTGCTCCTAATTGGTCCAAATCGACAAGTTGTGAGATATCACTCAAATCGTCTCTTCACCGCCAATTGTGGCCAGGTAAGAACAAGTGAAGAAAGGAAGGATCCTCTCACGAATCACCGTGAGACGGGCCTTTTAAAGTTACATTTCTCACTTGTCTAGCCTAGGCACCATAAAGTCAGGTTAAGATAAACGACTGAATGCCCACAACTTATCATATTTTCATAATACGTGGTATTTATTTAAAAAGTGTATCAATACTAAATCTTTTAGAAATGGTTTTATTAAGTAAAGGGTATTTAAATGAAAATGTTTGTTTTCCGATATTCTAAGTTTTCGATGGTATCGTGTTAAGTTGCATATGAGTGTGTGAGGAGGTAGTTCGTTAACTCGTGATCTACTTAAAGGTATAGCAAGTTTAATGGAGTTAAATGTAGAATTGAAATAATGTGGTATTTAAGTGAAAATACGATAAATTGAAATAGTCATCATTTTATGTAATGAAACTTGATCAATTTGTTTGATTAGTGTTTAATAGTCAACATGAGAAAGTTTAAGTATAATTGTATTAGTGAGAAGTGGAATTTTATAGGAAACCGAATCGGAAATCGGATTTGTTCTGATTCCATCGGGTTTTGTAAATCCGTATTTTTAGATAGAAGAGATAGGTAGAAATTGGGACTTACGGGTTTTAGGACACACAAGAGGGTGAGAGGGAAGTAGTGGAATCACCGATGTGTTACGTCGTCGCCGGGAGTTCTTAGAACGATCGCCAGAAGTTCCGCCGGGAATTCGTCGGAGCTTCTCCTCGAGCTCATTTTCAAAGTACACAAGATCTCTTGAGAATTTTAGAGAGTTGGGTCAGAGTTAGGGGTGAGAGGGTAGAGGGTAGGGGTGGTATTTATAGGGTTAGGCTAGGTGAAAGGTTAAAATGAAAAATGTGATAAAATGTATTAAAAATGTATTAAAAGTGGAGTAATTAGGGTTTTAAAAGAGTTCTGGAAATGGTATGAGGCTAAAATTTTACAGGCGTGTAGGGAATGTGAAAAGACACAACTTTTATGTTGGGGTCGTCGCCGGAATCGGCCGACTCGGTCGTGACTCGGCCGTGACTCGGTCGGAGGACTGAGTCGGCCGAGTCGAGGCCGAGTCAGGCGGTCGGAATCCCCCCGACGGTTCATCTAACCCCTGGTAATGTTACATTTTTGGGTGTAGTGAGGTTTTTGTGAGATATGCACGTATAAACCCTTGGTATTCTAAAGGTTTTAAAAAAAGCAATATTAAAAATAATGTGGGGTATGGGATTTGAACTCTGGTGGCTTGGTTCAACAGTGCAAGGTATTACCAATGAGCTACAAGCTCCTTCTTGTAATTATGGAGCTAATTAATTACTTAAAGTAATAACGGTGAATGTAAATACCCCAGTATATATTAATTTTTAAGCAAATTTTGTACACTAAAAATGGAGTTGTTACATTTTTTTAACTTGTAATTAAAAAGCAAAATAACTACTTATATCTTGTACTCAGGCTAAAATACCCCTTTATGGATTTTGAAAAAATATTTGAAAAAATTTGTATAGGAAAATTAGGGTTGTTACACTTTCTTCTTAATCTCCATTTAGAAAAGCGGTTTTGACGTCCATCTGCCAGATTTCGTAGTCATGGTATGCAGCAATGGAAAGTAGGATCCTGATGGACTTAAGCATAGCCACTGGAGAAAAGGTTTCATCATAATCGACACCTGGTCATTGACGAAAATATTTAGCTACAAGTCTAACTTTGAAGGTCTCAACCTTTTCATCTACACCAAGTTTCTTCTTAAAGATCCATTTACTCCCGATGGGTTTTACCCCTTCAGGAGCAACTTCCAAAGTCCATACTTTGTTGGTGTACATGCATTCCATCTCAGATCGCATAGCATCCAGCCATTTCACAGAGTCTCCACTCGTGATAGCTTGCTCGAAACTAGTTAGGTCATCATATTCCATGATGCAATCCTCGCTCCCACCGTTTATGAAAGAATCTTAGTATCTCTCAGGTGGATGAGGAACCCTACTAGATCCGCGGAGTGGCTGAGGTTCGTCGGAGACTATCGAATACTCCGGTTCTACCAAATCATCAGTTATAGTTTGTGTAGCTGGAACTTCTTCCAGTTCTACCTCATTACCACTAATTTCTTTTACAAGAAATTCCTTTTCTAACACTACTACAAATAAGGGTTTCCCCTACGGATTTACCCATAGGGGCAAACCACTGCCCTTACGGATTTATCCGTAGGGGCGAAAAAATAACCTGTAGGTGCAAACGTCGTAGGAGCAAGTTGAAGCCCTGAACTTTCCCTTACAGGTAAAAACTTGCCCCTACGGATTTCTGTGTAGGTCCATTTGCACCTATGGAGTGGGCCGTAGGGGAAAAAAGTTATTTTATTTACGGGTTTTTAAAATATATTGACTGTACCGACGGATGTATCCGTAGGGCCAAGTACTATCCCCTACGGATACATGTGTAGGTACATATCCGTAGGGGCAAAATATCAGAAATCCTGATATTTTGCCCCTACGGATAACTTCGTAGGGGCGTTTGTGTGCCCCTACGGATATATCCGTATGGGCAATCCCAACCCCCTGATACTGAGATCAGGGGGGAAATATCAGTTAATGCTGATATTTTGCCCCTACGGTTTAAGCCGTAGGGGCAACATGTGTACCTACGGATTAATCCGTAGGTACATATTATCTGTTTTTTTTTAAAAAAAAGGGCTGCCTGATTTTTTCTCGCCCTGTGCACAATAATATATATATCAATCAAATATAAAATTAATCATCACGCAACATATATCGCAGTATTCATAATCACATCTCACGCATATAATATACAAAAGAAACCCAAAAACTGAATATGATATAAATATAAACCAATATCAATATCAATATCGTTTCAAAATATAGTACAATATGTATCATATAAATAAATACGTGTTTCAAAAAATAAGAATCAAAAAGCTACCCTAGCTCTGTCCAGCTCCACCTCTGATAAACGATAGAATCTGGCGCGCCTGCTCCTCGGTCAATAAACCATGCAATTCGGCGCGTGCGGGAGTCTGAGCGGCCTGTGGAGCTGGCGCTGTAGTCTGCGCAGCCGCCGTCGAGGTAGTAGCTTGCGGAGCCGCGGCTGCGGGAGTCTGAGCGGATGGTGGAGCTATAGGAGCTGTCTGCGGAACCGCAGCCAATGTAGCGGCTTGCGGAGCCTCGGCCGAAGGAGATGCCTCGGCCGATGTACCCTGTCGCGTCTGGACCTAACGTGTGGAGCCGCTGCTATTCTTTGTGGAGCCGCTGCTATTTATGAATCCAGCTGGAAGCCTCTGCATGAGTTAGTAGTCAAGGATGTATGGATGCTGCAAAAATACATGTCACGGCAAATGGTAAGTAATTTATTGATCACGACATTTCCCCATTTTGTATATAGGTCGTTGTTTTTCTTTTGTTTTAAAAAAAATTGGGATAATTACCCGTCCAAATTCATTAAAAAAGGGGTCGTTGTTTTTCTTAAGATTATGCAATTGTATTATTTTCAATAAAAACATGCAATTTCAGTAAAATGGTAGAAAATAGAAGATGTTTCCTCAAATACCCAAGTGGTGAAACATAACAAATTAACCGTTGTGAAAAATAGAGTAAAGATGCAAAATTTGAGGAGTGAAATTTCCTAGCATTTGCAGAAAATAAATCATGTTTCGGGATTACTACAAAGTTGCGAAACCATAAATTAGTGGCGATTAAAGTGGAGGGCAATGTGCAACTTCAAGCCCGGCGCAGTTATTATGTTGTATGAAATTGAGCCAGCCAGCCGCCGCACAGAAAAGGATATTTTGCGAATAAAATCGAGATACATTGGCTATTAAAAAAAAAAGGTAGACATAAAGATCAAAGTGCAATTTTTGAAATGAGTGTACTATTCTGCTGTCTATCATTTATATTTTCTTCTCTCTATTTCTTTTATAATCAATCTCCATGACTACTAATTCATCCGGAGGCTTCCACCTGAATTCAAAAATATCTGCGCCGACAAAAAGAATAGTGAAGAGGTAATTATCGAGAATTCAAAGAGTCGTACTTGGGTTGTGGGCCTCATACGTTGCGATGGCCAAGTTAAAATGTGCAGAGGATGGCCGAAATAAGCTCATCAAAGGGATCATGGATGATGATGATGATGAGCAATGTTATGGACTCCGTTTCTTCAAATTGGGATAATTACCCCCTCCAAATTAATTTAAAAAAAGGGTCATTGTTTTTCTTAAGGTTATGCTATTGTCTTATTTTCAACCGTATCGATCTTGACGTATAAAACGTGCAATTTCAGTAAAATACTAGAAAATAAAAGATGTTTCCTCAAATACCCAAGTTGTGAAACATAACACATTAACCGTTGTGAAACATAGAGTAAAGATGCAAAATTTGAGGAGTGAAATTTCCTAGCATTTGCAGAAAATAAATCATGTTTCGGGATTACTACAAAGTTGCGAAACCATAAATTAGCGGCGATTAAAGTTGAGGGTAATGTGCAACTTCAAGCCCGGCGCAGTTATTATGTTGTATGAAATTGAGCCAGCCAGCCGCCGCACAGAAAAGGATATTTTGCGAATAAAATCGAGACACATTGGTAATTAAAAAAAAAGGTAGACATAAAGATCAAAGTGCAATTTTTGAAATGAGTGTGCTATTCTACTATCTACAATTTCTATTTTCTTCTCTCTATTTCTTTTATAATCAATCTCCATGACTACTAACTCATGCAGAGGCTTCCAGCTGGATTCATAAATTTCAGCGGCTCCATAAAAACAAGGCCACTGTCAATAAATATAGACAAATACGTCATAAAAACAGTAACCAATTAACAAGTTGATTAGCATCTGGATCAAGAAAATGATAGGAAAAACAATTGACTATGATCTATAATGACAAATTTATTGCCATGACTCTCGACTAACAAAGGTGGCTTTTCGTCCTCGGTAGCTTGATAATTGATGGAGGATATAAACTTTTGACGACACCTAACGAAAAGTGGACCCTCTTTTCTTCATTAATTCACTCCCTGTGTGTGTGTTTGTTTTTTTCGAATTAAAGGTCATTGATTTTAGAAAGACCTGATGATATATATGTTGAATATATGTAGGGTGATATGCATGATCACAAGAGCTTGGTGGAGGCAATAAAAAAAGTTGATGTGGTGATCTCTATGCTGGGCTACAAATATCATGAGCACTTGGTTGATCAAGTTAAAATCATAGAGGCTATTAAAGAAGCTGGAAATGTCAAGGTAATCAACAAATATATATTTATATTAGGATAAGGAAAACGAGAAATTTGGATTGGATAATTGTAATATTACATATTGTTATTTTTTCACATCTTTCTTGTTTTCTGTTAATTGCACAAAAACCCCTTTTAGTTTATCCCATATAGCAATATCCCCAGCCCCACCCCAACCGAACCCTAGCCCCAGCCCCAGCCCAGCCCCAGCCCCAACCGAACCCTAGCCCCAGCCCCAGCCCAGCACAGCCCCAGCCCCAGCCCAGCCCCACCCCAGCCAAATCTTAACCCGCAGCCCCAGCCCCAGCCCCAATCAAGAAGTGCTCAGGGACACACAACCCCAACCATAACCCCAACCGCTACCCCCTGCCGAACCCCAACCCCAACCGCAACAGCAGCCCCCCAGCCCCACCCCTAACCCTAACGCTAACCCCAACCGATGCCTACCCAAACCATGAACCATAGACCTAAAACAATCAAAATTTTGTTTAATTGAAAATTTCCTAACCTGTGCAGGCGTTGGCGACGACGAATCGGTGGCGACGACGAATCGGCCGTAGGTTGAAGAAGCAGGCGATGGCGACGACGAATGGAGATGAGGAAGAAGCAGGCAGTGGCGACGACGATTCGGCCGGCTCTGGCGACGACGAGAATTGCGACGACGAGATCGGCGATCGGCGGGAACGAGGGTTTGGGGATTTGGGTTCGCGCGCAACTGATAAGAGAATAAGAAATAATCAGTGTAGGGATCGATCACTTAAATATCTATTTATATGCCCCTACGGATATGCCCGTAGGTGCTTGGTTTGCGGCTCCGTAGGGGCAAACAACACTTTAAGATTTAATAATTTTTAAATAAATATGGAAGGACCGTAGGGGCAACAGTTTGTCCCTACGGAGTAATCCGTAGGGCCAAACTAAATCTGCCCCTACGGATGTTGTTATCCGTAGGGGCAACCCCCTATTTTAGTAGTGTAAAAAGGTGGCATGTCGAGAAACAAACACCTTTTATTCCACAGTGTGGTAGAAGATATACCCTCGCAAATGCTTGGGATATCCTACAAACTTGCACAGAACTAACCTTGCCTCGAGCTTGTCCGGATTTTGAGTTTTAACGTAAGCCGGACAACCCCATATCTTAGCAAAATTAAGACATGGTCTCTTCCCTTTCCATATCTCATATGGAGTGGTAGGCACGGATTTGGTCGGAACCATATTCAATAGGTATGCAACTGTCTCAAGTGCATAACCCCAAAAGAAGATAGGTAACTCAGCAATACTCATTATAGAGCGCACCATATCTAATACGGTGGGATTCCTCCACTCCGATACTCCATTGTGTTGTGGTGTATATGGAGGAGTAAGCTAAGAGAGAATCTCATTCTCTTTTAAATAATCACGGAATTCGTGCTTAAGTATTCTCCTCCCCAATCAGATCGAAGGATTTTAATACTTTTACCCGTTTGGTTCTCAACTTCGCACTTATATTCCTTGAATTTCTCAAAAGATTCAGATTTATGTTTCATCAGGAACAAATGTCTGTATCTTGAGAGATCATCGGTGAATGTAATAAAGTACGAGGAACCATTCCTGGCATGAGTAGACATTATACCAAATACATCACCATGTATCAGTCCCAAAAGTTAAGTAGCTCTTTCTCCTTGTCCGGTAAACGGAGATTTGGTCATTTTGCCTTTGAGACATGACTGGCAAGTTTCATAAGATGTAAATTCAAACGGATTCAAATATCCATCTTTATGCAACTTCGCTAGTCTTGTCGCATTGATATGACCTAGTCTACAATGCCACAAGAAGGCTTCGTTCATTTCTGAACTTTTCCTCTTGTGTGTGTTCTGTATATTTAGAATTGTGGTTTGATTTAGAACATATATACCATTATACAACGTACCAAACCCAATCAACACTTGATTTAAGAAAATGTTCATAACATTATTCTCTATTACAAAATTATATCCTTCTTTATCTAATGAAGAAATTGATATTATATTGCACATCATTTTTGGTACGAAAAAACAGTCGTTCAGAATTAATGCATTACCATTTGGTAATACAAGGTGGTATTCGCCAACTGTTTTGACTGCAACAATTGCACAATTCCTCAATACTATAGATTTATCACCCTTTCCCAGTTCTCTATTTCTTCTTAACCCATGTAACATATTACATACGTAGGATCCTGATCTGGTATCCAATACTCAGGATTTAGAGCAAACTGAGAAATAGTTCTTGGTAATGAACACACCCGAAGAAGAAGCATCATCATTCTCTATCTTCGTTCGGGTTGCGTGGGAATCCTGATATTCTCCTATTCCTTACTTAGACTTATGACAATCATAAGATAGAGCGGAACCAACGTTCCCCAGCTCAGTATAATAAGCGGGTTCGGTCAATACATCCATATTTTTATCTTGACTAAGGCGTGTCATGGTCGCTACCTGGAGAGAGAGAGAGAGAAGAAAACATTTTAGCGTGCGCTCTTGTAAGATTAGATTGGTTATTATCTTATCTAATCATGATGGCTTCCACTGTTTTTATAAAATCTTCCTTCAAACCCTAAAAGGTAAGATTAGCTAGGATTAATTACACCCTACAAGTTCGCCAATCGTTCAGCCATGCAGGTATTGGTACTAAGGGAGTCTCCCCATGCTTTCGCATTAACTAATTAAATAACCTCATTTCCGCAGGGGCATGACCCCGTTAACAACTTTCTTAGACACCTACTAGATCAGCTAATTGTAAAGTGCAAAACTCTCCAAGGAGTAACACTTACTCGCAGTGGGTATCGGGATCCAACTATCTCATAGAAGGCATGCAATCTCATTGCAAACTTCAACACTTGAAATTCCCTGTAGGGTGTTTTTCGTCACCCCATTGAGATGGGAATACGCGCGCGCTTGTCAGGCGTACTACAGATTCCCCCTGCCTAGGGTAGGCCGGGGTTTATTGATTGTGGGGATCCGAATCTCCGGCAGCCGCGGACTAAGCTGCCGTTAATTACCCCTCGCCTTTGGGACGAGGGAACCTCCGATTAACGGGTTAAACTGGTCATGCGAACTCAATGTGCAGTGTACGTGTGTTGTGTTTTTGAAGGGGGGTTTGGATATATCGGGAGCCACGCAGAGTTTTTACGGGGGTCCCGCTACCCGGATAGCGAGCTGGGGGTCAAGGGGACTAGCAGCCCCCTTGCGGGGTGCGGGGAAGCGCCCCGTTAGAAATTTTTTTCTAACAGGGACAGTGTCGTGGAGCACGTGTGTGTGCAAATATGTATACATATGTATATGTATATGTATATATGTATATATGTATATAAAAGAAAGAAAGGGGGAAAAGGCATCCAAAGGATGTATGGGGGCAGCACCTTGGGCACTGTGCGCCTAGGTGCTATGCGCTCAGGCGCTAGAGTGCCACGTGTCGGTACGTGGGCGCTCTGCGCTTGAGCGCTGGGCGCTTGAGCACAAGTGTGCCACGTGTCGGCACGTAGGCGCTTTGCGCTTGAGCGCCTGCGCTGGAGCGCAAGCGCGCCACGTGTCGGCACGGGGGAGACTTGCGCTCAAGCGCTTGCGCTTGGGCGCAAGCACGCCACGTGTCGGAACCGGGGCGACTTGCGCTCGGGCACTTGCGCTTGAGCGCAAGCGCGCCACGTGTCGGCACGTGGGCGACTTGCGCTTGAGCGCTTGCGCTTGAATGCAAGCGCGCCATGTGTCGGCACCGGGGCGACTTGCGCTCGGGCGCTTGCGCTTGAGCGCAAGCGCGCCACGTGTCGGCACCGGGGCGACTTGCACTCGGGCGCTTGCATTTGAGCGCAAGCGCGCCACGTGTCGGCACGTGGGCGACTTGCGCTCGGGCGACTTGCGCTCGGGCGCTTGCGCTTGAGCGCAAGCACGCCACGTATCAGCACGTGGGCGCTCTGCGCTCGGGCGCTTGCGCTTGAGCGCAAGCGCGCCACGTGTCGCCACGTGGGCGCTCTGCGCTTGAGCGCCGGCGAGAAAAATTGGCTTTTAGCCTGAGAAACAGAAGCTATGCTTCAGAAAGGAAATATTTGTTATGTATATATGTATGGAGTTAAACTCCTGGGATGTTTTGAAGCTGATGAAGGGGGTTCTTCTTCTTCCTTTTGTTGTTTGGCCTGATCTTGAAGATCAAGAAGTAGGAGATTTTAAAAATCACTCCTTTTTGAGATCTGATGGGAGATCTGAGTTTCCCTTTGTGGGTTTTGTGGTGGAAAACTACTTAGTTTTGGAAAAGAAAGAGTAAAACTCTTGATTTAATTTAAAAGAATTGAGAAGGTTTAGAACCTTGGAGAAGGAGCAGGAGGCATAAAGAACCCTAGTTTTGGGGGGGAATGAAAAAGTCTATTCTTTTATTCATCATCATGTTGCCTTATATAGGCTTATATATTTACATATAGCCCCTTGGGCTTTACAAAAATGGCATCTTAGCCATCCCATGGCTCATGTGCCATTTCATTTTTGCACAGAAGCCATGGGTTTACAAAATATTGGCTTTATGCCCATTTTGTTTACATTCATGCATAAACAATTACATAAAAAATTATTTATTACATGATTTTGTTGTTGGCATGGAGAGGCTGGCTACGGGCTCGACTTGGACATGGGCCCGCTTGACCTGGGCTTGGGCCCACCTGGCTTGGGGTCGACTTTGATTTTGACTTGGTCAACCGGGGTGTAAATTTTTACCCCAACAAATTGCCCCCCATCAATAAATGCACACCGCACATGTGGGTCGTGTGCATGAAATTGATGGATCTTCTTTCACGTGGAGGCGACTTGCTTTGGTTCCCACTTTTTGGGATGCACTGCCCTTTTTATGACATGGACGGTCGACGCTTGACGCGTCTCCGAGACAGAGTGTCCGTGGTAGACGTTTCCCTTGCCCGGAGCGATCCGGTTCCTGCTTTGTAGGAAGCCTGCACTGCCCTTTTTGCGACATGGACGGTCGACGCTTGACGCGTCTCCGAGACGGAGTGTCCGTGGTAGACGTTTCCCTGACCCGGAGTGATTTGGTTCCCGATTTGTGGGGAGCCTGCACTGCCCGTTTTGCGACATGGACGGTCGACGCTCTGATCCGGAGCGATTTGGTAGACGTGTCCCCGGCACGGAGTGTCGCTGGTCAACGTTTCCCTGAGGCGGAGTGTCGTTGTTGGACTTTTCCCTGATGCGGAGTGTCTGTGTTGGACGTTTCCCCGATGCAGAGTGTCGCTTGCTGACGTGTCCCCGGCGGAGTGTCGTTGTTGGACTTTTCCCTGATGCGGAGTGTCTGTGTTGGACGTTTCCCCGATGCAGAGTGTCGCTTGCTGACGTGTCCCCGGCACGGAGTGTCTGCTTGACGTTTCCCCGGCACGGAGTGTCATTGTTCGACTTTTCCCCGGCACGGAGTGTCGCTGATCGACTTTTCCCCGGCGCGGAGTGTCGGGTTGACTTTTCCCTGGCACGGAGTGTCGCTGATGGACTTTTCCCCGGCACGGAGTGTCGGGTTGACTTTTCCCCGGCACGGAGTGTCGCTGATGGACTTTTCCCCGACGCGGAGTGTCGCTGATCGACTTTTCCCCGGCACGGAGTGTCGCTGATGGACTTTTCCCCGGCACGGAGTGTCGCTGATGGACTTTTCCCCGGCGCGGAGTGTCGCTGGTTGACTTTTTCCCGGCACGGAGTGTCGCTGATCGACTTTTCCCCGGCGCGGAGTGTCGGGTTGACTTTTCCCCTGCACGGAGTGTCGCTGATCGACTTTTCCCCGGTGCGGAGTGTCGGGTTGACTTTTCCCTAGCACGGAATGTCGCTGATGGACTTTTCCCCGGCGCGGAGTGTCGGGTTGACTTTTCCCCGGCACGGAGTGTCGCTGATGGACTTTTCCCCGGCGCGGAGTGTCGCTGGTCGACTTTTCCCCGGCACGGAGTGTCGCTGATCGACTTTTCCCCGGCGCGGAGTGTCGCTGGTTGAATTTTCCCCGGCACGGAGTGTCGCTGATCGACTTTTCCTCGGCGCAGAGTGTCGGGTTGACTTTTCCTCGGCACGGAGTGTCGCTGATCGACTTTTCCCCGGCGCGGAGTGTCGGGTTGACTTTTCCCCGGCACGGAGTGTCGCTGATGGACTTTTCCCCGGCGTGGAGTGTCGCGGGTTGACTTTTCCCCGGCACGGAGTGTCGCTGATCAACTTTTCCCCGGCGCGGAGTGTCGGGTTGATTTGAGTCCGAGGCGGAGCATAATTCCGGCGGGGAAGGTAGATATCCCGAAGCGAAGCATGATTTCGACACGGGGTAAATTCTGGGATGGAGCATGATTCCGCCATAGAGGTTGTTGGTTTGATTTGATTTGGGTTGACATCAGCATCGCTACACTAGAATATGGTACCAGGAGCGAATCATCATCTGTCTTGAGAGGATGTGGGAATTGGTTTTCTGTCGGCATCTGCATTACTGCACTGGAATAATGCCAGGAGCAACTCATCATGTGCCCCGGGAGGATTTGGATTTGGTTTTTTGTTTGGCATCTGCATTGCTGCACTGGAATAATGCGAGGAGCAACTCATCATTTGCCCCGGGAGGATTTGGATTTGGTTGGTTTGTTTGGCATCTGCATTGCTGCACTGGAATAATGCCAGGAGCAATTCATCACGTGCCCCGAGAGGATTTAGGAATTGGTGGCTTAGGAGACAGGTTTAGATCCCTTTCACCTAAGGCTTTTCCATTTTGTGAGCCGTAAGGGTCTCACAAAGCATTTTCTCCCTACGGGTCGTAAGGATCCCGTAGGTGTATTTTCTCCTTAGGAGTCGTGGGGACTCCTAAGTGTGTTGCTCCTTTGTGAGTCGTAGGGATCTCACAAGGGAATTTTCTCCTCGCAGAGTCGAGAGGACCTTGCGAGTGCATTTCATTTCCTTTTTTTTTACGAGTTTGTGCCCTTTCGGGTTTTCACAAACTCGCCGGCAGTCCTGCTGTTTTTACTCACGGAGCCATTTCGGGTTTTCATCCGTGCCCTTTTTGCTTGTGGACATACCGTTCTTCTTTTTTTTTGTTTTCTTTTTATTTTTTTCTTCTTCTCTTTTTTTTTCTTTTCCCCCTTTTTTTGGAATCTTCCATGCCGGTGGGAATTTGAATGCGGTCTCACCAGTAGGACTTGGGAGAGGTTGGGATCGTTTTATGCCCATGGATTGTATACGGTTTTACAAGATGTATGATCCGGACCGTAGGGCCATAAAAATTTTGGGACTTTGTTGGCGTCTGCATCGCTGCACTGGAATATGGTACCAGGAGCGACTCATCATTCGCCACTTGGGGATTTGGATTTGGAATTTAGCTGGCGTCTGCATCGCTGCACTGGAATATGGTACCAGGAGCGACTCATCATTCGCCACTTGGGGTATGGGATTTGGAATTTGGTTGGCGTCTGCATCGCTACACTGGAATATGGTACCAGGAGCGACTCATCATTCGCCACTGGGGTATGGGATTTGGAATTTGGTTGCGTCTGCATCACTGCACTAGAATATGGTACCAGGAGCGATTCATCATTCGCCACTTGGGGGTTGGGGAGCGATGGCTTAGGAAACAGGTTTAGATCCCTGTCACCTAAGACTTTTCAATTTTATGGGCCGTGAGGGTCCCATAAAAGCATTTTCTCCCTGCGAGTCGTAAGGATCCCGCAGGTGTATTTTCTCCTTAGGAGTCATGAGGACTCCTAAGTGTGTTTTTTTTTTCTTCGTGAGTCGTAAGGATCCCACAAAGATTTGTTCTCCTCATGTATCGTGAGGACACATGAGTGGATCTTCTCAATGGAGCATAATTCCAAAGGCGGAGACCAGCCGCGTAACTGGTGATTGCGGTGGGGCATGGGTATGATGAGAATTATTTAAGCCCGTGGATTATATACGGTAGTCAATTTGGGGACTGGCTGTAGGGCCTGGAGAATTTTGGAAATTTGAATTTTTGTTGGCGTCTGCATCGCTGCACTGGAATATGGTACCAGGAGCAACTCATCATTCGCCAGTTGTTTTGTTTTTTTTGTTTTTTTTTGTTTTTTTTGTTTTACCGCGATTGCTCTATCATTTCAACTTTTCTTATCGCGAAGGTCGCGATTGCCCTATCATTTCGGCTATTTATTCGCGGTTGCCCCATCATTTCGGCTTTTCTTTATTTTTCTTTTATTTACACATTTTTTGTTTATTTAGATTTTTTTTTACATTCCCAATTTAACGACTTAGAGGTCGACGGTTCCCAGTTTAACGACGTGGGGGTCATCTGTTCCCAGTTTAACGACGTGGTGGTCCTTTTTGCTTATCCCAGCTCCTTGAACTTTGATCTTGGCGGAGCTGTGTTGACGACCTAGCTCTGTGGCTTGCCGATACATCCGAGGATTGTGAGGTTTTTCCAAGCTTATATTGGTCCTCTGCCCAATCTTTGAAAATATAGCAGTCTTCGATGGTATGACCCACCACTCTATGATATGGGCAGTATATGGGATTGCTGGTCATGTTCATGTCCTGTGGCCTCTTTGGAACAGGCAGTTGCAGACCGCTGTTCAGGGCGTCCATGAATATTTTGTGGACTTCATCCCTCCTGAAGGAGTATACCTTCCTCTTTCCCTCCATTGGAGTAGGTGCCTTTACTGATGCTGGTCCTCGAGGCACATGTCTGGGAAGATTAGGTTCCCGAAAGGCTTCGGTCTCAATTTGCATGAAATCGGCGATCGTAGCTTGACTGTTCGCTAACACGCCTTTAGACAGTTCTATCTCTCCCATCTTGTATTGCCTTTCGACCCAATCTTTGAAGACAAAGCAGTCCTCAATGGTATGACCTATCACCCTATGATAGGGGCAATATTTTGGGTCGTCGGTCATATTCTCTTCTTGCGGTCTCTTTGATTCTGGCAGTTGTAGACCGTTTCTTAGGGCGTCCCTGAATATCTTGTGGACCTTTTCCCTCTTGAAGGAATAGACCTTTTCCAGCTTCTCTTTCAGAGGCGATTTCCCCCCGGCGTATGTATCGGAGGGACTGGAGGCTGATTGCGGCCGTTTTTCGCGAAGGCGCTCCGCTTTTAGGTCGAAAGGGATATCAGTTGGCTGCACCCGGGTATCAATCCCTGGCTTATGAGCCAAAATTTGATTTTGCTGTAATTGCAATCGGGCGACTTGGGTCGCGAGATCTGCCACGACGTTTGCCAACTCGTCGACTTTGGAATAGACCTCGACCATCTTCTCATCCCTGTCCTGAAATTGCATTTGAAGCCATTGGAATAATGCGTGTTCTGTAGTTCCGGCTATGACAACCGGGTAATCTTTATTGCCTGAGCTCAATTCCGTAGGAACCACGGGCTCCTCTGGCTTATCGGCCTGAGCGGGCTCTTCGTCATTTAGATCGAGCTGATGCTGGGTAGCGTCAACCATATCATCACCATGGCTGTGAAGAAGAGGAGGGTTCGTTTCTTCATGTCCGGCCATGTAGACAGTGTGGATAACACACTCAGCCATTCTTTCATCACTGGCAGCTGGTTTTGCGGAGCGGTCCGGGCTTTGGAAATTCATAAATTTTAACATGGCCAGAGCCCTAGCCCTTTTGTTGGCTCTATATCTGAGCCGCTTCTGCCTCAGCTTCTCTGCCTTGAGCGTCTGGCAGGTTTCTGCTCTTCGGGAAGCCGCCACAGGCCGAGTGATGGGGAGGCTTGAGAAGACACCCAATTGAGCAGTGGTCAAGGGCACCACTGGAGCTTGCTCGGGATGCCTTGTTTCTTTGCTGGTGTTGATGGCCTTGCCCCCAGCTGGGGCCGAGGAAAGTTGTTCAAACACCGACTTGCGTTTGTGTTGGGGCGCCCTCGCGACCACGACATTCGGCCTTTTCCCCTTTGAGACTGGTTTGTCTGTTACCGAAGCTTTAGGAGCTGGGACGGCGTTAGCTGACACGAACATAATAGAGCCAAATGGTAGCGGCTCCTCCTCCCATTGTCGCCCAAGACTGGCCGGAAGGACCGTCCTGGAGTCTATCTTCATTGTGTAGGAGACAGGAGCTGTGCTGAGAGCTGAGTTCATCATCGGAGACATTGTTGGAAAGTGATTGCTTGAAAACCTGCATGAAAAAGCATTATTTTAGTATAAATATAGACATGTATATAGATTGAGTTCGCACGAACGCTTAACCCGAAATATGGGAGGAGAGATTGGTCCCAGCGGGTGTGCCAGAATCTGTAGGGTGTTTTTCGTCACCCCATTGAGATGGGAATACACGCGCGCTTGTCAGGCGTACTACAGATTCCCCCTGCCTAGGGTAGGCCGGGGTTTATTGATTATGGGGATCCGAATCTCCGGCAGCCGCGGAGTAAGCTGCCGTTAATTACCCCTCGCCTTTGGGATGAGGGAACCTCCGATTAACGGGTTAAACTGGTCATGCGAACTCAATGTGCAGTGTACGTGTGTTGTGTTTTTGAAGGGGGGTTTGGATATATCGGGAGCCACGCAGAGTTTTTACGGGGGTCCCGCTACCCGGATAGCGAGCTGGGGGTCAAGGGGGCTAGCAGCCCCCTTGCGGGGTGCGGGGCAGCGCTCCGTTAGAAATTTTTTCTAACAGGGACAGTGTCGTGGAGCACGTGTGTGCAAATATGTATACATATGTATATGTATATGTATATATGTATATATGTATATAAAAGAAAGAAAGGGGGAAAAGGCATCCAAAGGATGTATGGGGGCAGCACCTTGGGCGCTGTGCGCCTAGGTGCTATGCGCTCAGGCGCTAGAGTGCCACGTGTCGGCACGTGGGCGCTCTGCGCTTGAGCGCTGGGCGCTTGAGCGCAAGCGCGCCACGTGTCGGCACGTAGGCGCTTTGCGCTCGAGCGCCTGCGCTGGAGCGCAAGCGCGCCACGTGTCGGCACGGGGGAGACTTGCGCTCGAGCGCTTGCGCTTAGGCGCAAGCACGCCACGTGTCGGCACCGGGGCGACTTGCGCTCGGGCACTTGCGCTTGAGCCCAAGCGCGCCATGTGTCGGCACGTGGGCGACTTGCGCTTGAGCGCTTGCGCTTGAACGCAAGCGCGCCATGTGTCGGCACCGGGGCGACTTGCGCTCGGGCGCTTGCGCTTGAGCGCAAGCGCGCCACGTGTCGGCACGTGGGCGACTTGCGCTCGGGCGCTTGCGCTTGAGCGCAAGCGCGCCACGTGTCGGCACGTGGGCGCTCTGCGCTCGGGCGCTTGCGCTGGAGCGCAAGCGCGCCACGTGTCGCCACGTGGGCGCTCTGCGCTTGAGCGCCGGCGAGAAAAATTGGCTTTTAGCCTGAGAAACAGAAGCTATGCTTCAGAAAGGAAGTATTTGTTATGTATATATGTATGGAGCTAAACTCCTGGGATGTTTTGAAGCTGATGAAGGGGGTTCTTCTTCTTCCTTTTGTTGTTTGGCCGGATCTTGAAGATCAAGAAGTAGGAGATTTTAAAAATCACTCCTTTTTGAGATCTGATGGGAGATCTGAGTTTCCCTTTGTGAGTTTTGTGGTGGAAAACTACTTAGTTTTGGAAAAGAAAGAGTAAAACTCTTGATTTAATTTAAAAGAATTGAGAAGGTTTAGAACCTTGGAGAAGGAGCAGGAGGCATAAAGAACCCTAGTTTTGGGGGGGAATGAAAAAGTCTATTCTTTTATTCATCATCATGTTGCCTTATATAGGCTTATATATTTACATATAGCCCCTTGGGCTTTACAAAAATGGCATCTTAGCCATCCCATGGCTCATGTGCCATTTCATTTTTGCACATAAGCCATGGGTTTACAAAATATTGGCTTTATGCCCATTTTGTTTACATTCATGCATAAACAATTACATACAAAATTATTTATTACATGATTTTGTTGTTGGCATGGGGAGGCTGGCTACGGGCTCGACTTGGACATGGGCCCGCTTGACCTGGGCTTGGGCCCACCTGGCTTGGGGTTGACTTTGATTTTGACTTGGTCAACCGGGGTGTAAATTTTTACCCCAACATTCCCAATATCTGCTTTTATCCCTAACGTCCTATGACCTTGACGAAGGCCAACAAACCATAGGCCGCTAGTCAAGTTCAACCCGTACATTTCGTGATTGTATTAAACCTACCTACACGACCTTTGACGAAGGCAAACAAAGTCGTACAACTACCCTAATCCAATCGTATCATATGCGGCAGATAAGTACTAATCAGCTACCGTACACCACGTCTTGACAAAGGCCAACAAACGCAGCACGAATACTAAAATAGTCCTTATCTGAAATGACGGAAGGTTACGACAAGTTTTTAAGAAAACTTTTAGCGTAATGAACTTGATATCGTTGTAGAATCGAGTGATTTGAAAAGGATTGGTTTAAGCTCCGCTTTTAAAATCAAGTGTTTTTCAAAATAAACCGAGTGGGTTGTAGCATTTGCTAGCTTTTGATAAAAATGTCACTCACAGTGAAGGGATCTAGGCTCTTTCCTTATCGAATAAGGTAATGGATATTCATCAAGGAATGCCATTATGCAAAGTAAGAACTAAAGCTACCTTTCTGAAAATTTTGATTCTACAACATCTTTAGGTTTCTTTCTTTTTCATTAATCTTATTAATTGTGTCCCATCATTTATGTTTCTTAAACATCACAGAAGAAACGAAAATAGAACGTACGCTTATGTCATCCACATTCGCCACGGGGCCCCGTCATGCACCGTTAGGTTACTTAACTAATGGCAGAGCGGGGGCAGGACTAGCGCGGGTGCAAAACATAAACAACGTTTATTATATATATCATATATATATAGCATTCATCTCACGCATTTTTATGATCACATCACATAACTCAGGCAGTAGAAGTCAACATATGAAATATTGGATATATTAGGAGGTCCGTGTTTTAAATTCAGCCAGTAATGAAAAACACGGATTCCACGGTCATGATGAATAACCAAACCCCATCCCTAGACCCCTACAAGAGCGGCACGTGACCCTGCCAATTTTAGAGTTGGGAGACCCGGTCTCGACTCCTCGAGATGGTCTTCCACTAGACTCTAGAACCCGGTTACTTGTGCTTCCCACCTTGGGTCTATTCTAATGCGGAAAAGTAAATAGTATACATCAATGGTGATATCATCCTCAACCCGGAAGTGTTCCAATAAAAGAATATTACATAAACTTTTTACATGAATGAAAATAAAAAAAACTCTCATCTCACGTAAAAAAAACCCGGCTATTCATGCACAGTGATCCAATATAACATATCACAGCAACACATAAACATCACATGTCATCAACGTAAGTAAATATGCATATCCCAAATGTCGTTGACGTATAGCAACGAGATCGGGGATACACCACATATTACACTTACGATGGCAGAAAAGAAATGAAAATATACAATAATTAGAATCCGCATATCTTTAGACACCATAAACCCGGAATATCTCATAGCTCGGATTTCATGCCTAACACTTTAAATTTTGCATTTATGTCTCGAATTGAAAACACTTTCCAATAGCAAGTCGGTTAATTCAACAAGATTCCCGATTAATGATCGAATGCTCGTCGGGAACTTTAGTAGATTGCCGCACCCCCGGTGCTGTCAACGAAGTGCACTTAGGCGGAACACCATGGCCGCGAGCACCCGACTGGATGCTTTTGTCCTCGGGGTTCTCCTACAGTCACATGGTAAGGGCTATAAGGCATGGCTATCTAGTAGTGTTTCCCGGCGACTATCCGCGTACGATATGAAATTGCGACGGAGTTTTGACCCGAATCGAAACTCCGTAGCAATCGATCAAAAGAAACTAAAACGTGAGATTTACAAAACACAAACTAGTTTTCACAAAACTAATTAATGTGGATTCCAAATATTGTATCACATATCATATATATCTAGACGATGTTAAACATTTCGATCGATATCTCAAACACCCACAAATCACAGAGACCTCAACACTTGAGTCTCATTAAAAATACCCAGAAGGTGCAAAATAACAATATAGAGCAGCACAAGAAAGTGGAGCCCTCAACTCTGTTCCTTCATATAATATCAGGAAAACCCCAATGGGGCATCACGTGCCCACACGTGACCAGAGGTTACGTGCTGATACGTGATGGTTTCCTGGGGATTCTGTTGAAATAAGAATTAAATTCTAATCAAACAATCAATCGGTGGAGTCACGTGTCCATACGTGATGGGCCTTTAAACCCACTGAAAAGAATTAAAAGTAAATAAAACAACAAGGAAAAACCCCAATGGGGCATCACGTG
The DNA here is from genome assembly GCA_030015575.1 of Agapanthus africanus. Lineage (NCBI taxonomy): Eukaryota > Viridiplantae > Streptophyta > Magnoliopsida > Asparagales > Amaryllidaceae > Agapanthus > Agapanthus africanus. The sequence goes on along the minus strand of CM057350.1, from coordinate 180,100,691 downwards.
CTCACACGTGACCAAGGGTCACGTGCTCACACGTGATAATTCCTAAGTTCTTTAAAACAACAGAATTAAATTCTGGTTAAAATGCTTAATCAGGGGGTCACGTATCAACACGTGATGGGATCTAAGATCTCTGAAATAATAGAATTAAATTCTAGTTAAATGGTCAATCAGAAGGTCACGTGCCAACACGTGACAGGCTCTTTAACCTTCTGAACTAATAGAATTAAATTGTAATTAAGAGGGAATCGAGAACCCTAACTGAAAAATAATTCTCTAAATCTTTCCAAACAAAAAGATTGCGCTCTGTAAAGTGGAGTACCGTTGGATTAAAAATCCAATGGTGATTAAATATCACCAATTTATAGAAAAATTCTATACAAGGAAAGTTTGCCTAAAATTTACCAAGAATAACAGACAAAATATCTTTTGGATTAAAAATCCAATGGTGAATAAAATTCACTGAGTGATCTAAAAGGTCATATTGGTTACAAAATCAATCAAAATCTTCAATGAAAGATTGACTAAACAAACTGATTCTTTTCTTTCTCCTATAAATAGGAGCCAAGAAGAGAAGAATAGGGGAATTTATTTTGGAAAGATACAACAACAAAGAGAAAAACGAAGAGAATTTAATTCTCAAGAAAGAAAAGAAGATTTCCTCAGAAGAGAAAGAAACCCTAGGTGCGAAAGGGAAAGAGATCATAAGCTCCACAAAAAAAAAAGAGAATTTAATTCTCAAACTAAGAGTTTAACTCTTCTGAATAAGAACTTAGTTCTTTCTCTGGTTGAAGATCTGCAGAAGCAGATCTCCCCATAAGTTAAGAATTTAATTCTCATCGGGGAGATTCTGCCATGCAGATCCAAAACTTAGAGGGAGAATTGAGTTTAAAGAATTTAATTCTTCCAAATACATAGGAATTTAATTCCTTTAAATGAAATTAAGGTTTAACCCTACATAAGAATTTAATTCTTCCAAATACATAAGAATTTAATTCCTCCAAACAAAATTAGGGTTTAACCCTACCCAAGAATTTAATTCTTAAATAAGGGATTTAACTCTCCATGCACGTAAAGAGAGCAGTACCCAACTTGGTCACTTGGTAACACGTGACCCTCCTCCTCAATGAGTAAAAAAGAAAGAATGAGACATGGTCACGTGTCCCCATGTGACCCTTAAATAGATTCCTCAAGATGAGAAAGAAAAAGCTTGGAGGCAATGCCTCACGTGCTCACACGTGACCCTTGACAAACACCTTTTTTAAAAAGGGCAAATGAGGGAAAACTGAGGAATTAATACCCAATACATTGGCACTATTACGTGTCCACACGTGATGATTACGAAGGCTAAGTGTTTAACACTTATTTGAATATTCGAGAGTAAAATAAAGGAGGTTTGGCCCAATTCTCAGGCGCCTCACGTGACCCCACGTGACTGCCTCATTTTTAGTGTTTAACACTATTTTGAGCATTTTGTCCCTAGTGTTTAACACTATTTTAAGCACTTCATTCTTTTAGTGTTTAACACTGTTTTAAGCACATCACGTGGGAACACGTGACCGTCAAATATGTGCTAGTGTTTAACACTATATTCAAATCAGTCCTAGCCCAAACTGGCTAAGTCTTTCTGAGGCAAGACATCCCTTTTTACGGAGCCTCAAGTACATCCTTGCCTTCCAAAATTGATCATCTTATATGGAATATGAGTGCTCAGCACTCAATAAGAGATTAAAATATGGTCAGAACCCAGACCCATACTTAGCATTGCTAAATAATAGGGGAATGAACCCAGACAAATGTTCAACAGTCCCAACAAAGGTCCAACATTTTTAAACCTAATTGGACTTAGCCCAAGTTGGACATAAGTCCTCAATTCATATTTAACTGAGCCCATGTGCTCATAATCTAATTAATTGATCGTAGTCCCAAATTGGACTATAGATTTCCCAATCAACTTTGGTTCAAGGGTACATCTCTTCACTCCTTTGATATTTGTCGTTGTAATCCTTCAACGTCTTCAGAGAGGTGACGGGTCCCGATAACCAATCATTCCATGGACTGTGGGGTCCTTAAACTCATGGACTATGATGTCCTTAAACTTTATAGACTATGACGTCTTTAAACTATAGATTGTGGGGTCCTTAAGCCCATGGACTATGATGTCCTTAACCTTGGACTGTGGGGTCCTTAAACCCATCGACTATGATGTCCTTAACCTCGGACCGTAATGTCCTTAAACTAATGTTAGACCACCATGTCCTTAAACTGGTAATCGACCGCAATGTCCCTAAACTAAACAATAGAGCCTAAGTGCTCTTTTGTTGGATCTAAACGATCCCGTTAAGTTGATCTTAGTCTAAAAATTAGACTAGCGTATCCTTAACAAACGTTTAAGTTGATCTTAGTCTCAAATGAGACTAACGTATCCTTAAAACCAACCCCAAACCCAAATTTAAGAAAATACGGATTTGGACTAATCCACACCCTACGGGCGACAACATAAATTAGTCTCCGTATACAATCCACGGGCAACCAAAAACAAAACAAACAACCATGACACGAAGTGACCATCTGGAGAAAAAGAAAGTGGTTACCGCAATGCGGTAGCGTAATTAACTGCAGGGGATTGCACCTGCAAGGAAGAGCGTCCCCATAATCAAAACCCCTCAAATGAGGGGGAATCTGACAAAGTCTACTACATCGGCCGCATCCGTTTAAACCTTCGATACATGGTGCCATAAATCAACTTGGTATCTTCGGAGAGGTGGACGGATAGCACCAATTAGCATCTACCCTCGAAATTCAGGCCGGACGTCCCAACGTCCCGGTCGCATCTTTCGGCGGAGAACAGATTCTGCCACGCCCGGTGGGACCTCTTCCTCTTCCCACTCCACACTTCGTGTGTCGTGTTCGCGAACGAATCGCGGTTTAATATGGTTGCCCTTGGGTTCGAGATACTAAGATTTGGTTTTGCTCTCGTGCAGAAAAAAGAAATGGCCTCTAACTGCTCCAGCTGCAACTGCAACTCCCGTTCCACCTCATCTGGAGGTGTAACCTACGGGCCACAAGCAGTCTCCCTTTTCACAATGCCAGTGGAGCAGGTAACTCAAGCCACCACTGGGCTATTCTTCGGGACCATGCTCCCACCGATGAGCTTCAATACCCCTGTACCATTGTAAGAAGCTCCGAAGAGCTCGGTCTTTAATCGGCTCACAACTACTGCGGCCCCTCTCAACGGGTCGTCCAGCTCCAACGCCTCAGTCTTTGACAGACTGGGCCAAAGCTCATTTGGGCCTATGAAGATGCCCGTGATACTAGAAAGGGTTATCCCTAAGCGGATAGCTATTCCTGCTCATGAAGTCGTCAAGGCGGCTTCTCCTGCCAAAGGGTCGATCATCACAAGACTGACTGTTTCAGCTCCTGTTCCAGGCAAAATCGTCAACGCTGCTTCCCATGCTCGGTAGTCTGCCTTCGATGGGCTGGTTATCCCCACTCAGCAGACATCGGTCTTCAATAGGCTGACAACGACAACTTCTGACCAACACAGGGGCCATGAGGAAGTCATCCCTACAGCTGAGACAATCCCAACGGCTCGACACGCTCAACGTCGCCACTGGCACCGAGTAAAGAAGGCTGAGGGCAACTCTCCTTCTGGACTGACTCCGCCGGCTCCAACGGTGGAAATCGATGCTGCTGTTCCAACTGGGAACAGCTTTGAACCGCTAAGGAGGGTGCGCAAAAACTCTCCGACTGCCGTGCTGAAGAGATCTCCTCCACCTGTGGAGAATGCCCCAAAGGCGAAGCTAGAGCAACCCCCTCAGCAGTTGTCCTCTAAAATTTACAAAGTTTGGCGACAGGTTCAGGAATTGGTGATTGATCAAGATTACTCTCACCGACAGAAAAAGGTGAAAGTTCAGCGAGAAGAGAACCATCCTGTCAAGCCACAAAAGGCGACAGCTGTTTGGGTGCCCACTGCAACGGCCCCCTCAACTTCGACCGCTTATAAAAGGAGAAAGCTGGAGAAAATTCTGGTGTCTGCGGCGAATCGCAAGAACATTGAATCTAAACGCTCCAAGTCTGGGGGAATGGTGGTGCACACCATATATATGGCATCCGGAAAAGAGGATAGCCGTATCTCTACAGGTCATCGACCGCTTACGCGATCAGTGACTAGGGCTCAGGAGCAACAATAACAAAAGGTCTAAGAAATGCTAACAGCTATGGCCGCACTTACGGGACCGAAAGCAAGCCCGAAGACATCCTCGGAGCAGCGCCGTGAGCAGGAAACTGATGCTGAATTCCTTCGTAGAATGCTTGAGAAGAAGGAAAAAGAGGTTGCGAAACAAGCGGCCAATATAAAACAAATGGCCCTTATGTTTCAAGATATGGTGGGCATGATGATCCAGCCGGACCCTCCAGCTGAAGATCCTCCAATATTAATTGAAGATGATAGAGAATAGATATCAAATCCTCTGCCGGCTCTGTCAACAGCCAAGGAGGAGACGATCTCCAAAGCTGCCCTGGATGATTGCATCGCTCAGCAGATACGAGTTCACCAGGCGAATGAAGCGGCCGGCCAAATTGTTAAAACTGGACGACCCTATCCGGGTTGGTACAACTAAATAAAGTACCCGTCGGGATACATGATCCCCAAATTCCATATATATAAGGGGACGGGAAATCCGCATCAGCACGTCGCTCAATTCAGAGCCTTGTGCGGAAACACTGGAGGTGACGATAAGCTACTGCTTCGCCAATTCGTTGGCAGCTTGTCGGAGACAGAATTCAAGTGGTATTCCGAACTCCCAAATGACTCTGTCAAGACATTCGCGGAGATGGAATTGCTATTCACCCAGCATTTCGCGAGTGCTAGTGAACGCACCCCGATCACGGCATTGATCAATACCAGGGTGAAGCCTGGAGAAACATGGGTTCAGTATGCAATATGGTGGCGGAATCTATGGTCGAAGTGCAAGCAGCGCATCGAAAAAGCGCTTGCGGTAGGCATGTTCGTGGGTACTCTTGATCCTCAAGCGACCATTTCATAATTCATGATGTTCTTCAAGCCGACCACTTTCCAGGCCTTGATTGACAAACTGGCCCAAATGGACCAGATGGGTCATAAACCGTCTTTTTCAAAGACGGAGCCACGGAATGAAAAGGAGAAAGGGAAAGCGACCTTTGTCGCCAATCCTCGACAGCAGCCCAGTGGTCCGAAGCTAACCGATCGCCAAGACGAAAAACGACGATTTTTTAATGAGAGAATGAAGCGCCCTTATTCGTTTCCCCGGGATAAAACGAGGAGATTGTTTGAACTAGCGGCGCGCAACAGGCTCATTAATTTGCCGAATACGAAATGCCCATTGCAACCCGGTGAAGCTAATAATCCCAATTATTGCCCCTATCACCAAATGATAGGCCATCCAGTTGAAGATTGCTTCTTCTTTAAAGGCAGGATTGAAGATCAATACCAACAGGGCAAATTCGCCTTGTCCGAGAATTGGAAAGTAAGCCCGCCTCAACCGCATGCTCTTAAAAGGGGGGACACACCGGGGGCATCGTGCTCTTTTGTCGAAGAAGCTCCATGGGAGGTCGCTCTTTTAGCCAAAACAAAAAGAATGCTGAAGGATCTCCAAGCATGCCCGGCGATCATATGGAAAAGTCTGCTGGAACCCGAAGTCATTGAGGGAATGCTAAAGCCGCGCCTGACGCCAAAAATTGGTGGTGATAGTCAAAGTGCCCACACCCATCCGTTAAAGTCTTCGAAGAAGAAGAAAAAGACCAAAAAGCCCGTTAAGCCTGGTGACAAGCGCACGGACCTGCAAAAGCATATCGACACGCTGGAAGAATATAACCAGAAGGCGTGAACCCCGGTCACACTCCAAGAATTTCTCAGCCACGTCCGTGAAGACGGAGATGATGACAGTGGAGAAGATTCTTCGGATGAACCTGGGGATAATGTGGCAAGCTGCCATGTGATCTCTCACTCGTTAATAAACGGTGAAGAAGCTCTGGAAACAAAGAAACTGAGGGTAGATCCTGAGCCGGAACTTCTAGGACCATCAGACGAAATGATTGACGCATTCCTGAACGAGCCCTTCAGAAAAGCAAAGCTAACCGGGAGCGCGAGATGGCTATATTTGAAAAAGCCAAACGCCGGCGATTGGACGAAAGGGTTGAAACGCCCCCACCAGATCAAAGTACATTCTCCGCAAATAAAAGCAGGTTCAAGATAAGGAAAAGTTTCGCCAAAGCCATGTCGATGGGAATGAAGCTGCCCTCGTTCAAAGGAAATTCTCCTGGCGGTATACATCTTGATGAAGTGGACGCACATCCTAACTTCTGCTTATATCATCAGAATATCGTACACCCTACTGAGGAATGCAATGCCTTTAAAAATTGGTGGCAAGGGTACGTCGCTTACAGGAAACACTTCAAGAGGATGAAGTGTGAAGCTCGTCGACAGCGGAAAAATACGACAGACGAACGTGGAAAAGCTGTCGGCAATTGTTACATGGTTGATAGCAGGGGATCGCAAGTTCTCACCTTCGGGATTGACTCTGAAGAAGAAATGGCTCTTGGCCCCCTCTTCAAAGAATCCACCTCAGGAAAAGAGGAAGAACCGAAAAGCTGCGAGAACATTCAGCTGCGCAATCGCACATTACCTGAAAAGAATCTCGGACCCGTAAACAAGGGGTCGAACAAAAAGGATAAGGGAAAAGAAAAGGTCCCTGAGGATATCACCCTCAATGACCAAGCCGTCGAAGAGCTGACAGCCAAGGATCCGCCCAAGAAAAACAAGGTGGATTACAACGTTCTGGCACACCTGAGAAAGATACCCTCATAGCTAAGCATTCTCGACGCCCTTCTGCTATCCAAAGAGGCGAGAAATTATTTGATTAAGGCACTACAAGAGCCCGAGCAATTCCAGGCTTTCCTCGCCGCAAAAAAGATGAAGGACAAGCTGGAAGAAGTGCACACGGCCGATATCACTTTCGGTGATGAAGATCTCCTCCTTGGGACGTGCAAGCATAACCGTCCCCTCTATGTCTTCGGGTACTGTCATGATATCAAGATAGGCAAAATCCTGGTAGATAATGGGTCCTCCGTTAACCTTCTCAATGTAAGAGTGTTGAAGGAAATCTGCATGAACGTTCAACACCTCGCTCGTGATAAAATCACCATCTCCGGGTTTGACTCCCAGTCATCACGGACGCTCGGGTCTGTGATATTGACATTACGCTTTGGGCTGCTCGTCACGGACATCAAGTTCCACGTCATTGACGTGAAGACTTGCTACAACGCTTTGCTCGGCAGGCCTTGGTTACACGAGTACAACATCATCCCTTCTACACAACATCAGTGTATGAAGTATTTCAAGGATGGTCTCGAGCATACCGTAACAGGGGAACTGAACCCATTCTCCATGAATGAAGTCTGAAAGTACGAAGATGCAAAATACTTCTTACCAGATTTCAAAGACACGGAAAGATGCCACAAACCGAAGAACAAAACTATCACCACTATTCCGGTCTTCGGAAGTGATACCGAGGAGGAAGAAGAGATAGTCTATTCAGGGCCACCCCAATACAACAAGCCGGGACCGTCCACCCTATGTTGATCTTCGACAGCGACTCGGAAGATGAAGTCAATGCCGTATTTTCTGTTCGGACATCAATACAAGCCTTCGCTGGCAATGATCAGAGTTTGCAAATTGCCATTGTCCCGCAGGAGCATTACAAAGAACTCGACACACTTAATACCTACAGTGTGGAAGAACTGTAGACATTCTACGTCCCTCCCAGGCGAAGAGATGAAAAGGCGATCCTCTTTTACCGATCCGGGGAAACCAAAGTGGAGAAAGAAATTTGGCATGGTGCTGATTCTACACTTGACAGGCTCCAGCCCATCCGTCTGCCCAGATACTACACGGAAGGATTAAAAAGGTTGTTGAGGCGCCAAGGCGTACCCTTCAAACAGACTACTCGACAAGCTCAGTTCTACAACAAGATCTGGGACTTCCCCGGAACTCAACGAAAATTTCCCAACGTGAGAATGGAAACGGTCGGGCTTGGATATGTTCTATCCAAGAGACGGGAACAATTCCATGACTGCTATGTTATACATGACTTCGATGAAAAAGGAAATGCTCTGTTAGAAGACGCCAACCCTGAACCAAAACGAGGTCCCGCCATGAAAATGCTGAGTCTGTCGTTTGAAGAAAAGATGGACAAGCTAATAAGGGAAGCAGGTCAAAAGGTTCGGGGAGACCATAGCCGCGAAATGGCCATTTATGAGAAAGCCAGGACGCAGCACCTCCTTCAACAGGCCATGGAGAATGACAATGCTCCTCGTCGCCAACCCTTCATACAAAAGACCCGGCGTAGAGACAAAAATAAACCAAAGAACGGAAAAAACGTTCGACGGTAGCAAAGCGGGTCTAAGAAGCCACGCGATCAAGAATCGAGCAGCCGGGATCCGTCTCTTATAAAGAAGATGGGTCGAGCATATTCTTTTCCCCAAGATAAGACAAGGAAGATATTCAATCTTGTCATGAAACATCAGATGATGACACTCCCGGAGTCCAAGCACCCCGAACAAGCAGACAAGGTCTCCCACCCAGACTATTGCTCCTATCACCGAGCAATAGGACATCCTCTCGAAGACTGCTTCACATTCAAGAATTGGGTTGAAGACCAGTATCAACTTGGAAGATTCGCTCTATCCAACAGTTGGAGGGTAAGTCCGCTACGGAAGCATGAATCAAAAACCACTTATGTGATGAGAGTAGAACCAGACCAACATCGGTCTTGGAAGCGATCTCGTACCTGTCACGTGATAATGCTGTCAGAAGAAGAATCCGAGAATATGGATGACCTCCCATGGTGCTTTGAAAACAATGAAGATGAGTTGATCTCAGAATTTCCACCGGCGCCAAAAGAGTTGGAAGATGCGATACATATTACTGCAGATGACCTCAGAAAAATTGACTTGGGGACGGCAAACGACTCGCGGCCGACGTTCGTCAGTGAACTGTTGTCTGAAGAAAAGGTGGCTATGCTTAAAGGAGTGCTCATGCAGTATAAAGACTGTTTCGCATAGATGCCGGGACTAGATCCAGAGATTGTTGTGCACAAATTGGCGATATCTCCGGACGTCAAGCCGATCAAACAAGCACCGAGAAGAATGCGGCTCGAGCTTGAGATGAGCATCAACGCCGAGGTCAAGAAGCTAATCGACTCCGGCTTCATCCAAGAGGTTCAGTATCCTGACTGGATCGCCAACATTTTCCCAGTAATGAAGAAAAATGGGACGGTGCGCATATGTGTGGACTTTCGGGATCTTAACAAAGCTTGCCCGAAGGACGACTTTCTAGTACCAGTCACTGAGTTGATGATAGATAATCCGTCCACTCACAAAGTTTTCTCCTTCATGGACGGCTCATCAGGATACAATCAGATAAAGATGCATCCCGAGGACCAGAAGCATACCGCTTTCCGGACCCCTTTGGGCATATTCTGCTACAAGGTGATGCATTTTGGTCTAAAGAACGCTGGTGCCACCTATCAGAGGGCCATGAAGAAGATTTTCGATGATCTCATACATGAAATCGTCGAATGCTATATTGTCGACCTCGTGGTTAAAAGCAAATCATACGAGGAACATTTAGAGCATCTGAAAATCGTGTTTCAGCGCCTCCAGAAATACAACTTGAAAATGAACCCTCTCAAATGCGCGTTCGGGGTTTCCTCAGGAAAGTTCCTAGGATTCGTCATCCGACATTGAGGCATCGAGATAGACCCGTCGAAGATCAAGGAGATCATGGAAATGCCTCCGCCAAGGACTCTCAAGCAACTGCGGTCTCTCCAAGGAAAGCTCGCGTATATCCAGCGATTCATAGCCAATCTCTTAGGCAAGTGCCATCCTTACAGTCACCTAATGAAGAAGGGAAACCCGTTCGTCTGGGATCGCAAATGCCATAAAGCACTGGACGAAATCAAGCAATACCTGCAGAATCTGCCGGTGCTGACTGCTCCGGTCAAGGGAAAGCCTCTCATTCTGTATACAACCGCCCTTGAGGGTTCCTTAGGCGCGCTATGGGCATAAGAGAATGACCAAGGGAAGGAGAGAGCCCTCTACTATTTGAGTCGAGTTCTCCTGGGGGCAGAAAACAATTACTCTCCCATTGAAAAACACAGCCTGGCGTTGATCTTCGCGATAACGAAGCTCAGACACTATGCGTTGGCATATGAGGTCCATCTCATATCAAAGGTGGATCCTCTCAAATATTTGATGTCAAAGGCTATACTAACGGGACGGCTCACTAAATGGGCCCTGCTCTTAATGGAGTTCTCAATAACTTATCGTCCCCTCAAGGCAGTGAAAGGCCAGGCCATCGCCGACTTCCTCGCTGAGCATCCAATACCCGCCGATTCTTCTTTGAACTGCGAATTGCCCGACGAGCACGCGTTTGACACGATCGACGGGGAGAGAAGAGAGAATGATACCCAGTGGGAACTCTACTTCGATAGAGCATCTTCCATAAAGAAGCGCAAACAAAGTACCCCCATAATCAAATCCGGGGTAGGCATCATCTTCGTGACTCCACAAGGAGGGATAATGTGCTTTGCCTTCTCCTTAACAGAGCCAAGGACGAATAATGAAGCTGAATATGAAGCTTTGATAGCAGGTCTTGAGATCGCCGTCGACATGGGAATCGAGAACCTCCTCATACACGGAGACTCCCATCTGATCGTTAGTCAAGTAAACGGCGACTATCAAATGTGCAAGCCAGAGCTGGTGAAGTATGGTGAGAGAGTGCAGCAACTGCTGACTCAAATCCTTGCCTATGCCCTGGAAAGCATACCGCGTGCGGAAAATAGCAAAGCGGATGCATTGGCCAAGCTCGCTAAAGAATTGGCCGACGAGAACCTCGATGACGTGAGGATCGTTGTGCAAAGCCGTCGGGTTCTTGCACCGGCAGAAATGTCTCCAGAGTCGTCCGAAGAAAAAGGAGCGACCGAGCAAGTGACCCTACAAATAAAAGACCAAGAAATGGCTAAGGATTTGAGAGAAGTCTTTATAGACTACTTCAAATCCCGTCGAACGCCTGAAGATGCATCCTCAAGACATCAGCTCATGAAACGAGCTCTGTCTTTCTCCTTCGTCAATGATACTCTGTACAAGAGATCGTTGAACTCTCTATGGCTAAGATGCCTGTGGCCGGAAGAAGCAAAGAGAGTCGTCCAAGAAACTCACGATGGACGCTGCGGTTCTCATCAAGCCGGGCCAAAAATGAAACTGAAGATCAAAAGGATGGGCTACTATTGGCCCACGATGATCCAAGACTGCCTAGAATACGCGAAGCAGTGCCACTCGTGCCAAATTCATGGGGACTTTATCCAGCAGCATCCAAATCCGCTACACCCAACGGTGGCTAGCTGGCCGTTCGAAATTTAGGGAACTGACATAATCGGCCCCATCGAACCAGCATCGTCCAGAGGACATCAGTTCATACTGGCAACAACCGATTACTTCTCCAAGTGGGCAGAAGAAGTACCACTAAGAGAAGTGAAGACGAAGAATATCCTCCATTTCTTCAAGACACACGTCATTTATCGGTTCAGCACTCCGCGACGGATTATCTCCGATAACGGGACAGCCTACAGAAGCCACAAAATCAGCCGCTTTGCACAACAGCATAACATAGACTGGAGATACTCTTCAGTCTATAATCCACGAGCTAACGGTCTAGCTGAGGCTTTCAATAAGACCTTGACGAAGATCGCGAAAAAGATGGTGTCTCGAAATAAGAGGGACTGGCTGAGAGACAGCACGAAGATCTCTGGGCATATCGAACTACGTTCAAAACAGCCACGAACACAACGCCGTATGCATTGGTATTCGGCACAGAAGCGGTACTTCCCCTCGAGATAGAGTTACCCTCTCTACGAGTGGTGATTCACTTCGAGCTAACGGACGAAGAAAATGCTCATCTTCGGCTTGAGGAACTTGATGCCCTCGACGAAACTCGGCTCATGGCGCAACAAAACTTGGAGGCTTATAAAGCGAAGATGACGCGCTCATATGAAAGATTGACTAAGCCGAGAACATTCCGCCAAAGCGAACTCGTGCTAGTGTTCAAAAGACCTATGATCCCCAATCGTGCCAAGCGGAGGAAATTCTTGCCGAACTATGAAGGCCCGTATATCATAGACAAAGTTTACCAGGGTGGTGCCTATCTACTCATGGGCGTGCATGGTGAAAGACCTTTCAAGCCAATAAACGGTCGCTTCCTAAAAAATAGTACGCTTGACGAGTCACGGTCTAGGTCAACGATAGATGACGACGCCTATGTCCGCTCTCTATCTTCCTAAGCCCAAACTCTATAAGTAGTAACCGGCTATGGACCGAAACGTCCTTAAACTAACCATGGACCACTATGTCCTAAAATTGGCTATTGACCGAGACGTCGATAAACTACTACGAACCGCAGCATCCCAAGACTAGCACAAAAAAATAAAAAATAATAAAAATAATAAAAAAAACGGTACGTCCATAAGCAAGATGGGCACAGATGAAAACCCGAAAGGGCTCCGTGAGTAAAAACAGCAGGGCTACCGGCGAGTGTTGTGTAAACCCGAAAGGGCGCAATCTCGTTAAATGACACTTGCAAGGTCCTCTCGACCTTGCAAGGAGAAAATACTTGCGTGAGATCCTTATGACTCACAAGGGAGTAAAACACTTAGGGATCCCCACGATTCCTAAGGAGAAGTGACACTTACGAGATCCTCACGACTCGTAAGGAGAATTCCCCTTTGAGACCCTCACGGCTCATAGGATTCAAAAGCCTTAAACTACAGGGATTTGAATCTGTTCTTAAGCCATCACAACCTCCATTGTTGCCGTACAAGTGTTTCAGTATTGAACCTTGTATATAATCTACGGGCGCGAATAAACATTTCCCTAACAAAGTCCCACCAGAGACTGGGGATATGCTCATATGGCAAAAGACACTTGTAAGTCCTCTCGACTTATAAGGAGAAAACACTCTTGTAAGATCCTTACGACTTATAAGAGACCATACACTTAAGAATCCTCACGATCCCTAAGAGAAAACGCACCTACGAGATCCTCACGACTCGCAGGGAGAAATACCTTCATGAGACCCTTACGGCTCATGAAGTTAAAAGACTTAGTCGACGGGATCCTAACCCTGTTTACTAAGCCACCTTTGTTCGACATCGACAAAGGAAAATGATGATTCGCTCCTAGCAATATCCCAGTTGTAGCGATAATGATTCCTAAATCGGTATCAAATCCCAAACTCGCGGCGAAAAGTCAGCGAGCCACAAATGCATATGAAATAGCCGAAATGATTGGGCAACTTGCAACAAAATCAGCAAGTAAAAATGTATGCATGAAAAATAGCCGAAATCATTGGGCAACTCGTAATAAAAAGCAGGGAGTAAATAAAACAAATAGCCTAAATGATTGGGCACCACGAAAAATAGCCGAAATGATTAGGAAATCGCGACTTCCATGATATAAAAGATGAAAAGATAGAGCATCGCGGAAAGAAAAATATATAAAATGAAACTTTTGCCCTACAGGTGAAATAACATTGATCCCTGTATACAATCCAGGGGCACAAACAAAGAGAGAACCATACCTTCCCACCAGGCTCCATCAGAAAAAGAAGCCAAATCTCGACGGTTCACAGACAGCCTGGAGATCATTTTAACATTTGTCTCATTAAAACAGACGCAACATCACCAAATTGGAATTGCGGCAATTCCCAGTTCCATGACTCGGCGGTGCACAGACAACCGAGAGTCAACCCCCGACTCCGTGAAATGCGGATAAAGTCAACCCATCTTGGTCCTGTGGAACACGGCTAATGTCAATCCTGGCCCCGTGGGAAGCATCCAGAGCAAATCCTGGTCATGTGGAACACGGCTAATGTCAATCCTGACCCCGTGGGAAGCGTCCAGAGCAAATCCTGGTCTTGTGGAACACGGCTAATGTCAATCTTGACCCCGTGGGAAGCGTCCAGAGTGGATCCTGGTCCTGTGGAACACGGCTAATGTCAATCCTGACCCCGTGGGAAGCATCCAGAGCAAATCCTGGTCCTATGGAATACGGCTAATGTCAATCCTGACCCCGTGGGAAGCGTCCAGAGCGGATCCTGGTCCTGTGGAACACGGCTAATGTCAATCCTGACCCCGTGGGAAGCGTCCAGAGTGGATCATGGTCCTGTAGAACACGGCTAATGTCAATCCTGACCCCGTAGGAAGTATCCAGAGCAAATGCTGGTCCTGTGGAACACGGCTTATGTCAATTCTGACCCCGTGGGATGTCAATCCTGACCCCGTAGGAAGCGTCCAGAGCGGATCCTGGTTCTGTGGAACATGGCTAATGTCAATCCTGACCCCATGGGAAGCGTCCAGAGCGGATCCTGGTCCTGTGGAACACGGCTAATGTCAATCCTGACCCCGTGGGAAGCGCCCAGAGCACCTCCTGGTCCTGTAGAACATGGTTAATGTCAATCCTGACCCCGTGAGAAACAGCCAGATCAAATCCTGGTCCCATAGAACATGGCTAAAGTCAATCTTGACCCCGTGGGAAATGGCCAGAGCAACTCCTGACTCCGTGAAATGCGGATAATCAACGCCCGACACCGTGAAATGCGGATAATGTCAACCTCATCCATCACTTACGAGTCCTTTCGACTCGTAAGGGAGAAAACTCTTTTGTTAGATCCTTACGACTCTCAAGAGAAAACGCACTTAGGAATCCTCACGATTCTTAAGAAGAAGATACACCTGCGAGATCCTCTCGACCGGTAGGGAGAAAAATTCTTTATGAGACCCTCACGGCTTATAAAGTTGAAAAGTCTTAGGTGGCAGATCCTAACCCTGTCTCCAAAGACATCGTTGCCTCGCAGAGAGGTCAAGGTAGATTTTCTACGGGCTACACTCTCCAACAAGAAAGGAAACAATCACTTACGAGTCCTCTCGACTCGTAAGCAAGAAAAACTCTCTTGAGAGATTCTTACGACTCTCAAGAGAAGAACACACTTAGGAATGCTCACGATTTCTAAGGAAAAATTACACTTATGAGATCCTCGCGACTCGTAAGGAGAAATACCTTTATGAGATCCTTACGGCTCATAAAGTTGGAAAGCCTTAGGAGGCAGATCTGAACCTGACTCCTAAGCCATCGCTGTGCTACAAGGAAATCAAAATAGATTATCTACAAAATGCGTTTACTAAAAGGGACACACCACCATGAAGCAAAATATGTCTTTTATTCATGAATCAAAATGAATACAAAGTACAATTTATGGAAGAATCAAAAAAATATACTTTCATTCAGGAGTATATACAAAAGAAGAATAGAAAAAATATACAATTCTTCAAGACGGAGGACGATTTAATAGGTTTGCCAGTTCATCCTTTTTCCGCTGGGCCTCGGCTTCATGATTCATTATAGCTAAGAGACGGGCCTCCGCTTGAGCCTGTTGGGCCTGGTACGAGGCAAGCCGACTTTCAAGCTCCTTTTCAGTAACCTTATGAGCTTCGACCATTTTGCGGGTGAAAATGACGGCTTTATCAATGGATACCACCTCCCTGATAGCTTCTTGAAGCACCCACCAAAGTTCCTACGCCCGAGTGGTCTTAGCCGTAAGATTGGCTTGAAGTTCCCCCAGCGCAGTTGAAGCCAGCTTCCTCTCTGAAAATTTCTGGCTGAGCCTCTTCTCGCATGATAACATATTTGCGGCGCACCGTTCGATTAGCCCCCGCAAGCTCTCCTTTGCAGCCACAACCTCTGAAGGAAGACGCGAGCACTCAAGGCTATGAAAGCAAGCCTCCACCCGATGACAAAACTCAACCCAGACTTGCACCAATGTTTTGCTGTGATAAGCAGCAAGAAAGGGGAGAGAATTGTTGGCTTCGGCAGCAAATTCTTCGGCCATGATTAAACTACCAGCACGAAGGTCTTCGATCAGAGCTGACAAAGAGTGAAAGCTTAGCTTTGCCATCCGTTCCAAGGCACGTAGAGCATAAGGGCCAGGTGGCATGACAATGCGAGATTCCAGCGTGGTAAGGACTGGCAATGCAGTTAAGATTTATAAACAATCAGCGAGACTTGCAAGTAAAGAGCAGATGGTACAACGTTGAAACTTCACTTACCCACAGTCATGCAAGAAGGATCCAAAATATCCCCAGGCCCGTCAAGAATCTCAACTTCGTCGTCGTCTTCCAGAACTACAGAAGGCATCAATATCGTTATACAAAATAATAATAATGCCATGAGAAGAAGGCAAATAACACTAACCTTGCCCGGAAGAGAGGACGATGCGTTGAGGGGATATTGCCTGCGGAGCGGCCATCTCTAGCAGACGCCGAAAAGACTTCCTGGCGGACAAGTCCACGATGGATGCCGCCAATCCTCGTAGCTCGTAGCTCTGAAAAGGAAGAAAGTTTAAGATAATGAAGAGATCATTAAAACAAAAGATAGAAGAATACCTTCGATGCTCTTCCCACTCTAGACTGGAGGGATAGCAGCTTCAGCGGCCTCCTCCATGCCCCCAGGCACATCATTGGGGACATAGGCCAGTATAACAACTTCCAATTGGGGAGCAGTGGCCACCGCTGCAGGCTCCAATGAAAGGACCGTAGCCTCGACTACCTGTCCCATAGTCTCCGGGCCGTCCCCAGAAAGATCCATTGATTCCGTGGCTAATGAAGATGCCTCTTCCGGGAGAGCAAGCACCGGGGGAACGGGGACCACCAATGGGAGCTCCGTGGTAGGAAGAATAGCTGTATCGACCCCTCCACACTTACTAGTGTCTCATCGGGGATGTTTACAGAGTCTATAGTCAAGGCACGACTCGAACTCAGATCCTCTGCCATTGCCGAAGTCTCTGCAAAGATTTCATGAAGGTAAGGATATATATATATATATATATATATATGAGCAGTGCAAAATACTACAAAAGGATATATAAGTATACCAATGCGCAAAGGAGCTTCTAATATGGCTTTTTCAAGCCGGCGTTCTTTCTCAAGAATTCGTGCTCGTCGGGGTTCGAGGGTAGACTCGTGCCCACCAGTCCACAACGACAGTGCATCTTCGGCTTCAGCCGAGACAGGCTGCTTAAGGGCTATCTCGCCTCCCTCTTCCAAAGGACCTATAAATGTCCGCCGTATTGATGGAGGATCTTCGTAGAAGATGACGGCAGGATAAGGCCTCTTCGGGACTCTTACATTCTCAGTTTCATCCTGGGAGCGTCTTATAACCTCAGCCAATTGTGTGGCTTCCTCGGCAGATGAACCTGGGAAAAGAAGACCACCATCCGGCTCTTGCATAGCTATTGGCTCGTCCTGAAAGATAGGCTCTGATTCCACTAAAAAGTCGAGCAGATTGGTGACCGTCTTCTTTCGCCTCTTGGACCCAGAACTAACACCGGAAGACACTTCTTTCCCCTTGGTGCTTTAGTGCGACGTTGACCCACTTCGCCTTCAATGTCTTCTCTCGGCGGTGCTACCGATGACGACACTGCTATTGCTGACGCCGCAGCTGATGATACTGCCACTGGCGCCTTATTACCCCTTGCTTGAGCTCTAGTGCGCAGCGGCATACCAACTGTGGGAGTTAGATCCACTTCCACCGCCTAAGGAATAAGCACGATACCAGTATCTCTCATGGGAGGGCGAACCACTGCCCGCGGTTGCGGCGGGACTCCCGTAGCCTGGATCGGAGTGGGAGCCCTATATCCAAGAAGCATCCCCCTCTCCTCAGCAATAATGGGACTGACTCGGTGGAGGTACCAGCCCGTGAAAGCCCTCACACATCGAGGAATGTAGTCAGCCTCAGGAATCACGAAGAGAGAGCCGGTGTTCAGCCGCATGAAGTGATGAGCGGCGTCACGAACAACTTCCAACGACGGGCTGGACTCCACTGTAAACGCCTCAAAGGGGACACCCTGGTCATATCCCAGTTGCCGAGCAAAGCGGTGTGGGTTGTACCGCATAAAAAGGGCCACACCGTTTTGACGAAACACCAGATAATCCGGTCTAATCGAATATAAGTGCATAGCTTCCTTGGGCTTCAGGGAGGGTGCTCCCTCTTTCGATGAGTCAAAAAGCTGTTGAATCGGTCCTGAAGGAGCAGAGAGGACTCGATCGTTAAATACTGTTGGGTTACGGCAGCGCCCCGGCCGTCTTTCCGAGGCCAAATGTGGAACAAAAACTTTTTACAACTCGGCTCTACCACAACCAAATACCCGGATCGTTCCATTAACCGCTATCTAGCAATCGAAAAAGAGAGTTCAGAGATTATACCGATCGATCCGTGTCCTTCGGTCTTCAATCCCCTCCCCTAGCTTGTTGTGACCGCCTCGATGAAATCCTCTCTCCAGCCACCTCGTCAAAGTGGTACTATGTCAACGAATCTTTATACGGGCTCCCGCCTCAAAACCGAGGCAACTCGGACATGAAGTTTGCTAGCCGACATATCTAAAAATGAAGTAGAGAGAGTGTGGAATATTTTGTCTCAAGGCACCCAATAAATTGGGTGAAGGTAAATGAAGTTGCCAATTTGGATTGATGAAGTGAGTAATGGATTTTGCAATGGAAAAATCAAATTTTTCCTCCACCAAAATGAACTCGGCCATGATATGCAGGAAGATGGTTCTCTGGCCTTTTGAAATGGAGAGATGAGAACAAAAATGAAGTGGTGGTCATGTGAATAATTGTTCATACCAGAATATTGCATTTTATACCGCCCATTCTTATGCTCGTGTGTTTATAGGTAGGTGCTTGTAATCCGTGTTTGTTACATATTTACAGAATACAGGTTTCCAGTACAAATATTGCAAATCAAGACAAAATCTCCACAGTTACACCAAATACAGAACATCTGTCACAGCAGATAAAAGCCGGGTTCCGGTCATCCATATACGTCCAGTGCCGAGTACCAGTTCCAGAAACAAGACATACGACAGTGGTCATTCGTGTCTCGGACATGCACAGAGCACGAGGAGGGGCTGCACAAGAATCAATGGGTGCGCGGAGCTCGAGGGAGATAAAGTCAAAAGTAAAGAAAAGAAAGCAATCTTGGACTAAGAATTCTGAAGATATTCTGGAAAGATTATCAGAAAATACATGTACCAGACAAAAGGGGACAGCAGACCAGGGCCGTACAGAAAAGCCCATGCCCTGAACCCACTATAGTGCGGCGGATCCGCGGCCAATAGGGGGTCTAGGCCGCGGATCCGCGGCCGTACTGGCGCCGCAGCTGGTCAATTTTCAGGGGTATTTGGGTCTTTTTATGTAGGTTCTGAATGTTGCCCTAGATTTCCAGCTCCCTGCCTATAAATACTCCAGAATTGAGCTAAGCCAAGGGTCCAATTCTATGTTCATTCTTTGTTCTTCTTTTTGTTAGGATTTAGTCTTTTTCTTCTTCTTCTTCATCTTTTCTCCATGAAAATTGTAGTGAGAGCTTTTTGAGTGGAAGATCAATGAAGATGAGGGCTTTTGTATCATTCTCTTTTGTTTAACTTCCCCTTGAGATTCTTGCTTCCTCTTGATCTTTCAACCTCTTCATTGAGCTTGAAAGGTTAAGGGTTAGTTATTGATCTCAAGGGTCGTATTTTCTTATGAAATTAGCACTTCATTTCACATGCGTTCTCTACCCTTCTCTTGATCTTGCAACCTCTTGATTGAGCTTGCAAGTTTAAGGGTTGGCTATTGATCCCATGCTTGTCTTGAGTTCTAGTTTCTTGTTCTTTTTATCGCTTTTTATTACTTGCTTATTATTTTCTTGTCTTTTATTACTTGCAATTTTATTCATGCACTTAATTACTTGTAATCTTTTCTTTTCTTTGTTCTTTTCTTTTTGTTCTCTCTTTTTGGTTCTTTTTTGTGAATGAATGTAATTATCGTTGTTAAGAATAAACACGGTATTGTAAGTTAAGATTTTCTTTTCTCATTTCCTTTTCCCGTTATTTTCCATTGAACTCCGCCCAAACCATACGCAAGCGCTCCGTTAGGCACCCTACCCTAACAAGGTAACGGTGATTCCTAACCGCGACCGGTTGCGTTCGGTTTGGCCGGAGGCGAAAGCAAGATACAAGAACGGAAGGACAAAGGTAAATAAGCCGTATTCCACGAATACCGCGCTTAAATCCCCTAATCCACGTTGTTGCCGATTGCTCTAGCTTCAATTGGTCAAGACTCGGCTCAAAGGTTTTGAGTACGGATTTCTTTAGCTTATAATTTCGTATCTTTTTCTTAACAACTTTATACTTGCAAATAATACACATAGGTTAGATCGAACAAACATACACAAATTCTTTATTGACTCGACTAAAACAAGAAAGGACATACAACCATCTCCCTGTGGATCGACCCGTGCTCAACCGGCTAGCTGCATAGCGACACCGTCTTGATTGCGGTTAACTCTAATTCTTTCAATCAATAATACAACACTAGAAGAATAAATATCACTCATATAAATTCCTTGCACCCCCACACATGGCAGCCACCTCACCCCTCAAATAGTGCTCGGCCACATCTAAAGAAATGAACCCCATTCTCACATTGCCAGCACACCTCCAATTCAAATATCTATACTAAAAAAAACTTCACAAACAAAAGGAAATTAAAGCACCAATCTTGCCCATGCTTATTCAAAGCACACCCACTCCAGGCCATTACCCCATGCTGCCATTGACCCATCCCTCACATTAATTTCGACCAAGACAAAGAAAAGATAATATGGCCAAAAATGATACACACACAATAACCAATAATTAAACATTAAAACTAATGTTTAATCAATCGGAGAAAAACTGGGCAACTTCAAAAGTAATCCGGTAACGAATTACAGGATTACCCCGCAACTGTATATACATACCCGTATTTGTATTCCGACCGAATACGAAATGCAACGAGACAAAAATATTCCAACACAATATAATACTAGGATCCGGCTTAAACCAAAGCCAACTAGTATTATCTGTCTGAACCATGACACGTGCATAAGTGCACGTGTATGTTCGAACCCTGCCATAAAACCATACGGCCTCTACAACGTTTCGCCCGAACTTGGGAAACTTTCTCTGGGGGACTCTAATGACTCATCAATATACTGGAAGTGGGTTTAATCACAAGCACGTCAGTGGCACTAGCTGTACGTAACGGCTACCCATGTATTGATCGGAAGGGAAGCTGACGAGCGAACTCATCCAGAAACCCTACTGAGCCTGAAAGTGACAATATCCATACAATCCAGTCTGTTCGTCTATGAGTATCGCATATCGGGTCTAAGGGTGGATAAAGTCAGACCCCTACTAACGCGATAATTCGCGTCGGTATGAAGCCCATCACCACCTGAGAAACTACCGATCCTAGATCGGTAATTCTCGACTACCTTGGCCAAGGTTTTCTGGTGATGGCCACCCGTGCACTGTGCGACATCAACCCCCAATACCGGGAGAGACGAATCCCCGACGATCCTCTCACTGGCTCCATGTGGCTCGGGACTGTACCCAACTAAAACCTATTTGCATGACTCCTTTGAGCCGTGGTAGGGTAGTAATCAAAGCACAGTGGGAACTCATACGAGACAAATGACAATCTCAAGTCGACAGACTAACCTGTACACATGTCACCTAGGAACTGCTATCTGACAATAGGTATAATGCCAACTAGCAGGTTCCCGGCGAGTCCTGTCCAGTGTACTCACAACCGAATGAGCACCTATATACATATTAGGTGAACTAACTGAAACCAGTGGCTTGTGAGACCGGCCACCGCCCCTCGTCGGGGTCTCGAACTGTATACACTAGTCTACTCTGGAGTATCGATGCCCAGTCTCGAAACTCATACGACTAGGGACACTTTAAGAATGTGCTTATAGACCCCAGCTCCCGTGTATATGATCGCCATCATACTGCTGGCTGTCAAGCAAGAATCCTATGGGCTCTATCAACATGCAATAGTGAACTAAAGCATGTACACGATGATAAAGACAAACCAGATAGCATACTATCATCTTGAGTAAGATTGTTTTACCGGTATAGGTCCTTCCTTAATCATCATAATCACCAGCCTGCGATTACGATAACTGCCTTGAGGGCACTATAGCCAACAAATACCATCCCGCCCATATTGGCATAGGGATTAAACAGCACATGAATAGCTCCGGACTGAGTCGGATCAGGAGTAGAGGCGTCCACCAACCTCATAAGCCGTGGAAAAATGTAGGCATCATAAAAGCTGGGTCTCTGATGCGTGGCAAATGCACCTAGCACGTGCATCTCAATCCATGACGTAAAGTAATGAAGAGAGAAACTCACTGCGTTCACGCCTGGGGTTGAGGTATGGGCTGCAGCGCTCAACCCATAATACAGATGCGCTAGCCCCGCAATGCCCACGGCTAGTCGCGTCCCTCCGGCGATGCGATGAGCAGGGTAAATGACCGAAGCTCTCATGAATCGACGGTGCGTTGGAATAACGAACCAACTGAGCCAGACACTGATAAAACCCACGAAGAAAGTCTCTTCATCTATGCCAGGAGATGCGATCAACTCAAAAGGTACAGCCGACAGGATTGGAATGTAGAACTGCGGCAAATCCTCTTCTCTAGCCGGTAGCTTATTTAAACCGAATCCGAAGGGGTCGTTGATATTCGCAAACTTCGGAGCCGTCTTTGATAGAACGTCTCTGTGAAGGAAGCAGGCGATAAAGCTTTTGAAAGTGATGCCCTGTTCCTCTGACTCTGTGAACAGCTTCTCAAAAATGCCCAGAGCCTTGATTAGACTTGGGTGCTTGTGGCGGATGGAATTTTCAGTCGACAAGCCGTCAAGATAGCAGGCTCAACTTTGAAAACATACTCATCAGGAGGCAGCAGTTCTTCATAGAGCGTCCCCCTGATCGACAACCCCAAGATCTCGCGAAACTCTTCCAGAGAAACTGAAACTTCGCAATCCCCTAGTAAGAAGGTGTTGGTGGGAAGATTCCATTGATTTAGGAAAGCCTTAACCCACCAGACATGGGAGGACTGATAGTGGAAGAGAGATGCGTTCACCGCCTGATAGAGCCCGACCCTCTGCAGTCGCGCACGATGGGCAGACAGGATATAACGAGCCCAGAGAAGGTAGCCTGTGGGATGTCGAGGAGTAAGCCCTATTTTGTAAACCTGTCCCCAGGGTTGGGCTTCACCTTGGCAGATACGATGCCCTAAGATGTCTATAGCCAGCACAGGGTGGTTTGGAATCCCAGTTGTTGATGGCTCAAGCCGTCCCGTGGGGGTCCAATTCAACATCTCCACAGCAAAGGCGGTCCGTAGACGCTCCATCGGCAAAAATGGGTAGATAGGCTCTGTTGGTATCTCGCAAAGAAAGCTGCGGCGGCCCCGAATGATATGCCCATACCAGGTCCCCCATAAATGCAAGTTGGTACAATTAGGGTCGTGAGCTCTAATCATCGCCATCACATCTTCATCAGACGGTGACTAAGGAAAGGCAGCCTCCGAGCGGGTGAAAGGGAAGTATGGAAGAGAAGCCATTGTGCCTGAAATAAAGGAGGGAGAAACTGTTAGTGAAGCCCACACGTGTATATATATTTATAAATATATATAAGAAAACAGTGGAAGAAAGAGACAAACAACTTATTTCTTTTATAGGACCATTGGTTACAAAACACAGGGGCCCCACAAAATCAAGATAGCGGCTCACTAATGATGAGGCAGGGTAATCATTATGAAGACAAAAGGAAGATTATCAATAAATGAACAGTGGATTTCAAACAACTCTACACATTCCCTAAGGAGAAAACCCTCTGCAGAACTCTATGCAAATCATGAAGGACCTCTCTGAAAACATTTTTGCAAAGAACAACTTAGGGCAAGAAAATACCAAGAAGCTCTCTGTGAAGAACTAAGTTCTTTAGAGGAATTAAATTTCTTTTGAACAAAGGAATTAAATTCCCAGAAAAACTTTTTCAGAGCTAAGCTCTTTGGAATGGAGTTAAATTCTAGAGAGAAGACAAGTATCACCATCGATCCCTAAGATCAGAGAAGCCCTAGCAAAAGGGGTTTATTATTTGAGATTGGACTTTTATTTTAAGAACTTGGAAAGATGGGTTCTTGTTAAAGAGAAAAAAAAACCCTTGGTGTGTATTTAAAATCCAAAGAAAATTTCTACAAGAAGTTCTTCGGCCATCCAAGATCCTTACCTAAAAAAGGAAATATTTTGTTGACAGAGTTAAACTCTGGAAATTTTTGAAACAGAGAACTGAGCTCTGGGAAAGAGAATTAAATTCTCAGAGGAAAAAGAGTAAGGAAGAAGATGGAAAAAGTGGAGGCGCTTCTAAAGAGACCCCTGCATTTATAGGATGTGATGGGAAACGGTTCACCTACCCCCTTCCCTAGGCAGATCCAACGGCCATAAAAGGTGACAGCGTTGCACTCACGTGCAAACACGTGAAAACAACGCTGTGGGGGCATTTGTTCCCTCATATAATATCAAGAAAAACCCCAATGGGGCATCACGTGCCCACACGTGACCAGGGGTCACGTGCTGACACGTGATGCTTTCCTGAGGATTCTGTTGAAATAAGAATTGAATTCTAATAGAACAATCAATCGGTGGAGTCACGTGTCCACACGTGATGGGCCTTTAAACCCACTGAAAAGAATTAAAAGTATAATAAAACAACAAAGAAAAACCCCAATAGGGCATCACGTGCTGACACGTGATAATTCCTGAGTTCTTTAAAACAACAGAATTAAATTCTGGTTAAAATGCTTAATCAGGGGGTCACGTGTCAACACGTGATGGGATCTAAGATCTCTGAAATAATAGAATTAAATTCTAATTAAATGGTCAATCGGAAGGTCACGTGCCAACACGTGACAGGCTCTTAAGCCTTCGGAACTAATAGAATTAAATTCTAATTAAGAGGGAATCGAGAACCCTAACTGGAAAAATATTTCTCTAAATCTTTCCAAACAAAAAGATTACGCTCTGTAAAGTGGAGCACCGTTGGATTAAAAATCCAATGGTGATTAAAAATCACCAATTTATAGAAAAATTCTATACAAGGAAAGATTTCCCTAAAATTTTCCAAGAATAACAGACAAAATATCTTTTGGATTAAAAATCCAGTGGTGAATAAAATTCACTGAGTGGTCTAAAAGATCATGTTGGTTACAAAATCAATCAAAATCTTTCAATGAAAGATTAACTAAAAAAACTGATGATGCTCAATATTGGCGATCTCCAAGATCAGGACACGTAGCAGATGACGTGTCCCAGAACTCGGAAGAAAGGGTCCACAGGGGCCGACCAGGCCACCCATGTACCCAACCTGCAAGCACAAGCTGGCTCTCTTCAGAGCTCCTGAAAATTGGCCTCCTCGGCCTCTCAGCTCGCCCCGGGCTGCCACAGGACCAAGACTCCTCGGCCCTCTCGCTCGTCCCCGAGATCCCCAGCCGAGGCCATCATCCTCAGTCCTCCGACCGACTAACTCCGCCACTCACAGGCGTAACCACCGCTCCGCAAATCTCGCCATGCGCAGATTCTATGCCAGCAACATCCCACGTTCCACGCCATCACGATCCCCATTAACGGGCGATCAGCTCTTTACGCGGGCGTGACGTCGGGAGCGTAACTGCCGGCGAGATTCTCGCGCCTGCTGTTGCGTGCTGCCGCCACTATATAAATCCCCATCACAGAGGGGTCAAGTAAGCCATTTTTTACTCCACTTAGCCGTTACTCTGCTCAGATCTCGTGCTAACTTGATCGTCGGAGGGTCCTCGGTGGTACCAAACCATCCCGGGACTTCCTTGCAGGTACTCGGCGCTAAACTCCTCAGATCACCAATCTCCTCAAAACCCATTGACACCCACACGCAATAGAAGATCACCTCCAAGATCCACCGGGAGATCGACGGAAGACAACATCTGACGGAGACCCGAAAAGGACCTCCATCAGTTGGCGCTGTCTGTGGGAACTTAAACTCCACAAAAATAAAGTTGGCCTTCCGATCTCCATCCACATGGCAAGCGATCACCCTGAAGATCCAAGCACCCGCTACTGCCTCCCCCTCCACGGAGGCACGGGTGAACCTCTACCGAATGTCGTCGACTCATCCGCCGGCCACTGCCTCACAGACTCTGGCAGTTATCCATCCCATTCAACCTCGAAGCCCCACGTCAGAGAGCCTCATCTCGAGCCTTGTCGCACCCCTGTCCCTACCGAGGCGGTGGCGGTCAGCTCGCCTGCTTCCAGGCATGACCGGTACCCCCCCTCGATGGGGTCGCGCCCACATGCCCGCCAAGGCAGCTCGAGGACCACCTTACCGCGGGCCCAAGGGACCTCTCCGGAAGGAACCGGGGCCTATCAAGAACTATAGTCATAACGACAGAGTGCCAGTCGAACTCCCGTGAGACTTGGCACCCCACGCCGGCAACGGACACTGACAGCCGCCCGAGCAAAAAGGCCAGGGGCCACGAGCCTATTACCTTCGACGACGGGGACCACCACGGCATATCCATGCCCCACAACGACCCCCTGGTGATCACGGCCCGAATCCATCGGTACGAGGTCCATCGAATACTTGTCGACTCGGGCAGCTCGACAGACATCCTCTTCCACGACTGCTTTCTGCGCATGGGGCTCACCCCAGCAGACTTGAAACCGACCACCCACGTCCTTTCAGGGTTCACCAACCACTCCATCCCGGCGGAAGGGGTGGTCACCCTGCTGTTCAACGTCGGGGAGCCTGGCCGCACCCGTGCGTTGCCTGTGGACTTCATCGTAGCAAAGGTCCCATCGGCCTACAATGTCCTCCTCGTCCGCCCGACGCTGAACTCCCTCCAGGCCCAGATATCAACCTACCACCTGGCGATGAAGTTCCCTTTCGATTAGGGCGGGATAGGTCGGGTCTACGGGAACCAGCAGGTCGCAAAGATACGCCTTACCGAAGCATCTTCGTAAATAACGACACTGAGGTAAATAACGACATCAAGGGTTCTCTGGAAACCCGAGACGAGCGGAAGGAGTTCCGGGGGACGCCGGTCGAACCACTGACCAAGGTGCCCCTGACAGAAGGGGACGATGAAAAAACCGTCCAGGTCGGATCACTCCTGACAGGGACTCAGCGAGATGACCTGGTCAGTTTCCTCAGAAATAACTCCGACGTCTTTGCCTGGGCGCCCGCTGACATGCCTGGGATCAACCCCAAAATCATTTCCCACAAGGTCGGGGTTGATCCTGCGGCCCGACCTGTCAGACAGAAAAAGCGAAGCTTCGCCCCGGCCGCTTTGAAGCTCGGGAGCCTCTGATGATGAAGTATCTGGACGAGGTGAGGAAACTCCGGAGGAACGTTGACGAAGTCCAAGTAGAGCAAATACCAAGACAGCTGAATGCCCAAGCCGACGCCCTGAGCAAGCTAGCTTCGTCATACTCGGCCAACAATAAGTGGTCTATCCTCTTCAAAACCTTACCTCAGCCCAGCGTGGAAGACGGAGCGACAACACTCCACGTATATGCAGCGCAGGAAGGCGACCGATACTGGAGGAACCCCTCGTGGAATTCCTGAAGTACAGTATACTCCCAGAAGATCGGGGAGCCGCCCGCCATCTCCGGGCCAAAGCCCGCCACTTCATCTGGAGCAATGGGAACCTCTACAAGAAATCCTTCACTCGGCCCTTGCCCCGGTGCATCGACCCCCACGAAGCCGACTACGTCCTTCGGGAAATCCATGAGGGGGTTTGCGGTGCGCACCAAGGGGCCCAAACCTTGATCCAAAAGGCGTTGCTCCAGGGGTACTACTGGCCCACTGTTCATGAGGACGCCCAGAAGCTATTCAGAAGATGCAAGAGTTGCCAGCTCCATGGCAGCATCCCTTGCCTCCCCGCTACCGAGCTGACCGCCCTAACATCCCCATGGCCGTTCGCCTAGTGGGGATTGGACATGATCGGCCACTTCCCTACTGGTACATGCGGGCACAAATACGTCCTCATCGTAGTAGACTACTTCACCAAGTGGATCGAAGCCGTCAACATCAGAAAACCGGACGCCGCAAGTTCCTGCAAAACAATCTGATACTCCGGTTCGGCATCCCGAGATGTATCATCACCGACCACGGGACGAACTTCGAGAACGAGAAAGTGAAGAATTTTTCAAAGAATACCATATCCTCATGAAGTTTGCCACGGTCACGCATCCCCAATGCAACGGGCAGGCCGAAGTCGCTAACTGAGACGTCCTCCGAGGTCTCCGGACCCGCCTAGAAGGGCGACAAGGCAGTTGGGTCGAAGAACTGCCCCGGGTCTTATCGGCCCTACGCACGTCAAAGAAGACCCCCACAGGGGAAACCCCCTTCAGCCTCTGCTACGGGACCGAGGCAGTGGTCCCAGTGGAGATCGGGCTTCCCAGTCATCGGGTCGAGCACTTCGACGATGATGCGAACACCTCGGTGCTACGGACCAACCTGGACATCTTGTTGGAGAAGAGAGACCGGGCTCAGATCAGGGCTGCCGCTTATCAACAACAAACTACCCAATACTACAACGCTCGGCTACACAAGTTCTCCCCGAAGTGGGACGGTCCTTTCCTCGTCTCTGAGGTGCTCCCGGGCGGAGCCTATCGCCTACAAGACGCAGATGGATGTAAGTTCCCGCGGCCTTACAACGCCGAGAAGCTCAAGCTATACCAGTGAGGCCAAGGCCAACAAGGGTGTACCCCTCCTTTTGCAAAGGCGATGTAAATGTTTTCTAAAAATCCTTTCCATTCGAATAAAGAAATGCCGGAACATTGCAAACAGAGCGCTATCTTTGCGATCCAAAGCCCTCACCAAAGAGGCAACCGCGCGGCTTCACTGCCTGGATATCCTTAGCAGGCCTCATACGGCCCCTCCAACGCTAAGGATCTAAGTCCTCCTTAAAGGCAGCTCAGCAGCTACCCTGCTCATGCTACGCGCACGTTCGCCGCGACCGTTCCTGTTCCCCATACCTGCAACTGGATGGTCGGGCAAAACCTCATGAAGAATCAGCCGAGCAGCTTCCCTGCTCGGCTATCCCTGGCCGGTAGCTTCCCTACTCGCAACGCCAGGCATCAAAGCCCTCGCCAAGAGGCAACCGCGCAGCTTCACTGACCGGATATCCTTAGAAGGCATCATACGGCCCCTCCAATGCTGAGGATCCAAAGTCCTCCCAGAGGCAGCTCAGCAGCTACCCTGCTCGGCTATCCCCGGCTGGTAGCTTCCTACCACGACCGACAGGGATCAAAAGCCCTCCCAAAGGCAGTCGAGCCCGACCCCCGCTCAGCTATCCTTCAGGACAAAAGCCCTCACCAAGAAGCACCGGGCAGTAACCCTGCCCGGCCAAGGGTCCTTGGTAGGCTTCTTACAGCCCCTCCCGCGCTAAGGACCAAAGTCCTCCCAGAGGCAGTCGAGCCCTTGCTCGGCTATCCCCGGCTGGTAGCTTACTACCACAACCGACAGGGATCAAAGTCCTCGCCATGAGGCACTGGGCAGTAACCCTGCTCGGTCGCCGTCCTGAAGGATCAAATCCCTCGCAAGAGGCAAACGAGCATCTACCATGCTCGGTCATCTCCGGCTGGTAGCTCCCTACCCATGACGCCAGGGATCGAAGCCCTCATAAGAGGCATCCGAGCGGCTACCCCGCTCAGTCATCCTAGGGTGGTAGTTGCCTTCCCACGACGCCAGAAATCAAAGCCCTCTCCAAGAGGCAACCGCACAGCTTCACTGCCCGGTCATCCTTAGTGGGCTTCTTACAGCCCCTCCACGCTAAGGATCAAAGTCCTCCTTAGAGGCGGCACAGCAGCTACCCTGCTCGACTATCTCCAGCTGGTAGCTCCCTACCTATGACGCCAGGGATCGAAGCCCTCATAAGAGGCATCCAAGCGGCTACCCCGCTCGGTCATCCCAGGCTGGTAGTTGCCTACCCACGACGGCAGAGATCAAAGCCCTCGCCAAGAGGCAACTGCGCAGCTTCACTGCCCGGTCATCCTTAGTGGGCTTCTTACATCCCCTCCAACGCTAAGGATCCAAAGTCCTCCCAGAGGCAATCGAGCCCGACCCTCGCTCGACCATCCCCAGCTAGTGGTCGTTGCTCGCAGCGCCAGAAGTCAAAGGCCCTCGCCAAGGGGCAACCGAGCAGCTTCCCATTCATGCTCATTCATCCTCTGAGCCCATTCATGCTTGGCACAAATACGGCGGACATCCCTCTACCCATCACACGCAGAGGATCCAAGGCCCCAACAAGGGGCATCAGGTCTATCCAAGTCTGAGCGATCCCCCCTCGACTCCGGGGCCATGGAGATGCCTCCTTCTCAGCAGCGCTCGGCACGCTTGGCAAGTGACCGAAATTAACTCGACGTACGATCGCCTAACATGGAAACCCAACAAAGCAAGCAAGGATATTCTACGAACACTCTTCACATCCAAAAGATAAAGTGTAAAGCGATGAAACAGCAAGAGTTTTATTCGCACAAGTAAAACGTTTTTACAGGGGTATTAGGGGCTCCCCAGCCTTACAAAGTTCCAGACGCTTACAAAAGAGGGACGAGGAAATATCAAAAAGGCCTAAGTCAGAAAAAACCCTGCGCCTCGCTCCCCTCATCACTGTCATCGCGGTCTGCCGAAGGCTTCACCACCAGAGGTTTTGCCACCAGGGGTGCGCCTCACTTCCCTCATCGTTGTCTGCCGGAGGCCTTGCCACTGGGAGTGGGACCCGAGCACGGAGCTCGCCATCGGCGAACTCGGGAAGCTGCTCCTTCACGGCATCCAGAGCCTTATTCTACGCGACGGCGGAATACTCGCCAAGCTCGACGTAAAATTGCTCTGACACCTTGTAATCGGCCATAGCTTTCCTAGCCCGAACCTCGGCAGTCTTGGCCGCCATAAGCGCCGCCTCGGCATCCCCCTGCTAGCGTCTCTCTCCTTCTCCATGGCCGCGAAACGATCGGCCAGATCCGCCAGCTTCTTCTCGGCAACTCGGTGGGATGCACTCAGGCGACGATAGGCACCGCAGTTCGCTGAATTGGCAAGCTCTGCAACCTCTGCTCGGGCTTCCAGGACATCAGCCCTCGCCCTCTCCAGACGCAGGTCACGCCGCAAGACCTCGACCTCTGAAGGAAACGCTTCTATCGGCCACGGCGCATGGAACGCCCCCTCGGCCTCCATACGAATAGCGAGGGCGCAGTGTTGAAGGACCGACGGAAAACGGATGAGAAACTTAGAGACGCTCGAGCCAAAGAAAGGAAGGTCAAAAACAACGCGTAGAAGAGTTCATACCTGGACCGCCCCTTGGGCTATGGCCTCTATTTGGACCCTAGGGTGCCGTGCGGAAGCCTCCCCCCGGCCGACTCTTCCATCCCGGTGAGTAGGCCGGCAGCGACGGAAAGCCCAGATGGAGCCGTGAAGACGGCATCACCATCCTGCATGGGAATCCCCTCAAGAACCCTTGACGGCGACGCACGAGAGATTATCTTTTTCCTCTTAAGGGGGACCCGTCCTCGCCCTCCCCTACATCTTTCGTCTGGGGCTCGGATGACCGTAGACGTCTCTGGCCGCCGCCGGAACGATCACCGGTAGCCATCAATGAGGCGGACGGCCCTATCGCCGGCGGAACATTCGACGCGGGGCGCGGGCCAGCTGGGGGTGCGGCCGCGCCGCCGGCCTTCCTCCGGAACGAAAAACCCAAAGAGTGGGAACAAACCATGTATCCAACCCAAAAGAGGAAGAGCGCCGAGCAGCCAAGACTTAGAGGAAATCGGCTTACGAAGGAGTAAAGGCCCTGGAGCGGGCCTCACCCCTATTTATCACCGCAATCACTCTCATCCAACGGCGCCCTTCATCTCCCGCCAAAACACCTCCTCGCGTCCAACGGCTCCGATTGCTCCACTTGTCGTTCCCATACTGGACCGCACCCCATCAGACGCCACGGGTCTGCACACGTTGCATCAGCCAACCGACGCTTGACACGTGGACCGTCGCTCCAGTGGCAAGATGCACGAACCGGTGCACCTTCCTTAAATGCAGAGATCTCGCCCTAATTCGCTGGCAGAAAAGACAGTTGACAGCCCAGGGACGCATCCCGATGAAACCTTAGGAGGGAGCTCACCCCGGACGGCCCGGCAGTCCACTCCTGACCCAACCCACTAGCTGGTCAGGAAAAGAGTGGGGGGCT
Source organism: Agapanthus africanus (assembly GCA_030015575.1). Classification (NCBI taxonomy): domain Eukaryota; kingdom Viridiplantae; phylum Streptophyta; class Magnoliopsida; order Asparagales; family Amaryllidaceae; genus Agapanthus; species Agapanthus africanus. The sequence continues at coordinate 180,068,462 of CM057350.1, read as the reverse complement.
AATGATGATGCTCAATATTGGCGATCTCTAAGAATAGGACACGTGGCAGATGATGTGTCCCAGAACTCAGAATAAAGGGCCCACAGGTGCCGACCAGGCCACCCCTGTATCCGACCTGCAAGCACAAGCTGGCTCTCCTCAGAGCCCCTGAAAATTAGCCTCCTCGGCCTCTCAGCTCGCCCCGAGCTGCCACAGGACCAAGACTCCTAGGCCCTCTCACTCGTCCCTGAGCTCCCCAGCCGAGGCCATCTTCTTCGGTCCTCCGACCGACCAACTCCACCACTCACAGGCGTAACCGCCGCTCCGCAAATCTCGCCATGCGTGGATTCTCCTCCAGCAACATCCCAAGTTCCACGCCATCACGATCCCCATTAACAGGCGATCCGCTCTTTACGCGGGCGTGAAGTCGGGAGCGTAACTGCCGGCGAGATTCTCGTACCTGCTACTGCGTGCTGCCGCCACTATATAAACCCCTATCACAGAGTGGTCAAGTAAGCCATTTTTTACTCCACTTAGCCGTTACTCTGCTCGGATCTCGTGCTAACTTGATCGTCGGAGGGTCCTCGGTGGTACCAAACTACCCCGGGACTTCCTTGCAGGTACTCGGCGCTAAACTCCTCAAATCACCAATCTCCTCAAAACCTATTGAGACCCACACGCAACAGGAGATCACCTCCAAGATCCACCGGGAGATCAACGGAAGACAACATCTGACGGAGACCCGAAAAGGACCTCCATCACAAACTGATTCTTTTCTTTCTCCTATAAATAGGAGCCAAGAAGAGAAGAATAGGGAAATTTTTTTTGGAGAGATACAACAACAGAGAGAAAAACGAAGAGAATTTAATTCTCTAGAAAGAAAAGAAGATTTCTTCAGAAGAGAAAGAGATCATAAGCTCCACAAAACAAAAAGAAAATTTAATTCTCAAACTAAGAGTTTAACTCTTCTGAATAAGAACTTAGTTCTTTCTCTGGTTGAAGATCTGCAGAAGCAGATCTCCCCATAAGTTGAGAATTTAATTCTCATCGGGGAGATTCTGCCATGCAGATCCAAAACTTAGAGGGAGAATTGAGTTTAAAGAATTTAATTCTTCCAAATACATAGGAATTTAATTCCTTTAAATGAAATTAGGGTTTAACCCTACATAAGAATTTAATTCTTCCAAATACATAGGAATTTAATTCCTCCAAACAAAATTAGGGTTTAACCCTACCCAAGAATTTAATTCTTAAACAAGAGATTTAACTCTCCATGCACGTAAAGAGAGCAGTACCCAACTTGGTCACGTGGTAACACGTGACCCTCCTCCTCAATGACTAAAAAAGAAAGAACGAGACATGGTCACGTGTCCCCATGTGACCCTTAAATAGATTCCTCAAGATGAGAAAGAAAAATCTTGGAGGCAATGCCTCACGTGCTCACACGTGACCCTTGACAAACACCTTTTTTAAAAAGGGCAAATGAGGGAAAACAGAGGAATTAATACCCAATACATTGGCACTATCACGTGTCCACACGTGATGATTACGAAGGCTAAGTGTTTAACACTTATTTGCAGATTCGAGAGTAAAATAAAGGAGGTTTGGCCCAATTCTCAGGCGCCTCATATGACCCCACGTGACTGCTTCATTTTTAGTGTTTAATACTATTTTGAGCATTTTGTCCCTAATGTTTAACACTATTTTAAGCACTTCATTATTTTAATGTTTAACATTGTTTTAAGCACATCATGTGGGAACACGTGACCGTCAAATATGTGCTAGTGTTTAACACTATATTCAAATCAGTCCTAGCCCAAATTGGCTAAGTCTTTCTGAGGCAAGACTTCCCTTTTTACTGAGCCTCAAGTACATCCTTGCCTTCCAAAATTGATCATCTTATATGGCATATGAGTGCTCAGCACTCAATAAGAGAATAAAATATGGTCAGAACCCAGACCCATACTTAGCATTGCTAAATAATGGGGGGATGAACCCAGACAAATGTTCAACAGTCCCAACAAAGGTCCAACATTTTTAAACCTAATTGGACTTGGCCCAAGTTGGCCATAAGTCCTCAATTCAGATTTAACTGAGCCCATGTGCTCATAATCTAATTAATTTATCTTAGTCCCAAATTGGACTATAGATTTCTAAATCAACTTTGGTTCAAGGGTACATCTCTTCACTCCTTTGATATTTGTCGTTGTAATCCTTCAACGTCTTCAGAGAGGTGACGAGTCCCGATGACCAATCATTCCATGGACTGTAGGGTCCTAAACTCATGGACTATGATGTCCTTAAACTTTATAATCTATGACGTCTTTAAACTATGGACTGTGGGGTCCTTAAGCCCATGGACTATGATGTCCTTAACCTTGGACTGTGGGGTCCTTAAACCCATGGATTATGATGTCCTTAACCTCGGACCGTAATGTCCTTAAACTAATGTTGGACCACCATGTCCTTAAACTGGTAATCGACCGCAATGTCCCTAAACTAAACAATAGAGCCCAAATGCTCTTTTGTTGGATCTAAACGATCCCGTTAAGTTGATCTTAGTCTAAAAATTAGACTAACGTATCCTTAACAAACGTTTAAGTTGATCTTAGTCTCAAATGAGACTAACGTATCCTTAAAGCCAACCCCAAACCCAAATCTAAGAAAATACGGATTTGGACTAATCCACGCCCTACGGGCGACAACATAAATTAGTCTCCGTATACAATCCATGGGCAACCAAAAAAAAAAAACAAACAACCACGACACGAAGTGGCCATCTGGAGAAAGAGAAACTGGTTACCGCAATGCGGTAGCGTAATTAACTGCAGGGGCTTGCGCCTGCAGGGAAGAGCGTCCCCATAATCAGAAACCCCTCAAATGAGGGAGAATCTGACGAAGTATGCTACATCGGCCGCATCCGTTTAAACCTTCGATACATGGTGCCATAAATCAACTTGGTATCTTTGGAGAGGTGGATGGATAGCACCAATTAGCATCTGCTCTCGGAATTCAGGCCGGACGTCCCAACGTCCCGGTCGCGTCTTTCGGTGGAGAACAAACTCCATGAAGCTGCGGCGGAACCGTTGCCAAACTAGGGTTTGAGCCGCGGTTCCGCAGCGGTTTAGAGGAGTTAAGGCTTCGTATTTCATGTGGCTCCATTAAGAACCCTGTATGATTTTCTGAATATTTTTAATCTGGAAAATATCAGCTTTTGAAAAACTTTACAGAAACTTGGAATTTTTGTGGTTTCGAAACTCGATCGAACACTTTAAATTCGTTTAGACATCGCTTAATGCTCTAGCGTGGCTCTGATACCATGAAAGTATGTCTTAGCACCACTACTAGGTTTCTACAGGCATCAAGTATGCAATTTTTATAAATCTAGTGGATTAAGCTATACTAACCTAGAATCGAACTAGAGAATTAGGGTTTATAAAACAAGTAAAAAAGTTTTACACTAAGTGAAGAGAATTACAACCTTTATAGACCATATCCTTCACTTCTAAAGCTCCAAGTAGTAGTCCCTATGCTCCAAGTAGTAGTTCCTAGAACTCTTCTTGGCTCCACTTGAAGAAAGGAATGAGCTTGTTCATGGATCTTCGAGGCCGAAGATGATCCACCTTGAAGTTACTCTAACTCAAGCTACATCTTCACTAATTAAGGAATTAGTGAAGCAAACAACCTACACTAATGGGCTAGATGAGAGTAGATCGATAGAGTAGGAATTTTGCTCACTTTAGAATTCTTTTACTCTTTTTTCTTTTTCTTCTCAAGAAAAACAAGAGGAGATGATGATGAACTTGTGAAGAACTAGGGTGAAGAAAATATCACAAGTGATATATGTAGAGAGTTAACCATGGCTAAGGATAAAGGTTAGGTTTAAAAATATCTAAAGTAAAACAAAAATTAGTGGAATGAGTCATGGCTTCTACATGTTTCCACAAGCGTCTTAAGCCATACTCATTTCCACTTCATTTTTTATTTACTTTAAAAATAAATCCTCAATATTACCCTAAGCCATAGTGTGAGTCTCATACACCTATGTCCTATGTATCATCTAGCATGACACAATAGTAATTTATATATAAATAAAAATATATATCATTATACATAAAAGAAAGAGAAGAAAATCATTATTGAGCTAATATTAGTTAATATATATTAATATATCAAATTATTAAATCAAAACTTGATTTAATAATCCGGCTATATCCTATATATAACCGACTAAAATCATTTATATGTATATCAATTTATTAAATCAACACTTGATTCAATAACCTGGTTATATCACATATAACCGACCGATATAATATATCGCGAGATTAGATTACATACACGTATTTAATCAAGGTTCTGCACATATCACATATGTGCCCTACTTCATTTCGCTTGAGCTAGGAAACCTCTGTGTGGGACTCTAAAGACCCGTCAATACGTCAGCAGTAGGTAATGGTCACATCAGTCACCCACAAACCGTCGGCGGTACTAGCTGGACGTAACGGCTACCCAGGTATTGAGCGAATAGAATATCAACAAGCAAACTTGTCCAAACTCCAATGAAGCCTATAAGCAACACTTACCGTACATTCCGGACTCTTTGTCTGATATGTCGCATATCAAGTCTAAGGGTGGAATCGTCAAACCCCGGTAACTTGATAAGTCATGCCGATGTGTGGTCTATAACCTTTCGAGAAACTACTAATAACTCTTACCAGTTAATCTCATCAGCCCTGACCAGAGACTTGCTGTTATAACCAACTGAGTAGCACAACATCAACTCCCTATACCGGGAGAAACGAAAACCCTCCTATCGCTCATTGCCTCCATGTGACTCGGGACTGTACCCAAAATCTACCTGTTTGCACGATTCTTTTGAGCCGTGGTAGGGAGGAAATCAAAGCACAGTGAGAACCACACAAGACTCTATGACGATCTCGGGTCTACAGACTATCCTGTACCAGTGTTACCAGAGAACTGCTATCTGACGATAGGTATGGTATCATCTAGGAGTTCTCGGTGAGTCCTGTTCGGTGTACCCATTCTCTAATGAGCACTTGTGTATAATCTCTGATGTCAAACACCAATAGTTATGGGATCAACCATCGACCCATACAGGGTCAAGAAATGTACACACTAGTCTACACTGGAATATCGATGCCTTGTCTCGATACTCTCTCGTTTAGGAACTATTAGAGGATGTACTTGTGAACCACCCTGGCCCCACTAGTATAATCTGCATCATAGTCCTGGTAGTCAAGTACATATCCTAAGGGCTTTATCAACATGTATCAGAGATGCAGTATAATAATACAAGTGTACATGTTAAGATAAAGAGCAACCAGATAGCATACTATCATGTCAAGAAAGAAATTCCTCTCTATATATATAATATATATATGTCCAAGCATCCACTATAATATACAATTGCGTACAATAATGGCCTCTAGGGAATACATATGACTAACAAAGAGTGCGGGTCAATTATCATATATATATCACGTCTCGTACGGTATAATCCGTCATACGATATCATAAATCAAGGGTACGGATTTATGGTCGCGTACATTCTATCATCACATCTAGTCACATGTCATCGCATGTTACATATATATCGCCCAATGATCATGTAATATCTCATATCATAACATGGTGTTTCGATCTCAAATCATATATTATAACCTCGTGACATCATGTCCGATCATATCGACTCATATCCTTCTAACATGTCATATCCTCATCTTACACGTATATGTATGTATATATATATATGAACATATACATACATACATATATATACATACATATATACACACATATCATACTAAGTGTGTGTGTGTATGACAACATATATCCCAAGGGCCCAAGGCTAAGAAATTAAGAACTAAGGGTATACCTTCCTACAAGTACGCTTCTTACCGCCTATAATCTCCTAGTACCCTATTGGCTAAGTACACCTATCTAACATTGGACTATATAAATATATAAATAAGTACCCTATTACTACGGTTGCGGGGGTGCTATACGCCATCCACTCGACTTCCTCGTAGATATACATCTACTCATATACTATCATCGCTTTAGCCGAAGTCGATGAACACCTTGCTCTTCTTTGTCGTCCCGAAGTCCACGCGAAAGTACCTACGGTTCAACGCACATCGTATCGTAAACAAAATAAAATCCGAAAACCGATATGGCAAACGAGACATACATAGGTTAGAACCTATGGTCTACGCATGCAAGAATAACCAAACAACTCTCGACGTTGACGTGCAAACGTCAAACGACCGAGTCAAAACTCAATTACCTAAACTCAAGCTAATAAAAGTCGCAAAACGAAAACAACAACTTGTAAAAACACTCCCAGATTTTACCCTAGGTGAAATTAGGATATTTTGCATATGTGGTAGGTCTATATAGCAGATGATTGAACTATAGACCTAGAACCAAACCTGGACTCCATGTCTAGGCCGCAAATTGCGGCCAGATGGCATTTTTTTGGCGGCCAGATCAGGGAATTGGGAGCTCGGGTTTCTAGGGTTTGTTCCTAATTGCCTGCACATCCTTCTGTGTTTGCTAAATATTTTTCAGAGTCTCCGAGTTATTGTTGGTTATATATATGCCCTAGAGGCCATTATTTGATAGTGGATGTATCAGTATGTGTATATATATATTCAGAGGACATTCTTTCTCGACATGATAGTATGCTATCTGTTTGTTCTTTATCTTGACATGTTCACTTGATCATATTTATTACTCATTTGGTACATGTTGATAAAACCCTTAGGATATTTGCTTGACTACTGTGATTATGATGTAGATCATACTAGTGGGACATGTGTAGTTTTTAAGAATATCCTTAAAATGTTCCGAGTCATGGGTGTATCAAAATGGGGCATCGATATTCCAGAGTAGACTAGCGTATACGTTTCTTGACCCATATGATGGGCGATGGATGATCCCATATCCATTGGTGTGGTGACACCAAAGATTGTATACGAGTGCTCAGTGGAGACTGGGTACACTGAACGAACTCGCCGAGAACTCCTATGTAGTATTATATCTATCGTCGGATGGCGGTTCTCAGGTGACACTGGTACAGGTTAGTCTGTAGACCCGAGATCGTCATAGAGTCTTGTGTGTGCTCCTACTGTACTTTGATCTCCACCCTACCACGGCTCTACTGAGTCATGCAAACAGGTGGATTTTGGGTACAGTTCCGAGGCACATGGAGGCAATAAGAGATAGAAGGGGTTTCGTCTCTCCCGGTATTAGGGGTTGATATTGCGCTATGCTCGATTGGCTATAACATGAAGTCCCTGGCCAGGGCTGATGAGATTTACTGATAAGTGTTATCAGTAGTTTCTCGATCTGTTATAGGCCTTATACTGGCATGACTTATTGAGTTATTGGGGTCGAAGATACCATCCCTAGACTCGATATGCAGCATATCTGACGAAGAGACCGGACTGTACGGTAAGTGTTGCCAGTTGGTTCGACGAGAGTTTTGACAGATTCGCTTGCTTTTCTTCTAATCGCTCAATACCTGGGAGCCGTTACGTGTTGGATATATGTATGCCCTAGAGGCCATTATATGATAATGTATGCACCGATATGTGTGTGTATGTGTGTGTCTATATATATATATATATATATATATATATATATATATATATATATATATATTCATGGGACATTCTTGTTCGACATGATAGTATGCTATCTGGTTGTACTTTATCTTGACATGTTCATTTGATCATGCTTTCACTCATTTGGTACATGTTGATAAAGCCCTTAGGATATTTGCTTGACTACTGAAATTATGATGTAGATCATACTAGTAGGACATATGTAGTTTATGAGCATACCCTTAAAATGTTCCTAGTCATGGATGTATCGAGACTGGGCATCGATATTATCAGAGTAGACTAGCGTATACGTTACTTGTCCCATATGATGGGCGATGGATGATCCCATGTCCATTGGTGTGGTAACACCCAAAACTGTATACAGGTGCTCAGTGAGACTGGGTACACTGAACGGACTCGCCGAGAACTCCTATGTGGTATTATATCTATCGTCGGATAGCAGTTCTCAGGTGACACTGGAACAGGTTAGTCTGTAGACCCGAGATCGTCATAGAGTCTTGTGTGCCTCCTACTGTACTTTGATCTCCACTCTACCATGGCTCTACTAAGTCGTGCAAATAGGTGGATTTTGGGTACAGTCCCGAGGCACATGGAAGCAATGAGCGATAGGAGTTGTTTCGTCTCTCCCGGTATTGGGGGTTGATGTTGCACCATGTACGATTGGCTATAACAGGAAGTCCCTGGCCAGGGCTGCTGAGATTTACTGATAAGTGTTATCAGTAGTTTCTCGATCTGTTATGAGCCATATACCGGCATGACTTATTGAGTTATTGGGGTCGATGATACCATCCCAAGACTTGATATGCAGCATATTTGACGAAGAGACCGGACTGTACGGTAAGTGTTGCCAGTTGGCTCGACGGGAGTTTTAGCAGGCTTACTTGTGTTTTTTCTGATCGCTCAATACCTGGGAGCCGTTATGTACAGCTTGTGCCACTGACGGTTTGTGGGCATGTGATGTGATCACTACCTACTGCTAGCATATTGACGAGTCTTAGAGTCCCACAAAGGGGTCTCCTAGCTCAGAAGAAAAGATGTGGGGTGTATATGTGATATGCACGGGAGCTCGATTAAATGCGTGTATTGGATACCGTATTTTAATCGGGCGTTTTCTATTGGACGGGTCGTATGTGATATGACTGGGATATTGAATCAAGTGTTGATTTAATATTAAGTCCATTAGCTCATTTATTAAAACCTATTTCTTTATGATGCATGCATGAGTGTATGTATATGTTGATATGGATGCACACATGCAAGCATACATGTCTCATGGTTGATGATACATTGGTGGTGGCAATGCAAGACTCACATAATAGAAAATATATGTATATTTTGTTTATTTGAGAAAACCAAAATGGCAACAAAATCATGGTTGACTATTCAACTCTTTTGAGTTGACCAAAGTCAATGGTTTCACTTGCCCATGGTTTTGTGGCCCATGGTTTTGCTTAACCTCAAGTCACAAAATATCTAGATATTTTATAACCATAGTTTAGCATGGCATTACTCTCATTCACTTGGGGTTATGTTGAATTATTCACTTGAGTCAAGCTTGAGCCATCTCCTTCTTCCCCTCTCTCCTTCAAGCTCTCTAGGGTTTAAAATGAAAGAGAAGAAATTAAAAAAAAGGGTTTTAAGTGATCCAAACCCACATCACCATTCTACTTTAGTCTAGCCCACTAGTGTGGAGTGTTTGCTTCATCTTCATCCTTGATCAAGTGAAGCTTGGAGCTTGGTGCAAAGGGACTTCGTGGTGGATCATCGTGGACGCGAAAGGATACAAGTCAACCGGTTCAAACCCCACTCGATCCAAGAAGTCAAGGAGGAGGTCTACAAAGGTTGTATTTCTCCCCACTTAGTGTTAGACACTTGTAGTATATGATACTAGTATGTTATTACTCTATTTTTCTAGTTCGATTCATGGTTGGAATTGCTTATCACCCCCTTAAATTTTTGTTATAGCATGTGTGATGCAACCCATAACGTAGGATGGTGCTAAAGAATCCCTACAGTGATATCAGAGCCAAGATAGAAACTTAGATGAAGTTAGATTAATTACGAAACCGAAACAGCCACGAAATTGCAAAACTGAAACCCTGAATATAAGCTTCTCTGTCGATTTTAAAAAGGGCTCGAAAAAAAATTTAGTAACTACAGAAGCTTGTATGTACTGTACTGAGAACACTGGAGAAAAACGAGGCAAATCCACCTTGAAAAAATCGGCCACATTGCTCCCAGAACTGGCCTGGCCGGCCCCCTTTCCTCAGAACTGTCTCATTTTGCTCTGGTGCTCTGGTCTGTAGTTTTTGGGGTTTCAGGTGTTGTTTGTTTAGCCCAAAATTTCATGTAATGTTAATTTTGCTTAGGGGATAATTCGGAGTATTTTGTAGTCGTATGTTTTAATAGAGTTCAGGTAGCGGCTAGGAGTCAGGCGATGCAACGGTGGCGGCGACGACCGAGACAACAGCGATTGACGACGTATGAAAGTGCTCGACGAAAAACCAGGGCTTGATGGTTGTGTCGATTTGGATTCAATCGACGGCGGAGCTGCTGGCGACGACAGTGGTAGTGCTCTGGCCGTGGAAGGAATGCTCTTTGGTGATGAGACAGTGGCCGGCGTCGTAAGCGGCGGAGGCAACAGCGGCTTCAATTTGTTCGACGTTGTGTGGTGATCTCGACTCGGCTTGTGGAGGGTGTGATGGTGGCGTTACTCCATAGTGATTGTTCACGGTGGTGGAAAGAGCTCGTCAGCGGGGCTGGGGTCGGCCGATGCAGGCGCAGGTAGCAACAGTGGCAAAGTGAGCTCACTGTGGTGATGGGTTTGATGTTGAAAGAGAGGTGGAGGGAAAAGGAGGAGAGGCGGTGAGGGAGCTTGGGTTTGAGTGGGAGAGGAGGTGCTCGTCGGGGGTAGCTCGTGCAGGAGGTGAGCTCGACGGCGATGAGGCAATGATTGGAGACGGTGAGGTGAGGGATGGCTGTGGGTTTTTGGAGGTGGGGTCAATGGAAGACGATGATGATGATGGGCGGTTGTAGAGGAGAGGGGTAGGAGGCCGGAGGCTTGTTGGGGCGGTGGCCGGAGCTGGCAACGATGGAGCGGTCGGCTGTTAGGGTTGGGTCGAGGGAGAGAGGAAGTGTGTTGCGGGCGTGGGTTTTTTGTGGAGATAGAGAGATGAGATGAGTTGGAGAGTGAGGGTGTGAGGGAGATAGGGGAGACGAGGGGTGCGCGTCGTAGGGTAACGGCGCACGAGCGTGGGCGTGGACGTCGTGGCTGCGAGCGTTGGCGAAGGAAGCGGCGAAGATAGTGGATCGAGGGAACAGGGAGCGGGAAAAAGGGAAGGAGCCGTTGGGGAAGAAGGGTTAGGGTGTGGGCCGGGTCGGGTTGAAGCGAGCGGGTGAGGGTGAAGGCGGGCTTGGGCTGGGAAAATGGTTTAATTTATTTATTAGGGAAATAAAAGAATGGGCCGAGGATTATTGTTTAGGGATTATAATTTGTGTTGGGCTGAGGTTATTTAAATGAGAAATTCTTTCTTTGGTTTGGGTTTTAGGAAATAATTAAAATGAATTGGAGTGTCTGGGCCGGGCTTGGGAAATAAGGAAAAGAAAAGGAAAGATTTGGGGTTTGGTGTTTTAATAGGGTTTTAAAATAAATAAATAATTATAAGTAAAATAAATAAATTTTATAAGTGCAAGAGAAATACAGATATTGGTATAAAAGGGGGCTGGGTATTATATCATACCACCCTTACAAAAATTTGTTCCTCGAAATTTAAAATAAACGATAAGTTATAAAAATCATAAGCGAAAGCTACTATATCGCAAACTAACACATAATGCTTTACTAGAAATAGGTGGATGAAGAAATTTGAAGGTTTACATATGTATACAATTAATACAACTAAAAGAATAGATCTAAAAAGTATAAGGTAGAAATCAATTATGAGGGAAACCCATATGTACAAAAATAGAATAGCAATAACGAATAATAACATCCGAGGAGTGCTAGATAAAATTGAAATCCTAAACATGTGCTCACCTCGCATATCAAAGATAGCGCAGCTAAAATAATAAGTATAAGTCACAACCAAAATGAAATAGTGAAAGATTTGTCGGTAGGTTAAAACATTTTAGAATAATGTGTCGATCAAACAATTTCTAACATAACTTAGAAAACCACCTAGCGAAAATAAGAAACATAGCGCAAATAATATGTGCAATATATGGGTGCGCTACTGAGAAATAGGAAGAATAGTAGTGTACTAAAAATGCATAAAACGGAAGTAGTCAATATCACGCACTTTTCGATAAATACAAAATAATGAAAACTAAATTTTCGAATAATAATGTCCCTAAATATAGTTAGGGTAACAGGGAAAAGCACAAATATGTAAAGGGCTAGATAGGGTAGGGATTACAATGGAGTGTGGCTCATGCACAAGGTCGGAGTGTGACGGCTTTAGACTGAAGATCGAAGAGATTGGGGTCGGGTCAGCACAGGAAGTAAGGGTGAGCAGCAAAGGACTACAAGCGGAAAGATGTATGGGGAGGATAACGGTCGATACATCAAGCGAATCAAAAAAAATTCAAAGGATTAGCGAACTCGGAAATTTCACTATGAATTTCTCCTCCCAGAAGGATCTCAAACGAGGCATATACGAAGGATGAAGGGTGGCCCACTCAAAAGATCGGGTGCGGTACTATTTAATCGAAGCGAGGGTTAAAACAATACAAGGAGTAGGGGTGGACAGTCAGGGATCTCAGCAGGAAAATAAATGTATATGAGAAATAATCAAGCATCAAGTGAACTAAGAAGATCGAAAGATTAGCGAACTCAGCAATTTTTTTCATTCCAGGAAATTCTAAACAAAGCATTCTCAAAAACGAAAGGTGGCCCTAAACTATACACAGATTTATTTGGCCAGAGAAGACAACATCAAAAAAATCCCGTCAGTCGCGGTTGTGGAGGTTCAGCAGGATGTGGTGGGCTCGCGCGCTCAGATAGGGACGTCCATTTCCATAGCGCGTCGCAGGGATCGCCATTGGGAGTTCTTCCACCGCAGGGTCTTGTTCTTCCGGTCTTCCTTCTTCGGTTGGAGCTTCTTCATCGAGGTCTGCTTCCATGTGATTCTCTTCTTCTGGATTCTCTTCCATGAGATTTTCCTCCACTGGATTTTCTTCTATCGGGCCTTCCTCGGGATCTTCCTCTATCGGGTTCTCTTCAGGGTCTCCTTCCTCTTCGTTGGAATCCCTTATCATGTCAACCTCTGGGGCGGCGGCTCCTTCTTCCTCGGAATCGCTGATTCCGAAGATGATCTGGGGACCGTTGATCTCATCGTCAGAACTCATCAGCGTGCGGTCTAAGGAAATGCATGACTGTGCATCCTCATCTTGATGCGGCGCTGCTCCAGGGTGGGCCATAGCCTGAAAAGAAAAGAGTCATGATTAGACAGTGGAACACACCAAGAAAATAGCTAAGGGTACAGAGTATAGGAAAATATGCGGTGGGCAAGAACTGAAAAATCAGAATTAAAAATGCTGTGGTAATGAATAGTATAAATAAGAGGGAAAGCAAGAGAATGATACATATATTACGATTCAAAGTTTTTATTGCATACGACTAAAAGTTCGATGGATACAAGATTTCAAACGAAAAGAAATATTTACAAGAGGATGACAACATTTTATTAAAAGCAGAAAACGTGATAACTCTTCTTTGATTTCTGGACCGCTGCAATCTCGTCACACGGGTTGAATCCTAAGCTGGGTCCGCACTATCCTCGAAACTTGATCTACGAAATATCCATCAATTAGCAGGAGTGGGGAGTGTGGGCGAACTGCCTCCTTATAGCTCCTTCCTTTTAGGGCAACCGTTGATAAGGTGTTCGCTGGATCCGCAAATCAGGCATTTCCCCTGGGCGCGGCGACAATTCCTCTGAAGATGTCCTGGCCTCTTGCAGTACCTACAACATTGGGTCTTCTGCTGCTTCTGTCGCGGGGAAACAAGTGGGCGCTTCATCTTCCTCTCTTTTCCTCGTCTAACAGGGATCCCTTTACGATTGGAGACTTCCGCTGGTGCTTGATTCACTTGCCTTCTCAGTCCTTCAGCTAGCAGGTTGTTCGTTCGCTCCTGGACTTCCTTCAGAGTTTGCAGTGCAGTCAGGATTTCTACGGTCTGATTCTGGGGAGTGGAGATAGAGAAAGAGTCGTTGGAAGACATGATCCTGAAACAATAATTTTTAGAACGATATAAGGCACAAGCTATAAGAATTAAAATATAGTATGGATTGGGCAAGGAGTCAAGAACATCGGGTGTGATGAAGTTCATTACAAGTGGAAATCAACTGTATGGCTCTAAGTCACTTAAACCGAGTACAGTATTGTAACTATGAGATAGTTCACAATTACGACCACGTAACTCTGCCAAGTCACCCGAAACCCTAGCGGACGGATAGCAGAATACACAATGTGAATAAGGATTAAGAATAACAAGTTTACAACCTAGACCGAGGGATGTCTTAGATTGTCAAGCTCTACATGGAAAACTGCAATCCCAATCGAAGCAAAACCTGGCTCTGATACCAACAAAACCATGTCACGCCCCGCTTCCCAAAATACGGAATACGAGCGGTTGACAAGGCCAGCCATGCTCCTACGGTCAAGGAAATGTCCTGCCGTAGTCACACTTCGGCTTCTAGCTTTACGTGGTAATCAGTAAACAATGCGCAGGTAATGAGAAATGCAGTAACTGAAACAAAACAAATACAAAGAACTGACCTGATGGAGGTAAAAAGAATATAGCCCGGGATAGCTGATCAAGATGTCCGCGATATACGTCTAGTCCTGGTCCAGGCTAGATCCACTCCTCACTCTGAGCATGCATACTCAGGTCGTCAGAGCGACACAATAGCAATATATATATAAAGATGCAAGTGGCAACTCGAACAGTGATAATAGATATATAACAGTAAATCAAGATGGTACAGATATGAACATGGAGTAACTAATGAAGTGTCCAATATATCAGGTGAACAATAAAGCAGTAAAATAGTATGCCAGGTATGTCAACACAGTAAGTAATGTATATCAATGCCATTATCCCTATCAGTCTCTAAGTCTCACTGTACAGGTCACTAAGCCTATCGTCAGTCCAAGTGTGAGAGTCAACCACTCGCGAGTGTCCTCCACCCAAGGGCAAGGGACCACGGGCCCAAAATATAACTCACGGTAATAATCATGTACCCTGTAAATCTCCATATATCTCCATATATATAAGCCGGCATGGGACTCCCGAGATTCTGTTGAACTCACACTCAAACTACCCCACACCCCATAGTCTACATCCAACACCAACCATAACCTCAAATACCGGTCGGTCCATGACAAGTCTGCGCGAGAACTGGAGACAGGATCCCCATCAAGCACGTCCCGACTAATACCCAAGATAAATGGGCAGTGTTTGGTGCCTTATCTGTGACACCCATGCAAGAGCTTCCATAAGTGTCCCGTACCACTTATAGTCACACTTACACACGTCCCACAGACGTCGACAATGCAATAGAATAAAAGGGTTCACTGATTGTGTACAAGTACGTGTCACTTTCACTTATCCACTCATGCATGAACACTAACATACTTGCCACAATCACCACTAATACCTAACACTAGGTAATGCACATGATCACTAGGTTATCAATGCAGTGACATATGTATGATATGATGAGGAAACAGTATGTAAAGCATGATTAAGATGTCATAAATCAGTATTCTACCACTTGCATAATTTATCATAAATCATACGTGTACAGTTTAGCAAAACGATGAACGGGGAATAAATAGTATGTTTTATTATCTATCCAGCGAATTTGGTTTCACTTCAATCGGGTTTCAGGATCACTAGATACGGACATTTCATTTTAAGCGTTCGCTGCTGGAAATCCGGTTTCAGAATCAGAAGTCCGTTTCGCAACGCATTTTAACCCCAGTAGGGATCAGAATTTAGCAATTCTACAGTTGAATGATATCTAGGGTTTTCAGTAGGGTATTCAACTCAACAAACGGATTCTCAATCGCATCAGTATGTTGAAAGTTACACACTGTTTATCACTAGTTTGTCAATTCTGATTCTGTTGGGACTGTTATACGTCCCGATCTTTTAAATTGCAGATTAAATAGCAAACGACAATGAAACGGAATGAAACCACTTGTTTCATCTAGCTAACAGATTCATATTTACTAAACTGCAGAATTCCACAACATACGAGTTCAGGAAACAAGGTGGCACGCATTACGGGACAGTAAACAGTAACCAGAGTCGCTCTGGACTGCAGTCCAGAGTCGCACTCCGATACAAATATTGTCACAATTTAAGTACAAAAACCATTATAAACTTGCATAGGGTTATAGTACGTCGAGTCGGCTTCTATTTAAGCCCTCGAACGCATCATTCCAGTATGTACATAATTTATGGTGATTTTAACGGTTTTCAGATACGGGAAAAGTTCCAGTTTTACAGATATATTTGGGGTAATCGTTTTAGTCATTAGCAGTCGTATTTCCCAGTGAAATTTATACACAGTATACATCACTACATGGGCCAGCATAGACAATTCAATTCCGTCAGATTAGATGAATATTTTCATTGGGATCATGCATCGAACAGGTATAGCACATAAACTATTGGAAATTGTAAACTTATAATCTATACGATTTAAGTTTGTAACGCGAATAAATTAGCATGTAGCAAGTAAAAATACTTGCCTTTGACGATGAATTGATGGCACGGCAGCGAAGGCAGTGGTGACACGGCACGGGCACGAAGTAACAACAACACGATGAATCTCGGCTAGGCTTAGGCTTGGCTCGAGCTTGGTGACGGGGCTGTTGCGGCTAGGGCATTGGGTGAGACGAGGGGAAGGTGCTCGTACGGCAGAGAGCTCAGGTAGCGGATAGGAGTCAGGCGATGCAACGGTGGCGGCGACGACCGAGACAACAGCGATTGACGACGTATGAAAGTGCTCGACGAAAAACCAGGGCTTGATGGTTGTGTCGATTTGGATTCAATCGACGGCGGAGCTGCTGGCGACGACAGTGGTAGTGCTCTGGCCGTGGAAGGAATGCTCTTTGGTGATGAGACAGTGGCCGGCGTCGTAAGCGGCGGAGGCAACAGCGGCTTCAATTTGTTCGACGTTGTGTGGTGATCTCGACTCGGCTTGTGGAGGGTGTGATGGTGGCGTTACTCCATAGTGATTGTTCACGGTGGTGGAAAGAGCTCGTCAGCGGGGCTGGGGTCGGCCGATGCAGGCGCAGGTAGCAACAGTGGCAAAGTGAGCTCACTGTGGTGATGGGTTTGATGTTGAAAGAGAGGTGGAGGGAAAAGGAGGAGAGGCGGTGAGGGAGCTTGGGTTTGAGTGGGAGAGGAGGTGCTCGTCGGGGGTAGCTCGTGCAGGAGGTGAGCTCGACGGCGATGAGGCAATGATTGGGGACGGTGAGGTGAGGGATGGCTGTGGGTTTTTGGAGGTGGGGTCAATGGAAGACGATGATGATGATGGGCGGTTGTAGAGGAGAGGGGTAGGAGGCCGGAGGCTTGTTGGGGCGGTGGCCGGAGCTGGCAACGATGGAGCGGTCGGCTGTTAGGGTTGGGTCGAGGGAGAGAGGAAGTGTGTTGCGGGCGTGGGTTTTTTGTGGAGATAGAGAGATGAGATGAGTTGGAGAGTGAGGGTGTGAGGGAGATAGGGGAGACGAGGGGTGCGCGTCGTGGGGTAACGGGGCACGAGCGTGGGCGTGGACGTCGTGGCTGCGAGCGTTGGCGAAGGAAGCGGCGAAGATAGTGGATCGAGGGAACAGGGAGCGGGAAAAAGGGAAGGAGCCGTTGGGGAAGAAGGGTTAGGGTGTGGGCCGGGTCGGGTTGAAGCGAGCGGGTGAGGGTGAAGGCGGGCTTGGGCTGGGAAAATGGTTTAATTTATTTATTAGGGAAATAAAAGAATGGGCCGAGGATTATTGTTTAGGGATTATAATTTGTGTTGGGCTGAGGTTATTTAAATGAGAAATTCTTTATTTGGTTTGGGTTTTAGGAAATAATTAAAATGAATTGGAGTATCTGGGCCGGGCTTGGGAAATAAGGAAAAGAAAAGGAAAGATTTGGGGTTTGGTGTTTTAATAGGGTTTTAAAATAAATAAATAATTATAAGTAAAATAAATAAATTTTATAAGTGCAAGAGAAATACAGATATTGGTATAAAAGGGGGCTGGGTATTACAGGTTTGGAGGAGAATTCGAGGAAACGGTGGGAGCCATCCAGATTAGATTAAATGATTAACCATTCTGATCTAGGTTAGAATGCACGCTGAGTGTTTCTTCTCTCTCTCTCTCTCTCTTTCTCTCTCTCTCTCTCTGGCTGCGACTATGACCCGACCTTTGACTAAAACTCATGGACCAAGTTGACCGAACCTTCTTAAAACACTTTGGCTTTTGGAATGTTACGGTGTCGCATACATTATTGCCACTTCTATATCACCTTTGCATTTCTCCAGAACACCTCGTATCACTACGAACGTCCACTTCCATTGGATAAGTCCATTGTATGGTTATATACGAACTCGAAGGAACTTTTTCGAGGATGGATTCTGGTTCTGGAGAGATTGAATAGGATTATTCGGTTGTCTTTTCCCTTTACCTTCTCTCAGGTTGTGAGGGCTCCTAGGATTAGGAGAGGGTACACCTATTGAGCCTATTGGATAGTCTTCCTCCAGACCATAGGCAGGTGCCGAACGGTAAGGAAGGAAGAAAACCAACAAGCTTAACTGTGGTGTACAGAAGGTAATAAGTAAAGACATATAAAGGGATTAGAATAATGGCAAAGGAAATTGCGATCACCATCATTCACGACGAAATCAGGTATACCCCTGCCACTTCTACATCCACTTTGCATTTCTCTAGGACACTCCGTATCACTACGGATATCCACTTCCATTGGATAAATCCATCGTATAGTTACATACGAACTCGAAGGAACTTTTTCGAGGATGGATTCTGGTTCAGGAGAAAAAGAATAGGATTATTCAGATGTCTTTTCTCTTTACCTTCTCTCAGATTTCGAGGGCTCCTAGGATTAGGAGAGTACACCTATTACACTTATTGGATAGTCTTCTTCCAAACCTTAGACTGGTGCCGAAGGGTAGGGAATGAAGAAAACCAATTAGCGTAAAGGAGGTTTACAGAAGGTAATAAGTAAAGACATAATAAAGGGATTGCAGTGAGGGCAGGTAAGTATATGGTTACTGTCATGATTCAGGATAATGGAAGAGGCGTTACCAGGTATACCAGTTAACCCTTTTGGAACATTTTCATGTTTCAGTTTTACTGTGCGATATTAATTAAAAACTGCTTTCCCAATTGGAATCTAACTCCAGGGTATGTATTTACCAGATCAGTTTCTCACATCTGCATGTTATTGCGGATGGTGAGTGGGAATAAGATATTGGGAATTGGGTGATTAGATCCTCATTATATCGGAATTCATAGTAATTGGTGATATTTGAGGAAATCATCTGGATTTTGCCGAATGGAAATTATTTGGTTTTGAATATCCGTTGTTATGCACCAATTTCAAACTGATATATATGTACATTTATTTTATAAAGTGAGATATAACTTTTTGATATTATGTCTGTGACATTTACCTATATCAGCTGGTGATTAGGTAAGGTGCATTCAACAGCGGTGTAATTCTTCTTAACCATACTGCAGTTTTTCAACCTACGACGCACAGGGTTTGAGTTGTTGAACTCAGGGGACTTTATACAAAGTATTGTATGTTGTCCAGTATCCATTAGGACAATGGGGTTGGTACTCGCACTGTATTCTGTTTACTCATAACTTCTCTGATTCTAGACATGTATTTCGTTTAAATGCAAGGTTCAGATTTTAAGAAGTTATAGGTATAAGAATAAAGTAGAGAACCATTTATTGTAAGTATCAGGATTCTTCGAGGAAGTCGAAGATGTAGATACTTGTGTTTGGTATTCCATTGATAGTAATGGTTTTGAGAACTTGCTTCTCTTTAGGGTTACTCATATATGGATGCACTCCTAGATGAGTAATGTTGATTTTCCTCTTTCCATTTGGTTGATATGCACTGGAGACAGCTGCATGATTTTGAATCTGGTTCAAATTAGATTAGTGCTTTTGTTTCTATATTAGATTTATATAGAATCAATTTATATCTTAACGATGTTAAGGTATAGGGAGTTGTCCGGCTGATGCTTAAAACCAGAATCCGGATAAATTCAAGGCACGTTTTAGTAATTGTTGTTCGTGGGTTATCCCGGGCTTTGACGAGGGATAACTTTCTACCATCAGGAAGGTCAATATTTATATTGTTCTTGACTCGCCACAGTTTTGGTAAAATGGACTTTTTCAGAAAACACAAGTGGGAGTATGGTAGAACTGGAAGTTATTCCAGAACCACAAACGATTACTGGAAATTTAGTAGAACCTAAAAATTCAATTGGATTTGATGTTCCATTAGCCACTCCGCAGATTTGGTGGGTAACCTCAGGCACCCGAGAGGTATTTTGGTCTTCTCAGAGACGGTGACAGGGAGGTTCTTGTTTACCCAGACGTGCCATTGCTGCTGTTCTAGACTATAAGACCCGGCAGGAGGATGAGTATAGCGTCTTTCTAAACTAGCTTTGGAAGTGCACGTGTATATGACTCTGCCAGAGGGTTGTTGTAGTCAGTGGGAGTAGCGGAAGCATAGTGGACAAGTAGCTTATGTCTATTCATAGACTAAAGCAGGTATAGCGGAAATAGATCATCTAATTTTGATGTGACAGTCATAGGCTTTGACTTCATCAGAATAGGAGATGGATCTGCTAAGAAGGTAGTAGAGAGTGATGTCCAGGTATTTGGGATGACATGCACTTGACAGGAAGAGATATTCCTATACTACGATCAGTTGTACTATGGTTGTCGCAAAGTTGTTTCTCCACACAGGATATGGATGTAATATCAGGTTTTCTGGTTACTAGATCTAAGGTTTTAGATCTGGATTTAGGAAGTATCCTAATCTGGGTACTTTGACATTAAATGGACGACTCCTGGCATGGTGGTCTACCTGCAGGTGATGGAGTCACCCTCTCTAAAGGTGTCTTACAGACTAAAGGGGGGAGGGATCTACATGATTAGCATATCACTTGCTTAGGCAATTGAGTTAATCATGAAATGTCAAGTACCACACCAGATATTGGTTTTTGCACTAGCTGCAATAAACATATATTAATCCAATCGTGGAGAAACATTGGGGAGCAGTTTATGAACATAAATGGATGTTCTAGGGATATGGTAACGGCAGCCTCCTTCAGGCGACGGTTATCATTTCAAGCTTCCCAGGTGACCTGGATGACAGAGTGACTGTCAGAGTTATAGTTTTTCCCTCTTCTGAGGGACAGTATATTGGACAGGTGGTCCAAGCGGATACTGAGGAAAGGCATGGCGCAGGATACTGATTAAATTCAGTGAACGATACAGTCTAAGTAGTTTGCTGGATTTGGAGTTCATTTATGAACTGGGTCCCATCAGACATCCAGACAAATTCTAAGACAAGTATTACTCATTTCGGGAGATAGTTTTCTCCGCGAAGTTGAGATATTGAGAGATACAGAAAGAAACATTGGAGAGGATCCACTCACTGAGGCTATTTCTCAAACGCAATCATTTTCGCAAATGGGCTTTGCGAAACTGATTAGTAGAGAAGTTGGGTGTTCGGTATCACACGGGCTGTGAGTATGCGACATCGCAATAATTGGCCTTAAGTGCAAGTGGGAGATTGTTGGCTATAGTGCCCTCAAGGCAATTATCATAGTTGCGGACTTGTGATTATGATGATTGAGTGAGGACCTATACCGATAAAGCAGTCTTACTCAAGATGATAGTATGCTATCTGGTTTGTCTTTATCATCATATACATGTTAGAGCCCGTAATATTCTTGCTTGACTGCCAGTATTGTGATGGCGATCACATATGTGGGAGCTGGGGCCTATAAGCACATCCTTAAATGTCCCTAGTCATAGGAGTATCGAGACCGGGCATCGATACTCCAGTGTAGACTAGTGTATACTGATCGAGACCCCGACGAGGGGCGGTGGCCAGGTCTCACAAGCCATTGGTGTTAGTTTGTTCACCTAAGATAGTATACAGGTGCTCATTGGGTTATGAGTACATTGGACGGACTCGCCGGGAACCTGCTAGTTGGTATTATACCTATTGTCAGATAGCAGTTCCCAGGTGACATGTGTACAGGTTAGTATGTCGACCTGAGATCGTCATTTGTCTCGTGTGAGTTCCCACTGTGCTTTGATTACTACCCTACCACGGCTCAAAGGAGTCGTGCAAACAGGTTTTAGTTGGGTACAGTCCCGAGCCACATGGAGGCAGTGATCGGATCGTCGGGGATTCGTCTCTCCCGGTATTGGGGGTTGATGTCGCGTTGTGTACGGATGGATATCACCATAAATCCATGGCCACGGTGGACGAGAATTACCGATCCAGGATCGATAGTTTCTCAGGTGGTGATGGGTTTCATACCGACACTAAATATCGCGTTGTTGGGGGTCTGACTTTATCCACCCCCCTAGACTCGATATGCGATACTCTTAGACGAACAGACCGGACTGTACGGATATTGTCACTGTCAAGCTCAGTAGGGGTTCAGGATGAGTTTGCTTGTCGGCCTCCCTTTCGCTCAATACCTGCGTAGCCGTTACGTACAGCTAGTGCCGCTGACGTGCTTGTGGTTAAACCCACTGCCAGCGTATTGACGAGTCTTTAGAGTCCCACACAGAGGGTTTTCACGGTTCAGGCGATATGGTGTACATGAGGTATGTTGATACATACAGGTGTCCGATTAAATAAGTGCACTTGCTGCGCAGACTTTAATCGGACGGTTGATAATACTAGCGGCTTAGGATTAAGCTGGATTATTAAATCGGGTTTTTGATTTAATAATTTATATATGTATTTGTATATACGTATTCTAGTATTATTGTTCACTATTCGTTTTCTCTCTCGGCTATTCGTATTTTGGTACGAATACGCGTATATGTATTTCGGTACATGTACCGGGAAGTATTCCGTATTTTGTACGGAATAGCTTCTAGAAGGTGCCATATCATTTGTATGAATTTCCATTTATGTAAATTCATTTGTTTAACAAATGAGGTGGAGGGTGTGAGGTGGCAAAGGCATGGTCTTGGGCATGGAACAAAGTATGATTGATGTTATTTTATTGTAAAAAGAAAATTGATTTTTTTTTATGATTGGAGAGAGAGAGGGGGCCGGCCATATTTTGGGAGTGAGGTTTCATTTGGTTAGATGATTAATTTACATGATAGCCTCCTCACTCTCTCACTCTCATGCTTGACCCAAAAGACTTAGCAAAAGTTCACATCCTCCTTCATCTTCTTCTTGAGTTTCTTATTGAGCTCATGGTTTGAGAGAAAAATGTAGTGACACTTCCATACACCTCGACTCTCCATCACTAGCGACGTTGGAGCGTCGGTTACCTCGTTCGTCGAGGTTGGAGCTTGCGCCGTTTCTCTCGGGTGGATCATCGGAGATGGAGGAAGACCGGCAACCAAACATCATCAAAGGATCACTAGGAGCTTGGAATGAAGACCGAAGGACACGGATCAACTCGGTATAACCTTTCTAACTCTTAGTTAGCTTGCTAGTTTAGGGTTTAAGGTCGATCCGGACATCGGGTAGCGGTAGCGCCGGTTTAGAAAATTTTTGTTCCGCATTTTGGCCGCGTTTCGACGGCCGGGGCGCTGCCGGGACCCTTCAATTTATATACATACAGAAATCTCATTAAATAAAGAAAACAGTTGTCTCATTCACGATGTATTCTGTTTCATTTGTAATGCATTCATACATTTTATATCTGATATGTTGCTATCTGAGGTACTGACACGAGCATATGGCATTTCATTTATATATAGATGGACCAGGATATTTATTTGAGGATATTACTTGATATGACCTAGGATAGCGTCATGCATGCAATTTCTACTCGTAGATGTTTTCTACTCACGAGTTGGCAATTCACCCCCGTTGTGCCACAGTTTCTTGCAGGGTTTGTCGTACAGGTTTCGTTGCGGTTTTCCTGACACGCTGTTCCTTCCGGGTGATTGTTTTGGTAGGTGGGATCTTTTGCATCAGGACCACCATTGTATATTCGTTATTTCAGTTGTATCTAGTAAAACTCCATCAATCGGACTTGTATATTTGATAGAGATAGATGACCAGTGTATATTCTTTCGACCTTAGAGTCGTGCGCTGTATTATTATGGTTTCCTCTGGTTTTCTTGATGATGTTGGATTTTTTATCCTGAGTTGATCCTCACCTTTCGGCGTTGTATATTATATTGTATTGTGTGGTTTTGTCCGTCGATTGACGAAGAGCTAGCTCCCGCTTGGGGATGCCTTTATTCATTATATATGCTTTATCAGGTTTGTACCCGTTTGGGGTCAGTTTTTATAAAGGAAACTCTGCCGAAATTTTCAGAAAAGACTTAAGATTTTAAAAATGCATATTTCGGCTTATGTTGTTAAACTTCTTGCTTTAAAAATTGGTTTTTCCTTCACTCTACTGCTTTACTTGGTTTGGATTTCTGGGTTTTGGCTTACTTAGATTACGTACGCCTCGAGACGTTTCGTAGTTTAAGTGCCGGTCATGTTCCGTACTTTTCGGGTCGTGACATACCGTCACATTCCTCGTATTGTACGTGGATGGCATTCTTCTGATAAGAAACGATATTCCTATGCTACAATCGGTCAAACTGTTCTTATCACATAGGTTCTCCATGAAGGACCTGGGTGATGCCTCGTACATATTGGGCACAAAGATCTATAGGGATAGATCTAAAAGGTTGTTGGGATTGTTCCAAACCAAGTACATTAACACCATCCTAAAGAGGTTTAGTATGGAAGACTCCAAGCGGGGTTTCTTACCCGCTAGTCATGGAGTCACTCTCTCCAAGGACTTTTGCCCAAAGACTGATGAAGAGAGAGCTCGCATGAGCATTATACCCTATGCTTCTGCTGTAGGATCTATAATGTATGCAATGTTATGTACACGTCCTGATGTAGCTTATGCACTGGGTGTAGTAAGAAGATATCAATCCAACCCAGGGGAGAATCACTGGACAGCTGTGAAGAACATTCTTAAGTATTTGCGAAGGACTAAAGAAATGTTCTTGGTGTATGGTAACGGAGATCTCCAAATGGATGCCTTTACCGATTCGAGCTTCCAGAGTGATAAGGATGACAGCAAATCTATCCCAGGGTTTGTCTTTACCCTCAATGGAGGGGCGGTGTATTGGAAGAGTTCCAAACAGGATACCATTGCAGACTCCATGATGGAAGCTGAGTATATTGATGCAAATGATGTGTTGCGCCACGGCAGCACCCCGGCCGTCTACTCGAGGCCAAAATGCGGAATCAAAATTTTTCTTAACTTTTAAACTGGCGCTACCGCGGACAATAAAACCCGGATCGTGACCATTAACCTAATGCTAGCTAACAAGAGAAAAGAAAAGAGCTATACCAAGCGATCCGTGTCCTCCGGTCTTCGTCTCCACTCCGATCTCCCGCGGAATCTCTGGTCGTTGCCTCCTCGTCGGAAAGGGCACCACGTAGCCGGGTACTTTTACGGGCTCCCACCTCTGGACCGAGGCAACTCGGGCGCGAAGTTGGCTAGCCGACGCGTCCAAGATTTGCTGTAGAATAGTGTAGTAGCCATTGTCTCTTTGAGGGTTTGAAGTTGCCTTTGGATGGAAGTAGGAATCAAGAACTTTGGAGAGGTGAGAAGGATTTTGTGAGCAAGCCAAATGAAATAATCAAATGTCCCTCATACAAAATGAAACCTCTCTCTCTCTCCCCACAAGTGTGGCCGGCCCCTTAAAGAATGGAGGAGCAAAAAGAATAATGCAACAAGGGAGGTAAGTATAGGAAACATGAAGGGGTGACCACATCCAAAAACCATGATAACAATATCATATCAACCTCAAATCCTTTCTCATCACAAAAAGCAAAGGAAAAGACTAATAAAGAATCTCATCATGATGAAGCTACAAATGCAAGAAACCCCCTTCCACAAATGTTATTTGCAAACTTGCAAATAACCCCCTCCATCGGAAAGTCCGGCCGCGAAAGAACAAAGGAAAACCGGCCGGAACGGAATGCAAACTGGCAACTTCAGAAAACTGATCCCGAAATAAATTACAGGAAAACCCCGCTACTGCATATACATGCCTGCATTTGTATTCCAACTGAATACAAATGCAACGAGACAAGACTACACTACCTAATACTAGGATTCGGCTTAAGCCAAAGCCGGCTAGTAAAAACCGTCCGATCACGATCCGTGCAATACCGCACGTATCTGATCGAACCCTGCCATATCTCCATACGGCCTCTATAGCGTTTCGCCCGAAACTTGAGTAACTGAGTGTGGTGGACTCTAAAGACTCGTCAATACTATGGTTGTGGATTTAACCACTAGCACGTCAGAGGTATTAGCCATACGTGACGGGCCACCAGCTATTGACCAAAAGGGACGTCGATAAGCGCACTCATCCTGACACCCTACTGAGCCTGTCAGTGACAATATCCGTACATTCCGGTCCGTTCGTCTATGAGTATCGCATGGCGGGCCTAGGGGGTTGGTAAAAGTCAGACCCCCAAAAGCGGTACAAGTCGTGTCGGAGTGAAGCCCAGAACACCCTGAGATACTACTGGAATACCTACCAGTAAATCTCCTGCCTCGGCCGAGGGCTTTGTGTAATGGCTCTCCTAGACACAGCGCGACCTCACCCCCAATACCGGGAGAGACAAACCCCTGCAGATCCGCTCACTGCCTCCATGTGGCTCGGGACTGTACCCAACTAAAACCTGTTTGCATGACTCCTTTGAGCCGTGGTAGGGTAGTAATCAAAGTACAGTGGGAA
This sequence comes from Agapanthus africanus, assembly GCA_030015575.1. NCBI lineage: Eukaryota > Viridiplantae > Streptophyta > Magnoliopsida > Asparagales > Amaryllidaceae > Agapanthus > Agapanthus africanus. The sequence continues at coordinate 180,041,826 of CM057350.1, read as the reverse complement.
CTCACACGAGACAAATGACGATCTCAGGTCGATGAACTAACCTGTACACATGTCACCAGGGAACTGCTATCTGACGTCTGGTATAAACCCAACTAGCAGGTTCCCGGCGAGTCCTGTCCGGTGTACTCATAACCCAATGAGCACCTGTATACATCTTAGGTGAACCAAACTGACACCAAGGGCTTGTGAGACCGGCCACCGCCCCTCGTCGGGGTCTCGACTGTATACACTAGTCTACTAATGGAGTATCGATGCCCAGTCTCGAAACTCCTACGACTAGGGACCTTTTAAGGATGTGTTTATAGACTCCAGCTCTCACGTATATGATCGCCCTCATACTGCTGGTAGTCAAGCAAGAATCCTAGGGGCTCTATCAACGTGTAATAGCGACTCGTAAGGTCACCTAAAGCAGTACACGATGATAAAGATAAACCAGATAGCATACTATCATCTTGAGTAAGACTGTCCTACCGGGATAGGTCCTCCCTCAATCATTGCAATCACGTGCCTGTGATCCAATAATTGACTCTGAGGGCACTATCTCCAACAATCTCCCACTTGCACTCAAGGCTAATTATTGCGATGTCGTATACTCACAGCCCGTGTGATACCGAATACCCAACTCCTCTACTAGTCAGTCTCACAAAGACTGTTTGTGAAACTATTGTGTTCGAGGAATAGCCTCAGTGAGTGGATCCGCTTTGGTGTTTCTTTCTTTGTCTCTCTATATCTCAAGTTTGCGGAGAAAACCATCTCCCGAAATGAGCAATACCTGTCTTAGAATGTGTCTGGATGTCTGATGGGACCTAGCTCATAAATGAACTCCAAATCCAAACTTCTTAGACTGTATCGTCAACTGAACTTAATCAGTATCCTGCGCCATGCCTTTCCCTCAGTATCCATCTGGACCACCTGTCCAAAATACTGCCCCTCGTCAGAGGGAAAACTATAACTCTGACAGCCACTCTGCCATCCAGGTCACCTTGGAAGCCTGGAATGATAACCGTTTCCTAAAGGAGGCTGCCGTTATCAAATCCCTAGAACATTCACTTATGTTCTAAAACTGCTTCCGATTGTTTCTCCAGGATTGGATTAATATCAACTTATTGCATCTACTGCAAGGACAACATCTGGTGTGGTACTTGACATCTCATGATTGACTCAATTGCCTAAGCAAGTGATCTGCCAATCATGCACATCCCTCTCTACTTTAGTCTGTAAGACACCTTTAGAGAGGGTGACTCCATTACCTGCAGGCATACCACCGTGCCAGGAGTCGTCCATTCTAAATACTCATAGAATGCTGTCTAAGTACCCAGATTGGGAAACTACCCACATCTAGATCTAAAACCATAGATCCAGTAACCAGAATGTCCGATATAATATCCAAGTCCTATGTAGAGAAACCACTGTGTGACAACCAAACTATAACCGATCTTAGTATAGGAATATCACTTCCTACTCTGTGTATGTCATCCTAATACCAGGACATCACACCCTACTATCTTCTTAACAGATCCATCCCCTATTCTGATGAAGTCAAACCTATGACTGTCATGTCAGAAATAGATGATCTATCTCCGCTATATCTGCTTTAGTCTATAAATAGACATAAGCCCGATGTCCACCAATGCTTCCGCTGCTCCCACTAACTACAACAACCCTCTGGCAGAGTCATATAGACGTGCACTTCTAAAGTTAGTTTAGAACGACGCTATACTCATCCTCCTGCCGGGTCTCACAGTTTGGAACAACAGCAATGGCAAGTCTGGGTAAACAAGAACCTCCCTGCCACCGTCCTTGAGCATACCGAAGTACCTCTCGGGTGCCTGAGGTTACCCACCATATCTGCGGAGTGGCCAATGGAATGTCAAACCAGATTGAATCTTTAGGTTCTTTATCAAATCTTCAGTAATCGTTTGCGGTTCTGGAATCACTTCCAGTTCTACCATACTCCCACTACTGTTTTCTGAAAAAATCCATTTTTATTAAAACTGTGGCGAATCAAGAACAATATCACTATTGATCTTCCAGATGGTAGAAAGTCAACCTTCGTCATAGCCCGGGTCAACCCACAAACGGCCATTACTGAAACGTGCCTTGAGTTATCCGGAGTCTGGTTTTAAGCATAAGCCGGACAACTCCCCGTACCTTAACAATGTCAAGATATGAACTGTTCTATATCCAATACAGGAACAGAGGCACTGATTTAATTGAACCAGATTCAAATCATGCAGCTGTCTCCAGTGCATGTCAACTAAATGGAAGAGAGGCCGATCAACGTTACTCAACTTAAGAGTAGTTCCAATTATGAGTAACCTGAAAGAGAAGCAAGTTCTCTTAATCATTACTATCAACTGAATACCATCCACAAGTATCTACATCTTCGATCACCTTGAAGAATCCCGATACTTGCAATATCTGGTTCTCTACTTTATTCTTATACCTATAACTTCTCAAAACTCAGACCCTGTGTTTCTACAAACACCTGTCTAAAACCAGAGATGTCATAAGTAAACTGAATATAGTACGAGGACCATCCCCTCTGTCCTAATGGACACTGGGCAACATACAATACTCTGTATAAGTCCCCTGAGTCTGATAACTCATTCACTGTGTGTCGTAGGTTGAAAGCTGTACTTATGGTTAAGAAGAATTACACCGCCGTTTAATGCTCCTTACCTAACCATCCACTGATATAGGTAAATGTCATAGACATAATTTCAAAAAGGTACATCTCACTCTATAAAAATAGACGTACAGATATATCAATTTGAAATTGGTGCACAATAACGGATATTCAAAACCAAATATTTGCCGACCGGCAAACAGCCCAGGCGATTTCCTCAAATATCACCAATTACAACGAATCCCGATATAATGAGGATGATCACCTAATTCCCAATAACTTACTCCCACTCATCATCTGTAAAACCATACAGATGTGAGAATCATACCTGGTAAATACATACCCTGGAGCAAGTGTCTAATTGGGAAATCAGTTTTCTTTTAACAGTACACAGTGAAACTGAAACATTGAAATGTTTCGATGGGGTATCCGGGTATTCCTAGTAATGCCTCTTCCATTATCCAGATTCACAACTGTAACCGTATATCTCTTTGCCACTTCTCCAAATCCCTTTTTATGTCTTTAGTCATTACCTTCTGCACACCCCTTTGGCCAAATGGTTTTCTTCCTTCCCTACCGTTCGGCACCAGCTTATGGTTTGGAAGAAGACTATCCAATAAGCATAATGGGTGTACTGTCCTAATCCCAGAAGCACTCGCAATGCGAGAGAAGGTGAAGATAAAAGACAACCGAATGAACCTTATTCCTATTTCTCCTGAACCAGGATCCATCCCCGAACTGGAACAAATTCCTTTCGAGTTCGTATATAACCATACGATGGATTATCCAATAAACTTGGGATCTTCGTAGTGATATGGAGTGTCCTGAAGAAATACAAAGGTGATTTAGGATTGGCGAAGAAATACTTGGTTTGGTCGTGAATAGCAGTCGCAGTTTACTTTGCCCTCTTACTAATCCCTTGCTTTGTCTTAGCTTAATACCTTCTGTACACCATTTAGGCTAATTGGTTTTCTTCATTCCCTACCGGTCGGCACCTGCCTATGGTTTGGAAGGAAACTATCCAATTTGCGTAATAGGTGTACTAGCTCCTAAACCAAGGAGTACTCGCAATGAGAGAAGGTGAAAGGAAAAGACAACTGAATAGTCCTATTCGTTTTCTCCAGAACCGGAAACCATCCTCGAATAAAATCCTTCGAGTTCGTACATAACCATACGATGGTTTTGTCCAATGGAAGTGGACGTTCGTAGTAATACGGGGTGTCCTGGAGAAAAGGGTAAAAGTAGGAGTGGCAAAGAGGTCTGCAACTCTGACAATCCAAAAGCCAGTGTTAAGAAGGTTCGGTCAACTTGGTCACTGAGTCATAGTCTAGGGTCGGGTCAATGGTCGCTGCCAGAGAGAGAGAGAAAAGAAACACTCAGCGTGCACTCTAACCTAGATCAGAATGGTTATCACTTTATCTAATCTGGAAACCTCCCACTGTAACGTCGAATTCTTCCCAAACCTGAAAGAAGAATTAGCCGGGATCACCCGAGGAGTAAACCAACTCATCAGTGGGAATCGGGATCCAACTATCATCGCATGATAACGTGACGGAATCCACTCACGTCACCACACTCCAGAAGGTATGCGCATGCCTGGAAAGTTTCAGTTTCTTTAGAAACTCCCGATGTATGTTTTTACCCCTAGGACCCAAGTGACCTTGACTGAGCCAACATATCAAAGGATCCTAGTCAAGTTCAACCCGTCATTATCTTGATTGCATTAGACCCACCCGCACGAGTCCTTGACTGAGCCAAAATGACCGTACGACTGTCCTAACCAATCACATATCCATAAGACAGAAAAGCATTACAGAGCTACCGCACACTACGCCTCGGCTGAGCACGACATACGTAGCACGAATACTAAGCAATACCAATCTGAAATGACGGAGGGCTACGGCTGGTTTTTGGCGAAAAACCTTTAACGTAATGAACTTGATATCGTTGAAGGAACTGGATAACTTTTTATAAAATTATAGTGACGAAAACCTTTGCTAAAGAGGTCACTCCCGGTGAAGGGATCTCGGCTCTTTCCCCGTAGAATGAGGTGCAGGATATTCCAGCTGAATACCACGATGCAAAGCAAAAGTAATCGGCTATAGTGAAGTTATTGCCCTGACGCAAACTTTTGTCCAAGGGGTCACTCCCGGTGAAGGGATCTCGGCCCTTGCCTCGTCGACTGAGGAGCAGGATATTCCAACTGAATGCCACTGTGCAAAACAAAAGTGAACGTCCTTGCAATAACAGCTTTTTGAAAAGTGTTCCAACAACATCAGAATAGGTTTGTTTATCTTGCATTGATCCGAATCAACGCAGTCCCATCAATTGATCACACCACAAAGGAACGAAAATAATGATGTACGTATATGCCATCCGCATTCGCCACTGGGTCCCGTCATCACCCGTTAGGTTACTTAACTAACGACAGAGCGGGGACTGGACTAGCGCGGATGCAAAACATATACAACATCTACTAGAATATATATAATATATAATTTTCGCTCAAGGCGTGATAAAATGCAACATCACAGAAATGTAACCAGCATCACAGAACAATACAGATATCTGGGATCCCCGGGTTTCATAGAGCCGCTACTGAAACCCAACGTTCACCTGGTCGTGTGGATAGCCTGTGCAATGAAAATCCTAGACCCCTACGGGTGCGGCAGGTTACCCGCCAAAACCTGAAGCGAGGCAGCCCCCTTCAGCAACGTGAATGGACCACCCAGCACTTCACGGAATCCGGTAACTTGGGCATCCCTCCTGGATCAACCTGTACCCCCTACGAGTGCGGCGAACAGCCCGCCAATTCTAGAGTAAAGCCCCTCCGTCTCAATGCCATGAGATGCGGGCTCGTTGCCCTCTAGAACCCGGCTACCCGTGCACCCCTCCGCGGGGTAATCCTAGTACAGAAAGTAAAATATACATACAACGGGTACATCGACCGCAACCTGGTCGTGCCCCAAAAGAATAATACAAACAGGCAGTGACGGCAGTCCACATGTCAGACGCTCGCCCCGCAATATCAAATGTACATATAAAACAAAACTGTACTACCATTGCATCCAGGCTATCCCCCACGACCGATCCGCAACATCACAGCACAAATACAGAACATCAACGTGAATGTCACGTTCGCAAATCCATCTAACCGGGCTATAGCAGTTAGACAGGATTTACCGATCAAATGACATTCACGGTCGCAGATATAATGTAAATACTGTGAACTAATGTGTTTAAACTTTTCGATCGATCAAATTTATCGAAATGGGCCCCAAGCATTACTGTAGCACTTAAAGAGAGTCTAGGCCCAAAAAGAATATTCCAAAAACCCCATTTTCAACCCAGGAGCTCACTGCAAAAAATTTGGTCCAATGAATAGTAAAAATGGCCGCGGAACCGCGGCAAATACGTGGATTTGGCCGCGGTTCCACGGTGGAATAGTGAGATCACGCGACCAAATTTTCACAAAATGCTTAGAATTCCCTGCACATGTCACTGCAATGTACTGAAAAAATTTTGGAGCCAAAAAAATTTCGACAGAAAACTGTGCAAATGAAAATGGGTTTTCGGAAAATCCGTTCGATCGAACTTGTAAACACGTTAGAGCAAGCTAGACTAGGTTAATGGCGTGGCTCTGATACCATGTTGCGCCACGGCAGCGCCCCGGCCGTCTACTCGAGGCCAAAATGCGGAATCAAAATTTTTCTTAACTTTTAAACTGGCGCTACCGCGGACAATAAAACCCGGATCGTGACCATTAACCTAATGCTAGCTAACAAGAGAAAAGAAAAGAGCTATACCAAGCGATCCGTGTCCTCCAGTCTTCGTCTCCACTCCGATCTCCCGCGGAATCTCCGGTCGTTGCCTCCTCGTCGGAAAGGGCACCACGTAGCCGGGTACTTTTACGGGCTCCCACCTCTGGACCGAGGCAACTCGGGCGCGAAGTTGGCTAGCCGACGCGTCCAAGATTTGCTGTAGAATAGTGTAGTAGCCATTGTCTCTTTGAGGGTTTGAAGTTGCCTTTGGATGGAAGTAGGAATCAAGAACTTTGGAGAGGTGAGAAGGATTTTGTGAGCAAGCCAAATGAAATAATCAAATGTCCCTCATTGTAACACCTTAGGATATGTTTAGTGAATAATTATATTTAAATATTGGGTTTTTAACAAAAAGTTTACCAAATTGTGTTTTAAACATTTTTCCTAATTTAATAAATATTTTTCCAAAATTTTCCTAGGCTTGCACACACATGTGCATGTAAACTAGGGTTTTTTAAAATGACTTATTACCATGATTATTAACCATGGTGGGTTAATCATGGGATTAAGTCTTTTGGTTTTAAATTAAGTTAATTAGTTGCTTAGTAGTTGTTTTAATTTGAATTTGTGTTAGGTGTTGACTTGTGAGAGAGAGAGAGTGCATCATGGCTTTAAGCCATGCTTGCAATCATGAGGAGAGAGAGAGAGGAGGGTTGACAATTGGGTGATAATTGTTCCTCTCATTTCTTTGTTTCTCTCAAGTCTCACACACCCACACACTCACACAACACACCCACTTACCTTCAGCTCCAGAACCAAGAAACACAGCAGCAGCAACAGCAAGAAGCAGCAGCAACAACAGCAAGAAGCAGTAGCAGCAGCACAGTGAGAAGCAGCAGCACCAGCACCAAGTGCAGCCTCTTCCTTCCACCTCTTCTTCTTCCTCCAGCTCCCTAGGGTCAAGTGTGAGGTATATTTCCTAAACTTATTCCCTAGTTTGCTTGGTTAGTGTAGTTTTGCATCGGTTAGTGGTTTTTAGTGTGATTTAGTGCGATATGAGGTGTTTAGTGGGAACCTTGTGCTAATGTGGTGTGAATTAGTTTCAGTAGGTTGTTAGTTGGTTGTTGAGACCATATTAACCTAGTTTAACCCCGATTGCACTAAAATACCACCAGTTTCCCTAATTGATGCAAATTCGTCGTATTATGCAAAAACTGAGTTTTCTGGAACTGCTTTTGACCCGATGAGTTCTGAGTGAAATTGGGAAACTGCAGTATAGTGGAGATGTGCTGATACCCCAGATTTAACCCGACCCCCTAACTCCTTCTTTAGGCCGCCAATTAATTCATTCTGGCCGCAATTTGCGGCCAGATGGGTAGGGTTTGGGTTGGGGTTTGGTCCTGTAGGTGTCTGCTAGTGTGTAGAGTGCTGTGATGTATATATTTTTGTAATTTTAGTTCTGTATAGAAATCTGGGACCAAATACCTATTTTGCCGTTTTTCTAAACCTTCGCGACACGCGTGATACGTGAGTAGGTTTGGGGTTTCTGCGTATCGCGACGCGTCGGGGTAGTTTCAGGCGCGTGATCATACGTTTTAGCGTATCGCGCACACGCGCGATTGGTTTGCGACACGGGTCTCTAGTTGGACCGTAATGTCGCGTTTCTGTGAAATTGAGCTTATGTGTGATATCTGTTATGTGATTCTAGGTTCGCAGGCCAGTGAGACGGACGCTGCGAAGAAAGGCAAGCAAGTTGTTGGATACACTTAGCGCGAGACACTGTGAGTAGATTTCACATCTATGGGGATATCGCCCGCATGGCGTTATGCGTCAGGGCTGATAGGACTTTGTTATTATATGTTGCATGTACCCCATAGACTGTCATCGCATATTGCATTCCCTGCTACATATATATATATGCTTAGAACTGATAGAACACCGTACTATTACTAACGGTTTATGTTGCACGGGCACTATTTGCATGCTATACACACACCGTTAGTAATTGCTATGCCACACTCACTGTAGAGCTGCCATGATTACATTGCTGTAGTTCATCTTACATATGATTGGTTATGATTTTCTAGAAATTGGGAGCCGCATGACATCTTTAAGAACGGAAACTATTTTAAAAAGCGGTTTTCCCCTTATACACATACCATGGATTGATTTACATTGTACCTCGCATTGGATTTGCTTATTGGTGTTGGATTTCATGCGATTTCTGGTTTTGAGGACCGTGGAATTATTTAAGAAAAGATGCACTATTTTGAAAACCCGGTACCTCGTGATATGATATTTTGGTGCGTCCACCACGCGTTTTCTCGGTGCTGAGACGTGTGCTTGAAACCCGATTCGAGGAGATGGATGATCCGTTTGCGGGTTCGTGGTGGGCCCGGTATGGTACCCCGGGGCGAGAACGGTTTCGCTGTGCAGTAGACGGTGAGCCCGGCGGAGGGACTACTACCTACCGGTGATTGGTTGGACCTGGCAGTTGTCCGGAGGATACTGACCAGAGTCGAGAGATGGATGCGGGATGATCCGTACTGCCGGGGCCGAGGGCCGATACCGCAGACGGACCCCGTGGGCCGATCCGGACTGACGGAGCCCGATATACGAGGATTTGCGTGTCGATGCTGGACACGAGTATTTTATGATATTTTGGGTGCCGATGTTGGGCACTCGTGATTTCTCAGAGATATACAGGATTTGAGGGCCGATGGGTGTGCCGGCGCCTGAGTGTATTTGGGATTTGGGTGCAGTCTGAGGCACCGATTATTGTTTTCCATGTTGACATATCCATGTAGATGTTATTTATCCCATGCTCAGTATTGATTACTATATACCTCATCCTGTAGCATTTACCTGATAGAGCTCTTGCATTACTATTGCATCCACTGTTGGCATGCATTGATATCATCTGCTGGCATTAGTAGAGCCACGCTATATGTGCATGCTCGCGATCATCTTTATATGTTATCTTTATTCACGAGTTGGCAACTCACCCCCGTTGTGCCACAGTATTTGCAGGTTGCCCTTGGGAGTAGTCGCGGCTGGCTGTTTACCGCATCTTTTGGCACAGATACCTTTCTGAGGCGAGTTAGCCTTTTTGCTGATAGGTGGGTTTTTGTATGGTATCTGTTATCTTTCAGTTGTATATTGATGTATCTAGTATTCTCCATCTACCTTTCTGTATTGACTTAGAGACAGTTGTGAGGACGATGTGTATGATTTTGTATTCTGGTCTCGAGCTCGCATGTGAGCCGACTTTATTTTATGCAGTCTTATCTTTGTGATATTTGTCCTTGCTTTACTGTGTATTCTTCGCTACGGCGTCGTATATCATATTATGATGCTTTATTCATTTCACTTGTTATTTCTGCTACACCTTGCTTTTACCCGACTTGCGGGACAAATGTTTAAAAAATGAAATGTTGCCAAAATTATAAAAATTATAACTCTTGAACTAAAAAAAAGGATTTCTACTAAATAAATAGAAGTTTCTCAGATATGTATGACTGTTTTTACAAAAATGTTATAATCACTCTTTATTTATTGGTTTTGATTTCTGGGTTCGGCTTACTTAGCCGCGTTACGCCTGTAGACGTTGCGTGGTTAAGTGCCGGTCACGAGTCGAAATTCTCGGGTCGTGACAAAGTTGGTATCAGAGCGTAGGTTTTACCTTCGGAGTGTAGGATGACCCTGGTATGATAGAGTAGGTAGCTGCAGCAGGGTAGCGTAGCGTGTGTATGTTCCACGGCATACTCACGACACGGTACTCCGCCTACGCGACCTTAGGACTTGTTGATTTAAATTCCTTCCTGAATACATGCATTCTTGCGATTCGATTTCCGTGTTCTTATCGAATCCTAATTTTCTTCAGCCATTATGCCGCCTAAGACTACGAGGGCACAGAGAGCGGCCGCGAGGGCCGAGATTCGTGTTGACTCGTCCGAGACGAGGACTGATCCGGGCAGTGCACCCGTTGTACCCGAGCAGACTGTTCCTGCCGTGACAGATCAGATCGCTACGCTAGGGGCTGGTATGCAGGAGATGCGCCAGACGGTGGGATCTAGCATGCAGGAGATGCGCCAGATGATAGGATCGCTAGTTGAGACGCTTCGAGCGCAGCGACCAGAGGTAGCTCCACCCGTTCCAGAGAACGCGATGGTACCTACCGCACAGCCAGTTGCCCCTGCAGCCACGGAGGTGATTACAGTATCGCTATCAGAGTTCATGAGGCTGAAGCCTCCGGTCTTCACAGGCACTGATGCAGCCGAGGACCCCCAGTCCTTCATTGACAAGATGGCCCGTATATGCCGTTCCCTCAGATGCGCAGATGCGAGATGGGTTGAGTTCGCGAGCTTTCGCCTAGAAGGTCTTGCGCAGAAGTGGTGTGATTCAGTTGAGAAGGGCAGAGCAACAGGTCTTCCTCCTATGACCTGAACGGAGTTCGTGACAGTATTTCTAGCCCGTTTCCTTCCCCAGAGTGTTAGGGATGCCCGAGCACGTAGATTTGAGTCTTTGCGTCAGACGCCAGAGATGACAGTGGCAGAGTATGACGTGCTGTTTACAGAGTTGGCAGTCTATGCCCCATATTTAGTGGCTACCGAGGAGTTGCGAGTCAAGAGATTTATTCGAGGCCTGCTTACACCACTGTTCCTTGCGATCAGCGCACAGCACTACGAGACCTACGCAGCAGCTGTAGATGCAGCCTTATTGGTAGAGGAGCGCCTTGCTGAGACTTCGGCAGCCCCAGAGCCGAAGAGAGTTCGTGCAGGTACATCGGTGCAGAGACAGCCTTTTCGACACCGTGACAGACACCTAGCAGGTGGCAGAGATTCGAGGCGAGCCCGATTGTTCAGCTCTTATCCCCAGGAGGGTCAGCGACCATTATCGGGATGTTTCCGTTGCGGGAGTTCTTATCATCGTGTGCGAGATTGTCCCGAGACACATCGGAGGGAGGCAGCAGCACCGCATGTTACCTTACCGCCTTCACCACCCCAGAAGGCGTTGCCTGTTGTACCTACCGTTGCTCCGCGCCAGACTCATACACAGAGAGGTCGTGGGCGTGGAGGAGTTGCTCAGAGAGGACGAGATGACCGAGGCAGAAGGCAGTCAGTTACAGGTGGTGGACAGGCACGGGTTTTTGCTTTGACACATCAGGACGCGCAGGCGTCCAATGCAGTGGTTTCAGGTATCCTTCCTGTATGTTCAGTTGATGCACATGTATTGTTCGATCCCGGATCCACACACTCGTACGTATCCACACACTTTGTGCCGAGTTTAGGTAGAGAGTCCGGCTTGCTTGATCAGCCGCTTGTGGTGACCACTCCTGTGGGAGAGTCGTTTGTTGCTAGGCACGTGTTCCGATCCTGTATCGTCTGTATTGGCGAGAGAGAGTTGCCTGTCGACTTGATACTTCTGGAGATGTTGGACTTCGACGTTCTCTTGGGTATGGATTGGTTAGCCACGTGCTATACTTCTGTGGACTGCCGTGAGAAGACAGTTAGATTCTGCTTTCCCGGCGAGACGGTTTTTGTTGTGTTGGGGGACCGTGGTGCCGCCCTTCACAGTGTGATTTCTTCTTTTCGCGCTGGACAGCTTTTGAGGAAGGGATGTCAGGGATTTCTCGCCTATGTTTGCGATGCTCGCGCTACAGAGGTTCCATTGGATCAGGTTCCGGTTGTCAGCGAGTTTCCTGATGTGTTCCCTGCCGAGCTTCCAGGGTTGCCGCCCGAGCGCGACATTTCTTTCTGTATTGATTTGGTTCCTGGCTCGGGGCTTATTTCCATACCGCATTATCGGATGGCCCCGGCGGAACTTAGAGAATTGAAGAGTCAGTTGCAAGATTTGCTGGACAAGGGACTTATTCGACCCAGTGTTTCTCCTTGGGGTGCTCCAGTCCTGTTCGTCAAGAAGAAGGACGGCAGTTTACGTCTATGTATCGACTACCGCCAGCTGAACAGGGTGACAGTGCGACAGGTATCCTTTGCCGCGTATCGACGATTTGTTCGACCAGCTTCAGGGGGCAGGGTACTTTTCGAGGATCGATTTACGATCGGGCTATCATCAGCTGCGGGTTCGACAGGAGGACATTCCCAGGACAGCTTTCCGTACGCGTTACGGCCATTACGAGTTTTTGGTGATGTCGTTTGGACTCACCAATGCGCCAGCAGCCTTCATGGACTTGATGAACCGTATTTTCCGGCCATATTTGGATCTGTTCATCATAGTCTTCATTGACGATATCTTGGTGTATTCCCGGAGTAGTGAAGAGCACGAGCAGCACCTGCGGATTACCTTGCAGACCTTGAGGGAGCACCAGCTTTATGCGAAATTCTCCAAGTGTGCTTTTTGGCTGGACAGCGTGGACTTCTTGGGACATGTGATTTCACGAGACGGTATATGTGTAGACCCGAGGAAGATCGAGGCCGTTCAGCGTTGGCCCAGACCCATATCGGTGACGGAGATTCGCAGCTTTTTGGGGCTGGCCGGTTACTACAGACGTTTTGTGCAGGACTTCTCCAGTATTGCTACACCGTTGACCGGGTTGACCCGAAAGGGAGTTCCTTTCGATTGGACGAAGGAGTGCGAGCACAGTTTCCAGCAGTTACGGACTCGGCTGACGACGGCACCGGTGTTATCTTTACCTTCCGGATCAGGCGGGTTTATGGTCTTTTGTGATGCCTCTCGAGTGGGGCTAGGGTGCGTTCTGATGCAGCATGACAGGGTGATCGCGTATGCCTCGCGACAATTGAAGAAACATGAGCAGAACTACCCCACTCATGATTTGGAGATGGCTGCAGTGGTCTTTGCCCTTAAGATCTGGCGACATTACCTATACGGTGAGTCGTGCCAGATATTCACGGATCACAAGAGTCTGAAATACATATTCCAGCAGCGAGACCTGAACCTTCGACAGTGCCGATGGATGGAGTTAGTGAAGGATTACGATTACGAGATCTTATATCACCCGGGCAAGGCAAACGTGGTGGCGGATGCTTTGAGCAGGAGGCCCGGGGGTAGTCTATCTTGTTTGAGCGCAGTACAGCAGCAGTCATCAGCAGATTGGCAGATATTATGCGACAGCCGGATACAGTTCGAGTTCACGCCGATTGGAGGACAGATAGCGCATGTCCGTGCATGCCCACAGTTGATCGATCGTATACGTGAGGCACAGCTCAGTGACGACCGATGTTCAGAGATCATGGCACAGATTGGACAGGGCAGATTTTCCGAGTTCGTGATCGATGATCAGGGGATACTACGATTTGGAGTCAGACTGTGCGTACCTGATGCTGAGGGACTGAGGCGCGAGATTCTTGACGAGGCACATCGATCGGTATATAGCGTCCATCCCGGTTCCACCAAGATGTATCATGATATGAGAGATGTTTACTGGTGGGACGGAATGAAGAGGGACATCGCAGATTTTGTGTCGAGATGCCTGACTTGTCAGCAAGTCAAGGCTGAGCACCAGAGGCCCGCGGGAGAGCTACAGCCGTTACCCATTCCGGAGTGGAAGTGGGAGCAGATTTCGATGGATTTCGTTGTGGGTCTACCCAGGACTAGTCGAGGGTATGACTCCATCTGGGTGATCGTGGATCGTTTGACGAAAGCGGCTCACTTCCTACCGGTGAAGACGACTTTCGGATTTACTCAGTATGCCCAGATCTACATTGACGAGATAGTGCGACTACACGGAGTCCCGACGTGTATTGTGTCCGACAGGGGCACCCAGTTTACCAGTAGACTGTGGCAGAGGCTTCAGGAGGCTTTGGGCACTCACTTGAGTTTCAGCACAGCATTTCATCCGCAGACCGACGGACAGTCAGAGCGGACCATTCAGACTCTCGAGGACATGCTCAGAGCTTGTGTATTGGATTTCGGAGGTAGCTGGGATCATCATTTGCCCTTAGTAGAGTTCTCCTACAATAACAGCTACCAGGAGACCATTCAGATGGCACCATTTGAGGCTCTTTATGGGAGGAGATGCAGGTCGCCCACTTGTTGGACAGAGCTCAGTGAGAGCAGTATCTTAGGGCTACAGATCGTTGATGAGACGACCGCGAAGATCCAGTTGATTCGCGATAGGATGAGAGCAGCCCAGAGTAGGCAGAGATCTTATGCGGACCGTCGGCGACGCAGACTTGAGTTTTCTGTTGGTGATCATGTTTTCTTGAGGGTCTCCCCAATGAAAGGTGTGATGAGATTTGGAAAGAAGGGGAAGCTCAGTCCCAGGTATGTGGGCCCCTTCGAGATCCTCGAGCGTGTTGGTGCAGTAGCCTACCGTTTAGCCCTTCCGCCCAGCTTTCCAGATGTGCATCCCGTATTTCATGTCTCGATGCTCCGCAGATATCTTCATGATCCTTCGCATGCGATTCAGCATCCTACGATCCAGCTGGAGCGCGACCTTTCCTATGCAGAACAGCCAGTGATGATCTTGGATCGACAAGTGAAGAAATTGAGATCAAAGGACATTCCATCAGTCAAGGTACTTTGGCGTGGCCAGAACCGTGAGGAGGTCACTTGGGAGACCGAAAGCGAGATGATGAAGACGTATCCCCATCTTTTTGAAGGTACGTGTAGTTAGATTTTTGAAATTCGGGGACGAATTTCTTTAAGGGGGAGAGATTGTAACACCTTAGGATATGTTTAGTGAATAATTATATTTAAATATTGGGTTTTTAACAAAAAGTTTACCAAATTGTGTTTTAAACATTTTTCCTAATTTAATAAATATTTTTCCAAAATTTTCCTAGGCTTGCACACACATGTGCATGTAAACTAGGGTTTTTTAAAATGACTTATTACCATGATTATTAACCATGGTGGGTTAATCATGGGATTAAGTCTTTTGGTTTTAAATTAAGTTAATTAGTTGATTAGTAGTTGTTTTAATTTGAATTTGTGTTAGGTGTTGACTTGTGAGAGAGAGAGAGTGCATCATGGCTTTAAGCCATGCTTGCAATCATGAGGAGAGAGAGAGAGGAAGGTTGACAATTGGGTGATAATTGTTCCTCTCATTTCTTTATTTCTCTCAAGTCTCACACACCCACACACTCACACAACACACCCACTTACCTTCAGCTCCAGAACCAAGCAACACAGCAGCAGCAACAGCAAGAAGCAGCAGCAACAACAGCAAGAAGAAGTAGCAGCAGCATAGTGAGCAGCAGCAGCACCAGCACCAAGTGCAGCCTCTTCCTTGCACCTCTTCTTCTTCCTCCAGCTCCCTAGGGTCAAGTGTGAGGTATATTTCCTAAACTTATTCCCTAGTTTGCTTGGTTAGTGTAGTTTTGCATCGGTTAGTGGTTTTTAGTGTGATTTAGTGCGATATGAGGTGTTTAGTGGGAACCTTATGCTAATGTGGTGTGAATTAGTTTCAGTAGGTTGTTAGTGGGTTGTTGAGACCATATTAACCTAGTTTAACCCCGATTGCACTAAAATACCACCAGTTTCCCTAATTGATGCAAATTCTTCGTATTGTGCAAAAACTGAGTTTTCTGGAACTGCTTTTGACCCGATGAGTTCTGAGTGAAATTGGGAAACTGCAGTATAGTGGAGACGTGCTGATACCCCAGATTTAACCCGACCCCCTAACTCCTTCTTTAGGCCGCCAATTAATTCATTCTGGCCGCAATTTGCGGCCAGATGGGTAGGGTTTGGGTTGGGGTTTGGTCATGTAGGTGTCTGCTAGTGTGTAGAGTGCTGTGATGTATATATTTTTATAATTTTAGTTCTGTATAGAAAGCTGGGACCAAATACCTATTTTGCCGTTTTTCTAAACCTTCGCGACACGCGTGATACGTGAGTAGGTTTGGGGTTTCTGCGTATCGCGACGCGTCGGGGTAGTTTCAGGCGCGTGATCACACGTTTTAGCGTATCGCGCACACGCGCGATTGGTTTGCGACACGGGTCTCTAGTTGGACCGTAATGTCGCGTTTCTGTGAAATTGAGCTTATGTGTGATATCTGTTATGTGATTCTAGGTTCGCAGGCCAGTGAGACAGACGCTGCGAAGAAGGGCAAGCAAGTTGTTGGATACACTTAGCGCGAGACACTGTGAGTAGATTTCACAGCTATGGGGATATCGCCCGCATGGCGTTATGCGTCAGGGCTGATAGGACTTTATTATTATATGTTGCATGTACCCCATAGACTGTCATCGCATATTGCATTCCCTGCTACATATATATATATGCTTAGAACTGATAGAACACCGCACTATTACTAACGGTTTATGTTGCACGGGCACTATTTGCATGCTACACACACACCGTTAGTAATTGCTATGCCACACTCACTGTAGAGCTGCCATGATTACATTGCTGTAGTTCATCTTACATATGATTGGTTATGATTTTCTAGAAATTGGGAGCCGCATGACATCTTTAAGAACGGAAACTATTTTAAAAAGCGGTTTTCCCCTTATACACATACCATGGATTGATTTACATTGTACCTCGCATTGGATTTACTTATTGGTGTTGGATTTCATGCGATTTCTGGTTTTGAGGACCGTGGAATTATTTAAGAAAAGATGCACTATTTTGAAAGCCCGGTACCTCGTGATATGATATTTTGGTGCGTCCACCACGCGTTTTCTCGGTGCTGAGACGTGTGCTTGAAACCCGATTCGAGAAGATGGATGATCCGTTTGCGGGTTCGTGGTGGGCCCGGTATGGTACCCCGGGGCGAGAACGGTTTCGCTGTGCAGTAGACGGTGAGCCCGGCGGAGGGACTACTACCTACCGGTGATTGGTTGGACCTGGCAGTTGTCCGGAGGATACTGACCAGAGTCGAGAGATGGATGCGGGATGATCCGTACTGCCGGGGCCGAGGGCCGATCCGGACTGACGGAGCCCGATATACGAGGATTTGCGTGTCGATGCTGGACACGAGTATTTTATGATATTTTGGTTGCCGATGTTGGGCACTCGTGATTTCTCAGAGATATACAGGATTTGAGGGCCGATGGGTGTGCCGGCGCCTGAGTGTATTTGGGATTTGGGTGCAGTCTGAGGCACCGATTATTGTTTTCCATGTTGACATATCCATGTAGATGTTATTTATCCCATGCTCAGTTTTGATTACTATATACCTCATCCTGTAGCATTTACCTGATAGAGCTCTTGCATTACTATTGCATCCACTGTTGGCATGCATTGATATCATCTGCTGGCATTAGTAGAGCCACGCTATATGTGAATGCTCGCGATCACCTTTATATGTTATCTCTATTCACGAGTTGGCAACTCACCTCCGTTGTGCCACAGTATTTGCAGGTTGCCCTTGGGACTAGTCGCGGCTGGCTGTTTACCGTATCTTTTGGCACAGATACCTTTCTGAGGCGAGTTAGCCTTTTTGCTGATAGGTGGGTTTTTGTATGGTATCTGTTATCTTTCAGTTGTATATTGATGTATCTAGTATTCTCCATCTACCTTTCTGTATTGACTTAGAGACAGTTGTGAGGACGATGTGTATGATTTTGTATTCTGGTCTCGAGCTCGCATGTGAGCCGACTTTATTTTATGCAGTCTTATCTTTGTGATATTTGTCCTTGCTTTACTGTGTATTCTTCGCTACGGCGTCGTATATCATATTGTGATGCTTTATTCATTTCACTTGTTATTTCTGCTACACCTTGCTTTTACCCGACTTGCGGGACAAATGTTTAAAAAATGAAATGTTGCCAAAATTATAAAAATTATAACTCTTGAACTAAAAAAAAGGATTTCTACTAAATAAATAGAAGTTTCTCAGATATGTATGACTGTTTTTACAAAAATGTTATAATCACTCTTTATTTATTGGTTTTGATTTCTGGGTTCGGCTTACTTAGCCGCGTTACGCCTGTAGACGTTGCGTGGTTAAGTGCCGGTCACGAGTCGAAATTCTCGGGTCGTGACACTCATACAAAATGAAACCTCTCTCTCTCTCCCCACAAGTGTGGCCGGCCCCTTAAAGAATGGAGGAGCAAAAAGAATAATGCAACAAGGGAGGTAAGTGTAGGAAACATGAAGGGGTGACCACATCCAAAAACCATGATAACAATATCATATCAACCTCAAATCCTTTCTCATCACAAAAAGCAAAGGAAAAGACTAATAAAGAATCTCATCATGATGAAGCTACAAATGCATGAAACCCCCTTCCACAAATGTTATTTGCAAACTTGCAAATAACCCCCTCCATCGGAAAGTCCGGCCGTGAATGAACCAAGGAAAACCGGCCGGAACGGAATGCAAACTGGCAACTTCAGAAAACTGATCCCGAAATAAATTACAGGAAAACCCCGCTACTGCATGTACATGCCTGCATTTGTATTCCCGCTGAATACAAATGCAACGAGACAAGACTACACTACCTAATACTAGGATTCGGCTTAAGCCAAAGCCGGCTAGTAAAAATCGTCCGATCACGATCCGTGCAATACCGCACGTATCTGATCGAACCCTGCCATATCTCCATACGGCCTCTACAGCGTTTCGCCCGAAACTTGAGTAACTGAGTGTGGTGTACTCTAAAGACTCGTCAATACTATGGTTGTGGATTTAACCACTAGCACGTCAGAGGTATTAGCCATACGTGACGGGCCATCAGCTATTGACCAAAAGGGACGTCGATAAGCGCACTCATCCTGACACCCTACTGAGCCTGTAAGTGACAATATCCGTACAGTCCGGTCCGTTCGTCTATGAGTATCGCATGGCGGGCCTAGGGGGTTGGTAAAAGTCAGACCCCCAAAAGCGGTACAAGTCGTGTCGGAGTGAAGCCCAGAACACCCTGAGATACTACTGGAATACCTACCAGTAAATCTCCTGCCTCGGCCGAGGGCTTTGTGTAATGGCTCTCCTAGACACAGCGCGACCTCACCCCCAATACCGGGAGAGACGAACCCCTGCAGATCCGCTCACTGCCTCCACGTGGCTCGGGACTGTACCCAACTAAAACCTGTTTGCACGACTCCTTTGAGCCGTGGTAGGGTTGTAATCAAAGTACAGTGGGAACTCACACGAGACAAATGACGATCTCAGGTCGATGAACTAACCTGTACACATGTCACCAGGGAACTGCTATCTGACGTCTGGTATAAACCCAACTAGCAGGTTCCCGGCGAGTCCTGTCCGGTGTACTCATAACCCAATGAGCACCTGTATACATCTTAGGTGAACCAACTGACACCAATGGATTGTGAGACCGTCCACCGCCCCTCGTCGGGGTCTCGACTGTATACACTAGTCTACTAATGGAGTATCGATGCCCAGTCTCGAAACTCCTACGACTAGGGACCTTTTAAGGATGTTCTTATAGACTCCAGCTCTCACGTATATGATCGCCCTCATACTGCTGGTAGTCAAGCAAGAATCCTAGGGCTCTATCAACGTGTAATAGCGACTCGTAAGGTCACCTAAAACAGTACACGATGATAAAGATAAACCAGATAGCATACTATCATCTCGAGTAAGACTGTCCTACCGGGATAGGTCTTCCCTCAATCATTGCAATCACGTGCCTGTGATCCAATAATTGACTCTGAGGGCACTATCTCCAACATGATGCTGCCAAGGAAGCCGTCTGGATGAGGAAGTTCATCTCGGAGTTAGGAGTAGTTCCGACCATTATTGATCCAATACCATTGTATTGTGATAATAATGGGGCTATGGCGTTGGCCAAAGAGCCTAGGTCCCATCAGCGATCCAGACATATCCTCAGACGATATCATCTGATCTGGAAGATAGTAGATCGTCGCGAGATCGAGATTCGAAGAGTAGATACAAAAAATAACACCGCGGATCCACTCACCAAGGCCCTCCCTCTGCCGCAGCATGAGCGACTTTTTGAGATGTTGGGTATGAGATACGCCAATAATTGGCCTTAGTGCAAGTAGGAGATTGTTGGATATATGTATGCCCTAGAGGCCATTATATGATAATGTATGTACCGGTATGTGTGTGTGTGTGTGTGTGTGTGTGTGTGTGTATTTAGGGGCATTCTTGCTCGACATGATAGTATGCTATTTGGTTGTACTTTATCTTGACATGTTCATTTGATCATGCTTTCACTCATTTGGTACATGTTGATAAAGCCCTTATGATATTTGCTTGACTTCTGAGATTATGATGTGGATCATACTAGTGGGACATATGTAGTTTATAAGTATATCCTTAAAATGTTTCTAGTCGTGGGTGTATCGAGACTGGACATCGATATTACCTGAGTAGACTAGCGTATACGTTACTTATCCTATATGATGGGCGATGGATGATCCATATCCATTGGTGTGGTGACACCAAAGACTGTATACGGGTGCTCAGTAAGACTGGGTACACTGAGCGGACTCGCCGAGAACTCCTATGTGGTATTATATCTATCATCGGATAGCAGTTCTCAGGTGACACTAGTACAGGTTAGTCTGTAGACCCGAGATCGTCATAGAGTCTTGTATGCCTCCCACTGTACTTCGATCTCCACCCTACCACGGCTCTACTAAGTCGTGCAAATAGGAGGATTTTGGGTACAGTCCCGAGGCACATGGAGACAATGAGCGATAGGAGTTGTTTCGTCTCTCCCGGTATTGGGGGTTGATATTGCACCATGTACAATTGGCTATAACAGGAAGTCCCTGGCCAGGGCTGCTGAGATTTACTGATAAGTGTTATCAGTAGTTTCTCGATCTGTTATGAGCCATATACCGGCATGACTTATTGAGTTATTGGGGTCGACGATACCATCCCTAGATTTGATATGCGGCATATTTGACGAAAAGACCGGACTGTACGGTAAGTGTTGCCAGTTGGCTCGACGGGGGTTTTAGCAGGCTTGCTTGTGTTTCTTCTGATCGCTCAATACCTGGGAGCCGTTACGTACAGCTTGTGCCACTGACGGTTTATAGGCATGTGATGTGATCACTACTTACTGCTAGCGTATTGACGAGTCTTAGAGTCCCACAGGGTCTCCTAGCTCAGGCAAAAAGATGTGGGGTGCATATGTGATATGCGCGGGAGCTCGATTAAATGCGTATATTGGATACCGTATTTTAATCAGGCGTTTTCTATTGGACGGGTCGTATGTAATATGACCGGGATATTGAATCAAGTGTTGGTTTAATATTAAGTCCATTAGCTCATTTATTAAAACCTATTTCTTTATGATGCATGCATGAGTGTGTATATATATTGATATGGATGCACATATGCAACCATACATATGTCATGGCTGATGATACATTGGTGGTGGCAATGCAAGACTCACATGGTAGCAAATATATGTATATTTTGTTTATTTGAGAAAAGAAAAATGGCAACAAAATCATGGTTGACTATTCAACTCTTTTGAGTTGACCAAAGTCAATGGTTTCACTTGCCCATGGTTTTGTGGCCCATGGTTTTGCTTAATCTCAAGTCACAAAATGTTTAGATATTTTGTAACCATAGTTTAGCATGGCATTACTCTCATTCACTTGGGGTTATGTTGAATTATTCACTTGAGTCAAGCTTGAGCCATCTCCTTCTTCCTCTCTCCCCTTCAAGCTCTCTAGGATTTAAAAAGAAAGAGAAGAAATTAAAAAGAAAAGGTTTTTAAGTGAGATCCAAACCCAAATCACCATTCTACTTTAGTCTAGCCCACTAGTGTGGAATGTTTGCTTCATCTTCATCATTGATCAAGTGAAGCTTGGAGCTTAGTGCAAAGGGACTTCGTGGTGGGTCATCGTGGACGAGGAAGGATACAAGCCAACCGATTCAAACCCCACTCGATCCAAGGAGTCAAGAAGGAGGTCTACAAAGGTTGTATTTCTTTCCACTTAGTATTAGACACTTGTAGTATATGATACTAGTATGTTGTTACTCTATTTTTCTAGTTCGATTCATGGTTGGAATTTTTTAGCACCCCCTTAATTTTTTGTTATAGCATGTGTGATACAACCCATAACCTTGAATGGTGCTAGAGAATCCCTACATTACGTACAGCTAATGCCGCTGACGGTTTATGGGTATGTGATATAATTGCTGCCTACTGCTAACGTATTGATGAGTCTTAGAGTCCCACAAAGGGATTTCCTGGCTCAGACGAAACGATATGGGGTGCATATGGGGATATGCGCGGGAGCTTGATTAAATGTGAGTATATGATACCGCATTTTAATCTAGTGTTTTCTATTGGTCTGGTCGTATGTGATATGACCGAATTATTAAATCAAGTGTTGATTTAATATTAATGACCATTAGCTCATTTATTAAAACATATTTCTTTATGATGTATGCATGAGTGTATGTATGTATATATTGATATGAATGCACACATGCATGCTTACATGTGCCATGGTTGATGATACATTGGAGATGACAATACAAGACTCACATGGAAAAATATTTATATATATTGATTATTGAGAAAAAGAAAATGAGAATAAAATCATGGTTGAGTTTCTACACTCTTCCTTTGTTGACCAAAGTTAAAACCATGGTTTTATTGCCCATGGTTTTAGTTAACTCAATATCAAAATATCTAGATATTTTATAACCATAGTTGTAAGTGAGATGACCCCCCCCTCTCTCTCGATAATTATCATTATTCTCATTTTAACCCAAGAGTCAAGTTTAGCCATCTCCTCCTTCTTCTTCCTCCTTCAAGCTCTCTAGGTTTTAGAAAGTGGGTGAAGAAAAGAAAAAGGAAAGGTTTTTAAGTGAGAACACAGTCCACATCATCAATCTATGATAGTTTAGCCCACCAGTGTAGTTTGTTTGCTTCATTTCAATCTTGATCAAGTGAAGTTAGGAGCTTGTGCAAAGAGACTCTGTGGTGGATCGTCGTGGACTTCGAGGGACTCAAGTGAACCGGTTCAAACACCAAGTTGATCCAAAAAGTCATAAAGAGGAAGTCTGCAAAGGTTGTATTACTCTCCTCTTGGTGTCAGACTATTATTTGTATGTGATACTTGCCATGTTACCCTAAATTTCTAGTCTGATTCATGGTTGGTTTTGCTTAGCATCTCTAAAATTTTTATTTTGGCATGTTTGATGCAGGACAAACCCTAGGCATGGTGCTATTGAATCCCTACAGTTATCACATACAAATGGCTTGATTGGAAGTTACAGGCAACCTGATAGAACTTACAGGCAACTACAATATCTGAATTTTTGTCAAAAAATTCTCAACTGTCAACTTGTACTTAGGCATATGGGTGTTTAAGAGCATTTTTGGGATATACTAAAACATTCACGACTGTGAGTGTGAGATGAAAAAGGTGATGCGTCTGGGGATTATTTAACATGTTGCCTTTTAAAAAGCCTAGGGACTTTTTGACATGTTTTACTTGGGAGCGGGGGGTTTTCAACAATTTACCCAAAGAAAAAAAGGAGGAAATGGATATAAGCCTCTCACTTTAGAAAGTAATATAGGTTTAGGTCTCTGGCCCAAGAAAGATTGTAAAACACTCTCCAAACTTAAAATTCTTGCGTTTTAATCCCTATAATACATTTAGTATTATTTTATGCCAACATTGGACTTTCAGATAAACTACTACATTTACTTTTTAAAGTATTATAGTTATCTTCATGAAGTAATACATTTATGTTATAAAGTATTATATTTATATTGAAAAATATCAAATGTGATAGATATAACAATTTTACTAAAAAATGTAATAGTTTCATATCAAATATATAGTATTTTAACATAAATGTAGTATTTCGAAAGATAACTATAGTGTTTTAAGAAGTAAATATAGTAGTTTATCTAAAAGGACGGTGTTGGCATAAAACAATAGTAAATATACTATAGTAAATAAAACACAAGAATCTATTGGTTAAAGGAGTTTTTCACAATTTCTTTTGTATCGGGACTTAAACCTATTGATTTCCAAAGCCAGGGAATTAGACATATTTTTCCCAAGGGAAAAAAAAGTGAAGAGCAGCAGAGAAGGTGACTGAGAGGGGCATGGTTATGGGTGCGAGGTGAGACTTTTTGGCTTGTGCTAGACGCCATTTTTCCTTTTCCTTGGAAGAAAAAATGGGGCGCTTGATGCTGCATTTTGACCACTGAAAAGAAAAACAAAGAAAAGCAATTGTCTCATCTCAGCGCTCAAGTCATCACACTGACCACACCCCTTTCTCATTTCCTTGTTTCTTTCTTCCTTTCTCCTCTTTTTCTTCCCTTTTCTGCTTTTCGAACTGCTGTGTCAGCTGCAGCAGACACTAGAAAAACTAGATACTAGTATCAGCTGCAAACAGATTTCATTTCCTCTTTTTCTCTATCTCTCTCTCTTTTGGTTCTTGAGCTCTGTGATGTGATCTGACTCCATGCAGTTTACATTAAAAAAAACCAAAGATAAAAAGTTCATTAGGGTTTAGGGTTTTGAGAGGACAAGGGATAGAGCAGGAGTTCGATGCCAGCTCTTTGCTTTGCCAACTCATTTCTTGTTTCATGTCTTGAATTTCTATTTTTAAGCACACCGTGCCCATTGTTGCTATGTTCAATTCTCTGACTAGGATCATGGGAGATGTAGATCAAGAGAATGAGAGCAAGTCTTTAGGGAGTTGTGAACACCTGGATGCTGCTGCTGCTGATCATGATGATGATCCTGTGCAAGAGAATCCTCGCAAGAAGAAGAAGAAGAAGCAGAAGTGCTGCTCCTATCGTCACACCCCTCTTCAAATTCAAGAACTCGAAGCGTAATTACCTATTTAATATCTATGTTTATCTCTCTTAATTAGGCCTAGATGGTTATGTTTGACTATATATACATATATATAATGTGTGGTGCAGTCGTTTCAAGGAAAGCTCACATCCTGATGAGAAGCAAAGGATTGAACTCGGCAAACGCGTCGGCTTGGAGCCTCAGCAAGTCAAGTTTTGGTTCCAGAATCGCCGGACCCTGATGAAGGTGAAATCCTAATCCCTTTAATTTGTTGATCGTTTGTTCGTCGGTTTTACATATATATGGTGGTCTTGTTTGTGTAATTTGGTTGTGAATTGATGTCCTTGAAGGCCCAACTCGAGCGGCATGAGAACACATTCCTTAAGCAAGAGAATGAGAAGCTCCGGGTCGAGAACATCGCCATGAGGGAGGCGATGAGAAACCCCATGTGTACCGACTGTGGTTGTGGGCCAGCGATCACCCGGGAGTTGCCTACCGAAGAAGAGCAGCTTAAAATCGAGAATGCCCGATTGAAAGACGAGCTCGATAGGGTTTTCGCGCTAGCCGGGAGATTCATGCACAATCCCATGTCGTTTTCGTTGTTAGAGCTTGCCGTCGGATTTACCCCAAATAACCTGTCGTCCAGCTCTTTGAGCAGCAATATAATTACATCAAGTATGCTCGGGACTCCTAGGTCCAATTTCGGTGGATTGGTTGAGAGGTGCATTGGGAGATCCGTGTTTTTCGAGTTGGCGATGAGCGCGATGGATGAGCTTGTGAAGATGGCACAAATGGAGGAGCCTCTTTGGTCTTACGATATTACAACCGGGAAGGAGAATTTGAACTATCAAGAGTACTTGCAAGCTTTCCCTCGGTGCATTGGGGTGAAGCCTGCTGAGTTCGTATCGGAGGCCACGAGGGATACGGGGATGGTGATCATCAATAGCTTGGCCCTTGTCGATACTCTCATGGATGCTGTAAGCATCATCGACTCCTCTCGAGATTAGCTATGTTGCGCGTTATTGTTTATATTGTCGTTCTATTAATTTTGTATCTCTACAGAAGCGCTGGGCTGATATGTTCCCTGGCATGATTGCGAGAGCAGCCACCACCGATATAATTTCCAGCTGCGTTGCTGGAACCAAAGACGGTGCACTTCAACTGGTGTGTTAATTTAATTTGATCTCACTGGAATTTTTCTTTAGTTGGATTTCGAAGTTCTAATGTTCAAATAAAATAGTGGAATTCGTAATGTTTTAACTTTTAACAGATGCACGCGGAGCTTCAGGTTCTGTCACCACTTGTTCAGACTCGCGATGTCAGCTTCCTTAGATACTGCAAGCGGCTTTCTGAGGGAGTGTGGGCTGTGGTTGATGTTTCCATTGATGAAACGATGACGAGGGAGAGCTCTTCAGGCGACGGAATTACCGATATGATCAAGTGCAGGAGGTTGCCTTCTGGGTGTGTGGTGCAAGACATGCCTGATGGATATTCAAAGGTATCATTATTAGGCTTAATTTCACTAAACCACCACCATAACTATATTTTCTTTCTGTGAAACTATCTTAAGCTTCCTAAATTAACAAGGTTCTAGAAAATAATTTTGATATAAACAATACTGGCCAATTTTACGAATCATCGTAATAATGGTTAACAAATTTTGTTAATGCAGCTACATTAGCATAATAAAAGGAAATATGCGTCCTTTGTTGAAAACCATGTATTGTTAATATGAAATTTTTATAGCAACTTGAAATTCACAGTTTTTTTTTGGTAGTTTAGTGAGGAATTAAGCTTTATCATTATATTTTATTGATATTAACTTCTGCATGTTCTATTAATTAGCATTCAAATTTTACTTCATTATTGCTGATGTAGCCATTTTGATCACTGTGACCCATCAATCTCATCCATAAAATTGTTGCATGTCGGAGTTGGTTTGTGCTACTGAATTCTATAGATCTTGTCAGCATTAACTCAGTTGGTATGGCATTTCCATCTGAGTAGAGTGCGGGGTTCGATCCCAGGGAGGAAGGCGGCCATAATTTAACGCTTTCATGGCAAATTTGTGGGCTTCTAGTTGCCTGTGTTGTGTGCTATGTGCGTGGGTTACGGACCAATTCACAACAAAAAAAAAAATCCCTTTGTTATTGTCTTGATTGGGACAATGCTTCTTTTCTATACAATGATACTGATGACTGTATACATACTCAAAGTCAAGCTCCAGCTTCAAAATAATTAGATTAATTGGGCAGCATTGTATAAAATATTATAGCATGCATTGTTTCAACATATTTGTTGGGTGTGTTAAACAAAGATCAGATGCTTCTTATACTATGCAGGCTTCTCACTGTCCCAATTTCAATGAATACTTTCTTTTTGTATTTGCTCAAAGCTCACACTTTTCCATTCCTACTCATATGGAAGCCTGAATTCAAGGCTCCTTTGATATTTTAATCATCATTTGTTCCTATTCCATTCTTTAATGCTATCCCTAATACTATTATTTTGTCTTTCATAAGCACAAATAGTTTTTTTTGTTTTTTTTTTTTGGGGTGGGGGGTGGGGGTGGGGGGTTGGGGGTGTTTGGCTGGCCCTTAAGCCTCACACAACACACCCACACGCATAGCACGTGCATCCAGGGGACCTTCAAATTTGCCCCGAAAGCGTCGCTTCCCATCCCAGGGATCGAACGACACACTCTCCGGGAGGGAAAGTGCCATAGTACCAACTGAGTTATTGCTCATTGATAAGCGTCTCACCTTTTGATACCACCAGTCATTGTTCCATTAGTCAACAATTGTGGTCCAGACCTAGCAACCCTTTTTTCAACCCATAAGGGTCGTTTTTTGTCTTGTTGATTCTCTTTTTTTTCCCCTCTTCAAATCTAATGGACAAATGTGAGTACAGGTCACGTGGGTTGAGCATGCCGAGTATGATGACTCGGCCGTGCACCAGTTGTACAGGTCGCTGCTCCGTTCAGGGATGGGCCTCGGCGCCCAGCGCTGGCTCGCAACCCTACAGCGGCGCTGCGAGTGCTTGGCTGTGTTACTCTCCAATTCAATCCCCACTACTGATCAAGATACTGGTATGTGTATGCATGCACATATTATACTGATCTAGACCTTATGGATCTAAACATCATGTATATATGCACAGCTATAACCCCGGCTGGTCGAAGGAGCATGTTAAAGTTAGCACAGCGCATGATGGACAATTTCTGCGGCGGCGTGTGTGCTTCTTCATCGCGCAAATGGAACAAGTTTGTGAGCCCGAAAGGTAATGTACTTGGAGAGGATGTGAGGGTGATGACGAGGCAGAGTCCGGACGACCCTGGCGAGCCTCCAGGTGTGGTTCTTAGCGCCGCGACTTCTGTTTGGCTTCCTGTATCGCCTCGGAGACTGTTCGATTTTCTTAGAGATGCTAACCTGAGGAGCAAGTGGGACGTACTGTCCAATGGTGCCCCTATGCAGGAGGTGGCCCACATTGCTAAGGGACAGGATGACGGCAACGCTGTCTCTCTTCTCCGTAGTAGTGTAAGTGGCCGTCTTCTATTGCTTTTTTCCCCTTGATGACCCACTGATTTGCACAGTACAAGAAGAGAGAAACTTGTGGTGTTTTTTTTTGGATGATCTATACCGTTCGTGATGATCTATGAATCAAATTATTAAAGGCTTTTCAACTCATGCATCATCCGGTTGCAAAATGAACAGCTTTTCGCTAGTATAACTTAAACCGGTTCAATAGATTAAGTTAATTCATTACCATATATGGTTCTAAGCTATGAAGAATGCTGATCGACATGGACGGTGAGCGGATGACACAAAATTAATAACATTTTTCTTATTCTGCAAACCGGATTGCAGCGAAACAAACTTATATACATACTCTTTTTTACCCCTTCTTGAATCGTCCAGGGGGTCAGTGAAAACCAGGGGAAGAACAACATGCTGATACTGCAGGAGACATGCACGGACGCGTCAGGGTCACTGGTGGTGTACGCTCCTGTAGATACTCCGGCGATGCACCTTGTGATGAACGGTGGAGACTCCGCCGTGGCGCTCCTACCGTCCGGTTTCTCGATCGTGACAGACGGAGCGACGGTGGGCCCAGCCCATCAGAAGCTGGGGGGGTCCCTGCTGATGGTGGCATTCCAAATACTGGTGAACACCCTTCCTTCGGCCAAGCTGACGGTGGAGTCCGTGGAGACAGTCAGCAACCTAATGTCGTGCACCATTCAGAAGATCAAGGCCGCACTCCACACCGAAGACTGAAATCAAGGAAAGGAAAGTAAATATCGGTCGAGTCAAGAACGAACCGCGTGAGCCAGTGGTTACCATAAATCAAGTAAAGGAAGTAAATAAGTGGTAAGGTAGTATGGCCATGTAAGCATGCAAGTGGTTACCATAAACTTTAGCACAGAGCAACGGTGGTGGTGGTTCGGGTATTGACTTACTTTTTGCATGTATGCAGTATATAAAACTGGTCCTTTTTGTTATGTTTTCGAGAGTCATTATCCCGCCCAGAGACGATCCAAATCTGGTTGATTGATTTTTGCTCAAATGTAGCATAACGTTTGCTTGACATATAGAGAGGTAGAATTGAAGTTACCAGTGATAGCTATATTTTGTGTTTGCTGTGTGCCAAATTGTGTAATGTTTTACGTTAGAGAAAACAAAAACAATGTCACACAGCATTGAAAATGTTGCCCTCTTCACTAGCACTTAATTAGTTATCCAAGCTGCTGTAATAGCATTAGTGAAGCCATGAAATACATTAATAAGTTAGCAAAATCATCATATCAGAATTCATCTTCTCCCTTGTCTGGATCTTTTCAACCATTTTCTCATTCCTCTTCTCAGTATTTGGCAGTTTTTCTCCCAAGTTAACTGCTTGAATTGGACCTGCCTTTCTTGATTGCAAATAGGGGTGAAACTGGGTCAGTTTGGACATGTTTTTGACAATTTTTATACCCAACCTGAAATCTAAAACCTAAACCCAAAATCCGTCCAAACCCGCCGGGTTTCAAAGTGTCCTGCAAATTCGGATTTTGCATGGGTTATTGGGTTTAGGTGGAGGGGCCCATTTTTTTGGGTTTTCCAAGTTTAGGCATTATAAATTATTTCAAAATTGAACTTATACAACTTGAGGAGAGTTCTACCAAATACATGTGTGCTTGGTCTATACTTTAACAACACTACATAAAATTATGCACTATAAATTAATCATAAAATTTACACCAACTAAAATTCATACAGTTTGTGTATTAAAATATTTTGAACTATATGCTTATGGTATAATATCGAGTAGATTAGATATAAGAAGAGGGTTTAGTTTGGCTCGGGTTTAGTGTTCGGACGGATGGGTTTTATGTTAAACCTATACCCAACCCGAAAACATTTATACCTAGTCTTCTACCTGCCCGATCGGGTTCGGCCAGGTATGGAATGTTGAGAAAACCTGGAAATATAGAGTGGGTTCAGGTCATACCCGACCAGACATGCACCGCTAATTGTAAGGCTGCTCCATTTGTTGGTTGTAAAAACCCACAACCATTTATTTGGATACTTCTGACATCCAAAGAACGTTTCTCCTCTGTTATCTCCATTTCTGCATGTACAAAGTTTAGTAGGAATACCACATAAACAGAATAGTTGATGTGAGGAAGAATTGTTGTTGTAAATCACTGGTTTCGAATATATAATTTTTCTGTATTTTTCCAGATTTTATTCCAAACTTTTTCTTTTTATATATATTTTATTACATTTTATTATTTTATTTTAATTATTCCTAAACCTAAACTATAAAACCCAAGTCTACCCGTACCCGACCCGACCCGACCCGCCTCACCTTCTTCCTCCCTGCTCGTTCTCTTTTCCCGCTCATTCTTCTCCTACGTCTCCCCACTCCTCGCGTCCACGCCCACGAGACTCGCGATCGCTAACTCCCCCGCGTCCTGCTCGCTCCCCCAACGGCCACTCTCTCCAACTCCAACGGCTTCCCTCACTCGCACCCACGCCGCAACGGCCGCACCCACCTCCCCACGACCCGCACTCCTCCAACGTCTCTCCCCCTCGCGTCCACGCCACATGACCCGCTCCCCCACATCCTCGCCTCACCCTCGTCACAACACCGAGCCCCTCTCCCTTCTTTTCTCTAACTCGCTCTCTCTCCCTCGTCTCCCTCTCTGCTTCATTCTTTCTCTCTCCCGCTCTGCTCCGCCACCGAGCACCCCCATCTCCAAGCTCCGACCAATCACCGACGATCTCCCCGGCGAACTCTGTCTCTTCTTGTCTCCCCTCTCAACCCAAAACTTCAGACGAGCCCCCCTCCCCTGCTTCGACACCGCAGCCGCTACTCCCCGTCACCAAGCCACACTCCCTCCAAAGTCGCGACGCCACCGACAGCAGCCACCTCCTGCTCCACCTCACCGACCGTCTCCTAGCTCCTCCCTTACTCACCATCTCCGAGCACCAACCCTGAGCTCAGGCCCCTGCACCCAAGTCGGAGCTCCAACTCCAAGCCCCAGAACTGCCCGAGCTCACTGCCGTCGCCGCTGCTTGTGCCGTGTCATGCCCATGCGTGTGCCTTCTCCATCACCGTTGCTGCCTCTCGCCGTCGTCGCTGCCGGGATTATCGTCGTCGCGATTGTCTGAGGCAAGTGAACGTTAATCACTAGCTTACTCATGCTAATTAATATATTATTTAATCGGGGAAAATGATGTTATATATATATATATATATATATATATATATATATATATATATATATCGATAAATTATAATTCAATTAGTTCTGTAACGAACCCTCATGGTTCGACTAGGCTTTATCATCCCCTGTCAACACCATTTGTAGTCTAACCGAATAACATCTAGTTGGATCGATTACTGCAAACCGATGTTCCGATTGGTACTCATACATATCTTATGTGTTGGACATGATACATGAAAGAAAACCCTATCTTAAATTGTCGAAATTTATGATCGTCAAACCCCTTTTTCTGTTAGGGGAGGTCGTGTAGGAATTTGAGGAAGAAAAAGAAAAAATCTAGGTTAGACCTAAAGGTCGCCCCTAAAGGCAACACTAAAACTGAATTTTACCGTGCAGGTTACCTCAATAAAATCATTGTAAATTCAATATAGGTTGGAACATAACGTTATACGGCTCATATCGAAGACGGCTCGATAACCTAAAAACCCCTATAGTTTAATTCTCGACGTTTATAGATTTCTGTAACGATAATTGGCTGCGAATGCGGCACTGGACTGCAGTCCGGGGTAGCATTTCGTTGGAATACCTAACTTTGAACACTTGTACGTCCCTGTTTTAAACTGAAAATGCACGGAGCCTCATATGGTCGCGTAGATAATCTAGTTAGCTAACACCTTAATCTAGTCTTGTGTTGTTTCACCGTCGTTTGATATTAAATTTGTATTTTTTAGTGTCGCTGTGTTCTGCAGTTTCTGCAGTAATGTTTCCTACACCGTTTAAACATAACATAAATTTTAATACAGAAATGCTAATGATAATCCGTTTGATGCGTTGGAAACTTAACAGATAGAACTATATTTCATTCAACTGGGACAACACCTGAATCTGAACACAATCACTGACAAAACGCGCGTGAAGTTGGGCTTCCGATTCTGAAACTGGAATTCCAGCAATCGACCGCTACCTTAAAATGATGATAATTCCCTAACCTGAATTCCGATTGACATGAAATAAATTTTACTGTTTATGTAATCAAGTGTGCTTCGTACGTCCTTTATATTGTTTTGGTCGATTCTATACGTGGGATTTATCGTAAATTTTGCAAGTGGTATGGTATTGATCGTCATAAAATAGTGAATACTTGTTCAGTGCATTTCTGCATATTTTTGTACTTGATTTATACCTGCTGCATAGTGATCTTTCACATTGAGACCTAGCAACTATTTTGCATTGCCGATATAAATTAGTATTAGTGATTGTGTTGTGACAAATACGATAGTGATATTGATAAGTGGAAAAGTGATTGAAAGTGACAGCGATGCGTATTTTTCACAACTTATCTAATACTTGAATGCATACTATAACCCGGGGAAATGGGGAAATCAAGGTGGAATCGAACTCGTATTTAGCGAGGTACAGTGATTTAGAGGATGATCATTCGCTATTAGTGATATACATATATATACATTAGGTCGTGGGCCTAGCGGCACGGCTGACAGGGTTATGTCCCGGGCACAGCGGACCACAGTCTCGGGCATGCACGAGACCCTTGTTAAACACGAGTATCATTTCCACCATTTGATTTCATTGACTTAGTGACCAATAAGTAGTGACATACGTATTGCCTAGTTTACTGACATGATACCCATATTGCACTATTCATATTCAGTTGATGGTTATTATACTTATGTTCTGCTTTCAGTTGTACTTCTTGCGTTTAATAACATTCCACGCCTTTATATAATTATTGCTATATGTGTCTCCCAGACGACCTGAGTGTACATACTCAGAGGACGAAGTGGATCAAGCCCAGGAGCAGGACCTGCCATTCGAGATCGCGGAGGTCTAGACTGCATCACCGGCGCTATTTCCCTTGCTTTCATCACTTGTTTTGTTGGTTAGTTTATTTTATTCTGCAAAATAAATGTATCTCGAATACTTTTATTTGCAATGTAATAAAGTTGTGAACTATGATTTTCCGTTACTCAAGTACTGTTTACTGACTGCTGTTAGTTATATGTATGCCCTAGAGGCCATTACTGTACATTGGATGTATATTGTAGTGGATGCTTGGACATATATAGGGAGGACTTTCTCGCTCGACATGATAGTATGCTATCTGGTTACTCTTTACCTTAACGTGTACACTGATTGTCTCTCTGTTACATGTTGGTAAAGCCCTTAGGATGTGTACTTGACTACTTGGACTATGATGCGGATCATACTAGTGGGGACATGGTAGTCCATAAGTACATCCTTCAAAGTCCCTAGTCATGGGTATATCGAGACGGGGCATCGATATACCAGAGTAGACTAGCGTATACCTTCTCGACCCATACAGATGGGCGATGGATGATCCCATATCCATTGGTGTTTGACATCAGAGATGATATACGGGTGCTCAGTGGAGACTGGGTACACTGGACGGACTCGCCGAGAACTCCCAGATGGTATTATACCTTACGTCAGATGGCAGTTCTCTGGTGACACTGGTACAGAATAGTCTGTTGACCCGAGATCGTCATAGAGTCTTGTGTGGTTCCCACTGTGCTTTGATTTCCACCTTACCACGTCCAAGAGGGCATGCAAAACGGTGGTTTTTGGGTACAGTCCCGAATCACATGGAGGCAATGAGCGATAGGAGGGGATTCGTCTCTCCCGGTATAGGGAGTTGATGTTGTGCTGTGTTCGATTGGCTATAACCGGAAATCCCTGGCCAGGGTTGCTGAGATTTACTGGTAAGTGTTACCAGTAGTTTCTCGAATTGTTATAGACCTCATATCGACACGATTTATCGAGCTATTGGGGTCTGACGTTTACCACCCCTAGGCGAGATATGCGACATATCAGACGATCAGACCGGACTGTACGGTAAGTGTTACTGGTTAGATTCACAGGAGTGTGAGCGGGCTTGCTCGTCGATCTTCTGATCGCTCAATACCCGGGTGGCCGTTACGTTTAGCAGACCGCTTGCGGCTTGTGGGTGTTTGATATGATCATCATCTGCTGCCGGCGTATTGACGAGTCTTTAGAGTCCTACACAGAGGTTTCCTGGCTCAAGCGAAACGAAATAGGAGCGCATATGAGATATGTGCGGGACCGAGAATGATGCTTGTATGTGATACCGTATTTCATTCTCGCGATGAATGCATCGAATGGTTATATGCGATATAACTAGTTATCGAATCAAGTATTGATTCGATAAGCCGATACATATGATACTAGTCGGTTATATGCGATATGACCAGATCGTTAAATCAAGTGTTGATTTAATGATTTAATGTATAATTATATATTTGATATATTACTTTACATTAACTAGTATCGGTTCACTTTAAATGGATTTTCTCACTTGGTTTGTGCACATTGTATATGTGATGTACTTTTGTACACAAGTTTGTATCATGTTTGATGATGCATGCTTACTTGGGTTTGTGTAAAGACTAAACCATGGTTATATGAATGGTTAGGGTTTTGTTTTCTTTTTGATTTATCTTATTTAGTTATTCATTTTGAAAATGATAAGCATAAAGGGAAAATGGTGGCTTAATTTGTTTTCTAGTTGAAGCTTCTTGAACATTTGACCAAAGTGACCATTTTGTCTCATGCTTAACCCTAACCACTCCATTTAACCCTAGTCTATTCTCTACACCTAACCAAGGTTAGGATATGATAAGTATTCATTTTATTATTCATTTTGGATATACTTATGATATTATCTTCTTCTTCTTCATCATCTTCTATTTGAAGAAACCTTGACTTCATCAATGGTGATTGATGAAAAAGAGTGAGAAATCCAATTTCAAAGTGAACCCACCTCCTATTTCTTCATCCTCTACCTCTTGCCAAGTAGTATAGGGTGTTTCCTTCACAAGTTTTCTTGACTTGGTGAAGTTGGAGCTTGATCTAGCGATGCCTCGACGTAGATCATCTTCGGCACGAAGCCGACGACCTTGCCCGCCCATTTCTCCGATGAAGCCGACGCTAGAGCCCGGGATTTCATTTGGACAGCGGAGAGGACTTTATCACGGAGCCGTGGAGGTGGAGGACCGGATCTACAAAGGTTGTATTTCCGTACTCTTAGTTAAAGTAGTTAACTAGTTGCTTTGTCGCCTAAAATTCTAGTTAACGATCCGTATTAGGGTTTCTCGGCACCCGTAAAATTTGAAATTGGCATGGTTGATGCCTTGTGAGACCTCATTAGCGTGCCTAGGAACCCTACAGTGGTATCAGAGCCTAGCTAGAGCCTTAGGCGATGCGTAGACGAAGTTTGAAACCCGATCGATTCGAAACCCTAACTTAAACTTGCTCTCTGTACATTTTTCAAATTTGTGGTTTTTTGAAAATTAAAAATATGCAGAAAAATCAGCAGGGAAATCTAAGAATTACGGCGCAAAATTTAGCTCCTATTTCCATAAAAGTGCGGCGGAACCGCGGCATTAGCGTGCTAATGCGGCGGTTCCGCGGCCCTTTTGTCTCTTCTCCCATCAAGTTTTGCACAGTAATTCCTATTTGGCAGTTCTGGTTTTCTTGGGAATTTTTAATCTGAAATCCAGAGTTGAGTATTTTGGGTTGTATTGGGAGTTCGTACATTCGATCGGATTGTCAAACTCTGTCTATGTGTTTTTCCGGATAATTTTTGAATATGTTAAAAAGTTCGATCGGATATAAATACCTACCTTTTCCCCTGTCGAGAAATTTCCAAGTGTTGGATTTTTCCGAGGTTTAAAGACGTTCTAAGTAGTGCAAGTAACGCGATGGTCCCTTTAGAAGACAACAAACCTTAACTCGATTATGTGACCGTCTTGAACTGCCCTTTAAACCTTAGGGTTTGGGGCAATACGGCGTGCCACATGTGAGACGTTGTCTTGACCCTTCTACGGCTGGACCGTTGGTACTGAGGCACGAAGTGAATGTTTTAAAACTTGTTTCATGTGTTGAGCTGTTTCGGGAAAACTTGGGTGTTTGAATGTTCGATCGGAAAGTTTAACATTTTCCATTTACCTGGAATGTGATACAATAATTGGAATCCACAAAAAGTTATGAGATAACTGAATGAATGTTATAAATCTAGCGGTTTGGTCTCACTTGATCGGTTGCCACGGAATTTTGTTGTGATCAAAAGTCCGTCGCAATCACGTAGCGTACGCGGATACTCGCCGGGTAAACTTAATAGACAGCCTCACTCCATAGCCCCGACCAAGTGACTGTAGGAGAACCCCGTTGCCGAAAGCATCCGTACGGGTGCTCGCGGCAGCGGTGTTCCGCCTTGGTGCACTTTGTCGACGGCGTCGGGGGTGCGGCCGCCTACTGAAGTTTGCGACGAGCATTCGATCAGTATTTCGGGAATCTTGTTGAATTGCCCGACTTGATATTGAAAAGAGTTTTCGATATAGAGACTAAAATGCGGGGTTTATAATTGTTAGGCATGTGATGTCTAAGGAATTCATTTGGTCAGGCATGCGATGTCTGAGGTGGTTGCGGATTCCAACTGTTGTAGTTTTACACTTTCTTTTCTGTGACCGTAAGTGTAATATGTGATATCGCCGGTTTCGTTGCTATATGTCAACGATAATTGGGATGGACATATTTACTTACGTTGATAACATGTGATGTTATGTGTTGCTGGATATGTTATATTGGATCGTCGTGTTTGAATAGCCGGGGGTTTTATGTGAGATGAGTGTTTTTCATTTTCATTCATGTAAAAACTTGTATGTAATATTCTTTTATTGGGGCACTTCCAGGTTGCGGAAGTTGTCACCGTTGATGTATATTATTTACTTTTCCGCACTAGGATAGACCCAAGGAGGGGAGCACAAGTAACCGGGTTCTAGGGTCCAGTGGGAGACCATCTCGAGGAGTCGAGTCCGGGTCTCCTAACTCTAGAATTGGTAGGGTTGCTTGCCGCTCTCGTAGGGGTCTAGGGGTGTGGGTTTGGCTATTCATCGCGACCGTGGAATCCGTGTTTTATACTGGCTCGTATTGAAAACACGGACGTCCTAGTATATCCAATATTTCATATGATTCTTCTGCTGCGATATCTGTGATGTGATCATGTGATGTTCTGTGATAGATGCTGTATATAGTATATATGATATATTATATAGACGTTACTTATGTTTTACACCCGCGCTAGCCCTGCCCCGCTCTGCCGTTAGTTACCTAACCTAACGGTGCACGAGGGGACATCGAGGCGAATGCGGATGGCATAAGTGTACGTCGTATTTATCTGTGATGTTTAGGTATTTAAATGATGGGACTTCATTAATATGATTAATGAAATAAAAGAAACCTAAGATGTTGTAGAATTGAATTTCAAAAATAAAACAGGTAGCTACAGTTCTTGCTTTGCACAGAGGTATATATGATATATCCTGCACCTTATTCGATAAGGAAAGGACCGAGATCCCTTCACCGGGAGTGACTCCTTTAGCAATAACTGGCAGATGCTACACACTCGGTTTGTCTTTTGATTGCTTTTAAGAGTTTTTGCTTTGCACAGAGATATATGTGATATATCCTACACCTCATTCGACGAGGAAAGGACCGACGATCCCTTCACCGGGAGTGACTCCTTTAGCAAAACTAGAAAAGCCTCAAAAACACTCCATTTTAAAATCATTTGATTCTACAACGATATCAAGTTCATTACGCAATAGGTTTTCAGAAAAACCTGTCGTAGCCCTCCGTCATTTCAGATAAGTAGTAGTTAGTATTCGTGC
This sequence comes from Agapanthus africanus, assembly GCA_030015575.1. Classification (NCBI taxonomy): domain Eukaryota; kingdom Viridiplantae; phylum Streptophyta; class Magnoliopsida; order Asparagales; family Amaryllidaceae; genus Agapanthus; species Agapanthus africanus. The sequence continues at coordinate 180,003,354 of CM057350.1, read as the reverse complement.
TGCGTTTGTTGGCCTTTGTCAAGGCGCAATGTGCGGTAGCTAACTGGTACTTATCTGCTTATGCATATGATGCAGATTAGATTAGGATAGTCGTGCGACCTTGTTGGCCTTTGTCAAGGGCCGTGCGGGTGGGTTTAATTCAATCAGGAAATGACGGGTTGAACTTGACTAGCATCCTATGGTTTGTTGGCCTTTGTCAAGGTCATAGGAGGTTAGGGGCAAAATATTATCGGGAATTTCAAGTGTTGAAATTTGCAATGAGATTGCATACCTTCTATGAGATAGTTGGATCCCGATACCCGCTGCGAGTAAGAGTTACTCTTGGGAGAGTTTTACACATTACAATTAGCCGATCAAGTAGGTGTCTAGAAAGGTGTTAACGAGGTTACGCCTCTGGGAAAACGAGGTTTACATTAATTAGGTTCGTGCGAAAGCACGGGGGACCTCCCTCAAAGTACCGACACCGGCCTGGCTGAAAGATTGGCGAACTTGTAGCGTGTAATTAATCCCGGCTAGTCTTTCCTTTTAGGGTTTGAAGGAAGATTTGATAAAAAGCAGTGAGAGCCATCCTGATTAGATAAAATAATAACCAATCTATTCTTGCAAGAGCGCACGCTGAGTGTTTTCTTCTCTCTCTCTCCAGGTAGCGACCATATCACGCCTTAATCAAGATAATAATACGGATTATTGACCAAACCCGCTTGTTGTACTGAGCTGGGGAACGTTGGTCCCGCTCCAACTTATAATTGTTATAAGACAGAGCAGGAAATTGGGGATTACCAGAATTCCCATGCCGCCCAAACGAAGAGAGTGCATGCTGATGCATCATCTTCGGGTGTGTTCATTATACAGAACTGTTTCTCAGTATCCTTTACGTCCTGGGTATGTGATACCGGATCATGATCCCAGATATGTAATATGTTACATAGGGCTACAGATAGGTAGAGAACTGAGAATGGGTGATAAGTTTCATGAGACAGAAAACGGGGCAAGTGTTGCAGCCAAGTCTGTTGGTCACTGTTACCCTGTATTACCAATATATTGATTCTGAACGAATGTTATTAGATACCGAACCTGATATACAAAATCATATCAGTCTCTTTATCAGCAAAGAAATGATAAAATTTTGTATTGTTGGATAATGTTTTGAACATTTCCTATATCAAAAGTTGATCGGTTCAGGCACGTTATCTAAAAGCATTGATATTCTAAATCAAACTACAGTTCTTAGTATATAGAACATACACAAGAGGAAGAGTTCAGAAATGAACGAATCTTTCTTGAGGCATTGTAGACTAGGTCAGATCAATGTGACCCGACTAGCTAGAGTTACATAAAGATGCATATTTAAATCAGTTTGAATTTACATCTTATGAAACTTGCCAGTCATGTCACAAAGATAAGATGACCATAGCTCCGTTTATTGGAAACAGAGAAAGAGTTATGTAAACTCTTGGGATAATACATGTTGATGTATGTAAGGTCCCCTGTCTACACATGCCAAGACCGGTTCTTTATACTTCGTTACATTCTCTGATAATCTCTCAAGATTCAGACATATGTTCCTGTTGAAATACAAGTCCGAACCTTTTGAGATATTCACAGAATATAAGTTAGAAGTAGAGAACCAATACGGGTATAAGTATTATGTCATTTGATGAGATCAAGGAGGAGAATACTTGAGCATGGAATTCCTGGACTATTCTAAAGGAGAATGAGTTTCTCTCTCAGCATTACTCCTCCGTATACACCATGGTACGATGGTATATCGGGGCGGAGCAATAACACCCTATGTGATAAGGTGTGCTCTATGATGAGTACTACTGAGTTACCTATTTCCTTTTGGGAGTTATGCGCTTGAGAAGCTGCATACCTATTGAATAGGGTTCCAATCAAATCAGTTGCCTACCACTTCATATGTGATATGGAAAGGGAAGAGCCCATATCTTAAGTTAGTTAAGATTTGGGGTTGTCCGGGCTATGTCTAAAAGAAAAATCCGGACAAGCTCGAGGCAAGGTCTGTAATGTAGAACTGGAAAGGTTCCAGCTATACAAACTACAGCAGATGATTTGATACAACCAAAGGATTCAATAGTTACCAACGAACCTCAGCCTCTCCGCCGATCTAGTAGGGTTCCTCACCCGCCTGAGAGATACTTCAGTTTCTCTATGACAGTGGGAGCGAGGATTGCATCATGAGATGATGACCCAACTAGTTTCGAGCTGGCCATCAGGAGTGAGACTCTGTAAGAATGGCTGGATGTTTAGCGATCTGAGATGGAATCCATGTACACCAACAAAGTATGGACTTTGGTTGCTATATCTGAAGGGTTAAATCCCTATCAGGAGCAAGTATATCTTGAGAAGATTACTTGGTGTAGATGGAAAAGTTGAGACTTTCAAAGCTAGACTTGTTAAAGCTTTTCGTCATCGACCAGGAGTGGATAATGATGAAACCCTTTCAAGAAGCTATGCTTAAGTCCATCCAGATCCTACTTGCCACGGCTACATACCATGACTGCGATATCTGGCGGTTAGGTGCCATGACTGCTTTTCTAAATGATGTTTTAGAAGAGAGAGTCTATAAGTACACAGCCAGAGGGCTTCGTAGACAGTGGGAGCAGCGGAAACGTGCACAAGATGCTTTATAGGATAAAGCAGGCATCGCGGAGTTGGAACATCTGTTTTGATGAGATAGTCAAAGAGTTTGACATCATCAAAATGGTAGATGAACCTTGTATAAACAAAAAGGTAGTAGGGAGTATGGTGGTGATCCTCGTAGAGTACGTGGATGACATACTCTTGATAGGGAAGGAGTTTCCTATGCTACGCTCGATCAATCTCCGCTTATCATAATGATTCTCCATATAGGATCAAAGTGATACCTCCTAAATCCTGGGTTTTGGATCTATGAGATAGATCTAAATGGATGTTAGGATACTCGCTAGTTGTAGTGAGATGGTATCAGTTGATCCTGGAGAAAATCACTGGAAGTGTTCCAGGGTGATAAAGACGACTGAATGTCAGTCACAGGCATTGTCTTTACCCTCAGTAAAGGGACGGTATGTTGGAAGAGTTCCAAACTAGATACCGTGGCATACTAGACGATAAAGGCTCGATATATCGCTACTTAAGATACTACCAAAGAGGCAGTCTGGATGTATATTTGTTCATGAGATGAACTTAGTTCCTCCCATTGTGTGACAATGGAGTTGTGGCTTATGCCAAGGAACGCCGGTCCCATCAGTGATCCAGACATATTCTAAGGCAGTGTCACCTGATCATGGAGATGGTTGATCTCCAGGGTGATCGAGGTAAAGAGAGCAGACTCAGAGGACAACACAGCGGAACCACTCACAAAGGCCTGTTCCCAGAGAGAGATTTTTATGGGATGGTTGAGTATGAGATACTACAACCACTGCTATCAGATGGCCCTAGTGCAAGTGGGAGATTGTTAGTTATATGTATGCCCTAGAGGCCATTACTGTACATTGGATGTATATTGTAGTGGATGCTTGGACATATATAGGGAGGACTTTCTCGCTCGACATGATAGTATGCTATCTGGTTACTCTTTACCTTAACGTGTACACTGATTGTCTCTCTGTTACATGTTGGTAAAGCCCTTAGGATGTGTACTTGACTACCTGGACTATGATGCGGATCATACTAGTAGGGACATGGTAGTCCATAAGTACATCCTTCAAAGTCCCTAGTCGTGGGTATATCGAGACGGGGTATCGATATACCAGAGTAGACTAGCGTATACCTTCTCGACCCATACAGATGGGCGATGGATGATCCCATATCCATTGGTGTTTGACATCAGAGATGATATACGGGTGCTCAGTGGAGACTGGGTACACTGGACGGACTCGCCGAGAACTCCCAGATGGTATTATACCTTACGTCAGATGGCAGTTCTCTGGTGACACTGGTACAGAGTAGTCTGTTGACCCGAGATCGTCATAGAGTCTTGTGTGGTTCCCACTGTGCTTTGATTTCCACCTTACCACGTCCAAGAGGGCGTGCAAAACGGTGGTTTTTGGGTACAGTCCCGAATCACAAGGAGGCAATGAGCGATAGGAGGGGATTCGTCTCTCCCGGTATAGGGAGTTGATGTTGTGCTGTGTTCGATTGGCTATAACCGGAAATCCCTGGCCAGGGTTGCTGAGATTTACTGGTAAGTGTTACCAGTAGTTTCTCGAATTGTTATAGACCTCATATCGACACGACTTATCGAGCTATTGGGGTCTGACGTTTACCACCCCTAGGCGAGATATGCGACATATCAGACGATCAGACCGGACTGTACGGTAAGTGTTACTGGTTGGATTCACAGGAGTGTGAGCGGGCTTGCTCGTCGATCTTCTGATCGCTCAATACCCGGGTGGCCGTTACGTTTAGCAGACCGCTTGCGGCTTGTGGGTGTTTGATATGATCATCATCTGCTGCCGGCGTATTGACGAGTCTTTAGAGTCCTACACAGAGGTTTCCTGGCTCAAGCGAAACGAAATAGGAGCGCATATGAGATATGTGCGGGACCGAGAATGATGCTTGTATGTGATACCGTATTTCATTCTCGCGATGAATGCATCGAATGGTTATATGCGATATAACCTAGTTATCGAATCAAGTATTGATTCGATAAGCCGATACATATGATACTAGTCGGTTATATGCGATATGACCGGATCGTTAAATCAAGTGTTGATTTAATGATTTAATGTATAATTATATATTTGATATATTACTTTGCATTAACTAGTATCGGTTCACTTTAAATGGATTTTCTCACTTGGTTTGTGCACATTGTATATGTGATATACTTTTGTACACAAGTTTGTATCATGTTTGATGATGCATGCTTACTTGGGTTTGTGTAAAGACTAAACCATGGTTATATGAATGGTTAGGGTTTTGTTTTCTTTTTGATTTATCTTATTTAGTTATTCATTTTGAAAATGATAAGCATAAAGGGAAAATGGTGGCTTAATTTGTTTTCTAGTTGAAGCTTCTTGAACATTTGACCAAAGTGACCATTTTGTCTCATGCTTAACCCTAACCACTCCATTTAACCCTAGTCTATTCTCTACACCTAACCAAGGTTAGGATATGATAAGTATTCATTTTATTATTCATTTTGGATATACTTATGATATTATCTTCTTCTTCTTCTTCATCTTCTATTTGAGGAAACCTTGACTTCATCAATGGTGATTGATGAAAAAGAGTGAGAAATCCAATTCCAAAGTGAACCCACCTCCTATTTCTTCATCCTCTACCTCTTGCCAAGTAGTATAGGGTGTTTCCTTCACAAGTTTTCTTGACTTGGTGAAGTTGGAGCTTGATCTAGCGATGCCTCGACGTAGATCATCTTCGGCACGAAGCCGACGACCTTGCCCGCCCATTTCTCCGATGAAGCCGACGCTAGAGCCCGGGATTTCATTTGGACAGCGGAGAAGACTTCATCACGGAGCCGTGGAGGTGGAGGACCGGATCTACAAAGGTTGTATTTCCGTACTCTTAGTTAAAGTAGTTAACTAGTTGCTTTGTCGCCTAAAATTCTAGTTAACGATCCGTATTAGGGTTTCTCGGCACCCGTAAAATTTAAAATTGGCATGGTTGATGCCTTGTGAGACCTCATTAGCGTGCCTATGAACCCTACAACTGCCATGTAATGCTAGAAGCCAAAGTGTGACTACGGCGGGATTATTCCCTGATCGTAGGAGCGTGGCTGGCCTAATCACCCCTCGTATTCCGTATTTTGAGAAGCGGGACGTGACATGGTTTTGTTGGTATCAGAGCCAGGTTTTTGAATGAGCACCTTCCATGCGATCATCAATTGCCGAGCTAGGAAAGTGACCTTCCGCATCCCCAATCACTCTGAATTGTTTTTCGATGGTGGAAGCGAGTCTTTAGAGCCTGCCAAGTTTAGAGCCAAGCCAAAAGCGTTGACGGTTATGGAGATTGATGAGAGTCCATCCCCAGAGATCGTTCGGGATTTTCTTGAAGTGTTCCCTGAAGATTTACCAGGTCTACCACCTCCCCGCGTCTTGAGATTCTCTATTGACTTGATTTCAGGGACGACGCTAGTTTCCAAAGATCCTTATAGGATGGCGCCGGTTGAGTTGGCAGAATTGAAGAAATAAATTGGAGAACTCCTGGAGAAAGGATTTATTCACCCAAGCGCTTCGCCGTGGGGTACACCAGTCTTGTTGGTGAAGAAAAAGGACAGATCGCTACGGATGTGCATAGACTACCGGGAGCTTAACAGAGTTACAATAAAGAACAAATACCTCATTCCGCATATCGACGACTTATTTGATCAGTTGGGTGGGGCCAAGGTATTTTCGAAGCTGGATCTTCGTTCGGGCTATCACCAGATCAGAGTAACGGCCGAAGATATATGCAGGACAGCTTTCAGGACCCGATACGGGCATTATGAGTTTCTTTTGATGCCGTTCGGTGTTACCAATGCTTCAGCTATATTTATGGATCTAATGAATAGATTATTTGCAAAATACTTGGACACGTTTGTCATTGTATTCATCGACGACATACTAGTCTACTCTAAGACCCGGGAGGAACATGCCGAACAATTGCGAACGGTACTACAAATTCTTCGAGAAGAGAAGTTATACGCAAAGTGTGAGTTCTAGCTCGACAAAGTGCAATTCTTGGGACACGTTGTTTCGGGCGAAGGCATCACAGTAGACCCAGCAAAGATAGAATCTATTAGAGATTGGCCGACACCAAAGCCAGTGGCCGAGATCAGAAGCTTCCTCGGATTAGCAGGATATTATCGACGGTCCGTTCAAGACTTTGCACAAGTCGCTGAACCTTTGACAAAGCTGACACGGAAGGAAGTATCGTACGTTTGGACGGAGGAATGTACCCGGGCTTTTGAAGTACTGAAACAGAAATTGACCACAACACCTATTCTAACAGTGCCAGATAATTCTGATGGTTTGGTGATACACAGCGATGCTTCAGGAAAAGGCTTAGGATGCGTCCTGATGCAGCACGGTCGGGTAATTGCTTATGCCTCACAGCAGCTGAAGAATCATGAGAGGAACTACCCAACACACGACTTGGAGTTAGCCGCAGTGGTTTTCGTATTGAAGATCTGGAGACATTATTTGTTAGGCGAAAAGGTGGAAGTGTACACGGATCATAAAAGTTTGAAAGACGTGTTCACTCAGAGAGAACTGAATATGCGGCAACGCCGATGACTAGAATTAATAGCAGACTACGACTTGGACTTACAGTATCATCCGGGAAAGGTAAATGTCGTACCCGACGCTCTCAGTCGCAAGCCAGTGGTCATGATGTTGACCAGTCAGAAGAGCATCATTGAGGATTTTCAGAAGCTCGACCTAGAGGTTGTTACACCAAGTGCAATCAGGCAGTTCTGACAGTTACAGGTGCAGTCTTCTCTTGTAGATCGCATTAAGGCTGCGCAAGCTGATAATCCTCGATTGAAGAAGTTCAGAAAGAAGGTGGAAGCCGGGCTGAGGACGGACATACTCATACATAGAGACAGTTCTCTAAGATTCGGTAGCAGACTCTGCGTCCCCAAGGGGGATGTTCGAGAAGAGGTACTAGCTGAGGCTCATAGTTCGGCTTATTCTGTGCATCCGAGAGGCATGAAAATGTATCGAGATCTGAAGCAACACTATTGGTGGAACGGGATGAAGAGAGAGATTGCACGGTTTGTATCCAAGTGTTTAGTATGCCAGCAAGTAAAGGCAGAACACAAGAGAACAGCTAAACTGTTGCAACCGCTTCCGATACCCGAGTGGAAATGGGAGCACATCACTTTGGATTTTGTGACTGCCTTACCACGGAGCCCAAGAGGCAACAATGCCGTTTAGGTTATCGTCGACCGTCTTACGAAAGCTGCATACTTTTTACCTTTTCGTGTGGGACAGTCGACAGAATCGCTTGCGGAGAAATACATGCAAGAGGTAGTGTGACATCACGGAGTTCCGGTCAGTATAGTGTCAGATCGAGACACCAGATTTGTTTCACACTTTTGGAAGAGCTTACAGGAGAGTCTGGGTACACGTCTCAAGTTCAGCACGGCTTACCATCCCCAGACAGACAGACAGTCCGAGTGTACTATTCAGACGCTCAAGGACTTATTGAGGGCTTGCATGCTAGACTTCCAGAGTTTTTAGAAGGATTACCTTCATCTGGTGGAGTTTTCTTATAACAACAGTTTCCAAGTTAGCATCCAGATGGCTCCATTCGAAGCACTCTATGGACGGAAATATCGATCCCCTGTTTGTTAGGATGACGTGGGTGAGCGAAGATTACTGGGCCCCGAACTTATTGTTCAGACGGTAGACAAGGTCCAGACAATCAGGCAGCGCATTAAGACGGCTCAGGACCGACAGAAGAGTTGGTCGGATGCTGGCAGGAGAGCGCTAGAATTCGAGGTCGAAGATCATGTGTTTCTGAAGATTTCTCCTACCCGCGGTGTTATCAGGTTTGGAGGTCGCGGGAAACTCAATACCCGATTCATCGGACCTTTTGAAGTGCTGGAGCGAGTAGGAGAGATGGCTTACGACTAGCCTTGCCCCCATCGTTAGTTGGTGTGCACAATACTTTCCATGTTTCTCAGGTGAGGAGCTATGTTCGGGATGACAGCCATGTTCTGGACCATTCGGAGTTAACTTTGGGCACTGATCTATCCTACGAGGAGCAGCCCAACACCATCCTCGATCATCGGGAGAAAGTGCTGAAGAACAAGGTCATTCCCTTAGTTCGAGTGTCATGGGGTGGTCGTTCTCCAGGAGAGTCTACCCGGGAACGTGAGGAGGACGTCCGTGCATGTTTCCCGCATCTGTTTGTGTAGTGTCATTGTCCGTTGTTTTCATTTTAATTTCGAGGACAAAATTTTTATAAGGAGGGTATGATGTAAATCCCCAGTTTCCGAATATATAATTTTTCCGTATTTTTCCAGATTTTATTCCAAAATTTTTCTTTTTATATATATTTTATTATATTTTATTATTTTATTTTAATTATTCCTAAACCTAAACGATAAAACCTAAGTCTACCCTTACCCAACCCGACCCGCCTCACCTTCTTCCTCCCTCGCTCGTTCTCTTTTCCCTCTCATTCTTCTCCAACGTCTACGCACTCCTCGCGCCCACGACCACGAGACTCGCGCTCGTTAACACCCCCGCGTCCCGCTCGCTCCCCCAATGGCCACTCTCTCCAACGGCTCCCCTCACTCGCACCCATGACGAGACGGTCGCACCCACCTCCCCATGACCCGCACTCCTCCAACGTCTCTCCCCCTCGCGTCCACGCCGCGAGATCCGCTCCCCCACGTCCTCGCCTCACCCTCGTCACAACACCGAGCCCCTCTCCCTTCTTTTCCCCAACTCGCTCTCTCTCCCTCGTCTCCCTCTCTGCTTCATTCTCTCTCTCTCTCCCGCTCTGCTCTGCCACCGAGCACCCCCATCTCCAAGCTCCGACCAATCACTAACGATCTCCCCGGCGAACTCCGTCTCCTCCATTCTCCCCTCTCAACCTAAAACTTCCAACGAGCCCCTTTCCCCAGCTTCGACACCGCAGCCGCTACTCCCCGTCACCAAGCCCCACTCCCTCCAAAGTCGTGACGCCATCGACAGCAGCCACCTCTCGCTCCACCTTGCCGACGTCTCCGAGCTCCTCCCCTGCTCACCATCTCCGAGCACCAACCCCGAGCCCAGGCCCCTGCACCCGAGTCGGAGCTCCCCGATTCACCAACTCCAAGCCCCTGAACCTCCCGAGCTCGCTGCCGTCGCCGCTATCCGAACTGCCTGAACTCGCTGCCGTCGCCGCTGCTTGTGCCGTGCCCATGCGCGTGCCTTCTCCATCACCATTGCTACCTCTCGCCGTCATCGCTGCCGGGATTATCGTCGTCGTGATTGTCTGAGGCAAGTGAACGTTAATCACTTGCTTACTCATGCTAATTAATATATTATTTAATCGGGAAAAATGATGTTACATAATATGGAGAGAGTGTGTGTGTGTGTGTGTAAATTATAATTCAATTAGTTCTGTAACGAACCCTCATGGTTCGATTATATTGTAGGAAGCCTGACTAGGATTTATCATCCCGTGTCAACACCATTTGTAGTCTAACCGAATAATATCTAGTTGGATCGATTACTGCAAACCGATGTTCCGATTGGTGCCCGTACATATCTTATGTGTTGGACACGATACATGAATGAAAACTCTATCTTAAATTGCCGAAATTAATGATCGTCAAACCCTTTTTCTGTTAATGGAGTTCGTGTAGGAATTTGAGGAAGAAAAAGAAAATATCTGTTAGTGGAGGTCGTGTAGGACTTTGCCTAAAAGTCGCCCCTAAAGGCGACTCTAAAACTGAATTTTACCGCGTAGGTTATCTCAATAAAATCATTGAAAATTCAATATAGGTTGGAACGTAACGTTATACGGCTCATATCGAAGACGGCTCGATAACCTAAAAACCCCTATAGTTTAATTCTCGACGTTTATAGATTTCTGTAATGATAATTGGCTGCGAATGCGGCACTGGACTGCAGTCCGGGGCAGCATTTCGTTGGAATACCTGACTTTGAACACCTGTGCGTCCCTGTTTTAAACCGAAAATGCACGGAGCCCTATATGGTCGCGTAGATAATCTAGTTAGCTAACACCTTAATCCGGTCCCGTGCTGTTTCACCGTCGTTTGCTATTAAATTTGTATTTTTGAGTGTCGCTGTGTTCTGCAGTTTTTGCAGTAATGTTTCATACACTGTTTAAACATAACATAAATTTTAATACAGAAATGCTAATGATAATCCGTTTGATGCGTTGGAAACTTAACAGATAGAACTATATTTCATTCAACTGGGACAACACCTGAATCTGAACACAATCACTGACAAAATGCGCGTGAAGTTGGGCTTCCAGTTCTGAAACTGGAATTCCAACAATCGGTCGCTACCTTAAAATGATGATAATTGCCTAACCTGAATTCCGATTGACATGAAATAAATTTTACTGTTTATGTAATCAAGTGTGCTTCGTACGTCCTTTATATTATTTTAGTCGATTCTATAAGTGTGATTTATCGTAAATTTTGCAAGTTGTATGGCATTGGTCGTCATAAAATAGTGAATACTTGTTCAGTGCATTTCTGCATATTTTCGTGCTTGATTTATACCTGCTGCATAGTGATCGTTCACATTGAGACCTAGCGACCGTTTTGCATTGTCGATATAAACTAGTGTTAGTGATTGTGTTGTGACAAATACGACAGTGATATTGATAAGTGGAAAAGTGATTGAAAGTGACAGCGATACGTATTTTTCACAACCTATCTAATACCTGAATGCATACTATAACCCGGGGAAATGGAGAAATCAAGGTGGAATTGAACTCGTATTTAGCGAGGTATAGTGATTTAGAGGATGATCACTCGCTATTAGTGATATACATATATATACATTAGGTCGTGGGCCTAGCGGCACGGCTGACAGGGTTATGTCCCGGGCACAGCGGACCGTAGTTTCGGGCATGCACGGGACCCTTGTTAAACACGAGCATCCTTTGCACCATTTAATTTCATTGACTTAGTGACCGATAAATAGTGACATACACATTGCCTAGTTTACTGACATGATACATATATTGCACTATTCATATTCAGTTGATGGTTATTATACTCATGTTCTGCTTTCTGTTGTACTTCTCGCGTTTAATAACATTCGACGCCTTTATATAATTATTGCTATATGTGTCGCCCTGACGACCTGAGTGTGCATGCTCAGAGGACGAAGTGGATCCAGCCCAGGAGCAGGACCTGCCATTCGAGATCGCGGAGGTCTAGACTGCATCACCAGTGCTATTTCCCTTGCTTTCAGCACTTGTTTTGTTGGTTAGTTTATTTTATTCTGCAAAATAAATGTATTTCGAACTCTTTTATTTGCAATGTAATAAAGTTGTGAACTGTGATTTTCCGTTACTCAAGTACTGTTTATTGACTGTCATGTAATGCTAGAAGCTGAAGTGTGACTACGGCGGGATTATTCCCTGACCGTAGGAATATGGCTAGCCTAGTCACCCATCGTATTCCGTATTTTGGGAAGCGGGACATGACAGGTGTAACTCATGCTTTGAGGAAGGAAATGACCACGATAAGCAGCTATTGATGCTCGAGAAAAAGCCCAGATTGGATGCGGCCGAATTTGATAGAGATTTGAGATGCCGAGATTGAAATTGATGAAATTTTGAGTGAGCAAAGCAGCTTTAGATTTGCAAAGAAACCCTTCCCGGTTTTAGTACAGTGAGCGTAAGACATGGCTTGGGTATTTAAAGTTGTTTACTACCCGTTAGGGGATAGAATAGTCATTTAGAACCCCCAAGCGGCTATATTTGACATTGCAAGGATGAAAAGTAACTATGGGCCTTTTTAGTTGAGCTAAGGGTGTGACGATATTTCAGGGTACATTTTTTTTATATGAAATCATATTAAAATAATACTTTTTAAAAAAACCACTTTCAAAACATATTACAAAAACATGGCATTTTTTGACTCGTATGCGCCACGTCAACGTCAGCACTGAGCTGGCGCTGACATGAATTTTTTTTTTATTAAGAGGCGAAGTTTGAAACTGCGCCCATTGCAAATGTATGGGGCGCACTTTCAAACTGTGCCCTTTACAATTGTACTGAGCGCAATTTAAACTGTGCCCATTACAAATGTAATGGGCGCAGTTTGAAACTGCGCCTAGTACAATTGTAATGGGCGCAGTTTCAAACTGCGCCCATTAAAATGTAGCAAAATAATATGAATCGTTTTCATTGTTGAGACTTTGTTTTTTTTTTTTGCGCAGTTGCAAACTGCGTCCCAAAAAAACAGATTCATTCACGGGTCTGTGTTTTTTTATGGCGCAGTTTGCAGGTGCGCCCCAAAAGGAAACACTATCATTCATGGATAGACTTGGTTTTTTTGGGCGCGGTTACAAACTGCGTCCTAAATGGAAACATACTCATTCATGGGTATGTGTTTTTTAATGGCGCGGTTTACAGGTGCGCCCCAAAAGGAAACACTATCATTCACGGGTAGACTTTGCTTTTTATTTGGCGCAGTTGCAAACTACGTCCTAAAAATATATACTCATTCACGGGTCTGTGTTTTTTTACGATGCAGTTTACAAGTACGCCCCAAAAGGAAACACTATCATTCATGGATATGTATTTTTCTGGGGCGTAGTTGCCAACTGTGCAAAAAAAAAAACACATACTCGTGAATAATTGTGTTGCTTATATGAAGAGTTCAATCTCTTCCTCTCTATCTCAAATCTCATTCTCTGTGCCAAGCTTTCTCACACTCTCTCAGATCTCATCGCCGTCACATTCTCTATCTTTCTCCCTCTTCTCAGTCTTGCTCTCTCTTAATATCGGGATCCTCATCTACAGAATTGCCATCAATCGATGAAATAATAGGTGCATCCCTTACACCGTCATGAAATCTGTATACACGATAATAGACTACTCTAGTTACGAAAACATTATCTATCGATTACGGGGGGTATGAACTAGCCGATGAAGATCGATCGTGAAATCCTGCGGCTCTTGCACTTAGCCGTATTGGATGCGTTTTCGTCTCCCCGTAAAGAAGTAACCAATGACTACCATGGGAAAGCAAATCGTCATCTTCACTTCTTTCATTCTGTGGGTCTTCTTTCTGGTCGTAATATCGAGTGCTTCGCAAGCTCTCTCTGCCGTATTTTTATGCACCGTCGGACTTTGAATCATCTCGAACTCACTCAAGATTCTACGGTAGGTGATGAGGCCATTGATACAATTACAAAGCGGATTAATTTTGTTGTTGCGGAGCTGAGTAACGTAAAGGTTTTATTTCTGAAATTTTAGTGATGAATTATGATGTTGTTATTGTTCTTGCTATCTATTTTGTTTGCGTCATTCTCGTGTATATTATGGATGTGTGTACCATGTGTGTGTAATATATCATGTATGAACATGTGTTTGCGTGAGAGAGAATCAATATTTGAAATAAAATGAATTAAGGTGTTTTTTGTAAAGAAATAATGTTTGAAAATCGGACATCTCCTTCGTAAATTTTGAATAAAATTCATGTACAAGGATAGTAAAATAATAGTATCCACAGACGGAGCTAACTCAACGTCCAAACGGAGGAGACTCAACGTCCAAACGGCGGAGACACAATCTACGCAAAATATATGACGCATAAACGGCGAAGACCAATAAACTGAAAACAATAAACAATGTAAAATAAATAACGAAGTTATCACAACACAATACAACATAAACACTCCATGCAATATAACGAAGTCGTCGCACCATCCCTGGTGTTCTCCTGTTCGCTACAGGACATCAAGGCTGTGACGGTCCGGCTTCGTCGGCGGCAGGTGGCTGAGATAGCTCTGGCGGTGATGGTCCATACCCGTATTCAACAGGATGCGGAAACAGTTCCAGCTGTGCCCGTCTACGTCTTGATCGTGCATATGTGATAGGAATGGCAGGTGCGAACACAGCTGCTGGAGGTAAGGTGGTGCAGGGATGGGTGGTGCAGGCATGGGTGGTGGAGGCATGGGTGGTGCAGGCATGGCCGGTGGACGTGTGAATCTGTGTCTCGTCATCAAACTCCTGATGAGAGACTTGATGTTCATAAATCAGATCGGTGAGTTCCTGGTGCCACTAATCCCCTCATCAGCTATATTCTTTAACGTGTAAATGGTTTGCACCAATATTGATGGTAAATAAGATAATGAATTTCATAAAAATAAGATTATAGTTTTAAAAGGTTTGATCTAAAGTTATCAAATCTCTTTCTATCGGTCCTCGAGGCGTATATGAGGTGGGCGGGGAGGCGACTGTGATGACGAATTTACAGGTAATCATCCAATATCAGGCAAGATACTGGTCTATCAGTATACCTGGCTGTATGTCATTGGCTATATGGTGTATCCGACCGTACCATCGACCCACCTAAATTTGATACTCCACGAGCCAAGCATCGCCAATTAGCACTCCACCTGACACGATGTTCGATCCACCGCTCCTGGTATGTGCTACCTCAAGCCGAACCAGTGAAGGATACGGTCTGACACGTGCATCTAAATAACATCGTTGCAGACGATCGGTGTCCGCACACGCCAGAAGCTGGCGTCTGCCAAGCTTAATGGATGCAGAATGCCCATCAGGTCATGTGTGTACGGTGTCCACGTAACTGCTGCCTCCTCCATGACACCAAACTCATTGCGGTAGAAACGGAGGCTGCAATCCGATATCACATCTAATGACCTGGGCACATTCTACCTGCATAGAGATTACACACAAGTTAATATTCCAAAAAAACTTGAAATTTGAAATATGCTCACAATTTCAATTACTTACTGGCATTCATATGGCCTTTGGCCATCTAAAGCGAACTGTGTCGTAATGGTCGGGCGACCAATAGAGAGATATGTCCATGACCATATCTGAAATACAATATGATATAATTACGTTTTACATTGAATATCAATTTAATTACGCAAAATTAGTATAATGCAGTTTTAAGTATTGTATACCTGAAGAAGCGTCGAACATCCCCCAAAACTCTTCAGCTCCTTTAATACAACCATTCTCAGCTCGCTGTAGAGAAATGATAGAATTGCACCCCCACGATAAAGTAGCATATTGGTCGAGATCGGCTAAAAGAGGCAGCCAGGCAAGACTAACTATGCTCTTGCTTCTATCCGGGAACAAACGAACCCCTATCTGATGTAAAATGTAGGCTCGTGCATGATGCTCGATCGCCGCAGGGGTAGCATCCATGTAAGGCTCAGCACTAAATGCCTCCCACAGCCAACTCAAATATCGACTGTCGAAAGCCTATCAACATGAAAGTTGACATTCTCCATTACCGCTGTAGATAACATGCGAATATTTGTTATGTTATCGACAAGTGAATTTTCAAACTCAACGAAGTCATTATTAACACATGAATTAATAATGCACTACCTATTATTCTCGTCGTCAAGGACATGTGCAATTTGCATGCTATCTTGTGCTTGAATCTCGTTCTCATCACTAGCATCATCATCATCACTTTCATCTCCATTATGTTCCAACACCGTTGGATCCGTAGCAGGTGGATCGGTTGGATGTACGGAACCGATATTAGAGACTTGCATATACTTGATGTTCCAGTTTCATACCGACGAAATCCCGACCTATCGTCTGCAAGGGTGTCCATTCCGTATTGTATCCCGTATTGTATGACTGCATGTGCTCGGTATTTTAGGGCAGAATATTGAAGCCGAAACTTGGCATTGACATGCAATTAAAACCGAAGTTTGGCAGTGACATACAATTATAACCGACCGGCGGTACATAAGAACTGCATACAATTTTATGAATACTTAGTAAATATAGCATATCTCCACTCTCAATAAATAGTGTTCCGCTAAATGTACATTCGGTATAAAGATATGCATTATAATACTTATTTCGTAAACTGCCAATTCACTGGCGTCCCGCTTGATGTACCTTCACCTACGCAATTTTGATCTCTATATTGTTCATCATTGGTGGGAGATATAAAACCGGTAGAATTAGCATTCATATTGAGCATGCGTGTCATTTCTTCTTGCGGATAATGCTCGGATGCTCGAAATGAAGGATCAGGCACATCAAAATAAGATTCGGGTAGTTGAGCGAACGTCAATGTCTTCTTCTTCATAAACAACTCGATCGATTTCGATTCCAATGCAAGCATGACTTGTGTGTCCTCGTCATCAGATATTTCAATGGCGGTATAGTCATGTTCCATCAGCCATTTGCATATTAAGGAGATATTGAACTCTAACAGATTGATTTTAGTAGTTTTGTACACTACTTGGCACAGCTCATTGTATGTGCTAGACTTCTTTGACTCTACTCATCTTAGTTTTTCCACCGATATATTCAAGAATATTATTTTTTCTAAACGTTAATTGGCCACCGAAATAGCAAACTAGATGGATGTAATTATCCGTCATTTTTCCACCTACCAGAAATATTGACGCACTTTGAGAGTTCTCATCAAACATCCTACATATTTATCTTCACAATTATACTCACCTAATTACATAAAATTACAATAAAATCCATATTTATAGCATGCAACAAGTTGGAAGAACTTGTATCCTACTCATTGATCCATCACAAGTAAAATCGGATAAACCCTTAATAAGTACCCAATTTGTTCGAATTACTTACCCAGTACGAAATTTTAACCAAATTTTTTTATGAATTATTTTAAAATAAAATTAGGGTTTAGCTAACTTTCGAGATGCTCACGATGGTGATGACGATGGCGATGATGAAGATGATTGCTCATCCATGAAATTCCACCTAAACCTGCACAAGCGAGAGGCTGTGAGATCGAGAAAGCAGAGTGAGAGAGAGAGAGAGAGAGAGAGATGAGAGAGAGAGACCAGAGGAGGTCTCGAAGGGGATGTCGTTGGGGGGAACAGAGGAAGTATCGGGAGAGGTTGGGAGGAATAGAGGTCTCGTGGGAAGAGAGAGAGATGAGAGAGAGAGAGAAAAATGAGGAATGAGGAAAGTTAAGATATCGTATCGATTTAAGTACGGGAATGAACGTACTTTAAAAGTGCGCCCAATTATTTTAGACTAAAATATATGGATGCGGTTTCAAACTGTGCTCATTACATTTGTATGGAGCGCACTTTGAAAATGCGCCCAATTATTTTGAACTAAAATATATGGGCGTGGTTTCAAACTGCGCTCATTACATTTGTATGGAGCGCATTTTGAAAGTGCGCCCAATTACATTTGTAATGGACGCAGTTTGAAACCGCGCTCAGTACAATTGTAAGGGACGCATTTTGAAACTGCGCCCATTACAAATGTATGTGACGCGGTTTCAAACTGTGCCCCTTTAAAATAAATTATTCACGTCAGCGCCAGCGGTGAGCTGATGCCTACGAGACAGAAAGTGGCATGTTTTCATATTATGTTTTGAAGTAGGTTTTTTTTATATAAAAGTATTATTTTAATATGGTTAAATATAAAGAAATTGTACTATTGCAGGAGGTTTTTTAAAACAATTAGCTAAAAGGGGCATATATCAACAAAAAAAATGTTGGACATATATACAGTGCAAAAACGTTTGCATATAAGAAAAAGTATTGGCCCACATGTTCTCTCCTTTTTCAAGAAAAATTCAAAAAGATAGAACAATTTTACATTCGTTTGAGGTGGTCCACATCACAGCTAGCACTCTCTCTCTCTCTCTCTCAGATTTAAATTCTTATTTATTTTTCATGCACAACTTCTTAAAGTATATACATGTGCATTGCTTTAACAAATATTTAATACAACTAAACAGAAGAACCAATTCGGCAAAACTCATACGGTATAAACTTCTCTCCAAAAATGAGATGTCGCATATTTAACAGTGAAAAGTTGACATCCAAAAAAAGGCCGCTGAAGATAATTAGAAGAGTTTAATGATTGTTTTGTCGCGGTTTGGCATACCTGGTAGCTACTATCTTGAGGGAAAAATAGATTGTTGTAAGAAGGGAATGGAAAGGACATGAAAGCTGTAAGTTGCTCTCTTACAGTTAAAAAGACTGTTGTAAGAAGGGAATTGTAAAATCAGATTTAAAAATGTCTAATAAAGTAAGGGGGGAAAAATAAGACCCCATGGTTTAAACCGTTAGGGTGCAAAGTTCAAGTAGGTTGCATCCCAACACAAGTGGTCCAACCCTTATGACGGTTTTTGGTAAATACCACCGAGAATTGCTATGCTCATATTCTATGGTCATGGATAATACATCATATATCATATACCTGTTGTAAATTCAACATATATTACTTGCTAGTTAGTGGTCTAACATAACAGAAATATGGCCTTATGAATGGACCTCACAGAAGGAGGGGGAGTGTGTGTGTTTCGGACAGGGGTTCCCACCCACGTGAGTGGAATGCATCCTCGCTCTCTTATGAGATGACTCACAGGAAATGTTCCTGTGCACATGCCTAGGAACATTTTCCTCCCAAACACATACAAATAAACCGATGACAATTCAACACAAGAAAATTCCACAGAATGCTATAATTTCATGCTTAACCTTGCGAGAATGTTTTAGCTGATTGTAATGAAGTTTAAATTCTGAACCAATACGACGTAAACTCTTGAGATTGTAACTCAAACGTGGAATGCTTATATAATTAAGCCATTACAAATGCTCCAAAGTAACATCACCGAATACATCCCCGAATACGAAGAAGAATTATCGGGCTTTAAGAAAACTCGCAGTCTTCATATTAAAATCCTTGTAATAGTAAATCCTTGACCTAGCCTTTGGAATTAGAATAGGCCTATAGCATACCAGAATAGCCGATGCTTCAAAAACGAAGAATCCCATACTGACCCAGATGAAAACAGTCCGCCTCCAATTCCAGATTGCCCTTTCAAACAAAGGGAGCTCAGATTCAAGCTTCACGGATGCAGTGTAAATTTCAGGAATGCCGCCAGCAGCAGCCGCTTTGTATTCAGCCCTTTGTTGAAGAATGACCCTTATGCATGCTGCTGGCTCAGTTCCTTCTGTAAAGCCTGTCATTTTCAAAGCTAGAGCCTGGGATTCAAGAGAAGAGCCAGCCAATAGATACCCACTCATGATAAAGGTTCCCAGATATCGAATGGTAGAGCTTTTGAAGCGGAGCATGCATGGATGGCTTAAACCGTCCATCACTCGGCCTTCCTTAGATAAGAATTCCGCCTTAACCTGCATCAAAACCATATGGTGGGGAAAAAAAGCTATTTTTTTATTAAAATGAAAGCAATATTAAGCAAAGAAGACGAGTGGAGAGCAATGGACAAAAAACACTGAAAAAGATAACTAATAAAAGTTGAAGATGAATGATAAGACAAGCTATGTCGGACGGATTTTTCATTGAGGATACGTAATCCATATCGGATACATATCGGATTCGTATCTAGGATTCTTTCGGATTCATCGAGGATAACTGTGGAACTCTTTTGTTCACATCGTCATACTAATAATGTATTCAATACATATTAAATATGTATCAATGGCAAGCATACCAACAATCTATATGTTAGAACTAATAAATTACTTGTATTCTTAGTCTATATTTGCTAAAATGATGATTTTTTGCTATTTACACACACACACACACAAATGCTACAGTATCCAGACAAATTGAATTCCTGATCTTTCGATAATCATGAATCCTCTAATCCAACTCATATCATCTCACATATCTGTATCCTCCGAATTCGTACTAGATAGAACACAGGTACATGTTCGGAATCGCTTTTCTCATCGAAGATGGGATTCATAAAATTGATATAAGATGAGTCTTGGTTGTTGATTTATCATGATGGATTCCATGGTTCACTTATTAACTAAAAATCTAAGAACATTTTGTGCAGTGTCTATAATAAATGAAGGAACAAAAACAAGTAATCAATTAGCATCCGCATCATTCTCATCCCACTTCCAACTCCTTCCAGCCTCACATAGTCACATCCATCTTTTCTGGTGATGATTTGCCTTGTCATTCCAAGGAACCAGCGACTTCTTGCCTCAAGGTTGTTTCCTTTGAAGAGAAATAGAGACTAGTGGTGGTGGCGGCAAGCAATCTTTAATGCATACTAGTCTCATCAGTTAAGCTGCCACTCGAAGTGAAGAAAAAAACGATAGGCACCAATGGCTCGAAGGAAGGGTGCAACAAGCTTCTACTGCTGGTGACTGGTGCTGGAAGGACAATTATAGATTTAAAGGGAATAAAACCTAATGACAGAAGAGATTTAGAGAATGGTGTTCATTAGTTTTCTTCTTTTTTCTCCTCTTTTTTTTTTGGGTTATAAGATGTGACCCATATAAAACCCACCCCTCCCCTATAAATAGAGTTGGTCTACTCTCATTATGTTGGTTGCATTTCATGAACTGGTGACCTCCTCGTCACGATCCTCATGCCTAACCAATTGTCCCCCCTCTTGAAACGTTCATTAGATTTCTTTGCAACTATCTATGATCGTTTTTCTTTCTTTACTGCAAAATTTAAAAGCATCACACTTCCTTAGAAAAACAATACAAGAGATGAAAATTGGTAAAACCTATTCTAAGAGGATTCTAAGAGGCCAATCACAAAGTAACATGTCGGGTCAACTCTCTTTGCCTGCATGAGGCGAGAGCATGAAGAAGGTGAGCCAGATCCCAACTAAACTAGAAGTAAGAGCAGTTAAAATCATGCAAAAAGATTTAGGGAGAGACCAGTTGTAACAATTGAATACAAAACTTTCCTTCATATTTAGTACATGAATGACCCCCGATATTGTTAATTTCACACAAAAATAAAGTTTTAGAACATATCGATAGGCATCAGCAAATTAACACATCTCTGGCGTTTCTTTACATGCATTTTAAAAAAATTTAATGTGTTGTTTAGATTTTGTTTGGTTGTACATTTCCATGAATCTTGAAAGAAACAACAAAACCATTACAAGAAAGGAAAAACTGAGGCAGAGTAACTGAGGTGGTGTATGAAATCCGTCATATGAATGATGTTATGTGTGCCTCACATTCATCCCTATTGATTTTCCTATTTGATCCGGCGTTATCACGAAGCAGATTTGAAATTAGCTCAAGGGCAGACGTCTGATACAGCTCGATGTGAAGACCGCTTTCTTGCACAATGATTTGGTGGAGAAAATCTACATGCAACATTCCGAAGGTTTTGAAGTTGAAATAAAAGAAGACCATGTTTGCTTGCTAGAAATGTCTCTCTACGGTTTGAAACAGTCACGTAGACGGTGGTATAAGAAGGTCGACTCCTTTATGAAAGAAGTTGGGTTTATGCGAAATATGGGCGACTGTTATGTCTATATGAAGAAGCTCGCCAATGGTTCTTTCATATATTTGCTATTTTATGTTGATAATATGTTGATAGCAGCAAAATATATGGTTGATATTAAGATTTTGAAGGAACAGTTAAAAGGAAAATTTGAGACCAAGGATTTAGGAGCAGCCAAGAAAATACTTGGTATGGAGATCGGGAGAGATCGTAAAAAGAGAAAAACTATACTTGTCTCAACAACGATATGTTGAGAAAGTTTTGGAGCGTTTCGGCATGACAGACGCTAAATCTGTAAGTACTCCGTTGGCAGCTCATTTTAAACTTTCAGCTCGTTCATCACCGCAGACATAGGATGGGATTAGATATATGTCGAATGTTCCATATGCGAGTGCGGTGGATAACGTTATGTTTGCCATGGTTTGTACACGACCGGACATTTCACACACCGTTAATGTTGCTAGTCGCTATATGACATCTCCTAGCAAAATACATTGGCAGGCAGTAAAATGGATATTACGATGCCTGCGAGATACGTCTGACGTGGGGTTGGTGTTTAGAAAGAACGATGACAATTTGGTTGGATTCAGTGACTCCGACTATGCAGGTGATCTTGACAGACGCAGTTCGATCACCGGTTATATGTTCTCCTTGGAAGGATATGCCATTAGTTGACGTGCTTCTTTGCAGCCTACGGTAGCGTTGTCTACGACGGAGGCAGGGTATATAGTCGTTGTTGCGGCCATTAAGGAGGCGATCTGGTTGAGGGGGCTATTTTCAGAACTTGGTATTATAAAAAATATCATAATAGTCTACTGTAATAGCCAAAGCGCTATCCATTTGACCAAAAATCAGATGCATCATGATAGGACGAAGCACATCGACGTAAGGTACTGGTTTGTGCAGGAGATCGTTGAGAAAGAAGAGATTGTAATGAAGAAGGTTGGCACAGCAGATAATCCGGCCGACATGTTGACGAAGTCTTTTTCAGTTGTTAAGTTTAAGTATTGCTTAAACTTAATTGGAGTGCGTAACACTCGTTGAGCCCTTGAGAGATTTTGTGGTGAAGGTGGAGCTATTATTATTTTGATGAAGGAGTTTGTGGAATACGAGACAAAGTGCAAATTTTTTATGTGCGCCTCACAATCATCCCTATTGATTTCCCTATTTGATCCGGCGTTATCACAAAGCATATTTGAAGTTACCTTCAAGACAGACGTCTGGTACAGACATCTGTGCAGACGTCTGCCTCGCTCTGTCAATTCTGGAGTTTAGGTAAATACTCTACAGACGTTTGTCCTACTGCAGCGGACGTCTGTAGGCCTGGACTGAGAGTTGATGTTTCTATATATACTCTGACAGAAGTCTGCCCTCAGGAGAGACGTTTGTCGTCGGGCCTGATACGAAATTTTCTTAGTTATGAAATTAGTTTTTAGAGAATATCTTTTGTATGCAATATATATGATGCTTATTTTAGACCTACAGACGATAGGAATTTGATTATTAGTGAAAACCCATTATTATTGTGAGAGATTTAGGGTTTGAGGGAGATTTGTGTTTTCTCCATCGATTTGTACTCCTCCGTATTTGGATTATTAATAAAGTTTTGCCTTCGCCTATTTGTTTTGTAATAAGTTCTCATATTTTCATCTTGCCTGTCATTTGTTTCTTCTTCTCTTTATCGTTAGATTTATGCTTTGTGATTTCCTTATTCGCAACAAATGAAGATGGAAAAAACTCACAGGTGGCCATATGGATTCATGATAGGAGGCCGAGAAGGATGGAAATCATTAGCAAGAAGATAAATGAAAGATGTGTGATCTCACAAGCTGCAAGTTGAACAGATGGCTAAAGCAACCATTATATGCGAAATAAGTAGGACATTACTATAGGGTGTTTTTTGTAGCAAAACACGTCCCCATTGAGATAGATGTGTGCATACTTCAGGTTTGTACAGATTCTCCTTGCCCCGTCTGTTGGGTTACCTTAACGCCCGAGCCATCGAACGCGGCGGTTTGCGGAACGAAATTTTTCTAGGGTTTCAAAAACGGCGCTAGGATAACCCAATAAACCCGGATCTTACCATAAACCTATCTAGCTAAACTAGTAGTGCTATCTACTATGAAAGAAGTGTCACCAAACGATTCAAGTCCTTCGGTCTTCTTTCCTTATCATATGCTCCTAGTGGCCATCTTGAACATGCTTGATCTTCTTTTCCCGCTCCTTCGGTTCTCTGGGATCGAGCCTGTTCTCCGGTCATCCTTTGTCGTAGATGATCCACCCGAAGGATGTGATCCATGGTTTTAGCTCCTAACTAAGTGTCAATATGAGTAACTAGAGAACTTGGGTTGCTAATCCAAGTTTTTTAGAATGTAGTGTGGAGTTCTATGTATTCTACTATCTCTATCTTGCTTCTTCATTTGTTTCTCAACTCATGAGAGGGTGGTGAAGAGGAAGATGATGAAGGTAGAAGAAACTCAAGAGGAGGATGAAGCAAAAATGGGAGCTCAAGAATAATGAAGCATGCATGAGAGAGAAAATCCAACACCAAGGTTTTGTGTATGAATTCTCATGAATAAACAAGTGTAGCCATGCTTCAATAGTAACCACAAATGAATAAAGAATTCATTTGTCAACTATTGAAGCCATGCCTCTCACCATGCCTCCCTCTCCTTAATTTCCACCTCATTTTCATTTATCAATAAATGGAAAAGTCCATGATGAGGTGTCCACCTTCTAGAAGGTAATCTGTAATAAAATACGGATTATAGTCTACTGTATATACATACCTGCATTCGGATAAAAACACGAATACCCAAAGAGATAGAATAACACGAAGAACGTAATAATAGAATATACATATCGAAATTCATATATGTAAATTATCAAATCAATACCTGATTTAATAATCCGGCTCAAAACCGAGCCGGCTAGTATTACCAACTGTCCGATCGAAAGTCCGGGTACAAAGTACATCAATCGATCGGAACCCTGCACGTATCCAATACGGCTACTACATCATTCCGCCTGAACCAAGGAAACCCTCTGTGTGGGACTCTAAAGACTCGACAGTACGCCGGCAGTAAGTTACTGGATGAATCCATAACCACAAGCACGTCAACGGCACTAGCTGTACGTAACGGCTACCCGGGTACCTATCGAAAAGGAAGACCGACGAACAAACTCATCCGGATCCCTACAGAGCCTATCTGTGACAATCTCCGTACAGTCCGGTCTCTTCGTCTGAGAGTATCGCATACCGGGTCTAGGGGGTGGTAAACGTCAGACTCTAATAACCCGGTAATTCATGCTGATGCGACTCGGGACCAATCCGAGAAACTACTGATGAGCCTATCAGTAAATCCCAACTGCCTTGGCCAAGGTCTTATGGTCCTGACCAATCGAACACAGTGCGATATCAGCTTCCTATACCGGGAGAGACGAATCCCCGACAATCGCTTACTGCCTCCATGTGGTTCGGGACTGTACCCAACCAAAACATGTTTGCACGACTCAGTAGAGCCGTGGTAGGATAGTGATCAAAATACAGTGGGAACTCATATGAGACAAATGTCGATCTCAGGTCTAAATACTAACCTGTACTCATGTCACCTGAGAACTTCCACCTAATAATAGGTATAGTACCATCTGGAAGTTCTCGGCGAGTCCGTCCGGTGTACTCACCCCCAGTGAGCACCTGTATACGATCTTAGGTGCGAAAAACCAATAGTTGCGGGACCATACCATCGCCCCTCGTCGGGGTCTAGAAACGTATACACCAGTCTACTCCAGAATATCGATGCCCGGTCTGGATACTCCCACGACTAGAGACCATTTAAGGATGTGCGTACCGACTACTCAGCTCCCACAAGTATGATCACCATCACAACGCCGGTAGTCTAGCAAATGATCCTACGGGTTTTATCAACATGTACAAAAGATATGTAATAGCAAGTAAAACATACACATGTTAAGATAAAGACAAACCAGATAGCATACTATCATAACGAGCAAGACTGTCATGTATATATATTTGTCCAAGCATCCATATGTATACATATACAATAATGGCCTCTAGGGCATACATATCCAACAATCTCCTACTTGCACTAAGGCCATATATATCGGCGTATCGAGTACCCAACGTCTGCTATAGGACCAGTTGTTGGCATATCGAATACCCAACATCTCAAAAAGTCTCTCGAACTGTGCTTGAGGAAGGGCCTTGGTGAATAGATCCGCAGTATTGTCTTTTGTGTCCACTCTCCGCACCTCGATCTCCCGGCGATCAATGATCTCCCTGATCAGGTGATACCGCCTCAAGATGTGCCTGGATTTCTGATGGGACCGTGGTTCCATTGCTAATGCCATAGCTCCATTGTTGTCGCAATACACAGGTATTGGGTTAACAATGGATGGAATCACCTGAAGTTTAGTAATGAACTTCTTAATCCAGACGGTCTCTTTTGCGACATCGTTGGCAGCAATGTATTGAGCTTCCATCGTCGAGTCTGCGATGGTGTCCTGTTTGGAACTCTTCCAACAGACTTCCCCTTCGTTGAGGGTAAACACAAAACCCGAGACAGACTTGCTGTCATCTTTATCATTCTGTAAGCTCGAATTGGTAAAAGACTCCACCTGGAGGTCCCCATTACCGAATACCAGGAACAGTTCTTTAGTCCTTCTCAGGTACTTCAGAATGTTCTTAACAGTTGTCCAGTGGTTCTCACCTGGGTTTGACTGATACCAGCTCACCACGCTAAGCACGTAAGCTACATCTGGTCGGGTACATAGCATCGCATACATTATAGATCCTACCGCCGAAGCGTAGGGTATAGTGCTCATGCGAACCCTCTCCTCATCAGTCTTTGGAGACATCTTTTTGGAGAGGGTGATTCCGTGCGATGCGGGTATGTTACCGCGCTTGGAATCTTCCATACTAAATCTCTTTAGTACGGTCTCTATGTATCTGGACTGTGAAAGTCCCAGTAATCTTTTGGATCTATCTCTGTAGATCATAATCCCCAGAATGTACGAGGCATCACCCAGGTCCTTCATGGAGAACCTTTGTGACAAGAACAGCCTGACCGATTGTAGAATAAGAATGTCATTTCCTATCAAAAGAATGTCGTCCACGTACAAGACTAGGAACACGACAGTTCGGCCTACAATCTTCTTATATATACAAGGCTCATTCTCGTTCTTGATGAAGTCAAATCCCTTAACTGTTTCATCAAAAAAGATGTTCCAGCTCCGCGATGCCTGCTTTAATCCATAAATGAATTTAAGCAAATTGCACACCTTCCTGCTGCTCCCACTATCTACGAAACATTCCGGCTGATCCATATAAACGCACTCTTCTAAACTTCCGTTCAGGAAAACCGTTTTTACGTCCATCTGCTAGATCTCATAGTCATGGAAGGCAGCAATGGCAAGTAGGATCTGAATAGATTTGAGCATAACCACTGGAGAAAATGTTTCGTCATAGTCTACATCTGGTCTTTGACGAAAACCTTTTGCAACGAGTCTAGCCTTATAGGTTTCCACATGTCCATCTACACCAAATTTCCTTTTGTAGATCCATTTGCATCCAACGGGTTTTACCCCAGGTAGAGCAATATCCAAGGTCCACACTTTATTGGTGTACATGGACTCCATTTCGGATCGCATGGCATCCAGCCACTTATCAGAGTCCCTACTGATAATAGCCTGCTTGAAACTAGTAGGATCATTTTCTCCCAAAATGAAATACTCTCGATCCCCGTCTATGAGAAAACCGTAGTATCTCTCGAGCGGATGAGAAATCCTGCTAGATCTGCGGAGTAGCTGAAGCTTGTCTGGGACTTCTGAATCCAGCGGTTCCTCCAAATCTTCAGTTACATTTTGTGGTTCAGAAGTTTCTTCCAGTTATACTGTACTCCCATTAGTTTCTTTTGCAAGAAACTTCCTTTCCAAGAAGGTAGCGTGGCGAGATACAAACACCTTCTGTTCCTCAATATGGTAGAACAGATATCCTAGTGAATTCTTAGGATATCCCACAAATTTACATAGAAATGATCGTGCCTGAAGTTTGTCCGATTTCTGTGTTTTCACATATGCCAGACAACCCCATGTCTTAATGAATTTAAGACATGGTCTTTTTCCACTCCATATTTCATATGGAGTCATAGGTACAAATTTGAAAGGAACTTGATTTAAAAGGTATGTCGCTGTTTGAAGCGCATGTCCCTAAAATGAAAGAGGTAACTCGGCGTTACTCATCATGGAGCGAACCATATCCAATAGGGTATGGTTCCTCCGCTCCGATACACCGTTGTGCTGTGGTGTATATGGAAGAGTAAGCTGAGAGAGAATTTCATTCTCTTTTAGGTATTCTAGGAATTCCGTGCTTAAGTACTCCCCCCTCTATCAGATCGCAGGATCTTGATACTTTTGCCAGTCTGGTTCTTTACTTCGTTTCTGAATTCTTTGAATTTCTCAAAAGTTTCAGATTTGTGTTTCTTAAGATACACATATCTGAACCTAGAGAGATCGTTAGTGAATGTGATGAAGTACGAGAACCCACCCCTTACATGTATAGACATTGGACCACATACATCACTGTATATGAGTACCAAGAGCTCTACTGCTCTTTTTCCGTATCCGGTGAACGGAGATTTAGTCATCTTTCCTTTGAGACAAGATTGACAAGTTTCATAAGATGAAAATTCGAACGTATCCAAAAGTCCATCTTTATGAAACTTACCCGGTCTTTTCTCTCCGATATGACCAAGTTTGCAATGCCACAAGTAAGATTCGTTCACATCTGAACTCTTCCTCTTGCGTGTGTTTTGTATACTGAGAACTGTGTTTTGATTAAGAACATAGATACCATTCTACAGTGTACCTTCTGCAACCAATACCTGATTAAGGTAAATGTTTATGATATTTCTATCAAGAACAAACTTATATCCATTTTTATCTAGTAAAGAAACCGATATGATGTTGTAAACCATAAAAGGTACATAGTAGCAGTTGTTCAAAATCATAGTATTGTCATTTGGCAATGCTAGGTGATATTCACCGATGGCAGAAGCATAACTTGTGCTCTGTTCCCTACTCTGAGGGACATATCACCAGGTCCAATCATCCTACTTTTTCTCAGTCCCCGTAATAAATTACAGATGTGAGATCCCGATCCGGTATCGAGTACC
This sequence comes from Agapanthus africanus, assembly GCA_030015575.1. Taxonomy (NCBI): domain Eukaryota; kingdom Viridiplantae; phylum Streptophyta; class Magnoliopsida; order Asparagales; family Amaryllidaceae; genus Agapanthus; species Agapanthus africanus. The sequence goes on along the minus strand of CM057350.1, from coordinate 179,974,270 downwards.
CAGGAGGTAGGACTGACCGAAAAACAGTCCTCAATAACAAGAACACCTGAAGAAGACACAATAGTATGTTTCTTCTTCGATGGGGTCATCAAGGAATTCAAACAATTCTCTTTCCCTTGCTCACACTTATGACTGTTGTCATAAGTTAGAGCCAAACCGACGTTCCCCAGTCTCGAATAAGAATTCGGGTCGGTCAAGCGATACATTTTATTATCTTGATTAGGGCGTGAAATGGTTGCTACCCGGGAAGAGAGAAAAGAAACACTCAGCGTACGCTCTTGCAAGATTAGATTGGTTATTAGTTTATCTAATCAGGATGGCTCACACTGTTTCCCCGTATTCTTCTTCAAACCTTAAAAGAAGAATCAGTTAGGATTAATCACACGTCACAATACTTGCTTAACCTTTCGGCCAAGCTAGTGTTGGTACTTCGAGCGAGGTTTTCCAATGCTTTCGCGAAGTTTCTTAATTACATAATCTCTTTTCCCTGGAGGCGTAGCCCCGCTAACACCGTTCTAGACACCTACTTGGTTTATAGGTGAGAAAATCTCCCAGGAGTAATCCTACTCATCAGTGGGATTGAGATCCAACTATCATTGCGTGATAAACTAGATGGAAACCACTCTAGTCACCATACTCCAGAAGGTATGCAGCACTAGCAAGTTTGCTGTATATTTGAAACTCCCGATGTGGTTTTTTCCCGTAGGACCCAAGTGACCTTGACGAATAATCAACAAATCAAAAGGTCCTAGTCAAGGTCAACCCGTCGTTATCCAAGATTGCATTAGACTTACCCGCATGATCATTGACGAATAATCAACAAAATCATGCGACTGTCCTAACCAATCGCATCTATCTATGCAACAGAGAATCATTACTCAGCTACCGTTCACTGCGCCTTGACGAATAATCAACAAACGCAGTACGAATACTAAGTACTAATTATCTGAAACGACGGAGGGCTGCGGCTGGGTTTTTTTGGCAAAAAACCCGTTAAGTAATGAACTTGATATCATTGAAGGAACCTGAGCAGTTTTGAAAATGAGTGATTTAAGCTTCGCTTTTGAAAACTTGTAGTTTTGAAAAAACCGAGTAATCTACAGTATACACTTTTGCTCAAGAGGTCACTCCCCGCGAAGGGATCTCGGCTCTTGCCTCCTGGAATGAGGTGCTGGATATTCATGATCGAATACCACTATGCAAAGCGAAAGAATATAGCTATAGTTTTTCGAAATTTGTTCCAACATCTTTTAGGTTTATTTTCTTGCATTAATAAAAAGTAATGTGGTCCCATCTGTTTAATCCTATCACACCAGAAAAGAACGAAAATACGATGTATGTATATGCCATCCGCATTCGTCACGGGGCCCTGTCATCACCCGTTAGGTTACTTAACTAACGACAGAGCGGGGGCTGGACTAGCGCGGGTGCAAAACATATACAACATCTACTAGTTTATATATAAATATAAATAACATTCATCCCAGGCATGATAATAAGCAACATCACAGAATCCCAGCCAACAATACAGAAAGGTGGATAATCTTGGAGCCCCGGGTTTCATTTGAGCCGCAAATAAAACCCGACGTTCCCGGTCGTGTGGATAGCCTGTGCAATGAAAACCTGAACCCCTACAAGCGCGGCAAGTTACCCGCCAATCCCAGAAGTGAGGCAACCCCCTTCAACAAAATGAATGGGTTACCCAGCACTTCACGGAATCCGGTAACTTAGATGTCCCTCCGTGGGTCATCCCATATCCCCTACGATTGCGGCGAATAGCCCGCTAATTCTAGAATGAAGTCCCTTCCGTCCCAACGCCATGAGATGCGGGCTTGTTGCCTTCTAGAACCCGGTTATTCGTGCACTCTACCATGGGGTAATCCTAGTACAGAAAATAAAAATAATATGTACAAATGGTGATATCGACCTCAACCCGGTCGTGCCTTAAAAAAATATACAACCCGGCAAAGACGGCAGTCCACATGTCGGACGTTCGCCCCGCAATATGAATATACAAATGAATTTTAACTGTACCACTAACATTGCACCACATGCTATCCACCACGACTATCTAACCACAATATCAGCACAATCACAGAACATCAACGTGAATGTCATATTCGCAAACCCGTCTAAAAGAACATATAGCAGATAGACGGGTTTACCGATCAAATGACATTCACGGTCGCAGATGCTATTCTAAGTACTGATAACAAAATACGTATTCTAAAATTACGATCGACTAAACTTTTCCAAGTGGGTCCCAAGTTCTAATCCAGTACTCAAACAAATCTAGGCCCATGAAGTAAACATCTCAGAAACCATAATTCCAACAACTAGAGCAACTGTAGAAATTTGGAGCAGTGAAGCCAAATTTTTGCCGCGGAACCGCCGTAAACATGCATGTTTGGCGGTGCTTCCGCGGTGTAATTATGGCTTCATGCTCTCAAATTTCTTGAGCTGCTCTAGAAAACCCTGCATGATTTTTCGACCACTTTAAAAATTCGACAGAACCTACAAAATTGGAATTGCGGTTTTGAAATTTTTGGTCGATCGATATTCTAAACACGTTAAAACAAGCTAGTATAGGTTTTATGGGATGGCTCTGATACCATGTTGAGTTACCTTAATGCCCGAGCCATCAAACGTGGCGATATGCGGAACAAAAATTTTCTAGTGTTTCAAAATCGGCGTTAGGATAACCCAATAAATCCGGATCTTACCATAAACCTATCTAGCTAAACTAGTAGTGCTATCTACTATGAAAGAAGTCTCACCAAACGATCCAAGTTCTTCAGTCTTCTTTCCTCATTATATGCTCCTAGTAGCCATCTTAAACATGCTTGATCTTCTTTTCCCGCTCCATCGGTTCTCCGGGATCGAGCTTGTTCTCCGGTCCTCATTTGTCGTAGATGATCCACCCAAAGGATGTGATCCATAGCTTTAGCTCCTAAGTGTCAATAGGAGCAACTAGAGAACTTGGGTTGCTAATCCAAGTTGTCTAGGATGCAGTGCGGAGTTCTATGTGTTATACTATCTCTATCTTGCCTCTTCACTTGTTTCTCAACTCATGAGAGGGTAGTGAAAAGGAAGATGATGAAGGTGGAGGAAACTCAAAAGGAGGGAGGAGGGTAAAGCAAAAATAAAAGCTCAAGAATAATGAAGCATGCATGAGAGAGAAAATCCAACACCAAGGTTTTGTGTATGAATTTTCATGAATAAACAAGTGTAGCCATGCTTCAATAATAACCAAAAATGAATAAAGAATTCATTTGTCAACTATTGAAGCCATGCCTCACTCTCCTTAATTTCCACCTCAGTTCCATTATCAATAAATGGAAAAGTCCATGATGAGGTGTCTACCTTGTAGAAGGTAATCTGTAATAAAATACGGATTACAATCTGCAGTATATACATACCTGCATTCGGATAAAAACACGAATGCCCAAAGAGATACAATAACATGAAGAACGTAATACTAGAATATACATATCGAAATACATATATGTAAATTATCAAATCAATATCTGATTTAATAATCTGGCTCAAAACTGAACCGGCTAGTATTACCAACTGTCCGATCGAAAGTCCGGGTACAAAGTACATCAATCGATCGGAACCCTGCACGTATCCAATACGGCTACTACATCATTTCGCCTGAACCAGGAAACCCTTTGTGTGGGACTCTAAAGACTCGACAGTACACCGGCAGTGAGTTACTGGATGAATCCATAACCACAAGCACGTCAGCGGCACTAGCTATACATAACGGCTACCCGGGTACCTATCGAAAAGGAAGGTCGACGAGCAAACTCATCCGGATCCATACAGAGCCTATCAGTGACAATCTCTGTATAGTCCGGTCTCTTCGTCTGAGAGTATCGCATACCGGGTCTAGGGGGTGGTAAACGTCAGACCCTAATAACCCGGTAATTCGTGCTAATGCGGCTCAGAACCAATTCGGAAAACTACTTATCAGCCTATCAGTAAATCCCAACTGTCTTGGCCAAGATCTTATGGTCCTGACCAATCGAACACAGTGCGATATCAACTCCCTATACCGGGAGAGACGAATCCCCGACAATCGCTCACTGCCTCCATGTGGCTCGGGACTTTACCCAAGCAAAACCTGTTTGCACGACTCAGTAGAGCCGTGGTAGGATAGTGATCAAAATACAGTGGGAACTCACATGAGACAAATGTCGATCTCAGGTCTAAATAGTAATCTGTACTCATGTCACCTGAGAACTTCCACCTGATAATAGGTATAGTACCATCTGGAAGTTCTCGGCGAGTCTGTCCGGTGTACTCACCTCCAGTGAGCACCTGTATACGATCTTAGGTGCGAAAAACCAATGGTTGCGGGACCATACCATCGCCCCTCGTCGGGATCTAGAAACGTATACACCAGTCTACTCCGGAATATCGATACCCAGTCTCGATACTCCCACGACTAGGGACCATTTAAGGATGTGCGTACCGACTACCCAGCTCCCACAAGTATGATCGTCATCACAACGCGGGTAGTCTAGCAAATAATCCTACGGGTTTTATCAACATGTACAAAAGATATGTAATAGCAAGTAAAACATACACATATTAAGATAAAACAAACCAGATAGCATACTACCATATCGAGCAAGACTGTCATGTACATATATATGTCCAAGCATCCAAATGTATACATATACGATAATGGCTCTAGGGTATACATATCCAACACCATCAAAGGCAAGGGTTTATTGATCGTGGGGTTCTAATCTCCAACAGCCACGGGCAAAGCTGATGTTAATTACATCTCGTTTTGACACGAGAGCACCTCCAATTAACGGATCATGTGTATCGTGCAAACTCACTCTAAAATATGTGTATTTGTGGAATTGTGCAAGACAACTTCAAAGAAAACCCTTTTGAGCCTGATTTGATTATTACGGGGGCTTCACAGAGTTTTTGCGGTTCCCGCTGTCCGGTTAGCAGGCGAGGGTCCTAGCAGAGTTTTCGGCATCCTCCTTGCGGGGCTCGGAGTAACGCCCCGGAAGAAATTTTTTTAACATGAAAGTGTCTTGGGAGCTAGCTGACATCGGGTGGCACTGCTAGAGAGGAGCAAAGGAGGATATCCCTTTAGGGTATTCGGAGCGGATAACCCTTTTAGGGGTATTCAAAGACGAATACCCCTTTTGGGCGTATATGACATTAGGGAACACGAATTGATCCGATGGATCTTGTTAGAGATCCGATGACGAAATGTGGATTGTAGTCCATGTTCCAATGGATTTTTTGAGAGATCCAACAACGAGGAAGCTCCATGGGGTGAAAACTATAAGATTTGACCTAAAGCCATCGCCTTTGAGTTGTTTGATGGTGAAAGTCAATGGCTTTCACCGTGGTTCTTCATCGGGATGCTTCCCGGGGGTGAAAGCCACCCCGAGAGCTCTTCTCCTTCTTTAGATTTGATGAGAAAAGGGATCCCTTTCTTATGGGTTTGGAGCTTGAAGGAGTGTTGTTTGTATTTTTGGAAGAAAAGGGCTCTCTTTTCTTTGGGTTATTTCGGTGAGTTTTTATATCCTTACATGTGCGCTTTTGCAATTTAACTCTTGGCTATAAATTTGGCTTTTCGCCCTTTTATTTTACATTTATTTCTATTTCTTTTTATTTTACATTTGCATATTACATTTTGGATGGGTCGGCCACATGCATGGGCTCCCGGGTTTTCTTTAAAAATACAGTACATTTTTTTAACTTCAATAATTACTTGCATCATAAAAACGACCCTTGAGTTTAGCAAATACTTCAATAATATATGATACTACACTTTGTTCATGATGAACAGTTAGTGCATTGGTTAGAAGCAGTGTAGAGGACCCAATTAGTATGCAATTATGCACATGTCAGTGTCATTGTATTCGGGATAAGGCACCATACAACATCTTTTCACTAAAATAACATGGTCAATTCCATGTTAATGAGGATATGGGTTCATGTCTAATGGATTAGTGTCATTATTGGCTGTTCCAATATAAAATTTAACACTAACAACATTCACTATAAAGAAATCAACACCAGCAACTTATCCTTAGTTTACGGTGCACATATGCATTTTCAAAGTTAAGAAATAATAGAATTAAGGCTTATTTACCAAAAGCTATTGACACCTTTGAGCCAATGACAATAATCTGACAATACCTTTCACAACTACAGAAGACTACCATGACCATGATCAGCATTGGTCAACTTGAACGTGTTAACTATTCATATCAAAAGATCATCTTGCCCTTTAGATTCAATTAATTATTTATTAGATATTATGTTAGTAATTTTAAATAATTGTTGGATATTAATTAGACATTAATAATTATGGAAGGTGGAGGAGGAGGATGGTTGCGATCGTGGGTGGAGGAAGTCACCGGCGGCGAGAGAGGAGGACTCCAGAAAAAGAATATGATGTGGGAAAGATAATGGTGATAAACTTGATGATGAAGATGATTAAGTTGATGATGACGATGATAAAGTTGATGGTGGTTAAGTAGATGATGATGAAGATGGAGAGGGGGTGATGATGCTCGATATCGTTGATTTCCCAGATCGTGACACGTGGCAGATGCGTGTCCCGAAACTAGCAAGAAAGGACCAGGAACGGTACGTTGGTAGAATACCCCGGGTCTGCAGCCCATGGACGTGGCCGACCTTCTGTGACCGTCCACACCACTCCTATGCCCGCCTTACAAACAACCGTTGGCTCACCTCCGAGCCCCCTGCATAATTAGCCTTCTCAACCCTCTCAGCTCGTCTCCGGGCTACCGCAGAACCAAGATGTCTTGGCCTCCCGCTCGTTCCCGAGCCACCCGCCGAGCTCATCTTCCTCGGTCCCAACGACCGACTAGCAGCACCATTCGCAGGCACCTCCGCCATGCCTCCGTGAATCTCGCCATGCGCGAGATATCCGCCGGCCATGTCCCACGTTCCACGCCATCATGATCCCCCATTAACGAGCCTATCTCGTCATTAATGCGGGATCCCGCCTATCACGCGGGCGTGACGCCAGGGGCGTAATGGCCGGCGTGATTCTCGCACCCGCCTGCCATTCGCTGCTGGGTATATAAACCCCTCTTTCAGGCGACTCAAGTAAGTCATTTTTTCCTCACTAGGCCATTGCTCTGCTCAAATATCCGGTCTAACTTGATCGTCGGAGGGTTCTCGGTGGTACAACTATCCCGGGACTTCCTTGCAGGTAGCTCGGCCTCAACCACCTCAAACCCATTGAGATCCACATGCTTCAGGAGGCAACCTCCAACTCAATCTCAGCCGTCCATCGTCGCTTGCACCAGATCTACGAAAGGTAACATCTTGACGAGATCCGACATCTGTCAGCTGGCGCCGTCTGTGGGAACTTCTTGATTCCACTCAACAAAGTTCATCTTCCGATCTAAGCTCAATGGCGAGCAATCACCGCGACGATCCAAGCACTAGCCGCCGCCTCCCCCACAACGGAGGCACGGACGAATCTCCTCTCCCGAACGCCATCAACGCCCTAGCCGCCCGGATAGATCAACTCACGTCCGTCGTGGATGCGCTCGTCCATGTCCAAACGGTACGGCAGGCTCCCCAGGTCGCCGCTCCCCCACCTCAGGAGCGGGACCCCTACAGAGGGAGAGAAGACTCTGCTAGTGTCGGCACTGCCGACTACCGCCTCGCTGCATCCTACGACCGTAGATCTCCCGGGCCAACATATTCTATGACCCGCTGGGCGCCCCACAGTTCAACACCAAGGTCCGTCGCCAGAGCGCCTCGCCCCGAGCCCCTTCGCGCCCCTGTCCTTCCCGAGGAGATGTCTATCAGCTCGCCTGTGCCTAGGCATGACCGACACTCCCTCCCTCGACGAGGTCGCGCGGATAGGACTCGTCATGGCAGCTCGAAGACTACCTCGCCAGGGGACCTAAGGAACCTCATCGAAAGGAACCGGGGCTCATCAAAAATCATGGTCATGTCGACGGGGAGTACGTCGAGTACTTACGAGACTCAGCACCCCATGCCGGCCGTGTAGGCCAATAGCCGTCTGAGGAAGAAGGTCAGGGAGACCGAACCGATCATTTTTTACGACGGGGACCTCCACGGCATATCCCTGCCCTACAGCGACCCTCTGGTGATTACAGCTCAGGTCTACCAATACGAGGTGCATAGGATACTAGTCGACTCGAGAAGCTCGACGGACATTCTCTTCTACAACTGCTTTCTGCGCATGGTGCTCACCCCGGCAGACCTAAGGCCGACCCCCCGCGTCCTTTCAGGATTCACCAACCACTCCATCCCGGCGGAAGGGGTAATCACTCTACAGTTTAACGTCGGGGAGGCCGGTCGTACGTGAACAGTGCCTGTGGAATTCATCGTAGCGAGAAACCCATCGGCCTACAACATCCTCCTCGGCCGCCCAACGCTAAACTCCCTCCGGGCCCAGATATCGACCTACCACCTCGCGATGAAGTTCCCACTCGACCAGGGTGGGATAGGTCGGGTCTATGGAGACCAGCGGATTGCAAAGGTTTGCTTTACCGCAACATCTTCGTCTGAGCGGCCAACCGACGATGTCGAGGGTGAAGGTGACATCAGGGGTTCTCTGGACACTCGAGACGAGCAAAAAAAGATCCGAGGGACCCCGGTGGAGCCACTGACAGAGGTCCCCTTCGCATAAGGGGACGACGAAAAAATCGTTCAGATCGGATTGCTTCTGACAGGAACTCAGCGAGATGACTTGGTTCATTTCCATAGAAACAACTCCGACGGGTTCGCCTGGGCTCCTGCTGACATGCCTGGGATCGACCCCAAAATCATATCTCACAAGCTCGGGGTAGATCCTACGGCCCGACCCGTCAGGCAGAAAAAGCGAAGCTTCGCCCCGGTCAAACAGAAGGCCATCAAGGACGAAGTAGATCGGCTCCTCGCCGCCAACTTCATTCGGAATGTACCCTATTCGGAGTGGCTGGTGAACGTAGTTCTGGTCAAAAAGTCAAGCGAGAAGTGGCGCATGTGCGTCGACTTCACCGACCTCAATAAGGCCTGCCCCAAAGACAACTATCCCTTCTCTCGGATAGATCGGCTCGTCGACAGCTTGGCAGGCCACGAGCTATTGTGCTTCACGGATGCCTTTTTCGGCTACAATCAGATCCGTATGAATCCGGCAGATGAAGATCTTACCGCATTCACAACGGACCGGGGGTATACAGCACAATATGCCCTTCGGCCTCAAGAACGCCGGAGCTACGTACCAACGATTGGTCAACCGTATGTTCAAGCCGCAGATCGGTAGGAACATGGAAGTTTACGTCAACGATATGCTCGTCAAATCAGTCTCGTCGGTCAACCACGCCAAGGATCTGGGCGAGGCCTTCGAAGTTCTCCGCAAGTTCAAGATGAAACTGAACCCCGCCAAGTGTGCATTCGGGGTCATCGGGGGAAAGTTCCTCGATTTCATGGTCACCCACCGTGGAATCGAAGCTAACCCAGAGAAAATCGACGCTATCCTCAACATGGCCGCGCCCAAGACCAACGTCGAGATTATGCGACTAACAGGTCGGGTAGCCGCTCTGAGCCGTTTCATGTCGAGGTCTGGGGAGAAGTGACTCCCGTTCTTCAAAATTCTAAGGAAGATCCCGAGATTCGAGTGGTCAGAAGAGTGCCAAACCGCCTTTGACCAATTAAAGAGGCACCTTACGTCGCCACCGCTGCTCACCCGACTAGTTGAAGGAGACGAGCTATCACTGTATCTGGCGGTATCCGACCAAGCAGCGGGCTTAGTGCTCGTCTGAGAGGTCGACGGAGTGCAGAAGCATGTATACTACGTGAGCCACGTCTTCAAAGACGCAGAAACAAGATATCCAGCCATAGAGAAGATCGTCTTGGCACTCATTGTGGCCTCAAGGAAGCTACGACACTGCTTCCAGGCGCACACCATCCTCGTTCTTATCGAGCGCCCGCTGGGGGTTATCCTCTCCTCACCCGAATTCTCGGGCTGCTTAGAGAAGTGGAGGTGGGAGTTGTCCCAGTTTGACATAAAATACCGCCCGAGGCAGACCATCAAAGCACATGTCCTGGTCGATTTTATCGTCGAGTGCACCATCCCCAGTAAAGAGCCGGAGTCTACGCCGACCCTCGCGATTCAACCCTCGATCGAGGGGAGGCCCGACTCAATCCCTGAGTATGTCATTTATGTCGACGGGTCCTCGACCGAGGAAGGCTGTGGTGCCGGCCTCATCATTCGAGGCCCGAACGAGACAGAAATGGAGTATTCTCTGAAGCTCTGGTTCAAGGCCTCAAACAACACGGCAGAATACGAGGCCCTGCTGGCTGGACTGCGCATGGCCTCCGGGCTGGGGCTGAAAACAATTCGAATCCGTAGTGACTCGGCCCTAGTCGTTGGCCAAGTGACCGGCCATTTCGAGGCTCGGGAACCTCTAATGGTGAAGTATCTGGCCGAGGTAAGAAGACTTTGAAAGATCTTCAACGAAGTCCAGGTAGAACAAATACCCAGACAGTTCAATGCCCAAGCTGACGCTCTGAGTAAGCTGGCTTCATCCTACTCGGCCAACAACAAGCGATCTATCCTTTTCGAGATCTTTCCACGGCCCAGCATGGAAGACGGGGCGACAATACTTCATGTATACATAGCCCAGGAAGAAGACCGGGACTGGAGGAAGCCCCTCGTGGAATTCCTAAGGGAAGGTACGCTCCCAGAAGATCGAGGAGCAGCCCACCATCTCCGAGCCAAAGTCCGTCACTTCGTCGGGAGCAATGGGAACCTTTACAAGAAGTTCTTCACTCAGCCCCTGCTCCGGTGCGTCGACCCCCACGAAGCCGACTACATCCTCCGTGAAATCCACGAAGGGGTCGGCGGCGCACATCAAGGGGCCCGCACCTTAATCCAGAAGGCATTGCTCCAGGGGTACTACTGGCCAACTATTCACCAAGACGCCCAGAAGCTCGTCAGGAGATGCAAAAGTTGCCAACTCCACGGAAACATACCTCGCCTTCCGGCTACCGAGCTGACCGCCCTAACCTCCCTATGGCCGTTCGCCCAGTGGGGAATAGACATGATAGGCCAGTTCCCTACCGGTACGGGCAGGCACAAGTATGTCCTCGTCACAGTGGATTACTTCACGAAGTGGATCGAAGCCATCCCCATCAGGAAACCAGATGCCACCACGACAATCAAGTTCCTGCAGAACAACGTGATACTCTGGTTCGGCATCCCGAGGTGTATCATCACCGACCACGGGACGAACTTCGAAAACGAGAAAGTGAAGGAATTCTGCAATGAGTATCATATCCTCATGAAGTTTGCCGCGGTCGCACATCCCCAATGCAACGGGCAAGCCGAAGTCGCTAATCGGGACATCCTCCGAGGTCTCCGAACCTGCCTAGAAGGACGCTGAAGCAGTTGGGTCGAGGAATTACCTTAGGTCCTATGGGCCCTGCACACGTCAAAAAAGACCCCCACCAGGGAAACCCCTTTCAGCCTCTGCTACGGGACCGAGGCAATGGTCCCAGCGGAGATCGGGCTACCCAGTCATCGGGTCGAACACTTCGACGACGAAGCAAACAACACGGCCCTCCGGACCAACCTAGACATCTTGTTGGAGAAACGAGACCGGGCTCAGATCAGAGTTGCCGCCTATCAATAGCAAACCGTCCGATACTACAACGCGCGAGTCAAGCATCGCTTCTTCAAGACCGGAGACCTGGTCCTGAGGCGAAACGAGTTCGTCGATCAAGGCAGGCTGCATAAGTTTTCCCCGAAATGGGACGGTCCTTTCCTTGTTTCCGAGGTCCTTCCCGGCGGAGCCTACCGCTTGCAAGACGCGGACGGGCGCAAGTTTCCACGACCTTACAACGCTGAGAAGCTCAAGCTGTACCAGTGAGGGGAACATCTACGAGCATGTATTTCTTCTTTCATAAGGACAATGTAAACTTTTCTAAAGTCCTTTCTGTTTAAATAACAAAAAGGGAACGCTAGGACATTGCGAAAAGAAGAATTTTATTCATTCAAAAAGGTACTATGGGCTCCTCAGCCTTACAGAAAAAGAAATAGTTACAACAGAGGTGGAACGGGATCAAGGTGTTAGTTATATATATGCCCTAGAGGCCATTACTATACATGCGATATATATTGTAGTGGATGCTTGGACATACATAGGGAGGACTTTCTTACTCGATATGATAGTATGCTATCAGGTTGCACTTTATCTTAACATGTACACTTATTGTCTCTCTATTACATGCTGATAAAGCCCTTGGGATGAGTACTTGACTATCAGGATTATGATGCAGATCATACTAGTGGGGACAGAGTAGTCGGTAAGTACATCCTTCAAATGTTCCTAGTCATGGGTGTATCGAGACAGGGCATCGATATACCATAGTAGACTAGCGTATAGCTTCTCGACCCATATAGATGGGCGATGGATGATCCCATATCCATTGGTGTTTGACATCAGAGATAGTATACGGGTGCTCGATGGAGACTGAGTACACTGGACGGGCTCACCGAGAACTCCCAGATGGTATTATACCTCACGTCAGATGGCAGTTCTCTGGTGACACTGGTACAAGGTAGTCTGTTGACCCGAGATCGTCATAGAGTCTTGTGTGATTCCTACTGTGTTTTGATTTCCACCTTACCACGTTCAAGAGAACGTGCAAAACGGTGGCTTTTGGATACAATCCCGAGTCACATGGAGGCAATGAGCGATAAGAAGGGATTCGGCTCTCCCGGTCTAGAGAGTTGATGTTGCACTGTGTCGACTGGATATAACAGGAAGTCCCTGGACAGGGCTGATTCGGAGATATACCGGTACGTGTTATCAGTAGTTTCTCGACACGTTATGAGCCTCACATCGGCACGACTTATCAAGTTACTGAAATCTGACGTTTACCACCCATAGACGAGATATGCGACATTTCAGACGAAGAGACCGGACTGTACGATAGTGTTACTGATTAGATTCGTAGGAGTATGAGCAGGCTTGCTTGTTGATCTTCTGATCGCTCAATACCCGGGTGACCGTTACGTTTGGCAGACCGCTTGCGGCTTGTGAGTGTTTGATATGATCATCACCTACTGCCGGAGTATTGACAAGTCTTTAGAGTCCTATACAGAGCTTTCCTGGCTCAAGCGAAACGGAGTAGGAGCACATTTGTGATATGTACGGGACCGAGATTAATGCGAGTATGTGATACCGCATTCTATTCTCGCGATAAATGTATCGATTGGTTATATGTGATATAGCCGGGTTATCGGATCAAGTGTTGATTCGATAAAAGGATACATTAGATATTAGTCGGTTATGTGAGATATAGCCGGATTATTAAATCAAGTATTGATTTAATAATTTAATGTATAATTATATATTTGATATATTACATTACATTAACTAATATTAGCTCACTTAAGAAATTCTTTTTCTCACATTTGATACATTGACATATATGTGATATATGTTAATTGTATTTTTTTGCACACTAATATATATGTGATATATATCATTGTGACATGCAAGGTTACATATGCAACATGTACATATGAGACTCGTGTCATGCTAGGGTTTATGTTAGGGTTTATATTTATTAAGTAATTCAAACATTTGTAATTTGTCATGGTTGATTATTTGTGCAAACTTGATAACCATTGACCAAGTCCACTTGTTTGTCTTGCTTAAGATATTTGTTAACCCAACATTAACCCATGACCATGGTTTATTCTCTACACGAGTTAGGCATGACATAATAACTCACCATGGTTGCATTTCTAACCTCATGAATTATTCATTCATCACTTGACATCATCTTCTTCTTTCTCTTGAGTTTGCTCTCTAGCTTGTGATCAAGTGATGATTTTTAGTGAGAAAAATAAATCTAAAGTGAACCCACTTCCTACTTCATCATCCTCTACTACTTGTCATTTAATATAGGGTGTTTGCTTCACTAATTCCATAATTAGTGAAGAGATAGCTTGGGTTAGTGTCTTCTCGACGTAGATCATCTTCGGCCTTGAAGACTTCGATGCAAGCTTGTTCATTTTTTCATGGGAGCCTCTCTAGAGTCCGGGAGTTCACGATCGCAGCGAAGGGACTACTACACGGAGCTAATGAAGTGAAGGACCGGTCTACAAAGGTTGTATTCCTTGTTCACTTTAGTTGCAAAGATGTTTGCATTTGATTCGTCGTATTTTCTAATATACGATTCTTGGTTAAGGTTAGCTAGTACGGATTAAATTTTAATTTGGCCTGGAAGATGCCTCTCGAAATCTTGCTACCGTGCTAGGCAACCCTGCAGTGGTATCAAAGCCATGCTAGAAAATTAGACGGATTTTGTTAGATTACGAAATCGAAACAACTCCGAAACTTGAAAAACGAATACCTAGTTTCTGAAGAATTTAAAAAGTCTTCAAAAAATATTTTAAACAACTGTAGAATGTTATATGAGATATATTATGAACACCATGGAAATTTCAGGGAGTTTGCTCGGATTTTGGCCAAGCAAAAGAGTAGAAAATCCGAGGTGGCCGGCCCTACAATGTTGGTGTTGCTTGAAATTTTCAGGGTGTTCCAGAATCTGGGTTTTGGTGTTTCAGGTATTGTTTATTTTTTCTAAGTTTGCATGTGATGTAATCTTACACTATAAGCAATTCGGAGTGTTTCGTATTTGTAGTTTTAACACTATTTCGGGTATTCGTATGTTGTCTAGACGAAGTTAAAAGTTCGATCGAATGTCAAAAACCTATTTTTCCAAATTTAACGTATTCGGAAAATCATGCAAGTAATTCTATGAACCCACTAGAAGAATGAAACCCTAACTCGACTTTTTGGATCGCGGAACCGCGGTCATACCTTAGGGTTTGCCGCAGTTCCGTGGCGACATGAGTGAGGCTTGGGTCTGCCCTTCTACGGCTGGTGCATAGGTACTGTGGCATGTTCTGGGTATTATTGAACTATGCTCAAGTGTTGAGCTGTCGGGAAATTGTGGGACTTTGATGAATCGATCGAAAAGTTTAATATCGTCCGGATATCATGTGATGGGATACAATACTTGGAATCCACAAATGTAGTTATGAGATAACTAGTTTGAATTTTATAAATCTAGCAGTTTAATCTCATTTGATCGGTTGTCACAGAATTTTGATGTGATCAAAAGTCCGTCGCAATCACGTAGCGTATGCGGATACTCGCCGGGTAACCTTATTAGATAGCCACGCCCCATACCCCCGACCAAGTGGCTGTAGGAGAACCCCGTCGCCAAAAGCATCTGTTCGGGTGCTCGCGGCCGCGGTGTTCCGCCTTAGTGCACTCCGTCGACGGCATCAGGGGGGTGCGGCCGTCTACTAAGGTTTCCGACGAGCATTCGATAGGGATGTCGGGAATCTTGTTGAATTGCCCGACTTGATATTGAAAAGTGTTTTCGAGATCGAGACTAAAATGCAGGGTTTATAATTGTTACGCAAGCAATGTCTAAGGAATTCATTTGGTTAAGCATGAAATCCAATATATGTGATACATTGGGTTTATGATGTCTAAGGTGGTTGCGGATTCCAACTGTTGTAGTTTTTCACTTTCTTTTCTGCGACCGTAAGTGTAATATATGGTGTATCGCCGATTTCGGTGCTATATGTCAACGACAATTGGGATATGCATATTTACTTATGTTGATGACATGTGATGTTATGTGTTGCTGTGATATGTTATATTAGATCGTCGTGTTTGAATAGCCGGGGGGTTTTATGTGAGATGAGAGTTTTTCATTTTCATTCATGTAAAAACTTGTATATAATATTCTTTTATTTGGGGCACTTCCGGGTTGAGAATGATGTCACCGTTAATGTATATTATTTACTTTTCAGCATTAGGATAGACCCAAGACGGGGAGCACAAGTAACCGGGTTCTAGAGTCCAGTAGGAGATCATCTCGAGGCGTTGAGACCAGGTTTCCTAACTCTAGAATTGGTAGGGTTGCTTGCCGCTCTCGTAGGGGTCTAAGGATGTGGGTTTGGCTATTCATCACGACCGTGGAATCCGTGTTTTATACAGGCTTTAATTTAAAACCCGGAAATCCTAGTATATCCAATATCTCATATGTTTTATTCTGCTGCGATATTTTGTCATATGATCACTGTGTAAATTCTGAGACGGATGCTTATATATATATATTATTGTTTCTTTCGTTTCATATGTGATGCTTAGGAAGCATATTATGATGGGACTTCATTAATGAGATTAATGAAATAAAAGAAACCTAAAAGATATTGTAGAAACTTGTTTTAAAAACTGGTAGCTCTAGTTCTTACTTTGCATAGCGGTATTCCTTGAAGAATATCTAACACCTTATTCGATAAGGAAAGAGCCGAGATCACTTCACTGGGAGTGACCTCTTTAGCGAAACTAGCAGATGCTACAACACACTCGGTTTGTCTTTTCATTGCTTCTATAGTTTTTGCTTTGCACGGTGGTATTTGTGAAATATCCTGCATCTCATTCGATGAGGAAAGAGTCAAGATCCTTTCACCGGGAATGAACTAGTAAAAGCCTCAAAAACATTCTTTACAAAATCACTCGATTCTATAACGAGATCAAGTTCATTACGCAAAGGGTTTTCTTAAAAACCTGTTGTAGCCCTCCATCATTTCAGATAAGTACTTCATAATATTCGTGCTACGTTTGTTGGCTTTCGTCAAGGTGTAGTGTACGGTAGCTATTTATGCTTATCTGCAAAAGCATATGATGCGATTGAGTTAGGGTAGTCGTGCGACTTTATTGGCTTTCGTCAAGGGTCGTGCAGATGGGTTTAATTCAATCATGAAATGTACGGGTTGAACTTGACTAGTAGCCTATGGTTTGTTGGCTTTCGTCAAGGTCATAGGATGCTAGGGGCAAAACATTATCAGGAATTTCAAGTGTCGAAATTTGCAATGAGATTGCATACCTTCTATGAGATAGTTAGATCCCGATACCCACTGCGAGTAAGAGTTACTCCTAGGAGAGTTTTACACATTACAATTAGCTGATCAAGTAGGTGTCTAGAAAGGTGTTAACGGGGTTACGCCCCTGGGAAAACGAGATTTATTTGAATTAGGTCCGTGCGAAAGCATGGGGAACCTCCCTCAAAGTACCGGCACTGGCCTTAAAGGAAGATTTGACTAAAATATGGATGTATTGACCGAACCCGCTTGTAGGGTGTAATTAATCCCGGCTAGTCTTTCCTTTTAGGGTTTAAAGGAAGATTTGACTAAAACAGTGGGAGCCATCCTGATTAGATAAAATAATAACCAATCTAATCTTGCAAGAGCATACGCTGAGTGTTTTTTCTCTCTCTCCAGGGAGCGACCATGTCACGCCTTAATCAAGATAATAATATGGATGTATTGACCGAACCAACTTGTTATACTAAGCTGGAGAACGTTGGTCCCGCTCCAACTTATAATTGTTATAAGACCGAGCAGGAAATAGAGGATTACCAGAATTCCCGTGCCGCCCAAACGAAGAAAGTGCATGTTGATGCATCTTCTTCGGGTATGTTCATTACCGTGAACTGTTTCTCAGTATCCTCTGCGTCCTGGATATGAGATATCGGATCAGGATGCTATATATGTAATCTGTTACATGGGCTAAAGATAGGTAGAGAACTGGGAATGTGTGATAAGTTTCAAGAGTTGGAAACGGTGCAAGTGTTGCAGCCAAACTTGTTGGCAGTTATCACCCTGTATTACTAAATATATTGATTCTGAACGAATGTTATTAGATACCGAACCTGATATACAACATCATATCAGTCTCTTTTTTATGTAAAGAATGATATAGTTTTGTATTGTTGGATAATGTTTTTAACATTTCCTATATCAAGAGTTGATCGGTTCAGGCACGTTATCTAAATGCATATAAGTTCTAAATCAAAGCAAAGTTCTTAACATACAGAACACACACAAGAGGAAGAGTTCAGAGATGAACGAATCCTTCTTAAGGTATTGTAGACTAGGTCATTTTTGTCACTCCCCGCTTCCCAAAATACTGAATACGGAAAGCGACGAAGGCTAGCCGTGCTACCTACGGTAAGGAAAATCCTTCCATAGTCACATAAGGCTGTCTAGATTAACCTGTCAAAAATAAAATCCAATACCAAAAGAAATAATACTGATAATTATGCTGCAATGAAACCACAAGCAATCCTAAAAATGGGTCCACTAGATAATTGATGCAATTAAAGATCCAAAATAAAAGATTCGAAAATAAAATAAGATCCAAAAGAGATATATAAGTCCTAATGTCCCATAAGGGTGCACATGCTAAAAACTAATTGAAAAGGTGAAAATAAACCTACGGTTACTGATCTTCAGCAAAGTCCTGGTAACCTCTCTGATCCTGCTCAGTCTGTAAATCTGTCTCTAACCTGAGATGGCAAATCTCAGGGATGTCAGAACACCCCAGCAAGTACTCAACGTATAAGGTATGTAGAATAATAACAAGAATATAAGAAAGTAGTGAAGCCCGGATGTGCAAGAAAAACAGATATATAAATAAATAGATGTATTAATACTATGAAACATGTATGTAAGGGGTCAGGTCATAACCTAACGGGTTACTAAAAGGTAAACTATCCTATCGTAAGCTCGAGTGTGTGCGTCAACCTCTGCAGAAGTATTCCTAACCCAAGAGTGGTGCCCCAGGGGCTAGGAAACACGGGCCCAACTGTGGAATGAACAAGAGACCGATATAGCCCGGTACGAGCTGTAAACATGAGACCGATATAGCACGGTACGAGCTGTAAACATGAGACCGATATAGCCCGGTACGAGCTGTAAACATGAGATCGATATAGCCCGGTACGAGCTGTAAACATGAGACCGATATAGCCCGGTACGAGCTGCCGGCATGGGACTCCTGAGATCCTGTTGTACAACGCACACTCAAACTACCCCAACACCCGCGTATTTATAGCTACTATGGTAAAGATTAAATCATTAAATTACAAATGCTGAACAGACAGGAACTTGTGGTATGGTAATTGTGTGGACATAAAACCGGTGAATAGTGGTGTCATGGCATGTGGTTCAGCATTCCGATTAATGATTTCATTTTAATATAAATAACAAGGATCATGAATAGGCATGTCAAATCAAGGTGTTCTATACATGTAAATCACCATGAGTCTCGAATGTGTATAAAGCATGTAAAAGGATTCTTGTGCATAGTAATCATGTCATAGCATCACATAAAGAAGAAGCAAGCAGCAGTTGGTAATTGGCAAAAGAAATGGTTTTCAGGTATAGCTCGATGGGGAAAAATTTATGTGACCATTAGCCTTAGAAAAAAATCATAATTTTGTGCCTATACCCACTCATACTTTAGGGGGAATATTTAGCAATATTTTGTACAACTAAATTGCACCTAATTTATAATGAAATTTGTAGTTGCAAGTTTACAGTCAGCAATATATCAGGAAGTGTTCCGATAAGGACAGATGATAAAACTGTGAAAGAAACCTCTTTCCTCTAATATCCAAACTTGCACAGGTTAAGAACTAATTTAGATAATCGCCGATGTTGCATTGACAAAATGAAAAGAGCAAGAGTACTTGCCTGAGGATAACGATCACGGAAAATGATGTACGAAAATGCGGGGCACGATCTCAGCTAAGGTGCGACTTGGGATCTGAGTTATACGATCCGCCTAGATAAATTTATCATTGGTTAACCATAAGTATCTTAATAAATATTGTCACACAACCAAACACAATTATATCAATTTAGGGTTTTGATATTAATTTTTCCCTTTCAATTGTTCACTGATTTCATATCATTGCATTTTATTCATATTTTTATTTTTTTCTGAAAAAGCAGGGATTGGGGAAAAACTTACAGAGGATGATTGTATCAAGCTAGGTGTAACAATCCTAATTTTCATATACACTTTTCTGTACAAAATTTTTTAAATTTTTTTTAAAAAATCCATAAAGGAGTATTTTAATCTAAGCACAAGATATATATAATTAATTATTTTGTTTTTAAATAATTTCATTTTTAGTGTACATAAAATTGTTTTAAATTTAAAGTGTACTTGGGGTATTTAATGTTGCTGTTATCACTTTAAGTAGTTATTTTCCCACAATAATTACAAGAAAGAGCTTGTAGCTCATTGGTAACATCTTGCATTGCTGAACCAAGCCACCAGAGTTCAAATCCCATGCCCCACATTATTTTTTTAAATTATTTTGTTTTAACTTTTTTGGAAAGTCAACAGTCAAACAGCCATAACTCACAAAATTTATACTGAACCCAAAAAGTTAGATACACCAAAATTTCCTCCAGGAGAAACCCCACCCGACGCCACTTCGACTCGGCCCGACTCGGCCGAGTCGTCAACACGGAATTTCTCCGTGTTGACCTGGTCTTACCCCCTGTATACACTAAATTCTCTAATCGGTTATCAACTGCTCATTAAACCCCTTTTACTCCCAATTTTAATGATTTTTAATGAATTTTTATATATTTTTATATTTTTTTTAATTAAAACCCTAACCCTAGCCTAGCCCTATATAAACACCCCTACCCTCTACCCTTTCACCCTACACTCCTAAGTCCACTATCTAAAAATCTCAAGAGAACTCGGTACATTAGAAAACGAGCGAAAGGCGAAGCGCTGCCGAAATCGACGACGAATTCCGGCGATCGTACTAGGACCCTTCACGACGTTTCGACGCACCGACAACCCACTACCTTCCTAGCACTCTCTAGCTTGTCCAAACCCGTAAGTCCCCCTCTTTCTATCTTCCTTTTCTTTTAAGAAAAATACGACTTTTTAAAACCCGACGAAAATCGGAACAAACCGATTTCCGATTCGGTTTTCTATCAAAACTCACTTGTCACAAATTACATAATTCTTAAACATATTCATGTTGACTATTAATCACTTAAAAATCAATTTGGATAAAGTTTTTCACATGAAATGATAACGTTTCCATATATCGTATTTCTTTCACTTAAATACCACAATGTTTAGTTATCACATTTAACCCTGAACAATTGCTATACCTTAACGTAGATCACGAGGTAATGACCTACCTCCACACACACGCAAATACAACCCTAATTGATATCATCAAAACTTAGAATACGAAAATACAAGACTTTACATTAAAATACCCTTTTCTTTATAAACCCTTTTCTAAGAGTTCTAAGTTGTTTCAATTTTTAAAACAAAATCTTTTAATAGGAAAATACGATATGTCATGGATATCGATCGTTTATCTAAACCGACTTTGTGGTGTCTAGGCTAGGTAAGTGAGCTTGGGTAACTTTAAAAGGCCCGCCTCACGATTCGTGAGCGGATCCCTCCCTCCTCACTTGTACTTACCTGGCCACAATTGGCGGTGAAGAGGCGATTTGAGGCTTCTAATGACTTGTCGTTTAGACCATTTAGAAATAGGCTAGTGGGTTTAGGAAATCCTAGAATCTAAAATACGGAAATTTATACCCTATTACAAATAAATACCTTATTTTTATAAAACCGTTTTCTAAATGATTAGTATTTATTAAATCTTTGTAAAGCGCCACTACAACCCACCTTTGGGGAACTCGTTAGGGATAGTACGGTTTATCGTGCACCCTCGAGCTTAGTAGTGCGAGATTCAGACCTCCGCAAGGAGCATTCAGTCTCGAAAGGTTTAAAATACGACATTTAAGAAAAATTTGATTTTGGAGAATAAAATATTTAGTTAAAATTATTTTTGTATTAACATATATATATTTATCATTTGAACACCTATTTTATTATAAGATAAAGTTTTCACCTTTTCCTAAAAATTACAAGATTAAAAGTTACATTAAAATACCATGAATTTCAAATAAATCAATATTACAAATTAATACCTTTATTTATGTAATTAGGATATTATCACTAGAAATAACACAAATAAAATCACACTCGTTATAACAATAAAGACGAAAAATAAACACTTGAGGTGTATCTTGAAAACTACACAAAAGTATTTTTACATAAAACCCCCTCAAGTTTTATAATTTACAATAAGGACCCTAACAATTATAGAACTTCAAATTACTTTTCTTTTAGTCTGACTCGGGTTTGAGTCTGACTATTTCTGACTTGAATATGATTCAATTCAATCTATATTCTTTAATATTCCAAGTTAATATGAATACATGAATCCCAGAATCCAGTTAACAATCTATACAACTTGACTGAATCAAACCATGGATATACATCCATTATTCCGTCATTCCATTTACCTGATTATTCAGTTACAATCTGTTTACTGATATCATGGTTTTGGTCAGTCATCCAACTTACACAATACAATACAACAATACTGTTAAAACACTACGGGGTTTAAGGGGTAGATTGGTACGGAAGGTGTTAAAGGTGGCACGAGGTGGTCAGATTAAGACATCTAACCATATTTCGTTGCTGTTGTACCGTGGCTTAACGGTTCCTTGTACTTTCCGTTTGCCCTGGTCTCTAGCATATAGAGACTCTTCTCGTATACACTGGCATCCTTCTGTACCAAGCTACAAACAACAGCGTTAACACAATATTCCATAATATTCTGCTACATAATACTTTAGAAAATACTTTTATTCTGTCTTTCTAATTCTTCCTTATCCTTGGGACTTACCGAGCGAACTGTTCGCTGACGACATTCTATTTCTTTCTTCTTTGAATGTCGTCAGGTGCTTTGGACCCAGCAGAGATCGAGCCCACCGGTGAAGACTTGGAGTAGTTTCACGAAGATCCCGAGTTTTAGATATTGTACCTTGTTCTTTTCAGTATTTTCATTTCCTGTTATGCTACTGTTTAGGCATTGCTTTTCATTTCAGTTGTATTTACTTTTCATGCATTGTACAAAAGAATGTTATTAATAAAGTTGCTGTTATTTCTATATCTCTTGTCTCTTGTGATTTACTTTTATATTGCTTAGATATGCTAAGCGTATTTACTTCACAGTAAATACGTAGCGGACCTCGTCGCGTCCACTTCGCCGTACACCGGGAAGCGGGGCGTGACAGGTTTTGTTGGTGGCCCATGCAGGTCAGAGCTGTATGAATCCCTATCATGCAGTTCTGGTTTGTGTGAACAACCTAAGCAATATAACACAAGAACCAGCAACTAAAACATTCTTTACAATTCATGTTCCTTGAATCTTGCAAATTTCTATTCCTTGAATCTTATCATTTCATGTATTTGAATCTGTCCTAACCCAAATTTTTCTTCAAGGTTATGGATTCCCTGAACAACACCAGCACCAACGTCAACAACACACCTCCAGCACTACCCCTCACACCTGCTGTTCCTGCACCACCCACCGAGCAATCAGTGCTATTTGAGGCGATCCGCAGCCTTCTCGAGGGACAGCAACAACTTCTGAACCGTCCCGAGACTGACACACCGGGAGTAAAGTAATTCAGGGCTTTACATCCCAAGCAGTTCTCTGGTAAAGGAATCCCTCTTGAAGCGGAAGAATGGGCACAAAGCATCGAAGACGATCTGGCAGCAGCTCAAGTGCCAGACAACGCTTGGGTCCGTATAGCAAAACTACAGCTCACGGATAATGCTCGCAACTGGTGGAAGGCGGAAGAAAGCCGTCTGGTACAGCCGATTGAATGGAAGACCTTTCGCGAGAAGTTCGACGTGAAATACTTCCCTGTGACTGCCAGGTTTGCAATAGAGCAGCAGTTTATTCATCTACAACAGGGTTCAATGTGGGACAAATCAGTAGATGAATACGACGCTGAATTCACCATGTTAAGTCGATTCGAGGCACACTTGATACTGACGGACGATATCAGAGCCCGTCGCTTCCAACAAGGACTGGACACGGAGATTCAGGCTGCTCTAGCCACGGGAAATTTTTGACTTATGAGGATGCTCTGGAAGCTGCCCGCAGTTATGAGGCAGTGATAAAAGCAAGAGGCAGACTTCAGTCTGCAGGAGCCAAACGCCCTGCCAACCAAATGGCAGGTGGAGCCTCTTCCAGGCCATCGTTTGAACCCAGAAGAACTGAAGAAATTTGCCATTACTGCCATAGAAAGGGACACTTGTGGAAGGACTGTAGGCGCGCAAAAGGCCTGTGTCTAATTTGTGGCGCATCCAACCACGGAATTGGGAACTGTCCTTACAACAGCAATTCAACTCACACACCCACCAACTACCCGCAGCGGCCAACCATCCAGGCTCCTGCAACTCGTCCTGCACTACCTGCTCCGCCACCTGCACAGCCTACTCGCCAATTCCAACAAGCAATGAGGGACATGCCTAGAAGGCAGAGAAACATGCCTCAAAGGCAGAATGTGCCTCCAGCTAGAAGGAATATACCACGGCGACAGATCTTCACATTAGAAGCCTTAGAAGCCGAGAGTGTAGGTCAAGGTAACACCGGTAAGCCTTTTTCACCATCGTATCACTTTTATTCGCCAAACTTCCTAGCACTGTTATACCTTTCTTTTACAAATTTCGAGGACGAAATTTTTATAAGGGGGGTAAAATGTAACAACCCTAATTTTCATATACACTTTTCTATACAAAATCTTTTAATAGGAAAATACGATATGTCATGGACATCGATCGTTTATCTAAACCGACTTTGTGGTGTCTAGGCTAGGCAAGTGAGCTTGGGTAACTTTAAAAGGCCCGCCTCACGATTCGTGAGCGGATCCCTCCCTCCTCACTTGTACTTACCTGGCCACAATTGGCGGTGAAGAGGTGATTTGAGGCTTCTAATGACTTGTCGTTTAGACCATTTAGAAATAGGCTAGTTGGCTTAGGAAACCCTAGAATCTAAAATACGGAAATTTACACCCTGTTACAAATAAATACCTTATTTTTATAAAATCGTTTTCTAAATGACTAGTATTTATTAAATCTTTGCAAAGCGCCACTACAACCCACCTTTGGGGAACTCGTTAGGGATAGTACGGTTTATCGTGCACCCTCGAGCTTAGTAGTGCGAGATTCAGACCTCCGCAAGGAGCATTCGGTCTCGAAAGGTTTAAAATACGATATTTAAGAAAAATGAGATTTTGGAGAATAAAATATTTAGTTAAAATTATTTTTGTATTAACATATATATATTTATCATTTGAACACCTATTTTATTATAAGATAAAGTTTTCACCTTTTCCTAAAAAATACAAGATTAAAAGTTACATTAAAATACCATGAATTTCAAATAAATCAATATTACAAATTAATACCTTTATTTATGTAATTAGGATATTATCACTAGAAATAACACAAATAAAATCACACTCATTATAACAATAAAGACGAATAATAAACACTTGAGGTGTATCTTAAAAACTACACAAAAGTATTTTTACATAAAACCCCCTCAAGTTTTATAATTTACAATAAGGACCCTAACAATTATAGAACTTCAAATTACTTTTCTTTTAGTCTGACTCGGGTTTGAGTCTGACTATTTCTGACTTGAATATGATTCAAGTCAATCTATATTCTTTAATATTCCAACTTAATATGAATACATGAATCCCAGAATCCAGTTAACAATCTATACAACTTGACTGAATCAAACCATGGATATACATCCATTATTCCGTCATTCCATTTACCTGATTATTCAGTTACAATCTGTTTACTGATATCATGGTTTTGGTCAGTCATCCAACTTACACAATACAATACAACAATACTGTCAAAACACTACGGGGTTTAAGGGGTAGATTGGTACGGAAGGCTTTAAAGGTGGCACGAGGTGGTCAGATTAAGACACCTAACCATATTCCGTTGCTGTTGTACCGTGGCTTAACGGTTCCTTGTACTTTCCGTTTGCCCTGGTCTCTAGCATATAGAGACCCCTCTCGTATACACTGGTATCCTTCTGTACCAAGCTACAAACAACAGCGTTAACACAATATTCCATAATATTCTGCAGCATAATACTTTAGAAAATACTTTTATTCTGTCTTTCTAATTCTTCCTTATCCTTGGGACTTACCGAGCGAACTGTTCGCTGACGACATTCTATTTCTTTCTTCTTTGAATGTCGTCAGGTGCTTTGGACCCAGCAGAGATCGAGCCCACCGGTGAAGACTTGGAGTAGTTTCACGAAGATCCCGAGCTTTAGATATTGTACATTGTTCTTTTCAGTATTTTCATTTCCTGTTATGCCACTGTTTAGGCATTGCTTTTCATTTCAGTTGTATTTACTTTTCATGCATTGTACAAAAGAATGTTATTAATAAAGTTGCTGTTATTTCTATATCTCTTGTCTCTTGTGATTTACTTTTATATTGCTTAGATACGCTTAGCGTATTTACTTCACAGTAAATATGTAGCGGACCTCGTCGCGTCCACTTCGCCGTACACCGGGAAGCGGGGCGTGACGCTAGGGTTCAGATGGTCCTGGGTCGAGCCGAGAGCACTCGGGGATGAGAGTAGATGGCGAAGGCGAGATGGGTCATGGGCGATTCGAGGTGGAGATCGGATCTGGAGATGTGAGCAGCTGTGAGGCGAGAACGAGGGCTGCGACGACGTTGAGGGTTCTGTGTAGGTCGCTGGAGGTTGTGGTGGAGTCGGAGATGGTGGTGCGAAGGGGAGAAGGCGATGGTGATGGGATGAGATGAGGGGATCGGGGTTTGTGGCCGCGACGAGAGATGGAGGTGGCGTCGGTGGGATGAGGACGAGGGCGAGGGCGAAGGCGACGGTGAAGAGGGGAGGAGAGGGAGGCGAGGGTTGACGAGTGAGGAGCGGGAGTCGAGGGTTGCGGTGGTGATGGTGGCGAGAGGAGGGGGTCGGGGTCTGTGGCGGTTATGGGGAATTTGAGGAGCAGCGGAGGAGAGAGAGATATGTGAGTATGAGAGATAGAGAGAGATATTTGTTTTGTATATATAAACAAATTTTATAACTAATTTATAAAAGTACATATTTCAATTGGTTGCATTTAGAGATCCGGCACAGATTTTTTTTGTTTTCATATTAACAGTAAATAGAAATTAGCCAATGTAATATATGTATGCAACCCAAAATATTAATGTAAATTTTGGAATTTTTAAGATACGCAAAATATTGTTTTGCTGCCATTAAGAAATATTATATATAATATAAAAACGGAAGATTTTACATACTAAGATTATTTACGGTAAAAATTAAAATAAAATATACTAGCAGCCAACTAAAAGTTCTAAAATTATGGAAAAATAATCTCGAAAAAATCTTGAACTACCGCATTCAAATAGGGTTGTTACATCCTACCCACCTTACAGAAAATTTCGTCCTCGAAATTGGAAGGACGACTACAAGATCAAGAAAACAGGTGTGGGTACTTTTGACGAATCTTATCCTCACGCTCCCAAGTGGATTCCCCGCGAGAACGTCCGCCCCAAGATACAAGAACTAAAGGGATGATCTTGTTTCTCAATACCTTCTCTCTACGGTCGACAATGGCTGTAGGTTGCCCTTCATACGAGAGATCAGTGCTCAAGGTTAATTCAGAATGATCGAGAACATGACTGTCATCGCGAACGTACCGATGCAACTGTGATACATGGAATACATCGTGCACACCAGCCAAAGAGGGTGGTAAGGCCAATCTGTATGCCACTACTCCAACGCGTTCCACAATCTCGAATGGTCCGATAAATCGGGGACTGGGTTTCCCACGACTACCGAATCTAATCACTCCTCGAGTCGGCGAAATCTTAAGAAAGGCATGATCTCCTACTCCAAACTCAAGAGGTCTTCGACTAGTATCCGCCCAGCTCTTCTGATGATCTTGTGCTGCCTTGATACGGTCCCTGATCAACTGGACCTTCTCAACGGTTTGGGTTACAAGTTCCGGTCCTAGTAATCTTCGCTCACCCACATCATCCCAGCAAAGTGGGGAACAACATTTACGTCCGTAAAGTGCCTCGAACGGTGCTATCTGGATACTCGCCTGATAGCTGTTATTATACGAGAATTCCACCAAGTGAAGATGATCCTCCCATAATCCCTTGAAATCTAGCATACAGGCTCTCAACATGTCTTCTAATATCTGTATCGTACGTTCAGATTGTCCGTCAATCTGGTGGTGGTAAGCTGTGCTGTAACGGAGACGAGTGCCTAAACTCTCTTGTAAGCTTCTCCAGAAATGTGAAAGGAATCTCGTGTCTCGGTCCGATACTATAGTGATAGACAGCCCATGTAACCGTACGATCTCTTGCATATATTTCTCTGCCAATGTCTCCGTCGACTGTCCCACTTGAAAGGGTAGAAAATGGGCCGCCTTTGTGAGACGGTCGATGATGACCCAAATAGCATTATTGCCCTTAGGACTCCGCGGTAAAGCCGTTACGAAGTCCATAGCGATGTGTTCCCACTTTCACTGGGAAATAGGAAGTGGTTGCAACAGGCCGGCCACTCGCTGATGTTCGGCCTTCACCTGCTGGCACACTAAGCATTTTGACACATAGCGGGCAATCACTCTCTTCATTCCACTCCACCAAAAGTGTTGTTTAACTACATCTTGGTGCCACCCGGGTGCACCGAATAAGCTGAACTGTGTGCTTCCTTCAACACTTCCTCTCGAACCTCGCCCTTTGGCACACATAATCGACTGCCGAATCTTAATGAGCCATCTTCGTGTATCAATAGATATGTTCTCAATCCTGCCTCTACTAACCCGCGGAGCTTCTGCAATTGCAGGCCCCCAGCCAGTGCAGCTTTAATACGATCAACTAATGAAGAATGCACCTGCAGTTGCCAATACTGTCCGTATGTCCCCTGCTCTACCACTTCTAAATTGAGTCTTTGAAATTTATCAATGAGTTCCTTCTGGCCAGTCGACCACATCGCTGTTGGTCTCCGACTGAGAGCATCCGGTACCACATTTACTTTCCCGGGGTGATATTGCAAATCAATATTATAATCAGCCATGAACTCCAACCACCTGTGCTGTCTCATATTTAGCTCTTTCTGCGTGAATACATATTTCAAACTCTTGTGGTCCGTAAAAATTTCCACTCGTTCTCCCAAAAGATAATGCCTCTAAATCTTCAAAGCAAAGATTACAGCGGCCAACTCTAAATCGTGAGTTGGGTAATTTTTCTCGTGCGTTCTCAGTTGACGCGAGGCATAAGCAACAATACTCCCACGCTGCATCAAGACACAGCCTAGCCCCTTGCCGGAAGCGTCACTATGAATCACCAGTTCTCCTGTCCCATCTGGTACGGTCAATATGGGTGCAGTTGTGAGTTTCTCCTTCAATAGTTCGAACGCTCAGTTGCACTCTTCTGACCATACGAATGGTATCCCCTTTTGAGTAAGTCTTGTCAACGGCTCAGCCGTTCGTGCGAAATCTTTAACAAATCTGCGGTAACAGCGCGTGAGTCCCAAGAAACTTCTAATCTCTGCTACTGACTTTGGTGCTGGCCAATCCTTCACTACTTCAATCTTCGCCGGCTCTACTGAAATACCATCTCCAAAAACGATGTGGCCCAAAAATTGAACTTGTTCAAGCCAAAATTCATATTTACTAAGCTTGGCGTGTAACTTTTCCTGTCTCGGTATCTGCAACACGATCCTCAGATGCTCGGCATACTCCTCCTTGCTTTTGGAATACACAAGGATGTCGTTGATGAAAACTACGACAAACTGATCAAGATACTGAGAGAAAACTCGGTTCATTAAATCCATGAACACGGTTGGGGCATTAATAACACCGAATGGCATTACCAAGAATTCATAGTGACCGTATCGTGTTCTGAAGGCTGTCTTGCATACATCCTCCGCTTTAACACGAACTTGATGGTACCCCGACCGAAAATCCAACTTAGAGAACACTCGAGCACCACATAATTGATCGAACAAATCATCGATCCGAGGTATAGGGTACTTGTTTTTAATCGTAACCCGGTTCAACTCTCGGTAGTCAATGCACATGCGTAACGAGCCATCCTTCTTCTTTACTAGTAAAACTGGAGCGCCCCACGGAGAAGTACTCGGACGAATGAATCCTTTGCTGAGGAGGTCTTTTATCTGCTTTTTCAATTCCGCCAATTCAACCGGTGCTATCCTTTAGGATGACTTAGAAATTGGTGCCATTCCTGGTAATAATTCTATCAAAAACCCCAAAGCACGAGGCAGGGGTAAGCCGGGTAAGTCCTCAGGAAAGAAATCCAAAAATTCCCGAACTACGACCGGTGCCGAACTCATATCATCCTCCATTGACGCTAGTATGTCGCACGTCGGCTTAGCTCTATACTTTATGGGTCCCAGAGATTTGCTCCCCCCAGTGAACACGAACTCTGGGTGGTTAGGAATGCGAAAGTTTACAGTTTTGGCCCGACAATCAATATGTGCGTGAAAGGTGCTCAACCAATCCATTTCTAAGACGACATCATAACTACCGGTCCCAATCAACAAGAAATCTGCGAAAAGCTCCCTGCCACAAATCACTACCGGACAAAGCTTGCACTCTAGGTTGGTGGTAACTACTCCATTTCCAGTGTGAATGTCCCAACCTCTAGTCAGTGTTTTGTGTGTAATAGAATGTGTTGTGGCAAAATCTAAAGACATAAAACATGGTGAAGCCCCGGAATCGAAAAGTGCTCTAGCAGGAACAGAACAAATTAGAATGGTACCTGAAACGACATCCTCCGACGCCTCCGCCCGCTCAGCTGTCAGGGTAAAGGCTCGCCCCTGTCCACGACCTGTGTTTCCTCGCCTCTGATAAAAAAGTTGCTTCTGGGGGACAAGTCCTTTCTGAGGTTGGTTACGCTCAGCTCTCCTAGGACAACTCCCAATCTGATGGTCACTAGCACCATAAATCAGACATAGACCCTTAGCGCGGCGGCAATTTCTCTCGACGTGTCCCGATATCTGACAGTATCCACAAACCGGAGGTTCCCGTTATGGTGGGGTTTCGGTACGCTTCATCTGAACTCTTCCATGCTGTCTAACTGGAATCCTCCCTGAAATTTGATTCACCGGCCATTTGAATCCTCCACTCTGAAGTTTCTTCCTCTTATCCATAACTGTCTCAATTCTGCGGGCCGCATTTAATACCTCTGAATAAGTCCCCAGATCATGTGAAGCTAGCTTCTCCTGTATTTCCAGAGTGAGACACTGTAAGAATCTTCTAGCTCTATCCTCCTCCTGGGCTACCATTGAAGGAGCGAAACGACTGAGTCGGATAAACTCAGCCGCTACCTCGTCCACTATGCGATCACTCTGACGAAGACTGATAAATTGTTGTTCCATCTCGATCCTGGCCGATTTGGGAAAGAATTTCTCAAGGAAAGCCGTAGAGAAATCAGTCCATACAATTGGTTTCTTCAACCTGTTCTCTTCTGTGAGCCACCAAATTCTAGCCACATCTTGCAGCTGGATCTTGACTATATCCACTCTGTCCTCTTCAAGAACCCTGGCGGCTGACAGCAAATTCTCCATGTCGACAATCCACTGCTCAGCATCCAGTGGTCCGCCCGCGCCAGTAAAAACTGTCGGCTGTAGTCTCCTGAAATCGGCGACGCTGCCCGGACGTCTACCTTCACGAACCTCAGCCACCTTGTTCAGGGCTGCAGTAGCGGTTTGCTGAGAAGCAAGTAGGCCCCCTTATAGCAATTCGGTCTGCTGCTGTTGACTCTCCAGCATGCAACGTATAACTCCAAGTAGTGCAGTATTGTTGTCACGTCTCCCATATACTCGCAAATTCTCTTCTGCCATAATTCTGAAGTCAAAACGAACAACGAGGTTTAGCAACGAAAACGAGGTTTAAATTCAAAATATTAAAACTGAGCGAAGCAAAGAGATAATGTAACAATCAATTCAAAGAATACGGATTAAGTGTAGAACTCTAAGTTACTCAAACAGAATACCGTATTGTATCCATACCGCGGTACATGGGCACAATATCGCAACTCTATGTAAGTTGCCCGAATCCTACAGTCAGAGTCAACGTTATCTGCAGCATGACATACTGGGGAAAACCTAGACATGTGATACTAACCTAAAAGGTCGGAAGAACCCAGACTAACCTTGGACGTTAGCCTGGCTCTGATACCAACAAAACCTTATCATGCCCCGCTTCCCAAAATACGGAGTGCGGAAAGCAACGAAGGCCAGCCGTGCTACCTACGGTAAGGAAAATCCTTCCATAGTCACATAAGGCTATCTAGATTAACCTGTCAAAAATAAAATCCAATACCAAAAGAAATAATACTGATAATCATGCTGCAATGAAACCACAAGAAATCCTAAAAATGGGTCCACTAGATAATTGATACAATTAAAGATCCAAAACAAAAGATTCAAAAATAAAATAAGATCCAAAAGAGATACATAAGTTCTAATGTCCCATAAGGACGCACATGCTAAAAACTAATTGAAAAGGTGAAAATAAACCTACGGTTACTAATCTTCAGCAAAGTCCTAGTAGCCGCTCTGATCCTGCTCAATCTGTAAATCTGTCTCTAAACCTGAGATGGCAAATCTCAGGGATGTCAGAACACCCCTGCAAGTACTCAACGTATAAGGTGTGTATAGAATAATAACAAGAATATAAGAAAGTAGTGAAGCCCGGATGTGCAAGAAAAACAGATATATAAAAAAATAGATGTATTAACACTATGAAACATGTATGTAAGGGGTCAGGTCATAACCTAACTAGTCACTAAAAGGTAAACTATCCTATCGTAAGCTCGAATGAGTGTGTCAACCTCTGCAGGAGTATTCCTAACCCAAGAGTGGTGCCCCAGGGGATAGGAAACACGGGCCCAACTATGGAATGAACAAGAGACCGATATAGCCCGGTACGAGCTGTAAACATGAGACCGATATAGCCCGGTACGAGCTGTAAACATGAGACCGATATAGCCCGGTACGAGCTGTAAACATGAGACCGATATAGCCCGGTACGAGCTGTAAACATGAGGCCGATATAGCCCGGTACGAGCTGCCAGCATGGGACTCCTGAGATCCTGTTGTACAACGCACACTCAAACTACCCCAACACCCGCGTATTTATAGCTACTATGGGTACGAGTTGTAAACATGAGACCGATATAGCCCGGTACGAACTGTCGGCATGGGACTCCTGAGATCCTGTTGTACAACGCACACTCAAACCACCCCAACACCCGCGTATTTATAACTACTATGGTAAAGATTAAATCATTAAATTACAAATGCTGAACAGACAGGAACTTGTGGTATGGTAATTGTGTGGACATAAAACCGATAAATAGTGGTACCATGGCATGTGATTCAGCATTCCAATTAATGATTTCATTTTAATATAAATAACAAGGATCATGAATAGGCATGTCAAATCAAGGTGTTCTATACATGTAAATCAACATGAGTCTCGAATGTGTATAAAGCATGTAAAAGGATTCTTGTGCATAGTAATCATGTCATAGCATCACATAAAGAAGAAGCAAGCAGCAGTTGGTAATTGGCAAAAGAAATGGTTTTCAGGATAGCTCGATGGGGAAAAATTTATGTGACCATTAGCCTTAGAAAAAGTTCATAACTTTGTGCCTATACCCACTCATACTTTAGGGGGAATATTTAGCAATATTTTGTACAACTAAATTGCACCTAATTTATAATGAAATTTGTAGTTGCAAGTTTACAGTCAGCAATATATCAGCAAGTGTTCCGATAAGGACAGATGATAAAACTGTGAAAGAAACCTCTTTCCTTTAATATCCAAACTTGCACAGGTTAAGAACTAATTTAGATAATCGCCGATTTTGCATTGACAAAATGAAAAGAGCAAGAGTACTTGCCTGAGGATAACGATCACGGAAAACGATGTACGAAAATGTGGGGCACGATCTCAGCTAAGGTGCGACTTGGGATCTGAGTTATACGATCCGCCTAGATAAATTTATCATCGGTTAACCATAAGTATCTTCATAAATATTGCCACACAACCAAACATAATTATATCAATTTAGGTTTTGATACTAATTTTCCCCTTTCAATTGTTCACTAATTTCATATCTTTGCATTTTATTCTTATTTTTATTTTTTTTTTCTGAAAAAGCAGGGATCGGGGAAAAACTTACAGAGGATGATCGTATCAAGTTAGGGTTCAGATGGTCCTGGGTCGAGCCGAGAGCACTCGGGGATGAGAGCAGATGGCGAAGACAAGATGGGTTGTGGACGATTCGAGGTGGAGATCGGATCTGGAGATGTGAGCAGCGGTGAGGCGAGGATGAGGGCTGCGATGACGTTGAGGGTTCTGTGCAGGTCGCTGGAGGTTGTGGTGGAGTCGGAGATGGTGGTACGAAAGGGCAAAGGCGATGGTGATGGGATGAGATGAGAGGATCGGGGTTTATGGCCGCGACGAGGGATGGAGGCGGCGTCGGTGGGATGAGGACGAGGGCGAAGGCGACGGCGAAGAGGGGAGGAGAGGGAGGCGAGGGTCGGCGAGTGAGGAGCGGGAGTCGAGGGTTGCGGCGGTGATGGTGGCGAGAGGAAGGGGTCGGGGTCTGTGGCGGTGATGGGGAATTTGAGGAGCAGCGGGGGAGAGAGAAAGATGTGAGTATAAGAGATAGAGAGAGATATTTGTTTTGTATATATAAAAAAATTTTATAAATATATTTATAAAGATACATATCTTCAATTGATTGCATTTAGAGATTCGGCACAGATTTTTTTTTGTTTTCATATTAACAGTAAACAGAAATTAGTCAATGTAATATATGTATGCAACCCAAATTATTAATGTAAATTTTGGAATTTTTAAGATACGCAAAATATTGTTTTGCTGCCATTAAGAAAATATTATATATAATATAAAAACGGAAGATTTACATACTAAGATTATTTACGGTAAAAATTAAAATAAAATATACTAGCTGCCAACTAAAAGTTCTAAAATTATGGAAAAATAATCTCAAAAAAAATCTTGAACTACTGCATTCAAATAGGGCTGTTACAATTTCAATGCGACACAACTAGCTAAGTTACATTAAGATGCATATTTAAATCAGTTTGAATTTACATCTTGTGAAATTCGTCAGTCATGTCACAAAAATAAGATGACCATAGCTCCGTTTATTAGAAACAGAGAAAGAGCTAGTGAACTCTTGGGATTGATACATGATGATGAATGTAAGTCCTCTGTCTACACATGCCAGGACGGGTTCTTTGTACTTCATTACATTCACTGATGATCTCTCAAAATTCGGACATATGTTCCTGTTGAAACACAAGTCTGAAACTTTTGAGAATTTCAAAGAATATAAGTCAGAAGTAGAGAACCAAAACGGATATAAGTATTATGTCCTTTGATATGATCAAGGAAGAGAATAATTGAGCACGGAATTCCTGAACTATTCTAAAGGAGAATGAGATTCTCTCAGCATTACTCCTCTGTATACACCAAAGCACAACGGTGTATCGGGACGGAGCAATCGCACCTTATTAGATATGGTGTGCTCTATGATGAGTACTACTGAGTTGCCTATTTTCTTTTAGGGAGTTATGCGCTTAAGAAACTGCATATCTATTGAATAGAGTTCCAACCAAATCAGGAGCCTACCACTCCATATGAGATATGGAATGGGAAGAGCCTATGTCTTAAGCAAGTTAAGATTTGGGGTTGTCCAGCCTATGTCTAAAAGCAAAATCCGGACAAGCTCGAAGCAAGGTCAGTTCTGTGGAAGTTTGTTGGATATCCCAAGCATTCGCAGGGGAATATCTTCTACCACACCGAGGAACAAAATGTATTTTTTTCTTAGTATGCCACCTTTTTAGAAAAGAAATTTCTTGTGAAGAAATTAGTGGTCATGAGGTAGAATTAGAAGGAGTTCCAGTTATACAAACTACAGCTGACGATTTGGTAGAACCGGAGGATTCAATAGTTCCCGACGAATCTCAGCCTCTCTGCCTATCTGGTAGGGTTCCTCATCCACCTGAGAGATACTTCGGTTTTCTTTATGACAGTGGGAGCGAGGATTGCATCATGAGATGTGACCCAACTAGTTTCGAGCAGGCTATCAGGAGTGGTGACTCTGTAAGAATGGGTGGATGCTAAGTGATCTGAGATGGAATATATGTACACCAACGAAGTTTGGACTTTGGTTGCTATATCTGAACGGTTAAATCCCCATCAGGAGCAAGTATATCTTGAGAAGATTACTTGGTTTAGATGGAAAAGTTGACTTTCAAAGCTAGACTGGTTGTAAAAGGTTTTCGTTATCGACCAGATGTGGATTATGATGAAACCTTTTCTAGTGCCTATGCTTAAGTCCATCCAAATCCTACTTGCCATTGCTACATAGCACGACTATGATATCTGGCGGTTGGGTGTCATGACTGCTTTTCTAAATGGTGATTTAGAAGAAAGCGTCTTAAAGTACACAGCTAGAGAGCTTCATAGACAGTGGGAGCAGCGAAAACGTGTGCAAGTTGCTTTACAGGTTAAAGCAGGTATTGCGGAGTTGGAACATCTGTTTTGATGTGGTAGTCAAAGCGTTTGACTTCATCAAAATGGTAGATGAACCTTGTATATGCAAAAAGGCAGTAGAGAGTAAGGTGGTCTTCCTCGTATTGTACGTAGATGATATACTCTTGATAGGGAAGGTGTTTCCTATGCTACACTAGGTCAATCTCCTCTTATCACATTGATTCTCCATATAGGATCAAGGTGATACCACCTAAATCCTGGGTTTTAGATCTATGAGATAAATCTAAATGGATGTTAGGATTCTCACTAGGTGTAGTGAGATGGTATCAATCGATCCTGGGAAGGATCACTGGATAGCTTCGAGGGTGGTAAGGTCGACTGAATGTC
The DNA here is from genome assembly GCA_030015575.1 of Agapanthus africanus. NCBI lineage: Eukaryota > Viridiplantae > Streptophyta > Magnoliopsida > Asparagales > Amaryllidaceae > Agapanthus > Agapanthus africanus. The sequence goes on along the minus strand of CM057350.1, from coordinate 179,937,475 downwards.
AGTCACAGGCATTGTCTTTACCCTCAGTAGAGGGACGGTATGTTGGAAGAGTTCCAAACTAGATACAGTGACATACTAGATGATAAAGGTTGGATACATCGCTACCAACGATACTACCAAAAAAAGAGTCTGGGTGTATATAAGTTCATGAGATGAACTTCGTTCCTACCATTGTGTGACAATGGAGTTGTGGCTTTGGCCTAGGAACCCCCGTCCCATCAGTGATCCAGACATATTTTAAGGCAATATCACCTGATCATGGAGATGGTTGATCTCCAGGGAGATCGAGATTAGGAAAGTAGACACAGAGGACAACACGGCGGATCCACTGACAAAGGCATTTTCCCAAGAGAGACTCTTATGGGATGGTTGAGTATGAAATACTATAACCACTGCTATATGATGGCCCTAGTGCAAGTGGGAGATTGTAAGTTATATGTATGCCCTAGAGGTCATTACTGTACATGCGATGTATATTGTAGTGGATGCTTGGACATACATAGGGAGGACTTTCTTGCTCGACATGATAGTATGCTATCTGGTTGCACTTTATCTTAACATGTACACTTATTTCTCTCTATTACATATTGATAAAGCCCTTAGGATGAGTACTTGACTACCAGGATTATGATGCAGATCATACCAGTAAGGACAGAGTAGTCGGTAAGTACATCCTTCAAATGTTTCTAGTCATGGGTGTATCGAGACAGGGCATCGATATACCAGAGTAGATTAGCGTATAGCTTCTCGACCCATGTAGATGGGTGATGGATGATCCCATATACATTGGTGTTTGACATCAGAGATAGTATACGGATGCTCCGTGGAGACTGGGTACACTGGACGGACTCACCGAGAATTCCCAGATGGTATTATATCTCACGTCAGATGGCAGTTCTCTGGTGATACTGGTACAGGGTAGTCTTTCGACCCGAGATCGTCATAGAGTCTTGTGTGATTCCCACTGTGCTTTGATTTCCACCTTATCACGTTCAAGAGAACGTGCAAACCGATGGCTTTTGGGTACAATCCCGAGTCACATGGAGGCAATGAGCGATAGGAGGGGTTCGTCTCTCCCGGTATAGGAAGTTGATGTTGCGCTGTGCTCGATTGGCTATAACAGGAATTCCCTGGCCATGGCTGATTCGAAGATATACCGGTAAGTGTTATCAGTAGTTTCTCGACCCGTTATGAGCCTCACATCGGCACGACTTATCAAGTTACTGAGATCTGACGTTTACCACCCATAGACGAGATATGCGACATTTCAGACGAAGAGAACGGACTGTACGATAGTGTTACTGATTAGATTCGTAGGAGTATGAGCAGGCTTGCTTGTTGATTTTCTGATCGCTCAATACCTGGGTGACCGTTACGTTTGGTAGACCGCTTGCGGCTTGTGAGTGTTTGATATGATCATCACCTACTGCCGGCGTATTGACGAGTCTTTAGAGTCCTACACAGAGGTTTCCTGGCTCAAGCGAAATGGAGCAGGAGCACATATGTGATATGTGTGGGACCGAGATTAATGCGAGTATGTGATACCGTATTCTATTCTCGCGATAAATGTATCGATTGGTTATATGTGATATAGCCGGGTTATCGGATCAAGCGTTGATTCGATAAAAGGATACATTTGATATTAGTCGGTTATATGAGATATAGCCGGATTATTAAATCAAGTATTGATTTAATAATTTAATGTATAATTATATATTTGATAAATTACATTACATTAACTAATATTAGCCCACTTAAGTAATTCTTTTTCTCACATTTGATACATTGACATATATGTGATATATGTCAATTGTATTCTTTTTGCACACTAATATATATGTGATATATATCATTGTGTCATGCTAGGTTATACATGCAACATGTACATATGAGACTCATGCCATGCTAGGGTTTATGTTAGGGTTTATATTTATTAAGTAATTCAAACATTTGTAATTTTTCATGTTTGATTATTTGTGCAAACTTGATAACCATTGACCAAGTCCACTTGTTTGTCTTGCTTAAGATATTTGTTAACCCAACATTAACCCATGACCCTGGTTTATTCTCTACATGAGTTAGGCATGACATAATAACTCGCCATGGTTGCATTTCTAACCTCATGAATTATTCATTCATCACTTGACTTCATCTTCTTCTTCCTCTTGAGTTTGCTCTCTAGCTTGAGATCAAGTGATGATTTTTAGTGAGAAAAATAAATCTAAAGTGAGCCCACTTCCTACTTCATCATCATCTACTACTTGTCATTTAGTATATGGTGTTTGCTTCACTAATTCCACAATTAGTGAAGAAATAGCTTGGGTTAGTGTCTCCTCGACGTAGATCATCTTCGGCCTTGAAGACTTCGATGCAAGCTTGTTCATATCTTCATGGGAGCCTCTCTAGAGTCCGGGAGTTCACGATCGCAGCTACTACATGGAGCTAATGAAGTGATGGTCCGGTCTACAAAGGTTGTATTCCTTGTTCACTTTAGTTGCAAAGATGTTTGCATTTGATTCGTCGCATTTTCTAGTATACGATTCTTGGTTAGGGTTAGCTAGAACGGCTTAAATTTTAATTTGGCCTGGAAGATGCCTCCCGAAACCTTGTTGCCGTGCTAGGCAACCCTGCACAAGGAAGTACTCCTGGTGATACTCAGAGTAGATTTCCGTTAGCCGGGCCCTAACCGCTGCAGCCCACTCCTGCCGACGTTGCACGCGGACCCGGGATGCCACAGAAGCACCCGACGCTCCGCCCTCTGAGCCTTGGCCCATGACGTACCTCATCTTGAAACACTCTAGAATCAGAGCCAAGGATCGGTCGTGCCTGGCTTTCGAGATGAGGCCGAACAGGAAGATCGAATGCACCTTGTCGAGCGCCTCGTCTAGGAGCTCCTCAGTGAAGGGGTTGTCCAATCCCGGGGACCTCCTCCAGATCGCATACATCAACATCTGAAGCAGAGACGACCGCCGAGGGAGAAGCCGTCTGAAGTGGTCCTCGGGGCGCTGAACCGCTCCCCGATATCCCTCCTCGGCCAGAGATTGGTCATACAAGGAGACATCACTAAGGGTGATGGTCTCTTCGATCAAATACACGCGCCCAGTCATCTCGAAAGAAAGCGATGCCGAAAGAGCTGCCATCTCCTTCCCTATTTATAATCTCAAACAGAATCTTCAAAGACCCGGATTCTCGTGCGTATCGGCGTGAATCTTAGGAATCGCAGCAACTACTCCAATGTCACGCTGCCACGTGGCGAAACTGACACGGCTTCCCGAAACATTCTTCCTTCCCCCGTACATTCCTGACACGTGTCGTCCGTGACTATTACCCTTCCCGATGTTCACACGACGGGAAGTTCGGACGAATCTTTGCGTGATCAGCCAACAACCTTACTCGGTCTATCCTTGGCAGGCCTCTTACGGCCCCTCCCGCGCTAAGGATCGAAACCCTCACCAAGAGGCAACCGGACTCGCCCTTACTCGGTTATCCCTGGCTGGTAGTTCACTACCCCATGATGCCAGGGATTAAAGCCCTCGCCAAGAGGCACGGGGCAGCAACCCTGCTCGGCTATCCCTGGCTGGTAGTTCCCTACCCCCACAACGCCAGGAATCGAAGCACTCGCCAAGAGGCAGCCGAGCGGCTATCCTGCTCGGCTATCCCTGGCTGGTAGTTCCTACCACATAATGCCAGGGATCGAATCCCTCGCCAAGAGGCAGCCAAGCGGCTACCCTGCTCGGCCATCTCTGGCTGGTAGTTCCCTACCCCACAACGCCAGGGATCGAAGCCCTCACCAAGAGGCAGCCAAGCGGCTATCCTGCTGGGCTATCCGCAATCCTGCTCGGCCCGTCCTTAAGGATCAAAGCCCTCGCCAAGAGGCACCGGGTAGCAACCCTGTTCGGCCTGTCCTTAGCAGGCCTCTTATGGCCCCTCCCGCGCTAAGGATCAAAGCCCTCACCAAAAGGCACCGGGCAGCAACCCTCTTCGGCCCGTCCTTAGCAGGCCTCTTACGGCCCCTCCCGCACTAAGGATCAAAGCTCTTGCCAAGAGGCACCGGGCAGCAACCCTGTCCGGCCCATCCTTAAGAATCAAAGCCCTCGCCAAGAGGCATCGTGCAGCAACCCTGCTCGGCCCATCCTAAGCAGGCCTCTTACGGCCCCTCCCTCGCTAAGGATCGAATCCCTCACTAAGAGGTAACTGGTCCCGCCCTTGCTCGGTTATCCCTGGTTTGTAGTTCACTACCCCCACGACCTCAGGGATCAAAGCCCTCGGCAAGAGGCACCGGGCAGCAACTCTGTTCGGCCCATCCTTAGCAGGCCTCTTACGGCCCCTCCAGCGCTAAGGATCGAAGCCCTTACTAAGAGGCAACCGGACTCGCCCTTGCTCGGTTATCCCTGGCTGATAGTTCACTACCCCATGACTCCAAGAATCAAAGCCCTCGCCAAGAGGCACCGGGCAGCAACCCTGCTCGGCCCGTCCTTAGAAGGCCTCTTACGGCCCCTCCCGCGCTAAGGACCAAAGCCCTCACCAAGAGGCACCAGGCAGCAACCCTGCTCGACCCGTCCTTAAGGATTCAAGCCCTCGCCAAGAGGCACCGAGCAGCAATATCGCTGCCAATTCTTTGGAAAGCGCCAACCTTCTTGCAACAAAGGTTCCTCCACACTATTCAAGTAAACGATCACCACCTCGACTCCGGGGGCTGGAGGATACCGACCTTCTTTCACAGCGGTTAATCGACAAGCACTTGAAGGGCGGTCGTTATTTAAAACACAGGCCATCGACCTGCGGCCTAACGCTTGATCGAGAGCAGAACTGACAAGCTCAAGTACTCACGCAAGAAAAGCATTGTCATGCAGAAGAAAAAAGACTAAGTTTCATTCAAACTTCCAAAATCTTTTATAAGGTACTCTGGGCTCCCCAGCCTTACCAAATTGCTCGGGGGCTTACAAAAAGAAAGAGAAAAAGTAAAAGCCAAAAATTTCAGACCGCAAGCCCCGCCTAAACCTCACCTTCCTCGGTACCATCTCCAGGAGCCTGGGCTTCCGCTTCAGCAACAGCCCCTCCCTTATCACCATCTGCCGGAGGCATGACCACCGAAAGTGGGACCTGAGCGCGGAGCTCACCGTCGGCAAACTCCGGAAACTGCGTCTTGACAGCGTCACGAGCTTGGTGCCATACAATGGCAGAAGCTTCACCGAGGTCGGCGTAAAACTGGTCCGACCCCTTGTAATCGACCACCGCCTTTCGAGGTCGAACCTCGGCGACCTTCGCCGCCTGAAGCGTAGCCTCGGCATCCCGTCTGCTGGTATCCTTCGCCCTCTTCACTGCTGCATAGCGATCGGCCAGCTCCGCCAACTTAGCCTCGATGGCTCAGTAGGACTCACTTAGCCGGCGATGGGACTCCCGGCACTTTGAAAGGGTGGGCTCCCCGGCAGCCAATTGGACTTCGAGGACGGCCATCCTCTCCCTCTCCTGATGCAGCTCGAGTCGCAGGTCCTCGGCCCCCGAAGAAGACTCCCCCGCCAACCTCATAGCAGGGGCAGTCTCCTCGGCCTCCATGCGAACAACGAGGGCGCAGTGCTGAAGGACCTAATGATACACGGCAAAGAGACTTAGAGACTCGAACTGAGAAAAGGGCGCTCAAAATAACACATAAAGGAGTACGTACCTGCACCGCCTCCTGAGCTATAACTGACATTTGGGCCTTCAGGGCCCCCGTGGAATCTTGCCTCCGGTCGACTCTTCCATATCAGCGAGCAGGCTGGCAGCAATGGAAAGCCCGGACGGGACTACGAAACAGGCGTCCTCCTCCTGCAAGGAATTCTCTCGAGAATCTCAATCGGTGGCGCGCGAGAGACCATCTTCTTCCTCTTAAGAGGAACCTCGTCTTCGTTCTCTTCCGCTTCCCTCGTCCAGGGTTCGGGAACCCGCGGACGCCTCTGACCACCGCCGCGGCAATCATCGAGGGCTCAGGTCGAGGCAGATGGCCCCGTCGCCGGCGACCCCTTTGGTACGGAGCTTGGGTCATCCCGAGGCGCGGCCACGCCCCCAGCTCTCTTCTGGGACAGGGCACTGAGGGCAACAAGAATTCTGGATCGGTCCATTTGTTCTGCCAAGGGGGGAAACGGGCTTGACTCAGAAGAGGAAGAAGCAGAAGAAGAAAAGGAAGAACCTACAGGGGCTCCCTAGACTCTATCCGATCCATTTCTACGGACTCTTCACAAGAAGACATCTAACCTGATGGAGGGGATGAATCCTCGGAAGAGCAAAACGCAGATATCCCGACCTAAGAAGGAGAGCGCCGAGATAACGAGACTCAAGACGAGAAAATTATGAAGAAGTATGGGCCCTAATGGGGACCCCATCTCTATTTATAGCCGCCGGTGTGCACATCCAACGGCGATAGTCATCTCCCGCCGAAACGACTCATCGTATTCGACGGCCCCCATCGCTCCACCTGTCACGCACGCATTGATCGCACCCCATCGAAAACAGGAAATCTGCGGCCCGTCGCGTCAGCCAACCAGCGCAAGGCACGTGGGCAGTCGCTTCAGCGAACGTACGCACGATCCGGCGCATCCTCTTTAATGCAAGATCTGGCCCCTGATCCGTTGACGTCATCAAGAAAATACAGCTGATTGCCCGGGAATGCGCACTTACGACATCTTCGAAAAGGAGCTCACCTCGGAGACCCGGCAAACCATTCTCGACCCGACCCGTGAACAGGTCGAGACGAGAGTGGGGTACAAATGATGATGCTCGATATCGTCGATTTCCCGGATCGTGACACGTGGCAGATGATGTGTCCCGAAGCTAGCAAGAAAGGATCAGGAACGGTACGTCGATAGAATACCCCGGGTCTGCGGCCCATGGACGTGGCCGACCTTCTGTGACCGTTCACACCACTCCTATGCCCGCTTTACAAACAACCGTTGGCTCGCCTCCGAGCCCCCTGCATAATTGGCCTCCTCGGCCCTCTCAGCTCATCTCCGGGCTACCACAGAACCAAGATGTCTCGGCCACCCGCTCGTTCCTGAGCCACCCGCCGAGCTAATCTTCCTCGATCCCATCGACTGACCAGCAGCACCAGTCGCAAGCACCTCTGCCATGCCTCCGCGAATCTCGCCATGCGCGAGATATCCACCGGCCACGTCCTGCATTCCACGCCATCACGATCCCCCATTAACGAACCTGTCTCGCCAATAATGTAGGATCCCGCCTATCACGCGGGCGTGACGCTGAGGGCATAACGGCCGGCGTGATTCTCGCGCCCGCCTGCCATTCGCTACTGAATATATAAACTCCTCTTTCAGGCGACTCAAGTAAGTCATTTCTTCCTCACTAGGCCGTTACTCTGCTCAAATATCCGGTCTAACTTGATCGTCGAAGGGTCCTCGATGGTACAACCACCCCAGGACTTCCTTTCAGGTAGCTCGGCCTCAACCACCTTAAACCCATTGAGATCCACATGCTTCGGGAGGCAACCTCCAACTCAATCTCAGCCGTCTATCATCGCTTGCAGTAGATCTATGGAAGGTAACATCTTGACGAGATCCGACATCCGTCAGGAGGAAAGAGAGTCGGGATGGAGGAGGAAGGTAGAGGACAGAGGTGGAGGGAAGGGCGGGGTCAATGGGGGGAGAGGCGAAGTGGGGGCGGGTCGATCCCGACAGTGAGGGGGAGGTAGCTTTGGAGAGAGGGAAGAGGTTTGGAGGTGGATGTCAAGAAAGAAGATGGAGACTGGGTTTAGGGTTGAGGATTTGGAGATTGGGTGGAGAAGGAAGAAGAAGAAGAAGATGCCAAGGAGAAATGAGGAAGAGGGTGGCAGTGGCGGTCGAAGAAGGACGGCCGGTGCGACGCCACTACCGGCAAAGTGGAGGAAGAAGGAGGAGGGTTAGGGTTAGGATAAGGAAGAGAAGAGTAATTTCAGGTTTCTCATAATCTTTGGATGATATGGCAACTTATATGGTGTGGCAGTGACACGACACTGTTAGTGGTGATATGACTGTCCTGCTAGTTTTCTGTCATTGAAAGATATTGATAGTTTATTCCTCTGGGGTCGAAGGTGTTGGTAGTTTTTGGTAATAAGCCTAGAAGTAATATAAGAATTGTTTGAGCTTGCAAAATAATAGAATTAATGAGATCGTGTCTGGTTCAAAGAGAGTTTAGGTAGCGCTTCTGCAATCAAATAATATTTAACTAGCATTACCAGTTAAAAGGATCAATAATATAGGTGGAAGGGGATTGGATTTGTACTAACACATATAAGACATGCATAGTTTACTTCAAAATTAATAAATGGTTGACTTCAGAAGAGGGCTACAATATAACTTTGAAAGTCAACGCACGGTGAATATCCATATAGCATGTACTTATAGGTCTTCAAAAGATCCATGATATACTTCCACGGGTGGAAACATGATATCAAAATAATATAGAGTTTTATCAACATGAGTGCCAAATTGAAATAGCAATCTATTAAAAAAATTGGACTTACACTCTTGCCTACAAGCTATTGTTAGAATCTGAGATTGCACCGCTTTAAGAATTTATAATGGAAACAATGTTGCATATAGTCAACAAAAGACAACTTGCTTTCCTTCACTACTACAATATGGGGTTGCCCCTACGGATAATGGAATTCGTAGGGGCAGACTTTTGTTGCCCCTACGGACTAATCCGTAGGGCCCAATGGTTGTCCCTACGGTGCCCGACGTTTTAATTTAAAAATATTAAATCGTAATTTGTTGTTTGGCCCTACGGAGCCGCAAACCAATGACCTACGGTTAAGTCCGTAGGGGCTTCTAAATGGGAATTTAATTAAAAAAAAGGCACAGAAATGCCCTACGCCTATATCTCTTTCATTCCCAAAATTCCCAAAATTCTCTGTGATCTCGTTCCCGCGTCTGCAGTTTTCTCGCCGTCGCCACCGCCCTCCGTTCTTCCTCGTCGCCACCGCCTTCGTTCTTCCTCGTCGCCGATTGCGCACGTCGTCGACCACCGATCGAGCGTCTCCGTCGTCTCCTCCACCTCCTACAGGTTAGTAAATCTCCAATTAAACATAATTTTGATGATTTTAGGGCTAGGGTTCAGGGTTTGGGTACCGATGAGGGTTAGGGTTAGGCATCGGTTGGGGTTGGGGTTAGGGTTGGGGTTAGGGTTAGGGTTCGGTTGGGGTTTGGTGTTGGGGTTGGGGTTCGGCTAGGGTTGGGGTTAGGGTTAGGGTTCGGTTGGGGTTTGGTGTTGGGGTTGGGGTTCGGCTGGGGTTGGGGTTAGGGTTGGGGTTGGGGTTGGGGTTCGGCTGGGGCTACGGCTGGGGATAATAAAACCCCACTCTAACCTGTCAAAAGCTTTTTCCATATCCAATTTGAAGAGGATATTATGACCTCTTGTTTTTCTGTTAATATCCTGAGCAAGTTCCCGTGCTAAATTTATATTTTCTGCAGTAGTTTTATCTTTTGTGAATGCTCCTTGATTCTGAGAAATGATTTTTGGCAATAGAGTAGCTAGTTTGTCTGATCGAAGCATGGTGAAAATTTTGTATAGAAAATTACAAAGGTTTATAGGCCAATAATCGATGATGGAGGGACAGTTTGCCTTTTTGGGAACAAGACAAACGAGAGTAGAATTGACAGCCTTGGACACCTCTTTATGTTTGAAAAAATATTTCCCAGCTTCCAAAAGATCTTCAGTAATAATTTGCCATGCAGCAAATAGAACTTGTCAGAGAACCCATCGGGACCAGAAGCACTATTTGGATCCATATTCTTAATACAACTGTGTAGCTCTTCAATAAAAGAAATATCATTAAGTATTTTATTTTCAACATCTGAAATCATATTAGAAATGATATGTCTGCAATCAAATTCTGCATTTATATTTTGTGAAGTAAAACTTTTTCAAAATGAGAAGCTGCCATATGAACAATCTGTTTATACTCCTCAAAACAAATGCCTTCTACATTTTGCAACTTTGTAATTCTGTTTTGACATCTTCTGACATTAACCCAACAATGAAAGAATTTGGTATTTTTATCACCATCTGAAATCTATTTTATCCTTGATTTATGTCTCCAAAAAAATTGAGGAAGATTGTCTTTGTTATATCAAAAACCTTTTTGTTGAACCCAACAGGTGAAAGTTTAGAGTTGTTATAGAGATAGCTCTTACATGTTGTTTAATGCATGTACCATTGTTAAGAAAGTGCAAGGTGGAGAACGATAATTTGTTTCAAAGGTACGTTTTTCAAGCTAAAACCAATATATGATATTCGATGATAATATGAAACTTTCATATTCTCATCGATACTCATATATGAAACTCAAAGCGTCACTTAGTCCCCGTCTATCGGTTAACATACGTTCGATATTCGTCCTGACATAGAACTATACGAAGGTTGTTAAATATCGGATGATATAGCTCGGTAATAACAACTGTCGTGTAGTCTATGTGATGAGAAAATTCAATCGTATGATAACCCATAGATTTGCCCCGTGTGAACAAATTAGGAATGTATAAAGCAAACACCTGCATTCACTTATTTTTTCATCTGTTTCGAGATATTTCGTCGGTACTTTTCCGCTGGTTCTCCGTGTACAAAGATAGATTAGATGTTCATTTCAACGTTGTTTCACAGCTTTGAAATGATTATCTATTCTATTACAGTGTTCTTGGAGAACAGCGGGGAGGTGCTGCCGAAATTTACTCGAAACGGTTGAAAGCACAAGCGAATGGGTGTTCGCTCTATACATTCTTAATGGGATAGAAGCCTTACCCCCGACAGCCAAAACACACACATACAATAAGAATACACAACAAACGCATCATTAGAGAGTAATTCAAGATGTTCAAGTTAATACCAATATATGATACTCGATAATGTTAGTGTATATGCCCTAGAGGCCATTACTGTATCATACTAGTTTGTATATTACTTAATGGAAGCTTGGAATATTCACCATTGTATAGACAATCTTGCTCAAAATAGTAGTATGCTACTTGGTTTGTTTCTACTTCAATGTGTGTACATGTGTTTCTTTTAACATATTGCCTATACACATTAGTGGAGCCCTTAGGATCTTTGCTTAATTACCAGCGTTGTGATGGCAGTCACACTCGTGGGGGCTGGGTAATCCACAAGCACATCCTTATGCAGGTCCCTGGTCGTAGGACTATCGAGACAGGGCATCGATACTCCGGAGTAGACTAGCGTATGCGCTTCTCATCCCAGCACGGGAGACGGTCTGTCCCACAGCCGTCAGTACGTCGTACTTGAGATAGTATGCGGGTGCTCGTTAGGTTACGAGTACACTGGACAGGACTCGTCGGGAGCTGTTGGTTGGTACTATACCTATCGTCAGTTATCAGTTCCCAGGTGACATGAGTACAGCTTAGTCCGCTGACTTGACACTGTCACTTCGCCCCGAGTGTGTTCCCACTGTACTTTGATTACTACCCTACCACGGCTCAAAGGAGTCGTGCAAACAGGTAGTAGTTGGGTGCAGTCCCGAAGCACTTGGAGGCAGTGACGGTTAGATAGGATTCGCCTCTCCCGGTATTGGGAGTTGATATCGCGTTGTGTCTAGGAGAGCCATTATACATAGTCGTCCCTGGCCAGGGCAAGCTAGATATACTGGAAGGTTTCCAGTGTTATCTCAGGGTGTTCTGGGCTACACTCCGACACGACTTATACCGCTATTAGGAGACTGACGTTTACCACCCCCCTAGGCCCGCCATGCGATATTCTCAGACGAACAGACCGGACTGTATGCAGATTGTCACAGACAGGCTCAGTAGGAGTTCGGATGGGTTCGCCTCATCAGTCTTCTTATCGGCATCTACCTGGAGGCCGTTACGTACAGCTAGTGCCGCTTGCGGTCTGTGGTTAAACCCACTGCCAGCGTAGTGTCGAGTCTTTAGAGTCCCACATAGAGGGTTATTCGCCTTTGGGCAAAACAGAGTAGAGGTCGCATAGTTTTGCGACAGGGTTCGTTCACATCCGCGCACTTGTGCACGTTTGGTGTTCGGACAGTCATTACTAGCGGGATCTGGTTTGAGCCAGATCCTAGTATATGCTTTGGGGTTAGTTTTATCTCATTGTATTCGTGTTCCTCGGAACACGAATGCGGGTGTGTATGCACAGTTGACTGAGGCAGAGGAAGAGGATTCTCATTAGGGTTTTGGTACAGGTGTGTATGTACAGTTGACAGTTGTCGTTTACCAAACCCTAATGAACATGTGAATTATGATTAATAATATTAATTAAAAGGAAATTGAGTTATAGTTAGGGTTGTTGACATTTTGACCAAGGTTGACTTGTTGACCAAGATTGAAACTTTGACCATCATCATTTCAAGCAAAGATGCTCTTTGATCTTTGCGAAACACATTAAATGTGAAATGATAATGGTCATATCAAACCAACCATCACCTTTTTCATTTTGATTAATATTGTTAATTATTAATTCACATATATGTGATATGGTTGTTATTTTCATATCATAATCTCATTCTCATTCTCTCTCATCTCTTCCTCTTCCTCTTCCTCCAGCTCAAGGAAAATCATTCTCATGAGTTGAGAACCATTTCCTTTGAGATAAAAAACCCAAAGCCACTCTCTACTCATCCTAAGGTAGAAGGTCTAGCAAGCCGGACACTTTAGTTTCCTCAAGTTCGAGGAAGGAGCTCAAGGTAGAGACCCTCAGGTGGATCCATATTCGGCAAGAGAAGGCGACGAGGAGAGAACCATCTGACCACCACAAGGAGTCCAAGAGAAGGAGTTCAAGTTGAGGTATAACCCCCTAACCGAGTAGGTAAAGCTCTTGTTAGTTGCTAGTGTGTAGTTTAGCAAAGATCCGTGTTTTATAGTCCATGTTACCATAACCCAAAAAATCGTTTTTCATCGTTTCCGCAAGCCCGAAAGAACCGGGAGAGGTAACGTGGACTTAAAGTTGTATCAGAGCCTAGCTAAACACACCCTAGCATGTTAGCAAAATATCTAGAATTTCGTTCGGACAAAAAACCGCAAAACACATTAAAAATATCAACTTTCTGCCGATTTTTATTTCTGCTCAAAAAATAATAAATCATGTACTAAAAATCGGCTCAGGGTTTTTACAAAACAGGCAAGAAAAACGATCCAGTGAGTCGACTAACTCACCGCGGATCCGCGGCATGAGCTTGCTCATGCCACGGATCCGCGGCCGAGTTGACTCGGCCATGGATCGTTTCTCCTGCAGTGTTGTTGTGTTGGTGTTTTGTGATTTTTAGGATGGTTTGTTTCTGCCCAGAATTTCCAGAGAACAAATTTGTTTTTCGGGTGGTTACAAATCCGTATTTTGATCGATTTTCTGTAGACTTTGGCTAATGGGTTGTATTTGTAATGTTATATATGTATTGAACGTCTGCTAATCGCTATACGTCGATTAGTGGGGGTTATACATATCTGTGATCTGTAATGTTGATGGTATGTGTATATGAATTCGTTGGATTGTCGCGGATGAATAGCCGGGGGGTTGTGAGATGAGAGTTTTTTCTTTATCTTTTAATTGATGTAATATGTAAATTTGATGTAATATTATTTTTATGGCCGCACATCCAGGATGAGGTTGTAGCCGCCATTGTATAATTTCTTTTTACTGTTTTTGCTCCTAGGATAGACCCAAGGTGGGGTGCACAAACTACCGGATATCTCGTAGTGCCGAGTGGCCTACTCATGTCGTTGAGGGAGGTTGCTTCGCTTCGGGTACTTGGCGGGTAGTTTGCCACACCCGTAGGGGTCTAGGGTGGGGTATTGGCTATTCATCGCGACCGTGTAATCCGCTTTTCGTTACAGGCTCGAACGGAATGCGGATTCCTAGTATATCCAATGTATTCATCTGTAATCTGGAATGGCTATCATTGCATCTGACGAATGTGTATATATCTATATATGATATTTATTTAGGCGTTGCTTATGTTTTGCATCCGCGCTAGTCCAGCCCCCGCTCTGTCGTTAGTTAAGTAACCTAACGGGTGATGACGAGACCCCGTGGCGAATGCGGATGGCATAAGCGTACGTCATATTTTCGTTGTTTTCTGCAATGGTAGGATTAATTGATGGGACGCATTAAAATTAATGCAAGAAAATAAACCAAGTAAAAGTCGTTGGAACACTTTCAAAACCACTCGGTTCTTTTCAAAAACCAACTTTTAAATGCGGAGCTTGAACCACTCCTTTTAAAAGCTATCTCGTTCCATCGATTATATCAAGTTCACTACGTTCACGGTTTCGCCAAAACCATTCGTAGCCCTCCATCATTTCAGTTGAATATTCGGTAGTATTCAAGCTATGTATTTTGACCTCACGCCAAGGCATAGTGATTGGTAGCTGCCGGATATTTATCTGTTGCATAGATAGAATGCGTTGGTTTGAGACAGTCGTACTGCCATTTTGGCCTACGTCAAGAGTAGGTACGGATGAGTTCAAATTAACCTGGATAATGATGGGTAGAACTTGACATGTGACTTATGACATTTTGACTTCACGCCAAGGTCATAAGAGCATGGGGCAAAAATCCACATCGGGAGTTTCAAAAGAAACTGAAACTTGCTAGCGCTGCATACCATTTGGAGTGTGATAATTCTGGTAGGATTCCTTCAGTTTTGTCACGCGATGATATTTGGATCCTGATCCTACTGTGAGTATATGCTACTCCTCGGAAAATTTCTCACTTAACGATCAATGCTATAAACCTAGTAGGTGTCTAGAAAGGTGTTAGCGGGGCTACGCCCCCAGGGAAAAGAGGTTATTTAATTAAGGAACTTCGCGAAAGCGTTGGAAAACCTCCCTCGAAATACCGACACTGGCCTGGCTGAACAGTTAAGCAAGTATTGTACGGTGAGATTGATCCCGACTAATTCTTCCTTTATGGTTTGAGGAGGGATTCGAGAGACAGTGGGAGCCATCCTGTTTAGACAAACTAAAAACCACTCTAAACTTACAAGAGCATCATGCTAAAGTGTTTCTTCTCTCTCTCCTAATTGCAGCGACCAATCGACATGACTGGACTTAAGTTATTACTAGATAAAAATATACTGACAGGGCCAAACTACAAAGATTGGCTCAGGAATGTCAAAATGGCAATCACTTACGACAAGTTAGGGTATCTCCTTACCACCAAAGCTCCCCCTGTCCCAGGTCCCACCTCCAGCGTCGCGGATATAGAAATCCGTAAGACATGGGAGATCGACTGAGCGAAGGCCAAGTGCCTCGTGCTTGCCACTATGGACAATGAACATCAGAGGAGGCACGAGAATATGGACCTGGAATCCATATTTCTTCATACAAAAGAACTGTATGGAGAGCAATCCCGTATCGCCAGATACGAAGTCTCGAAAAAGTTTTTTCGACAAAATTGGCCGTCGAATCATCGGTAGCGGAACACGTGCTTAAGATGATTGGCTTCATTGAAGAGCTCGCGGACCTTGGGACCACGTTAGAGAACGAGCTCTATACGGACTTGATTCTCCAGTCCCTTCCTTCCACTTACGCCCAGTTTATCCTGAACTTCAACTTGCAAGGAAAAGAGGTTGAACTTCCGGAGCTCCTCGACATGTTGAGGAGTGCAGAGGGCACCCTACAGAAAGGTAGGGAAACATCCACTTTGTTTGTAGGAGGATCTTCCTCTTCTAAATCCAAGGCGAAATCCAAAGGAAAGAAGAAGAAAGCCCCCGCCAAACCAAGGGGCGGTGTTAGTGTTGGAGATAGTGCCCTCAGAGTCAATTATTAGGTCACAGGTACGTGATTGTAATGATTGAGGGAGGACCTATCCCGGTAGGAAAGTCTTACTCGAGATGATAGTATGCTATCTGGTTTACCTTTATCATCGTGTACTGTTTTAGGTGACCTGACACGTCGCTATTACACGTTGATAGAGCCCCTAGGATTCTTGCTTGACCACCAGCAGTATGAGGGCGATCATATAAGTGGGAGCTGGGGGGTCTATAAGCTTATCCTTAAAAGGTCCCTAGTCGTGGGAGTTTCGAGACTGGGCATCGATACTCCATTAGTAGACTAGTGTATACAGTCGAGACCCCGACGAGGGGCGGTGGCCGGTCTCACAAGCCACTGGTGTCAGTTGGATCACCTAAGATGTATACAGGTGCTCATTGGGTTATGAGTACACCGGACAGGACTCGCCGGGAACATGCTAGTTGGTCATATACCAGACGTCAGATGGCAGTTCCCTGGTGACATGTGTGCAGGTTAGTTCATCGACCTGGGGATCGTCATTTTTCTCGTGTGAGTTCCCACTGTACTTTGATTACTACCCTACCACGGCTCAAAGGAGTCGTGCAAACAGGTTTTAGTTGGGTACAGTCCCGAGCCACATGGAGGCAGTGAGCGTATCTTCAGGGGTTCGTCTCTCCCGGTATTGGGGGTGAGGTCGTGCTGTGTCTAGGAGAGCCATTACACAAAGTCCTTGGCCAAGGCAAGGAGATTTACTGGTAGGTATTCCAGTAGTATCTCAGGGTGTTCTGGGCTACACTCCGACACGACTTGTACCGCTTTTGGGGGTCTGACTTTTACCAACCCCCTAGGCCCGCCATGCGATGCTCATAGACGAACGGACCGGACTGCACGGATATTGTCACTGACAGGCTCAGTTGGGTGTCGGGGTGAGCTTCCTCATCGACGTCCCATTTGGTCAGTACCTGGTAGCCCGTCACGTATTGGCTTATACCTCTGACGTGCTAGTGGTTAAATCCACAACCAAGGTGTTGACGAGTCTTTAGAGTCCCCCACATTCAGTTACTCAGCTTTCGGGCGAAAGGTTGTAGAGGCCGTATGGAGATATGGCAGGGTCCGATCAGATACGTGCGGTATTGCACGGATCAGGATCGGACAGTCTGTACTATAGGCCGTATGGTGATATGGCAGGGTTCGATCAGATACGTGCGGTATTGCACAGATCAGGATCGAACGGATATTACTAGCCGGCTTTGGTATAAGCCGGATCCTAGTATAGTACAGTGTAGATTTTGTCTCATTGCATTTGTATTTCGGTCGGAATACAAATGCGGGTGTGTATGCACAGTATCGGGGTTTTCCTGTAATTTATTACGGGACCAGTTTTCTGGAGTTGCCAGTTTGCTTTCCGTTTCGGCCAATTTCTATTGTTCCGTTCATTGGCCGAAGATTGGTGGAGGAGGGTTTATTTGCATTGTTGCAAATAGGCTTTTTTGTGGAGGGGGTCTTTGCTTATTGTAGCATCATGATGGTTTTCATGATATGCACCATTCCTTGACCTTGATTTCTTCATGATGGCATGACTTTTTGAGTCATCATGGTTCATGATGGTTGGACTTCATGAGTTGATGGTTGTGTGGAGTGTTGGCTTAGTTTTGTGATCATGGTTGCTTATGATAACCATTCCTCTCTCTCTCTCTTGTTTGATTGATTTGGTCACCTCCCCTTTGACTTTTCCCTCTCTCCAATCACACAAGAGAAATGGGGGGGCCGGCCACTTTTCTTGGATGGTTGATTGATTCATTTGGTGTGGCATTTTTGGTTCATATATATTGTGCTAAGAAAAGAGCTCTCAAGTTGATCTCCAAAATCCTTTCTTTCCTCCACCAAAAATGGCAACCTCCACTACCCCAAAAGAGACACAAGTTCTACTACACATTCTACAGCGAATCTTGGGCACGTCGAGTAGCCGGCTTCGTGCCCGAGTTGCCTCGGCATTGAGGTGGGAGCCCGTAAACAAAGTAGGCGATGTGGTGCACTTCCGGCGACGAGGAGGAGACGGGACATTCCGCAGGAGATCGGGACGATGGCGAGAAGACCGGAGGACTTGGATCGTCGGTATATCTCTAACCCATCTTCTAGTTAGCTTAGACTTGTTAATGGTTACGATCCGGGTGTTTAGTGCGCGGTGGTGCCGGTTTGCTAAGTCCGCAAAAATTAAAGTTTTTCACCGCTTCCGCATTCCGGCGTCGGATTGACGGCCGGGGCGCCGCCGTGCACTTACAGTGGTATCAGAGCCTCGCCATTAACTTAGTCTAACTTTGTGTAATGTGTTTGCATTTCCGATCGATCAAAAAGTTCCAAAACTGCATTTTAGTTCGCATCAGTTTCTGTTGAAAATTTTTGGTCTCGAAAATTTTTTCAGGTTATAAAATATTGATGTACTGGAAACTCTAAGAGTTCTGTAAAAATTTGACGAAGTAACTCCACAGTTGGAGCGCGGAACCGCAGCGAAAACCCCATTTGTGCGGCCCTTCCGCCGCGCACTATTCACATCACTTCACCATTTTTTTACAGAGGCCTTCTGGGCTTAAAATATGGGCTTTGGAATATTAAAGTTGGGCCAATTGTTTCTGTGAGTGCTACAGTTTTCTTTGGGGCCCACTTGTTAATTGTTTGATCAATCGGAAATTTTTTAAACACATTTTTCACAGTATTTACATTATATCTGCGACCGTGAATGTCACTCGATCGGTAAATCCGGTCTAACTGCTATAGCCCGGTTAGACGGATTTGCGAACGTGACTTTCACGTTGATGTTTTATGTATTTGCTGTGATGTTGCGGATCGGTCGTGGGGGATAGCCTGGATGCAATGCTAGTACTGTGCTGTTGTATTATGTACATTTGATATTGCGGGGCGAGCGTCCGACATGTGGACTGCCGTCACTGCCTGATTGTATTATTATTTTGGGGCACGACCTGGTTGCGGTCGATGTACCCGGTGTATGTATATTTTACTTTCTGTACTAGGATTGCCCCGCGGAGGGGTGCACGGATAGCCGGGTTCTGGAGGGCAACAAGCCCGCATCTCATGGCATTGAGACGGAGGGGGCTTCACTCTAGGATTGGCGGGCTATTCGCCGCACTCGTAGGGGGTACAGGTTGACCCAGGAGGGGTGCCCAAGTTGCCGGATTCCGTGAAGTGCTGGGTGGTCCATTCACGGCGCTGAAGGGGGCTGCCTCGCTTCAGGTTTTGGCGGGTGACTTGCCGCGCCCGTAGGGGTCTAGGATTTCATTGCACAGGCTATCCACACGACCAGGGGAACGTCGGGTTTCAGCGGCTCTGTGAAACCCGGGGATCCCAGATATCTGTATTGTTTCTGTGATGCTGTACATTTTCTGTGATGTTGCATTTTTATTCACGCCTTGAGCGAATATAATATATTGGTATATATATTAGTAGATGTAGTATATGTTTTGCATCCGCGCTAGTCCAGTCCCCGCTCTGTCGTTAGTAAGCTAACCTAACGGGTAATGACGGGACCCAGTGGCGAATGCGGATGGCATATACGTACATCAGTATATTTTCGTTCATTTTGGTGTGATCAATTGATGGGACTGCATTGATTCGGATCAATGCAAGTTAAAAACAAACCTAATCTGATGTTGTTGGAACACTTTTTCAAAAAGCTGTTATTGCAAGGACGTTCACTTTTGTTTTGCATCGTGGTATTCATTTGGAATATCCTGCTCCTCAGTCGACGAGGCAAGGGCCGAGATCCCTTCACCGGGAGTGACCCCTTGGACAAAAAGTTTGCGTCAGGGCATTAACTTCACTATAGCCGATTGCTTTTGCTTTGCATCGTGGTATTCAGTTGGAATATCCTGCACCCCATTCTACGGGGAAAGAGCCGAGATCCCTTCACCGGGAGTGACCTCTTTAGCAACGGTTTTCATCACTATATTTTTAAAAGCTATCCGTTCCTTCGACGATATCAAGTTCTTTACGTTAAAGGTTTTCGCCAGAAACCATTCGTAGCCCTCCGTCGTTTCATATGGGTAGTCAATAGTATTCAAGCTGTGTTTGTTGGCCAAAGTCAAGGCACAGTGTTTGGTAGCTGTTGGTTATTCATATGCAGCATAGATAGATGCGTTGGTTTGGAACAGTCGTATAGCCTTGTTGGCCAAAGTCAAGGGCTTGTGCGGGTGGATTCGAATCAACCTGGAGAATGACGGGTAGAACTTGACATGTGACTTATGATTTGTTGGCCAAAGTCAAGGTCATAAGAGCATGGGGCAGAAATCACATCGGGAGTTTCAAAAGAACTGAAACTTGCCAGATATGCGCATACCTTCTGGAGTGTGATAGCGTGAGCGGATTCCGTCACGTTATCATGCAATGATAGTTGGATCCCGATTCCCACTGATGAGTTGGTATACTCCTCGGGTAACCCCGACTAATTCTTCTTTCAGGTTTGGAGGAGAATTTGAGGTACAGTGGGAGGATTCCAGATTAGATAAATTGGTAACCATTCTGATCTAGGTTAGAGTGCACGCTGAGTGTTTCTTTTCTCTCTCTCTTTGGCAGCGACCATTGACCCGACCCTAAGACTTTGACTCAGTGACCAAGTTGACCGAACCTTCTTAAACACCGGCTTTTGGATTGTCAGAGTTGCAGACCTCATTGCCACTCCTACTTTTACCCTTTTTCTCCAGGACACCCCGTATTACTACGAACGTCCACTTCCATTGGACAAAACCATCGTATGGTTAGATACGAACTCGAAAGAATTTATTCGAGGATGGTTTCCGGTTTTGGAGAAAACGGATAGGATTATTCAGTTGTCTTTTCCTTTTACCCTCTCTCAGGTTACGAGTACTCCTTGGTTTAGGGGTAGTACACCTATTACGCAAATTGGATTGTCTTCTTCCAAACCTTAGGCTGGTGCCGACCGGTAGGGAATGAAGAAAACCAATTAGCATAACGATGGTGTGCAGAAGGTATTAAGTTCAGACAAAGCAAGGGATTAGTAAGAGGGCAAAGTAAATTGCAACAGATATTCACGACCAAACCAAATATTTCATTACCACTCCCACATCACCTTTGTATTTCTCCAGGACACTCCGTATCACTACGAAGATCCACAGTTTATTTGGGTACTCCATCGTATGGTTATATACGAACTCGAATGGAACTTGTTCCAGTTCGGGGATGGATTCTGGTTCAGGAGAAATAGGAATAAGGTTTATTCGGTTGTCTTTTATCTTCACCCTCTCTCTCTCATTGCGAGTGTTCCTAGGATGCGGACAGTACACCCATTATGCTTATTGGATAGTCTTCTTCCAAACCATAGGCTGGTGCCGAACGGTAGGGAAGGAAGAAAACCATTTGGCCTAAAAGGGTGTGCAGAAGGTAAAGACTAAAGACATATGAAGGGATTTGGAGAGGTGGCAAAGAACTATACGGTTACAGTCGTGAATCTGGAAGAGGCATTACTAGGAATACCAGAATACCCCATCGGAACATTTCAATGTTTCAGTTTCGCTGTGTAATGTTAAAGGAAAACTGATTTCCCGATTAGATACTTACTCCAGGGTATGTATTTACCAGGTACGATTCTCACATCTGTATGGTTTTACAGATGATGAGTGGGAGTAAGTTGTTGGGAATTGGGTGATTATCCTCATTATATCGGGATTCGTTGTAATCGGTGATATTTGAGGAAATCACCTGGGCTGTTTGCCGGTCGGCAAATATTTGGTTTTGAATATCCACTGTTATGCACCAATTTCAAATTGATATATCTGTACGTCTATTTTCATAGAGTGAGATATACCTTTCTGAAATTATGTCTACGACATTTACCTATATCAGTGGATGGTTAGGTAAGGAGCATTAAACAGCGGTGTAATTCTTCTTAACCATAAGTACAGTTTTCAACCTACGACACACAGTGAATGAGTTATCAGACTCAAGGGACCTATACAGAGTATTGTATGTTGTCCAGTGTCCATTAGGACAGAGGGGTTGGTCCTCGTACTATATTCGGTTTACTTATGACTTCTCTAGTTTTTAGACAAGTGTTTCGTGGAAACACAGGGTCCGAATTTTGAGAAGTTATAGGTATTTGAATAGAGTAGAGAACCAGGTGTAGCAAGTATCGGGATTCTTCAAAGAGATCGAAGATGTAGATACTTGTGTATGGTATTCAGTTGATAGTAATGATAAAGAGATCTTGCTTCTCTTTCAGGTTACTCATAATTGGAAGTATTCCTAAGATTGAGTAACGCTGATCGGCCTCCTTCCATTTAGTTGACATGCGCTGGGGACAGCTGCATGATTTGAATCTGGTTCAATTAAATCAGTGCCTCTGTTTCTATATTGGATATAGAACAGTTCATATCTTAACGATGTTAAGGTACGGGGAGTTGTCCGGTTTATGATTAAAACCAGACACTGGACAACTCAAGGCACGTTTCTGTAATGGCTGTTTGTGGGTTGACCCAGGCTATGACGCGGGTTGACTTTCTACCATCTGGAAGATCAATAGCAATATTGTTCTTGACTCGCCACAGTTTTAAATTAAAAATGGATTTTTTCAGGAAAACAGTAGTGGGAGTATGGTAGAACTGGAAGTGATTCCAGAACCACAAACGATTACTGAAGATTTGATAAGGAACCTTAAGATTCAATCTGAATTGACATTCCATTGGCCACTCCGCAGATAAGGTGGGTAACTTCAGGCACCCGAGAGGTACTACGGTAGCCTCAAGGACGGTGACAGGGAAGTTCTTGTTTACCCACAATTACCATTGCTGTTGTTCCAGGCTGCGAGACCCGGAGGGAGGATGAGTATAGCGTCATTCTAAACTAGTTTTAGAAGTGCACGTCTATATGACTCTGCCAGAGGGTTGTCGTAGTCAGTGGGAGCAGCGGAAGCATTGGTGGACAGGTAGCTTATGTCTATTTACAGACTGAAGCACCAGTAGCGGAGATAGATCATCTATTTCTGACGTGACAGTCATGGGTTTGACTTCATCAGAATAGGGGATGGATCTGTTGAGAAGGTAGTAGGGTGTGATATCCTGGTATTTGGATGACATACACAAAGTAGGAAAGGAAACTCCTATACTACGATCGGTTATACTTTGGTCGTCACACAGTGGTTTCTCCACATGGACTTGGACATTATATCTGACATACTGGTTACTAGATCTATGGTCTTAGATCTAGATTTGGGTGGTTTCCCAATCAGGGTACTTGACAGCATTCTAAGAGTATTTAGGATGGACGACTCCTGGCACGGTAGTGTACCTGCAGGTAACGGAGTCACCCTCTCTAAAGGTGTCTTACAGACTAAAGGGGAGAGGGATGTGCATGATTGGCAGATCACTTGCTTAGGCAATTGAGTCAATCATGAGATGTCAAGTACCACACCAGATATTGTTCTTGCACTAGATGCAATAAGTTGACATTAATCCAATCCTGGAGAAACAGTCGGAAGCAGTTTTAGAACATAAGTGGATGTTCTAGGGATATGATAACGACAGCCTCATTCGGGAAACAGTTATCATTCCAGGCTTCCAAGGTGACATGGACGACAAGGAGGTTGTCAGAGCTATAGTTTTCCTTCTGATGAGGGGCAGTATTTTGGACAGGTGGTCCAAGGCAATACTGAGGGTGGCATGGCGCAGGATACTGATTAAGTTCAGTTGACGATACAGTCTAAGAAGTTTGGATTTGGAGTTCATTTATGAGCTATGTCCCATCAGACATCCAGACACATTCTAAGACAGGTATTGCTCATTTCGGGAGATGGGTTTCTCCGCGAACTTGAGATATAGAGAGACATGGAAAGAGACAACAAGGCGGATCCACTCACTGAGGCTGTTCCTCGAACGCAATAGTTTCGCAAACGAGCTTTGTGAGACTGACTAGTAGAGGAGTTGGGTGTTCGGTATCACACGGGCTGTGAGTATGCGACATCGCAATAATTAGCCTTGAGTGCAAGTGGGAGATTGTTGGAGATAGTGCCCTCAGAGTCAATTATTAGGTCACAGGTACGTGATTGTAATGATTGAGGGAGGACCTATCCCGGTAGGAAAGTCTTACTCGAGATGATAGTATGCTATCTGGTTTACCTTTATCATCGTGTACTGTTTTAGGTGACCTGACACGTCGCTATTACACGTTGATAGAGCCCTTAGGATTCTTGCTTGACCACCAGCAGTATGAGGGCGATCATATAAGTGGGAGCTGGGGGGTCTATAAGCTTATCCTTAAAAGGTCCCTAGTCGTGGGAGTTTCGAGACTGGGCATCGATACTCCATTAGTAGACTAGTGTATACAGTCGAGACCCCGACGAGGGGCGGTGGCCGGTCTCACAAGCCACTGGTGTCAGTTGGATCACCTAAGATGTATACAGGTGCTCATTGGGTTATGAGTACACCGGACAGGACTCGCCGGGAACATGCTAGTTGGTCATATACCAGACGTCAGATGGCAGTTCCCTGGTGACATGTGTGCAGGTTAGTTCATCGACCTGGGGATCGTCATTTGTCTCGTGTGAGTTCCCACTGTACTTTGATTACTACCCTACCACGGCTCAAAGGAGTCGTGCAAACAGGTTTTAGTTGGGTACAGTCCCGAGCCACATGGAGGCAGTGAGCGTATCTTCAGGGGTTCGTCTCTCCCGGTATTGGGGGTGAGGTCGTGCTGTGTCTAGGAGAGCCATTACACAAAGTCCTTGGCCAAGGCAAGGAGATTTACTGGTAGGTATTCCAGTAGTATCTCAGGGTGTTCTGGGCTACACTCCGACACGACTTGTACCGCTTTTGGGGGTCTGACTTTTACCAACCCCCTAGGCCCGCCATGCGATGCTCATAGACGAACGGACCGGACTGCACGGATATTGTCACTGACAGGCTCAGTTGGGTGTCGGGGTGAGCTTCCTCATCGACGTCCCATTTGGTCAGTACCTGGTAGCCCGTCACGTATTGGCTTATACCTCTGACGTGCTAGTGGTTAAATCCACAACCAAGGTGTTGACGAGTCTTTAGAGTCCCCCACATTCAGTTACTCAGCTTTCGGGCGAAAGGTTGTAGAGGCCGTATGGAGATATGGCAGGGTCCGATCAGATACGTGCGGTATTGCACGGATCAGGATCGGACAGTCTGTACTATAGGCCGTATGGTGATATGGCAGGGTTCGATCAGATACGTGCGGTATTGCACAGATCAGGATCGAACGGATATTACTAGCCGGCTTTGGTATAAGCCGGATCCTAGTATAGTACAGTGTAGATTTTGTCTCATTGCATTTGTATTTCGGTCGGAATACAAATGCGGGTGTGTATGCACAGTATCGGGGTTTTCCTGTAATTTATTACGGGACCAGTTTTCTGGAGTTGCCAGTTTGCTTTCCGTTTCGGCCAATTTCTATTGTTCCGTTCATTGGCCGAAGATTGGTGGAGGAGGGTTTATTTGCATTGTTGCAAATAGGCTTTTTTGTGGAGGGGGTCTTTGCTTATTGTAGCATCATGATGGTTTTCATGATATGCACCATTCCTTGACCTTGATTTCTTCATGATGGCATGACTTTTTGAGTCATCATGGTTCATGATGGTTGGACTTCATGAGTTGATGGTTGTGTGGAGTGTTGGCTTAGTTTTGTGATCATGGTTGCTTATGATAACCATTCCTCTCTCTCTCTCTTGTTTGATTGATTTGGTCACCTCCCCTTTGACTTTTCCCTCTCTCCAATCACACAAGAGAAATGGGGGGGCCGGCCACTTTTCTTGGATGGTTGATTGATTCATTTGGTGTGGCATTTTTGGTTCATATATATTGTGCTAAGAAAAGAGCTCTCAAGTTGATCTCCAAAATCCTTTCTTTCCTCCACCAAAAATGGCAACCTCCACTACCCCAAAAGAGACACAAGTTCTACTACACATTCTACAGCGAATCTTGGGCACGTCGAGTAGCCGGCTTCGTGCCCGAGTTGCCTCGGCATTGAGGTGGGAGCCCGTAAACAAAGTAGGCGATGTGGTGCACTTCCGGCGACGAGGAGGAGACGGGACATTCCGCAGGAGATCGGGACGATGGCGAGAAGACCGGAGGACTTGGATCGTCGGTATATCTCTAACCCATCTTCTAGTTAGCTTAGACTTGTTAATGGTTACGATCCGGGTGTTTAGTGCGCGGTGGTGCCGGTTTGCTAAGTCCGCAAAAATTAAAGTTTTTCACCGCTTCCGCATTCCGGCGTCGGATTGACGGCCGGGGCGCCGCCGTGCACTTACAGTTAGTATAGTGGATACGAAGGGAAAGACAAAGGCAACAAAGGTAGCGGGAAAGCTTGTGGGAAAGGAAGAATGCTTTTACTGTCATAAGAGTGGACACTGGAAAAAGGATTGCAGGGCTTGGAAGGCCAGAAACCGGGATCTGAAGCAAGTTGCGGCTTCGGCTTCAGGTGTGTGTTATTGAAAACTGTCTATCAATAAACTCTACATCCTGGGTATTGGATACCGGATCAGGATCTCATATCTGTAATTCTTTGCAGGCACTGAGAAGGCGTAGGGTTTTGAAGGCAGGTGATATGACCCTCAGAGTTGCAATCGGAGCTGGCATGGATGCTGAGTCCGTGGGGGACTATCACCTGGGAATGTCAGATGGACATGTTTTGGTTTTGCGTGATTGTTATTTTGTACCCAAGGCAACCTGTAATATCATATCTGTATCTTTATTATCTAAAGAAGGTTATGAATTTGCATTTGTAAGTAATGTTGTGAACATTTACCTTAATCAAGTTTTGATTGGGTCGGGTACATTAAACAATGGTATATACGTATTAAACCAACCACAGATTTTCAATGTCCAGAATACACACAAAAGAAAGTCTCCAGAAATCAATCATGCTTTCTTATGGCATTGTAGACTGGGTCACATCAATGAGAGAAGATTGACGAAGTTACATACAGAAGGATATTTGGATCCGTTCGAATATCATTCATATGCAACTTGTCAATCCTGTCTCAAAGGAAAGATGACAAAGACTCCGTTCACTGGACACGGAGTAAGAGCGAGCGAGCTCTTGGGGCTCGTACACAGCGATGTGTGCGGTCCAATGTCTACACATACGCGAAGCGGTTATTCTTACTTCATTACTTTTACGGATGATTTTTCAAGGTTCGGACATGTCTTCTTAATGAAGCATAAATCTGAAGCCTTTGAAAAGTTCCAGGAATACAAGAATGAAGTAGAAAAACAAACAGGCAAAAGTATCAAGACACTAAGATCTGATCGAAGTGGTGAATACTTAAGTGCCGAGTTCCTGGATTACTTAAAAGAGAATGGAATTCTCTCTCAGCTTACTCCTCCACACACTCCGCAACATAACGGTGTATCGGAGAGACGGAACCGAACCCTATTGGATATGGTACGTTCCATGATGAGTAACGCTGAGTTGCCGCGATCATTCTGGGGATATGCGCTAGAATCAGCTACATACCTTTTGAACCGAGTTCCGACTAAGACTGTGCCTACCACACCATATGAGATATGGAGTGGGAAGAAACCCTATTTTCAATATCTGAAGATCTGGGGATGTCCAGCTTTTGTCAAAAAGCAGCATGCGGACAAACTCGAGGCACGCTCAGTACTGTGCAAGTTTGTGGGATACCCAAAGAACTCCAGGGAGTATCTTTTCTATTACGCAGAAGAACAGAAGGTCTTTGTTTCTCGTAATGCCCACTTTCTAGAACACCAGTTCTTAGAAAAGGAAATTAGTGGGAGCGCAATAGAACTGGAAGAAATTCCAGAACCACAGACTATTACTGAAAGCTTAGTAGAACCAGAAGGTTCGAAAGAACAGGACATTCCTGCACCGCTCCGCAGGAGTAGTAGGCAATCTCATTCGCCCGAGAGATACTACGGTTTTCTCATAGACGGGGATAGAGAGGATTGCATCATTGATTATGATGAGCCGACTACCTTCCAGCAGGCCATTCAGAGCGTTGACTCGGTAAAATGGCTGGATGCAATACGGACCGAAACGGAGTCCATATACACCAACAAAGTATGGACTTTGGACGTTGCTCCAGATGAAGTAAAACCCGTAGGATGCAAGTGGATCTTCAAGAGGAAGATTGGTGTAGATGGACAGGTTGAAACCTATAAAGCTAGACTTGTTGCAAAGGGTTTTCGTCAAAGACCTGGTTTGGACTATGATGAAACCTTTTCTCCAGTGGCTATGCTGAAATCCATTCGGATCCTTCTTGCCATTGCTGCCTTCCACGATTATGAAATTTGGCAAATGGACGTAAAGACCGCTTTTCTAAATGGAAATTTAGAGGAGTGTGTCTATATAGACCAGCCAGAGGGTTTCATTCAGAGTGGGAGCAGCGGAAAGGTGTGCAAGTTGCTTAAGTCCATTTATGGACTAAAGCAGGCATCGCGGAGTTGGAACATCTGTTTTGATGAGACGGTCAAAGAATTTGGCTTTATCAAAAATCCAGATGAACCATGCATTTATAGTAGATTTGTAGCACGAACTGTCGTATTCCTCGTTTTATACGTGGATGACATTCTCTTGATAGGAAATGACATTCCTATACTACAATCTGTCAAAGGATTCTTGTCACACGGGTTCTCCATGAAAGACCTGGGTGATGCCTCTTACATTCTGGGGATCCGGATCCATCGTGATAGATCCAAGAGGATATTAGGACTTTCACAGTCCAGGTACATCGACACCATACTGAAAAGATTCAGTATGGAAGATTCCAAGCACGGTAATCTACCGGCTTGTCACGGGATCACCCTCTCCAAAGAGATGTCTCCCAAGACTGATTTGGAAAGGGATCGCATGTCTGTTATACCCTAAGCTTCTGCGGTAGGCTCTATAATGTATGCGATGTTGTGTACCAGACCAGATGTAGCTTATGCACTGAGTGTGGTAAGCCGGTATCCGTCTAACCCTGGGGAGAAGCACTGGATAGCGGTAAAGAACATTCTTAAGTACCTGAGAAGGACTAAGGAGATGTTCTTGGTGTATGGCGAAAAAGACCTCCAGATTGAGGCCTTTGCTGACTCCAGCTTCCAGAGTGACAAAGATGATTCCAAGTCCATGTCGGGTTTTGTCTTTACCCTCAATCGAGGGGCGGTGTGTTGGAAGAGTTCCAAACAGGAAACCGTTGCTGACTCGACAATGGAAGAGGAATATATCGTTGCATCTGATGTCGCAAAAGAAGTCGTCTGGATGAGGAAGTTCTTGAAAGAACTTCAGGTGGTTTCGTCCATTGTTGATCCAATACCTCTGTATTGCGACAACAACAGGTCTATAGCTTTAGCGAAGGAACCCAGGTCCCATCAGAAATCCAGACACATCTTAAGGCGGTATCACCTGATCAGGGAGATCGTGGATCACCAGGAGATCGAGGTTCGAAGGGTTGCATCAGAAGATAACACTGCAGATCCATTCATGAAGGCCTTGCCCCAGACTCAGTTCGAGCGGCTGATCGAGATGATTGGTCCTCGATACGCCAGTACATGGCCTTAGTGCAAGTGGGAGATTGTTAGTGTATATGCCCTAGAAGCCATTACTGTATCATACTAGTTTGTATATTACTTAATGGAAGCTTGGGATATTCACCATTGTATAGACAATCTTGCTCAAAATAGTAGTATGCTACTTAGTTTGTTTCTACTTCAATGTGTGTACATGTGTTTCTTTTAACATATTGCCTATACACATTAGTGGAGCCCTTAGGATCTTTGCTTAATTACCAGCGTTGTGATGGCAGTTGTTGGAGATAGTGCCCTCAGAGTCAATTATTAGGTCACAGGTACGTGATTGTAATGATTGAGGGAGGACCTATCCCGGTAGGACAGTCTTACTCGAGATGATAGTATGCTATCTGGTTTACCTTTATCATCGTGTACTGCTTTAGGTGACATGACACGTCGCTATTACACGTTGATAGAGCCCCTAGGATTCTTGCTTGACCACCAGCAGTATGAGGGCGATCATATAAGTGGGAGCTGGGGGTCTACAAGCATATCCTTAAAAGGTCCCTAGTCGTGGGAGTTTCGAGACCGGGCATCGATACTCCATTAGTAGACTAGTGTATACAGTCGAGACCCCGACGAGGGGCGGTGGCCGGTCTCACAAGCCACTGGTGTCAGTTGGATCACCTAAGATGTATACAGGTGCTCATTGGGTTATGAGTACACCGGACAGGACTCGCCGGGAACATGCTAGTTGGTCATATACCAGACGTCAGATGGCAGTTCCCTGGTGACATGTGTGCAGGTTAGTTCATCGACCTGGGGATCGTCATTTGTCTCGTGTGAGTTCCCACTGTACTTTGATTACTACCCTACCACGGCTCAAAGGAGTCGTGCAAACAGGTTTTAGTTGGGTACAGTCCCGAGCCACATGGAGGCAGTGAGCGTATCTTCAGGGGTTCGTCTCTCCCGGTATTGGGGGTGAGGTCGTGCTGTGTCTAGGAGAGCCATTACACAAAGTCCTTGGCCAAGGCAAGGAGATTTACTGGTAGGTATTCCAGTAGTATCTCAGGGTGTTCTGGGCTACACTCCGACACGACTTGTACCGCTTTTGGGGGTCTGACTTTTACCAACCCCCTAGGCCCGCCATGCGATACTCATAGACGAACGGACCGGACTGCACGGATATTGTCACTGACAGGCTCAGTTGGGTGTCGGGGTGAGCTTCCTCATCGACGTCCCATTTGGTCAATAGCTGGTGGCCCGTTACGTATTGGCTTATACCTCTGACGGGCTAGTGGTTAAATCCACAGCCATAGTATTGACGAGTCTTTAGAGTCCACCACACTTTCAGTTACTCAGCTTTCGGGCGAAACGCTGTAGAGGCCGTATGGAGATATGGCAGGGTCCGATCAGATACGTGCGGTATTGCACGGATCAGGATCGGACGGTTTGTACTAGTTGCCGTATAGGTTTATGGCAGGGTTCGATCAGATACGTGCGGTATTGCACGGATCAGGATTGAACGGATTATACTAGCCGGCTTTGGTTTAAGCCGGTCCTAGTTTAGTACAGTGTAGATTTTGTCTCTTTGCATTTGTATCCGGACGGAATACAGATGCGGGTGTGTATGCACAGTATCGGGGTTTTCCTGAAATTTATTACGGGACCAGTTTTCTGGAGTTGCCAGTTTGCATTCCGTTCCGGCCGGTTTTCCATTGTTCTTTCCCGGCCGGACTTTTCCGATGGAGGGGGTTATTTGCAATTGTGCAAATAACATTTGTGGAGGGGGCTTCTTGTAAAAGTATTGATTATGATGGCTTTCATATCTTGCTCCATGCTTTTGCTTTATTGTGACATGAAAGGGTATGGTTTGAAAAAGGTAAAGTATGGTATATGTTTGTATGTGGTCACCCCTTTTGTATCTCCTACAATAACCTCCCTTCATGCTTTTTGATTGATCTCTCCACCATTCTCCAAATGATATGGCCGGCCACACATTTAGATGAGAGGAAAAATGAGAGGTTCATTTGTGTGCTTCATTTGTTCATCTCATTTCCTTGCAAAAATTGATAGCATCATTTGCCTCCAAAGTTTCATTCTTCCCTCCATCTAAAGGCAACTCCAAGACCCCAAAAAGAGACTACGATTCTACAGCATATCTTGAGCATGTCGAGTTGCCGGCTTCATGCTCGAGTTGCCTCGGTATTGAGGCGGGAGCCCGTAAAAGACGAAGGCGATGTGGTGCCCTTTTCCGGCGAGGAGGCGACGATATGGACGGAGATCCCGCGAGGAGATCGGAGCGGAGATGAAGACCGGAGGACTTGGATCGTCGGTATATCTCCATTCCCATTCTTGTAGATAGCTTAGACTAGTTAATGGTCCGATCCGGTTAAAGTGCGCGGTGGTGCCGGTTTGCAAAGTCCGCAAAAATTAAAGTTATTCACCGCTTCCGCATTCCGGCGTCGGATTGACGGCCGGGGCGCCGCCGTGCACTTACAGTGGTATCAGAGCCTCCCCATTAACTTAGTCTAGCTTTGTGTAATGTGTTTGCACTTCCGATCGATCAAAAAGTTCCAAAACTGCATTTTACCCACGACAGTTTCTGTTGAAATTTTTCAGTCTCGAAAAATTTTTCAGGTTGTAAAATATTGATGTACTGGAAAATTTAAGAGTTCTGTAAAAATTTGACGAAGTAACTCCACATTTGGAGCGCGGAACCGCCGCGAAAACCACCTTTGTGCGGCCCTTCCGCCGCGCACTATTCACATCACTTCATCATTTTTTTACAGAGGCCTTCTGGGCTTAAAATATGGGCTTTGGAATATTTAAATTGGGCCAATTGTTTCTGTGAGTGCTACAGTTTTCTTTGGGGCCCACTTGTTAATTGTTTGATCAATCGGAAATTTTTTAAACACATTTTTCACAGTATTTACATTATATCTGCGACCGTGAATGTCACTCGATCGGTAAATCCGGTCTAACTGCTATAGCCCAGTTAGACGGATTTGCGAACGTGACTTTCACGTTGATGTTCTATGTATTTGCTGTGATGTTGCGGATCGGTCGTGGGGGATAGCCTGGATGCAATGCTAGTACAGTTTTGTTGTAATATGTACATTTGATATTGCGGGGCGAGCGTCCGACATGTGGACTGCCGTCACTGCCTGATTGTATTATTCTTTTGGGGCACGACCTGGTTGCGGTCGATGTACCCGGTGTATGTATATTTTACTTTTTGTACTAGGATTACCCCGCGGAGGGGTGCACGGATAGCCGGGTTCTAGAGGGCAGCAAGCCCGCATCTCATGGCATTGGGACGGAGGGGGCTTCACTCTAGGATTGGCAGGCTATTCGCCGCACTCGTAGGGGGTACAGGTTTGACCCAGGAGGGGTGCCCAAGTTGCCGGATTCCGTGAAGTGCTGGGTGGTCCATTCACGGCGCTGAAGGGGGCTGCCTCGCTTCAGGTTTTGGCGGGTGACTTGCCGCGCCCGTAGGGGTCTAGGATTTCATTGCACAGGCTATCCACACGACCAGGGGAACGTCGGGTTTCAGCAGTGGCTCTGTGAAACCCGGGGATCCCAGATATCTGTATTGTTTCTGTGATGCTGTACATTTCTGTGATGTTGCATTTTATTCACGCCTTGAGCGAAATACTATATATTGGTAT
Source organism: Agapanthus africanus (assembly GCA_030015575.1). Taxonomy (NCBI): domain Eukaryota; kingdom Viridiplantae; phylum Streptophyta; class Magnoliopsida; order Asparagales; family Amaryllidaceae; genus Agapanthus; species Agapanthus africanus. The sequence goes on along the minus strand of CM057350.1, from coordinate 179,904,574 downwards.
ATATAATAGTAGATGTTGTATATGTTTTTCATCCGCGCTAGTCCAGTCCCCGCTCTGCCGTTAGTTAGCTAACCTAACGGGTGATGACGGGACCCAGTGGCGAATGCGGATGGCATATACGTACGTCAGTATATTTTCGTTCTTTGTGGTATGATCAATTGATGGGACTGCGTTGATTCGGATCAATGCAAGTTAAACAAACCTAATCTGATGTTGTTGGAACATTTTTCAAAAAGCTGTTATTGCAAGGACGTTCACTTTTGTTTTGCATCGTGGTATTCATTTAGAATATCCTGCTCCTCAGTCGACGAGGCAAGGGCCGAGATCCCTTCACCGGGAGTGACCCCTTGGACAGAAGTTTGCGTCAGGGCATTAACTTCACTATAGCCGATTACTTTTGCTTTGCATCGAGATATTCGGTTATGAATATCCAGCACCCCATTCTACGGGGAAAGAGCCGAGATCCCTTCACCGGGAGTGACCTCTTTAGTAAAGGTTTTCGTCACTATATTTTCTAAAAAGCTATTCGTTCCTTCAACGATATCAAGTTCACTACGTTAAAGGTTTTCGCCAGAAACCATTCGTAGCCCTCCGTCGTTTCATATGGGTAGTCAATAGTATTCAAGCTGTGTTTGTTGGCCTTAGTCAAGGCACAGTGTTTGGTAGCTGTTGGGTATTCATATGCTGCATAGTTAGATGCGTTGGTTTGGGACAGTCGTATAGCCTTGTTGGCCTTAGTCAAGGGCTTGTACGGGTGGGTTCAAATCAACCTGGACAATGACGGGTAGAACTTGACATGTGACTTATGATTTGTTGGCCTTAGTCAAGGTCATAAGAGCATGGGGCAGAAATCACATCGGGAGTTTCAAAAGTACTGAAACTTGCCAGATATGCGCATACCTTCTGGAGTGTGATAGCGTGAGCGGATTCCGTCACGTTATCATGCAATGATAGTTGGATCCCGATTCCCACTGATGAGTTAGTTTACTCCTCGGGTGACCCCGACTAATTCTTCTTTTAGGTTTGGAGGAGAATTTGAGGTACAGTGGGAGGATTCCAGATTAGATAAATTGGTGACCATTCTGATCTAGGTTAGAGTGCACGCTGAGTGTTTCTTTTCTCTCTCTCTTTGGCAGCGACCATTGACCCGACCCTAAGACTTTGACTCAGTGACCAAGTTGACCGAACCTTCTTAACACTGGCTTTTGGATTGTCAGAGTTGCAGACCTCATTGCCACTCCTACTTTTACCCTTTTCTCCAGGACACCCCGTATTACTGCGAACGTCCACTTCCATTGGACAAAACCATCGTATGGTTAGATACGAACTCGAAAGAATTTATTCGAGGATGGTTTCAGGTTCTGGAGAAAACGGATAGGATTATTCAGTTGTCTTTTCCTTTTACCCTCTCTCAGGTTACGAGTACTCCTTGGTTTAGGGGTAGTACACCTATTATGCAAATTGGATTGTCTTCTTCCAAACCTTAGGCTGGTGCCGACCGGTAGGGAATGAAGAAAACCAATTAGCATAACGATGGTGTGCAGAAGGTATTAAGTTCAGACAAAGCAAGGGATTAGTAAGAGGGCAAAGTAAATTGCAACAGATATTCACGACCAAACCAAATATTTCGTTACCATTCCCACATCACCTTTGTATTTCTCCAGGACACTCCGTATCACTACGAAGATCCACAGTTTATTTGGATACTCCATCGTATGGTTATATACGAACTCGAATGGAACTTGTTCCAGTTCGGGGATGGATCCTGGTTCAGGAGAAATAGGAATAAAGTACATTCAGGTGTCTTTTATCTTCACCCTCTCTCATTGCGAGTGTTCCTAGGATTGGGACAGTACACCCATTATGCTTATTGGATAGTCTTCTTCCAAACTATAGGCTGGTGCCGAACGGTAGGGAAGGAAGAAAACCATTTGGCTTAAGGGGTGTACAGAAGGTAAAGACTAAAGACATATGAAGGGATTTGGAGAGGTGGCAAAGAACTATACGGTTACAGTCGTGAATCTGGAAGAGGCATTACTAGGAATACCAGGATACCCCAACGAAACATTTCAATGTTTCAGTTTCACTGTGTACTATTAAAAGAAAACTGATTTCCCAATTAGACACTTACTCCAGGGTATGTATTTACCAGGTATGATTCTCACATCTGTATAGTTTTACAGATGATGAGTGGGAGTAGGTTATTGGGAATTGGGTGATTATCCTCATTATATCGGGATTCGTTGTAATCGGTGATATTTGAGGAAATCACCTGGCCTGTTTGCCAGGTCGGCAAATATTTGGTTTTGAATATCCGCTGTTATGCACCAATTTCAAATTGATATATCTGTACGTCTATTTTCATAGAGTGAGATATACCTTTCTGAAATTATGTCTACGACATTTACCTATATCAGTGGATGGTTAGGTAAGGAGCATTAAACAGCGGTATAATTCTTCTTAACCATAAGTACAGTTTTCAACCTACGGCACGCAGTGAATGAGTTATCAGACTCAAGGGACTTATACAGAGTATTGTATGTTGTCCAGGGTCCATCAGGACAGAGGGGATGGTCCTCGTACTATATTCGGTTTACTTATGACTCCTCTAATTTTTAGACCGGTGTTTCGTGGAAACACAGGGTCTAAGTTTTGAGGAGTTATAGGTATTTGAATAGAGTAGAGAACCAGGTATAGCAAGTATCGGGATTCTTCAAAGAGATCGAAGATGTAGATACTTGTGTATGGTATTCAGTTGATAGTAATGATAAAGAGATCTTGCTTCTCTTTCAGGTTACTCATAATTGGAAGTATTCCTAAGTTGAGTAACGCTGATCGGCCTCTTTCCATTTAGTTGACATGCACTGGAGACAGCTGCATGATGTGAATCTGGTTCAATTAAATCAGTGCCTCTGTTTCTATATTGGATATAGAACAGTTCATATCTTAACGATGTTAAGGTACGGGGAGTTGTCCGGTTTATGATTAAAACCAGACACTGGACAACTCAAGGCACGTTTCTGTAATGGCTGTTTGTGGGTTGACCCAGGCTATGACGAGGGTTGATTTTCTACCATCTGGATGAACAATAGCGATATTGTTCTAGACTCGCCACAGTTTTATTAAAAATGAACTTTTTCAGAAAACAGTAGTGGGAGTATGGTAGAACTGGAAGTGATTCCAGAACCACAAACGATTACTGAAGATTTGATAAGGAACCTAAAGATTCAATCTGGATTGACATTCCATTGGCCACTCCGCAGATAAGGTGGGTAACTTCAGGCACCCGAGAGGCACTACGGTAGCCTCAAGGACGGTGACAGGGAAGTTCTTGTTTACCCACAATTGCCATTGCTGTTGTTCCAGGTTACGAGACCCGGCGGGAGGATGAGTATAGCGTCGTTCTAAACCAGTTTTAGAAGTGCACGTCTATATGACTCTGCCAGAGGGTTGTCGTAGTCAGTGGGAGTAGCGGAAGCATTGGTGGACAGGTTGCTTATGTCTATTTATAGACTAAAGCAGATGTAGCGGAGATAGATCATCTATTTCTGACGTGACAGTCATGGGTTTGACTTCATCAGAATAGGGGATGGATCTGTTGAGAAGGTAGTAGGGTGTGATATCCTGGTATTTGGATGATATACACAGAGTAGGAAAGGAAACTCCTACACTACGATCGGTTATACTTTGGTCGTCACACAGTGGTTTCTCCACAAAGGAAATGGATTATATATCTGACATACTGGTTACTAGATCTATGGTTTTAGATCTAGATTTGGGTGGTTTCCCAATCAGGGTACTTTGACAGCATTCTAAGAGTATTTAGGATGGACGACTCCTGGCACGGTAGTGTACCTGCAGGTAATGGAGTCACCCTCTCCAAAGGTGTCTTACAGACTAAAGGGGAGAGGGACGTGCATGATTGGCAGATCACTTGCTCAGGCAATTGAGTCAATCGTGAGATGTCAAGTACCACACCAGATGTTGTTCTTGCACTAGATGCAATAAGTTGACATTAATCCAATCCTGGAGAAACAGACGGAAGCATTTTTAGAACATAAGTGGATGTTCTAGGGATATGATAACGACAGCCTCATTCAGGAGACGGTTATCATTCCAGGCTTCCAAGGTGACATGGACGACAAGGAGGTTGTCAGAGTTATAGTTTTCCCTCTGACGAGGGGCAGTATTTTGGACAGGTGATCCAAGGCAATACTGAGGGAGGCATGGCGCGCAGGACACTGATTAAGTTCAGTTGTCAATACAGTCTAAGAAGTTTGGATTTGGAGTTCATTTATGAGCTACGTCCCATCAGACATCCAGACATATTCTAAGACTGATTTTGCTCATTTCGGGAGATGGCTTTCTTCGCGAACTTGAGATATAGAGAGACATAGAAAGAAACAACTAAGCGGGTCCGCTCACTGAGGCTATTCCTCGAACGCAATAGTTTCGCAAACGAGCTTTGTGAGACTGACTAGTAGAGGAGTTGGGTGTTCGGTATCACACGGGCTGTGAGTATGCGACATCGCAATAATTAGCCTTGAGTGCAAGTGGGAGATTGTTGGAGATAGTGCCCTCAGAGTCAATTATTAGGTCACAGGTACGTGATTGTAATGATTGAGGGAGGACCTATCCCGGTAGGACAGTCTTACTCGAGATGATAGTATGCTATCTGGTTTACCTTTATCATCGTGTACTGCTTTAGGTGACATGACACGTCGCTATTACACGTTGATAGAGCCCCTAGGATTCTTGCTTGACCACCAGCAGTATGAGGGCGATCATATAAGTGGGAGCTGGGGGTCTACAAGCATATCCTTAAAAGGTCCCTAGTCGTGGGAGTTTCGAGACCGGGCATCGATACTCCATTAGTAGACTAGTGTATACAGTCGAGACCCCGACGAGGGGCGGTGGCCGGTCTCACAAGCCACTGGTGTCAGTTGGATCACCTAAGATGTATACAGGTGCTCATTGGGTTATGAGTACACCGGACAGGACTCGCCGGGAACATGCTAGTTGGTCATATACCAGACGTCAGATGGCAGTTCCCTGGTGACATGTGTGCAGGTTAGTTCATCGACCTGGGGATCGTCATTTGTCTCGTGTGAGTTCCCACTGTACTTTGATTACTACCCTACCACGGCTCAAAGGAGTCGTGCAAACAGGTTTTAGTTGGGTACAGTCCCGAGCCACATGGAGGCAGTGAGCGTATCTTCAGGGGTTCGTCTCTCCCGGTATTGGGGGTGAGGTCGTGCTGTGTCTAGGAGAGCCATTACACAAAGTCCTTGGCCAAGGCAAGGAGATTTACTGGTAGGTATTCCAGTAGTATCTCAGGGTGTTCTGGGCTACACTCCGACACGACTTGTACCGCTTTTGGGGGTCTGACTTTTACCAACCCCCTAGGCCCGCCATGCGATACTCATAGACGAACGGACCGGACTGCACGGATATTGTCACTGACAGGCTCAGTTGGGTGTCGGGGTGAGCTTCCTCATCGACGTCCCATTTGGTCAATAGCTGGTGGCCCGTTACGTATTGGCTTATACCTCTGACGGGCTAGTGGTTAAATCCACAGCCATAGTATTGACGAGTCTTTAGAGTCCACCACACTTTCAGTTACTCAGCTTTCGGGCGAAACGCTGTAGAGGCCGTATGGAGATATGGCAGGGTCCGATCAGATACGTGCGGTATTGCACGGATCAGGATCGGACGGTTTGTACTAGTTGCCGTATAGGTTTATGGCAGGGTTCGATCAGATACGTGCGGTATTGCACGGATCAGGATTGAACGGATTATACTAGCCGGCTTTGGTTTAAGCCGGTCCTAGTTTAGTACAGTGTAGATTTTGTCTCTTTGCATTTGTATCCGGACGGAATACAGATGCGGGTGTGTATGCACAGTATCGGGGTTTTCCTGAAATTTATTACGGGACCAGTTTTCTGGAGTTGCCAGTTTGCATTCCGTTCCGGCCGGTTTTCCATTGTTCTTTCCCGGCCGGACTTTTCCGATGGAGGGGGTTATTTGCAATTGTGCAAATAACATTTGTGGAGGGGGCTTCTTGTAAAAGTATTGATTATGATGGCTTTCATATCTTGCTCCATGCTTTTGCTTTATTGTGACATGAAAGGGTATGGTTTGAAAAAGGTAAAGTATGGTATATGTTTGTATGTGGTCACCCCTTTTGTATCTCCTACAATAACCTCCCTTCATGCTTTTTGATTGATCTCTCCACCATTCTCCAAATGATATGGCCGGCCACACATTTAGATGAGAGGAAAAATGAGAGGTTCATTTGTGTGCTTCATTTGTTCATCTCATTTCCTTGCAAAAATTGATAGCATCATTTGCCTCCAAAGTTTCATTCTTCCCTCCATCTAAAGGCAACTCCAAGACCCCAAAAAGAGACTACGATTCTACAGCATATCTTGAGCATGTCGAGTTGCCGGCTTCATGCTCGAGTTGCCTCGGTATTGAGGCGGGAGCCCGTAAAAGACGAAGGCGATGTGGTGCCCTTTTCCGGCGAGGAGGCGACGATATGGACGGAGATCCCGCGAGGAGATCGGAGCGGAGATGAAGACCGGAGGACTTGGATCGTCGGTATATCTCCATTCCCATTCTTGTAGATAGCTTAGACTAGTTAATGGTCCGATCCGGTTAAAGTGCGCGGTGGTGCCGGTTTGCAAAGTCCGCAAAAATTAAAGTTATTCACCGCTTCCGCATTCCGGCGTCGGATTGACGGCCGGGGCGCCGCCGTGCACTTACAGCAGTCACACTCGTGGGGACTGGGTAATCCACAAGCACATCCTTATGCAGGTCACTGGTCGTAGGACTATCGAGACAGGGCATCGATACTCCAGAGTAGACTAGCGTATGCGCTTCTCATCCCAGCACGGGAGACGGTCTGTCCCACAGCCGTCAGTACGTCGTACTTGAGATAGTATGCGGGTGCTCGTTAAGTTACGAGTACACTGGACAGGACTCGTCGGGAGCTGTTGGTTGGTACTATACCTATCGTCAGTTATCAGTTCCCAGGTGACATGAGTACAGCTTAGTCCGCTGACTTGACACTGTCACTTCGCCTCGAGTTTGTTCCCACTGTACTTTGATTACTACCCTACCACGGCTCAAAGGAGTCGTGCAAACAGGTAGTAGTTGGGTGCAGTCCCGAAGCACTTGGAGGCAGTGACGGTTAGATAGGATTCGTCTCTCCCGGTATTGGGAGTTGATATCACGCTGTGTCTAGGAGCCATTACACATAGTCGTCCCTGGCCAGGGCAAGCGAGATATACTGGAAGGTTTTCAGTGTTATCTCAGGGTGTTCTGGGCTACACTCCGACACGACTTGTACCGCTATTAGGGGACTGACGTTTACCACCTCCTAGGCCCGCCATGCGATATTCTCATACGAACAGACCGGACTGTACGCAGATTGTCACATACAGGCTCAGTAGGAGTTCGGATGGGTTCGCCTCATCAGTCTTCTTATCGGCATCTACCTGGGGGCCCTTACGTACAGCTAGTGCCACTTGCGGTCTATGGTTAAACCCACTGCCAGCGTAGTGTCGAGTCTTTAGAGTCCCACACAGAGGGTTATTCGTCTTTGGGCAAAACAGAGTAGAGGTCGCATGGTTTTGCGACAGGGTTCGTTCACATCCGCGCACTTATGCACGTTTGGTGTCCGGACAGTCATCACTAGCGGGATCTGGTTTGAGCCAGATCCTAGTATATGCTTTGGGGTTAGTTTTATCTCATTGTATTCGTGTTCCTCGGAACACGAATGCGGGTGTGTATGCACAGTTGACTGAGGCAGAGGAAGAGGATTCTCATTAGGGTTTTGGTACGGGTGTGTATGCACAGTTGACAGTTGTCGTTTACCAAACCCTAATGAACATGTGAATTATGATTAATAATGTTAATTAAAAGGAAAATGAGTTATGGTTAGGGTTGTTGACATTTTGACTAAGGTTGACTTGTTGACCAAGGTTGAAACTTTGACCATCATCATTTCAAGCAAAGATTCTCTTTGATCTTTGCAAAACACATTAAATGTGAATTGATAATGGTCATATCAAACCAACCATCACCTTTTTCATTTTGATTAATATTGTTAATTATTAATTCACATATATGTGATATGGTTGTTATTTTCATATCATAATCTCATTCTCATTCTCTCTCATCTCTTCCTCTTCCTCTTCCTCTAGCTCAAGGAAAATCATTCTCATGAGTTGAGAACCATTTCCTTTGAGATAAAAAACCCAAAGCCACTCTCTACTCATCATAAGGTAGAAGGTCTAGCAAGCCGGACACTTTAGTTTCCTCAAGTTCGAGGAAGGAGCTCAAGGTAGAGACCCTCAGGTGGATCCATCTTTGGCAAGAGAAGGCGACGAGGAGAGAACCATCCGACCACCACAAGGAGTCCAAGAGAAGGAGTTCAAGTTGAGGTATAACCCCCTAACCGAGTAGGTAAAGCTCTTGTTAGTTGCTAGTGTGTAGTTTAGCAAAGATCCGTGTTTTATAGTCCATGTTACCATAACCCAAAAAATCATTTTTCACCGTTTCCGCAAGCCCGGAAGAACCGGGAGAGATAACGTGGACTTACAGATAATAATATGAAACTTTCATATTCTCATCGATACTCATATATGAAACTCAAAGCGCCACTTAGTCCCTGTCTATCGGTTAACATACGTTCGATGTTCGTCGTGACATAGAACTATACGAAGGTTGTTAAATATCGGACGGTATAGCTCGATACTAACAACTGCCGTGTAGTCTATGTGACGAGAAGATTCAATCGTATGATAACCGATAGATTTGTCCCGTGTGGACAAGTTAGGAATGTATAAAGCAAACACCTTCATTCACTTGTGTTTTCATCCGTTTCGAGATATTTCGTCGGTACTTTTCCGCTGGTTCTCCGTGTACAAAGATAAATTAGATGTTCATTTCATCGTTGTCTCACAGCTTTGAAATGATTATCTATTCTATTACAGTGTACTCGGAGAACAGCGGGGAGGTGCTGCCGAAATTTACTCGAAACGGTTGAAAGCACAACCGAATGGGTGTTCGCTCTATACATTCTTAATGGGATAGAAGCCTTACCCCCAACAGCCGAAACACACACATACAACAAGAATACACAACAAACGCATCATTAGAGAGTGATTCAATATGTTCAAGTTAAAACCAATATATGATACTCGATGATAATATGAAACTTTCATATTGTCATCGATACTCATATATGAAACTCAAAGCGCCACTTAGTTCTCGTCTATCGGTTAACATACGTTCGATGTTCATCGTGACATAGAACTATACGAAGGTTGTTAAATATCTGACGGTATAGCTCGATACTAACAACCGTCGTGTAGTCTATGTGACGAGAAAATTCAATCGTATGATAACCGATAGATTTGTCCCGTATGGACAAGTTAGGACTGTATAAAGCAAACACCTTCATTCACTTGTGTTTTCATCCGTTTCGAGATATTTCGTAGGTACTTTTCCGCTGGTTCTCCGTATATAAAGATAGATGTCACGTCCCGCTTCCCAATCTACGGAATACGGAAAGCAACGAAGGCCGGCCGTACTACCTACGGTAAGGAAAAATCCTTCAATAGTCACATAAGGCTGTCTAGATTAACCTGTCAAAAATAAAGTCCGATACCAAAAGGAATAATACTGATAATCATGCTGCAATGAAACCACAAGAAATCCTAAAAATGGGTCCACTAGATAATTGATGCAATTAAAGATCCAATACAATAGATTCGGAAATAAAATAAGATCCAAAAGAGATACATAAGTCCTAATGTCCCATAAGGGCGCACAAACTAAAAACTAACTGAAAAGGGAAATAAACCTACGGTTACTGATCTTCAGCAAAGTCCTGATAGTCGCTGCAGTCCTGCTCAGCCTGAAAATCTATCTCTAAACCTGAGATGACAAATCTCAGGGATGTCAGAATATCCCAACAAGTACTCAACGTATAAGGTGTGTGTTGTTAGTGTATATGCCCTAGAGGCCATTACTGTATCATACTAGTTTGTATATTACTTAATGGAAGCTTGGGATATTCACCTTGTATAAACAATCTTGCTCAATATAGTAGTATGCTACTTGGTTTGTTTCTACTTCAATTTGTACATGTGTTTATTTTGCGATATCACCTATACGCATTAGTGGAGCCCTTAGGATCTTTGCTTGATTACCAGCGTTGTGATGGCAGTCACACTAGTGGGGGCTGGGTAATCTATAAGCACATCCTTATACAGGTCCCTAGTCGCAGGACTATCGAGACAGGGCATCGATACTCCGGAGTAGACTAGCGTATGCGCTTCTCATCCCAGTGTGGGAGATGGTCTGTCCCACAGCCATCAGTACGTCGTACTGGAGATAGTATACGGGTGCTCGTTAGGTTATGAGTACACTGGACAGGACTCGTCGGGAACTGACAGGTTGGTATTATACCTATCGTCAGTTATCAGTTCCCAGGTGACATGAGTACAGCTTAGTACGCTGACTTGACACTGGCACTTCGCCTCGAGTGTGTTCCCACTGCACTTTGATCACTACCCTACCACGGCTCAAAGGAGTCGTGCAAACAGGTAGTGGTTGGGTGCAGTCCCGAAGCACTTGGAGGCAGTGACGGTTAGACAGGATTCGTCTCTCCCGGTATTGGGGGTTGACATCGCGCTGTGTCTAGGAGAGCCATTACACGAGTAGTCCCTGGCCAGGGCAAGCGAGATATACTGGTAGGCTTCCAGTGTTATCTCAGGGTGTTTTGGGCTTCACTCCGACACGACTTGTACCACTATTGGGGGACTGACGTTTTACCGCCCCCTAGGCCCGACATGCGATGTATCAGACGAACAGACCGGACTGTACGGAGAATGTCACATTCAGACTCAGTAGGAGTTCAGATGGGGTTCACCTCGTCAGCCTTCTTGTCGGCATCTACCTGGGGACCGTTACGCACAGCTAGTGCCGCTTGCGGTCTGTGGTTAAACCCACTGCCAGCGTAGTGTCGAGTCTTTAGAGTCCCACACAGAGGGTATTCGCCTCTGGGCAAAACAGAGTAGAGGTCGCATGGTTTTGCGACAGGGTTCGTTCTCATCCGCGCACTTGTGCACGTTTGGAGTCGGGACGGATATTGCCAGCGGGCTCTGGTTTGAGCCGGATACTGGTATATGTTTTGGGGTTGCTTTTATCTCTCGGTATTCTTGTTCCTCGGAACGAGAATGCAGGTGTGTATGCACAGTTGTTTGAGGCAGAGGAAGAGGTTTTTCATTAGGGTTTCGGAACGGGTGCGTATGCACAGTTGACAGTCGTCTTTTTCCAAACCCTAATGAATTAGTGAGATATCTATTAATAATAGTAATTAAATGAAATTATGTTATGGTAGGTTTTGTTGACTTGTTTACCATGGTTGACTTGTTGACCATGGTTGAATGTTTGACCATCATCATTACTTTGTAAGGATGCTCCTTGATTCTTGCTTACATTTCATTTAATGAAGTATGATAGTGGTCATTCCAAAACTACCATCAACTATTCTCATTTGAATTATTATTATTTAGATAATTCTTTTTCTTTTTGATATGGTTGCAAAAAGAAAAGGAGAGCTCATTCTTTCATAATCATTCTCTCTCCTCACTTCATCTTCTTCCTCTAGCCAAAGGAGAATCCTTCTCATGTGTTGAGAATCCCTCTCCTTAAAAGAAAAGCACCCCTTAGACACTCTCTACTCACTCTAGGATCAAGGGTTTAGCAAGCCGGAGATTCTAGTTCACTCAAAGTTCGAGAAAGAGCCCGAAGGTTGAACCCTCAGGTGGATCCATCTTCGACGGAAGAAGGCGACGAGGAAAGAACCATCAACCTCTACAAAGTTTGAAGAAGAAGGAGTTCAAGTTTAGGTATAACCATCTTTCCGAGTAGCTAACTCTCTTTAGCAAGTTTGCTAGTTTTAGTTTAGGAAAGGATCCCGACTTTGTTAGTCCATGTTGCCCCATGCGCTAAAAATTTGATTTTTATACCGTTTCCGCCTCCCCGTAAGAACCGGAGGTCGCAACGTGGACTTACAGTGGTATCAGAGCCTAACTAAACTTAAACTAGCTTGGTAGTGAAGTGTAACGAAGTTCGGAACCGGAAAAATCCAAAAACCAAACTTTTACAAAACCCTAGTTTCTGTTAAAAAAATTTCTGGTCAAAACAAGATTTGTTATACATCTAAATTCGGCTCAGGGTTTTGTGTGAACACCCAAGAAAAACGATCCCCTAATTCGTTCAAACCGCCGCGGATCCGCGGCCTCACCTATTCTTCGAGCCGCGGATCCGCCGCCGTTTAGTGTCTTCTGGAGATCGGGTTTCGTGCAGTGTGTCTCTGTGTTGGTTTTGGGATTTTTAAAATATGTTATATGTGCCCAAATTTTCCAGAGCAGAAATTTACTTTTGGGGTCCTATAATTCCGTATTTTTTTTCCGAACTTCACTGCACTTTGACTATGATGGTTATATCTGTGATGTTTGCATGTATTGAACGTCGGCTAATCGCTATAAGTCGATTAGTCGGGGTTATACATCTCTGTGATCTGTGTTTGATATTGGAATGTGTATATGAATGTGTTGGACTGTCGCGGGTGAATAGCCGGGGTGGATGTGAGATGAGCTTTTGTTTTTTCTTTCATTCATTTATAAATGTAAATTGATGTAATAATATTATTTGTATGGCCGCACAACCGGGTCGGGGTTGTAGCCGTCATTGTATAATTCTTTTTACTGTTTTTGCTCCTAGGATAGACCCATGGAGGGGTGCACAAACTACCGGGTTCTTGGCGGGTAGTTTGCCGCACCCGTAGGGGTCTTGGGTGGGGTATTTGCTATTCACCGCGACCGTGTAATCCGCTTTTTGTTGCAGGCTCGAACGGATTGCGGATTGCTAGTATATCCAATGTATTCATCTGTGATCTGTAATGTCTATCATTGCTTTATATTTAGGCGTTGCTTATGTTTTACAGCCGCGCTAGCCCAGCCCCCGCTCTGTCGTTAGTTAAGTAACCTAACGAGTGATGACGGGACCCCGTGGCGAATGCGAATGGCATAAGCGTACGTCATATTTTGGTTGTTTTCTGCAATGGTAGGATTAAATGATGGGACGCATTAAAAGAACTAATGCAAGAATATCACGCATTAAAAGAACTAATGCAAGATAATAAACCAAGTTAAAGTCGTTGGAACACTTTCGAAAAACCACTCGGTTCTTTTCAAAACTAACTTTTAAATGCGGAGCTTGAGCCACTCCTTCTAAAAGCTATCTCGTTCCATCGATTATATCAAGTTCACTACGTTCACGGTTTTACCAAAACCATTCGTAGCCCTCCGTTGTTTCACATGAATAGTCAATAGTATTCAAGCTGCGTTTGTTGGCCAAAGTCAAGGCATAGTGATTGGTAGCTATTGGATATTCATGTGCAGCATAGATAGATGCGTTGATTTGGAACAGTCGTACTGCCTTGTTGGCCAAAGTCAAGGGTATGTACGGGTGGATTCAAATTAACCTGGAGAACGACGGGAAGAACTTGACATGTGACTTATGATTTGTTGGCCAAAGTCAAGGTCATAAGAGCATGGGGCAAAAATCCACATCGGGAGTTTCATAAGTACTGAAACTTGCTAGATTTGCATACCATTTGGAGTGTGATGATTATGGTAGGATTCCTTCATTTTCGTCACACGATGATATTTGGATCCCGATCCTACTGTGAGTATATGCTACTCCTCGGGAAATTTCTCACTAAACGATCAATGCTATAAACCTAGTAGGTGCCTAGAAAGGTGTTAGCGGGGCTACGCCCCCAGGGAAAAGAGGTTCTTAAATTAAGGAACTTCGCGAAAGTGTTGGAAAACCTCCCTCGAAGTACCGACACTGGCCTGGCTGAACGGTTAAGCAAGTATTGTGCGGTGGGATTGATCCCGGCTAATCCTTCCTTTGTGGTTTGAGAAGGGATTCGAGAGACAGTGGGAGCCATCCTGTTTAGACAAATTAAAAACCATTCTAAATTTGCAAGAGCATCGTGCTAAAGTGTTTCTTCTCTCCCCCCTGCAGCGACCAAATTCGAAATGACTGGACTTAAGTTACTTCTAGATAAAAACATACTGACAGGGCCAAACTACAAAGATTGGCTCAGGAATGTCAAATTGGCAATCGCTTACGACAAGCTGGGGTATCTTCTTACCACCAAAGCTCCCCCCGTCCCAGGTCCCACCTCCAGCGTCGCGGATAAGGAAATCCGTAAGACTTGGGAGATTGATTGCGCGAAGGCCAGGTGCCTCGTGCTTGCCTCTATGGACAACGAACATCAGAGGAGGCATGAGAATATGGACCTTGAGTCCATATTTCTCCATACAAAAGAACTGTATGGAGAGCAGTCTCGTATCGCAAGATACGAAGTGTCGAAGAAGTTATTTTCGACAAAGTTGGCCGTCGGATCATCGGTAGCGGACCACGTGCTTAAGATGATTGGCTACACTGAGGAGCTCGCGGAACTTGGGACCACGTTGGACAGTGAACTCTATACGGATTTAATTCTCCAGTCCCTTCCATCCACTTACGCCCAGTTTATACTGAACTTCAACTTACAAGAAAAGGAAGTTGAACTTTCAGAACTCCTCAACCTGCTGAGGAGCGCAGAGGGCACCCTACAGAAGGGTAGGGAAACACCCGCTTTGTTTGTAGGAGGATCTTCTTCCTCTAGGTCCAAGGCGAAAGCCAAGGGAAAGAGGAAGAAAGCCCCCGCCAAACCAAGAGGCGGTGTTAGTAAAGTGGGTACGAAGGGAAAGGAAAAGGCAACAAAGATTGCGGGGAAGCTTGTTGGAAAGGAAGAATGCTTCTATTGTCATAAGAGTGGACACTGGAAGAAAGATTGCAGGGCTTGGAAAGCCAGGACACAGGAACTGAAGCAGGTTGCGGCTTCAGCTTCAGGTGTGTATGTTATTGAAAACTGTCTTTCTATAAACTCTACTTCCTGGGTATTGGATACCGGATCAGGATCTCATATCTGTAATTCTTTGCAGGCGTTGAGAAACCGTAGGTTTTTGAAGGAAGGTGACATGGCCCTCAGAGTTGCGAACGGAGCTAGCATGGATGCTAAAGCCGTGGGGGACTATCACCTGGGAATGTCAGATGGGCATGTTTTGGTTTTGCGTAATTGCTTTTTTGTACCCAACGCAACTTGTAATATCATTTCTGTATCTTTGGTTTCTAAAGAAGGTTATGAATTTGCGTTTGTAAGTAATGTTGTAAACATTCACCTTAATCAAGTTCTGATTGGGTCAGGTACATTGAGCAATGGTATATACGTATTGAACCAACCACAGATTTTTAATGTCCAGAATACACACAAAAGAAAGTCTCCAGATATCAATCAGACTTTCTTATGGCATTGTAGACTGAGTCACATCAATGAGAGAAGGTTGACTAAGTTACATACAGAAGGATATTTGGATCCGTTCGAATATCAATCGTATGCCACTTGTCAATCCTGTCTCAAAGGAAAGATGACAAAGACTCCGTTCACTGGACACGGAGTAAGAGCGAGCGAGCTCTTGGGACTCGTACACAGCGACGTGTGCGGTCCAATGTCTACACATGCGCGAAGCGGTTATTCTTACTTCATTACCTTTACGGATGATTTTTCAAGGTACGGTTATGTCTTCTTAATGAAACATAAGTCCGAAGCTTTTGAAAAATTCCAGGAATATAAGAATGAAGTAGAAAAACAAACCGGCAAAAGTATCAAGATTCTAAGATCGGATCGAGGTGGAGAATACTTAAGTGCCGAGTTCCTGAATTATTTAAAAGAGAACGGGATTCTCTCTCAGCTTACTCCTCCATACACTCCGCAACACAACGGTGTATCGGAGAGACGGAACCGAACCCTATTGGATATGGTATGGTCCATGATGAGTAACGCTGAGTTACCGCGATCATTCTGGGGGTATGCACTAGAATCAGCTGCGTACCTTTTGAACCGAGTTCCTACTAAGACTGTGCCTACTACACCATATGAGATGTGGTGTGGGAAGAGGCCCCATCTCAGTCACATCAAGACTTGGGGATGTCCAGCTTTTGTTAAAAAGCAGCATGCGGACAAGCTCGAGGCACGCTCAGTACAGTGTAAGTTCGTGGGATATCCAAAGAACTCCAAGGGATATTTCTTCTACTGTGAAGAGGAACAAAAAGTTCTTGTTTCTCGGCATGCCTACTTCTTGGAAACTGAGTTTTTGGAAAACCAGATAAGTGGGAGCACAGTAGAACTGGAAGAAATTCCAGAACCACGAGCTATTACTGAAAGCTTAGTGGAACCAGAAGGTTCAAAAGAACAGGACATTCCTATGCCGCTCCGCAGAAGTAGTAGGCAGTCTCATCCGCCCGAGAGATACTACGGTTTTCTCATAGACGGGGATAGAGAGGATTGCATCATAGACTATGATGAGCCTACTAGCTTCCAGCAGGCCATTCAGAGCATCGACTCGGTAAAATGGCTGGATGCAATGCGGACCGAAATGGAGTCCATGTACACCAACAAAGTATGGACGTTGGACATTGCTCCAGACGGGGTAAAACCCGTAGGATGCAAGTGGATCTTCAAAAGGAAGATTGGTGTAGATGGACAGGTTGAGACCTATAAAGCTAGACTTGTAGCAAAGGGTTTCCGTCAAAGACCTGGCTTGGACTATGACGAAACCTTTTCTCCAGTGGCTATGCTGAAATCCATTCGGATCCTTCTTGCCATTGCTGTCTTCCACGATTATGAGATTTGGCAGATGGACGTAAAAACCGCTTTTCTAAATGGAAATTTAGAGGAGTGTGTCTATATGGATCAGCCAGAGGGTTTCATTCAGAGTGGGAGCAGCGGAAAGGTGTGCAAGTTGCTTAAGTCCCTCTATGGACTAAAGCAGGCATCGCGGAGTTGGAACATCTGTTTTGATGAGACGGTCAAGGAATTTGACTTTATCAAAAATCCAGATGAACCATGCATCTATAGTAGATTTGTAGCGAGAACTGTAGTATTCCTTGTTTTATACGTGGATGACATTCTCTTAATAGGAAATGACATTCCTATGCTACAATCTGTCAAGGGTTTCTTGTCACAAAGGTTCTCCATGAAAGACCTGGGTGATGCCTCTTATATCCTAGGGATCCGGATCCATCGTGATAGATCCAAGAGGATATTAGGAATTTCACAGTCCAGGTACATCGACACCGTACTGAAAAGATTCAGTATGGAAGATTCCAAGCGCGGTAACCTACCGGCTTGTCACGGGATCACCCTCTCTAAAGAGATGTCTCCCAAGACTGATTTGGAGAGGGATCGCATGTCTATTATACCCTACGCTTCTGCGGTAGGCTCTATAATGTATGCGATGTTGTGTACCAGACCGGATGTAGCTTATGCACTGAGTGTGGTAAGCCGGTATCAGTCAAACCCTGGGGAGAAACACTGGATAGCAGTAAAGAACATTCTCAAGTACCTGAGGAGGACTAAGGAGATGTTCTTGGTGTATGGCGGAAAAGACCTCCAGATCGAGGCCTTTGCTGACTCCAGCTTCCAGAGTGACAAGGATGATTCCAAGTCCATGTCGGGTTTTGTCTTTACCCTCAATGGAGGGGCGGTGTGTTGGAAGAGTTCCAAACAGGAAACCGTTGCAGACTCGACGATGGAAGCGGAATACATCGCTGCATCTGATGCCGCAAAAGAAGCTGTCTGGATGAGGAAGTTCTTGAAAGAACTTCAGGTGGTTCCGTCCATTGTTGACCCAATACCTCTGTATTGCGACAACAACGGGGCTATAGCTTTAGCGAAGGAACCCAGGTCCCATCAGAGATCCAGGCACATCTTGAGGCGGTTTCACCTGATCAGGGAGATCGTGGATCGCAAGGAGATCGAGGTTCGGAGGGTTGCTTCAGAAGAAAACACTGCAGATCCATTCACCAAGGCCCTACCCCAGACTCAGTTCGAGCGGCTGATCGAGATGATAGGTCTTCGATACGCCAGTACATGGCCTTAGTGCAAGTGGGAGATTGTTAGTGTATATGCCCTAGAGGCCATTACTGTATCATACTAGTTTGTATATTACTTAATGGAAGCTTGGGATATTCACCTTGTATAAACAATCTTGCTCAATATAGTAGTATGCTACTTGGTTTGTTTCTACTTCAATGTGTACATGTGTTTATTTTGCGATATCACCTATACGCATTAGTGGAGCCCTTAGGATCTTTGCTTGATTACCAGCGTTGTGATGGCAGTCACACTAGTGGGGGCTGGGTAATCTATAAGCACATCCTTATACAGGTCCCTAGTCGCAGGACTATCGAGACAGGGCATCGATACTCCGGAGTAGACTAGCGTATGCGCTTCTCATCCCAGTGTGGGAGATGGTCTGTCCCACAGCCATCAGTACGTCGTACTGGAGATAGTATACGGGTGCTCGTTAGGTTATGAGTACACTGGACAGGACTCGTCGGGAACTGACAGGTTGGTATTATACCTATCGTCAGTTATCAGTTCCCAGGTGACATGAGTACAGCTTAGTCCGCTGACTTGACACTGGCACTTCGCCTCGAGTGTGTTCCCACTGCACTTTGATCACTACCCTACCACGGCTCAAAGGAGTCGTGCAAACAGGTAGTGGTTGGGTGCAGTCCCGAAGCACTTGGAGGCAGTGACGGTTAGACAGGATTCGTCTCTCCCGGTATTGGGGGTTGACATCGCGCTGTGTCTAGGAGAGCCATTACACGAGTAGTCCCTGGCCAGGGCAAGCGAGATATACTGGTAGGCTTCCAGTGTTATCTCAGGGTGTTTTGGGCTTCACTCCGACACGACTTGTACCGCTATTGGGGGACTGACGTTTTACCGCCCCCTAGGCCCGACATGCGATGTATCAGACGAACAGACCGGACTGTACGGAGAATGTCACATTCAGACTCAGTAGGAGTTCAGATGGGGTTCACCTCGTCAGCCTTCTTGTCGGCATCTACCTGGGGACCGTTACGCACAGCTAGTGCCGCTTGCGGTCTGTGGTTAAACCCACTGCCAGCGTAGTGTCGAGTCTTTAGAGTCCCACACAGAGGGTATTCGCCTCTGGGCAAAACAGAGTAGAGGTCGCATGGTTTTGCGACAGGGTTCGTTCTCATCCGCGCACTTGTGCACGTTTAGAGTCGGGACGGATATTGCCAGCGGGCTCTGGTTTGAGCCGGATACTGGTATATGTTTTGGGGTTGCTTTTATCTCTCGGTATTCTTGTTCCTCGGAACGAGAATGCAGGTGTGTATGCACAGTTGTTTGAGGCAGAGGAAGAGGTTTTTCATTAGGGTTTCGGAACGGGTGCGTATGCACAGTTGACAGTCGTCTGTTTCCAAACCCTAATGAATTAGTGAGATATCTATTAATAATAGTAATTAAATGAAATTATGTTATGGTAGGTTTTGTTGACTTGTTGACCATGGTTGACTTGTTGACCATGGTTGAATGTTTGACCATCATCATTACTTTGTAAGGATGCTCCTTGATTCTTGCTTACATTTCATTTAATGAAGTATGATAGTGGTCATTCCAAAACTACCATAAACTATTCTCATTTGAATTATTATTATTTAGATAATTCTTTTTCTTTTTGATATGGTTGCAAAAAGAAAAGGAGAGCTCATTCTTTCATAATCATTCTCTCTCCTCACTTCATCTTCTTCTTCCTCTAGCCAAAGGAGAATCCTTCTCATGTGTTGAGAATCCCTCTCCTTAAAAGAAAAGCACCCCTTAGACACTCTCTACTCACTCTAGAATCAAGGATTTAGCAAGCCGGAGATTCTAGTTCACTCAAAGTTCGAGAAAGAGCCCGAAGGTTGAACCCTCAGGTGGATCCATCTTCGACGGAAGAAGGCGACGAGGAAAGAACCATCAACCTCTACAAAGTTTGAAGAAGAAGGAGTTCAAGTTTAGGTATAACCATCTTTCCGAGTAGCTAACTCTCTTTAGCAAGTTTGCTAGTTTTAGTTTAGGAAAGGATCCCGACTTTGTTAGTCCATGTTGCCCCATGCGCTAAAAATTTGATTTTTATACCGTTTCCGCCTCCCCGTAAGAACCGGGGGTCGCAACGTGGACTTACATGTGTATGGTATAATAACAAGAATATGAAAGTAGTGAAGCCCGGTGCGCAAGAAAAACAGATATATAAATAATTAGATGCATTAACACTATGAAACATGTATGTAAGAGGTCAAGTCATAACCTAACTGGTCACTAAAAGGTAAACTGTCCTATCGTAAGCTCGAGTGTGTGCCTCAACCTCTGCAGGAGTATTCCTAACCCAAGAGTGGTGCCCCAGGGGTTAGGAAACATGGGCCCAACTGTGGAATGAATAAGAGACAGATAAAGCCCGGTACGAGCTGTAAACATGAGACCGATATAGCCCGGTACGAGCTGTAAACATGAGACCGATACAGCCACGTACGAGCTGTAAACATGAGACCGATATAGCCCGGTACGAGCTGCCAGTATGGGATTCCTGAGATCCTGTTGTACAACGCACACTCAAACTACCCCAACACCCGCATATTTGTATCTACTATGGTAAAGATTAAATCACTAAATTACAAATGCTGAACAGACAGGAACTTGTGGTATGGTAATTGTATGGAAATAAAACCGGTGAATAGTGGTGTCATGGCATGTAGTTCCGCATTCCAATTAATGATTTCATTTTAATATAAATAACAAGGATCATGAATAGGCATGTCAAATCAAGGTGTTCTATACATGTAAATCAACATGAGTCTCGAATGTGTATAAAGCATGTAAAAGGATTCTTGTGCATAGTAATCATGACATAGCATCACATAAAGAAGAAGCAAGCAGCAGTTGGTAATTAGCAAAAGAAATGGTTTTCAGGTATAGCTCGATGGGGAAAAATTTATGTGACCATTAGTCTTAGAAAAAGTTCATAATTTTGTACCTATACTCACTCATATTTTAGGGGGAATATTTAGCAATATTTTGTACAACTAAATTGCACCTAATTTATAATGAAATTTGTAGCTGCAAGTTTACAGTCAGCAATATATCAGTAAGTGTTCCGATAAGGACAGATGATAAAACTGTGAAAGAAACCTCTTTCCACTAATATCCAAACTTGCATAGGTTAAGATCTAATTTAGATAATCGCCGATGTTGCATCGACAAAATGAAAAGAGCAAGAGTACTTGCCTGAGGATAACGATCACGGAAAACGATGTACGAAAATGCGGGGCACGATCTCAGCTAAGGTGCGACTTGGGATCTGAGTTATACGATCCGCCTAGATAAATTTATCATCGGTTAACCATAAATATCTTCATAAATATTGTCACAAAACCAAACACAATTATATCAATTTAGGGTTTTGATACTAATTTTCCCCTTTCAATTGTTCACTGATTTCTTATCATTTCATTTTATTTATATTTCTATTTTTTTTCTGAAAAAAAAAACAGGGATCAGGGAAAGCTTACAGAGGATGATCGTGGCAGTTGCTAGGGTTTGGATGAGTCCTGGGTCGAGCCGAGGAAGCGTCGAGGGTTCGGATCTGGCGATGGAAAGGTTGTGATATTGCTGCAGGGGAGCGATGGAGATCTGGGTGATGGGAGCAGCTGCGAGGCGAAGACGAAGGCAGCAGCGACGTTGAGGATTCTGTGCAGGTCGCTGGGGGTTGTGGTGAAGTCGAAGATGGTGGTGCGAAGGGGTGAAGGCGATGGTGATGGGATAAGATGAGTGGATCGGGGTTTGTGGCCATGACGAGGGATGGAGGCGGCGTCGGTGGGATGAGGACGAGGACAAGGGCAAAGGCGACGGCGAAGGGGGAAAGAGAGGGAGGCGAAGGTCGACGAGTGAGGAGCGGGAGTCGAAGTTTACGGCGGCGGTGATGGTGGCGACGCGATGATGGAGACGTGGGTTAGGGTTTCGTGAGGGCGAGGGGATTTGATGAGCAGCGGGAGGGGAGAGAGATGTGAGTATGAGAGATAGAGAGAGATATTTTGTTTTGTGTATATAAAGAAATTTTATAAATATATGTATATAGATGCATATCTTCAATTGATCGTATTTAGAGATTCGATACAGATTTTCTTGTTCTCATATTAACAGTAAACAGATACGCAAAATATTATTTTGTTGCCAATAAGAAAATATTATATATAATATATAAACTGAAGATTTTTCCATATCAAAATTGTTTACAGTAAAAATCCAAAATAAAATATATTAGCGGCCAACTAAAAGTTCAAAAATTTATGGAAAAAGAATCTTGATAGATCTTGAACTACTGCATCCAAATAGGGCTGTTACATCCTACCTACCTTACAGAAAATTTCGTCCTCAAAATTGGAAGGACGACTACAAGATCAAGAAAACAGGTGTGGGTACTTTTGACGAATCTCGTCCTCACGCTCCCAAGTGGATTCCCCACGAGAACGTCTGCCCCAAGATACAAGAACTAAAGGGATGACCTTGTTTCTCAAAACCTTCTCTCTACGGTCGACAATGGCTGTAGGTTTCTTTTCATACGAGAGATCAGTGCTCAAGGTTAATTCAAAATGATCGAGAACATGACTGTCATCGCGAACGTACCGACGCAACTGTGATACATGGAATACATCGTGCACACCAGCCAAAGAGGGTGGTAAGGCCAATCTGTATGCCACTACTCCAACGTGTTCCACAATCTCAAATGGTCTGATAAATCGGGAACTGAGTTTCCCACGACTACCGAATCTAATCACTCCTCGAGTCGGCGAAATCTTAAGGAAGGCATGATCTCCTACTCCAAACTCAAGAGGTCTTCGACTAGTATCCGCCCAGCTCTTCTGACGATCTTGTGCTACCTTGATACGGTTCCTGATCAACTGGACCTTCTCAACGGTTTGGGTTACAAGTTCCGGTCCTAGTAATCTTCGCTCACCCACATCATCTCAGCAAAGTGGGGAACGACATTTACGTCCGTAAAGTGCCTCGAACGGTGCCATCAGAATACTCGCCTGATAGCTGTTATTATACGAGAATTCCACCAAGTGAAGGTGATCCCCCCACGATCCCTTGAAATCTAGCATACAGGCTCTCAACATATCTTCTAATATCTGTATCGTCCATTCAGACTGTCCGTCAGTCTGGGGGTGGTAAGCTATGCTGTAACGGAGACGAATGCCTAAACTCTCTTGTAAGCTTCTCCAGAAATGTAAGAGGAATCTCGTGTCCCGGTCCGATACTATAGTGATAGGCACCCCATGCAACCATACGATCTCTTGCATATATTTCTCTGCCAATGTCTCCGTCGATTGTCCCACTCGAAAGGGTAGAAAATGGGCCGCCTTTGTGAGACGGTCGACGATGACCCAAATAGCATTATTGCCCTTAGGACTCCGCGGTAAAGCCGTCACGAAGTCCATAGTGATGTGTACCCACTTCCACTGGGGAATGGGAAGTGGTTGCAACAGGCCGGCCACTCGTTGATGTTCGGCCTTCACCTGCTGGCACACTAAGCATTTTGACACATAGCGGGCAATCTCTCTTTTCATGCCATTCCACCAAAAGTGTTGTTTAACATCCCTATACATCTTGGTGCCAGCCGGGTACACCGAATATGCTGAACTGTGTGCTTCTTTCAATACTTCCTCTCGAACCTCGCCCTTTGGCACGCATAATCGACTGCCGAATCTTAACGAGCCATCTTCGTGTATCAATAGATCTGTCCTCAATCCGGCCTCTACTAACCCGCGGAACTTCTGCAATTGCGGGTCCCCAGCCTGTGCAGCCTTAATACGATCTACTAATGAAGATTGCACTTGCAGTTGCCAATACTGTCCGTGTGTCCCCTGTTCTACCACGTCTAAATTGAGTCTTCAAAATTCATCAATGAGTTCCTTCTGGCCAGTCAACCACATCGCTGTTGGTCTTCGACTGAGAGCATCCGGTACTACATTTACCTTCCCGGGATGATATTGCAAATCAATATTATAATCAGCCATGAACTCCAACCACCTGCGCTGTCTCATATTAAGCTCCTTCTGCGTGAATACATATTTCAAGTTCTTGTGGTCCGTAAAAATTCCCACTCGTTCTCCCAAAAGATAATGCCTCCAAATCTTCAAAGCAAGGATTACAGCGGCCAACTCTAAATCGTGAGTTGGGTAATTTTTCTCGTGCGTTCTTAGTTGACGCGAGGCATAAGCGACAACACTCCCACGCTGGATCAAGACACAGCCTAGCCCCTTGCCGGAAGCATCACTATGAATCACCAGTCCTCCTGTCCCATCTGGTACGGTCAATATGGGTGCAGTTGTGAGTTTCTCCTTCAATAATTCGAACGCTCCGTTGCACTCTTCTGACCATATGAATGGTACTCCCTTTCGAGTAAGTCTTGTCAATGGCTCATCCGCTCGTG
This sequence comes from Agapanthus africanus, assembly GCA_030015575.1. Taxonomy (NCBI): domain Eukaryota; kingdom Viridiplantae; phylum Streptophyta; class Magnoliopsida; order Asparagales; family Amaryllidaceae; genus Agapanthus; species Agapanthus africanus. The sequence continues at coordinate 179,880,095 of CM057350.1, read as the reverse complement.
CAAAATCTTTAACAAATCTGCGGTAATAGCCTGCGAGTCCCAAGAAACTTCTAATCTCTGCTACTGACTTTGGTGCTGGCTAATCCTTCACTGCTTCAATCTTCGCCGGGTCTACTGATATACCGTCTCCAGAAACGATGTGGCCCAAAAATTGAACTTGTTCAAGCCAAAATTCGCAATTACTATGCTTGGCGTATAACTTTTCTTGTCCCAATATCTGCAACACGATCCCCAAATGCTCGGCATGCTCCTCCTTACTTTTGGAGTACACAAGAATGTCATCGATGAAAACTACGACAAACTGATCAAGGTACTGAGAGAAAACTCGGTTCATTAAATCCATGAACATGGCTGGGGCATTAGTAACACCGAATGGCATTACCAAGAATTCATAGTGACCGTATCGAGTTCTGAAGGCTGTCTTGCATACATCCTCCGCTTTAACACGAACTTGATGGTACCCCGACCGAAGATCCAACTTAGAGAACACTCGAGCACCACATAATTGATCGAACAAATCATCGATCCGAGGTATAAGGTACTTATTTTTAATCGTAACCCGGTTCAACTCTCGGTAGTCAATACACATGCGTAATGAGCCGTCCTTCTTTACCAGTAAAACTGGAGCGCCCCATGGAGAAGTACTCGGGCGAATGAATCCTTTGCTGAGGAGGTCTTCTATCTGCTTTTTCAATTCCGCCAATTCAACTGGTGCCATCCTGTAGGGTGACTTAGAAATCGGTGCCATTCCTGGTAATAATTCTATCGAAAACCCCAAAGCACGAGCCGGGGGTAAGCCGGGTAAGTCATCAGGAAAGACATCCAAAAATTCCCGAACCACGACCGGTGCCGAACTCATATCAACCTCCATTGACGCTAGTATGCCGCACGTCGGCTTTGCTCTATACTTTATGGGTCCCAGAGATTTGCTCCCCCTAATGAACACGAACTCTGAGTGGTTAGGAATGCGAAAGTTTACAGTTTTGGCTCGACAATCAATATGTGCGTGAAAGGTGCCCAACCAATCCATTTCTAAGACGACATCATAACTACCGGTCCCAATCAACAGGAAATCTGCGAAAAGCTCCCTGCCGCAAATCACTACCGGACAAAGCTTGCACTCTAGGTTGGTGGTAACTACTCCATTTCCAGTGTGAATGTCCCAACCTCTAGTCAGTGTTTTGTATGTAATAGAATGTGTTGTGGCAAAATTCAAAGACATAAAAAAGTGTGAAGCCCCGGAATCGAAAAGTGCTCTAGCAGGAACAGAACAAATTAGAATGGTACCTGAAACGACATCATCCGACGCCTCCGCCTGCTCAGCTGTCAGGGTAAAGGCTCGCTCCTGTCCATGACCTGTGTTTCCTCGTCTCTGATCAAAAAGTTGCTTCTGAGGGACAAGTCCTTACTGAGGTTGGTTACACTCAGCTCTCCTAGGACAACTCCCAATCTGATGGTCACTAGCACCACAAATCAGACATAGACCCTTAGCGCGGTGGCAATTTCTCTCGACGTGTCCCGATATCTGACAGTATCCACAAACCGGAGGTTCCCGTTGTGGTGGGGTTGCGGTACGCTTCATCTGAACTCCTCCATGCTGTCTAACTGGAATCCTCCCTGAAATTTGATTCACCGGCCGTTTGTATCCTCCACTCTGAAGTTTCTTCCTCTTATCTATAACTGTCTCAATTCTGCGGGCCGCATTTAATACCTCTGAATAAGTCCCCAGATCATGTGAAGCTAGATTCTCCTATATTTCCAGAGTGAGACACTGTAAGAATCTTCTAGCTCTATCCTCCTTCTGGGCTACCATTGAAGGAGCGAAACGACTGAGTCGGATAAACTCAGCCGCTACCTCATCCACTGTGCGATCTCTCTGACGAAGACTGATAAATTGTTGTTCCATCTCGATCCTGGCCGATTTGGGAAAGAATTTCTCAAGGAAAGCCGTAGAGAAATCAGTCCATGCAATTGGTTTCTTCAACCTGTTCTCTTCTGCGAGCCACCAAATTCTAGCAACATCCTGCAGTTGAGTCTTGACTATATCCACAGTGTCCTCTTCAGGAACCCGGGCAGCTGAAAGCAAATTCTCCATGTCGACCATCCACTGCTCAGCATCCAGTGGTCTGCCCGTGCCAGTGAAAACTGCCGGCTGTAGTCTCCTGAAATCGGCGACGCTGCCCGGACGTCTACATTCACGAACCCCAGCCACCTTGCTCAGGGCCGCAGTAGCGGTCTGCCGAGAAGCAAGTAGGCCCCCTTGTAGCAATTCGGACTGATGTTGTTAACACTCAAGCATGCACGTATAACTCAAAGTAATGCAGTATTGTTGTCACGTCTCCCATATACTCGCAAATTCTCTCCTGCCATGATTCTGAAGTCAAAACGAACGACGAGGTTTAGCAACGAAAACGAGGTTTAAATTCAAAATATTAACATTGAGCGAAGCAAAGAGATAATGTAACAATCAATTCAAAAAATACGGATTAAGTGTAGAACTCTAAGTTACTCATACAGAATACCGTATTGTATCCATGCCGCGGTACATGGGCACAATATCGTAACTCAATGTAAGTCGCCCGAATCCTACGGTCAGAGTCAACGGAATCTGCAGCATGACATACTGAGGAAAACCCAGACATGTGATCCTAACCCTAAAGGTCGGCAGAACTATAACACCCTAGTTCAGTTATACCATATTCTCTTTGATTAATTTTCCTGTGGCTATTTCTTGGTGTTATTTGTTTTGGGTGCGAACAGTGCTTTGGTATCTATTTTGGTATTCGACCCGACCCGCACATTTGAAACCCATCTTGATTCTTGATTTCGACATATCCTTGCTAGTACTGAGAATCCGTATACATGTATCCTATATCTAGTATTGCATATATTTTCAAGACTACAAATTATGGTAAAATAATCTATTTTAAATATCCAGCATGGCCTGCATCATACCCCTGACCCTGTGGTGGCATCCGTACATCTTGTTCTCGTTCCGTTTAGTGAAACAGACTCGTTTGGATCGCTACGTGCACACTACGTATATCCGTTCTTGGGGGTATGCTTTTTCGTTATCCGGACATCGATTTTGGTTTTTGTTGACACGTATATTATCCGTATTTTCAAACCATAAATTTAGACCCAACCCGGGCATATTTTGGAGTAATTTTGTATTAGCCAAAAACTCAAATTTTCTCAATATAATATTCTAATATATTTAAACAGTTTAATATATATACTTATATATAAGTTTTAAATTTACATAACCTAAAATCTAAAACCTTCTGTTAATATATATATTATATTTATATTCTAAATATATTTTATACAATCCTAAAAAGATTTCCTCACCTGCCTCTCTCTCTCTCTTAATTACTATATATATATTAATTCATGTTTTACTATTTACCAAGCCCATATAAACTTTTGCCCACGTCTCTCTCTTCTCTTCTCCATGTCTCTCGTTTCCGCCGCCTTCGCCTCCTCAACTCAAAACCCCTAACCCTAGCCCTCGCCTCTGCCGCCTTCGCCCTTGCAGATCCCTCGACCTCGCCATCCTCGCCGACACCACCACCTCACCTCTCTCTCACCACCCTGCTGCATCCTCGATGACGAGACCGCGACGAACCCAAGAAACCCAACTCCTCGCCACCGCCGTCGGCCTCCCCTCGTCGACTTCCTCCACTCTTCTCCATCTCCTCGGCCTCCTCGACCCTCTCACCTTTCCCTCCTTCCCCGACTACAGCGGACGCCGACCTCACTGCAAACCACCAAGCAACCCATCCGCGCCTGCACCCTCGCCGGATCTCCGACCCCGTCGCCTCCACGTCCTCGCCACCACCTTTCTCTCTCTCTCTCTCTCTCTCTCCCCTCTCTCTTACACTCTCAAACCCCCTGCTTTCCCCTGCACCCGAACCCGATCACCCAACATCAAACCCCCACTGCCCTTTTGCCGTAAAACCTCGCCGGCAACCCCATCGTCGGAAACCCATCATTGACAACTCCCTCGCCTCACCTCTGACCCAAGAGCACCCCAGCCCAGAGAACAACACTCACCTTCTCCCTCTCGCTCAAATCCCTCGTCTCTTTCCAAACGACAAGCAACCAAATAAGAAAGCCCCCGATCGATAGAGAAAACCCTAAAAACCCTAGCCGTATTCTTCCAAAACCCCAACCCTAGCTGTAATGGCGACCAAATTCGGGCTCGCCGGCGGGATCCCGGAACGGAGGGTGCGCCCGATCTGGGACGCCGTCGACTCGCGGCAGTTCAAGCACGCCCTCAAGCTCTGCGTCGCCCTGCTCGCTAAGTATCCTAGCTCTCCTTATGCTCTTGCCCTGAAAGCTCTTATTTTGGAAAAGATGGGAAAGACTGATGAAGCACTTAGTATTTGCTTGGAGGCCAAGGAGCTTTTGTTTTCACACAATGTTATTCCCATAGACGATCTTACTCTTAACACCTTACAAGTTGTTTTCCAACGCCTTGATAGATTGGATTTGGCTACTTCTTGCTATGAGCATGCTTGTGTAAAATACCCGAACAACCTGGAAATAATTATGGGTCTATTCAACTGTTATGTTCGTGAGTACTCATTTGTGAAACAGCAACAGACAGCTATTAAAATGTACAAGGTTATGGGTGAAGAAAGGTTTTTGCTCTGGGCGGTATGCAGCATACAATTGCAGGTATTTTGCAGCACTGGGGGAGAGAAATTATTGCCATTAGCTGAGGCTTTACTTAAAAAACATTTTGCTTCACATAGTCTGCATGAGCCAGAGGCCCTTGTAATATATATCAGTTTTGGAACAACAAGCTAAGTATATAGATGCCTTGGGAATCCTTTCTGGAGATCTGGGTTCTCTTATAGGAATTGAAGCTGACAAATTACATATGCAGAAAGAGCGTATAACTCTGCTCCCAAGTTGAATCCTAGCTGAGTTCGTGCCTCGCAATGTACATCGTTCTTCCGTGATCCTTATCCTCCAGGCAAGTACTCTTGCTCTTTTCATTTTGAGTCGATGTACATCGACTTTCCTTTGTGGTTATATATATATATATATATATATATATATATATATATATATATATATATATATTTCCTACACTGTTAGAACAAAAGGGAAATGTGTTAGTATCTATTTTTTTGTTATATTATACAAATATATAAATAGGCAAACTTTTATGTAGCAAGTGAAAATAATTAGCAAGTGTGGTTTTAAAATGAGATTTATTTTTTTAACTATAAATAAAGTTCGAAAGTTGATAACCTATCTCACATCTATATGTTTCTAGTCAGATTGTGATTAATATACCCATATTAAGGTTAACGGTAAAGATAACAATTATGACTCATACCAGCTTGTACACCACCTTTATGCAGTTACTATTACCTGATAACTATTACCACTGACATGTCTTGACTATTCTTTACTCTAGCCTTATTGGGCGAGATCGCTGATAAGGATGCTGAACTACATGACATGACATGACACACTACTATTTACCAGTTTCATCTCTATACAATTAACATACCACAATTCCAGTCTTTTCAGCACTCTTAACTAGTGCGCTAGTCATTACCATAATAGCTATAAATACGTGGGTGTTGGGGTAGTTTGAGTGTGCGTTGTACAATAGGATCTCAAGAGTCCCATGCCGGCAGCTCGTACCGGGCAATAGCGGTCTCATGTTTACAGCTCGTACCGGGCAATAGCGGTCTCATGTTTACAGCTCGTACCGGGCTATTGCGGTCTCATGTTCACAGCACGTACCGGGTTATAGCGGTCTCATGTTTACAGCTCGTACCGGGCTATAGAGGTCTCTTGTTCGTTCCACAGTCGGGCCCATGTTTCCTAGCCCCTGGGGCACCACTCTTGGGTTAGGAATACTCCTGCAGAGGTTGACGCACACACTCGAGCTTACGATAGGATAGTTTACCTTTTAGTGACCAGTTAGGTTATGACCTGACCCCTTACATACATGTTTCATACTATTAATGCATTTAATTATTTATATACTTGTTTTTCTTGCGCATCGGGCTTCACTATTTTCATATATTCATGTTATTATGCTACACACACACTTTTTACGTTGAGTACTTGCTGGGGTGTTCTGACATCCCTGAGATTTGCCATCTCAGGTTTAGAGATAGGTTTTCAGGCCGAGCAGGATCAGAGCGGCTACCGGGACTTTGCTGAAGGTCAGTAATCGTAGGTTTATTTTCACCCTTTTTAATTAGCTTTTAGCTTGTGCGTCCTTCTGGGACATTAGGACTTATTTATCTTTCCGATTTTGTTTTCTTTTCGAACCTATTGTATCGGATCTTTTTGCATCAATTATCTAGTGGACCCATTTTTAGTATTCTTTATGGTTTCATTGCAGCATGATTATCAGTATTATCCCTTTTAGTATTGGATTTCATTTTTGACAGGTTAAGCTAGACAGCCTTATGTAACTATGGAAGGATCTTTCCTTACCGTAGGTAGCACGGCTGGCCTTCGTCGCTCTCCGTATTCCGTATTTTGGGAAGCGGGGCATGACAAGGTTTTGTTGGTATCAGAGCCAGGCTAACGTCAAAAGTTAGTCTGGGTTCTGCCGACCTTTAGGGTTAGAATCATTTGTCTAAGTTTTCCCCAGTATGTCATGCTGCATATTCCGTTGATTCTGACTGTAGGATTCGGGCGACTGAGATAGAATTACGATATTGTACCCATGTACCGCGGCATGATTACAATACATCATTCTGTTTGAGTAACTTAGAGTTCTATTTGATTTGTTTCCACTGATTTGATTTTCTTGAACACGCCGATTTCTCGAGCCAAGACCGTGACTCTTCATACCCTCATTTGTTTTCTTGATCCTTGATTTTTCATACCCATCTAATTTTCATTGATCCTTGTAATTAGTTCGCGACCTTGTATTTTCGTTCTTCAAATTTCGAGGACAAAATTTCTTGTAAGGTGGGTAGAATGTAACACCCTAGTTCAGTTATACCATATTCTCTTTGATTAATCTTCCTGTGGCTATTTCTTGGTGTTATTTGTTTTGGGTGCGAATAGTGCTTTGGTATCTATTTTGGTATTCGACCCGACCCGCATACTTGAAACCCATCTTGATTCTTGATTTCGACATATCCTTGCTAGTACTGAGAATCCGTATACATGTATCTTATATCTAGTATTGCATATATTTTCAAGACTACAAATTATGGTAAAATAATCTATTTTAAATATCCAGCATGGCCTGCATCATACCCCTAACCATGTGATGGCATCCGTACATCTTGTTCTTGTTCCGTTTAGTGAAACAGACTCGTTTGGATCGCTACGTGCACACTACGTGTATCTGTAAATGGGGGTATGCTTTTTCGTTATCCGGACATCGATTTTTGGTTTTTGTTGACACGCATATTATCCGTATTTTCAAACCATAAATTTAGACCCAACCCGGGCATATTTTGGAGTAATTTTGTATCAGCCAAAAACTCAAATTTTCTCAATATAATATTCTAATATATTTAAACTGTTTAATATATATACTTATATATAAGTTTTAAATTTACATAACCTAAAATCTAAAACCTTCTGTTAATATATATATTATATTTATATTCTAAATATATTTTATACAGTCCTAAAAAGATTTCCTCACCTGCCTCTCTTTCTCTCTTAATTACTATATATATTAATTCATGTTTTACTATTTACCAAGCCCATATAAACTTTTGCCCACGTCTCTCTCTTCTCTTCTCCATGTCTCTCGTTTCCGCCGCCATCGCCTCCTCAACTCAAAACCCCTAACCCTAGCCCTCGCCTCTGCCGCCTTCGCCCTTGCAGATCCCTCGACCTCGCTATCCTCGCCGACACCACCACCTCACATCTCTCTCACCTCCCCGCTGCATCCCCGATGACGAGACCGCGACGAACCCAAGAAACTCAACTCCTCGCCGCCGCCGTCGGCCTCCCCTCGTCGACTTCCTCCACTCTTCTCCATCTCCTCGACCTCCTCGACCCACTCACCTTTCCCTCCTTCCCCGACTACAGCGGAAGCCGACCTCACTGCAAACCACCAAGCGACCCATCGGCGCCTGCACCCTCGGCGGATCTCCGACCCCGTCGCCTCCACGTCCTCGCCACCACCTTTCTCTCTCTCTCTCCTCTCTCCTACACTCTCAAACCCCCTGCTTTCCCCTGCACCTGAACCCGATCACCCAACATCAAACCCCCACTGCCCTTTTGCCGTAAAACCTCGCCGGCAACCCCATCGTCGGAAACCCATCATTTACAACTCCCTCGCCTCACCTATGACCCAAGAGCACCCAAGCCCAGAGAACAACCATCACCTTCTCCCTCTCGCTCAAATCCCTCGTCTCTTTCCAAACGACAAGCAACCAAATAAGAAAGCCCTCAATCGATAGAGAAAACCCTAAAAACCCTAGCCGTCTTCTTCCAAAACCCCAACCCTAGCTGTAATGGCGACCAAATTCAGGCTCGCCGGCAGGATCCCGGAACGGAGGGTGTGCCCGATCTAGGACGCCGTCGACTCGCGGCAGTTCAAACACACCCTCAAGCTCTGTGTTACTCTGCTCGCTAAGTATCCTAGCTCTCCTTATGCTCTTGCCCTGAAAGCACTTATTTTGGAGAAGATGGGAAAGACTGATGAATCACTTAGTATTTGCTTGGAGGCCAAGGAGCTTTTGTTTTCACACAATGTTATTCCCATAGACGATCTTACTCTTTAACACCTTACAAGTTGTTTTCCAACGCCTTGATAGATTGGATTTGGCTACTTCTTGCTATGAGCATGCTTGTGTGAAATACCCGAACAACCTGGAAATAATTATGGGTCTATTCAACTGTTATGTTCGTGAGTACTCATTTGTGAAACAGCAACAGACAGCTATTAAAATGTACAAGGTTATGGGTGAAGAAAGGTTTTTGCTCTGGGCGGTATGCAGCATACAATTGTGATTAATATACCCATATTAAGGTTAACGGTAAAGATAACAATTATGACTCATACCAGCTTGTACACCACCTTTATGCAGTTACTATTACCTGATAACTATTACCACTGACATGTCTTGACTATTCTTTACTCTAGTCTTATTGGGCGAGATCGCTGATAAGGATGCTGAACTACATGACATGACATGACACACTACTATTTACCAGTTTCATCACTATACAACTAACATACCACAATTCCAGTCTTTTCAGCATTCTTAACTAGTGCTCTAATGATTACCATAATAGCTATAAATACGTGGGTGTTGGGGTAGTTTGAGTGTGCGTTGTACAACAGGATCTCAGGAGTCCCCTGCCGGCAGCTCGTACCGGGCTATAGCGGTCTCATGTTTACAGCTCGTACCGGGCTATAGCGGTCTCAGGTTCATAGCTCGTACCGGGCTATAGCGGTCTCATGTTTACAGCTCGTACCGGGCTATAGCGGTCTCTTGTTCATTCCACAGTTGGGCCCGTGTTTTCTAGCCCCTGGGGCACCACTCTTGGGTTAGGAATACTCCTGCAGAGGTTGACGCACACACTCGAGCTTACGATAGGATAGTTTACCTTTTAGTGACCAGTTAGGTTATGACCTGACCCTTTACATACATGTTTCATACTGTTAATGCATCTAATTATTTATATACTTGTTTTTCTTGCGCATCGGGCTTCACTATTTTCATATATTCATGTTATTATGCTACACACATACTTTTTACGTTGAGTACTTGCTGGGGTGTTCTGACATCCCTGAGATTTGCTATCTCAGGTTTAGAGACAGGTTTTCAGGCCGAGCAGGATCAGAGCGGCTACCGGGACTTTGCTGAAGGCCAGTAATCGTAGGTATATTTTCACCCTTTTTAATTGGCTTTTAGCTTGTGCGCCCTTCTGGGACATTAGGACTTATGTATCTTTCCGATTTTTTTCTTTTCGAACCTATTGTATCGGATCTTTTTGCATCAATTATCTAGTGGACCCATTTTTAGTATTCTTTGTGGTTTCATTGTAGCATGATTATCAGTATTATCCCTTTTAGTATTGGATTTCATTTTTGACAGGTTAAGCTAGACAGCCTTATGTGACTATGGAAGGATCTTTCCTTACCGTAGGTAGCACGGCTGGCCTTCGTCGCTCTCCATATTCCGTATTTTGGGAAGCGGGGCGTGACAAGGTTTTGTTGGTATCAGAGCCAGGCTAACGTCAAAAGTTAGACTGGGTTCTGCCGACCTTTAGGGTTAGAATCATTTGTCTAAGTTTTCTCCAGTATGTCATGCTGCATATTCCGTTGATTCTGACTGTAGGATTCGGGCGACTGAGATAGAATTACGATATTGTACCCATGTACCACGGCATGGTTACAATACGTCATTCTGTTTGAGTAACTTAGAGTTCTATTTGATTTGTTTCCACTGATTTGATTTTCTTGAACACGCCGATTTCTTGAGCCAAGACCGTGACTCTTCATACCCTCATTTGTTTCCTTGATCCTTGATTTTTCATACCCATCTATTTTTCATTGATCCTTGTAATTAGTTCGCGACCTTGTATTTTCGTTCTTCAAATTTCAAGGACGAAATTTCTTGTAAGGTGGGTAGAATGTAACACCCTAGTTCAGTTATACCATATTCCGTTTGATTAATTTTCCTGTGGTTATTTCTTGGTGTTATTTGTTTTGGGTGCGAATAGTGCTTTGGTATCTATTTTGGTATTCGACCCGACCCGCATACTTGAAACCCATCTTGATTCTTGATTTCGACATATCCTTGCTAGTACTGAGAATCCGTATACATGTATCTTATATCTAGTATTGCATGTATTTTCAAGACTACAAATTATGGTAAAATAATCTATTTTAAATATCCAGCATGGCCTGCATCATACCCCTGACCCTGTGGTGGCATCCGTACATCTTGTTCTCGTTCCGTTTAGTGAAACGGACTCGTTTGGATCGCTACGTACACACTACGTATATCCGTTCTTGCGGGTATGCTTTTTCGTTATCCGGACATCGATTTTTGGTTTTTGTTGACACATATATTATCCTTATTTTCAAACCATAAATTTAGACCCAACCCGGGCATATTTTGGAGTAATTTTGTATTAACCAAAAACTCAAATTTTCTCAATATAATATTCTAATATATTTAAACTGTTTAATATATATACTTATATATAAGTTTTAAATTTACATAACCTAAAATCTAAAACCTTCTGTTAATATATATATTATATTTATATTCTAAATATATTTTATACAATCCTCAAAAGATTTCCTCACCTGCCTCTCTCTCTCTCTCTTAATTACAATATATATTAATTAATGTTTTACTATTTACCAAGCCCATATAAACTTTTGCACACGTCTCTCTCTTCTCTTCTCCATGTCTCTCGTTTCCGCCGCCTTCGCCTCCTCAACTCAAAACCCCTAACCCTAGCCCTCGCCTCTGCCGCCTTCGCCCTTGCAGATCCCTCGACCTCGCCATCCTCGCCGACACCACCACCTCACCTCTCTCTCACCTCCCCGCTGCATCCCCGATGACGAGACCGCGACGAACCCAAGAAACCCAACTCCTCGCCGCCGCCGTCGGCCTCCCCTAGTCGACTTCCTCCACTCTTCTCCATCTCCTCGACCTCCTCGACCCGCTCACCTTTCCCTCCTTCCCCGACTACAGCGGACGCCGACCTCACTGCAAACCACCAAGCGACCCATCGGTTCCTGCACCCTCGCCGGATCTCCGACCCCGTCGCCTCCACGTCCTCGCCACCACCTTTCTCTCTCTCTCTCTCCTCTCTCCTACACTCTCAAACCCCCTGCTTTCCCCTGCACCCGAACCCGATCACCCAACATCAAACCCCCACTGCCCTTTTGCCGTAAAACCTCGCCGGCAGCCCCATCGTCAGAAACCCATCATTGACAACTCCCTCGCCTCACCTCTGACCCAAGAGCACCCAAGCCCAGAGAACAACCCTCACCTTCTCCCTCTCGCTCAAATCCCTCGTCTCTTTCCAAACGACAAGCAACCAAATAATAAAGCCCCCGATCGATAGAGAAAACCCTAAAAACCCTAGCCGTCTTCTTCCGAAACCCTAACCCTAGCTGTAATGGAGACCAAATTCGGGCTCACCGGCGGGATCCCGGAACGGAGGGTGCGCCCGATCTGGGACGCCATCGACTCGCGGCAGTTCAAGCACGCCCTTAAGCTCTGCGTCGCCCTGCTCGCTAAGTATCCTAGCTCTCCTTATGCTCTTGCGCTGAAAGCTCTTATTTTGGAGAAGCTGGGAAAGACTGATGAAGCATTTAGTATTTGCTTGGAGGCCAAGGAGCTTTTGTTTTCACACAATGTTATTCCCATAGACGATCTTACTCTTAACACCTTACAAGTTGTTTTCCAACTCCTTGATAGATTGGATTTGGCTACTTCTTGCTATGAGCATGCTTGTGTGAAATACCCGAACAACCTGGAAATAATTATGGGTCTATTCAACTGTTATGTTCGTGTACTCATTTGTGAAACAGCAATAGACAGCTATTAAAATGTACAAGGTTATTGGTGAAGAAAGGTTTTTGCTCTGGGCGGTATGCAGCATACAATTGCAGGTATTTTGCAGCACTGGGGGAGAGATTATTTCCATTAGCTGAGGCTCTACTTAAAAAACATTTTGCTTCACATAGTCTGCATGAGCCAGAGGCCCTTGTAATATATCTCAGTTTTGGAACAACAAGCTAAGTATAGAGATGCCTTGGGAATCCTTTCTGGAGATCTGGGTTCTCTTATAGGAATTGAAGCTGACAAATTACGTATGAAGAAAGAGCGTATAACTCTGATCCCAAGTTGAATCCTAGCTGAGTTCGTGCCTCGCATCTTCGTACATCGTTCTTCCGTGATCCTTATCCTCCAGGCAAGTACTCTTGCTCTTTTCATTTTGAGTCGATGTACATCGGCTTTCCTTTGTGGTTATATGTATGTATGTATGTGTGTGTGTGTGTGTGTGTGTGTGTGTATTTCCTGCACTGTTAGAACAAAAGGGAAATGTGTTAGTATCTATTTTTTCGTTATATTATACAAATATATATATAGAGGCAAACTTTTATGTAGCAAGTGAAAATAATTAGCAAGTGTGGTTTTAAAATGAGATTTATTTTTTTAACTATAAATAAAGTTCGAAAGTTGATAACCTATCTCACATGTATATGTTTCTAGTCAGATTGTGATTAATATACCCATATTAAGGTTAACGGTAAAGATAACAATTATGACTCATACCAGCTTGTTCACCACCTTTATGCAGTTACTATTACCTGATAACTATTACCATTGACATGTCTTGACTATTCTTTACTCTAGTCTTATTGGGCGAGATCGCTGATAAGGATGCTGAAGTACATGACATGACATGACACACTACTATTTACCAGTTTCATCTCTATACAATTAACATACCACAATTCCAGTCTTTTCAGCATTCTTAACTAGTGCTCTAGTCATTACCATAATAGCTATAAATACGTGGGTGTTGGGGTAGTTTGAGTATGCGTTGTACAACAGGATCTCAGGAGTCCCATGCCGGCAGCTCGTACTGGGCTATAGCGGTCTCATGTTTACAGCTCGTACTGGGCTATAGCGGTCTCATGTTTACAGCTCGTACCGGGTTATAGCGGTTTCATGTTCACAGCTCGTACCGGGCTATAGCGGTCTCATGTTTACAGCTCGTACCGGGCTATATCTGTCTCTTGTTCATTCCACAGTTGGGCCCGTGTTTCCTAACCCCTGGGGCACCACTCTTAGGTTAGGAATACTCCTGCAAAGGTTGACGCACACACTCGAGCTTACGATAGGATAGTTTACCTTTTAGTGACCAGTTAGGTTATGACCTGACCCCTTACATACATGTTTCATAGTGTTAATGCATTTAATTATTTATATACTTGTTTTTCTTGCGCACCGGGCTTCACTATTTTCATATATTCATGTTATTATGCTACACACGCACTTTTTACGTTGAGTACTTGCTGGGGTGTTCTGACATCTCTGAGATTTGCCATCTCAGGTTTAGAGACAAGTTTTCAGGCCGAGCAGGATCATAGCGGCTACCCGGATTTTGCTGAAAGCTAGTAATCGTAGGTTTATTTTCACCCTTTTTAATTAGCTTTTAGCTTGTGCGCTCTTCTGGGACATTAGAACTTATGTATCTTTCCGATTTTGTTTTCTTTTCGAACCTATTGTATCGGATCTTTTTGCATCAATTATCTAGTGGACCCATTTTTAGTATTCTTTGTGGTTTCATTGCAGCATGATTATCAGTATTATCCCTTTTAGTATTGGATTTCATTTTTGACAGGTTAAGTTAGACAGCCTTATGTGACTATAGAAGGATCTTTTCTTACCGTAGGTAGCACGGCTGGCCTTCGTCGCTCTCCGTATTCCGTATTTTGGGAAGCGGGGCGTGACAAGAACCCAGACTAACTTTTGACGTCAGGCTGGCTATAATACCAACAAAACCTTGTCACGCCCCGCTTCCCAATCTACGGAAAGCGATGAAAGCCAGCCGTGCTACCTACGGTAAAGAAAAATCCTTCCGTAGTTACATAAGGCTGTCTAAATTAACCTGTCAAAAATAAGGTCCAATACCAAAAGGAATAATACTGATAATCATGCTGCATTAAACCACAAGAAATCCTAAAAATGGGTCCACTAGATAATTGATGCAATTAAAAATCCAATACAATAGATTCGGAAATAAAATAAGATCCAAAAGAGATATATAAGTCATAATGTCCCATAAGAGCGCACAAGCTAAAAACTAACTGAAAAGGGAAATAAACCTACGGTTACTGATCTTCGGCAAAGTCCTGGTAGTCGCTGCGGTCCTGCTCAGCCTGAAAATCTGTCTCTAAATCTGAGATGGCAAATCTCAGGAATGTCAGAACATCCCAACAAGTACTCAACGTATAAGGTGTGTATATGGTATAATAACAAGAATATGAAAGTAGTGAAGCCCGGCGCGCAAGAAAAACAGATATATAAATAATTAGATGCATTAACACTATGAAACATGTATGTAAGAGGTCAAGTCATAACCTAACTGGTCACTAAAAGGTAAACTATCCTATCGTAAGCTCGAGTGTGTGAGTCAACCTCTGCAGGAGTATTCCTAACCCAAGAGTGGTGCCCCAGGGGCTAGGAAACACGGGCCCAACTGTGGAATGAACAAGAGACCAATATAGCCCGGTACGAGCAGTAAACATGAGACCGATAAAGCCCGGTACGAGCTGTAAACATGAGATCGATATAGCCCGGTACGAGCTGTAAACATGAGACCGATATAGCCCGATACGAGCTGCCGGCATGGGACTCCTGAGATCCTGTTGTACAACGTATACTCAAACTACCCCAACACCCGCGTATTTGTAGCTACTATGGTAAAGATTAAATCACTAAATTACAAATGCTGAACATACAGGAACTTGTGGTATGGTAATTGTATGGAAATAAAGCCGGTGAATAGTGGTGTCATGGCATGTAGTTCCGCATTCCAATTAATGATTTCATTTTAATATAAATAACAAGGATCATGAATAGGCATGTCAAATCAAGGTATTCTATACATGTAAATCAACATAAATCTCGAATGTGTATAAAGCATGTAAAAGGATTCTTGTGCATAGTAATCATGTCATAACATCATATAAAGAAGAAGCAAGCAGCAGTTGGTAATTAGCAAAAGAAATGGTTTTCAGGTATAGCTCGATGGGGAAAAATTTATGTGACCATTAGTCTTAGAAAAATTTCATAACTTTGTGCCTATACTCATTCATACTTTAGGGGGAATATTTAGCAATATTTTGTACAACTAAATTGCACCTAATTTATAATGAAATTTGTAGCTGCAAGTTTACAGTCAGCAATATATCAGCAAGTGTTCCGATAAGGACAGATGATAAAACTGTGAAAGAAACCTCGTTCCTATAATATCCAAACTTGCATAGGTTAAGAACTAATTTAGATAATCGCCGATGTTGCATCGACAAAATGAAAAGAGCAAGAGTACTTGCCTGAGGATAACGATCACAGAAAACGATGTACGAAAATGCAGGGCACGATCTCAGCTAAGGTGTGACTTGGGATCTGAGTTCTACGATCCGCCTAGATAAATTTATCATCGATTAACCATAAATATCTTCATAAATATTGTCACACAACCAAACACAATTATATCAATTTAGGATTTTGATACTAATTTTCCCCTTTCAATTGTTCACTGATTTCTTATCATTTCATTTTATTCATATTTCTATTTTTTTCTGGAAAAAACAGGGATCGGGGAAAGCTTACAGAGGATGGTCGTGGCAGTTGCTAGGGTTTGGATGAGTCTTGGGTCGAGCCGAGGAAGCGTCAAGGGTTCGGATCTGGCGATGGAAGGGTTGCGATGTTGCTGCAGTGGAGCGATGGAGATCTGGGTGATGGGAGCAGCTGCGATGCGAAGACGAGGGCTGCAGCGACGTTGAGGGTTCTGTGCAGGTCGCTGGGAGTTGTGGTGGAGTCGGAGATGGTGGTGCGAAGGGGCAAAGGCGATGGTGATGGGATGAGATGAGGGGATCGGGGTTTGTGACCGCGACGAGGGATGGAGGCGGCGGCGGTGGGATGAGGACGAGGGCGAGGGCAAAGGCGACAGCGAAGGGGGAAGGAGAGGGAGGCGAAGGTCGACGAGTGAGGAGCGGGGGTCGAAGTTTGCGGCGGCGGTGATGGTGGCGACGCGATGATGGAGACGTGGGTTAGGGTTTTGTGAGGGCGAGGGGATTTGATGAGCAGCGGGGGAAAGAAAGATGTGAGTATGAGAGATAGAGAGAGATATTTTGTTTTGTATATATAAAGAAATTTTATAAATATATGTATATAGATGCATATCTTCAATTGATCATATTTAGAGATTCGGTACAGATTTTCTTGTTATCATATTAAGAGTAAACGGATACGCAAAATATTATTTTGCTGCCACTAAGAAAATATTATATGTAATATAAAAACTGAAAATTTTTCCATATCAAAATTGTTTACAGTAAAAATCCAAAATAAAATATATTAGCGGCCAACTAAAAGTTCAAAAATTTATGGAAAAAGAATCTTGATAGATCTTGAACTACTGCATCCAAATAGGGCTGTTACAATAGATTAGATGTTCATTTTAACGTTGTTTCACAGCTTTGAAATGATTATCTATTCTATTACAGTGTACTCGGAGAACAGCGGGGAGGTGCTGCCGAAATTTACTCGAAACGGTCGAAAGCACAAGCGAATAGGTGTTCGCTCTATACATTCTTAATGGGATAGAAGTTTTATCCCCGACAGCCGAAAGACACACATACAACAAGAATACACAACAAACGCATTATTAGAGAGTGATTCAAAATGTTCAAGTTAAAACCAATATATGATACTCGATGATAATATGAAACTTTCATATTCTCATACATGAGTATGCTCAAATCTAACTTTGATTATAATTTATTCTTTTCAACGACAAACGCGCACACAAAACATATACACGGATTTTCTCCTTTGTCAGTTGTAGGGTGTTTTTCGTCACCCCATTGAGATGGGAATACGCGCGCGCTTGTCAGGCGTACTACAGATTCCCCCTGCCTAGGGTAGGCCGGGGTTTATTGATTGTGGGGATCCGAATCTCCGGCAGCCGCGGACTAAGCTGCCGTTAATTACCCCTCGCCTTTGGGGCGAGGGAACCTCCGATTAACGGGTTAAACTGGTCGTGCGAACTCAATGTGCAGTGTACGTGTGTTGTGTTTTGAAAGGGGAGGTTTGGATATATCGGGAGCCACGCAGAGTTTTTACGGGGGTCCCGCTACCCGGATAGCGGGCTGGGGGTCAAGGGGGCTAGCAGCCCCCTTGCGGGGTGCGGGGTGCGGGGCAACGCCCCGTTAGAAATTTTTTTCTAACAGGGACAGTGTCGTGGAGCACGTGTGTGTGCAAATATGTATACATATGTATATATATGTATATATGTATATATATATAAAAGAAAGAAAGGGGAAAAGGCATCCAAAGGATGTATGGGGGCAGCACCTTGGGCGCTGTGCGCCTAGGTGCTGTGCGCTCAGGCGCTAGAGTGCCATGTGTCGGCACGTGGGCGCTGGGCGCTTGAGCGCTGAGCGCTTGAGCGCAAGCACGCCACTTGTCGGCACGTAGGCGCTTTGCGCTCGAGCGCTTGCGCTTGAGCGCAAGCGCGCCACGTGTCGGCACAGGGGAGACTTGCGCTCGAGCGCTTGCGCTTGAGCGCAAGCGCGCCACGTGTCAGCACAGGGGCGACTTGCGCTCGAGCGCTTGCGCTTGGGCGCAAGCGCGCCACGTGTCGGCACCGGGGCGACTTGCGCTCGAGCGCTTGCGCTTGAATGCAAGTGCGCCACGTGTCGGCACCGGGGCGATTTGCGCTCGGGCACTTGCGCTTGAGCGCAAGTGCGCCACGTGTCGGCACGTGGGCGACTTGCGCTCGGGCGCAAGCGCGCCACGTGTCGGCACGTGGGCGACTTGCGCTCGGGCGCTTGCGCTTGAACGCAAGCGCGCCACGTGTCGGCACGGGGGCGACTTGCGCTCGGGCGCTTGCGCTTGAGCGCAAGCACGCCACGTGTCGGCACGTGGGCGACTTGCGCTCGGGCGCTTGCACTTGAGCGCAAGCGCGCCACGTGTCGGCACGTGGGCGCTCTGCGCTTGAGCGCCGGCGAGAAAAAGTGGCTTTTAGCCTAAGAAACAGAAGCTATGCTTCAGAAAGAAATATTTGTTATGTATATATGTATGGAGTTAAACTCCTGGGATGTTTTGAAGCTGATGAAGGGGGTTCTTCTTCTTCCTTCTGTTGTTTGGCCGGATCTTGAAGATCAAGAAGTAGGAGATTTTAAAAATCACTCCTTTTTGAGATCTGATGGGAGATCTGTGTTCCCCTTTGTGGGTTTTGTGGTGGAAAACTACTTAGTTTTGGAAAAGAAAGAGTAAAACTCTTGATTTAATTCAAAAGGATTGAGAAGGTTTAGAACCTTGGAGAAGGAGCAGGAGGCACAAAGAACCCTAGTTTTTTGGGGGAATGAAAAAGTGTTATGCTTTATTCATCATCATGTTGCCTTATATAGGCTTACATATTTACATATAGCCCCTTGGGCTTCACAAAATGGTATTTTTCCTATCCCATGGCTCATGTGCAATTTCATTTTTTGCACATAAGCCATGGGCTTACAAAATATTGGCTTTATGCCCATTTTGCATACATTCATGTATAAAAAATTACATAAAAATTATTTATCACATGATCTATATTTTGGTATAGAGGAGGCTGGCCGCGGGCTCGACTTGGGCATTGGCCCACTTGTTTGGGCTTGGGCCCACCTGGCTTGGGGTTGACCTTGACTTTGACTTGGTCAACCGGGGTGCAAATTTTGACTTCAACAAAGTGTCCCCCATCAATAAATGCACACTACATATGTGAGTCATGTGCATGAAATTGATGGATCTTCTTTCACGTGGAGGCGACTTGCCTTGGTTCCCGCTTTTTAGGATGCACTGCCCTTTTTACAACGTGGACGGTCGACGCTTGACGCGTCTCCGAGATGGAGTGTCCGTGGTAGACGTTTCCCTGGCCCGGAGTGATCTGGTTCCTGCTTTGTAGAAAGCCCGCACTGCCCTTTTTGCGACATGGACGGTCGACGCTTGACGCGTCTCCGAGACGGAGTGTCTGCTTGACGTTTCCCCGTTACAGGGTGTCTGTTGTCGATGTGCCCCCGGCACGGAGTGTCTTCTTGACGTTTCCCCGAGGCAGAGTATCAGCTGGTTGACGTGTCCCCGAGACGGAGTGTCTGTTGTCGATGTGCCCCCGACACGGAGTGTCTGCTTGACGTTTCCCCGAGACGGAGTATCGGCTGGTTGACGTATCCCCGAGACGGAGTGTCTGTTTGACGTTTCCCCCGCACGGAGTGTCGTTGATCGACTTTTCCCCGGCGCGGAGTGTCGGGTTGACTTTTCCCCGGCGCGGAGTGTCGCTGATCGACTTTTCCCCGGCGCGGAGTGTCGCTGGTCGACTTTTCCCCGGCGCGGAGTGTCGGGTTGACTTTTCCACGGCGCGGAGTGTCGCTGATCGACTTGTCTCCGACGCGGAGTGTCGGGTTGACTTTTCCCCGGCACGGAGTGTCGGGTTGACTTTTCCCCGGCACGGAGTGTCGCTGATCGACTTTTCCCCGGCGCTTAGTGTCGGTGGTTGACTTTTCCCCGGCACGGAGTGTCGCGGGTTGACTTTTCCCCGGCACGGAGTGTCGCTGATCGACTTTTCCCCGGCGCGGAGTGCCGAGGGTTGACTTTTCCCCTGCACGGAGTGTCGCTGATGGACTTTTCCCCGGCGCGGAGTGTCGGGTTGACTTTTCCCCGGCACGGAGTGTCGCTGATGGACTTTTCCCCAGCGCGGAGTGTCACGGGTTGACTTTTCCCCGGCACGGAGTGTCGCTGATCGACTTTTCCCCGGCGCGGAGTGTTGGGTTGACTTGTCCCCTGCACGGAGTGTCGCTGATCGACTTTTCCCCGGCGCGGAGTGTCGGGTTGACTTGTCCCCTGCACGGAGTGTCGTTGATCGACTTTTCCCCGGCGCGGAGTGTCGCAGGTTGACTTTTCCCCGGCACGGAGTGTCGCTGATGGACTTTTTCCCGGCGCGGAGTGTCGGGTTGACTTTTCCCCGGCACGGAGTGTCACTGATGGACTTTTCCCCGGCGCAGAGTGTCACGGGTTGACTTTTCCCCGGCACGGAGTGTCGCTGATGGACTTTTCCCGGGTGCGGAGTGTCGGGTTGACTTGTCCCCTGCACGGAGTGTCGCTGATGGACTTTTCCCCGGCGCGGAGTGTCGGGTTGACTTTTCCCCGGCACGGAGTGTCGCTGATTGACTTTTCCCCGGCACGGAGTGTCGGGTAGTGTCGGGTTGACTTTTCCCCGGCACGGAGTGTCGCTGATCGACTTTTCCCCGGCGCGGAGTGTCGGGTTGACTTTTCCCCGGCACGAAGTGTCGCTGATCGACATTTCCCCGGCGCGGAGTGTCGGGTTGACTTTTTCCCGGCACGGAGTGTCGCTGATCGACTTTTCCCCGGCGCGGAGTGTCGGTGGTTGACTTTTCCGAGGGGGAGCATAATTCCGGCAGGAAAGGTAGATATCCCGAAGCGAAGCATGATTTCGACACGGGGTAAATTCTGGGACGAAGCATGATTCCGCCATAGAGGTTGTTGGTTTGATTTGATTTGGGTTGACATCAGCATCGCTACACTAGAATATGGTACCAGGAGCGAATCATCATCTGTCTTGAGAGGATGTGGGAATTTTTATTTATTATTTTTTTTTGGCATCTGCATTGCTGCACTGGAATAATGCCAGGAGCAACTCATCATTTGCCCCGGGAGGATTTGGGTTTAGTTTTTTGTTTGGCATCTGCATTGCTGCACTGGAATAATGCCAGGAGCAACTCATCATTTGCCCCGAGAGGATTTGAGAATTGGGTTTTGCTTGGCATCAGTATCGCTACACTGGAATATGGTACCAGGAGCGAATCATCATTTGCACTTGCTTATCAGGAAGCGATGGCTTAGGAGACAGGTTTTAGGTCCCTATCACCTAAGACTTTTCCATTTTGTGAGCCATAAGGGTCTCACAAAGCATTTTCTCCCTACGGGTCGTGAGGATCCCGCAGGTGTATTTTCTCCTTAGGAGTCGTGGGGACTCCTAAGTGTGTTGCTCCTTTGTGAGTCGTAGGGATCTCGCGCGGGAATTTTCTCCTCACAAAGTCGAGAGGACTTTGCGAGTGCATTTCATTTCTCTTTTTTTTTTACGAGTTTGCGCCCTTTCGGGTTTTCACAAACTCGCCGGCAGTCCTGCTGTTTTTACTCACGGAGCCCTTTCGGGTTTTCATCCGTGCCCGTTTTGCTTATGGACATACCGTTTTTTTGGAGAGATCGGGATTGTTTTACGCCCGTGGATTGTATACGGTTTTGCAGGATGTATGATCCCGACCGTAGGGCCAGAAAAATTTCAGGAATTTGTTGGCGTCTGCATTGCTGCACTGGAATGTGGTACCGGGAGCGACTCATCATTCGCCGTTGGGGTATGGGATTTGAAATTTGGTTGGCGTCTGCATCGCTGCATGGGAATATGGTACCAGGAGCGACTCATCATTCGCCACTTGGGGATTTGGGATTTGGAATTTGGTTGGCGTCTGCATCGCTGCATTGGAATATGGTACCAGGAGCGACTCATCATTCGCCACTTGGGGATTTGGAAAGCGATGGCTTAGGAGACAGGTTTAGATCCCTATCACCTAAGACTTTTCAATTTTATGGGCCGTGAGGGTCCCATAAAAGCATTTTCTCCCTGCGAGTCGTAAGGATCCCGCAGGTGTATTTTCTCCTTAGGAGTCGTGAGGACTCCTAAGTGTGTTTTTCCTTTGTGACTCGTAAGGATCCCACAAAAGTTTGTTCTCCTCATGTATCGTGAGGAACATGAGTGGATTTCCCTCGTTCCCAGTTTAATGACTCAGAGGTCGACTGTTTCCAATTTAACGACGTGGTGGTCATCTGTTTCCAGTTTAAAGACTTAGAGGTCATCTGTTAACAGTTTAACGACGTAGAGGTCGTCTTTTTCCAGTTTAAAGACTTAGAGGTCTATTGTGCCCAGTTTAACGACTTAGAGGTCATCTGTTTCCAGTTTAATGACTTAGAGGTCATCTGTTTCTAGTTTAACGACTTAGAGGTCATCTGTTTCCAGTTTTACGACGTGGTGGTCATCTGTTTCCAGTTTAAAGACTTAGAGGTCTATTGTGCCCAGTTTAACGACTTAGAGGTCATCTGTTTCCAGTTTAACGACGTAGTGGTCATCTGTTTTTAGTTTAATGACTTAGAGGTCATCTGTTTCCAGTTTAACGACTTGGAGGTCATCTGTTTCCAGTTTTACGACGTGGTGGTCATCCGTTTCCAGTTTAAAGACTTAGAGGTCTACGGATGGCGAGCTTGGAATTTTGGGGTAGGGGCCGGCATTAGCGTTGCTAACACTGAAGCAGAGGTGCCAGGACACATGAGTGGGTCTTCCCAATGGAGCATAATTCCAAAGGCGGAGACCAGCCGCGTAACTGGTGGTTGCGGTGGGGCATGAGTATGCTGAGAATTATTTGAGCCCGTGGATTGTATACGGCAGTCAATTTAGGGACTAGCCGTAGGGCCGGGAGAATTTTGAAAAATTGGAATTTGGTTGGCGTCTGCATCGCTGCACTGGAATATGGTACCAGGAGCGACTCATCATTCGCCGCAGTTTTTTTTTTTTTTTTACCGCGATTGATCTATCCTTTCAGCTTTTCTTATCGCGAAGGTCGCGATTGCCCTATCCTTTCGGCTTTTATTCGCGGTTGCCCAATCATTTCGGCTTTATTTTCATCTTTATTTTACTCGCTGATTTTTATTGCGAGTTGCCCCATCATTTCGGCTTTTCTCTATTTTTCTTTTATTTACATACATTTTTTTTGTTTATTTACATATATATATATATATGTATATTTTTACATTCCCAGTTTAACGACTTAGAGGTCGACTGTTCCCAGTTCAATGACGTGGTGGTCAGCTGTTCCCAGTTTAACGACGTGGTGGTCCTCTTTGCTTATCCCAGCTCCTTGAACTTTGATCTTGGTGGGGCTGTGTTGATGACCTAGCTCTGTGGCTTGCCGATACATCCGAGAATTATGAGGTTTTTCCAAGCTTATATTGGTCCTCTGCCCAATCTTTAAAAATATAGCAGTCTTCGATGGTATGACCCACCACTCTATGATATGGGCAGTATAGGGAATTGCCGGTCATGTTCATTTCCTGTGGCCTCTTTGGGACAGGCAGTTGCAGACCGCTGTTCAGGGCGTCCATGAATATTTTGCGGACTTCATCCCTCCAGAAGGAGTATACCCTCTTCTTTCCCTCCATTGGAGTAGGTGCCTTTACTGATGCTGGTCCTCGAGGCACATGTCTGGGAGGATTAGGTTCCCGAAAGGTTTCGGTCTCCATTTGCATGAAATCGGCGATCGTAGCTTGACTGTTTGCTAACACGCCTTTAGACAGTTCTATCTCTCCCGTCTTGTATTGCCTTTCGACCCAATCTTTGAAGACGAAGCAGTCCTCAATGGCATGACCTATCACCCTGTGATAGGGGCAATATTCTGGGTCGTCGGTCATATTCGCTTCTTGCGGTCTCTTTGATTCCAGCAGTTGTAGACCGTTTCTTAGGGCGTCCCTGAATATCTTGTGGACTTTTTCCCTTTTGAAGGAATAGACCTTTTCCAGCTTCTCTTTCAGAGGTGATTCCTCCCGGCGTATGTATCGGAGGGACTGGAGGCTGATTGCGGCCGTTTTTCGCGAAGGCGCTCCGCTTTTAAGTTGAAAGGGATATCAGTTGGCTGCCCCCGGGTATCAATCCCTGGCTCATGAGCCAAAATTTGATTATGCTGTAATTTCAATCGGGCGACTTGGGTCGCGAGATTTGCCACGACGTTTTCCAGCTCGTCGACTTTGGAATGGACCTCGGCAATCTTCTCATCCCTGTCCTGAAATTGCCTTTGAAGCCATTGGAATAATGCTTGTTCTGTAGTTCCGGCTATGACAACCGGGTAATCTTTATTGCCTGAGCTCAATTCCGTAGGAACCACGGGCTCCTCTGGCTTATCGGCCTGAGCGGGCTCTTCATCATTTAGATCGAGCCGATGCTGGGTAGCGTCAACCATATCATCACCATGGCTGTGAAGAAGAGGAGGGTTCGTTTCTTCATGTCCGGCCATGTAGACAGTGTGGATAACACACTCAGCCATTCTTTCATCACTGGCAGCTGGTTTTGCGGAGCGGTCCGGGCTTTGGAAATTCATAAATTCTAACATGGCCGGAGCCATGGCCCTTTTGTTGGCTCTGTGTCCGAGCCGCTTCTTCCTCAGTTTCTCTGCCTTGAGCACTTGGCAGGCTTCTGCTTTCCTGGAAGCCGCCATAAGCTGAGTGATGGGGAGCTTAGAGAAGATACCCGATCGAGCAGTTGTCAAGGGCACCGTCGGAGCTTGCTCAAGAGGCCTTGTTGCTTTGTCGGTGTTAATGGCCTTGCCCCCAGTTGGGGCCAAGGAAAGTCGCTCAGATACCGACTTGTGTTTGAGTTGGGGCGCCTTCGAGACCACCACATTTGGTCTCCTGCCTTTCGAGACCGGTTTGTCTGTTGCTGGAGCTTGAGGAGCTGGGATGGCGCCAATTGGTATGAACATAATAGAGCCGAATGGTAGCAGCGGCTCCTCCCATTGTCGCCCGAGACTGGCCGGGAGGACCGTCCTAGAGTCTGTCCTCATCGTATAGGAGACGGGAGCCGTGCTGAGAGCTGAGTTCATCATCGGAGACATTGTTGGAAAGTGATTGCTCGAAAACCTGCATGAAAAAGCATTATTTTAGTATAAGTATAGACATGTATATAGATTGAGTTCGCATGAACGCTTAACCCGAAATATGGGAGGAGAGATTGGTCCCACCGGGCGTGCCAGAATCTGTAGGGTGTTTTTCGTCACCCCATTGAGATGGGAATACGCGCGCGCTTGTCAGGCGTACTACAGATTCCCCCTGCCTAGGGTAGGCCGGGGTTTATTGATTGTGGGGATCCGAATCTCCGGCAGCCACGGACTAAGCTGCCGTTAATTACCCCTCGCCTTTGGGGCGAGGGAACCTCCGATTAACGGGTTAAACTGGTCATGCGAACTCAATATGCAGTGTACGTGTGTTGTGTTTTGAAAGGGGAGGTTTAGATATATCGGGAGCCACGCAGAGTTTTTACGGGGGTCCCGCTACCCGGATAGCGGGCTGGGGGTCAAGGGGGCTAGCAGCCCCCTTGCGGGGTGAGGGGCAACGCCCCGTTAGAAATTTTTTTCTAACAGGGACAATGTCGTGGAGCACGTGTGTGTGCAAATATGTATACATATGTATATATATATGTATATATGTATATATATATAAAAGAAAGAAAGGGGAAAAGGCATCCAAAGGATGTATGGGGGCAGCACCTTGGGCGCTGTGCGCCTAGGTGCTGTGCGCTCAGGCGCTAGAGTGCCACGTGTCGGCGCTTGGGCGCTGGGCGCTTGAGCGCAAGCGCGCCACGTGTCGGCACGTAGGCGCTTTGCGCTTGAGCGCAAGCGCGCCACGTGTCGGCACAGGGGAGACTTGCGCGCCACGTGTCGACACAGGGGAGACTTGCGCTCGAGCGCTTGCGCTTGGGCGCAAGCGCGCCACGTGTCGGCACAGGGGCGACTTGCGCTCGAGCGCTTGCGCTTGGGCGCAAGCGCGCCACGTGTCGGCACCGGGGCGATTTGCGCTCGGGCGCTTGCGCTTGAGCGCAAGCGCGCCACGTGTCGGCACGTGGGCGACTTGCGCTCGGGCGCAAGCGCGCCACGTGTCGGCACGTGGGCGACTTGCGCTCGGGCGCTTGCGCTTGAACGCAAGCGCGCCACGTGTCGGTACGGGGGCGACTTGCACTCGGGCGCTTGCGCTTGAGCATAAGCGCGCCACGTGTCGGCACGTGGGCGACTTGCGCTCGGGCGCTTGCGCTTGAGCGCAAGCGCGCCACGTGTCGGCACGTGGGCGCTCTGCGCTTGAGCGCCGGCGAGAAAAAGTGGCTTTTAGCCTAAGAAACAGAAGCTATGCTTCAGAAAGAAATATTTGTTATGTATATATGTATGGAGTTAAACTCCTGGGATGTTTTGAAGCTGATGAAGAGGGTTCTTCTTCTTCCTTCTGTTGTTTGGCCGGATCTTGAAGATCAAGAAGTAGGAGATTTTAAAAATCACTCCTTTTTGAGATCTGATGGGAGATCTGTGTTCCCCTTTGTGGGTTTTGTGGTGGAAAACTACTTAGTTTTGGAAAAGAAAGAGTAAAACTCTTGATTTAATTCAAAAGGATTGAGAAGGTTTAGAACCTTGGAGAAGGAGCAGGAGGCACAAAGAACCCAAGTTTTTTGGGGGAATGAAAAAGTGTTATGCTTTATTCATCATCATGTTGCCTTATATAGGCTTACATATTTACATATAGCCCCTTGGGCTTCACAAAATGGTATTTTGCCTATCCCATGGCTCATGTGCAATTTCATTTTTTGCACATAAGCCATGGGCTTACAAAATATTGGCTTTATGCTCATTTTGCATACATTCATGTATAAAAAATTACATAAAAAATATTTATTACATGATCTATATTTTGGCATAGAGGAGGCTGGCCGCGGGCTCGACTTAGGCATTGGCCCACTTGTTTGGGCTTGGGCCCACCTGGCTTGGGGTTGACCTTGACTTTGACTTGGTCAACCGGGGTGCAAATTTTGACTTCAACATCAGTAACCATCCCGTTCTTAGATTTCTCAATATAGTCATCATAACCAACAATTTATATATTATACAGTCTAACATGGCCCATGAGTACTTCAGAGTTAAGGACTGGATGTATGTGGATTGACAATAACGTATGCAACCTAAGTTTGTCGCAGGAATTGCTGTTTTTATTGAATTTGCACGCGCACATAATAAGATCGTGATAGAGAAGATTCTCTGCTCGTGCGATAGATGTGGGAATAAGTACTGGCAGAAGGTAGAATTGGCAGAGCTTCATATCGTAAAATATGGTTTTACTAGACTTTATACAACTTGGCTATATCACGGGGAAGGAGAAGAACGCAGTAATGCGGCAGAAGAAGAAGGAGAAGACGATAATGCGGCAGGAGAAGAAGGAGAAGACGGTAATGCGGGAGAAGAAGAAGACGGTAATTTCTTTCCATCAGAAGAAATGGAGGATATGGTAGAGGCTGCCCTAAGTGAATCTATTCGTACCGAAAATGATATTCCTTCCGGTCAAGGACCGCGTGCGGATAAATATGAAAATTTCATGAATGATACTAGAAAACCAATTTATGAGAATGCAAAGTATTCCACCCTCTCATGGTTCGTCCAACTTTTCCAGATTAAGTGCCTAAATGGATGGAGCAACAAGTCATTCACAATGCTTCTTTCGTTCTTGAAAGATTCTATGCCCCCGGGAAATAACGTGCCCGACAGCTGGTACGGAGCCCAGAAGATGATATCTGATTTGGGTCTGAAATGTGAGAAGATTCAAGCATGTCCTAAAAATTGCGTGTTGTACCGGAAAGAGAATTCAGATTTGAAAGAGTGTCCAACATGCGGAGAGGCCAGGTATAAACCGAAAGATTCTGATAAGAAGCCCGATATACCTGTCAAGATAGAACGATATTTTCCCATAACACAGGCTGCAGAGGCTATTCAGGTGCAAGAAAACAGCCGAGGCAATGATTTGGCATCACCGTGCTCCTCCAAGTGAAGATGGAAAAATGAGCCATCCAAGAGATTCACCGGCATGGAAGAATTTCGATACGAGGCACGCAATATTCAGTAGCGATCCTCGCAATGTGAGGCTCGGACTGGCTAGTGATGGCTTCTGACCATTCAACTATATTGCTGGAAGCCACAGCACATGGCCCGTTGTAATGATAATTTATAATCTGTCGTCTTGGTTGGCTATTGACCAATTATACTTTATGATGCCTCTTCTTATCGACGGACCAAACTCACTGGGAAACAATATCGATGTCTATCTCCGACCTCTGATCGAGGAGTTAAAATCTTTGTTCATTGATGGTGTAAGACTTATGATGCAAACACAAATACAACTTTCATACTGCGTGCGGCTTTAATGTGGACAATTAATGACTTTCCTGCATATGGAATGCTATCAGGTTGGTCCGTACATGGTCACAAAGCATGTCCTCATTGCCATCAACATACAACATCGAAATTCTTAAATTTTAGCAGGAAGGTTTGTTATTACGGCCATCGACGTTTCCTGCCTCTAGACCACCTCTACAGGTTAGACGCTGTTCACTTTGATAGTCATCAGGAGCTTCTTGGACCTCCAGCCCCATTGTCCGGAGAGGACGTGACTGCTCAGTAGGATAGTTACAATAATGTGACCTTCGAGATGGATCCGACAAAACAGGTCAAATCACCATTCTGGAACAAGTTAAGCATTTTCTTCGAGCTTCCGTACTGGTCAACAAATTTAGTGCGTCATTGTCTGGACGTTATGCATATAGAGAAGGGAGCATCCGAGCATATACTCAACTTGCTTCTTTGTAAAGACGGGAAATCGAAAGACAACCTCAATACTCGGATGGATCTACAGGACTGGGAAATAAGAAGTGAATTGCATCCTAAACCGGTAGCGGGTAAACCAGGCAAGTTTACTTCCCAATGCCGCTTATCATATGCCACAACCGGAGAAGAAAAATTCCTGCAGGTGTTGCATAATTTGAATGTTCCCATAGGTTTCTCAGGATCATTCAGCAAGAAGATAAAAATTGTGAAAGGCAAGATCGATGGGCTGAAAAGTCATGATCACCATATTATCGTAGAGCACCTTCTCCCATTAGCCCTTAGGACTTCTCTCCCTGAATCGGTTGGTCTAGTAATCAACGACCTATGTTGTTTTTTCAGAGAGTTATGCGCTAAAACACTGGATGTTGTGACGCTGAATAAACTAGAAAATTCTATTATGTTGATACTTTGCAAGTTTGAGCGTATTTTCCCACCGTCATTCTTCGATATCATAATACACCTAACGGTTCATCTTGCAACTAAGGCTAAGTTAGCCGGACTGGTACAATATCGATGGATGTATCCTGTCGAGAGATACGTGGAATTTTTCGTTTCACGCAATTTTTAAAATTATTTTTTTCCTGTATGCCCGTATTTATTTATTCAACATATTTTCTTTAGGTACCTCTACACTCTTAAAAAGTATATACGCAATAGAAATCGACCAGAGGGTTCTATCATGCAAGGTTATTTTCTTGATGAAGCAACCACATTTTGTTCCCGCTATCTGGACAAGAACATTAAGACGAGACTTAACCGGCCTCGAAGAATTCAAGACGGACCATATGGTAAAGCCGATTATAAGAGGGTAGATACTATGTTTATCAACAAGATATACCGGTTTATCTTGCTTAATTGCGCATGTCTTGAAAAAATTAGAGAGTAAGTTATTTTGGATTAATTGTTATATTTGTGTTTATGTGTGTATGAAATGATATAATATTAATGTCATAATTTATTGTCGAAAACAGAATTCATTTTAACGAGGTATGTGAGGGGCATCCTGATTGGAACGATGAACGATTGGAAAAATATCATCAGGATAATTTTTGCGATTGGGTTACAGATCATGTAAGTTATTCGAATAACATGTTATTGCTATCAGTTTTAATCTAAACTTATATCGTTATGTATTTTTCGTAAAATTTGATCCACGATCCGAACTTGTCTGCATCATTAGAAAGTGATTCAAGATATTTAGCTCAATTTCCTAGTATGGAGGTTGCATATTATAAAGTATTCGGTGTCCTTGGATACAAATTCGAAATTAAGGACATAGAAACATCTAGAACCACTCAGAATAGTGGGATTGCGACGGTAGGATCGGATAGTGTGATTTATTATGAATACTTAAATTGTATACTCGCCGGACGATTAGAACCCTTTTATATATTTCAGTGTACTTGGTACGATACGCGAACCGATACGGATAAGTGGAGAAGCAATCTTGGGATTTGGAAAGATGAATATGGATTGACCAGTATGAACACACTTCGATTTTACGGTCAGGAAGATCCGTTTATCTTTCCGAACCAAGCATTCCAAGTATACCACTCACAGTGTTTGAAGCATCCGGGATGAAGTGTCGTATGTCGTTGGAAATCCAGGGATGTCTACGATATCTCAGAATTCGAGGACAACGATGAGGATGAAGAAGAGAGAAGACATAGAGTGCTCCGACTGTCTGTTTCGAAAGACGGGTTGTCTTCGGCTGATCATGAAGTTACGTGGGTTAGAAATGATATCGATGATGAAATCCAAGTAGATGTGTCTAATGTGCCCACGAAACAAAAAAGGTTATCAGTAATGTTATATTATTGCTTTACATTTTACGATCTATACATATATAGTCAATACTTGTAATGATTGTCTAATGCGTTCACAAACCGTTTTATCTAGATTTGATGACGATGACGGGAGCAGCGAGGGGCGGCAGAAGCTCCAGCCGCGGCACCGGAAGTGGCAGAGCGGTTCTGCCGCTCGGAGAGCTGCGTAGGGAGCTTCAGAGGGCCGGTCTTGCACCCCGATCGGAGACCCCTTCGGATGCCTCCTTCCGTGTGGACTTTGCCACACCTCCAGGTATATTGCACGCATATTCATTTTGAATGTAATATTATAGATATACATGCATGTTCATGTCAAAATTACTTATATTGTCAATGTTTGATTGTCTAGCTGTTGGTGATGTGTCCACATCAGGGACAGAGGCCACTCCCGCACCTCCAGGTATGTTTATATATCATATAGTGCATGTATATTGACTTAGAATGCTATATCATAAATATACATACATTATTTTTTCTCTTACGTACTTACATCAGGGACAGAGGCCACTCCCGCAACTCCAGGTATGTTTATATATCATATACCTGCGGGTATGTTTATATATCTTATAGTGTATACATGTTGATTTAGAATGTTATATTATAGATATACGTATTCTTTTTGCAATTACTTATAAAGCTGATACTTGATTGTCTAATTATAGGTGGTGCGTCCTCGTCTGGTGCAGGGGACACTCCCGTCACTTCCATACCCTCCGCTCAGTCTGCAGGTTTGTATGAATAAATATAAAATATTTATTCATTTTACATATCCTTTAAGAATAAACATGAACTCCATGTAATTTTATCGATATTTATTTTCTAGTTGGAGATGCGTCCACGTCCGGGTAACTGGTTGTTCCTCACCGGAGGAACTATCGTTCCGCTCGTGCTGCTGCCCGGGCCCAGGCTCGTGCTTTAGTCGCCGGAGGTATATATCACACTTCAATTTTCGTTAAACCTTGATTTCTTAATACCACTTTGTCTTAATATTGATTGTCTTGATATTTCTTGTAGACGCAGGGCCTCCCCATTCCGAGAGGGGGACTCGAGGCCCGAATTAGTCCTACAGGCTGAGGCCCGACATAGCTAGGGGGAGGCAGCACTCCCCCTCTTTTTTACCCCTGATTATCGCTATACCGGCGATCATGCCGAGAGGTTCGGCCGGTATATGGGGGATGAGAGCCGGCTCGTGAAGAACTATCCACTTCACGTTGAGTAGGGCGACCAGCACCGGCGCTCATTGGCCCTCTTCTGGGATCAGGCTCGGGTATTAATATATATTTTGATATGATTTATCCAATATATTTATTATTAACACTCGCAATCTAATAACAATGTTTTTTTGTATTTTCAGTTGGATTACGATTTTCAGCCTGTACCCGACCCTGATCACCCTGAGAGGGTGCTCGATCTTCACGCTCTGTACAATGGCCTGATTAAGAACATGCAGACGAAGGTCCGATACAACAGGAATGAGCTGAAGATCGACTGCTATTCCTTGTGGATGGCGACCCCCGAGGCAGAGAGAGCGGCCCTCCTATCTACTCCGGCCTTTGCGAGAGTCGACGTAGATACATGGCCTCTATTGTGCCAATATTTCGATTCTCATCGCAAATAGGTATGTATTTTAAATGTAATTCATTGTTTAGTATATAATTTATTTTTTTGTGTTGCTTAATTAGAAAACTAAATCTGAATGTGTTGTGCAGAAACAGGCCGATCAAAATAAAGAGAATAGGAAGTCGGCGAAGAGAGGTCGCCCCACTTATACAGGTGGCTCGAGAAATATTACTCGTGCCATGGAGTTATCGGTAAATTACAATAGACCAGCCTTTGTGATATAATGTAATATTAAGAGTTATTTTCTAATATATCTAATATTAAGAGTTATTTTCTAATATTGCAGAGAGCTCAGACCCTGGCGCAGGGTGGTACACCGAGCGTGCTGTCCGCGTATCTTGCCGTCCACGGCACCTCGACAGATCCTGCCACGGACGAGCTTCGATACCCCGACACCGCTACCTAGGAGTATTGCGTAAGTGTTAATATTTATTCAACCCCTATTTGAAATTTTTGTTTTGAAGGGTTCAAATTTAAATGATATACTTATATTTTACTGGTTAATGTAGGTGTAGGAGCGGGTGGTTGAGCAGGCGGAGGCATCGGGGATCGATTTTACCGGACAGAACGATCCGATGCTGCTGACCCCAGTCCTAGACGCCGCACACGGAGGGCACCACGGAGGTTGGGAGAGAGGCCGGGGACTGGGTCCTAGCAGGGCTGTTGGAGATAGTGCCCTCAAAGTCAATTATTGGATCGCAGGTACGTGATTGCAATGATTGAGACAGGACCTATACCGATATGACAGTCTTGCTCGAGATGATAGCATGCTATCTGGTTTGTCTTTATCATCGTATACATGCTTTAGTTCACTATTGCATGATGATAGAGCCCATAGGATTCTTGCTTGACTACCAGCAGTATGAGGGCGATCATATACGTGGGAGCTGGGGTCTATAAGCACATCCTTAAAGTGTCCCTAGTCGTGGGAGTTTCGAGACAGGGCATCGATACTCCAGAGTAGACTAGTGTATACAGTCGAGACCCCGACGAGGGGCGGTGGCCGGTCTCACAAGCCACTGGTGTCAGTTGGTTCACCTAAGATGTATACAGGTGCTCATTGGGTTATGAGTACACCAGACAGGACTCGCCGGGAACATGCTAGTTGGTATTATACATATCGTCAGATAGAAGTTCCCTGGTGACATGTGTACAGGTTAGTTTGTCGACCTGAGATCGTCATTTGTCTCGTGTGAGTTCCCACTGTGCTTTGATTCCTACCCTACCACGCTCAAAGAAGTTGTGCAAACAGGTATTTTTTGGGTACAGTCCTGAGCCACATGGAGGCAGTGAGCGGATCGTCGGGGATTCGTCTCTCCCGGTATTGGGGGTTGATGTCGCACAGTGCACGGGTGGCCATCACTAGAAACCCTCGGCCGAGGTAGTGGAGAATTACTGATTTGGATCAGTAGTTTCTCAGGTGGTGATGAGCTTCATGCCGACACGATTTATCGCGTTATTAGGGGTCTGACTTTATCCACCCCCCTAGACTCGATATGCGATACTCTTTAGACGAATGGACCGGACTGTATATACATTGTCACTGTCAGGCTCAGTAGGGTTTATGGATGAGTTCGCTCGTCAGCTTCCCTTCCAATCAATACATAGGCAACCGTTACGTACAGCTTGTACCTCTGACGTGCTAGAGGTTATACCCAGTACCAGTGTGCTGATGAGTCATTAGAGTCCCCCAAAGACCGTTTCCCAAGTTCGGGCGAAACGTTGTAGAGGCCGTATGGGGTTATGGCAAGGTTCGGAAAATGCACGTGCGTTTTCGCACGTGTCATTTTTCGGGCAGATAATACTGGTCGGCTTTGGTTTAAGCCAGATCCGAGTATTATACTATGTAGATATAATATCTTTGTCTCAGATGCATTTGTATTCGGTCGTAATACAAATGAGGGTATGTTTATACCATTACGGGATTATCCTGAAATTCGTTTCAGGATCGCTTTTGGAAGTTGCCAGTTTCCAGTTTTCTATCAGTCGTATTTGACATTCGGTTAAATACGGATTTATCTTTTCTTCATGAGGGTGAGTCATGCTTCTAGAAGGTTCTAGAAATGGTGATGAGGCTAGTGAGTCATTAGAGCTTTAATTGTGCAATTAATGTTTTGATGACTAAGGATGGTTGTTCGTTTGGTTTTGAGAGAAAAGATTATGATAATTGAGTGTATGGAAATTTCATAGCCCAATTTCCATTTACCCGATTCCAATTGGTAACTTCATTAAACCGTTCGTCCATAGCTTTGGACGTAACGAGACAAAGTGTTCTACTCATTCTCTACAACATCTTGGTCGTCTCTTTTAGCAAACTTGACGATTGAGTTGCCTCGGTTCAGAGGCGGGAGCCCGTTTAAAGATCCGTCGACGTGGTGCCACCTGAACGAGAAGATTGGAGATTCAGGAGATCGGAGCAACCGCAACAAAGCGTGGGATGATGGTTGAAGACCGAAGGACTCGGATCGTTCGGTATAACATTTCTTCCCACTTTGTAGTTTGTTTGTTTAGCTTTAATGGCAGATCCGGGTTATAGTACGCGATAGCGCCAGTTTGTAAAAAGTTTTTGTTCCGCATTTGGCGTCTGTTAGACGGCCGGGGCGCTACCGTGGACTTACAGTGGTATCAGAGCATCACCATTAAGCTATACTAATTTGTGCTAACACGTTTAAAACATCGACCGAATGGAATTTCGAAAAACACATTTTTCAGCACTAATGTTTCTGTCGATTTTTAAAAGGGCCTAAAAATAATTTTGCATATCACAGAAAAGTGTGTAGGGTTTTCTAAGAATTATGGGAAAATTTGGGCACGTGTTCCCACTTAACCACCGCGGAACCGCGGCGACTTTGTGGGAACAGTGCTCCAATTTTTCCAGAGAGCTTCTAATAGGAAATTGTGGTTTTCAGGTACTATTCTTTTGGGCCCAGTTTTTATTACTGTACAGCAGATGTACGTGGGGCCCACTTCGGAAAATTTTGTCGATCGAAATTTTAAACTTGTTAGTATACAGTACTTACTTTATATCTCCGACCGGGAATGTCATTCGAGCGGTAAACCGCGTCTAATTGCTATAGTTCTTTTAGACGGGTTTGCGAACGTGACATTCGCGTTGATGTTCTGTGTTGTGCTGTGATGTTGCGGATTTGTCGTGGTGGATAGCAGTATACAATGGTAGTGCAGTTTGGATTTATTTGTACATTTGATATTGCGGGACGAGCGTCCAATATGTGGACTGCCGTCACTGCCTGTTTGTATAATATTCTTTTGGGGCACGACCGGGTTGAGGTCGATGTACCCGTTGTACATATTTTTATTTCTGTACTAGGTTTATCCCGCGAAGGAGTGCACGGATAGCCGGGTTCTGGAGGGCAACGGGTCCGTATCTCATGGCCTTGAGAGGCAAAGGGACCTCACTCTAGAATTGGCAGACTATTCGCCGCACTCGTAGGGGGTACAGGTTGACCTAAAAAGGGGTGCTCAATTTACCGGATTCCGTGAAGTGCCGGGTGTTCCATTCACTATGCTGTGGGGGACTGCCTCGTTTCAGGTTTTGGCGGGTAACTTGCCGCACCTGTAGGGGTCTAGGTTTCATTGCACAAGCTATCCACACGACCAGGGGAACGTCGGGTTTCAGCAGCGGCTCTGTGAAACCCGGGGATCCCAGATTATCTGTATTGTTCTGTGATGCTTATTACTTTTATGTAATGTTGCATATTATCACGCCTGGAGCGATTACTGTATATTGGTATATATACTATTAGATGTTGTATATGTTTTACACCCGCGCTAGTCCAGCCCCCGCTCTGTCATTAGTTAAGTAACCTAACGGGTGATGACGGGACCCAGTGACGAATGCAGATGGCATATACATACATTTTATTTTCGTTCTTTTCTGGTGTGATTGATTGATGGGACTGCATTGATTCTTATCAATGCAAGGATCAAACAAACCTTTATTTGATGTTGTTGGAACAAATTTTAAAAAGTGTTATTACAAAGACATTTCCTTTTGTTTTGCATAGTGATATTCAGTTTAGAATATCCTGCACCTCATTCGACGAGGCAAGGGCAGATATCCCTTCACCGGGAGTGACCCCTCGGGCAGAAGTTTACGTCAAGGTAATAACTTCAATATAGTCGATTACAAGTTTCTTTGCATCGCGGTATTCAGTGAGAATATCCTGCACCTCATTCCACAAGGAAAGAGCCGAGATCCCTTCACCAGGAATGACCTCTATAGCAAAAGGTTTTCGCCACTATATTTTTATAAAAAGCTATCAGTTTCCTTCAACGAGATCAAGTTCATTACGTTAAAGGTTTTTCGCCAAAAACCAGTCGTAGCCCTCCGTCATTTCTTATGGATGGTCAGTAGTATTCAAGCTATGTATTTTGACCAACGCCAAGGCATAGTGTTTGGTAACTGCTGGGTATTCATCTGTTGCATAGATAGATGAGTTGGTTTGGGATAGTCGTTCTGCCATTTTGGCCAACGTCAAGGGCATGTGCGGGTGGGTTCAAATTGACCTGGACAATGACGGGTAGAACTTGGCATGTAACTTATGATATTTTGACCAACGCCAAGGTCATAAGAGCATGGGGCAAAAATCACATCGGGAGTTTCAAACATAAAGCAAACTTGCCAGATATGCGCATACCTTCTGGAGTGTGATAAGTTGAGTGGCTTCCATCAAGTTATCATGCGATGATAGTTGGATCCCGATTCCCACTGATGAGTTAGTTTACTCTTCGGGTGATCCCGACTAATTCTTCTTTCAGGTTTGGAGGAGAATTTGAGATTACAGTGGGAGGTTTCCTGATTAGTAAAGTGATAACCATTCTGATCTAGGTTAGAGTGCACGCAGAGTGTTTCTTTTCTCTCTCTCTCTTTGGCAGCGACCTTTTGACCGACCCTAGACTTTGACTCAGTGACCAAGTTGACCGAACCTTATTAAAATACTGACTTTTGGATTGTCTGAGTTGCATAAGTCATTGCCGCTCCTTCTTTTACCCTTTGTATTTCTCAGAACACCCCGTATTATTACGGATATCCACTTCCATTGGATAGATCCATCGTATGGTTATATACGAACTCGAAGGTACTACTTCGAGGATGGATCCAGGTTCAGGAAAAATAGAATTGGTTTATTCAGTTGTCTTTTATTATCACCTTCTCTCGGGTTGCGAGGGCTCCTTAGTTTAGGAGGGTACACCTATTACGCTTATTGGATAGTCTTATTCCAAACCATAGGCTGGTGCCGAAAGGTAGGGAATGAAGAAAACCAATTAGCCTAAGTAGGGTGTACAGAAGGGAATAACTAAAGACAAAATAAAATGATTAGAAAGAGGGCAAAGTAAATTGCGACTATTATCATTCACGACCAAACCGTGTACTTCATCGCCACTCCAATTTCACCTTTGCTTTTTCCCCAGTTCGGGAGAAATAGAATAAGGTATTATTCAGTTGTCTTTTATCATCACCTTCTCTCAAGTTGCGAGTACTCCTAGGATTAGGAGGGTACACCTATTATGCTTACTAGATAGTCTTCTTCCAAACCATAGGCTGGTGCCAAACGGTAGGGAAAGAAGAAAACCACTTAGCCTAATGATGGTGTACAGAAGGAAATGAATAGAGACAGATAAAAGGATTTGGAGAGATGGCAAAGAAATATACGGTTAAAGTCATAAATAGGATTATGGAAGAGGCATTACAAGGAATACCAGGATACCCCTACGAGACATTTTAATGTTTCAGTTTCACTGCGCATTGTTAAAAGAAAACTGTTTTCCCGATTAGATACTTACTCCAGGGTATGTATTTAGCAGGTTTCATATCTGTATGGTTTTTACAGATGATGAGTGGGAATAAGGTGATCATCCTCATTATATCGGAATTCGTTGTAATTGGTGATATTTGAGGAAATCGTCTGGGTACAGTTTTCAACCTACGACACACAGGTTTTGAGTTATTCAACTCAGCAGACTTATACAGAGTATTGTATGTTGTCCAGTGTCCATCAGGACAAAGGGGTAGGTCCTTGTACTATGTTCTGTTTACTTAAGACTTCTCTAGTTATTAGACAAGTGTTTCATAGAAATACAATGTCTAAGTTTTGAGAAGTTATGGGTACAAGAATAAAGTAGAGAACTAGATGTCACAAGTATCGGGATTCTTCAAAGAGATCGAAGATGTAGATTCTTGTGATAGTATTCAGATGATAGTAATGGTTTTGAGAAACTTGTTTCTCTTTCAGCTTACTCATAATTGGATGGATTCCTAAGTTGAGTAATGCTGATTAGCCTCTCTCCATTAAGTTGATATGCACTGGAGACAGCTGCATGTTTTTGAATCTGATTCCAATTAAATTAGTGCATCTATTTCTATATTATATATAGAATAGTTTATATCTTAACGATATTAAGATACGGGGAGTTGTCCAGCTTATGCTTAAAACCAGACACTGGATAACTCAAGGTACGTTTCTGTAATGGCAGTTTGTGGGTTGACCCTGGCTTTGACGAGAGTTGACTGTTCTACCATCTGGAAGATAAATAGTGATATTGTTCTGGACTCGCCACAGTTTTATTAAAATGGATTTTTTCAGAAAACAGTGGTGGGAGTATAGTAGAACTGGAAGTGATTCCAGAACCACAAACGATTACGGAAAATTTAATAGGACCTATATATTCAATCAGGTTTGACATTCCATTAGCCACTACGCAGATATGGTGGGTAACCTCAGACACCCGAGAGGTACTCAGGTAGCCTCAAGGACGGTGACAGGGAGGTTCTTGTTTACCCAGACTTGACACTACTGTTGTTCCATACTATAAGACCCGGCAAGAGGATAAGTATAACGTCGTTCTAAAATAGCTTTAGAAATATACGTAGATATTATTCTGCCAGAGGGTTGTCGTAGTCAGTGGGAGCAGCGAAAGCATAATGGGCAAGTAGCTTATGTCTATAGGCTTAAGCAGATATAGCGGAGATAGATCATCTATTTTTGATGTGACAGTCATGGCTTTGACTTCATCAGAATAGGGGATGGATCTGTTAAGAATGTAGTAGGGTGTGATGTCCTGGTATTTGGATGACATACACAGAGTAGGAAGTAAAATTCCTATACTACGATCGGTTGTACTGTGGTCGTCACACAGTTGTTTCTCCAGACAGGATATGGATATAATATCAGATATTCTGGTTACTAGATCTATGGTATTAGATCTAGATTTGGGTAGT
This sequence comes from Agapanthus africanus, assembly GCA_030015575.1. Taxonomy (NCBI): domain Eukaryota; kingdom Viridiplantae; phylum Streptophyta; class Magnoliopsida; order Asparagales; family Amaryllidaceae; genus Agapanthus; species Agapanthus africanus. The sequence goes on along the minus strand of CM057350.1, from coordinate 179,840,176 downwards.
TTCCCAATATGGGTATTTTGACAGTATTCTAATAGTATTTTAGAATAGATGACTCCTGGCATGGTGGTGTACTTGCAGGTGATGGAGTCGCCCTCTCTAAAGGTGTCTTAGAGACTAAAGGAGAGAGGGATATGCATGATTGGCGGATCACTTGCTTAGGCAATTGAGTCAATCATGAGATATCAAGTACCACACCAGATGTAGTTTTTGCACTTGATGCAATAAGTTTATATTAATCCAATCCTGAAGAAACATAAGGAAGCAGTTTTAGAACATAAGTGCATGTTCTACGGATTTGATGACGGCAGCCTCCTTCGGGAGACGATTATCATTCCAGGCTTCAGAGGTGACATGGATGACAGAGTGATTGCCAGAGTTATAGTTTTCCCTCTGACGAGGGACAGTATTATGGACAGGCGGTCCAAGAGGATACTGTGGGAGGCATGTTGCTGGTTACTGATTAGGTTCAGTTATCGATACAGTCTAAGAAGTTTGGATTTGGAGTTCTTTTATGAACTAGGTCCCATCAGATATCCAGACATATTCTAAGACAAGTATTACTCGATTCGGGAGATGGCTTTCTCCGTGAACTTGAGATTAAGAGAGACATAGAAAGAAACATCAGGGCGGATCCACTCACTGAGGCTATTTCTCGAACACAAGAGTTTTACAAACTAGTTTTGTGAAACTGATTAGTAGAGGAATTGGGTGTTCGGTATCACACGGGCTGTGAGTATGCGGCATCGCAATAATTAGCCTTAAGTGCAAGTGGGAGATTGTTGGAGACAGTGCCCTCAAAGTCAATTATTGGATCGCAGGTACGTGATTGCAATGATTGAGGCAGGACCTATACCGATATGACAGTCTTGCTCGAGATGATAGTATGCTATCTGGTTTGTCTTTATCATCGTATACATGCTTTAGTTCACTATTGCATGATAGAGCCCATAGGATTCTTGCTTGACTACCAGCAGTATGAGGGCGATCATATACGTGGGAGCTGGGGTCTATAAGCACATCCTTAAAGTGTCCTTAGTCGTGGGAGTTTCGAGACAGGGCATCGATACTCCAGAGTAGACTAGTGTATACAGTCGAGACCCCGACGAGGGGCAGTGGCCGGTCTCACAAGCCACTGGTGTCAGTTGGTTCACCTAAGATGTATACAGGTGCTCATTGGGTTATGAGTACACCGGACATGACTCGCAGGGAACATGCTACTTGGTATTATACATATCGTCAGATAGCAGTTCCCTGGTGACATGTGTACAGGTTAGTTTGTCGACCTGAGATCGTCATTTGTCTCGTGTGAGTTCCCACTGTGCTTTGATTCCTACCCTACCACGCTCAAAGGAGTTGTGCAAACAGGTATTTTTTGGGTACAGTCCCGAGCCACATAGAGGCAGTGAGCGGATCGTCGGGGATTCGTCTCTCCCGGTATTGTGGGTTGATGTCGCACAGTGCACGGGTGGCCATCACTAGAAACCCTCGGCCGAGGTAGTGGAGAATTACTGATTTGGATCAGTAGTTTCTCAGGTGGTGATGAGCTTCATGCCGACACGATTTATCGCGTTATTAGGGGTCTGACTTTATTCACCCCCCTAGACTCGATATGCGATACTCTTTAGACGAACGGACTGGACTGTATATACATTGTCACTGTCAGGCTCAGTAGGGTTTATGGATGAGTTCGCTCGTCAGCTTCCCTTCCAATCAATACATAGACAACCGTTACGTACAGCTTGTACCTCTGACGTGCTAGAGGTTATACCCAGTGCCAGTGTGCTGATGAGTCATTAGAGTCCCCCACAGACCGTTTCCCAAGTTCGGGCGAAACGTTGTAGATGCTGTATGGAGTTATGGCAAGGTTCGGAAAATGCATGTGCGTTTTCGCACGTGTCATTTTTCGGACAGATAATACTGGTCGGCTTTGGTTTAAGCCGGATCCGAGTATTATACTATGTAGATATAATATCTTTGTCTCAGATGCATTTGTATTCGGTCGTAATACAAATGAGGGTATGTTTATACCATTACGGGGTTATCCTGAAATTCGTTTCAGGATCGCTTTTGGAAGTTGCCAATTTCCAGTTTTCTATCAGCCGTATTTGACATTCGGTTAAATACGGATTTATCTTTTCTTCATGAGGGTGAGCCATGCTTCTAGAAGGTTCTAGAAATGGTGATGAGGCCAGTGAGTCATTAGAGCTTTAATTGTGCAATTAATGTTTTGATGACTAAGGATGGTTGTTCGTTTGGTTTTGAGAGAAAAGATTATGATAATTGAGTGTATGGAAATTTCATAGCCCAATTTCCATTTACCCGATTCCAATTGGCAACTTCATTAAACCGTTCGTCCATAGTTTTGGACGTAACGAGACAAAATGTTCTACTCATTCTCTACAACATCTTAGTCGTCTCTTTTAGCAAACTTGACGATCGAGTTGCCTCGGTTCAGAGGCGGGAGCCCGTTTAAAGATCCGTCGACGTGGTGCCACATGGACGAGAAGATTGGAGATTCAGGAGATCGGAGCAGCCGCAACAAAGCGTGGGATGATGGTTGAAAACCGAAGGACTCGGATCGTTCGGTATAACATTTCTTCCCACTTTGTAGTTTGTTAGTTTAGCTTTAATGGCAAATCCGGGTTATAGTACGCGATAGCGCCAGTTTGTAAAAAGTTTTTGTTCCGCATTTGGCGTCTGTTAGATGGCCGGGACGCTACCGTGGACTTACAAGGGCCCATATGAGGTTGGACTCCACTCCGGCAGTTACTTCCTCCGTCTCCAGTGAGCGACGTTTTCAGCAAGAACTGGACACCTTGAAGGCCACCGTTCAGGAGTTGAAGGAGATGTTGGTATGTATACTACTTAATAGTAAAATATTATGTCATATTATAGATAGCAAAATATCCAATATTAGTACGTAGCCTGAGCTTATTTGGTTGTAGGCTTAGCTTTGATTAATCATACATACATATCTAATTAAAATAAACTACGGTTTTTCAAACTAGATATCCAAATAAGGCCTAAGTCCCTAAGTATACATAGATTGAGGTTTCGCAATAACTTGATAATGATACGAATTCAACTAATACACAGTTCTTACTCATTTATTACACACAAAATTGAACAGACGCGACAGGGTACATCGGCCGAGCCTCCATATGCATCTCTTTCGGCTGCGGCTCCGCAAGCCACTACCTCGGCTGCGGTTCCGCAGACAACTCCTATAGCTCCACTGCCCGTTCAGACTCCCACAGCTGCGGCTCCGCAAGCCACTACCTCGGCGGCGGTTGCGCAGACCACTCCTACAGCTCCACAGCCCGCTCAGACTCCCGCACACTCCGCATTGCTCGAGATATTGACTCAGGGTATATCCGAGGAGCAGGCGCGCCAGATTACGGCGTTTATCAGACGTGGAGCTGGACCGAGCTAGGATAGCTTTTTGATTCTTATATTTTAAACATGTATTTATTTATATGATACATATTGTATATATTTTAGACGATATTGATATTGGTGGTGTTTGCGTGTTTATATTGATATCGTATTATGCTTGTTGATTTCTTTTGTATATTATGTGTGAGATGTGATTATGAATACTGCGGTATATATTCTGCGTGTTAATTAATTTTATATATGATGTATATATTATTGTGCACAGGGCGAGAAAAAAACAGGCAACCCTTTTTTTTTAAAAAACCCAGATAATATGTCCCTACGGATTAATCCGTAGGGCCTAACCTTGCCTCTACGGACTAATCCGTAGGGCCCTCCTGTGTCCCTACTGATTTATCCGTAGGGGCAAAATATCATGATACTTGATATTTTGCCCCTATAATCTCAGTAAGAGGGGGTTATTCTTGTCCCTACGGAGTTGTCCGTAGGGGCTTACACATGCCCTTATACAATTATCCGTAGGGACAAAATATCAGGATACCTGATATTTTGCCCCTACACATCGGGACCTACGCATGTATCCGTAGGGGCAGACATTTGGCCCTACGGAGTTATCCGTAGGGACAACTATTTTATTTTATAAACCGATAAATTAAATAACTTTTTTGTCCCTAGAGTCTAATCCATAGGGACACATGGACCTACACATTACGCCGTAAGGGCAAGTTTTTGACCATAGGGGTATGTTCAAGGCTAAGACTTGCACCTACGGCATTTGCACCTACAGGGTAATTTCTTTCCCCTACGAATATATCCGTAGGGGCAGTGGTTTGCTCCTACGGATAAATCCGTAGGGGCAACCCCTATTTATAGCAATGCTTCCTTCAGCTTGTTAATTTGGGAAATATTTTGTATTATTGAAATTCAACTTCCATAATTACAATACCTTTTCTATCTATACACTAATATAGAGTGGTATCAAAAATAGAAATTTGAATATTTCCTATTTTACCCCTTAACTTTGATTACTCTCTCTTGTCTCAAATTTGGACTATGTTATTATTTTGGAGAATATAGCTTAGTAGTATGGGCAAACATGTAAATTTAGTTATGGGCAAAACTTTTGGATTCCCATTTTACCCTTCACATCAAGTATCGTGGAGATTTAGGCTATATTGGTAAACTTATGGTTGTGCCCAAATCTTGATGATAATCAGGAAATTCCATGGATCATTGTTTATTAACTATTGACTTTCAAGGCTTTGCAAATAAAATACCATCAACTTTCAAGATTTTCACATAAATACCATAGATCATTGTTTATTAACCATAAAATTTAATTATGGCAAAAAAATACCTAAACTTTCTCCTTTTCTTCATGGTGAAGAAAACATATACCATAAATGTAGCATAACGTTGATAAATACCATACATGTTTGGGTTTTAAAAATTTTGCAAATAAATACCACATATTTTATGATCATATGAATTAAAAGCTAAAATATATAAAAAGTAAAATAAAAATTAAAAAACCTACGATTTTGTCTATTTTTGCATCCAAGAAAGTTTTTTGTATTTAGTTTCTATGATATTTATCTAAAAATGTTAAGATCAGTATTTGATGAAATTTAATCTGGTTCTCTAAAAATCCCATGCATCGTGTGGGGGTTTACCCCTTTAGTACACTAATATAAAGTGGTATTAAAAATGGAAATTTAGATATTTTTTCTTTTATCCCTTGACTTTGGCTATTCTCTCTTGCATCAAATTTGGACTATATTGGTATTTTGGAGAATATGGGTTGGTAGTGTGGGCAAACATGTAAATTTCGTTATGGGCAAAACTTTTAGATTCTTATTTTGCTTTTCACATTAAGAATTGTGGAGATTTAAACTATGTCGGTAGGCTTGTGGTTGTACCCAAATCTTGATGTGAATTATGGAAATCCATGGATCATTATTTATTAACCATGAACTTTCAAGGTTTTTCAAATAAAATACCAAGAACTTTCAAGATTTTTCAAATAAATACCATGGATCATTGTTTATTAACCATGAAATTTAATTATGGCAAATAAATACCATAAACTTTCAACTTTTATCCATGGTGTAGAAAATATATATCATAAATGTTGCACAGCGTTAATAAATACGACAAATGTCTGGGTTTTAAAATTTTTGCAAATAAATACCACATCTTTTATTATCATATAAATTTTAAGCTAAAAAATATATAAAGTAAAATAAAAATAAAACGACCTAGGATTTTGTCTATTTGCATCCAAGAAAGTTTTTGGTATTTTCCATCTATAACATTTATCTAAAAAATACTAGGATAGATATTTGATGAAATTTAATCTGGTTTTCTAAAATTCCCACGATGCCCCTAGTTTATATACAAATTATTGAGACTTATTCTTGAGGATAAGGAATCAATCCATGTGTATCCTTGAGGATAAGACGGCATAAGAAAAAAACAAATACAAGTATAATACACATACACTTATACTTAACACATCTATATTACCCAAAATAACTCTAGCAACTAAAATAATTATGATGACTAATTTCACATAATAAATAATAAAAATTATGAATTTACTAGTTGAACTTCAAAAGTTAATCCTAACCCCCCAATCATTCCTAACACAAAAACTACCATTCAATTTTATTCTCCTTTGTTTTCATCTTTTCTACCTTCTCGTCTTGTTTTTTACTCTATTGTAGGAAAAGTCTATACAACATATCAAAACTAGATAATTTAAAAATAAAAAAAATAAGAAACTGAAAATAAGTAGAAAGAAGATCTAATTTTAGGTTATATTAGGAGGAATAAAAACATAGGACGTTCTTATGCTATAGAATATTTGAGAAAAAGGACGAAGAAATTTAGAAAGTTCTTAAAAATCCTTAAAATACACATAAATTCTGAATTCAGTACAGAAAGCGAGAAAAAGGGAGAAAGACTGATAAGAAGTAAACTGAAAATAGAATTTAGCAAAATGGAAAAGGTAGGATAATGGGGAAAGGAGAGGAGGAGGAAAACCTGAAGAATAAAGATCAAGGTTGTTTCCTAAATAATAAACAATGTACAAAGTAGTTTACTGAGTTTACTCAAACAGGATGAAAATATAGGGTAGTGTATTGATATTAAACACAATAAAGAAAAGATTGAGAGCATAAAGACGTCCATTTACGATCAGCGTCTATCTCATTAGGAATTAACTAAAATTGTTAAAATTTCGGAATTATACAGAATGTAGAGACTTTGGTTTAAGCACTATAAGGAGAAGGCTAAAACTGTAGGGCAGTGAACACAATCCTGGTAGGAACATGTAATTCGGTGAATGATCTTCTATTACAGAAGCCATTTGTTAAAAGGAACCAGCAACTAATTCCATAACGGCGAAGCAGGCATATTTATATGATAAAAACATTGTAGCCCATGTTTAGAATCTACTGCTCAAGTCGAATAATTGATTTGAGATAAGCTCGATGAGCAGCACCAATTCACTATAGAAAAGGGCAGGTTTGGCTTAACAGTAACATTATGGCATATTTACATTAACGTCCCACTTAACCCTTCTTTTATTATCTACTCATTCAGTTAATGTTATGAATGCCAAACGTTGGATTCATGCCAGTCAAGAAACTCCATGTAGACTGGCATATACCAGTATATATCAGGGGTTAATTAATATTGCCTATCATCAGAGATAAAAGTTAATTGGCCTAAAATGTGACCTTACCAAGTTTAATACATTCATTAAATATCATAAACCACAAACCATCTGTAGGGTATTTTTCGTCACCCAATTGAGATGGTAATATGCGCGCGTTTATCAGGCGCATTACAGATTCCCCCTTCTTAGGGTAGGCCGGGGTTTATTGATTTTGGGAACCGAATCACCAGCAGCCGCGGACTAAGCTGCCGTTAATTACCCTTCGCATTTGAAGCGAGGGGGAACCTCCGATTGATGGGTCAAACTGATCATGCAAACTCAATGTGTAGTGTTGTATTTTGAAGGGGTTTTGGATATATCGAGGGGCCCACAGGGTTTTTACGGGGATCCCGCTACTCGGATAGCGGGTTGGGGGTCAAGGGGGCTAGCAGCCCCCTTACGGGGTGCGGGGCAGCGCCCCGGTAGAAATTTTTTCTAACGGGGACAGTGTTGTGGAGTGTGCGTATATAAAAAAAGGAAAGAATAGCGTCCAAAGGACGCGTGGGTGCTAGCGCCTCACGTGCCTAGCATGCGGGCGTTGGGCGCGGCGTCTCACGTGCTTGGCATGTGGGCGCCAGCGCCCCACGTGCTTGGTACGCGGACGCTCGGTGTCAGCAGGAAAAAGGACCTTGTCTCTGCACTGGGAGCTGTGCTCCCAATTTGACTTATGGAGTTGCACTCCTAACAAAGAGGACAAGTAGGTTTAGCCCCTGCACTGGGAGTTGTACTCCCAAAAAGAAACATTTATTATTTTTTTTTTTTGTGTGTGTGTGTGTATATTTTTTTTTTTTTTGTGTGTGTGTGTATATTTTTTTTTGAGGAGTTAAACTCCTAAGATATTTTTGGAGCTGATGAAAGGGACTTCTCCCTTGAGCTCTGGATCTTACCAAAATGAGATTTTTGGAGATTGGTCTCCTTCTTCTTCCCATCTGTTGGCCGGATCTTGGACCAAAGGGGATGAGATTTAAAAATCTCCCCTTTTTGAGATCTGATGGAGTATCAGAGCTCCTCTTTGTGGGATTTGTGGTAAAAAACTATTTATTTTTGAAAAAAAAAAAGAGTAAAACTCTTGATTTAATTGAAAAGTAGAAGAAGGTTTAGAACCTTGAGAAAGGAGAAGGACGCACAAAAACCCTAGAGTTTGAGAGAATGAAAGGGTTCTTTTTATTCCATTGTTATGTTGCCTTATTTAGGCTTACACATTTTACATATAGCCTCTTGGGCTTTTATAAAATGACATTTTGCATATCCTATGTCTCATGTGCTTATTTCTTTTGCACATGAGCCATGGGCTTTACAAAAATTTGGCTTTATGCCCATAAAAATTACATCAAAATTATTTATTACATAATTTTTATTTTGGCATGGGGTAAGGCCGGCCGCTTCATGTTCGGACTCGACTTGGGCATAGGCCCACTTGACCTGGGCTTGAGCCCGTCTGGCTTGGGGTTGACTTTGAGTTTGACTTGGTCAATCGGGGTGTAATTTTTGACCCCAATAGAGTGCCCCTCATCAATAAATGCACACCGCATATGTGGGTCGCGTGCATGAAATTGATGGATCTTCTTTTACGTGGAGGCGACTTGATTTGGTTCCTGCTTTTGGGGAAGCTGGCACTACCCTTTTTACGACATGGACTGTCACGACCCGAAATGGCACGTGACTGGCACTTGAATCATGTGAAGTCTATAGGACCCCACCTAATTCAAGTAATCCAAAAGCCCAGAAATCAAGCAATCACTCGGAAGGAAGCAGTGTGCCAGCAAACCAAAATGAAACATATACGGCAAAACCTGCAAGAAACTGGACGCCTCGGCTAATCTGCTCCGATTTTAGCTATGTCCTTTCCGCGCCACATCCGACGCCTCTGCACCCGATCATGAACGGTCGATGCTTGACGTGTCTCCGAGACGGAGTGTCGGTGTATGTCGTATCCCCGACGCGGAGTGTCTGTTTAACGTTTCCCCGGCACGGAGTATCGCCGGTGGACGTGTCCCCGGTACGGAGCGTCGGTGGTTAACTTGTCCCCGGTACGGAGTGTCTGCTTGACGTTTTCCCGTTACGGAGTGTCTGCTTGACGTTTCCCCTGCACGGAGTGTCGCTGGTTGACGTGTCCCCGGTACGGAGTGTCTGCTTGACGTTTCCCCGTAACGGAGTGTCGCCGGTTGACGTGCCCTCGGCACGGAGTGTCTGTGTTGGACGTTTCCCCGAGACGGAGTGTTTGTATGTGACGTTTCCCTGACACGGAGTGTCGCTGGTCGACTTGTCCCCGAGGAGGAATGTCGCTGGTCGACGTTTCCCCGGCATGGAGTGTCGCTGGTTGACTTGTCCCCGGCACGGAGTGTCTGTGTTGGACGTTTTCCCAGTACAGAGTGTCTGCTTGACGTTCCCCGTTACGGAGTGTCTGCTTGTTGACGTGTCCCCGGTACGGAGTGTCTACTTGACGTTTCCCCGGCACGGAGTGTCGCTGGTTGACGTGTCCCCGGTACAGAGTGTCTGCTTGACGTTTCCCCGTTACGGAGTGTATGCTTGACGTTTCCCCATTACGGAGTGTCTGCTTGGCGTTCCTCCGTTACGGAGTGTCTGCTTGACGTTTCCCCGTTACGAAGTGTCGCTGGTTGAAGTGCCCCCGTTACGGAGTGTCGCTGGTTGACGTGCCCCCGGCACAAAGTGTCTGTGGTTGACTTGTACCCGGCACGGAGTGTCTGTGTTGGACGTTTCCCCGGTACGGAGTGTCTTTTTGACGTTTCCCCCGTACGGAGTGTCTACTTGACGTTTCCCCGTTACGAAGTGTCTGCTTGTTGACGTGTCCCCGATACGGAGTGTCTGCTTGACGTTTCCCCAGCACGGAGTGTCGCTGGTTGACGTGTTCCCGGTACGGAGTATCTGCTTGACATTTCCCCGTTACGGAGTGTCTGCTTGACGTTTCCTCGTTACGGAGTATCTGCTTGACGTTTCTCCGTTACGGAGTGTCGCTGGTTGATGTGCCCCCGGCACGGAGTGTCTGTGTTGGACGTTTCCCCGAGACGGGGTGTCTGTATGTGACGTTTCCCCGGCACGGAGTATCGCTGATCGAATTGTCCCCGAGGCGGAGTGTCGCTGGCCGACGTTTCCCCGGCATAGAGTGTCGCTGGTTGACTTGTCCCCGGCACGGAGTGTCTGTGTTGGACGTTTTCCCGATACGGAGTCTCTTTGTTTGACGCAGAGGTCGATGTTGGAATTGGTTGGTTTGATTTGTTTGATTTTTGCCTTATTCGGCGGGACTTTTGAATTTGAAGGGAATTTGGAATTTGTTTAGTATCAGTATTGCTGCACTGGAATAATGCCAAGAGCTTTGAGAGGAATTTGTTTAGTATCAGTATTGCTGCACTGGAATAATGCCAAGAGCTTTGAAAGGAATTTGGAATTTGTTTAGTATCAGTATTGCTGCACTGGAATAATACCAAGAGCAACTCATCATTTGCTCTGGGAGGACTTGGGATTTTGGTTTTGGTTTGGCATCAGCACCGCTACACTGGAATGTAGTACCAGAAGCGAATCATCATTTGCCGTGAAGGGATTTCCCTCGTTCCCAGTTTAACGACTTAGGGGTCATCTGTTCCCAGTTTAACGACTTAGGATCATCTGTTCCCAATTTAAAGACTTAGGGGTCTATTGAATCGGAAGTTTGGAATTTTGGGGCTAGGGTCGGCATCAGTGTTGCTAACACTGAAGCACAGGTGCTAGGAGAAATTCATCATTTGCCTTTCTCTGTTGGGGAGCGATAGCTTAGGAGACAGGTTTAGGTCCCTATCACCTAAGACTTTTCAATTTTATGAGCCGTAAGGATCCCATAAAAGCATTTTCTCCCTACGAGTCAAAAGGATCTCGTAGGTGTACTTTCTCCTTAGGAGTCGTGGGGACTCCCAAGTATGTTTTTCCTTCGTGAGTCGTAAGGATCCCACGAATTTTTGTTCTCCTCATGTATCGTAAGGACACATGAGTGGGTCTTCCCAATGGAGCATAATTCCAACGGCAGAGACTGTCCGCTGGACTGGTAATTGTGGTGGGGTATGGGTATAATGAGAATTATTTGAGCTCGTGGATTGCATACGGTAGTCAATTTGGGGACTAACCGTAGGGCTGGAAAATTTTTGGGAAATTGGATTTTGGTTGGCGTCTGCATCGCTGCACTGGAATATGGTACCAGAAGCGACTCATCATTCGCCGTTTTGGGATTTGGAATTTGGTTGGCGTCTGCATCGCTGCACTGGAATATGGTACCAGGAGCGACTCATCATTCGCCATTTGGAAGGATTTTTTTATTTATATTTTTACCGCGATTGCTCTATCATTTCATCTTTTCTTATCGCGAAGGTCGCGATTACCCTATCATTTCGGCTATTTATTCGCGGTTGCCCCATCATTTCGGCTTTATTTTCTTATTTATTTTACTCGCTGATTTTTATTGCGAGTTGCCCCATCATTTCAGCTTTTTTTTTCCTTTTATTTACACACATTTTTATTTATTTACATACATTTTTTTTACATTTCCAGTTTAAGGACTTAGGGGTCGTTCCCAGTTTAACGACGTGGTGGTCGTATGCTCCCAGTTTAATGACATGGTGGTCAGTTGTTTTCTTATTCCAGCTCCTCAAACTTTGATCTTGGCGGAGTTGTGTTGATGACCGTAGCTCTGTGGCTTGTCGGTACATCTGACAACTGTGAGGCTTTCCCAAGTTTGTATTGGTTCTCCACCCAATCTTTAAAAACATAGCAGTCTTCAATGGTATGACTCACCATTCTATGATATGGGCAATATATGGGATTGCCGGTCATGTTCATTTCAGATGGCCTCTTTGGAATAGGCAGTTGTAGACCGTTGTTCAAGGCGTTCTCGAATATTTTACGGATTTTATCTCTCCTGAAGGAGTATACTTTCTTCTTTCTCTCCATTAGAGTAGGTGCCCTTACTGATGCTGGACCCTAAGGATGATCAGTCTTTGGTTCGCCTACTGTCCGTTTACCACGTTCAGTGTATGTATTAGAGAGGCTGGAGGCTGATCGCGGCCGTTTTTCGCAAAGGTATCCGCTTTTGGGCTGGATGGGGTATCAGTTGGTTGTTTCCGGATATCAATTCCTGGCCCATAAACCAAAATTTGATTTTGCTGTAATTGCAATCGGACGACTTGGATCGTGAGATTTGCCACGATATTTGCCAGCTCGTCGACTTTGGAATGGATCTTGGCCATCTTCTTATCCCTGTCCTGAAGTTGCCTTTGAAGCCATTGGAATAATCCTTGTTCTATGGTTCTGGGTATGACAACGGGGTCATCCTTACCGCCTGGACTTGATTTAGCATGAACCACGGGTTCCTTTGGCTTAATGGCCTGAGCGAACTCTTCATCATTTGGATCGAGCCGGTGTTGGATGGCAACAACCGCGTCATTGTCATGGCTATAAGGCGTAGGAGTACTTGTTCCTCTGAGCTCCATCATGTAGACCGTATGGCTTGTGTACCCATCTATTGCTTCTTCATCGGCAATGTTGCCCGCTTGGCTCTTAGCTTGTTGCCTTGGTCCGCTCTTTTCAGAGAAAGGCAGATGTCTGAGAGAATTAGGTTCCCGAAGGACTTCGGTCTCCGTTTGTATGAAATTTGGCGGTCGCAGCTTGACTGTTTGTTAACACGCTAGGAGATAATGATATTTCTCCTGCCTTGTATTATTTCTCGACCCAATCCTTGATGCAACAGTCTTCAATAGTGTGTCCCAGCACTCGGTGGTATGGGCAAAAGTTGGGATGATCAGTCCTGTTCGCTTCACTTAGCCTTTTTGGTTCTGGTAGCCGCGGGCTATTCTTCAGAGCATCTTTGAATATTTTGTGGATCTTGTCTCTTTTGAAAGAGTAGACCTTATTTCTCCTTTCCTCCAAAGTTGGCTCTCGGGGTTTGTTAGCCTTCGCTCCGCCCGCTCTCTGCTTATTTAGAGAATCGGTGCTGTTGGAACTTTCGCTTTTCCGGTTGTCGTCCCTCCGATGTCTCGGTCTGTTTGTGAACTGGAAATTCTGAGTGGATTCGGGCTTTGAGCGTTCCAACATTTGAACTTTCTTGGTCAGCTCTTGGAATGTTTTGAGGACTGCGGTGCACAGGAAAGGTTTCATCCAGTTGTTCAGATTTTCCATAAAAAGACTGACGGATTGGTCTTGCTCCAACGGCGGTTCACATTTGATAGAGAGATTGCGCCATCGGACCATAAAATCCATGTTGCTTTCGTTGTTCTTTGGCTTGATCCTTATGAGTTCAGCAATGGTGATTTTATCGCTGACACTTATGAACCATTGCTTGAACATGGATTCTATTTGAGCGAACGTCGTGATCGAGTCATCCGGTATGCTTGCATACCAATCGAAAGCAATATCGGTCAAACTATTGACAAACTAGCGGAGAAGGAACGCATCATTGCCCCCAGTGTTCGCACATGATGCTTTAAATTGGGCAATGTGCCGGTTCGCATTTCCCGTCCTATCGAACCTTTCAAATTTGGGGACGACATAGCCAGTGGGAAACTCCACAAGATCGTACCGAGAAGGATATGGTATCCCGCTACTGCTGACATGTTTTTGCTCTCCGGCTTCAGCTACCAATGTTTTGACTTTATTGGAAACTAAATCCATGATTTGATCTTGAGTTAGTGGGTTGCTGTCATCGGTAGTCAAGACATTTCCAGAGATAGGATGCGACTGACTTTCATGCGGTCCGCCCACCTTTGGATTTGAGGGAATAGGCGTCGGCTGCCTCAGGACACCGTTTCTCGATTCATGGGCAGAGCCCTGCGCTTGATTGGGCGGCTGAAGGCAATTTGGGCCGTGAGCTGCATCACGACATTCGTCAGATCGTCAATTTTTTAGTAGAGCTTGGCCATCTCTTTGTCTTTGGTTCTGAGCTGTTTTCGGAGCTCTTGGAGAAGTTACTGCTTTGCGTTCTTGGGACGGAAGATTGGCTCGTCTTCGCTTTCCAAGCCCGACTCCTCATGAACCGAGAGATCTCTCTGCTTATTAGCCTCAGTGGAAGGGTTTTCATTACCTTTCAGAGGAGGCTGGTCTTGGAAAGCGGCAGCCACATTGATGCCAGATTGGATTTGAGATGTGGTGGCCCCGTCCTTGCTCTTGCTACGCATGCCCACCATGTAGACAATGTGGACCACATATTCGGCCGTCTCTTTACCTTCGAGGGGGTAACCCTGTTCTTGGAATCTCATGAAGTTCAGTGTAGCATGAGCCCTAGCCCTTTTGTTGGCTTTGTATTTGAGCCTTTTCTGTCTTAGATTCTCAATTTTGAAGGCTTGGAGGGCATCCGTTTTCTGGGAAGCCACCGTGAATCGATTAGCAGGGAGCTTAGAGAAGATACCCGATCGAGCAGTTGTTAGGGGCACCGTCGAAATTTGCTCGAGACGCCTTGTTGCTTTGTTGGTGTTGATGGCCTTCCCCCTAACTGGGGCCAAGAAAAGTCGTTCAAACACTGACTTGCATTTGGATAGTGGTGCCCTCGAGATTACCACATTTGGCCTCTTACCTTTCGAGGCCGGTTTGTCTGTTACCGGAGCTTGAGGAGCTGGGATGGTGTTAGCTGACAGGAACATAATAGAGCCAAGTGGTAGCGGCGGCTCCTCCCATTGTCGCCCGAGACTGGCCGGGAGGACCGTCCTGGCGTCCATCTTCATCGTGTAGGAGATGGAAGTTGTGTCGAGAGCTGAGCTGATCCTTGAAGACATTTTGTTGCGTCCGTAGATTGCAATTTGAAATTTGTTAACCTACACAAAAGAGTATGATTTCAGTATAGGCAATCGATATGTATATTGATTGAGTTCGCATGAACGTTTAATCCGAAATATGGGAGGAGAAAAGTCCCACCGGGCGTGTCAGAATCTGTAGGGTGTTTTCCGTCACCCCATTGAGATAGGAATACGCGCGCGCTTGTCAGGCGCATTACAGATTCCCCCTGTCTATGGTAGGTCGGGGTTTATTGATTGTGGGGATCCGAATTTCCGGCAGCCGCGGACTAAGCTGCCGTTAATTACCCCTCGCCTTTGGAGCGAGGGAACCTCAGATTGATGGGTCAAACTGGTCATGCGAACTCAATGTGCAGTGTTGTGTTTTTGAAGGGGTTTTGGATATATCGGGAGCCCCGCAGAGTTTTTACGGGAGTCCCGCTACCCGGATAGCGGGCTGGGGGTCAAGGAGGCTAGCAGCCCCTTTACGGGGTGCGGGGCAGTGCCCTCTTAGAAATTTTTTCTAACGGAGGCAGTGTCGTGGAGTGTGCGTGTATAAAAAAAAGAAAGAATAGCGTCCAAATGACGGGTGGGTGCCAGCGCCTCAAGTGCCTAGCATGCGGACGCTGGGCGCTTAGGTGTTAGGCGCTGGGGGCCGGCGCCCCACGTGCTTGACACGCGGGCGCTGGGCGCCAGCGTCCCATGTGCTTGACACGCGGATGGTGCTGGGCACTGGGCGCCAACGTCCCACGTGCTTGGCATGCGGGCGCTGGGCACCAGCGCCCCACGTGCTTGGCAAGCGGGCGCTCGGCGTCAGCAAGAAAAGGGACCTTATCCCTACACTGGGAGTTGTGCTCCCGATTTGACTTATGGAGTTGCACTCCTGACAGAGAGGACAAGTAGGCTTAGCCCCTGCACTGGGAGTTGTACTCCCAAAAAGAAAGATTTATTATTTTGTGTGTGTGTATATATTGAGGAGTTAAACTCCTAAAATATTTTTGGAGCTGATGAAAGGGGTTTCTCCCTTGAGCCCTTGATCTTCCCAAGATGGGATTTTTGGAGATGGATCTCCTTCTTCTTCCCCTCTGTTAGCTGGATCTTGGACGAAAGGAGGTGAGATTTAAAAATCTTTCCTTTTTGAGATCTGATGGAGGATCTGAGCTCCCCTTTGTAGGATTTGTGGTGAAAAACTATTTATTTTTGGAAAATAAAGAATAAAACTCTTGATTTAATTGAAAAGGGGAAGAAGGTTTAAAACCTTGAGGAAGTAGAAGGAGGCACAAAAGCCCTAGAGTTTGAGAGAATGAACGAGTTCTTTTTATTCCATTGTCATGTTGCCTTATATAGGCTTACACTTTACATATAACTCCTTGGGCTTTACAAAATGGTATTTTGCCCATCTCATGTCTCATGTGCTCATTTTTTTTGCACATGAGCCATAGGCTTTATAAAAATTTGGTTTTATACCCGTAAAGATTACATCAAAATTATTTATTACATGATTTTTATTTTGGCATGGGAGGAGGCCGGCTGCTTCATGTTCGGACTCGACTTGGGCATGGGCTCACCTGAACTGGGCTTGAGCCCGTCTGGTTTGGGGTTGACTTTGAGTTTGACTTGGTCAACCGGGGTGTAATTTTTGACCCCAACACCGTCCATCTAATTCAATAAATATATAAAATTCATAGAAAATCATATTCATAGTAAAAACAAGAAATTATAAGTTATCGCATAATATTCAAGGGTATAAACATAAAACTCGTAAGAAACCAAAATCCGTAGATGAATATACATGTTTACTCATTTTGTCCTCAAGCCTTGCTGTTAATCAATAAAATATGAGAAAAACAAATAATCGATGATATCAAAACACTCGACATTTAAGGCACTGCCTCCAATATAGTTCAACAAAGACAATCCTTCATCCTAAACTTTTGGGTTAGCAACTCTTCATTGCTTCATAAACCAATAAATTCTGCTAGTGTCTTCAGATTATTGCTCTCTGCCGAGCATGACAACTGGCCTAGACTAACCTAAATTGCTCAACTCCTACAGCAGATGAAGCAGGCATAAAAAAAATAATTAGGCTAAATTTTCTAACTAACCTACGTAGTGGAAAATTTTAGATGCACAAAGAATATATCATGTTTAGAAAATGATCAGCCTCAGGTATCATGATCCACAGTGCAGTAGTCCTAAAATCATCAGTTGAAAATCTGAAATTAGTAAAAGATAATACATGTTTAATTATCTTGGTCCATAAGCTTTCCTATTAATCAATACAATATAAGAAAAAACAACTGACATTATCAAAGATCTTTTAATTTGTTTTCAAAATACAGGTTTGGGTGATATGTTGGGTCAAACACATGTTACACGACATGTGAAGCTATTGGTCAAAATCCACTATTCTGCCAGCATACCGGCTATAAAAAGAAAGACATTGTGTGTGACAAATGTCGAAGACATTTAAGCAATATCTCTAGTATTTTATTGATTAACAGATTTGGCTGTACAAAGCGACAATCCCCATGTTTCCCAACTTCCACCTTTCCTTCAGCATCCAAATCAAAAGAAACGCTATCTAGTTTTCCCAATTCAACAAAAGCATCAGGACTGACTTTTGTGTAATCGAAACTTAAATCCTTCTTCGCCATCACCAGCTCCTCTGTAACCCTTTGCATAATCATGCTCCCTGCTAGAAAAGCCATCACCAATAAGCCTGTAAGAACCAGCAGGACATAGAAAGACCAGAAGATTTCACAAGCCATCCTTTTCACCAACATCTGTCGGCTATTGAGCTTCTCATAAAGTTTAGGGCAGATTGTCCTCAATAAACCTTCTGAAATCCACAGAAGTTTCTCTACTAGACTCTCTCTTACATGTCTTAACATTATAAGGGGATTTACCAATACTAACAAAGTGCGATGCAGCAGCCAAATTGGGAAGGTGAAGGGATTGATCAAAAAGACTTTGATCGCCAAACCTGCAATCGATAGAAGAAAGCTGTCAGAAGTGCATCTGCTGTTGACTGCCTCATGAAACGGTAAGCTTCCATCATGGAAGCACGGGCACTTCTATTTGCTTGTCGTGTCCGACACGTAGACACTTGGTCATTCGGACACTGTCCGTCTGACACGTGTCTGACACACTTGTGCGTCCGTTCATATTGGACGTATCCTCTAGATAGGAAAGAATATTGAAAAATATGACTATTGAATATATGTCCGGAGAACTTCAAGTCTTTAAAACATTTACAAATATAAAAATATCAAATATTTCGAATCTCTTTCATAACAGACTTCAATTTGAAGGAGTAAACATCCAAATTGATGCAAATGATGAAGTCCGGTATATGATAGTCTATGATAGTCGGCTCTAGTTAAAAAATGTTGACATTTTATTTGCTTTCAAAGGTACACCAGTACATCATTTTCCTTGTAATTTGTCATGTTTTGTTTAATAATTATAATTAATTATATAAATAATAATATAGTCATGTCCTCATGTCGTCCTTTTGACAAATTTGCCGTGTTCTGTGTCCGTGCTTGTATCCATGTCCGTGTTCGTGCTTGTATCCATGTCTGTGTTCGTGCTTCATAGTCTGCGACCCAATCATAACTATAACAGAATCAAAAGCTTGTTACAAGAACAACACATGTAATGTATGGTCGGGCACGACTATCCAAGCGACAATCGAAACTTGAAAAGTAAAGAACTTTTTATGCCATGGCATTAACAGGGACATAGAGTCGATTCAAAAGAAAGAATAAATAAATTTTGGTACAACAATCGTAACCAGCAAGCTCAATGGAACAACAATACAAAAATTACTAGTTCTAATTAATAATCCTGCAAAATGATTAGCTGAGCATTTGGACATCAAGTTACCATCAATTCCGAACCCCTAATGTAATCTGAAGCAATGAATGGAAAAATTGAAAGGCGAGGGTTTTTGATTAGCAGGCCTGCGGCGAAGACGAAGAGCTTCCTCTAAGTTCATCGCCATTGCTCCGATTTGCGATGGCTCCGTTGTCTGAAACGATGGGGCTCGACTCCTCCATTGAAGGGGAAAGGGATGAGGAGGGGAGAGTGAATGGGTGAGATGATGAAGATGAAGATAAAGATGAAGTAGGGTTAGGGTTTCCATCGTTCGAGAAAGATAAAGATGAAGAACAAAGAAAGCAGCAGCAGCAGCAGAAAGGGGTTCGATTTCCAAGAGTTTGTAGATAGGGTTTTCACATAACTAACGGAATTGGGTAGTGATTGAGTTAGGAATCGAGTAGTATTATTACTTACTTTCAAATCCATGAAGAATTGGAAGTTTTTTTATTCGCTAAAATAGAGGAAACCTTTCTCACTTTTAGATGGACAACGGTCTTACTTTCAAAAACCAGCAGAACACCCTCCTTCATTGGAAGAGATTAACCTAGCCCTCCTTCGTCGTCATAGCCTAACAAAACTCCATCCCCATCTTCTTTCTTCTCATATATTGGCCTCATTGCAAGGTATCGTAAATTATCATGAAATATTACCATACTTGTTTACTTGTTTACATGTAAAACATATTTTCGGGAATATAGGATTACCATGTTAATCAAATGAGCTCATTTCATAGTAATCATATTCCCTTCAAAACATATGCATATCCTAAATTACCACGAAATATTCCCGCCTAACACGACATGAGCCATGACCATCGGTTGCCAGCCTTCCCGCAACCCGTCGGCCGGCCGGCCCCGCCGCCCATCGTCGTCGTTCTCCGGCCGGCCCGTCGCCGATCGGTCGTTCGCCGCTGGCTGCCCTCCGATCATCAATAATCGTTCACCGGCCGGCGATCAGATGTTAGTAGCCGGTCGTTGCCGGCCATCACCAATAGGACGTTTGTCGCTGGTCGTCCGCCGGTCCGTCGCCGATCGACCGCTCGCCGCCAGTCATCATAGATTGTTCGCCGGCCGTCCGGCCGCCGATCGGACATTCATCACCCATCGTCCGCCTGCCGTTGCCAGAAGCTTGCTGGCTCGCCGCCGATCGGCCGTTCATCACCAGCCTCGCCGCAATCCACCGGCTCATTTTCGATCTCACCGCCGGCCGAATGTTGCACATACATATATTATTGGGAATGATTAAAATATACCAAACACATTAATACAAAATTCTTTGGAATTAAATGCCCAGTCATCTCATTCCCATGAATGCAAGAACCGAAAAGAATCTTAGCATTATGCAATTCTTAACCTAAAAAGATCCAAATTAATCAAATCTTAAAAGAAAACCTAACTCGATCAAACCTATTTTTTTGGAATTTAGGAGCATGTTAGAAATAAGAAAAGATCTCAAGGGTATATAGGTTTTTTAAATTATTTCTTTCAGTGTTAACTATAGTTTAATGGTGCCGTGGAATATTTAAAAAAATTTAAAGAATTTTACAGAGTGTAGGTATTTTAAAGAATAACGGAGATACATCAAATTATCATAAAATTTTAACGGTATATAAAAAAGACCTTTCATATAAATATTTTAATTAAATATTTAAATAAAGGGCATTTTGAGAATCAATTGAAGTTGATGGGGGCAAATTGATGGTTTCAAAAAGTAAAGGGTATTTCCTGCTATTGGGATAATTATGAAGGGTATTTCTAGCCATTTAGGCTTTACTATAAAATAGTAAATAATATTAAAGTTTCGTTTCATTTAATCATGATTTCTATTCATGTAAATGTTACAGATCATAAACAATGTTTTCTAAAGGGGCCGGCAAGTTCAATCTATGATTTTTGTAATATGTACTCTATCTTTATTCGTTCTAACTTAAACGAACTGGTTTGTCATAGCTCATGTAGGGTTTAATTTGTTATCAGTTTATGCATTATAAGGTTTAATGCATGTAAGAAGCATGTAGAAGTGTCGGATACATATATCTAAATATTAACATAGCGACTTCCCGAAAGCAAGGAAACAAGTACAATAATATTTCATTAGAGAAGACATCAGCTAGATAGCTACATTAATTCAATAATAACAAACAAACAACGGTACAAATCGCTATCTATGTATTACTCTAATTCAAGGTCGAGTTGCTCAAGGAATCTTCTGCAAGTCAAAGCGCTAATTTTGGCATTTCCCCTTTTATCCTCCGCTTTATCCATATTTATTTCCATATTCTTTTCTCTTTATTCATTTCTAAAATGCCCATTAAATATGAAACCCAAGAACACTGAAATGTTTATTTGTGGCTTTTTTATAATAATTTACCTTTTATTTTATTTTATTTTACTTGGCCAAAAAGTTATTTCCCAAAAATTTTCTTATTTTTTATTCAGATTTTTGAAAAATGTTCATGATTGAATTTCTTGCGAAGATCTATCGCGTTGGGACGATATCAATACTATATGGATCATTTTAGCAATTTTGTTAACATTATTTTTTAGGTTGGCTTTTTGGCAATCCCATTGGCTCATTTTTTTGTAATTTTTAATGATAATATTTTTTTATTATTTGGGTTTCAATTTTTATCCCATTGACCTTGGTTTTTCTCTTTTTTAATTTTTAACAAAAATTAACTAACAAGCATGATATATCATTTTTCCAAATATGAGAAAACAAGAATATTACAAATAATAATAATTCCTTTACATTTGCTTATTCAAACTACATTTGCTTTAAGTTGATAATAAAATTTCATGATTCAAATAATCATCGCTATTTAAGATTTTATTAGGTAATGTACTCATGGACAAAGAATTTTTGTGCCTAAAATATTGACATATGGTTTGTTATTTGCATTGGTTCAAACCATAGTGCATAATACAAGCTTGACATTTGTATTCGTGAATTCTAAATCGAAAAACACCAAAACATATTATTTATATAGCTATGGTATGATTGTTCTTGATATCTATTTAAAAGTCACAAAGTGTATGTTATTTATGTTAGAAAAATACCAGACGCTTTTATGTAATTGTGAAATATCAAACTAAGATCTAAGTTATCATAAGATATTTTTATAAACAATATAATTATGTATTTGTTTTTATTATGTGGTGTATACATTATAACCGTATGCAATTTACATATTTGACTATAAAAAATAATATTTGTATTTAATAACAAAAAAGACTAATTAATATCATATATCTCCTTTTCAAACATAATGAAAACAAATCAATACAAAATAATATTTGTTTTTTTTTTAAACATAGAAAAAATTAATATTCGACCATAAATATATTCGATTATCTTTAATTTCACGCGTGACACGTGGGATCAAAGTCTAGTAGTAGTTAATGAGTGAACCGAGACCAACAACCAACTGGGCTTAGCTCAGTTAGTATCAATTTCCTTTGAGAGTTTGCAAATCTGATAGGGTTGATTTGGGGAAAAAAAAGAAGAACAAAAGACTTGAGGCTAGCAACATGCCAAACTATCATTTTCTCTAAGAGCTTGCAGATTGGCTCCGTACAATTTTAGATTCCACATGTGTTGCTCATTGGGATGTTGCTTCAAACCCTAAATTAACATGCAGCACCAGCAACAGCTACAATTAATTAATTAGTACTTAAATCAAGAAAAATATATATTAATCATATGATATATATAATTAATTAAGCTAGCTATCTAGCTAGCGTCTTCTGCAAGCAGTTTCTCTTTGGCAATTGAAGAAGACTGCGGCCACGGGGAGTCCGAGGCCATTGTCCTCTGCAAACTTTCGGGTCTTGAAGTGGTCTCTTGAGGGAGGGGCCTGCACGGTGTCGCGGGCTTTCTGCTTGAAGAGAGTGAACACATAGCGGTGGATGCCGATCACTGGCTTCGGCGCCTCGTAGCCCATCACTTCCCTACCTACACCCTTGTTATTTTACCTTCCATTAGTTGATATTAAAAGCACATTGTTTGTGTGTGAAAAATGAAAATGATGGTTAATTTCCAAATAGTTATATATATGGTAGCCTTAATTCAGAGATTTTGTTAATTTGAGTTTCTTGGTTAATTAATAACTATATATGAAAACTGTGGCTGTCATACTTTTGTGGCTTAGTAATTCAATGACTAATATATATATATATATATATATATAGGAGGAGGAACAGCAGCAGCAGCAGCAGTAGTTTAGGGGCGCACTAAGATTTATTTTAATAAACACTATTTTCCATCATGTGAAATGCATTATATTTCATCAAAATGTCATTTAAGAAATAAATCATATTTAACCATGTAAGGTTTGAACACATGCATTACAAAAAGATACTTAATTTGCTAATTAACAAACTTAATTTGCCGAAGATATGTATGCATATTTAATTTAGTATCACCATGTTTTTCTAGGCGAGTAAAGCAGGTCTTAATTATCTTTTCACAAAGGAATTAGTAGACTATAAGATAAATTGATGTGTTAAATGTGGCATTTTGGAACAACATATAGTTTTACAAACTTACTATGGATATTCAAGAGGCTATATATAGGATCAATGCTCAAATAGAATGTAATTTACTACCAGGCTTATGCTTGATATATAGGCTTTTTACTTGGCCTCCAACAGGGATCAAACAACGCCCTCCTTGTTGTATTCGGCCTCCTAGGCCAGTCGAAGGCCGGGTACTTAACTTACCAGCCTCGTAGGTTAAGTATCCGGTCAGGTACAATAGGGGCCGTTTGACCCATATTGTAAGCCTAGATAAAAAGCACACCAGGCATGAGCCAAGTCGGTAAAGTCAACACGATAATAGTTATTAGACCATACTTGATAAGATTCAATATATTGTTTGTCTTTTTAGTATGCTGCATAAGTACTTTAATATCATCCCGATTTCACGAGCTACTCACCGAATGAAGCATTTGTGGTTCCGGGAATGTCAGTGACAATCCTAAAAAAACAATATAATATATGAATTGAAATGAATGGGGGCAAAAGTTTGACAAAATACTTGATTAAAGAGCACAAAGAAAGTAAAAATCCTTATTTGGAGCACGAAAATTTTGAAATATATATATTTATGCCAGCAACGAACAACTAACCAGTGAAGATGCTCTCTTGAGCGTGGATCGCTCGGACTCGGAGCATCGGGGTCTGTCATAATCTATGAAATAATGCATTTGCAAATTAATTTAGATTCATGCAGATGAAAGAAAGAAAGTAATTAAATTCTTAATATTAACAACAATGATGAGGAATGACGACGAAGACGACAACTACTACTACTAACCAAAGTGTAAGAAGCCCTCATATCATCGCCGCCAATCTCGACTCGAGGTTTGGCACATACAACAGCAGGCATGAGCTCATGGCCATTGTACACTTGCTTGTTGGAGCTATAAACAACCTCCATTTTCACACTTGGGCTGAAAACATCCAACACATCCCCTATCACTCTCCCAACTGTAAGTGACTCTACCATTGATTTATTCATGATCATTAATATTTGTCAAATGTGATTAAAGTTATGTATTGAAGAAGAAGCAATGGATCTAATATATATGTAGATGTTGATTTGAGTTTGGAGACATATATGAGCTGTAAAATTATAACTAGATTCGGAAATGATGGAACAGCTGTTAGGGGTTTTCCAGAAATGGAAATAAAAAAAGTTGTTGAAGTTTATGCTGCTGCTTTGTCCATTGCCTCATTGGAAATGGCGGTCCTTTTCGGAAACATGCAAACCAATATAAGGCAAAAGATATATAAAGAGATGAAAAAAACAAAGATCACAGATGCAACGAAGTTTGACTGAGTTTACCTACGCCTTCGGACGAATGAAAAACAAGATTTACTAATATCACAAATGAAGTGCTAGGGCAGAATCGCAATATAAGGCAAAAGATATATAAAGAGATGAAAAAAACCAGAGATCACGGATGCAACGAAGTTCGACTGAGTTTACCTACGCCTTCGGACGAATGAAAAACAAGATTTACTAATATCAGAAATTGTATGAAAGAAATATAATGATGGTGGAGGATTTATCTTACCCTAAATCTCACAAAAGGACAGCTTCATATATATATATATATATATATATATATATATATATATATATATATATATAAGGCAAGACTTTTTCATTAGGCCGTGTCAAAAATCTATATCCTCAATCTTTTTCAACGATCGGCATTCATCATCTTCATTTTTACCATCTAAGATGTGGATACACCAAATTTCACGTGATTCTACTACTTATTCACAGTTGAATTAGCAATATAAAAAGTTCTATTGTCGGTAAATCGTTAATTTTGCACACACTAAATCAACGGTGAAAATTATAGAACCACATAAAATTTGGTGTATCCACATCTTAGATGATAAAGATGGAGGATGTGATAGATGCCGATCGTCAAAAAATTCATGGAAGATTTAGTTTTTCGACGCCATAAGAGAAAATTCCCTTATATGACACATTTCCTTCATTATCCCCCCCCCTCTCTCTCTCTTTATATATATATATATATATATATATATATATATATATATATATATAAAGAGAGAATAATGGAGAAAAGAGGCCTTAGAGGCTTTTTGTCAAGTGGCAACAAAACACTACATCCTCTATCATTTTATTTGAAGATCGCACCGTCAATCTTGATTTTCATCGTCTAATATGTCGATACACCAAATTTCATTTAATTCTAAAACCTTTTCACCATTGAATTAACAATGTAAAAAGTTCTATTGTTGGTAAACCGTTAATTTTGCATCCATTAAATCAACGGTGAAAAAGTCATGAAATCACATAAAATTTAGTGTATCCACATGTTAGACAATAAAGACAAAGATGATGAATGCCGATCGGCGAGAAAAATCATGGAGAGTGTATTTTTTTGAGGGCATAGGAGGAAATTCCCCTATGACACATTTCCTTCATTATATATATATATATATGTGTGTGTGTGTATTTATTATGGAGGAAAGGTGCCAGATGAGATAATTTCTTCCTTTGGCGTCCAAAAAATACACCCTCCATGATTTTCTTTGATGATCGGCACCCACCATCTTCATCTTTATCATCTCAGATGTGGATGCGCCAAATTTCTTGTGATTCTATAACTTTTTCACCATTGATTTAGTGGACGCAAAATTAACGGTTTGCCGACATTAGAACTTTTTATATTGTTAATTCAACAGTGAAAAAGTGGTAGGATCACATGATATTTGATGTATCCACATCTTAGATGATAAGGACGATGATGATGGATACCGATCATTTAATAAAATGCCGGAAGGTTTTTTCACCGCCACCTAACGAAAAACCATCCTAGGCCCTCTTCTCTCTCTCTCACACTATATATATATATAGAGAGAGAGAGAGAGAAAGAGAGGGAGGGAGAGAGAGAGAGAGAGGATATGTGCAATATGAGGGAATTACCTTCTATTGCGTCGAAAAAATACGTCCTCCATTTTCTCCAATGATAGAGAGAGAGAGGAAATGTGCCATATGAGGAAATTACCTCCTATTGCGTCGAAAAAGTACATCCTCCATTTTCTCCAACGATCGGCACCCATCATCTTCATCTTTACTGTCTAAGATGTGGATATACCAAATTTCATTTGATTCCAACACTTTTTCACCGTTAATTTAGTGGGTGCAAAATTAACAATTTATCGACAATAGAACATTTCACATTGCTAATTCAACGGTGAAAAAGCAATAGAATCACTTGAAATTTGGTGTATCCACATCTTAGATGATAAGGATGAAGATAATATGTGCCGAAAGTTAGAGAAAAAGGTGAAGAGTGTATTTTTTCGACGTTGCCTAATGAAAAACCATTTTAGAGCCTCTTTTCTTCATTACACACAAACATGACAATAATGGAGTAAAGAGGCGCTAGAAGGTTTTTTTCGTTAGGTGGCGTCAAAATATACACTCTCCATCATTTTATTCGACGATCGACACCGACCGTCTTGAATTTTATCGTCTAATATGTCAATACACCAAATTTCATGTGATTCTAACACCTTTTCACCGTTGATTTAGTGGGTGCGAATCACTTTCTCACTATTGATTTAGCAAGGCAAACCGTTAATTTTGCACCCACTAAATCAATGGTGAAAATGTGATAGAACCGCGTGAAATTTGGTGTATCAACATATTAGATAGTAAAGATGAAGGTGATAAATACCGATCGTCGAAAAAATTAATGAAGAATATAGATTTTTGATGCCACCTAACGAAAAAGCCTCATAAGGCCTTACATATACATATATATATATATATATATATATATATATATATATATATATATACATATATATATATATATCACTGGTAGAAAAAAATGCAATAGCGGGGGAAAACATTTGAAAGGGACAAAATTTTCTCGGTAATGTGTACATTACATTGCGAATTTTTCCTCTTACTAATATTCTCTCGGCAATTATCTGTTTCTAAAGGTGAAAGAATAAACTACCGAAGGAAAGTAAAAAAACGTAAATTTAATTGAGTCAAAACATAACAAGAAAAATATTGTCGAAAGATATATCTCTTGGCAATAGTCGCATTAGTAATAAAAATGTTGATCGTGTGGATTTCTATTGGCACTTTGAAATCCACAATCAAAATTTTCCATCGACAATATTTTCTTGGTATTTCTTTTGTCGCTAATGTGACTATTGGTCAAGGATATATCCCACGACAATGTTTTCCTCACTATATTTTGGTCTAATTAAATTTATGTTTTTTATACCTTTTTTCGGCATTTTTTTCTTTCACCCTTAGAAATAGATAATTGCCAAGAGAGTATTAGTAAGAGGGAAAATTTGCATGGTAGTGTACACATTGCCGAAAGAAATTTGTCCCTCGTAAATGTTTTCTGTAACGGCCCCAAAATCCTCGTACCTGTATATCTCAATTTCTTTAAAAAGACTACTTTCTTTTTAAATGTTGGTATATATTCAATTCTTATTAAATATATGCAAGAACAACTTTGTAGCTCATTGGTTAAGTCCTTGTGCTGCTATCCCATTGTCCGCATGTTTGAATCCTTACAGCCTTTTTTATTTTCTGTTAAATTCGTTTTAACGATTTCGAGCCCGGGAATTTCACGAGCAATGCACACGGAGTTTCGAAACTTTATAAAAGAAACATAACACGGTTTTGGACCACAAATATCGACCTGAGCCTAGGGTTCAAGGCTCGAGCCTATTGCCCGAGCCTGAACTGCCCCGGGCGGCCTTGAGCCCGCTAAAAGCGACCAGGTGGGTCCTACTGCTTCTTAACTCATGAGAATGAGTTCCTTTAGGTTAGAGACTGTTTGTTTCACATCCTAAACGGCCCCTCCATCCAATGAACCCCCATCCCTTCGTTTTCCCCTATTAAGCTTCATTTTAATATCTTTTAATCCTTTTTAATATACAATCATTCTAGTTATCTTCTTCTTCATTTCATAGCTGCCAAAATACATCTCCTTTTCTGAAAATTCTCACTCCAAATTCCTCCCAAGCCATAGTGAAGAACTTTACACGCGGACGATGAAGAATCCCTAATCAAGTCCTTATCTTTAACATCGGTGAGCCAGTTGTTATACCGACTCACACCGCGAGTAAGTCCTCCTGTCTTTTCTCTCTCATTGTACCTTCTCCGTCTACATTCTCCTCTCCTTTTTCCATGTCATTGTCATGCCGATGCTTCCGATGCTCCGGTTAAACCCATATTTACATAATAACCATAAACTAAGATATAGTTGTTGTTATATTAATTTTTGGTACCATGAGTTTGCAAACATGTTAAGATGTAAGTTCATTGCCTTTCATATGCTCATGATAATAATTTGATATTGATGTATATAAGAATGATTGGATCATTTTACAAAATACTTGCATAACACCTTAAAACCGATTGTTTAAACGAAAAAGGCTTTTTAAATTTTTATTTAAAGTCCTCGTGTTTTTGGTAGTTGTCTTAGTATATTGATTCATGATCAATTCATTTGTTTGCTTCATATACTTTAACTCACATTATTGTTCGCCGTAAATGAAAGGATCATTCCCTACGCCGTATTTTTATAATTAAAACTAAACCATATCTCTAACGGAACCCTTGTATTTTGAAAACTGACCTTTTAAAACACCGAATCATCCTTGAGGTAGGTTATTGTTAAAATTTTGATTTCTAAAAATTCTAAGAATATTAGGATAAATATTAGATAGAATTTTAAATATACGGTTAAAATTTCATATTGTATCGAATAACGATTTAGGATTTATGTCGTTTTTATTCACTTTTATTAAACTCAGAAAACTGCTTTTATCGGTCACTTTCGAGGACACATAAATCGGTCTACCGATGTCTATTTTGGGCAAACTCAAGTGTTTTGGCTATCTAGATCGAAATATCTAGATTTTCATAGTTATATGGAATTCCTAGAAATCGATGTAAATTATAGAAAACTGCGTTACAAAATTAAGTGACGAATCTAGACAGAGCTGTCATGATTCGCACACTGTTTTTAAATACAGCATAACTTGATCTTCCAATATCGGTTCAGGATAAACTTTATATGTATAGATGCAAAATTGATAGACCTATGACTTTACTGAATACTCAGTGACCCAGAAATGCATAGAATGATCCGATATATACCCGGCATTACACCCCACTGTTTCTGTCCAGAAATCAGAATTCCTGTTTTAAAACCTGATATTAATATGACCATAAATAAAGCTTTAGGAATCCAAATCATGTGGAACTTAGTTATTTGGATAAATACACCGAAATACCTACAAGTTTCCAATAATTTTCGAAATCTGAAACCCGACGAAAATTAACTCAAATTATGTTTTAAAAATTTACGGCGGTG
This sequence comes from Agapanthus africanus, assembly GCA_030015575.1. NCBI lineage: Eukaryota > Viridiplantae > Streptophyta > Magnoliopsida > Asparagales > Amaryllidaceae > Agapanthus > Agapanthus africanus. Next base: position 179,810,526 of record CM057350.1, on the reverse strand, counting down.
CTGGATAAATTCTGATTTGTTCTGCATGACGATACGAAAACGGGTACATCTCCCAAACTAGTAGTCATAATTAGACGAGACGTGAACTCAATTTTGCATAGCACTCAGGGCTATATTTCTTGTTTAATCTTTGAAATAAATTAACTTGAGTAATTGGTAGTTCACAGCACTTCTTTATAGTATTGTTACTGATTATTACTTGAATATTGTATTTGTCTCATTTCATGCCAAACGAACATATATATCCTTGTTTCTTGATGCTCTAAATTATTGCATGTACACGATGACATGATTAGATATTATATGTTTTACATGAATATTACCTGAACCATTAATACGTGTATACATGAATACTTGAATTTGACATGAACTTGACATGAACCTGAATTTGAATGATCTAGACATCGTATATGGCACTAAGTGTCACGTGGAACAAAATGCCATGCTCTTGCCAGATGGGGGCCACCTCTTGAATCCATGGGGGCCACCTCTAGAATCCATACATGTTTACCGCCGAAAGACAGGGACCGAGACGTTGGGACGTCTGGTCTGAATTCTGGGGGCATATACTATTTGAACTTCTCCATTCATCTCTCCGAAGATACCAAGTTGATTTATGGTACCATATATCGAAGGTTTGGACAGATGCGACCGTTGTAACAGACTTTATCAGATTCTCTCTCATTTGTGAGGGTTTTTTTTTTGATTGTGGGGACGCTCTTCCCTGCAGGCGCAAGCCCCTGCAGTTAATTACGTTACCGCATTGCGATAACCACTTTCTCCTGCTCTAGCAGTTCACTTCGTGTCGTGTGTGTTTTTTGTTTGTTTTGGTTGCTCGTGGATTGTATACGGAGACTGGTTTATGTCGTCGCCCATAGGGCACGGATCAGTCCAAATCCGTATTTTTTAGATTTGGGTTTTAAACTTAGGTTGAATGTTCTCTTAGTTCAAAAAATATTTTGTTTTATTTAAGAGCCGTTAATCTAATTTGAGATTAAGATCAACTTAAATATATGAGCATTTGAGCTCAATTTATTTTAACTAAGGATACGTTAGTCTAATTTGAGACTAAGATCAACTTAGCAAAATTTCAAAGATCATTTTTATTTCAGATCCAACAACAGAGCATTTGGGCTTAGTTGTAAGAAAACCTCAGAGACCTAACCAATTTGGGCTTAGTCTGCTTAGTCTTTTCTTTTTTATTCATTCAAAAGTGCTAAATACTTATTTGGGTTCTGTTTGTTCAACCCTTTTCTTTTTATGTAAAAGTGCTAAGCACTTATTTGAGCTCTGACGCTCACATGTATATCATGTGAAGTATTCAGTCATGGGCGTTGCCTAATGAGTGCTGAACACTTTAGTCGTTTGACTAATCATGAAGTGCTAAGCACTTTTTATGGCGCCCACGTGAGGTGCACGTGCGACACCGGACGCTGCCCAATCAGTCCTAAGCACTCAGCTGTTTTGGCTGCATATGAAGTGCTAGGCACTTTTTATATGGTGTCCACGTGAGGAGCACGTGCGGCACTGGGCGCTATCCGATCTGTGCTAGGCACTCAGCCGTTTTGGCCGTATATGGAGTGCTAAGCACTTTTATTCAGCACCCATGTGTGTTTCACGTGAGGCGCCGGCCTTCTGTTTTGGACGCCCGTGTGTCTTTCACGTGAGGCGCTAGGCGCTGTTAGAAAGGGCGCCTACGTAGGAAGCACATGGGGCGCTAGTCTTTTATCTTTTTTAGAGATTAAATCTCTGTTAATGGTATTTTGACCATTAATGATCACCAAGATCTTTGTTTTTTGAAGATCCGGGATCAGGTTTTTTCCTTAAGAACTAAGTTCTTTTATAGGTTCTTTTTCCTTTTGTTTTTCTTTTTGGACCTAGTTCTTTTCTGAATATTTGATTCTCAAGAACAAGATCTTCACGATGAGAATTAAATTCTCAACCTGTGGAAGACTTGTCATGTGGATCTCTGATCCAGAGAAAGAACTAAGTTCTTTGAGAAGGGTTAAACCCTTAGATGTGATAGAGATATTTTGATCTTTTCTTTACCTAGGGTTTTGAGAAGGAAAGTCTTCTTCTTTGAGAATTGAATTTTCTGTTCTTTTTTAGAGCTCACTGTATTTTTTGCCGAAACTTATCGGGGGTTTCTGTTAGTTATATGTATGCCCTAGAGGCCATTACTGTACATAGGATGTATATTGTAGTGGATGCTGGGACGTATATAGGGAGGACTTTCTTGCTCGACATGATAGTATGCTATCTGGTTGAACTTTACCTTAACGTGTACACTGATTGTCTCCCTGTTACATGTTGGTAAAGCCCTTAGGATCTGTACTTGACTACCTAGACTATGATGCGGATCATACTAGTGGGGACATGGTAGTCCATAAGTACATCCTTGAAAGTCCCTAGTCGTGGGTATATCGAGATGGGGCATCGATATACCAGAGTAGACTAGCGTATACCTTCTCGACCCATACAGATGGGCGATGGATGATCCCATATCCATTGGTGTTTGACATCGGAGATGATATACGGGTGCTCAGTGGAGACTGGGTACACTGGACGGACTCGCCGAGAACTCCCAGATGGTATTATACCTCACGTCAGATGGCAGTTCTCTGGTGACACTGGTACAGAGTAGTCTGTTGACCCGAGATCGTCATAGAGTCTTGTGTGCTTCCTACTGTGCTTTGATTTCCATCTTACCACGTCCAAGAGGGCGTGCAAAACGGTGGTTTTTGGGTACAGTCCCGAGTCACATGGAGGCAATGAGCGATAGGAGGGGATTCGTCTCTCCCGGTATAGGGGGTTGATGTTGCGCTGTGTTCGATTGGCTATAACAGGAAATCCCTGGCCAGGGTTACTGAGATTTACTGGTAAGTGTTACCTGTAGTTTCTCGAACAGTTATAGACCTCATATCGACACGACTTATCGAGCTATTGGGGTCTGACGTTTACCACCCCTAGGCGAGATATGCGACATATCAGACGATCAGACCGGACTGCACGGTAGTGTTACTGGTTGGATTCACTGGAGTGTAAGCGGGCTTGCTCATCGATCTTCAGATCGCTCAATACCTGTGTGGCCGTTACGTTTAGCAGACCGCTTGCGGCTTGTGGATGTTTGATATGATCATCATCCGCTGCCGGCGTATTGACGAGTCTTTAGAGTCCTACACAGAGGCTTCCTGGCTCAAGCAAAACGAAATAGGAGCGCATATGAGATATGTGCGGGACCGAGAATAATGCGTGTATGTGATACCGTATTCCATTCTCGCGATGAATGTATCGATTAGGTTATATGCGATATACCCTAGTTATCGAATCAAAGGTTGATTTGATAAGCCGATACATTATATACTAGTCGATTGTGTGCGACATGACCGGATCATTGAATCAAGTGTTGATTTAATTATTTAATGCATAATTATATATTTGATATATTACTTTGCATTAACTAGTATCGGTTCACTTTAGATGGATTTTCTCACTCGGATGTGCACATTATATATGTGATATGATTTTGTGCATTTGCTTGTATCATGTTTGATGATACATGCTTTTTGGTTTGTGAAAAGATTAAACCATGGTTATTTAAATGGTTAGGGTTTTGTTTTTCATATCTATTTATTCATTTATTTATTTATTTTCTTTTTGGAAAAAGAAATGAGAAGAATGGTGGCTTTCTTTGTTTGTAGTTGAAGATTCATGAACCTTTGACTTTGTCCACCATTCTTATCTCATGCTTAACCTAACCATTTGATTTAACCCTAGTTCAATCTCTACACTTGACCATGGTTTAGATTATGATAAGTTTTGATTTTTCTTTTCATTTTTAATGAACTTATGATAACTCTTTCTTCTTCTTCTTCATCTTCTCCTTTGAAGAAGCTTGAGGTCATCAATGGTGATTGATGCAAATGAGTGAGAAATCCAATTCTAAAGTCTACCCACTTTCTATTTCTTCATCCTCTACCTCTTGCCAAGTAGTAGAGTGTGTTTCCTTCACAAGTTTTCTTGACTTGGTGAAGTCGGAGCTTGATTTAGCGATGCCTCGACGTAGATCATCTTCGGCATGGACATCGACGACCTAGCTCGCTTATTCTCCGACGAAGTCGACGCTAGAGCCCGGATTCTTTTTGGACAGCGGAGAGGACTTCGTTGCGGAGCTTTGGACGTGGAGCACCGGATCTACAAAGGTTGTATTTCCGTATCTTGTAGTTAAGTGTTAACTAGTTAGCTTTTTCGCCTAGTTTTCTAGCAAACGATCCGTAGTCGGGTCTCTCGGCACCGTTAAAATTTTAATTTGGCATGATCGATGCCTTGTGAGAACTCATTAGGGTGCCTAGGAACCCTACAGTGGTATCAGAGCCTAGCTAGAGCCTTAGGCGAAGTCTAGACGGATTTTGAACTCCGAACGAACTCAAAATCCCAATACAACCATGCTCTCTATCCAATTTTCAAAAACTGGGATTTTTCCAAATTAAAAATATCCAGAAAACCCAGCAGGAAATTGTAAGAATTACCGTGCAAATATGAGATTATTTGGACTTTAAACAGGCGTGGAACCGCGGCACGAGCATGCCTCGTGCGGCGGTTCCGCCGCTACTTGGTGACGTCACAGTTCCAGTTTTGCACAGTAATTCAATATTTCCAGTGTTGAGTTCTCTGGGTACTTTTTAAATTTATTCAAGAGTTGAATAATCTGGAGTTGTTTTGGGGAATCGGTATTTCGATCGGGGTATCAAATTTTGTCTATTTGGCTTTCCGGATAAATTTTAGAATATGTTAAAAAGTTCGACCGGATATAAATACCCAATTTTTCCCCTGTCGGGAAATTTCCAAGTGTTGGATTTTTCCGTAGTTTAACGACGTTCTAAGTAGTGCAAGTAACGCGATGGTCCCTCTAGAAGACAACAAACCTTAACTCGATTATATGACCGTCTTGAACTGCCCTTTGAACCTTCGGGTTTGGGGCAGTACGGCGTGCCACATGTGAGGCGTTGGCTTGACCCTTCTACGGCTGGACCATTGGTACTGAGGCACGAACTGAATGTTGTTAGACTTATTTCATGTGTTGGATTGTATCGGGAAAACTTGGGTGTTCGATTGTTCGATCGGAAAGTTTAACATTTTCTGTTTATCTGGAATGTGATACAATAATTGGAATTCACAATGAGTTATGAGATAACTGAATGAATGTTGTAAACATAGCAGTTTAGTCTCACTTGATCGGTTGCCACGGAATTTTGATGTGATCAAAAGTCCGTCGCAATCACGTAGCGTACGCGGATACTCGTCGGGTAAACTTAATAGACAGCCTCACTCCATAGCCCCGACCAAGTGACTGTAGGAGAACCCCGTCGCCGAAAGCATCCGTTCGGGTGCTCCCGGTAGCGGTGTTCCGCCTTGGTGCACTTCGTCGACGGTATCGGGGGTGCTGCCGTCTACTGAAGTTTGCGACGAGCATTCGATCAAAATGTCGGGAATCCTGTTGAATTGCCCGACTTGGTATTGAAAAGTGTTTTCAATAATGAGACTAAAATGCGGGGTTTATAATTGTTAGGCATACGGTGTCTAAGTAATTCATTTGGTCAGGCATGCGATGTCTGAGGAGGTTGCGGATTCCAACTGTTGTAGTTTTTCACTTTCTTTTCTGTGACCGTAAGTGTAATATGTGATATCGCCGGTTTCGTTGCTATATGTCAACGACAATTGGGATGTGCATATTTACTTACGTTGATGACATGTGATGTTATGTGTTGCTGGATATGTTATATTGGATCGTCGTGTTTGAATAGCCGGGGTTTTTTATGTGAGATGAGTGTTTTTCATTTTCATTCATGTAAAAACTTGTATGTAATATTCTTTTATTGGGGCACTTCCAGGTTGCGGAAGTCGTCACCCGTTTGTATATTATTTACTTTTCCGCACTAGGATAGACCCAAGGAGGGGAGCACAAGTAACCGGGTTCTGGAGTCCAGTGGGAGACCAACTCGAGGAGTCGAGTCCGGGTCTCCTAACTTTAGAATTGGTAGGGTTGCTTGCCGCTCTCGTAGGGGTCTAGGGATGTGGGTTTGGCTATTCATCACGACCGTGGAATCCGTGTTTTATACTGGCTCGTATTGAAAACACGGACGTCCTAGTATATCCAATATTTCATATGTTTCTTCTGCTGCGATATCTGTGATGTGATCATGTGATGTTCTGTGATAGATACAGTATATAGTATATATGATATATTATATAGATGTTACTTATGTTTTACACCCGCGCTAGCCCTGCCCCGCTCTGCTGTTAGTTACCTAACCTAACGGTGCACGAGGGGACATCGAGGCGAATGCGGATGGCATAAGTGTACGTCGTATTTATCTGTGATATTTAGGTACTTAAATGATGGGACTTCATTAATGAGATTAATGAAATAAAAGAAACCTAAGATGTTGTAGAATCGAATTTCAAAATAAAACAGGTAGCTACAGTTCTTGCTTTGCATAGCGGTATATATGATATATCCTGCACCTTATTCGATGAGGAAAGGACCGAGATCCCTTCACCGGGAGTGACTCCTTTAGCAATAACTGGCAGATGCTACACACTCGGTTTGTCTTTTGATTGCTTTTAAGAGTTTTTGCTTTGCACAGTGATATATATGATATATCCCGCACCTCATTCGACGAGGAAAGGACCGACGATCCCTTCACCGGGAGTGACTCCTTTAGCAAAACTAGAAAAGCCTAAAAAACACTCCATTTCAAAATTCATTTGATTCTACAACGATATCAAGTTCATTACGCAATAGGTTTTCAGAAAAACCTGTCGTAGCCCTCCGTCATTTCAGATACGTACTAGTTAGTATTCGTGCTGCGGTTGTTTGGCCTCCGTCAAGGCGTAGTGTACGGTAGCTAACTAGTGCTTATCTGCTAGCATATGATGCGATTGGATTAGGGTATTCGTACGGCGTTGTTTGGCCTCCGTCAAGGGTCGTGCGGGTGGGTTTAATTCAATCAGGAAATGACGGGTTGAACTTGACTAGCGGACTATGGGTTGTTTGGCCTCCGTCAAGGTCATAGCGAGCTAGGGGCAAAATATTATCGGGAATTTCAAGTGTTGAAATTTGCAATGAGATTGCATACCTTCTATGAGATAGTTGGATCCCGATACCCGCTGCGAGTAAGAGTTACTCCTGGGAGAGTTTTATACATTACAATTAGCCGATCAAGTAGGTGTCTAGAAAGGTGTTAATGAGGTTATGCCTCTGGGAAAACGAGGTTTACATTAATTAGGTTCGTGCGAAAGCACGGGGGACCTCCCTCAAAGTACCGACACTGGCCTGGCTGAAAGATTGGCGAACTTGTAGTGTGTAATTAATCCCGGCTAGTCTTTCCTTTTAGGGTTTGAAGGAAGATTTGATAAAAAGCAGTGGGAGCCATCCTGATTAGATAAAATAATAACCAATCTATTCTTGCAAGAGCGCACACTGAGTGTTTTCTTCTCTCTCTCTCTAGGTAGCGACCATATCACGTCTTAATCAAGATAATAATACGGATTATTGACTGAACCCGCTTGTTATACTGAGCTGGGGAACGTTGGTCCCGCTCCAACTTATAAATGTTATAAGACAGAGCAGGAAATTGGGGAATACCAGATTTCCCGTGCTGCCCAAACGAAGAGAGTGCATGCTGATGCATCATCTTCGGGTGTGTTCATTATACAGAACTGTTTCTCTGTAACCTCTACGTCCTAGGTATGTGATACCGGATCAGGATCCCAGATATGTAATCTGTTACATAGGGCTACAGATAGGTAGAGAACTGAGAACGGGTGATAAGTTTCATGAGGCAGAAAACGGGGCAAGAGTTGCAGCCAAGTCTGTTGGTCACTGTCACCCTGTATTACAATACATTGATTCTGAACGAATGTTATTAGATACCGAACCTGATATACAAAATCATATCAGTCTCTTTATAAGTAAAGAAATGATAAAATTTTGTATTGTTGGATTATGTTTTGAACATTTCCTATATCAAAAGTTGATCGGATCAGGCACGTTATCTAAAAGCATTGATGTTCTAAATCAAACTGCAGTTCTTAGTATACGGATCACACACAAGAGGAAGAGTTCAGAAATGAACGAATCCTACTTGAGGCATTGTAGACTAGGTCAGATCAATGTGACCCGACTAGCTAGAGTTACATATAGATGCATATTTAAATCAGTTTGAATTTACATCTTGTGAAACTCGCCAGTCATGTCACAAAGATAAGATGACCATAGCTCCGTTTACTGGAAACAGAGAAAGAGTTACTGAACTCTTGGGATGATACATGTTGATGTATGTAGGTCCCCTGTCTACACATGCCAGGACCGGTTCTTTGTACTTCATTACATTCTCTGATGATCTTTCGAGATTCAGACCTATGTTCCTGTTGAAACACAAGTCCGAACCTTTTGAGATATTCACAGAATATAAGTTAGAAGTAGTGAACCAGAATAAGGGTATAAGTATTATGTCCTTTGATGAGATCAAGGAGGAGAATACTTGAGCACGAAAATCCTGGATTATTCTAAAGGAGAATGAGATTCTCTCTCAGCATTACTCCTCTGAATACACCATAGCACGATGGTATATCGGGGCGGAGCAATCACACCCTATGTGATAAGGTGTGCTCTATGATGAGTACTATTGAGTTACCTAATTCCTTAAGGGAGTTATGCACTTGAGAAGCTGCAAACCTATTGAATAGGGTTCTGATCAAATCAGTAGCCTACCACTTCATATGTGATATGGAATGGGAAGAGCCCATGTCTTAAGCTAGTTAAGATTTGGGATTGTCCGGCCTATGTCTAAAAGCAAAATCCGGACAAGCTCGAGGCAAGGCCTGTTATGTATAACTGGAAATGTTCCAGCTATACAAACTACAGCTGATGATTTGATAGAACCAAAGGATTCAGTAGATACCAACGAACCTCAGCCTCTCCGCCGATCTAGTAGGGTTCCTCACCCACCTGAGAGATACTTCGGTTTCTCTATGACAGTGGGAGCGAGGAATGCATCATGAGATGATGACCCAACTAGTTTCGAGCTGGCCATCAGGAGTGAGACTCTGTAAGAATGGCTGGATGCTTAGCGATCTGAGATGGAATCCATGTACACCAACAAAGTATGGACTTTAGTTGCTATATCTGAAGGGTTAAATCCCCATCAGGAGCAAGTATATCTTGAGAAGATTACTTGGTGTAGATGGAAAAGTTGAGACTTTCAAAGCTAGACTAGTTAAAGGTTTTCGTCATTGACCAGGCGTGGATAATGATGAAACCTTTTCCAGTACCTATGCTTAAGTCCATCCAGATCCTACTTACCACGGCTGTATACCATGACTACGATCTCTGGTGGTTGGGTGTCTTGACTGCTTTTCTAAATGATGATTTAGAAGAGTGCGTCTATAAGTACACAGCCAGAGGGCCTCGTAGACAGTGGGAGCAGCGGAAACGTGTGCAAGATGCTTTATAGGATAAAGCAGGCATCGCGGAGTTGGAACATCTGTTTTGATGGATAAGTCAAAGAAGTTGACATCATCAAAATGGTAGATGAACCTTGTATAAACAAAAAGGTAGTAGGGAGTATGGTGACGATCCTCGTAGAGTACGTGGATGACATACTCTTGATAGGGAAGGAGTTTCCTATGCTACGCTCGATCAATCTCCGCTTATCACCATGATTCTCCATATAGGATCAAAGATGATACCTCCTAAATCCTGGGTTTTGGATCTATGAGATAGATCTAATTGGATGTTAGGATACTCACTAGCTGTAGTGAGATGGTATCAGTTGATCCTGGGGAGAATCACTGGAAGGGTTCCAGGGTGATAAAGACGACTGAATGTCAGTCGCAGGCATTGTCTTTACCCTCAGTAAAGGGACGGTATGTTGGAAGAGTTCCAAGCTAGATACCGTGACATACTAGACGATAAAGGCAGGATACATCGCTACTTAAGATACTACCAAAGAGGCTGTTTGGGTGTATATTGGTTCATGAGATGAACCATGTTCCTCCCATTGTGTGACAATGGAGTTGTGGCTTATGCCAAGGAACGCAGGTCCCATCAGTGATCCAGACATATTCTATGGCAGTGTCGCCTGATCATGGAGATAGTTGATCTCCAGGGTGATCGAGGTTTGGAGAGTAGACTCAGAGGACAACACAGCGGATCCACTCACAAAGGCCTGTTCCCAGAGAGAGACTTTTATGGGATGGTTGAGTATGAGATACTACAACCACTGCTATCAGATGGCCCTAGTGCAAGTGGGAGATTGTTAGTTATATGTATGCCCTAGAGGCCATTACTGTACATAGGATGTATATTGTAGTGGATGCTGGGACGTATATAGGGAGGACTTTCTTGCTCGACATGATAGTATGCTATCTGGTTGAACTTTACCTTAACGTGTACACTGATTGTCTCCCTGTTACATGTTGGTAAAGCCCTTAGGATCTGTACTTGACTACCTGGACTATGATGCGGATCATACTAGTGGGGACATGGTAGTCCATAATTACATCCTTGAAAGTCCCTAGTCGTGGGTATATCGAGATGGGGCATCGATATACCAGAGTAGACTAGCGTATACCTTCTCGACCCATACAGATGGGCGATGGATGATCCCATATCCATTGGTGTTTGACATCGGAGATGGTGTACGGGTGCTCAGTGGAGACTGGGTACACTGGACGGACTCGCCGAGAACTCCCAGATGGTATTATACCTCACGTCAGATGGCAGTTCTCTGGTGACACTGGTACAGAGTAGTCTGTTGACCCGAGATCGTCATAGAGTCTTGTGTGCTTCCCACTGTGCTTTGATTTCCATCTTACCACGTCCAAGAAGGCGTGCAAAACGGTGGTTTTTGGGTACAGTCCCGAGTCACATGGAGGCAATGAGCGATAGGAGGGGATTCGTCTCTCCCGGTATAGGGGGTTGATGTTGCACTGTTTTCGATTGGCTATAACAGGAAATCCCTGGCCAGGGTTACTGAGATTTACTGGTAAGTGTTACCTGTAGTTTCTCGAACAGTTATAGACCTCATATCGACACGACTTATCGAGCTATTGGGGTCTGACGTTTACCACCCCTAGGCGAGATATGCGACATATCAGACGATCAGACCGGACTGCACGGTAGTGTTACTGGTTGGATTCACTGGAGTGTAAGCGGGCTTGCTCGTCGATCTTCAGATCGCTTAATACCCGGGTGGCCATTACGTTTAGCAGACCGCTTGCGGCTTGTGGATGTTTGATATGATCATCATCCGCTGCCGGCGTATTGACGAGTCTTTAGAGTCCTACACAGAGGCTTCCTGGATCAAGCAAAACGAAATAGGAGCGCATATGAGATATGTGCGGGACCGAGAATAATGCGTGTATGTGATACCGTATTCCATTCTCGCGATGAATGTATCGATTAGGTTATATGCGATATACCCTAGTTATCGAATCAAAGGTTGATTTGATAAGCCGATACATTATATACTAGTCGATTGTGTGCGACATGACCGGGTCATTGAATCAAGTGTTGATTTAATTATTTAATGCATAATTATATATTTGATATATTACTTTGCATTAACTAGTATCGGTTCACTTTAGATGGATTTTCTCACTCGGATGTGCACATTATATATGTGATATGATTTTGTGCATTTGCTTGTATCATGTTTGATGATACATGCTTTTTGGTTTGTGTAAAGATTAAACCATGGTTATTTAAATGGTTAGGGTTTTGTTTTTCATATCTATTTATTCATTTATTTATTTATTTTCTTTTTGGAAAAAGAAATGAGAAGAATGGTGGCTTTCTTTGTTTGTAGTTGAAGATTCATGAACCTTTGACTTTGTCCACCATTCTTATCTCATGCTTAACCTAACCATTTGATTTAACCCTAGTTCAATCTCTACACTTGACCATGGTTTAGATTATGATAAGTTTTGATTTTTCTTTTCATTTTTAATGAACTTATGATAACTCTTTCTTCTTCTTCTTCATCTTCTCCTTTGAAGAAGCTTGAGGTCATCAATGGTGATTGATGCAAATGAGTAAGAAATCCAATTCTAAAGTCTACCCACTTCCTATTTCTTCATCCTCTACCTCTTGCCAAGTAGTAGAGTATGTTTCCTTCACAAGTTTTCTTGACTTGGTGAAGTCGGAGCTTGATTTAGCGATGCCTCGACGTAGATCATCTTCGGCATGGACATCGACGACCTAGCTCGCTTATTCTCCGACGAAGTCGACGCTAGAGCCCGGATTCTTTTTGGACAGCGGAGAGGACTTCATTGCGGAGCTTTGGAGGTGGAGCACCGGATCTACAAAGGTTGTATTTCCGTATCTTGTAGTTAAGTGTTAACTAGTTAGCTTTTTCGCCTAGTTTTCTAGCAAACGATCCGTAGTCGGGTCTCTCGGCACCGTTAAAATTTTAATTTGGCATGATCGATGCCTTGTGAGAACTCATTAGGGTGCCTAGGAACCCTACAGTTTCCTCCTATTTGAGAGTTGAAGTCTTTGGTCTTTTATATAATGGAGGCAAGTTTGTTACTTAATTTTGAGAAAATCTCTCATTGAGAGATTCCAATTGATTTAATTGGACTCAAAATTGAATTAGGGAATTTTACCCACCGTTGGATTTTTAATCTAAGGACATCTGGTTGACATAATACGTTTTCTTGTTTTTAACAAGAAAATATTTTTCCATATACAGAATTTATTCTGTAAAATGGTGATTTTTAATCACCATTGGATTTTTAATCCAAGAGCTCTCTGTTTTACAGAGAGCAATCTTTTTTGTTTAGAAAAATTGAGGGAATATATTCTTCAGCATAGAATTTAATTCTATTATTTGGTGATTTATCTCCATTGGATTTTTGATCCAACGGCTTTGTATAACAGAGAGTATTCTAATTTTTGTGAGGGAAACGTAGAATTTAATTCTACTTGGGCACCGGCGCTCATGTGTTATGCACTTGGGCGCCACTTAAGAATTTAATTCTTATGATGTGTACTTCTGTGCCTTGCACATTGGCGCCCTCGTGATGAGCACGTGCGACGCCTTATAAGAATTTAATTCTTACTCAGAAGCGTTTCTGTGCTTTGCACATTGGCGCCCGCATGATGAGCACGTGCGGCGCCTTATAAGAATTTAATTCTTACTCAGAAACGTTTCTGTGCTTTGCACCTTGGACCCGCGTGATGAGCACGTGCGGCGCCTTATAAGAATTTAATTCTTACTCAAGCATTTATATGCTTTGCACCTTGACGCCCGCGTGATGAGCATGTACGGTGCTGTATAAGAATTTAATTTTTACTTAGAAGCATTTCTGTGCTTTGCACATTGGCGCTGGCGCCCTCGTGAGAAGCACGCGAGGCACTGCCCTATTAAATTTCAACAGAGTTTTACTCTTTTAATATGTTTAAATATTGGGGGAACAAATTCCCCCCACCATTGCTCTCACGTGGCTTACACGTGGGTGCAACGATCTCATATTTTTCCGCCGCTGAATCTTCTAGGTAGTCGATCCGTCCCTTCACATCTTATAAATAGGGCCTTTGGACCTTGAGATGACCGTCGTTTCGTCATCTCCCTTCTTCTTCCTTGAGAATTTAATTCTTTTCTCAGAGCTTAGATCTTTGCCCAAAGAAACTCTTAGAGTTTAACCTTGTTTAAGAAAATTGGTAAGGATTATGACCCATTTTCTATTAAAAGAGACTCTTTTTTGTCTCGAATTTTTAACCCCTTAACAGAGCTTGGCTCTTTTTCTTGAAATGATCTTTTAGAGATCTAAAAAACTTTATTTAGGCAGACCGTTGGTCTTAGAGATCTTAGGATTTTACCCTATTGCTAACTATGATCTTTGAGGGTTCTCTGGAATTTAATTCTAGTACCTTTCCTATGGGAATCTCTGGGATTTAATCCCCTCATCGGAGGAATTTGATTCCAGTTTATATGATAGAGCTTAGCTCTTTTGAAAATTTTAGGAATTTTATTCCTCTTCCCTCTTTTCTTTTTAGGGTTTTCGTTGTAGATTTTTTTAAATAATTTTTACAGATTTGGATCTGTTGTAGAACACGTTCTTCAAGAACATTGGGAGTCTTGGACTCCACCACTTAATGACATTTCTCATTTAATGAGAATCCTTTTGGATTTTCACAATGTGTGCATGTCTCATCATTGATGAGACGCCATCCTGATTTTGTAGGGCCTACTGTCCCCTCTTTTTTCTTGGACCGGAGTGACTTTAATATGCCATAGTGGAGTACAGATATTAAGGCCATTAGTTATAGTTAATTACATTGCGCCAATAACTAACTCTCTACGGGTTTTTCTTTTCAGGTATTATGGCTTTCGACTCCTTCTTTCCTTATGTCCGTTCACAAAGCGCTTTTGCTGATGTGCCTACGGATCGGGAAGTCTTCGTACTAATCCGTGTTTATGACCCAGAGTAGAAGTCTCTTCATTTATGGGGATCATGATACAGTTATATCATCCGAGGCTGGTGCAGCTTCACTTGTGCGGTGCCGTTAAAACCCATCTCGTCAATCCATTACGCTGACCCTCCGCAGGTTGCTTATGCAGTGGAAGAGGTCAACTGGACCCCGGAAGGTCGTCTCCAACCTTTCATGGCTTCGATACCAGTGTAGCCACCAATGGCCCTAGACATTCCGAGGCGTTGCATATGCCAAGGAGAAGTGCGTCCTTGGGGCCAAGTCTATACGATAGGAGTGACCCCACGTCATCCGGTTGGTTATCTGCAGTGGGCCCGTTATATCTTGTCGGCTAAGAAGTCACTGCTATTGAAGACCGGGTTGTATCCAGCGATCTACGCGCCCTTCTTTTATTACCACACTCCTCATGTCTAGTGGGTTAAATCCTTCCTGGAGCAATGGAACATCCCGACCCACACATTTCTCTTATTAGATTGGGAGGTGTCAATCTCGCTAGAGGAATTCGCGGAAATATCCGGGTTACCCGTCAGAGGAGATCATTATGAGGAGATACTTCCTCCTGACGTGTACATCGTCGCCACTGAATCATTTGTTATGGGTCTTACCCCAGAAAATGTTGTTCAACACAAGTTTTCGAACTTGATCAAAGTGTTGAACATATATGGGAGCTTATTCTTCGAGTCCGGGAGGCATGGAGTTAGCTTTACGGACTTTGTTGCCCGCTTTCTTCGTCCGGAGGCTCTATCGAAGTGTAACGTTTCAGAAATCGTTTAGGCGCATTTTTCCGTTAATCGGTAAATAATTTGTGTTTTCCGTAAAAACCAAGATGTGATCTTTTTTCAACATAGACTTGAATGTACCTAGTTTAACTAGGAAATTGCTAGTATGCGGTATTTAGTTGGTCGCTTATAATTTTTAGTTTACTTAAATATTTTTACTTAATTAAAATATTATTATAAGCTTTTAATTATACACTTGATTAGTGGTAATTACAATTTGGATTGGGTTAATTATACAAAAGTGAACCATGCCAACTTAATTACAAGTTTAAGCATTGTTGTCTTCTTCTCAAAATATCTAAGAGTTCTAGGTGTTTCTAGGATTTAAAGAAAATTAGAAAAGAAAATGATTTAGAGGTGGCATGATGGGAGGTGCATTAATTAAGCTTTAATGGTGTTTTTAGTCTAGATTTTTCCACACACATCCACAACTTTCCCCTTCCTTTTCATTTGGCCGAGCTTCCTCTTGGCAGCCCCAATATTTTCCCCCACTTCATTCCCACTTCTAAAAACTCCAAAAAATCATCAAAAATCAAAGAAAAATCCCACAAACTCTAAATTAAATCCCTACCCATTATTCATTAGCCAAATCTAGCTTGAATCAAGATGAAAGTTAGCATTTTGGTGGTGAAAATTTGCAAGTTTGATAGCAAGTTTGTGAGGTATAAAATCCCAACCTTAAGCTTTAGTTGTTGTTTAAATACTTTAATTTAGCTTATTGGGTGTTTAAATATGGTGTTAATTAACATGTGTAGAAATTCAAGAGAGGATTTTGAAATCAAGTTAGGGTTTTGATTAATTGGTATGGTTATATGTGTAGTTTAACATGTTTAGACATGAAAAATATAAGCTGGTTGTTGTTTGCAAATTGTTACTTTGAAATTGTCTAAATGGTATAATTATGCAAACTAGGTTTTTAAAATCTATGAATATAGGTGAGCTTAAAATATAGTTAAGAGTTATGAAGCCTAATTATGATATTAGATGAATATGGTAGCCACTAGATCGCTAATCCACGAGGTTTTTTGCAACAAAACTCCTTTGGGTTGCTTACTAGGTTTTCGGTAAAATTAGACGTGGATTTTATTTGACGTGGAGATGATATATATATTATTTTCTACGATATATATTGTGTTGTGAATAAGCGATTGTTACGATTGGGGTTTTCGTCTTAGTGGTTTTCACGAATAGCGACCTTAGTTATGGTTTTGGCTATGTTTTCCGGTACTGGGATTCTTGGTTTTGAGATTTGATATTGTATTTGGTCATTGGATGTTTGTACGTCAACGACGAGGGTTGTTTGGTTGTTTTTGCATGCGTAGGCTATAGTATCTAACCTATGAGCGCACCGTGTGCCGTATCGGTTTTCGGACTTGGTTTTCATAACATTGTGATATGTGTTGATTTGTAGGTACCATTGCGTGGATTCCGAGATGGCGGAGCACATCGAATACGGCTGAACAAGGAGTTCCACAGGTGAGTAGATTTATATCTATGGGGGAAGTTGGGTTGATGGTGTATAGCACCCCCGCAATTTATGAATAGAAACCGATATATAGAATACAGTCGGAGAAACCTATATTAGAAAACTATAGATATGGTTAAAAAGATAGTTAGAGGTGATATGAATGATTGAATATATATATATCGAGATATTAGATGAAAGCTATAGGGATATAACTCTTGGACATGATATGATAGAAATGATGTCTCGAATTGATATAAGGATATGAAAAGTGAATGTGAATCACACTATATAGATATATAGTTGCACGAGATTAAGTATAAGATTTAGAGTAGCGTGACATGAGATTCATATGATAGAAGGCATAAGTAAAATGATTTTATGTGAGAGAGATTGATGCGATGAAAAGAGTATACGATGAGATATGATGACTTAGTTGTTATGTCGTTATACAGATGTGAGTCGATATGAGATAATTGATACCTTCGTCGGTCCCCTGATATGAGATTGATACGGATGTGACATGAGATATAGGTATATAGATATGTGATGTTGTGAATCATGAGTGATATGCCGTATGAGACGTTAGGTCCGTACCCTCATTGTCATATAGGTTGATAGGATCCATAATGGTTTAATACCACCGAACGATGTATTACCGTACGTGATGAGTTTATCTGATGATTGATCCATACCCTTGACTAGAGAATGCCGTACGATGGTTTGTACCGTACATGATGTTGTGAGGCTGTATGCCGATTGATAGATTCACCGACTCGGATAGGTGGTAGATACGTACACCTTTTAGCATTTTCGCTTACGATGTACCTTATGCTACGTTCATGTCATTCTCATTGCATTACATATACCTGTGCTAGTACACCTAGACCATTATCGATGATGCGTATGTTACACTTGAACTAATTTACCGGCTCACACACTTTCTTCATCGATAATTGCTATGTTACTTACATAGTAGAGTTGCTACATCATGCTATGATATATTTTCTATACTCACATCATTATGCTATGTTGCATGACATACCTTACTATAGCTGCACATACACCTATATGGTATTGTATCATTATTGACATTTAGACGTTGATTCTTATGCTATTGCGCATATGAAATGCATCATGCTTACATAATTACATGTATACACACAAATCTTGCTAGAGCTACATGTACGTCTTTATATGATGTTGCATTTGATTTTGGAGGAATTGGGAACCCCAAGATATATTTAAAAATTGGATTCATTTAAAAGAACGGTTTTCCCTTAATATGCTCATCTTACTGCTTTATGTTGCATATATCATATTTCATGTGATTTACAGATTTGAGAACCGTGGGGATATTTCAAGAAAGTATGCATTGTTTTGAAAACCCGGTTTCTCTTGATATGATATTTCGAGACGTCCACCATGTGTTTTCTCGGTTCTGAGATTGGCATGTGAAACCCGATTCGAGGAGCGGTAGGCACCGTCTGCGGGTATATGATGGACCCGGTGAGGTACCCTGGGGCAAGAAGACTCGTATTGTTTGGCGGTGAGCCTGGCAGGGGAGCACTACCTACCGGTGATAGTATTTGGACTCGGTGGTTATCCGGAGGATATTGACTGGAGTCATGAGATGGAGATGAGGGCCGACCAGAGTATGCGGCGCCTGAGGGCCGATCTGAGGATGCGGCGCATGAGATATGAGGATTTACGTGTCGATACTGGACACGGGTTTCATGATGTTTCGAGTGTCGGTGTTGGACACACAGGTTCCATGATTTGATGTGTCATTGATGGACACACGTTCTTTGATATCCTCATTGTTAGGAATATGTATGCCCTAGAGGCTATTATTGTATATGTGATGTATATTATAGTGGATGCTTGGACATATATATAGGACTTTCTTGCTCGAAATGATAGTGTGCTATCTGGTTACTCTTTATCTTAACATGTTGACTGGTATTCTATACTATCTTGCTTTCGCATGTTGATAAAGCCTTTAGGATATGTACTTGACTACCAGGACTATGAAGAGATCATACTAGTGGGGCCGGGGTGGTCCAAAAGTACATCCTTTAATCAGTTCATAGTCGTGGGAATATCGAGACTAGGGTATCGATATTCCAGAGTAGACTAGTGTGTACGTTTCTTGTCCTTTAGAGGGCGATGGTTGATCCCACAACCATTGGTGTGTGACATCAAAGATTGTACACATGTGCTAATTGGAGAATGGGTACACCGAACGGACTCGCCGAGGGCTCCTAGTTGGTAGTATACCTATCGTCAGATAGCAGTCCTCCGGTGACACTGGTACAGGTTAGTCTGTAGACCCGAGATCGTCATAGAGTCTAGTGTGGCTCCTACTGTGCTTTGATTTCCTCCCTACCATGGCTCAAAAGAGTCATGCAAACAGATGGATTTTGGGTACAGTCCCGAGTCACATGGAGGCAATGAGCGATAGGAGGGGTTTCGTCTCTCCCGGTATTGGGAGTTGATATTGCATTATATTCGATTGGCTATAACTGGAAGTCCCTGGCCAGGGCTGCTGATGAGATTTACTGATAAGAGTTATCAGTAGTTTCTCAAACCGTTATAGGCCAGACATCGGCATGACTTATCACGTTACTGGAGGCCGACGTTTACCACCCCTAGGCATGATATTCGACATATCAGACGAAGAGACCGGATTGTACGGTAGTATTATTGATAGGCTTCATGGAGAGTATGGACGAGCTTGCTTGTTGATCTTCATATCGCTCAATACCCGGGTAGCTGTTACGTCCAGCTAGTACCGCTGACGGTTTGTAGGTGACTGATGTGATCATCACCTACTGCTGGCTTATTGACGAGTCTTTAGAGTCCCACACAGAAGTTTACTGGTTCAAGCAAAACGAAGTAGGACACATATGTGATATGTGTGTGGGCCTGATTAAATACGAGTATGTGATACCGTATTGTAATCTGGTAGTTATCTGTTATCAGTCAGGTTATATGTGATATAACCGGATTATCGAATCAAGTGTTGGTTTGATAATGTGATATTCAGATTAATGATATTAGTCGGTTATATGTGATATAACCTGATTATTAGATCAAGTGTTGATTTAATAATGTGATATATATTATATGTGATATAATTATATTTTAACTAATATCATTAGCTTACTAATTGCTTTATTTATATATATATATATTATATGAAGCATGGCATGTTTTTCTATTTTTAGAAAATAGAAAAATGAGGTGTAAATTGTGGAGATATTTGTGGCATGGTTCAAGGCATGTGTTTATATGTTTTTATATTACTCTTGACTCACTATTCAAGCATGGTTGCAATTTTAATTGCATTTTTATTCCATGCTTGAATGAGTGAGGAGAGAGATGATTCATATTATTCATTCTACACTTACTTCATGGTTCATGCCTTAGCCATTTTTCAAGAGCTTTTTTCTTCTCTTGCTCTTTACAATTTTCTTCACCTCACCTCCAAGCTCAAAACCCTCACATGAGATGTGAATCATTGAGCTTGTGAGACCTTAGTGAGCTTTACTTATCCCCTACTTCATCATCCCACACTAAACTAGCAATTTGGTGTGGTGTGTTTACTACACTAAAAGTGTTTAGTGTAGTGAAAAGTTTATGCTTGTGGACTTCGGGTGGATCGTCTTTGGCGCGAAGATCATGAAGGAGGTTCATACAACTTGGAGAGGAGCCTTGAAGAGTCGCGTGGACTTCATCCCGGAGCTTTTGAAGAGAAGGACACGAACTACAAAGATTGTATGCTCTTTTTCTTCTCTTAAGTTTAATCATATCACAAAGGAAAACCCTAAAATTCTAGTAATGATCTTGGTAGTCTAACTTAGAACCTAGAAAAATTAAAATTTGGCATGCTTGATACCTCTTAAACCCCTTGACGGTGCTAAGGTCGACTTTCATGGTATCAGAGCCAACCTAGAACATTAAGATTACTTGTAGCGACGTTAGAAATCCGCCATTTTATCGTGCAAAAACTGCCGAAAAAACAGTTCCGAAATTGATATTTTAAGTTGTTTGCACACCCCGCGGGCTCACGGTTTGAATCAAGAAGCCGCGGGGTGGAGAGTGCGCACCCAGGGGACCTACTGGAGGGGACTGAACGGCTGGGCCCACTCCCCAAGACCACCACAAGGTGGTCTTGGCGGTGGGGACCCGAAACTGCCCCACTTGAGGCAATTTCGGGTCTGCCTCACCCCCTGGCCACCTCATGGTGGCCTCGGGGGTGGGGTACCCCCTATAGGCCCCCAACTCGGAGTTAATTTGTGGGTCTTCACCCTCGTGAAGATTCGGGCTGGTTTCGAGTTCGTTTCGACTCCCGGATTGGTTTAAAACGATCGGTTTTGAAACTATTAGCTCACCGTTTTTTTAAGTGTTGGAAAAATTGGTTTAAATTTGCTAAATGCGTGCGGAATTCTAATGTTGCGGTTTCTTTACAAGATTTGTGATGTGTGATACAATTATTAGAATCCGGATTAATTAGTTTTATGAAAAATAGTTAGTAAATCTAGCCGTTTAGTCTCAATTGATCGATTGCAACGAAGTTTTGATTCGGATCAAAACTCCGTCGCAATTGCGTATTGTACGCGATCACCTAGTCGGGAATCTTGTTGAATTATCCGACAACCAATTGAAAATAGTTTTCAATTTGAGACTAAAATGCAAGTTTTACATGTTAGGCATGAAATCCAGAATATGAGATATTCCGGATTTATGATGTCTAAGGATATTGCGGATTCTAATCATTATAGTTTTCTGTTTCTTTTCTGCTACCATAAGTGTAATATGTGGAGTATCCCAATCTCGTTGCTATATGTCAACGAGGTTTAGAGATACGCATATTTGCTTACGTTGATGATATGTGATGTCATGTGTTGCTATTGATATGATTTATTGGATCGTCGTGAAAGAATAGCCGGGTTTTTTTTATGTGAGATGAGGGTTTTTATTTGCATTCATGTAAAATTTGTATATAATATTCTTTTATTGGGGCACTTCCGGGTTGAGGATGATGTCACTACTGTTGTATGTTATTTACTTTTCCGCATTAGGATAGACCCAAGGTGGGGAGCATAAGTAACCGGGTTCTAGAGTCCAGTGGGAGACCATCTCAAGGAGTTGAGACCGGGTCTCCTAACTCTAGAATTGGAAGGGTTATTTGCCGCTCTCGTAGGGGTCTAGGGATGTGGGTTTTGGCTATTCATCATGACTGTGGAATCCGTGTTTTACATTATTGGCTAAATTTAAAATACGGACATCTTAGTATATCCAATATTTCATATATTGGTTCTGCTGCTTAATTCTGTGATGTTGATCATATAACTGCGTGAGACGAATGTAATATTATATATATGATATATAATAAACGTTGCTTAAGTTTTGCACCCGCGCTAGTCCAGCCCCCACTCTGCCGGTAGTTAAGTAACCTAACGGTGCATGACGGGGCTCCGTGGCGAATGCGGATGGCATAAGCGTACGTTCTATTTTCGTTTCATTTTTCTGTAATGTTTAGGAAATATTAATTGATGGGACTTCATTAATGAGATTAATGAAAATAAAGAAACCAAAAGATATTGTAGAATCAAATTTTCAAAAAGGGTAGCTCTAGTTTTTGCTTTGCATAGTGGTATTCCTTGATGAATATCCAGCACCTCATTCGATGGGGAAAGAGCCGAGATCCCTTCACCGGGAGTGATCTCTTTAGCGAAACTAGCATATGCTACAACTCACCCGGTTTTGTTTTTGATTGCTTCTGTAGTTCTTGCTTTGCATAGTGGTATTCCTCAATATCCTACACCTCATTCGATGAGGAAAGAGCCGAGATCCCTTCACCGTGAGTGATCTCTTTAGAGAGACTAGCAAAAGCCTAAAAAATACTCCTTTTCAATTGTTAGTGTATATGCCCTAGGGGCCATTATTGTATCATACTAGATTGTATATTACTTAATGGAAGCTTGGGATATTCACAGTTGTATATACAGTCTTGCTAAAAATGGTAGTATGCTACTTGGTTTGTGTCTACTTTAATATGTGCATATGTTTCTTGTAACGTATCACTTATACATATTAGTAGAGCCCATAGGATCTTTGCTTGATTACCAGCGTTATGATGGCAGTCACACTAGTGGGGGCTGGGTAGTCTGTAAGCAATATCTTATACAGGTCCCTGGTCGTTGGATTATCGAGATAGGGCATCGATATTCTGGAGTAGACTAAGTGTGTACGCTTCTCATCCCAGTTGCGGAGATGGTCTGTCCCACAGCCATCAGTACGTCGTACTGGAGTGTTAGTGTATATGCCCTAGAGGCCATTACTGTATCATGCTAGTTTGTATATTACTTGATGGAAGCTTGGGATATTCACAGTTGTATAGACAATCTTGCTCAATATAGTAGTATGCTACTTGGTTTGTCTCTGCTTTAATATGTACATGTGTGTTTCTTTATTGTATCACCTATACGCATTAGTAGAGCCCTTAGGATTTTTGCTTGATTACCGGCGTTGTGATGGCGATCACACTCGTGGGGGCTAGGTAATCCACAAGCACATCCTTATACACGTCCCTAGTCGTGGGATTATCGAGACAGGGCATCGATACTCCGGAGTAGACTAGCGTATGCGCTTCTCATCCCAGCACGGGAGACGGTCTGTCCTACAGCCGTCAGTATGTCGTACTTGAGATAGTATGCGGGTGCTCGTTAGGTTACGAGTACAATGGACAGGACTCGTCGGGAACTGATGGTTGGTATTATACCTATCGTCAGTTATCAGTTCCCAGGTGACATGAGTACAGCTTAGTCCGCTGACTTGACACTGTCACTTCGCCTCGAGTGTGTTCCTACTGTTCTTTGATTACTACCCTACCACGGCTCTACTGAGTCGTGCAAACAGGTAGTAGTTGGGTGCAGTCCCGAAGCACTTGGAGGCAGTGACGGTTAGACAGGATTCGTCTCTCCCGGTATTGGGGGTTGACATCGCGCTGTGTTTAGGAGAGCTATTACACGAGTAGTCCCTGGCCAGGGCAAGCGAGATATACTGGTAGGTTTCCAGTGTTATCTCAGGGTGTTCTGGGCTTCACTCCGACACGACTTGTACCGCTATTAGGGGACTGACGTTTACCGCCCCCCTAGGCCCGCCATGCGATGTATCAGACGAACAGACCGGACTGTACGGAGATTGTCACATACAGGCTCAGTAGGAGTTCGGATGGGTGTACCTTATCGGCCTTCTTATCGACATCTACCTTGGGACCGTTACGTACAGCTAGTGCCGCTTGCGGTCTGTGGTTAAACCCACTGCCAGCGTAGTGTCGAGTCTTTAGAGTCCCACACAGAGAGTTTCCCTGCACTGAGTGAAACGTGTAGAGGCCGTATGGTTTTACGGCAGGGCTGCGATCACTTACGTACACTTGTGTGCGTGTGGTGTTCGGGCAGGCAATACTAGTGGGCTTTGGTTTAAGCCAGATCCTAGTATTGCACAGATGGATTTGATTTGTCTTCTGTGCATTCGCATTCTACGGAATGCGGATGCGGGTGTGTATGCACAGTTTTGAGGAGCGATGAAGGAGGAGGTGCCCCATTAGGGTTTTGGCAGTTGGTTTGGCCAAAACCGTAATATGGCACACTCATTAGGGTTTTGACAGTTCGTTTGGTCAAAACCGTTATGAGCCGGAGACATTGTTTACTAATCCTTTTAGTGATAGATTTGTGATGGCTAATTGCATTGACCATTTGACCACTTGGATCTCTCTTGACTTTGTTGACCCGTTGACCGTGTTGACCATTGACCTTCAAGAGAGATCCACACTCTTCTTTCATTTTCTTTTTATTTCTTGTGTTATGATAATAGTCAATTCAATGTGCCATCAACTTCTATCATGATAGGATTAGTAATGATGATTTTGTGTATTATTGGAACCATGGTTCATTTCTTTTGGTTTAATCTTTTCATTATTCTCTTCTCATTCTCTCTCTTGAAGTGAGAAGAAAAAGAAAAGCTCCATGGTTGCTAAGTTTCTCCTTCTTCTTCCTCCTCTTGATCTCATTTTTTGATCTCATGTGTTGAGAGAAAAAGATCCCACAAAGACAAACACATCCATACATCTCCTCTACACAACCTAGGGCTTCTAGATTAGCAATCTCTTTGCCTTAGTTACCTCGGCTTGAGGTGGAGCTCGATGTACATCTCTCGGGTGGATCGTCTTCGACTCAAGGAGGCCGCGGAGGTGACCAAAGTCCGGATCAAGCCTCGGAGCAAGCAAGGAGAAGACCAACAAGAAGAGAAGGAGTGCAAGTTGAGGTATAACCCCTAACCGAGTAGATAAAGCTTTAGTTAGGATGCTAGTGTATTGTTTAGTAAAGATCCGGCTTTTACGGTCCATGTTACCATGTTCAGAAAATTTTTTGTTTTACCGTTTCCGCAACCCCGAAAGTACCGGGAGAGGTAACGTGGACCTAACAGTGGTATCAGAGCCTAACTAAACACACCCTAGCATGTTAGCAAAGTGTTTAGAATTTCGACCGGACGAAAAACCGCAAAACACCCCGGATATTTCAAGTTTCTGCCGATTTTTTTTCTGTTCAAAAATTAATAAATCATGCACTAAAAATCGGCTCAGGCTTTTGTTAGAAAACTGGAGAAATTTGACCCCCCAACTCGACTAAAGCGCCGCGGTTCCGCGGCATAAGCTTGCTTATGCCGCGGAACCGCGGCCGATTTAACTTAGTTGGGGGATCTGCTTCCTGCAGTTTTCTTAGATGGGTATTTTGGGATTTTTACAATATGACTTTTCTGCCTAGATTTTCCAGAAAGCAAAATTTGTTTTTGGGGCTTAAAAATCCGTATTTTTGGTCGATGTTCTGTAGACTTTAGCTATTGGTTATATCCTGTGATGTTATATGTGTATTGAACGTCTACTAATCGCTATACGTCGATTAGTGGGGGTTATACATATCTGTGATCTGTGTTGTTGATGGTATGTGTATATGAACTCGTTGGATTGTCGCGGATGAATAGCCGGGTTGGATGTGAGATGAGAGTTTCTTTTTCTTTCATTCATGTAATAAATTTGTAAATTGATGTAATATTATTTGTATGGCCGCACAACCGGATCGGGGTTGTAGCCGTCATTGTATAATTCTTTTTACTGTTTTTGCTCCTAGGATAGACCCATGGAGGGGGTGCACAAACTACCGGGTATCTCGAAGTGCCGAGTGGCCTACTCACGGCGTTGAGGGAGGTTGCTTCGCTTCGGGTACTTGGCGGGTAGTTTGCCGCACCCGTAGGGGTCTTGGGTGGGGTATTGGCCATTCATCGCGACCGTGTAATCCGCTTTTCGTTGCAGGCTCGAACGAATCGCGGGTTCCTAGTATATCCAGAGTGTTCATCTGTGATCTGGATTGGCTATCATTGCTATATATCTATATATAATAACTATTTAGGCGTTGCTTATGTTTTTCAGCCGCGCTAGCCCAGCCCCCGCTCTGTCGTTAGTTAAGTAACCTAACGGGTGATGACGGGGCCTCGTGGCGAATGCGAATGGCATAAGCGTACGTCATATTTTGGTTGTTTTCTGCAATGGTAGGATTTAAATGATGGGACGCATTAAAAGAACCAATGCAAGAAAATAAACCTAAAAGACGTTGTTGGAACAATTTTTCAAAAAAGCTGTTATTACAAGGACGTTTACTTTTGTTTTGCATCGAGGTATTCGGTTATGAATGCCCAGCACCTCAGTCGACGAGGCAAGGGCCGAGATCCCTTCATCGGGAGTGACCCCTTGGACAAAAGTTTGCGTCAGGGTAATAACTTCACTATAGTCAATTATTCTTGCTTTGCATCGAGGTATTCAGTTTGGAATATCCTGCACCTCATTCGACGAGGAAAGAGCCGAGATCCCTTCACAGGGAGTGATCTCTTTAGCAAAAGTTTTCGCCACTATATTTTCAAAAACTGTATCACGTTCCTTCAACGATATCAAGTTCATTACGTTAACGGGTTTTCGCCAAAACCCAGTCGTAGCCCTCCGTCGTTTCGGATTGATATTGCTTAGTATTCGTGCTACGTATTTCGTGCTCAGCCGAGGCGTAGTGTACGGTAGCTATGTAATATTTTTCCGTAGGATACAAAGTGATTGGTTATGACAGTCGTGCGGTCATTTTGGCTCAGTCAAGGACTCGTACGGGTGGGTCTAATGCAGTCAAGATAATGACGAGTTGAACTTGACTAGGATCCTTTGATATGTTGGCTCAGTCAAGGTCACTTGGGTCCTAGGGGCAAAAACCACATCGGGAGTTTCAAAAGTACTGAAACTTGCTAGTGTTGCATACCATTTGGAGTGTGATGATTCTGGTAGGATTCCTTCAGTTTTGTCACGCGATGATATTTGGATCCCGATCCTACTGTGAGTATATGCTACTCCTCGGGAACTTTCTCGCTTAACGATCAATGCTATAAACCAAGTAGGTGTCTAGAAAGGTGTTAGCGGGGCTACGCCCACAGGGAAAAGAGGTTACTTAATTAAGGAACTTCGCGAAAGCGTTGGAAAACCTCCCTCGAAGTACCGACACTGGCCTGGCTGAACGGTTAAGCAAGAATTGTACGGTGAGATTGATCTCGACTAATTCTTCCTTTATGGTTTGAGGAGGGATTCGAGAGACAGTGGGAGCCATCCTGTTTAGATAAATTAAAAACCAATCTAAACTTGCAAGAGCGCACGCTGAGTGTTTCTTTTCTCTCTCTCCAGGTAGCAACCATTTCACGCCCTAATCAAGATAATAAAATGTATCGCTTGACCGATCCGAGTTCTTATTCGGGGCTGGGGAACGTTGGTTCAGCTCTAACTTGTGACAACAGTCATAAGTATGAGCAAGGGAAAGGGGATTGTATGGATTCCCAGGATACCCAGTTGAAGAAGAAGCATGGTTTTGCATCTACTTCAGGTGTTCTTGTAATTGAGAACTGTTTTACGGTCAGCCCTACCTCCTGGGTACTTGATACCGGATCAGGATCTCATATCTGTAATTTATTGCAGGGACTGAGAAAAAGTAGGAAAGTTGCACCGGGTGATATGTCGCTCAGAGTAGCGAACGGAGCACAAGTTAATGCGGCAGCCGTCGGTGAATATCACCTAGTTTTGCCAAATGGCAAGACTATGATTTTGAACGATTGCTACTATGTACCTTCCATGGTTTGCAACATCATATCAGTTTCTTTACTCGATAAAGATGGATATAATTTTGTTCTTGATAGAAATATCATGAACATTTACCTTCATAAGGTACTGGTTGCAGAAGGTGCACTGTGTAATAGTATCTACGTTCTAAATCAGAATACAGTTCTCAATGTACAAAACACACGCAAGAGGAAGAATTCAGATACGAATGATTCCTACTTGTGGCATTGTAGACTTGGTCATATCGGAGAGAAAAGACTGAGTAAGTTGCATAAAGATGGACTCTTGGATGCGTTCGAGTTTTCATCTTATGAAACTTGTCAGTCTTGTCTCAAAGGGAAGATGACCAAATCTCCGTTCATCGGACATGGAGAAAGAGCAGCAGAGCTCTTGGGACTCGTACATAGTGATGTATGTGGTCCGATGTCTATACATGCAAAGGGTGGGTTCTCGTACTTCATCACATTCACTGACGATCTTTCTAGGTTCGGATATGTGTATCTGATGAAACACAAATCTGAAGCTTTTGAGAAATTCAAGGAATTCAGAAACGAAGTAGAGAACCAGACTGGCAAAAGTATCAAGATCCTCCGGTCTGATAGAGGAGGGTAGTACTTAAGCACGGAATTCCTAGATTACTTAAAAGAGAATGGTATTCTCTCTCAGCTTACTCCTCCTTATACACCACAACACAACGGTGTATCGGAGCGGAGGAATCGTACCCTACTGGATATGGTTCGCTCCATGATGAGTAATGCCGAGTTACCTCTTTCATTTTGGGGACATGCGCTGTTGACAGCAGCATATCTATTGAACGATGTTCCGTCTAAATCTGTGCCTAAAACACCGTTCGAGATATGGAATGGTAAAAAGCCGTATCTTAAACGTATTAAGATATGGGGTTGTCCGGCCTATGTAAAAGTACAAAATCCGGACAAACTGCAGGCACGTTCAGTTCTATGTAAATTTGTGGGATATCCTAAGAACTCCACAGGATATCTGTTCTACCACACCGAGGAACAGAAGGTGTTTGTATCTCGCCACGCCACCTTTTTAGAGTGGCAATTTCTTGCAAAAGAAACAAGTGGGAGTTCGGTAGAACTGGAAGAAATTCAGCGACCACAAAATGAAACTGAAGATTTGACAGAACCTCAGAATTCAATAACCCCAGACGAACCTCAGCCACTCCGCAGATCTGGTAGGATTTCTCATCCGCCCGAGAGATACTACGGTTTTCTCATAGACGGGGATCGAGAGGATTGCATCTTGGAAGAAGATGACCCTACCAGTTTCAGACAGGCCATTATCAGTAGGGACTCTGATAAGTGGCAGGAAGCAATGCAATCCGAAATGGAGTCCATGTACGCCAATAAAGTGTGGACCTTGGATATTGCTCCACCTGGGGTAAAACCCGTTGGATGCAAATGGATCTACAAAAGGAAACTTGGTGTAGATGGGCAGGTGGAAACCTATAAGGCTAGACTCGTTGCAAAAGGTTTTCGTCAAAGACCTGGTTTGGACTATGACGAAACTTTTTCTCCGGTGGCTATGCTCAATTCCATTCGGATCCTACTTGCCATTGCTGCCTTCCATGACTATGAAATCTGGCAGATGGATGTTAAAACGGCTTTCCTAAACGGTTGTTTGGAAGAGTGCGTTTACATAGATCAGCCAGAAGGTTTCGTAGACAGTGGGAGCAGAGGGAAGGTGTGCAAGTTGCTTAAATCCATTTACGGATTAAAGCAGGCATCGCGGAGCTGGAACATCTGTTTTGATGAGGCAATCAAGGAATTTGATTTCATCAAGAACGAAGATGAACCTTGTGTCTATAAGAAGATTGTAGGACGAACTGTCGTGTTCCTAGTCTTGTACGTGGACGACATTCTTTTGATAGGAAATGACATTCCTATGCTACAATCGGTCAAGTTATTTTTGTCACAAAGGTTCTCCATGAAGGACCTGGATGATGCCTCGTACATTCTGGGGATCAAGATCTATAGAGATAGATCCAAGAGACTACTGGGAC
Source organism: Agapanthus africanus (assembly GCA_030015575.1). NCBI lineage: Eukaryota > Viridiplantae > Streptophyta > Magnoliopsida > Asparagales > Amaryllidaceae > Agapanthus > Agapanthus africanus. Next base: position 179,780,547 of record CM057350.1, on the reverse strand, counting down.
TTTCGCAGTCCAGGTACATAGAGACCGTACTAAAGAGATTTAGTATGGAGGATTCCAAGCGTGGTAACATACCCGCATTGCATGGAATTACCCTCTCCAAGAAGATGTCTCCTAAGACTGACGAGGAGAGGGTTCGCATGAGCACTATACCCTACGCTTCGGCGGTAGGATCTATAATGTATGCGATGCTATGTACAAGACCAGATGTAGCTTACGCGCTAAGCACGGTAAGCCGGTATCAGTCAGACCCAGGTGAGGACCACTGGACAGCAGTGAAGAACATTCTCAAGTACCTGAGAAGGACTAAGGAGATGTTCCTGGTTTACGGTAATGGAGACCTTAGGATCAAGTCCTTTACCGATTCAAGCTTCCAGAGTGACAAAGATAACAGCAAGTCTGTCTCGGGTTTTGTGTTTACCCTCAACGGAGGGGCGGTATGTTGGAGGAGTTCCAAACAGGATATCGTCGCAGACTCGACGATGGAGGCTGAATATATTGCTGCAAGCGATGCCGCAAAAGAGGCGGTCTGGATGAAGAAGTTCATTAGTGAACTTCAGGTGGTTCCGTCCATTGTTGACCCAATACCTTTGTATTGCGATAACAATGGGGCTATATCTTTAGCGAAGGAACCAAGGTCCCATCAGAAATCCAGGCACATCTTAAGGCGGTATCACCTGATCAGGGAGATCATTGATCGCCAGGAGATCGAGGTGCGGAGAGTGGACACAAAAGACAACACGGCGGATCCATTCACGAAGGCCTTACCCCAGACTCAGTTCGAGCGGCTGATCGAGATGATAGGTCTTCGATACGCCAGTACATGGCCTTAGTGCAAGTGGGAGATTGTTAGTGTATATGCCCTAGAGGCCATTACTGTATCATGCTAGTTTGTATATTACTTGATAGAAGCTTGGGATATTCACAGTTGTATAGACAATCTTGCTCAATATAGTAGTATGCTACTTGGTTTGTCTCTGCTTTAATGTGTACATGTGTGTTTCTTTATTGTATCACCTATACGCCTTAGTAGAGCCCTTAGGATCTTTGCTTGATTACCGGCGTTGTGATGGCGATCACACTCTTGGGGGCTGGGTAATCCACAAGCACATCCTTATACACGTCCCTAGTCGTGGGATTATCGAGACAGGGCATCGATACTCCGGAGTAGACTAGCGTATGCGCTTCTCATCCCAGCACGGGAGACGATCTGTCCTACAGCCGTCAGTATGTCGTACTTGAGATAGTATGCGGGTGCTCGTTAGGTTACGAGTACAATGGACAGGACTCGTCGGGAACTGATGGTTGGTATTATACCTATCGTCAGTTATCAGTTCCCAGGTGACATGAGTACAGCTTAGTCCGCTGACTTGACACTGTCACTTCGCCTCGAGTGTGTTCCTACTGTTCTTTGATTACTACCCTACCACGGCTCTACTGAGTCGTGCAAACAGGTAGTAGTTGGGTGCAGTCCCGAAGCACTTGGAGGCAGTGACGGTTAGACAGGATTCGTCTCTCCCGGTATTGGGAGTTGACATCGCGCTGTGTTTAGGAGAGCCATTACACGAGTAGTCCCTGGCCAGGGCAAGCGAGATATACTGGTAGGTTTCCAGTGTTATCTCAGGGTGTTCTGGGCTTCACTCCGACACGACTTGTACCGCTATTAGGGGACTGACGTTTACCGCCCCCCTAGGCCCGCCATGCGATGTATCAGACGAACAGACCGGACTGTACGGAGATTGTCACATACAGGCTCAGTAGGAGTTCGGATGGGTGTACCTTATCGGCCTTCTTATCGACATCTACCTGGGGACCGTTACGTACAGCTAGTGCCGCTTGCGGTCTGTGGTTAAACCCACTGCCAGCGTAGTGTCGAGTCTTTAGAGTCCCACACAGAGAGTTTCCCTGCACTGAGCGAAACGTGTAGAGGCCGTATGGTTTTACGGCAGGGCTGCGATCACTTACGTACACTTGTGTGCGTGTGGTGTTCGGGCAGGCAATACTAGTGGGCTTTGGTTTAAGCCAGATCCTAGTATTGCACAGATGGATTTGATTTGTCTTCTGTGCATTCGCATTCTACGGAATGCGGATGCGGGTGTGTATGCACAGTTTTGAGGAGCGATGAAGGAGGAGGTGCCCCATTAGGGTTTTGGCAGTTGGTTCGGCCAAAACCGTAATATGGCACACTCATTAGGGTTTTGACAGTTCGTTTGGTCAAAACCGTTATGAGCCGGAGACATTGTTTACTAATCCTTTTAGTGATAGATTTGTGATGGCTAATTGCATTGACCATTTGACCACTTGGATCTCTCTTGACTTTGTTGACCCGTTGACCGTGTTGACCATTGACCTTCAAGAGAGATCCACACTCTTCTTTCATTTTCTTTTTATTTCTTGTGTTATGATAATAGTCAATTCAATGTGCCATCAACTTCTATCATGATAGGATTAGTAATGATGATTTTGTGTATTATTGGAACCATGGTTCATTTCTTTTGGTTTAATCTTTTCATTATTCTCTTATCATTCTCTCTCTTGAAGTGAGAAGAAAAAGAAAAGCTCCATGGTTGCTAAGTTTCTCCTTCTTCTTCCTCCTCTTGATCTCATCTTTTGATCTCATGTGTTAGAGAAAAAGATCCCACAAAGACGAACACATCCATACATCTCCTCTACACAACCTAGGGCTTCTAGATTAGCAATCTCTTTGTCCTAGTTACCTCGGCTCGAGGTGGAGCTCGGTGTACATCTCTCGGGTGGATCGTCTTCGACTCAAGGAGGCCGCGGAGGTGACCAAAGTCCGGATCAAGCCTCGGAGCAAGCAAGGAGAAGAACAACAAGAAGAGAAGGAGTACAAGTTGAGGTATAACCCCTAACCGAGTAGATAAATCTCTAGTTAGGATGCTAGTGTATTGTTTAGTAAAGATCCGGCTTTTACGGTCCATGTTACCATGTTCAGAAAAAATTTTGTTTTACCGTTTCCGCAACCTCGAAAGTACCGGGAGAGGTAACGTGGACCTAACATGGAGATAGTATACAGGTGCTCGTTAGGTTACGGGTATACCGGACAGGACTCGCAGGGGAACTGATTGGTTGGTATTATACCCATCGTCAGTTAACAGTTCCCAGGTGACATGAGTACAGCATAGTCCGCAGACTTGACACTGCTACTTCGCCTCGAGTGTGTCCCACTGTTCTTAGATTGCTACCCTACCACGGCTCAAAGGAGTCGTGCAAACAGGTAGCAGTTGGGTGCAGTCCCGAGCACTTGGAGGCAGTAGTGGTTAGATAGGATTCGTCTCTCCCGGTATTAGGAGATAATATCGCGCTGTGTCAGAGAGCCATTACGCAAAGTCCCTGGCCAGGGCAAGCGAGATATACTGGTAGGTTCCAGTAGCTTCTCAGGGTGTAATGGGCTTCGCTCCGACACGACTTATACAGTTATTAGGGGACTGACGCTTGCCGACCCCTAGGCTTGATATGCGATAGTCTTAGACGAACAAACCGGACTGTATGGAGATTGTTACATCAGGCTCAGTGGGAGTTCGGATGATTTTCCTCATCGGCCTTCTTATCGACATCTACCTGGGGACCGTTATGTACAGCTAGTGCCGCTTGCGGTCTGTGGTTAAACCCACTGCCATCGTAGTGTCGAGTCTTTAGAGTCCCACACAGAGAGTTTCCCTGTTCCAGGCGAAACGATATAGAGGTCGTATGGTTTTACGATAAGGGTTCGGATGCATACGTGTGTTTACGCACGTACGACTTTTTCGGACAGTTTTTACTAGTCGGCTTTGGTTTAAGCCAGATTCTAGTATCGGGTTACTGGATTTATACAGTCTAAAGTTTTTTCGTGTTTTCACGGATTGGAGGGGCGTTCTCGTAATTTGTCGGGAAGCTTCTAGAAGAGTGGTGACTAAGGGGTTAAGGTGGCATCGCATTAAATGAGATTAGTGACTCATTTGTGTGATTCATCCAAGTCATTAATGCATCATAAATGCTTAATGACTCTTGGAGATGAATCACTCATAGATATTTATGAAGCATGGTTGTTAATTCTATTATTTGATTTTTGGATAAATAATAATGCTTCATATATATTATGATAAGATCATTATCTCATTTCATTCTCATCTTCACCTTCTCTCTCCTCAAGCTCACTCTCTCTTCAAACCCTAATCCTAGCCTCTCATGTGTTGAGATCAAGGGTTAGCTAGACTAATACATCCATAACCCCACTCTATATCCCCTAGGTAGCTTAGATTAGCACTTTAAGCAACCTAGTTATCTCAAGTTTGAGATTAAGCTTGGCGTAAGAGCTTTCGGGTGGATCGTCTTTGATTCGAGGAGGTCGTTGAGGTGCCGATGTTCCAAGGAGCCTACGAGGAGTGGAGAACCGCGATGAAGACCCGAAGGACTAGTATCGTGAGGTATAACTTCGTATCCGAGTAGTTAAACCTCTAGTATTTAGTTAGCAATGGTTTAGATAACGATTCATGCGCTCAAGTCCGTGTTACGAAGCTTTGATAATCGTTTTTCATATATTCCGCCTCCCCGTAAGTTCGTGGGGTGCGTGACATGGACTTACAGTGGTATCAGAGCTAACTAAACCATTACTAGCTTGTTAGCAACTAGTTAGAAGTTCGATCGACAGAAAACGTGAAAACGAAACCCTGGAAATCCCTATTTTCTGTTAATTTTAAAAGTGTCTAAAAAATTATTTGACATACCTTATAATTCACAGCAGGGAATTATATGAATACTGGGAAAATACGAGATCACAACACGACTAAACGGCCGCGGATCCGCGGCCATATGGTGCTTTTGGCCGCGGATCCGCCGCCGAGTCAACTCGGCGTTGACTCGAATTTGCTCTAATATTCATATATTTAGGTGTTCTGTTTTCCAGTATGTTCTGTTTCTACCCAGATTACTTCAGTACAGGTTTGCTTTTGGGGTAGACACGGAATATGGCAATCGATCGATATTCTAAGATATTTGCTAATTGGGTTTTTATCTGTAATATTTAATGTGTTCGTAAACCTCCCCTAACTGCTAGTATGTCGGTTGGCAAGGGGTTGCACATTTTTGAAATATTTACTGTTTATGTATATGAACTGTATTGGACTGTTGTGATGATTAGCCGAGGTTTGAGATGTGTTTAATATTCATTCATTCAATGTAAATGTAATTTGATGTAATATTCTTTTGCGGGGCACATCCAGGTTGCGGTTGTAGCCACCGTTGTATTATTATTTCTTTTTACTGTTTTTGCTCCTATGATAGACCCAAGATGGGGTACACAAACTACCGGGTACGTTGAAGTGTTTAGTGGCCTACTCACGTTGTTGAGGGAGACCGCTTCACTTCGGGTACTTGGCGGGTAGTTTGCCGTACCCGTAGGGGTCTAGGGTGGGGTAATGGCTGTTCATCACAACTGTGTAATCCGTCTTTTATTGCAGGCTCAAAGCAAATGCGGATTGCTAGTAAATCCAATAAAGTTTATCTGTGATCTGGAATGCTTATTATTGCGTCTGACGAATGTACAATATCTATATATGATAGCTATTAGACGTCACTTATGTTTTACACCCGCGCTAGCCCAGCCCCCGCTCTGTCGTTAGTTAAGTAACCTAACTGGTGATGACGGGACCCAGTGGTGAATGCGGATGGCATAAGAGGACGTGGTATTTTCATTATTTTCTGCAATGATAGGATAAATGATGGGACGCATTATTATAATGCAAAGAAAATAAACCAAAGTTGAATCGTTGGAACAAATTTAAAAGAAACCACTCGGTTATTTTAAAAGAGCAGAATTTTTAATTGCGGAGCTTTAACCACTCCTTTTAAAAAAAAGTATCAGGTTCCTTCGATTATATCAAGTTCACTACGTTCACAGTTTTGCCAAAACCATTCGTAGCCCTCCGTCATTTCTTATGGATGGTCAGTAGTATTCAAGCTATGTTTGTTGGCCCTTAGTCAAGGCATAGTGTTTGGTAGCTGCTGGGGTATTCATTTGTTGCATAGATAGATGCGTTGGTTTGGGACAGTCGTATTACTTTGTTGGCCCTTAGTCAAGAGTATGTACGGATGGGTTCAAATTAAGATGGACAATGACGGGTAGAACTTGACATGTGACTTATGATTTGTTGGCCCTTAGTCAAGGTCATAAGAGCATGGGGCAAAAATCTACATCGAGAATTTCTAAAGAAACTGAAATTTGCAGAGAGATGCATACCATTTTGGAGTTTGATGAATGTTGGTAGGATTCCTTCAACATTATCGTACGATGATATTTTGGATCCCGATCCTGCTGTGAGTACAAGCTACTTATCAGGAGATTCATCACTTAACGATCAATGCTATAAACCAAGTAGGTGCCTAGAAAGGTGTCAGCGGGGCTACGCTTCCAGAGAAAAGAGGTTATTTAATTAAGGAACTTCGCGAAAGCGTTGGAAAACCTCCCTCGAAGTATCGACACTGGCCTGGCTGAACGGTTAAGAAAGTATTGTACGGTAAGAATTGTCCTGACTAATTCTTCTTTTATGGTTTGAGGAAGGATTCGAGAAACAGTGGGAGCCATTCTGTTTAGATAAACTTAAAACCAATCTAAACTTGCAACAGCATCATGCTAAAATGTTTTCTTCTCTCTCTCTTAATTGCAGCGACCTTGTGACCATACCTAGGTTACATCTAGATAACAAATTGACTGAATCTAACTTATATGACTGGAAATGGTCTGTCCAGATGTCCATTGGCTATAACAAGCTGGACCACCCTATTACTACTCAAGATCCCGCCGTCCCAGGTCCAGTTTCCACTGTCACGGATATGGATATCCGTCAGACAAGGGAAAAAGATAAAGCGAAAGCTAAGTGCCTCGTGTTAGTTTCATTTGATGGTGTATACCAGAAGCAGCACGAGAAGATAGACTTAGTTTCCATCTTTCTCCATAATAAAGATTTATATGAAGAGCAATCTCATATCACTAGATATGAAACCTCGAATGAATTAATTCAAGCGAGGATGGCTGACGGGTCATCTGTAGGGGACAACGTCCTTACAATGACTAGCTATATTGATGAGCTCCAGGACCTGGAGACCGCGTTGGGAAACGAGTCAAATACTGACTTGATTCTACAGTCTCTGCCTCCTACTCTAAAGGAAACCAGGGAAGGAGAAGGAAAGAGAAAGGCAAAAGTTTCGGGACTAGATATAGTAAAACAGGGACGTTCCTATTGTTACAGGAATGAACATTGGCAGAATGATTGCAGGGCTTTAGAAGCCAGTAGCCAGGATACGAAGCATGTTGTGGCTTCAGCCTCAAGTGTGTTTGTAATAGAGAACTGTATGTCAGTTAACCCTACTTCCTGGGTATTGGATACCGGGTCAGGATCTCACATCTGTAATTCATTACAGGCTCTGAGAAACCGTAGGGTTATCGGGATAGGTGATATGACCCTCACGGTTGCTAATGGAATGAGCATGGACGCTGAATCCGCAGGGGAATATCATCTTGGACTGACAACTGGGCAGATATTGATTCTGCGTAACTGTTTTTATGTACCAAGAACAACTTGTAATATCATATCTGTATCCTTACTTTCTAAGGAAGGATATGATTTTACTTTTGTAAGTGATGTGGTTCACATCCACCTAAATCAAGTTCTGATTGGGTCAGGTACATTACAAAACGGAATATACGTATTAAATCAAGCTCAGATTTTCAGTATCCAGAACACACTTAAAAGAAAGTCTCCAGATATAAATCAGGATTTCTTAAGGCACCGTAGACTAGGTCACATCAATGAGAGAAGGTTGACTAAGTTACATAGAGAAGGATATTTGAATCCGTTCGAATATCAATCTTATGCTACTTGTGAATCTTGTCTCATGGGAAAGATGACAAAGACTCCGTTCACTGGACACGGAATAAGAGCAAGCGAGCTCTTGGGACTCGTACACAGTGACGTGTGCGGTCCAATGTCTACACATGCGCGAGATAGTTATTCCTACTTCATTACTTTTACAGATGATTTCTCTAGGTATGGATATGTCTTCTTAATGAAGCATAAATCCGAGGCTTTTGAGAAATTCCAAGAATACAAGAATGAAGTGGAAAAACAAACAGGCAAGAGTATAAAGACACTGAGATCTGATCGAGGTGGTGAATACTTAAGTACCGAGTTCCTGGGTTACTTAAAAGAGAATGGAATTCTCTCTCAGCTTACTCCTCCATACACGCCACAACATAACGGTGTATCGGAAAGGAGGAATCGAACCCTATTGGATATGGTTCATTCCATGATGAGTAACGCTGAGTTACCACGATCATTCTGGGGATATGCACTAGAATCAGCTGCATATCTTTTGAACCAAGTTCCTACCAAAACTGTGCTTACTACACCATATCAGATGTGGAGTGGGAAGAAACCCTGTCTAAAACATTTTAAGACATGGGGATGTCCAGCTGTTGTAAAAAAGCAGCATGCGGACAAGCTCGAGGCACGCTCAGTAAAGTGTAAGTTTGTGGGATATCCAAAGAACTCCAAGGGATATTATTTCTATTACGCAGAGGAACAAAAGGTTTTTGTTTCTCGTCATGCCTGCTTCTTGGAAACTGAATTTTTGGAAAATCAGAAGAGTGGGAGCGCAATAGAACTGGAAGAAATTCCAGAACCACAAACTACTACTGAAAGTATGGTAGAACCAGAAGTTCAAGAAGAACAGGACATCCCGACGCCACTCCGCAGGAGTAGTAGGCAATCTCATCCGCCCGAGAGATACTACGGTTTTCTCATAGACGGGGATAGAGAGGATTGCACCATTGACTATGACGAGCCTACTAGCTTCCACCAAGCCATTCAGAGCGGTGACTCAGTAAAATGGCTGGATGCAATGCGGACCGAAATGGAGTCCATGTACACTAACAAAGTATGGACTTTGGACGTTGCTCCAGATGGGGTAAAACCCGTAGGATGCAAATGGATCTTCAAAAAGAAGATTGGTGTAGATAGACAGGTTGAAACCTATAAGGCTAGACTTGTTGCAAAGGGTTTCCGTCAAAGACCTGGTTTGGACTATGACGAAATCTTTTCTCCAGTGGCTATGCTTAAATCTATTCGGGTCCTTCTTGCTATTGCTGCCTTCCACGATTATGAAATCTGGCAGATGGACGTAAAGACGGCTTTTCTAAATGGTAATTTGGAAGAGAGCGTCTATATGGATCAGCCAGAGGGATTCATTCAGAGTGGGAGCAGCGGTAAAGTATGCAAGCTGCTTAAGTCCATTTATGGACTAAAATAGGCATCGCGGAGTTGGAACATCTGTTTTGATGATGCTGTCAAAGAATTTGACTTTATCAAAAATCCAGATGAACCATGCATATACAGTAAGAATGTAGGGAGAGCTGTAGTATTCCTCGTCTTGTACGTGGATGACATTCTCCTAATAGGAAATGATATTCCTATGTTACAGTCAGTCAAAAGATTCTTGTCACATAAATTCTCCATGAAAGACCTGGGTGATGCCACCTACATTCTGGGGATCCGGATCTATCGTGATAGATCAAAGAGGATGTTGGGACTTTCACAGTCCAGGTATATAGACACCATAGTGAAGAGATTCAGTATGGATGATTCTAAGCGCGGTAACCTACCGTCCTGTCACGGAATCACCCTCTCCAAAGAGATGTCTCCCAAGACTGATTTGGAAAGGGATCGCATGTCGATTATACCCTATGCTTCTGCGGTAGGCTCTATAATGTATGCAATGTTATGTACCAGACCAGATGTAGCATACGCATTGAGCGTAGTAAGCCGGTATCAAGCAAACCCAGGGGAGAAGCACTGGATAGCAGTAAAGAACATTCTCAAGTACCTGAGGAGGACTAAGGAGACGTTCTTGGTATATGGCGGAAAAGACCTCCAGATGGAGGCCTTTGCCGACTCCAGCTTCCAGAGTGACAAGGATGACTCCAAATCCATGTCGGGTTATGTCTTTACCCTCAATGGAGGGGCGGTCTGTTGGAAGAGTTCCAAGCAGGAGACCGTTGCTGACTCAACAATGGAAGCGGAGTACATAGCTGCTTGCGATACCGCAAAAGAAGCAGTCTGGATGAAGAAGTTCCTCACAGAACTTCAGGTGGTTCCTACCAGTGTTGGTCCAATACCTCTGTATTGTGACAACAATGGCGCTATAGCTTTAGCGAAGGAACCCAGGTCCCATCAGAAATCCAGACACATCTTAAGGCGGTATCACCTGATCAGGGAGATCGTAGATCGCCGGGAGATCGAGGTGAAGAGAGTAGAGACGGAGAATAACATTGTTGATCCATTCACAAAGGCCCTTCCTCAGACACAGTTCGAAAGACTATTCGAGATGATAGGTCTACGATATGCCAGCTTATGGCCCTAGTGCAAGTGGGAGATTGTTAGTGTATATGCCCTAGGGGCCATTATTGTATCATACTAGATTGCATATTACTTAATGGAAGCTTGGGATATTCACAGTTGTATATACAGTCTTGCTAAAAATGGTAGTATGCTACTTGGTTTGTATCTACTTTAATATGTGCATATGTTTCTTGTAACGTATCACTTATACATATTGGTAGAGCCCATAGGATCTTTTCTTGATTACCAGCGTTGTGATGGCAGTCACACTAGTGGGGGCTGGGTAGTCTGTAAGCAACATTCTATACAGGTCCTTGGTCATTGGATTATCGAGATAGGGCATCGATATTCTGGAGTAGACTAAGTGTGTACGCTTCTCATCCCAGTTGCGGAGATGGTCTGTCCCACAGCCATCAGTACGTCGTACTGGAGATAGTATACAGGTGCTCGTTAGCTTACGGGTACACCGGACAGGACTCGCAGGGGAACTGATTGGTTGGTATTATACCCATCGTCAGTTAACAGTTCCCAGGTGACATGAGTACAGCATAGTACGCAGACTTGACACTGCTACCTCGCCTCGAGTGTGTCCCACTGTTCTTAGATTGCTACCTTACCACGGCTCAAAGGAGTCGTGCAAACAGGTAGCAGTTGGGTACAGTCCCGAGCACTTGGAGGCAGTAGTGGTTAGACATGATTCGTCTCTCTCGGTATTGGGAGATGATATCGCGCTGTGTCAGAGAGCCATTACGCAAAGTCCCTGGCCAGGGCAAGCGAGATATACTGGTAGGTTCCAGTAGCTTCTCAGGGTGTAATGGGCTTCGCTGCGACATGACTTATACAGCTATTAGGGGACTGACGCTTGCCGCTCCCTAGGCTTGATATGCGATAGTCTTAGACGAACAGACCGGACTGTATGGAGATTGTCACATCAGGCTCAGTGGGAGTTCGGATGATTTTCCTCATCGGCCTTCTTATCGACATCTATCCGGGGACCGTTACGTACAGCTAGTGCCGCTTGCGGTCTGTGGTTAAACCCACTGCCAGCGTAGTGTCGAGTCTTTAGAGTCCCACACAGAGAGTTTCCCTGCTCCAGACGAAACGATATAGAGGTTGTATGGTTTTACGACAAGGGTTCGGACGCATACGTGTGTTTACGCACGTACGACTTTTTCAGACAGTTTTTACTAGTCGGCTTTGGTTTACGCCAGATTCTAGTATCGGGTTACTGGATTTATACAGTCTAAAGTTTTTCCGTGTTTTCACGGATTGGAAGGGCGTTCTCGTAATTTGTCGGGAAGCTTCTAGAAGAGTGGTGACTAAGGGGTTAAGGTGGCATTGCATTAAATGAGATTAATGACTCATTTGTGTGATTCATCCAAGTCATTAATGCATCATAAATGCTTAATGACTCATGGAGATGAACCACTCATAGATATTTATGAAGCATGGTTGTTAATTCTATTATTTGATTTTTGGATAAATAATAATGCTTCATATATATTATGATAAGATCATTATCTCATTTTATTCTCATCTTCACCTTCTCTCTCCTCAAGCTCACTCTCTCTTCAAACCCTAATCCTAGCCTCTCATGTGTTGAGATCAAGGGTTAGCTAGACTAATACATCCATAACCTCACTCTATATCCCCTAGGTTGCTTAGATTAGCACTTTAAGCAACCTAGTTATCTCAAGTTTGAGATTAAGCTTGGCGTAGGAGCTTTCGGGTGGATCGTCTTTGATTCGAGGAGGCCGTTGAGGTGCCGATGTTCCAAGGAGCCTACGAGGAGTGGAGGACCGCGATGAAGACCCGAAGGACTAGTATCGTGAGGTATAACTTCGTATCCGAGTAGTTAAACCTCTAGTATTTAGTTAGCAATGGTTTAGATAACGATTCATGCGCTCAAGTCCGTGTTACGAAGCTTTGATAATCGTTTTTCATATATTCCGCCTCCCCGCAAGTTCGTGGGGTGCGTGACATGGTCTTATATCAAAATCATTAGATTCTACAACAATATCAAATTCATTACGCTCATAGTTTTCTTAAAAACCTGCGTAGCCCTCCGTCATTTCAGATAAGTACTATTTAGTATTCGTGCTACGTTTGTTGACCTTAGCCAAGGCATAGTGTGCGGAGCTAATTAATGCCTGTCTACAGTATGTGATGCGATTGGATTAGGGTAGTCGTGCGGCTTTGTTGACCTTAGCCAAGGGTCGCACGGGTGGGTTTGATTCAATCAAGAAATGACGGGTTGAACTTGGCTAGCACTTATGATTTGTTGACCATAGCCAGGGTCATAAGTTATTAGGGGTAAAAACCATTATCGGGAATTTCAAGTGTTGAAATTTGCAATGAGATTGCATACCTTCTATATGACAGTTGAATCCCGATATCCACTGCGAGTAAGAGTTACTCCTGGAATAGTTTTGCACTTTACAATTAGCCGATCAAGTAGGTGTCTAAAAAGGTGTCAATGGGGTAATACCTCTGGGAAAATGAGGTTTATTTTAATTAGGTCCGTGCGAAAGCACGGGGAACCTCCCTCAAAGTCCCGACACTGGCCTGGCTGAATGATTAGCGAACTTGTAGGGTGTAATTAATCTCGGCTAATCTTACCTTTTAGGGTTTGAAGGAAGATTTGATAAAACCAGTGGGAGCCATCCTGATTAGATAAGATAAATACCAATCTAATCTTGCAAAGAGCGCACGCTAACGCGTTTCCTTCTTTCTTTCTCCAGGCAGCAACCAATGTCACGCCTTAATCAAGATAATAATATGGATGTATTGACTGAACCCTCCTTTAATACAGGGCTAAGGAACGTTGGTCCTACTTTATCTTATGAATGTCATAAGTCTGAGCAAGGGATAGGGGCATGTCAGGATTCTCCCGCCACCCGTACGAAGAAACAACATGTTGATGCATCTTCTTCGGGTGTGTTCGTTATCGAGAACTGTTTCTCAGTTTGTTCTACGTCCTGGGTATTGGATACCGGATTAGGATCCCACGTATGTAATTTGTTACATGGGCTAAAGAAAGGTAGAGAACTGAGAAAGGGTGATAAATCCCTAACAGCAGGGAATGGTGCAATTGTTGCAGCCAAGACAGTTGGCGATTATCACCTTGTATTACCAACTGGTAATACATTGATTCTGAACGAATGTTACTACGTACCAAAGATGATGTGCAACATTATATCGGTTTCTTTACTAACTAAAGAAGGATACAATCTCACATTAGAGGAAAATGTTATGAATATTTTTCAGAATCAAGTGTTGATTGCATCTGGTACGTTATGTAACGATATATACATTCTTAATCAAAGTACAGTCCTTAACGTACAGAACACAAACAAGAGGAAAAGTTCAGAAATGAACGAAGCCTTTTTGTGGCTCTGTAGATTAGGTCATATCAATGCGACAAGACTGGCTAAGTTGCATAAAGATGGATATTGAATTCGTTTGAATTTTCATCTTAAACTTGCCAGTCATGTTTCAAAGGCAAGATGACCAAAACCCCGTTTACTGGACACGGAGAAAGAGCTACTAAACTCTTGGGACCGATACATAGTGATGTATGCGGTCCTATATCTCCACATGCCAGGAATGGTTTTTCGTACTTTATTACATTCACCGGTGATCTCTCAAGGTTCGGACATGTGTTCTTGTTGAAACACAAATCTGAAGCTTTTGAGAAATTCAAGGAATATAAGTGCGAAGTTGAAAACCAGACGGGAAAAAGTATTAAAATCCTACGATCTGATCGGGGAGGAGAATACTTGAGCGGCGAATTCCGAGACTATCTAAAAGAGAATGGGATTCTCTCTCAGCTCACTCCTCCGTATACACCACAGCACAACGGTGTATCGGAGTGGAGAAATCGCACCCTATTAGATATGGTACGTTCTATGACGAGTATTGCTGAGTTACCTATTTCTTTTTGGGGACATGCGCTTGAGATAGCTGCATACCTATTGAATAGAGTTCCGACCAAATCAGTGCCTACCACTCCATATGAGATATAGAATGGGAAGAGATCATCTTTTAAACGAGTTAAGATATGGGGTTGTCCGGCCTATGTTAAAAAGCAAAATCCGGACAAGCTCGAGGCAAGTTTTGTGCAAGTTTATGGGATATCCAAAGGATTCCTATGGATATATCTTCTACCATACTGAGGAACAAAAGGTGTTTGTTGCTCAACATGCCACCTTTTTGGAAAAGGAATTTCTTGTGAAAGAAATTAGTGGCAATGAGGTAGAACTGGAAGAGGTTCCAGGAGTATAAACCACAACCGACGATTTATTGGAACCAGAGGATCCGATAGTACCCAACGAACCCTAGCTACTCCGCAGATCTAATAGGGTTCCTCATCCATCTGAGAGATACTACGGTTTTCTCGTAGATGGTGGGAGCGAGGATTGCATCATGGAAGATGATGACCCGACTAGTTTCGAGCAGGCCATCACGAGTGAGGACTCTGTGAAATGGCTGGATACTATGAGATCCGAGATGGAATCCATCTACACCAACCAAGCATGGACTTTGGAAGTTGCTCCTGAAGGGGTAAAACCCATTGGGAGCAAGTGGATCTTCAAAAAGAAGATTGGTGTAGATGGACAAGTTGAGACTTTCAAAGCTAGACTTGTAGCAAAAGGTTTTCGTCAATGACCAGGCGTCGACTATGATGAAACCTTTTCTCCTGTCGCTATGCTTATGTCCATCAGGATCCTACTTGCCATTGCTGCATACCATGATTACGAAATCTGGCAGATGGACGTCAAGACCGCTTTTCTAAATGGTGATTTAGAAGAGAGCATGTACATGACACAGCCAGAGGGCTTCGTAGACAGTGGGAGCAGCGGAAAGGTGTGCAAGCTGCTTAAATCCATCTACGAATTAAAACAGGCGTCGCGGAGTTAGAACATCTGTTTTGATGAAGCTATCAAAGAGTTTGACTTCATCAAAAATGTAGATGAACCTTGTATATATAAGAAGGCTGTAGAGAATAAGGTGGTCTTCCTCGTATTGTACGTGGATGACATACTCTTGATAGGGAATGATATTCCTATGCTACAATCGGTCAAGCTCTTCTTATCACTTAAGTTCTCCATGAAAGATCTTGATGATGCCTCCTACATCCTGGGGATAAAGATCTATAGAGATAGATCTAAACGGATTTTGGGATTGTCCCAATCCAGGTACATTGACACCATACTAAAGAGATTTAGTATGGAAGATTCCAAGCGAGGTAATTTACCTGCTTGCTCAGGAATCACTCTCTCCAAAGAGATGTCTCCCAAGACTGATTTGGAGAGAGTGTTCCCCACCGAAACACGGAGATGCGACCGTGCGGGTCCGTCTTGTCTGAATTTCGGGGCAGATGTTAATTGGTGCTATCCGTCCACCTCTCTGAAGATGCTAAGTTGATTTATGACACAATGTATCGAAGGTTTAAACGGATGCGGCCGATTTAGCAGATTTCGTCAGATTCCCCCTCATTTGAGGGTTTTTTTATATTGTGGGGACGCTTTTTCCTGCAGGCGCAAGCCCCTGCAGTTAATTACACTACCGCATCACGGTAACCACTTTCTCCTTCTCCAGATGGTCACTTCGTGTCGTGGGTGTTTGTTTTGTTTTTGGTTGCCCATGGATTGTATACGGAGACTAATTTATGTTGTCGCCCGTAGGGCGTGGATTAGTCCAAATCCGTATCTTCTTAGATTTGGGTTTGGGGGTTGGGTTTAAGGATACGTTAGCCTCATTTGAGACTAAGATCAACTTAAACGTTTGTTAAGGATACGTTAGTCTCATTTTAGACTAAGATCAACTTAACGGGATCATTTAGATCCAAAAAAAGAGAATTTGGGCTCTATTGTTTAGTTTAGGGACATTGCGGTCGATTAGTTTAAGGACATTACGGTCCAATGTTAGTTTAAGGACATCTCGGTCCAAGGTTAAGGACATCGTAGTCCGTGAGTTTAAAGACATCACAGTCAAGGTTAAGGACATCGTAGTCCGTGAGTTTAAAGACCTCACAGTCAAGGTTAAGGACATCATAGTCCATGGATTTTAAAGGACCCCACAGTTCGTGGAATGTTTGGCTGTCGGGACCCGTCACCTCTCTGAAGACGTTGAAGGATTACAACGACAAATATCAGAGGAGTAAAGAGATGTACCCTTGAACCGATGTGAGTTGGTTGAAAGATCTGTAGTCCGATTTGGGGCTAAGATCTGTTAACATATTTATGAGCAGATGAGCTCAATTAATATGAATTGAGGACTTATGGCCAATTTTGGGCTAAGTCCAATCAGGTTAAAATGTTTAACATTTTATTTTGGGCTGTTGAGCCTCTATTTGGGCTTGGCCCTTTAAACAATGCTGAGCATTGATTTATATCTTGATAATGTCTTTGTCTTTTATTGAATGCTGATCATTCATCAGAGCTCTGGGTTTATTAAAGAACAATTTATGTTCTGTCAGCGCGAAACGTGGTGCGCTAGGCGCTTTGCGCCAGTCAAAGAGCGCAGTGCGCTTATGCCACGTGGCGCACATGTAAGGAACACGTGTCGCGCTTGGTGCTAGGCGCCAGATGATGAGCGCATGATGCCAGTTTATGAGCGCTGAGCGCTAATCCATGAGCGCATTGCGCTTTCAATTTAGTGGCGCACACGTGAGAGACACGTGGTGCGCTTGGCGCTGAGCATCAGCACATGAGCGCAAAGTGTAAGTTGATAATTGGCGCATACGTTATTGACACGTGGCGCATTTGGCGCTGAGCGCCAGTCCAGAGAGCGCAGAAGCGCAGTTCAAGAGCGCAAAGCGCATCTGATCAGTTTTATGATCTGGGAAATAAATTTATGTTCTTTTTAAAGAAACTTTGTCTCAAGATCTAAGAACAACAGTTCTTATTTTGCAAGAGATATTTCCAATCTCTTATATTGATTAAAGGCTTTGCCTTTATAGATCCATGATCTGTGAGAAGAATTATGTTCTTCTTCTTTTAGGGTGAGATCTTTTGATCTCTTTGTGAAGGACTTTTGTCTTGTATATCTATGATATGTGAGAAGTAAGTTCTTCTTTCATTTTATGATAAGATGTTTTGATCTCTTTGTGAAAGACTTTTTGTCTTTGTAGATCTATGATCTTTTTAAAGAAATGAATTCTTCTTTTTATGAGATGATTTCTTCTCTATGTTCATCATCCTCATTTTTACCTTGAAGAAAGATCTTCTTGCAAGAGCTTGTTCTTTGAATTTTCTCAAAGTTTTTGGGGGAGGTTTCTCTCTCTTTTTCGTATCTCTATATATTTGAGACTTGAAGTCTAGGGGTCTTTTTATAGGGTAGGCTGATTTGTTGAATCAGTTAAAGAGATTTTTCTCTGATTGATTTGGGGATGTTTCCCTATCATTGGATCTTTGATCCTAGGGCTTCTGTTTTACAGAAGGCAATTTTCTTGTTTTTAATAAGATTGGAAAATCTTTCCATACAAAATTTATTCTATCTTTTGGTAATTTTTATTTACCATTGGATCATTGATCCAACGGTGCTCTGATTTACACAGCACAATCTTGTTATTTAGAAAGATTTTGAGGAATCTTTCCTTAATAGAATTTAATTCTGATTAATTAATTATTTATCATTATCATTAGATCTTTGATCTAACGGTGGTGAGTTTTTAATTCCAGCGCTAGCGCACCCGTGCTTTGCACGTTGTGCGCTGCTTAAAAGGCAGTGCACATTGCGTTAGCGCACCCGTGTTTGACACGTGGTTCGCTGCTCGGAGCGCAGCGCAACTTGCACTAGCGCATCCGTGTTTGACACGTGGTGCACTGCTTAGAGCACAGCGCACCTAGCGCTAGCGTACACATAGTGCGCTGCTTAGGGCGTAGCGCACTTGGCGCTGCATCTGAAACGTTGCTTCATTTCAAAATTTGAATTTTTGAATAGAGCCTTGCTCTGATTTGGGGAAACAAATGCCCCCATGCCGTTGCGCTCATGTGGCCCACACGTGAGTGCAGCGGTGGCAGCATCTGTGCCCTTGGATCAACTGAGAAGTTGAAACGGCACTCAGTGCCTATAAATAGGACCTTTGGTCCTCTGGGATGCCCATTGTTCATCTTCTTTCTTGTTTTCTGAGAATTCTTATTCTCCCACAGATCATAGCTCTTCATCTTAAGAAATTTTAAGAGTCAAAACTCTGCTAAAATTTAGGTAAAGATTAAATCTTTTAAAGTTCTAGGGTTTTACCCATTAACAGAGCCTTGCTCTTCATAGATCTTTGATCTAAAGAAAACCCTTTTAGGGTGAGCTTTTGCTCTCTTCAAATCATGAAGAACTCTTAAGAGTTTGTTCATGGATCTTGAAGATCTCAGAATTTTTAATTCATAAAAATTGATTTCAATTTTTTCTGATGGATTATTTCATCATCATCATTATTTTTTTTTCCCGAGCAAGGCTCTTGAGGAATTTTTATTCCTTCATGATCAGAGTTTGACAAGTGTCACTTTGTCACAGAGCATTGCTCTCAAAGGGAGATTTACTCCTCTGTCCGAGAGATCTCTCATTTAATGAGAATTTCTTTTGAGGATTTCCTCACTTGATGACAGCCTCATCAAATGATGAGGCTGTTTTATTAATGATAAACTGTCATCTAGATTTTGTGGGCCCCCTTTGGTCCCTCTCCGCTGCATTGCAGTGTGGTACAAATTTTAGAGTACCAAGTGTCAGAATTTAAATTAAATTATAGTGCTGTCAGTTGACTTTTGTCCCTTTTCGTGCAGGCGACATGTCTTTCGACACTTCTTTTCCGTTCATCCGCTCAGAGGGCGGATTTCCTGAGGCTCCCGTAGACCGAGAGGTTCTTGCACTGATCAAAGACCATGACCCAGAATACAAGAATCTTCACCTATGGATTAGATGGTATGATCAAATTATCAGAGGCCGCCGGAGCTTTTCTTGTGCGACACCCTCGGAGCCTATCTCTGTGATCCCTTATGCAGATGCACCCCCGATCAATTATACTGTAGAGGAGGTAAATTGGACTTTAGAAGGTCTCCTTCGGCCTTCTATTGCCGCAGTACCCGTGCAGCCGCCGGTGGCTTTGGACACCCTAGGGCGGCGCATATGTCGAGTCGCGCCCTTGGGGACAGCCCTACAATATCGGACTAACTCCCCGTCATCCGGCCGGATACTTGCAGTGGGCCCGATATATCTTATCGGCAAAGAAATCGCAGCTACTGAAGCTTGGCTTATACCCTGCGATCTATGCTTCCTTGTTCCAGTATTCTGCACCTCCCACATGGTGGATCAATGCATTTTTAGAGCAGTGGAACATTTCGACCTATACCTTCCTCCTATTGGATAGAGAGGTCTCCATTTTCTTGGAGGAATTTGCCG
Organism: Agapanthus africanus; assembly: GCA_030015575.1. NCBI lineage: Eukaryota > Viridiplantae > Streptophyta > Magnoliopsida > Asparagales > Amaryllidaceae > Agapanthus > Agapanthus africanus. The sequence continues at coordinate 179,760,760 of CM057350.1, read as the reverse complement.
AGGTTTCTGGTTTACCAGTTAGGGGGGAGCACTACGAGGAGCTGCTTCCTCCGGATGAGTATGTTTTTGCCACCAAATCAGTGGTAATGGGTTTTACCCCAGAGAATGCCATTCAGCACCAGTTCCCAAGTCTGATAAAGGTGTTGAACATGTATGAGAGCCTCTTTCTTGAATCCGGAGGCCAGAGGGTCAGCTTTGCGTACTTCATTGCCCGCTTTCTTTGCCCAGAAATTTTGTCGCGACAAGGTGAAAAGTTTGCTAAACTTGATGATCCTTTCGGCTTTGGCTTGGACCGTCGGCCAATATTGGAAGCCGATCAAAAGGATTTCTTTCTTCCCGACGTCGCGATCGTCCCCCTGTCAGAAATCGCCGCTCTGGACATTAATGAGGAAGCGTTCTTTCTCGGATTCCTCAGTTTATGGTTAAGATGGTTCGCGCTTCCTATGCACCCTCGTTACATGAGGCCTTCTGTCTTCTACCCTGCGCATCGCATGGTTTCCGGAATACAAGTGGCCATCGGGATCGCCGAGTTAGCCCACCTATATCATGGCCTCAGCTTGGCAGCGGTTACCACCGAACCAGGGGTGCATCCCGCCAACTTCTCAATGCATTACTTCACTTCATGGCTAGAGTTGCACGTGCTTGGGGTCTTCAATATCCACAAAAGACCTTTTTACGACAGATGCAGATTCCCTCGGATAATGCGGCTGGTTGATGCCTCCATTGTAAGTTCGTCACCGCGGGAAGCTAGGGGTTTGCTCGTTCGTCTGCGCACGGTTGGGGATAGTATGTCTTTTACCGACAAAGTCTTGACCGTCGGCCGGGACACTTCAAAAGCGGTGCTGCCATTGCAAGACATCTTTAAAGACGGGGCCTCTGTGTTGAAAGCTCGGGAGATTCTTCATTTATATTCCATCAGACCGGGCTTTCTAGTGTTTAGGCAAAATGATGCAGCATTATTCATGAGATACAACCCGCACCGTTTCGCCCAGCAGCTAAGCTACAATCAGGGAGTCCCACTTGAGGCTTTTTTGTTAGAACCTGCTGTCACTAAAGAGGGAAAGCAAAACGCACTGCATCATTTCATGCGCATGAATAGGGGGTCCAACTTCTTTATCAGCGAACCGAGCTATGTCCCGAAGGCCCTTAGTGTGTACATGGCGTGGTACCAACATTCAATGGGCACCGTCATCAGGGAGGAGAAGCGACTGCTGCTCGATCGCAAAGGTGTACCCCCTACTGGTGATCGAAACATTCTTCTAAAGCGACAGACCATCGTCCCGCTTCCCTTAAGAGAAGTTGCCGTGATCGAAGTCCCGCATGACAGGCCTGAGCTACCAATACCCCAGGCTCCTGTAGAAAGGGTGACTGTAGCTTCCCCCGAGTCTGGCGTGGGTTCAGATATCGAGACTCGTCGTCCTAAAGTGCCCACCAAGCGTAAGCTTGTGCTAGCTGCGACCGGCGCTCGCTCGCAGAAGAGGAAGAAAAAGTCGATCTTCTCTGCCGACGTTATACTCGGCCAGGAGCCTCATGCTCCTTATGGCGAGGGCCTGAGCGAGTATGGGATAAACGAGGGTTTATTCATGCCGCCAGATGATACTGATCTGGTGGCTGCCATTGCAGCTTCTGAGCAATTGGCAAGCCACGAAGCGGGACTGGCTATCCCTGCGCATTCAGGTAACCATCAGCTGTATCTTTCGTCATTGCATCATATTTTTATCATCATGTTTTGACTGACACTTTTTCTCCCTTTTCTTTTTTAACAGGCATTTCCACCGAAGAAGCCTTGCAGCTTCTCTCAAGAATTTTGAGGAAGAGAAAAGACTTCGAGCATCCTTAGGCATCGGTATATTTCGGTTCACCGCGTCTTCGCTCCTATTTCTTATGGGTAATATGACCCCTCCTTTTCATCTTATTACAGGAACTACCTCTACTCAGGTTATTCCAGGCATGGCACCTACTTCACAGGGCGGTGTGGAGACGCTTCCCTGGTCGGCTATCAAAGTCTCAGTTCCGCCGGTATTGCCGAAAGAAGCTTCACTTAAGCAACCGATGACGGATGCCATAACGGCTCCAGAGGTAACCCTTGGCGCGGACGATGACGTCCTATTGATGGAGGCTTCTAGAAGATCCTCTCTCGCGGCCCGAGCGGAAAGGAAGCGTAGAGTGCGCGCAGCAAGGGAGCGTAATGCTGCCTTGGCGGCGGGTGCAGGTCCGAGCGCTGTTACTCCTGCCCTCACCCCTTCAGAGGATGCTTCGGCTGCCTTGTCTACCGCCCACAGACAGGCAGCTCGTGCAGCTCGGGAGGCAATCGAAAAACTGACCTAAGGTAACGTAACATTGGGTTCTTTTGTCAAAGTTTTAATTCTCAGGTTCTTATATATCCTATCTTGCAGGGCCAAGTTTTGCCGAGGAAGTGGCGGGTGATGTGGCGGCAACCACGGAGCCTGAGGTAGCGGTAGGTGAGATGGATACAATCGCCGAGCCCGAGATAGCCACTCTTTCTCAAGAGTCGGGCACTGCTCCAATCGTCACTCTTTCCCTCTGCGGCTCCTTGCCGTTGCCGGGCGCTGCGAGTGTTACGACGATTCTTGTGGAGTCGAGGGATGAGGCTACGGGTGGCGAGACCGTTCCGATGGAGGAGGGTGAAGCATCCACTGTATCCAGTGACGCCCTTGTCGCGGTCTCGACCGGCGACTCACCAGGTAGATTTTGGGTCATTACTCTCCCCTTTATTTTGCAAACCCTTTCAATCTCTTTTGACAACGTTTCTCTTATTTCTAATACAGGTGCGATGAGCGTCGGGGTAGTGCCACCTGAAGAAGGATCTCCGGTTGCTGCTTTGACGGCGACTGCTCCTTTACCTTCTCTCATACCTTCTCAAATGCTGGAAGGTGCGGATTTGTGACCCATCGGCTTCATTGTAGGCAGTATACTTTCTGTACTGACATTGCATTATTACATCCTTGCAGGAGTCCTTTTTGATCACCTGTATCATGTGCTACACCCACACTTCTCCTTTCAGTCGGAGATTGCTTCTTCTAGCGGAGCTGGTGAGTACAGCCTTTAGCTAACGTCTCTTCTTTTCTTTTACGGGCAGTCGAATCATTCCTAATTCTTCTTTGTTTTAATTGCAGCCCTACAGATCGAAGGAGGAGATGAAATAATAGTTGCGCCACCAGTGTTCCCAGCCTTGCCTCCTGCTGCAGCCGGTATAGTAAACTCCATTGTTCATGAGCCTCCTTTATTTCTTGAATCGTAACTTGACTGTGATTTGTTTTGCAGAGGTGATACCGACTTCAACTCCGCTCAAATCTCGAACCATAATTCCAACAGGCCCCTTTTCCAGGCGTTCATTTTCAAAAGGCGCTGCGAATAATCTGCGCATGTTGAGCGATCACCTCGAGGAGCTTGACGCGGAGACCGCTGTCCTTACTGCAGATTTTGCTGCTGAGGTTAATCCCATGCTGGCGATGCTCGTACACTTTCACAGCGGGGACGTCGTTGAGTCTTGGGTTAGTTACTGTAGGAAAATTGAGGCTTGTCTGCATGAGCTTGAGGTCGGACGTCCTGCTCCAGAGGTCCTGGCTGTGAACTCCTAGCGGGCTGCATGGGTCGAGCGGAGCACTCCCTACTTCCGCCATCTTGAACAAGAAACGGCCTTGAGGTATAAGGAGCGCGAGGAGATTTCAAGCGAATCTGCCCAGCTGCATGCTCAGGTTGTCGCAAATGCCGTACAGCTGAAAGCTATCTTCGAAAACCTTCTACGATGTATTTCCGACGGGCTAACATTGAGGCGGAAGCTCGACCTTATTGAGCGGGTTGCGCAGAGTCGTGTGGCAGCTCAACGGGTCATTGAAGAGCAACTTTCTTCATATTTGCAGCAACGAGCTCAGGTTGAAGCAGAGTTGGCCGCGGCAGCTGACCATGTAAAGGGGCTGAGGGAAGTGCGCGAGCGAATGATTGTCCTATTGAAAATGCTTCTCTCCCAATAGTTGTTCTTGTACCAATTTGTAAATTTTGAATAATATGCATCCACCTTTTATTCTTTCGTATGATGTATTTTGTACCCAGTTGAATTTATAAATAAAAGATACATTTCTTTCGCACTATCTTGTGTCGTCTCTTACTTTCTTCTCTTTTCTTGGTTATCGGCATGTCACTTTAGTAAGCATAGCCTGTAGATGATAGGGAACATTCCGTCTTGAATTCTTCGGAAGGTAGTGATGGCTTAGGAAGCAGGTTCAGATCTGCTGCCTAAGACTTTTCAACTTTATGAGCCATGAGGGTCTCATAAAGACTTTTCTCCCTACGAGTCGAGAGGATCTCGTAGGTGTATTTTCTCTTTAGGAATCGTGAGGATTCCTAAGTGCGTTTTCTCTTATAAGTCGTAAGGATCTTACAAGAGAGTTTTCTTCCTTACGGGTTGAGAGGACCTGTAAGTGATTGATGGTGTTGCCATTATCCGACTTCGCGGAGTCAGGAGTTGCTCTGGGCGTTTCCCACGGGGTCAAAATTGACTTTAACCGTGTTCGACGGGACCAGCATTTGCTCTGGATGCTTCCCACGGGGTCATAGCCGTGTTCTGCGAGGACCAAGCTCCACTCTGGACGTTTCCCACGGGGTCAGAATTGACATAAGCCGCGTTCCACGTGACTAGGAATTTGCTCTGGATGCTTCCCACGGGGTCTGATTGACATAGCCGTGTTCTGCGAGGACCAGGCTCCGCTCTGGACATTTCCCACAGGGTCAGGATTGACATAAGCCGTGTTTCACGTGACCAAGAATTTGCTCTGGATGCTTCCCACGGGGTCATAGCCATGTTCTGCGAGGACCAGGCTCCACTCTGGACGTTTCCCACGAGGTCAGGATAGACATAAGCCACGTTCCACGTGATCAGGAATTTGCTCTGGATGCTTCCTACGGGGTCATAGCCATGTTCTGCGAGGACCAGGCTCCGCTCTGGACGTTTCCCACGGGGTCAGGATTGACATAAGCTGCGTTCCACGTGACCAGGAATTTGCTCCGGATGCTTCCCACGGGGTCATAGCCGTGTTCTGCGAGGACCAGGCTCTTCTCTGGACGTTTCCCACGGGGTCATGATTGACATAAGCCGCGTTCCACGTGACCAGGTATTTGCTCTGGATGCTTCCCACTAGGTCATAGCCGTGTTCTGCGAGGACCAGAATCCAATCTGGACGTTTCCCACGGGGTCAGGATTGACATAAGCCGCGTTCCACATGACCAGGAATTTGCTCTGGATGCTTCCCACGGGGTCATAGCCGTGTTCTGCGAGGACCAGGCTCCGCTCTGGACGTTTCCCACGGGGTCAGGATTGACATAGGCCGCGTTCTATGTGACCAGGAATTTGCTCTGGATGCTTCCCACAGGGTCATAGCCGTGTTCTACGAGGACCAGGAATTTTGCTCTGGATGCTTCCCACGGGGTTGGATTGACATAGCTGTGTTCTGCGAGGACCAGGCTCCGCTCTGGATGGTTCCCACGGGGTCAGGATTGACTTTAGGCCGTGTTCAGCGAGGACCAGGATCCGCTCTGGACGTTTCCTATGGGGTCAGGATTGACATAAGCCGCGTTCCACGTGACCAGGAATTTGCTCTGGATACTTCCCACGGGGTCATAGCCGTATTCTGCGAGGACCAGGCTCCGCTCTGGACGTTTCCCACGGGGTCAGGATTGACATAAGCCGCGTTCCACGTGACCAGGAATTTGCTCTGGATGCTTCCCACGGGTTCATAGCCGTGTTTTGTGAGGACCAGGCTCCACTCTGGATGTTTCCCACGGGGTCAGGATTGACATAAGCTGCATTCCACGTGACCAAGAATTTGCTCTGGATGCATCCCACGGGGTCATAGCCGTGTTCTGCGAGGACCAGGCTCCGCTCTGGACGTTTCCCACGGGGTCAGGATTGACATAAGCCGCGTTCCACGTGATAAGGAATTTGCTCTGGATGCTTCCCACTGGGTCATAGCCGTGTTTTGCGAGGACCAGAATCCGATCTGGACGTTTCCCACGGGGTCAGGATTGACATAAGCCGCGTTCCACGTGACCAAGAATTTGCTCTGGATGCTTCCCACGGGGTCATAGCCGTGTTCTGCGAGGACCAGGCTCCGCTCTGGACGTTTCCCACGGGGTCAGGATTGACATAGGCCGTGTTCCACATAACCAGGAATTTGCTCTGGATGCTTCCTACGGGGTCATAGCCGTGTTCTACGAGGATCAGGAATTTTGCTCTGGATGATTCCCACAGGGTCGGATTGACATAGCTGTGTTCTGCGAGGACCAGGCTCCGCTCTGGATGGTTCCCACGGGGTCAGGATTGACTTTAGGCCGTGTTCAGCGAGGACCAGGATCCGCTCTGGACGTTTCCCACGGGGTCAGGATTGACATAAGCCGCGTTCCACGTGTTAGTGTATATGCCCTAGGGGCCATTATTGTATCATACTATTTTGTATATTACTTAATGGAAGCTTGGGATATTCACATGTATATAACAGTCTTGCTAAACATGGTAGTATGCTACTTGGTTTTTCTATCTTAATATGTGAGTATACGTATTGATAGAGCTCTTAGGATCTTGCTTGACTACCAGTGTTGTGATGGCAGTCACACTAGTGGGGGCTGGGTAGTCTACAAGCACATCCTTATTCAGGTCCCTAATCATAGGATTATTGAGACAGGGCATCGATACTCCGGAGTAGACTAGTGTGTACGCTTCTCATCCCAGTTGGGGAGATGGTCTGTCCCACAGCCGTCAGTACGTGGTACTGGAGATAGTATACAGGCGCTCGTTGGGTTACGGGTATACCGGACAGGACTCATGGGGAACTGTTGGTTGGGTTCTTATACCAGTCTTCAGTTAACAGTTCCCAGGTAACATGAGTACAGCATAGTCCGCAGACTTGACACTGCTACTTCGCCTCGAGTGTACTGTTCTTAGATTGCTACCCTACCACGGCTCAAAGGAGTCGTGCAAACAGGTAGCAGTTGGGTGCAGTCCCGAGCACTTGGAGGCAGTGGCGGTTAGACAGGATTCGTCTCTCCCGGTATTGGGAGTTGATATCGCGCTGTTTCAGAGAGCCATTACACAAAGTCCCTGGCCAGAGCAAGTGAGATTTACTGGTAGGTTCCAGTAGTTTCTCAGGGTGTAATAGGCTTCGCTCTGACATGACTTATACCACTATTTGGGGACTGACGCTTGCCGCCCCCTAGGCCCGATATGCGATAGTCTTAAACGAATAGACCAGACTATACAGAGATTGTCACATCAGGCTCAGTAGGAGTTTGGATGGGTTTCCTCATCGGTCTTCTTATCGACATCTACCTGGGGACCGTTACGTACAGCTAGTGCCGCTTGCGGTCTATAGTTAAACCCACTGCCAGCGTAGTAGTCGAGTCATTAGAGTCCCACACAGAGAGTTTCCCTGCTCCAGGAGAAACGATATAGAGGTCGTATGGTTTTACGACAAGGGTTCGGACGCATACGTGTGTTTACGCACGTACGACTTTCAGACAGTTTTTACTAGTCGGCTTTGGTTTAAGCCAGATTCTAGTATCGGGATATTGGATTTATACAGTCTAAAGTTTTTCCGTGTTTTCACGGATAGGAGGGGCATTCTCGTAATTTTACGAGAAGCTTCTAGAAGATGGTGACTTGGGGGTTTAGGTGGCATATGCATTAAATGAGATTAGTGAGTCATATGAGTGATTCATCCATGTCATTAATGCATCATAAATGCTTAATGACTCATGGAGATGAATCATCCTTTGGTATTTATGAAGCATGGTTGTAAATCCTTTATTTTCTTTTATTGGATAAATGATAATGCTTGATATATATTATGATAGATCATTATCTCATTCACTTCTCATGCTCACCTTCTCTCTCCTCAAGCTCTCTCTCTTCAAACCCTAATCCTCCCCTCTCATGTTTTGAGATCAAGGATTAGAATAGACTAATCACTCCATAATCCAACTCTATATCACCTAGGTTACTTAGATTAGCAATTTAAGAAACCTAGTTACCTCTAGTTTGAGGTAAAGCTTGAAGCAAAGCTCTCGGGTGGATCGTCTAGTACTTGGAGAAGGCCGAGGAGGAGGTGGAGAACGTAAAGTCGAAGAACACGGTTCTTTAGGTATAATCACTTCACATAGTAGTTTAGAACTTCTATGATTCATGTTAGTTATCGTTTAGCTTCGATTTTTGCGGTTAGTCGATGTTTAAGCAAAGAGCAAGATCGTTTTTCATATTTCCGCCTCCCCGCAAGTCGTGGGGTGTTGCACATCGACTTACAGTGGTATCAGAGCCTCGCTAAACAATAATTAACTAATTAGCGAAGTCGTATGAATTTCGAACGCAAAACGAACCGGAAAACACGTCGATATCACCATGTTTCTGTCGTTTTTAAAACAGGCTCTAAAATTTTTTCAGGTTGCTGCAGAATAACAAGCAAAGAAATATAAGAACACTGGAGAAAAATGGGTAAGTGAATCGGCCATAGGACCGCGGAACCGCGGCCAAACCCACCGATCCGCCGCGGATCCGCGGTCGAGTTGGCTCCGATTCCACCCAGTTTTCCCCAGTTATTCTTCTGTGATATTTTTGTGTTTACTGGAATGTTTATTTTTTGCTCAAAGTCTTAGGTGCACAGAGAAGTTTTGGGAGTAGAACTGATATGTTTGCTCGATTGAAATTGTACGATGTTTGCTAATTTGATTATATACGTGTTTGTATAATGTGTTCGTAAACCTCCCCTAACTGGTAGTATGTCGGTTGGCAGGGGGTTGCACATTTCTGTAATGGATTTAACTGTTTGTGTTTATGAACTGTATTGGACTGTTGTGATGATTAGCCGGGGTTTTGTAATGGGTTATTTTTTTAATTCATTCAATGTAAATGTAATATGTTGTAATATTATTTTGCGGGGCGCATCCAGGTTGCGGTTGTAGCCACCGTTGTATTATTTCATTTTACTGTTTTTGCTCCTAGGACAGACCCAAGGTGGGGTACACAAACTACCGGGTATTTTGAAGTGTTTAGTAGCCTACTCACTTTGTTGAGGGAGACCTCTTCACTTCGGGTACTTGGCGGGTAGTTTGCCGTACCCGTAGGGGTCTAGGGTGGGGTAGTGGCTATTCATCACAACTGTGTAATCCGTCTTTTGTTGCAAGCTCAAAACAAACACGTATTGCTTGTATATCCAATAATGTTCATCTGAGATCTGGAATGCCTATTATTGCGTCTGACGAATGTACAATATCTATATATGATAGCTATTTAGATGTCACTTATGTTTTACACCCGCACTAGCCTATCCCCCGCTCTGTCGTTAGTTAAGTAACCTAACGGGTGATGACGGGACCCAGAGGCGAATGCGGTTGGCATAAGAGGACGTTGTATTTTCGTTGTTTTCTGCAATGATAAGTTAATGATGGGACGCATTATTATTAATGCAAAGAAAATAAACCAAAGTTTAATTGTTGGAACAATTTAAAAGAAACCACTCGGTTATTTTTAAACAGAAGATATTTTTTAATTGCGGAGCTTTAACCACTCCTTTTAAAAGCTATCAGGTTCCTTCGGTTATATCAAGTTCACTACGTTCACGGTTTCGCCAAAACCATTCGTAGCCCTCCATCATTTCATTTGGGTATTCAGTAGTATTCAAGCTATGTATTTTGACCAACGCCAAGGCATAGTGTTTGGTAGCTGCTGGGTATTCATTTGTTGCATAGATAGATGAGTTAATTTGGGACAGTCGTATTATCATTTTGGCCAACGTCAAGGATATATATGGATGGGTTCAAATTAACAAGATAATGATGGATAGAACTTGACATGTGACTTATGATATTTTGACCAACGCCAAGGTCATAAGAGCATGGGGCAAAAATATATATCGGGAATTTCTAAAGAAACTGAAATTTGCAAAGAGATGCATACCATTTAGAGTTTGATGAATGTTGGTAGGATTCCTTCAGCATTATCAGAAAATGATATTTGGATCCCGATCCTACTGTGAGTATATGCTACTTATCAGGATATTCGTCACTTAACGATCAATGCTATAAACCAAGTAGGTGTTTAGAAAGGTGTCAGCGGGGCTACGCCCCCAGAGAAAAGAGCTTATTTAATTAAGGAACTTCGCGAAAGCGTTGGAAAACCTCCCTTGAAGTATCGACACTGGCCTGGCTGAACGGCTAAGCAAGTATTGTACGGTGAGAATAGTCCTGGCTAATTCTTCTTTTATGGTTTGGGGAAGGATTCGAGAAACAGTGAGAGCCATCCAGTTTAGATAAACTAAAAACCACTCTAAACTTGTAAGAGCATCATGCTAAAGTGTTTTCTTCTCTCTCTCCTAATTGCAGCGACCCTGAAAATGACTGGACTTAAGTTACTTTTAGAGAAAAATATACTAACTGGGCCAAACTATAAAGATTGGCTGCGGAATGTCAAAATGGCTTTGACCTATGACAAATTGGGGTACGTCCTCACCGCTAAGGCACCTGCAGTCCCAGGTCCCAAATCCAGCAATGCGGATAAGGAAATCCGCAAAACTTGGGAGTATGATTGCGCGAAGGCCAAGTGCATCGTGCTTGCCTCGATGAACAATGAACATCAGAGGAGGCACGAGGATATGGAACTAGATGCCATATTTCTCCATACAAAGGAACTTTATGGAGAGCAATCTCGTATAGCAAGATACGGGACCTCTAAGAACTTGTTTCGAGCGAGGTTGGCCGTCGGATCATCGGTAGGAGAACATGTCTTAAAGATGATAGGCTATATAGAAGAGCTCGCAGACCTTGGGACGACTTTGGATAATGAGCTCTATACAGACCTTATTCTCCAGTCCCTTCCTTCCACCTACGCCCAGTTTATTCTGAACTTCAACATTCAAAGAAAAGAAATTGAACTTCCGGAACTCCTTAACATGTTGAGGAGTGCAGAGGGCACCTTGTAGAAGGCAAGGGAAACACCCGCTATGTTTGTTAGCGGTGCATCTTCTTCCGGGTCCAAGACAAGGGCCAAAGGAAGGAAGAAGAAGGCCGCCACCAAACCTAGAGGAGGTGTTAGTAAGGTAGGAGGGAAAGGAAAGAAAAAGATTGCAGTGCCAGTAGTGGCGCAGGATGAGTGCTTCCATTGTCATAGGAAAGGGCACTGGAAGAAGGATTGCAAGGCGTGGAACGCCAAGAACCAAGGACCGAAGCAAGCTGTGGCTTCGACTTCAGGTGTGTTTGTAATTGAGAATTGTTTGTCAATCAACTCTACTTCCTGGGTATTGGATACCGGATCAGGATCTCATATATGCAATTCATTGCAGGCACTGAGAAACCGTAGAGTGCTGCAGGAAGGTGATATGACCCTAAAGGTTGCTAACGGAGCTAGCGTGGGAGCTGTGTCCGTCGGGGATTATCACCTGGGATTGACGAGTAGACATATTTTGGTTTTACATAACTGTTTTTGTGTACCTAGTTTAACGTGTAATATCATATCAGTTTCCTTGTTATCAAATAAAGGTTATGATTTCACGTTTGTAAGCGATGCTGTTAATATCTACCTTAATCATAGTTTGATTGGGTCTGGTACACTGAATAATGGTATATATGTCTTAAACCAACTCCAGATTTTCAATGTCTAGAACACACTAAAAAGAAAGTCTCCAGATTTAAATAAGGCTTTCTTATGGCATTGTAGACTCGGTCACATCAATGAGACAAGGTTAACTAAGTTACATAGAGAAGGATATTTGGACTCGTTCGAATATCAAACTTATGCCACTTGTGAATATGTCTCAAAGGAAAGATGACAAAGACTCCATTCACTGGACATGGAGTAAGAGCGAGCGAGCTCTTAGGACTCGTACACAGCGATGTATGCGGTCCAATGTCTACATATGCAAGAGGTGTTTTTTCCTATTTCATTACTTTTACGGATGATTATTCAAGGTACGGATTCATTTATCTGATGAAACATAAATTCGAGGCTTTTGAAAAATTCCAGGAGTATAAGAATGAAGTAGAAAACCAAACCAGCAAAAGTATCAAGACACTAAGATCTGATCGAGGTGGTGAATACTTAAGTGCCGAGTTCCTAGGTTACCTAAAAGAGAAAGGAATTCTCTCTCAGCTTACTCCTCCATACACTCCACAGCATAATGGTGTATCGGAGAGACGGAATCGAACCCTATTAGATATGGTACGATCCATGATGAGTAATGCTGAGTTACCGCGATCTTTCTGGGGTTATGCGCTAGAATCAACGACATATCTTTTGAACATGGTTCCTACCAAGACTGTGCCTACCACGCCATATCAGATGTGGAGTGGGAAGAAACCCTATCTGCAGTATGTAAAGATATGGGGATGTCCAACTTTTGTTAAAAAGCAGCATGTGGACAAGCTCGAGGCACGATCAGTAAAATGTCAGTTTGTGGGATATCCAAAGAACTCTAAGGGGTATCTATTCTATTACGCAGAGGAACAAAAGGTTTTTGTTTCTCGTAATGCCCATTTTCTAGAATATCAGTTTTTAGAAAAGGAAACAAGTGGGAGCGAAATAGAACTGGATGAAATTCCAGAACCACAAACTACTACTGAAAGTTTGGTAGAACCAGTAGTTCAAGAAGAACAGGACATTCCCGCACCCCTCCGCAGGAGTAGTAGGCTGTCTCATTCTCCTGAGAGATACTATGGTTTTGTAGGGTTCCTAGGCACCCTAATGAGGTCTCACAAGGCATCGAACATGCCAATTTCAAAAATTCTAGGTGCCGAGAAACCCGACTACGGATCGTCGGCTAGAAATCTAGGCGAAAAGAAAAACTAGTTAACACTTAACTAAGAGATACGAAAATACAACCTTTGTAGATCCGGTTCTCCACCTCCATAGCTCCGCAATGAAGTCTCCTCGCTGTCCATAACAAGTCCCGGGCTCTAGCGTCGGCTTCATCGGAGAATGGACGGGCTAGGTCATCGATGTCCATGCCGAAGATGATCTACGTCGAGGCATCGCTAAATCAAGCTCCGACTTCACCAAGTCAAGAAACTTGTGAAGAAAACACACTCTACTACTTGGCAAGAGGTAGAGGATGAAGAAATAGGAAGTGGGTAGACTTTAGAATTGGATTTCTCACTCTTTATCATCAATCACCATTGATGACCTCAAGGTTTTCTTCTTGAGTTCAAGGAAGAAGAAGAAGAAAATGATATGATAAGTTATTAGAAAATATAAAATAAAAGAATACTTATCATAATCTTTAACCATGGTAATGTGTAGAGAATCAATCATGGTTAAAGGAATGGTTAGGGTCAAGCTAGAGACAAAATGGTCACTTAGTCAAAGTGTTCATGAAGCTTCATGAAAACAACAAATGAAAGCCACCATTTCATTTCATTTTCTTTTATTCATTTATCATAAATAAATGGATAATTAAATAAGATAAATGAATAACAAATAATAAACCCTAACCATTTCATTAACCAAGGTTTAATACTTTACACTTAACCAAAAAGCATGTATCATCAAACATGATACAAGCAAGTGCACAAAATCATATCACATATATAATGCGCACATCCGAGTGAGAAAATCCATTCAAAGTGAACCGATACTAGTTAATGAAAAGTAATATATCAAATATATAATTATACATTAAATCATTAAATCAACACTTGATTTAATGATCCGGTCATATCACATATAACCGACTAGTATCCAATGTATCGGTTTATCGAATCAACCCTCGATTCGATAACTAGGTTATATCGCATATAACCATTCGATACATTCATCTCGAGAATAGAATACGGTATCACATACACGCATTATTCTCGGTCCCGCACATATCTCATATGCGCTCCTATTTCGTTTCGCTTGAGCCAGGAAACCTCTGTGTAGGACTCTAAAGACTCGTCAATACGCCGGCAGCAGATGATGATCATATCAAACACCCACAAGCCGCAAGCGGTCTGCTAAACGTAACGGCCACCCGGGTATTGAGCGATCTGAAGATCGACGAGCAAGCCCGCTCACACTCCAGTGAATCCAACCAGTAACACTACCGTACAGTCCGGTCTGATCGTCTGATATGTCGCATATCTCGCCTAGGGGTGGTAAACGTCAGACCCCAATAGCTCGATAAGTCGTGTCGATATGAGGTCTATAACAATTCGAGAAACTACTGGTAACACTTACCAGTAAATCTCAGCAACCCTGGCCAGGGATTTCCTGTTATAGCCAATCGAACACAGCGCAACATCAACCCCCTATACCGGGAGAGACGAATCCCCTCCTATCGCTCATTGCCTCCATGTGACTCGGGACTGTACCCAAAAACCACCGTTTTGCACGCCCTCTTGGACGTGGTAAGATGGAAATCAAAGCACAGTGGGAACCACACAAGACTCTATGACGATCTCGGGTCAACAGACTACTCTGTACCAGTGTCACCAGAGAACTGCCATCTGACGTGAGGTATAATACCATCTGGGAGTTCTCGGCGAGTCCGTCCAGTGTACCCAGTCTCTACTGAGCACCCGTATATCATCTCTGATGTCAAACACCAATGGATATGGGATCATCCATCACCCATCTGTATGGGTCGAGAAGGTATACGCTAGTCTACTCTGGTATATCGATGCCCCATCTCGTACACCCACGACTAGGGACTTTGAAGGATGTACTTATGGACTACCATGTCCCCACTAGTATGATCTGCATCATAGTCCAGGTAGTCAAGTACAGATCCTAAGGGCTTTACCAACATGTAACAGAGAGACAATCAGCATACACGTTAAGGTAAAGGGTAACCAGATAGCATACTATCATGTCGAGCAAGAAAGTCCTCCCTATGTATGTCCCAGCATCCACTACAATATACATCCTATGTACAGTAATGGCCTCTAGGGCATACATATAACTAACAATCTCCCACTTGCACTAGGGCCATCTGTAGCAGTGGTTGCAGTATCTCATACTCAACCATCCCATGAAAGTCTCTCTCTGGGAACAGGCCTTTGTGAGTGGATCCGCTGTGTTGTCCTCTGAGTCTACTCTTCAAACCTCGATCCCTTGGAGATCAACCATCTTCATGATCAGGTGACACTGCCTTAGAGTTTGTCTGGATCACTGATGGGACGGGTGTTCCTTGGCATAAGCCACAACTCCATTGTCACACAATGGGAGGAACATAGTTCATCTCATGAACCAATAAACACCCAAACAGCCTCTTTGGTAGCATCTTAAGTAGCGATGTATCCAGCCTTTATCGTCTAGTATATCACGGCATCTAGCTTGGAACTCTTCCAACATACCGTCCCTTTACTGAGGGTAAAGGCAATGCCTGCGACTGACATTCAGTCGTCTTTATCACCCTGGAACACTTCCAGTGATTCTCCCCAGGATCGATTGATACCATCTCACTACAACTAGTGAGAATCCTAACATCCAATTAAATCTATCTCATAGATCCAAAACTCAGGATTTAGGAGGTATCATTTTGATCCTACACGGAGAATCATTGTGATAAGCGGAGATTGATCGAGCGTAGCATAGGAAACTCCTTCCCTATCAAGAGTATGTCATCCACGTACTCTACGAGGATCACCACCATACTCCCTACTACCCTTTTGTTTATACAAGGTTCATCTACCATTTTGATGATGTCAAACTCTTTGACTTATCCATCAAAACAGATGTTCCAACTCCGCGATGCCTGCTTTATCCTATAAAACATCTTGCACACGTTTCCGCTGCTCCCACTGTCTACGAAGCCCTCTGGCTGTGTACTTATAGACGCTCTTTTCCAAATCATCATTTAGAAAAGCAGTCAAGACACCCAACCACCAGAGATCGTAGTCATGGTATGTAGCCGTGGCAAGTAGGATCTGGATGGACTTAAGCATAGCTCCTTAGAAAAAGGTTTCTTCATGATCCACACCTGGTCAATGATGCAAACCTTTAACAAGTCTAGCTTTGAAAGTCTCAACTTTTCCATCTACACCTAGTAATCTTCTCAAGATATACTGGCTCCTGATGGGGATTTAACCCTTCAGATATAGCAACCAAAGTCCATACTTTGTTGGTGTATATGGATTCCATCTCAGATCACTAAGCATCCAGCCATTCTTACAGAGTCTTACTCTCGATGGCCAGCTCGAAACTAGTTGGGTCATCATCTCATGATGCAATCCTCGCTCCTATTGTCATTGAGAAACAGAAGTATCTCTCAGGTGGGTGAGGAACCCTACTAGATCGGCGGAGAGGCTGAGGTTCGTTGGTAACTATTGAATCCTTTGGTTTTATCAAATCATCCGCTGTAGTTTGTATAGCTGGAACCTTTCCAGTTCTACATAATAGACTTTGCCTCGAGCTTGTCCAGATTTTGCTTTTAGACATAGGCCGGACAACCCCAAATCTTAACTGACTTAAGACATGGGCTCTTCCCATACCATATCTCATATGGAGTGGTAGGCAACTGATTTGATTCGAACCGCCTTCAATAGGTATGCATCTTCTCAAGCGCATAACTTCCAAAAAGGAAATAGGTAACTCAGTAGTACTCATCATAGAGCACACCATATCACATAGGGTGCTATTGCTCCGCCCCGATATACCATCGTGATATGGTGTATATGGAGGAGTAATGCTGAGAGAGAATCTCATTCTCCTTTAGAATAATCCAGGATTTCCGTGCTCAAGTATTCTCCTCCTTGATCTCATCATAGGACATAATACTTTTACCCTTATATTGGTTCTCTACTTCTAAATCATATTCTGTGAATATCTCAAAAGGTTCAGACTTGTGTTTCAACAGGAACATATGTCTGAATCTTGAGAGATTATCAGAGAATGTAACGAAGTACAAAGAACCAGTCCTGGCATGTGTAGACAGGGGACCTTACAGACATCAACATGTATCAATCCCAAGAGTTCACTAACTCTTTCTCTGTTTCCAGTAAACGGAGCTATGGTCATCTTATTTCTGTGACATGACTGGCAAGTTTCATAAGATGTAAATTCAAACTGATTTAAAATTGCATCTAATATGTAACTTCAGCCAGTCGGATCGCATTGATATGACCTAGTCTACAATGCCTGAAGAAGGATCCGTTCATTTCTGAACTCTTCCTCTTCTGTGTGTTCCGTATACTAAGAACTGTAGTTTGATTTAGAACATTAATGCTTTTAGATAACGTGCCTGAACCGATCAACTTTTGATATAGGAAATGTTCAAAACATTATCCAACAATACAAAATTTTATCATTTCTTTACTAATAAAGAGACTGATATGATTTTGTATATCAGGTTCGGTATCTAATAACATTCGTTCAGAATCAATGTATTTGTAATACAGGGTGACAGTGACCAACAGACTTGGCTGCAACACTTGCCCCGTTTTCTGCCTCATGAAACTTATCACCCGTTCTCAGTTCTCTACCTTTCTGTAGCCCTATGTAACAGATTACATATCTGGGATCCTGATCTGGTATCACATACCCAGGACGTAAAGGATACTGAGAAACAGTTCTCTGTAATGTACACACCCGAAGATGATGCATCAGCATGCACTCTCTTCGTTTGGGCGGCACGGGAATTCTGGTAATCCCCAAATTCCTGCTCTGTTTTATAACAATTATAAGTTGGAGCGGGACCAACGTTCCCCAGCTCAGTATAACAAGCGGGTTCGGTCAATATTCCGTATTATTATCTTGATTAAGGCGTGATATGGTCGCTACCAGGAGAGAGAGAGAAGAAAACACTCAGCGTGCGCTCTTGCAAGAATAGATTGGTTATTATTTTATCTAATCAGGATGGCTCCCACTGCTTTTTATCAAATCTTCCTTCAAACCCTAAAAGGAAAGACTAGCCGGGATTAATTACACACTACAAGTTCGCCAATCTTTCAGCCAGGCCAGTGTCGGTACTTTGAGGGAGGTCCCCCGTGCTTTCGCACGAACCTAATTAATGTAAACCTCGTTTTCCCAGAGGCGTAACCTCATTAACACCTACTTGATCGGCTAATTGTAATGTGTAAAACTCTCCCAGGAGTAACTCTTACTCGCAGCGGGTATCGGGATCCAACTATCTCATAGAAGGTATGCAATATCATTGCAAATTTCAACACTTGAAATTCCCGATAATATTTTGCCCCTAGCGTCCTATGACCTTGACAGAGGTCAACAAACCATAGGCTGCTAGTCAAGTTAGACCCGTCATTTCCTGATTGAAGTAAACCCACCCGCACGACCCTTGACAGAGGTCAACAAGGTCGCACGACTACCCTAAATCAATCACATCATATGCTTATGCAGATAAGCACTAATCAGCTACCGCACACTACGCCTTGACAGAGGTCAACAAACGCAGCACGAATACTAACCAGTACACATCTGAAATGACGGAGGGCTACGACAGGTTTTTCTGAAAACCTATTGCGTAATGAACTTGATATCGTTGTAGAATCAAATGATTTTAAAATGGAGTGCTTTTGAGGCTTTTCTAGTTTTGCTAAAGGAGTCACTCCCGGTGAAGGGATCGTCGGTCCTTTCCTCGTCGAATGAGGTGCGGGATATATCACATATATCACTGTGCAAAGCAAAAAACACTTAAAAGCAATCAAAAGACAAACCGAGTGTGTAGCATCTGCCAGTTATTGCTAAAGGAGTCACTCCCGGTGAAGGGATCTCGGTCCTTTCCTCATCGAATAAGGTGCAGGATATATCATATATACCGCTGTGCAAAGCAAGAACTGTAGCTACCTGTTTTATTTTGAAATTCGATTCTACAACATCTTAGGTTTCTTTTATTTCATTAATCTCATTAATGAAGTCCCATCATTTAAGTACCTAAACATCACAGATAAATACGACGTACACTTATGCCATCCGCATTCGCCTCGATGTCCCCTCGTGCACCGTTAGGTTAGGTAACTAACGGCAGAGCGGGGCATTGCTAGCGCGGGTGTAAAACATAAGTAACGCCTATATAATATATCATATATACTATATACTGTATCTATCACAGAACATCATATGATCACATCACAGATATCGCAGCAGAAGAATCATATGAAATATTGGATATACTAGGACGTCCGTGTTTTCAATACGAGCCAGTATAAAACACGGATTCCACGGTCGCGATGAATAGCCAAACCCACACCCCTAGACCCCTATGAGAGCGGCAAGAAACCCTACCAATTCTGGAGTTAGGAGACCCGGACTCGACTCCTCGAGTTGGTCTCCCACTGGACTCCAGAACCCGGTTACTTGTGCCCTCCTCCTTGGGTCTATCCTAGTGCGGAAAAGTAAATAATATACAAACGGTGACATCTTCCGCAACCTGGAAGTGCCCCAATAAAAGAATATTACATACAAGTTTTTACATGAATGAAAATGAAAAACACTCATCTCACATAAAAACCCCCGGCTATTCAAACACGACGATCCAATATAACATATCCAGCAACACATAACATCACATGTCATCAACGTAAGTAAATATGCGCATCCCAATTGTCGTTGACATATAGCAACGAAACCGGCGATATCACATATTACACTTACGGTCACAGAAAAGAAAGTGTAAAACTACAACAGTTGGAATCCGCAACCACCTCAGACATCGCATGCCTGACCAAATGAATTACTTAGACATCGCATGCCTAACATTTATAAACCCCGCATTTTAGTCTCAAAATCGAAAACTCTTTTCAATATTAAGTCGGGCAATTCAACAAGATTCACGATATCCTGATCGAATGCTCGTCGCAAACTTTAGTAGGCGGCCGCACCCCCGATACCGTCGACGAAGTGCACCAAGGCGGAACACCGCTGCCGCGAGCACCCGGACGGATACTTTCGGCGACGGGGTTCTCCTACAGTCACTTGGTCGGGGCTATGGCGTGAGGCTGTCTATTAAGTTTACCCGGCGAGTATCCGCGTACGCTACGTGATTGCGACGGACTTTTGATCACATCAAAATTTCGTGGCAACCGATCAAGTGAGACTAAACTGCTATGTTTATAACATTCATTCAGTTATCACATAACTTTTGTGAATTCCAATTATTGTATCCCATTCCAGATAAACAGAAAATGTTAATCTTTTCGATCGAACACCCAAGTTTTCCCGATACAGCTCAACACATGAAATAAGTCTAACAACATTCCGTTCGTGCCTCAGTACCAACGGTCCAGCCGTAGAAGGGTCAAGCCAACGCCTCACATGTGGCACGCCGTACTGCCCCAAACCCGAAGGTTCAAAGGGCAGTTCAAGACGGTCACATAATCGAGTTAAGGTCTGTTGTCTTCTAGAGGGTCCATCGAGTTACTTGCACTACTTAGAAGTCGTTAAACTACGGAAAGATCCAACACTTGGAAATTTCCCGACAGGGGAAAAATTGGGTATTTATATCCGGTCGAACTTTTTAACATATTCTAAAATTTATCCGGAAGACCACACAGACAAAATTTGATAATCCGATCGAACATTCGAATCCCCAAAACAACTCCAGAAAATACAACTCTGGAATAAATATTAAAAACATCCAGAACACACAAGAAACACCAACAGAAACAACTGAAGAAAAAACACATCCTAATCATCACAGACGGCCGCGGAACCGCCGCAAAAGGGGGGTCAACGCCGCGGTTCCGCGGCAGTACTGTTGAATTAGGTTGTCGTTTTCTCCAGTTTTTCTTAGAATTTCCTGCACATTTCTCTGCATATTTTTAATTCCAAAAAATCCACAATTTACAGAAATGTCCAGAGAGCATGTTAAGGGTTTGGGTTTCGGGTCGATCGGACTTCAAATTCCGTCTAGACTTCGCCTAAGGCTCTAGCTAGGCTCTGATACCACTGTAGGGTTCCTGGCACCCTAATGAGGTCTCACAAGGCATCGAACATGCCAATTTCAAAAATTCTAGGTGCCGAGAAACCCGACTACGGATCGTCGGCTAGAAATCTAGGCGAAAAGAAAAACTAGTTAACACTTAACTAAGAGATACGGAAATACAACCTTTGTAGATCCGGTTCTCCACCTCCATAGCTCCGCAATGAAGTCTCCTCGCTGTCCATAACAAGTCCCGGGCTCTAGCGTCGGCTTCATCGGAGAATGGACGGGCTAGGTCATCGATGTCCATGCCGAAGATGATCTACGTCGAGGCATCGCTAAATCAAGCTCCGACTTCACCAAGTCAAGAAACTTGTGAAGAAAACACACTCTACTACTTGGAAAGAGGTAGAGGATGAAGAAATAGGAAGTGGGTAGACTTTAGAATTGGATTTCTCACTCTTTATCATCAATCACCATTGATGACCTCAAGGTTTTCTTCTTGAGTTCAAGGAAGAAGAAGAAGAAAATGATATGATAAGTTATTAGAAAATATAAAATAAAAGAATACTTATCATAATCTTTAACCATGGTAATGTGTAGAGAATCAATCATGGTTAAAGGAATGGTTAGGGTCAAGCTAAAGACAAAATGGTCACTTAGTCAAAGTGTTCATGAAGCTTCATGAAAACAACAAATGAAAGCCACCATTTCATTTCATTTTCTTTTATTCATTTATCATAAATAAATGGATAATTAAATAAGATAAATGAATAAAAAATAATAAACCCTAACCATTTCATTAACCAAGGTTTAATACTTTACACTTAACCAAAAAGCATGTATCATCAAACATGATACAAGCAAGTGCACAAAATCATATCACATATATAATGCGCACATCCGAGTGAGAAAATCCATTCAAAGTGAACCGATACTAGTTAATGCAAAGTAATATATCAAATATTAATTATACATTAAATCATTAAATCAACACTTGATTTAATGATCCGGTCATATCACATATAACCGACCAGTATCCAATGTATCGGTTTATCGAATCAACCCTCGATTTGATAACTAGGTTATATCGCATATAACCATTCGATACATTCATCGCGAGAATAGAATACGGTATCACATACACGCATTATTCTCGGTCCCGCACATATCTCATATGCGCTCCTATTTCGTTTCGTTTGAGCCAGGAAACCTCTGTGTAGACTCTAAAGACTCGTCAATACGCCGGCAGCAGATGATGATCATATCAAACACCCACAAGCCGCAAGCGGTCTGCTAAACGTAACGGCCACCCGGGTATTGAGCGATGTGAAGATCGACGAGCAAGCCCGCTCACACTCCAGTGAATCCAACCAGTAACACTACCGTACAGTCCGGTCTGATCGTCTGATATGTCGCATATCTCGCCTAGGGGTGGTAAACGTCAGACCCCAATAGCTCGATAAGTCGTGTCGATATGAGGTCTATAACAATTCGAGAAACTACTGGTAACACTTACCAGTAAATCTCAGCAACCCTGGCCAGGGATTTCCTGTTATAGCCAATCGAACACAGCGCAACATCAACCCCCTATACCGGGAGAGACGAATCCCCTCCTATCGCTCATTGCCTCCATATGACTCGGGACTGTACCCAAAAACCACCGTTTTGCACGCCCTCTTGGATGTGGTAAGATGGAAATCAAAGCACAGTGGGAACCACACAAGACTCTATGACGATCTCGGGTCAACAGACTACTCTGTACCAGTGTCACCAGAGAACTGCCATCTGACGTGTGGTATAATACCATCTAGGAGTTCTCGGCGAGTCCGTCCAGTGTACCCAGTCTCTACTGAGCACCCGTATATCATCTCTGATGCCAAACACCAATGGATATGGGATCATCCATCGCCCATCTGTATGGGTCGAGAAGGTATACGCTAGTCTACTCTGGTATATCGATGCCCCGTCTCGATACACCCACGACTAGGGACTTTGAAGGATGTACTTATGGACTGCCATGTCCCCACTAGTATGATCTGCATCATAGTCCAGGTAGTCAAGTACAGATCCTAAAGGCTTTACCAACATGTAACAGAGAGACAATCAGCATACACGTTAAGGTAAAGGGTAACCAGATAGCATACTATCATGTCGAGCAAGAAAGTCCTCCCTATGTATGTCCCAGCATCCACTACAATATACATCCTATATACAGTAATGGCCTCTAGGGCATACATATAACTAACAGGTTTTCTCATAGATGGGGATAGAGAGGATTGCATCATTGATGATGATGAACCTACTAGCTTCCAGCAGGCCATCCAGAGCGGCGACTCGGTACGATGGCTAGATGCAATGCGGACCGAAATGGAGTCCATGTACACCAACAAAGTATGGACTTTGGACTTTGCTCCAGATGGGGTAAAACCCATAGGATGCAAATGGATCTTCAAGAAAAAGATTGGTGTAGATGAACAGGTGGAAACCTATAAGGCTAGACTTGTTGCAAAGGGTTTTCGTCAAAGACCTGGTTTGGACTATGACGAAACTTTTTCTCCAGTGGCTATGCTCAAATCCATTCGGGTCCTTCTTCCTATTGCTGCCTTCCATGATTATGAAATCTGGCAGATGGACGTAAAGACGGCTTTTCTGAATGGTAATTTAGAAGAGTGCGTCTATATGGATCAGCCAGAGGGTTTCAATCAGAGTGGGAGCAGTGGTAAAGTATGCAAGTTGCTTAAGTCCATTTATGGACTAAAGCAAGCATCGTGGAGTTGGAACATCTGTTTTGATGAAACAGTCAAAGAATATGACTTTATCAAAAATCCAGATGAACCATGTATATATAGTAAAGTTGTGGCCAGAAGTGTCGTATTCCTCGTCTTGTACGTGGATGACATTCTATTAATAGGAAATGACATTCCTATGCTACAATCTGTCAAAGGATTCTTGTCACACAGGTTCTCCATGAAAGACCTGGGTGATGCTTCTTACATTCTGGGGATTCGGATATATCGTGATAGATTCAAGAGGATGTTGGGACTTTCACAGTCCAGGTATATCAACACTATACTGAAAAGATTCAGAATCGAAGATTCTAAGCGCGGTAATCTACCGGCTTGTCACGGAATCACCCTCTCCAAAAAGATGTCTCCCAAGACTGATTTGGAAAGGGAACGCATGTCTATTATACCCTACGCTTCTGCGGTAGGCTCTATAATGTATGCGATGTTGTGCACCCGACCAGATGTAGCTTATGCACTGAGCGTGATAAGCCGGTATCAGTCAGACCCAGGGGAGAATCACTGGATAGCAGTAAAGAACATTCTCAAGTACCTGAGAAGGACTAAGGAGATGTTCTTGGTTTACGGCGGAAAAGACCTCAAGTTAGAGGCCTTTGCTGATTCAGGTTTCCTGAGTGATAAGGACGATTCCAAGTCCATGTTGGGTTATGTCTTTACCCTCAATGGAGGGGCGGTGTGCTGGAAGAGTTCTAAGCAGGACACCGTTGCTGACTCGATGATGGAAGCGGAGTATATTGCTGCTTGCGATGCCGCAAAAGAAGCAGTCTGGATGAAGAAGTTCCTAACAGAACTTCAGGTGGTTCCTACCATAGTTGATCCAATACCTCTGTATTGCGACAACAACGGAGCTATAGCTTTAGCGAAGGAACCAAGGTCCCATCAGAAGTCCAGACACATCTTAAGGCGGTATCACCTGATCAGGGAGATCAATGATCGTCGGAAGATCGAGGTTCGGAGAGTTGCTACTGAAGAGAACATTGCTGATCCATTCACGAAGGCCCTACCTCAGATTCAGTTCGAGAGGCTACTCGAGATCATCGGTCTTCGATATGCCAGTACATGGCCCTAGTGCAAGTGGGAGATTGTTAGTGTATATGCCCTAGGGGCCATTATTGTATCATACTAGTTTGTATATTACTTAATGGAAGCTTGGGATATTCACATGTATATAACAGTCTTGCTAAACATGGTAGTATGCTACTTGGTTTTTCTATCTTAATATGTGAGTATACGTATTGATAGAGCTCTTAAGATCTTGCTTGACTACCAGCGTTGTGATGACAGTCACACTAGTGGGGGCTGCATAGTCTACAAGCACATCCTTATTCAGGTCCCTAGTCATAGGATTATCGAGACAGGGCATCGATACTCCGGAGTAGACTAGTGTGTACGCTTTTCATCCCAGTTGGGGAGATGGTCTGTCCCACAGCCGTCAGTACGTGGTACTAGAGATAGTATACAGGCGCTCGTTGGGTTACGGGTACACCGGACAGGGCTCACGGGGAACTGTTGGTTGGGTTTTTATACCAGTCGTCAGTTAACAGTTCCCAGGTGACATGAGTACAGCATAGTCCGCAGACTTGACACTGCTACTTCACCTCGAGTGTGTCCCACTGTTCTTAGATTGCTACCCTACCACGGCTCAAAGGAGTCGTGAAAACAGGTAGCAGTTGGGTGCAGTCCCGAGCACTTGGAGGCAGTGGCGGTTAGACAGGATTCGTCTCTCCCGGTATTGGGAGTTGATATCGCGCTGTGTCAGAGAGCCATTACGCAAAGTCCCTGGCCAGGGCAAGTGAGATTTACTGGTAGGTTCCAGTAGTTTCTCAGGGTGTAATGGGCTTCGCTCCGACATGACTTATACCGCTATTTGGGGACTGACGCTTGCCGCCCCTAGGCCCGATATGCGATAGCCTTAGATGAACAGACCGGACTGTACGGAGATTGTCACATCAGGCTCAGTAGGAGTTCGGATGGGTTTCCTCATCGGCCTTCTTATCGACATCTACCCAGGGACCGTTACGTACAGCTAGTGCCGCTTGTGGTCTGTGGTTAAACCCACTGCCAGCGTAGTAGTCGAGTCATTAGAGTCCAATACAGAGAGTTTCCCTGCTCCAGGCGAAACGATATAGAGGTCGTATGGTTTTACGACAAGGGTTCGGACGCATACGTGTGTTTACGTACGTACGACTTTCGGACAGTTTTTACTAGTCGGCTTCGGTTTAAGCCAGATTCTAGTATCGGGATATTGGATTTATACAGTCTAAAGTTTTTCCGTGTTTTCACGGATAGGAGGGACGTTCTCATAATTTTACGAGAAGCTTCTAGAAGATGGTGACTTGGGGGTTTAGGTGGCATATGCATTAAATGAGATTAGTGAGTCATATGAGTGATTCGTCCATGTCATTAATGCATCATAAATGCTTAATGACTCATGGAGATGAATCACCCTTTGGTATTTATGAAGCATGGTTGTAAATCCTTTATTTTATTTTATTGGATGAATGATAATGCTTAATATATATTATGATAGATCATTATCTCATTCACTTCTCATGCTCACCTTCTCTCTCCTCAAGCTCTCTCTCTTCAAACCCTAATCCTCCCCTCTCATGTGTTGAGATCAATGATTAGAATAGACTAATCACTCCATAATCCAACTCTATATCACCTAGGTTACTTAGATTAGCACTTTAAGAAACCTAGTTACCTCTAGTTTGAGGTAAAGCTTGAAGCAAAGCTCTCGGGTGGATCCTCTAGTACTTGGAGAAGGCCGAGGAGGAGGTGGAGAACGTAAAGTCGAAGGACACGGTTCTTTAGGTATAATCACTTCACATAGTAGTTTAGAACTTCTATGATTCGTGTTAGTTATCGTTTAGCTTCGATTCTTGCGGTTAGTCGATGTTTAAGCAAAGAACAAGATCGTTTTTCATATTTCCGCCTCCCCGCAAGTCGTGGGGTGTTGCACATCGACTTACACCACGTGACCAGGAATTTGCTCTGGATACTTCCCACGGAGTCATAGCCGTGTTCTGCGAGGTCCACGCTCCGCTCTGGACGTTTCCCACGGGGTCAGGATTGACATAGGCCGTGTTCCATATGACCAGGAATTTGCTATGGATGCTTCCCACGGAGTCAGGATTGACATAGCCGTGTTCTGCGAGGACCAGGGTCCGCTCTGGACGTTTCCCAGGGTGTCAGGATTGATATAGGCCGCGTTCCATGAAACTAGGAATTTGCTCTGGATGCTTTCCACGGGGTCATAGCCGTGTTCTGCGAGGACCAGGCTCCGCTCTGGACGTTTCCCATGGGGTCAGGATTGACATAAGCCGCGTTCCACGTGACCAAGAATTTGCTCTGGATGCTTCCCACGGGGTTATAGCCGTGTTCTGCGAGGACCAGGATCCGCTCTGGACATTTCCCACGGGGTCAGGATTGCCATAGGCCGTGTTCCACGTGACCAGGAATTTGCTCTGGATGCTTTCCACGGGGTATGATTGACATAGCCGTGTTCTGCGAGGACCAGGCTCCGCTCTGGACGTTTTCCACGGGGTCAGGATTGACATAGGCCGCGTTCCACGAAACCAGGAATTTGCTCTGGATGCTTCCCACGGGGTCATAGCTGTATTCTGCGAGGACCAGGCTCCGCTTTGGATGCTTCCCACGGGGTCATAGCCGTGTTCTGCGAGGACCAGGATCCGCTCTGGACGTTTCCCATGGGGTCAGGATTGACATAACCCACATTCCACATGACCAGGAATTTACTCTGGATGCTTCCCATAGGGTCTGATTGACATAGCCGTGTTCTGCGAGGACCAGGCTCCGCTCTGGACGTTTTCCACGGGGTCAGGATTGACATAGGCCGCGTTCTACGAAACCAGGAATTTGCTCTGGATGCTTCCCACGGGATCATAGCCGTGTTCTGCGAGGACCAGGCTCCGCTCTGGACGTTTCCCACGGGGTCAGGATTGACATAGGTCATGTTCCACGTGACCAAGAATTTTTGACTTTATCCGCATTTCACGGAGTCGGGGTTTGACTCTCGGTCATCTGTGCACCGCCGATTCATGGAACTGAGAATTGCCGCGGTTTCGCTTTACTTAATGTTGCGTCTGTTGTAATGAGACGAATGTTGAGATGATCTCCAGGTTGTCTGTGAACCGTTGAGATTTGGCTTCTTCTTCTGATGGAGCCTGGGGAAGGAAGGTGTGATTCCTTCTTCGTTTGCGCCCCTGGATTGTATACAGGGATTGACGTGATATCACCTGTAGGGCAAAAAGTTTCATTTTATATATTTTTCTTTCCGCGATACTCTATCATTTCAGCTTTTATATCACGAAGGTCGTGATTGCCCAATCATTTCGGCTATTTTTCGCGGTGCCCAATCATTTCGGCTATTTGTTTTATTTTTACTCGCTGCTTTTTATTGCGAGTTGCCCAATCATTTAGGCTATTTGTTTTATTTTTACTCGTTGCTTTTTATTGCGAGTTGCCCAATCATTTCGGCTATTTTTGCATGCATACATTTTTACTTGCTGATTTTGTTGCAAGTTACCCCATCATTTCGGCTATTTTGTATGCATGTGTGGCTTGCTGGCTTATTGCTGCAAGCTTGGGATTGGACACCGATTTCGGCATCAGCACCGCTACAATTGGGATATTGCTAGGAGCGAATCATCATTTGCCTCTGTCGATGTCGAACAAAGGTGGCTTAGCAAACAAGGTTAATATCCTGTTGACTAAGGCTTTTGACTTCATGAGCCGTAAGGGTCTCATAAAGGTATTTCTCCATACAAGTCGTGAGGATCTCGTAGGTGCGTTTTCTTCTTAGGAATCGTGAGGACTCCTAAGTGTATAGCTTCTTGTAAGTCGTAAGGATCTTACAAGAGTATTTTCTCCTTCTAAGTTTAGAGGACTTACAAGAGCTGTTCACCGTGTAGACATATCCCTAGTCACGGATGGGGCTTTGTTAGGGAAATGTTTATTCGCGCCCGTGGATTGTATACAAGGGTCAATACTGAACCGCTTGTAGGGCTGCATTGGAGGTTGTGGTGGCCGCTTAAGAACAGGTTCAGATCCCTGTAGCTTAAGACTTTTGAATCTTATGAGCCGTGAGGGTCTCATAAGAGGGTTCTCCTTACGAGTCGTGAGGATCTCGTAAGTGTAATTTCTCCTTAGGAATCACGGGGATCCCTAAGTGTGTTGCTCCCTTGTGAGTCGTAAGGATCTCACGCAGGTGGTTTCTCCTCACAAGGTCGAGAGGACCTTGCAAGTGTCTTTTAACGAGGTTGCTCCCTTTTGGGTTTTCACAAAAACTCGCTGGTAGCCCTGCTGTTTTTACTCACGGAGCCCTTTCGGGTTTTCATCCGTGCCCATTTTGCTTATGGACATACCGTTTTTTTTTACTATTTTTTTGTGTCAGTCTTGGGATGCTGCAGTCCATAGTAGTTTATCGACGTCTCGGTCAACAGCCAGTTTTAGGACATAGTGGCCTATTGTTAGTTTAAGGACGTTTCGGTCCGATAGCCGGCTACTACTTATAGAGTTTGGGCTCAGGAAGATAGCGAGCAGACATAGTCGTCGTCATCTATCATTGACCTAAGCCGTGACTCGTTAGGCGTAGTATTTCTTTAGGAAGCGACCGTTTATTGGCCTGAAAGGTTTTTCACCATGCATGTCCATGAGTAGGTAAGCTCCACCCAGGTAAACTTTGTCTATGATATACGGGCCTTCATAGTTCGGCTCAAATTTCCCTCGCTTGGTACGATTAGGGATCATAGGTCTTTTGACCACTAGTACGAGTTCGCCTTGGCAGAATGTTCTCGTCCCGGTCAATCTCTCATATGAGCGCGTCATCTTTGCTTTATAAGCCTCCAGATTTTGTTGCGCTATGAGCCGGGTTTCATCAAGGGCATCGAGCTCCTTGTTAGTTATATGTATGCCCTAGAGGTCATTGCTATACATAGGATGTATATTGTAGTGGATGCTGGGACATATACAGGGAGGACTTTCTTGCTCGACATGATAGTATGCTATCTGGTTGCTCTTTACCTTAACGCGTACACTGATTGTCTCTCTGTTACATGTTGGTAAAGCCCTTAGGATGTGTACTTGACTACCTGGACTATGATGCGGATTATACTAGTGGGGACATGGTAGTCCATAAGTACATCCTTCAAAGTCCCTAGTCGTAGGTATATCGAGACGGGGCATCGATATACCAGAGTAGACTAGCGTATACCTTCTCGACCCATACAGATGGGTGATGGATGATCCCATATCCATTGGTGTTTGATATTGGAGATGATATACGGGTGCTCAGTGGAGACTGGGTACACTGGACGGACTCGCCGAGAACTCCCAGATGGTATTATACCTTACGTCAGATGGCAGTTCTCTGGTGACACTGGTACAGAGTAGTCTGTTGACCCAAGATCGTCATAGAGTCTTGTGTGGTTCCCACTGTGCTTTGATTTCCACCTTACCACGTCCAAGAGGGCGTGCAAAACGGTGGTTTTTGGGTACAGTCCCGAGCCACATGGAGGCAATGAGCGATAGGAGGGGATTCGTCTCTCCCGGTATAGGGGGTTGATGTTGCGCAGTGTTCGATTGGCTATAACCGGAAATCCCTGGCCAGGGTTGCTGAGATTTACTGGTAAGTGTTACCAGTAGTATCTCGAACTGTTATAGACCTCATATCGACACGACTTATCGAGCTGTTGGGGTCTGACGTTTACCACCCCTACGCGAGATATGCGACATATCAGACGACGAGACCGGACTGTACAGTAAGTGTTACTGGTTGGATTCACAGGAGTATGAGCGGGCTTGCTCGTCGATTTTCTGATCGCTCAATACCCGGGTGGCCGTTACGTTTAGCAGACCGCTTGCGGCTTGTGGGTGTTTGATATGATCATCACCTACTGCCGGCGTATTGACGAGTCTTTAGAGTCCTACACAGAGGTTTCCTGGCTCAAGCAAAACGAAATAGGAGCGCATATGAGATATGTGCGGGACCGAGAATAATGCGTGTATGTGATACCGTATTCTATTCTCGCGATGAATGTATCGAATGGTTGTATGCGATATAACCTAGTTATCGAATCGAGGATTGATTCGATAAGCCGATACATTGGATATTAGTCGGTTATATGCGATATGACCGGATCGTTAAATCAAGTGTTGATTTAATGATTTAATGCATAATTATATATTTGATATATTACTTTGCATTAACTAGTATTGGTTTAGTTTAAATGGTTTTTCTCACTTGTTTGTGCACATTGTATATGTGATATATTTTTGTGCACAAGTTTGTATCATGTTTGATGATGCATGCTAACTTGGGTTCGTGTAAAGATTAAACCATGGTTATTTAAATGGTTAGGGTTTTGTTTTTCTTACTTATTTATTTATTTATTTCTTTTGGAAAAGAGAAAAATGGTGGCTTTATTTGTTTGTATATTGAAGCTTCATGAAGCTTTGAACAAGTCCACCATTTTTGTCTCATACTTAACCCTAACCATTCCACTTAACCATGATTCATTCTCTACACTTGACCATGGTTGGATTATGATAAGTATCATATTATTTCTTATTTTTGAGAATAACTTATCATAATATATTCATCTTCTTCTTCTTCTTCACTTGAAGAAAACCTTGCTTCATCAATGGTGACTTGATGAAAAGAGTGAGAAATCCAATTCTAAAGTAAACCCACTTCCTATTTCTTCATCCTCTACCTCTTGCCAAGTAGTATATGGTGTTTTCTTCACAAGTTTCTTGACTTGGTGAAGTTGGAGCTTGATCTAGTGTTGCCTCGACGTAGATCATCTTCGGCATCGAAGCCGACGACCAAGCCCGCCCATTTCTCCGATGAAGCCGATGCTAGAGTCCGGGATGCGATTTGTACAGCGAGGGGACTTCATCATGGAGCTATGGAGGTGGAGAACCAGATCTACAAAGGTTGTATTTCCGTTCACTTAGAGTAAAGTCGTTTACTTGTTTTTGTTTCACCTAAAATTCTAGTTAACGATCCGTATTAGAGTTTCTCGGCACTTGTAAAATTTGAAATTGGCATGGTTGATGCCTTGTGAGATCTTATTAGTATGCCTAGAAACCCTACAGTGGTATCAGAGCCTAGCTAGAGCCTTAGGCGATGCGTAGACGGAGTTAGAAGTCCGATCGAACCGAAACCCTAATTCAATTTTGCTCTCTGGACAATTTTGAAAATCGTGGTTTTTTCCAGATTAAAAATATGCAGAAAAACCAGCAGAATATCTAAGAGTTACTGTGAAATTCGACAGCCCAATTCCACTAAGTCGCCGCGGTTCCGCGGCACGAGCATGGCTCGTGCGGCGGTTCCGCGGCCGTACGGCCTCATTGTATAAAGAATTTTGCACAGTAATTCTTAGTTTCCAGTGCTGGTTTTCCTGGGAATTTTTAATATTTATTCAAGAGTTGAATTTTCTGGGTTGTATTGGGAGTTCGTAGATTCGATCGGATTGTCTAATCTTGTCTGTGTGTTTTCCGGATAATTATTGAATATGTTAAAAAGGTTCGACCGGATATAAATACCCACCTTTTCCCCTATCGAAAAACTTGTGAAGAAAACAAACCTTAACTCGATTATATGACCGTCTTGAACTGCCCTTTGAACCTTCGGGTTTGGGGCAGTACGGCGTGCTACATGTGAGGCGTTGGCTTGACCCTTCTACGGCTGGACCGTTGGTACTGAGGCATGAACTGGATGTTTTTAAACTTGTTTCATGTGTTGATCTGTTTCGGGAAAACTTGGGTGTTTGAATGTTCGATCGGAAAGTTTAATATTTTCTATTTATCTGGAATGGGATACAATAATTGGAATTCACAACTAGTTATGAGATAACTGAATGAATGTTATAAATCTAGCGGTTTAGTCTCACTTGATCGGTTGCCACGGAATTTTGATGTGATCAAAAGTCCGTCGCAATCACATAGCGTACGCGGATACTCGCCGGGTAAACTTAATAGACAGCCTCACTCCATAGCCCCGACCAAGTGACTGTAGGAGAACCCCGTCGCCGAAAGCATCCGTTCGGGTGCTCGCGGTAGCGGTGTTCCGCCTTGGTGCACTTCGTCGACGTCGTCGGGGGTGCGGCCGCCTACTAAAGTTTGCGACGAGCATTCGATCAGGATGTCGGGAATCCTGTTGAATTACCCGACTTGATATTGAAAAGTGTTTTCGATAATGAGACTAAAATGCGGGGTTTATAATTGTTAGGCATGCGATGTCTAAGGTATTCATTTGATTAGGCATGCGATGTCTATGTAGGTTGCGGATTCCAACTGTTGTAGTTTTACACTTTCTTTTCTGTGACCGTAAGTGTAATATGTGATATCGCCGGTTTCGTTGCTATATGTCAACGACAATTGGGATGCGCATATTTACTTACGTTGATGACATGTGATGTTATGTGTTGCTGGATATGTTATATTGGATCGTCGTGTTTGAATAGCCGGGTTTTTTTTATGTGAGATGAGTGTTTTTCATTTTCATTCAAGTAAAAAAACTTGTATGTAATATTCTTTTATTGGGGCACTTCCAGGTTGCGGAAGATGTCACCTTTTGTATATTATTTACTTTTCCGCACTAGGATAGACCCAAGGAAGGGAGCACAAGTAACCGGGTTCTGGAGTCCAGTGGGAGACCAACTCGAGGAGTCGAGTCCGGGTCTCCTAACTCTAGAATTGGTAGGGTTGCTTGCCGCTCTCGTAGGGGTCTAGGGGTGTGGGTTTGGCTATTCATCACGACCGTGGAATCCGTGTTTTATACTGGCTCGTATTGAAAACACGGACGTCCTAATATATCCAATATTTCATATGTTTCTTCTGCTGCGATATCTGTGATGTGATCATGTGATGTTCTGTGATGGATACTGTATATAGTATATATGATATATTATATAGACGTTACTTATGTTTTACACCCGCGCTAGCCCTGTCCCGCTCTGCCGTTACTCACCTAACCTAACGGTGCACGAGGGGACATCGAGGCGAATGCGGATGGCATAAGTGTACGTCGTATTTATCTGTGATGTTTAGGTACTTAAATGATGGGACTTCATTAATGTGATTAATGAAATAAAAGAAACCTAAGATGTTGTAGAATCTAATTTCAAAATAAAACAGGTAGCTACAGTTCTTGCTTTGCACAGTGGTATATGTGATATATCCTGCACCTTATTCGATGAGGAAAGGACTGAGATCCCTTCACCGGGAGTGACTCCTTTAGCAATAACTGACAGATGCTACACACTCGGTTTGTCTTTTGATAGCTTCTATAGTTTCTTCTTTGCACAGTGATATATATGATATATCCCGCACCTCATTCGACGAGGAAAGGGCCGACGATCCCTTCACCGGGAGTGACCCCTTTAACAAAACTAGAAAAGCCTCAAAAACACTCCATTTCAAAATCATTCGATCCTACAACGATATCAAGTTCATTACGCAATAGGTTTTCAGAAAAACCTGTCGTAGCCCTCCGTCATTTCAGATAAGTAGTAGTTAGTATTCGTGCTACGTTTGTTGGCCTTTGTCAAGGCGTAGTGTGCGGTAGCTGACTGGTGCTTATCTGCTTATGCATATGATGCAGATTGGATTAGGGTAGTCGTGCGACCTTGTTGGCCTTTGTCAAGGGCCGTGCGGGTGGGTTTAATTCAATCAGGAAATGACGGGTTGAACTTGACTAGCATCCTATGGTTTGTTGGCCTTTGTCAAGGTCATAGGAGGTTAGGGGCAAAATATTATCGGGAATTTCAAGTGTTGAAATTTGCAATGAGATTGCATACCTTCTATGAGATAGTTGGATTCCGATACCCACTGCGAGTAATTGTTACTCCTGGGAGAGTTTTACACATTACAATTAGCCGATCAAGTAGGTGTCTAGAAAGGTGTTAACGAGGTTACGCCTCTGGGAAAACGAGGTTTACATTAATTAGGTTCGTGCGAAAGCACGGGGGACCTCCCTCAAAGTACCGACACTGGCCTGGCTGAAAGATTGGCGAACTTGTAGTTTGTAATTAATCACGGCTAGTCTTTTCTTTTAGGGTTTGAAGGAAGATTTGATAAAAACAGTGGGAGCCATCCTGATTAGATAAAATAATAACCAATCTATTCTTGCTAAAGCGCACGCTGAGTGTTTTCTTCTCTCTCTCTCCAGGTAGCGACCATATCATGCCTTAATCAAGATAATAATACGGATATTGACCGAACCCACTTGTTATACTGAGCTAGGGAACGTTGGTCCCGCTCCAACTTATAATTGTTATAAGACAGAGCAGGAAATTGGGGATTACCAGAATTCCCGTGCCGCCCAAACGAAGAGAGTGCATGCTGATGCATCATCTTCGGGTGTGTTCGTTACAAAGAACTGTTTCTCAGTATCCTCCGCATCCTGGGTATATGATACCGGATCAGGATCCCAGATATGTAATCTGTTACATAGGGCTGCAAAAATGTAGAAAAACTGAGAACGGGTGATAAGTTTCATGAGACAGAAAACGGGGCAAGTGTTGCAGCCAAGTCTGTTGGTCACTGTCACCCTGTATCCCAAATACATTGATTCTGAACGAATGTTATTAGATACCGAACCTGATATACAAAATCATATCAGTCTTTTTATTAGTAAAGAAAGGATATAATTTTGTATTGTTGGATTATGTTTTGAACATTTCCTATATCAAAAGTTGATCGGTTCAGGCACGTTATCTAAAAGCATTGATGTTCTAAATCAAACTACAGTTCTTTAGTATACGGAACACACACAAGAGGAAGAGTTCAGAAATGAACGAATCCTTCTTGAGGCATTGTAGACTGGGTCATATCTGTTAGTTATATGTATGCTCTAGAGGCCATTAC
Source organism: Agapanthus africanus (assembly GCA_030015575.1). Taxonomy (NCBI): domain Eukaryota; kingdom Viridiplantae; phylum Streptophyta; class Magnoliopsida; order Asparagales; family Amaryllidaceae; genus Agapanthus; species Agapanthus africanus. The sequence goes on along the minus strand of CM057350.1, from coordinate 179,725,203 downwards.
TGTACATTGGATGTATATTGTAGTGGATGCTGGGACATATATAGGTAGGACTTTCTTGCTCGACATGATAGTATGCTATCTGGTTGCTCTTTATCTTAACATGTATACTTTCTGTCTCTCTGTTACATGTTGATAAAGCCCTTAGGATGTGTACTCGACTTCCAGGACTGTGATGCAGATCATACTAGTGGGGCCTGGATAGTCCATGAGTACATCCTTCATTGTTCTTAGTCGTGGGAATATCGAGACGGGACATCGATATTCCAGAGTAGACTAGCGTATATCTTCTCGACCCATGTGATGGGCGATGGATGATCCTATATCCATTGGTGTTTGACATCAGAGATGGTATGCGGGTGCTCAGTGGAGACTGGGTACACTGAACGGACTCGCCGAGAACTCCCAGATGGTATTATACCTCACGTCAGATGGCAGTTCTCTGGTGACACTGGTACAGCTTAGTCTGTTGACCCGAGATCGTCATAGAGTCTTGTGTGTCTCCCACTGTGCTTTGATTTCCACCCTACCACGGCTCTACTGAGTCGTGCAAACAGGTGGTTTTTAGGCACAGTCCCGATTCACATGGAGGCAATGAGCGATAGGAGGGGATTCGTCTCTCCCGGTATTGGGGGTTGATGTTGCACAATGCTCGACTGGCCATAACAGGAAATCCCTGGCCAAGGTTGCAGTGACCTACTGGTAAGTGTTATCAGTAGTTTCACACATGTCATGGACTTCACGTCGGCATGACTTATCAAGCTATTGGGGTCTGACGTTTACCACCCCTAGGCGAGATATGCGACATATCAGATGAACAGACCGGACTGTACGGTAAGTGTTACTGGTTGGATTCACAGGAGTGTGAGCGGGCTTGCTCGTCGATCTTCTGATCGCTCAATACCCGAGTGGCCGTTACGTTTAGCAGACCGCTTGCGGCTTGTGGGTGCTTGATATGATCATCATCTGCTGCCGGCGTATTGACGAGTCATTAGAGTCCTACACAGAGGTTTCTTGGCTCAAGCGAAACGAAATAGGAGCGCATATGAGATATGTGCAGGAACGAGAATAATGCGTGTATGTGATACCGTATTCCATTCTCGCGATGAATGTATCGATTAGTTATATGCGATATAACCTAGTTATCGAATCAAGGATTGATTCGATAAGCCGATACATAGGATACTAGTCGGTTGTATGCGATATGACCGGATCGTTAAATCAAGTGTTGATTTAATGATTTAATGTATAATTATATATTTGATATATTACTTTGCATTAACTAGTATTGGTTCATTTTAAATGGATTTTCTCACTTGAATTGTGTAAGTTGTATATGTGATATACTTTTGTGCACTTGATTGTATCATGTTTGATGATACATGTTTACTTGGTTAAGTGTAAAGAATTAAACCATGGTTAAACTAATGATTAGGGTTTTGTTTATCTATTTATTTATAATTCTTATTTTGGAAAGGAGAATGACAAATGGTGGATTTTCTTTGTTTGCTAGTTGAAGGTTCTTGAAGCTTTCAACTAGTCCACCATTCTTGTCTTATACTTAACCCTAACCATTCAAGTTAACCATGGTCCATTCTCTACAATTAAGCAAGGGTTAATATATGATAAGTATTGATTTATGTATATATTTTTTTTAATAACACTTATCATATCTCTTCTTCTTCTTCTTCTTCTTCATCTTCTTCTTCCATGAAGAAAAGCTTGCTACATCAATGGCAAGTGATGAAAACAAGTGAGAAATCCAATTCTAAAGTGAACCCACTTCCTATTTCTTCATCCTCTACCTCTTGCCAAGTAGTATAGGGTGTTTTCTTCACAAGTTTCATGACTTGGTGAAGTCGGAGTTTGATCTTGTGATGCCTCGACGTAGATCATCTTTGGCATCAAAGCCGACGACCAAGCCCGCCCATTTCTTCGATGAAGCCGATGCTAGAGTCCGGAATTCGATTTGGACAGCGGAGGGACATCATCGCGGAGCTTAGGAAGTGGTGGACCAGATCTACAAAGGTTGTAGCCCCTTCCCTTTAGCTATAAATTCGTTTATTTGCATCGCATCGCCTCATTATCTAGTTAACGATCCGTATTAGGGTTTGTAGGCACTTGTAAAATTTGAATTAGCCATGTTTGATGCCTTGTGAGACTTCATTAGTGTGCCTAGGAACCCTACAGTGGTATCAGAGCTACTAGGCATTGGATATCGACCTATGGGGGGTTCTCACTGTGTGACAGTGTGGCGAAGCATAGGCTCTTACTCCCAGGGTGTCCCGAGACCGGAAGGTGTTCCGGCGGGTTGTAGTCCTCGCGAAGGGGCATGCGTAAAAAGTAGCGGCTGAGGGACCTGTTGGTGCCACGGCGACCCCATTGGATGGGGTGGCTGCCTGACCTACAGTGGTATCAGAGCCTAGCTAGAGCCTTAGGCGATGCGTAGACGGAGTTAGAAGTCCGATCGACCCGAAACCCCGACTTTAAACGGCTCTCTAGACATTTTTGAAAAACTGGGATTTTTCCAGATTAAAAATTCCTAAAAAATTCAGCAGGAAGACCTAAGAATTATGGTGCAAAACGAGAACCTATCTCATCTAAACCGCCGCGGAACAGCGGCAGAAGCATGGCTTCTGCCGCGGTTCCGCGGCCATAAGGTCACATCATCCAATGTAATTTGCATAGTAATTCTTATTTTATGATGTTGGATTTTCTGGGATTTTTTAATATTTATTCAAGAGTTGAATTTTCTGGGTTGTATTGGGGACTCGGTGTATCGATCGGATTGTCTAATTTTGTCTGTGTGTTTTTCCGGGTAATTTTAGAATATGTTAAAAGGTTCGACCGGACATAAATACCCAATTTTTCCCCTGCTGGGAATTTCCAATTGTTGGATTTTTCCGTAGTTTAATGACGTTCTAAGTAGTGCAAGTAACACGATGGTCCCTCTAGAAGACAACAAACCTTAACTCGATTATGTGACCGTCTTGAACTGCCATTTGAACCTTCGGGTTTGGGGCAGTACGGCGTGCCATATGTGAGGCGTTGGCTTGACCCTTCTACGGCTGGACCGTTGGTACTGAGGCACGAACTGAATGTTTTTAGACTTATTTCATGTGTTGAGCTGTATAGGGAAAACTTGGGTGTTCGATTGTTCGATCGAAAAGTTTAACATTTTCTATTTATCCGGAATGTGATACAATAATTGGAATTCTCAAGCAGTTATGAGATAACTGAATGAATGTTATAAACATAGCAGTTTAGTCTCACTTGATCGGTTGCCACGGAATTTTGATGTGATCAAAAGTCCGTCGCAATTACGTAGCGTACGTGGATACTCGCCGGGTAAACTTAATAGACAGCCTTACCCCATAGCCCCGACCAAGTGACTGTAGGAGAACCCCGTCGCCGAAAGCATCCGTTCGGGTGCTCGCGGTAGCGGTGTTCCGCCTTAGTGCACTTCGTCGACGGTATCGGGGGTGTGGCCGCCTACTAAAGTTTGCGACGAGCATTCGATCTAAATGTCGGGAATCCTGTTGAATTGCCTGACTTTATATTGAAAAGTGTTTTCGATTTTGAGACTAAAATGCGGGGTTTATAACTGTTAGGCATGTGATGTCTAAGTATTTCATTTGATTAGGCATGAGATGTCTAAAGCGGTTGCGGATTCCAATTGTTGTAGTTTTACACTTTCTTTTATGTGACCGTAAGTGTAATATGTGATATCGCCGGTTTCATTGCTATATGTCAACGACAATTGGGATGCGCATATTTACTTACGTTGATGACATGTGATGTTATGTGTTGCTGGATATGTTATATTGGATCGTTGTGTTTGAATAGCCGGGGGGTTTTTATGTGAGAAGAGTGTTTTTCATTTTCATTCATGTAAAAACTTGTATGTAATATTCTTTTATTGGGGCACTTCCAGGTTGCGGGAGACGTCACCTTTTGTATATTATTTATTTTCCGCATTAGGATAGACCCAAGGAGGGGAGCACAAGTAGCCGGGTTCTAGGGTCCAGTGGGAGACCATCTCGAGGAGTCGAGTCCGGGTCTCCTAACCCTAGAATTGGTAGGGTTGCTTGCCGCTCTCGTAGGGGTCTAGGGGTGTGGGATTGGCTATTCATCACGACCGTGGAATCCGTGTTTTATACTGGCTCGTATTGAAAACACGGACGTCCTAGTATATCCAATATTTCATATGTTTCTTCTGCTGTGATTTATCTGTGATGTGATCATGTGATGTTCTGTGACAGATACTTTATATAGTATATATGATATATTATATAGACGTTGCTTATGTTTTACACCCGCACTAGCCCTGCCTCGCTCTGCCGTTAGTTACCCAACCTAACGGTGCAGACGGGACATCGAGGCGAATGCGGATGGCATAAGCGTACGTTAGATTTATCTGTGATGATTAGGTGGACTTAAATGATGGGATATTCATTAATGAGATTAATGAAAGAAAATAAACCTAAAAGATGTTGTGGAATCGAATTTCAAAATAAAACAGGTAGCTACAGTTCTTGCTTTGCATCGCGGTGTTCATTATAGAACATCCTGCACCTTATTCGATGAGGAAAGGACCGAGATCCCTTCACCGGGAGTGACTCCTTTAGCAATAACTGGCAGATGCTACAACCCTCGGTTTATCTTTGATCGCTTCTATAGTTTCCGCTTTGCACAGTGATATATATGATATATCCCGCACCTCATTCTACGAGGAAAGGGCCGACGATCCCTTCACCGGGAGTGACCCCGTTAGCAAAACTAGAAAAGCCTAAAAAACATTCCATTTAAAAACCATTTGATTCCGCAACGAGATCAAGTTCAAAGCGTTAAAGGTTTTCACAAAAACCATTCGCAACCCTCCGTCATTTTAGGAAGTAGAGTACTTAGTATTCGTGCTGTGTTTGTTGACCTTAGTTAAGGCACAGTGTACGGTAGCTAAGTGATGTCTTCCTACGCCGCATATGATGCGATTAGTTAGGACAGTCGCGTGACTTTGTTGACCTTAGTTAAGGGTCATGTGGGTGGGTCTAATTAATCACGAAATGACGGGTAGAACTTGACTAGTACTTATGATTTGTTGACCATAGTTAAGGTCATAAGTGCTAGGGGTAAAAACCATTATCGGGAGTTTCAAGTGTTGAAATTTGCAATGAGATTGCATACCTTCTATATGATAGTTGGATCCCGATACCCACTGCGAGTAATTGTTACTCCTGGGAGAATTTTGCACTTTGCAATTAGCCGATCAAGTAGGTGTCTAGAAAGGTGTCAACGGGGTTACGCCTCTGGGAAAACGAGGTTTACTGTAATTAGGTCCGTGCGAAAACACGGGGAACCTCCCTCAAAGTACCGACACTGGCCTGGCTGAAAGATTGGCAAACTTGTAGAGTGTAATTAATCCCAGCTAGTCTTTCCTTTTAAGGTTTGAAGGAAGATTTGATAAAAACAGTGGGAGCCATCCTGATTCGATAAAATATATAACCAATCTAATCTTGTAAGAGCGCACGCAGAGTGTTTTCTTCTCTCTCTCTCCTGGTAGCGACCATATCACGCCTTAATCAAGATAATAATATGGATGTATTGACCGAACCCGCTTGTTATACTGAGCTGGGGAACGTTGGTCCCGCTCCAACTTATAATTGTTATAAGACAGAGCAGGAAATAAGGGGAATACCAGAATTCCCGTGCCGCCCAAACGAAGAGAGTGCATGCTGATGCATCATCTTCGGGTGTGTTCGTTATAAAGAACTGTTTCTCAGTATCCTCTGCATCCTGGGTATTTGATACCAGATCATGATCCCAGATATGTAATCTGTTACATAGGGCTACAAAAGGGTAGAAAAACTGAGAACGGGTGATAAGTTTCATGAGACAGAAAACGGGGCAAGTGTTGCAGCCAAGTCTGTTGGTCACTGTCACCCTGTATTACCAATACATTGATTCTGAACAAATGCTATTAGATACCGAACCTGATATACAAAATCATATCAGTCTCTTTATTAGTAAAGAAATGATAAAATTTTGTATTGATGGATAATGTTTTGAACATTTCCTATATCAAAAGTTGATCGGTTCAGGCACGTTATCTAAAAGCATTGACGTTCTAAATCAAACTACAGTTCCTCGTATACAGAACACACACAAGAGGAAGAGTTCAGAAATGAACGAATCATTCTTGAGGCATTGTAGACTAGGTCATATCAATGCGACCCGACTGGCTGAAGTTACATTTTAGATGCATATTTAAATCAGTTTGAATTTACATCTTGTGAAACTTTCCAGTCATGTCACAAAGATAAGATGACCATAGCTCTGTTTGTTGGAAACAGAGAAAGAGTTAGTAAACTCTTGGGACTGATACATTATGATGTATGTAAGGTCTCCTGTCTACACATACCAGGACTGGTTCTTTATACTTCATTACGTTCTCTGATGATCTCTCAAGATTCTGACATATGTTCCTGTTGAAACACAAGTCCGAACCTTTTGAGATATTCACAGAATATAAGTTAGAAGTAGAGAACCAATAACCGGGTATAAGTATTATGTCCTATGATAAGATCAGGGAGGAGAATACTTGTGCATGGCATTTCTGGACTATTCTAAAAGAAAATGAGATTCTCTCTCCGTATTACTCCTCTGAATACACCACAGCACAACGGTGTATCAGGGCGGAGCAATCGCACAATATTAGATATGGTGTGCTCTATGATGAGTATTACTGAGTTACCTATTTCCTTTTGGGGTTATGCGCTTGAGAAGCTGCGTACCTATTGAATTAGGTTCGAATCAGATCACTGCATACCATTCCATATGAGATATGGTATGGGAAGAGCCTATCTCTTAAGTAAGTTAAGATTTGGGATTATCCGGCCTATGTCAAAAGCAAAATCCGGACAAGATCGAGGAAAGATCAGTTCTGTAGAACTGGAAAGGTTCCAGCTATACAAAACTGCAGCTGTTGATTTGACAGAACCAAAGGATTCAATAGTTCCCGACGAACCTCAGCCTCTCCGCCGATCTAGCAGGGTTCCTCACCTGCTTGAGAGATACTTCGGTTTCTCGATGACAGTGGGAGCAAGGATTGCATCATGAGATGATGACCCAACTAGATTTGAGCAGGCCATCGAGAGTAGGGACTCTGGAAGAATGGCTGGATGCTTAGCGATCTGAGATGGAATCCATATACACCAACAAAGTATGGACTTTGGTTGCTGTATCTGAAGGGTTAAATCCCCATCAGGAGCAAGTATATCTTGAGAAGATTACTTGGTGTAGATGGAAAAGTTGAGACTTTCAAAGCTAGACTTGTTAAAGGTTTTAGTCATCAACCAGGTGTGGATAATGATGAAACCTTTTCTAGGGAGTATGCTTAAGTCCATCTAGATCCTACTTGCCATTGCTACATACCATGACTACGATATCTGGTGGTTGGGTACCATGACTACTTTTCTAAATATTGATTTAGAAGAGAACGTCTATAAGAACACAGCCAGAGGGCTTCGTAAACAGTGGGAGCAGCGGAAACGTGCGCAAGTTGCTTTAGATAATGAAGCAGGCATCGCGGAGTTGGAACGTCTGTTTTGATGTGATAGTCAAAGTGTTTGACTTCATCAAAATGGTAGATGAACCTTGTATATACAAAAAGAGTAGTAGGGAGTATGGTGGTGATCTTCGTATTGTACGTAGACAACATACTCTAGATAGGAAAAGAGTTTCCTATACTACGATCGGTCAATCTCCTATTATCACATGGATTCTCCAAATAGGATAAAGGTGATACCTTCTCGATCCTGGGGAGAATCGCTGGAAAAGTTCCAGAGTGATAAGGACGACTGAATGTCAGTCGCAGGCATTGTCTTTACCCTCGGTAAAGGGATGGTATGTTAGAAGAGTTCCAAGCTAGATACCGTGGCAAACTAGACGATAAAGGCTGGTAACATCGCTATTAAAGATACTACCAAAGAGGCAGTTTGGGTATATATTGGTTCAGAGGATGAACTAGGTTCCTACCATTGTGTGACAATGGAAGTGTGGTTTTGGCCCTGGAACCCTGGTCCCATCAGTGACCCAAACATATTCTGAGGCAGCATCACCTGATCATGGAGATAGTTGATCTCCAGGGTGATCGAGGTTAGGAGAGTAGACTCAGAGGACAACACGGTGGATCCACTCACAAAAGCCTTTTCCCAGAGAGAGACTTATATGGGATGGTTGAGTATGTGATACTGCAACCACTGCTACAGATGGCCCTAGTGCAAGTGGGAGATTGTTAGTTATATGTATGCCCTAGAGGCCATTACTGTACATTGGATGTATATTGTAGTGGATGCTGGGACATATATAGGTAGGACTTTCTTGCTCGACATGATAGTATGCCATCTGGTTGCTCTTTATCTTAACATGTATACTTTCTGTCTCTCTGTTACATGTTGATAAAGTCCTTAGGATGTGTACTCGACTTCCAGGACTGTGATGCAGATCATACTAGTGGGGCCTGGATAGTCCATGAGTACATCCTTCATTGTTCCTAGTCATGGGAATATCGAGACGGGGCATCGATATTCCAGAGTAGACTAGCGTATATCTTCTCGACCCATGTGATGGGCGATGGATGATCCCATATCCATTGGTGTTTGACATCAGAGATGGTATGCGGGTGCTCAGTAGAGACTGGGTACACTGAACGGACTCGCCGAGAACTCCCAGATGGTATTATACCTCACGTCAGATGGCAGTTCTCTGGTGATAGTGGTACAGCTTAGTCTGTTGACCCGAGATCGTCATAGAGTCTTGTGTGTCTCCCACTGTGCTTTGATTTCCACCCTACCACGGCTCTACTGAGTTGTGCAAACAGGTGGTTTTTGGGCACAGTCCCGATTCACATGGAGGCAATGAGCGATAGGAGGGGATTCGTCTCTCCCGGTATTGGGGGTTGATGTTGCGCAATGCTCGACTGGCCATAACAGGAAATCCCTGGCCAGGGTTGCAGTGACCTACTGGTAAGTGTTATCAGTAGTTTCACACATGTCATGGACTTCACGTCGGCATGACTTATCAAGCTATTGGGGTCTGACGTTTACCACCCCTAGGCGAGATATGCGACATATCAGATGAACAGACCGGACTGTACGGTAAGTGTTACTGGTTGGATTCACAGGAATGTGAGCGGGCTTGCTCGTCGATCTTCTGATCGCTCAATACCCGGGTGGCCGTTATGTTTAGCAGACCGCTTGCGGCTTGTGGGTGCTTGATATGATCATCATCTGCTGCCGGCGTATTGACGAGTCTTTAGAGTCCTACACAGAGGTTTCCTGGCTCAAGCGAAACGAAATAGGAGCGCATATGAGATATGTGCAGGAACGAGAATAATGCGTGTATGTGATACCGTATTCCATTCTCGCGATGAATGTATCGATTGGTTATATGCGATATAACCTAGTTATCGAATCAAGGATTGATTCGATAAGCCGATACATAGGATACTAGTCGGTTGTATGCGATATGACCGGATCGTTAAATCAAGTGTTGATTTAATGATTTAATGTATAATTATATATTTGATATATTACTTTGCATTAACTAGTATTGGTTCATTTTAAATGGATTTTCTCACTTGAATTGTGCAAGTTGTATATGTGATATACTTTTGTGCACTTGATTGTATCATGTTTGATGATACATGTTTACTTGGTTAAGTGTAAAGAATTAAACCATGGTTAAACTAATGATTAGGGTTTTGTTTATCAATTTATTTATAATTCTTATTTTGGAAAGAAGAATGACAAATGGTGGATTTTCTTTGTTTGCTAGTTGAAGGTTCTTGAAGCTTTCAACTAGTCCACCATTCTTGTCTTATACTTAACCCTAACCATTCAAGTTAACCATGGTCCATTCTCTACAATTAACCAAGGGTTAATATATGATAAGTATTGATTTATTTATCTATTTTTTTTTAATAACACTTATCATATCTCTTCTTCTTCATCTTCTTCTTCCATGAAGAAAAGCTTGCTACATCAATGGCAAGTGATGAAAACAAGTGAGAAATCCAATTCTAAAGTGAACCCACTTCCTATTTCTTCATCCTCTACCTCTTGCCAAGTAGTATAGGGTGTTTTCTTCACAAGTTTCATGACTTGGTGAAGTCGGAGTTTGATCTTGTGATGCCTCGACGTAGATCATCTTCGGCATCGAAGCCGACGACCAAGCCCGCCCATTTCTTCGATGAAGCCGATGCTAGAGTCCGGAATTCGATTTGGACAGCGGAGGGACATCATCGCGGAGCTTAGGAAGTTATGGACCGGATCTACAAAGGTTTTAGCCCCTTCCCTTTAGCTATAAATTCGTTTATTTGCATCGCATCGCCTCATTATCTAGTTAACGATCCGTATTAGGGTTTGTAGGCACTCGTAAAATTTGAATTAGCCATGTTTGATGCCTTGTGAGACTTCATTAGTGTGCCTAGGAACCCTACAATATCAATACGATCCGACTGGCTGAAGTTACATTTTAGATGCATATTTAAATCAGTTTGAATTTACATCTTGTGAAACTTGCCAGTCATGTCACAGAGATAAGATGACCATAGCTCCGTTTACTGAAAACAGAGAAAGAGTTAGTGAACTCTTGGGATGATACAAGTTGATGTATGTAGGTCCCCTGTCTACACTTGCCAAGACCGGTTCTTTATACTTCATTACATTCTCTGATGATCTTTCGAGATTCAGACCTATGTTCCTGTTGAAACACAAGTCCGAACCTTTTGAGATATTCACAGAATATAAGTTAGAAGAAGAGAACCAAAATACGGGTATAAGTATTATGTCCTTTGATGAGATCAAGGAGGAGAATACTTGAGCACGAAATTCTTGGACTTTTCTAAAGGAGAATGAGATTCTCTCTCAGCATTACTCCTCCGTATACACCATAGCACGATGGTATATCGGGACGGAGCAATTGCACCCTATTCGATATGGTGCGCTCTATGATGAGTAATACTGAGTTACCTGTTTCCTTTTTGGGAGTTATGCGCTTGAGAAGCTGCATACCTATTGAATAGGGTTCGAATCAAATCAGTTGCCTACCACTTCATATGTGATATAGAAAGGGAAGAGCCCATATCTTAAGTTGATTAAGATTTGGGGTTGTCCGGGCTATGTCTAAAAGCAAAAACCGGACAAGCTCGAGGCAAGGTTAGTTATGTAGAACTGGAAATGTTCCAGCTATACAAACTACGGCTGATGATTTGAAAGAACCAAAGGATTCAATAGTTACCAACGAACCTCAGCCTCTCCGCCGATCTAGTAAGGTTCCTCACCCACCTGAGAGATACTTCGGTTACTCTATGAAAGTGGGAGCGAGGATTGCATCATGAGATGATGACCCAACTAGTTTCGAGCTGGCCATCAGGAGTGGGACTCTGTAAGAATGGCTGGATGCTTAGCGATCTGAGATGGAATCCATGTACACCAACAAAGTATGGACTTTGGTTGCTATATCTGAAGGGTTAAATCCCCATCAGGAGCAAGTATATCTTGAGAAGATTACTTGGTGTAGATGGAAAAGTTGAGACTTTCAAAGCTAGACTTGTTAAAGCTTTTCGTCATCGACCAGGCGTGGAAAATGATGAAACCTTTTCAAGTGGCTATGCTTAAGTCCATCCAGATCCTACTTGCCACGGCTACATACCATGACTACGATATCTGGCGGTTGGGTACCATGACTGCTTTTCTAAATGATGTTTTAGAAGAGAACGTCTATAAGTACACAGCCAGAGGGCTTCGTAGACAGTGGGAGCAGCGGAAACGTGTACAAGATGCTTTATAGGATAAAGCAGGTATCACGGAGTTGGAACATCTATTTTGATGTGTTAGTCAAAGAGTTTGACATCATCAAAATGGTAGATGAACCTTGTATATATAAAAAGGTAGTAGGGAGTATAGTGACGATCCTCGTAGAGTATGTGGATGACATGCTTTTGATAGGGAAGGAGTTTCCTATGCTACGCTCGGTCAATCTCCGCTTATCACAATGATTCTCCATATAGGATCAAAGTGATACCTCCTAAATCCTGGGTTTTGGATCTATGAGATAGATCTAATTGGATGTTAGGATTCTCACTAGTTGTAGTGAGATGGTATCAACCGATCCTGGGGAGAATCACTGGAAGGGTTCCAGGGTGATAAGGACGACTGAAAGTCAGTCACAGGCATTGTCTTTACCCTCAGTAAAGGGACGGTATGTTGGAAGAGTTCCAAGCTAGATACCGTGGCATACTAGACGATAAAGGCTCGATACATCGCTACTTAAGATGCTGCTAAAGAGGCAGTCTGGATGTATATTTGTTCATGAGATGAACTTAGTTCCTCCCATTGTGTGTCAATGGAGTTATGGCTTATGCCAAGGAACGTCCATCCCATCAGTGATCCAGACATATTCTAAGGCAGTATCACCTGATCATGGAGATAGTTGATCTCCAGGATGATCGAGGTTAGGAGAGTAGACTCAGAGGACAACACGGCGGATCCACTCACAAAGGCCTTTTCCCAGAGAGAGACTTTTATGGGATGGTTGAGTATGAGATACTACAACCACTGCTATCAGATGGTCCTAGTGCAAGTGGGAGATTGTTAGTTATATGTATGCCCTAGAGGCCATTGCTATACATAGGATGTATATTGTAGTGGATGCTGGGACATATATAGGGAGGACTTTCTTGCTCGACATGATAGTATGCTATCTGGTTGCTCTTTACCTTAATGTGTACACTGATTGTCTCTCTGTTACATGTTGGTAAAGCCCTTAGGATGTGTACTTGACTACCTGGACTATGATGCGGATCATATTAGTGGGGACATGGTAGTCCATAAGTACATCCTTCAAAGTCCCTAGTCGTAGGTATATCGAGACGGGGCATCGATATACCAGAGTAGACTAGCGTATACCTTCTCGACCCATACAGATGGGCGATGGATGATCCCATATCCATTGGTGTTTGACATCAGAGATGATATACGGGTGCTCAGTGGAGACTGGGTACACTGGACGGACTCGCCGAGAACTCCCAGATGGTATTATACCTTACGTCAGATGGCAGTTCTCTGGTGACACTGGTACAGAGTAGTCTGTTGACCCAAGATCGTCATAGAGTCTTGTGTGGTTCCCACTGTGCTTTGATTTCCACCTTACCACGTCCAAGAGGGCGTGCAAAACGGTGGTTTTTGGGTACAGTCCCGAGTCACATGGAGGCAATGAGCGATAGGAGGGGATTCGTCTCTCCCGGTATAGGGTTTGATGTTGCGCAGTGTTCGATTGGCTATAACCGGAAATCCCTGGCCAGGGTTGCTGAGATTTACTGGTAAGTGTTACCAGTAGTATCTCGAACTGTTATAGACCTCATATCGACACGACTTATCAAGTTGTTGGGGTCTGACGTTTACCACCCCTAGGCGAGATATGCGACATATCAGACGACGAGACCGGACTGTACGGTAAGTGTTACTGGTTGGATTCACAGGAGTATGAGCGGGCTTGCTCGTCGATCTTCTGATCGCTCAATACCCGGATGGCCGTTACGTTTAGCAGACTGCTTGCGGCTTGTGGGTGTTTGATATGATCATCACCTGCTGCCGGCGTATTGACGAGTCTTTAGAGTCCTACACAGAGGTTTCCTGGCTCAAGCAAAACGAAATAGGAGCGCATATGAGATATGTGCGGGACCGAGAATAATGCGTGTATGTGATACCGTATTCTATTCTCGCGATGAATTTATCGAATGGTTGTATGCGATATAACCTAGTTATCGAATCGAGGATTGATTCGATATGCCGATACATTGGATATTAGTCGGTTATATGCGATATGACCGGATCGTTAAATCAAGTGTTGATTTAATGATTTAATGCATAATTATATATTTGATATATTACTTTGCATTAACTAGTATTGGTTCACTTTAAATGGTTTTTCTCACTTGTTTGTGCACATTGTATATGTGATATATTTTTGTGCACAAGTTTGTATCATGTTTAATGATGCATGCTAACTTGGGTTTGTGTAAAGATTAAACCATGGTTATTTAAATGGTTAGGGTTTTGTTTTTCTTACTTATTTATTTATTTATTTCTTTTGGAAAAGAGAAAAATGGTGGCTTTATTTGTTTGTATATTGAAGCTTCATGAAGCTTTGAACAAGTCCACCATTTTTGTCTCATGCTTAACCCTAACCATTCCACTTAACCATGATTCATTCTCTACACTTGACCATGGTTGGATTATGATAAGTATCATATTATTTCTTATTTTTGAGAATAACTTATCATAATATATTCATCTTCTTCTTCTTCTTCACTTGAAGAAAACCTTGCTTCATCAATGGTGACTTGATGAAAAGAGTGAGAAATCCAATTCTAAAATGAACCCACTTCCTATTTTTTCATCCTCTACCTCTTGCCAAGTAGTATAGGGTGTTTTCTTCACAAGTTTCTTGACTTGGTGAGGTTAGAGCTTGATCTAGTGTTGCCTCGACGTAGATCATCTTCGGCATCGAAGCCGACGACCAAGCCCGCCCATTTCTCCGATGAAGCCGATGCTAGAGTCCGGGATGCGATTTGTACAGCGAGGGGACTTCATCACGGAGCTATGGAGGTGGAGAACCGGATCTACAAAGGTTGTATTTCCGTTCACTTAGAGTAAAGTCGTTTACTTGTTTTTGTTTCGCCTAAAATTCTAGTTAACGATCCGTATTTGAGTTTCTCGGCACTTGTAAAATTTGAAATTGGCATGGTTGATGCCTTGTGAGACCTCATTAGTGTGCCTAGGAACCCTACACTCCTCAAGCCGAAGGTGAGCATTTTCTTCGTCTGTTAGCTCGTAGTGACTGCCATTCGTAGAGAGGGTAGCTCTATCTCGAGGGGGAGTACCGCTTCTCTGCCGAATACCAATGCATACGGCGTTGTGGTTGTGGCTGTTTTGAACGTAGTTCGATACGCCCAAAGAGCTTCATGCGGTCTCTCCTGCCAGTCCTTATTTCGAGACACCGTCTTTTTCACGATCTTTGTCAAGGTCTTGTTGAAAGCCTCAGCTAGACCGTTAGCTTGAGGATTATAGACTGAAGAGTATCTCCAGTCTATGTTATATTGTTGTGCGAAGCGGCTGATCTTGTGGCTTCTGTAGGCTGGCCCGTTATCGGAGATGATCCATCACGGAGTGCCGAACCGATAAATGACGTGCGTCTTGAAGAAATGGAGGATATTCTCCATCTTCACTTCCCTCAGCGGTACTGCTTCTGCCCACTTGGAGAAGTAATCAGTTGTCGCTAAAATGAATCGATGTCCTCTGGACGATGCTGGTTCGATGGGGCCGATTATGTCAGTCCCCCACATTTTGAACGGCCAGCTAGCCACAGTTGGATGTAGTGGATTCGAATGCTGATGGATAAAATCCCCGTGAATTTGACACGAGTGGCACTGCTTCGCGTATTCGAGGCCGTCCTGGATCATCGTGGGCCAATAGTAGACGATCCTTTTGATCTTCAGCTTCATCTTCGGGCCGGCTTGGTGAGAACCGCAGAGTCCGTCGTGAGTTTCTTGGACGACTCTCCTTGCCTCTTCAGGTCCCAGGCATCTTAACCATAGGGAATCAAATGATCTCTTATACAGAGTATCATTGACGAAGGCGAAAGACATAGCTCGTTTCATGAGCTGATATCTTGAGGACGCATCGTCAGGTGTTCGACGGGATTTGAAGTAGTCTATAAAGACTTCTCTCCATTCTTCAGCCTTTTCCTGGTCTTTTATTTGCAGAGCCATTTGCTCGGTCACTTCCTTTTCTTCGGACGACTCCGGAGATATTTCTGCCGGTGCAAGAACCCGACGACTTTGTACCACGATCCTCACGTCATCGAGGTTCTCGTCGGCCAATTCTTGAGCTTAGCTAGTGCATCTTCCTTGCTATTTTTCGCACGCGGTATACTTTCCAGGGTGTAGAAAGGAATTTGAGTCAGCAGTTGTTGCACTTTCTCGCTGTACTTCACCAACTTAGGCTTGCACGTCTGATAGTCGCCATTTACTTGACTAACGACCAGCTGGGAGTCTCCGTATATGAGGAGGTTTTCAATTCCCATGTCGACGGCGATCTCAAGACCTGCTATCAAAGCTTCATATTCGGCTTCATTGTTCGTCTTCGGCTCTGTTAAGGAGAAGGCAAAGCGCATTATCCCTCCTTGTGGAGTCACGAAGATGAGGCCTACCCCTGATTTGATTATAGGGGTGCTTTGTTTGCGCTTCTTCATGGAAGACGCTTCATCAAAATATAATTCCCACCGGGTATCATCCCCGTCGATCATGTCAAACGCATGTTCGTCTGGCAATTCGCAGTTCAAGGGAGAGTCAGCAGGTATCGGATGCTCAGCGAGGAAGTCGGCGATGGCCTGGCCCTTCACTGCCTTAAGGGGACGATAAGTTATCGAGAACTCCATCAAGAGCAGCGCCCATTTAGCGAGCCGCCCTGTTAATATGGCCTTTGACATCAGGTATTTGAGAGGATCCACTTTTGATATGAGATGGACCTCATGCGCCAACGCGTAGTGTCTGAGCTTCGTTATCGCGAAGATCAACGCTAGGCAGTGTTTTTCGATGGGGGAGTAGTTGCTTTCTGCTCCTAGGAGAACTCGACTCAGATAGTAGAGAGCTCTTTCTTTCCCTTGATCGTTCTCTTGTGCCCACAGCACTCCTAAAGAACCTTCGACGGCTGTCGTATATAGGACGAGAGGTTTTCCTTTAACGGGAGCGGCCAGTACTGGCGGATTTTGCAGGTATTGCTTGATTTCGTCCAGTGCGCTTTGGCATTTGTGATCCCAGACGAACGGGGTTCCCTTTTTCATCAGGTGACTGTAAGGATAGCACTTGCCTGAGAGATTGGCTATAAATCGCCGGATATACGCGAGCTTTCCTTGGAGAGACCGCAGCTGTTTGAGAGTCTTTGCGGGGGTATTTCCATAATTGCCTTGATCTTCGACGGGTCTATCTCGATGCCTCGATGTCGTACGATGAATCCTAGGAATTTGCCCGAGGAAACTCCGAACGCGCATTTGAGAGGGTTCATCTTCAGGTTGTATTTCCGAAGGCGTTGAAACACAATCTTCAGATGCTCTAAATGTTCCTCGTATAATTTGCTTTTTACTACGAGGTCGTCGATATAGCATTCGACGATTTCATATATGAGGTTATCGAAGATCTTTGTCATGGCCCTCTGATAGGTGGCACCGGCATTCTTTAGATCGAAAGGCATCACCTTGTAGCAGAATATGCCCAAAGGTTTCCGGAAAGCGGTATGCTTCTGGTCCTCGGGATGCATCTTTATCTGATTGTAACCTGACGAGCGGTCCATGAAGGAGAAAACTTCATGAGTGGACGTATTATCTATCATTAACTTGGTAACTGGCACTGGGAAGTCATCTTTTGGGCAAGCTTTATTGAGATCCCGAAAGTCCACACATATGCGCACCGTCCCGTTTTTCTTTATCACCGGGACGATGTTGGCGATTCATTCAGGATATTGAACCTCTTGGATGAAGCCGTAGTCGATTAGCTTCTTGACCTCGGCATTGATGCTCATCTCAAGCTCGAGCCGCATTCTTCTCGGTGCTTGTTTAATCGGCTTGATGTCCGGAGATATTGCCAATTTGTGTACAGCGATCTCTGGATCTTGTCCTGGCATTTCGGAATAGTTCCATGCAAAACAATCTTTATACTGCATGAGCACGTATTTAAGCATAGCCACCTTTTCTTCAGACAAAAGCTTACTGACGAACGTCGGTCGTGGGTCATTTGTCGTCCCCAAGCCAATTTTCTTGAGGTTATCTGCAGTAGTATGTATTCCATCTTCCAGCTCTTTCGGCGCCGGTGGAAACTCTGATATTATTTCGTCATCATTGTTTTTGAAGCACCAGGGGGGCCATCTGTATTCTCGGGTCCTTCTTCTGACAACATTATCATATGACAAGTACGAGACCGCTTCTAAGACCGATGTTGATCTGGTTCTACTCTCGCTGCAGGCGTGGCTTTTGGTTCATGCTTCTGCGGCGGGGTTACCCTCCAGCTGCTGGATAGAGCGAACCTGCCTTGCTGATACTGGTCTTCTACTCAGTCTTTGAATGTGAAGCAGTCTTCGAGAGGATGTCCTATTGCTCGGTGATAGGAGCGATAATCCGGATGATTAATTTCACCTGCTTGATTGGGGTGCTTAGACTCCGGGAGGGTAATCATTTGATGTTTTACGGCAAGATCAAGTATCTTCTGTGTTTTGTCCTGGGGAAAAGAGTATGCTCGACCCATCTTCTTTATAAGAGACGAGCCCAGGCTGCTCGATTCTCGATCGCGGGGCTTCTTGGTCCCGCTTTGTCGCTGTCGAATGCTTTTTTCGTTCTTGGGGTTATTTCTACCTCTGCGTCGGGCCTTTTGTGTGACGGGTTGACGAGGAAGAGCATTTTCATTTTTCGCAGCCTGCTGAAGGAGGCGTTGCGTTCTGGCTTTCTCGTAGATGGACATTTTGCGATTATGGTCGTCTTGAACCTTTTGACCCACTTCCCTTATAAGCTTGTCCATTTGTTCTTCGAACGACGGGCTTGGCATTTTCACGACGGGAGCTCGTTTTGGTTCAGGGTTAGCATCTTCCCACAGAGCATCTCCTTCTTCGTCAAAGTCATGTATGACGTAGCAGCCGCGGAATCGCTCTCATTCCTTAGATTGAACATACCCAAGCCCGATCGTTTCCATTCTCCCGTTAGGCAACTTTCGTTGAGTTCCGGGGACGCTCCAGATCCTGTTGTAGAACTGAGCTTGTCGAGTAGTCTGCTTAAGGGGTGCGCCTTGGCGCCTCAACAGTCTTTTTAATCCGTCTGTGTAATATCTGGGTAGACGTATGGGCTGGAGCTTATCAAGTGTAGAATCCGCGCCATGCCAGATTTCTTTCTCCACTTTGGTTTCCCCGGATCGGTAGAATAGGATCGCCTTTTCACCCTTTTACCTGGGAGGGACGTAGAATGTCTGCAGTTCCTGCACACTATAGGCATTAAGTGCATCGAACTCTTTGTAATGCTCCTGCGGAACCATGGCGATTTGCAGACTCCGCTCATCATCAGCAAAGGCTTGAATTGACGGCCGAACAGAAAATACGGCATTGACTTCATCTTCCGAGTCGCTGCCGAAGATCAACGTAGGGGTGGACGGTCCCGGCTTATTGCATTAGGGCGGCCCTGAGTAAACTATTTCTTCTTCCTCTTCGGTATCACTTCCGAAGACTGGAATAGTTGTGATAGCTTTGTTCTTTGGTTTATAGCATCTCTCCATGTTTTCAAAGTCCGGCAAGAAATACTTTGCATCCTCATATTTGCGAACTTCATTTACGGAGAATGGGTTAAGTTCCCCTGTTACGGTGTACTCAAGACCATCCTTGAAATATTTCATACACTGATGTTGTGTAGAGTAGATGATGTTGTACTCGTGTAACCAAGGCCGGCCGAGCAAAGCGTTATAGCAGGTCTTAGCGTCAATGACGTGAAACTTGATGTCAGTGACCAGCAGCCCAAAGCACAGCGTCAGTATTACAGACCCAAGTGTCCGTAATGACTGTGAGTCAAATCCGGAGATGGTGATTTTATCACGAGCGAGGTGCTGAACGCTCATGCAGATTTCCTTCAACACTCTCACGTTGAGGAGATTGACGGAAGACCTATTATCAACCAGGATTTTGCCTATCTTGATATCATGACAGTATCCGGAGACATAAAGGGGACGGTTATGCTCGCATGTCCCAAGGAGGGGATCTTCATCGCCGAAGGTGATATCGGCTGTGTGCATTTCTTCCAGCTCATCCTTCATCTTTTCTTCGGCGAGGAAATCTTGGAATTGTCTAGGCTCTTGTAATGCCTTGATCAGCGAATCTCTCGCCTCTTTGGATAGCAGAAGGGCGTCGAGAATACTGAGCTGCGAGGGTATCTTCCTCAGGTGTGCAAGAACGTTGTAATCCACCTTACTTTTCTTGGGCGGGTCTTTAGCTGCTAGCTCTTCGACGACTCGATCATCAAGGGCAATATCCTCAGGGACTTTTTCTTTCCCCTTATCCTTTTTGTTCGAGCCCTTATTTGCAGGTCCGAGATTCTTTTCAGGTAATGTGCGATTGCGCAGCTGAATGTTCTCGCAGCTCTTCGATTCTTCCTCTTTTCCCAACATGGATTCTTTGAAGAGAGGGTCAAGAGTCATTTCTTCATCAGAGTCGCTCCCGAAGGTGAGGACTTGTGATCCCAGCGTTGACCATGCGACAGTTGCTGGTAGTTCTTTTATGCTCCTCGATCGTATTTCTTTGCACCCGACGAATTTTGCGTTTCATCCGCTTGAAATGTTGTCAGTGAGCAACATACCCCTGCCACCATCTTTTAAAAGCGTTGCACTTTTTGGTGGGGTGCGCAATCTTTCGATGATATAAGCAGTAGTTAGGATGTATTTCCGCTTCACTAATAGTGTTTCCTTCGGGGGGTGGCAACTTCATTCCCATCGATATGGGTTTGGCGAACCTCTTCCTCGTCTTGAATCTGCTTTTATTTGCAGCGGATGTACTTTGATCTGGCGGGGGTGTTTCAACCCTTTCGTCCAGTCGCCGACATTTGGTTTATTCAAATATGGCCATTTCGCGCTCCCGGTTAGCTTTACTTTTCAAAAGAGCTTCGTTTAGAAATGCATCGATCATTTCGTCCGATGGCCCAAGAAGTTCCGGCTCAGGATCTGCCCCCAGTTTCTCTGTGTAAGGAGCTTCTTCATCATTTATCGACGAGTGAGAGATCACATGGCCGCTTGCCACATAATCCTCAGAGTCGAGCCTTCTCCATTGTCGTCATCTCCGTCCTCAAGGACGTGGCTGAGAAATTCTTGGAGTGTGACTGGAGTCCGCGCTTTTTAATTATATTCTTCCAACGCGTCAATCTGTTTTTGCAGGTCCGTGCGCTTGTCACCAGGTGTTCATATCATAATTTTGCATTATTATATTCCCCATTCTTATTCATTTTACAAATAAACAGGTGCTTTTGATCCATATCTACTATATAGTTGCAGGTTACAGGTTCTCGGAACAAAAACAGTGAAAAAGATGAAAAGACGATGCAAAAGTGAGACTACGACCAACAAATGGAAGAATCTTGATCAAGCCTACAGTTTGGAGAATAAACGAAGATCAACGAACAAGTTCACAAGTACAAAGGCAGTGCAAGGTTCAAGACTTCGACACGAAGCAAGCGGTAAAGTCCATGACATTATTCACTGTGGAAATCTGGAAGAAAACTAGAAGAAAATCTGAGAAACTAAGTGAAGAAACAAGGAGCCAAAAGCAACAGAAAGAACCCCTAAAATTTGCAGCCCAAGATGCCCTTATATGGCCACGGACCCGCGGCCAAACATGGGTCTTGGCCACGGTTTCGCAGCCGTGTTGAGCCCGGGTCGGTGCGAATTCTGGTGGTGCGTCGGTGCGTTGACTAGTCTTCTTAGGGGTATACTTGTAATTGCAGATGTGACTCGATTGTAACCCTAGGGTTTCTATGTTCTATAAATAGAAACCCTAAAACCTTTTTTAGGTTATGCCTCTTCTTGTGCCTCAATGTATTTATCAAATTTCAGAATTCAATTCCTGTAAATGATTGAAAAGAGTATCGAATAAAAATTAGAGTAAGTTTCTTTTTATTGCCCTAGTTAAATTTTCTTTCCTGCCCTAGTATAGATTTTCTTTATCTGCCCTAGTTAATTAGTTTAGAACATATTTTTCAATTCCCTAATGAGTGAGTAATTCCTCACTTGTTAGGGTTAGGAATAGGGAAGGTTTGAGAGATGAAGATCTCTCACCGCTTTCTGCCCATCGCATATTTTTATAGGACTCCATGCATACATGTACACACCGCTCTTTACGGCACCCTATCCCACGAGGTAGCGGTGATACCGTAGTATAAAATACCGGTTGCGTATGTTTTCCATGGAGGTTAGGGTAAGAATTAAGAAAGGAAGGACAAGAACCTAGAGAAAGAAACATCGTTTCTTCCTGATGGTACTAATCCACTTTTTTAATTATTACCATAACACCTCATAGATCTTAAATAGGGCATAGAAAGCGGTGAGGAATATTGACTTTCCAAACTTAATCTAAACCTAACCCCAGCAAGATTTTAATCCTAGTCTAGATCAGCCTTAGTTTTTAGATTTAATCAATCCGACAACAATCGGAATTAACTCATTAGAACAAGTTGTAGAAACACAAAATCCCTGTGGACCGACCCGTACTCACCGGCTAGCTACCAAGCGACGCTGTTCTTGATTGCGGTTAACAAATTCTTTGATCAATCAAATGGCGCCGTTGCCGGGGATGGCGTAGTATTTTCTTTTTGCAATTTCGGGTTAATATAAAATCATAAAACTCATAAAAACTGAAAAATAAAAAATTATAAATTTTTTTTTATCATCTTTTTATTTTGTGAAGGGTATTTTCATTTGAATTGTGCAGGATCGAAGAACAAATTCAGATCTGGAAAAATCTAGAGAGCAAAACAGAAAACCGTAGATCTGAACAAACAGAGGATAACCACAACAGAGTAACAGAAGAAGTTGGAGGACCGAGTCAACGATCCCACCGCGGAACCGCGGTGAAAGGCAGGGTCCGGCGGCGGAACCGCGGCGCCTGGGTGACGTCATCATTCC
Source organism: Agapanthus africanus (assembly GCA_030015575.1). NCBI lineage: Eukaryota > Viridiplantae > Streptophyta > Magnoliopsida > Asparagales > Amaryllidaceae > Agapanthus > Agapanthus africanus. The sequence continues at coordinate 179,702,450 of CM057350.1, read as the reverse complement.
AAAATCCCTCTGTAAGTTTTCTTTTCTTCTTCTGAACCCCCTTTTCTCCTCTAAAAAAATTTTCCTGCAGGATTCTTTGCGCTAAAAATCTCTCCCCCTTCCAATAATTGATCTTGTGCAGGATTCTTTGCGCCGCACTAAAAAATTGTTTGCAAGCGATTGTGTTTACTGTTTTGCATATTTAATTTGACTTTAAGGGGCTTGAACACCAATCAGATTGGGTAGGGATTTCATCACCCTTCCCAGGACCCCAAAAATCACTTAAGCTATATTGCATTGACCATCAATTAATTAAAAAAAGATTAGACTTAGCCCTAAGGACTTCGCGCTCAATAGGACAAAGGAATAGTTGTAGGCATCGACCGTTGATCCTAGCCTGACTTTGTGGTGCCTGGGCTAGACAGGTAGTGAAAGGTAACTTTAAAAGGCCCGTCTCACGGTGATTCGTGAGCGGATCCCTCCTTTCTCTACTTGTGCTTACCTGGCTACAATTGGTGGTGAAGAGGCGGTTTGAGGTCCTACTTCTTGCCCTTTGGAACAGTTAGGAGCTGTCTAGCTAACCTAGGTGACCCTAGATCTAGGCCTGATTGTGCATTTGTGGTTGATTGAATGTGTGTCTAAGCTTTTTATTGAAAATCTTTTTGCAAAATGCTCCACATAAAAAAAAAACACAAAAAGAAAAAAGGAATTTTTTTTTACAAAAACTTGCAACTTGTCGCTAAGAAACCCGTGCACCTTACATTCTTTTTCTTCTCCTTCTTACATCATGGGTACTCCATCTCCCAAAACTCTTGCCGAACTTTGGTACCCTCATCCAAACATTGCTTCATACGCGAATTGTTTTGGTCGAATTACGGACGACCCCTCCATGCCCAAAATTTCTTTGAAAGATCGAATAGAAGCGTCTAGGAGAAACAGTTCAACTCCACAATCCACTTTGTATCAACCATTTCAACCTTCACAACCTTCTTATGTTGATACTCATTTTTCGAGTTCTGTTGTAACTCCGAAACCCATGTCTATTGCTGAACATATTGAACAATCTCGTAACTGATCTTTCACTCCTTTCAACACTTCCAGTTTTTGGGATCAACAAGTCCATTCACCTTTTTATCCAAATGTTGATCCTACCCCTGTCCACCCATTCAATTCCTACCAGTCCTATCCGACTTTCACACCTTCCCTAGACATTGATTCTACACAACCATTTGGGAGTTTCACGTATCCAAACAACTTTGAATCTTTTACTGAAACCCCTTCACAACCCATGTCTAGTCTGGAACAGTCGTTGGAAGCTTATATTGCAGCAACAAACCGACAGATGAGGAATTTGGATGCGTCCATTGCCGCCCTTATGCAACCTAGTGACCCGGTAGCTAGTTTCCAACTAGCTCCAAAAATTCCAATGTATGATGAGGCGGTTGGACAGAATGAGAATTTGAGTGGTGAGAGTGAGTTGTACACACTTCAAAATCAAACCTACCCATACCCAATTGAATCCCACAACTCTGGTTTTCAAACAAGTGTCCCAAATGATTCACCAGTTAAAGATAAAACGTGTAATGAGTTGTGCGACTTTGTAGTGTTTGATTTACCTGATTGTGAAGAGTCCCTTTCGAGTGAAACCATCACCAATCCTTTTGACCTCTACACCTCCAATCTAGAACCTGAATTGATAAATATCCATGCTTTTGATGAGGTGTCTAAAAAAATTGATTTTCACTTGATTGAGGATATTGATGCTGGGAATATTTTGGATGATGAACCCGTAGATTTGACTGAAATTTTATCTCCAATTCATCATCCCGAGTTATTAAATGTTTCTCCTGAACCTCATATGCGTCTTGATTTTGATGATAATTGCATGGATGGGATAACCTTTGAGGAGAATTATGAGGATGGTATTGAGGAGAGTATTGAGGATAGTATTGAAGATGAACCATTTTTGTTTGATGAGTCGAATTTTCCAATTCATCCTCCTGATCCTTTAACTGTTATACTTCCTAAATCACCCCCCTCATCCTTCCAATCGTTCCGACCACGCAAAAGATCACGCAGGAGGACTGTGAGCTTGAAAAATTTCTGTTCGATCACAGCAGTTTCGACGCCGCTAGTGCGTTCCTCTTTGAATCCGACACAGTTCTTACAACCGATATTGATTACGAGTGTTTCACTTTTGCGGACGATTTTGAAAACTCACCGCCCGATTTTGAGTCCTTTGAATTTTCAGATGAGTTAGTTGAACCATCAGACTCGATTGCTTACAGTCATTTCGAACCATTGATGAAATCCTTCAAGTTCGAGACAGATTACTTAGGTGAGAATAAGACCATCCTTAAATCACCCCCCTTCATCCTTTCCATCGTTTCGACCGTGCAAGAATCCGTCACGCATCTATTTTCAATGGATGGTCTACCAAGTTCGATGTACCCATATTTTCTCGCGAATCTTGAGGGATTTGACCCCATTTCTCGACGGGTTGATTAATTAGCACAATCGCTTTTAACACATTGGTCATCACAATTTGTGCTAATTTATTCACTCGATTTACACCCTCAAATTCGTACTACACTTCTTTCTCTCTTCCGCCATTCTTCTCCGAATATACCGAGACCATATTCCACCCTTCATCCCATACGGTCTCGTGTGTTTCTCAAATCCTTTCTCTACACTCCATTCTTTCACCAACCCTACCATTATAACGATAAAATTTTTGAATGGTTGGTGCTAACCTTTGACCTGTGTAAGGCCTTGTATAGTTTGATTTTTCTCCTCCCTAACTCTGAACTTTAACGCTTAAAACAGTGGAAACACTGTTTCACTTAAGTTTGGGGGGGACCTTTTTGTATATATATTTTGTTTTTCTTTAACAATAAAAAAAATATTTTTTTTTTGTAAATAAATAAACAGGAGAGCGCCGACATTTTTAACCCTCTTGGTGTAGCCTAACAGTGAGGACACTGTCAAGTTTAAGTTTGGGGGTGTGATCGGTAAGCTTTCTTCCTTCGCATTCATATGTACATTTTTGCATTTGCATACTTATTTTAAAATCCATAAAAATTGAAAATTTTGAAAATTATAAAAATTAAAACATTCAATTTTGGCCTTAATTGACTTGAGTTTGACAAATAGGTTAACTAGTTAGGAACAACTAGATCTTAGATTTAGTGAATTAAAAACCCTAAAAATAACCTTTCTTAAAATTTAACGGTAGAAAGTATATGTCTTTGTAGTTTATTTAGAAATAGGCAAATTTTGAGTTCACTTCTTGGGCTAAGTCAAGATAAAGGAAGAGTATTGATATTTTTATTAAAATATAAGTTTGAAAAATAATTCCTAAGCTTAAGTCTAAATTCTGAAAATATATACCCTACAATTTGCACAAACACGAACCTTGAAACTTGGAATAGTAGAAGAGACCTTGAAATGCTCTTGTCTAAAGTCCTTAGTATGAAGGAAAATAAAATAAAAATACAAGTGTGAATAGAGAGATAAAAAAAATGAACACTGGTTTTTGTAATTACTTAAGGCTGCATTAATAGAAAAAAATATTTAGTGAGGGTGCTTTATCACCTAGTGCCTTAGACCAACTGGTTTGGGAGTCATTGCTAAAGCCTTAAGTGTTACAAGACTAGGAATTACGCCTTAATGCGCGAACACATTTTGTAATCGGTCGTTTGTACCTTAAGAAGTATTAACGGCCGCATGAAGGATGTGTGAGCAATTTCATCTAAAAATTCACCAATTGAAAAGTACTTTGGACGATGGACAAGAGTATAATAGCTTGATTTGAATTTCCAAGTGTAGGGGTGATATATACACTCACGTAGGGATATGTGATTGGGATTTTGATGAGAGATAGAATGAAAAATATGACTTGTATCTTTAGTAAAGATGATAAAAATTCCTAAGTTGAGATAGAACCCTAGAAGGAAAACTTAAAAGATACCAAAAGTTAAGTAAATTCACAAGAATATATATAATCTTAAGTTAAACAATAAGGAAGCGTGAAAAATATGGGTGGATAATTTATGAGTCGAAGATAATAGAGTTTCTTGTTAGAAAACCTAATTGGAGAATAAAAGTCAATAGGCCGAATTGATAGGATTTTGTGGGTAGTATCTGCTGAAAACCCTCAGGAGACAACACTCCTCCTACTAGGTGTTAGTTATATGTATGCCCTAGAGGCCATTACTGTACATTGGATGTATATTGCAGTGGATGCTGGGACATATATAGGGAGGACTTTCTTGCTCGACATGATAGTATGCTATCTGGTTACCCTTTACCTTAACGTGTTGTAACGTTTTAAAAATAATTAAATAAATAATTAAATGAATAAAATTGTTTAACTGAATTTTATGATTTTCGGTAAAGTAAAATGTATTTTTCGTAAAATCAAACCGTGATTGTTTTTCATTATAAATTCAAAAATACCTATTTAATTATGTAATTACTAGTAATTAGTGTTTATTTAGCCACTTATAAATTTTTAGTGTAATTAAATATTTTTCCTAAATTAATTATTTTAAATATTAACATAAGCTTTATTTTTACACTAAAATAGTGTAAATTACAAATTTGAATGGTTTTAATTTGTAAAAATGAACCATGGCATGTTAGAATTTAGTATGTATCATGCAAAATTTATTTGCAAATTTCTCCTATTTTCTAGAGTTTTCTTGAGTTGCTATAGTGAAGGAATAAATAAATAAATAAATAAAGCATGAAAAGACCTTTATGTGATATTTCTTCTCTTGAAACTTCTACACTTTTCCTCACTCATTTCTTTCTCTCCCTCACTCCCTCTCATGGCCGGCTACAACCCCATGGCAGCCCCCCCATTTCCCACTTCATTTTATTTCAAAATTCATCAAAAATACTTCAAAAATTCAAATTAAATTCCACAAAATCCTAATTATTTCATACCCTTTATTCTCTACTCTTCTTTACATGGATTTTGGAGTGGGAAAGCATGTATTTTTGAGGCTCATTTTCAAGTTTGGACATGAGGTTGTGGAGGTATAAATCTTTCTCTTTTGTTTTATTTCTATTAGATATTTCTTTTAAAGCATAATTAGATTAATTAGATTAATTCTAGTTGCAAATTCTAAAATTCAAGTTAGGTTTGTAAATTCAATTTATGATTTTTAATAATTAATTAGGGTTATAATAGTTAGTTTAACACTTTTAGAATTGGAAAATCTTGCATATTTGTTGAATTGTAAATTTTTCATTTAAAATTGTTTAAATAAAGCTATTTAGCTAACTAGTTTTTTGTAAAATATATATGTGGGTAATATAAAATTCCAATTAAGGTTGCTATCATTAGATTGTAGTTTTAGTGAGAACTTTAGCATGTTAATGGAAAGAAAAACTTAGTTTGAATGCTAGTTTCTATTGATAATTGATAAATTGTGATAAAAATTGCTATTTTGTAAACTAGATTTTAGAAATTTCTAAATAAATGTGATTAAAAATATAATTTATGGTTTCATTAAATCATTATCATTATGAATTGTGGTTTAATACATTAATTCATGCAAATCATGTTTTGTGGTGGAATTGTGGTGTTTTGCTTGAAAAATGTTGAAAATTGTTAAATGTTGCAAACTAGAAATTTGAAATTAATATAAATTTGTGTAATAAAAATATAGTAACGGATTGTATAGTCTAGTTATGCTATTTAATGAGTTTGATAACTATTGGTTTCATTTAAATGTCAAGTTTTGATGAAAAACGGTAAATTGGCAATTTCGGTTTTTACGAAATTGGACGGTTTGATGGATTTTAGGGTTTCGATAGATTTATTCATGTTTTATAATATAAGTAATGTGTTTTAAAACTATGAGTTATTTGTTAATGTCTATCTCGATCCATCGGAGTTTGTACGCCGATATCGAGCGATATTTGGTTCTTTTGCGTGGACGGGACATAGGCTTTAACCTATGCTGGTTCATTGCGTCGTTTTGACTTTTGTATGTGATTCGGTTTACGATGCTATTTATATGTTTGCGTTTAGGTACCCTTCAAGTGGACTGCGGGCGATAAAGAGGAGGATGGCGACACTGTCTTCGGCAGACATGGACCAGGTGAGTAGATGTATATCTACGGGAGGAAGTCGGGTGGATGGCGTTTAGCACCCCCGCAACGTAGAATAGGAATAGTACTTATTGACATTAGGAAACCAGATGTGACCCTAGTAGGACCCTAGTATTGACCCTAGGCTGGACTAGACTGATTTAGTAAAATCATATCAGAGGATGAGTACCTTGGAAGAGGTTCGTAGGTTTCAGATAGAAACACACCCACGCACACATTGAAACTCGACATGGGGTACGTGTATGTGTATATATATAGAACTAGGTATAGGTATATACATATATATACAACACGTATAGGTGATTCATTGATGTGATATGATATCCGAGGTATGATGAAACAGTGTAACTGGGCTTGATGCCGTGATTCTTGGCTATACAGTCGTATTAAGTGTTAGCGGATCATTAGAGAATGAGATAATGAACATGTATACTTAAATTATAATGGGTGGTGATGATATTGAGATACATGGGACTCTAAAATAGTACCCGGACTGTAACTTGTAATTGATTACGATATGGGATATGTATGACTTGATTACGACATCATATAGGTGTGACCTGATGTCGATATCATAGAGGTGTGACTTGAGGACGATGTGATATCAGTATGACTTAATCACAATATGATACATATGGCATGACATTTCTGAGGATAAACTAATGATGCTTATTATGATGGCAATGAAATATGATTGATGTATGCGATCACAGTTTAGCACCTTGATCATGAGATGTATTGATGAGACACCTAGGAGATACTTGACCCGTACCCCGATATTGGGATGCCGTACGATGGATTTTACCGTACGAGGCATAGATATGATGATTGATCCGCACTCTTGATTCGAGGAAGCCGTACTACGTACGTGACGCTATTGAGGCTGGATCGCCGACTATTAGAGATATTGATTCAGACCTAGGTAGACTCTTGTTTCTTAATGACTAGTTTCTTAGGTTTAGTTCCTTAGGAGGTTAGATGGACACTAGGTTAGGTTCGAGTCATATAGTGGTAGTGATAAGTGTATATCAAATGAGTGGATAATGCACATCTGTCTTTGCATTCATACTGTAATCATCATGGTGCATGTTCTTTCATATGTTGCTATAATCAGTATAAGCTTTACCTGTTAGGACACCAGCACCATTACCGATGATGTGCATATTCCACGCACACTTATTTGCCGGCTCACACACATCATCATCGGTAATTGCTATGTCACGTACACTTTAGATTATATTATCTTTCATTGATAGAATCAGTTAACAACTTGACCAATATATTATTGTGATTATTCTCTGACGTTAGTATAGACATGATATTTATTACTTAAACATTCATGCATTCATATTTTCATGTTATCGCACAGTAGTATGGGCATATGCCGACACTTATCATATACTTACTCATGATTTGAGATTTGGATTTCTATGAGATTTCTGGATTTTTGGGGAAAACCGCAAAAATATATAAAAACTTCTCTCTCTCCTCTTCTCTTTTTTAAAATAAGATGCGGTTTTCTCGTGATGTATGTGTCGTCCACCATGAGTATTTCATGTTTTCTGTTGGATTTCGAGACCCGATTCGAGGAGTGGATGAACCGTCTCGGGTACATGGTGGGCCTGGTATGGTACCCCGGGGCAAGAAGATCGAGTTGTAGACGATGAGCCTGGCAGGGGAAGACTACCTACCGGTGATGTCTGGCACGGCGGATATCCGGAGGATACCGACCGTTGTCATGAGATTTGATGATATGGGCCGATCCGGACTGACGGAGCCCGACATATTGAGACTTGAGATTACATGTGTTGTGTCGATGCTTGACACGGATTTCCATGGATTTCATTGTTGAGATTTCAGATGCTTATACACACTTTACTATGATAACAGCTAAAGAGTTCTTATACATATATATCTGGATTTCAGGATTTGTTACTTTACATTCATGGTGCATGCATTTCATTTCATATGACATAGTATTATATGAGGCAATGACACGAACACGGATTATCTGCACTTACACGTAGTATTACCCTGCTATTACTAGATGTTTGGGATATAGTAGTGTATTATTATGACCTAGGATAGCGTCGTGCATTCGATTTCTTTTCGTAGATGTCTTCTACTCACGAGTTGGCAACTCACCCCCGTTGTGCCAAATTTTATTACAGGTTCGATGTACAGGCTTCCCTGGCAGCTTGCTGGCACATCTTTTCTTCAGGGTGATTTGCACGGTAGGTTGGTTCACTTGTATCTGAACCACCATTGTATTTTTATTCTTTCATTTGTATCTAGTAAGCTCCATCAACCATACTTGTATTACTTGATAAGTTTATTGGACCAGTTGTTTATTTCGACCTTAGAGTCACGCATGTGTTATTCTGATCTGGTGGTTTTTGTTTTCTTTTGAGTTTTGAGCCTCGCCCTTTGGCGTTGTATATTATTGTGATTGTTGTGGTTGTCTCCGCCTGTTGGCGTTGAGCTAGCTCCCGTTGGGGATGCTTTTTATTGTTTATGTATATTATACTTGTTGTACCCGTTTGGGGGCCAGTTTTTACAGAGGAGACTCTGCCGAAATTTTTGGTAAAATTTGCTGATGTTTTTATACTTGTTTTCTTTTCTTTTCTTCTTTTTCTTCTTTTATAGTTTAGATTTTTGGGCTTCGGCTTACTTAGGTCACGTGGCGCCTCTAGACGCTTCGTAATCTAAGTGCCGGTCACGTTCCGTACTTTCGGGTCGTGACACGTGTATATTGATTGTCTCTCTGTTACATGTTGGTAAAGCCCTTAGGATATGTACTTGACTACCTGGACTATGATGCGGATCATACTAGTGCGGACATGGTAGTCCATAAGTACATCCTTCAAGGTCCCTAGTCGTGGGTATATCGAGACGGGGCATCGATATACCAGAGTAGACTAGCGTATACCTTTTCGACCCATACAGATGGGCGATGGATGATCCCATATCCATTGGTGTTTGACATCAGAGATGATATACGGGTGCTCAGTGGAGACTGGGTACACTGGACGGACTCGCCGAGAACTCCCAGATGGTATTATACCTTACGTCAGATGGCAGTTCTCTGGTGACACTGGTACAGAGTAGTCTGTTGACCCGAGATCGTCATAGAGTCTTGTGTGGTGCCCACTGTGCTTTGATTTCCACCTTACCACGTCCAAGAGGGCGTGCAAAATGGTGGTTTTTGGGTACAGTCCCGAGTCACATGGAGGCAATGAGCGATAGGAGGGGATTCGTCTCTCCCGGTATAGGGGGTTGATGTTGCGCTGTGTTCGATTGGCTATAACCGGAAATCCCTGGCCAGGGTTGCTGAGATTTACTGGTAAGTGTTACCAGTAGTTTCTCGAACTGTTATAGACCTCAAATCGACATGACTTATCGAGCTGTTGGGGTCTGACGTTTACCACCCCTAGGCGAGATATGCGACATATCAGACGACGAGACCGGACTGTACGGTAAGTGTTACTGGTTGGATTCACAGGAGTGTGAGCGGGCTTGCTCGTCGATCTTCTGATCGCTCAATACCCGGGTGGCCGTTACGTTTAGCAGACCGCTTGCGGCTTGTGGGTGTTTGATATGATCATCACCTGCTGCCGGCGTATTGACGAGTCTTTAGAGTCCTACACAGAGGTTTCCTGGCTCAAGCGAAACGAAATAGGAGCGCATATGAGATATGTGCGGGACCGAGAATAATGCGTGTATGTGATACCGTATTCTATTCTCGCGATGAATGTATCGAAAGGTTGTATGCGATATAACCTAGTTATCGAATCAAGTATTGATTCGATGAGCCGATACATTGAATATTAGTCGGTTATATGCGATATGACCGGATCGTTAAATCAAGTGTTGATTTAATGATTTAATGCATAATTATATATTTGATATATTACTTTGCATTAACTAGTATTGGTTCACTTTAAATGGATTTTCTCACTTGTAGTTCACAAGTTGTATATGTGATATACTTTTGTGCACTTGATTGTATCATGTTTGATGATACATTCTTACTTAAGTTTTGTGTAAAGATTAAACCATGGTTATTTAAATGGTTAGGGTTTTGTTTTTCATATCTATTCGTTCATTTATTTATTATGGAAAAGATAATGAACAAAATGGTTTCTTTCTTTGTTTCTTTCATGAAGCTTGTTGAAGCTTCATGAAGTTTTGACCAAGTGACCATTTTGTCTTCTTCTTTTAACCCTAACCATTCATATAACCTTAGTTAATTCTCTACACTTGACTATGGTTAAATATATGATAAGTATTATTTTCTTTTAACTTATCATAATATTCTATCTTCTTCTTCTTTTTCATCTTCAAGAAGAAAGCTCACTAGCTTTAATGGCATCTTGAGTAAAAGAGTGAGAAATCCAATTCTAAAGTGAACCCACTTCCTATTTCTTCATCCTCTACCTCTTGCCAAGTAGTATAGGGTGTTTTCTTCACAAGTTTCATGACTTGGTGAAGTGGGAGCTTGATCTTGTGATGCTTCGACGTAGATCATCTTCGGCATCGTAGTCGATGACCCAGCCCGCCCATTTCTCCGATGAAGCCGACGCTAGAGCTCGGGATTTGATTTGAACAGCAAGGAGACTTCATCATGGAGCCATGGAGGTGGAGAACCGGATCTACAAAGGTTGTATTTTCGATCACTTAGTTAAGTTGTTAACTAGTTGCATCTTTCGCCTAAAATTCTAGTTAACGATCCGTATTAGGGTTTCTCGACACTTGTAATTTTTGAAATTGGCATGGTTGATGCCTTGTGAGACCTCATTAGTGTGCCTAAGAACCCTACAGTGGTATCAGAGCCTAGCTAGAGCCTTAGGCGATGCGTAGACGGAGTTAGAAGTCCGATCGAACCGAAACCCTAATTCAAACTTGTTCTCTGTACATTTTCTGAAATCGTGGATTTTTGAGAATTAAAAATATGCAGAAAATTCAGCAGGGATTTGTAAGAATTACTGTGAAGCCCGTACCCATGATTCCCTTAAAGCGCGGCGGAACTGCGGCATTAGCATGGCTAATGCGGCGGTTCCGCGGCCATTTTGTCTTTTCTTCAGTTGGTCTTTGCACAGTAATTCCTATATTTGGGTGCTGTATTTTCTGGGAATTTTTAATTTAAACTCAAGAGTTGAGTTTTCTGGGTTGTTTTGAGGGTTCGTAGATTCGATCGGATTTTTGGTTTTGTCTATGTGTTTTCCGGATAATTTTTGAATATGTTAAAATGTTCGACCGGATATAAATACCCACTTTTTCCCCTGCCGGAAAATTTCCAAGTGTTGGGATTTTTCTGTGGTTTAAGGACGTTCTAAGTAGTGCAAGTAACGCGATGGTCTCTCTAGAAGACAACAAACCTTAACTCGATTATGTGACCGTCTTGAACTGCCCTTTGAACCCTCGGGTTTGGGGCAGTACGGCGTGCCACATGTGAGGTGTTGGCTTGACCCTTCTACGGCTGGACCGTTGGTACTGAGGCATGAAGTGAATGTCTTTGAACTTATTTCATGAGTTGATCTGTATCGGGAAAACTTGGGTGTTTGAATGTTCGATCGGAAAGTTTAACATTTTCTATTTATCTGGAATGGGATACAATAATTGGAATTCACAAAAAGTTATGCGATAACTGAATGAATGTTATAAACATAGCAGTTTAGTCTCACTTGATCGGTTACCACGGAATTTTGATGTGATCAAAAGTCCGTCGCAATCACGTAGCGTACGCGGATACTCGCCGGGTAAACTTAATAGACAGCATCACCCCATAGCCCCGACCAAGTGACTGTAGGAGAACCCCGTCGCCGAAAGCATCCGTTCGGGTGCTCGCGGCAGCGGTGTTCCGCCTTGGTGCACTTCGTCGACGGTATCGGGGGTGCGGCCGTCTACTAAAGTTTGCGACGAGCATTCGATCAGTATGTCGGGAATCTTGTTGAATTACCCGACTTGATATTGAAAAGAGTTTTCGATAATGAGACTAAAATGCGGGGTTTATAATTGTTAGGCATGCGATGTCTAAGAAATTCATTTGTTTAGGCATGCGATGTCTAAAGGGATTGCGGATTCCAACTGTTGTAGTTTTACACTTTCTTTTCTGTGACCGTAAGTGTAATATGTGATATCGCCGGTTTCGTTGCTATATGTCAACGACAATTGGGATGCGCATATTTACTTACGTTGATGACATGTGATGTTATGTGTTGCTGGATATGTTATATTGGATCGTCGTGTTTGAATAGCCGGGTTTTTTTAATGTGAGATGAGTGTTTTTCATTTTCATTCATGTAAAAACTTGTATGTAATATTCTTTTATTGGGACACTTCCAGGTTGCGGAAGATGTCACCTTTTGTATATTATTTTCTTTTCCGCACTAGGATAGACCCAAGGAGGGGAGCACAAGTAACCGGGTTATGGAGTCCAGTGGAAGACCAACTCGAGGAGTCGAGTCCGGGTCTCCTAACTCCAGAATTGGTAGGGTTGCTTGCCGCTCTCGTAGGGGTCTAGGGGTGTGGGTTTGGCTATTCATCACGACCGTGGAATCCGTGTTTTATACTGGCTCGTATTGAAAACACGGACGTCCTAGTATATCCAATATTTCATATGATTCTTCTGCTGCGATATCTGTGATGTGATCATTGTTAGTTATATGTATGCCCTAGAGGCCATTACTATACATACGATGTATATTGTAGTGGATGCTGGGACATATATAGGGAGGACTTTCTTGCTCGACATGATAGTATGGTATCTGGTTAATCTTTACCTTAACGTGTACACTGATTGTCTCTCCGATACATGTTGGTAAAGCCCTTAGGATGTGTACTTGACTACCTGGACTATGATGCGGATCATATTAGTGGGGACATGGTAGTCCATAAGTACATCCTTCAAAGTCTCTAGTCGTGGGTATATCGAGACGGGGCATCGATATACCAGAGTAGACTGGCGTATACCTTCTCGACCCATACAAATGGGCGATGGATGATCCCATATCCATTGGTGTTTGATATCAGAGATGATATACGGGTGCTCAGTGGAGACATGGTACACTGGACGGACTCGCCGAGAACTCCCAGATGGTATTATACCTTACGTCAGATGGTAGTTCTCTGGTGACACTGGTACAGAGTAGTCTGTTGACCCGAGATCGTCATAGAGTCTTGTGTGGTTCCCACTGTGCTTTGATTTCCACCTTACCACGTCCAAGAGGGCGTGTAAAACGGTGGTTTTTGGGTACAGTCCCGAGTCACATGGAGGCAATGAGCGATAGGAGGGGATTCGTCTCTCCCGGTATAGGGAGTTGATGTTGTGCTGTGTTCGATTGGCTATAACCGGAAATCCCTGGCCAGGGTTGCTGAGATTTACTGGTAAGTATTACCAGTAGTTTCTCGAATTGTTATAGACCTCATATCGACACGACTTATCGAGCTATTGGGGTCTGACGTTTACCACCCCTAGGAGAGATATGCGACATATCAGACGAACAGACCGGACTGTACGGTAAGTGTTGCTGGTTGGATTCACAGGTGTGTGAGCGGGCTTGCTCGTCGATCTTCTGATCGCTCAATACCCGGGTGGCCGTTACGTTTAGCAGACCGCTTGCGGCTTGTGGGTGTTTGATATGATCATCACCTGCTGCCGGCGTATTGACGAGTCTTTAGAGTCCTACACAGAGGTTTCCTGGCTCAAGCGAAACGAAATAGGAGCGCATATGAGATATGTACAGGACCGAGAATAATGCGTGTATGTGATACCGTATTACATTCTCGCGATGAATGTATCGAAAGGTTGTATGCGATATAAGCTAGTTATCGAATCAAGGATTGATTCGGTAAGCCGATACATAGGATACTAGTCGGTTATATGCGATATGACTGGATCGTTAAATCAAGTGTTGATTTAATGATTTAATGTATAATTATATATTTGATATATTACTTTGCATTAACTAGTATTGGTTCATTTTAGATTGGATTTTCTCACTTGATGTGCACATTGTATATGTGATATACTTTTGTACACAAGTTTGTATCATGTTTGATGATACATGATAACTTGGGTTTGTGTAAAGATTAAACCATGGTTATATGAATGGTTAGGGTTTTATTTTCTTATTTATTTATTCTTTTTGGAAAATAAATGGCATAATGAGAAAAATGGTGGCATTCTTTGTTGCATCTTGAAGCTTCATGAAGCTTTGACTAAGTGACCATTTTATCTCATGCTTAACCCTAACCACTCCATCTAACCTTAGTTAAATCTCTACACTAAACCATGGTTTGTATATGATAAGAATTGATTTTTCTTTTCTATTATATAATTCTTATCATATCATTATCATCATCTTCTTCTTCTTCTTCACATGAAGAAGCTTGCTACCAACAATGGCAAAGTGAGAAAATGAGTGAGAAATCCAATTCTAAAGTGAACCCACCTCCTATTTCTTCATTCTCTACCACTTGACAAGTAGTATAGGGTGTTTTCTTCACAAGTTTCATGACTTGGTGAAGTGGGAGCTTGATCTTGTGATGCCTCGACGTAGATCATCTTCGGCATCGTAGTCGATGACCTAGCCCGCCCATTTCTCCGATGAAGCCGACGTACGCTAGAGCCCGGAATTCGATTTGGACAGCGAGGAGACTTCATCGCGGAGCTATAGAGGTGGAGGACCTGATCTACAAAGGTTGTATTTCCGTTCTTTTAGTTAAGTTGTTAACTATTCGCATTTGTCGCCTAAAATTCTAGTTAACGATCTAGTCTAGGGTTTCTCGGCACCGTAAAATTTCAAATTGGCATGGTTGATGCCTTGTGAGACCTCATTAGTGTGCCTAGGAACCCTACAATCATGTGTAGGGTTCCTAGGCACACTAATGAAGTCTCACAAGTGATCAAACATGGCTAATTCAAATTTTACATGTGCCTACAAACCCTAATACGGATCGTTAACTAGATTTATAGGCTATGCGATGCAAGTTAACGACTTAAATGCTAAAGGAAAGGAGCTACAACCTTTGTAGATCCGGTCCACCACTTCCTAAGCTCCGCGACGATGTCCCTCCGCTGTCCAAATCGGATCCCGGACTCTAGCATCGGCTCCATCGAAGAAATGGGCGGGCTTGGTCGTCGGCTTCGATGCCGAAGATGATCTACGTCGAGGCATCACAAGATCAAGCTCCCACTTCACCAAGTCATGAAACTTGTGAAGAAAACATCCTATACTACTTGGCAAGAGGTAGAGGATAAAGAAATAGGAGGTGGGTTCACTTTAGAATTGGATTTCTCACTCATTTTCACTAGTTTCCATTGATGGTGGCTAGGTTTTCTTCTTGTTCAAGATGAAGAAGAAGATGAAGATGAATATGATAGGTTATTATCCAAATAGAAAATAATATCAATACTTATCATATGGCAACCATGATTAGGTGTAGAGAATAGACCATGGTTAGTTGAATGGTTAGGGTTAGGAGATGAAGACAAAATGGTTGCTTTGGTCAAAGATGCATGAAGCTACAAGAACCTTCTAGCATGAAAGCAACCATTTAGCTTTTCTTTTCTTTTTCAACCAAAATAAATAAATAAATAAATAAGTAAGAAAAAAGAAAACCCTAATCATTAACTTAACCATGGTTTAATTCTTTACACTTAACCAAGTAAACATGTATCATCAAACATGATACAATCATGTGCACAAAAGTATATCACATATACAACTTGCACATCAAGTGAGAAAATCCTTTTAAAGTGAACTAATACTAGTTAATGCAAAGTAATATATCAAATATATAATTATACATTAAATCATTAAATCAACACTTGATTTAACGATCCGGTCATATCGCATATAACCGACTAGTATCCAATGTATCGGCTTATCGAATCAATCTTCGATTCGATATCTAGGTTATATCGCATATAACCAATCGATACATTCATCGCGAGAATGGAATACGGTATCACATACACGCATTATTCTCGGTCCTGCACATATCTCATATGCGCTCCTATTTCGTTTCGCTTGAGCCAGGAAACCTCTGTGTAGGACTCTAAAGACTCGTCAATACGCCGGCAGCAGATGATGATCATATCAAACACCCACAAGCCGCAAGCGGTCTGCTAAACGTAACGGCCACCCGGGTATTGAGTGATCAGAAGATCGACGAGCAAGCCCGCTCACACTCCTGTGAATCCAACTAATAACACTTACCGTACAGTCCGGTCTGTTCGTCTGATATGTCGCATATCTCGCCTAGGAGTGGTAAACGTCAGACCCCAATAGATTGATAACTCATGCCGACGTAGGGTCCATAACATTCGTGAAACTACTGATAACTCTTACCAGTATATCACTGCAACCCTGGCCAGGGATTTTCCGTTATGGCTGTAGGGTTGCTAGGCACGCGCACAAGGGTCTACGAGGCATCAACCATGCCCGATTAAAAATTTAGCCGTGCCGAACAACCCGAATACAGAACTTTAAACTAGAGATTAGGCGAAAACAAGCATGCTAAACACTTTAACACTAAGTGAGAGGGATTACAACCTTTGTAGATCCGGTCCTTCACTTCATATGCTCCGTGTTGTGGTCCCTTCGCTGCGATCATCGGGATCCGGACTCTCGAGAGGTTCCATGAAGAGAAAGACGCAACCTTTACTTCCGATCTTCGATACTAAGAAGATTTACCTTGAAGTTTCTTTAACACAAGCTAACACTCATGAAATGATGTGAACACCCTCATCTAAATGGCAAGGGAAGATGAGGATGATGAAGTAGGATTTTTGCTCTCTTTATTTATCTTTTTCTCATATTTATCCATCACAAAAATCAAAGCAAGAAACCATTTCAAGCAAAGAAGAAGAAGGAAGAAGATGATGAACAATCTTAGAATCCTTTTGTGATGAATAGGAAAAGAATAATATGATAGAATTATGCAACCATGGTCAAGTGAACCTTTGTAGAGAATTAACTAGGGTTAGGGTTTGGGTTGGGTTAAAGCATGACTCACTTGAAAATATCTTTATCATGACAAAAAGAAAAGCTTCTAGAAACATCTAGAAAGATTAACCCTAATCCAAACCCTAATCATGTTTAAACTCCACTAAACAAGTTGCATTAGTTATCATATCATGTTACAATATTATATATCACATATATAATATTTATCGTAACAAAATAAAATAATACAATTAACATATATCGCATATATATCAATGTATTACCCGAGTGAGAAAAAGAATCTTTTAGTGAGCAAATATTAGTTAATGTAATTTAATATATCATATATATTATTATACATTAAATTATCGAATCAACACTTGATCCGACAATCCGGCTATATCGCATATAACCGGCTAATATTTATCCGCACCGATTCATCGAATCAACACTTGATCCGATGACCCGGGTGATATCAAATATCGCGAGAATATAATACGATATCACATATCGCATTATCCTCGGTCCCGCACATATCACATATGTGCTCCTACTCCGTTTTGCCTGAGTCAAGAAACCTCTGTGTAGGACTCTAAAGAATCGTCAATACGCCGGCAGTAGGTGATGATCATATCAAACACCCACAAGCTGCAAGCGGTCAGCTAAACATAACAGCTACCCAGGTATTGAGCGCTCAGAAGATCAACAAGCAAGCCTGTACATTCTCCTGCGAATCCAAACAGTAACACTCCCGTACAGTCCGGTCTCGTCGTCTGATATGTTGCATATCTCGCCTAGGGGTGGTAAACGTCAGACCCCAGTAGCTTGATAAGTCGTGTCGATTTGAGGTCTATAACAGTTCGAGAAACTACTGATAACACTTACCAGTAAATCTCAGCAACCCTGGCCAGGGATTTCCGGTTATAGCCAATCGAACACAGCACAACATCAACTCCCTATACCGGGAGACGAATCCCCTCCTATCGCTCATTGCCTCCATATGATTCGGGACTGTACCCAAAAGCCACCTTTTTGCACGCCCTCTTGGACGTGGTATGATGGAAATCAAAGCACAGTGGGAATCACACAAGACTCTATGACGATCTCGGGTCGACAGACTACTCTGTACCAGTGTCACCGGAGAACTGCCATCTGACGTATGGTATAATACCATCTGGGAGTTCTCGGCGAGTCCGTCCAGTGTACCCAGTCTCCACTGAGCACCCGTACACCATCCTTGATGTCAAACACTGATGGATATGGGATCATCCATCGCCCATCATATGGGTCAAGATGCGTATACGCTAGTCTACTCTGGTGTATCGATGCCCTGTCTCGATACACCCTCGACTAGGAACAGTTATAGGATGTACTCGTCGACTACCGTGGCCCCACTAGTATGATCTCATCATAGTCCCAGTAGTCGAGTACATATCCTAAGGGCTTTATCAACATGTAATATAGAGACAATCAGAGTACATGTTAAGATAAAGTACAACCAGATAGCATACTATCATGTCGAGCAAGAAAGTCCTCCCTATATATGTCCTAGCATCCACTACAATATACATCGTATGTACAGTAATGGCCTCTAGGGCATACATATAACTAACAATCTCCCACTTGCACTAGGGCCATCTGTTGTGGTATCGCATACCCAACAATTAGCTGCGGTTGAAGTATCTCATACTCAACCATCCCATAAAAGTCTCTACTGGGAAAAAGGCCTTTGTGAATGGATCCTCGCTGTCGTCCTCTGTGTCTGCTCTCCTAATCTCGATCACATTGGAGATCATCCATCTCCATGATCAGGTGATACTGCCTAAGAATTATATCTGGGTTTCTGATGGGACGGTAGTTCCTTGGCTGAAGCCACAACTCCATTGTCACACAATGGTAGGAACGAAGTTCATCTTATGAACTTATAAATATCCAGACTGCCTCTTTTGGTAGCATCCTTGGTAACGATGTATCTTGCCTTTAATCGTCTAGTATGTCACGGTATCTAGCTTGGAACTCTTCCAACATACCGTCCCTCCACTGAGGGTATAGACAATGCCTGCGACTGACATTCAGTCGTCCTTATCAGCCTGGAACCTTTCCAGTGATTCTCCCCAGGATCTATTGATACCATCTCACTACAACTAGCGAGTATCCTAACATCCAATTAGATCTATCTCATAGATCCAAAACCCAGGATTTAGGAGGTATCACTTTGATCCTATATGTAGAATCCTTGTGATAAGCGGAGATTGACTGAGCGTAGCATAGGAAACTCCTTCCCTATCAAGAGTATGTCATCCACGTACTCTACGAAGATCACCACCATACTCTCTACTACCTTTTCGTATATACAAGGTTCATCTATCATTTTGATGAATTCAAACTCTTTGACTACCACATCAAAACAGATGTTCCAACTCCGCGATGCCTGTTTTATCAAATAAAACATCTTGCACACGTTTCCGCTGCTCCCACTGTCTACGAAGCCCTCTGGCTGTGTACTTATAGACGTTCTTTTCTAAAACATCACTTAGAAAAGCAGTCATGGCACCCAACCACCAGATATTGTAGTCATGGTATGTAGCCGTGGCAAGTATGATCTGGATGGACTTAAGCATAGATCCTTAGAAAAAGGTTTCAACATAATCCATACCTGGTCTATGATGCAAACCTTTAACAAGTCTAGCTTTGAAAGTCTCAACTTTTCCATGTACACCAAGTAATCTTCTCAAGATATACTTGCTCCTGATGGGGATTTAACCCTTCAGATAACCAAAGTCCATACTTTGTTGGTGTATAAGGATTCCATCTCAGATCGATAAGCACCCAGCCATTCTTACAGAGTCCCACTCCTGATGGCCAGCCCGAAACTAGTTGGGTCATCATCTCATGATGCAATCCTCGCTCCCACTGTCATAGAGGAACCGAAGTATCTCTCAGGTGGGTGAGAAACCCTACTAGATCGGCGGAGATGCTGAGGTTCGTTGGAAACTATTGAATCATCTGGTTCTATCAAATCATCAGCTGCAGTTTGTATAGCTGGAACATTTCCAGTTCTACATATCAGTCCTTGCCTCGAGCTTGTCCGGATTTTGCTTTCAGACATAGGCCGGACAACCCCAAATCTTAACAAGCTTAAGATACAGGCTCTTCCCTTTCCATATCACATATGAAGTGGTAGGCAACTGATTTGATTTGAACCCTTATTCAATAGGTATGCAGCTTCTCAAGTGCATAACTCCCTAAAGGAAATAGGAAACTCAGTAGTACTCATCATAGAGCACACCATATCACATAGGGTGCTATGGCTCCACCCCGATACACCGACGTGCTGTGGTGTATACGGAGGAGTAATGCTGAGAGAGAATCTCATTCTCCTTTAGAATAGTCCAGGAATTCCGTGCTCAAGTATTCTCCTCCTTGATCTCATCAAAGGACATAATACTTATACCCGTATTTTGGTTCTCTACTTCTAACTTATATTCTGTGAATATCTCAAAAGCTTCGGACTTATGTTTCAACAGGAACACATGTCTGAATCTTGAGAGATTATCAGAGAACGTAATGAAGTAAAAAGAACCTGTCTTGGCATGAGTAGACAGGGGACTTTCATACATCAGCATGAATCAATTCCCAAGAGTTCACTAACTCTTTCTCTGTTTCCAATAAACAGAGCTATGGTCATCTTATCTTTGTGACATGACTGGCAAGTTTCATAAGATGTAAATTCAAACTAATTTAAATATGCATCTAAATGTAACTTCAGCCAGTCGGGTCGCATTGATATGACCTAGTCTACAATGCCTCAAGAAGGATTTGTTCATTTCTGAACTCTTCCTCTTGTGTGTGTTCTGTATACTAAGAACTGTAGTTTGATTTAGAACGTCAATGATTTTAGACAACGTGCCTGAACCGATCAACTCTTGATATAGGAAATGTTCAAAACATTATCCAACAATACAAAATTATATCCTTTCTTTACTAATAAAGAGACTGATATGATTTTATATATCAGGTTCGGTATCTAATAACATTTGTTCAGAATCAATGTATTTAGGTAATACAGGGTGATAGTGACCAACAGACTTGGCTGCAACACTTGCACCATTTTCTGCCTCATGAAACTTATCACCCGTTCTCAGTTCTTTACCTATATGTAGCCCATGTAACAGATTACATATACGGGATCCTGATCCGGTATCACATACCCAGGACGTAAAGGATACTGAGAAACAGTTCTGTGTAATGAACACACCCGAAGATGATGCATCAGCATGCACTTTCTTCGTTTGGGCGGCACGGAAAATCTGGTATTCCCCAATTTCCTGCTCTGTCTTATAACAATTATAAGTTGGAGCGGGACCAACGTTCCCCAGCTCAGTATAACAAGCGGGTTCGGTCAATTATATCTGCATTATTATCTTGATTAAGGCGTGATATGGTCGCTATCTGGAGAGAGAGAGAAGAAAACACTCAGCGTATGCTCTTGCAAGATTAGATTGGTTATCTAATATATCTAATCAGGATGTCTCCCACTGTTTTAATCAAATCTTCCTTCAAACCCTAAAAGGAAAGATTAGCCTGGATTAATTACACGCTACAAGTTCGTCAATCTTTCAGCCAGGCCAGTGTCGATACTTTGAGGGAGGTCCCCCGTGCTTT
This sequence comes from Agapanthus africanus, assembly GCA_030015575.1. NCBI lineage: Eukaryota > Viridiplantae > Streptophyta > Magnoliopsida > Asparagales > Amaryllidaceae > Agapanthus > Agapanthus africanus. Next base: position 179,680,731 of record CM057350.1, on the reverse strand, counting down.
CGCACGAACCTAATTAAAGTAAACCTCGTTTTCCCAGAGGCGTTACCCCGTTAACACCTTTCTAGACACCTACTTGATCGGCTAATTGTAATGTGTAAAACTCTCCCAGGAGTAACTCTTACTCGCAGCGGATATCGGGATCCAACTATCTCATAGAAGGTATGCAATCTCATTGCAAATTTCAACACTTGAAATTCCCAATAATATTTTACCCCTAGCAGCTATATGACCTTAACATAGTCAACAAATCATAAGTGCTAGTCAAGTTCAACCCGTCATTTCCCGATTGAATTAAACCCACCCGCCCGACCCTTAACATAGTCAACAAAGTCGCACGACTACCCTAATCCAATCGCATCATATGCTTATGAAGATAAGCACTAATTAGCTACCGCACACTACGCCTTAACATAGTCGTACTTATCTGAAATGACGGAGGGCTACGACAGGTTTTTTTCTGAAAACCTATTGCGTAATGAACTTGATATCGTTGTAGAATCAAATGATTTTAAATGGAATGTTTTTGATGCTTTTCTAGTTTTGCTAAAGGGGTCACTCCCGGTGAAGGGATCGTCGGCCCTTTCCTCATCGAATAAGGTGCAGGATATATCATATATACCACTGTGCAAAACAAGAACTATAGAAGCAATCAAAAGACAAACCGAGTTTGTAGCATCTGCCAGTTATTGCTAAATGAGTCACTCCCGGTGAAGGGATCTCGGTCCTTTCCTTATCGAATAAGGTGCTGGATGTTCTACAAGGAACACCGCTATGCAAAGCAAGAACTAGAGCTACCAGTTTTTATAAACAAGTTTCTACAACATCTTAGGTTTCTTTTAATTTCATTAATCTCATTAATGAAGTCCCATAATATTATGCTTCACAAGCATCTCTTTTGAAACGAAATCTGCAATATAACATATATCTCATATATATAATATAAACATTCGTCTCAGGCAGTAATATGATCTCATCACAGAACATTGCAGCAGAAGAACATATATGAAATATTGGATATACTAGGACATCCGTGTTTTCAATACGAGCCTGTATAAAACACGGATTCCACGGTCGCGATGAATAGCCAAACCCACATCCCTAGACCCCTACGAGAGCGGCAAGTAACACTGCCAATTCTAGGGTTAGGAGACCCGGTCTCGACTCCTCGAGATGGTCTCCCACTGGACCCTAGAACCCGGTTACTTGTGCTCCCCGCCTTGGGTCTACCTAATGCGGAAAAGTAAATAATATACAACGGTGACATCTTCCGCTACCTGGAAGTGCCCCAATAAAAGAATATTACATACAAATGAATTTTACATGAATGAAAAAGAAAAAACTCTCATCTCACATAAAACCCCCGGCTATTCAAACGCGACGATCCAATACAACATATCACAGCAACACATAATATCTCATATCATCAACGTAAACAAGTATGCGTATCCCGATTGTCGTTGATGTATAGCAACGAAGCCGGCGATACACCACATACTACGCTTACGGTCACAGAAAAGAAAGTGTAAAACTACAACAGTTGGAATCCGCAACTTCCTTAGACATCGCATGCCTAACCAAATGAATTCCTTAGACATCACATGCCTAACAATTATAAACCCCGCATTTTAGTCTCATTTATCGAAAACTCTTTTCAATATCAAGTCGGGCAATTCAACAAGATTCCCGACGTCCTGATCGAATGCTCGTCGCAAACTTTAGTAGACGGCTGCACCCCTGGATGTCGTCGACGAAGTGCACTAAGGCGGAACACCGCTACCGCGAGCACCCGAACGGATGCTTTCGGCGACGGGGTTCTCCTACAGTCACTTGGTCGGGGCTAAGAGGTGTAGCTGTCTATTAAGTTTTCCCGACGAGTATCCGCGTACGCTACGTGATTGCGACGGACTTTTGATCACATCAAAATTCCGTGGCAACCGCTCATCTGAGACTAAACTGCTATGTTTATAATATTCAAATTAGTTATCTCATAACTACCTGTGGATTCCAAATATTGTATCACATTCCAGATAAATAGAAAAAGTTAAACTTTCCGATCGAATCATCAAACACCCAAGATTTCCCCAATATATCTCAACACTTGAAATCAGTTTAAAAACATCCATCACATGCCACAGTACCAATGGTCCAGCCGTAGAAGGGTCAAGCCAACGCCTCACATGTGGCACGCCGTACTGCCCCAAACCCTAAGGTTCAAAGGGCAGTTCAAGATGGTCACATAATCGAGTTAAGGTTTGTTGTCTTCTAGAGGGTCCACCGAGTTACTTGCACGACTTAGAACATTCTTAAACACGAGAAAAAATCCAACTTTTGAAAAAAATTTCGATAGGGGAAAAAGTGAGTTATTGATATCCGTTCGAACTTTTTAACAGTTTCTAAAAATTATCCGGACAAAACTAAACAAAGTTAAAATATCCGATCGAATCTTTATATCCCCAATACAACCCAGATAATTCAACAGTTGAATAAAAAAATAAAAATTTCCAGAAGACTCAGCACTTGAAGATAAGAATTACTGGGCAAGCCACGTGGTGTAACTCACCAAAGTGGCCGCGGAACCGCCGCGAAACCCAGGGTTGGGCCGCGGTTCCGCGCCTCCTTTGTCGAGTTAGCATCACGTGCTTCACAGTAACTCATATAATTCCCTGCTGAATTTTTTGGCAATTTTTAATTCACAAAAATCCAAAGTTTCAGAAAATTTCCAGAGAAGGGGTTAATTCGGGTTTTCCGGGTTCGATCGGACTTCAAACTTCGTCTACACTTCGCCTAAAGCTCTAGCTTGGCTCTGATACCACTGTAGGGTTGCTAGGCATGCGCACAAGGGTCTACGAGGCATCAACCATGCCCGATTAAAAATTTAGCCGTGCCGAACAACCCGAATACGGAACTTTAAACTAGAGATTAGGCGAAAACAAGCATGCTAAACACTTTAACACTAAGTGAGAGGGATTACAACCTTTGTAGATCCGGTCCTTCACTTCATATGCTCCGTGTTGTGGTCCCTTCGCTGCGATCATCGGGATCCGGACTCTCGAGAGGTTCCACGAAGAGAAAGACGCAACCTTTACTTCCGATCTTCGATACTAAGATGATCTACCTTGAAGTTTCTTTAACACAAGCTAACACTCATGAAATGATGTGAACACCCTCATCTAAATGGCAAGGGAAGATGAGGATGATGAATTAGGATTTTTGCTCTCTTTATTTATCTTTTTCTCATATTTATCCATCACAAAAATCAAAGCAAGAAACCATTTCAAGCAAAGAAGAAGAAGGAAGAAGATGATGAACAATCTTAGAATCCTTTTGTGATGAATAGGAAAAGAATAATATGATAGAATTATGCAACCATGGTCAAGTGAACCTTTGTAGAGAATTAACTAGGGTTAGGGTTTGGGTTGGGTTAAAGCATGACTCACTTGAAAATATCTTTATCATGACAAAAAGAAAAGCTTCTAGAAACATCTAGAAAGATTAACCCTAATCCAAACCCTAATCATGTTTAAACTCCACTAAACAAGTTGCATTAGTTATCATATCATGTTACAATATTTTGTATCACATATATAATATTTATCGTAACAAAATAAAATAATACAATTAACATATATCGCATATATATCAATGTATTACCCGAGTGAGAAAAAGAATCTTTTAGTGAGCAAATATTAGTTAATGTAATTTAATATATCATATATATTATTATACATTAAATTATCGAATCAACACTTGATCCGACAATCCAGCTATATCGCATATAACCGGCTAATATTTATCCGTACCGATTCATCGAATCAACACTTGATCCGATGACCCGGCTGATATCAAATATCGCGAGAATATAATACGATATCACATATCGCATTATCCTCGGTCCCGCACATATCACATATGTGCTCCTACTCCGTTTTGCCTGAGTCAAGAAACCTCTGTGTAGGACTCTAAAGAATCGTCAATACGCCGGCAGTAGGTGATGATCATATCAAACACCCACAAGCTGCAAGCGGTCAGCTAAACGTAACAGCTACCCAGGTATTGAGCGCTCAGAAGATCAACAAGCAAGCCTGTACATTCTCCTGCGAATCCAAACAGTAACACTCCCGTACAGTCCGGTCTCGTCGTCTGATATGTTGCATATCTCGCCTAGGGGTGGTAAACGTCAGACCCCAGTAGCTTGATAAGTCGTGTCGATTTGAGGTCTATAACAGTTCGAGAAACTACTGATAACACTTACCAGTAAATCTCAGCAACCCTGGCCAGGGATTTCCGGTTATAGCCAATCGAACACAGCACAACATCAACTCCCTATACCGGGAGAGACGAATCCCCTCCTATCGCTCATTGCCTCCATATGATTCGGGACTGTACCCAAAAGCCACCTTTTTGCACGCCCTCTTGGACATGGTATGATGGAAATCAAAGCACAGTGGGAATCACACAAGACTCTATGACGATCTCGGGTCGACAGACTACTCTGTACCAGTGTCACCGGAGAACTTCCATCTGACGTATGGTATAATACCATCTGGGAGTTCTCGGCGAGTCCGTCCAGTGTACCCAGTCTCCACTGAGCACCCGTACACCATCCTTGATGTCAAACACCGATGGATATGGGATCATCCATCGCCCATCATATGGGTCAAGATGCGTATACGCTAGTCTACTCTGGTGTATCGATGCCCTGTCTCGATACACCCTCGACTAGGAACAGTTATAGGATGTACTCGTCGACTACCGTGGCCCCACTAGTATGATCTCATCATAGTCCCAGTAGTCGAGTACATATCCTAAGGGCTTTATCAACATGTAATATAGAGACAATCAGAGTACATGTTAAGATAAAGTACAACCAGATAGCATACTATCATGTCGAGCAAGAAAGTCCTCCCTATATATGTCCTAGCATCCACTACAATATACATCGTATGTACAGTAATGGCCTCTAGGGCATACATATAACTAACAATGGCCAGTCGAGCATAGCGCAACATCAACCCCCAATACCGGGAGAGACGAATCCCCTCCTATCGCTCATTGCCTCCATATGAATCGGGACTGTACCGAAAAACCACCTGTTTGCACGACTCAGTAGAGCCGTGGTAGGGTGGAAATCAAAGCACAGTGGGAGACACACAAGACTCTATGACGATCTCGGGTCAACAGACTAAGCTGTACCAGTGTCACCAGAGAACTACCATCTGACGTGAGGTATAATACCATCTGGGAGTTCTCGGCGAGTCCGTTCAGTGTACCCAGTCTCCACTGAGCACCCGCATACCATCTCTGATGTCAAACACCAATGGATATGGGATCATCCATCGCCCATCACATGGGTCGAGAAGATATACGCTAGTATACACTGGAATATCGATGCCCCGTCTCGATATTCCCACGACTAGGAACATTGAAGGATGTACTCATGGACTACCCAGGCCCCACTAGTATGATCTGCATCATAGTCCTGGAAGTCGAGTACACATCCTAAGGGCTTTATCAACATGTAATCAGAGAGACAGAAAGTATACATGTTAAGATAAAGATCAACCAGATAGCGTACTATCATGTCGAGCAAGAAAGTCCTACCTATATATGTCCCAGCATCCACTACAATATACATCCAATGTACAGTAATGGCCTCTAGGGCATACATATAACTAACATCATGTGATATGTTCTGTGATAGATACTGTATATAGTATATATGATATATTATATAGACGTTACTTATGTTTTACACCCGCGCTAGCCCTGCCCCGCTCTGCCGTTAGTTACCTAACCTAACGGTGCAGAGGGGACATCGAGGCGAATGCGGATGGCATAAGTGTACGTCGTATTTATCTGTGATGTTTAGGTACTTAAATGATGGGACTTCATTAATGAGATTAATGAAATAAAAGAAACCTAAAGATGTTGTAGAATCGAATTTCAAAAATAAAACAGGTAGCTACAGTTCTTGCTTTGCACAGCGGTATATGTGATATATCCTGCACCTTATTCGATGAGGAAAGGACCGAGATCCCTTCACCGGGAGTGACTCCTTTAGCAATAACTGGCAGATGCTACACACTCGGTTTGTCTTTTGATTGATTTTAAAAGTTCTGCTTTGCACAGTGATATATATGATATATCCTGCACCTCATTCGACGAGGAAAGGACCGACGATCCCTTCACCGGGAGTGACTCCTTTAGCAAAACTAGAAAAGCCTCAAAAGCACTCCATTTTAAAATCATTTGATTCTACAACGATATCAAGTTCATTACGCAATAGGTTTTCAGAAAAACCTGTCGTAGCCCTCCGTCATTTCAGATAAGTAGTAGTTAGTATTCGTGCTACGTTTGTTGGCCTTTGTCAAGGCGTAGTGTGCGGTAGCTGACTGGTGCTTATCTGCTTATGCATATGATGCAGATTGGATTAGGGTAGTCGTGCGATCTTGTTGGCCTTTGTCAAGGGCCGTGCGGGTGGGTTTAATTCAATCAGGAAATGACGGGTTGAACTTGACTAGCATCCTATGGTTTGTTAGCCTTTATCAGGGTCATAGGAGGCTGGGGGAAAAATTATCGGGAATTTCAAGTGTTGAAATTTGCAATGAGATTGCATACCTTCTATGAGATAGTTGGATCCCGATACCCGCTGCGAGTAAGAGTTACTCCTGGGAGAGTTTTACACATTACAATTAGCCGATCAAGTAGGTGTCTAGAAAGGTGTTAACGGGGTTACGCCTCTGGGAAAACGAGGTTTACATTAATTAGGTTAGTGCGAAAGCACGAGGGACCTCCCTCAAAGTACCGACACTGGTCTGGCTGAAAGATTGGCGAACTTGTAGTGTGTAATTAATCCCGGCTAGTCTTTCCTTTTAGGGTTTGAAGGAAGATTTGATAAAAACAGTGGGAGCCATCCTGATTAGATAAAATAATAACCAATCTATTCTTGCAAGAGCGCACGCTGAGTGTTTTCTTCTCTCTCTCTCCAAATAGCGACCATATCACGCCTTAATCAAGATAATAATACGGAATATTGACCGAACCCGCTTGTTATACTGAGCTGGGGAACGTTGGTCCCGCTCCAACTTGTAATTGTTATAAGACAGAGCAGGAAATTGGGGAATACCAGAATTCCCATGCCGCCCAAACGAAGAGAGTGCATGCTGATGCATCATCTTCGAGTGTGTTCATTATACAGAACTGTTTATCAGTATCCTCCGCATCCTTGGTATATGATACTGGATCAGGATCCCAGATATGTAATCTGTTACATAGGGCTGGAAAAAGGTAGAAAAACTGAGAACGGGTGATAAGTTTCATGAGGCAGAAAATGGGGCAAGTGTTGCAGCCAAGTCTGTTGGTCACTGTCACCCTGTATTACAAATACATTGATTCTGAACGAATATTATTAGATACCGAACCTGATATACAAAATCATATCAGTCTCTTTATAAGTAAAGAATTGATAAAATTTTGTATTGTTGGATTATGTTTTGAACATTTCCTATATCAAAAGTTGATTGGTTCAGGCACGTTATCTAAAAGCATTGATGTTCTAAATCAAAATACAGTTCTTTGTATACGGAACACACATAAGAGGAAGAGTTCAGAAATGAACGAATTCTTCTTGAGGCATTGTAGACTAGGTCATATCAATGCGATCCGACTGGCTGAAGTTACATTTTAGATGCATATTTAAATAAGTTTGAATTCACATCTTATGAAACTTGCCAGTCATGTCACAGAGATAAGATGACCATAGCTCCGTTTACTGGAAACAGAGAAAGAGTTAGTGAACTCTTGGGATGATACATGCTGATGTATGTAGGTCCCCTGTCTACACTTGCCAAGACCGGTTCTTTGTACTTCATTAAATTCTCTGATGATCTCTTTTGATTCAGACATATGTTCCTGTTGAAACACAAGTCCGAACCTTTTTAGATATTCACAGAATATAAGTTAGAAGTAGAGAACCAAAATACGGGTATAAGTATTATGTCCTATGATGAGATCAGGGAGGAGAATACTTGTGCACGGAATTCTTGAACTTTTCTAAAGGAGAATGAGATTCTCTCTCAGCATTACTCCTCCGTATACACCATAGCACGATGGTATATCGGGGCGGAGCAATCACACCCTATATGATAAGGTGTGCTCTATGATGAGTACTACTGAGTTACCTATTTCCTTTTTGGGAGTTATGCACTTGAGAAGATGCATACCTATTGAATAGGGTTCGAATCAAATCAGTTACCTACCATTTCGTATGTGATATGATAAGGGAAGAGCCCATATCTTAAGTTGGTTAAGATTTGGGGTTGTCCGGCCTATGTCTAAAAGCAAAATCGGGACAAGCTCGAGGCAAGATCTGTTATGTACAACTGGAAATGTTCCAGCTATACAAAATGCAGCTGATGATTTGAAAGAACCAAAGGATTCAATAGTTACCAACGAACCTCAGCCTCTCCGCCGATTTAGTAGGGTTTCTCACCCACCTGAGAGATTCTTCTGTTTCTCTATGACAGTGGGAGCGAGGATTGCATCATGAGATGATGACCCAACTAGTTTCGAGCTGGCCATCAGGAGTGGGACTCTATAAGAATGGCTGGATGCTTAGCGATCTGAGATGGAATCCATGTACACCAACAAAGTATAGACTTTGGTTGCTATATCTGAAGGGTTAAATCCCCATCAGGAGCAAGTATATCTTGAGAAGATTACTTGGTGTAGATGGAAAAGTTGTGACTTTCAAAGCTAGACTTGTTAAAGCTTTTCGTCATCGACCAGGCATGGATTATGATGAAACCTTTTCAAGTGGCTATGTTTATGTCCATCCAGATCCTACTTGCCACGGCTACATACCATGACTACGATATCTGGCGGTTGGGTGTCATGACTGCTTTTCTAAATGATGTTTTAGAAGAGAGAGTCTATAAGTACACAGCCAGAGGGCTTCGTAGACAGTGGGAACAGCGGAAACGTGCACAAGATGCTTTATAAGATAAAGCAGGTATCGCGGAGTTGGAACATCTGTTTTGATGTAGTAGTCAAACAGTTTGACATCATCAAAATGGTAGATGAACCTTGTATATACAAAAAGGTAGTAGGGAGTATAGTGACGATCCTCGTAGAGTACGTGGATGACATGCTCTTGATAGGGAAGGAGTTTCCTATGCTACGCTCGGTCAATCTCCGCTTATCACAAGGATTCTCCATATAGGATCAAAGTGATACCTCCTAAATCCTGGGTTTTGGATCTATGAGATAGATCTAATTGGATGTTAGGATTCTCACTAGTTGTAGTGAGATGGTATCAACCGATCCTGGGGAGAATCACTGGAAGGGTTCCAGGGTGATAAGGACGACTGAAAGTCAGTTACAGGCATTGTCTTTACCCTCAGTAAAGGGACGGTATGTTGGAAGAGTTCCAAGCTAGATACCGTGGCATACTAGACGATAAAGGCTTGATACATCACTACTTAAGATGCTACCAAAGAGGCAGTCTGGGTGTATATTAGTTCATGAGATGAACTTCGTTCCTCCTATTGTGTGACAATGGAGTTGTGGCTTATGCCAAGGAACACCCGTCCCATCAGTGATCCAGACATATTCTAAGGCAGTGTCACCTGATCATGGAGATGGTTGATCTCCAGGGTGATCGAGGTTAGGAGAGTAGACTCAGAGGACAACACGGCGGATCCACTCACAAAGGCCTTTTCCTAGAGAGAGACTTTTATGGGATGGTTGAGTATGAGATACTACAACCACTGCTATCAGATGGCCCTAGTGCAAGTGGGAGATTGTTAGTTATATGTTTGCTTTAGAGGCCATTACTGTACATTGGATGTATATTGCAGTGGATGCTGGGACATATATAGGGAGGACTTTCTTGCTCGACATGATAGTATGCTATCTGGTTACCCTTTACCTTAACGTGTACATTGATTGTCTCTCTGTTACATGTTGGTAAAGCCCTTAGGACATGTACTTGACTACCTGGACTATGATGCGGATCATACTAGTGGGGACATGGTAGTCCATAAGTACATCCTTCAAGGTCCCTAGTCGTGGGTATATCGAGACGGGGCATCGATATACCAGAGTAGCCTAGCGTATACCTTCTCAACCCATACAGATGGGCGATGGATGATCCCATATCCATTGGTGTTTGACATCAGAGATGATATACGGGTGCTCAGTGGAGACTGGGTACACTGGACGGACTCGCCGAGAACTCCCAGATGGTATTATACCTTACGTCAGATGGCAGTTCTCTGGTGACACTGGTACAGAGTAGTCTGTTGACCCGAGATCGTCATAGAGTCTTGTGTGGTTCCCACTGTGCTTTGATTTCCACCTTACTACGTCCAAGAGGTCGTGCAAAACGGTGGTTTTTGGGTACAGTCCCGAGTCACATGGAGGCAATGAGCGATAGGAGGGGATTCGTCTCTCCCGGTATAGGGGGTTGATATTGCGCTGTGTTCGATTGGCTATAATCGGAAATCCCTGGCCAGGGTTGCTGAGATTTACTGGTAAGTGTTACCAGTAGTTTCTCGAACTGTTATAGACCTCAAATCGACACGACTTATCGAGCTGTTGGGGTCTGACGTTTACCACCCCTAGGCGAGATATGCGACATATCAGACGACGAGACCGGACTGTATGGTAAGTGTTACTGGTTGGATTCACAGGAGTGTGAGCGGGCTTACTCGTCGATCTTCTGATCGCTCAATACCCGGGTGGCCGTTACGTTTAGCAGACTGCTTGCGGTTTGTGGGTGTTTGATATGATCATCACCTGCTGCCGGCGTATTGACGAGTCTTTAGAGTCCTACACAGAGGTTTCCTGGCTCAAGCGAAACGAAATAGGAGCGCATATGAGATATGTGCGGGACCGAGAATAATGCGTGTATGTGATACCGTATTCTATTCTCGCGATGAATGTATCGAAAGGTTGTATGCGATATAACCTAGTTATCGAATCAAGTATTGATTCGATGAGCCGATACATTGAATATTAGTCGGTTATATGCGATTTGACCGGATCGTTAAATCAAGTGTTGATTTAATGATTTAATGCATAATTATATATTTGATATATTACTTTGCATTAACTAGTATTGGTTCACTTTAAATGGATTTTCTCACTTGTAGTTCACAAGTTGTATATGTGATATACTTTTGTGCACTTAATTGTATCATGTTTGATGATACATTCTTACTTAAGTTTTGTGTAAAGATTAAACCATGGTTATTTAAATGGTTAGGGTTTTGTTTTTCATATCTATTTGTTCATTTATTTATTATGGAAAAGATAATGAACAAAATGGTTTCTTTCTTTGTTTCTTTCATGAAGCTTGTTGAAGCTTCATGAAGCTTTGACCAAGTGACCATTTTGTCTTCTTCTTTTAACCCTAACCATTCATATAACCTTAGTTAATTCTCTACACTTGACTATGGTTAAATATATGATAAGTATTATTTTCTTTTAACTTATCATAATATTCTATCTTCTTCTTCTTCTTCATCTTCAAGAAGAAAGCTCACTAGCTTTAATGGCATCTTGAGTAAAAGAGTGAGAAATCCAATTCTAAAGTGAACCCACTTCCTATTTCTTCATCCTCTACCTCTTGCCAAGTAGTATAGGGTGTTTTCTTCACAAGTTTCATGACTTGGTGAAGTGGGAGCTTGATCTTGTGATGCTTCGACGTAGATCATCTTCGGCATCGTAGTCCAGCCCGCCCATTTCTCCGATGAAGCCGACGCTAGAGCCCGGGATTTGATTTGGACAGCAAGGAGACTTCATCATAGAGCTATGGAGGTGGAGAACCGGATCTACAAAGGTTGTATTTCCGATCACTTAGTTAAGTTGTTAACTAGTTGCATCTTTCGCCTAAAATTCTAGTTAACGATCCGTATTAGGGTTTCTCGACACTTGTAATTTTTGAAATTGGCATGGTTGATGCCTTGTGAGACCTCATTAGTGTGCCTAGGAACCCTACACTAGGAACACCTAGAGGTTTAACGGCTTGTTGCACGAGCTCAGTACAATCGCATTTCCCTGTGAAAGTGAGGCTATGTATTTTTCGAGAATAAAACTAGCTTTGCTCGAGGACGAGCAAAAGATAAGTTTGGGGGTATTTGTTCATATCATAATTTTGGATTATTATATTCCCCATTTTATTCATTTTACAAATAAATAGGTGCTTTTGATCCATGTCTGCTATATAGTTGCAGGTTACAGGTTTTCGGAACAAAAACAGTGAAAAAGATGAAAAGACGACGCAAAAGTGAGACTACGACCAACAAATGGAAGAATCTTGCTCAAGCCTACAGTTTGGGGAATAAACGAAGATCAATGAACAACTTCACAAGTACAAAGGCAGTGCAAGGTTCAAGACTTCGACACGAAGCAATTGGTAAAGTCCACGACATTATTCACTGTGGAAATCTGGAAGAAAACTAGAAGAAAATCTGAGAAACCAAGTGAAGAAATAAGGAGCCAAAAGCAACAGAAAGAACCCCTAAAATTTGCAACCCAAGATGCCCCCATATGGCCGCGGACCCGCGGCCAAACATGGGTCTTGGCCGCGGTTCCGCGGCCGTGTTGAGCCCGGGTCGGTGCGAATTCTGGCGGTGCGTCGGTGCGTTGACTAGTCTTCTTAGGGGTATACTTGTAATTGCAGATGTGACTCGATTGTAACCCTAGGGTTTCTATGTTCTATAAATAGAAACCCTAAAACCTCTTTTAGGTTATTCCTCTTCTTGTGCCTCAATGTATTTATCAAATTTCAGAATTCAATTCCTGTAAATGATTGAAGAGAGCATCAAATAAAAATTAGAGTAAGTTTCTTTTTATTGCCCTAGTTAAATTTTCTTTCCTGCCCTAGTATAGATTTTCTTTATCTGCCCTAGTTAATTAGTTTAGAACATGTTTTTCAATTCCCTAATGAGTGAGTAATTCCTCACTTGTTAGGGTTAGGAATAGGGAAGGTTTGAGAGATGGAGACCTCTCACCCCTTTCTGCCCATCACATATTTTTATAGGACTCCATGCATACATGCACACACCGCTCTCTACGGCATCCTATCCCATGAGGTAGCGGTGATACCGTAGTATAAAAGACCGGTTGCGTATGTTTTCCATGGAGGTTAGGGTAAGAATTAAGAAAGGAAGGACAAGAACCTCGAGGAAGAAATATCGTTTCTTCCCGATGGTACTAATCCACTTTATTAATTATTACCATAACACCTCATAGATCTTAAATAGGGCATAGAAAGCGGTGAGGAATATTGACTTTCCAAACTTAACCTAAACCTAACCCTAGCAAGATTTTAATCCTAGTCTAGATCAGCCTTAGTTTTTAGATTTAATCAATCCGACAACAATCGGAATTAACTCGTTAGAACAAATTGAAGATACACAAAATCCCTGTGGACCGACCCATACTCACCGGCTAGCTACCAAGCGACGTCGTTCTTGATTGCGGTTAACAAATTCTCTGATCAATCACCAGGCTTCACGGGCTTTTTGGTCTTCTTCTTCTTCTCCGAAGACTTTGACGGCTGGGTGTGAGCACTTTGACTATCACCACCAGCGGACTTTTCCATCTAATCGCCGGGCATGTTTGGAGATCCTTCAGCATTCTTTTCATCTTGGCTGAAAGAGAGACCTCCCATGGAGCTTCTTCTATGAAGGAGCATGATGCCCCCGGTGTATCCGTCTTCTTGGGAGCGTGTGGCTGTGGTGGGTTCACTTTCCAGTTCTCAGACAGGGCAAATTGGCCCTGTTGATACTGGTCTTCAATCCAACCCTTGAAGACGAAGCAATCTTCAATTGGATGGCTTACCGTTTGATGGTAGGGGCAATAATTGGGACTATTAGCTCGCCGGGTTGCAATGGTCGTTTTGGATTTGGCAGATTGATGAGCTTGTTGCGCACCGCTAGCTCGAACAATCTCTTCGTTTTGTTCCGGGGAAACGAATAAGAGCGTTTCATTTTCTCATTATAGTATCGCCGTATTTCCTCTAGGCGATCCGTTAATTTTGGACCACTGGGCTGCTATTGAGTATTCGCAACGAACGTCGCCTTCCCTTTACCCTTTTCATTTCGCGGCTCCGGCTTTGGAGGAGACGGTCTATAACCCATCTGGTCCAATTGGGCCAGTTTGTCGATCAAGGCCTGGAACGTGGTCGGCTTAAAGAACATCATAAATTGCGAGATGGTCGCTTGAGGGTCAAGAGTGCCCATGAACATGCCCACTGCCGGCGCTTCTTCAATGTGCTGGTCACATTTCGACCACAAATTTCGCCATCGCATTGCGTATTGTACCCAAGTTTCGCCTGGCTTCACCCTGGCGTTAATTAATGCGGTAATCGGGGTACGCTCGCTAGCGCTCGTGAATCTCTGTGTAAACAGCAGTTCCATCTCCGCAAATGTCTTGACAGAGTCGTTTGGAAGTTCAGAATACCACTCGAATGCCGTCTCCGACAAGCTACCAACAAACCGGCGGAGCAGAAGTTTATCGTCGCCTCCAGTGTTTCCACATAGAGCCCTGAACTGGGTGACATGCTGATGCGGATTTCCCGTCCCCTTATATACATGGAATTTAGGGATCGTATATCCTGGCGGATACTTGATCTGATCGTACCATCCTGGATATGGTCGCCCAGTTTTAACAATTTGGCCGGCCGCTTCATTCGCTTGGTGAGCTCATATCTGCGGAGCAATGTAATCATCTAGGGCGGCCTTGGAGATGGTATCCTCTTTGGCTGTTGAAAGAGCCGGAGGAGGGTTCGATGTCTCCCCTTTGTCATCTTCAATGATGATAGGGGGCTTCAGCTAGAGCCTCCGGCTGTAACATCATCTCAGCCATGTCTTGGAACAAGAGAGCCATTAGTATTATGTTGGACGCCTGTTTCGCGGCCTCTTTTTCTTTCCTCTCGAGCATTCTTCGGAGGAACTCGGTATCCGTTTATTGTTCCCGACGTTGCTCCGAGGTCTCTGGATTTTCTTTTGGCCCAGTGAGTGCGGCCATTGCAGTCATCATCTCGTGAAGTTTCTGCTGCTGTTGTTCCTGAGCCTTCATTACCGATCGGGTAAGTGGTCGATGACCCGTAGAAGCACGGCTTTCTTCTTTTCTGGAAGCCATATAAACGGTATGTATTACCATGCCCCCGGACTTGGGGCGTTTAGATTCGACGTCCTTGAGGTTTGCCGCATTCACGGGGGCTTTCTCTGGCCTCCTTCTCTTGTGAGCAGTTGAAATCGAGGGGGACATTGTAGCGGGCACCCAGACGGCTGACGTCTTCTATGGTACCATGAGATGGCTCTTTTCTTGCTGAGCTTTGAGCTTCTTTGGCCGGCGACAGTAGTCCTGGTTAATCACCGATTCCTGGACCTGCCGCCAGACTTTATAAATTTTGGAGGACAGCCGCTGAGGGGGCTGCTCCGTCTTCTTTTCTGTAGTAATCTCCATAGGTGGAGGAGATCTCTTCAGCACGGCAGTCAGAGAGTTCTTTTGAACCCTCCTAAGCGGTTCAAAGCTGTTCCCAGTTAGAACAGCAACATTAATTTCCACCATGGGAGCTGGCGGAGTTAGTCCAGAGGGGGAGTTGCCCCCAGCCTTCCTTACTCGGCGCCAGTGACGACGGCGAGCATGTCGTGCGGATGGAGTTGGTTCAGCTATGGAGATGGCTTCGTCATGCCCCCTGTCTTGACGGAGGGTTGTCTCCGGTGTCAGCCTATTAAAGACCGATGTCCGTTGAGACGCAACGTCCAATCTGTCAAAGACAGACCTCTGGGCAGGGGAAGTAGCTTTGGGGACTTCACCTAGAGCAGGAGCCGGAATGGCCAGCCTTGTGAAGACTGACTTCTTGGCAGAAGAAGCCTCTCCAATAATTTCGTCCGCTTGAGCCGGGATGGCTGCTTCATGTATTGCGGGCTTGTTAGCGTTCTGGCCCAGTCTGTTGAAAACTGAGGCGTTAGACTTGGGCGACCCATTGAGAGAAGCCGCGGCAGTGGTAAGTCGATCAAAGACCAACTTCTTTGGGGCTTCTTACGGCAGCATCGGGGCATTGAAGCTCATCGGTGGGATCATAGTCCTAAAGTGGTGGCCTGAGTTACTTGGTCCACCGGCATTATGAACAGGGAGGCCGCCTGGGGCCCGTAAGTTACTCCTCCAGATGAGGCGGAACAGGAGTTGCAGTTGCAGCTGGAATATTTTATGCAGGTAGACGCCATTGATCTTTCGTTTTCTGCACCGAGCGTGCCAAAATCTGTTCGCGAACCATGAACCCAAGGGCAACCATATCAAACCGTGATTCGTTCGCGAACACGACACACGAAGTGTGGAGTGAAAAGAGGAAAAGGTCCCACCGGGCGTGCCAAAATCTGTTTCCCGCTGAAACACGGAGACGCGACCGCGCGTGTCCGTCTTGCCTGAATTTCGGGGCAGATGCTAATTAGTAATATCCGTCCATCTCTCCGAAGATACCAAGTTGATTTATGACACCATGTATCGAAGGTTTAAACGGATGCGGCCGATGTATCAGAATTCTTCAGATTCCCCCTCATTTGAGGGGTTTTTGATTGTGGGGACGCTCTTCCCTGCAGGCGCAAGCCTCTGCAGTTAATTACGCTACCGCATCGCGGTAACCACTTTCTCCTTCTCTAGATGGTCACTTCGTGTCGTGGGTGTTTGTTTTGTTTTTGGTTTCCCGTGGATTGTATACGGAGACTAATTTATGTTGTCGCCCGTAGGGCGTGGATTAGTCCAAATCCGTATCTTCTTAGATTTGGGTTTAGGGGTTGGGTTTAAGGATACATTAGCTTCATTTGAGACTAAGATTAACTTAAACTTTTGTTAAGGATACGTTAGTCTCATTTCAGACTAAGATCAACTTAACGGGATCATTTAGATCCAACAAAAGAGAATTTGGGCTCTATTGTTTAGTTTAGGAACATTGCGGTCGATTATTTTAAGGACATTACGGTCCAATATTAGTTTAAAGACATCTCGGTCCAAGGTTAAGGACATCGTAGTCCGTGAGTTTAAAGACATCACAGTCAATGTTAAGGACATCGTAGTCCATGAGTTTAAAGACCTCACAGTCAAGGTTAAGGACATCATAGTCCATAGGTTTAAAGGACTCCACAGTCCATGGAATGTTTGGCTGTCGGGACCCGTCACCTCTCTGAAGACGTTGAAGGATTACAATGACAAATATCAGAGGAGTAAAGAGATGTACCCTCGAGCCGATGTGAGTTGGTTGAAAGATCTGTAGTCCGATTTGGGGCTAAGATCTGTTAACATATTTATGAGCAGATGAGCTCAATTAATATGAGTTGAGGACTTATGGCCAATCATGGGCTAAGTCCAATCAGGTTAAAATGTTTAACATTTTATTTTGGGCGGTTGAGCCTCTATTTGGGCTTGGCTCTTTTAACAATGCTGAGCATTGATTTATATCTTGACAATGTCTTTGTCTTTTATTGAATGCTAATCATTCATCAGAGCTCTGGGCTTATTAAAGAACAATTTATGTTCTGTCAGCGCGACACGTGGTGCGCTAGGCGCTTTGCGCCAGTCAAAGAGTGCAGTGTGCTTCTGCCACGTGGCGCACATGTAAGGAACACGTGTCGCGCTTGGCGCTAGGCGCCAGATGATGAGTGCATGATACCAGTTTATGAGCGCTGAGCGCTAATCCATGAGCGCATTGTGCTTTCAGTTTAGTGGCACACACGTGAGTGACACGTGGTGTGCTTGGTGCTGAGCGCTAGCACATGAGCGCAAAGCGCAAGTTGATAATTGGCGCATACGTGATTGACACGTGGCGCATTTGGCGTTGAGCACCAGTCCAGAGAGCGCAGAAGCGCAGTTCAAGAGCGCAAAACGCATCTGATCAGTTTTATGATCTGGGAAACAAATTTATGTTCTTTTTAAAGAGACTTTGTCTCAAGATCTAAGAACAACAGTTCTTATTTTGCAGGAGATATTTCCAATCTCTTATATTAATCAATGGCTTTGCCTTTATAGATCCATGATTTGTGAGAAGAATTATGTTCTTCTTCTTTTAGGGTGAGATCTTTTGATCTCTTTGTGAAGGACTTTTGTTTTGTAGATCTATGATATGTGAGAAGTAAGTTCTTCTTTCATTTTATGATGAGATCTTTTGATCTCTTTGTGAAAGACTTTTTGTCTTTGTAGATCTATGATCTTTTTAAAGAAATGAATTGTTCTTTTTATGAAATGATTTCTTCTCTATGTTCATCATCCTCATTTTTACCTTGAAGAAAGATCTTCTTGCAAGAGCTTGCTCTTTGAATTTTCTCAAAGTTTTTGGGGAGGTTTCTCTTTCTTTTTCCTATATCTATATATTTGAGACATGAAGTCTAGAGGCCTTTTTATAGGGTAGGCTGATTTGTTGAATCAGTTAAAGAGATCTTTCTCTGATTGATTTGGGGATGTTTCCTTACCATTGGATCTTTGATCCTAGGACTTCTGTTTTACAGAAGGCAATCTTCTTGTTTTTAACAAGATTGGAAAATCTTTCCATACAGAATTTATTCTGTCTTTTGGTAATTTTTATTTACCATTGGATCATTGATCCAACGGTGCTCTGATTTACAGAGCACAATTTTGTTATTTAGAAAGATTTTGAGGAATCTTTCCTTAACAGAATTTAATTCTGATTAATTAATGATTTATCATTATTATTAGATCTTTGATCTAACGGTGGGGAGTTTTTAATTCCAGCGCTAGCGCACCCGTGCTTTGTACGCGGTGCGCTGCTTAAAAGGCAGCGCACCTTGCGCTAGCGTACACATGGTGCACTGCTTAGGGCGCAGCGCACTTGGCGCTGCATCTGAAGCGTTGCTTCATTTCAAAATTTGAATTTTTGAACAGAGCTTTGCTCTGATTGGGGGAACAGAGAGCTCGCATACAAGGGATACCCTATGCTTCGGCAGTAGGCACTATCATGTATGCGATGTTATGTACGAGACCGGATGTAGCTTACTCACTAGGCGTAGTGAGAAGGTATCAATCAGATCCTGGGGAGAACCATTGGACAGCTGTGAAGAACATTCTTAAGTACTTGAAAAAGGCTAAAGAATGTCTTAGTGTTATTAGTATGTATCTACGCGATTCCCAGCGACTTCGTCCTTAAAAGCCAGCCTCTCGATGGGATCGATGGGATAGATTGTAAGCAGCTCTTTATTACCAAATAAAATCAATAACTAGAAAGTAAAAAGAAGAAGCTTGAAGCAGAATAGGCGGTGTTGGCTGTTAGTTATATGTATGCCCTAGAGGCCATTACTGTACATAGGATGTATATTGTAGCGGATGCTGGGACATATATAGGGAGGACTTTCTTGATCGACATGATAGTATGCTATCTGGTTGATCTTTACCTTAACGTGTTCACTGATTGTCTCTCTGTTACATGTTGGTAAAGCCCTTAGGATGTGTACTTGACTACCTGGACTATGATGCAGATCATACTAGTGGGGACATGGTAGTCCATAAGTACATCCTTCAAAGTCCCTAGTCGTGGGTGTATCGAGACGGGGCATCGATATACCAGAGTAGACTAGCGTATACCTTCTCGACCCATACAGATGGGTGATGGATGATCCCATATCCATCGGTGTTTGACATCAGAGATGATATACGGGTGCTCAGTAGAGACTGGGTACACTGGACGGACTCGCCGAGAACTCCCAGATGGTATTATACCTCACGTCAGATGGCAGTTCTCTGGTGACACTGGTACAGAGTAGTCTGTTGACCCGAGATCGTCATAGAGTCTTGTGTGGTTCCCACTGTGTTTTGATTTCCATCTTACCACGTCCAAGAGGGCGTGCAAAACGGTGGTTTTTGGGTACAGTCCCGAGTCACATGGAGGCAATGAGCGATAGGAGGGGATTCGTCTCTCCCGGTATAGGGAGTTGATGTTGCGCTGTGTTCGATTGGCTATAACAGGAAATCCTTGGCCAGGGTTGCTGAGATTTACTGGTAAGTGTTACCAGTAGTTTCTCGAATTGTTATAGACCTCATATCGACACGACTTATCGAGCTATTGGGGTCTGACGTTTACCACCCCTAGGCGAGATATGCGACATATCAGACGATCAGACCGGACTGTACGGTAGTGTTACTGGTTGGATTCACTGGAGTGTGAGCGGGCTTGCTCGTCGATCTTCAGATCGCTCAATACCCGGGTGGCCGTTACGTTTAGCAGACCGCTTGCGGCTTGTGGATGTTTGATATGATCATCATCCGCTGCCGGCGTATTGACGAGTCTTTAGAGTCCTACACAGAGGTTTCCTGGCTCAAGCGAAACGAAATAGGAGCGCATATGAGATATGTGCGGGACCGAGAATGATGCGTGTATGTGATACCGTATTTCATTCTCGCAATGTGACATTGATCGGTTATATGCGATATAGCCGGGTTATCGGATCAAGTGTTGATTCGATAAGTTGTTACTGATGATACCGGTCGGTTATGTGCGACATGACCGGATCATTGAATCAAGTGTTGATTTAGTGATTTAATGCATAATTATATATTTGATATATTACTTTGCATTAACTAGTATCGGTTCACTTTGAATGGATTTTCTCACTCGGGTGTGCGCATTCCATATGCGATATGATTTTGTGCACTTGATTGTATCATGTTTGATGATACATGCTTTTTGGTTAAGTGTAAAGTATCAAACTATAGTTAAGTGGATGATTAGGGTTTTTGATTTCCTTATTTATATATTAATCTTTTTCTTTTTGGAAAAAGAATAAGCAAATGAGAAAATGGTGGCAAATTTTGTTTTGTTCATGAAGTTTCATGAACACTTTGACTTTGTCACCATTTTGTCTCATGCTTAACCCTAACCACTCCACTAACCCTAGTTCACTCTCTACAACTAACCATGGTTCACTTATGATAAGAATGGATTATTCTTTTCATTTTAAATTTTTTTCTTATGATAATAATCATTCTTTATCATCATCTTCTTCTTCTTCTTCAAGAAGCAAAAGCAAGCTCCATCAATGGTGATTGATGGAAATGAGTGAGAAATCCAATTCTAAAGTCTACCCACTTCTTATTTCTTCATCCTCTACCTCTTGCCAAGTAGTAAAGTGTGTTTCCTTCACAAGTTTTCATGGCTTGGTGAAGGTGGAGCTTGATTTAGCGATGCCTCGACGTAGATCATCTTCGGCATGGACATCGACGACCTAGCTCGCCTATTCTCCGATGAAGCCGACGCTAGAGCCCGGGATTGCATGAGGACAGCGAGGAGACTTCATTGCGAAGCTATGGAGGTGGAGAACCGGATCTACAAAGGTTGTATTTCCGTATTCTTGTAGTTAAGTGTTAACTAGTTTTCTTTTTCGCCTAAACATCTAGCCAACGATCCGTATTAGGGTTTCTCGGCACCGTAATTTTTTGAAATTGGCATGTTCGATGCCTTGTGAGACCTCCTTGGGGTGCCTAGGAACCCTACAGTGGTATCAGAGCCTAGCTAGAGCCTTAGGCGAAGTCTAGACGGAGTTAGAAGTCCGATCGAACCAAAACCTAACCCGGAAAACGGCTCTCTGGATTTTTTTGTAAAATGTGGATTTTTGTAAATTAAAAATATGCAGAAAAATCAGCAGGCGATTGTATGGGTTACTGTAAAATTCGAGTCCATTACTCCATCATTCAGCCGCGGTTCCGCGGCATGAGCATGCCTCATGCGGCGGATCCGCTGCAGTTTTGTCGTATTGGTCATCGAATTTTGCACCATAATTAATAAGTTTCTGTGCTGGTTTTCCTGGGAATATTTTAATATTTATTCCAGAGTTTAATTTTCTGGGTTGTATGAGGAACTCCGTGTATCGATCGGAATATCTAATTTTGTCTATGTGGCTTTCCGGATAATTTTTTAGAATATGTTAAAAAGTTCGACCGGATATAAATACCCAATTTTTCCCCTGTCGGGAAATTTTCAAGTGTTGGATTTTTCCGTAGTTTAACGACGTTCTAAGTAGTGCAAGTAACTCGATGGACCCTCTAGAAGACAACAAACCTTAACTCGATTATGTGACCGTCTTGAACTGCCCTTTGAACCTTAGGGTTTGGGGCAGTACGGCGTGCCATATGTGAGGCGTTGGCTTGACCCTTCTACGGCTGGACCGTTGGTACTGAGGCACGAACTGAATGTTTTTAGACTTGTTTCATGTGTTGATCTGTATCGGGAAAACTTGGGTGTTCGAATGTTCGATCGGAAAGTTTAACATTTTCTATTTATCTGGAATGGGATACAATAATTGGAATTCACAAGAAGTTATGAGATAACTGAATGAATGTTGTAAATCTAGCAATTTAGTCTCACTTGATCGGTTGCCACGGAGTTTTGATGTGATCAAAAGTCCGTCGCAATCACGTAGCGTACGCGGATACTCGCCGGGTAAACTTAATAGACAGCCTCACCCCATAGCCCCGACCAAGTGACTGTAGGAGAACCCCGTCGCCGAAAGCATCTGTTCGGGTGCTCCCGGTAGCGGTGTTCCGCCTTGGTGCACTTCGTCGACGGTATCAGGGGTGCTGCCGCCTACTAAAGTTTGCGACGAGCATTCGATCAGTTTTTCGGGAATCTTGTTGAATTGCCCGACTTGGTATTGAAAAGTGTTTTCGATTTTGAGACTAAAATGCGGGGTTTATAATAGTTAGGCATGCGATGTCTAAGGTATTCATTTGATTAGGCATGCGAAGTCTATATAGATTGCGGATTCCAACTGTTGTAGTTTTACACTTTCTTTTCTGTGACCGTAAGTGTAATATGTGATATCGCCGGTTTCGTTGCTATATGTCAACGACAATTGGGATGCGCATATTTGCTTACGTTGATGACATGTGATGTTATGTGTTGCTGGATATGTTATATTGGATCGTCGTGTTTGAATAGCCGGGTTTTTTTATGTGAGATGAGTGTTTTTCATTTTCATTCATGTAAAAACTTGTATGTATATTCTTTTATTGGGACACTTCCAGGTTGCGGAAGATGTCACCTTTTGTATATTATTTACTTTTCCGCACTAGGATAGACCCAAGGAGGGGAGCACAAGTAACCGGGTTCTAGGGTCCAGTGGGAGACCAACTCGAGGAGTCGAGTCCGGGTCTCCTAACCCTGGAATTGGAAGGGTTGCTTGCCGCTCTCGTAGGGGTCTAGGGGTGTGGGTTTGGCTATTCATCACGACCGTGGAATCCGTGTTATATACTGGCTCGTATTGAAAACACGGACGTCCTAGTATATCCAATATTTCATATGATTCTTCTGCTGCGATATCTGTGATGTGATCATGTGATGTTCTGTGATAGATACAGTATATAGTATATATGATATATTATATAGACGTTACTTATGTTTTACACCCGCGCTAGCCCTGCCCCGCTCTGCCGTTAGTCACCTAACCTAACGGTGCACGAGGGGACATTGAGGCGAATGCGGATGGCATAAGTGTGCGTCGTATTTATCTGTGATGTTTAGGTGGAATTAAATGATGGGATATTCATTAATGAGATTAATGAAAGAAAATAAACCTAATTGATGTTGTGGAATCGAATTTCAAAATAAAAACAGGTAGCTACAGTTCTTGCTTTGCATCGCGGTGTCCATTATAGAACATCCTGCACCTTATTCGATGAGGAAAGGACCGAGATCCCTTCACCGGGAGTGACTCCTTTAGCATTAACTGGCAGATGCTACACACTCGGTTTGTCTTTTGATTGCTTTTAAGTGTTTTTGCTTTGCACAGTGATATATGTGATATATCCAGCGCCTCATTCGACGAGGAAAGGACCGACGATCCCTTCACCGGGAGTGACTCCTTTAGCAAAACTAGAAAAGCCTCAAAAACACTCCATTTTTAAAATCATTTGATTCTACAACGATATAAAGTTCATTACGCAAAAGGTTTTCTTAAAAACCTGTCGTAGCCCTCCGTCATTTCAGATAGGTAATAGTTAGTATTCGTGCTGCGTTTGTTGACTCAGTCAAGGCGTAGTGTGCGGTAGCTGATTATTGCTTATCTGCAAAGCATATGATGCGATTGGATTAGGGTAGTCATGCGGCCTTGTTGACTCAGTCAAGGTTCGTGCGGGTGGGTTTAATTCAATCGAGAAATGACGGGTTGAACTTTACTTGTGGTCTATGATTTGTTGACTCAGTCAAGGTTATAGATCGCTTGGGGCAAAATATTATCGGGAATTTCAAGTGTTGAAATTTGCAATGAGATTGCATACCTTCTATGAGATAGTTGGATCCCGATACCCGCTGTGAGTAAGAGTTACTCCTGGGAGAGTTTTACATATTACAATTAGCCGATCAAGCAGGTGTCTAGAAAGGTGTCAACGGAGTTACGCCTCTGGGAAAACGAGGTTTACATTAATTAGGTTCGTGCGAAAGCACGGGGGACCTCCCTCAAAGTACCGACACTGGCCTGGCTGAAAGATTGGCGAACTTGTAGTGTGTAATTAATCCCGGCTAGTCTTTCCTTTTAGGGTTTGAAGGAAGATTTGATAAAAAGCAGTGGGAGCCATCCTGATTAGATAAAATAATAACCAATCTATTCTTGCAAGAGCGCACGCTGAGTGTTTTCTTATCTCTCTCTCCAGGTAGCGACCATATCACGCCTTAATCAAGATAATAATACGAATATTTGACCGAACCCGCTTGTTATACTGAGCTGGGGAACGTTGGTCCCGCTCCAACTTATAATTGTTATAAGACAGAGCAGGAAATTGGGGATTACCAGAATTCCCATGCCGCCCAAACGAAGAGAGTGCATGTTGATGCATCATCTTCGGGTGTGTTCGTTACACAGAACTGTTTCTCTGTATCCTTTACGTCCTGGGTATGTGATACCAGATCAGGATCCCAGATATGTAATCTGTTACATAGGGCTACAGAAAGGTAGAGAACTGAGAACGGGTGATAAGTTTCATGAGACAGAAAACGGGGCAAGTGTTGCAGCCAAGTCTGTTGGTCACTGTCACCCTGTATTCCAAATACATTGATTCTGAACGAATGTTATTAGATACCGAACCTGATATACAAAATCATATCAGTCTCTTTATTAGTAAAGAAATGATAAAATTTTGTATTGTTGGATAATGTTTTGAACATTTCCTATATCAAAAGTTGATTGGTTCAGGCACGTTATCTAAAAGCATTGATGTTCAAAATCAAACTACAGTTTTTAGTATACGGAACACACACAAGAGGAAGAGTTCAGAAATGAACGAATCCTTCTTGAGGTATTGTAGACTAGGTCATATCAATGCGACCCGACTAGTTGAAGTTACATGTAGATGCATATTTAAATCAGTTTAAATCTACATCTTGTGAAACTTGCCAGTCATGTCACAAAGATATAATGACACCAGCTCTGTTTATTGGAAACAGAGAAAGAGTTAGTGAACTCTTGGGACTGATACATGTTGATGTATGTAAGGTCCCCTGTCTACATATGCCAGGACCGGTTCTTTGTACTTCATTACATTCTCTGATAATCTCTCAAGATTCAGACATATGTTCCTGTTGAAACACAAGTCCGAACCTTTTGAGATATTCACAGAATATAAGTTAGAAGTAGAGAACCAAAATACGGGTATAAGTATTATGTCCTTTGATATGATCAAGGAGGAGAATACTTGAGCACGGAAATACTGGACTATTCTAAAGGAGAATGAGATTCTCTCTCAGCATTACTCCTCTGTATACACCATAGCACGATGGTATATCGGGGCGGAGCAATCACACCCTATATGATATGGTGTGCTCTATGATGAGTATTACTGAGTGACCTATTTCCTTTTGAGAGTTATGCACTTGAGAAGCTGCATACCTATTGAAAAGGGTTCAAATCAAATCAGTTGCCTACCACTTCATATGTGATATGGAAAGGGAAGAGCCCATGTCTTAAGTTAATTAAGATTTGGGGTTGTCCGGCCTATGTCTGAAAGAAAAATCCGGACAAGCTCGAGGAAAGGTCTGTAATGTAGAACTGGAAAGGTTCCAGCTATACAAACTACAGCAGATGATTTAATAGAACCAAAGGATTCAGTAGATACCAACGAACCTCAGCCTCTCCGCCGATCTAGTAGGGTTCCTCACCCACCTGAGAGATACTTCGGTTTCTCTATGACAGTGAGAGCGAGGATTGCATCATGAGATGATGACCCAACTAGTTTCGAGCTGGCCATCAGGAGTAAGACTCTATAAGAATGGCTGGATGCTTAGTGATCTGAGATGGAATCCTTATACACCAACAAAGTATGGACTTTGGTTGCTATATCTGAAGGGTTAAATCCCCATCAGGAGCAAGTATATCTTGAGAAGATTACTTGGTGTACATGGAAAAGTTGAGACTTTCAAAGCTAGACTTGTTAAAGGTTTGCATCATTGACCAGGTATGGATCATGATGAAACTTTTTCTAAGGATCTATGCTTAAGTCCATCTAGATCCTACTTGCCACGGCTACATACCATGACTACGATATCTGGCGGTTGGGTGTCATGACTCCTTTTCTAAATGATGTTTTAGAAGAGAACGTCTATAAGTACACAGCCAGAGGGCTTCGTAGACAGTGGGAACAGCGGAAACGTGTGCAAGATGCTTTATAGGATAAAGCAGGCATCGCGGAGTTGGAACATCTGTTTTGATGTGTTAGTCAAAGAGTTTGACATCATCAAAATGGTAGATGAACCTTGTATGAACAAAAAGGTAGTAGGGAGTATGGTGACGATCCTCGTAGAGTACGTGGATGACATACTCTTGATAGGGAAGGAGTTTCCTATGCTACGCTCGATCAATCTCCGCTTATCACAATGATTCTCCATAAAGGATCATAATGATACCTACTAAATCCTGGATTTTGGATCTATGAGATAGATCTAATTGGATGTTAGGATTCTCACTAGTTGTAGTGAGATGGTATCAATTGATTCTAGGGAGAATCGCTGGAAGTGTTCCAGAGTGATAAGAACGACTGAATGTCAGTCACAGGCATTGTCTTAGCCCTCAAAAGGGACGGTATGTTGGAAGAGTTCCAAGCTAGATACCGTGACATACTAGACGATAAAGGCAGGATACATCGCTACTTAAGATGCTACCAAAGAGGCTGTTTGGGTGTATATTGGTTCATGAGATGAACTACGTTCCTCCCATTGTGTGACAATGGAGTTGTGGCTTATGCCAAGGAACGCCGGTCCCATCAGTGATCCGGACATATTCTAAGGCAGTGTCACCTGATCATGGAGATAGTTGATCTCCAGGGTGATCGAGGTTAGGAGAGTAGACTCAGAGGAAAACACAGCGGATCCACTCACAAAGGCCTGTTCCCAGAGAGAGACTTTTATGGGATGGTTGAATATGAGATACTACAACCACTGCTATCAGATGGCCCTAGTGCAAGTGGGAGATTGTTAGTTATATGTATGCCCTAGAGTCCATTACTGTACATAGGATGTATATTGTAGTGGATGCTGGGACATATATAGGGAGGACTTTCTTGCTCGACATGATAGTATGCTATCTGGTTGATCTTTACCATAACGTGTTCACTGATTGTCTCTCTGTTACATGTTGGTAAAGCCCTTAGGATGTGTACTTGACTACCTGGACTATGATGCGGATCATACTAGTGGGGACATGGTAGTCCATAAGTACATCCTTCAAAGTCCCTAGTCGTGGGTGTATCGAGACGGGGCATCGATATACCAGAGTAGACTAGCATATACCTTCTCGACCCATACAGATGGGCGATGGATGATCCCATATCCATCGGTGTTTGACATCAGAGATGATATACGGGTGCTCAGTAGAGACTGGGTACACTGGACGGACTCGCCGAGAACTCCCAGATGGTATTATACCTCACGTCAGATGGCAGTTCTCTGGTGACACTGGTACAGAGTAGTCTGTTGACCCGAGATCGTCATAGAGTCTTGTGTGGTTCCCACTGTGCTTTGATTTCCATCTTACCACGTCCAAGAGGGCGTGCAAAACGGTGGTTTTTGGGTACAGTCCCGAGTCACATGGAGGCAATGAGCGATAGGAGGGGATTCGTCTCTCCCGGTATAGGGAGTTGATGTTGCGCTGTGTTCGATTGGCTATAACAGGAAATCCCTGGCCAGGGTTGCTGAGATTTACTGGTAAGTGTTACCAGTAGTTTCTCGAATTGTTATAGACCTCATATCGACACGACTTATCGAGCTATTGGGGTCTGACGTTTACCACCCCTAGGCGAGATATGCGACATATCAGACGATCAGACCGGACTGTACGGTAGTGTTACTGGTTGGATTCACTGGAGTGTGAGCGGGCTTGCTCGTCGATCTTCAGATCGCTCAATACCCGGGTGGCTGTTACGTTTAGCAGACCGCTTGCGGCTTGTGGATGTTTGATATGATCATCATCCGCTGCCGGCGTATTGACGAGTCTTTAGAGTCCTACACAGAGGTTTCCTGGCTCAAGCGAAACGAAATAGGAGCGCATATGAGATATGTGCGGGACCGAGAATGATGCGTGTATGTGATACCGTATTTCATTCTCGCGATGTGACATTGATCGGTTATATGCGATATAGCCGGGTTATCGGATCAAGTGTTGATTCGATAAGTTGTTACTGATGATACCGGTCGGTTATGTGCGACATGACCGGATCATTGAATCAAGTGTTGATTTAGTGATTTAATGCATAATTATATATTTGATATATTACTTTGCATTAAGTAGTATCGGTTTACTTTGAATGGATTTTCTCACTCGGGTGTGCGCATTCCATATGCGATATGATTTTGTGCACTTGATTGTATCATGTTTGATGATACATGCTTTTTGGTTAAGTGTAAAGTATCAAACTATAGTTAAGTGGATGATTAGGGTTTTTGATTTCCTTATTTATATATTAATCTTTTTCTTTTTGGAAAAAGAATAAGCAAATGAGAAAATGGTGGCAAATTTTGTTTTGTTCATGAAGTTTCATGAACACTTTGACTTTGTCACCATTTTGTCTCATGCTTAACCCTAACCACTCCACTAACCCTAGTTCACTCTCTACAACTAACCATGGTTCACTTATGATAAGAATGGATTATTCTTTTCATTTTAAATTTTTTTCTTATGATAATAATCATTCTTTATCATCTTCTTCTTCTTCTTCTTCAAGAAGCAAAAGCAAGCTCCATCAATGGTGATTGATGGAAATGAGTGAGAAATCCAATTCTAAAGTCTACCCACTTCCTATTTTTTCATCCTCTACCTCTTGCCAAGTAGTAGAGTGTGTTTCCTTCACAAGTTTTCATGGCTTGGTGAAGGTGGAGCTTGATTTAGCGATGCCTCGACGTAGATCATCTTCGGCATGGACATCGACGACCTAGCTCGCCTATTCTCCGATGAAGCCGACGCTAGAGCCCGGGATTGCATGAGGACAGCGAGGAGACTTCATTGCGGAGCTATGGAGGTGGAGAACCGGATCTACAAAGGTTGTATTTCCGTATTCTTGTAGTTAAGTGTTAACTAGTTTTCTTTTTCGCCTAAACATCTAGCCAACGATCCGTATTAGGGTTTCTCGGCACCGTAATTTTTTGAAATTGGCATGTTCGATGCCTTGTGAGACCTCCTTGTGGTGCCTAGGAACCCTACATTGGCACCAACGGAGGTTTCTTCTTGAAGATATCTGGAAATAAGCGCTTGAGGGCTCCCCTAAGCTTGTTTTCTTTTTCAACGTGAGAGAGCGAAAGAACCTTCGCGAGCGGAACTTAAATCTCTTTTTTACAGGACCGGGTGTTCGATGAAAAGAGTGACTTCTGCAACCCAGAATTAGCTAGAACTATTCCAGTGAGCCCTCCTATGGTGAACAAAAAGATGAACCCTACAGCAAATAACATGGGTGTTTTGTATTGTGTCGAACCTCCCCACATGGTAGCGATCCAACTAAAGATTTTGACACCGGAGCTCAGGGAAGGGAAGAATCATTAGTGGAAAATACTCCAGAGGCAGTGAGTTGACGAACTCCCCACACTCAAGAGCAAAGAAAGACCCATTGTTGAGCTTCAGTCAAAAGGGTAAACGAGTGAGTAGGGCAAGGGCCCTTTAGCGCTAGGCTCAGTCCAACTAAGCAACTACAGAATCCATTCATACTATGGAACGGGATGTAATGAACTGGGATCAGTACCACATGACTCTAAGAAAGAGAACTGAAAGCATTTCACCGCTCCACCGGAAATTCCCTCTGCCCCTACCTTCTTTTTTATCAATAAAAACCCGGTGAACTCCAGGTGGAGTCCTTTACCGATTCAAGCTTCCAGAGTGATAAGGACGACAGTAAGTCGGTCTCGGGTTTTTTCTTTACCCTCAACGGAGGGGCGGTGTGTTGGAAGAGTTCCAAGCAAGACACTGTAGCAGACTCGACGATGGAGGCTGAATATATCGCTGCCAACGATGCTGCCAAAGAAGCTGTCTGGATGAAGAAGTTCATTGCTGAGCTTGGTGTGGTTCCATCCATTGAGCATCCAATACCTGTGTATTGTGATAACAATAGAGCGGTGGCTTTGGCCAAGAAACCCAGATCCCATCAGAAATCCAGACATATTCTGAGGCGGTGTCACCTGATCAGGGAGATAGTAGATCGCCGGGAGATCGAGGTCAGGAGAGTTGACACGAAGGACAACGTAGCGGATCCACTCACGAAGGCCCTCCCCCAGATACAGTTTGTGAGACTTTTTGGGATGTTGGGTATGGGATACTATAGCACATAGCCTTAGTGCAAGTGGGAGATTGTTAGGAATATGTATGCCCTAGAGACCATTATTGTACATGTGATGTATATTATAGTGGATGCTTGGACATATATATAGAGGACTTTCTTGCTCGACATGATAGCGTGCTATCTGGTTACTCTTTATCTTAACATGTTGACTGGTATTCTATACCGTCTTGCTCTCGCATGTTGATAAAGCCCTTAGGATATGTACTTGACTACCAGGACTATGATGAGATCATACTAGTAGGGCCAGGGTGGTCCAAAAATACATCCTTTAATCAGTTCCTAGTCATGGGAATATCGTGACTAAGGCATCGATATTCCAGAGTAGACTAGTGTGTACGTTTCTTGTCCCTTAGAGGGCGATGGTTGATCCCACAACCATTGGTGTGTGACATCAAAGATTGTACACAGGTGCTAATTGGAGAATGGGTATACCGAACGGACTTGTCGAGGACTCCTAGTTGGTAGTATACCTATCGTCTGATAGCAGTCCTCCGGTGACACTGGTACAGGTTAGTCTGTAGACCCGAGATCATCATAGAGTCTTGTGTGGCTCCCACTGTGCTTTGATTTCCTCCTTACCACGGCTCAAAAGAGTCGTGCAAACAGGTGGATTTTGGGTACAGTCCCGAGTCACATGGAGGCAATGAGCAATAGGAGGGGTTTCGTCTCTCCCGGTATTGGGAGTTGATGTTGCACTATGCTCGATTGGCTATAACTAGAAGTCCCTGGCGGGGGCTGATGATTAGATTTACTAATAAGAGTTATCAGAAGTTTCTTAAACCGTTATAGGCCACACATCGGCATGACTTATCACGTTACTGGAGGCTGGCGTTTACCACCCCTAGACATGATATACGACATATCAGACGAAGAGACCGGACTGTACGGTAGTGTTACTGATAGGCTTCATAGAGAGTATGGACGAGCTTGCTTGTTGATCTTCATATCGCTCAATACTTGGGTAGCCATTACGTCCAGCTAGTACCGCTGATGGCTTGTAGGTGACTGATGTGATCATCACTTACTGCTGGCATATTGACGAGTCTTTAGAGTCCCATACAGAAGTTTACTGGTTTAAGTGAAATGAAGTAGGACACATATGTGATATGTGTGTGGGCCTGATTAAATACGAGTATGTGATACCGTATTGTAATCTGGCAGTTATCTGTTATCAGTCAGGTTATATGTGATATAACCGGATTATCGAATCAAGTGTTGGTTTGATAATGTGATATTCAGATTAATGATATTAGTCGGTAATATGTGATATAACCGGATTATTAGATCATGTGTTGATTTAATAATGTGATATATATTATATGTGATATAATTATATCTTAACTAATATCATTAACTCACTAATTGCTTTATATATATATATTAATGTATATTTGATATATATATATATATATATATATTATTGTATGAAGCATGGCATGTTTTTCTATTTTTAGAAAATAGAAAAATGAGGTGTAAATTGTGGAGATATTTGTGGTATGGTTCAAGGCATGGGTTTATATATTTTTATATTACTCTTGACTCATGATTGGTAGGGTTTCTGCGTGTTCAAGTTTAGTTAATTACCGCAATCAAAACGGTTTCGCTTGTAGCTAGCCGGTTGAGTACGGGTCGTCCGCTGGGAGATGGGAATCTTTTTCTATGTGTCTTAACGAGTTAAGTCCGAAAGTCCAGATTTGTTTGTGATTAACAAAGTGTTAAAATGATATGTAAAGAGAGCTTGTTAGGGTTAGGATTAGGTTAGTTTGAGTTAGGAGTCGCTCACTTCTTTCGTTGCCACTCTTAATATCGGTGTTACGGTAATCGGCAACAACGGGGATTAGCACGACTAGGAAGGAACTTGCGAGTATAAGCTAGGCTTTCCAACGCTTAAGTTCTTCCTTTTGGTGCTTGTCCGTCCGTTCTTGGCTCTTAGCCATAACCTCCGGTTAATTCAACCACAACCGGTCTCACTATGGAATCACCGCTATCATGTAGGATAGGGTGCCGTAGGGAGCGGATTGTGGTTCAATTAACGGGAGTCGATTTAAGATGTTGGGCAAGGAAAGAGTGAGAGAGATTTCCTTCTCTCAAACTTCCCTTATCCTACCCTAACAAGTATGGAAATTACTCACCCATTACAAGAAGAACGAAAAATAAAACAAAGGAGGAAGATAGAAAGAAAGAGATTAGAAGATAACAACTAGCTATTTGCGACCTTACCTTGGCAAGGATCAAGCGTAAGCATCATGGTTGTTTAAGGATAAAGGAAAAGAGAAAAGAAAGAAACAACAATAAATAACAACAACTAAATTAGCAAATGTAAATTACAGGCAATTATAAAAAGAACAAGACAAGCATGATAACAAAGAACTCCTCTTATTCATTCTTCACTCACAGAAGCTCACTACAAGTTTTTAATGGAGAAGAGATGAGAGGAGGAAGAAGAACAACACATGTATTCTAAATCCTAAATACAAGATTAAGCACCCCTTGGCTTCACAAGGTTCTGGGCTATTTATAGGTAGGGAAAAGGAAATCTAGGGCAACATTCTGACCCTTCATGAAAAGACCCATATGCCCCTGCAAAATCATCATCTGCGTCGCCTATATGGCCGCGGAACCGCGGCCTAGGCCCCCTATTGGCCGCGGTTCCGCGGCCGTATAGTTGAATTGGGGCATGGGATTTTTGGTGCTTCCCTGGTCTGCTGTGTCCTTTATTCTGGTACATGTTTTTTCTCAGATTTTCTTCATGATTTTTCCGGAATTTCTGTTGAGCAAAAGGTGATTTGATGTGGATCTTTTTGTCATGATTTCCTCGAGCTCCGCGTAGATTTCTTGGATTTTGTGTTGCCATTGAGCCTTGTGCATGAAAATGACATTGATTTGCCATTTTGTCTCTCAAACTGGTGTGTGGCAACATACGGATAGAGAGCGGAGACCCGTGTTTTATCTGTGGTTGGCAGGAACCCGGATTTTGTCGTGCTTTTCCATGAATTTCATCGTTTAGAGACAAGAACCTGTATCCTGCAATTGACTAGCAAACACGGCTCAAGAGTACCTACCGATAAGCAATATGATAAAAATTGGGCGGTATAAAAATGCAAAAATCTGATATGAACAAATACCCCCAAACTTATCATTTGCTCGTCCCGAGCAAAGCCAATTTATTCACAAAAAATCCTAACCTCACTTTTGCAAGGAACGCGATTGCACTGAGCATGTGCAACAAGCCGTTAAACCTCTAGGTGTCCCTAGTAGGAGGAGTGTTGTCTCCTGAGGGTTTTCAGCGGATACTACACACAAAATCCGGTCAAGCTAGTTTTGCAAAATAACTATGATTCAAACCCTAAAGTTTTGTTTCAGCAAATAACAATTCTATGATCCTAAGTCTAGACTATCGAACCCTTATTTTTCACACCTCGATTCTTATTTAACTAAAGATTTTATATGTCTTTATGTGCAGTGCAAATAGTTTCGTTAAGTTCCAAAAGGATCGATTAAAGTCATCATGTCATACAATAAAGCCCAGATAAAATTTTTAAAAAGGATCACATAAGTTTTATAAAGAGTTAAGCATTTTTCAAGTTTCGTTTTCCAGTAAGGTTTCAACTTCAGAATTTCTATCTTCCTTAACAGGAAACTAGGTCTTATTTTTCACTCCACCTTTTTCTTGTTTTCATTTCATACACACATCTGTGAATGTGCAATAGTCTTTATCATAGAATAAAACCTTCATATCTCCTCTAAATTTTTTTATAAAAGCCTGTCTTTTATCAAGATTATTCTCACACAAAGAACCGTTAGGAATTTTAACTCGGAGAGAACACTTGCTTGACTTTATTTTAATCTGGACTTTCTAGGCTTCTTAACGAGCTTTGGGCCAATGCACCCAAACCAGTTGGCTTTAGGGCATTAGGTGTAGAAACACCCCAGCGGACTTAATTACTCAAGTTACCTAGGTCCAAAAACAAAAGACAATTTGGCGTGAAAATCATGATGATTCAATACGCACGGAGATATAACCGGCAGTTTAATTATTTTTTTGGATAAAAGACGTGTTTCGTGGGTTTGGTGTGTAATCATTCCAATCAAGTTCCAGATGGGTTATTTTTTCAGACTTAGTTCCAATTAAGGCATCAATATCATTCCTTCATATTCACTTTACTTCATAAACTATTCTTGATATTACTTATTTCCGAACAAACCTATTTGATCCTTAGAAAATCATTTATCCATTTAAAAGTTTTTAGACATAAAAGACTTGTCATCTAATTTCCAAAACTCATGATACGTGTAGTGTGATGTAAAGATGCATATCAGCTATAGTTAACTTCAAAGGAGAGTTATCTTTCAGGTTTTCAAAATCTAGAAATAAGATTTAGTTATTCTTATCTTATGAAACAAAACCGTCGAAATGTTGAATCAGAGTCCTCCCACTAGCTAACTTGACAAAAAAGTTTTTATGTTTTTAGAAAATTTTCAGATTTTTATGGATTTTATGGATTTTAGTATGCAGATGCAAAATATACATATGAATGCGAAGGTTAGAAATACGTACCGAGCGTATCCCCAAACTTAAACTGGACAGTGTCCTCACTGTCATTGCATGAAGAGATCATTTGAAGGGTCAAAATTGTCGGTTAGATATACACATTTTTTTGTTTTGTTTTTAAAGAAAAGAAAAAGAGCAAAAATGGAAAAGAATATCCACAAATATATACAAAATGGTATATACATACCCCCAAACTTATTTGGAACAGTGTCCACTGTTCTTGGCTGGATAACCGAAGTTTGGTGGTAGGCAGAGGAAGATTATGCAGGGTAAACCGGCTCCTGTAAGAACTGGAGCTCCTCTGTTGGTTCGGCGCTAAGGTACGGTTTTAGTCGGTGTCCGTTCACTTTAAAAAATGAACCGTCCTTTGGATTCTCCAAATCCACAGCGCCACGTGGATACACATTCCGCACACAATACGGCCCTTTCCTGCGAGATCTGAGCTTTCCTGGATGGAAGTGTAGTCTGGTGTCGTAAAGCAGTACCTGTTGACCAGGTACGAAGGTTTTATGCAAAAGGTGTTTATCGTGAAACACCTTCGTTCGGTTCTTAACGACAACCGCGTTATCGTAAGCCTCATCCCTAAGCTCGCTTAATTCGTTCAACTGCAGTTTCTGATGGCTGCCCGCATCTTCGAGAGACAGATTCAGCTCCTTTTTCGCCCAAAATGCGCGATGCTCTATTTTGACAGGTAGGTGGCAAGCCTTTCCGTACACAAGCCGATAGGGAGACATGCCAAGATCGGTCTTATAAGCGGTTCGAAATGCCCAAAGGGCATCAGTGAGTTTCAGCGAACAATCTTTTCGGTTCTTGGAAACCGTCTTCTCCAGTATCTGCTTGATTTGCCGATTTGAAACTTCGGCCTGCCCGCAGGTTTGGGGGTGGTAGGGCGTAGATAGCTTATGATTAATGGAATATTTCTGCATCAAGGCCTCGAAAGTCTTATTGCAGAAATGAGTTCCATTGTCGCTAATGATCGCTCGGGGTGCCCAAAACGGGAGAAAATATTTTCTTTAAGAAACCTAACGACAACCTTGTTGTCGTTAGTCCGGCTGTGCACAGCCTCGACCCATTTAGAGACGTAATCAACAGCGAGAAGAATGTACAAGTTCCCGAAAGAGCTGGGAAACGGCCCCATGAAATCTATCCCCCAAACGTTGAAAATCTCCACAACCAAGGTTAGTTGGAGCGGCATCTCGTTCCTCCGGGATATCCGGCCCAAGTGTTGGCACCGGGAGCAAGTCTTGCAATAGTCATGAGCGTCTTTGAAGAGTTGTGGCCAGTAGAAACCACATTGCAAGATCTTCTCAGCTGTCTTTCTGGGGCCAAAATGCCCGCCAAATGCTTGATCGTGGCAAAATGACAGCACACTCTTGAATTCCTCGTCAGGGACACACCGACGAATAATCTGGTCAGGACAGTACTTGAACAGATAGGGTTCGTCCCAGTAAAAGTGTTTTACTTAGGATAAGAAGCGAAGTCTGTCCTGACTTGACCATTCAGTCGGTAGTAACCCTGTGGCCAAATAGTTCACAATATCTGTGAACCAGGGTTCGCAAGATACGGTCAAGAGCTGTTCATCCGGGAAAACGTCGTTGATCGGAATTGGAAGCGAAGGCGAAGAAGGAAGTCGTGAGAGATGGTCGGCAACTACATTTTCACATTCTCGTTTGTCCTTAATGACAAGGTCAAACTCTTGAAGCAAGAGGATCCAACGTATTAGCCGAGATTTTGCATCTTTCTTCGCAAAAAGATGGCGCAGAGCAGAATGGTCTGTGTAGACAATGACTGGAGAGCCGATGAGGTAGGGCCTGAACTTTTCTAAAGCAAATACAACAGCCAAGAATTCCTTCTCAGTTGTTGTATAATTGAGTTGGGCGTCGTTCAGGGTTCGGCTCACATAATAGATTACGTGCGGCATCTTGTTGATGTGTTGTCCAAGAACAGCACCAATGGCAAAGTCGGATGCATCGCATATAATCTCAAATGGGTGCGTCCAGTCAGGTGAAGAAAGAACGGGAGCAGAAGTGAGTGAGCTTTTTAGTGACTCGAACGCAGTTACACAGCTCGAGTTGAAGTCGAATGGCTTGTCCTTGGCCAGTAGAAGAGTCAAGGGCCTAGCAATCTTGCTAAAGTCCTTAATGAACCGTCTATAGAAACCGGCATGGCCAAGGAAGGCTCGGATGTCTCGGACGCATCTGGGAGGAGGTAGATTGGAAATGACCTCAATCTTTGCTTTGTCAACCTCTATGCCATTTTGCGAGATGATATGTCCTAAGACAATACCTTCGCGCACCATGAAGTGGCACTTCTCCCAATTCAAAGTGAGGTTCTTGTCCTTACATCGGGTAAGGACAGCGTCGAGATGCAGCAAACACTCGTTGAAGGAATCGCCGAAGATGGAGAAATCGTCCATGAAGATCTCCAGAAATTTTTCCACCATGTCTGAGAAGATTCCCATCATACACCGCTGGAAGGTAGCGGACGCATTGTATAACCCAAAGGGCATGCGACGATATGCGAACGTGCCGAAAGGACAAGTGAATGTGGTCTTGTCCTGGTCTTTTTCAGCGATGGGAATTTGATTATAGCCGGAGTGGCCATCAAGAAAGCAGTAGTACTCGTGTCCGGCCAATCGTTCAAGCATTTGGTCAATGAAAGGTAGTGGAAAGTGGTCCTTCCGTGTTGCGGCGTTGAGTTTTCTGTAATCAATGCATACTCACCACCCAGTTTGGGTGTGAGTAGGGATTAACTCGTTCGCCTCGTTGGTTATGACCGTGATGCCTGACTTCTTGGGGACAACATGAATGGGGCTAACCCACTGGCTATCAGAGATAGGGTAAATGATACCACTATCCAGACATTTTACGATCTCCTTCTTCACAGCCTCTTTCATGACTGGGTTGAGACGTCTTTGTGGATCCCTGGCTGGTTTGGCATCATCCATCAGATGAATGCGATGTTCAACGATCAGGGGACTAATTGTAGGGTATTCTTAACACCTCTAGTAAGGTTTAAAAGCATCATACATGCTATAACAATAAATTTTTTGAGGTGCTAAGCAAACTATACAAAGAATCGAACTAGAATATATGAAGTAACAATTAATAGTATCAAGATTAAGAGTTAAGTTATGCTAAGTGATGAGACTACAACCTTTGTAGACCTCTTTGGAAGACTCCTTGGCTTTGAAAAGGTTCACTTGATCAACTCCTCGTCCACGACGATCCACCCGAAGCACTTTGCCCTAAGCTTGATGCTTCCTTCGATCTTTGACAAACTTGAAGCACAACACCCTACACAAGATAGCTATGGTTGTGTAGGATGATGAAGTGGTTGCTATTCTTATTTATTACCTTTTCTTTTCTATTTCTAACTCCTTTTTAACATTTAAAAGAGAGCTAGGGTTTTTTTTTGAGGAAGAAGATAGCTCTCATTTCTTTTGGAATGATAATATTGATAATGATAAAAGAAAATGAGAGAGAGAAAAAGATCTTATCATAACCACAACCATGGTTAAGATAATATCTAGATATTTCAACTAAGGTTAAAGGGCGAAAGGAAAAGTAACCATGGTTGAGTCAAATTCAACCATGGAATTGTGTAGAAGAGTGTGGAAAAGAAATGAGTCATTATCCTTTTTCTTTTGCCTTTTATCCTTTTTGAAAATAGCAATATATCATTTTATCTTCAATATGATTCTTATATTGCCATCCTCTTTGTATCATCAACCATGATACATTTCATGTATGTATGTATGCACATCATCATGTACATATACATGCATGTACCCATAAGAAGAAAAGGATTTAAATAAATAATATAAAAGCCAATATTAAATCAACACTTGATTTAATAAATTGGTCATATCTTATACGACCCGACTAATATTAAATGCCCGATTAAAATACAGTATCATATACTAGTATTTAATCGAGGCTCCGCGCATATCTCATATGTGCACCACTTCGTTTCGCCAGAGCCGAGAAACTTCTATGTGGGACTCTAAGACTCGTCAATACGCCAGCAGCAGATGATGATCATATCAAACACCTACAAGCCGCAAGCGGTCAGCTAAACGTAACGGCCACCCGGGTATTGAGCGATCAGAATAAGAACAAGCGAACCTGTCAAAACTCCTGTCAATCCATCCGGCAACACTAACCGTACAGTCCGGTCTCTTCGTCAAATATGCTTTATATCGAGTCTAGGGATGGAATCGTCGACCCCAATAACTCAATAAGTCATGCCGGTATATGGTCTATAACAGATCGAGAAACTTACTGATAACACTTATCAGTAATATCTCAGCAGCCCTGGCCAGGGACTTCCTGTTATATCCAATCGTGCACAGCACAGCATCAACCCCCAATACCGGGAGAGATGAAACCCCTCCTATCGCTCACTGCCTCCACATGCCTCGAGACTATACCCAAAATCCACCTGTTTGTACGACTCAGTAGAGCCGCAGTAGGGTGGAGATCAAAGTACAGTGGGAGGACACACAAGACTCTATGACGATCTCGGGTCTACAGACTAACCTGTACCAGTGTCACCTGAGAACTGCTATCCGACGTATGACATAATACCATATAGGAGTTCTCGGTGAGTCCGTTCAGTGTACCCAGTCTCACTGAGCACCCGTATACTATCTTCGGTGTCAACACACCAGACGGATATGGGATCATCCATCGCCCATCATATGGAACAAGAATGGTATACGCTAGTCTAAGCTGGAATATCGGTGCCCTGTCTCGATATACCTACGACTAGGAACATTTCAAGGATATGCTTATAAACTACAGATGTCCCACTAGTATGATCCGCATCATAATTCCAGTAGTCAAGCCAATATCCTTAGGGCTTTATCAACATGCATCAAATGAATATAAACATGATCAAGTGAACATATGATAAAGTAAAAACCAGATAGCATACTATCATTTTGAGCAAGACTGTCCCCCGAATATATATATATATATATATATATATATATATATATATATATACATCAGTACATACACTATCTCATAATAGCCTCTAGGGCATACATATATCCAACAATCTCCCACTTGCACTAAGGCCAGTTATTGGCATATCTCATACCTAACATCTCAAAAAGTCGCTCATGCTGCGGCTGAGGGAGGGCCTTGGTGAATGGATCCGCAGCGTTGTTCTTTGTGTCTACTCTCTTAATCTCGATCTCGCGGCGATCAACTATCTCCCGGATCACATGATATCGCCTCAGGATGTGTCTGGACTTCTGATGGGACCTGGGCTCTTTGGCCAACGCCATAGCCCCATTATTGTCACAATACAGAGGTATTGGATCAATAATGGTTGGAACTACTCCTAGCTCCGCGATGAACTTTCTCATCCAGACGGCTTCCTTGGCAGCATCATTTGCAGCAATATATTCAGCTTCCATCGTTGAGTCTGCAACGGTATCCTGTTTGGAACTCTTCCAACTCACCGTCCCTCCATTGAGGGTAAATGCAAACCCTGAGATAGACTTGCTGTCATCCTTGTCACTCTGGAAGCTCGAATCGGTAAAGGCCTCCATTTGGAGATCTCCATTACCATACACTAAGAACAATTCTTTAGTCCTTCGCAAGTACTTAAGAATGTTCTTTACAGCAATCCAGTGATTCTCCCCTGGGTTAGATTGATACCTGCTTACTACACTAAGTGCATAAGCAACATCAGGGCGTGTACATAACATTGCATACATTATCGATCCCACTGCCGAAGCATAGGGAATAATGCTCATGCGAGCTCTCTCTATGTCAGACTTTGGGCAATCGTCTTTTGAGAGAGTGACTCCATGGCAAGCGGGTAAGGCACCCCGCTTGGAGTCTTTCATACTAAATCTCTTTAGGATGGTGTTTATGTACTTGGTTTGGGACAATCCCAATAACCGTTTGGATCTATCCCTATAGATCCGTATACCCAATATGTATGTGGCATCTCCCAGGTCCTTCATGGAGAACCTTTGTGATAAGAATGATTTGACCGACTGTAGCATAGGAATGTCATTTCCTATCAGAAGTATGTCATCTACGTACAATACGAGGATTGCGACATTTCTTCCTACAGTCTTCTTATAAACACAAGGTTCATCTGGATTTTTGATGAAATCAAACTCTTTGATAACATCATCAAAACAGATGTTCCAACTCCGTGATGCCTGCTTTAATCCATAAATGGATTTAAGTAGCTTACATGCTTTACCGCTGCTCCCACTATCAATGAATCCCTCTAGTTGATCCATATAAACGCATTCCTCTAAATCACCATTTAGGAATGCAGTTTTAACGTCCATCTGCCAGATTTCATAGTCGTAGTGAGCAGCAATAGCAAGTAGGATCCGAATGGATTTAAGCAAGGCTACCGGAGAGAAAGTCTCGTCATAGTCCAAACCTGGTCTTTGACGAAAACCTTTCGCTACCAAGCTTGCCTTATAGGTCTCTACCTGTCCATCTACACCGATCTTTCTTTTAAAGATCCATTTGCATCCCACAGGTTTTATCCCGGAGGGTACATATTCCAAAGTCCATACTTTGTTGGTGTACATGGACTCCATTTCGGATCTCATGGCATCCAGCCAATTCACAGAGTCACCACTCGTGATAGCCTGATGGAAACTGGAAGGATCATCATCATCCATGATGCAATCTTCTCTATCACCATCAACGAGAAAACCGTAGTATCTCTCCGGTGGGCGAGAAATCCTGCCAGATCTACGGAGTGGCTGAGGTTCATTAGATTCTGTTATGACTTCAGGTTCAGCCAAGTTGTCATTTGTAACTTGTGTTTCTAGAACTTCTTCTAGATTTACCACATTGCCATTTGTATTGTTTGAAAAAATCTCATCTTCTAAAAAGGTGGCATACTGAGAAACAAACACCTTTTGTTCCTCTTTGTGGTAAAAAAAGATACCCAAACGAATGTTTAGGATATCCTACAAATATACATTTGACTGATCGTGTCTCGAGTTTGTCTGGATTCTGTTTTTTTAACAAAAGCCGGACAACCCCAAATCTTAACTCTTTTAAGAGATGGTTTCTTTCCATGCCATATCTCATATGGAGTGGTAGACACGGTTTTGGTTGGAACTTTGTTTAACAGAAAAGCTGCTGTTTCCAATGCATGCCCCCAAAACGAGAGAGGTAACTCAGCATCACTCATCATGGATCGTACCATATCTAATAGGGTACGGTTCCTTCGTTCTGACACACCGTTGTGCTGTGGTGTGTAAGGTGGAGTGAGCTGAGAGAGAATCCCATTCTCTTTTAGGAAGTCTAAGAACTCAGTACTTAAGTACTCTCCACCTCGATCTGATCGAAGTATCTTGATACTCTTTCCCGTTTGGTTTTCTACTTCATGTTTATACTCCTTGAATTTCTCGAAAGCTTCAGATTTATGTTTTATCAAATATACATGACCAAATCTTGAGAAATCATCAGTAAAAGTTATGAAGTATGAAAAACCGCCTCTTGCATGTGTAGACATTGGTCCGCATACATCACTATGTATGAGGCCTAGGAGCTCAGTAGCTCTTTCTCCGTGTCCTGTAAACGGGGTTTTGGTCATTTTACCTTTGATACAAGACTGGCAAGTTGCATAAGATTTATACTCAAATGAATTTAAATATCCATCTTTATGAAGCTTGTTTAGTCTTGTTTCATTAATATGACCAAGTCTACAATGCCAAAGAAAAGCTTCATTTATCTCTGAAAATTTTCTTTTATTTTTGTGTTGTACGTTGAAAACTGTGTGTTGATTAAGGACGTATATCCCGTTATTTAATGTACCACAACCAATCAACTCTTGATTCAGTCTAATGTTCATAACATTGTGTTGTACAGCAAAATGATACCCTTCATTGTCTAACAAGGAAACAGATATAATATTACAAAGCATACTCGGTACAAAATAACACGGGTTCAAAACCAATATACAACCCGAAGGCAAACCTAGGTGATACTCTCCTACTGAAACTGCATTTACATTGGAACCATTTCCAACTTGGAGAGTATGATCACCTGTCTTCAGAACTCTGCTATTTCTCAACGCCTGCACAGAATTGCAAATATGAGAACCCGAACCGGTATCCAATACCCAGGAAGCAGAATTAATAGAAAAACAGTTTTCAATTACGAACACACCTAAAGCTGAAGCATCACCATGCTTCTTCTTGAGTGCTAGGTATTCAATACAGTTCCTCTTCCAGTGTCCCGTCTTCTTGCAATGGAAACATTCACCTTTCTCTATTGCCCCAACCTTGGACTTTCCTTTTCCCTTTACCTTTTTGACTCCACCCTTAGGTTTGGTGGGTTTCTTCTTCATCTTTCCCTTGGCCTTAGCTTTTGGGTAAGATGAGGAGGATTGCCCAACAGACATAACGGGAGTCTTCACTGACTTCAGTGTGCTCTCTGCACTCCTTAACATATTAAAGAGTTCAGGCAGTTCCTTCTCCATGTTGTGCATGTTGAAGTTAACGATGAACTGAGCAAAGGTGGAGGGGAGAGACTGTAGAATAATATCTGTATACTATTCATTGTCCATTGTCCACTCAAGGTCCTCAAGCTCTTCTATGAGAGCTATCATTTTCAGAACATGGTCTCCTACTGCTGTGCCAGCGGTCATGCGCATCTGAAACAGTTTCTTAGACGCTTCGTATCGTAATACGCGGGATTGCTCTCCATACAACTCTTTTGTATGGAGGAATATGGCTTGTACGTCCATATTCTCGTGCTGCTTTTGATGTGTGTTATCCATCGATGCAAGCGCGAGGCATTTTGCCGTGGCACAGTCAGCGTCCCATGTCTTGTGGATTTTTATATCCGCAACTGAAGGTTTAGGACCTAG
Source organism: Agapanthus africanus (assembly GCA_030015575.1). Taxonomy (NCBI): domain Eukaryota; kingdom Viridiplantae; phylum Streptophyta; class Magnoliopsida; order Asparagales; family Amaryllidaceae; genus Agapanthus; species Agapanthus africanus. Next base: position 179,636,489 of record CM057350.1, on the reverse strand, counting down.
GGGGGATAAGGCTGGGGCTGTAAGGACATATGATACTTTATCATAAGTCAAGGCTATGTTTAAATTCCTCAGCCAGTCTTTATAGTTGGTCCCATTCAGCTTGTTTTTATCTAATAGAAGCTTAAGTCCTGTCATGGGTATCTGCCATTAAGAGAGAGAAAAGAATACAATTAGCGAATGCTCTTGCAAAGATCAGATTGGTTATTATCTTGTCTAATCGATGTCTCCCACTGTTTTTATCAAATTTTCTTTAAAACCTTTTAAAAAGAAAACTAGCCGGGATTAATTACATTCTACAACTTCGCCAACCTCTCAGCCAGGCCAGTGCCGGTACTTGAGGGAGGTTCCCCGTGCTTTGGCACGGACCTAATTAAAGTAAACCTCGTCTTCCCAGAGGCGTAGCCCCGTTTAGCACCTTTCTAGACACCTACCGAGTCAGCTAATTGTAAAGTGCAAAATTCTCCCGGGAGCAACATTTGCTCGCAGTGGGATCGGGATCCTATTATCATATAGTAGGTATACAATCTCATTGTAATTTTCAACTCTTGAAATTCCCGATATGATTTTTACCCCTAGTACTTATGACCTTAACTAAAGTCAACATATCATAAATACTAGTCAAGTTCTTCCCGTTATTTCGTGATTAACTAGACCCACTCATATGACTCTTAACTAAAGTCAACATAATCATATGAATGTCCTAACTAATCTGCATCATATGCAGGGTAGGAAGACATCACTCAGCTACCGTTCACTGCGCCTTAACTAAAGTCAAAATACGCAGCACGAATACTAAGTACTCTGCTTCCTAAAATGACGGAGGGTGGCGGATAGTTTTTAAGAAAACTTTTGACGCTTTGAACTTGATATCATTGTAGAATCTAATGGGTTTTTAAAAGGAGTGGCTTAAGCTCCGCATTTAGAAACTTGCTTTTTGAAAAAAGCCGAGTGTGTTTCAAATCTTGATTCTACAATATCCTTTTAGGTTCATTTATCTTTTACATTAATCTCATTAATGTAGTCCCATCATTTAAATCCTAAGCCATTACAGAGAGAAACGAAAATATAACGTACACTTATGCCACTCGCATTCGTCACAGTGTCCTGATATGCACCGTTAGGTTACTTAACTAACGGCATACCGGGACGGGGCTAGTGCGGGTGTAAAACATAAGTAACGTTTAAAATATATCATATATAAAATTTCATTCGTCTCAGACATGCATTAAAAGATCACATCAGATAATGAAAACAGCAGAAGCACATAAAGGATATCTAGGAGGTCCGTATTTTATATTTAGCCAGCAATAAAAATACGGATTCCACGGTCGCACTAAATAGCCAAAGCCCACACCCTTAGACCCCTACGAGAGCGGCAAGCGACCCTGCCAATTCTGGAGTTTAGGAGACCCGGTCTCGACTCCTCGAGATGGCCTCCCACTGAACCCAAGAACCCGGTCACTTGTGCCCTCCTCCTTGGGTCTGTCCTAATGCGGAAAAGTAAATAATATACAACACTGGTGACAACAACCTCACCCCGGAAGTGCCCCAAATAAAAGAATATTACATACAAATTAATATTACATGAATTGAAAGAATACTCTCATCTCACATAAAAAGAAAACCCCCGGCTATTCATTGCGACAATCCTGCATATCAAATCTCATCCACACAGAGAAATAAAAATGGAAAAATACAACAATTGGAATCTTTAACCGCCTTTAGACAACACAAATCCGGAATATCACATATACAAGATTTCATGCCTAAATAATGTAAAGCTCGCATTTGGGTCTCATTCAAGAAAACACCTTTTCAAAACAAACCGGATAATTCAACAAGATTTCCGTTAATCCCGAGACCGAACTGCTAGATTTACACGCAACAAACAAATTTGTAGATTTCAATTATTGTAACACATACTATTAAACTAAGCGATGTTGGAACATCCGATCAAACAAATTAAACATCCACAAACTGCTCTGAAAGCTCAACACCTGGGCCAATTATAAAAATACCAGTAACAACAGAGAGTACACACGGGCCAGCACAAGAAAATACGGCCCATGAATCAACTATACCGCCGCGGAAACGTCGCGCATAAAGCTTCTTGGGCCGCGGATCCGCGGCCGTATGGTCGATTTATGGGATCGTTTTTCTGGTGAGCCCTTATATTTCCCTGCTTAATTTTTTACATATTTTTAATTTGAAAAATTCCAGGTTTTAAAAAAATTTCCAGAGAGCACCCCCCGGGTGTCGATTTTCGTCCGTTCGATGTTTTCAAAATCGTTTAGGTTACCACAAAGTTCTAGCTTGGCTCTGATACCAATGTAAGGTATTCTTAACACCTCTAGTAAGGTTTAGAAGCATCATACATGCTATAACTGTTAGTTATATGTATGCCCTAGAGGCCATTACTGTACATAGGATGTATATTGTAGTGGATGCTAGGACATATATAGGGAGGACTTTCTTGGTCGACATGATAGTATGCTATCTGGTTACCCTTTACCTTAACGTGTATGCTGATTGTCTCTCTGTTACATGCTGGTAAAGCCCTTAGGATATGTACTTGACTACCTGGACTATGATGCGGATCATACTAGTGGGGACATGGTAGTCCATAAGTACATCCTTCAAAGTCCCTAGTCGTGGGTGTATCGAGACGGGGCATCGATATACCAGAGTAGACTAGCGTGTACCTTCTCGACCCATACAGATGGGCGATGGATGATCCCATATCCATCGGTGTTTGACATCAGAGGAGATATACGGGTGCTCAATAGAGACTGGGTACACTGGACGGACTCACCGAGAACTCCCAGATGGTATTATACCTCACGTCAGATGGCAGTTCTCTGGTGACACTGGTACAGAGTAGTCTGTTGACCCGAGATCGTCATAGAGTCTTGTGTGGTTCCCACTGTGCTTTGATTTCCATCTTACCACGTCCAAGAGGGCGTGCAAAACGGTGGTTTTTGGGTACAGTCCCGAGTCACATGGAGGCAATGAGCGATAGGAGGGGATTCGTCTCTCCCGGTATAGGGAGTTGATGTTGTGCTGTGTTCGATTGGCTATAACAGGAAATCCCTGGCCAGGGTTGCTGAGATTTACTGGTAAGTGTTACCAGTAGTTTCTCGAATTGTTATAGACCTCATATCGACACGACTTATCGAGCTATTGGGGTCTGACGTTTACCACCCCTAGGCGAGATATGCGGCATATCTGACGATCAGACCGGACTGTACGGTAGTGTTACTGGTCGGATTCACTGGAGTGTGAGCGGGCTTGCTCGTCGATCTTCAGATCGCTCAATACCCGGATGGCCGTTACGTTTAGCAGACCGCTTGCGGCTTGTGGATGCTTGATATGATCATCATCTGCTGCCGGCGTATTGACGAGTCTTTAGAGTCCTACACAGAGGTTTCCTGGCTCAAACGAAACGAAATAGGAGCGCATATGAGATATGTGCGGGACCGAGAATAATACGAGTATGTGATACTGTATTCGATTCTCGCGATGTGACATTGATCGGTTATATGCGATATAGCCGGGTTATCGGATCAAGTGTTGATTCGATAAGATGTTACTAATGATACCAGTCGGTTATGTGCGTCATGACCGGATCATTGAATCAAGTGTTGATTTAATGATTTAATGCATAATTATATATTTGATATATTACTTTGCATTAACTAGTATTGGTTCACTTAAGATGGATTTTCTCACTCGGATGTGCGCATTGTATATGCGATATACTTTTGTGCACTTGTATGTATCATGTTTGATGATGCATGCTAACTTGTGTTTTGTGTAAAGTTTAAACCATGGTTATGCAATGGTTAGGGTTTTCATTTTCATATCTATTTATTTATTTGTTTATTCATTATTGGAAAATGATAAGCATAATGCAAAATGGTGGCTTTATTTGGAAGCTTGTTGAAGCTTCATGAAGACTTTGACTTTAGCAACCATTTTGTCTCATGCTTAACCCTAACCATCCCATTTAACCATGATTGATTCTCTACACATTACCATGGTTAGTGTTATGATAAGAATGGATTATTATTTTCTTTTTTAAATTAATCTTATCATATCATTTCTTCTTCTTCTTCATCTTCTTCAAAGAAGAAAAGCTTTCTTCATCAATGGTGGATTGATGAAACAAGTGAGAAATCCAATTCTAAAGTCTACCCACTTCCTATTTCTTCATCCTCTACCTCTTGCCAAGTAGTAGAGTGTGTTTCCTTCACAAGTTTTCAAGACTTGGTGAAAGGTGGAGCTTGATCTAGCGATGCCTCGACGTAGATCATCTTCGGCACGTCGTCGATGACCTAGCCCGCTTCTTCTCCGATGAAGCCGACGCAAGAGCCCGGATTTCGGATTTGTACAGCGGAGATGACTTCTTCATGGAGCTATGGAGGTGGACAAACGGATCTACAAAGGTTGTATATCCGTATCTCTTAGTTAAGTGTTAACTAGTTAGCTTTTTCGCCTAGTTTTCTAGCAAACGATCCGTAGTCGGGTCTCTCGGCACCTAGAATTTTTGAAAATGGCATGTTCGATGCCTTGTGAGACATCATTAGGGTGCCTAGGAACCCTACAGTGGTATCAAAGCCAGGTTAGAGCCTTAGGCGATGTCTAGACGGAGTTTGAAACCCGGACGAACCGAAAACACGAACCCAAAATAGCTCTCTGTCCTTTTTCTAAAATCTGGGATTTTTCAACATTAAAAATATGCAGAAAAATCAGCAGGCAATTCTAAGGGATACTGTAAAATTCGTGCACCCAATTCCTTCAATACGCCGCGGTTCCGCGGCACGAGCTTGGCTCGTGCGGCGGATCCGCGGTCGTTTTGTCTTTTCTGGGATCCAAATTTGCACAGTAATTCATAATATGCAGTGCTGTTTTTACTGGGTATTTTTGATATTTTTCCAGAGTTTTAATTTTCAGGAGTTGTTTTGGGGATTCGTATGTTCGTTCGGATTATCAAATTTTGTCTGTGTGGCTTTCCGGATAAATTTTAGAATATGTTAAAAAGTTCGACCAGATATAAATACCCAATTTTTCCCCTGTCGGGAAATTTCCAAGTGTTTGATTTTTCCGTAGTTTAACGACGTTCTAAGTAGTGCAAGTAACGCGATGGTCCCTCTAGAAGACAACAAACCTTAACTCGATTATGTGACCGTCTTGAACTGCCCTTTGAACCTTCGGGTTTGGGGCAGTACGGCGTGCCACATGTGAGGCGTTGGCTTGACCCTTCTACGGCTGGACCGTTGCTACTGAGGCACGAACTGAATGTTGTTAGACTTATTTCATGTGTTGATCTGTATCGGGAAAACTTGGGTGTTCGATTGTTCGATCGGAAAGTTTAACATTTTCTGTTTATCTGGAATGGGATACAATAATTGGAATTCACAAGTAGTTATAAGATAACTGAATGAATGTTATAAACATAGCAGTTTAGTCTCACTTGATCGGTTGCCACAGAATTTTGATGTGATCAAAAGTCCGTCGCAATCACGTAGCGTACGCGGATACTCGCCGGGTAAACTTAATAGACAGCCTCACTCCATAGCCCCGACCAAGTGACTGTAGGAGAACCCCGTCGCCGAAAGCATCCGTTCGGGTGCTCGCGGTAGCGGTGTTCCGCCTTGGTGCACTTCGTCGACGGCGTCGGGGGTGCGGCCGTCTACTGAAGTTTGCGACGAGCATTCGATCTGACTGTCGGGAATCTTGTTGAATTGCCTGACTCGATATTGAAAAGTGTTTTCGATAATAAGACTAAAATGCGGGGTTTATAACTGTTAGGCATGCGATGTCTAAGGTATTCATTTGATTAGGCATGCGATGTCTATGCTGGTTGCGGATTCCAAATGTTGTAGTTTTACACTTTCTTTTCTGTGACCGTAAGTGTAATATGTGATATCGCCGGTTTCGTTTCTATAAGTCAACGACAATTGGGATGCGCATATTTACTTACGTTGATGACATGTGATGTTATGTGTTGCTGGATATGTTATATTGGATCGTCGTGTTTGAATAGCCCGGGGTTTTTATGTGAGATGAGTGTTTTTCATTTTCATTCATGTAAAAACTTGTATGTAATATTCTTTTATTGGGGCACTTCCAGGTTGCGGAAGTTGTCACCCTTTGTATATTATTTACTTTTCCACACTAGGATAGACCCAAGGAGGAGGGTACAAGTAACCGGGTTCTGGAGTCCAGTGGGAGACCAACTCGAGGAGTCGAGTCCGGGTCTCCTAACTCTAGAATTGGTAGGGTTGCTTGCCGCTCTCGTAGGGGTCTAGGGGTGTGGGTTTGGCTATTCATCGCGACCGTGGAATCCGTGTTTTATACTGGCTCGTATTGAAAACACGGACGTCCTAGTATATCCAATATTTCATATGATTCTTCTGCTGCGATATCTGTGATGTGATCATGTGATGTTTTGTGATAGATACAATATATAGTATATATGATATATTATATAGGCGTTACTTATGTTTTACACCCGCGCTAGCCCTGCCCTGCTCTGCCGTTAGTTACCTAACCTAACGGTGCACGAGGGGACATCGAGGCGAATGCGGATGGCATAAGTGTACGTCGTATTTATCTGTGATGTTTAGGTACTTAAATGATGGGACTTCATTAATGTGATTAATGAAAGAAAAGAAACCTAAGATGTTGTAGAATCGAATTTCAAAATAAAAAGGGTAGCTACAGTTCTTGCTTTGCACAGCGGTATATGTGATATATCCTGCACCTTATTCGATGAGGAAAGGACCGAGATCCCTTCACCGGGAGTGACTCCTTTAGCAATAACTGGCAGATGCTACACACTCGGTTTGTCTTTTGATTGCTTTTAAGAGTTTTTGCTTTGCACAGTGATATATATGATATATCCCGCACCTCATTCGACGAGGAAAGGACCGACGATCCCTTCACTGGGAGTGACTCCTTTAGCAAAACTAGAAAAGCCTAAAAAACACTCCATTTCAAAATTCATTCGATCCTACAACGATATCAAGTTCATTACGCAATAGGTTTTCAGAAAAACCTGTCGTAGCCCTCCGTCATTTCAGATAAGTATTAGTTAGTATTCGTGCTGCGGTTGTTTGGCATGCGTCAAGGCGTAGTGTACGGTAGCTAACTAGTGCTTATCTGCCAGCATATGATGCGATTGGATTAGGGTATTCGTACGGCGTTGTTTGGCATGCGTCAAGGGTCGTGCGGGTGGGTTTAATTCAATCAGGAAATGACGAGTTGAACTTGACTAGCAGACTATGGGTTGTTTGGCATGCGTCAAGGTCATAGCGAGCTAGGGGCAAAATATTATCGGGAATTTCAAGTGTTGAAATTTGCAATGAGATTGCATACCTTCTATGAGATAGTTGGATCCCGATACCCGCTGCGAGTAAGAGTTACTCCTGGGAGAGTTTTATACATTGCAATTAGCCGATCAAGTAGGTGTCTAGAACGGTGTTAACGGGGTTACGCCTCTGCGAAAACGAGGTTTACATTAATTAGGTTTGTGCGAAAGCACGGGGGACCTCCCTCAAAGTACCGACACTGGCCTGGCTGAAAGATTGGCGAACTTGTAGTGTGTAATTAATCCCGGCTAGTCTTTCCTTTTAGGGTTTGAAGGAAGATTTGATAAAAAGTAGTGGGAGCCATACTGATTAGATAAAATAAAAACCAATCTATTCTTGCAAGAGCGCACGTTGAGTGTTTTCTTCTCTCTCTCTCCTGGTAGCGACCATATCACGCCTTAATCAAGATAATAATACGGATTATTGACCGAACCCGCTTGTTATACTGAGCTGGGGAACGTTGGTCCCGCTCCAACTTATAATTGTTATAAGAAAGAGCAGGAAATTGGGGATTACCAGATTTCCCGTGCCACCCAAACGAAGAGAGTGCATGCTGATGCATCATCTTCGGGTGTGTTCATTACAAAGAACTGTTTCTCATTATCCTCTGCGTCCTGGGTATGTGATACCAGATCAGGATCCCAGATATGTAATATGTTACATAGGGCTACAGAAAGGTAGAGGACTGAGAACGGGTGATATGTTTCATGAGGCAGAAAACGGGGCAAGAGTTGCAGCCAAGTCTGTCGGTCACTGTCACCCTGTATTACCGATACATTGATTCTGAACGAATGTTATTAGATACCGAACCTGATATACAAAATTATATCAGTCTCTTTATTAGTAAAGAAATGATAAAATTTTGTATTGTTGGATAATGTTTTGAACATTTCCTATATCAAAAGTTGATCGGTTCAGGCACGTTATCTAAAAGCATTGATGTTCTAAATCAAACAACAGTTCTTAGTATATAGAACACACACAAGAGGAAGAGTTCAGAAATGAACGAATCCTTCTTGAGGTATTGTAGACTAGGTCATATCAATGCGACCCGACTGGCTGAGTTACATTTAGATGCATATTTAAATCAGTTTGAATTTACATCTTGTGAAACTCGCCAGTCATGTCACAAAGATAAGATGACCCTAGCTCTGTTTATTGGAAACAGAGAAAGAGTTAGTGAACTCTTGGGATGATACATGTTGATGTATGTAGGTCCCCAGTCTACACATGCCAAGACTGGTTCTTTATACTTCATTACGTTCTCTGATGATCTTTCGAGTTTCAGACCTATGTTCCTGTTGAAACACAAGTCCGAACTTTTTGAGATATTCACAGAATATAAGTTAGAAGTAGAGAACCAAAATATGGGTATAAGTATTATGTCCTATGATGAGATCAAGGAGGAGAATACTTGAGCACGGAATTCCTGGATTATTCTAAAGGAGAATGAGATTCACTCTCAGCATTACTCCTCTGTATACACCATAGCACGATGGTATATCGGGGCGGAGCAGATACACCCTATTTGATATGGTGTGCTCTATGATGAGTACTACCGAGTTACCTATTTCCTTTTGGGAGTTATGCACTTGAGAAGCTGCATACCTATTGAATAGGGTTCCAATCAAATCAGTTGCCTACTATTTCATATATGATATGGAAAGGGAAGAGCCCATGTCTTAAGCTAGTTAAGATTTGGGGTTGTCCGGCCTATTTCTAAAAGCAAAATCCGGACAAGCTCGAGGCAAGGTCTGTTATGTAGAACTGGAAATGTTCCAGTTATACAAACTGCAGCTGATGATTTGATAAAACCAAAGGATTCGATAGTAACCAACGAACCTCAGCCTCTCCGCCGATCTAGTAGGGTTCCTCACCCATTTGAGAGATACTTCGGTTTCTCTATGACAGTGGGAGCGAGGATTGCATCATGAGATGATGACCCAACTAGTTTCGAGCTGGCCATCAGGAGTATGACTCTGTAAGAATGGCTGGATGTTTAGCGATCTGAGATGGAATCCATATACACCAACAAAGTATGGACTTTGGTTGCTATATCTGAAGGGTTAAATCCCCATCAGGAGCAAGTATATCTTGAGAAGATTACTTGGTGTACATGGAAAAGTTGAGACTTTCAAAGCTAGACTTGTTAAAGGTTTGCATCATTGACCAGGTGTGGATTATGTTGAAACCTTTTCTAAGGATCTATGCTTAAGTCCATCCAGATCCTACTTGCCACGGCTACATACCATGACTATGATATCTGGTGGTTGGGTGTCTTGACTGCTTTTCTAAATGATGATTTAGAAGAGAGCGTCTATAAGTACACAGCCAGAGGGCTTCGTAGACAGTGGGAGCAGCGGAAACGTGTGCAAGATGCTTTATAGGATAAAGCAGGCATCGCGGAGTTGGAACATCTGTTTTGATGTGGTAGTCAAAGAGTTTGACTTCATCAAAATAGTAGATGAACCTTGTATAAACATAAAGGTAGTAGGGAGTATGGTAGTGATCCTCGCAGAGTACGTGGATGACATACTCTTGATAAGAAAAGAGTTTCTTATGCTACGCTCGGTCAATCTCCGCTTATCACTAGGATTCTCCATATAGGATCAAAATGATACCTACTAAATCCTGGATTTTGGATCTATGAGATAGATTTAATTGGATGTTAGGATTCTCACTAGTTGTAGTGAGATGGTATCAATCGATCCTGGGGAGAATCACTGGAAGGGTTCCAGGGTGATAAAGACGACTGAGTGTCAGTCACAGGCATTGTCTTTACCCTCAGTAAAGGGACGGTATGTTGGAAGAGTTCCAAGCTAGATACCGTGACATACTAGACGATGAAGGCAGAATACATCGCTACTTAAGATGCTACCGAAGAGGAAGTCTGGGTGTATAATGGTTCATGAGATGAACTTAGTTCCTCCCATTGTGTGACAATGGAGTTGTGGCTTATGCCAAGGAACGCAGGTCCCATCAGTGATCTAGACATATTCTAAGGCAGTATCACCTGATCATGGAGATAGTTGATCTCCAGGGTGATCGAGGTTTGGAGAGTAGACTCAGAGGACAACACAGCGGATCCACTCACAAAGGCCTGTTCCCAGAGAGAGACTTTTATGGGATGGTTGAGTATGAGATACTACAACCACTGCTACAGATGGCCCTAGTGCAAGTGGGAGATTGTTAGTTATATGTATGCCCTAGAGGCCATTACTGTACATAGGATGTATATTGTAGTGGATGCTAGGACATATATAGGGAGGACTTTCTTGCTCGACATGATAGTATGCTATCTGGTTACCCTTTACCTTAACGTGTATGCTGATTGTCTCTCTGTTACATGTTGGTAAAGCCCTTAGGATATGTACTTGACTACCTGGACTATGATGCAGATCATACTAGTGGGGACATGGTAGTCCATAAGTACATCCTTCAAAGTCCCTAGTCGTGGGTGTATCGAGACGGGGCATCGATATACCAGAGTAGACTAGCGTGTACCTTCTTGACCCATACAGATGGGCGATGGATGATCCCATATCCATCGGTGTTTGACATCAGAGGAGATATACGGGTGCTCAATAGAGACTGGGTACACTGGACGGACTCGCCGAGAACTCCCAGATGGTATTATACCTCACGTCAGATGGCAGTTCTCTGGTGACACTGGTACAGAGTAGTCTGTTGACCCGAGATCGTCATAGAGTCTTGTGTGGTTCCCACTGTGCTTTGATTTCCATCTTACCACGTCCAAGATGGCATGCAAAACGGTGGTTTTTTGGTACAGTCCCGAGTCACATGGAGGCAATGAGCGATAGGAGGGGATTCGTCTCTCCCGGTATAGGGAGTTGATGTTGTGCTGTGTTCGATTGGCTATAACAGGAAATCCCTGGCCAGGGTTGCTGAGATTTACTGGTAAGTGTTACCAGTAGTTTCTCGAATTGTTATAGACCTCATATCGACACGACTTATCGAGCTATTGGGGTCTGACGTTTACCACCCCTAGACGAGATATGCGGCATATCTGACGATCAGACCGGACTGTACGGTAGTGTTACTGGTCGGATTCACTGGAGTGTGAGCGGGCTTGCTCGTCGATCTTCAGATCGCTCAATACCCGGGTGGCCGTTACGTTTAGCAGACCGCTTGCGGCTTGTGGATGCTTGATATGATCATCATCTGCTGCCGGCGTATTGACGAGTCTTTAGAGTCCTACACAGAGGTTTCCTGGCTCAAGCGAAACGAAATAGGAGCGCATATGAGATATGTGCGGGACCGAGAATAATACGAGTATGTGATACTGTATTCGATTCTCGCGATGTGACATTGATCGGTTATATGCGATATAGCCGGGTTATCGGATCAAGTGTTGATTCGATAAGATGTTACTAATGATACCAGTCGGTTATGTGCGTCATGACCGGATCATTGAATCAAGTGTTGATTTAATGATTTAATGCATAATTATATATTTGATATATTACTTTGCATTAACTAGTATTGGTTCACTTAAGATGGATTTTCTCACTCGGATGTGCGCATTGTATATGCGATATACTTTTGTGCACTTGTATGTATCATGTTTGATGATGCATGCTAACTTGTGTTTTGTGTAAAGTTTAAACCATGGTTATGTAATGGTTAGGGTTTTCATTTTCATATCTATTTATTTATTTGTTTATTCATTATTGGAAAATGATAAGCATAATGCAAAATGGTGGCTTTATTTGGAAGCTTGTTGAAGCTTCATGAAGACTTTGACTTTAGCAACCATTTTGTCTCATGCTTAACCCTAACCATCCCATTTAACCATGATTGATTCTCTACACATTACCATGGTTAGTGTTATGATAAGAATGGATTATTCTTTTCTTTTTTAAATTAATCTTATCATATCATTTCTTCTTCTTCTTCATCTTCTTCAAAGAAGAAAAGCTTTCTTCATCAATGGTGGATTGATGAAACAAGTGAGAAATCCAATTCTAAAGTCTACCCACTTCCTATTTCTTCATCCTCTACCTCTTGCCAAGTAGTAGAGTGTGTTTCCTTCACAAGTTTTCAAGACTTGGTGAAAGGTGGAGCTTGATCTAGCGATGCCTCGACGTAGATCATCTTCGGCACGTTGTCGATGACCTAGCCCGCTTCTTCTCCGATGAAGCCGACGCAAGAGCCCGGATTTCGGATTTGTACAGCGGAGATGACTTCTTCATGGAGCTATGGAAGTGGAAAAAACGGATCTACAAAGGTTGTATATCCGTATCCCTTAGTTAAGTGTTAACTAGTTAGCTTTTCCGCCTAGTTTTCTAGCAAACGATCCGTAGTCGGGTCTCTCGGCACCTAGAATTTTTGAAAATGGCATGTTCGATGCCTTGTGAGACATCATTAGGGTGCCTAGGAACCCTACAATAACAATAAAATTTTTGAGGTGCTAAGCAAACTATACAAAGAATCGAACTAGAATATATGAAGTAACAATTAATAGTATCAAGATTAAGAGTTAAGTTATGCTAAGTGATGATACTACAACCTTTGTAGACCTCTTTGGAAGACTCCTTGGCTTTGAAAAGGTTCACTTGATCAACTCCTCGTCCACGACGATCCACCCGAAGCACTTTGCCCTAAGCTTGATGCTTCCTTCGATCTTTGACAAACTTGAAGCACAACACCCTACACAAGATAGCTATGGTTGTGTAGGATGATGAAGTGGTTGCTATTCTTATTTATTACCTTTTCTTTTCTATTTCTAACTCCTTTTTAACATTTAAAAGAGAGCTAGGGTTTTTTTTTTGAGGAAGAAGATGGCTCTCATTTCTTTTGGAATGATAATATTGATAATGATAAAAGAAAATGAGAGAGAGAAAAAGATCTTATCATAACCACAACCATGGTTAAGATAATATCTAGATATTTCAACTAAGGTTAAAGGGCAAAAGGAAAAGTAACCATGGTTGAGTCAAATTCAACCATGGAATTGTGTAGAAGAGTGTGGAAAAGAAATGAGTCATTATCCTTTTTCTTTTGCCTTTTATCCTTTTTGAAAATATCAATATATCATTTTATCTTCAATATGATTCTTATATTGCCATCCTCTTTGTATCATCAACCATGATACATTTCATGTATGTATGTATGCACATCATCATGTACATATACATGCATGTACCCATAAGAAGAAAAGGATTTAAATAAATAATATAAAAGCCAATATTAAATCAACACTTGATTTAATAAATTGGTCATATCTTATACGACCCGACTAATATTAAATGCCCGATTAAAATACAGTATCATATACTAGTATTTAATCGAGGCTCCGCGCATATCTCATATGTGCACCACTTCGTTTCGCCAGAGCCGAGAAACTTCTATGTGGGACTCTAAGACTCGTCAATACGCCAGCAGCAGATGATGATCATATCAAACACCTACCAGCCGCAAGTGGTCAGCTAAACGTAACGGCCACCCGGGTATTGAGCGATCAGAATAAGAACAAGCGAACCTGTCAAAACTCCTGTCAATCCATCCGGCAACACTAACCGTACAGTCCGGTCTCTTCGTCAAATATGCTGCATATCGAGTCTAGGGATGGAATCGTCGACCCCAATAACTCAATAAGTCATGCCGGTATATGGTCTATAACAGATCGAGAAACTTACTGATAACACTTATCAGTAATATCTCAGCAGCCCTGGCCAGGGACTTCCTGTTATAGCCAATCGTGCACAGCACAGCATCAACCCCCAATACCGGGAGAGACGAAACCCCTCCTATCGCTCACTGCCTCCACATGCCTCGAGACTATACCCAAAATCCACCTGTTTGTACGACTCAGTAGAGCCGCAGTAGGGTGGAGATCAGAGTACAGTGGGAGGACACACAAGACTCTATGACGATCTCGGGTCTACAGACTAACCTGTACCAGTGTCACCTGAGAACTGCTATCCGACGTATGATATAATACCATATAGGAGTTCTCGGTGAGTCCGTTCAGTGTACCCAGTCTCACTGAGCACCCGTATACTATCTTCGGTGTCAACACACCAGACGGATATGGGATCATCCATTGCCCATCATATGGAACAAGAATGGTATACGCTAGTCTAAGCTGGAATATCGGTGCCCTGTCTCGATATACCTACGACTAGGAACATTTCAAGGATATACTTATAAACTACAGATGTCCCACTAGTATAATCCGCATCATAATTCCAGTAGTCAAGCCAATATCCTTAGGGCTTTATCAACATGCATCAAATAAATATAAACATGATCAAGTGAACATATGATAAAGTATAAACCAGATAGCATACTATCATTTTGAGCAAGACTGTCCCCCGAATATATATATATATATATACATCAGTACATACACTATCTCATAATGGCCTCTAGGGCATACATATATCCAACACTAATCCCCTTGATGTCCGCCATGGACCAGCCAAAAGCTTGCCTATTGCTGTGCAAGACCGCAAGAAGGGCTTTCTCTTGCTCGGGAGCTAAAGAAGCCGAGATGATAACCGGGAGGGTCTCGTTCTCACCTAAGTAAGCGTACTTAAGGTGAGACGGCAAAGGCTTGAGTTCAAGCGTTGGAGGTGAAACGATTGAAGGCAAGATTGGTGCAAAGGTCTCGAACTCAAAAGATTCCAGCAAAGGTTCAAAACGAGTGTAAGCGACCGAGTTGGATGGTTCAGGTAACTCATCCGGAAATTCGAAGGATTCAAACTCGGGTTGTGAGCGGCTAAGATCGTTCGAGAACGTGAAACACTCGTAGTCGTTGTCGGGCGCAGAAACAGCAGCAGGTTTGAGGAGGAACGCACTAGTGGCGTTAAGGTTATCGTGATCGAACAGAAACTCCTCGAATTCACACTCTTCATGGGTGATCTCCTGGATTGAGCAAACGTCCAGTATATGAGAATTAGGTTCGGAGGGCTGATTCCCCAACCTAAAAATGTTGAGTTCAATTGTCATATTTCCAAAAGATAGGTTCATCGAACCATTGCGACAATTGATCACAGCATTTGAGGTTGCAAGGAATGGGCGACCGAGTATCACCGGAATTTGATTCCGGGGGTTAGCTACAGGCTGTGTGTCTAATACAATGAAGTCAACGAGGAATATGAAGTCCCCGACTTTGATTAACACATCCTCTAGCTCACCCCTAGGATGGGTGATCGATCGGTCGGCCATTTGGAGAGTACAGTGTGTGGGTTTCAGCTCTCCTACGTCTAATTGCTCGTAAACTGAGTACGGAAGTAGGTTAACACTGGCACCAAGATCTAATAGTGCGCGGTTGATGTTCTTATCCCCAATGGTAATAGAAATCGTAGGACAGCCAGGGTCCTTCCGTTTTTGTGGTAAAGATTGGGTAAGAGCATCATTCACAGCACTAGCCAAGAAAACTTTCTTGGGTACCTGAGACTTTCTCTTTCTCGTGCACAAGTCCTTTAAGATTTTCGCGTAGGACGGGACTTGTTGGACAGCATCTAAAAGGGGAATGTTAATGTTAACCTGCTTAAACAACTCTAGAATCTTCTCCATTTGTGGATTTTGTTTATTAGACCTCAACCGGTTTAGAAATGGGACGTTTTTAAAATTGGTTGAGTCTAATGCTTGTGGAGGAGATTGTGGAGTTGGAACGGATCCCAGAGCTGGTGTTTTCGTGGAGTGAGAAGTGGGTCCGTTCAGAGCAGAAGAAGAAGAAGAGGAGCCTTTTGACGAATGGAGAATAGGCTCAGAAGAAGAAGAAGAAGAAGAAGAAGAAGAAGCGGCGGCCGGGGTGTCATCGTCGATTCGTGTGCCAATGTTGTTTTTCAGCATCCTTCCTGATATCAATGTGGTCACGGCACTCACATTATGATTCTGTTGTTCAAGAGCAACATGTACATTATGTGGGTGACCGGGATTTGGGAGTGGCTGGGACGGGAGCTTCCCCTTCTCTCGCTCGCTTAAGGCCGCATTCAGCTGTGCAATCTGGGCCTCGATGGTCTTGATGCTTTGCCCGTGAGCGGCAGTGTGTTGCACTAAGGACTGAATGGAAGACTGGATGTTGGCGGTGGACTGAGTCGATTGTTTAACGAACGCCTCCAGACTTCGTTCGAGCGAAGAAACCTTATCGTTGTTTGACGGAACAAAATTGTTTTGGGGAAAAGAATTGTTGGGTGCAAAGTTGTTCGTCTGATTTTGAAATGGTTGGGGTTGGAAGGGCTGCTAGAACTGATGTTGAGTTTGTTGTTGCGCTTGTTGTTGCGGCGGAGGGGGCCTTTGGAAATTGTTGCCTTGGAATTGATGTTGATTCTGATTCCAGGCGAAATTGGGGTGGTTCCTCCAACCGGGATTGTAAGTGGAAGAGTATGGATCATTCCTCGGTCTTTGCTGAAATGCAGTATTAACCTGATCCTGTCCTTGCGATGGTGGATTGTAAGGACACTCTTCGGTTAAGTGAGAAGGATCGGAACAACAAGCACAAATGGTACGAAGGGGAAGAACAGGGGCAGGAGCAGGAGAAGAAAATTTTCTCTCTATCGCTTCAAGCTTTCTCGTTATTGCAGCCATTTCAGCTTTCATCGCAATAGAGACATCGAGTTGGTGAATTCCTACCCTAGACTGACCGGTAGAAGTGGAGGTAGAAGAAGAAGAAGTCAGTCTGGTGCTCTCCCATTGTAGCGTTTGCTCCGCAAGGTCGTCGAAGAATTGCCACGCTTCCTCGTCAGATTTCGATAGGAAGTGGCCCTGACAAATGGTTTCCAACAACTGCTTGGTTGCTGGGTTCAGGCCCTCGTATAAGGTTTGGCAAAGTTTCCATTTCTCGATACCATGGTGAGGACACTGAACAAGAAGGTCTTTATACCTGTCAAAGCACTTCCAGAAGGGTTCAGAAGGAAGCTGGGAGAATTGGTTGATTTCGTTACGGATCCTTGCGGTTTTATGATTCGGATAGAATTTTTTGAGAAACGCTTTAACAAACTCGTCCCAACTGGTTATGGAGTGGGAAGCGGTGCTATACAGCCATTTTTCAGCAAGATCGCATAAAGTGAACGGAATGACCCGTAGACGTATAGCATCGTCCGACAGCTGGGTGGTTTTCATCATGGAACAAACGTTTTGAAATTTGTTGATGAAGATATAGGCATCTTCTGATTCAAGCCCATGAAATCGCGGAAGCATGTTAATGAAGTGGGGCTTAATTTCAAAGTTATCCCCATTGGCCGGTGGAAGAGAAAGACAGGTGGGAAGTGCAGAACGGGTGGGATAGAAACGATCCTGGAGCGCGATTCGCTGCGGCGCTATAACAGGCGGTGGTGGTGGGTTATTTTCCTCCATAGGAGGTGGAGTCAAACCTGGGGTAGTCAAAGAGATGTTTGGATTAAATCCTGACATCGCGGAAGAAGAGGTTGGTGATGGCGAAGGTGAAGATGTATGAACAGAATTCCGGTCAACGTCGGTGTTGGCCGGCAAAGGTAAGGGTGAAAGAGGCGTGGACGGAGTTTCGACGTCTGAGTTGATCGCGTAGTCGGTAGCGACTAACGTAACGCGGACTAGGCGGGCGCTAGTGTCCCGAGTCCAAGCGGACATACACTAAACGAGTTTAGTATAGTCAAAGCGGAGAAGGTGAGGGTAAGAAAACGTCAATGGAGAAATACGATGGGTGGTGGGTGAGAAATGGATTCTGACGACAAAGGGCAAGTTTTTTTAAAAGTTTTTGATTTTTTTCTTTTTTTTTTCTTTCTTTTATTTTAGAAAGAGCTTTACAGAAATATGTACGGATTTACGGCTTTAAGTAATCACAAACAAGATATGCACAATCACACCTAGATCTAGGGTCACCTAGGTCAGCTAGACAGCTCCTAACTGTTCCAAAGGGCTAGAAACAGGACCTCAAACCGCCTCTTCTCCAACAATCGCGGCCAGGTAAGTGCCAGGTAAGTGGGAGGCTCCCCACTACATAAGTAGTGGTCCTAATTAAGTAACCACTTGCCTTCGACACACTTGCCTAGGCACCGCAAAAGTCAGGATAGGATAAACGGCCGATGCCTGTAACTAGTCCTCTGTCCTATTGAGCGCGAAGTCCTCAGGGCTGAGTCTAGTATTTTTTAATTAACAATGGTCAATGCATATGCTTTTTGTGATTTCTGGGGTCCTGGGAAGGGTGATGAAATCCCCACCCAATCTGGATTGGTTTCAAGCCCCTTAAAGTCCGTATTAATGAATGCAAAGCGGTAACAAATCAACAGCAAACAATTTTTTATTTTTTTAGCGCGGCGCAAAGAATCCTGCACAAGAACATATTATTGGAAGGGGGAAGAGAATTTGCGTAAAGAATGCTGCAGAAAACACAGTTAAGTGGAGTCCAGAGGAGTGGGGATAGATAAAGAAACACTCACAGAAGTTTTGGCACCCTGAAGGCTCCAAATGGCCGCGGTTCCGCGGCCAAACAGGTGCTCTGGCCGCGGTTCCGCGGCAAGAAAGAGGGATTGGACTTTCAATTTTTTTGTGTGTGCTGCTGTGGTTGTCCTCTACTTGTCTGGATTTGCTGAATCTTGATTTGCTTACTGGAACTGCTCCAGAATCTTTCAGTAGACCGTTTTATCTGTCTTGAATCTGTCGCGGTGTAGCCGCGAAATATGGGTCTATCTTCCCACGTCTTTGGCACTGAACATGAACTTCGTATATCCCACTTCTTTGGCACTGAACTCGAACTTCGTATTATCCTGCACACTTGCACAAAAACTAATCAAAAATAACAAGATGGTTTTTTTTTTTTACAATGTATATTTTTTTTTGTTTTGTTTTTCGGTTAGATTTATATTCACAAGTTAACCCGAAATTACACAAAGAAATAAACTACCGTCTCCCCGGCAACGGCGCCATTTGATTGGTAGGGTTTCTGCGTGTTCAAGTTTAGTTAATTACCGCAATCAAAACGGTTTCGCTTGTAGCTAGCCGGTTGAGTACGGGTCGTTCGTAGGGAGATGGGAATCATTTTCTATGTGTCTTAACGAGTTAAGTCCGAGAGTCCAGATTTGTTTGTGATTAACAAAGTGTTAAAATGATATGTAAAGAGAGCTTGTTAGGGTTAGGATTAGGTTAGTTTGAGTTAGGAGTCGCTCACTTCTTTCGTTGCCACTCTTAATATCGGTGTTACGGTAATCGGCAACAACGGGGATTAGCACGACTAGGAAGGAACTTGCGAGTATAAGCTAGGCTTTCCAACGCTTAAGTTCTTCCTTTTGGTGCTTGTCCGTCCGTTCTTGGCTCTTAGCCATAACCTCCGGTTAATTCAACCACAACCGGTCTCACTACGGAATCACCGCTATCATGTAGGATAGGGTGCCGTAGGGAGCGGATTGTGGTTCAATTAACGGGAGTCGATTTAAGATGTTGGGCAAGGAAAGAGTGAGAGAGATTTCCTTCTCTCAAACTTCCCTTATCCTACCCTAACAAGTATGGAAATTACTCACCCATTACAAGAAGAACGAAAAATAAAACAAAGGAGGAAGATAGAAAGAAAGAGATTAGAAGATAACAACTAGCTATTTGCGACCTTACCTTGGCAAGGATCAAGCGTAAGCATCATGGTTGTTTAAGGATAAAGGAAAAGAGAAAAGAAAGAAACAACAATAAATAACAACAACTAAATTAGCAAATGTAAATTACAAGCAATTATAAAAAGAACAAGACAAGCATGATAACAAAGAACTCCTATTATTCATTCTTCACTCACAAAAGCTCACTACAAGTTTTTAATGGAGAAGAGATGAGAGGAGGAGGAAGAACAACACATGTATTCTAAATCCTAAATACAAGATTAAGCACCCCTTGGCTTCACAAGGTTCTGGGCTATTTATAGGCAGGGAAAAGGAAATCTAGGGCAACATTCTGACCCTTCATGAAAAGATCCATATGCCCCTGCAAAATCATCATCTGCGGCGCCTATATGGCCGCGGAACCGCGGCCTAGACCCCCTATTGGCCGCGGTTCCGCGGCTGTATAGTTGAATTGGGGCATGGGATTTTTGGTGCTTCCCTGGTCTGTTGTGTCCTTTATTCTGGTACATGTTTTTTCTCAGATTTTCTTCACGATTTTTCCCGAATTTCTGTTGAGCAAAATGTGATTTGATGTGGATCTTTTTGTCATGATTTCCTCGAGCTCCGTGTAGATTTCTTGGATTTTGTGTTGCCATTGAGCCTTGTACATGAAAATGATATTGATTTGCCATTTTGTCTCTCAAACTGGTGTGTGGTAACATACGGATAGAGAGCGGAGACCCGTGTTTTATCTGTGGTTGGCAGGAACCCGGATTTTGTCGTGCTTTTCCATGAATTTCATCGTTTAGAGCCGAGAACCTGTATCCTGCAATTGACTAGCAAACACGGCTCAAGAGTACCTACCGATAAGCAATATGATAAAAATTGGGCGGTATAAAAATGCAAAAATCTGATATGAACAACTCACTATTCAAGCATGGCTGCAATTTTAATTGCATTTTTATTCCATGCTTGAATGAGTGAGGAGAGAGATGATTCATATTATGTAGCAAGTTAGCATAGCACCTTAGCAAGGTTTTGGCATGCATCAAACATGCTTCTTTATAATTTTTGGGGTGCTAAACAAACCTTAAAGAAGATCTTAACTAGAGAAATAGGGTTAACTATGCATGTAAACAATTTTACATCTAAAAGAGAGGGATTACAACCTTTGTAGTCTGTTCCTTCGCTTCATAAGCTCTAAGTAGTAGTCCCTTTGCCGCGATCCATGATCTCCCGGACTCAAGTGAGGCTCCACAAGTCGAATGATCCATTCTTGCTTGAAATCTTCCTTTTCGAAGATGATCTACCTTGAAGAATCTCAAACTCAAGCTCTCACTTCTCTAATCAAGTATTAGTGAAGTGAACACCCTAATCTAAGTGGTTAGAATAGATGAGGATGATGAAGTAGGAATTTTACACTCTTTTGTTTTCAATTTCTCACTTTAAATCATTACTTCACAAAAAACTAGAAAGCTTTTTCAAATAGGAAGAAGAAGAAGAAAGCTTTTGTGATGAATAATGAATATTGTTGTGGTTACAAATGACAACCATGAGTTAATAATATTAAGGCTTTAACTCATGTAGAGAATGAACTAGAGTTAAGGGTTTGGGTTGGGTTAAATAATATCTACACAAAATATCAAAGGAAAATGACAAAAGGAAAGCTTCATGAAGCTTCATGGAAAAGCTAACCCAAATCCAAACCCTAACTTTGTTTAAACTTTACAACCATGTTGCATTTGTAACCCTAACTTGTTACAATATTATATATATATCACATATACAATATATTTTGTAACAAATGAAAATAATACAATTTACATATATCGTATATACATTAATGTATTATCCAGTGAGAAAATAAATCAATAAAGCGAGCTTATATTAGTTAACGTAATGTAATATATCACATATATAATTATACATTAAATTATCGAATCAACACTTTATCCGACAATCCGGCTATAGTACATATAACCGACTAATATAACATGTACCAATTCATCGAATCAACACTTGATTCGATGACCCGGCTATATCACATATACCCGGCCGATATCTCATATCACGAGAATAGAATACGGTATCTCATATCGTATTATTCTCGGTCCCGCACATATCGCATATGTGCCCCTACTTCGTTTTGCCTGAGCCAGGAAACCTCTGTGTAGGATTCTAAAGAATCGTCAATACGCCGGCAGCAGTGATGATCATATCAAACGCCCACAAGCTGCAAGCGGTCAGCTAAACGTAACAGCCACCCATGTATTGAGCAATTAGAAGATCAACAAGCAAGCCTGTACATTCTCCTGCAAATCCAATCAGTAAACACTACCGTACAGTCCGGACTTTTCGTCTGATATGTTGCATATCTAGTCTAGGGGTGGTAAACGTTAGACCCCAGTAACCGATAAGTCGTGTCGATGTAAGGCTCATAACGGGTCAAGAAACTACTGATAACTCTTACCAGTAAATCTCCATATCAGCCCTGGCCCCGACTTCCAGTTATAGCCAATCGAACACATCACAACATCAACTCCCTATACCGGGAGAGACGAAACCCCTCCTATCGCTCATTGCCTCCATGTGATTCGGGACTGTACCCAAAAGCCACCATTTTGCATGCCCTCTTGGACATGGTAAGGTGGAAATCAAAGCACAGTGGGAATCACACAAGACTGTATGACGATCTCGGGTCTACAGACTAACTTATACCAGTGTCACCGGAGAACTGCTATCTGACGATAGGTATAATACCATTTAGGAGTTCTCGGCGAGTCCGTTCAGTGTACCCAGTCTCTACTGAGCAACCGTACACCATCTTTGATGTCCAACACCAATGGATATGGGATCATCCATCGCCCATCATATGGGTCAAGACGCGTGTACGCTAGTCTACTCTGGAGTATCGATGCCTTGTCTCGATACACCATCGACTAGGAACAGTTATAGGATGTACTCGTTGACTACCCTGGCCCCAGTAGTATGATATCATCATAGTCCTAGTAGTCAAGTACATATCCCAAGGGCTTCATCAACATGTGATCACAAAACAGTATTTGTTAACACGTTAAGATAAAGTGAAACCAGATAGCATACTATCATATCGAGCAAGAGAGTCCTCTCTATATATATCCAAGCATCCATTATAATATACATCACATGTACAACAATGACCTCTAGTGAAACTATATAGCAGACTAACATATTATTCATTCTACACTTGCTTCATGGTTCATACCTTAGCCATTTTTCAAACGATTTTTTCTTCTCTTGCTCTCTACAATTTTCTTCCCCCCACCTCCAAGCTCAAAACCCTCACATGAGATGTAAATCATTGAGCTTGTGAGACCTTAGTGAGCTTTACTTATTCCCTACTTCATCATCGTACACCAAACTAGCAATTTGGTGTGGTGTGTTTACTACACTAAAAGTGTTTAGTGTAGTGAAAAGCTTGTGCTTGTGGACTTCGGGTGGATCGTCTTTGGCGCAAGATCACGAAGGAGGTTCATACAACTTGGAGAGGAGCCTTGAAGAGTCGCGTGGACTTCATCCCGGAGCTTTTGAAGAGAAGGACGCGAACTACAAAGGTTGTATGCTCTGTTGGGGTCGAAATTTACACCCCGGTTGACCAAGTCAAAATCAAAGTCAACCCCAAGCCAAGTGGGCTCAAGCCCAGGTCAAGTGGGCCAATGCCCGGGTCGAGCCCGAACACGAAGCGTCCGGTCTTCCACCATGCCAAAATAAAAATTTTGTAATTAATAATTTTGGTGTATTTCCTTTTTTATTTTTTGAATAAATGTAAGAAAAATGGGCATAAAACCAAATTTTTGTAAAGCCCATGGCTTATGCGCAAAAAGAAATAGCAAATGAGGCATGGGATGGGCAAAATGCCATTTTTGTAAAGCCCAAGGGGCTATATGTAAAGTGTATAGCCTATAAAGGCAAAGAGAATGAAAATATCTCAACAACTTTTTCTCTCTCCCAAAAAGAATCAAAATCTATGATCTTCTCTTTCCTCAAGGTTCTAAAACCTTCTTCTTTCCTTTGAATTAAATCAAGAGTTTTACTCTTCCTTTTCCAAAACTAAATAGTTTTTCACCACAAAATCCACAAAGGGGAGCTCAGATCTTCCATTAGATCTCAAAAAGGGGAGACTTTTAAGTCTCACCCCTTTTTCTCCAAGATCCAGCCGATCAAGAGGAAGAAGAAGGAGACCCATCTCCCAAAAATCCCACTTTGGGAAGATCCAGAGCTCAAGGGAGAAGCCCCTTTCATCATCTCCAAAAACATCTTAGGAGTTTAAATCCACTCTAAATTCTCTTTCGGGAGTTTAAATCCTATTTCTGGGGCTAAAAGCCCCTTTTTCTCGCCGGCGCCCAAGAGCCCCCAGCGCCTAGCACCCAAGCGCTCAGCGCCCACGTGCCGGGCACGTGAAGCGCTAGTGCTCGAGCGCCTTGCGCTCAAGCGCCCAGCGCCCATATGCCGGGCACGTGATGCGCTAGTGCTCAAGCGCCTTGCGTTCAAGCGCCCGAGCGCCCAGCGCCCAAGCGCTCAAGTGCCCAGCGCCCACGTGCCGGGCACGCATGGCTCTAGCGCTCGAGCGCTTTGCGCTCAAGTGCCCAGCGCCCACATGCCGGGCACGTGATGCGCTAGCGCTCGAGCACCCAGTGCCCATATGCCAGGCACGTGATGCACTACCGCTCGAGCGCCTAGCGCTCAAGTTCCCAGCGCTCACGTGCCGGGCACGTGATGCGCTAGCGCCTAAGCGCCCAGCGCTCAAGCGCCTAGCACTCACGTGCTAGGCACGTGAGGTGCTGGCCCTACGCATCCTTTGGGCGCTTTTCCCCTTTTTATATACATATATATATGTATACACACACATACTCCACTACACTGTTCCCATTAGAAAAAATTTCTAATGGGGCGCTGCCCCACACCCAGTAAGGGGGCTGCTAGCCTCCTTGAAGCCCAGCCCGCTATCCGGGTAGCGGGACCCCCGTAAAACTCTGCGAGGCCTCCGATATATCCAAAACCCCTTCAAAACACAACATTGCACATTGAGTTCGCATGACCAGTTTAACCCGTTAATCGGAGGTTCCCTTGCTCCAAAGGCGAGGGTTAATTAACGGCAGCTTAGTCCGCGGCTGTCGGAGATTTGGATCCCCACAATCAATAAACCCCATCCTACCCTAGGCAGGGGGAATCTGTAAGGCGCCTGACAAGCGCGCGCGTATTCTCATCTCAATGGGGTGACGAAAAACACTCTACAGATTCTGGCACGCCCGGTGAGACCAATCTCTCCTCCCATATTTCGTGTTAAACGTTCATGCGAACTCAATCAATATACATATCAATTGCCTGTACTGAAATGATGTTTTTTTCATGCAGCAATCAACTTTCAACGACAATATCTCCCAAGATGAATTCATCTTCCAACGCGACCCTGATCCCGTACGTGGTCAAGGTCAATGCTCGTGTGGTTCTCTCCGCAAGCCTCAGTCGACGGTGGGAGGAGCTGCCCCGCCAGTTTGGCTCCGTCATCATCTACCCTGCCGGAAGCGCTCATCTGGTAGAAATCCCGGCAAAACAGGTGGCCAAGCCGGTCTCAAGGGGAAAGAGGCCGAATGTTGTGATCGCTAAGGAACCACAACCGAAACTTAAGACGGTGTCCGAACGACTCTCTGGTGCTCTAGCTGGGGGCAAGACTTCCGGTACAAAGGGCAACATCAAACGTTGCGGACGAGCTCAGGCGACGACTCCAACAAATGCATGATCGGGCGTCTTCTCTGGCATCTCTATCACTCGGTCTACGGCGTCTTCCTGAAGAGCCGAAGTCTGCCAAGTGCTTAAAACAAAAAAGCTAAGGCAGAAGCGGCTCAGGTATCGAGCCAACAAGAGGGCCAGGACTTTGGGCATGTGGAATCTTGCGAGGTTCCAAGAGTAGAGTCATCCTGCGACAACGGCTGTGTCGGCCGTAAAAATCAGTAATTCCTTCGAACCTCTGAAGTGGGTTCAGAGAAATGCCATGACCTCCAGGATCAAGAAGACAACGGTCCGAACATTGCTACAAAGAGACGTGTCCCGGCCCCAACAGAAAAAATGTGAAACTGTCTCTTCAAGAGTCTATCAGGCGCTCTGTGCCGCACGAAAACAGCGGGGCAAAACCAAAAAGGAAGCGTCGGCACCATTCAAGAATCCGACCAGGCCAGCCGCCTTCAGTCGACTGCCCATTACCAAAACAGGAGGGTCAAGACAGCGATCCGAGAAATCAGTTGCCGATAATAAAAAGACGGCTGGATATGTTATCCATACGGTCTATATGGTGGGCGGGCGCCCCAGCAACAACCTTTACAACAAAAGTAAGGATGGGACCACCACATCCCAAGCCCAATCTGGCTTGAATGTGGTTGTCGCTTCCCAAGAACAGCCGCCTCGGCTGGATGATGAAAACCCTTTCGATGAGGATGATAGGCAGAAAGACCCCTCAGCCCATGAAGAGTCAAGCTCGGACAGCGAGGAAGAGCTGACTTTCCGCCCCCGGACCGTGGAGCAAGAGCTGCTTCAAGAGCTTCAAAAACAGCTCAGGAGCAAAGATAAAGATATGGCCAAGCTCTATTCGAAAATTGACGACCTAACAAACGCTGTGATGCAGCTTACGGCTCAAATTGCTTGAGCGCCTCCCAATCAAGCACAAGTCGCTACTCATGAGCCGGATGATGACAATCCGAAGCGGCCGATGCCTGTCCCTTTGGGTCCAAGATTGGTCGAGCCGCACGAAAGCTGGCCACATTCCGCTTCTGGGGATGCCTTGGCCCCAGATAACACTATCCCGCTAACACGAGACCGGATAATGGATTTGGTCACCAGCAAGGTTAAAACATTGGTGGCCGAAGCCGAAGCTCAGAAAGAAATTGGCAGTAGTGGGCGGCCATATCCCGCACAGTACGACCTGATCGAGTTCCCCAACGGTTATGTCATTCCTAAATTTGGAAGATTTGACGGGATGGGAAACGCAAATCAGCACGTCGCCCACTTTAAGGCATCGTGCGGAAATACAGGGGCAATGATGCGCTCTTTCTTCGTTAGTTTGTCAACAGCCTGACCGGTGTCGCTTTCGACTGGTACGCAAGTATACCAGACGGGTTCATCATTACCTTTGCCCATATGGAGTCTCTGTTTCGGCAAAGATTCATGAGTGTCAGTGATAAAATCTCCATTGCTGACCTTGTGAGGACCAAGCCGGGGAAGAGTGAAAATAACACCGACTTTATCGCCCGATGGCGTAATCTCACAGTCAAATGCGAACTACCGCTGGAGCAGGATCAGTGCGTCAGCCTTCTCATTGGGAATCTCAGCAATTGGATGGTCCCATTCTTGTGTACGGCAGGCCTTAAAACATTTCAGGAGCTAACCAAGAAAGTCCAAATGCTGGAACGCTCGAAGCAAGAGTCCGCCCCAGACTCTCAGAGAGAAAAGACTTGGAAAAGCAAGCGGGACGACAACCGTAGAAGTGGGAATTCCAGCAGTTCCAATGTCTTCAATGCGTCCGATAATGAAGTCAAGCGAAGGGCAGGCGATTCCAAAACCAACCGGTCTCGGAAGCCATTGCTGGGAGGAGATGGGCCTTCCCTAGAAGAGAAAAAGAACAGTGTTTACTCTTTCAGAAAGGACTAGGTCCGCAAGATATTTAAAGATGCCTTGAACAACAGTATACAATTGCCAGAGTCGAAAAGACCTCAAGAAGAAAAAATGACCGACAATCCCCTGTATTACCCGTACCACCGAGTAGTGAGCCATGCGATCGAGGATTGCTATATCTTCAAAGACTGGGTCGAGAAGCAGTACAAGGCTGGAAAGATCGAGCTGTCCAAAAGTGTGTTGGTGAACAATCAAGTTGCAACCACCAACTTTATACAGACAGAAGCTGAAGCCTTCTGGGAGCAGACAGCCGAACCCGCTGCCCTGAGAAATGAAACCGACTCACCGCAGCCTCCTTAGAGTAAACACGTATCTAACAAGACGAAGAAGATGCTAAAGCTACTTCGGAAAGAGCCCAGAACGGAATGGGAAGGGCAGAAGAAGCCTACCGTACCAGCTGCTAATTGGGCTCTATCAGGCTCAAAATCCAAAAAGCTCAAGAAGAAGAGAAGTGCAGCTCGACGCGAAAAAGAGTCTGCAGAGAGATCGACCATTCAAAAATATATTGATTCCCTCGAAGACTATGAACAGAAGGAAATAACTCTAATTCAATTGAAAGAGTTCTTCCCTGTAGAAGCGGCTGAGATTCTGGAGGAGTTAGAAGAAGACTCTAATGAAGAGATCCCTATAGTGACCTGCTACGCCATCCATCTTAACAACGACTCTGAAGAGGAGCTCTGTTTTCCCGAAGAGGATGAGGAGCTTGCTACAAAGGCCAACCAAATCCAGCTTAGAAGCGGCAGGGCTTTACCGCCGAATCAGGGCAACGCCCCAAAAGGAAAGGAAAAGCAGGTGGCTACTGAGGAAGATGGTAGAGAACCGGCTAATGAAAACTCAAGTCCTTCTTCAGTAGACTATAATGTCTTAGCTCATCTCCGGAAGCTTCCGTCTCTCCTGAGCATCTACGATGCCTTGGTCCTATCTAAGTAGCTTAGAGATATTCTCATTCACGCTCTACAAAACCCCGAGCGGTATCAGGCTCGCTTTGCGGAAATTAATATGAAAGAAGTCCAGTACACTTTGCATGCCGCCGCAGTCACGTTTAAGGACGAGGACTTGCTACTGGGAATGGCTGAGCATAATTGGCCGCTTTACGTGACCGGGTACAGCGACGGAGATCGGATTAATCGCATATTGATTGATCCGGGGTCCTCAGTGAACATCATGAACTTGCGGACTCTGAAGAGTTTGTCAATGGATGTCCGACACCTATCAAGGGAAATGATTGTCATTCAAGGCTTCAATCAAAACTGCCAGCAAGTTTTGGGGTCTATAGCTTTGCTAATCAAATTTGGGGATCTGCAAACTGAAGCTAAGATATACGTGATCGAAGCTGACACGTCCTATAAAATTCTCTTGGGACGGCCGTGGCTCCATGATTACGGCATCGTTCCATCAACTCTCCATCAATGCATGAAGTATACTAGAAATGGCGAAGAAAGACGTTTTGACGGAGACATCCAGCCGTTCGGTGTGCATGAAGTCCGATATGAAGATTCTCGGTACTTTATGAACCTCCAAAGTGCTGTGCCACAGCCGACCAAAGATAGAGCAGCCCCGAAACTCAAAAGAAAGTATCAGCCGGCTGTCACTTTCAAAAGCAGAAACCCCCATGTGCGTCCGCGTTTCGGGAGTGACACTGATGAGTCCGACGCTGGAAGTCCGTCCTTCCGTAAAACTCGCCATCGTTTCGGTAGCGATACGGACGAATCTGATACTGAAGGCCCATCTAGCAGCAAAGTCCGCCCTCATCTTGGCAGCGACACTGAAGAGTCGGAGGAAGAGGACCTGCCTTGCAACAGTTGTGCAGATTGGACCCCCATGCAACAAGAGAGACTACGAGAGACCTTCGAAATTACAGAAGGGTCCCTATTTGTCACAAGGGTGCCGGAGCAGATGTGCAAAGAGCTCGATGCATTTTCAGTCTCTACCGTGGACCAGTTGAAAACTTTCTACGTTCTCGGAAGGAAAAATGGACAGAAGGGCATCTTGTTTTATGGGTCAAATCCAGTTGTGCACCCGGACGATTTGTCTGTCGCGTGCCTTCCCTATGAGAGAGGCATAAGATCCGTCCTCAATCCCAGATACTATGCACCCGAGATGCAGGAATATTTCAAAAGGTGCGGATGCCAGTTATATCAAATGGAGTTCGAAGCAAAGTTTTATGAAGGGCTATGGCATCCGCCCCAGGTCCGAGCACTCATCGATGGACGGATTCTAGATAGACGGGGCATAGGCTTCATTCAACTTGATTCCAAAGCATGCTGCATGATCCATATTGGTGAAGCCAGTGAAAGATCAAATGATGATGACGAGATAGCCGAACCAGAAGAACCTCCTCAAGAGCTCGAAGATGGCGGACAAACAACCTTCGATGAGCTAGCCGAGATCGATTTGGGAACACCTAATAATCCAAGGCCGACCTACATCAGCTCATTCCTGTCAGAGAAAATGAAGGAGAAGATAATTGCCTTGCTGCATGAGTTCGCCGACTGCTTCGCCTAGACATACAAAGGAATGCCCGGCCTCTCCTCTGAAGTGGCCGTGCATAAGCTGGCTATATCTTCTGATGCTAAGCCAGTCAAACAAGCTCCTCGAAGAATGAGAAGGGAACTGGAAGAGAAGGTCATCGAGGAAACTAAGAAACTTATCGATGCTGGCTTCATCAGGAAAGAGAAATATGCGGACTGGATCGCATGCATAGTCCTAGTGAAGAAGAAAAATGGGCAGATCCGAGTTTGTGTCGATTTCAGGGACCTCAACAAGGCATGTTCTAAAGACAACTTCCCGCTACCAGTCATGGAAATGATAGTCGATGACACCTCAAATTACAAGCTGTTCACCTTTATGGATGGCTCGTCTGGGTATAATCAGATCAAGATGTCGCCTGAGGATGAGAAGCACACAGCATTTCGAACCCCGATCGGAATATACTGCTACAAAGTGATGCCGTTCGGACTAAAGAACGCAGGTGCTACATATCAAAGGGCAATGACCAATATCTTTAATGACCTAATTCATAAAGTCGTCGAATGTTATGTTGATGATCTGGTCGTCAAGACTAAAGCCAAGGCCGATCACATCCAAGATCTTAGGACCGTTCTCACCTGACCGAGGGAGTACAATCTGAAAATGAATCCTCTAAATTATGCTTTTGGCGTGTCATCGGGAAAATTCCTGGGCTTCATAGTCCGACATCAAGGGATTGAAGTTGACACATCCAAGATAAAGGCCATCATGGAGATGCCCCCTCCGAAGAATCTGACGCAGCTAAGATCCTTTCAGGGCAAACTTGCGTACATACGAAGGTTTATCTCAAATTTTTCGGGGAGATGTCGGCCCTTCTCAAAGCTCATGAAGAAAGGAGCTCCTTTTGTCTGGGATGCCGAATGTCAAGAAGCGTTCGAAAGCATCAAACAGTACCTGTTGCACCCTCCAGTGCTTGCTGCCCCTATCTTAAATAAACTGTTGATTCTTTATACTGCCGCGCTAGATGAGTCACTCGGTGCACTCCTTGCCCAGAACAACGAGGAGGGAAAAGAAAATGCCCTCTACTACCTCAGTCGAACTTTAGTTGAAGCGGAACACAACTATTCCCCGATCGAAAAGCAATGCCTGGCTCTGATGATCGCTGTGAAGAAGCTGAGGCACTATCTGCTCGCTCATCGGGTTATGCTGATCTCTAGGGTCGACCCGCTCAAACACTTAAAGACCAAAACAAGCCTAGCCGGTAGAATATCAAGATGGGCTGTCATGCTGCTTGAGTTTAACATAGTTTATACTCCTCAGAAAGCAGTAAAAGGGCAAACTCTTGCAGACTTCCTTGCTGCTCATCCCATATCAGAGGGGTCATCGCTTAATTGCGAGCTACCCGACGAACAAGTGCTGCACCTCGAGGAAGATGAGCCATGTTGGGAGCTCTACTTCGATGGAGCCTCATCAATGAGGACCTCCAGCAAATCAAGCGTCCCGGAGATAAAAGCAGGGATGGGATTGGTGTTCATCACGCCATCGATGGGAACCCTACGACATTCTTTTGCTCTCACCGAGCCCCGCACAAACAACGAGGCTGAGTACGAGGCTTTGATAGCTGGTTTGGAGCTCTCCATAGAAATGGAGATCCTTCGGCTACGAGTCTATGGTGATTCCCAGTTTGTCGTCAACCAAGTAAGTGGCGACTATAAGATATACAAACCCGAGTTAGCTCGATATAGAAGCCGAGCGGTGGAACTCATGAAACGGTTCACTCACATTGAACTAATGAGAGTCCCAAGAGCATTGAATGGAAAAACCGACATACTCACTTGCCTAGCTAAGGAGCTAGCAGATCCTGACATGGACGAAATTCTGATCACAGTCAGGAGCCGGCAAATTCTACCCCCAGTCTCTCTACAAGAAGAGGAAAGAGCGGAACATAAGAGCAGTCCTGCCGAAGAAGCTTTGACCATTCAAGACGAGTCCGATTGGAGAGAGCCCTTCATAGGGTACCTCCGATACGATAAGCCGCCCGAAGGAAAATCTGTGAGGGTTCAACTAAAGAAGAGAGCTCTTCGGTACGTGTTTGTAAATAATACTCTATACCGCAGATCATATGACCAACTCTAGCTCCGGTGCCTGTCATCCGCCGAAGCCCAAAAATTTATGAAAGAAGTTCACTCAGGCGTCTGCGGGGCTCACCAGTCCGGCCCCAAAATGCGGCTTCAGATCAAACAGCTTGGATATTACTGGCCCACCATGA
The DNA here is from genome assembly GCA_030015575.1 of Agapanthus africanus. NCBI lineage: Eukaryota > Viridiplantae > Streptophyta > Magnoliopsida > Asparagales > Amaryllidaceae > Agapanthus > Agapanthus africanus. Next base: position 179,604,144 of record CM057350.1, on the reverse strand, counting down.
TAAGGGATTGCAAAGAGCATGCAAAGAAATGCCATCTCTGCCAAATCCATTGTGATTTCATTCACAAGCATCCCAATCCGTTGCATCCTACGGTGGCGTCGTGGCCCTTCGAAGTTTGGGGCACCGACATAGTTGGTCCAATTGATCCTCCATCATCCAAAGGCCACCGGTTCATACTGGCTGCAATAGACTACTTCTCCAGATGGCGTGAAGCTGTCCCGCTAAAAGAAGTCAAGACAGAAGATATTCTGACATTCTTTCAACATAATATTCTATACCGCTTCGGTACACCAAGAAGAATCGTTTCTGACAACGGGCCTTCTTTCAAGAGCTTCAAAGTCTCAAGGTTCGCTACTCAGCACAAGATAGATCGGAGATATTCCTCCATCTATAATCCAAGAGCCAATGGGCTAGTCGAAGCCTTCAATAAGACTCTATGCAAGCTCCTGAGGAAAAATGCTTCAGCCAACAAGAGAGACTGGAATCTCAAACTTCACGAGGCGTTGTGGGCATATCGTACCATGAACTGTACTCCAACTCAGTCCACTCCATACTCATTGCTCTTCGGAGTGGAGGCGCTCCTCCCCCTCGAAGTCGAAGTTCCAAGCTTAAGAATGGTCGTTCAGCACGAGTTGACGGAGGAGGAAAACGTGCTCCTTCGGCTGGAAGATCTTGACGCCCTTGAAGAAAAGAGGCTTGCAGTACAACAAAATCTGGAGCTGTACCGGGCCCAGATGTCACGGGCCTATGACAAGATGACCCATCTCCGCGTTTTCAAGAAAGGTGAATTGGTGTTGGTCCTCAAAAGACCGATCATCCCCAATCAACATGCCAAGGGAAAACTCGAGCCAAACTGGGAAGGACCATACGTCATCGAGAAAGTGTTTGACGGAGGATCCTACCAACTGATAAATGCCGAGGGAGAAAGGCCCATGCCACCCATCAATGGACGATATCTCAAGAAATACTACGCGTGAATGCTCCAAGTCGCAGGCGAATTGAGCACACCAGCCCTACGGTCTAGATCATACATCCTGTAAAACCGTATACAATCTACGGGCGTAAACGACCCCTATCTCTCCCAAGTTTTGCCAGTGAGACTACTTTTAAAGTCCCACCAGCGACAAAAAAAATGGTATGTCCACAAGCAAAACGGGCACGGATGAAAACCCGAAAGGGCTCCGTGAGTAAAAACAGCAGGACTGCCGGCGAGTTTGTGAAAACCCGAAAGGGCGCAAATTCGTGAAAAGAGATAAAATACACTCACAAAGTCCTCTTGACCTTGTGAGGAGAAAAACCCTTCATGAGATCCTTACGACTCACAAAGGAGCAACACACTTAGGAATCCCTACGATTCCTAAGAAGAACATACACCTGCGAGATCCTCTCGACTCGTAGGGAGAAAATGCTTTTATGAGACCCTTACGGCTCATAAAATTAAAAAGCCTTAGGCGGTAGGGATCTAAACCTGTCTCCTGAGCTATCGCTCCCCAACGGGCAATAGCAAATGATGAGTCTCTCCTGGCATTTCGCTTCAGTGTTAGCGGTGCTGATGCCGACCAAAAACCTAAATTCCAAGTTTTCCCAACGACAAATGATGAGTCACTCTTGGCATTGCTTCAGTGTTAGCGGTGCTGATGCCAACCCAAAAACCAAATCCCAAGTCCTCCCGGGGCAAATGATGAGTTGCTCCTGGCATTATTCCAGTGCAGCAATGCTGATGCCAAACAAGATCCAAATTCCAAGTCCCCAAACGATGAATGATGAGTCGCTCCTGGTACCATATTCCAGTGTAGCGATGCAGATGCCAACCAAAATCCTATTTCTCAAAATTCTCCCAGTCTTACGGTTGGTCCCCAAACTGGCTACCGTATACAATCCACGGGCTCAAATAATTCTCATCATACCCATGCCCCATTGCAATCACCCGACCAGCGGCCGGTCTTCGCCCTTGGAATTATGCTCCATTTGGGAAGACCCACTCATGCGTCCTCACGATGCATGAGGAGAACAAAACTTACGGGATCCTCATGACTCGTAAGAAAACACCTTCGTGGGATCCTTACGACTCACAAAGGAAAAACACACTTAGGAGTCCTCACGACTCCTAAGGAGAAAGTACACCTACGAGAACCTTTTGACTCATGGGGAGAAAATGCTTTTATGGGACCCTTACGGCTCATAAAATTGAAAAGCCTTAGGTGATAGGGACCTAAACCTGTCTCCTAAGCCATCGCCCCCAATAGGAAAAGGCAAATGATGAATTGCTCCTGGCACATGTGCTTCAGTGTTAGCAACGCTGATGCCTACCCTAACCCCAAAATTCCAAACTCCAATCTAAACGACCCCTAAGTCTTTAAACTGGGAATAGATGACCTCTAAGTCGTTAAACTGGGAACAGATGACCCCTAAGTCGTTAAACTGGGAATGGGGGAAATCAAGTCATCGACCGTCCATATCGCAAAAAGGGTAGCACCGTCCGTCCACGTCGCTAAAAGGGCAGCATCGACCGTCCAAGTCGCAAAAAGGGCAGAACCGACCGTCCACGTCGCTAAAATGGCAGCACCGACCGTCCACGTCTTAAAAAGGGCAGCACCGACCCTCCAAGTCGCTAAAAGGGCAGCATTGACCGTCCAAGTCGCTAAAAGGGTAGCATCGACCGTCCAAGTCGCAAAAAGGGCAGCACCGACCGTCCACGTCGCTAAAAGGGCAGAATCGACCGTCCAAGTCGCAAAAAGGGCAGAGCCGACCGTCCAAGTCGCGAAAAGGGCAGAACCGACCGTCCAAGTCGCTAAAAGGGCAGCACCGACCGTCCAAGTCGCAAAAAGGGCAGAACCGACCATCCAAGTCGTGAAAAGGGCAGAACCGACCATCCACATCGCAAAAAGAGCATCATCGACTGTCCAAGTCGCTAAAAGTGCAGAATCGACCATCCAAGTCGCTAAAATGGCAGTATTGACCGTCCACGTCGCTAAAAGGGCAGCACCGACCGTCCACGTCGCTAAAAGGGCAGCAACGACCTCCTCGTTAGAATTACGCTCTATCTTGGAATCAAGTCAACCAGACACTCCATCTCAGAGACACGTCAAGCATCGACCGTCCATATCGTAAAAAGGGCAGTGCCAGCTTCCCAAAAAGCGGGAACCAAATCAAGTCGCCTCCATGTGAAAGAAGATCCATCAATTTCATGCACACGACCTACATATACTGTGTGCATTTATTGATGGGGGGCACTTTGTTGGGGTTGAAATTTACACCCCGGTTGACCAAGTCAAAATCAAAGTCAACCCCATGCCATGTGGGCCCAAGCCCAGGTCAAGTGGGCCAATGCCCGGGTCGAGGCCGAACACGAAGCGTCCGGCCTTCCACCATGCCAAAATAAAAATTTTGGAACAAATAATTTTAGTGTATTTCCTTTTTTATTTTTTTAATAAATGTAAGAAAAATGGGCATAAAGCCAATTTTTTGTAAAGCCCATGGCTTATGTATAAAAAGAAATAGCACATGAGGCATGTGATGAGCAAAATGCCATTTTTTTAAAGCCCAAGGGGCTATATGTAAAGTGTATAGCCTATAAAGGCAAAGAGAATGAAAATATCTCAACAACTTTTTCTCTCTCCCAAAAATAATCAAGATCTGTGATCTTCTCCTTCCTCAAGGTTCTAAAACCTTCTTCTTTCCTTTGAATTAAATCAAGAGTTTTACTCTTCCTTTTCAAAAACTAAATAGTTTTTCACCACAAAATCCACAAAGGGGAGATCAGATCTTTCATTAGATCTCAAAAAAGGGAGATTTTTAAGTCTCACCCCTTTTTCTCTAAGATCAAGCCGATCAAGACGAAGAAGAAGGAGACCCATCTCCCAAAAATCCCACTTTGGGAAGATCCAGAGCTCAAGGGAGAAACTCCTTTCATCATCTCCAAAAACATCTTAGGAGTTTAACTCCACTCTAAATCCTCTTTCGGGAGTTTAAATCCTATTTCTGGGGCTAAAATCCCCTTTTTCTCGTCGGCGCCCAAGTGCCCGAGCGTCTAGCGCCCAAGCGCTCAGCGCCCACATGACGGGCACGTGACGCACTAGCGCTCGAGCGCCTTACGCTCAAGCGCCCAGCGTCCACGTGCCGGGCACATGATGCGCTAGCGCTCGAGCGCCTTGCGTTCAAGTGCCCGAGCGCCCAGCGCCCAAGCGCTCGAGCGCCCAGTGCCCACGTGCCGGGCACGTGATGCGCTAGCGCTCGAGCGCCCAGTGCCCACGTGCCGGGCACGTGATGCTCTAGCGCCGAAGCGCACAACGCTCAAGCGCCCAGCGCTCGCGTGCTAGGCACGTGAGGTGCTGGCCCCACGTGTCCTTTGGGCGCTTTTCCTCTTTTTATATACATATATATATGTATACACACACACACATACTCCACCACACTGTTCCCATTAGAAAAAATTTCTAACGGGGCGCTGCCCCGCACCCCGCAAAGGGGCTGCTAGCCCCCTTGACCCTCAACCCGCTATCCGGGTAGCGGGACCCCCGTACAACTCTGCAGGGCCCCCGATATATCCAAAACCCCTTCAAAACACAACACTGCACATTGAGTTCGCATGACCTGTTTAACCCATTAATCGGAGGTTCTCTTGCTCCAAAGGCGAGGGGTAATTAACGGCAGCTTAGTCCATGGCTGCCGGTGATTCGGATCCCCACAATCAATAAACTCCAGCCTACCCTAGACAGGGGGAATCTGTAAGGCGTCTGACAAGCGCGTGCATATTCTCATCTCAATGGGGTGACGAAAAACACCCTACATTCTCTTTTTCTTCTCTTAAGTTTAATCACATCACAAAGGAAAACCCTAAAATTCTAATAATGATCTCGGTAGTCTAACTTAGCACCAAGAAAAATTAAAATTTGGCATGCTTGATGCCTCTTGAACCCCTTGACGGTGCTAAGGTCGACTTTCACTCATATATTTACATGCATATGCTTTCATGATGTTTCGAGTGGACGAGATCCACATGCATACATGCATTGATTATATTGTTGGATGAGATCCACATGCATACAGGCATTGATTATATTGTTGGATGATATTCACATGCATACAGGCATTGATTATTGTTGGCATATATGCAGATATGGTCACCCTAGATATCATAGTATTACCTTTATGATATAGTTGACCTAGGAATCGTTGTTTTATTTGATTTCTACCTGATGATGTTTTCTACTCACGAGTTGGCAACTCACCCTCGTTATGCCACAGTTTTTGTAGGTTGACCGCATGGATCAGTAGCGGCATCGCTGGCACACAGCCTGCATTCGGGTGATTTGCTTTGGTAGGTGGTACATGTTGGATCGTGCCCCTCTTGTATTATTATTCGTATTGTATCTAGTCAACTCCATCAATTATAAAACCAGTATTTGTATATGTAGTAAGACTTAGCAAGACTTGTAGTTGCGAGACTTAGAGCGATGGGTTATATGTTCGCTTGGTGGGTTGATGTCTTGCTTTTCATTTTCCTTTGTGTTGATCTTCGCCTTTGGGCATCGTATATTTATATGCTTGTGGTGGTTGTTTTCGCCGTTGGGCGTGATTTGCTCCCGTTTGGGGATGCTTTATTTATTCTATGTTTGTATCCGTTTTGGGGCTAGTTTTTACAAAGGAGGTGCTGCCGAATTTTTTTTGAAAAGGTTTAGATTTCTGGGCTCCAACTTACATAAGTTACGTTACGCCTGTAGACGTTGCGTGATTTAAGTGCCGGTCACGAGCTAATATTTCGGGTCGTGACAAAGTTGGTATCAGAGCGCTAGGTTTAACCTTGGTTCGAGTCTAGGTTTGACTATGTGGAGTCTGGGGCGTAATTTATTTCATTACATAGGCTTGACCTTACGGAACTTAAACTTGAACAGGAGGGTATTAGACCCGAATTTTCGTTTCATAGGCAGACCCTGATTGATGGAGTAGGTAGCTTGATTAGAGTGACGTACCGTACATATGTTCCGCGTCATATTTACGATACGATACTCCACTTAAGAATCCTTTGGATGTACTTATCTTGAGATCTGTGATTCTCTTCGTTCCCTTGATCATACATCCATTTGAGATCCTTGATTCTATTCGTTTCCATGATCATACTCTCACCGATTCCGTTCCTCTTTATGATCATGTATCCATTTTGGGATCTGTTGATTCTTTTCATCATTTTGATCTATTTTCGTCGATACTTGCTTGAGATTCCTGTCACCATGGTTTGAGCTCAGATTGAGCTGCTGCTAGTGATGCGGTCAGGGCAATCTCGTCATGGACGAGGACTGACCATCGTGTTTTTCTTGGTGACACGGGAACGTATCGATTTAGTGTTTGTGTTGTGACCTCTCGTTGTGACGAGTGTTTGATTTTGCACCGGATGATCGGGCCATTGTTAGAGGCTGCCTGTTGTGAGAGGACTGTTGATGTACAACCTACCTCAGAGTTTGTGATGTTGTCTACCGTGCAGACGGATGACCCAGCTGTTGTTGAGATTGATAGGATGTCACCTTCAGACTTTATGAGCTGAGATCGCTGGATCTTTCAGGCAGAGATGCGACAGATGATAGCTAGACTATCTTGAGTTGTGAGACGAAGGTGATTCATCAAATTTGATGCGCCGACGCAGGCCCAGTTGAGTTGAAGATTTCCAGTGTGGAGAATCTTACTCAGATCTAGACTAGATCGATCCAGAGATGACGTTGTTCGTTGGATGATCCGATAGGAGATCAGTAAGATGACCAGTTACGGATAGAGGACCTCACCCAGATGCGTTGTGAGTTGATCGAGAATAGATGAATAGAGTGTTCCTTCGATGATTAGGGCGAGTTCCCGAGGACGTGTTCGGTTAGGTATCTTCTACAGAGTGATGAAGATACCGAGTTCGTAATTTCGAGTCCGTGTGAGAGACTCCAGATTGACTGTAGCCGAGAAAAATTACAGTACGCAGATAGCAAGACGTGACGTCGAGGTGGAAGAAAATAAGAATGAGTGGAACAAGATGTTCGTGCGAGATGTTAACGAGTTGTTGTTACTCCCCGCTGAGATTAGAGATCCGATGTGTATACAGAGGCGTTGGGATACGGCCAGTTCCCGAGGAAATGCTGTGCTAAGAACGCAGATGTCCAGAAAGCGAGAAAAGATTATGCAAGAGTACCAGCCTCCGTACAGTTCGGCATAGGCGAGATCGGAAGAGACTTTGAGCAGGTGCCTTCCAGGACACTGCCGCGATAAGATTTGCACCGAGGATTAGTTGTGTTACGTGTATTCAGAGGGCCAGGGGCCGACGCTAGTGACGTGCTGCTTTACGAGTGGTCATGCTAATTGGCCGAGAAATGACCAGAGGAGTGCCAGAGCAGAGTCGTTTTCGTTAGCACACCTGACCGGGCCGATGAGTCGATGGATTGCGAGATTGGTAATCCACAAAGAAAATGATGACCCAGAGACAGAGGACGCTTGGCAGTGAGCAGGAGGCAAGCGGATGTTCTTGCTCTGCCTGTTTTGGGCGCACCAACATTTTTCGACATTGTAGGAGGTATACCTCAATGTCATTTGTTGCGATTTGTTTTTGTGATCCGAGTATCACGCTTATATCGCTTGGATTGAGTTTTGATGATTGAGTTTCATGATATTGTTTTCGTGCACCATGGCTGCATTTACCGGGTATTTACATTTTATGTATAGTTATTGCACTTGATATACGTTTTATACACCAGTGTGTTGGGTTGTGTTTTGTGCATATCTATTGCACTTGATATTGATTTTGTGCCTTGGCTGCAAGCGTTTATGATTTCGTGGATTTCATATGGTTGATTTGATTTTGTACATGTAGTACGCACTCAATTGATTTTTGCACTCGGTATAGCTCACATGTGGTTGCAGTGCATTGATACCAATTTGTGCACATAGTTGCACACGTTTTTGATTTTATACACCTTGGTACGCTCGGTGTTGTTTTTATACGCATTTGAGTTATTGATGCGTTTCCGTGCACTTGTTGCACCCGAATTGTATTTTGTGCATTTACTGCACTAGATTTTTACGCTGTGCATTTGTTGCACCGGATGGGTATTTTGTGCATTGGTTGCACTAGATCTATACTCTATACATTGGTTGCACCGATTTATGTATTTGAGCATTTGTTCACCAGATTTATGTTTTTGTGCGCGTTGCACTTGATGTTCAATTTCGTGCATGCTACTGCACTTGATGCTTATTACAGACTTGATGCGCTTGGGTTGGATTTTTGCACATGTTAGGCGCTTGGTATTGGGTTTTGTGTGCATCGGATGCACTTGAGTGAGATTTTTATTCGTGCATGTTGGATGCACTTGATTTAGATTTCATTGGTGCATAACGGATGCACTTGATTTGGAGTTTCGCGTATGTTGGGCGCATGATATGAGATGTGATTTTGTGCATACCGGGTGCACTCGATTGGGAATTTTCATTCATGCATGTTAGTTGCACTGGGTTGAGATTTTTATGCACTATAGATGCACTTGATATTATTGTCGTGCACATCCGTTGCACTGGACAGATGTTATCGTGCACACCCGTTGCACTTAGTTTGGTTTTGTGCACATTCATATTACTTGTATTTGGCTTTGATTTCCGTGCGCACCAGACGCACGTGATTGTTGGATACGCCTTTTGAGGCTGATTTTGCTCTTGAGCACTTCGTTTTCATGATGGACACTATATTATGTAGTAGCCGAACATGACTGATCTGAAGACAGTACCTGAGTATTTGCATGCATTAAAAGTTTAATAAAAGGTTTTCAAAAAGGAGCTATAGTCTCGCTATTTCCTACGTGTCCGCGAGAGATATAAACGCTTATAAAGGAAAACCTTTTAGGATATTTCAAAAAAAAGGTCGAACGTATATTTGAGCAAAACATATATGAATGTATCTTTACTACCTTGCAATGAGCGTCTGTCACTTGCGCCGTGAGTTACGCATCACGCGACTTTTCAGAAAAAGTTTTGCATGAGTTTTATTCAGTTTTTAGAAGATTTTTTTTCCATGTATGCGTACTATATATATATTATAGTATTTGACTAATGCATATTGGATTTCTGTAGTGGATTTCGAGATTTGTATCTCCATTATAACTCCAGTGATTGCGTTACGCTTGACGGAGTTCGATTTTGAGTTTCATACCCGTTTTCAGGCGCACACGATGCGCTGTGATATATTTCTGTATCTTCCGTGATTTCTGAGTCCCGTTGATTTGAGCTAATTATTGATATGTTTTAGTAATTGAGGATTTAAATTTAAATTCGAGGACCAAATTTCTTTAAGAGGGGAAGATTGTAACGTTTTAGAAATCGTTTAGGCGAATTTTTCCGTTAATCGGTAAATAATTTGTGTTTTCCGTAAAAACCAAGATGTGATCTTTTTTCAACATAGACTTGAATGCACCTAGTTTAACAAGGAAATTGCTAGTATGCGGTATTTAGTTGGTCGCTTATAATTTTTAGTTCACCTAAATATTTTTCCTTAATTAAAATATTTTTATAAGATTATAATTATATACTTAATTAGTGGTAATTACAAATTGGATTGAGTTAATTATACAAAAGTGAACCATGCCAACTTAATTACAAGTTTAAGCATTGTTGTCTTCTTCTCAAAATATCTAAGAGTTCTAGGTGTTTCTAGGATTTAAAGAAAATTAGAAAAGAAAAGGATTTAGAGGTGGCATGAGGGGAGGTGCATTAATTAAGCTTTAATGGTGTTTTTAGTCTAGATTTTTCCACACACATCCAAAACTTTCCCCTTCCCCTTCATTTGGCCGAGCCTCCCCTTGGTAGCCCCAATATTTCCCCCCACTTCATTCCCACTTCTAAAAGCTCCAAAAATTCATCAAAAATCAAAGAAAAATCCCACAAACTCTAAATTAAATCCCTACCCATTATTCATTAGCTTAATCTAGCTTGGATCAAGATAAAAGTTAGTATTTTGGAGGCCATCTGTTGGTGAAAATTTGCAAGTTTGATAGCAAGTTTGTGAGGTATAAAATCCTAACCCTAAACTTTAGTTGTTGTTTAAATACTTTAATTTAGCTTATTGGGTGTTTAAATATGGTGTTAATTAGCATGTGTAGAAATTCAAGAGAGGATGTTGAAATCAAGTTAGGGTTTTGATTAATTGGTATGGTTATATGTGTAGTTTAACATGTTTAGACATGAAAAATATAAGCTAGTTGTTGTTTGCAAATTGTTATTTTGAAATTGTCTAAATGGTATAATTGTGCAAACTAGGTTTTTAGAATCTATGAATATAGGTGAGCTTAAAATATAGTTAAGAGTTATGAAGCCTAATTATGATATTAGATGAATATGGTAGCCACTAGATCGCTAATCCACGAGATTTTTGCACCAAAACTCCTTTGGGTTGCTTACTAGATTTTCGGTAAAATTAGACGTGAATTTTATTTGACGTGGAGATGATATATATATTATTTTCTACGATATATATTGTGTTGTGAATGCGCGACTGGTACGATTGGGGTTTTCGGCTTGGTGGTTTTCGCGAATAGCGACCCTAGTTATGGTTTTGGCTATGTTTTCTGGTACTGGGATTCTTGGTTTTAAGATTTAATATTGTATTTGGTCGTTGGATGTTTGTACATCAACGACGATGGTTGTTTGGTTGTTTTTGCATGCGTAGGCTATAGGTTCTAACCTATGAGCGCATCGTGTGCCGTATCGGTTTTCGAACTTGGTTTTCATAACATTGCGATATGTGTTGATTTGTAGGTACCCTCGCGTGGATTCCGAGACGGCGGAGCACATTGACTACGGCTGAACAAGGAGTTCCACATGTGAGTAGATTTATATTTACGGGGAAAGTCGGGTGGATGGCGTATAGCATCCCCACAATTTATGAATGGAAACCAATATATAGAATACAGTCGGAGAAACCTGTATTAGAAAACTATAGATATGGTTAAAAAGATAGTTAGAGGTGATATGAATGATTGGATATATATATATATCGAGATATGAGATGAAAGCTATAGGGACATAACTCTTGGAGATGATATGATAGAAATGATGTCTCGAATTGATATAAGGATATGAAAAGTGAACGTGAATCACACTATATAGATATGTAGTTGCATGAGATAAAGTATGAGATTTAGAGTAGCGTGACATGAGATTCATATGATAGAAGGCATATGTAAAATGACTTGATGTGAGAGAGATTGATGCGATGAAAAGAGTATACGATGAGATATGATGACTTGGTTGATATGTCGTTATACAGATGCGAGTCGATATGAGATAATTGATACCTTCATCGGTCCCCTGATATGAGATTGATATGGATGTGACCTGAGATATATGTATATAGATATGTGATACTGTGAATCATGAGTGATATGCCGTACGAGACGTTAGGTCTGTACCTTCATTGTCATATAGGTTGATAGGATCCATAATGGTTTAATGCCGTTGTACGATGTATTACCGTACGTGATGAGTTTATCTGATGATTGATCCATACCCTTGACTAGAGGATGTCGTATGTTGGTTTGTACCGTACGTGATGTTGTGAGGCTGGATGTCGATTGATAGATTCACCGACTCGGATAGGTGGTAGATACGTATACCTTTTAGTATTTTTGCTTACGATGTACCTTATGCTACGTTCATGTCATTCTCATTGCATTACATATACCTGTGCTAGTACACCTACACCATTATCGATGATGCGTTTGTTACACTTACACTAATTTGCTGGCTCACACACATTCTTCATCGATAATTACTATGTTATTTACACAGTAGAGTTGCTACATTATGCTATGATATACTTATTATGCTAACATCATTATGCTATGTTGCATGACATACCTTGCTATAGCTGCACATACACCTATATGGTATTGTATCAGTATTGACATTTAGACGTTGATTCTTATGCTATTGCGTATATAAAATGCATCATGCTTACATACTTACATGTATATACACAAATCTTGCTTGAGCTACATGTACGTCTTTATATGATGTTGCATTTGATTTTGGAGGAATTAGGAACCCCAAGATATATTTAAAAACTGAATTCATTTAAAAGAGCGGTTTTCCCTTAATATGCTTATATTACTGCTTTATGTTGCATATATCATATTTCATGTGATTTACGAATTTGAGAACCGTTGGGATATTTCAAGAAAGTATGCATTGTTTTGAAAATCCGGTTTCTCTTGATATGATATTTCGAGACGTCCACCATGTGTTTTCTCGGTTTTGAGATTGGCTTGTGAAACTCGATTCGAGGAGTGGTAGGCACCGTCTGCGGGTACATGGTGGACCCGGTGAGGTACCCTGGGGCAAAATGACTCGTATTGTTAGGCGGTGAGCCTGGCAGAGGAGCACTACCTACTGGTGATAGTATTTGGACTCGTTGGTTATCCGGAGGATATCGACCGGAGTCGTGAGATGGAGATGAAGGCCAACCAGAGTATGCGGCGTCGAAGGGCCGATCTGAGGATGCGGCGCCTGAGATATGAGGATTTACGTGTCAATGCTGGACACGGGTTTAATGATGTTTCGAGTGTCGGTGTTGGACACCCAGGTTCCATGATTTGATGTGTCATTGATGGACACACAGTCTTTGATATCCTCATTGTTAGGAATATGTATGCCCTAAAGGACATTATTGTACATGTGATGTATATTATAGTGGATGCTTGGACATATATATAGAAGACTTTCTTGCTCGACATGATAGTGTGCTATCTGGTTACTCTTTATCTTAACATGTTGACTAGTATTCTATACTGTCTTGTTCTCACATGTTGATAAAGCCCATAGGATATGTACTTGACTACCAGGACTATGATGAGATCATACTAGTGGAGACATGGTGGTCCAAAAGTACATCTTTTAATCAGTTCCTAGTTGTGGGAATATAGAGACTAGGGCATCGATATTCCAGAGTAGACTAGTGTGTACGTTTCTTGTCCCTTAGAGGGCGATGGTTGATCCCACAACCATTGGTGTGTGACATCAAAGATTGTACACAGGTGCTCATTGGAGAATGGGTACACCGAACGGACTCACCGAGGACTCCTAGTTGGTAGTATTCCTATCGTCAGATAGCAGTCCTCCGGTGACACTGGTACAGGTTAGTCTGTAGACCAGAGATCGTCATAGAGTCTTGTGTGGCTTCTACTATGCTTTGATTTCCTCCCTACCACAGCTCAAAAGAGTCGTGCAAACAGGTGGATTTTGGGTACAGTCCCGAGTCAGATGGAGGCAATGAGCGATAGGAGGGGTTTCGTCTCTCCCGGTATTGGGAGTTGATGTTGCACTATGCTCGATTGACTATAACTGGAAGTCCCTGGCCAGGGGTGCTGATGAGATTTACTGATAAGAGTTATCAGTAGTTTCTCAACCCGTTACAGGCCAGACATCGGCATGACTTATCACGTTACTGGAGGCTGACGTTTACCACCCCTACACATGATATACGACATATCAGACGAAGAGACCGGACTGTACGGTAGTATTACTGATAGGCTTCATGGAGAGTATGGACGAGCTTGCTTATTGATCTTCATATTGCTCAATACCCGGGTAGCCGTTACGTCCAACTAGTATCGCTGACGGCTTGTAGGTGACTGATGTGATCATCATCTACTGCTGGCGTATTGACGAGTCTTTATAGTCCCATACAGAAGTTTACTGGTTCAAGCGAAACGAAGTAGGACACATATGTGATATGTGTGCGGGCCTGATTAAATACGAGTATGTGATACCATATTGTAATCTGGCAGTTATTTGTTATCAGTCAGGTTATATGTGATATAACCGGATTATTGAATCAAGTGTTGGTTTGATAATGTGATATTCAGATTAATGATATTAGTCGGTTATATGTGATATAACCGGATTATTAGATCAAGTGTTGATTTAATAATGTGATATATATATTATATGTGTATATCTTAACTAATATCATTAGCTCACTGATTGCTTTATATATATATATATTAATGTATATTTGATATATATATATATATATATATATATATATATTATGAAGCATGGCATGTTTTTCTATTTTTAGAAAATAGAAAAATGAGGTGTAAATTATGGAGATATTTGTGGTATGGTTCAAGGCATGGGTTTATATATTTTTATATTACTCTTGACTCACTATTCAAGCATGTTGCAATTTTAATTGTATTTTTATTCCATGCTTGAATGAGTGAGGAGAGAGATGATTCATATTATTCATTCTACACTTGCTTCATGGTTCATGCCTCAGCCATTTTTCAAGAGCTTTATTCTTCTCTTGCTCTCTACAATTTTCTTCACCTCACCTCCAAGCTCAACACCCTCACATCAGATGTGAATCATTGAGTTTGTGAGACCTTAGTGAGCTTTACTTATCCCCTACTTCATCATCCCACACCAAACTAGCAATTTGCTGTGGTATGTTTACTACACTAAAAGTGTTTAGTGTAGTGAAAAGCTTGTGCTTGTGGACTTCGGGTAGATCGTCTTTGCCGCGAAGATCACGAAGGAGGTTCATACAACTTGGAGAGGAGCCTTGAAGAGTCGTGTGGACTTCATCCCGGATCTTTTGAAGAGAAGGACATGAACTACAAAGGTTGTATGCTCTTTTTCTTCTCTTAAGTTTAATCACAACACAAAGGAAAACCCTAAAATTCTAGTAATGGTCTTGGTAGTCTAACTTAGCACCTAGAAAAATTAAAATTTGGTATGCTTGATACCTCTTGAACCCCTTGACGGTGCTAAGGTCGACTTTCATGGTATCAGAGCCAAGCTAGAACATTAGGATTACTTGTAGCGATGTTAGAAATCCGCCGTTTTTATCGTGCAAAAACTGCCGAAAAAACAGTTCCGAAATTGATATTTTAAGTTGTTTGCACGCCCCGCGGGCTCACGGTTTGAACCGAGAAGCCGCGCGGTGCAGCGTGCACCCCCCGGGGACCCTATGGGGGGACCGAACGGCTGGGCCCACTCTCCAAGACCACCACAAAGCGGTCTTGGCGGTGGGGACCCGAAACTGCCCCACTTGAGGCAGTTTCGGGTCTGCCTCACCCCCTGGCCACCTCGTGGTGGCCTCGGGGGTAGGGTGTTAGTTGTATGTATGCCCTAGAGGCCAGTATTGTACAGATGATGTATATTATATTGGATGCTTGGACATATATAGAGATGACTTTCTTGCTCGATATGATAGTATGCTATCTGGTTACTCTTTATCTTAACATGTACACTTGTCTCTTTAAACTGTCTTATAGTTACATGTTGATAAAGCCCTTAGGATGTGTACTTGACTACCTGGACTATGATGCAGATCATACTAGTGGGGACATGGTAGTCTATAAGTACATCCTTCAAGGTCCCTAGTCGTGGGTGTATCGAGACGGGGCATCGATATACCAGTGTAGACTAGTGTATACGCCTCTCGACCCATGAGATGGGCGATGGATGATCCCATATCCATTGGTGTTTGACATCAGAGATGGTATACGGGTGCTCAGTGGAGACTGGGTACACTGGACGGACTCGCCGAGAACTCCCAGATGGTATTATACCTCACGTCAGATGGCAGTTCTCAGGTGACACTTGTACAGGTTAGTCTGTAGACCCGAGATTGTCATAGAGTCTTGTGTGATTCCCACTGTGCTTTGATCTCCACCTTACCACGTCCATGAGGGCGTGCAAAACGGTGGTCTTTGGGTACAGTCCCGAGTCACATGGAGGCAATGAGCGATAGGAGGGGTTTCGTCTCTCCCGGTATTGGGGGTTGATGTTGCGCTGTGCTCGATTGGCCGTAACAGGGAAGTCCCTGGCCAGGGCTGATCAGAGATTTGCTGGTAAGTGTTACCAGTAGTTTCTCGACCCGTTATGTGCCTCACATCAGCACGACTTATCGGTTATTGGGGTCTGACGTTTACCACCCCTAGACTTGATATGCAACATATCAGACGAACAGACCGGACTGTACGGTAAGTGTTACTGGTTGGATTCACAGGAGTGTGAGCGGGCTAGCTCGTCGATCTTCTGATCGCTCAATACCCGGATGGCCGTTACGTTTAGCAGACCGCTTACGGCTTGTGGGTGCTTGATATGATCATCATCTGCTACCGGCGTATTGACGAGTCTTTAGAGTCCTACACAGAGGTTTCCTGGCTCAAGCGAAACGAGATAGGAGCGCATATGAGATATGTGCAGGACCGAGAATAATGCGTGTATGTGATACCGTATTCCATTCTCGCGATGAATGTATCGATTGGTTATATTCGATATAACCAAGATATCGAATCAAGGATTGATTCGATAAGCCGATACATAGGATACTAGTCGGTTATATGCGATATGACCGGATCGTTAAATCAAGTGTTGATTTAATGATTTAATGTATAATTATATATTTGATATATTACTTTGCATTAACTAGTATTGGTTCACTTTAAAGGGATTTTCTCACTTGAAAAGCACATTGTATATGAGATATATTTTATGTGCACTTGATTGTATCATGTTTGATGATACATGCTTATTTGGTTAAGTATATAGAATTAAACCATGGTTAAGATGATGATTAGGGTTTTGCATATTCTTTTATTTATTTATTCATTTATTTGGAAAAGATTTTGAAGAGAATGGTGGCTTTCTTTGTTTCTAGTTGAAGCTTCATGAAGCTTTGACTTTGTAACCATTCTTGTCTTCATGCTTAACCCTAACCCTTCCAAGTAACCATGGTCTATTCTCTACACTCTACCATAGTTAGTATATGATAAGTATTCATTTTCTTTTCCATTTTTATGCAACACTTATCATATTCTATTTTCTTCATCATCTTCTTCTTCAAGAAAAAGCTTAAGTCCATTAATGGTAACTTGAGCAAAAGTGAGAGAAATCCAATTCTAAAGTGAACCCACCTCCTATTTCTTCACCCTCTACCTCTTGCCAAGTAGTATACGGTGTTTTCTTCACAAGTTTCATAACTTGGTAAAGTTGGAGTTTGAACTTGTGATGCCTCGACGTAGATCATCTTCGGCACGAAGCCGACGACCTAGTCCGCCCATTTCTCCGATGAAGCCGACGATTGAGTTCGGGATTCAAGATGGACAGAGAGAGGACGCCTACGTGGAGCTAAGGAAGTGGAGAACCGGATCTACAAAGGTTGTAGCCTCTCTCCTTTAGTTAAGATGTTAACTAGTTTCGTTTTTCGCCTAAATTTCTAGTTGACGATCCGTATTAGGGTTTCTCGGCACCCATAAAATTTGAAATTGGCATGGTTGATGCCTTGTGAGACTTCATTAGCGTTCCTAGGAACCCTACAGTGGTATCAGAGCTACTAGGCATTGGATGTCGACCTATGGGGGGTTCTCACTGTGTGACAGTGTGGCGAAGCATAGGCTCTTACCCCCAGGGTGTCCCGAGACCGGAAGGTGTTCCGGCGGGTTGTAGTCCTCGCGAGGGGGCATGCGTAAAAAGTAGCTGCTGAGGGACCCGTTGGTGCCACGGTGACCCCATTGGATGGGGTGGCTGCCTGACCTACAGTGGTATCAGAGCCTAGCTAGAGCCTTAGGCGAAGTCTAGACGACGTTTGAAACCCGAATACACATCGAAACCCTAACACATCATGCTCTCTGGACTTTTTCTAAAAACTGGGATTTTTCCAGATTAAAAATGCTTAAAAAATTCAGCAGGGAATTCTATGAACTACGGTGCAAAATTTACCTCATGAACAGTCAAAGGTGCGGCGGAACCGCGGCAGAAGCTTGGCTTCTGCGGCGTTTCCGCGGCCAACTAAAGGGATTTTCCTGTAATATTTGCACAGTAATTCATCATTTCAGCAGCTGAGTTTTATGGGTATTTTTAATATTTATTCAAGAGTTGAATTTTCTGAAGTGTTTAAGAGCTTCGATGTTTCGATCGGATTATCAGATTTTGTCTATGTGGCTTTCTGGATATTTTGGAATATGTTAAAAAGTTCGACCGGATGTAAATACCCAATCTTTCCCCTGCCGGAAAAACTTCCAAGTGTTGGATTTTTCTGTGGTTTAAAGATGTTCTGAGTAGTGCAAGTAACGCGATGGTCCCTCTAGAAGACAACAAACCTTAACTCGATTATGTGACCGTCTTGAACTGCCCTTTGAACCTTCGGGTTTGGGGCAGTACGGCGTGTCACATGTGAGGCGTTGGCTTGACCCTTCTACGGCTGGACCGTTGGTACTGAGGCATGAAGTGAATGTCTTTGAACCTATTTCATGTGTTGAACGGTTTCGGGAAAACTTGGGTGTTCGAATGTTCGATCGGAAAGTTTAATATTTTCTATTTATCCGGAATGGGATACAATAATTGGAATTCACAAACAGTTATGAGATAACTGAATGAATGTTATAAATCTGGCAGTTTAGTCTCACTTGATATTGAAAAGAGTTTTCGGTAATGAGACTAAAATGCGGGGTTTATAAATGTTAGGCACGTGATGTCTAAGTTTTTCATTTTCATTAGGCATGCGATGTCTAAAGAGGTTGCGGATTCCAATTGTTGTAGTTTAACACTTTCTTTTCTGTGACCGTAAGTGTAGTATGTAGTGGTATTGCCGATTGTCGTTGCTATACGTCGACGACAATCGGTGTATGCATACTTACTTACGTTGATGACATGTGATGTTATGTGTTGCTGGATGTGTTATATTGGATCGTCATGTTTGAATAGTCGGGTTTTTTTTATGTGAGATGAGTGTTTTTCATTTTCATTCATGTAAAAACTTGTATGTAATATTCTTTTATTGGGGCACTTCCAGGTTGCAGAAGTTGTCACCTTTTGTATATTATTTACTTTTCCGCATTAGAATAGACCCAAGGAGGGGAGCACAAGTAACCGGGTTCTAGGGTCCAGTGGGAGACCATCTCGAGGAGTCGAGTCCGGGTCTCCTAACCCTAGAATTGGTAGGGTTGCTTGCCGCTCTCGTAGTGGTCTAGGGGTGTGGGTTTGGCTATTCATCACGACTGTGGAATCCGTGTTTTATACTGGCTCGTATTGAAAACATGGACGTCCTAGTATATCCAATGTTTCATATGTTTCTTCTGCTGCGATATCTGTGATGTGATCATGTGATGTTCTGTGATAGATACAGTATATAGTATATATGATATATTATATAGACGTTACTTATGTTTTGCACCCGCACTAGCCCTGCCCTGCTCTGCCGTTAGTTACCTAACCTAACGGTGCACGAGGGGACATCCAGGCGAATGCGGATGGCATAAGTGTACGTCGTATTTATCTGTGATGTTTAGGTGACTTAAATGATGAGACTTCATTAATGTGATTAATGAAATAAAAGAAACCAAATGATGTTGTAGAATCAAATTTTAAATAAAACAGGTAGCTACAGTTCTTGCTTTGCATAGCGGTATATATGATATACCCTGCACCTTATTCGATGAGGAAAGGACCGAGATCCCTTCACCGGGAGTGACTCCTTTAGCAATAACTGGCAGATGCTACATACTCGGTCTGCTTTTGATTGCTTCTATAGTTTCTGCTTTGCACAGTGATATATATGATATATCCCGCACCTCATTCGACGAGGAAAGGGCCGACGATCCCTTCACCGGGAGTGACCCCTTTAGCAAAACTAGAAAAGCCTCAAAATCACTCCATTTCAAAACTACATTTGATCCTACAACGATATCAAGTTCATTACGCAATAGGTTTTCTGAAAACCTGCGTAGCCCTCCGTCATTTCAGATAAGTACTACTTAGTATTCATGCTACGGTAGTTTGGCATTCGTCAAGGCGTAGTGTATGGTAGCTAACTAGTATTTATCTGCTTATGCATATGATGCAGATTGGATTAGGGTATTCGTACGGCGTTGTTTGGCATTCGTCAAGGGTCGTGCGGGTGGGTTTAATTCAATCAAGAAATGTACGGGTTGAACTTGACTAGTGGACTATGGGTTGTTTGGCATTCGTCAAGGTCATAGAACACTAGGGGTAAAATATTATTGGGAATTTCAAGTGTTGAAATTTGCAATGAGATTGCATACCTTCTATGAGATAGTTGGATCCCGATACCCACTGCGAGTAAGAGTTACTCCTGGGAGAGTTTTACACATTGTAATTAGCTAATCAAGTAGGTGTCTAGAAAGGTGTCAACGGGGTTACGCCTCTGGGAAAACGAGGTTTACATTAATTAGGTTCGTGCGAAAGCACGGGGAACCTCCCTCAAAGTACCGACACTGGCCTGGCTGAAAGATTGGCGAAC
The DNA here is from genome assembly GCA_030015575.1 of Agapanthus africanus. Taxonomy (NCBI): domain Eukaryota; kingdom Viridiplantae; phylum Streptophyta; class Magnoliopsida; order Asparagales; family Amaryllidaceae; genus Agapanthus; species Agapanthus africanus. The sequence continues at coordinate 179,583,854 of CM057350.1, read as the reverse complement.
TTGTAGTGTGTAATTAATCCCGGCTAGTCTTTCCTTTTAGGGTTTGAAGGAAGATTTGATAAAAACCAGTGGGAGCCATCCTGATTAGATAAGATAATAACCAATCTGATCTTGCAAGAGCATACGCTAAAGTGTTTTCTTCTCTCTCTCTCCAGGTAGCGACCATGTCATGCCCTAATAAAGATAATAATATGGATGTATTGACCGAACCCGCATGTTATACTGTGCAGGGGAACGTTGGACCCGTTCTTTCTTATAAGAGTTATAAGACTGAACAGGGAATAGGAGAATATCTAGATTCTCAAGCCGCCCAAAAGAACATACATGTTGATGCATCTTCTTCGGGTGTGTTAGTTATTGAGAACTGTTTTTCAGTTCACCCTACGTCCTGGGTATTAGATACTGGATCAGGATCCCACATATGTAAGCAGTTACATGGGCTACGGAAAGGTAGAGAACTGGGTAAAGGTGATCATTCCGTTCAAGTAGGGAACGGTGCAAATGTTGCAGCCAAAGCCGTTGGCGAATATCATCTAGTATTACCAAGTGGTGATACAATGATTCTGAATGAGTGCTATTATATACCGAACATGATGTGCAACATAATATCAGTTTCTTTATTGAGTAAAGAAGGATATAATTTTGTAGTACAGAATAATGTTATGAACATATTTCTAGATCAAAAGTTGATTGCATCAGGCTCGTTACATAATGGCATATTCATTCTAAATCAAAATACAGTCCTCAATATACAAAACACACACAAGAGAAAAAGTTCAGAATTGAACGAATCCTACTTGTGGCATTGCAGACTTGGTCATATCAATGCGACACGACTGGCTAAGTTACATAAGGATGGTTATTTGAATCCGTTCGAATTATCATCTTATGATACATGCCATTCATGTCTCAAAGGAAAAATGACCAAAGCTCCGTTTAGTGGACACGGAGAAAGAGTTACTGAACTCTTAGGACTGGTACATAGTGATGTATGCGGTCCCATGTCTACCCATGCCATGAACGGTTCTTCCTACTTCATTACATTCACTGACGATCTCTCTAGATATGGGCATGTGTTCCTATTGAAACACAAGTCTGAAGCTTTTGAGAAATTCAGAGAATATAAGCAAGAAGTAGAGAACCAAACGGGCAAAAGTATTAAGATCCTTCGATCTGATCGAGGAGGAGAATACTTGAGCAATGAGTTCTAAGATTATCTAAAAGAGAATGGGATTCTCTCTCAGCTTACTCCACCTTATACACCACAGCACAACGGTGTATCGGAACGAAGGAATCGCACCCTATTAGATATGGTGCGTGCAATGATGAGTACAGCTGAGTTACCTATTTCCTTCTGGGGGTATGCGCTTGAGACAGCCATACACCTATTGAATATGGTTCCTACCAAATCAGTGCCTACCACTCCATATGAGATATGGAAAGGGAAGAGACCATCTCTTAAGTATGTTAAGATATGGGGTTGTCCAGCCTATGTCAAAAGACAAAATCCGGACAAACTCGAGGCAAGATCAGTCTTATGTAAGTTTGTAGGATATCCCAAAAATTCACAAGGGTATATCTTCTACCATCCCGAGGAACAAAAGGTGTTTGTTTCTCGACATGCCACTTTCTTAGAAAAAGGTTTTCTTATGAAACAGATTAGTGGCATTGAGGTAGAACTGGAAGAGGTTCCAGCAACACAAACTATAACTGAAGATTTGGTAGAACCAGAGGATTCAGTAGTACCCGACGAACCCCAGCCTCTCCGCCGATCTAGCAGGGTTTCTCGTCCACCTGAGAGATACTACGGTTTTCTCATTGACGGTGGAAGCGAAGATTGCATCATGGAGGATGATGACCCAACTAGCTTCGAGCAGGCCATCACGAGTAGGGACTCAGTGAAATGGCTGGATGTAATGCGGTCCGAGATGGAATCCATGTACACCAACAAAGTATGGACTTTGGATGTTGCTCCTGAAGGGGTAAAACCCATCGGGAGCAAGTGGATCTTCAAGAAAAAACTTGGTGTAGATGGGAAAGTGGAGACTTTCAAAGCTAGACTTGTAGCAAAGGGTTTTCGTCAAAGACCAGGTGTGGACTATGACGAAACCTTTTCTCCAGTGGCTATGCTTAAATCCATCCGGATCATGCTTGCCATCGCTGCATATTATGATTACGAAATCTGGCAAATGGATGTTAAGACCGCCTTTCTAAATGGTGATTTAGAAGAGTGCGTGTACATGGCTCAGCCAGAGGGTTTCGTAGACAGTGGGAGCAGCGGGAAGGTGTGCAAGCTGCTTAAATCCATTTATGGATTAAAGAAAGCATCGCGGAGTTGGAACATCTGATTTGACGTCGTTATCAAAGAGTTTGATTTCGTCAAAAACCCAGATGAACCTTGTATCTACAAAAAGGTAGCAGAGAGTAAGGTGGTCTTCCTCGTATTGTACGTGGACGACATACTCTTGATAGGAAATGATATTCCTATGCTGCAATCGGTCAAAGCTCTTCTTATCACAAAGATTCTCGATGAAAGATCTTGGTGATGCCTCCTGCATATTGGGAATCAGGATCTATAGAGAAAGATCCAAACGGATATTGGGATTGTCCCAATCCAGGTACATTAACACCATACTAAAGAGGTTTAGTATGGAAGAATCCAAGCATGGGAACTTGCCCACGATCTCTGGAGTCACTCTTTCCAAAGAGATGTCTCCCAAGACTGATTTGGAGAGAGCTCGCATGCAAGGGATACCCTATGCTTCGGCTGTAGGCTCTATCATGTACGCGATGCTATGTACCAGACCCGATGTAGCATACTCACTAAGTGTAGTGAGCAGGTATCAAGCTGATCCTGGAGAGAGTCACTGGACAGCTGTGAAGGGCATTCTCAAGTACTTACGAAGGACTAAAGAGATGCTCTTGGTGTATGGTAACGGAGAACTCCAAGTGGAGTCCTTTACCGATTCGAGCTTCCAGAGTGATAAGAACGACTCTAAGTCGCAGTCGGGATTTGTCTTTACCCTTTACGGAGGGGCGGTTAGCTGGAAGAGTTCCAAGCAGGAAACCGTGGCAGACTCGACGATGGAGGCTGAATACATCGCTGCCAACGATGCTGCCAAAGAGGCTGTCTGGATCAAGAAGTTCATTACTGAACTTGGTGTGGTTCCATCCATTGAGCATCCAATACCTTTATATTGCGATAACAATGGAGCGGTGGCTTTAGCCAAGGAACCCAGGTCCCATCAGCGATCCAGGCATATTCTGAGGCGATATCACCTGATCCGGGAGATAGTTGATCGCCGGGAGATCGAGGTCAGGAGGGTTGACACGAAGAACAACACGGCGGATCCACTCACGAAGGCCATTCCCCAGATACAGTTTGAGAGACTCTTCGGGATGCTCGGTATGCGATACTACAGCAGCTGGCCCTAGTGCAAGTGGGAGATTGTTAGTTGTATGTATGCCCTAGAGGCCAGTATTGTACAGATGATGTATATTATATTGGATGCTTGGACATATGTAGAGATGACTTTCTTGCTCGATATGATAGTATGCTATCTGGTTACTCTTTATCTTAACATGTACACTTGTCTCTTTAAACTGTCTTATAGTTACATGTTGATAAAGCCCTTAGGATGTGTACTTGACTACCTGGACTATGATGCATATCATACTAGTGGGGACATGGTAGTCTATAAGTACATCCTTCAAGATCCCTAGTCGTGGGTGTATCGAGACGGGGCATCGATATACCAGTGTAGACTAGGGTATACGCCTCTCGACCCATGAGATGGGCGATGGATGATCCCATATCCATTGGTGTTTGACATCAGAGATGGTATACGGGTGCTCAGTGGAGACTGGGTACACTGGACGGACTCGCCGAGAACTCCCAGATGGTATTATACCTCACGTCAGATGGCAGTTCTCAGGTGACACTTGTGCAGGTTAGTCTGTAGACCCGAGATCGTCATAGAGTCTTGTGTGATTCCCACTGTGCTTTGATCTCCACCTTACCACGTCCATGAGGGCGTGCAAAACGGTGGTCTTTGGGTACAGTCCCGAGTCACATGGAGGCAATGAGCGATAGGAGGGGTTTTGTCTCTCCCGGTATTGGGGGTTGATGTTGCGCTGTGCTCGATTGGCCGTAACAGGGAAGTCCCTGGCCAGGGCTGATCAGAGATTTGCTGGTAAGTGTTACCAGTAGTTTCTCGACCCGTTATGTGCCTCACATCAGCACGACTTATCGGTTATTGGGGTCTAACGTTTACCACCCCTAGACTTGATATGCAACATATCAGACGAACAGACTGGACTGTACGGTAAGTGTTACTGGTTGGATTCACAGGAGTGTGAGCGGGCTAGCTCGTCGATCTTCTGATCGCTCAATACCCGGATGGCCGTTACGTTTTGCAGACCGCTTGCGGCTTGTGGGTGCTTGATATGATCATCATCTGCTGCCGGCGTATTGACGAGTCTTTAGAGTCCTACACAGAGGTTTCCTGGCTCAAGCGAAACGAGATAGGAGCGCATATGAGATATGTGCAGGACCGAGAATAATGCGTGTATGTGATACCGTATTCCATTCTCGCGATGAATGTATCGATTGGTTATATTCGATATAACCAAGATATCGAATCAAGGATTGATTCGATAAGCCGATACATAGGATACTAGTCGGTTATATGCGATATGACCGGATCGTTAAATCAAGTGTTGATTTAATGATTTAATGTATAATTATATATTTGATATATTACTTTGCATTAACTAGTATTGGTTCACCTTAAAGGGATTTTCTCACTTGAAAAGCACATTGTATATGAGATATATTTTGTGTGCACTTGATTGTATCATGTTTGATGATACATGCTTATTTGGTTAAGCGTATAGAATTAAACCATGGTTAAGATGATGATTAGGGTTTTGCATATTCTTTTATTTATTTATTCATTTATTTGGAAAAGATTTTGAAGAGAATGGTGGCTTTCTTTGTTTCTAGTTGAATCTTCATGAAGCTTTGACTTTGTAACCATTCTTGTCTTCATGCTTAACCCTAACCCTTCCAAGTAACCATGGTCTATTCTCTACACTCTACCATAGTTAGTATATGATAAGTATTCATTTTCTTTTCCATTTTTATGCAACACTTATCATATTCTATTTGCTTCAGCATCTTCTTCTTCAAGAAAAAGCTTAAGTCCATTAATGGTAACTTGAGCAAAAGTGAGAGAAATCCAATTTTAAAGTGAACCCACCTCCTATTTCTTCACCCTCTACCCTTGCCAAGTAGTATAGGGTGTTTTCTTCACAAGTTTCACAACTTGGTGAAGTTGGAGCTTGAACTTGTGATGCCTCGACGTAGATCATCTTCGGCACGAAGCCGACGACCTAGTCCGCCCATTTCTCCGATGAAGCTGACGATTGAGTTCAGGATTCAAGATGGACAGCGAGAGGACGCCTACGTGGAGCTAAGGAAGTGGAGAACCGGATCTACAAAGGTTGTAGCCTCTCTCCTTTAGTTAAGATGTTAACTAGTTTCGTTTTTCGCCTAAATTTCTAGTTGACGATCCGTATTAGGGTTTCTCGGCACCCATAAAATTTGAAATTGGCATGGTTGATGCCTTGTGAGACTTCATTAGCGTGCCTAGGAACCCTACATGGGGTACCCCTTTTAGGCCCCCAACTTGTAGTTAATTTATGGTTCTTCACCCTCGCGAAGATTCGGGTGGGTTTTGAGTTCGTTTCGACTCCCGGGTTGGTTTAAAACGATCGGTTTTGAAACTATTAGCTCACTGTTTTTTCATGTGTTGGAAAAATTGGTTTAAATTTGCTAAATGCGTGCGGAATTCTAATGTCGCGGTTTCTTTACAAGCTTTGCGATGTGTGATACAATTATTAGAATTCAGATTATTTAGTTTTATGAAAACTAGTTAGTAAACCTAGCCTTTTAGTCTCAATTAATCGATTGCAACGAAGTTTTGATTCGGATCAAAACTCTGTCGCAATTGCGTATTGTACGCGATCACCTAGTCGGGAATCTTGTTGAATTATCAGACAACCAATTGAAAATAGTTTTCAATTTGAGACTAAAATGCAAGTTTTACATGTTAGGCATGAAATCCGGAATATGAGATATTCCGGTTTATGATGTCTAAGGATATTGCGGATTCTATCATTGTAGTTTTCTGTTTCTTTTCTGCGACCGTAAGTGTAATATGTGGAGTATCCCAATCTCGTTGCTATATGTCAACGAGATTTAGAGATACGCATATTTGTTTACGTTGATGATATGTGATGTCATGTGTTGCTATTGATATGATTTATTGGATTGTCGTGAAAGAATAGCCGGGTTTTTTTTATGTGAGATGAGGGTTTTTATTTTCATTCATGTAAAATCTGTATGTAATATTCTTTCATTGGGGCACTTCCGGATTGAGGATGATGTCACCACTGTTGTATATTATTTACTTTTCCACATTAGGATAGACCCAAGGTGGGGAGCACAAGTAACCGGGTTCTAGAGTCCAGTGGGAGACCATCTCAAGGAGTTGAGACCGAGTCTCCTAACTCTAGAATTGGCAGGGTTATTTGCCGCTCTCGTAGGGGTCTAGGGATGTGGGTTTTGGCTATTCACCATGACCGTGGAATCCGTGTTTTACATTATTGGCTAAATTTAAAATACGGACATCCTAGTATATTCAATATTTCATATATTGCTTCTGCTGCTTAATTCTGTGATGTTGATCATATAACTGCGTGAGACGAATGTAATATTATATATATAATATATAATAAACGTTGATTATGTTTTGCACCCACGCTAGTCCAGCCCCCGCTCTGCCGGTAGTTAAGTAACCTAACGGTGCATGACGGGGCCCCGTGGCGAATGCGGATGGCATAAGCGTACGTTCTATTTTCGTTTCATTTTTCTGTAATGTTTAGGAAATATTAATTGATGGGACTTCATTAATGAGATTAATGAAAAGAAAGAAACCAAAAGATATTGTAGAATCAAATTTTCAAAAAGGGTAGTTCTAGTTTTTGCTTTGCATAGTAGTATTCCTTGATGAATATCCAGCACCTCATTCGATGGGGAAAGAGCCGAGATCCCTTCACCGGGAGTGATTTCTTTAGCGAAACTAGCAAATGCTACAACTCACCCGGTTTTGTTTTTGATTGCTTTTGTAGTTCTTGCTTTGCATAGTAGTATTCCTCAATATCCTGCACCTCATTCGATGAGGAAAGAGCCGAGATCCCTTCACCGTGAGTGACCTCTTTAGAGAGACTAGTAAAAGCCTAAAAAACACTCCTTTTCAAAATCATTAGATTCTACAACGATATCAAATTCATTACGCTCATGGTTTTCTTAAAAACCTGCGTAGCCCTCCGTCATTTCAGATAAGTACTATTTAGTATTCGTGCTACGTTTGTTGACCTTAGCCAAGGCGTAGTGTGCGGTAGCTAATTAGTACTTGTCTGCAGCATGTGATGCGATTGGATTAGGGTAGTTGTGTGGCTTTGTTGACCTTAGCCAAGGGTCGCACGGGTGGGTTTGATTCAATCAAGAAATGACGGGTTGAACTTGGCTAGCACTTATGATTTGTTGACCATAGCCAGGGTCATAAGTTGCTAGGGGTAAAAACCATTATCGGGAATTTCAAGTGTTGAAATTTGCAATGAGATTGCATACCTTCTATATGTTAGTTGGATCCCGATATCCACTGTGAGTAAGAGTTACTCCTGGAAGAGTTTTGCACTTTACAATTAGCCGATCAAGTAGGTGTCTAGAAAGGTGTCAATGGGGGTAATACCTCTGGAAAAATGAGGTTTATTTTAATTAGGTCCGTGCGAAAGCACGGGGAACCTCCCTGAAAGTACCGACATTGACCTGGTCGAATGATTAGCGAACTTGTAGGGTGTAATTAATCCCGGCTAATCTTACCTTTTAGGGTTTGAAGGAAGATTTGATAAAACCAGTGGGAGCCATTCTGATTAGATAAGATAAATACCAATCTAATCTTGCAATGAGCGCACGCTAATGCGTTTCCTTCTCTCTCTCTCTCCAGGCAGCAACCAATGTTACGCTTTACTCAAGCTAATAATATGGATGTATTGACCGAACCCTCCTTTTATACAGGGCTAGGGAACGTTGGTCCCACTCTATCTTATGAATGTCATAAGTCTGAGCAAGGGATAAGGGCATGCCAGGATTCCCCCGCCACCCGTACGAAGAAACAACATGTTGATGCATCTTCTTCGGGTGTGTTCGTTACCGAGAACTGTTTCTCAGTTTGTTTTACGTCCTGGGTATTGGATACCGGATCAGGATCCCACGTATGTAATTTGTTACATGGGCTAAAGAAAGGTAGAGAACTGGGAAAGGCTGATAAATCCCTAACAGTAGGGAATGGTGCAATTGTTGCAGCCAAGGCAGCTGGCGATTATCACCTTGTATTACCAACTGGTAATACATTGATTCTGAACGACTGTTACTAGGTACCAAAGATGATGTGCAACATTATATCGTTTTCTTTACTAACTAAAGAAGGATACAATCTCACATTAGAGGACAATGTTATGAACATTTTCTCGAATCAAGTGTTGATTGCATCTGGTACGTTATGTAACGGTATATACATTCTTAATCAAAGTACCGTCCTTAACGTACAGAACACAAACAAGAGGAAAAGTTCAGAAATGAACGAAGTCTTCTTGTGGCACTGTAGACTAGGTCATATCAATGCGACAAGACTGGTTAAGTTGCATAAAGATGGATATTTGAATTCGTTCGAATTTTCATCTTATGAAACTTGCCAGTCATGTCTCAAAGGCAAGATGACCAAAACTCCATTTACTAGACACAGATAAAGAGCTGCTGAACTCTTGGGACTGATACATAGTGATGTATGCGGTCCTATGTCTACACATGCCAGGAATGGTTTTTCGTACTTTATTACATTCACTGATGATCTCTCAAGGTTCGGACATGTGTTCTTGTTAAAACACAAGTCTGAAGCTTTTGAGAAATTCAAGGAATATGAGTGCGAAGTTGAAAACCAGACGGGAAAAAGTATTAAAATCCTACGATCTGATCAGGGAGGAGAATACTTGAGCGGCGAATTCCGAGACTATCTAAAAGAGAATGGGATTCTCTCTCATCTCACTCCTCCGTATACACCACAGCACAACAGTGTACGGAGCGGAGAAATCGCACCCTATTAGATATGGTGCGCTCTATGATGAGTATTGCTGAGTTACCTATTTCTCTTTGGGGATATGCTCTTGAGATAGCTGCATACCTATTGAATAGAGTTCCGAACAAATCAGTGCCTACCACTCCATATGAGATATGTAATGGGAAGAGACCATCTCTTAAACGAGTTAAGATATGGGGTTGTCCGGCCTATGTTAAAAAGCAAAATCCGGACAAGCTCGAGGCAAGGTCTGTTTTGTGCAAGTTTGTGGGATATCCAAAGGATTCCTATGGATATATCTTCTACCATACTGAGAAACAAAAGGTGTTTTTGCTCAACATGCCACCTTTTTGGAAAAGGAATTTCTTGTGAAAGAAATTAGTAGCAATGCGGTAGAACTGGAAGAAGTTCCTGGAGTACAAACCACAACTGACGATTTGTTGGAACCAAAGGATCCGATAGTACCCAACGAACCCCAGCCACTCCGCAGATCTACTAGGGTTTCTCATCCACCTGAGAGATACTACGGTTTTCTCATAGATGGTGGGAGCGATGATTGCATCATGGAAGATGATGACCCGACTAGTTTCGAGCAGGCCATCACGAGTGGGGAATCTGTGAAATGACTAGATGCTATGAGATCCGAGATGGAATCCATGTACACCAACCAAGTATGGACTTTGGAAGTTGCTCCTGAAGGGGTAAAACCCATTGGGAGCAATTGGATCTTCAAAAAGAAGATTAGTGTAGATAGAAAATTTGAGACTTTCAAAGCTAGACTTATAGCAAAAGGTTTTTGTCAACGACCTGGCGTCGACTATGATGAAACCTTTTCTCCTGTCGCTATGCTTAAGTCCATCAGGATCCTACTTGCCATTGCTGCATACCATGATTACGAAATCTGGCAGATAGACGTCAAGACCGCTTTTCTAAATGGTGATTTAGAAGGGAGCATGTACATGATACAGCCAGAGGGCTTCGTAGACAGTGGGAGCAGCGGAAAAGTGTGCAAGCTGCTTAAATCCATCTACGGATTAAAGCAGGCGTCGCGGAGTTGGAACATCTATTTTGATGAATCTATCAAAGAGTTTGACTTCATCAAAAATGTATATGAACCTTGTATATATAAGAAGGCTGTAGAGAGTAAGGTGTTCTTCCTCGTATTGTAGGTGGATGACATACTCTTGATAGGGAATGATATTCCTATGCTACACTCGGTCAAGCTCTTCTTATCATTCAAGTTCTCTATGAAAGATCTTGGTGATGCCTCCTACATCCTGGGGATAAAGATCTATAGAGAGAGATCTAAACGGATTTTGGGATTGTCCTAAACCAGGTACATTGATACCATACTAAAGAGCTTTAGTATGGAAGATTCCAAGCGAGGTAATTTACCTGCTTTCTCAGGAATCACTCTCTCTAAAGAGATGTCTCCCAAGACTGATTTGGAGAGAGCTCGCATGCAAGGGATACCCTATGATTCGGCAGTAGGCTCTATCATGTATGCGATGTTATGTACGAGACCGGATGTAGCTTACTCACTAGGCGTAGTGAGAAGGTATCAATCAGATCCTGGGGAGAACCATTAGACAGCTGTGAAGAACATTCTTAAGTACTTGAAAAGGACTAAAGAAATGTTCTTGGTGTATGGTAACGGTGAACTCCAGGTGGAGTCCTTTACTGATTCAAGCTTCCAGAGTGATAAGGACGACAGTAAGTCAGTCTCGGGTTTTGTCTTTACCCTCAATGGAGGGGCGGTGTGTTGGAAGAGTTCTAAGAAAGACACTGTAGCAGACTTGACGATGGAGGCTGAATACATCGCTGCCAACAATGCTGCCAAAAAGGCTGTCTCGATGAAGAAGTTCATTGCTGAGCTTGGTGTGGTTCCATCCATTGAGCATCCAATACCTGTGTATTGTGATAACAATGGAGCGGTGGCTTTGGAAAAGAAACCCAGGTCCCATAAAAAATCCAGACATATTCTGAGGCGGTATCACCTGATCAGGGAGATAGTAGATCGCTGGGAAATCGAGGTCAGGAGAGTTGACACGAAAGACAACGTAGCGGATCCACTCACGAAGGCCCTCCCCCAGATACAGTTTGAGAGACTTTTTGGGATGTTGGGTATGAGATACTACAGCACATGGCCTTAGTGCAAGTGGGAGATTGTTAGGAATATATATGCCCTAGAGGCCATTATTGTACATGTGATGTATATTATAATGGATGCTTGGACATATATATAGAGGAATTTCTTGCTCGACATGATAGTGTGCTATTTGGTTACTCTTTATCTTAACATGTTGACTGGTATTCTATACTGTCTTGCTCTCGCATGTTGATAAAGCTCTTAGGATATGTACTTGACTACCAGGACTATAATGAGATCATACTAGTAGGGCCAGGGTGGTCCAAAAGTACATCCTTTAATCAGTTCCTAGTCGTAGGAATATCGAGACTAGGGCATCGATATTCCAGAGTAGACTAGTGTGTACGTTTCTTGTCCCTTAGAGGGCGATGGTTGATCTCACAACCATTGGTGTGTGACATCAAAGATTGTACACAGGTGCTCATTGGAGAATGGGTACACCGAACGGACTCGCCGAGGACTCCTAGTTGGTAGTATACCTATCGTCAGATAGCAGTCCTCCGGTAACATTGGTACAGGTTAGTCTGTAGACCCGAGATCATCATAGAGTCTTGTATGGCTCCCACTGTGCTTTGATTTCCTCCCTACCACGGCTCAAAAGAGTCATACAAACAGGTGGATTTTGGGTACAGTCTCGAGTCAGATATAGGCAATGAGCGATAGGAGGGGTTTCGTCTCTCCCGGTATTGGGAGTTGATGTTGCACTATGCTCGATTGGCTATAACTGGAAGTCCCTGGCCAGGGCTGCAGATGAGATTTACTGATAAGAGTTATCAGTAGTTTCTCAAACCGTTATAGGCTAGACATCGGCATGACTTATCACGTTATTGGGGGCTGACGTTTACCACCCCTAGACATGATATAGGACACATCAGACGAAAAGATCGGACTGTACGGGAGTGTTACTGATAGGCTTCATGAAGAGTATGGAAGAGCTTGCTTGTTGATCTTCATATCGCTCAATACCCGGGGTGCCATTACGTCCAGCTAGTACCGCTGACGGCTTGTAGGTGACTGATATGATAATCACCTACTGCTGGCGTATTGACGAGTCTTTAGAGTCCCACATAGAAGTTTACCGGTTCAAGCGAAACGAAGTAGGACACATATGTGATATGTGTGTGGGCCTGATTAAATAAGAGTATGTGATACCGTATTGTAATCTGGCAGTTATTTGTTATCAGTCAGGTTATATGTGATATAACCAGATTATCGAATCAAGTGTTGATTTGATAATGTGATATTCAAATTAATGATATTAGTCGGTTATATGTGATATAACCGGATTATTAGATCAAGTGTTGATTTAATAATATGATATATATTATATATGATATAATTATATCTTAACTAATATCATTAACTCACTAATTGCTTTATTTATATATATATATATATTAATGTATATTTGATATATATATATATATATATATTATATGAAGCATGGAATGTTTTTCTATTTTTAGAAAATAGAAAAATGAGGTGTAAATTGTGGAGATATTTGTGGTATGATTCAAGGCATGGGTTTATATGTTTTTATATTACTCTTGACTCACTATTCAAGCATGGTTGCAATTTTAATTGCATTTTTATTCCACGCTTGAATGAGTGAGGAGAGAGATGATTCATATTATTCATTCTACACTTGCTTCATGGTTCATGCCTTAGCCATTTTTCAAGCACTCTTTTCTTCTCTTGCTCTCTATAATTTTCTTCACCCCACCTCCCAGCTCAAAACCCTCACATAAGATGTGAATCATTGAGCTTGTGAGACCTTAGTAAGCTTTACTTATCCCCTATTTCATCATCCCACACCAAACTAGCAATTTGGTATGGTGTGTTTACTACACTAAAAGTGTTAAGTGTAGTGAAAAGTTTGTGGTTGTGGACTTCGGGTGGATCGTCTTTGGCGCGAAGATCACGAAAAAGGTTCGTACAACTTGGAGAGGAGCCTTAAAGAGTCGCGTGGACTTCATCCCGGAGCTTTTGAAGAGAAGGACGCGGACTACAAAGGTTGTATGCTCTTTTTCTTCTCTTAAATTTAATCACATCACAATGGAAAACCCTAAAATTCTAGTAATGATCTTGGTACTCTAACTTAGCACCAAGAAAAATTAAAATTTGGCATGCTTGATGCCTCTTGAACCCCTTGACGGTGCTAAGGTCGACTTTCACTCATATATTTACATGCATATGCTTTCATGATGTTTCGAGTGGATGAGATCCACAGGCATACATGCATTGATTATTTTGTTGGATGAGATCCACATGCATACAAGCATTGATTATATTGTTGGATGATATCCACATGCATACATGCATTGATTATTGTTGGCATATATGCAGATACGGTCATCCTAGATATCATAGTATTACCTTTATGATATAGTTGACCTAGGAATCGTTTCTTTATTTGATTTCTAACTGATGATGTTTTCTACTCACGAGTTGGCAACTCACCCCCGTTGTGCCATAGTTCTTGCAGGTCGACCGCATGGATCAGTAGCGGCTTCCCTGGCACACAGCCTGCATTTAGGTGATTTGCTTTGGTAGGTGGTACATGTTGGATCGTGCCCCTCTTGTATTATTATTCTTATTGTATCAAGTCAACTCCATCAATCAGAAAAGTAGTATTTGTATATGTAGTAAGACTTAGCAAGACTTGTAGTTGCGAGACTTAGAGCGATGGGTTATATGTTCGCTTGGTGGGTTTGATGTCTTGCTTTTCATTTTCCTTTGTATTGATCTTCGTCTTTGGGCGTCTTATATTTATATGCTTGTGGTGGTTGTTTCCGCCGTTGGGCGTGATTTGCTCCCGTTTAGAGAAGCTTTATTTATTCTATGTTTGTACCCGTTTTGGGGCTAGTTTTTACAAAGGAGGTGCTGCCGAATTTTTTTTTGAAAAGGTTTAGATTTCTGGGCTCCGGCTTACTTAAGTTACATTACGCCTGTAGACGTTGCGTGATTTAAGTGCCGGTCACGAGCTAATATTTCGGGTCGTGACAAAATTGGTATCAGAGCGCTAGGTTTAACCTTGGTTTGAGTCTAGGTTTGACTATGTGGAGTCTGGGGTGTAATTTATTTCGTTACATAGGCTTGACCTTACGGAACTTAGACTTGAACAGGGGGTATTAGATCCGAACTTTCGTTTCATAGGCAGACCCTGATTGATGGAGTAGGTAGCTTGAGTAGAGTGATGTACCGTACGTATGTTCCGCGGCATATTTACGATACGATACTCTATTTAAGAAACCTTAGGATGTACATATCTTGATATCTGTGATTCTCTTCGTTCCCTTGATCATATATCCATTTGAGATCCTTAATTCTATTCGTTTCCATGATCATACTCTCACTGATTCCGTTCCTCCTTATGATCATGTATCCATTTTGGGACCTGTTGATTCTTTTCATCATTTTGATATATTTTCGTCGATACTTGCTTGAGATTCCTGTCACCATGGTTTGAGCGCAGATTGAGCTGCTGCTAGTGATGCGGTCAGGATGAGCTCATCATGGACGAGGATTGACCATCATGTTTTTCTTGATGACATGGGAACATATCGATTTAGTGTTTGTATTGTGACCTCTAGTTGAGACGAGTGTTTGGATTTGCACCGGATGATCGGGCCATTGTTAGAGGCTGCCTGTTGTGAGAGGACTGTTGATGTACAGCCTACCTCAGAGTTTGTGATGGCGTCCACCGTGCATACGGATGACCCAGCTGTTGCTGAGATTGATGGGATGTCACCTCCAGACTTTATGAGCTGAGATCGCTGGAGCTTTCAGGCAGAGATGCGACAGATGATAGCTAGACTCTCTTGAGTTGAGAGGCGAAGGTGATTCGACAAATTTGATGCACCAACGCAGGCCCAGTTGAGTTGAAGATTTCTAGTGTGGAGAATCTTACTCAGATCTAGAGTAGATCAATCCAGAGATGACGTTGTTTATTGGATTATCTGATAGGAGATCAGTAAGATGGCCAGTTATGGATAGAGGACCTCATCCAGAAGCGTTGTGAGTTGATCGAGAACGGACGAATATAGAGTGTTCCTTCGATGATTGGGGCGAGTTCCGGAGGACGTGTTCGGTTAGGTATCTTCTACAGAGTGATGAAGATACCGAGTTCGTAATTTTGAGTCCGTGTGAGAGACTCCAGATTGACTGTTGATGAAAACAATTGCAATACAAAGATAACAAGATGTGACGTCGAGGTGGACGAAAATAAGAACGAGTGGAACAAGATGTTCGTGCGAGATGTTAACGAGCTGTTGTTACTCCCCGCTGAGTTTAGAGATCGGATGGGTATACAGAGGCGTTGGGATACGGCCAGTTCCCGAGGAAATACTGTGCTGAGAACGCATATGTCCAGAAAGCGAGAAAAGATTATGCAAGAGTACCAGCCTCCATACAGTTCGGCATAGGCAAGATCGGAAGAGACCTTGAGCAGGTGCCTTCCAGGACATTGCTGCGATAAGATTTGCACCGAGGATCAGTTGTGTCATGTGTATTCAGAGGGCCAGGGGCCGACTCCAGTGACATGCTACTTTACGAATGGTCATGCTAATTGGCCGAGAGATGACCAGAGGAGTGCCACAGCTGAATCGTTTCCGTTAGCACACCTGACCGGCCCGATTAGCCGATGGATTGCGAGATTGGTAATCCACAGAGAAAATGAGGACCCAGAGACAGAGGACGCCAGGCAGTGAGCAGGAGGCAGGCGGATGTTCTTGCTCTGCCAGTTTTGGGCGCACCAACATTTTTCGACATTGTAGGAAGTATACCTCAATGTCATCTGTTGCGATTTGCGTTTGTGATCCGAGTATCATGCTTATATCACTTGGATTGAGTTTTGATAATTGAGTTTCATGATATTGTTTTCGTTCACCATGGCGGCACCTACCGGGTATTTACATTTTGTGCATAATTATTGCACTTGATATACGTTTTATACACCGTTGTGTTGGGTTGTGTTTTGTGCATATCTATTGCACTTGATGTTGATTTTGTACCTTGGCTGCACGCGTTTATGATTTCGTGGATTTCATACGGTTGATTTGATTTTTTGCATGTGGTACGCACTTGATTGATTTTTGCACTCGGTATAGCTCACATGTGCTTGCAGTGCTTTGATACGGATTTGTGCACATAGTTGCACATGTTTTTGATTTTATACACCTTGGTACATTCGGTGTTGTTTTTATACGCATTTGAGTATTGATGCGTTTCCGTGCACTTGTTGCACCCGAATTGTATTTTGTGCATTTGTTGCACTAGATTTTTACGCTGTGCATTTGTTGCACCGGATGGGTATTTCATGCATTGGTTGCACTAGATCTATACTCCGTACAATGGTTGCACCGATTTATGTATTTGAGCATTTGTTCACCAGATTTATGTTTTTGTGCGCGTTGCACTTGATATTCGTTTTCGTGCATGCTACTGCACTTGATGTTTATTACGGACTTGACGCGCTTGGGTTGGATTTTTGTGCATGTTGGGCGTTTGGTATTGGATTTTGTGCGCATCGGATGCACTTGAGTGAGATTTTTATTCGTGCATGTTGGATGCACTTGATTTAAATTTTGTTGGTGCATGACAGAGGCACTTGATTTGGATTTTCGCGCATGTTGGGCGCATGATATGATATGTGATTTTGTGCACACCGGGTGCACTCGATTGGGATTTTCATTCGTGCATGTTAGTTGCACTGGCTTGAGATTTTTATGCACTATAGATGAACTTGATATTATTGTCGTGCACGTCCTTTGCACTGGACAGATGTTACCATGCACACCTGTTGCACTTAGTTTGGTTTTGTGCACATTCATAGTACTTATATTTGGCTTTGATTTCCGTATGCACCAGACGCACGTGATCGTTGGATATGCCTTTTGAGGCTGATTTTGCTCTTGAGCACTTCGTTTTCATGACGGGCACTATATTATGTAGTAGCCGAACAAGACTGATCCGTAAAATGACGAAGTGGTGCCCTTTTCCATCTCAATGCCAGATGGCCGCCAAAAAGCACAAGCCAAAAAACACAAAGGGAACGAGGAATTCTCAACGAAAAAGTCTGAGGACAGTATCTGAGTATTTGCATGCATTAAAAGTTTAACAAGAGGTTTTCAAAATGGAGCTATAGTCTCGCTATTTCCTACGTGTCCGCGAGAGACACAAACGCTTATAAAGGAAAACCTTTTAGGATACTTCAAAAAAAAAGGCGGAACGTATATTTGAGCAAAACATATATGAATGTATCTTTACTACCTTGCAATGAGCGTCCGTCACTTGCTCCGTGAGTTACGCATCACGCGGCATTTCAGAAAAGGTTTTGCATGAGTTTTATTCAGTTTTTAGAAGATTTTTTTTCAAGGATGCGTACTATATATATTATACTATTTGACTAGTGCATATTGGATTTCTGTAGTGGATTTCGAGATTTGTATCTCCATCATAACTCCAGTGATTGCATTATGCTTGATGGAGTTCGATTTTGAATTTCATACCTGTTTTCAGGCGCACACGATGCGTTGTGGTATTTCTGTATCTTCCGTGATTTCGGAGCCCCATTGATTTGAGCTGATTATTGAAATATTTTAGTAATTGGAGATTTAAATTTAAATTCGGAGACCGAATTTCTTTAAGGAGGGAAGATTGTAACGTTTCAGAAATCGTTTAGGCGAATTTTTCCGTTAATCGGCAAATAATTTGTGTATTCCATAAAAACCAAGATGTGATCTTTTTTCAACATAGACTTGAATGCACCTAGTTTAATTAGGAAATTGCTAGTATGCGGTATTTAGTTGGTCGCTTATAATTTTTAGTTCACTTAAATATTTTTCCTTAATTAAAATATTATTATAAGTTTTTAATTATACACTTAATTAGTGGTAATTACAAATTGGATTGGGTTAATTATACAAAAGTGAACCATGCCAACTTAATTACAAGTTTAAGCATTGTTGTCTTCTTCTTAAAATATCTAAGAGTTCTAGGTGTTTCTAGGATTTAACGAAAATTAGAAAAGAAAAGGATTTAAAGGTGGCATGATGGGAGGTGCATTAATTAAGCTTTAATGGTGTTTTTAGTCTAGATTTTTCCACACACATCCACAACTTTCCCCTTCTCCTTCATTTGGCCGAGCCTCCCCTTCCAGCCCCAATATTTTTCCCCACTTCATTCCCACTTCTAAAAGCTCCAAAAATTCATCAAAAATAAAAGAAAAATCCCACAAATTCTAAATTAAATCCCTACCCATTATTCATTAGCCTAATCTAGCTTGGATCAAGATGAAAGTTTGTATTTTGGAGGCCATTTTGGTGGTGAAAATTTGCAAGTTTGATAGCAAGCTTGTGAGGTATAAAGTCCTAACCCTAAGCTTTAGTTGTTGTTTAAATACTTTAATTTAGCTTATTGGGTGTTTAAATATGGTGTTAATTAGCATGTATAGAAATTCAAGAGAGGATGTTGAAATCAAGTTAGGGTTTTGATTAATTGGTATGGTTATATGTGTAGTTTAACATGTTTAGACATGAAAAATATAAGCTAGTTGTTGTTTGCAAATTGTTACTTTGAAATTGTCTAAATGGTATAATTGTGCAAACTAGGTTTTTAGAATTTATGAATATAGGTGAGCTTAAAATATAGTTAAGATTCGTGAAGCCTAATTATGATATTAGATGAATATGGTAGCCACTAGATCGCTAATCCACGAGGTTTTTGCACCAAAACTCCTTTAGGTTACTTACTAGGTTTTTGGTAAAATTAGACGTGGATTTTATTTGACATGGAGATGATATATATATTATTTTCTACGATATATATTGTATTGTGAATGAGCGATTGGTACGGTTGGTGTTTTCGGCTTGGTGGTTTTCGCGAATAGCGACCCTAGTTATGGTTTTGGCTATGTTTTCTGGTACTGGGATTCTTGGTTTTAAGATTTAATATTGTATTTGGTCGTTGGATGTTTGTACATCAACGACGATGGTTGTTTGGTTGTTTTTGCATGCGTAGGCTATAGGTTCTAACCTATGAGCGCACCGTGTGCCATATCGGTTTTCGGACTTGGTTTTCATAACATTGCGATATGTGTTGATTTGTAGGTACCCTTGCATGGATTCCGAGACGGCGGAGCACATCGACTACGGCTGAACAAGGAGTTCCACAGGTGAGTAGATTTATATCTATGGGGGAAGTCGGGTGGATGGCGTATAGCACCCCCGCAATTTATGAATGGAAACCGATATATAGAATACAGTCGGAGAAACCTATATTAGAAAACTATTGATATGGTTATAAAGATAGTTAGAGGTGATATGAATGCTTGAATATATATTTATATATATATATATATATATATATATATATATATATATATCGAGATATTAGATGAAAGCTATATGGACATAACTCTTGGACATGATATGATAGAAATGATGTCTTGAATTGATTTAAGGATATGAAAAGTGAATGTGAATCACACTATATAGATATGTAGTTGCACGGGATTAAGCATGAGATTTAGAGTAGCGTGACATGAGATTCATATGATAGAAGGCATATGTAAAATGACTTGATGTGAGAGAGATTGATGTGATGAAAAGAGTATACGATGAGATATGATGACTTGGTTGATATGTCGTTATACAGATGCGAGTCGATATGAGATAATTGATACCTTCGTCGGTCCCCTGATATGAGATTGATATGGATGTGACCTGAGATATAGGTATATAGATAAGTGATGTTGTGAATCATGAGTGATATGCCGTACGAGACGTTAGGTATGTACCCTCATTGTCATATAGGTTGATAGGATCCATAATGGTTTAATGCCGCCGTACGATGAATTACCGTACGTGATAAGTTTATCTGATAATTGATCCATACCTTTGACTAGAGGATGCCGTACGATAGTTTGTACCATACGTGATATTGTGAGGCTGGATGCCGATTGATAAATTCACCGACTCGGATAGGTGGTAGATACATATACCTTTTAGCATTTTCGCTTACGATATACCTTATGCTACGTTCATGTCATTCTCATTGCATTACATATATCTGTGCTAGTACACCTACACCATTATCGATGATGCATATGTTACACTTACACTGATTTGCCGGCTCACACACTTTCTTCATCGATAATTGCTATGTTACTTACATAGTAGAATTGCTATATCATGCTATGATATACTTGCTATGCTCACATCATTATGCTATGTTGCATGACATACCTTGCTATAGTTGCATATACACCTATGTGGTATTGTATCATTATTGACATTTAGACGTTGATTCTTGTGCTATTGCGTATATGAAATGCATCATGCTTACATACTTACATGTATATACACAAATCTTGCTAGAGCTACATGTACGTCTTTATATGATATTGCATTTGATTTTGGAGGAATTGGGAACCCCAAGATATATTTAAAAACTGGATTCATTTAAAAGAGCGGTTTCCCTTAATATGCTCATATTACTGCTTTATGTTGCATGCATCATATTTCATGTGATTTACGGATTTGAGAACCGTGGGGATATTTCAAGAAAGTATGCACTGTTTTGAAAACCCGGTTTCTCTTGATATGATATTTCGAGACGTCTGCCATGTGTTTTCTCGGTTCTGAGATTGGCATGTGAAACCCGATTCGATGAGCGGTAGTCACCGTCTGCGGGTATATGGTGGACCCGGTGAGGTACCCCGGGGCAAAATGACTCGTATTGTTAGGCGGTGAGCCTGGTAGGGAAGCACTATCTACCGGTGATAGTATTTGGACTCGGCGGTTATCCGGAGGATATCGAACGGAGTCGTGAGATGGAGATGAGGGCCGACTAGAGTATGCGGCGCCAGAGGGCCGATCTTAGGATGCGGCGTCTGAGATATGAGGATTTACGTGTCGATACTAGACACGGGTTTCATGATGTTTCGAGTGTCGATGTTGGACACTCAGGTTCCATGATTTGATGTGTCATTGATGGATACACGTTCTTTGATATCCTCATATATTTACATGCATATGCTTTCATGATGTTTCGAGTGGACGAGACCCACCTGCATACAAGCATTGATTATATTGTTGGATGAGATCCACATGCATACAGGCATTGATTATATTGTTGGATGATATCCACATGCATACAAGCATTGATTATTGTTGGCGTATATGCAGATACGGTTACCCTAGATATCATAGTATTACCTTTATGATATAGTTGGCCTAGGAATCGTTGTTTTATTTGATTTCTACTTGATGATGTTTTCTACTCACGAGTTGGCAACTCACCCCCGTTGTGCCACAGTTCTTGCAGGTTGACTGCATGGATCAGTAGCGGCATCGCTGGCACACAGCTTGTATTCGGGTGATTTGCTTTAGTAGGTGGTACATGTTGGATCGTGCCCCTATTGTATTATTATTCTTATTGTATCTAGTATACTCCATCAATCAGAAAACTAGTATTTGTATATATAGTAAGACTTAGCAAGACTTGTAGTTGCGAGACTTAGAGCGATGGGTTATATGTTCACTTGGTAGGTTTGATGTCTTTCTTTTCATTTTCCTTTGTGTTGATCTTCGCCTTTGGGCATCGTATATTTATATGCTTGTGGTGGTTGTTTCCACCGTTGGGCATGATTTGCTCCCGTTTGGGGATACTTTATTTATTCTATGTTTGTACCCGTTTCGGGACTAGTTTTTACAAAGGAGGTGCTGCCGAATTTTTTTTGAAAAGGTTTAGATTTCTGGGCTCCGGCTTACTTAAGTTACGTTACGCCTGTAGACGTTGCGTGTTTTAAGTGCCGGTCACGAGCTAATATTTCGGGTCGTGGCACGAAGCAAGCTGCAAAGTTTTCTAAACTCAATTATCCGTTCGGATTTGGTTTGGACAAACTGCCGACTGCGAAGGCAGATTTAAAAAAATTCTTTATTCCAGATACTCTAGTCGTCCCCTTAGCAGTGATTATCGCTTCGGACATTGATTGATTTCTGAAAGTGTTTGTAGTTAACCGCAATCAATAACGGTGTCGCGTGTAGCTAGCCGAGATAAGTACGGGTCGTTCGCAAGGATGCGTGGAATTTCTAATCTTGCTTTAGACGAGTTGAATAGAATAAAAGAATAGGGAGAATAGATTCTAAATTTATGTTAAACACGAATATAGAATATATAAGAAGAAAGCTTGTAGGGTTCATTAGGATTTAGTAGTCATGGATGACTAATACAGATTACTCATTTTATCTTTTGATAGATTTAAAACTAGCTAGATAGTGATGAATGAGAATTAGGGTTCTTGGAAGAAACTATGGTTTCCCTACTATTGACCCGTTTTCTTTCATTGATCTCTATTAATGTCTAGCCCTTAACAAAACAATTGTTAATATGATCTCAAATCGCGGTCGAGACTAGCAATATATTGGTAGCGCGTCCAATAAAGATGTTAACGATTCTTTTGCTAAAGTTTATAAACTTCATAATACATAAAAGAAGTTAAAATATTTTCTCATCTATTTTTCTACCCTAATCCTACAAACCCTATCAAGTGGAGAATTACTCGTGCATGATGGAGATAGAAGAAGTAGAAAAGGAATTCATAATGCAGAAATTAAATACTAAATAATTAATATAATGATCTAGCTTTATTAATCAACTTCACAAGTACAAATCCTATGAGTTTAGATTACAAGAGGAAGAAGAAGTTGCTCTCGATCTCTGCCTCGTAGGAAGTAGATGTTCCGTTGAATCTCACGTCGCCTTATCATGTCGAATTACGGACCTGTCATGGATCACTTGTTCTTTGACGGTGATTTGCTTCGTGTAAAAGGTGATGATTTCTAAGTTCAGCCTCGGTCCTTTATATAGCCCTGGAAGCTGAAACCCTAGATCTCAGAGGTTAAGATATGTAATCACGATCACCCCCAGAAAATCTCAAATCCATCGGCCACCAGATGGCCGTGGATCCACCGCACATATGGCCTTTTATCCATGGAAGCGCCGCGTGTTGGTGGGATTAGGATTTGTGATTTCTTCAGTGGCTTCACATTGACACGTAGAGATCTTCTAGATATCTGGAATCTTCATATCTTCTCTAAGTCTCTGCCAGTATTGATTCTTCGATTTTAATTAAACTTTATCGGCAGATTTTTGATTCCCGACATCTCGATATCCCGATCTCCTGATCTGAGCCAAATCTTGCACAACATCTTCATGAATAATGTTAGTAATATTTGTTATAGAGATATAATCTTAATCATTTTATATGGTAATAAATCTTTTAAGAATTTTGATTAAGATTATTTGATATGATACACATAATAAAAATATTATATGCATATATTTTCCTTCATAATGTTAATTATAATATATAAACATATGGTAAATAGTATTTTTGTAGATAAACCCAAATATGTTCTATATTATAATAAACACTTTTAAATATTTAAGAAAAGTAAGGAAAATGTTATATCAAACGTGCTATATTTTCGACTGAACAAATACCCTCAAACTTAACTTTGATCGTCCCGAGCAAACTATTTATTCAAGAGAGTGAGAAAAAGAAAAATGAAAAACCTAAGTAGCACACTTTCGTAGGCAACACGATTGCACTAAGCACGTGTAACAAACTGTTTAACTTCTAGGTGTCCCTAGTTGAAGGAGTGTTGTCTCCTGAGAGTTTTCAGCAGATTACACTCACAAAATCCTATAATAAAAGAAAGAAAATGAAAGT
This sequence comes from Agapanthus africanus, assembly GCA_030015575.1. Classification (NCBI taxonomy): domain Eukaryota; kingdom Viridiplantae; phylum Streptophyta; class Magnoliopsida; order Asparagales; family Amaryllidaceae; genus Agapanthus; species Agapanthus africanus. The sequence continues at coordinate 179,559,769 of CM057350.1, read as the reverse complement.
TACATACAAAGATAAGAACTATAAAGAAAGAACTTGAAAATAAGAGTTTCCAACTATACTAGCATTTCAGTTGCCATAAGCCCTATCTTAATGGTCGTGAAAAAATGTTAGAAAGCACATCATCCCTCAATAAAACATCGTCTTTAGTCTTCCTCCCTATCTTTCTTCCAAATATCGATCATATACCCCTACGTGTGTGTAAAAAACATCCCTACACTTAGAGAATTTAATTCAAGCTATCATACTCTTATCCATCTTTCTTAATACTTTTTAGTCGGTGAATATTTTTTAGATGAAATTGCTCATACATTCTTCATGCGACCGTTAATACTTCTTGAGGTACTAACCGATCGATTACTAAATGTGTTCGCGCATTTAGGAATAATTCCTCGTCTTGCACACCTAAGGTTTAGCAGTGGCTCCCAAACCAGTTGGTCTAAGGCACTAGGTGATAAAGCACCCTAACTATATTTTTTTATGCTGCCTTAAGTAGTTACAAAACCAGTGTTCATTTTTTTTCTTCACCACTTATATTTTTTTAAATTTTTTTTTTCATACTAAGACTTTTAGAAAAGAGCATTTCAAGGTATCCTCTACTATCCCAAATTTCAAGATGTGTGCAAGTGTGTATAGCAGGGTATCAACGCTTAAATGTTTGGACTCAAGAATATGGATTATTTTTCAGACTTATTTTTCCCCCTCAGATTAGTAATTTTCTTCATCTTACTAACCCTTGGGACAACGGCTCATAACTACTTATTACTAGCTTCGTTTATGAAAACATCTAATTTTCTTGCTTTTCTCAAACTATTCTTATCTTTCATATGTAATTTTTCACTTTCAAACTTTCATTATCAATTTTTTTTTTTTGTGCTTATATTTATGATAATGCAAAATAATGCGTGAAAAAGCACAAACCTCCCCCAAACCTATTTGCAGCAGTGTCCTCACTGATATCAGCTGTTAAGCTTTAAAAAAAATGTAGACTTGGGAGAAAAAAATCGTAACGGGGACATGAATAAATGACAGTGAAATTCTCTCCTAAACTTATTTTTGGCTCAAAATTTTATAAAAAATTTCTTTTCTTGCAAGAGCCAAAATATATTTTTCTCCCCTCCAAATTTAAGTAAAATAATATTAAGCATTTAAAATTATGAGGAGGGGTTAAAGTTATTGGTCTATGCAAAGCTTTACAAAGACCAAAAGTCAACACTAACCATTCAAAGAATTTATCAATGTAACAATATAGTTGGTGGAAGATCAGAGATTTGAAGAAGTGGAGAGATAGGAGGTAGAATCGATCGGGTTTACGTCTCGGTTGGTAGAGACGGAATAGTGATGGTGAAAGTAAACGAGAATGTAAATGATTAGGAATGGATATAATAGTCACATTCTCGTATGGGATAATAAGAAATGGTGGTGGTTCAACTTCTTCGGGTGGAGCTTGATTAATCACAAAATCCATATCGTTTAAGAATATGAGTTTGTCGGCGAAAATATCTTCGAAACTTTCATCGATGGCCCGATTGAACGTTTCAATGTCAATAAGTGTCGCGCTAGAATTCAACACACTTGATTTGTCAAAAATTATGGAGGTAGGAGACTTGAAAAACTCATCTACCTCATTCTTAAAGGGGTCTAAATCAAGTGATCTTTCTAGAATTATCGAACTCGAAATATCGGAGTGTGATTCATCAACACTCGATAAAATTAAAGGAAGATCAGAAGAAGAACCAAAGAAAGTGGGTGATGAAATAGGTAAACAAATTTGAGTGTCGAGTATTGCTGAACCAGATGTGGGAAATGAAGGCTGAATATCGTTCTGCTTTTCGGTCATGCATTTATCATCAATTTCCAGACGCATATTGGGTTCGGGAAAAATAGTTAAAGGTTCGAGATGATGTCCACACGGAAGTAAAAGTACCTGATGAATTGGTGAGAAAAATTCATCCAAAACTGTGGGTTCATCATTCAATATATCCCTAGCGTCAATATCCTCATTCAAGTGAAAATTAAAATTCTCAAACACCTCATCAAAAGCATGGTTTTCAATCAATTTTTGTTCTAGAGTGGAGGTGTAGAGATCACAAGGATTGGGTGTGGTTTCACTTGAAATGGACCCTTCATAATCGGGTAAATCAAACATTACAAAGCAACACAACTCATTAAACCTTCTATCTTCAATTGGTGAATCATTTGGTGTACTTGATAGATCTGTGAAACTGGAGTTATGGATTTCAATTTGGGATAGGGATGTTTGATTTGGAAGGGTGTACTGCTCTTTCTCACTATCTAAATTCTCAATTTGTCCTATTGTCGTATCATACATTGAAATTTTTTGAGCCAGTTGGAAACTAGTTGCTCGTTCGTCATGGACGCATTCAATTCCTCTATGTGGAGGCGCGACGCTACCCGATATTCTTTCACTGTCCGTTTAAGACTAGACAAGGGTCGGTAAGGGGTTTCAGCAGAAGATTGAAATTCTTGTGGATAGGTAAAACTCCCAAATGACTGATTAGAAGAATTGTTTAGAGAAGGTATAAAAGTCGGGTAGGATTGATAGGAATCGAATGGTTGTGAAAATTGGACAGGAGTAAGATCAATATTGTGATAAGAAGAATATTGATATTGGTTGGTTGGTTGGCGACTGACAACAGATATCATATACGCTGCAAAACGAGTAGCAATATCTTCCTTAGAAAGTGATGGTGTTTGTTGTCCTAACGGTTTGACCAGATTGAAACTTTGGCTTTTAGCCCTCTCCATATGCTCAGCGATGGACACGCGTTTAGGAGTTCTCTCGCATGCTTTAAATGGAGTATCAATATAAGAAGATGTAGAATGTTGATACAGTTGATAGGACGTGGAGTGAGGTGTCCAACTGTTTCTTTCCGCTTGCTCATCCGATCTCTTAATGACATGGTAGAGTCAAAATTTTGACTAAAGAAATTACGAAAACAAGAAATATCTGGTTCTAGATAGCAAAACTCGGCAAGAGTTCGTCTATTTGGGTTACCCATTATGAGAAGGTGAAAAGAAAAGAGGATGAAAAGGAAAAGATTTAAGCTCTATTTGGATTGTTTTGCTTTGAAAGTGGGACTTGAGGGTTGACTTGATAAATCACAAAATGCACAAACAAACCCTAAAACTAAGGTCACCTAGGTCAAGCACTAGACCGCTCTTAGACTTCTAAAGGACAAGCCACAGGATCAATCCTCTACCACTTCTTTATCACTCTTGTGATCTGGTAAGTGCCAGGGAAGTGGGAGGTATCCGCTATACGAATCACCGAAAATAACAGGCCTAATTAAGTAACCACTTTCCGTAGTCACACTTGCCTTAGACACCACAAAAGTAATGCGGATAAGTGATAGATTACCCACGATCTTTTTCTGTCCTAATTGAGCGCGACGGTCCTTAGAGTCTTGGTCTAGATATTTTTTAATTAATATAGGGTTATGCAGATGCTCGTTTTGTGATTTGTGGGGCTTAGCAAGGATGATGAAATCCCCACCTAATCTGAATTGTGGTCTTGCCCCTTAAAGTCCGTATTAAAAATATACAAAAACAACCCACAAAACAAAACAAGCAAAAAGATTTTTGAACGGAGAAATTTTGCAAAGAATCTTGCAGAAAAATATATTATAGGATTTTTAGCGGAGAGAGAAAGAGTTAAGAAATATACCAGAGAAGTTTGGGGGCACAACTCCCCAAATCCACAGCGGTTCTACCACCAAAACTACCGTTTTGCTGCAGTTCCGCCGCGTGAATGAGGGTTCTTTGTTCAATTTTTTCTACAGTGCCTGTCTCGCTCTTCTGGACCTCTCTGAAAGTCTCTGAATTTTTATCTCCTCGCTACAGTGACTCCAGATTCCCTCGCAAAAATCGCACACTAATCGTTAAATACACAATTTGCTGTTTTATTTTATTTTTCTGATATGGATCGAATAAGAATTCAACACGAACAACAAGAAAAAAATTACGCACGTATCCCCGGAAACGGCGCCATTTGATTGATTTCTGAAAAGTGTTTGTAGTTAACCGCAATCAATAATGGTGTTGCGTGTAGCTAGCCGAGATGAATACGGGTCGTCCGCAGGGATGCATGGAATTTCTAATCTTACTTTAGACGAGTTGAATAAAATAAAAGAATAGGGAGAATAGATTCTAGATCTATGTTAAACACGAATATAGAATAAATAAGAAGAAGGCTTGTAGGGTTCGTGTTCAGTCAAAAATATCACGCATTTGATATAACTTTTTCCTTACTTTTGATAAATATTTAAAGGTGTTTATTATAAATATGACACATATGAGAGTTTATCAGTAAAAATATCTATTGTCATTTGTTTATATATTATAATTAACATTATGAAGGAAAATATGTGCATATAATATTTATATAATAGTTTGGTAATTAAATATGCATATTATATCAAATATTCTAATCAAGATTCTTTAAAAGATATAATATCATACAAATGGTAAGAATAATATCTCTATAACAAATATTACTAACATTATTCATGGAGAAATTGTACAAGATTTAGCTTAGGTCAGGAGATCGGGATATCGAGATGTCGGGAATAAAAAATCTGCTGATAAAGTTTAATTAAATTATAAAATCAATACTGGCAGAGGCTCAGAAAAGATATGAAGATTCCAGATATCACAACAATCTCCATGTGTCATTATAATGCTATAGAAGAATTTTCATCAAAAGATCCCTCAAACCCACTGCCCAACCATGGCCAAAACATGCAAAATGCGGCGGATCCGCGACTATTGTGAAGAGTTTGGATGTGGAATTTTGTGGGTAAGATCTTCACAACAAATCCTAATACTTAGAATATAGGGTTTGTATCTTCTGTGACTATAAATAAGACCGATGGCTAAACCTAGAAATCATCACCTTTTACACGAAGCGAATCACCATCAAAGAACAAGTGATTCACGACAGGTCCGCGATTCGACATGATAAGGCGATATAAGATTCGACGGAACATCTACTTCCTACGAGGCAGAGATTGAGAGCAACTCCTTCTTCCTCTTGTAATCTAAACTCGAAGGTTTTGTACTTGTGAAGTTGATTAATAAAGATAGATCATTAGATTAATTAGTTTGCATTTATTTTCTGTATTTACATTATGATTTCCTTCTCTATCCGTTCTTCTTCTATCTCCATCCTGCGCGAGTAATTCTCCGCTTGATAGGGTTCGTAGGATTAGGGTAGAATAATGGATGAGAAAATATTTTAAATTCTTTTAAGTCTTATGAAGTTTATAAACTTTAGCAAAAGAATCGTTAACATCCATATCGGGAGCGCTACCAATTTATTGCTAGTCTCAACCACGATTTGAGATCAGATTAACATTTGTTTTGTTAAGAGCCAAACATGAATATAGATCAATGAAAGGACAAGGGGCAATAGTGTAGAAATCCTAGTTTCTTCAAAGAACCCTAATCCTTATTCATCACTATCTAGCTAGTTTTAAATCTATCAAAAGATAAAAAGAGTAATCTTTATTAGTCATCCATGACTACTAAATCCTAATGAATCCTACAAGGCTCTTCTTTATAGATTCTACATCCGTATTTAAACTAGATCTTAAAACTATATATATTTTACATCTGTGTATAACATAGATCTAGAATCTATTCTCTATTCTTTTTCTTTCTAATCAACTCTTCTAAAACAAGATTAAAAGTTCCACGCATCCCTACGGACGACCCATACTCATCTCGGCCAGCTACACACGGCACCGTTATTGCGGTTACTACACAAACATACTATCACATAATCAATTAAATGGCGCCATTGCCGGGGATACATGCATAATTTTTTTTGCTATTCGTGTTGAATTCTTATTCGATCTATATCAGAAAAATAAAATAAAACAGCAAATTGTGTATTTAACGATTAGTGTGCAATTTTTGCGAGGGAATCTGGAGTCACTTGAACGAGGAAATTGAGATTAAGAGACCTTTAGAGAGGACCAGAGGAGCAAAGGAGGCTACAGTAAAAAAATTGTCAAGTGATCCCTCTTTTCTGCGGCGGAACCGCCGCAATATTGCACATTTAGTCACGGAAGCGCGGCCACTTGGTGGATTTGCCTAGCCAAACTTCTCTGGTATATTCCTCAACTCTTTCTCTCTCCTCTGAAAACCCTATAATATATTTTTCTGCGGGGTTCTTTGCCAAATATCGCCGCTCAAAAATCTTTTTGCGTGTTTTGTTTTGCGGTTTGTTTTTGCATATTTTTAATACGGACTTTAAGGGGGCAAGACCACAATTCAGATTAGGTGGGGATTTCATCACCCTTCCTAAGCCCTACAAATCACAAAACGAGCATCCCCATAACCCTATATTAATTAAAAAATATCTAGACCATGACTCTAAGGACCGTCGCGCTCAATTTGGACAGAGGAAGGTTTCGGGTAATCTATCGCTTATCCGCATTTCTTTTGTGGTGTCTAAGGCAAGTGTGACTACGGAAAGTGGTTACTTAATTAGGCTCGCTATTTTCGGTGATTCGTATAGCGGATACCTCCCATTCACATGGCACTTACCTGGCCACAAGAGTACTAAAGAGGTGGTAGAGGATTCATCCCGCGGCTTGTCCTTTGGAAGTCTAGGAGCGGTCTAGTGTTTGACCAAGGTGACCTTAGTTCTAGGGTTGCTTGTGCATTTTGTGATTTGTTGAGTCAACCCTCAAGTCTCACTTTCAATGCAAAACAATCCAAATAGAGCTAAAATCTTTCCCCTTCCTCTTTACTTTTCACCTTCTTATAATGGGTAATCTAAATAGAAGAACTCTTGCCGATCTTTGCTATCCAGAGCTAGATATTTCTTATTTTCGTAATTGCTTTAGTCAAAATTCCGACTTTACCATGTCTTTAAGAGATCGGATAGAGCAAGCGGAAAGAAACAGTTGGACACCTCACTCCAGGTCCTATCAACCGCATCAAAATTCTACATCTTCTTATGTTGATACTCTATTTAAAGCGTGTGAGGGAACTCCTAAACGCATGTCCAATGCTGAGCATATGGCGAGGGCTAAAAGCCAAAGTTTTAATCCGGTCAAACCGTTAGGACAACAAACACCATCACTTTCTAAGGAAAATATTGCTACTCGTTTTGCGGCGTATATGACATCTGTTGCCAGTCGTCAACCAACCAACCAATATCAATATTCTTCTTATCACAATATTGATCCCACTCCTGTCCAATTTTCACAACCATTCGATTCCGATCAATCCTACCTAATTTTTACACCTTTTCTAAACAATTCTTCTAATCAGTCATTTGGGAGTTTTAGCTATCCACAAGAATTTCAATCTTATGCTGAAACCCCTTACCGACCCATGTCTAGTCTTGAATGGACAGTGGAAGAATATCGGGTAGCGTCACGCCGCCACATAGAGGAATTGAATGCGTCCATGGCCACCCTCATACAACCCAACGAACGAGCAACTAGTTTCCAACCAGCTCAAAATTTTTCAATGTATGATACGGCAATAGAACAAATTGAGAATTTGGGTAGTGAGAGAGAGAGAGAGCTGTACACCCTTCCAAATCAAACATCCCCACCCCAAATTGAAATCCACAACTCTAGTTTCACAAATCTATCGAGTACACCAAATGGTTCAACAATTGAAGATAAAATATTTGATGAGTTATGCGACTTTGTAGTGTTTGATTTACCTGATTGTGAAGGGTCTATTTCAAGTGAAACCACACCCAGTCCTTATGATCTCTACACCTCTACTGTAGAACCGAAATTGATTGAAAACCATGCTTTTGATGAAGTGTTTGGGAATTTTAACCTTCACTTGATTGAGGATATTGACGCTAGGGATATATTGGATGATGTACCCACAGTTTTGGATGAATTTTTCTCACTAATTCATCAGGTCCTTTCACTTCCGTGTGGACATCATCTCGAACCTTTAACTGTTTTTCCCGAACCCCATATGCGTTTGGAAATTGATGATAAATGCATGATCGAAAAGCAGAACGAAATTCAGCCTTCATTTCCTACATCTGGTTCAGCAAAACTCGACACACAAATTCGTTTACCCATTTCATCACCCACTTTCTTTGGTTCTTCTTCTGATCTTTCTTTAATTTTATCGATTGTTGATGTTGGGATAGCCTAGCAACTCATGAAGGGTTTGGAAGCATCACATGAACCAAAGAATGCATTTTTAGGGTGCTAAGCTAACAAGCATCGGATTGTTCCTAGAAAAATTAGGGTTTCAAAAAATTTCACATCAACATATGAAAAGAAAAGCTAGGTTTTAGAGAGTACAACCTTTGTAGCTCCCTACGCTAGACTCCTCGGCTACTTAGGGTTTGAAAAAGCTCCGCTTGAACTCCTCGAGGTCACCGATGATCCACCCGGAGTCCGCTTTGTCCAAGCTTGCAACTTTATCCGATCAAGTGAACGAAATCAAGCTAACACTCTAAACAAGTGGGATAGACTTGTGTAGAATGGTGTTGTGGTTCTCTTTCTCACTTCAAAATCCAATCTTGATGAGTATATTGCTCACTACAAAGAACTAGAGAGCAAAATGAGAGAGGTTGATGAAGATGATGGCTTTTTAGAAGATGATAAGTTCAACTCTTAAAGAAAATAGAAAAAATATATCAATATATATTTTCTATCTCTCATCTCAAACCATGGTTGAATCATTATTGTACTTGAGTTAAAAACTAAAAGGAAGAGTAAACCATGGTTAAATGGTGGGTGAGTGAGGTTAGGTCAAGAAGAGTGTAGAAACAATCCAAAACAAACCCATTTCTTTTTCCTTTTGTTTTTAGCTTAAATACAATAATATTACATATAAAAAACCCATGGTGTGAGTCTTATATTGCCACCATTTCCTTGTATAATCAACCATGAAAGATGTATGTATGTATGTGTATATGTACATCCATATGTGCATGAATAAAAAAGAAGGCATACATGCATGCATACATCCAACTAACTCAAGAAAGGATTTCAAGTGAGAAGCTAATGGTTAAATGATAAATCAACACTTGATTTATCAATCCGGACATATCACATATGACCCCTACCAAAAGCAAGCCGCCCGATCAATATACGGTATCCTATACGCGCATTTTAATCGGGTCCATGCGCATATCGCATACGAGCACCACAACGTTTCGCCTGGACTAGGAAACTCCATTGTGGGACTCTGAGACTCGTCAATACGCCGGCAGTGGGTGATGATCATATCAAGCACCCCCAAGCCGCAAGCGGTCAGCTAAACGTAACGGCCACCCAGGTATTGAGCGATCAGAAGAGAACAAGCGAACCTGCTACAACTCCCGTCGAGCCGATCGGCAACACTTCCCGTACAGTCCGATCTCCTCGTCTGATAAGTCGCATATCAAGTCTAGGGGTGGTAAACGTCAGACCCCAATAACCGATAAGTCATGCCGATGTGAGGCTCATAACGGGTCAAGAAACTATTGGTAACACTTACCAGCAAATCTCTGAAACAGCCCTGGCCAGGGACTTCCCTGTTACGGCCAATCGAGCACAGTACAACATCAACCCCCAATACCGGGAGAGGCGAAACCCCTCCTATCGCTCATTGCCTCCATATGACTCGGGACTGTACCCAAAAACCACCGTTTTGCACGCCCTCATGGACGTGGTAAGGTGGAGATCAAAGCACAGTGGGAATCACACAAGACTCTATGACGATCTCGGGTCTACAGACTAACCTGTACAAGTGTTACCTGAGAACTGCCATCTGACGTGAGGTATAATATCATCTGGGAGTTCTCGGCGAGTCCTTCCAGTGTACCCAGTCTCCACTGAGCACCCGTATACCATCTCTGATGTCAAACACCAATGGATATGGGATCATCCATCGCCCATCTCATGGGTCGAGAAGCATATACGCTAGTCTACACTGGTAAATCGATGCCCCGTCTCGATACACCTACGACTAGGGACCTTGAAGGATGTAATTATGGACTACCATGTCCCCACTAGTATGATCTGCATCATAGTCCAGGTAGTCAAGTACACATCCTAAGGGCTTTACCAACATGTAACTATAAGACAGTTTAAAGAGACTAGTATACATGTTAAGATAAAGAGCAACCAGATAGCATACTATCATATCGAGCAAGAAAGTCATCTCTATATATGTCCAAGCATCCAATATAATATACATCATCTGTACAATACTGGCCTCTAGGGCATACATACAACTAACAATCTCCCACTTGCACTAGGGCCAGCTGCTATAGTATCGCATACCGAGTATCCCGAAGAGTCTCTCAAACTGTATCTGGGGAATGGCCTTCATGAGTGGATCCGCCGTGTTGTTCTTCGTGTCAACCCTCCTGACCTCGATCTCCCGGCGATAAACTTTCTCCCGGATCAGGTGATACCGCCTCAGAATATGCCTGGATCGCTGATGGGACCTGGGCTCCTTGGCCAAAGCCACCGCTCCATTGTTATTGCAATACAAAGGTATTGGATGCTCAATGGATGGAACCACTCCAAGTTCAGTAATGAACTTCTTGATCCAGACAGCCTCTTTGGCAGCATCGTTGGCAGCGATGTATTCAGCTTCCATCGTTGAATCTGCTACGGTTTCCTGCTTGGAACTCTTCCAGCTAACCGCCCCTCCGTAAAGGGTAAAGACAAATCCCGACTGCGACTTAGAGTCATCCTTATCACTCTGGAAGCTCGAATCGGTAAAGGACTCCACTTGGAGTTCTCCGTTACCATACACCAAGAGCATCTCTTTAGTCCTTCGTAAGTACTTGAGAATGCTCTTCACAGCTGTCCAGTGACTCTCTCCAGGATCAGCTTGATACCTACTCACTACACTTAGTGAGTATGCTACATCGGGTCTGGTACATAGCATCGCGTACATGATAGAGCCTACAGCCGAAGTATAGGGTATCCCTTGCATGCGAGCTCTCTCCAAATCAGTCTTAGGAGACATCTCTTTGGAGAGAGTGACTCCAGAGATCGTGGGTAAGTTCCCACGCTTGGATTCTTCCATACTAAATCTCTTTAGTATGGTGTCAATGTACCTGGATTGGGACAATCCCAATATCCGTTTGGATCTATCTCTATAGATCCTGATTCCCAATATGCAGGAGGCATCACCAAGATCTTTCATTGAGAATCTTTGTGATAAGAAGAGCTTGACCGATTGCAGCATAGGAATGTCATTTCCTATCAAGAGTATGTCGTCCACGTACAATACGAGGAAGACAACCTTACTCTCTGCCACCTTCTTGTAGATACAAGGTTCATCTGGGTTTTTGACGAAATCAAACTCTTTAATAACGACGTCAAAGCAGATGTTCCAACTCCGCGATGCTTGCTTTAATCCATAAATAGATTTAAGCAGCTTACACACCTTCCCGCTGCTCCCACTATCTACGAAGCCCTCTGGCTGAGTCATGTACACGCACTCTTCTAAATCACCGTTTAGAAAGGCGGTCTTAACATCCATTTTCCAGATTTCGTAATCATGATATGCAGCGATGGCAAGCATGATCCGGATGGATTTAAGCATAGCCACTGGAGAAAAGGTTTCGTCATAGTCCACACCTGGTCTTTGACGAAAACCCTTTGCAACAAGTCTAGCTTTGAAAGTCTCCACTTTCCCATCTACACCAAGTTTTTTCTTGAAGATCCACTTGCTCCCAATGGGTTTTACCCCTTCAGGAGCAACTTCCAAAGTCCATACTTTGTTGGTGTACATGGATTCCATCTCGGACCGCATAGCATCCAGCCATTTCACTGAGTCCCTACTTGTGATGGCCTGCTCGAAGCTAGTTGGGTCATCATCCTCCATGATGCAATCCTCGCTCCCACCATCCATGAGAAAACCGTAGTATCTCTCAGGTTGGCGAGGAACCCTACTAGATCGGCGGAGAGGCTGAGGTTCGTTGGGAGCTACTGAATCCTCTGGTTCCACTAAATCTTCTGTTGTGTTTTGTTCAGCTGGAACCTCTTCTAGTTCTACCTCAGAGCCACTAATCTCTTTTGCAAGAAATTCTTTTTCTAAAAAGGTGGCATGTTGAGCAACAAATACTCTTTGTTCCTCACTGTGGTAGAAGATATACCCTCGCGAATGCTTGGGATATCCAACAAATTTACACAAAACAGACCTTGCCTCGAGTTTTTCCGGTTTTTGTCTTTTGACATAGGCCGGGCAACCCCATATCTTTATAAAATTAAGATATGGTCTCTTCCCCTCCCATATCTCATATGGTGTGGTAGGCACAGATTTGGTAGGAACCCTATTCAGTAGGTATGCTGCTGTTTCCAGTGCATATCCCCAGATGGAAATAGGTAACTCAACTACACTCATCATAAAGCGCACCATATCTAATAGGGTGCGGTTCCTCCGTTCTGATACACCGTTGTGCTGTGGTGTATATGGAGGAGTAAGCTGAGAGAGAATCCCATTCTCTTTTAGGAAGTCCAGGAATTCAATGCTCAAGTATTCACTTCCTCGATTAGATCGTAGGATTTTAATACTTTTTCCGGTTTGGTTCTCAACTTCTTGTTTATATTCTCTAAATTTCTCAAAAGTTTCTGATTTGTGTTTCATCAGGAACACATACCCGAACCTAGAGAGATCGTCAGTGAATGTAATGAAGTATGAAGAACCATCATTGGCATGTGTAGACATAGGACCGCATGCATCACTATGTATCAGTCCCAAGAGTTCAGTAACTCTTTCTCCATGTCCCGTAAATGGAGTTTTGGTTATCTTGCCTTTGAGACATGACTGGAAAGTGTCATAAGATGAAAATTCAAACGGATTCAAATATCCATCCTTATGCAACTTAGCCAGTCGTGTCGCATTGATGTGACCCAGTCTACAATACCATAAGAAGGATTCGTTCAGTTCTGAACTCTTCCTCTTGTGTGTGTTTGTTATGCTCAGAACTGGTGATTGATTTAGAACATAAATGCCATTGCACAACGTGCCTGATCCAACAAACTTTTGGTTACGGAAAATGTTCATAACATTATCCTGTAATACAAAATTATATCCCTCTTTACTCAACAAAGAAACCGATATAATGTTGCATATCAGGTTCGGCATGTAATAACATTCATTCAGGACCAATGTATTACCAGTTGGTAATGTAAGGTGATATTCCCCGACAGTCTTAGCTGCAACAATTGCACCATTTCCAACTCTAATGTCTTTATCACCTTCTCCAAGTTCTCTACCTTTCCTGAGCCCATGTAACTGATACATATATGGGATCCTGACCCGGTATCTAATACCCAGGACGTAGGGCAAATGGAGAAACAGTTCTCTGTAACGAACACACCCGAAGAAAATGCATCAGCATGTACTTTCTTCATTGGGGTGGCATGAGAATCCTGGTATTCCCCTATATCCTGTTCAGTCCTATAACTCTTATAAGAAAGAACGGAACCAACGTTCCCCAGCACAGTATAACATGCGGGTTCGGTCAATACATCCATATTATTATCTTGATTAGGGCATGACATGGTCGCTACCTGGAGAGAGAGAGAAGAAAACACTTTAGCGTATGCTCTTGCAAGATCAGATTGGTTATTATCTTATCTAATCAGGATGGCTCCCACTGGTTTTTATCAAATCTTCCTTCAAACCCTAAAAGGAAAGACTAGCCGGGATTAATTACACCCTACAACTTCGCCGATCTTTCAGCCAGGCCAGTGTCGGTACTTTGAGGGAGGTTCCCCGTGCTTTCGCACGGACCTAATTAAAGTAAATCTCGTTTTCCCAGAGGCGTAACCCCGTTGACACCTTTCTAGAAACCTACTTGATCGGCTAATTGTCCTGTGTAAAACTCTCCCAGGAGTAACTCTTACTCGCAGTGGGTATCGAGATCCAACTATCTCATAGAAGGTATGAAATCTCATTGGAAATTTCAACACTTGAAATTCCCGATAATATTTTGCTCCAAGCATCCTATGACCTTGACGGAGGTCAACAAACCATAGGGTGCAAGTCAAGTTCAACCCGTCATTTCTTGATTGAATCAAATCCACCCGCACGACCCTTGACGGAGGTCAACAAGGTCGTACGACTACCCTAATCCAATCTGCATCACATGCATAAGCAGATAAATACTAGTTAGCTACCGCACACTACGCCTTGACGGAGGTCAACAAACGTAGCACGAATACTAAGTAGGATTTATCTGAAATGACGGAGGGCCACGTCAGGTTTTTCTGAAAACCTATTGCGTAATGAACTTGATATCGTTGTAGAATCAAGTGAAGTTTTGAAATGGAGTGATTTTGAGGCTTTTCTAGTTTTGCTAAAGGGGTCACTCCCGGTGAAGGGATCATCGGCCCTTTCCTCGTCGAATGAGGTGCAGGATATATCATATATATCACTGTGCAAAGCAAAACTCCAAAAGCAATCAAAAGCAAACCGAGTGTGTAGCATCTGCCAGTTATTGCTAAAGGGGTCACTCCCGGTGAAGGGATCTCGGCCCTTTCCTCATCGAATAAGGTGCAGGGTATATCATATATACCGCTATGCAAAGCAAAACTGTAGCTACCCTTTTTATTTGAAAATTTGATTCTACAACATCTTTTAGGTTTCTTTTCTTTTATTAATCAAATTAATGAAGTCCCATCATTTAAGTTACCTAAACATCACAGATAAATACGACGTACACTTATGCCATCCGCATTCGCCTCGATGTCCCCTCGTGCACCGTTAAGTTAGGTAACTAACGACAGAGCAGGGCAGGGCTAGTGCGGGTGTAAAACATAAGTAACGTCTATATAATATATCATATATACTATATACTGTATTCATCAGAACATATCAAATGATCACATCACGGATATCGCAGCAGAAACATAGATATAATGTGGGCTATACTAGGACGTCCGTATTTAGTATTTAGCCAAAATAGAAAATACAGATTCCACAGTCACGATGAATAACCAAGACCACACCTTGGACCCCTACGAGAGCGGCAAGCAACCCTACCAATTCTGGAGTTTAGGAGACCCGGTCTCGACTCCTCGAGATGGCCTCCCACTGAACCCCAAAACCCGGTCACCCGTGCTCCCCTCCTTGGGTCCATCCTAATGCGGAAAAGTAAATAATATACAACACATGTGGCAACGACCTCAACCCGGAAGTGCCCCAAATAAAAAAATATTACATTACATTTGAATTTACATGAATGAAAATATAAAACTCTCATCTCACATAAAAAAACCCCCGGCTATTCAATCGCAACAATCCTGCACATCATATCTCAGCAACACATAATATCACATATCATCAACGTAAGTAAGTATGCGTACCCCAATTGTCGTTGATGTATAGCAACGAAACCGGTGATATCGACATACTACACTTACGGTCACAGAAAAGAAAGTGTAAAACTGCAATATCTGGAATCCACATTCTCTTTAGACATCGTAAATGCGAAGTATCACATACCTCGTATTTCATGTCTTATAATATGAATTCCACACATTGCATCAAATTCCAGATAATTAGACAGTATTAAAGTTTTCGAACGAACGATCAAATACCCAAGATTCACTAAACCTCAACACTTGAGCGAAGTTCAAAAACTTGGAGTGTGACACAGTAGTAGCGGTCCAGCCGTAGAAGGGTCAAGCCAATGCCTCACATGTGGCACGCCGTACTGCCCCAAACCCTAAGGTTCAAAGGGCAGTTCAAGACGGTCACATAATCGAGTTAAGGTTTGTTGTCTTCTAGAGGGACCACCACAAAACTTGCACGAATCTCCGAAGGATTTAAACCCCGTGAAAAGTGAGCAAATGATACTCGTTCAAACACTTCACTACTTTCTAATTTACCCGGAAAAGTCACGAAATCAAAATTCCGATCGAATCGACGAGTCCAAAACCATCTCCAGAATTTTTCAGAACTAAATACAGATTAAAAATACCCTAAAAAATATACTAGCAGAAATAATCATTACAGCATAAAAATTATACAGTGATGGAGGAGTACGGCCGCGGAACCGCGGCCTAAGCAAGCTTAGGCCGCGTTTCCGCGGCAGAAAAGACTGTTCATGGAAAACTTTTTATACCGTAATTCTTATTTTTACCTGCTGAATTTTTTACATATTTTTAATTCTGAAAATAACCAGATTTTGAAAAAAGTCCAGAGAGCACCCAAAAATCCGTATTTTCGGTTCGATCAGAGTTTTAATTTCGTAAAGGTGTCGCCTAATGTTCTAGGTCGGCTCTGATACCAATGTTGGGATAGCCTAGCACCTCATGAAGGGTTTGGAAGCATCACATGATCCAAAGAATGCATTTTTAGGGTGCTAAGCTAACAAGCATCGGATCGTTCCTAGAAAAATTAGGGTTTCAAAAAATTTCACATCAACATATGAAAAGAAAAGCTAGGGTTTAGAGAGAACAACCTTTGTAGCTCCCTACGCTAGACTCCTCGGCTACTTAGGGTTTGAAAAAGCTCTGCTTGAACTCCTCGAGGTCACCGATGATCCACCCGGAGTCCGCTTTGTCCAAGCTTGCAACTTTATCCGATCAAGTGAACGAAATCAAGCTAACACTCTAAACAAGTGGGCTAGACTTGTGTAGAATGGTGTTGTGGTTCTCTTTCTCACTTCAAAATCCAATCTTGATGAGTATATTGCTCACTACAAAGAACTAGAGAGCAAAATGAGAGAGGTTGATGAAGATGATGGCTTTTTAGAAGATGATAAGTTCAACTCTTAAAGAATATAGAAAAAATATATCAATATATATTTTCTATCTCTCATCTCAAACCATGGTTGAATTATTATTGTACTTGAGTTAAAAACTAAAAGGAAGAGTAAACCATGGTTAAATGGTGGGTGAGTGAGGTTAGGTCAAGAAGAGTGTAGAAACAATCCAAAACAAACCCATTTCTTTTTCCTTTTGTTTTTAGCTTAAATACAATAATATTCCATATAAAAAACCCATGGTGTGAGTCTTATATTGCCACCATTTCCTTGTATAATCAACCATGAAAGATGTATGTATGTATGTATGTATGTGTATATATACATCCATATGTGCATGAATCAAAAAGAAGGCATACATGCATGCATACATCCAACTAACTCAAGAAAGGATTTCAAGTGAGAAGCTAATGGTTAAATGATAAATCAACACTTGATTTATCAATCCGGCCATATCACATATGACCCCTACCAAAAGCAAGTCGCCCGATCAATATACGGTATCCTATACGCGCATTTTAATCGGGTCCATGCGCATATCGCATACGCGCACCACAACGTTTCGCCTGGACTAGGAAACTCCATTGTGGAACTCTGAGACTCGTCAATACGCCGGCAGTGGGTGATGATCATATCAAGCACCCCCAAGCCGCAAGCGGTCAGCTAAACGTAACGGCCACCCGGGTATTGAGCGATCAGAAGAGAACAGGCGAACCTGCTACAACTCCCGTCGAGCCGATCGGCAACACTTCCCGTACAGTCCGGTCTCCTCGTCTGATATGTCGCATATCAAGTCTAGAGGTGGTAAACGTCAGACCCCAATAACCGATAAGTCGTGCCGATGTGAGGCTCATAACGGGTCGAGAAACTACTGGTAACACTTACCAGCAAATCTCTGAAACAGCCCTGGCCAGGGACTTCCCTGTTACGGCCAATCGAGAACAGTACAACATCAACCCCCAATACCGGGAGAGACGAAACCCCTCCTATTGCTCATTTCCTCCATGTGACTCGGGACTGTACCCAAAAACCACCATTTTGCACGCCCTCATGGACGTGGTAAGGTGGAGATCAAAGCACAGTGGGAATCACACAAGACTCTATGACGATCTCGGGTCTACAGACTAACCTGTACAAGTGTCACCTGAGAACTGCCATCTGACGTGAGGTATAATACCATCTAGGAGTTCTCGGCGTGTCCGTCCAGTGTACCCAGTCTCCACTGAGCACCCGTATACCATCTCTGATGTCAAACACCAATGGATATGGGATCATCCATCGCCCATCTCATGGGTCGAGAAGCGTATACGCTAGTCTACACTGGTATATCGATGCCCCGTCTCGATACACCTACGACTAGAGACCTTGAAGGATGTGCTTATGGACTACCATGTCCCCACTAGTATGATCTGCATCATAGTCCAGGTAGTCAAGTACACATCCTAAGGGCTTTACCAACATGT
The DNA here is from genome assembly GCA_030015575.1 of Agapanthus africanus. Taxonomy (NCBI): domain Eukaryota; kingdom Viridiplantae; phylum Streptophyta; class Magnoliopsida; order Asparagales; family Amaryllidaceae; genus Agapanthus; species Agapanthus africanus. The sequence goes on along the minus strand of CM057350.1, from coordinate 179,541,571 downwards.
AACTATAAGACAGTTTAAAGAGACTAGTATACATGTTAAGATAAAGAGCAACCAGATAGCATACTATCATATCGAGCAAGAAAGTCATCTCTATATATGTCCAAGCATCCAATATAATATACATCATCTGTACAATACTGGCCTCTAGGGCATACATACAACTAACAGTTGATGAATCACACTCCGATATTTCAAGTTCGATAATTCTAGAAAGACCACTTGATTTAGACCCCTTTGAGAAAAAGGTAGATGAGTTTTTCAAGGCTCCTACCTCTACAATTTTTGACAAATCATGTGTGTTGAATTTTGGCGCGACACTGATTGACTTTGAAACGTTCAATTGGACCATCGATGAAAGTTTCGAAGATATTTTCTCCGACGAACTCGCATTCTTAAACTACACGGATTTTGTGATTAATCAAGCTCCATCCGAAGAAGTTGAACCACCACCATTTCTTCTTATCCCATATGAGAATGTGACTATTCTTCCTATTCCTAATCATTCACATTCTCATTTTCATTCACCATCACTGTTTCGTCTCTATCAACCGAGACGTAAACTATACCACCTCTTATTTCCTCCCCATTTCTTCTTGTCTACATATAACATATTTTTCTACCAACCAGTGCGTTACATTGATAAAATATTTGAATGGTTGGTGTTGATTTTTGGTCTTTATAAAGCTTTGCATAGATTAATAACTTTAACCCCCCTCATAATTTTAAATGCTTAATACTATTTTGCTCAAGTTTACGGGGGCGGGGGGAGGGGGGCGGTGGGAGAAAAATCTTTTGGCTCTTGAACGAGTGGCTCTTGAACGAAAAGAAAATTTTTACAAAATTTTGAGCTACAAATAAGTTTGGGGGAGGATTTCACTGTCATTAATTCATGTTCCCGTTACTAACTTTTCCTCCTAAGTCTACAGTTTTTTTAAGCTTAACATATGACATCAGTAAGGACACTGCTGCAAACAGGTTTGGGGGAGGTTTGTGCTTATTTACGCATTATTTTGCATTATACTATATATAAGCACAAAAAAATTTTGATAATGAAAGTTTGAAAGTGAAAAATTATATATGAAAGATAGGAATAGTTTGAGAAAAGCAAGAAAATTAGATGTTTTCTTAAACGAAACTAGTAATAAGTAGTTATGAGCCGTTGTCCCAAGGATTAATAAGATGAAAGAAATTACTAATCTGAGCATAAAAATAAGTATGAAAAATAGTCTCTATTCTTGAGTCCAAACTTTTGAACGTTGATACCCTATTGTACGCTCTTGCACACCTTGAAACTTGGGATAGTAGATGATACCTTGAAATGCTCTTGTCTAAAAGCCTTGGTATGGAAAATATTATATATATATATATATATATATATATATATATATATATATATATATAAGGGGTGAAGAAAAAATGAACACCGGTTTTGTAATTGCTTAAGGCAGCATAAAAAATATAGCGAGGGTGCTTTATCACCTAGTGCCTTAGTCCAACTGGTTTGGGAGCCACTGCTAAGCCTTAGGTGTTGCAAGACGAGAAAATTACGCCTTAATGAGCGAGCACATTTAGTAATCGGTCGGTTAGTATCTCAAGAAGTATTAACGGTCGCATGAAGGATGTGTGAGCAATTCCATCTAAAATTTTCACCAACTAAAAGGTACTAATTAAGATGGGTAAGAGTATGATAGCTTGAATTGACTTCTCTAAGTGTAGGGATGTCTTTTACACACACGTAGGGATATACGATCGATATTTGGAAGAAAGGTAGGGAGGAAGAATAAAGACGATGTTTTATTGAGAGATGATGTGATTTCTAACATTTTTTCACGTCCATTAAGATATGGCTCATAGCAACCGAAAAGCTAGTATAGTTGGAAAATCTTATTTTCAAGTTCTTTCTTTTATAGTTTTTATCTTTGTATGTAACTTTCATCTTCTTTCTTTTATTATAGGATTTTGTGAGTGTAATCCACTGAAAACCCTCAGGAGACAACATTCCTCCTACTAGGGACACCTAGTGGTTTAACGACTTGTTGCACGTGCTCATTGCAATCGTGTTGCCTACGAAAGTCTGCTACTTAGGTTTTTCTTTTTTCTTTTTCTCCCTCTCTTGAATAACTAGTTTGCTATGGACGATCAAAATTATGTTTGGGGGTATTTGTTCAGTCGAAAATATCGAGCATTTGATATAACATTTTCCTTACTTTTGATAAATATTTAAAGGTGTTTATTATAAATATGATACATATGAGGGTTTATCTGTAAAAATATCTATTGTCATATGTTTATATATTATAATTAACATTATGAAGGAAATTTTGTGCATATAATATTTATATAATAATTTGGTAATTAAATATGCATATTATATCAAATATTCTAATCAAGATTCTTTAAAAGATATAACATCATTCAAATGGTTAGAATAATATCTCTATAACAAATATTACAAACATTATTCATGGAGAATTTATGCAAGATTTAGCTCAGGTTAGGAGATTAGGATATCAAGATGTTAGGAATCAAAAATATGCCGATGAAGTTTAATTAAATCATAAAATCAATACTGGCAGAGACTCAAAAAAAATATGAAGATTTCAGATATCACAACAATCTCCATGTGTCATTATAAGGCTACAGAAGAATTTTCATCAAAAGATCCCTCAAACCCACCGCCCAACCGCGGCCAAAACGTGCAATATGCGGCAGATCTGCGACCATTGTGAAGAGTTAGGGTGTGGGATTTTGTGGGTAGGATCTTCACAACATACCCTAATACTTAGAATCTAGGGTTTGTATCTTCTGTGACTATAAATAAGACCGAGAGCTAAGGCTAGAAATCATCACCTTTTACGCGAAGCAAATTACCGTCAATGAACAAGTGATCTATGATGGGTCCGCGATTTAACGTGATAAGGCAACGCGAGATTCGACGGAACATCTACTTCCTACGAGGCATAGATCGAGAGCAATCTTTTCTTCCTCTTGTAATCTAAACTGGAAAGTTTTGTACTTGTGAAGTTGATTAATAAAGGTAGATCATTAGATTAATTAGTTTGCATTTATTTTCTATATTTACATTATGATTTCCTTCTCTATCCGTTCTTCTTCTATCTCCATCATGCGCGAGTAATTCTCCGCTTGATAGGGTTTGTAGGATTAGGGTAGAACAATGGATGAGAAAATATTTTAACTTCTTTTAAGTTTTATGAAGTTTATAAACTTTAGCAAAAGAATCGTTAACATCTTTATCGGGTGCGTTACCAATTTATTGCTAGTCTCGACCGCGATTTGAGACCAAATTAACAATTGTTTTGTTAAGGACTATACATGAATAAAGATCAATGAAAAGATAAGGGGCAATAGTGTGGAAACCCTAGTTTCTTCCAAGAACCCTAGTTCTCATTCATCACAATCTATCTAGTTTTAAATCTATCAAAAGATAAAAAGAGTAATCTTTATTAGTCATCCATGACTACTAAATCCTAATGAATCCAACAAGCCTCTTCTTTATACATTCTACATACGTATTTAAATTAGATCTTAAAACTATATATATTTTACATCCGTGTTTAACATAGATCTAGAATCTATTCTATATTCTTCTTCTTTTTAATCAACTCATCTAAAACAAGATTAAAAGTTCTACGCATCCCTGCGGATGACCCGTACTGATTTCGGCTAGCTACACGCGACACCGTTATTGATTGCGGTTACTACACAAACACACTATCACAGAATCAATCAGTTCTTTAGGATTTAGTAGTCATGGATGACTAATAATGATTACTCTTTTTATCTTTTGATAGATTTAAAACTAGATAGATAGTGATGAATGAGGATTAGAGTTCATAGAAGAAACTAAGGTTTCCCCACTATTGACCCTTGTCCTTTCATTGATCTCTATTCATGTCTAGCCCTTAACAAAACAATTGTTAATCTGATCTCAAATCGCGGTCGAGACTAGCAATAAATTGGTAGCGTGCCCGATAAGGATGTTAACGATTGTTTTGCTAAAGTTTATAAACTTCATAAGATTTAAAAGAAATTAAAATATTTTCTCATCCATTGTTCTATCCTAATCCTACGAACTCTATCAAGCGGAGAATTACTCGCGCATGATGGAGATAGAAAAAGAACGGATAGAGAAGAAATTCATAATGCAGAAATTAAATACTAAATAATTAATCTAATGATCTACCTTTATTAATCAACTTCACAAGTCTAAATCCTATGAGTTTAGATTACAAGAGGAAGAAGAAGTTGCTTTCGATCTCTGCCTCGTAGGAAGTAGATGTTCCGTCGAATCTCACGTCGCCTTATCACGTCGAATCGCGGACCTGTCGTGGATCACTTGTTCTTTGACGGTGATTTGCTTCATGTAAAAGGTGATGATTTCTAAGTTTGGCCCTCGGTCCTTTATATTGCCCTGGAAGCAGAAACCCTAGATCTCAGAGGTTAAGATATGCAATCACGATCACCCCCAGAAAATCTGAGATTCAATGGGATGGCCGCGGATCTTCCACACATATGGCCTTTTAGCCGAGGAAGCGCCATGTGTTGGTGGGATTAGGATTTGTGATTTCTTCAGTGGCTTCACATTGACACATAGAGAACTTCTAGATATCTGGAATCTTCATATCTTCTCTAAGTCTCTGCCAGTATTGATTATTCGATTTTAATTAAAATTTATCGGCAGATTTTTGATTCCCGACATCTCGATATCCCGATCTCCTGACCTGAGCCAAATCTTGCACAACATCTTCATGAATAATGTTAGTAATATTTTTTATAGAGATATAATCTTAATCATTTTATATGGTAATAAATCTTTTAAGAATTTTGATTAAGATTATTTGATATGATACACATAATAAAAATATTATATGCATATATTTTCCTTTATAATGTTAATTATAATATATAAACATATGGTAAATAGTATTTTTGTAGATAAACCCAAATATGTTCTATATTATAATAAACACCTTTAAATATTTAAGAAAAGTAAGGAAAATGTTATATCAAACGTGCGATATTTTCAACTGAACAGACATCGATGATGAGACGTTCTTCATAGGGTTTATCAGCTTGTGGCTGAGTTGGTTTATGCTTCCAATGCACCCTCGCTATATGAGACCATCTGTCTTTTATCCGGCTCATCGCATCGTCGCGGGGACGCGCATGGCTATCGGGGTCGCAAGACTGGCTCATCAATATCACGGTCTGAGTATAGCGTCCGACATCACTCGGCCGGGTTTGAAACCCGTAAATCTCCCATTGCACTACTTCACCTCATGGATTGAGATGCACGTGTTTGGTGCTTTTGGTCTGCAAAAACGGCCCAAATTTTATGAAGGATATAATTTTCTCGGGTCATGCAATTGGTCGATATTTCTGCTCCAGACCCAACACAGTGAGAGGCTCGGCGATTGCTTCTTCGCCCGCGCATGGTTGGGGATAGCATGACCTTCATCGACAGGGTTTCGATCATCGGCAAGGAATCTTCCATGGTAATCCAGCCACTCCACGACGTCTTTAAGGATGGAGCCTCTGTGTTGAGGGCCCGGGAGATCGTTCATTTATATTCCATCAAGCCGGATTTCCTCGTATTCAGACAGGACGCCTCAGTGTTATTTATGAGATACAGCCTGCATCGTTTCGCCCAGCAATCCGGTTAAAACCAAGGCGTTCCTCATTGAGCCAATTGCTACAAAAGAGAGTGTTCGCAACGCGGCGCATCATTTGATGCGGCTAAACACGGGGTCTTATTTCCTGATTAGTGAGCCGAGTTATATCCTGAAGGCCTCAAATGCTTTTATTGCTTGGTACCAGCATGCTACGAGTGCCGTTATCAAAGAGGAAAGGCGGATGCTTCTCGACCATAAGGATTCTGTCTCGGCCAGTAATCCTACGGTCCTGCTGAAGCGATGGGTAATCGTCCGTCCTTCTTTAAGAGAGAGCGCCACGGCTGTAGCTCCGCGAGCCTTTCCGGATAAGCCACGACCAGATGTAAGTGCTCTCGTGATTGTGTTGGCTGTAGCGTCCCATGAGTCAGGTATCGGCTCGAAGATCGGAACTCGCCGTCCGAAGAAGCCCATTAAGCTCAAACTTTTGTCGTCGGGTGTTGGCGCCGGTTCGCAAAAGAAGAAGAAGTCATTATTCTTGACCGACATTGTATTTGGTCAGGGGCCGCTTGCTCCTTATAGCGAAGGCTTAGCCGAATACGGCACCAACATTGGTCTGTTTAAAGAATCTGTCGACAAGAATGCCGCTACTGACTTTCAAGCCGCTATCAAGGCTTCTGAAAGATTGCCTCGCGAGCAGGCAACGCTTGCTTCTTTTGCGGCGTCCGGTATATTCCATTTACATTCTTCTGTACACATATTTTTTTCTTTGAATTTATTATGCTTTATTAACGCTTTTTTCTTAACAGGAATCTCCACTGAAGAGGCTCTCTCGGTGTCCCTCAAGAAATTTGAGGAAGAGGAGAGGCTTCGCGCTTCCCTGGGTCTCGATATGTTTTGCGACACATTTACATATCTAATTCATTTCGTTCATACCCTGGCTCCTTTCCTCTTTCTGTTACAGGAACCACCGCCACTCATGTTGGTCCAAGTACCATGCCGACGGAGGAGCCTTCAGAGCCACCGGCTACGGTTTAGGTAACCCAGGGCTGCCACGAGAGGTATCTCTAAAGCAACCGATGATAGATGTTGTAGTAGATCTGGAAGCTGAGCCTAGTTTGCAAAAAGATGTCCCCCTGCCGGAGGTCTTGAGAAGATCTGTTCGTACAGCCAAGGCTGAGAGGAAGCGCAAAAAACACGCAGTAAAGGAGCGCCAGGCTAACTTGGCCGCTGGCGCTGGTTCGAGTGATGCTCGACCCTCTGACAATCCCATGGAGGGAATTCCTCCTGCCATGTCCACCGCTCATAGGCGGGTTGCACGTGCGGCTCGCAAAGAGGCCGAGCGGTTATTTCAAGGTAAAACAGCGCACGATCCCTTAAAAAACCTAGTATGGCTGGTTTACTTTTCCCGATTTCTTCCTATAGTATTTTTTCTCGAATTATAACATATTTGCCCCTGAATGATGTGACAGGGTTGAGTTTGGGTATCAACGTAGCGGGTGAAGTACCCGCGTTTGAAGAGTCTGGGGCGTCAGGCTTTCCTGTCGAATCGGGGGCTGCTCCAACTGCCGCTTCTTCCCCCTGTGGATCCCCGGCGTCGGCAGGTGATGCGAGCATGACTACGGCTCTTATCAATTCGGGGGACGAAGGTATCGACTTTGAATCCATCTTCCCGGTGATGGTGGAAACCGAGGAAGCCGTCATGGTTAGTGGCGCTCCAGACACCGCCATGTTCTCTGCCCCGTCAGGTATTCCTTGTGTTATTTCTTTTGGGCTCTTAATCTTGCCAAACATATTTGCTGATATTTCTTTTATTCCGAATATAGATGTGGTAGACCCCGACGTTGCGCAGATTGAAGAATCACTGTCAGCCGCCGCCACGATTGTCACTGTTTCGCCTCTCTCTTTTGTGCCCCTCCCGAGTTCTTTCGGGTTTAATGAAAGAAGGTACAGATTTTTCAATTCCTTGTTTTAGTATAGGTATTATTTCTTGGATTAATTTCTTTACCATATATCGTTGCAATACTCTAGGGGTGCTTTTTGACCGCCTATGATAAATGCTAGGCTCGCACTTCGCCTTCCAATCAGAATTCGTTCCTGCTTCGAACGTCGGTTAGTATATTCTTCATCTCTCATTTTTATCTTTTCACGAGTGATCATTCTATTGCTAAGCTTTCTTGTATTGGCGGCAATCTTACGGCTCAATAGAGAGAACGAAGGAAGCAGAGCCTCCCAAGCTTCATGACTTGCCACTTGCGACTACTGGTGTGTTAGATCTCATACATCATCGTCCTTTTTAGTTCTTAGGTCAAAATCTGACCCTTCCTTGTGTGTGCTTTATTCTACAGCAGCTACACCAGCTTTGGCTCCTCTTGAGTCTCGCATATCTATGCCCGCGGGGCCGTTCGCTAGGCGTCAGTCTTTTAGGGGCGCGGCAAATAGCAGGCGGATGCTAAGCGAGTTTATCGAAGACCTCAACATTGAATCTCTCACTTCTGCTGTGGACTTTGCGGATGAGGTCAATCCTATGCTGGCGATGCTTGTGAATTTCCACAATGAAGACTTGTCGGCATTTGGGTTGACTATTGTAGGCAAATTGAGGCTTGTCTCCATGAGATGGAGCACATGCGTCTTACGCATGAAGCATTAAACGCGAAGGCCCAACTGATCGCGTGGATCGAGCAAAGTGTCGCTTTCCTTCAATACTTCGAGCAGAAGTTAGCCCAGAAACAGAACGAACATAAGACAGCTTCTGGCGAATCCAGCCAATTGCACGCCCAGGTCGAAGCGAACGCCGCGCAGCTACAAATTATTTTTGGGAATCTCCAGCAATGTGTTTCTAAGGGAATGGCACTGAGGCAGCACCTTGACTCCACCGAGTAGGGAATGTGAGATTGCGAAGTGGCTAAGCAGGAAATCGTCGAGAAGGTTGCATCATGCTTGCAACAACGGGCCCGAGTTGAAGTGATGCTTGCTGCTATAGTAGCGCGTGAGAAGAAGCTACGGGAAGAGAGTGAGCGGTTTGCAAATTTATTGAAAGCCCAACCTTCTTAATGGCTAAAGTTGTATCCTCCATTTTTATTGTATTTTTCAAACACTCTGATTCATGCATAAAGAATATACACATTTTTTTGCATGCGCTCCTCTGTGTTTGATGTCTCAATTTAGGGATAACTAGTTTATTTACTCGTCTCAGAGTCTCTAGTTTATTCACTCATTTCGGAGTCTCTAGTTTATGTACTCATATCAGAGTTTCTAGTTTGTTCACTCGTTTCGGAGTTTATAGTTTATTCACTCTTCTCGGAATATCTTTAGTTTACCCTCTTTGGGTTTACAGGAAAACTTGTCCTAACGTTGTACGTAGATAAACCCCATTCTTTACGACAGAGGTCCGTTAGGTTTGTGGTACTAGGGCTTTAGTCCATGGTGCCGTCGCGTTGGCTGATGTATTCCTTGATATGTAGTCTTTAAGCTGTTGTTCGAGTAACCCCGCGACTGTCGTGTCGCTGATCCCTTCGGGAGCTGGACAAGACGTTTTCAAGTAATCTCCCTAGGTCATATTACCTTCGGAAGAGCAAGCGTTAGAAATTTGCCATGACGCTTTTTACTTGAGGTTAGGCTCAATTTGGAGCCCCGATGAGTCATAACCGCTCCGCTCTGGTGCGGGATGATCTTCGATGGTCTTTCAGGCTTTATATGAGTTGTCGTCGAGACCCAAAGCTGTGAAAATGCCGTCACTTCATTTTAGTCTTGACGAAGTCATGCCGTTTCTTTGCTGAAGTAGGGTAGACATCTGTAGGACCTCTATGCCGTATGTATTGCAATTGAAGCCCGAAGTTAGGAATATGCCATTGCTCCAATTTTGTTTGATAGTCGCGTCCGCATCCTGCTGAAATGAGAGGGATCACTGCGATAGTCTCTAGGTTGTATATGTACCGTCGAGACTTAGAGTTAGGATTTTGCCGTTACTCTATTTTTGCTTTGACCCTTAGGTCTTTTATTGACGTTGCGTCTGCATCATGTTGGAATGAGAAGAATGTCAGGTGATCTCTAGGCTTTAGATGTTACCATTAAGACCTGAAGCTATGATTTTGCCATCGCTCCACTTTATTTGACACTTGGGTCCTTATAAACGTCGCATTTGCACCTTACTAGAATGAGAAGGACATCAAGTTGGAGCTAGGATTTTACCATTACTCCTTTTTGATGTGGCTCCTTGGAGCTTTGTTGACATCACGTCTGCACCCTATTGGAGTGAGAAGAGCGTCGAGCTGATCTCTAGGTTGTAAATGAACCGTCGAGATCTGGCTCTCCTTTTGACGGAGCCTGGTGGAAAAATATGGTTCCCTTTCATTCATTGTGCCCATGGATTGTAAATAGGGGTCGGTGTGGACCTACCAGCAGGGCAGAGTAAATTTTATTTTATTTTATTTTTTATTTCCGCGATACTCTATCTTTTCAGCTTTTTACATCGCGAGAGTCGCGATTGCCCAATCATTTCGGCTATTTATTGTAGGTCGATGTCACGCACCCCGCAGGTCGCGGGGAGACGGAATTTTCAAAAAATGATTTTCATAAAGCTCGCAACACCGACTAAACTCCAGGATCTATTCGAAAACCTTAACTAACAATTAACTAGGAGGTTCTAACTACTCGGTAGAAAGTTATACCTCCAAAAACCAGTTCTTCGGGTCTTTTTTGCCTCCTCACCTTGAGCTCCTCGGAGAGCGGATGGAGGTTGCAACGTCGACCTCCTCGCGTCAAAGATGATCCACCCGAGAGTATGTGCTTCAAGTTTCAACTTCAAAACCGAAGTAATTAGGGTACTTAGTTCGCTAATCTAAGTAGCCTAAGCGATGTAGAGTAGCTAATAGATTGTTTTATCTCATTAGATCCTTTGTTTCACAACACATGTGAGGGTAAGGATCACTTGAGGAAGAAGAAGAGAAAATGAAGAGAGAGAATGAAAACTTGCAAATGAGCTAGGTTCAATGAGTGAAGAATGGCTCAAGACTTTTACTTATTGAAGCATGGAAATAAATCAAAATATTAAATCCCTACCATGCTTCAATAGTAATGCCAAACCAATAAATAAATACCTAAGCCATTTCTTACACCATACCACAAAAATCTCCTCTAATTTCCACCCCATTAATCCATTTAAGAAAATAGATAAATCAATAATGAGGTGTCCCCTTCTAGAAGCATGTCTTGCTAAATTATAAGAATGCCCTCACCGTATATATATACCTGTATTCATATTCTGAAAAATATGAATACAATGAGATGATAACAATCTAATAATACGATACTAGGATCCGGCTTAAACCAAAGCCCACTAGTATTATCCGCCCGAACATCATCCGTGCACAAGTACACGTATGTGATCGAACCCTGCCGTAAAACCATATGGCCTCTACATCGTTTCGCCCGAAGCAGGGAAACCCTCTGTGTGGGACTCTAAAGACTCAACAGTACGTTGGCAGTGGGTTTAACCATAAGTACGTCAGCGGTACTAGCTGCACGTAACGGTAACCCAGGTATCTGTCGATAAGAAGGCCGATGAGCAAACTCATCCGAACTCTTACTGAGCCTATCTGTGGCAACCTTCGTACAGTCCGGTTTGTTTTTCTGAGGTACTCACATATCGTGCCTAGGGGGATGGTAAACGTCAGAACCCTAATAGCACAATAAGTCGTGCCGGAGCAAAGCCCAATACACCTTGAGAAACTACTGAAGTGCCTACCAATAAATCTCGCTTGCCCTGGCCAGGGAATTTTTGTAATGGCTTTCCGAACACAGCGCGATATCAACCCCCAATACCGGGAGAAACGGATCCTATCTAACCGCTACTACCTCCAAGTGCTTCGGGACTGCACCCAACTACTACCTGTTTGAACGACTCCTTTGAGTCGTGGTAGGGTAGTAATCAAAGAACAGCGGGAATACACTCGAGGCGAAGTGCGATGTCAAGTTAACGGATTAAGCTGTACTCATGTCACCTGGGAACTGCTACCCGACGATAGGTATAATACCAACCAGCAGTTCCCGACGAGTCCTGTCCAGTGTAACTCATAACCTAATGAGCACCTGCATACTATTTCCAGTACGACGTACTAATGGCTGTGGGACAGACCATCTCCCCTGCTGAGATGAGAAACGTATACACTAGTCTACTCTGGAGTATCGATGCCCGTCTCGATAATCCTACGACTAGGGACTTGTATAAAGATGTGCTTATAGACTACCCAAGCCCACTAGTGTGACTGCCATCACAACGCTGGTAGTCAAGCAAAGATCCTAAGGGCTCTACCAATATGTATAAGCGATATGCTAAAACAAACACATGCGTATATTAAGGTAGAATCAAACCAAGTAGCATACTACTATTTCGAGTAAGACTGTTATTATAACTGTGAATATACCAAGCTTCCAATATGTAATATACAATCCAGTATAATACAATAATGGCCTCTAGGGCATATCTCACTAACAGTTATCGCGGTGCCCAATCATTTAGGCTTTTTCATATGCATTTTTTTGCGACTCACTGAGTTTTATTATGAGTTAGGAACTTGAGATCTGATCCCAATCTTGGCATCAGCATCGCTGCAGCTGGAATATTGCCAGGAGCGAATCGTCATTTGTCGTGAGAGGACTTGGAGCTTGACACCTGTTTAGGCATCAGTATCGCTACAACTGGAATGTTGCTAGGAGCGAATCATCATTTATTTTTGCTAATATAAACAAAGATGGCTTAGTAGACAGGGTTAGGATCCTGCCGACTAAGGCTTTTGGCTTTATGAGCCGTAACGGTCTCACAAAGGTATTTCTACCTACAAGTCGAGAGGATCTCGTAAGTGTATTTTCTCCTTAGGAATCGTGGGAATTCCTAAGTGATATTTTCTCTTGTAAGTCGTAAGGATCTTCCAAAAATGTTTTGTTAGTGCATGTTGCATGCTCCCACAACTCTTGTGAGGCGGCGGAAGCGATAAATGAAAATTTTCTTTGCATACAACATGCACTTAACCTAAGATCTTGTCTAAACCATAACTAGAAAACCCTAACTAGAGATCTTATCTACTATGTTAGGGATTATACCTTGATGATACAGTCCTTCGGGTCTTCTCTTTGATGCAACTCATTTGCTTCTTGTCTTCTCTTTTGATGAACTCTTTAGCTCCTTTGGATGTTGCCGATGTCCTTGATCTCTGGCCACCTCAAGACCTAGATGATCCTCGCGAGAGCTATCTTGCAAGCTACAAACTCTTCACAAGAGTTTAACCTAGAGACCATGTTTTCTAGAAGAGATCACTAGAATGATGTAGAGATTAGTGTATTGGATTATCTTTAACCCTAAGCTTTTGATTCACATCACATGTGAAGGGTAAACCTTAGGATGAAGGAGGAGGAGAGAAGAAGGAGAGAGAAAGTGTTTGTGATAATTAGAGAAATCTAAGCATGATGAAGGATATGGCACAAATGAAATAATTGAAGCATGCGTTATAAAATTAGCACCATGCTTCAATAGTAACTCCAAAACAATATAAAACAAAACAACATATTCTTTCAACCATGCTTGGACTTTCTAAATTCCACCTCATTTATTTATTTTCACAAAACAAATAATGTAATTATGAGGTGGCACCTTCTAGAATACCCCTCCTCCGTATACCGTATACGTATACCCGTATCCGAATTCTGAAAAATACGAATACAAATAATCCAATAATATAATACCGGTATCCGACTTAAACCAAAGCCTACCAGTATTATCTTCTCGATCATTATTCCTGTAACAATTACACGAACACGATCGAAACCCTGCCGTAACACCTTACGGCTGCCGTGACAACTTACGGCTTCTATATCTTTCGCCTGAACGAGGGAACCCTCTGTGTGGGACTCTAAATACTCGACAGTACGCTGACAGTGGGTTTAACCACAAGCATGTCAGCGGCACTAGCTGTGCGTAACGGCTACCCAGGTACATGACGAAAAGGTGGCCGACGAGCGAACTCATCACAACCCTAATGAGCCTGTAAGCAACACTTACCGTACAGTCCGGTCTCTTCGTCTGATACGTCGCATATGAAGTCTAGGGGTGGTAAATGTCAGACCCCAGTAACTTTATAAGTCATGCTGATTTACGGCCCATAACGGTTCGAGAAACTACTGATAACACTTATCAGTAAATCTCGAGAACCCTGGCCAGGGATTTGCTGTTATGGCCGATCAAGTATAGCACGGCATCAACTCCCTATACCGGGAGAGACGAAACCCCTCCTATCGCTTACTTCCTCCATGCGATTCGGGACTGTACCCAAAATCCACCTATTTGCATGACTCAATAGAGCCTTGGTAGGGAGGAAATCAAAATACAGTGGGAACCACACAAGACACTATAATGATCTCGGGTCTACAGACTAACCTGTACAAGTGTCACCAGAGAACTGCTATCTGACAATAGGTATATATACCATCTAGGAGTTCTCGGTGAGTCCTGTTCGGTGTACCCATTCTCCAATAAGCACCTGTGTACAATCTTTGATGTCAAACACCAATGGCTGTGGGATCAACCATCCTCCCCAGGGTCAAGAAAAGTACACACTAGTTTACTTTGGTAATATCGATGCCCTATCTCGATATACCCTCGACTAGAAACTATTAAAGGATATGCTTATAGACTGTCCAGGCCCCACTAGTATGATCTACATCATAATCCCGGTAGTCAAGCATAATCCCAAGGGCTTCATCAACATGTATATAAAGATATGAAATACAACACATCACACGTTAAGATGAAGATAATCCAGATAGCATAATATCATTTCAAGCAAAGATTGTTTCTGTACATATACAGGCCTAGCATCCTATACAATACAGGCCTCTAGGGCATACATATCTAACAATCTCCCACTTGCACTAAGGCCTGTAGTTGGTGCAATGAGTACCCACTGTCTACACTAGAACCAGTTGCCGGCGTACCGCATGCCCAACAGCTCGAACAGTTTCTCAAACTGGACTTGAGGGATGGCCTTGGTGAATAGATCTGCTGTGTTGTCTTTCATGTCTACTCTCCATACCTCGATGTTCTGGCGATCCACTATCTCCCTGATGAGGTGATACCGCCTCAAGATATGTCTGGATTTCTGATGGGACCTCGGATCCTTTGCCAAATCCATGGCTCCATTGTTATCGCAATACAGAGGTATTGGATTAGCAATGGAAGGAACTGCCTGAAGCTCAGAAATGAACTTCCTCATCCAGACTGCCTCTTTTGCAGCATCATTAGCAGCAATATACTCAGCTTCCATCGTGGAGTCAGTGACGGTATCTTTCTTGGAACTCTTCCAACATACCGCCCCTCCATTTAGGGTAAATACAAACCCTGAGATGGACTTACTATCATCCTTGTTGCTCTGGAAGCTGGAGTCGGTAAAGCCCTCCATTTGGAGATCTCCGTTACCATACACCAAGAACATTTCTTTAGTTCTTCTCAAGTACTTCAGAATGTTCTTCACAGCAGTCCAGTGTTTCTCCCCTGGGTTGGATTGATACCTGCTTACTGCACTCAGTGCATAAGCTACATCTGGTCGAGTACACAACATCGCATACATTATAGATCCTACCGCCGAAGCATAGGGTATAATGCTCATGCGAGCCCTCTCCTCATCAATCTTTGGAGATATCTCTTTGGAGAGGGTGATCACGTGGCAAGCGGGTAAATTACCTACCTCTCTTTAAATCTTCCATACTAAACCTCTTTAGTATGGTGTCAATGTATCTTGATTGGGACAATCCCAATAATTTCTTAGATCTATCTCTATAGATCTTAATCCCCATGATGTACGAGGCATCACCCAGGTCTTTCATGGAGAACCTCTGCGATAAGAATAGTTAGACCAATTGTAGTATATGAATATCATTTCCTATTAAGAGAATATCGTCCACGTACAATATGAGGAATGCAACAGTACTCTCTACAATCCTTTTATAAATACATGGTTCATCTACATTTTTGATAAAACCAAACTCTTTGATTGTATCATCAAAGCAGATGTTCCAACTCCGTGATGCCTGCTTTAATCTATAAATGGATTTAAGCAGCTTGCATGCTTTTCCGTTGCTCCCACTATCAATGAAGCCTTTTGGCTGATCCAAAAAAACGCATTCTTCTAAATCACCATTTAGAAATGGCGTTTTAACATCCATCTGCCAGATCTCACAATCATAGTGAGCAGCTATAGCAAGCAGGATCCGAATGGGTTTGAGCATCGCGACTGGTGAAAAGGTTTCATCATAGTCCAAGCCTGGATTTTGACGAAATACTTTTGCAACCAGCCTAGCTTTATAGGTCTCTACCTGACCATCCATACCGATCTTTCTCTTAAAGATCCATTTGCACCCTATTGGTTTTACTCCAGAAGGTGCAACCTCCAAAGTCCATACTTTGTTGGTGTGCATGGATTCCATTTCGGATCTCATGGCATCCAGCCACTTCACTGAGTCACCACTCGTGATAGCGTGCTGAAAACTAGTAGAGTCATCATCATCCATGATGCAATCTTCTCTATCACCATCAATTAGAAAACCGTAGTATCTATCAGGTGGGCAAGAAGTCCTACTAGATCTACGGAGTGGCTGAGTTTCGTCAGGTTCTATTGAAACCTCAGGTTCAACCAAATCATCGGTAATTATTTGTGTATATAAAATTTCTTTTTGTTCTACCGCATTGCTAACAGTATCATTTGTAAAAAAAAATCATTTTCTAAAAATGTGGCATACTGAGAAACAAACACCCTTTGTTCCTCCTTGTGGTAGAAAAGATATCCATACGAGTGTTTTGGATATCCCACAAATTTACACAAAACCGATCGTGTCTCGAGTTTGTCCGGATTCTGCTTTTTCACATAAGCCGGACAACCCCATATCTTAACTCTTTTAAGAGATGGTTTCTTCCCATACCATATCTCATATGGAGTGGTAGACACGGTTTTGGTCGGAACCCTATTCAATAGATAAATCGCAGTCTCCAATGTGTACCCCCCAGAATGATATTGGTAACTCAGCATCACTCATCATAGATCGTACCATATCTAATAGGGTACGATTCCTCATTTCCGATACACCGTTGTGCTGTGGTGTGTACGGAGGAGTGAGCTGAGAGAGAATCCCATTCTCTTTTAGGAATCTAGAAACTCTGAGCTTAGATACTCACCTCCTCGATCCGATCGAAGTTTCTTGATACTTAAGCCTGTTTGTTTTTCTACTTCAGATTTATACTTCTTGAATTTTTCGAAGGCTTCGGACTTGTGTTTCAACAAGAACACGTGCCCGAATCTCGATAAATCATCAGTGAAACTTATGAAGTATGAAAAACCACCTCTTGCATGCGTAGACATTGGTCCACATACATCACTATGTATGAGGCCCAAGATTTCAGTAGCTCTCTCCGTGTCCAGTAAACGGAGTTTTGGTCATTTTACCTTTGATACAAGACTGGAAAGTCGCATAAGATTTATATTCAAACGGGTTTAAATATCCATCTTTATGTAGCTTGGTTAGTCTTATCTCGTTAATATGACCAAGTCTACAACGCCAAATGAAAGCTTCATTTATGTCTGAAGCCTTTCTTTTGTTTGTGTGTTGTATATTGAAAATTGTATGCTAGTTTAGAACGTATATCCCGTTATTTAACGTACCAGACCCAATCAACTCTTGATTAAGGTTAATGTTCATAATATTAGATTGCAATACAAAATTATATTCAGCATTGTCCAACAACGATACATATATAATATTACATAAAATCGAAGGTACAAAATAACATGGGTTCAAAACCAATATACAACCCGACGGCAAACCAAGGTGATACTCTCCCACTGCTGTAGCATGTACTGAGGAACCATTCCCAACCCGGAGAGTGTGATCACCTTTCTTCAAAAACCTGCTATTTCTCAGCCCCTGTACACAATTGCGGATGTGAGATCCTGGCCTAGTATCTAATACCCAGGAAGTAGAGTTAATTAAAAAACAGTTTTCTTTTACAAACACACCTAAAGTGGAAGCATCACCATGCTTCTTCTTCTTGAGGTCGGCCAGGTATCCAACGCAGTTTCTCTTCCAGTGCCCAGTCTGGTGGCAGTGGAAGCATTCCCCTCGTCCTGTCGCAGCAGCCCCTTTCTTGTCCTTTCCCGGTGCCTTTTTCACTCTGCCTCTCGGCTTGATGGGATTATTCTTCTTCTTTCCCTTGGCCATGGCTTTCGGGACGGAGGAGGAAGATGGCCTAGCAATTAGAGCGGGAGTTTTCACTATCTTTACGTGCTCTCTGCACTCCTCAACTTATTGAGGAGTTCAGGTAAGGACTTCTCCATGTTATGCATGTTGAAGTTTACAATGAACTAAGCAAAAGCTTGGGGAAGGGACTGTAGAACAATATCAACATACTATTCGTTCTCCATGGTCCAACCCAGGTCCTCAAGTTCTTCGATAAGTCCAATCATTTTCAATACATGGTCACCTACAGACGTGCCAGCAACCATCCGCATCTGAAACAACTTTCGAGATGTCTCGTATCAGAGAGTACGAGATTGCTCTCCATACAACTCCTTTGTATGGTGAAAGATAGATTGAACATCCATCTTTTCGTGCTGCTTTTGATGTTCATTGTTCATAGAAGCAAGCGCGAGGCACTTGGCTGTTGCGCAGTCTATATCCCATGTCTTGCGGATTTCTTTATCCGCAACTGAAGAATCAGGACCTGGGCTAGGAGGGGCTGGAGTAGTCAGGACGTATCCGACCTTATCATAGGTCAGGGCAATATTTACATTCCTTAGCCAATCTTTGTAATTCGGTCCCGTGAGTTTATTCTTGTCTAATAAAAGCTTAAGTCCCGTCATAGGTATCTGCCATTAGGAGAGAGAAAATAAGACACTCAGCGATTGCTCTTGCATAATTAGATTGGTTATTAATCTTATTTAATCGATGTCTCCCACTGCTTTTTATCAAATTTTCCTTCAAACCTTTAAAAAGAAAACTAGCCAGGATTAATTGCAATCTACAAGTTTGTTAACCTGTCGGCCAGGCCAGTGTCGATACTCCGAGGGAGGTTCCCCGTACCTTCGCACGGACCTAATTAAAATAAACCTCGTTTTCCTATAGGCGTAACCCCGTTGACACCTTTCTAGACACCTATAGGATTAGCTAATTGTAAAGTGCAAAACTCTCCCGGGAGTAATTTTTACTCACAGTGGGATCGGGATCCAACTATTATATAGAAGGTATGCAATCTCATTGCAAATTTCAACTCTTGAAATTCCCGATAAGATTTTTACCCCTGGTATCTTATGACCTTAACTATGGTCAACAAATAATAAGCACTGGTCAAGTTCTACCTGCCATTTCGGGATTGATTTAGAACCACCTGCATGACCCTTAACTATGGTCAACAAAGTCATGCGAATGTCCTAATCGATCGCATCAAATGCTTTGTAGGAAGACATCACTTAGCTACCGTACACCACGCCTTAACTATAGTCAACAAACGTGGCACGAATACTAAGTACTCTGCTTTCTAAAATGGCGGAGGGCAATGGATGGTTTTTATGAAAACCTTTAACATTTTGAACTTGATATCGTTGTAGAATCGAGTGAAAGGAGTGGTTTAAGCTCCAGTTTAAAAGTTGAATGGTTTTGTAGTATGTTTCTAATTTTGCTAAAGAGGTCACTCCCGGTGAAGGGATATCGGCTCTTTCCTCATCGAATGAGGTGCAGGATATTCATGAATACCATAATGCAAAGCAAAAATTAGATCAACTATAAAATCAAATCGAGTTCTTTGTAACATTTGCTAGTTTCGCTAAAGGGGTCACTCCCGGTGAAGGGATCTCGGCCCTTTCCTCATCGAATGAGGTGCAGGATATTCAAGAATACCACTATGCAATGCAAAAACTAGAGTTACCCATTTTAAAAAGTTTGATTCTACAACATCTTTAGGTTTCTTTTCCTTAACATTAATCACATTAATGTTGTCCCCTCATTTACGTTTCCTAAACATCACAGAAAAGAAACGAAAATAGAACGTATGCTTACGCCATCCGCATTCGTCACG
The DNA here is from genome assembly GCA_030015575.1 of Agapanthus africanus. Taxonomy (NCBI): domain Eukaryota; kingdom Viridiplantae; phylum Streptophyta; class Magnoliopsida; order Asparagales; family Amaryllidaceae; genus Agapanthus; species Agapanthus africanus. The sequence goes on along the minus strand of CM057350.1, from coordinate 179,521,828 downwards.
GGGCCACGTCATGCACCGTTAGGTTACTTAACTAATGGAAGAGCGGGGGCTGGACTAGCGCGGGTGCAAAACATAAGCAGCGTTTATTATATATCTCATATATAAATATAGCCATTTCAGATCACAGATGAATATATTGGATATACTAGGAATTCCGTATTTCGTTCAAGCCCATAATGAAAGACGGGTTCCACGGTCGTGATGAATAGCCAAAACCCCACCCTACTGGTGCGGCAAACTACCCACCAAATTCCCAAAGTGAAGCAACCTCCCTCAACAAAGTGAGTAGGCCACTCGGCACTTCGAAAACCCGGTAGTTTGTGCACCCCACCTTGGGTCTATCCTAGGAGCAAAAAAAGTAAAAAGAAATTATACAACGGTGGCTACAAGCTCAACCCGGATGTGCCCCACAAAATAATATTACATTGCTTTTTACAAATTATATTGAATGAAAGAAAAGAAAAAACGCTCTTCTCACATCCCCCGGCCATTCATCACAACGATCCAACATATTCATATACACATACCATCACATGATATCATTACAAAAGTGTGCAACCCCGACTATTCGACTTATAGCAATTAGTCGACGTTTCAAACACACATATCAAAAAACAGAAGACCCAATTAGCCAAGCACTTTAGAATTTCGATCGATAATTTTAAACTATGCCAACACTTGTCACAATCTAGAGCACAAACAACTTTGTGTAAATTCCAGATATCCTAGAAACACTATTTCCTCATCTTAAACACACTGGAGAAAAACTAGTCAACTTTGCCACGACTCGGCGGCGGATCCATGACCAAACACTGAGTTTGGCCGCGGATCCGCGGTGTTCCTGGCGAGTTAGGGTCTCGTTTTTCAATAGTATGCTTAGAAAACCCTGCACGTATTTTTAAGACCTCTGAAATGATTTTGTGAATACTTTAAAAATTCGACAGCAAGCAGGGCAGAAAATGTGTTTTCGGGAGAAAAATCCGTTGATCGAAGTTCTAACCTTTGGCTAACTATCTAATTATGGTTTAGTTAGGCTCTGATACCATGTTAGTGCATGTTGCATGCTTCCACAACTCTTGTGAGGCGGCGGAAGCGATAAATGAAAATTTTCTTTGCATACAACATGCACTTAACCCAAGATCTTGTCTAAACCATAACTAGAAAACCCTAACTAGAGATCTTATCTACTATGTTAGGGATTATACCTTGATGATACGGTCCTTCGGGTCTTCTTTTTGATGCAAATCCTTTACTCCTTGTCTTCTCTTTTGATGAAGTCCTTAGCTCCTTTGGATGTTGCCGATGTCCTCGATCTCTGGCCACCTCAAGATCTAGATGATCCACGCGAGAGCTATCATTCAAGCTACAAACTCTTCACAAGAGTTTAACCTAAAGACCAAGTTTGTTAGAAGAGATCACTAGGATGATGTAGAGATTAGTGTATTGGATTATCTTTAACCCTAAGCTTTTGATTCACATCACATGTGAAGGGTAAAGCTTAGGAGGAAGGAGGAGGAGAGAAGAAGGAGAGAGAAAGTGTTTGTGATAATTAGAGAAAATCTAAGCATGATGAAGGATATGGCACAAATGAAATAATTGAAGCATGCATTATAAAATTAGCACCATGCTTCAATAGTAACTCCAAAACAATATAAAATAAAACAACCCATTCATTCAACCATGCTTGGACTTTCTAAATTCCACCTCATTTATTTATTTTCACAAAACAAATAATGTAATTATGAGGTGGTACCTTCTAGAAGGTATTCTTGTAACAATTACAAGAATACCCCTCCTCCGTATACCGTATACGTATACCCGTATCCGAATTCCGAAAAATACGAATACAAATAATCCAATAATATAATACCGGTATCCGGCTTAAACCAAAGCCTACCAGTATTATCCTCCCGATCATTATTCCTATAACTATTACACGAACATGATCGAAACCCTGCCGTAACACCTTACGGCTGCAGTGACAACTTACGGCCTCTACATCTTTCGCCTGAACGAGAGAACCCTCTGTGTGGGACTCTAAAGACTCGACAGTATGCTGGAAGTGGGTTTAACCACAAGCATGTCAGTGGCACTAGTTGTGCGTAACGGCTACTCAGGTACATGATGAAAAGGTGGCCGACGAGCGAACTTATCACAACCCTAACGAGCCTGTAAGCAACACTTACCATACAGTCCAGTCTCTTCGTCTGATACGTCGCATATGAAGTCTAGGGGTGGTAAGTGTCAGACCCCGGTAACTATAAGTCATGCTGATTTACGGCCCATAACGGTTCGAGAAACTACTGATAACACTTATCAGTAAATCTCGAGAACCCTGGCCAGGGATTTGCTGTTATGGCCGATCAAGTATAGCGCGACATCAACTCCCTATACCAGGAGAGACGAAACCCCTCATATCGCTCACTGCCTCCATGCGATTCAGGACTGTACCCAAAATCCACCTGTTTGCACGACTCAGTTGAGCCGTGGTAGGGAGGAAATCAAAGCACAGTGGGAACCACACAAGACACTATGACGATCTCGGGTCTACAGACTAACCTATACAAGTGTCACCTGAGAACTGCTATCTGACAATAGGTATATATACTATTTAGGAGTTCTCGGCGAGTCCTGTTCGGTGTACCCATTCTCCAATGAGCACCTGTGTACAATCTTTGATGTCAAACACCAATGGCTGTGGGATCAACCATCGCCCCCATTGTCAAGAAAAGTACAGACTAGTCTACTCTGGTAATATCGATGCCCTGTCTCGATATACCCTCGACTAGAAAATATTAAAGGATATGCTTATAGACTGCCCAGGCCCCACTAGTATGATCTACATCATAACTCCGGTAGTCAAGCATAATCCCAAGGGCTTCATCAACATGTATATAAAGATATGAAATACAACACACCACACATTAAGATGAAGATAAACCAGATAGCATACTATCATTTCGAGCAAAGATTGTTTCTGTATATATACATTCCTAGCATCCTATACAATACAGGCCTCTAGGGCATACATATCTAACATGTTTTCTCCTTATAAGTCGGGAGGACTTACAAGTGTCGTTCACCATATGGGGACATTTCTCGCCATTGGTAGAACTTGGTGAGGGAATATATATTCCTGCCCGTGGATTGTATACAAGGGTCGATATTGGACCGCTTGTAGGGAAACTTGGGGGATATGACGGCTTAAGAACAAGTTCGAATCCCTGTAGCTAAAGGCCTTTGAATCCTATGAGCCATATGGGTCTCATAGGGGGAATTCTCCTTACAATTCATGAGGATCTCGTAAGTGTATTCTTTTTACGAGATTGCGCCGTTCCGGGTTTTCACAAGCTCGCTGGTAGTCCTGCTATTTTTATTCACGACGCCCTTTCGGGTTTTCATCCGTGCCCATTTTTCTTATGGACATACCGTTTTTTTACGAGATTGCACGCTTCCGGGTTTTTAAAAGCTCGCCGGTAGTCCTGCTATTTTTACTCACGGCGCCCTTTCGGGTTTTCATCCGTACCCATTTTGCTTATGGGCATACCGTTTTTTTAAATGATGAAACTCTCGAAAGTAGCTTCGTTGTAGGTGATCCACCTGTTTGCCGGTGGGATTTAGGGGTGGCTTCATCGCTGAAGTAGCTATGTAGACAGTGGGACTTGAGTTGCAATCTTTCCTGCTATGACTTTGATTGCAATATAGATCTTAAGGGAGCATATCACCGTATTTAGGGGCGATGTGCTAGTTTAGGGACATTTTGGTCTATTGCACCATGTTTGAGGCAAAGTTTTAGTTTAGGAACATCTCGGTCCGTTGTTAGTTTAGGGACATCTCAGTCCGTTGTCGCTATATGTGAGGCAAAATTTTAGTTTAGGGACATCTCGGTCTGATATCGCCATGTTTGATGCGGATCGTTAGTTTAAGGACTTCTCGGTCCGTTGTCGCCATGTTTGAGGCAGATAGTTAGTTTAAGGACTTCTCGGTCCGATATCACCATATTTGAGGCAGATAGTTAGTTTGAGGACTTCTCGGTCCGATATCACCATATTTGAGGAAGATAATTAGTTTAAGGACTTCTTGGTTCGATATCACCATATTTGAGGCGGGTAATTAGTTTAAGGACTTCTCGGTCCGTTGCCGCCATGTTTGAGGTGGATAGTTAGTTTAAGGACATCTCGGTCTGCTATCGCCATCTTTAGGGCGATGGAGCTTTTTTTATATACTATTCTCAAAGTTCTGACTCAGGAAGATAGCGAGCGGACATGGGCGTCGTCATCTATCATTGACCTGAGTCGTGACACGTTAAGCGTAGTATTTTTTGTGGAATCGGTCGTTTATTGGCCGGAAGGGTCTTTCGCCATGCATATCCATGAGAAGGTAAGCTCCACCTTTGTCACGACCCAAAAATGGCACGTGACCGGCACTTAAATCACATGACATCAAAAGACATCGACGCAATCCAAGTAAGCCGAAACTCGGAATCTAAACCCTTTTTGAAAATATTGGAGGTGAGGTTTAAATAATCATTCAATAAAATCAATTTAAATAACATCTAAATTTAACTAAGTATGTTGAACAACCTTTATGACGTTTTGAAACTTGACATCACCTCCTTTATATTTTTATAAAAACCCGATACAACATAATAAAATAGCATCCTAACGGAAGCTAGCTTTCACGTCCAAAAGACGGAACAGCCAAACAAATCTATAACAGATGTTGATTCTAAAGAGTGCGACATCACCACACATAAACTATAAGTCTCTCTTCTAAGTCCATAGTATATCATTTCTAAGTTGATGGAGATTCCGCTAGATACAAGAATATATGAATAATCAAGAGTGAGTAGGATACAATAACAACTCACTTACCCATCAATCCCCAAAAGAATGTTTGCCCAAACCGCTGATAATCCAAGCGGTAAAACCTGCAAGAAACTGTGGCACAACGAATATGAGTTGCCAACTCAGTGAATAAAAGTACATCAAAAGGTAGAAATCGAAATGCATGACGATACCTAGGTCATAAGTATAGTACTATCATAATCTGTATCGATATACTATATGATATGCAAAGGTGCAATACTGACTATCATGCAATCACAAGTGCAATATCTCCATGTCATATTAATCAATATCATGAATCTATTATCCGTATTGGAACTCCCTTTTTGTCTATAAATGTCTGTACAAATATATGCAGGTACTGTCCCCCGGATCAGTCCTGGTGGAATCCAATAAATACATATCTAACTGTGTACCTCAAGATAATGATCACATCAATATACATATGGATGTCCAGCATCGACATCGAAATCCGCAATCCCTCGTGTCCATCATCGACACATAAATACAGATATCGTCGACACCACCTCAATAGATGATCGCCAACCGATATCCTGGCTACGACCAGTATCTCCTGGATATCTGTCGTACCTAATTGAACCCTGGTCAGTATCCCCTGGATATCTGCCGTGTTCATTTTATCTCCGGAATCGAGTCACCTCGTTAGGCTCCCCGCTTATAATGCGGCTATCCTGCCCCTCGGTCTCGACCAGGTCCACCATGTACCCAACTGTATCCCCACCGACTCAGTCTGGATAATATCGTAAATCCGTGACCGTATACCCACAGACTCGGTCCGGATATTAAAATCAGAAAACACAAATCTCATGGTGGACATTTATTCATCATATAAAAATATCAAGTGAGGAATAAGAACTTGCATAGATTGTATTGATGATATACATATATAACAGTGTCCCATACCACCGATATATATCATCAGAAGTAAAATACCCAGAAAATCCAAACAATCAAATACCACATTTATATTAGTAATATTCTCAATTCATAATAGGAATAAAGAAGACTACATAATTATATCACATAATTATAGAGTTCAATTCTACTGTGTCGTGATACTACTAATGATGTATAGTGAAGCATACGTATCTGTGCTCGTGCAACATGGCAATCATTAGTATTTGTGCAAGTGTTCTATGGTGTAACCACTTAATTATTTTAATACATATATAACAGCACGGTTCTATAGTGACATGGCAGTACTAATGAGGTGTAGTGTAACATATATTCATGTGCTTGTGCAGCATAGTACTCATTGGTATTTGTGCAGTGTTCTATCAGAGTGTGCGTAACACAGAAACATAGAATATAAATAATATAATGCAAACCTGTAAAGTAATCTAAACGTACTTATTGTAATTACTTGTTATGAGCTATACCATTATCATTAGAAATGGTCGGAACGTCAATTTTGAAATAAGGAAGCTGCCTTAGATTTAAAATAGATGTTTGTTTTAGAAACTGGTACGCATCCGGTAGTTTATTTAAAAGACAACGATCCATGGTTTTTTTTTAAAAGAGTATAGCTCATACTAGTATTACATCCTAAAACAGAACATAATCTATCTCTACGAGTCAAAGAATAAATTGGCCGTTATTCGGCATACAAAGTTCATCATTTCCGATACGTATAAACTCTTGTATTATAGCTCATCATATCGCTATATCCATATCATTTTAAGTACGGCATAATCCCTCGTACAAACTCATCAAATCATACCCATATCATACAGATCAAATATCACGTATATCTCATTTAAAAACTACATGTGAAACTTTATGCAAATGGAGGGTATACAAGATGCAATACCATATCAATGCTTTGACGAACAGCTAATCTTAAGTAGATATCATAATAATAGTTATAAGGTTGCGGGGGTGTATACGCCATCCACCCGACTTCCCCCGTAGATGTAAATCTACTCACCAGAAATACGCTGTATCTACTCAGGAATCGCCAATCCTTTTCCTTTCCTCGCGGCCTCCGAAGTCCACGTATTTGAATCTAACATCGAAAATTAACTTGTATAAGGAAACGGTTATTCCGACACGGAGAATATGCAAACGCACGTTCCTACGTACTAATTATATTGTATATGACTATTTCAAGCTATCATACACTTAACCTTACTGGATTTTAACCGTACACAGTATCGCGACTGAAAACAGAACGTGCTACGTTATAACCGTGTCGTATTTTAGATTTTAGATAGCTTTATTCTATATTAGCTTTCAGATTTTATATACAGTTAAAATAACTTACTTAAACAATACCAAATCAACCAAAAAACTCACAGAGACCTACCCAAAAAGCCAAATCACCAAACTTCCCCAAAAATCCGGCGACGCCGGAATTTGTCTAATTGTCGCCGGCCCAAAACCGATCCCCTGGGCTTGTGCTTCTATGGTTTGTTTTAGGTCCCACATACATCATTCTGGCACTATTTTGTTAATTTGATTTTTATCTAAACTATAGTAGATTATAACAGAGTTCAGTTTTGCTAAAAATACGATATTACGGACACTTTGGTTTCAAACTATGAACTAGTTATATAATTAAATCCCTACTGTGATTAAGGATTTTACCTACAAAAATATTGCTGGAATAACTCTCCCCAAGATGCACAAGCTCCTAGTCCTAGCTTGATGATGAACTCCTTACCTAGTCCCTCTTCTCTTCTCTTGTTCTTCTTTAATTTGTTTTGTTTTTCTTTTCTTTCTTTTGAATTTTCAGAAGTTTTAACTTGATTAATTGATCTGAACACCTTATATAAATGGTGAGGGGAAGGGTGAGGTGTAGGAGGAGGTGTCACCAAGCAATATGTGGTGGTTTCATGCAAGGAGGAGGTGTGGGGACGGTGTTGTGCATGAGAGGAGCTGGTGGCAAAACATTATCTCTTCCAAATTGATTCAATTTGTAATTAAATTATGAACTAAAACATTTTCTACCCATTTTCCCTTACACCCTCACAAATCCAAATTTGCATAATTTTCCTAAATTTTATATAAAAACCCTTCACAACTTATGTTATTATAAAACACTCTTTTTATTAAAATGAAGCTAAAATTCACATTTAAACCCTTATAATTTATTTATGTTGCATACTAAAATTTTGATTTAATTTGTTTTACATACATCTTATGAAATTGTCTTATTTGGTTTTAATAACTTTTTAATTTAACCTTTTATTATTTAATTAATTAATTTTATTTATTTCTAAAATTTCAGAATGTTACAACCTTGGTAGACTTTATCTATGATGTACGGGCCTTCATAGTTTGGCTCGAATTTCCCTCGTTTTGCACGATTAGGGATCATGGGTCTTTTGACGACTAGTATGAGTTCGTCTTGGCGGAATATTCTCGGTCTGGTCAGTTTTTCGTATGATCGCGTTATCCTTGCCTTATAAGACTCCAGATTTTGCTGTGCTATAAGGCGTGTTTCGTCGAGAGCGTCGAGCTCCTCAAGCCAAAGATGGGCATTTTCTTCATCTGTCAGCTCGTATCGAACTGCTACTCGTAGAGAAGGGAGTTCTATTTCTAGGGGAAGCACTGCTTCCGTGCCGAATACCAACGCGTATGGTGTTATATTCGTGGCCATTTTGAACGTTGTTCGATATACCCAAAGAGCTTCGTGTAGCCTTTCGTGCCAGTCTTTTTCGTTTCTGGACACCATCTTCTATATAATCTTTGTCAAGGTCTTGTTGAAAGTTCAGCTAGACCATTGGCCCGAGGGTTATAGACTGAAGAGTTCTCCAATCTATTTTATGCTGTTGAACGAAGCGACTGATTTTATGACTACTATAAGCTGGCCCATTATCCGAGATAATTCGTCGCGGAGTGCCGAACCGATAGATGATATGTGTCCTGAAGAAATGGAGGATATTCTCCGTTTTCACCTCCCTTAGTGGTACTGCTTCTGTCCACTTAGAGAAGTAGTCGGTCGTTGCCAATATAAACCGATGTCCTTTGGATGATACCGGTTCAATGGGGCCAATTATATCGATTCCCCACATTTCGAACGGCCAGCTAGCCACTGTTGGGTGTAGCAGATTTGGATGTTGGTAGATGAAGTCCCCGTAGATTTGGCATGAGTGACACTGCTTCGCATATTCGAGGCAGTCCTGGATCATCATGGGCCAATGGTAACCCATCCTTTTTATCTTCAGCTTCATCTTTAGCCCAACTTGATGAGAACCGCAGAGTCCGTCGTGAGTTTCTTGGACGACTTTCTTCACTTCCTACGGCCCCAGGAATCTTAGCCATAGACAGTCGAACGATCTCTTATATAAAGTGTCATTGACGAAGGCGAAAGACAGAGCTCGTTTCATGAGCTGATGTCCAGATGACGCATTTTTAGGCATTCGTTCGAATTTGAAGTAGTCTATAAAGACTTTCCTCCAATCCTTGACCTTTTCTTCGTCCTCTGCTTGAAGGGCTAATTGGTCGGTCGCTTCTTTTCCTTCGGATTGATCTATTAGGTTTTCCGAAGATATATCTGGTAGCGCGAGATCCCTGCGGCTTTGCACAATGATCTTTACGTCATCGAAGTCTTCATCGGCCAGTTCTTTAGCCAATTTGGCTAATGCGTTTGCCTTGCAGTTTTCTGCACGCGGTATACTCTCCAGAATGTAGGAGGGGATTTGTGTCAGCAGTTGCTGTACTATTTCACCATACTTTATCCGCTCTGGTTTGCAGATCTGATAGTCGCCATTTACTTGGCTGACGATTAACTGGAAGTCTCCATACATGAGGAGGTCTTTGATTCCTATGTCGATAGCGATCTCGACGCCTGCTATCAAAGCTTCATATCTAGCTTCGTTATTAGTTCATGGCTCCGTTAAGGAGAGGGCGTAACGCAATATCCTTCCTTGCAGACTCATGAAGATAAGGCCCATCCCGGCTTTGATTATAGGGGTGTTTTGCTTTCGCCTCTTCATGGAAGATGCTCCATCTAAGTGGAGTTCTCATGGGGAATCTTTTTCTTTCTTCTTTCCTTCGATTGTGTCGAACGCATGTTCATCCAGCAACTCGGAATTTAAGGGGGGGTCGGCTGCTATCGGATGCTCTGCGAGAAAGTTGGCGATGGCATGACCTTTCACTGCTTCGAGGGGTCGATATGTTATCGAGAACTTCATCAGAAGGAGGGCCTATTTGGCATGTCTTCCTGTTAGTATGGCCCTTGACATCAGATATTTGAGAGGATCCACTTTTGATATGAGATGAACTTCATGTGCCAAAGGCGTAGTGTCTGAGCTTTATTATCGCGAAGATCAGTGCCAGGCAATGCTTTTTGATAGGGGAGTAGTTGTTTCCTGCCCCCAGGAGAACTCGACTCAAATAGTATAGAGCTCTCTCCTTTTCCTGATCGTTCTCTTGTGCCCATAGCGCGCCTAGAGAACCTTTAAGGGCTGTCGTATATAGGATAAGGGGTTTTCCCTTAACCGGAGCGGTCAACACCGGCGGATTTTGCCGGTATTGTTTGATTTCGTCTAGTGCATTTTGGCACTTTTGATCCCAGACGAACGGGGTCCCCTTCTTCATTAAATAACTGTAGGGACGACATTTCCCAGAGAGATTGGCTATGAACTGCCGGATATATGCGAGATTTCCTTGAAGAGATCGCAACTGTTTGAGAGTTCTTGGTGTGGGCATCTCCATAATCGCCTTGATCTTCGAGAGATCGATTTTGATACTCCGGTGCCGTATGATGAATCCTAGGAATTCGATTGAGGAGACTCCAAACGCGCATTTTAGAGGATTCATCTTCAGATTATACTTCCGAAGACGTTGGAACACTTTTTTTAGATGTTCCCAATGTTCCTCGTGAGATCTGATCTTTACCACAAGGTCGTCAATGTAGCACTCGACGATCTTGTGTATGAGGTCATCGAAGATCTTCGTCATGGCCCTTTGGTAGGCAGCGCTAGCGTTCTTTAAACCGAAAGGCATCACCTTATAGCAGAATATGCCCAGCGGGGTCCGGAAGGCGGTATGCTTTTGGTCTTCAGGATAGATTTGTATCCTGAAGATCCATCCATGAAAGAGAAGACCTCATGGGTAGATGTGTTATCGATCATTAGCTCAGTAACAGGTACTGGAAAATTGTCTTTCGGGAAAGCTTTGTTAAGGTCCCGAAAGTCCACGCAGATGCGCACCGTCCCATTTTTCTTCATCACTGGAACGATGTTAGCGATCCAGTCAGGATATTGAACTTCTTGGATGAAGTTAGAGTCGATTAGTTTCTTGACTTCAGCGTTGATACTCATCTCAAGTTCGAGCAGCATTCTTATTGGCGCCTGTTTGACGGGCTTTATGTCCGGTGATATGGCCAGTTTATGTACTGCTCCTTTCGGATCTAGACCTGGCATCTCGGAATAGTTTTATACGAAGCAGTCTTTGTACTGCATGAGCACTTCTTTTAATGTGGCTACCTATTCTTCAGATAGTAGCTCACTGACGAACGTTGGCCTCGGATCATTTTCCATCCCTAAGTCGATTTTCCTTAGGTTGTCCGCCGTAGTGTGTATCTCATCTTCTAGCTCTTTTAGTGATGGTGGAAACTTTGAGATCACCCCTTAATCATCTTCATTTAGGAAGCATCTGTAGGGGTCATCCATAGTCTCATGCCCTCCCTCTTTTGAGAGTGTTATCATATAGCAGGTATGAGTTCGCTTCCATTTTTGTGGTTGAGCTGGTCCTATCCTTACGTTATAGGTCCTTTTTGGTTCATACATTTGCGGCGGGGTTACCCTCCAGCTGTCAGATAGAGCGAACCTGCTTTGTTAATACTGGCTTTCTACCCAGTCTTTGAAGATGAAGCAGTCTTCGAGGGGATGACCTATTGCTCGGTGGTAGGAGCAATAATCCGGATGATGGACTTCGTTTATTTGTTTAGGATGCTGACACTCCGGAAGTGTTATCATTTGATACTTCATGACAAGGTTGAATATTTTTCTCGTCTTGTCTTAGGGGAAACAGTATCTCCAACCCATCTTCTTTATAAAGGATGGGTTCCAATCGACTTTTTCTAGATTGCACGGCTTCTTGGATGCGCTTTGTTGTTTTCGGACGTTGTTTGCGTTCTTTGCCCTATTTTTTCCCTCTATTTCGGGATTTTCCCCTTTCGCGAAGACATACAGCGGGCCGGGATGAAGAGCATTATAGTTTTCCTTCTCCGCAGATTGCTGATTGAGACACTGTGTCTTGGCCTTTTCATAAATGGCCATTTCACGACCGTGATTTTCTTGGCTCTTTTGACAAGCTTCTTTTATTAGCTGGTCTGTTTGTTCTTCAAGAGACGGACTGAACGTTCTTAGAGCAGGATTTCACTCTGTTTCAATGTCACGGCCCTTTGGAAGAGCGTTTTCCTCTTCACTGGGGCTATTCATGACACGACAGCTGTGGAACTGCTCCCGTTTCTTGGACCGAACTTATCCGAGCCCGGTTGTCTCCATCTTCCCATTGGGCATCATTCGCTGAGTCCCAAATCTTTTTGTAGAATTGGGCTTGCCGAACAGTTTGTTTGAGGGATACACCTTGGCGTCTTAACAGTCTTTTCAATCCCTTTACGTAGTATCTTGGCAGACGAATTGGTTGAAGCCTGTCGAGTTCAAAATCGGCACCATGCCAGACTTCTTTTTCTACTTTGGTCTCCGTAGATTGGTAGAAGAGGATCGCCTTTTCAACTCTTCGCCTGGAAGGGACATAGAAAGTCTGTAGTTCTTTTACGTTGTATGTATCGAGCGTATCAAGTTCCTTTCTGAACTCTTCCTCTTGTGTGTGTTCTGTATACTAAGAACTGTAGTTTGATTTAGAACGTCTATGCTTTTAGATAACGTACCTGAACCGATCAACTCTTGATATAGGAAATGTTCAAAACATTATCCAACAATACAAAATTATATCCTTTCTTTACTAATAAAGAGACTGATATGATGTTGTATATCAGGTTCGGTATCTAATAACATTCGTTCAGAATCAATGTATTCCGGTAATACAGAGTGATAGTGACGAACAGACTTGGCTGCAACACTTGCACTGTTTTTATCTCATGAAACTAATCACCCGTTCTCGGTTCTCTACCTATCTGTAGCCTATGTAATAAATTACATTTGCGGGATCCTGATCCGGTATCTCATACCCAGAACGTAAAGAATACTGAGAAACAGTTCTATGTAATGAACACACCCGAAGATGATGCATCAGCATGCACTTTCTTCGTTTGGGTGGCACGGGAATTCTGGTAATCCCCTATTTCCTGCTCTGTCTTATAACAATTATAAGTTGGAGCGGGACCAACGTTCCCTAGCGCAGTATAACAAGCGGGTTCGGTCAATACATCCGTATTATTATCTTGATAAAGGCGTGACATAGTCGTAACCAGGAGAGAGAGAGAAGAAAACACTCAGCGTGCGCTTTTACAAGATTAGATTGGTTATCAATTTATCTAATCAGGATGTTTCCCACTGTTTTAGTCAAATCATCCTTCAAACCCTAAAAAGAAAGACTAGCCGGGATTAATTACACCCTACAAGTTCGCCAATCTTTCAGCCAGGCCAGTGCCGGTACTTTGAGGGAGGTTCCCCGTGCTTTCGCACGGACCTAATTAAAGTAAACCTCATTTTCCCAGTGGCGTAACCCCGTTGACACCTAGACACTTACTTGATCGGCTAATTGTAATGTGTAAAACTCTCCCAGGAGTAACTCTTACTCGCAGCGGGTATCGGGATCCTACTATCTCATAGAAGGTATGCAATCTTATTGCAAATTTCAACACTTGAAATTCCCAATAATATATTTTTTTTACCCCTAGCGTGCTATGACCTTGACGCATGCCAAACAACCCATAGTCCGTTAGTCAAGTTCAACCCGTGCATTTCCTGATTGAATTAAACCTACCCGCACGACCCTTGACGCATGCCAAACAACGCCTTATGAATTCCCTAATCCAATCGCATCGTATGCTAGCAGATAAGCACTAGTTAGCTACCGTACACTACGCCTTGACGCATGCCAAACTACCGCAGCACGAATACTAAGTAGTAGTTATCTGAAATGAAGGAGGGCTACGCAGGTTTTTAAGAAAACCATGAGCATAATGAACTTGATATCGTTGTAGAATCGAGTGATTTTTAAATGGAATGTTTTTGAAGCCTTTTCTAGTTTTGCTAAAGAGGTCACTCCCGGTGAAGGGATCGTCGGCTCTTTCCTCATCGAATAAGGTGCAGGATATTTCACAAATATCATTATGCAAAGCAAAGACTATATTAGCAATCAAAAGACAAACCGAGTTTGTAGCATCTGCTAGTTTCACTAAAGAGGTCACTCCCGGTGAAGGGATCTCGGCTCTTTCTTTATCGAATAAGGTGCTGGATGTTCTACAAGGAACACCGCTATGCAAAGCAAGAACTAGAGCTACCAGTTTTTAAACAAGCTTCTACAACTTCTTCAGGTTTCTTTTATTTCATTAATCTCATTAATGAAGTCCCATTTTATTGTGCTTCACAAGCATCATCATTTGAAACGAAATCTGCAATATAACATATATCTCATATATATAATATAAACATTCGTCTCAGGCAGTAATATGATCTCATCACAGAACATTGCAGCAGAAGAACATATATGAAATATTGGATATACTAGGACGTCCGTGTTTTAATACGAGCCTGTATAAAACACGGATTCCACGGTCGTGATGAATAGCCAAACCCACATCCCTAGACCCCTACGAGAGCGGCGAGCAACTCTGCCAATTCCAGGGTTAAGAGACCCGGTCTCGACTCCTCGAGATGGTCTCCCACTGGACCCTAGAACCCGGTTACTTATGCTCCCCGCCTTGGGTCTACCTAATGCGGAAAAGTAAATAATATGCAATGGTGACATCATCCTTAGCCCGGAAGTGCCCCAATAAAATAATATTACATACAAATGAATTTTACATCAATGAAAAAGAAAAACTCTCATCTCACATAAAACCCCCGGCTATTCAGAAACGCGACGATCCAATATAACATATCACAGCAACACATAATATCTCATATCATCAACGTAAGCAAGTATGCGTATCCCGATTGTCGTTGATGTATAGCAACGAAGCCGGCAATACACCACATACTACGCTTACGGTCACAGAAAAGAAAGTGAAAAACTACAACAGTTGGAATCTGCAACCTCCTTAGACATCGCATGCCTAACCAAATGAATTCCTTAGACATCGCATACCTAACAATTATAAACCCCGCATTTTAGTCTCATTATTGAAAACACTTTTCAATGTCTAGTCAGGCAATTCAACAAGATTCCCGACATGCTGATCGAATGCTCGTCGCAAAATTTAGTAGACGGCCGCACCCACGATGCCATCGACGAAGTGCACTAAGGCGGAACACCGCTGCCGCGAGCACCCGAACCGATGCTTTTGGCGACGGGGTTCTCCTACAGTCACTTGGTCAGGGCTATGGGGCCTGGCTGTCTATTAAGTTTACCCGGCGAGTATCCGCGTACGCTACGTGATTGCGACGGACTTTTGATCACATCAAAATTCCGTGGCAACCGATCATTTGAGACTAAACTGCTTTGTTTATAATATTCAAATTAGTTATCTCATAACTACCTGTGGATTCCAAATATTGTATCACGTTCCAGATAAAAAGACATGGTTAAACTTTCCGATCGAATAATCAAACACCCAAGATTTCCTAAATAGCTCAACACTTGAGCAGAGTTCAAAAAGTATCCATCACATCCCACAGTACCAATGGTCCAGCCGTAGAAGGGTCAAGCCAACGCCTCACATGTGGCAGCACCGTACTGCCCCAAACCCTAAGGTTCAGAGGCAGTTCAAGACGGTCACATAATCGAGTTAAGGTTTGTGTTCTTCTAGAGGGTCCACCGCATTACTTGCATGATTTTCCGGAAGTTTCAAACTCGAGAAAACAAATCCAACTTTTGAAAAATTTTCCGACAGGGGAAAAAGTGAGTTATTGATATCCGTTCGAACTTTTTAACAGTTTCTATAAAATATCCGGAAAAACTTAAACGAAGTTAAATTATCCGATCGAATCAACGAGTCCCCAATACACCCCAGAAAACTCAACACTTGAGTGGAATTAAAACTTCCCAGAATAATGCAAAAGAAACCAGGAATATTACTGTGAAGTGGTGGGCCCCAATATCACTATTCAGCCGCGGAACCGCGGCCACGTGCGTGGTTTGGCTGCGGTTCCGCGGTCATGTGATGGAATCAATGGTCCGTACTTCACAGTAATTCCTATATTTCCCTGCTTAATTTTCTGAGCATTTTTAATTAGAAATAATCAACATTTTAAAAAAAAATCCAGAGAAGGGTATAATCGGGGGTTTCCGGCTTCGATCGGACTTTAAATTTCGCCTAGACTTCGCCTAAAGCTCTAGCTTGGCTCTGATACCACTGTAGGGTTGCTAGGCACACGCACAAGGGTCTACGAGGCATCAACCATGCCCGATTTAAAATTTAGCCGTGCCGAACAACCCAAAGCCGGATCTTTAAACTAGAGATTAGGCGAAAACAAGTATGTTAAGCAGTTTAACACTAAGTGAGAGGGATTACAACCTTTTTAGATCCGGTCCTTCACTTCTTAAGCTCCGTGTTGAGGTCCCTTCGCTGTGATCATCGTGTTCCGGACTCTCGAGAGGCTTCACGAAGAGAAAGATGCTGTCTTGCTTCCGATCTTCGATAACAAAGATGATCTACCATGAAGTTTCATTAACACAAGCTAACACTCACTAAATGAAGTGAACACTCTCATCTAAAGGGCAAGGATAGATGAGGATGATGAAGTAGGATTTTTGCTCTCATTTATAATCTTTTTCTCACACATAATCATCACTTAGAAAAAGCTAGAAAGCTTTTTCCATGAAGAGAAGAAGGAAGAAGAAGAAGCCCTTAATCCTTTTGTGATGAATAATGATAGTTATGATAAGATTAGAAATGTAACCATGGTTCAAGTAACCATTGTAGAGATTTCACCAAGGTTAAAGGGTTGGGTTGGGTTAAGGAAATATCTTCACAAAATATCTTTTCCAAAACAAAAAATGAAAGCTTCTAGAAACTTCTTGAAGAGATTAACCCAAATCAAACCCTAACCTCGTTTAATCTCTACTAAACATGTTGCATTAATAACCATATCATGTTACAATATTATATATCACATATATAATATTTATTGTAACAAAATAAAATAATACAATTAACATATATCGCATATATATTAATGTATTACCCGAGTGAGAAAAAGAATCTTTTAGTGAGCTAATATTAGTTAATGTAATTTAATATATCATATATATTATTATACATTAAATTATCGAATCAACACTTGATCTGACAATCCGGCTATATCGCATATAACCGACTAATATATCATTTACCGATTCATCGAATCAACACTTGATCCGATGACCCGGCTGATATCAAATATCGCGAGAATATAAAACGGTATCTCATATCGCATTATCCTCGGTCCTGCACATATCACATATGTGCCCCTACTCCGTTTTTCCAGAGTCAAGAAATCTCTGTGTAGGACTCTAAAGAATCGTCAATACGCCGGCAGTAGGTGATGATCATATCAAACACCCGCAAGCTGCAAGCGGTCAGCTAAACGTAACAGCTACCCAGGTATTGAGCGCTTAGAAGATCAAAAAGAAATCCTGTACATTCTCCTGTGAATCCAATCAGTAACACTCCCGTACAGTCCGATCTCGTCGTCTGATATGTCGCATATCTCGCCTAGGGGTGGTAAACGTCAGACCCCAGTAGCTTGATAAGTCGTGTCGATATGAGGTCTATAACAGTTCGAGAAACTACTGATAACACTTACCAGTAAATCTCAGCAACCCTGGCCAGGGATTTCCAGTTATAGACAATCGAACACAGCACAACATCAACTCCCTATACCGGGAGAGACGAATCCCCTCCTATCGCTCATTGCCTCCATATGATTCGGGACTATACCCAAAAGCCACCTTTTTGCATGCCCTCTTGGACGTGGTATGATGGAAATCAATGCACAGTGGGAATCACACAAGACTCTATGACGGTCTCGGGTCAACAGACTACTCTGTACCAGTGTCACCGGAGAACTGCCATCTGACGTGAGGTATAATACCATCTGGGAGTTCTCGGCGAGTCCGTCCAGTGTACCCAGTCTCTACTGAGCACCCGTACACCATCTTTGATGTCAAACACCGATGGATATGGGATCATCCATCGCCCATCATATGGGTCAAGATGCGTATACGCTAGTCTACTCTGGTGTATCGATGCCCTGTCTCGATACACCCTCGACTAGGAACAGTTATAGGATGTACTCGTCAACTACCGTGGCCCCACTAGTATGATCTCATCATAGTCCCAGTAGTCGAGTACATATTCTAAGGGCTTTATCAACATGTAACATAGAGACAATCAGAGTACATGTTAAGATAAAGTACAACCAGATAGCATACTATCATGTTGAGCAAGAAAGTCCTCCCTATATATGTCCAAGCATCCATTACAATATACATCGTATGTACAGTAATGGCCTTTAGGGCATACATATAACTAACAATCTCCCACTTGCACTAGAGCCATCTGTTGTGGTATCACATACCCAACAATTAGCTGTGGTTGAAGTATCTCATACTCAACCATCCCATAAAAGTCTCTACTGGGAAAAAGGCCTTCGTGAGTGGATCCGCGCTGTTGTCCTCTGTGTCTACTCTCCTAACCTCGATCTCCCTGGAGATCAACCATCTCCATGATCAGGTGATACTGCCTAAGAGTTATATCTGGATTTCTGATGGGACAGGGGTTCCTTGGCAAAAGCCACAACTCCATTGTCACACAATGGTAGGAACGAAGTTCATCTCATAAACTTATATATATCCAGACTGCCTCTTTGGTAGCATGCTTGGTAACGATTTATCTTGCCTTTAATCATCTAGTAAGTTACGGTATCTAGCTTGGAACTCTTCCAACATACCGTCCCTGCACTGAGGGTAAAGACAATGCCTGTGACTGACATTCAGTCGTCCTTATCACTCTAGAACCTTTCCAGTGATTCTCCCCAGGATCGATTGATACCATCTCACTACAACTAGTGAGTATCCTAACATCCAATTAGATCTATCTCATAGATCGAAAACCTAGGATATAGGAGGTATCACCTTGATCCTATATGGAGAATCCTTATGATAAGCAGAGATTGACCGAGCGTAGTATAGGAAACTCCTTCCCTATCAAAAGTATGTCATCTACGTACTCTACGAGGATCACCACCATACTCCCCACTACCTTTTTGTATATACAAGGTTCATCTACCATTTTGATGAAGTCAAACTCTTTGACTACCACATCAAAACAGATGTTCCATCTCCGCGATGCCTGCTTTATCCTATAAAGCACCTTGCACACCTTTCCGCTGCTCCCACTTTCTACGAAGCCCTCTGGCTGTGTACTTATAGACGCTCTCTTCTAAAACATCATTTAGAAAAGCAGTCATGACACCCAACCGCCAGAAATCGTAGTCATGGTATGTAGCCGTGGCAACTAGGATCTGGATGGACTTAAGCATGGATTTGAAAGTCTCAACTGTTCCATGTACACCAAGTAATCTTCTCAAGATATACTTGCTTCTGATGGGGATTTAACCCTTCAGATAAAGCAACCAAAGTCCATACTTTGTTGTTGTATAAGGATTCCATCTCAGATCGCTAAGCATCCAGCCATTCTTACAGAGTCCCACTCCTGATGGCCAGCTCGAAACTAGTTGGGTCATCATCTCATGATGCAATCCTCTCTCCCACTGTCATAGAGAAACCGAAGTATCTCTCAGGTGGGTGAGGAACCTTACTAGATCGGCGAAGAGGCTGAGGTTCATTGGTTGCTATTGAATCCTTTAGTTCTACCAAATCATCTGCTGTAGTTTGTATAGCTGGAACTCCTTCCAGTTCTACCTCATGTCCAATAATTTCTTCACAATAAATTCCCTTTAATAAAGGTGGCATGCCGAGAAACAAAACATCTTTTGTTCCTCGGTTAGGTAGAAGATATTCCCTTGCGTATGCTTGGGATATCCAACAAACTTCCACAGATCAGACTTTGCCTCGAGCTTGTTCGGATTATGCTTTTAGACATAGGCCGGACAACACCAAATCTTAACAAACTTAAGATATGGGCTCTTCCCTTTCCATATCACATATGAAGTGGTAGGCAACTGATTTGATTTGAACCCTATTCAATAGTTATGCAGCTTCTCATGTGCATAACTCCCAAAAGGAAATAGGCAACTCAGTAGTACTCATCATAGAGCACACCATATCAAATAGGGTGTGATTGCTCCGCCCCGATACACCATGGTGCTGTGGTGTATACGGAGGAGTAATGCTGAGAGAGAATCTCATTCTCCTTTAGAATAGTCCAGGATCTCCGTGCTCAAGTATTCTCCTCCCTGATCACATCAAAGGAAATAATACTTTTACCTGTATTTTGGTTCTCTACTTCTAACTTATATTCATTGAATTTCTCAAAAGTTCCATACTTATGTTTTAACAGGAACACATGTTTGAATCTTGAGAGATCATCAGAGAATGTAATGAAGTACAAAGAACCGGTCTTGGTATGTACAGACAGGGGACCTTCATATATCACCATGTATCAATCCCAAGAGTTTACTAACTCTTTCTCTGTTTCCAATAAACAGAGCAGTGGTCATCTTATCTTTGTGACATGACCGGAAAATTTCACAAGATGTAAATTCAAACAAATTTAAATATGCATCTTAACGTAACTTCAGCTAGTCGGGTCACATTGATATGACCTAGTCTACAATACCTCAAGAAGGATTCGTTCATTTCTGAACTCTTCCTCTTGTGTGTGTTATGTATACTAAGAACTGTAGTTTGATTTAGAACGTCTATACTTTTAGATAACGTACCTGAACCGATCAACTCTTGATATAGGAAATGTTCAAAACATTATCCAACAATACAAAATTATATCCTTTCTTTACTAATAAAGAGACTGATATGATGTTGTATATCAGGTTCGGTATCTAATAACATTCGTTCAGAATCAATGTATTCTGGTAATACAAGGTGATAGTGACCAACAGACTTGGCTGCAACACTTGCACCGTTTCTATCTTATGAAACTTATCACCCGTTCTCAGTTCTCTACCTATCTGTAGCCCATGTAATAAATTACATTTGCGGGATCCTGATCCGGTATCTCATACGCAGGAGGTAAAGAATACTGAGAAACAGTTCTATGTAATGAACACACCCGAAGATGATGCATCAGCATGCACTTTCTTCGTTTGGGTGGCACGGGAATTCTGGTAATCCCCTATTTCCTGCTCTGTCTTATAACAATTATAAGTTGGATCGGGACCAACGTTCCCTAGCGCAGTATAACAAGCGGGTTCGGTCAATACATCCGTATTATTATCTTGATTAAGACGTGACATAGTCGTAATCAGGAGAGAGAAAGAAGAAAACACTCAGCGTGCGCTTTTACAAGATTAGATTGGTTATCAATTTATCTAATCAGGATGTCTCCCACTGTTTTAGTCAAATCTTCCTTCAAACCCTAAAAGGAAAGACTAGCTGGGATTAATTACACCCTACAAGTTCGCCAATCTTTCAGCCAGGCCAGTGCCGGTACTTTGAGGGAGGTTCCCCGTGCTTTCGCACAGACCTAATTAAAGTAAACCTCATTTTTCCAGGGGCGTAACTGTTGCGCCACGGCAGCGCCCCGGCCGTCTATCCGAGGCCAAAATGCGGAATCAAAATTTTTTTCTTAACTTTAAATCGGCGCTACCGCGGACAATATACCCGGATCGTAACCATTAACCTAATCCTAGCTAACAAGAGAAGGGAAGAGAGCTATACCAAGCGATCCGTGTCCTTCGGTCTTCGTCTCCACTCCGATCTCCTCGCGGAATCTACGGTCGTCGTCTTCTCGTCGGAAAGGGCACCACATAGCCGGATTCTTTTACGGGCTCCCACCTCTGGACCGAGGCAACTCGGGCGCGAAGTTGGCTAGCCGACGCGTCCAAGGGTACTGTAGTTTGTAGTGTAGAACCTTGTCTCTTGGGGTTTAGTTGCCATGGAGGATGGAGGTGGAGAAGAGAA
Organism: Agapanthus africanus; assembly: GCA_030015575.1. Lineage (NCBI taxonomy): Eukaryota > Viridiplantae > Streptophyta > Magnoliopsida > Asparagales > Amaryllidaceae > Agapanthus > Agapanthus africanus. Next base: position 179,499,797 of record CM057350.1, on the reverse strand, counting down.
TGAACAATGGAGAGAGGTTTGGAATTTTAGCAAGCAAAGAGTGAATATAAGATGAATCAATCCCTCACATACAAAAAGAACTCTCTCATTCTCTCCCCTCAAAAATGTGGCCGGCCTCCCTCAAGGAAATGGTGGAGAAAAAGCATAATCCATGAGGGAGGTGAGTGTAGGAGAAGAATAAAGGTGACCACACCCAAAACCATGATAACAATATCAAATCAAAATCAAATCCATCCTAATCCTTTCTAATCTCAAAGAAATGATGTATAAAGCATCTCATGATGAAAGAGGCCACAAATGTAAGAAACCCCCTCCACAACAAGTTATTTGCAAACTTGCAAATAACCTCCTCCATCGAAAAGTCCGGCCGTGAAGGAACAAAGGAAAATCGGCCGGAACGGAATGGAAACTGGCAACTTCAGAAAACTGATCCCATAATAAATTACAGGAAAACCCCGCGACTGCATATACATGCCCGCATTTGTATTCCCACTGAATATAAATGAAAATAGACAAAATCTACACTGTCTAATACTAGGATCCGGCTTAAACCAAAGCCTGCCAGTAAAATCCGTCCGATCATGATCTGTGCAATACCGCACGTATCTGATCGAACCCTGCCATATCTCCATACGGCCTCTACAACGTTTCGCCCGAAACTTGAGTAACTGAGTGTGGTGGACTCTAAAGACTCGTTAATACTATGGATGTGGATTTAACCACTAGCACGTCAGAGGTATTAGCCATACGTGACGGGCCACCAGCTATTGACCAAAAGGGACGTCGATGAGAGAACTCATCCTGACTCCCTACTGAGCCTGTCAGTGATAATATCCGTACAGTCCGGTCCGTTCGTCTATGAGTATCGCATGGTGGGCCTAGGGGGTTGGTAAAAGTCAGACCCCCAAAAGCGGTACAAGTCGTGTCGGAGTGTAGCCCAGAACACCCTGAGATACTACTGGAATACCTACCAGTAAATCTCCTGCCTCGGCCGAGGGCTTTGTGTAATGGCTCTCCTAGACACAGTGCGACCTCACCCCCAATACCGGGAGAGACGAATCCCTGCAAATCCGCTCACTGCCTCCATATGGCTCGGGACTGTACCCAACTAAAACCTGTTTGCACGACTCTTTTGAGCCGAGGTAGGGTAGTAATCAAAGCACATTGGGAACTCACACGAGACAAATGACAATCTCAGGTCGATGAACTAACCTGTACACATGTCACCAAGGAACTGCTATCTGACATCTGGTATAATCCCAACTAGCAGGTTCCCGGCGAGTCCTGTCCGGTGTACTCATAACCCAATGAGCACCTGTATACATCTTAGGTGAACCAACTGACACCAGTGGCTTGTGAGACCGGACACCTCCCCTCGTCGGGGTCTCGACTGTATACACTAGTCTACTCTGGAGTATCGATGCCCTGTCTCGAAACTCCCACGACTAGGGACCTTTTAAGGATGTGATTATAGACTCCAGCTCTCACGTATATGATCGCCCTCATACTGCTGGCCGTCAAGCAAGAATCCTAGGGGCTTTATCAACGTGTAATAGCGTTCGTAAGGTCACCTAAAGCAGTACACGATGATAAAGATAAACCAGATAGCATACTATCATCTTGAGTAAGACTGTCTTACTGGGACAGGTCCTCCCTCAATCATTGCAATCACGTGCCTGTGATCCAATAATTGACTCTGAGGGCACTATCTCCAACAATCTCCCACTTGCACTCAAGGCTAACTATTGCGATGTCGCATACTCACAGCCCGTGTGATACCGAACACCCAACTCCTCTACTAGTCAGTCTCACAAAGCTCGTTTGCGAAACTATTGCGTTCGAGGAATAGCCTCAGTGAGTGGATCCGCTGTGATGTTTCTTTCTATGTCTCTCTATATCTCAAGTTCGCGGAGAAAGCCATCTCCCGAAATGAGCAATACCTGTCTTAGAATGTCTGGATGTCTGATGGGACCTAGCTCATAAATGAAATCCAAATCCAAACTTCTTAGACTGTATCGTCAACTGAACTTAATCAGTATCCTGCGCCATGCCTTCCCTCAGTATCCACTTGGACCAGCTGTCCAAACTACTGCCCCTCGTCAGAGGGAAAACTATAACTCTGACAGCCACTCTGTCATCCAGGTCACCTTGGAAGTCTGGAATGATAACTGTCTCCCGAAGGAGAATGCCGTTATCATATCCCTAGAACATTCACTTATGTTCTAAAACTGCTTCCGATTGTTTCTCCAGGATTGAATGAATATCAACTTATTGCATCCACTGCAAGAACAACATCTGGTGTGGTACTTGACATATCATGATCAACTCAATTGCCTAAGCAAGTGATCTGCCAATCATGCGTATCCCTCTCCCCTTTAGTCTGTAAGACACCTTTAGAGAGGGTGACTCCATCACCTGCAGGTACGCTACCGGGCCAGGAGTCGTCCATTCTAAATACTTATAGAATGCTGTCTAAGTACCCAGATTGGGAAACCACCCAAATCTAGATATAAAACCATAAATCCAGTAACCAGAATGTATAATATCCAAGTCCTATGTGGAGAAACCACTGTGTGACAACCAAAGAATAACCGATCGTAGTATAGGAATATCACTTCCTACTCTGTGTATGTCATCCAAATACCAGGACATCACACCCTACTACCTTCTTAACAGATCCATCCCCTATTCTGATGAAGTCAAACCTATGACTGTCACATCAGAAATAGATGATCTATCTCCGCTATATCTGCTCAAGTCTATAAATAGACATAAGCCTCTTGCCCACTGTGCTTCCGTTGCTCCCACTGACTACGACAACCCTCTGGCAGAGTCATATAGACGTACACTTCTAAAGCCAGTTTAGAACGACGCTATACTCATCCTCCTGCCGGGTCTCACAGTCTGGAACAACAGCAATGGCAAGTCTGGGTAAACAAGAACCTCCCTGCCACCGTCCTTGAGCATACCGAAGTACCTCTCGGGTGCCTGAGGTTACCCACTTTAGCTGCGGAGTGGCCAATGGAATGTCAAATCAGATTGAATCTTTAGGTTCTTATCAAATCTTCAGTAATCGTTTGCGGCTATGGAATCACTTCCAGTTCTACCATACTCCCACTACTGTTTTCTGAAAAAATCTATTTCTTTTAAAAATGTGGCGAGTCAAGAACAATATCACTATTGATCTTCCAGATGGTAGAAAGTCAACCCTCGTTATAGCCCGGGTCAATCCACAAACAGCCATTACAGAAACGTGCCTTGAGTTATCCAGAGTCTGGTTTTAAGCATAAGCCGGACAACTCCCCGTACCTTAACAATGTCAAGATATGAACTGCTCTATATCCAATATAGAAACAGAGGCACTGATTTAATTGAACCAGATTCAAATCATGCAGCTGTCTCCAGTGCATGTCAAATAAATGGAGAGAGGCCGATCAGCGTTACTCAACTTAGGAGTACTTCCAATTATGAGTAACCTGAAAGAGAAGCTAGTTCTCTTAATCATTACTATCAACTGAATACCATTCATAAGTATCTACATCTTCGATCACCTTGAAGAATCCCGATACTTGCAACATCTGGTTCTCTACTTTATTCTTATACCTATAACTTCTCAAAACTTTGGACCTTGTGTTTCTACGAAACACTTGTCTAAAAACTAGAGAAGTCATAAGTAAGCCGAATATAGTACGAGGACCAACCCCTCTGTCCTAATGGACACTGGACAATATACAATACTTTGTACAAGTCCCTTGAGTCTAATAACTCATTCACTGTGTGTCGTAGGTTGAAAACTGTACTTATGGTTAAGAAGAATTACACCGCTGTTCAATGCTCCTTACCTAACCATCCACTGATATAGGTAAATGTCATAGACATAATTTCAAAAAGGTATATCTCACTCTATAAAAATAGACGTACAGATATATCAATTTGAAATTGGTGCATAACAACGGATATTCAAAACCAAATATTTGCCGTCCGGCAAACAACCCAGGTGACTTCCTCAAATATCACCAATTACAACGAATCCCGATATAATGAGGATGATCACCTAATTCCCAATAACTTACTCCCACTCATCATCTGTAAAACCATACAGATGTGAGAATCAAACCTGGTAAATACATACCCTGGAGCAAGTGTCTAATTGGGAAATCAGTTTTCTTTTAACAGTACACAGTGGAACTGAAACATTGAAATGTTTCGATGGCGTATCTGGGTATTCCTAGTAATGCCTCTTCCATTATCTAGATTCACAACTATAACCGTATAATTCTTTGCCATCTCTCCAAATCCCTTTATATGTCTTTAGTCATTACCCTCTGTACACCCCTTTAGGCCAAATGGTTTTCTTCCTTCCCTACCGTTCGGCACCAGCCTATGGTTTGGAAGAAGACTATCCAATAAGCATAATGGGTGTACTGTCCTAATCCTACGAACACTCGCAATGCGAGAGAAGGTGAAGATAAAAGACAACCGAATGAACCTTATTCCTATTTCTCCTGAACCAGGATCCATCCCCGAACTGGAACAAGTTCCTTTCGAGTTCGTATATAACCATACGATGGATTATCCAATAAACTGGGATCTTCGTAGTGATACGGAGTGTCCTGGATAAATACAAAGGTGATTTAGGATTGGCGAAGAAATATTTGGTTTGGTCGTGAATAGCAGTCGCAATTTACTTTGCCCTCTTACTAATCTCTTTCTTTGTCTTTACTTAATACCTTCTGTACACCGTTTAGGCTAATTGGTTTTCTTCATTCCCTACCGTTTGGCACCTGCCTATGGTTTGGAAGAAGACTATCCAATTTGCGTAATAGGTGTACTATCTCCTAAACCAAGGAGTACTCGCAACCTGAGAGAAGGTAAAAGGAAAAGACAACTGAATAGTCCTATTCGTTTTCTCCAGAACCAGAAACCATCCTCGAATAAATTCCTTCGAGTTTGTATATAACCATACGATGGTTTTGTCCAATGGAAGTGGACGTTCGTAGTAATACGGGGTGTCCTGGAGAAAAGGGTAAAAGTAGGAGTGGCAATGAGGTTTGCAACTCTGACAATCCAAAAGCCAGTGTTTAAGAAGGTTCGGTTAACTTGGTCACCGAGTCATAGTGTAGGGGCGGGTCAATGGTCACTGCCAAAGAGAGAGAGAAAAGAAACACTTAGCGTGCACTCTAATCTAGATCAGAATGGTTATCACTTTATCTAATCTGGAAACCTCCCACTGTAACGTCAAATTCTTCCCCAAACCTGAAAGAAGAATTAGTCGGGATCACCCGAGGAGTAAACCAACTCATCAGTGGGAATCGGGATCCAACTATCATCGCATGACAACATGACGGAATCCACTCACGTCACCACACTCCAGAAGGTATGCGCATGCCTGGCAAGTTTCAGTTTCTTTAGAAACTCCCGATGTGATTTTTACCCCTAGGACCCAAGTGACCTTGACACAGTCAACAAATCAAAGAGTCCTAGTCAAGTTCAACCCGTCATTATCCTGGATTGCATTAAACCCACCCGTACGGGCCCTTGACACAGTCAATAAGGCCGCACGACTGTCCTAACCAATCCCATTAATATGCTGCAAACAAACACTACTTAGCTACCGCACACTACGCCTTGACACAGTCAACAAACGCAGCACGAATACTAAGTAATACTTGTAAGAAATGACGGAGGGCTACGTCTAGTTTTTGGTGAAAAACTTTTAACGTAATGAACTTGATATCATTGAAGGAACTGCATGGTTTTTTATAAAAATATAGTGACGAAAACCTTTGCTAAAGAGGTCACTCCCGGTGAAGGGATCTCGACTCTTTCCCCGTAGAATGAGGTGCAGGATATTCCAACTGAATACTACGATGCAAAGCAAAAGTAATCAGCTATAGTGAAGTTATTGCCCTGACGCAAACTTCTGTCCAAGGGGTCACTCCCGGTGAAGGGATCTCGGCCCTTGCCTCGTCGACTGAGGAGCAGGATATTCCAACTGAATACCACTGTGCAAAACAAAAGTGAACGTCGTTGCAATAACAGCTTTTGAAAAAATGTTCCAACAACATCAGAATAGGTTTGTTTATCTTGCATTGATCCGAATCAACGCAGTCCCATCAATTGATCACACCACAAAAGAACGAAAATAATGATGTACGTATATGCCATCCGCGTTCGCCACTGGGTCCCGTCATCACCCGTTAGGTTACTTAACTAACGACAGAGCGGGGACTGGACCAGCGCGGATGCAAAACATATACAACATCTACTAGTATATATATAATATATAATTTTCGCTCAAGGCGTGATAAAATGCAACATCACAGAAATGTAACCAGCACCACAGAACAATACAGATATCTGGGATCCCCGGGTTTCATAGAGCCGCTACTGAAACCCGACGTTCCCCTGGTCGTGTGGATAGCCTGTGCAATGAAAATCCTAGACCCCTACGGGCGCGGCAAGTTACCTGCCAAAACCTGAAGCGAGGCAGCCCCCTTCAGCAACGTGAATGGACCACCCAGTACTTCACGGAATCCGGTAACTTGGGCACCCCTCCTTGGGCCAACCTGTACCCCCTACGAGTGCGGCGAATAGCCCGCCAATTCTAGAGTAAAGCCCCCTCCGTCTCAATGCCATGAGATGCGTGCTCGTTGCCCTCTAGAACCCGGCTATCCGTGCACCCCTCCGCGGGGCAAACCTAGTACAGAAAGTAAAATATACATACAACGGGTACATCGACCGCAACCTGGTCGTGCCCCAAAAGAATAATACAAACAGGCAGTGACGGCAGTCCACATGTCGGACGCTCGCCCCGCAATATCAAATGTACATATAAAACAAAACTGTACTACCACTGCAACCAGGCTATCCCCACGACCGATCCGCAACAACACAGCACAACACAGAACATCAATGTGAATGTCACGTTCGCAAATCCGTCTAAAAGGGCTATAGCAGATAGACTGGATTTACCGATCGAGTGACATTCACGGTCGCAGATATAATGTAAATACTGTGAACTGGCGTGTTTAAAATATCCGATCGAACAAATTTTATCAAGTGGGCCCCCAAGCATTACTGTAGCACATAAAGAAAATCTGGGCCCAAAAAGAATATACCAAAACCCCTATTTCCAGCCCAAAAGCCCGCTGCAAAAATTTGGTGCGTTGACAAGTCAAAAGCGCGGCGGAACCGCGGCCCAAGCATGGGTTTGGCCGCGGTTCCGCGGCGGTTTGGTGAGATCTCGTGACCAAATTTTCACAGATTGCTTGTATTTCCATGCACAGTATTCTTCAACACCCTGAAAAAATTTTGGAGCCAAAAAAATTTCGACAGAAACTGTGTATTTGAAAACGCGGGTTTTTGGAATTTTGTTCGATCGAAGATGTAAACACACTAGAACAAACGAGGTAAGGTTAATGGCGTGGCTCTGATACCATGTTGCGCCACGGCAGCGCCCCGGCCGTCTATCTGAGGCCAAAATGCGGAATCAAAATTTTTTTCTTAACTTTAAATCGGTGCTACCGCGGACAATATACCCGAATCGTAACCATTAACCTAATCCTAGCTAACGAGAGAAGGGAAGAGAGCTATACCAAGTGATCCGTGTCCTTCGGTCTTCGTCTCCACTCCGATCTCCTCGCGGAATCTCCGGTCGTCGTCTTCTTGTCGGAAAGGGCACCACGTAGCCGGATTCATTTACGGGCTCCCACCTCTGGACCGAGGAAACTCGGGCGCGAAGTTGGCTAGCCGACGCGTCCAAGGGTACTGTAGGTTGTAGTGTAGAACCTTGTCTCTTGGGGTTTAGTTGCTATGGAGGATGGAGGTGGAGAAGAGAATGAACAATGGAGAGAGGTTTGGAATTTTAGCAAGCAAAGAGTGAATATGAGATGAATCAATCCCTCACATACAAAATGAACTCTCTCATTCTCTCCCCTCAAAAATTTGGCCGGCCCCCCTCAAGGAAATGGTGGAGAAAAAGCATAATCCATGAGGGAGGTGAGTGTAGGAGAAGAATAAAGGTGAACACACCCAAAACCATGATAACAATATCAAATCAAAATCAAATCCATCCTAATCCTTTCTAATCTCAAAGAAATGATGTATAAAGCATCTCATGATGAAAGAAGCCACAAATGCAAGAAACCCCATCCACAATAAGTTATTTGCAAACTTGCAAATAACCCCCTCCATCGAAAAGTCCGGCCGTGAAGGAACAAAGGAAAACCGGCCGAAACGGAATGCAAACTGGCAACTTCAGAAAACTGATCCCGTAATAAATTACAGGAAAACCCCGCGACTGCATATACATGCCCGCATTTGTATTCCCACTGAATATAAATGAAAAGAGACAAAATCTACACTGTCTAATACTAGGATCCGGCTTAAACCAAAGCCTGCCAGTAAAATCCGTCCGATCACGATTCGTGCAATACCGTACGTATCTGATCGAACTCTGCAATATCTCCATACGGCCTCTACAGCGTTTCGCCCGAAACTTGAGTAACTGAGTGTGGTGGACTCTAAAGACTCGTCAATACTATGGCTGTGGATTTAACCACTAGCATGTCAGAGGTATTAGCCATACGTGATGGGCCACCAGCTATTGACCAAAAGGGACGTCGATGAGCGAACTCATCCTGACACCCTACTGAGCCTGTCAGTGACAATATCCGTACATTCCGGTCCGTTCGTCTATGAGTATCACATGGCGGGCCTAGGGGGTTGGTAAAAGTCAGACCCGCAAAAGCGGTACAAGTCTTGTCGGAGTGTAGCCCAGAAAACCCTGAGATACTACTGGAATACCTACCAGTAAATCTCCTGCCTCGGCCGAGGGCTTTGTGTAATGGCTCTCCTAGACACAGCGCGACCTCACCCCCAATACCGGGAGAGACGAATCCCTGCAGATCCGCTCACTGCCTCCATATAGCTCGGGACTGTACCCAACTAAAACCTGTGTGTAGGACTCCTATTTCGTTTCGCTTGAGCCAGGAAACCACTGTGTAGGACTCTAAAGACTCGTCAATACGCCGGCAGCAGATGATGATCATATCAAGCATCCACAAGCCGCAAGCGGTCTGCTAAACGTAACGGCCACCCGGGTATTGAGCGATCAGAAGATCGACGAGCAAGCCCGCTCACACTCCTGTGAATCCAACCAGTAACACTTACCGTACAGTCCGGTCTGTTCGTCTGATATGTCGCATATCTCGCCTAGGGGTGGTAAACGTCAGACCCCAATAGCTTGATAAGTCATGCCGACGTGAAGTCCATGACATGTGTGAAACTACTGATAACACTAACCAGTAGGTCACTGCAACCCTGGCTAGGGATTTCCTGTTATGGCCAGTCGAGCATTGCGCAACATCAACCCCCAATACCGGGAGAGACGAATCCCCTCCTATCGCTCATTGCCTCCATGTGAATCGGGACTGTGCCCAAAAACCACCTGTTTGCACAACTCAGTAGAGCCGTGGTAGGGTAGAAATCAAAGCACAGTGGGAGACACACAAGACTCTATGACGATCTCGGGTCAACAGACTAAGCTGTACCAGTGTCACCAGAGAACTGCCATCTGACGTGAGGTATAATACCATCTGGGAGTTCTCGGCGAGTCCGTTCAGTGTACCCAGTCTCCACTGAGCACCCGCATACCATCTCTGATGTCAAACACCAATGGATATGGGATCATCCATCGCCCATCACATGGGTCGAGAAGATATACGCTAGTCTACTCTGGAATATCGATGCCCCGTCTCGATATTCCCACGACTAGGAACAATGAAGGATGTACTCATGGACTATCCAGGCCCCACTAGTATGATCTGCATCACAGTCCTGGAAGTCGAGTACACATCCTAAGGGCTTTATCAACATGTAACAGAGAGACAGAAAGTATACATGTTAAGATAAAGAGCAACCAGATAGCATACTATCATGTCGAGCAAGAAAGTCCTACCTATATATGTCCCAGTATCCACTACAATATACATCCAATGTACAGTAGTGGCCTCTAGGGCATACATATAACTAACAATCTCCCACTTGCACTAGGGCCATCTGTAGCAGTGGTTGCAGTATCACATACTCAACCATCCCATATAAGTCTCTCTCTGGGAAAAGGCTTTTGTGAGTGGATCCGCCGTGTTGTCCTCTGAGTCTACTCTCCTAACCTCGATCACTCTGGAGATCAACTATCTCCATGATCAGGTGATGCTGCCTCAGAATATGTTTGGGTCACTGATGGGACCAGGGTTCCAAGGCCAAAACCACACTTCCATTGTCACACAATGGTAGGAACCTAGTTCATCCTCTGAACCAATATATACCCAAACTGCCTCTTTGGTAGTATCTTTAATAGCGATGTTACCAGCCTTTATCGTCTAGTTTGCCACGGTATCTAGCTTGGAACTTTTCCAACATACCGTCCCTTTACTGAGGGTAAAGACAATGCCTGTGACTGACATTCAGTCGTCTTTATCACCCTGGAACCCATCCAGTGATTCTCCCCAGGATCGATTGATACCATCTCACTACATCTAGTGAGAATCCTAGCATCCATTTACATCTATCTCATAGATGAAAACTCAGGATTTAGGAGGTATCACTTTGATCCTATATGGAGAATCCATGTGATAAGAGGAGATCGACCGATCGTAGTATAGGAAACTCTTTTCCTATCAAGAGTATGTTGTCCACGTACAATACGAGGATGACCACCTTACTCTCTACTACCGTTTTGTATATACAAGGTTCATCTACCATTTTGATGATGTCAAACTGTTTGACTAACACATCAAAACAGACGTTCCAACTCCGCGATGCCTGCTTCATTATCTAAAGCAACTTGCGCACGTTTCCGCTGCTCCCACTGTTTACGAAGCCCTCTGGCTGTGTTCTTATAGACGTTCTCTTCTAAATCAATATTTAGAAAAGTAGTCATGGCACCCAACCACCAGATATCGTAGTCATGGTATGTAGCAATGGCAAGTAGGATCTAGATGGACTTAAGCATACTCCCTAGAAAAGGTTTCATCATTATCCACACCTGGTTGATGACTAAAACCTTTAACAAGTCTAGCTTTGAAAGTCTCAACTTTTCCATCTACACCAAGTAATCTTCTCAAGATATACTTGCTCCTGATGGGGATTTAACCCTTCAGATACAGCAACCAAAGTCCATACTTTGTTGGTGTATATGGATTCCATCTCAGATCGCTAAGCATCCAGCCATTCTTCCAGAGTCCCTACTCTCGATGGCCTGCTCAAATCTAGTTGGGTCATCATCTCATGATGCAATCCTTGCTCCCACTGTCATCGAGAAACCGAAGTATCTCTCAAGCAGGTGAGGAACCCTGCTAGATCGGCGGAGAGGCTGAGGTTCGTCGGGAACTATTGAATCCTTTGGTTCTGTCAAATCATCAGCTGCAGTTTTGTATTGCTAGAACCTTTCCAGTTCTACACAACAGACCTTGCCTCGAGCTTGTCCGGATTTTACTTTTAGACATAGGCCGGACAACCCCAAATCTTAACTAGCTTAAGACATGGGCTCTTCCCTTTCCATATCACATATGAAGTGGTAGGTAACTGATTTGATTCGAACCTATTCAATAGGTATGCAGCTTATCAAGTGCATAACCTCTAAAAAGGAAACAGGTAACTCAGTAGTACTCATCATGGAGCACACCATATCATATAGGGTGTGATTGCTCCGCCCCGATACACCGTTGTGCTGTGGTGTATTTAGAGGAGTAGTACGGAGAGAGAATCTCATTTTCCTTTAGAATAGTCCAGGAATTCCGTGCTCAAGTATTCTCCTCCCTGATCACATCAAAGGACATAATACTTATACCCGTTTTGGTTCTCTACTTCTAACTTATATTCTGTGAATATCTCAAAAGGTTCAGACTTGTGTTTCAACAGGAATATAGGTCTGAATCTTGAGAGATCATCAGAGAATGTAATGAAGTTCAAGGAACCGGTCCTGGCATGTGTAGACAGGGGACCTTATATACATCATCATGTATCAGTCCCAAGAGTTTACTAACTCTTTCTCTGCTTCCAATAAACAGAGCTATGGCCATCTAATCTTTGTGACATGACTGGCAAGTTTCACAAGATGTAAATTCAAACTGATTTAAATATGCATCTAAATGTAACTACAGCTAGTCGGGTCGCATTGATATGACCTAGTCTACAATGCCTCAAGAAGGATTCGTTCATTTCTGAACTCTTCCTCTTATGTGTGTTCTATACAGTAGGAACTGTAGTTTGATTTAGAACGTCAATGCTTTTAGATAACGTGCCTGAACCGATCAACATTTGATATAGGAAATGTTCAAAACATTATCCATCAATACAAAATTTTATCATTTCTTTACTAAAAGAGACTGATATGATTTTGTATATCAGGTTCGGTATCTAATAGTATTTGTTCAGAATCTATGTATCGGTAATACAGGGTGACAGTGACCAACAGACTTGGCTGCAACACTTGCCCCGTTTTCTGTCTCATGAAACTTATCACCCGTTCTCAGTTTTTCTACCTTTTTGTAGCCTTATGTAACAGATTACATATCTGGGATCCTGATTCGGTATCAAATATCCAGGATGCAGAGGATACTGAGAAACAGTTCTTTGTAACGAACACACCCGAAGATGATACATCAGCATGCACTCTCTTCGTTTGGGCGGCACGGGAATTCTGGTATTCCCCTTATTTCCTGCTCTGTCTTAAAACAATTATAAGTTGGAGCGGGACCAACGTTCCCCATCTCAGTATAACAAGCGGATTCGGTCAATACATCCATATTATTATCTTGATTAAGGCGTGATATGGTCGCTACCAGGAGAGAGAGAGAAGAAAACACTCTGCGTGCGCTCTTACAAGATTAGATTGGTTATATATTTTATCTAATCAGGATGGCTCCCACTGTTTTTATCAAATCTTCCTTCAAACCTTAAAAGGAAAAGACTAGCCGGGATTAATTACACTCTACAAGTTCGCCAATCTTTCAGCCAGGCCAGTGTCGGTACTTTGAGGGAGGTTCCCCGTGCTTTCGCACGGACCTAATTACAGTAAACCTCGCTTTCCCAGAGGCGTAACCCCGTTGACACCTTTCTAGACACCTACTTGATCGGCTAATTGCAAAGTGCAAAACTCTCCCAGGAGTAACAATTACTCGCAGTGGGTATCGGGATCCAACTATCACATAGAAGGTATGCAATCTCATTGCAAATTTCAACACTTGAAACTCCCGATAAAGGTTTTTACCCCTAGCACTTATGACCTTAACTATGGTCAATAAATCATAAGTACTAGTCAAGTTCTACCCGTCATTTCGTGATTAATTAGACCCACCCACATGACCCTTAACTAAGGTCAACAAAGTCACGTGACTGTCCTAACTAATCGCATCATATGCGGTGTAGGAAGACATCACTTAGCTACCGTACACTGTGCCTTGACTATGGTCAACAAACACAGCACGAATACTAAGTACTCTACTTCCTAAAATGACGGAGGGTTGCGAATGGTTTTTGTGAAAACCTTTAACGCTTTGAACTTGATCTTATTGCGGAATCAAATGGTTTTTAAATGGAATGTTTTTGAAGCTTTTCTAGTTTTGCTAAAGGGGTCACTCCCGGTGAAGGGATCGTCGGCCCTTTCCTCGTCGAATGAGGTGCGGGATATATCATATATATCACTGTGCAAAGCAGAAACTATAGAAGCAATCAAAAACAAACCGAGGGTTGTAGCATCTGCCAGTTATTTCTAAAGGAGTCACTCCCGGTGAAGAGATCTCGGTTCTTTCCTCATCGAATAAGGTGCAGGATGTTCTACAAGGAACACCGCGATGCAAAGCAAGAACTGTAGCTACCTGTTTTATTTTGAAATTCGATTCCACAACAAATTTTAGGTTTATTTTCTATCATTAATCTCATTAATGAATATCCCATCATTTAAGTCCACCTAATCATCACAGATAAATACAACGTACGCTTATGCCATCCGCATTCGCCTCGATGTCCCGTCTGCACCGTTAGGTTAGGTAACTAACGGCAGAGCGAGGCAGGGCTAGCGCGGGTGTAAAACATAAGTAACGTCTATATAATATATCATATATACTATATATAATATCTGTCACAGAACATCACATGATCACATCACAGATTAATCACAGCAGAAGAAACATATGAAATATTGGATATACTAGGACGTCCGTGTTTTCAATACGAGCCAGTATAAAACACGGATTCCACGGTCGTGATGAATAGCCATTCCCACACACCTAGACCCCTACGAGAGCGGCAAGCAACCCTACCAATTCTAGGGTTAGGAGACCCAGACTCGACTCCTCGAGATGGTCTTCCACTGGACCCTAGAACCCGGCTACTTGTGCTCCCCTCCTTGGGTCTATCCTAATGCGGAAAATAAATAATATACAAAAGGTGACATCTCCCGCAACCTGGAAGTGCCCCAATAAAAGAATATTACATACAAGTTTTTACATGAATGAAAATGAAAAACACTCTTCTCACATAAAAACCCCCCGGCTATTCAAACACGACGATCCAATATAACATATCCAGCAACACATAACATCACATGTCATCAATGTAAGTAAATATGCGCATCCCAATTGTCGTTGACATATAGCAACGAAACCGGCGATATCACATATTACACTTACGGTCACAGAAAAGAAAGTGTAAAACTACAACAGTTGGAATCCGCAATCTCTTTAGATATCACATGCCTAATCAAATGAATTCTTTAGACATCGCATGCCTAACAATTATAAACCCCGCATTTCAGTCTCATTATCGAAAACTCTTTTCAATATCAAGTCGGGAAATTCAACAAGATTCCCGACATCCTGATCGAATGCTCGTCGCAAACTTTAGTAGGCAGCCGCACCCCCGATGCCGTCGACGAAGTGCACCAAGGCGGAACACCGCTGCCGCGAGCACCCGAATGGATGCTTTCGGAGATGGGGTTCTCCTACAGTCACTTGGTCGGGGCTATGGGGTGTAGCAGTCTATTAAGTTTACCCGGCGAGCATCCGCGTACGCTACGTGATTGCGACGGACTTTTGATCACATCAAAATTCCATGGCAACCGATCGAGTGAGACTAAACCGCTAGATTTATAACATCCATTCAGTTATCTCATAACTGCTTGTGAATTTCAATTGTTGTATCACATTCCGGATAAATAGAAAATGTTAAACTTTTCGATCGAACAATCGAACACCCAAGTTTTCCCGATACAGCTCAACACATGAAACAAGTCTAAAAACATTCAGTTCGTGTCTCAGTACCAACGGTCCAGCCGTAGAAGGGTCAAGCCAACGCCTCACATATGGCACGCCGTACTGCCCCAAACCCGAAGGTTCAAAGGGCAGTTCAAGACGGTCACATAATCGAGTTAAGGTTTGTTGTCTTCTAGAGGGACCATCGCGTTACTTGCACTACTTAGAACATCATTAAACTACGGAAAAATCCAACAATTGGAAATTCCCAGCAGGGGAAAAATTGGGTATTTATGTCCGGTCGAACCTTTTAACATATTCTAAAATTACCCGGAAAAACACACAGACAAAATTAGACAATCCGATCGATACACCGAGTCCCCAATACAACCCAGAAAATTCAACTCTTGAATAAATATTATAAAATCCCAGAAAATCCAACATCATAAAATAAGAATTACTGTGCAAATTACATTGGATGATGTGACCTTATGGCCACGGAACCGCGGCAGAAGCCATGCTTCTGCCGCTGTTCCGCGGCAGTTTAGATGAGATAGGTTCTCGTTTTGCACCATAATTCTTAGGTCTTCCTGCTGAATTTTTTAGGAATTTTTAATCTGGAAAAATCCCAGTTTTTCAAAAATGTCCAGAGAGCCGTTTAAAGTCGGGGTTTCGGGTCGATCGGACTTCTAACTCCGTCTACGTATCGCCTAAGGCTCTAGCTAGGCTCTGATACCACTGTAGGGTTCCTAGGCACACTAATGAAGTCTCACAAGGTATCAAACATGGCTAATTCAAATTTTACAAGTGCCTACAAACCCTAATACGGATCGTTAACTAGATATATAGGCGATGCAAGCATGTAAACGAATTAAATGCTAAAGGAAAGTGACTACAACCTTTGTAGATCCGGTCCACCACTTACTAAGCTCCGCGACGATGTCCCTCCGCTGTCCAAGTCGAATTCCGGACTCTAGCATCGGCTTCATCGAAGAAATGGGCGGGCTTGGTCGTCGGCTTCGATGCCGAAGATGATCTACGTCGAGGCATCACAAGATCAAACTCCGACTTCACCAAGTCATGAAACTTGTGAAGAAAACACCCTATACTACTTGGAAAGAGGTAGAGGATGAAGAAATAGGAAGTGGGTTCACTTTAGAATTGAATTTCTCACTTGTTTTCATCACTTGCCATTGATGTAGCAAGCTTTTCTTCATGGAAGAAGAAGATGAAGAAGAAGAAGAAGAGATATGATAAGTGTTATTAAAAAATAGATAAATAAATCAATACTTATCATATATTAACCCTTGGTTAATTGTAGAGAATGGACCATGGTTAACTTGAATGGTTAGGGTTAAGTATAAGACAAGAATGGTGGACTAGTTCAAAGCTTCAAGAACCTTCAACTAGCAAACAAAGAAAATCCACCATTTGTCATTCTCTTTTCCAAAATGAAAAAGATAAATAAGTAAATGAAAAAACAAAACCCTAATCATTAGTTTAACCATGGTTTTATTCTTTACACTTAACCAAGTAAGCATGTATCATCAAACATGATACAATCATGTGCACAAATGTATATCACATATACAACTTGCACAATTCAAGTGAGAAAATCCATTTAAAGTGAACCAATACTAGTTAATGCAAAGTAATATATCAAATGTATAATTATGCATTAAATCATTAAATCAATACTTGATTTAACGATCCGGTCATATCGTATATAACCGACTAGTATCCTGTGTATCGGCTTATCGAATCAATCCTTGATTCGATATCTAGGTTATATCGCATATAACCATTCGATACATTCATCGCGAGAATGGAATACGATATCACATACACGCATTATTCTCGGTCCCGCACGTATCTCATATGCGCTCCTATTTCGTTTCGCTTGAGCCAGGAAACCTCTGTGTAGGACTCTAAAGACTCGTCAATACGCCGGCAGCAGATGATGATCATATCAAGCATCCACAAGCCGCAAGCGGTCTGCTAAACGTAACGGCCACCCGGGTATTGAGCGATCAGAAGATCGACGAGCAAGCCCGCTCACACTTCTGTGAATCCAACCAGTAACACTTACCGTACAGTCCGGTCTGTTCGTCTGATATGTCGCATATCTCGCCTAGGGGTGGTAAACGTCAGACCCCAATAGCTTGATAAGTCATGCCGACGTGAAGTCCATGACATGTGTGAAACTACTGATAACACTTACCAGTAGGTCACTGCAACCCTGGCCAGGGATTTCCTGTTATGGCCAGTCGAGCATTGCGCAACATCAACCCCCAATACCGGGAAAGACGAATCCCCTCCTATCGCTCATTGCCTCCATGTGAATCGGGACTGTGCCCAAAAACCACCTGTTTGCACGACTCAGTAGAGCCGTGGTAGGGTGGAAATCAAAGCACAGTGGGAGACACACAAGACTCTATGACGATCTCGGGTCAACAGACTAAGCTGTACCAGTGTCACCAGAGAACTGCTATCTGACGTGAGGTATAATACCATCTGGGAGTTCTCGGCGAGTCCGTTCAGTGTACCTAGTCTCCACTGAGCACCCGCATACCATCTCTGATGTCAAACACCAATGGATATGGGATCATCCATCGCCCATCACATGGGTCGAGAAGATATACGCTAGTCTACTCTGGAATATCGATGCCCCGTCTCGATATTCCCACGACTAGGAACAATGAAGGATGTACTCATGGACTATCCAGGCCCCACTAGTATGATCTGCATCACAGTCCTGGAAGTCGAGTACACATCCTAAGGGCTTTATCAACATGTAACAGAGAGACAGAAAGTATACATGTTAAGATAAAGAGCAACCAGATAGCATACTATCATGTCGAGCAAGAAAGTCCTACCTATATATGTCCCAGCATCCACTACAATATACATCCAATGTACAGTAATGGCCTCTAGGGCATACATATAACTAACAAATACTAAGTAGTAGTTATCTGAAATGACGGAGGGCTACGCAGGTTTTTAAGAAAACCATGAGCGTAATGAACTTGATATCGTTGTAGAATCGAGTGATTTTTAAATGGAATGTTTTGAATCCTTTTCTAGTTTTGCTAAAGAGGTCACTCCCGGTGAAGGGATCGTCGGCTCTTTCCTCATCGAATAAGGTGCAGGATATTTCACAAATATCACTATGCAAAGCAAAGACTATATTAGTAATCAAAAGACAAACCGAGTTTGTTGCATCTGCTAGTTTCACTAAAGAGGTCACTCCCGGTGAAGGGATCTCGGCTCTTTCCTTATCGAATAAGGTGCTGGATGTTCTACAAGAAACACCGCTATGCAAAGCAAGAACTAGAGCTACCAGTTTTTAAACACGTTTCTACAACATCTTCAGGTTTCTTTTATTTCATTAATCTCATTAATGAAGTCCCATTTTATTGTGCTTCACAAGCATCATCATTTGAAACGAAAACTACAATATAACATATATCTCATATATATAATATAAACATTCGTCTCAGGCAGTAATATGATCTCATCACAGAACATTGCAGCAGAAGAACATATATGAAATATTGGATATACTAGGACGTCCGTGTTTTAATACGAGCCTGTATAAAACACGGATTCCACGGTCGCGATGAATAGCCAAACCCACATCCCTAGACCCCTACGAGAGCAGCGAGCAACTCTGCCAATTCCAAGGTTAAGAGACCCGGTCTCGACTCCTCGAGATGGTCTCCCATTGGACCCTAGAACCCGGTTACTTGTGCTCCCCGCCTTGGGTCTACCTAATGCGGAAAAGTAAATAATATGCAATGGTGACATCATCCTCAGCCCGGAAGTGCCCTAATAAAATAATATTACATACAAATGAATTTTACATGAATGAAAAAGAAAAACTCTCATCTCACATAAAACCCCCGGCTATTCAGAAACGCGACTATCCAATTTAACATATCACAGCAACACATAATATCTCATATCATCAACGTAAGCAAGTATGCGTATCCCAATTGTCGTTGATGTATAGCAACGAAACAGGCGATACACCACATACTACGCTTACGGTCACAGAAAAGAAAGTGTAAAACTACAACAGTTGGAATCCGCAACCTCCTTAGACATCGCATGCTTAACCAAATGAATTCCTTAGACATCGCTTGCCTAACAATTATAAACCCCGCATTTTAGTCTCATTATCGAAAACTCTTTTCAATGTCTAGTCGGGAAATTCAACAAGATTCCCGACATGCTGATCGAATGCTCGTCGCAAACTTTAGTAGATGGCCGCAGCCCCGGTGCCGTCGACGAAGTGCACTAAGACGGAACACCGCTGCCGCGAGCACCCGAACGGATGCTTTTGGCGACGGGGTTCTCCTACAGTCACTTGGTCGGAGTTATGGGGCCTGGCTGTCTATTAAGTTTACCCGGTGAGTATCCGCGTACGCTACGTGATTGCGACGGATTTTTGATCACATCAAAATTCCGTGGCAACCGATCATTTGAGACTAAACTGCTTTGTTTATAATATTCAAATTAGTTATCTCATAACTACCTGTGGATTCCAAATATTGTATCACATTCCAGATAAAAAGACAGTATTAAACTTTCCGATCGAATAATCAAACACCTAAGATCTCCCAAATAGCTCAACACTTGAGCGGAGTTCAAAAAGTATCCATCACATGCCACAGTACCAATGGTCCAGCCGTAGAAGGGTCAAGCCAACGCCTCACATGTGGTAGCGCCGTACTGCCCCAAACCCTAAGGTTCAGAGGCAGTTCAAGATGGTCACATAATCGAGTTAAGGTTTGTGTTCTTCTATAGGGTCCACCGCGTTACTTGCATGATTTTTCGGAAGTTTCAAACTCGAGAAAAAAAATCCATCGTTTGAAAAATTTTCCGACAGGGGAAAAAGTGAGTTATTGATATCCGTTCGAACTTTTTAACAGTTTCTATAAAATATCCGGAAAAACTTAAACGAAGTTAAATTATCCGATCGAATCAACGAGTCCCCAATACACCCCAGAAAACTCAACACTTGAGTGGAATTAAAACTTCCTAGAATAGTGCAAAAGAAACCAGGAATATTACTGTGAAGTGGTGGGCCCCAATATCACTATTCAGCCGCGGAACCGCGGCCACGTGCGTGGTTTGGCCGCGGTTCCGTGGTCACATGATGGAATCAATGGTCCGTACTTCACAGTAATTCCTATATTTCCCTGCTTAATTTTCTGAGCATTTTTAATTAGAAAAAATCAACATTTTAAAAAAAAATCCAGAGAAGGGTATAATCGGGGGTTTCCGGCTTCGATTGGATTTTAAACTTCGCCTAAAGCTCTAGCTTGGCTCTGATACCACTGTAGGGTTTCTAGGCACACGCACAAGGGTCTATGAGGCATCAACCATGCCCGATTTAAAATTTAGCAGTATCGAACAACCCAAAGCCGGATCTTTAAACTAGAGATTAGGCGAAAACAAGTATGTTAAACAGTTTAACACTAAGTGAGAGGGATTACAACCATTGTAGATCCGGTCCTTCACTTCTTAAGCTCCGTGTTGAGGTCCCTTCGCTGCGATCATCGTGTTCCGGACTCTCGAGAGGCTTCACGAAGAGAAAGATGCAGTCTTGCTTCCGATCTTCGATAACAAAGATGGTCTACCTTGAAGTTTCATTAACACAAGCTAACACTCACTAAATGAAGTGAACACTCTCATCTAAAGGGCAAGGATAGATGAGGATGATGAAGTAGGATTTTTGCTCTCATTTATAATCTTTTTCTCACACATAATCATCACTTAGAAAAAGCTAGAAAGCTTTTTCCATGAAGAGAAGAAGGAAGAAGAAGAAGCCCTTAATCCTTTTGTGATGAATAATGATAGTTATGATAAGGTTAGAAATGTAACCATGGTTCAAGTAACCATTGTAGAGATTTCACCAAGGTTAAAGGGTTGGGTTGGGTTAAGGAAATATCTTCACAAAATATCTTTTCCAAAACAAAAAATGAAAGCTTCTAGAAACTTCTAGAAGAGATTAACCCAAATCAAACCCTAACCTCGTTTAATCTCCACTAAACATGTTGCATTAATAACCATATCATATTACAATATTATATATCACATATATAATATTTATTATAACAAAATAAAATAATACAATTAACATATATCGCATATATATCAATGTATTACCCAAGTGAGAAAAAGAATTATTTAGTGAGCTAATATTAATTAATGTAATTTAATATATCATATATATTATTATACATTAAATTATCGAATCAACACTTGATCCGACAATCCGGCTATATCGCATATAACCGACTAATATATCATTTACCGATTCATCGAATCAACACTTGATCCGATGACCCGGCTGATATCAAATATCACGAGAATATAATACGGTATCTCATATCTCATTATCCTCGGTCTTGCACATATCACATATGTGCCCCTGCTCCGTTTTGCCTGTTCAAGAAACCTCTGTGTAGGACTCTAAAGAATCGTCAATACGCCGGCAGTAGGTGATGATCATATCAAACACCCACAAGCTGCAAGCGGTCAGTTAAACGTAACAACTATCCAGGTATTGAGCGCTCAGAAAATCAACAAGCAAGCCTGTACATTCTCCTATGAATCCAATCAGTCACACTCTAGTACAGTCCGGTCTCGTCGTCTGATATGTCGCATATCTCGCCTAGGGGTGGTAAACGTCAGACCCCAGTAGCTTGATAAGTCGTGTCGATATGAGGTCTATAACAGTTCAAGAAACTACTGATAACAATTACCAGTAAATCTCAGCAACCCTGGCCGGGGATTTCTAGTTATAGCCAATTGAACACAGCACAACATCAACTCCCTATACCTGGAGAGACGAATCCCCTCCTATCGCTCATTGCCTCCATGTGATTCGGGACTATACCCAAAAGCCACCTTTTTGCACGTCCTCTTGGACGTGGTATGATGGAAATCAAAGCACAGTGGGAATCACACAAGACTCTATGACGATCTCGGGTCAACAGACTACTCTGTACCAGTGTCACCAGAGAACTGCCATCTGACGTGAGGTATAATACCATCTGGGAGTTCTCGGCAAGTCCGTCCAGTGTACCCAGTCTCTACTGAGCACCCGTACACCATCCTTGATGTCAAACACCGATGGATATAGGATCATCCATCGCCCTTCATATGGGTCAAGATGCGTATACGCTAGTTTACTCTGGTGTATCGATGCCCTATCTCGAAACACCCTCGACTAGGAACAGTTATAGGATGTACTCGTCAACTACCGTGGCCCCACTAGTATGATCTCATCATAGTCCCAGTAGTCGAGTACATATCCTAAGGGCTTTATCAACATGTAACATAGAGACAATCAGAGTACATGTTAAGATAAAGTACAACCAAATAGCATACTATCATGTTGAGCAAGAAAGTCCTCCCTATATATGTCCAAGCATCCATTACAATATACATCGTATGTACAGTAATGGCCTCTAGGGCATACATATAACTAACAATAATACGACTGTATAGCCAAGAGATCACGGCATCAAGCCCAGTTATATCGTCTCATCCCCATGTATCATATAACATCTTTATATCACATATACATGTTGTGTGTGTGTATATATACCTACACACATTCCTATACACACACACACACATACACATATACACCAAGTCAAGTTTCTGTGTGTGCGCGTGTGTGTGTATACCTAAAACCTACAAATTCCCTCCAAGACATTCATCCTCTGGTAAAGTCTTCCTAAATCAGTCTAGTCCAACCTAAAGTCTTTAATAGGGTCCTACTTGCCAAGAATCTAAGGTCACGTCCGACTTCCTAATGACAATAAGTAATATTCCTATTCTACATTTGCGGGTGTGCTAAACGCCATCCACCCGACTTTCCCCCGTAGATATACATCTACTCACCTGGCCCTTGTCTGCCGAAGACGATGTTGCCCTCCTCTTCTTCCTCTTCCGAAATCCACGTGAGGGGTACCTATACGCAAACAAATATAATATCGTAAACTGAATCACGGACAAAACCAAAACGACACACGAAACGCGCATAGGTTAAAACCTATGACCCGCTCATGCAAAAGAACCAAATATCGCTCGATATCTGCGTACAAACGCCGATTGATCGAGATAAAACACTAACAAACAACTCATAGTTTCAACACTCATTATTTATAATATAAAACATGGTTTAAATTATCGAAACCTTAAAATCGATCAAATCGTCCTATTTCGCAAAACCTTGAAAATGTCAATTTACCGTTTTACTTCAAAACTTGATATTTAAATGAAACTAATGGTCATAATATTCATTAAATAATATAACTAGATTATATAAACCAATACTATATTTTTATCTCACTAATTTGTCTTAAATTGAAAATTCTAGTTTTAAATTTTATCCGATTTCAACACCTTGTAAGCAAAGCTTCCCAATTCCACAACTAAACTTGATTTTGCATGAATTAAATTATTAAACTACAATTTATGATGTTAATAATGTCATGAAACCATAATTAGATTTTAAATCTCAATTATTTAAGAAATTTCCAAAACCTAGTTAGAAAAAATAGCATATTTATCACAATTTTCCATTATCAATTTGAAACTAGTAACTAAATTAGGTTTTTCATTCCTTTAACATGTTAATATTCTCATTAAAATCACAATCTAATGATAAAAACCTTAATTAGAATTTTATATCACCAAAATATATATTTTATAAAAACCTAGTTAGCAAAATTGTTTAATTTAAACAATTTTGAATGAACAATTTACAATACATCAACCATGCTAGATTTTTCCCTTCTAAAGATGTTAAACTACTTATTATAACCCCACTCAATTAATAGAAACCCTAACTTGATTTTAGAAAGCCTAACTTGAATTTTAAACTTGCAAATAGAATTAATTAAGAAAATCTAAATATGCTAGATTAAAGGTTAACAACAATTAATCATTGGGATAATAATTATACCTCCACAACATGAGATCCAAACATGAAAATATGCCTTCAAAAGAATAGTTTCCAACTCCAAGATCCATGCTAAAATGAGCAAAGAATAGTGTGTAGGAATTAAATTAGGAATTTGTGGTTTTTATTTGGATTTTTCATGAATTTTGATGGATTTTTGAACTAAAATGAAGTGGGGAAATGGGGGGGGCTGCCATGGTGAGGCCGGCCTCTTCATGGAGGAGAGGTAGAGAAAGAGAAATGTGTGGTAAAGTGTGGAAAGTTCTTCAAATGACACTTCTTTTAAGTCTTTTCACATTTTTCTTTATTTATTAATTTTTCTTTTCAATAAAATGATCCTAAAAAAATCTAGAACCATGAAGAGAATTTGAAAAAGAATTTTGCATAAACACACTTGATTCAAAGATGTCATGGTTCACTTTGTAAAATTAACTCATTTCAATTTTGTAATTTACAGTAATTTAATGTATAATTAAAGCTTATGTTAATATTTAAATTTAATTAATTACGGAAAATATTTTAATAAACTAATAATTTATAAGTCACTAAATAAACACCAAATACTAGTAATTATATCGATAAAATAGGTCTTTTTAAATTTATGATGAAAAATAATTTTGGTTAAGTTTTACTAAAAATACGGTTTATTTTACCGAAAATCAGAAAATTCGCTTAAAGGATTTTTATTTAATTATTTATTTGTGAAACGTTACAATCTTCCCCCCTTTAAGAAATTCGGTCCCCGAATTTAAATTAAACTCCCCCCAAATACTAAAACATTCAGCCAAAACACTCAAATCGTCGGGGCTCCGAAATCATCAATACGTAAAACACATCTTAGCGCAATGCATGCGCATGAAAAACGAGTACATAACTCAAACTCAAAAATCCGTCAAACATAACGCAATCATCGGAGTTATGGTGAGAATAAAATATCAAAGCCCAATACGAAAACCAACATGATATACATCAAAATTATAACTTATATATAGTGCGCATCGTAGTAAAATCGTCCAAACATCTGAATTAAGAAGCATGCGAAAACCCCTTTTTAAAATCGCCGTGCGATACACGTGTCACGGCATAAGTAGAGGACGTTTATTTTAAAAAAATAGCTATACATATATATCTTTTATTTAACATACACGTCCTGCCTGTTTACTAAATCAAATAGTAATGATTATAAAAACATACTGCTCAAAATGAAATCAATCCCAATCACATCATAAAAATATCATGTGCGTCTGATGCGCATTGAAATCGAAACCAAATACAGATACCACGAATACGCACAGAAACAATACTGAGTGCAACGGGTGTGCACCAAAAACATCTGTCAAGTGCAACGGGCGTACACGACAATAATATCAGGTGCATCTAATCTGCACAAAACCCCGATTTAGTGCATCTGGTGTGCACAAAATCGCATCAAGTGCGCTAAGTGTGCGCCAGAATCTCAATCAAGTGCACACGGTGCACGAAAAACATACACCGAATATCAAAATTGAAATCATAGTACGAAAAATGCATGAAAACTATATCGAAGAATACGTCAAAATTATGTGCAACCCATATGCACGAAATCAAATCAATATCTCAAATGTATAAAACCAGATCGAGTGCACTGGGTATGTACAAAGCAACATCAATACCACTGATATATGAAACACGAATAGAGTGTAATGAATGTACACATAGGAAATACCAATCATAGGACAAAATCCTCAAAATACCAAAATCCAAACAACGGAAATATGAAATTCAAATCACCAAATCACAATCGTAAACACTATCGTCAATGTGCGCCTTTTCTAATGTCGACTGATTCGGACCCGTCTCCTCACCGCTGTGCTGACTGTACTACAAATGGCTATGCTCATATCGAGAGCCTCCCACTTAATCTATCCCTTCACCTGATATCTGGATTACGTTAAACTTTTCGATCGATTCATTAAAATCCCATAATTCCCCGAGAGCTCAACACTCAAGTACAGTTTAAAAATATCCAGTACATGCCCCAGCATCTGCGGACCAGCCGTAGAAGGGCAAACCCAAGCCTCACTAATGGCACCACGGAACTTCCGTAAACCCTAAGGTTCAAAGGCGTTCTCGTGGTCATTATCTCGAGTTAGGGTTTCATTCTTCTAGAGGGTCCATAGAAATACCTGCATGTTCTTCCGAATACCTTAAACTTGGGGAAATGGGTTTCTGACATTCATTCGAACCTTTTAACTTCGTCTGGACGGCATGTGAATACCCTTCGTCCGCACGGTAAACAATGCTTCAATCCTCAAGAATAAACGATACCCTAATGGTCATCACATTCGAGCCGTAGCTCCCTCTACCCGTGCGACCGTGGTAACAGAAACCACCCTCCGATATCAACGAAGATAGATCAAAGGAACGAATAAAATACGGTGCAAAGAAATGTACATCCTAAGGCTTCTTAAGCAGAGTAGCGTATCATAAGTATGCCGCGGATCATACCCACGGTACGTCATTCTACCTAAGTCACCTACTCCATCAACCAAGGTCAATCTAGACTTAGGCAAGGGTTAAACCTAGCGCTCTGATACCAACTTTGTCACGACCCGAAGGTACGGAACGTGACCGGCACTTAAATTACGGAGCGCCGAGAGGTGCAACGTAATCTATGTAAGCCGAAACCCAGAAATCTAAACCATATAAAAGAAGAAGTAAAGGAAAACATGTAGGAAAACAAGTTTAAAAGCAATATCAAATTTTCTCAAAAATTTCGGCAGAGTCTCCTTTGTAAAAACTGGCCCCAAACGGGTACAAACAAGAATAATATATACAAACAATAAAAAGGCATCCCCAAGCGGGAGCTAGCTCTACGCCAACAGGCGGAAACAACCACACAATGCATAATAATATACAACGCCAAAGGGCGAGGCTCAAAACTCAAAAGAAAACCAAATCCACCAGAAACCATAATAATACAAGCGTCACTCTAAGGTCGAAATAAAAACAACTGGTCTTCTAAACTATCAAGAATACAAGTCTGGTTGATGGAGCTTACTAGATACAAATGAAATAGTAAAAGTACAACGGCGGTCCTGATACAAGTGAACCAACCTACCAAGCAAATCACCCTGAATGAAATGATGTGCCAGCAAGCTGCCAAGGAAAACCTGTACATCGAAACCTATAAGAAAAATTTGGCACAACGGGGGTGAGTTGCCAACTCGTGAGTAGAAGATATCTGCGAGAAGAAATCGAATGCACGACGCTGTCCTAGGTCATAATAATATACTTAATATATCACTAGTCATCTAGTAGCGGCAGGTAATAATCTATACATGAGTGCAATGCTCAGTGCTCGTGTCAGTACCTCAAGTAGTACTATGTCATGTGTATGAGTATGCATGCACCATGAATGTAAACAATCAACCCTGAAATCTGGATATATCTGTATAAGAAATCTTTAACTTTTATAATAGTAAAATTTGTATATAAATCTGAAACATCACCGATGAAATCCATGGAAATCCGTGTCAAGTATCGACACAAAACATGTAAATCTCAAGTCTCAATACCTCATAGTCTCAATATATCGGGCTCCGTCAGTCCGGATTGGCCCATATCATCAAATCTCACGACAACGGTCGGTATCCTCCGGATATCCGCCGCGCTAGACATCACTGGTAGGTAGTCTTCCCCTGCCAGGCTTATTGTCTACAACTCAATCTTCTTGCCCCGGGGTACCATACCGGGCCCACCATGTACCCGAGACGGTTCATCCACTCCTCGAATCGGGTCTCGAAATCCAACAGAAAATATGAAATCTCATGGTGGACGACACATACATCACGAGAAAACCGCAACTTATATTTTAAAAAGAGAGGGAAAGAGAGAGAAGTTTTTATATATATTCTTGCGGTTTTCCCCAAAATCCAGAAATCTCATAGAAATCCAAAATCCCAAAATCATGAGCAAGTAAATAATAAGTATCGGCATAATCCCTACAATACTGCATGATAACATGAAATGTGAATGCATGAAATGTCTAAGTAATAAATGCAATGTCTAGACTAACACCTGAGAGTAATCACAATATTATATTGATCTAGCTTTTAGCTGATTCTATCAATAAAAGATAATATGTTCTAGAGTGTACATGACATAGCAATTACCGATGATGATGTGTGTGAGCCGGCAAATAAGTGTACGTGGAATATGCGCATCATCGGTAATGGTGCTGGTGTCCTAACAGGCAGAGTTTCATACTGACTAAAGAAACAAATGTATGAACATGCAACTTGATGACTACAATCTGAATGTAAAGATGATTGTGTATTAACCACTCATTTGGAATATACAAATCTAACTACAACTATATGACTCGAGCCTAACTAGTATCTATCTAACCCCCTAAGGAACTAAACTAAAGAAATTAGTCGATAAGAAATAAGAATCCACCTAAGGTCTGAGTTCATATCTCTAATAGTCGGCGATCCAGCCTCCATAGCGTCACGTACGTAGTACGACTTTCTCGAATCAAGAGTGCGGATCAATCATCACATCTACGCCTCGTACGGTAAAATCCATCGTACGGCATCCCAAAATCGGGGTACGGGTCAACTATCACCTATGTACATCATCATTCGTATAATATCCTCATCAAATAATGTCATGATCAAGGGTACTGTACTGTAATCGCATACATCCCAATATCATCAATCATATATCATTGTCTGCGTAAATATACATCGTCAATTGGTCCTCAGAAATATCATGTCACATATATCATATCGTGATTAAGTCACATATATCATGTCGTGATTAAGTCACGTATATCATATCGTAATCAAGTCACACATATATCATATCGTAATCAAGTCACACAAATATCATATCGTGATTCAATCACATATTACAGTCCGGTTTCTATTCTAGAGTCTCGTATATCTCAATGTCATCATCACCTATTATCGTTTATGTATACATATCCATTTTCTCATTTTCCAACGATCCGCTAACATCATAATACGACTGTATAGCCAAGAGATCATGGCATCAAGCCCAGTTATATCGTCTCATCCCCATGTGTCATATAACATCCTTATATCACATATACATGTTGTGTGTGTGTGTGTGTATACACACCTACACAGATTCCTATACACACACACACACACATACACATATACACCAAGTCAAGTTTCTGTGTGTGCGTGTGTCTACCTAAAACCAACGAATTCCCTCCAAGACATTCATCCTCTGGTAAAGTCTTCCTAAATCAGTCTAGTCCAACCTAAAGTCTTTAATAGGGTCCTAGTTGCCAAGAATCTAAGGTCACGTCCGACTTCCTAATGACAATAAGTAATATTCCTATTCTACGTTTGCGGGGGTGCTAAATGGCATCCACCTGACTTTCTTCCGTAGATATACATCTACTCACCTGGCCCTTGTCTGCCGAAGACGATGTCGCCCTCCTCTTCTTTCTCGTCCGAAGTCCACGTGAGGGGTACCTATACGCAAACATATATAATAGCGTAAACTGAATCACGGATAAAACCAAAACGACGCACGAAACGCGCATAGGTTAAAACCTATGACCCGCTCATGCAAAAGAACCAAATATCGCTCGATATCGGCGTACAAACGCCGATTGATCGAGATAAAACACCAACAAACAACTCGTAGTTTCAACACTCATTATTTATAATATAAAACATGGTTTAAATTATCAAAACCTTAAAATCGATCAAATCGTCCTATTTCGCAAAACCTTGAAAACGTCAATTTACCATTTTACTTCAAAACTTGATGTTTAAATGAAACTAATGGTCATAATATTCATTAAATAACATAACTAGATTATATAAACCAATACTATATTTTTATCTCACTAATTTGTCTTAAATTGAAAATTCTAGTTTGAAATTTTATCCGATTTCAACACCTTGTAAGCAAAACTTCCCAATTCCACAACTAAACTTGATTTTGAATGAATTAAATTATTAAATACAGTTTATGATGTTAATAATGTCATGAAACCATAATTAGATTTTAAATCTCAATTATTTAAGAAATTTCCAAAACCTAGTTAGCAAAAATAGCATATTTATCACAATTTTCCATTATCAATTTGAAACTAGTAACTAAATTAGGTTTTTCATTCCTTTAACATGTTAATATTCTTATTAAAACCATAATTTAATGATAAAAACCTTAATTAGAATTTTATATCACCAAAATATATATTTTATAAAAACCTAGTTAGCAAAATTGTTTAATTTAAACAATTTTGAATGAACAATTTACAATACATCAACCATACTAGATTTTTCCCTTCTAAAGATGTTAAACTACTTATTATAACCCCACTCAATTAATAAAAACCCTAACTTGATTTTAGAAACCCTAACTTGAATTTTAAACTTGCAAATATAATTAATTAAGAAAATCTAAATATGCTAGATTAAAGTATTTAACAACAATTAATCATTGGGATAAGAATTATACCTCCACAACATGAGATCCAAACATGAAAATATGCCTCCAAAAGAATAGTTTCCAACTCCAATATCCATGCTAAAATGAGCAAAGAATAGTGTGTAGGAATTAAATTAGGAATTTGTGGTTTTTATTTGGATTTTTCATGAATTTTGATGGATTTTTGAACTAAAATGAAGTGGGGAAATAGGGGGGGCTGCCATGGTGAGGCCGGCCACTTCATGGAGGAGAGGGAGAGAAAGAGAAATGTGTGGTAAAGTGTGGAAAGTTCTTCAAATGACACTTCTTTTAAGTCTTTTCACATTTTTCTTTATTTTTTAATTTTTCTTTTCAATAAAATGATCCTAGAAAAATCTAGAACCATGAAGAGAATTTGAAAAAGAATTTTGCATAAACACACTTGTTTCAAAGATGTCATGGTTCACTTTGTAAAATTAACTCATTTCAATTTTGTGATTTATACTAATTTAATGTATAATTAAAGCTTATGTTAATATTTAAATTTAATTAATTACGGAAAATATTTTAATAAACTAATAATTTATAAGTCACTAAATAAACACCAAATACTAGTAATTATATCATTAAAATAGGTCTTTTTAAATTTATGATGAAAAATAATTATGGTTAAGTTTTACGAAAAATACGGTTTATTTTACCGAAAATCAGAAAATTTGCCTAAAGGATTTTTAGTTATTTAATTATTTAATTATTTATTTTTAAAATGTTACAATTTTAGCACCGATTCTGCACCTAGTTCCTCAGCGTTGTTTTATGACGCCGAGGGAGTTTCTTCGTCCTTTAACGACGAATAGAAGACCATATGGCAACTTGCTATATAGTCTTCAGTTTTTTCTGATGAGTCATTTTCCTCATCGTTGTCACTATCTTTGTTCTCAAGAATATACTTGAGAAACTCTTCGAGCGTAACCAGTTTCCGTGCCTTCTGGATGTACTCCTCCAGTGCGTTAATATACCTTTGTAGGTATGTGCGCTTGTCATCATACTCGGCAGGTTGCACAGGCTTCTTGGTCTTCTTCTTTTTCTTTGAAGACTTCGAAGGCTTGACTTGGGAGTTTCACCCTTTGTCGACAATCTTCGGTGCGGGACATGGTTTCAGCATCCCTTCAATGATTTAAGGTTCAAGTGGGCTTTTCCATCTGATTGCTGGACATGCCTGTAGATCCTTCAGCATTCTTTTGGATTTGGCTGAAAGAATGACTTCCCATGGAGTTTCTTCCACGAGCGAGCATGATGCCCCCAGCACATCTACCTTTTTGGGAGTGTGCTTCTGTGGTGGGTTTACCCTCCATTTATCAGATAGCGCGAATTTCCTCTATTGATACTGGTTCTCGACCCAGTTCTTGAAGACGTAGCAATCCTCAATTGGGTGGCTCACCATTCTGTGATAAGAGCAGTACTCAGGGTTTTGACGTCGCCGGGTTGCGGTGGACGTCGTGGATTTGGCAATATGATTAGTTTGTTACGCATTGCCAATTCGAACAGTCTCCTCATCTTGTCACGGGAAAACGAGTAAGCGCATCCTAATCTTTCTTCCAAGGATAGGTGCGGGCGCGCATTGTTTTCGAGAGCAGCTGGTTTTGGACATCTCGGCCGTTGTTGCGTATTGGCAACGATGGCCGTTTTCCCTTTACCCTTAGCATTTCGAGGGTCCTTATTTGAGGAGGATGGCCCATGGCCCATCTGGTCCATTTGGGCTAGTTTATCGATCAGAGCCTGGAAGGTAGTTGGTTTGAAGAATGTCATGAACTGAGACACAGTCGTTTGAGGATCAAGGGTCCCGATGAACATGCCCACGGAAGGGGATTCTTCAATGCGCTGTCCGCACTTAGAACATAGGTTCCACCACCGAATCGCATATTGAACCCAAGTTTCTCCTGGCCTTACCCTGGCATTGATTAATGCCGTGATCGAGGTGCGCTCGCTTGCGCTGGTGAACCGCTGTGTGAACAGCAGTTCCATTTCTGTAAATGTCTTTACGGATTCATTTGGGAGCTCCGAGTACCATTCAAAGGCCGTTTCTGACAGACTGCCAATGAACTGACGAAGCAACAGTTTGTCGTCTCCTCCAGTGTTTCCGTACAGAGCTCAAAACTGTGCGACATGTTGATGGGGGTTGCATGTCCCTTTGTACACATGGAACTTAGGGATCGTATATCCCGGTGGGTACTTGATTTGATCATACCACCCTGGATAGGGTCGCTTAATTCTGACGATTTAGCCAGCCGCTTCATTTGCTTGATGAGCTCTTATTTGTTGAGTGATAAAATCATCAAGAGCAGCCTTGGAGATCGTTTCCTCCTAGGCTGTTGATAAGGCCAGAAGGGGGTTCGATGTTTCCCCTATGTCATCCTCGATGATTATCAGCGGATCCTCGGCTGGGGTTCTGTCTGGATCATCATTCCAACCATGTCCTGAAACATGAGCGCCATCTGCTTCATGTTTGCAGCTTGTTCAGCGGCTTCTTTGTCTTTTCATTCGAGCACCCTTCGCAGGAACTCTGTATTGGTCTCCTGCTCATGGCGCTGTTCGGCCATTGTATCCGGACTTTCTTTCTGCCCGGTAAGTGCTGCCATTTTGGTCAGCATTTTCTGGAGCTTTTGTTGTTGCTCCTGAGCTTTCGTCAGCGACCGAGTTTGTGGTCGATGACCTATGGAAGCACGGCTTTCCTCTTTCCTAGAAGCCATGTAGACCATATGCATGATCATGCCCCCAGACTTGGGGCATTTGGGTCCATCGCCTTTGGAATTTGCCGCAGGTGGTGGGATTTTCTCTGGCCTCATCCTTTTGTGGGAGGTCGAAGTTGAAGGAGCCGTTGTAACAGGCACCTGTGTAGAAGAAACCATTCGCTGTATGACGGAGGGATGGTCTTTCTCTTACCGAGCCTTTGATTTCTTAGGTCGACGAGAGTAATCTTTATTGATCACAGAGTCCTGGACTTTCCGCCAGACTCTATGAATTTGTGAGGAGAGCCGTTGATGGGGGCGCTCTGGCTTTGCCTGCATAGTGGCTTCTGCAGGCGGGGGAGATTTCTTTAGCACCGCCGTTGGAGAGTTCTTGCGTACCCTCCTGAGTAGATCGAAGTTGTTCCCGGTTGGAACAACAGCGTCAACTTCCACCATTGGAGCTGGTGGGGTAAGTCCAGAGGGAGAGTTGCCCCCAGCTTTCCTCACTCAGTGCTAGTGGCGACGTCGAGCGTGTCTTGTAGAAGGGACTGCCTCAGTTTTGGAAGTGGATTCTTCATGCCCCCAGCTTTGCTGAGGGGTTGTTGTTGGCGTCATCGTGTTGAAGACCGACGTTGTTTATCACAGAAAACTGCATTTCAATACAGCTCATTCATTATCTGTTTTGTTATATATTGGTACTATTAACCAGTGTCTGCTCAGTAATTACAAATTACAGGTATCCGTGACAAAATACTGGAAATACACTTAAAATTATGGATATATCGTTTGTGAGCCGACACTGCAACCGGAACTGGAAACCGACCGATATCCAAAGGGTTCTTGCAAATAAAATGTGTGCACACAATATTGGTCCAACACAATGCAGGTGTGCACATGCTCTTTGGAACTTGGACCTAGAGAGGGGGGCTGCCATGATGCAAGAGGAGCAAGTGGGCACACAAGAAGTGATGTGTGTTTAATGCAAAAAGATATGATGTGATTTAAAAAGCATCAAGTTTCCCTCCAAATCCATGAGTGCATCCAAGGCCTCTACAGACAAAACAAGCAACACCAGAGTGATATGGGAGAACACAAAAGACTACACAACAAATACGAGCCGGCTTCCTCGGTTTTGGACCGGCCACATGCCCTGTTTGGCCGAGCTGGCCGCCCCCCCGACCCAATGAGCCCCAGTTTTCTGTGGTCCCTCCCTTATTGCCATGTCATCTTATTTGTATTGCTTGTTTATTTTGCTTTTGTGCCTATAAAAGCAGACGAGTGAGCAAGGGAGAGGGTGAATTCTTTGTCTTAGATTGCCTCATTTTGTTCCACTCAAGTTTTCTTTTTGTTTCTCTTTTGTTCTTGTACATAGCTTAGTTTTCCTTGAGCTCCTTACCTTCTCTTGATCTTGCAACCTCTTCATTGAGCTTGCAAGTTTAAGATTAAGTTATTGAACTCAAGGTTGTATCACTTGGACATAATAAAGATCTCATTTTGTTCTATGGTTCTTAGTATTTCTTTCTTGCTATTTTACTTACTTGCTCTTTACTTACTTGCAATTTTATTACTATGTCATTTACTTACTTGTATTGCTTTTCTTTTCTCTTTTCATTTGTTCTTTCTCTTTGTTCTTTTGTAATGGTTTGTGAATATGTTGTTGTTAAGAAACAGATAGGTTGTGTAAGTTAAGGTTTCGTTTCTCATTTTCTTTGCCCGTATTTTCCAATTGAACTCCGCCCAAACCTTACGCAGGTGCTCCGTTAGGCACCCTACCCTACCAAGGTATCGGTGATTCCTAACCGCGACTGGTTGCGTTCGAATTGGCCGGAGGCGAAAGCAAGCGACAAGAACGGACGGATAAGGGTCAATAAGCCGGATTCCACTAATACCGTGCTTAAATACCCTAATCCACGGTGTTGCCGATTGCTCTAGCTTTCAATGGTTAAGTTCGGCACAAAAGATTGATTACGGAATTCACTAGCTTACACTAACCTATCTAATCCTAACAATTTATACGTTGCATATATACACATAGGGTAGATACGAACATTCCGCCTCGTGCATTGACTCGTGAAAACAAGAATGTAAAACGCTCCGTCTCCCTGCAGACGACCCGTACTCATCGCGGCTAGCTGCAAAGCGACATCGTCCTAATTGCGGTTAACTTTAGAACTTCAAATACATGACACGCCAAAAGCGCGCAGTCAGACATCCTTGGCAGAGTTTGAGGAGGGCCTACCAATCATTCAAAGACCGACTTTCTGTTAGGGAAGCACCTTTGACGTCTTCACCTGCAGGAGGAGTTGGGACGGCTATCCATTTTAGGGCAGCCCCTTATTCCCGCCAAATTTTTTTGGCTCAGAGCTTGCTATTCCCTTATAAAAATAAAGGGAAAGCTCCACGTGTTAAATACATGCACCCACAAGCAAGGCATGTACTATCACCTCACGTAGCGCCGTACATGAAGTTCACGTGGGCGCCAATGTTCAAAGCACAGGAGCGCATGTTCCCCTAATATTTAAACATAATAAAACAGCTAAGCTCTTTTAAAATTTTGTTGAGGTAGTGCCTCACGTACCCTTTATGAGGGCGCCAGCGCCAGCGCTAATCTTGTAGGATTAATCCTATGGTGGCGCCGTACGTGCTCCTCACATGGGCGCCAATATGCAAAGCCCAAGAGCGCCTATCATAAAGAAGAATTAAATTCTTAAGTGGCGCCCACGTGCACAACACGTGAGCGCCGGCGCCCAAATTAAAAGCAAGTAGAAATAAATTCTACATGGGGATACCTTCCTAAAAACTGGGATATTCTCTGTTAAACAAAGCCGTTGGATCAAATATCCAATGGTGATAATAAATCATCAGATGATAAATTTTATTTGGGAAATATTTTCCTTTTAATATGGAAAGATCTTTCTCTAACAGAGAATGCTGGATTTAAAATCGAATGGTGATAAAATATCACCAATTAAACTATCTGATAGAATTAAATTCTATGTGATAGAGTTAAATTCTATTTGGGAAATATTTCCCTTGATGTTTCTAATATGGAAAGAATTTTTCTACCAGAGAATCTTGGATTTAAAATCCAATGGTGCTAAAATATCACCAAATAAACCATCTGATAGTATTAAATTCTATATGGGAATATTTCCTTGATCTTTCTCAAACAAGAAAGATCTTCTCTGATCCAACGATGATTATAAAATCACATATCGATCATCTGATAGAATAAAATTCTATCTTAGAAAAATATTTTCCTAATATTGTTAAATTAACAAGATATCCATATGATAGAATTAAATTCTATGTTAGGAAAATATATTACTAATCTTGTTAAACTAACAAGATATTCATATGATAGAATAAAATTCTATCTTAGGAAAATATTTCCCAATCTTGTTAAACAAACAAGAAATCTTTTCTGCTAAACAAAGAGCCTTTGGATTAAAAATTCAACGGTGAATAAAATTCACCGATTGATCCAAAAGATCATTTTGATTGATCATGAAATCAATTATGATCTCTCAATGAGAGATTTTCTCATCAAATTGATTTTTCTCTTCTCCTATAAATAGGAGCAAAGAGATTAATCAAGAAAGAGAAGGAGAAAAAAGAAATGAGGAGACCCTCATAAGCTTCTGTAAAAATATAGAAGGCTCTAAAAATAACAGAGAATTTAATTTTCTCAAAGAAAAAGATTTCCCTCCTAAAAAACTCTTGGTAAAGAAAAAAATAAGAGATCAAAAAACATCTCCTTCACCTATTAAAAGGGTTTAACCCTTCTCAAAAAACTTAGTTCTTTTTCTTGATCTGAGATCCATAAGACAAGTCTCTCACAAGTTGAGAATTTAATTCTCATCGGGAAGATCTTGTTATTGAGAATCAAAGATTCAGGGGAGAACATGGATACATGAACATGAAGAAGATGGAGTTCATAATACTCCGGGAACTTAATTCCTTCAAATCAAGAACTTAGTTCTTAAAGAATATGATCTCAGATCCTCAAAATAAAGATCTTGGTGATCGTTAATGGTCAAAATACCATTAACAGAGATTTAAGTCCTCTAAAAACATCAACAGAGATTAAATCTCCAAAGAACATAGTGCCTCACGGGAAACACATGCGAGCGTCGGAAAAAAGTTAGTGCTTAGCACTATTGGAGCGCCTCACGTGAAAAGCACGTGAGCGCCCAAGGATAAAAGCTCAGCTCCTCACGTGAAAAACACGTGAGTGCCACAAAAGTTAGTGCTTAGCACTATTGGAGTGCCTCACGTGGTATACATGTGAGCGCTATATGCAGCCGAGTGCTTAGCACTGCTAGGTGTTACAGAAACCCAATCTTAGTTCAAATTGGCTAAACTTATATTCATGATATCCAAACCAATATCCAAACTGAGTTTAGTCTCAAACATGACTAATGATCTCTCATTGATAATATCCAAAACGATATTCATCCTATATCTCCTAAGATAATTTTAGTCTCAAATATAACTAACGATTCTTAGGTACATCACCCCATTTTCCTCGAATATGGGATTTGGTTCAAGGGTACATCTCTCCACACCTCTGATATATATTGTTGTAATCAACTTGATGTAAAATTTTATCAAGATAGGGAATTATACACCCCACATTTATGCACTTCCAAATTGACGTGCAGGCCTCAAATCGTCTCGTGCCCCAAATTGGGCACATTCCATATCACCATTGTTCACTTCGTCACGTAACAAATACACGTGCACGCAAGATGCAAAATCCATATCCCACTCCAAGTCAGACGATGAGGGGAAAACCCCCCAAGTCAAGTCCATTCTTCCAAGGAAGACTCGGCAAAAGGAATGACGTGATATCTCGTTCCTTCATATATGAAGAAGATGTTCCATCAGTAGCAGAAAGCGACATTGATGAGCAGGGGGCAGGTTCCGTTTAAAATACCCGGTATTTCTCGCAAAACAACCCGATTGCTGCGATGGTAAAATAAGCAGTCCAAGAGGGTGAAAACAGCCTAAGGCGTGAAGTGTCCATGCATACAAAAGACAAGCAGCAGTGCCTTGGCAAACATGCATTGGAAGGAATGAGTTATGTAACTCCCCGACCAAACTGCAAAACATGGACCGAGAAGTCTCTAGACTAGTGTGTCGCCCCAAATACGGCGATGTTGGACCGAGATGTCCCTAAACTAGCATTTTGTCCCGAACATGGGAATAATGGACCGAAACATCCCTAAACTAGTGCGTCGCCTCAAACACGACGCGTCGCCTCAAACACGACAATAATGGACTGAAACGTCCCTAAACTACTGCATCGTCTCAAACATGGCGATAATAGACCGAAACATCCCTAAACTAGTGCGTCGCCTCAAACATGATGGGTCGCCTCAAACACGGCGATAGTGGATCGAAAAGTCCCTAAACTAACAATCCGCCTCAAACATGGCGATAATGGACCGAAATGTCCTTAAACTAACGTTCGTCCCTAAGATGGGAATGTTGGACCGAAAAGTCCTTAAACTAGAAATTTGCATCAAACATGGCGACAATGGACCGAAACGTCCCTAAACTAGTGCGTCGCCTCAAACATGGCGCATCACCCTAAATATGGTGATACCCTCCCTTGAGATCTATATTGCAATCGAAGTCTCAACGGCGAGAGTTGCAAATCAAGTCCTGCCGGCTACACAGCTACTCCAGCGATGAAACCACCCCCAAATCCCACCGGCAAACAGATAGGTCACCTGCGGCGAAACTACTTTCGAGAGTTCCGTCGTTCGAAAAAAAATGGTATGTCCACAAGCAAAATGGGCACGGGTGAAAATTCGAAAGGGTGCCGTGAGTAAAAATAGCAGAACTGTCGGCGAGTTTGTGAAAACCCGAAAAGGGTGCAAACTCGTAAAATAAAAAATTCATGTGCACTTGTAAGGTCCTCTCAACCTTGGGGAAAAAAACCTGCGTGAGATCCTTACGACTCATAAAGGAGCAATACACTTAGGAATCCCCACGATTCCTAAAGAGAAAATACACCTATGAGATCTTCACGACTCATAGGGAAAAATACCTTTATGAGGCCTTTAAGGCTCATGAAGTTAAAAAGTCTTAGTCGACAGGATCCTAACTCTGTTTGCTAAGCCACATTTATTCAAATTAACAAAGGCAAATGATGATTCTCTCTTGGCAATATCCCAGTTGCCGTGATACTGATGCCTAAAAAGGTATCAAACTTCAAGTCCTCTCAAGGCAAATGATGATTCGCTCCTGGAAATATCCCGGTTGTAGCGATGTTGATGCCTAAACAGGTGTCAAACTCCAAATTCTTTCACAGCAAATGATGATTCGCTCCTGGGAATATTCCAGTCATAGAGATACTGATGCCAAGATTGTTATCAGATTCCAAACTCGCAATAAAAACAGCAGCGAGTAAAAAAATGCATATGAAATAGCCGAAATTATGGGGAAACTCACAATAAAAATCAGCGAGAAAAAAATATGCATATAAAAAAACAGCCGAAATGTTTGGGCAACTCGCAATAAAAATCAGCGAGTAAAAATATTTTTAAAAAATAACCAAAATGATTGGGCACCAAGAATAAAAAGCCGAAATGATTAGGAAATCACGACTTTCGCGATATGAAAAGCTGACAAGATAGAGTATCACGGCAATAAAAAATAAATAAAGTTTCATCTGCCCTGGAAGTATATCTATATTGACACTTGTATACGATCCATGGGCACAAATGAAAGAAAGGGAACCATATTTTTCACTTAAGCTCCGTCAAAAGGAGAGCCAGATCTTGATGGCGACATCTACAGCTTAAAGATCAGCTCGACGCTCTTCTCATTCCAACAGAGTGCAGACGTGATGTCAGCAAAGCTCCAAGGAGCCAAATCAAAAAGGAGTAATGGCAAAATCCCAGCTCCAACTCGACATTCCTTCTCGGTGCAGACGCAAAGTCAACAAACAAAAGTGGAGTGATGGCAAAAATCCTAGCTCCAGCTCGACGTTCTCCTCATTCCAGCAGGGTACGGGCATAATTGTCAAATGAAATTGGAGCAATGGCATTTTCCTAGCTCCAAACCTCGATAGTGATACATGTAGCATAAAGGTCACTTGGATGTCTACCCAACTTCAGCAAAGAATCGGTATGACATCACCAAAATAAAGTGGAGCAACGGCATATCCCTAGCTCCAGATCTCGATGGCAACATCTACAGCCTAGAGATCATCCTGACGTTCCTTCTCAGTGCAGACACGACGTCAACAAAGACCCAAGGGTCAAACAAAAAAGGAGCCATGGCAAAATCTAGCTCCAAGTCATGACAGTTCATATACAACTCAAAGACTATCTCGACGTTCCTTCTCATTCCAGTAGGATGCAGACGTAACATCAACAAAAGACCCAAGGGTCAAAATAAAAAAGGAGTAATGGCAAAATCCCAGCTCCAACTCGACGTTCCCTCTCAGGGCAGACGCAACGTCAACAAATAAAAGTAGAGTGGTGGCAAAAATCCTAGCTCCAACTCGACGTTTTCCTCATTTCAGCAGCATGCGGACGCAACAATCAAATAAATGTGAAGTGACGGCAAAATCCTAGCTTCAGATCTTAATGGCAACATCTAAAGCCTAGAGATCACCCCGACGTTCTCTTCATGACAGCAGGGTGCAGACACGACGTCAACAAAGACCCAAGTGTCAAATAGAAATGGAGTCACGGTAAAATCCTAGCTCTAAGTCTTGACGGTTCATATACAACCTAGAGACTATCCCGGCGTTCCTTCTCATCTAGCAGGATGTAGACGTAACGTCAACAAAAGACCCAAGGGTCAAAACAAAAATGGGGCAAGGTTATATTACTAGATCCGGACTTCAACTACGATACATACAGTATGGAGGTCCTACAGATGTCTACCCTACTTCAGCAAAGAATCGGCGCAACATTGTCAAAGCAAAAAACAAAGTGACGGCATATTCCTAATTTCGGGTCTTGACGACAACTCATATAAAACCCGAAAGACCGTTGGAGATCATTCTACCCCAGAAGGGTGCGGTTATGACTCATCGGGCCTCCAAATTGAGCCAAACCTTAAGTAAAAAGCATCATGTTAAATTCCTAACGCTTTCTCTTCTAACGGTAATATAACCTAAAGAGATTACTTGAAGACGTCTTGTCCAGCCTCCGAAGGGATCAGACACACGACAGTCGTGAAGCAACGGCATATTCCCAGCTTCGGGTCTTGAAGGCAACTCATATAAAACCTAAAAGACTATCGGAGATCATCCCACACCATAGTGGAGTGGTTATGACTCATCGGGGCTCCAAATTGGGTCTAAGCTCAAGTAAAAAGAGTCATGGAAAATTCCTAACGCTTGCTCTTTCGACAGTATTATGACCTAAGGAGATTACTTGAAGACGTCATGTCCAGCCTCAGAAGAGATCAGAGACACGACAGTTGTGGGGCTACTCGAACAACAACTTAAAGACTGCATATCGAGGAATACATCAGTCAATGCGACGGTACCATGGACTACAACCCTAGTACCACAAACCTAACAGACCCCTGTCGTAAAGAATAGGGGTTATCTATATTTCACATTAGGATACACCTGCGAGATCCTCTCGACTCATCTCGACTCGTAGGAAAAAACATCTTTATGAAACCCTCACGGCTCATGAAGGTGAAAAGGCTTAAGCGACGGGGATATCAACCTGTTTCCTAATCACAGTAGCCCTATAAGTAGGTCCAAACTAACTCTTGTATACTATCTATGGACCACATTCTCCAAAGTCGCATACCGACGAGGAGGGGAAACCACTTACGAGTCCTCTCGACTCGTAAGGGGAAAATTCTCTTATGAGATCCTTACAACTCTCAAGAGAAAATGCACTTAGGATTCCTCACGACTTTTAAGAAGAAAATACTCCTATGAGATCCTCTCGACTCGTAGGAAGAAAAGTCTTTATGAGACCCTCACAGCTCATAAAGTTGAAAAGTCTTAGGCGATAGATTTAAACCTGTTTCCTAAGCTATCGCTGCCCTACAAGAAGGTCCAAACTGACTCTTGTATACTATCCACGGGCCACATCTGTCAAAGTTACGTTCCAATGAAGTGAAGAAGCCACTTGCGGGTCCCCTCGACTCGTAAGGAGAAAATACCTGCGTAAGATCCTTATGCCTCGCTGAGGTGAAAGACACTTAGGAATCCTCACGATTTCTAAGAAGAATATGCACCTATGAGATCCTCACGACTCATAGGGAGAAAAAATTGCTTGAGACCCTTAGGCTCATGAAGATGAAAAAGTCTTAGGCGACAGGGATCCCAAACATGTCTCCTAAGCCATAAATTCCG
Source organism: Agapanthus africanus (assembly GCA_030015575.1). Lineage (NCBI taxonomy): Eukaryota > Viridiplantae > Streptophyta > Magnoliopsida > Asparagales > Amaryllidaceae > Agapanthus > Agapanthus africanus. The sequence continues at coordinate 179,457,044 of CM057350.1, read as the reverse complement.
TGGTAATGCATTATTTTTCACTACTTAACCCATGAATAAGCATACGTGGGAAAAATAGTGGGGGGTATTTGTTCCCGCTAAATTTTTTTTATTCAGAGCTTGCTGTTCCCTTATAAAAATAAAGGGAATGCTCTACGTGTTAAATACATGCACCCACATGCAAGGCATGTAACTATCACCCCAGGTAGCGCCGCATATGAAGTTCACGTGGGCGTCAATGTGCAAAACACAGGAGCGCCTGTTCCCCTAATATTTAACCAAAATAAAACAGCTAAGCTCCGTTAAAATTTTGTTGAGGCCGCACCTAACGTGCCCCTCACGAGGGTGCCAACGCCAATCTTGTAGGATTAATCCTATGGTAGCGCCACACATGCTCCTCACGTGGGCGCCAATGTGCAAAGCACATGAGTGCCTATCATAAATAAGAATTAAATTCTTAAGTGGCGCCCACATGCACAATACGTGAGCGCCGGCGCCCAAATTAAAAGAAAGTAGAATTAAATTCTACATAGGGATACGTTCCTTAAAACTTGGATATTCTCTGTTAAACAGAGCCGTTGGATCAAAGATCCAAAGGTGATAATAAATCATCAGATGATAAATTCTATTTGGGAAATATTTTCCTTCTAATATGGAAATATGTTTCTCTAACAGAGAATCTTGGATTTAAAATCCAATGGTGATAAAATTTCACCAATTAAACTATTTGATAGAATTAAATTCTATGTGGTAGAATTAAATTCTATTTGGGAAATATTTCCCTTGATCTTTCTAATATGGAAAGATCTTTCTTTAACAGAGAATCTTGGATTTAAAATCCAATGGTGATAAAATATCACTAATTCATCTGATAGAATTAAATTCTATGTGGGAAATATTTCTCTGATCTTCCTCAAACTAGAAAGATCTTTTCTGATCCAACGGTGATTATAAAATCTCATATCGATCATCTGATAGAATAAAATTCTATCTTAGGAAAATATTTTCCTAATCTTGTTAACCTAACAAGATATCCATATGATAGAATTAAATTCTATGTTAGGAAAATATATTCCTAATCTTATTAAACTAACAAGATATTCATATGATAGAATAAAATTCTATTTTAGAAAAATATTTCTTAATCTTGTTAAACAAACAAGAAATCTTCTTTGTTAAACAGAGAATCTTTGGATTAAAAATCCAACGGTGAATGAAATTCACCGATTGATCTAAAGATCATTTTTATTGATCATGAAATCAATCATGATCTCTCAATAAGAGATTTTCTCAAAAAATTAATTTTTCTCTTCTTCTATAAATAAGAGCAAAGAGATTAATCAAGGAAGAGAAGGAGAAAAAAGAAAAGAGAAGACCCCCCATAAGCTTCTGTAAAAATACAGAAGGCTCTAAAAACAACAGAGAATTTAATTCTCTCAAAGAAGAAGATTTCCCTCCTAAAAAACTCTAGGTAAAGAAAAAAAAAGAGATAAAAAAACATCTCCATTACATATTAAAAGGGTTTAACCCTTCTCAAAAAACTTAATTCTTTTTTTGGATCTGAGATCCACAAGGAAAGTATCCCACAAGTCGAGAATTTAATTCTCATCGAGAAGATCTTGTTATTGAGAATCAAAGATTCAGGGGAGAACATGGATACAATAAAATGAAAAAGATGGAATTCATAATACTCCAGGAACCTAGTTCCTTCAAATTAAGAACTTAGTTTATAAAGAACATGATCTCAGATCCTTAAAATAATGATCTTGGTGATCGTTAATGGTCAAAATACCATTAACAGAGATTTAAGTTCTCTAAAAACATCAATAGAGATTAAAGTTCCAAAGAACATAGCTCCTCGCGTGAAACACATGCGAGCGTCGGAAAAAAGTTAGTGCTTAGCACTATTGGAGTGCCTCACATGAAAAGCACGTGAGCGCCAAAGGATAAAAGCTCAGCGCTTCACGTGAAACACACGTGAACGGCACAAAAGCTAGTGCTTAGCACTATTGGAGCGCCTCACGTGATATACATGTGAGCGCTATATGCAGCTGAGTGCTTAGCACTGCTGGGTGTTACAGAAACCTAATCTTAGCTCAAATTGGCTAAGCTTATATTCATGATACCCAAACTGATCTTATTTTCAAACATGACTAATGATCTCTCATTGATGATATCCAAAATGATATTCATCCTATATCTCCTAAGATAATCTTAGACTCAAATATGACTAACGATTCTTAGGTCCATCACCCCCTTTTCCTCAAATACGGGATTGGTTCAAGGGTACATCTCTCCACACCTCTTATATATGTCGTTGTAATTCTTCAATATTTTCATAGAGGTGGCGGGTCCCGACAACCAACAACAACTCCTCGTCCCAACTTGATGTAAAATTTCAACAAGATAGGGAATTATACACACCACATTGATGCACTTCCAAATTGACGTGCGAACCTCAAATCGTCTCGTGCCCCAAATTAGGCACATTCCATATCCCCATTGTTCACTTCGTCACATAAAAAATATACGTGCGGGCAAGATGGATAAAAGACCGAAATGTTCCTAAACTAATAGCCGCCTCAAAAACGGCGATAATGGACTAAAATGTCCCTAAACTAAAATTCGTCCCCAAAATGGGAATGTTGGACCGAAATATTCTTAAAATAATATCTGTCGTAAACACGGCGGTAATGGACCGCGACGTCCTTAAACTAAAATAACTGAGCCCCAAATGCTCATATGTTTAAGTCGGTCTTAATCTCAAACCAGATTAACAGTCCTTAAATAAACTGTAACATTTCAGAAATATAAAATATTATTTTTGGAAATTTAATATTAAAATAATATATTTCGCGAAAACTATTCGATTTGCGAATAGGAATTTTTCATAAAATGGTATAAGTATATACCGATATTTGGAAAATAATCGGAGATTGAAATGATTTATTTATTTTAATGATATTTATCGGATTTTTGGCCAAATCCGTATTTTTACATTTTTCCATGACTAGTGCACCATGTCATATGCATGTTGGGTTTGTGGCTTGTGAGTTGTGAGATTTAGGAAAAGAAAAAGAAAAGAAAAGGAAAAGAGAGAAAGAGTTGAGCGTGAATAGAATAAAATTAGATGCCATGGTTAAAAATGGGAAGAAACAAAAGAGGTATTTGTTAGGAGAGTGAGTGTAGGGGATAATTGTGAGTGAGAGAGTGAGCATAAGAGAGGGAAGGTTAGACTTGGCTGCCCTATTCCTTATTCCCCATTGCTTTTTTCACATTTCTTTATCTCCTTCATTCCCTCACTACCTCCATGCCTCATCTCCAAATGCTTTCCAAACCCTATGCCACCTTCATTAAATACATGCACAACCTTATTCTAAACCCTTTGAACCATTCCAGTTTGGATTTTGAAGACTTTGAGCAACTTAAGAATTTCCTAGGTTGCCAAATGAGGTAATCCATACACTTGTAGATTTGTATTTGTGTTTATATATCATAGTTTAGTTAGAAATTAATTTAGTTAGGTTTTGTGATCTTGGAAATTCCAAGTTGCTGTTAAGTGGTAAATTGAGATTTAGTGAGTGTTTTCAAGACCTTAGAGATTGCTTTGCTCGACCAAAAATGAGTTTAGAATCCGATACATGAAGTTAGAATTTTTCCCGTGTCGGTTTTATGAAACCTAAAGGCCTACAGGGTATCTGGAGCTATCTGGGGTATTTTTAAGAAAATAAAGCAAGTCCATTAACCTAGATAGACCACTAGAAGACCACCACCAAAATACGAACCCAAAAAGCCTCAACATGGCCGGCGACACCGGATATTTGGGCACTCTCGCCGGACTTCATGTGGGCATTGTTGTTGTGGTTTTGCCTGTAGCTCACTTACCTTATAAACTATCCCCTGTACTTGGTTGTTTAGTTCCCATTTACCTGAGCCAAAATCTGGGAAGTACTTGAGAGTGTTTTGGCTATGTTTTCCGATATGTGAATTCTTGGTTTTTATATTTGAGATTTGAATTGGTCGTTGGATATTTGTACGTCAACGACGAGGGTTGTTTGGTTGTTTTTGCATGCGTAGGCTATAGGTTCTAACCTATAAGCAATCCGTGTGTCGTATCGGTTTACGGATATTGGTTTTAATAGTATTGCGATTGTGTATTGATTGTAGGTACCTTCGTGTGGACTTCCGAGACGACAAAGCACATCGACTTTAGCTAAGCGATGAGTTTAGCAGGTGAGTAGATTTATATCTATGAGGGAAGTCGGATAGATAGCGTATAGCACCCCCACAACCATTGATATGGAAGATTGTGTTTTAAATTATAATATGATAAAGGATATGCTACGAAATTGCGGACATGGTTATAGGATTTAGTAAAAGATGATATGATAAAGTTGACGCTAATGGATATATTGCTTGAGGATATGAAATGAGAAGTGAATCATGATAAGTACGATTTGGAAGAGAACAAGTATGAGTTGATGATTGTATGATATGAGATCGAGATCGATATGCACGACACGAGATTGAGATAGAGGTGTTGTGGAATTAATAAGATATGGCGTTTATACAAATGTGATTTGATATATATGTATATATTTTTGAGTATAATGAGTAATATGCCATACGAGACTTTAGATCCATACCCTTATTATTGTATAGGACGATAGATTCCCTATTTTGTTTGATGAGCCCATATGATAGATTACCATACGTGATGAGATGCACCGGATGATTGATCTGAGCTAAGGATTTGAGGATGATGATCGAGGATTGTTGTCATATTGGATGTTATGAGGCGGGATCGCTAATTTTAAGATGCCACTTGAACCATATCTATTTCCAAAACTGACAAATCGTATGCATCTTTTAAACGGAAACTTTATGGGACGCTACGGGTTTCTAAATGATGTCTTTTCTAAAAATACCGTAGCACCCACTTTCAAAACTACGATTTGTATCTTTTAAAAAGTGACCATATGGTTCATGTGCAGATAGATATAGTCATTTATTATTCATGTTGTGTAGGATATTACCCCTCGTGATGTATATACCACGTGCCGGTATTTAATGCTATTTGATATCAATTGCTAGTACACCTGTACAATTACCGTTGATGCGCATGTTACACATATACAGATTTGCCGGCTCACACACATTCTTCATCGGTAATTGTCATGCTTCTTATACAGTAGAGTTGCCATGTCACTTATACAGTAGAACTGCCATATTATGAGATAAATCTTAAAAGTAAAAGTACATTCATTGTTCAGTATTATCATTTGACATGCTTGCATGATATACTCGATATGCTCATATTACTACTCTATGCTGCATACATCGTACTTATGGTTATATGCATTGCGATACTGTTTTTATGAGATCTCTGGATTTAAGAACTGTGGTATATTTCAAAGGAAATGGTGTACTGTTTTAAAAATCCGGTTTATCATGATATGATATTTCGAGACGTCCACCATGAGTTTTCTCAGTTCTGAGCTTATTTTCGAGACCCGATTCGAGAAGTTGGCAGATACCGTTTGCGGGTACATGGTAGACCCGGTATGGTACCCCGGGGCAAGAAATGATTTTTGTGGTGTAGATGATGAGCCTGGCAGAGGGAAAACTACCTACCGGTGATTGTATAGATCTCGGCGGATATCCGGAGGATACCGTTTTGGAGTGATGATATGGGATGGATATGAGGACAGATCTGAGGATGCGGCGCCTGAGATGAGATAGATATGAGGGCCGATCTGAGTATGCGGCGCCTGAAATATGAGGATTTACGTGTTGATGCTGGACACGGGTTTTCATGATGTTTGAGTGTCGGTGTTGGATACTTAGGTTCCATGATTTTGATGTGTCGTTGATGGACACACGTGATTGATATCCTCATATATATATACAGGCATATGTTTTCATGATGTTCCTATATTTTTGTTTTGTTTCATTGATGGACACGTGGATGATATTCACATGCATATAGGCATATGACGTCGGATGTTTTTCTATATATGCCATTGCATTATCTCGATTATTGATATATATGCGTACTTGGTCACCCTAGATATCATAGTATCATCTTCAGGATATAGTGACCTAGGAAATCGTTATTTTATTCGATTTCTACTATATTATGTTTTCTACTCACGAGCTGGCAACTCACCCCCGTTGTGCCACAGTTCTTACAGGTTTGACCGCTTGGGATCAGTTGTGGTATTGCTGACACACGGCTTCATCCAGGGTGTTTGCTTTGGTAGGTGGGACACATGTTGGATCGTGCCCACTCTCGTACTGTTATATTCTATTGTATCTAGATAAACTCCATCACATCAGATCAGACCAAATCAGAGAACTAGAATTGTATATTAGTAGACCTAGTCAGACTTGGGTATTGTGCGAGACTTAGAGCGATATGTTTATGATCTCTTTTCTTGAGTTTTGATGTCTTGCTTCTTTATTTGTTCTTTCTGGGTTGATTCTTCACCGTTGGGCGTCGTATATATGTTATTGCGTGGTTGTGATTCCGCCAGTTAGCGAAGAGCTCCCGCTTGGGGATGCCTATATATTGTTTTGTATATGTTTTTGGATCAAAATATACAAGGAAGATGCTGCCCAAAATTTTAAAAGACAAAACACGATTCATTACACATTTATTTCAAAACTGCACCCCCACTATTGTTTGCAAAAAGGTTTAGATTTTCTGGACTTCGGCTTACTTGATTTACGTCACGCTTTTTGACATTGCGTAATTTTAGTGTCGGTCACGTGCTAAATTACGGGTCGTGACAAAGTTGGTATCATAGCGTTAGGTATAACCTTGGTTTGAGTCTGGGTTTAATTATGCAGAGTCTAAGGCGTATATATTTCGGAACCTAGGCTTGACCTTACAGAACTTAGACTTAACGGGGAAGGGGTATTAGACCCGAACTTTCGTTTCATAGGTTGACCTTGATTGATGGAGTAGGTAGCTTGAGTAGAGTGGCGTACCGTACGTATGTTCTGCGGCATATTTACAATACGATACTCCACATAAGAAACCTTAGAATGCACATATCTTAAGATCTTTGATACTATTCGTTCCTATGATCATATATCCATTTGGGATCTGTTGTTTCTTTCATTCATTTGATCTATCTTCTTCGATACCTGCTTGAGGTTCTTGTCACCATGGTTTGAGCACAGATTGAGCTGCTGCTAGTGTTATGGTCAGGGTGAGCTCGTCATGAACGAGAACTGACCATGTTGTTTTTTGGTGACATAGGGACGTGTAGGTATAGTGTTGTGTTGTGATCTCTCGTTTGAGGAGAGTGTTCGGTTTTGCACCGGATGATCGGGCCATTGATTGAGGCTGCCAGATTGAGATGACTGTTGATGTACAGCCTACCTCAGAGATCGTGATGTTGTCTACCGTGCAGAAAGATGACCCGGCTGTTGCTGAGATTGATGGGATGTCGATTCCAGAGTTTATAAGCTGAGACCGCTGGAGCTTTCAGGCAGAAATGTGACAGGAGATAGCTAGTCTATCTCGAGTTGAGCGACTGATATGATTCGTCAGATTTGATGTGCCGATGCAAGCTCGGTTGAGTTGAAGAATTCCAATTGAAGGATCTTACTTGGGTCTAGAGTGGATCGATCAAGAGATGACGTTGTTCGTCGGATGCTCCGATGTGAGATCGGTAAGTTGACCAGTTTCATATAGAAGGACCTTACCCAGATGCATTGTAAGTTGATCGAGAACGGATGAATAAAGTATATTCATCCGATGATTTGGACGAGTTCCCGAGGACGTGTTCGGCTAGATATCTTCCATAGAGTGATAAAGGTACCGAGTTTGTAATTTCGAGTTCGTGTGAGAGACTCCAGATTGACTGTAGCCGAGAATGAATTGCAATACGCAGACAGCAAGAGATGACGTCGAAGTGGACGATAATAAAGACGGGTGGAACAAGAGGTTCGTGCGAGATGTTATAAAGCGGGTGTTACGCTCCGTTGATGCCAGAGGATTGATATATGTGCAGAAGCGTTAGATACAGCCAAATTCCAGATGAAAGCCGTGCTGAGGACGCAACTGTCCGGTTATGAGAAAGAGTTAAGCAAGAGTGCCAACCTTCGTATAGTGCGGCATAGGTGAGATCGGAAGAAGCCATGAGCAGGTTCTTTCCAGGACACCACAGCGATAAAGATTTGCACCCAGGATCAGTTATATCGTGCGTATTCAGAGGGCCAGATGCCGCCGTCAGTAATGTACAGTTGCGAGTGGTCATGTTGATTGGCCAAATGGTGAACAGAGGAGTTCTAGAGTGGGACTGTTCCATTTGTATGCCTGACCAGGTTGACGAGCAGAAGGATCGTGAGATTGGTAATCCACAGAGAAACGGGAACCCGGAGACCGAAGATGCCATATCGTGAGCAGGAGGCAAGTAGATGATCTTACTCTGCCAATTTTGGGCGCACTGGCATATTTTTCGACATTGTAGGAGGTGTACCTCAATGTCAGTTATTGCGATTTGCGTTTTGTGATCCAAGTATCACACTTTTATTGCTTGTATTTGAGTTTCGATAATTGGGTTTCGTGATTTATGTTTTTGTGCACCATGGCTGCACCTATTGGAGATTTATATTTTGTGCACAGTTATTGCACTTGATTTATGTTTTATACACCGCTACATTGAGATTTATGAATTGTGCATATCTATTGCACTAGGAATCGATTTGTGCCTTCGTTGCACGTATTTATGGTTTCGTGGATTCGATACCGTCGATTTGATTTCGTGCATGTTATATGCACTTGCCTTTACTTATGCACTCGGTATAGCTTATATGTGCTTGCAATGCATTGATTCATGTTTTGTGCACACGGTTGCACATGTTTATGGTTCTATACACCTTGGTATACTCGGTGTTGTTTTAATACGCATTTGAGATATTGATGAGTTTTCGTGCATTGGTTGCACCTGATTCGTATTTCGTGCATTAGTTGCACCTGATTCGTATTTCGTGGATTGGTTGCACCGGATTTGTATTTTGTGCATTTGTTGCACCAGATTTATGTATTCATGAGCGTCTGCACTTGGCGTTCATTATCGTGCACGCTACTGTACTAGATGTTTTATACGGACCAGACGCACTTGATTTGGATTTTTGCGCACGTTGGGCGCATGATATGAGATTTTGTGCACACCGGGTGCACTCGATAGAGATTTTTATTCATGCATGATTGGATGCACTTGATTGAGATTTTTATTTGTGCGTGTTGGATGCACTTGATTGGGATTTTCATTCGTGCATGTTAGTTATGTTGGCTATAGTGCCCTCAAGGCAATTATCGTAGTCGCAGGCAGGTGATTATGATGATTGAGGGAGGACCTATACCGTAGAACAGTCTTACTCGAGATGATAGTATGCTATCTGGTTTGTCTTTATCATCATGTATATGTTGATAGAGCCCATAGGATTCTTGCTTGACTACCAGCATTATGATAGCGATCATATACGTGGGAGCTGGGGGTCTATAAGTACATCCTTAAATCTCCCTAGTCGTGGGAGTATCGAGACTGGGCATCGATACTAAAGTGTAGACTAGTGTATACTTATCCAGATCCTGACGAGGGGCGGTGGCCAGTCTCACAAGCCATTGGTGTCAGTTGTTCACCTAAGATAGTATGCAGGTGCTCATTGAGTCATGAATACACTGGACGGACACGCCGGGAACATGCTAGTTGGTATTATACCTATTGTCAGATAGTAGTTCCCTAGTGACATGTGTACAGGTTAGTCTGTCGACCTGAGATCGTCATTTATCTCATGTGAGTTCCCACTGTGCTTTGATTACTACCCTACCATGGCTCAAAGGAGTCGTGCAAATAGGTTTTAGTTGGGTACAGTCCTGAGCCACTTGGAGGCAGTGAGCGGATCGTTGGGGATTCGTCTCTCCCGGTATTGGGGGTTGATGTCGCGCAGTGCATGGGCGGCCATCACTAGAAATCCTCGGCCAGGGTATACGAGAATTACCGATCCAGGATCGATAGTTTCTCAGGTGGTGATGGGTTACATACCGACACGAATTATCGCGTTATTAGGGCTCTGACTTCATCCATCCCCCTAGACTCGATATGCGATACTCTTAGACAAACAGACCGGACTGCACGGATATTGTCATTGTCAAGCTCAGTAGGGGTTCAGGATGAGTTTGCTCGTCGGCCTCCCTTTCGCTCAATACCTGGGTATCCGTTACGTACAGCTAGTGCCGCTGACGTGCTTGTGGTTAAACCCACTACTAGTGTATTGACGAGTCTTTAGAGTCCCACACAGAGGGTTTTTACGGTTCTGGCGATATGGTGTAGATGAGCTATGTTGGTACATACAGGTGTCCGACTAAATATGTGTACAGGCTGCACAGACTTTAATCGGACGGTTGATAATACTGGCGGCTTAAGATTAAGCTGGATTATTAAATCAGGTTTTGGTTTAATAATTTATATATGTATTTATATTCTAGTATTATTGTTCACTATTCATTTTCTCTCTTGGCTATTCGTATTTTTGTACGAATACGCGTATATGTATTTCAAAACGTATACCGGGTTGCATTCCGTATTTATACGGAATGGTTTCTAGAAGATGTCCACCTCATTATTGATTTTCTTTTTAAAAAATCAATTATGGAAATGAGGTGGAGGGTGAGTTGGCATGAGCATGGCTTGAGGCATGTAGAGAGGTATGGGCATGGCTTTGTTTATTTGGAAAATTGGAAAGATATTTTTATTGCATGAGCGAGAGAGAGGGGGGGGCAGCCACTTAGGCTTGGCTCATGATTTTCTCCACTTGATTTTCTTCACTTTCTCACTCTCTCATTCTCACTCACTTCAACACTTAGCCACTTTCTTCGGTTGCTCATGCTATGGTTTCTTCGGTTGCTCATGCTATGGTTTCTTCACCTCCTCTTCATTTTCTATGGTTGCTCTTGGAGCATTTTGATGAGAGAAAAACATTAGTGAGATAACCCTACACCTCCACTCTCTATTGCTAGCAACCTTGGAGCGTCGGTTGCCTCGTCTCGCGAGGCTGAAGCTTGCGCCGTTTCTCTCAGGTGGATCATTATAGATGGAGAAAGATCGGCAACCAAACTCGATCCAGACGACCACTAGGAGCTTGGAATGAAGACCGAAGGACACAGATCAACTAACTTCTTTATATCAGTTTGCTAGTTTAGGGTTTAGGGTAGATCCGGGCATCGGGTAATGGTAGCGCCAGTTTAGTAAATTTTTGTTCCGCATTTGGCCACGGATTAATGGCCGGGGTATTGTCGTAAGCTTACAATTTGCACTGGGTTGAGATGGTCGTGCACATCCGTTGCACTGGACAGATATTTTCGTATACTATAGATGCATTTGATATGGTTGTCATGCATATCCGTTGCACTGGACAGATGCTTTCGTGCACACCTGTTGCACTTAGTTTTGCTTTTGTGCATATTATGGCACTTTTATTGGATTTGGTTTTCCGTGCGCACCAGATGCATGTGATGTTGGATACGCCTTTTGAGGCCGATTTTATTTATGAGTATCGCTTTTGATGATGGATACTATATTGTATAGTTGCCGAGAAGGACTGGTCTGAGGACAGTGCCTGAATACTTTTGAATGCATACAAAGTTACCAAGAGGTTTTCAAAAAGGAGCTATAGTCTCACTATTTCGTACGTGTCCGCGAGTGACACAGAATTTTATAAGAGAACCTTCTGGGATATTTCAAAAGGCGGGACGTATAATTTGAGCAAAATATATATAAGTATATATTTACTACTTTACAAATGATCGTCCGCCACTTGTGCCGTGAGCTACGCATAACACGGAGATTTGGGAAAGATTTTGAATGTGTTTTATTCAGTTTTTAAAACAGTTTTACAAAGATGCGTGCTATATATGTATTATGATTTTGGCTATAGTGCATTTGGATTTCAGTGGTGGAATTTGATATTCGAATTTCCTTTATAACTCCGATGATTGCGTGATGCTTGACGGAGTATGATTTTGAGTTTCGCACTCATTTTCAGGCGCACATGATGCGCTGTGGTATTTCTGTATCTTCCGTGATTTCGGAGCCCCGTTGATCTGAGCTGATTATTGAAATTTTTTAGCATTTAGGGATTTAAATTTAAATTCGGGGACCGAATTTATTTAAGGGGGGAAGACTATAACATGTTAGAAATATAAAATATTATTTTTGGAAATTTAATATTAAAATAATATATTTCGCGAAAACTATTCGTTTTGCCAATAGGAATTTTTCGTAAAATGGTATAAGTATATACCGATATTTGGAAAATAATCGGAGATTAAAATGATTTATTTATTTTAATGATATTTATCGGGATTTTTGGCCAAATCCATATTTTTATATTTTTCCGTGACTAATGCACCATGTCATGTGCATGTTGCGTTTTTGACTTGTGAGTTGTGAGATTTAGGAAAATAAAAAGAAAAGAAAAGGAAAAGAGAGAAAGAGTTGAGCGTGAATAGAATAAAATTAGATGCCATGGTTAAAAATGGGAAGAAACAAAAGATATATTTGTTAGGAGAGTGAGTGTAGGAGATAATTGTGAGTGAGAGAGTGAGCATAAGAGAAGGAAGGTTAGACTTGGTTGCCCTATTCCTCATTCCCCATTGCATTCTTCACATTTCTTCATCTCCTTCATTCCCTCACTACCTCCATGTCTCATCTCCAAATACTTTCCAAAATCCTACGCCACCTTCATTAAATACATGCACAACCCTATTATAAACCTTTTGAACCATTCAAATTTGGATTTTTAAGACTTTGGGCAACTCAAGAATTTTCCTAGGTTGCCAAATGAGGTAATCCACACACTTTTAGATTTGTATTTGTGTTTATATATCATAGTTTAGTTAGAAATCAATTTATTTAGGTTTTGTGATCTTGGAAATTCTAAGTTGCTGTTAAGTGGTAAATAGAGATTTAGTGAGTGTTTTCAAGACCTTAGAGATTGCTTTGCTGGACCAAAAATGAGTTTAGAACCCGATACACGAACTTAGAATTTTCCCGTGTCGGTTTTGTGAAACCTAAAGGCCTACGGGGTATCTGGAGCTATCTGGGGTATTTTTAAGAAAATCAAGCAAGTCCATTAACCTAGATATACCACTAGAAGACCACCACCAAAATACGAACCCAAAAGGCCTCAACATGGCCGGCGACACCGGATATTGGGCACTCTCGCCGGACTTCTTGTGGGCATTGGTGTTGTGGTTTTGCTTGTAGCTCACTTACCTTATAACTTATCCCCTGTACTTGGTTGTTTAGTTCCCATTTACCTGAGCCAAAATCTGGGAAGTACTTGAGAGTGTTTTGGCTATGTTTTCCAATATGTGAATTCTTGGTTTTTATATTTGAGATTTGAATTGGTCGTTAGATGTTTGTACGTCAACGACGAGGGTTGTTTGGTTGTTTTTGCATGCGTAGACTATAGGTTCTAACCTATAAGCAATTCGTGTGTCGTATCGGTTTTCGGATATTGGTTTTAATAGTATTGCGATTGTGTATTGATTGTAGGTACCTTCACGTGGGCTTCCGAGATGACGAAGCACATCGACTTTGGCTAAGCGAGGAGTTTAGCAGGTGAATAGATTTATATCTACAGGGGAAGTCGGGTGGATGGCGTATAGCACCCCCGCAACCATTGATATGGAAGATTGTGTTTTAAATTATAATTTGATAAAGGATATGATACGAACTTGCGGATATGGTTATATGATTTAGTAAAAGATGATATGATAAAGTTGACGCTAATTGATATATTGCTTGAGGATATGAAATGAGAAGTGAATCATACGTACGAATTGGAAGAGAACAAGTATGAGTTGATGATGGTATAATATGAGATCGAGATCAATATGCACGACATGAGATTGAGATAGAGGTGTTGTGGAATTAATAAGACATAACGTTTATAAAAATGTGATTTGAGATATATGTGTATATATGTATATATTTTTGAGTATAATGAGTAATATGTCGTATAAGAATTTAGATCTGTACCCTCATTATTGTATAGGACGATAGATTCCCTATTCTGTTTGATGACCCCGTACGATGGATTACCGTACGTGATGAGATGTACCGGATAATTAATCCGTGTTAGTGATTTGAGGATAATGATCGACAATTGTTGTCATATCGGATATTATGAGACGGGATCACCAATGTTAAGATGCCACTTGAACCATATCTATTTCTAAAACTGACAAATCGTATGCATCTTTTAAACGGAAACTTTATGGGACGCTACGGGTTTCCAAATGATGTCTTTTTCTAAAAACACCGTAGCATCCACTTACTAAACTACAATTCGTATCTTTTAAAAAGTGACCATATGGTTCATGTGTAGATAGATATATCCATTTATTGTTCATGTTGTGTAGGATATTACCCCTCGTGATGTACTTACCACGTGCCGGTATTTAATGCTATATGATATCAATTGCTAGTACACCTGCACAATTACTGTTGATGCGCATGTTACATATACACAGACTTGCCGGCTCACACACATTCTTCATCGGTAATTGTCATGCCTCTTATACAGTAGAATTGCCATGTCCCTTATATAGTAGAACTGCCATATTATAAGATTAATCTTAAAACTAAAAGTACATTCATTGTTCAGTATTATCATTTGACATGCTTGCATGATATACTCGATATGCTCATATTACTACTCTATGTTGCATACATCGTACGTATGGTTATATGCATTGCGATACTGTTTTTATGAGATCTTTGGATTTGAGAACCGTGGTATATTTCAAAGGAAATGGTGTACTGTTTTAAAAACCCGGTTTCTCTTGATATGATATTTCGAGACGTGCACCATGAGTTTTCTCAGTTCTGAGCTTGTTTTCGAGACCCGATTCGAGGAGTTGGCAGATGCCGTTTGCGGGTACATGGTGGACCCGGTATGGTAGCCCGGGGCAAGAAATGATTTTTGTGGTGTAGACGATGAGCCTGGCAGAGGGAACACTACCTACCGGTGATTGTAT
This sequence comes from Agapanthus africanus, assembly GCA_030015575.1. Lineage (NCBI taxonomy): Eukaryota > Viridiplantae > Streptophyta > Magnoliopsida > Asparagales > Amaryllidaceae > Agapanthus > Agapanthus africanus. Next base: position 179,442,004 of record CM057350.1, on the reverse strand, counting down.
AGATCTCAGCGGATATCCGGAGGATACCGTTTTGGAGTTATGATATGAGATGGAAATGAGGACCGATCTGAGGATGCGGCGCCTGAGATGAGATAGATATGAGGGCCGATCTGAGTATGCGGCACCTGAGATATGAGGATTTACGTGTCGATGGTGGACACGGGTTTTCATGATGTTTCGAGTGTCGGTGTTGGACACTCGGGTTCCATGATTTTGATGCGTCGTTGATGGACATACGTGGTTGATATCCTCGTATATATATACATGCATATGTTTTCATGATGTTCCTATGTTTTTGTTTTGTGTTGTTGATGGACACGTGGATGATATCCATATGTATACAGGCATACGACGACGGATGTTTATTTATATATGTCATTGCATTGACTCGATTGTTGATATATATGCGTACTTGGTCACCCTAGATATCATAGTATCACCTTCAGGTTATAGTGACCTAGGAAATCGTTGTTTTATTCGATTTCTACTTGCTGATGTTTTCTACACACGAGCTGGTAACTCACCCCCGTTGTACCACAGTTCTTGCAGGTTTGATCGCTTGGGATCAGTTGCGGTATTGCTGGCACACAGCTTCATCCAGGGTGTTTGCTTTGGTAGGTGGGACACATGTTGGATCGTGCCCACTCTCGTACTATTATATTCTATTGTATCTAGATAAACTCCATCACATCAGATCAGATCAAATTAGAGAACTAGAATTGTCTATTAGTAAATCTAGTCAGACTTGGGTATTGAGCGAGACTTAGAGCGATAGGTTTATGATCTATTTTCTTGAGTTTTAATGTCTTGCTTCTTTATTGTTATTTCTGGGTTGATTCTTTGCCGTTGGGCATCGTATATATGTTATTGCGTGTTTGTAATTCCACCAGTTGGCGAAGAGCTAGCTCCCATTTGGAGATGCCTATATATTGTTGTGTATATGTTTTTGGATCAAAATATATAAGGGAGGTGCTGCCCAAAATTTTAAAGAAAAAACCATGATTCATTATACCTTTATTTCAAAACTGCACCCTCACTATTTTCCGCAAAAAAGGTTTAGATTTTCCGGGCTTCGGCTTACTTGGTTTACGTCACGCTTTTTGACGTTGCGTAATTTAAGTGCCGGTCACGTGCTAAATTACGGGTCGTGACATAAACCAAACCCAAATCTAAAATATTCGGATTTAGACTGATCTGCGCCCTATGGACGACGACAGAAACTAGTCTCCGTATATAATCTATGGGCAACCTAAACAAACAAAAACACACACGACACGAAGTGAACTTTCGGAGCAGGAGAAAGTGGTTATCGCAATGCGGTAACGTAATTAACTGCAGGGGCTTGTGCCTGCTGGGAAGAGTGTCCCCACAATCAAAAGCCAATCACAAACAAAGGGGAATCTGATAAAATCTGCTATAACGGCCGCATCCGTCCAAACCTCCGATATATGGTGCCATAAATCAACTTGGTATGTTCGGAGAGGTGGACGGATAAATCCAAATAGCATCTGCCCTTAGATTCAGGCAAGACTATCCATCCCGGTTCGTCTCCATTTCTGGCGGTGAACACCCCTTCAGGTATCACGAGCCTCTTTGCGGGCCTGTTTGGGTTCTTGCCCAGTCTGTTGAAGACTGAGACATCATTTTTGGACGGCTTATTGAGAGGGACTGTTGTGGTCGCCAGTCGATCGAAGACCGACCTCCTGGGAGCTTCCTCTTGCGGCGCAGAGGCACCGAAACTCACCGGTGGGAACATGGTCTCGAAGAATAGCCCAGTAGTGGTTTGCGTAACTTGCCCCACCGGCATTGAAAAGATAAAGGCCGCGTTGGGCCCATAGATCACTCCTCCTGTTAAGGTGGGGCAAGAGTTGCTGTTGTAAGAGGTGCAGCTGGAAATCATCGATTTCTCTGCACAGGAGCAAGACACCTAATTTTAGTACCTCAAATCCAAGGGTAGCCATAGCGAACCGTGATTTTGTTCGTGAAACACGACACACGAAGTGTGGAGTGGAAAGAGAAAAAGGTCCCACCGGGCGTACCAGAATCTGTTCATCGCTGAAAGATAAGGACTAATACGTTGGGACGTCTGGTCTGAATTCTAAGGGCAGACGCTATTTGGACTTCTCCATCCACCTCTCCGAAAATACCAAGTTGATTTATTGCACCATATAGCGGAGGTTTGGACAGATGCGACCGTTGTAGCAGACTTTATCAGATTCCCCCGCATTTATGAGGTTTTTTTTTATTATGGGGACGCTTTTCCCTGCAAGCGCAAGCCCCTGCAGTTAATTATGTTACCGCATTGCGATAACCACTTTCTCCTGCTCCAGTAGTTCACTTCGTGTCGTGTGTGTTTTTTGTTTGTTTTGGTTGCCGTGGCTTGTATACGGAGACTAGTTTATGTTGTCACCCATAGGGCGCGGATCAGTCCAAATCCGTATATTTTAAATTTGGGTTTTGAACTTTGGTTGTATGTTCCCTTAGTCCAAAAAAATATTTTGTTTTATTTAAGGACCGTTAATCTAGTTTGAGATTAAAATAAACTTAAATATATGAGAATTTGGGCTCAATTTATTTTAATTAAGGATATTTTAATTAAGGAGCCCATAGGATTCTTGCTTGATTACCAGCAGTATGATGGCGATCATATACATGAGAGTTGGGTGGTCTATAAGCACATCCTTAAAGTATCCCTAGTCGTAGGAGTTTCGAGGCTGGGCATCGATACTCCAAGAGTAGACTAGGGTATATGGATCGAGACCCTGACGAGGGGTAGTAGCCGGTCTCATAAGCCATTGGTGTTAGTTGGTTCACCTAAGATGTATACATGTGCTCATTGGGTTATGAGTACACTGGACGGACTCGCCGGAAACATGCTAGTTGATATTATATCTATTGTCAAATAGCAGTTCCCTGGTGATATGTGTACAGCTTAGTCTATCGACCTGAGATCGTCATTTGTCTCTTGTGAGTTCCCACCATGCTTTGATTACTACCCTACCACGGCTCAAAGGAGTCGTGCAAACAGGTTTTAGTTGAGTATAGTCCCGAGCCACATGGAGGCAGTGAGCGAATCGTCAGGGGATTCATCTCTCCCGGTATATTGGGGGTTGATGTTGTGGAGTGCACGGGTGGCAATTGTTAGTTATATGTATGCCGTAGAGGCCATTACTGTACATGTGATGTATATTGTAGTGGATTCTTGGACATATATAGGGAGGACTTTCTTGTTCAACATGATAGTATGCTATCTGGTTGCTCTTTATCCTAACATGTAGATTTGTATTGTGCTACTGTTTTGCTCTCACATATTGATAAAGCCCTTAGGATGTGTACTTGACTACTAGGACTATGATGGAGATCATACTAGTGGGGCCAGGGTAGTCCACAAGTACATCCTATAATTGTTCCTAGTCGTGGGAGTATCGAGACAGGGCAACGATACTCCAGAGTAGACTAGCGTATACGCTTCTCGACCCATATGATGGGCGATGGATGATCCCTTATCCTTTGGTGTTTGATATCAGAGAACGTATACAGGTGCTCAGCGGAGACTGGGTACGCTGAACGGACTCGTCGAGAACTCCTAGATGGTATTATACCTATCGTCAGATAGCAGTTCTCTGGTGACACTGGTACAGGTTAGTCTGTCGACCCGAGATAGTCATAGAGTCTTGTGTGATTCCCGCTGTGCTTTTATTTCCACCTTACCACGGTCAAGAGATCATGCAAAATGGTGGTTTTTAGGTACAGTCCTGAGTCACATGGAAGCAATGAGCGATAGGAGGGGATTCGTCTCTCCCGGTATTGGGAGTTGATGTTGTGCTATGCTCGATTGGCCATAACAGAAAATCCCTGGCCAGGGTTGCTGAGATCTACTGGTAAGTGTTATCAGTAGTTTCTTAAACCATTATACACCTTGCATCGGCATGACTTATCAGGCTATTGGGGTCTGACGTTATACCACCCCCAGGCTGTGATATGCGACATATTAAAGTGAAGAGACCGGACTATACGGTAGTGTTACTGATTGGATTCACAGAAGTATGAGTAGGCTTGCTTGTTGATCTTCTGATCGCTCAATACCCGGGTGGTCGTTACGTTTAGCAGACCGCTTGCGGCTTGTGGGTGTTTGATATGATCATCACCTGTTGCCGGCGTATTGACGAGTCTTTAGAGTCCTACACAGAGCTTTCCTGGTTCATGCGAAATGGAGTAGGAGCACATATGTGATATGTGCGGGACCGAGATTGATGCACGTATGTGATACAGCATTCTATTCTCACGATTTGTGATATCGGTCGGTTATATGAGATATAACTGGGTTATCGGATTAAGTGTTGATTCGATAAGTTGATTCATATGATATTAGTCGGTTGTAAGTGATATAACCGGATTATTAAATCAAGTGTTGTTTTAATAATTTAATGTATAATTATATATATTTGATATATTAACTTACATTAACTAATATTTGCTCACTAAGTATTCTTTTTCTCACTTGTGTATACTTAGTATATATGTGATATATATTAATGTACATTTTATTGTGTCATGTTTGATGATACACGAAACATGGGTGTATGAGACTTACACTATAGTTAGGATAATCCTAGGGTTTTTATTTATCAAATTAATTCTAAAATGTTGGAATTTTGTCATGGTAGAAGCTTTGAAAATGCTTTGGATAACCATTGACCAAGTCCACTCTTTTATTTTCCTTGAGATATTTATAAACCTAACCATTATCCTCAACCGTAGTCAAGTCTCTACATGGGTCAGTGTATAACACTAACTCACCCATGGTTCATATTCTCACCTCATGTCACGACCCGAAAGTACGGAACGTGACCGGCACTTAGATTACGAAGCGTCTAGAGGCGCCACGTAACCTAAGTAAGCCGAAGCCCAGAAATCTAAACCATAGAAGAAGAAGAAGAAGAAGAAGAAGAAGAAAAAGAAAACAAGTTTAAAAGCATCAGCAATTTTCCCAAAAATTTCGGCAGAGTCTCCTCTGTAAAAACTGGCCCCCAAACGGGTACAACAAGTATAATATACATAAACAATAAAAAGCATCCCCAAACGGGAGCTAGCATCAACGCCAACAGGCGGAAACAACCACAGCAAGCACAATAATATACAACGCCAATAGGCGAGGCTCAAAACTCAAAAGAAAACAAAACCACCAGATCTGAATAACACATGCGCGACTCTAAGGTCGAAATAAACAACTGGTCCAATAAACTTATCAAGTAATACAAATATGGTTGATGGAGCTTACTAGATACAAATGAATGAATAAAAGTACAATGGTGGTTCGGATACAAGTGAACCAACCTACCGTGCAAATCACCCTGAAGAAAAGATGTGCCAACAAGCTACCACGGAAACCTGTACATCGAACCTGTAAAGAATTTGGCACAACGGGGGTGAGTTGCCAACTCGTGAGTAGAAGACATCTACGAAAAGAAATCAAATGCACGACGCTATCCTAGGTCATAATAATAATACACTATAATATCCCAATCATCTAGTAATAGCAGGGTAATACTACGTGTAAGTGCAAATACTCCGTGTCGTGTCAGTGCCTCATATAATACTATGTCATATGAATGAAATGCATGCACCATGAAGGTAAAGTAACAAATCCTGAAATCCAGATATATATGTATAAGAAATCTTTAGCTATTATCATAGTAGAATGTGTATAAGAATCTGAAATTTGAATAATGAAACCCATGGAAATCCGTGTCAAACATCGACACAACACATGTAATCTCAAGTCTCAATATCTCGGGCTCCGTCAGTCCGGATCGGCCCATATCATCAAATCTCACGACAACGGTCGGTATCCTCCGGATATCCGCCGCGCCAGACATCACCGGTAGGTAGCCTTCCCCTGACAGGCTCATCGTCTACAACTCGATCTTCTTGCCCCGGGGTACCATACCGGGCCCACCATGTACCCGAGACGGTTCATCCACTCCTCGAATCGGGTCTCGAAATCCAACAGAAAATATGAAATACTCATGGTGGACGACTCATACATCACGAGAAAACCGCATCTTATTTAAAAAGAGAAGAGGAGAGAGAGAGAAGTTTTTATATATTTTTGCGGTTTTCCCCAAAAATCCAGAAATCTCATAGAAATCCAAATCTCAAAATCATGAGTAAGTATATGATAAGTGTCAGCATATGCCCATACTACTGTGCGATAACATGAAATATGAATGCATCAATGTCTAAGTAATAAATATCATGTCTTATACTAATGTCAGAAAATAATCACAATATTATATCTGTCTAGTTGCTAACTGATTCTATCCATAAAAGACAATATGATCTAAAGTGTACGTGACATAGCAATTACCGATGATGATGTGTGTGAACCGGCAAATAAGTGTGCGTGGAACATGCGCATCATCGGTAATAGTGCTGGTGTCCTAACAGGTAAAGTTTATACTGATTATAGTAACATATAAAAGAACATGCACCATGATGATTACAGTATGAATGTAAATACAAATGTGCATTATCCACTCCTCTGCGAGATACGAGTACAACTACCACTATGTGAGTCGAACCTAAACCAGTGTCCATCTAACATCCTAAGGAATTAAACCTAATAGACTAGTCAGTAAGAAACTAGAGTCTACCTAAGGTCTTAATCAATATCTCTAATAGTCGGCGATCCCGCCTCAATAGCGTCACGTACGTAGTACGGCTTCCTCGAATCAAGAGTGCGGATCAATCATCAAATCTAAGCCTCGTACGGTAAAATCCATCGTACGGCATCCCAATATCGGGGTACGGTCAAGTATCTCCTAGGTGTCTCCTCATTCGTATAATGTCATCATCAGCACATCTCATGATCAAGGTGTTAAACTGTGATCGCATACATCAATCATATATCATTGCCATCATGATAAGCATCATTAGTTTATCCTCAGAAATATCATGTCGTAATCAAGTTATACATATATCATATCGTGATCAGTCACCAGTTACAGTCCGGGTACTATTCTAGCGTCCCATGTACATCAATATCACCACCACTCTTTATAATTTATAAATGCATGTTCATTATCTCATTCTCTAATGATCCGCTAACACTTTATTACGACTGTATAGTCAAGAATCACGGCATCAAGCCCAGTTATACTGTTTCATCATACCTCGGATATCATATCACATCAATGAATCCCATATACGTGTGGTGTATATATATACACCTATACCTAGTTTTATATATATACACACATATACGTATACGCCAAGTCAAGTTTTAGTGTGTGCGTGTATGTTTCTATCAGAAACCTACGAACCTTTCCCAAAGTATTCATCCTCAGGTATGGTTTTCCTAAATCAGTCTAGTCCCGCCTAGGGTCATTACTAGGGTCCTCCTCGGTAAGAATCTAGGGTCACATCGGGTTTCCTAATGTCACTAAGTACTATTCCTATTCTACGTTGCGGGGGTGCTAAACGCCATCCACCCGACTTCCCCCCGTAGATATACATCTACTCACCTGGTCCATGTCTGCCGAACACAGTGTCGCCATCCTCCTCTTCATCGCCCGCAGTCTACGTGAGGGGTACCTAGACGCAAACATTTAAATAGCATCGTAAACTGAATCACATACAAAAGTCAAACGATACAAAGAACAAGCATAGGTTAAAACCTATGTTCCGTCCACGCAAAAGAACCAAATACCGCTCGATATCGGCGTACAAACTCCGATGGATCGAGATAACATCATCAAACAACTTGTAGTTTAAAAACACATTACTTATACCATAAAACACGATTAAATCGATCGAAACCCTAAAATCTATCAAACTGTCCAATTTCGCAAAAACCCGAAAATGCCAATATACCGTTTTTCATCAAAACTTGACATTTAAATGAAACTAATGGTCATAAAACTCATTAAATAGCATTACTAGACTATACAAACTATTACTATATTTTTATTACACAAATTTATATAAATTTGAAATTTCTAGTTTACAACATTTAACAATTTTCAACATTTTCCAAGCAAAATACCACAATTCCACCTCAAAACATGATTTTGCATAAATTAATGACTTAAACCACAATTTATGATGATAATGATATAATGAAACCAATATTATATTTTAAATCCCTTTTATTTAGAATTTTCCAAAATCTAGTTAATAAAATAATAGCATTTTATTACTATTTTCCAATTATCAATTGAATCTAGTGATCAAACTAAGTTTTTCTTCCCATTAACATGTTAATATGCTCACTAAAACTACAATCTAATGATAGAAATCTTAATTGGAATTTTATATTACCCATAAACATATTTTATAAAAAACTAGTTAGCTAAAAAGTATAATTAAATCAATTTTAGGTTAACAATTTACAACATATCATCCCTATAAGAATTTCCACTTCTAAATATGTTAAACTAGTGATTATAACCCTCATTAATTAGTAAAAATCACAACTTGATTTTTCAAACCCTAACTTGAATTTTAAAAGTAGTAAATAGAATTAATAGATTAAATCTAATTAAACTTTAAAAGAAATATCTAATAGAAATAAAATAAAAGAGAAGGATTTATACCTCCACAACCTCATGTCCAAACTTGAAAATGAGCCTCAAAAATACATGCTTTCCCACTCCAAATTCCATGTAAAGAAGAGTAGAGAATAAAGGGTATGAAAATATATATGATTTTGTGGAATTTTAATTGAATTTTTGATGTATTTTTGATGATTTTTGAATAAAAATGAGGTGGAAAATGGGGGGGGCTGCCATGGATGAGTTGTGGCCGGCCATGGGGAGGGAGAAAGAGAAAAGAGTGAAGAAAAGTGTGGAAGTTTCAAGAAAGAATCATCATTTAAAGTCTTTTCATGGTTTAATTAATTAATTATTTATTTATTTACTATAGCAACTCAAGAAAGCTCTAGAAATTAGGAAAAATTTGCAAATAATTTTTGCATGATACACACTAAATTCTAATATGCCATGGTTCATTTTTACAATTTAAAACCATTTAAATTTGTAATTTACACTAATTTAGTGTAAAAATAAAGCTTATGTTAATATTTAAAATAATTAATTTAGGAAATTTTTTTAATTAAACTAAAAATTTATAAGTGGCTAAATAAACACTATTTACTAGTAATTACATAATTAAATAGGTATTTTTGAATTTATAATGAAAAACAATCACGGTTTGGTTTTACGAAAAATACGTTTTACTTTACCGAAAATCCTAAAATTCACTTAAACACTTTTATTCATTTAATTATTTATTTAATTATTTTTAAAACGTTACAATCTTCCCCCCTTTAAGAAATTCGGTCCCCGAATTTAAATTAAAACTCCCCCACCAAATACTAAAACATTTAGCAAAACACTCAAATCATCGGGGCTCCGAAATCATCAATACATAACAAAAATCAACTCCGTCAAGCATAACGAAATCATCGGAGTTATGGCGAGAATAAAATATCAAAACCCAATATGAAAACCAACATAATATACATCAATCTACAACTTATATATAGTGTGCATCATAGTGAAACTGTACAAGTATCTGGATAAGGAAATATACAAAAACCCCTTTTGAAAATTGCCGTGTGATGCACGTGTCACGGCATAAGTAGCGGACGTTTATTTTTAAAAAAAATAACTATATATATATATATATCGTTTATTTAACATACACGTCCCGCCTGATTACTAAATCAATAATAATAATTAGGAAAACATACTGCTCAAACTAAAATCAATCCCAATCACATCAATAAAATGTCATGTGCGTCCGGTGCGCACTGAAATCAAAACCAATTACAGATACCATGAATACCTACAAAACAAAACTAAGTGCAACAGGTGTGCACCAAAAATATCTATCAAGTGCAACGGGCGTGCACGACACAATATCAGGTGCCTTTAATCTGCACAAAACCCCGATTTAGTGCATCTGGTGTGCACAAAATCGCATCAAGTGCGCCAAGTATGCGCAAGAATCCTGATCAGGTGCACATGGAGCACGAAAACATACATCGAATATCAAACTCGAATCACAGTACGAAAATGGATAAAAACTAGGTCGAACCATATATCAAAATCATGTGTAACCCATATGCACGAAATCAAATCAAAATCTCAAAATATATAAAACCAAATCAAGTCTACTGGGTGCGTACTAAACCACATCAATACAACTGATATATGAAACACAAATAGAATGAAGGTACACACATGAAATACCAATCGTAGAACAAAGTCCTCAAAATACCAAAATCCAATCAATGAAAATATGAAATTCAAATCACTAAATCACAATCGTAAACACTATCGTCAATGTGCGCCTCTTTCCTCTGATGTCGGCTGCTTTAAACTCGCCTCTTCGTAGCTATGCAGACTGCGCTACCAACGGCAACACTCATATCTAGAGTCTCCCATGTAATCGATCCCTTCACCTGATATCCGGACTACATTAAACTTTTCGATCGATCCATCAAAATCCCATAATTCCCCGAGAGCTCAACACTCAAGTACAGTTTAAAAATATCCGGTACATACCCCAGCATCGATGATCCAGCTGTAGAAGGGCAAACCCAAGCCTCACTAATGGCACAGCGGAACTGCCGTAAACCCTAAGGTTCAAGGGCGTTCTCGTGGTCATTATGTCGAGTTAGGGTTTCATTCTTCTAGAGGGTCCATCGAAATACCTGCATGTTCTTCCGAATACTTTAAACTTAGGAAAATGGTTTTCTGATAATCGTTCGAACCCTTTAACTTCATCCGAACGGCATGTGAATACCTTTCGCCCGCACGCTAAGCAATGCTTCAATTCTCAAGAATAACCAATACTCTAATGGTTATCGCATTCGAGCCGCAGCTTCCTCTGCCTGCGCCCGTAGTAACAGAACCACCCTCCGACATCGACGAAGATAGATCAAGGAACGAATGAAATACGGTGCAAACAAATGTACATCCTAAGGCTCCTTAAGCAGAGTAGCGTATCGTAAGTATGCCGCGGACCATACCCACGGTACGTTACTCTACCTAACTCGCCTACTCCATCAACCAAGGGTCACCTAGACTTATACAAGGTTAAACCTAGAGCTCTGATACCAACTTTGTCACGACACGAAAGTACGGAACGTGACCGGCACTTAGATTACGAAGCGTCTAGAGGCGCCACGTAACCTAAGTAAGCCGAAGCCCAGAAATCTAAACCATAGAAGAAGAAGAAGAAGAAGAAGAAAAAGAAAACAAGTTTAAAAGCATCAGCAATTTTCCCAAAAATTTCGGCAGAGTCTCCTCTGTAAAAACTGGCCCCCAAACGGGTACAACAAGTATAATATACATAAACAATAAAAAGCATCCCCAAACGGGAGCTAGCATCAACGCCAACAGGCGGAAACAACCACAGCAAGCACAATAATATACAACGCCAATAGGCGAGGCTCAAAACTCAAAAGAAAACAAAACCACCAGATCTGAATAACACATGCGCGACTCTAAGGTCGAAATAAACAACTGGTCCAATAAACTTATCAAGTAATACAAATATGGTTGATGGAGCTTACTAGATACAAATGAATGAATAAAAGTACAATGGTGGTTCGGATACAAGTGAACCAACCTACCGTGCAAATCACCCTGAAGAAAAGATGTGCCAACAAGCTACCACGGAAACCTGTACATCGAACCTGTAAAGAATTTGGCACAACGGGGGTGAGTTGCCAACTCGTGAGTAGAAGACATCTACGAAAAGAAATCAAATGCACGACGCTATCCTAGGTCATAATAATAATACACTATAATATCCCAATCATCTAGTAATAGCAGGGTAACACTACGTGTAAGTGCAAATACTCCGTGTCGTGTCAGTGCCTCATATAATACTATGTCATATGAATGAAATGCATGCACCATGAAGGTAAAGTAACAAATCCTGAAATCCAGATATATATGTATAAGAAATCTTTAGCTATTATCATAGTAGAATGTGTATAAGAATCTGAAATTTGAATAATGAAACCCATGGAAATCCGTGTCAAACATCGACACAACACATGTAATCTCAAGTCTCAATATCTCGGGCTCCGTCAGTCCGGATCGGCCCATATCATCAAATCTCACGACAACGGTCGGTATCCTCCGGATATCCGCCGCGCCAGACATCACCGGTAGGTAGCCTTCCCCTGACAGGCTCATCGTCTACAACTCGATCTTCTTGCCCCGGGGTACCATACCGGGCCCACCATGTACCCGAGACGGTTCATCCACTCCTCGAATCGGGTCTCGAAATCCAACAGAAAATATGAAATACTCATGGTGGACGACTCATACATCACGAGAAAACCGCATCTTATTTAAAAAGAGAAGAGGAGAGAGAGAGAAGTTTTTATATATTTTTGCGGTTTTCCCCAAAAATCCAGAAATCTCATAGAAATCCAAATCTCAAAATCATGAGTAAGTATATGATAAGTGTCAGCATATGCCCATACTACTGTGCGATAACATGAAATATGAATGCATCAATGTCTAAGTAATAAATATCATGTCTTATACTAATGTCAGAAAATAATCACAATATTATATCTGTCTAGTTGCTAACTGATTCTATCCATAAAAGACAATATGATCTAAAGTGTACGTGACATAGCAATTACCGATGATGATGTGTGTGAACCGGCAAATAAGTGTGCGTGGAACATGCGCATCATCGGTAATAGTGCTGGTGTCCTAACAGGTAAAGTTTATACTGATTATAGTAACATATAAAAGAACATGCACCATGATGATTACAGTATGAATGTAAATACAGATGTGCATTATCCACTCCTCTGCGAGATACGAGTACAACTACCACTATGTGAGTCGAACCTAAACCAGTGTCCATTCTAACATCCTAAGGAATTAAACCTAATAGACTAGTCAGTAAGAAACTAGAGTCTACCTAAGGTCTTAATCAATATCTCTAATAGTCGGCGATCCCGCCTCAATAGCGTCACGTACGTAGTACGGCTTCCTCGAATCAAGAGTGCGGATCAATCATCAAATCTAAGCCTCGTACGGTAAAATCCATCGTACGGCATCCCAATATCGGGGTACGGTCAAGTATCTCCTAGGTGTCTCCTCATTCGTATAATGTCATCATCAGCACATTTCATGATCAAGGTGTTAAACTGTGATCGCATACATCAATCATATATCATTGCCATCATGATAAGCATCATTAGTTATCCTCAGAAATATCATGACGTAATCAAGTTATACATATATCATATCGTGATCAGTCACCAGTTACAGTCCGGGTACTATTCTAGCGTCCCATGTACATCAATATCACCACCACTCTTTATAATTTATAAATGCATGTTCATTATCTCATTCTCTAATGATCCGCTAACACTTTATTACGACTGTATAGTCAAGAATCACGGCATCAAGCCCAGTTATACTGTTTCATCATACCTCGGATATCATATCACATCAATGAATCCCATATACGTGTGGTGTATATATATACACCTATACCTAGTTTTATATATATACACACATATACGTATACGCCAAGTCAAGTTTTAGTGTGTGCGTGTATGTTTCTTTCAGAAACCTACGAACCTTTCCCAAAGTATTCATCCTCAGGTATGGTTTTCCTAAATCAGTCTAGTCCCGCCTAGGGTCATTACTAGGGTCCTGCTCGGTAAGAATCTAGGGTCACATCGGGTTTCCTAATGTCACTAAGTACTATTCCTATTCTACGTTGCGGGGGTGCCTTCCCCCCGTAGATATACATCTACTCACCTGGTCCATGTCTGCCGAACACAGTGTCGCCATCCTCCTCTTCATCGCCCGCAGTCTACGTGAGGGGTACCTAGACGCAAACATTTAAATAGCATCGTAAACTGAATCACATACAAAAGTCAAACGATACAAAGAACAAGCATAGGTTAAAACCTATGTCCCGTCCACGCAAAAGAACCAAATACCGCTCGATATCGGCGTACAAACTCCGATGGATCGAGATAACATCATCAAACAACTTGTAGTTTAAAAACACATTACTTATACCATAAAACACGATTAAATCGATCGAAACCCTAAAATCTATCAAACTGTCCAATTTCGCAAAAACCCGAAAATGCCAATATACCGTTTTTCATCAAAACTTGACATTTAAATGAAACTAATGGTCATAAAACTCATTAAATAGCATTACTAGACTATACAAACCATTACTATATTTTTATTACACAAATTTATATAAATTTGAAATTTCTAGTTTACAACATTTAACAATTTTCAACATTTTCCAAGCAAAATACCACAATTCCACCTCAAAACATGATTTTGCATAAATTAATGACTTAAACCACAATTTATGATGATAATTATATAATGAAACCAATATTATATTTTAAATCCCTTTTAGTTAGAATTTTCCAAAATCTAGTTAATAAAATAATAGCATTTTATTACTATTTTCCAATTATCAATTGAATACTAGTGATCAAACTAAGTTTTTCTTCCCATTAACATGTTAATATGCTCACTAAAACTACAATCTAATGATAGAAATCTTAATTGGAATTTTATATTACCCATAAACATATTTTATAAAAATCTAGTTAGCTCAAAAAGTATAATTAAATCAATTTTAGGTTAACAATTTACAACATATCATCCCTATAAGAATTTCCACTTCTAAATATGTTAAACTAGTGATTATAACCCTCATTAATTAGTAAAAATCACAACTTGATTTTTCAAACCCTAACTTGAATTTTAAAAGTAGTAAATAGAATTAATAGATTAAATCTAATTAAACTTTAAAGAAATATCTAATAGAAATAAATTAAAAGAGAAGGATTTATACCTCCACAACCTCATGTCCAAACTTGAAAATGAGCCTAAAAAATACATGCTTTCCCACTCCAAATTCATGTAAAGAAGAGTAGAGAATAAAGGGTATGAAAAATATATATGATTTTGTGGAATTTTAATTGAATTTTTGATGTATTTTTGATGATTTTTGAATAGAAAATGAGGTGGAAAATGGGGGGGGCTGCCATGGATGAGTTGTGGCCGGCCATGGGAGGGAGAAAGAGAAAAGAGTGAAGAAAAGTGTGGAAGTTTCAAGAAAGAATCATCATTTAAAGTCTTTTCATGGTTTAATTAATTAATTATTTATTTATTTACTATAGCAACTCAAGAAAGCTCTAGAAATTAGGAAAAATTTGCAAAATAATTTTTGCATGATACACACTAAATTCTAATATGCCATGGTTCATTTTTACAATTTAAAACCATTTAAATTATGTAATTTACACTAATTTAGTGTAAAAATAAAGCTTATGTTAATATTTAAAATAATTATTTAGGAAATTTTTTTAATTAAACTAAAAATTTATAAGTGCTAAATAAACACTATTTACTAGTAATTACATAATTAAATAGGTATTTTTGAATTATAATGAAAAACAATCACGGTTTGGTTTACGAAAAATACGTTTTACTTTACCGAAAATCCTAAAATTCACTTTAAACACTTTTATTCATTTAATTATTTATTTAATTATTTTTAAAACGTTACACCTCATGAGTTCATTCATTCATTCTCAACTTGATCATCTACTTCTTCATTGAAAAAGCTCACTAGCTTTTTCTAAGATGAGAAAATATTGTGAGAATAAGAAAACTAAAGAAAGGCATTTCCTACCTCATTATTCTCTACTATTAGCCATTTAGTTTAGGGTGTTTGCTTCACTAAACCCTAATTTAGTGAAGAGGTAGCATGAGCTTGAGTCTCCTCGACGTAGATCATCTTCGGCCTCGAAGACTTCGAGCAAGTTTGCATCTTTCACCTTGTGGAGCCTCTCAAGAGTTCGGGAGATCACAACTTGCAGCGAAGGGACTTCTACACGGAGCATTTGAAGTGAAGGACTAGTCTACAAAGGTTGTATTCCTCATTCACTTAGACTTGCAAAGTTGTTTGCATGATGTTTTAGTTTATATCTCTAGTTAAGATTCTTGGTTAGGGTTTCTATAGAAAGCAAAAATTTGAAACGGCAATGACGATACCACCCGAAACTCTTGCTGCCTTGCTAAGTAACCCTATAGTAGTATCAGAGACAGGCTAGAGATTTAAACGATATTTGGTTAGATTACGAAACCGAAACAACTCCGAAACTTGAAACAATATCACCTAGTTTCTGTCGATTTTTAAATGGCTCTAAAATTTTTTTAAACAACTGCAGAATGCTGTATGAGATATAACAATGAACACTGTGAAAATTTGAGGGGGTTTTCTGCAAATATGGCCGGTTACATGGGGATAAAATCCGGCCTCCTTGGTTCAAGTATGGAGTTTTGGCTTCAAATTTTCAGGATGATCCAGTCTCTGGGTTTTAGGGTTTCAGGTGGTGTTTGTTTTTTCTAAATTTTGATGTTAACTTTCTGCAAAGGCAACTCGGAGTGTTTCACAGTCGTAATTCTAACATATAACTCGGGTTATTTAGACGATGTTAAAAAGTTCGAACGGATATCATATACCCCAATTTTTTCCCGCTGGAAATTTTTCAAGAGTTGGATTTTTTCAGAGTTTAAATTTTTAGAAAATCTTGCAAGTGATTCTGTTGACCCTCCAGAAGAACGAAACCTTAACTCGATTCTTTGACCGTCAGAACCGCCATCAAACCCTAGGGTTTGCGGTAGTTCAGCGGTGCCACAGGTGAGGCATTGGTTGACCCTTCTACGGCTGTTCATAAGTGTTGTGGCATGTTCTGGGTGCTTTTTTAGACTCCGCTCAAGTGTTGAGCTTGTTGGGAATTTTTGGGTGCTTGCTTATTCGATCGAAAAATTTTAACTTCGTCTAGCTATATGTGATTGTGATACAATATTTAGAATCCACAAATAGTTATGAGATAAATAGTTTGAATTTTTATAAATCTAGCAGTTTAGTCTCATTTGATCGGTTGCCACGCGATTTTGATGTTGATCAAAAACTTCGTCGCAATTACGTAGCGTACGCGGATACTCGCCGGGTAACCTTACTAGAATAGCCATGCCTCATAGCCCCGACCAAGTAACTGTAGGAGAACCCCATCGGCAAAAGCATCCGTTCGGGTGCTCGCGGCAACGGTGTTCCGCCTTAGTGCACTTCGTCGACGGCATTGGGGGGCGCGACCGTCTAATAAAGTTTCTGACGAGCATTCGATTCAGGTTACTCAGGAATCTTGTTGAATTACCCGACAGGTTATTGGAAAGTGTTTTCAATATCGAGACTAAAATGTGGGGTTTATAATTGTTAGGCATGGAGAGTCTAAAGAATTTATTTGGTTAAGCATGAAATCCAAAGTATGTGATACATTGGGTTTATGATGTCTAAGTTGGTTGCGGATTCCAACTGTTGTAGCTTCTTCACTCTTCTTTCTGCGACCGTAAGTGTAATATGTAGTGTATCGCCGGTTTCGGTGCTATGTGTCAACGACAATTGGGATATGCATTTTTACTTACGTTGATGACATGCGATGTTATGAGTTGCTGTGATTTGTTATATTGGATCGTCGTGTTCTGAATAGCCGGGGGGTTTTATGGAGATGAGAGATTTTCATTTTCATTCATGTAAAAGCTTGTATATAATATTCTTTTATTGGGGCACTTCCGGGTTGAGGATGATTTCACCAATTGATGTATATTATTTACTTTTCCGCATTAGGATAGACCCAAGATGGGGAGCACAAGTAACCGGGTTCTAGGGTCCAGTGGGAGACCATCTCGAGGAGTCAAGACCGGGTCTCCTAACTCTAGAATTGGTAGGGTTACTTGCCGCTCTCGTAGGTGGTCTAGGGATGTGGGTTTGGTTATTCATCGCGGATCGTGGAATCCGTGTTTTATACTGGCTTAATTAAAACACGGGAATTCCTAGTATATCCAATATTTCATATATGTTCTTCTGCTGCTGATATTCTGTGATGTGATCACTTGATATGTTCTGAGACGAATGCCTATATATTATATATATGATATATGATAATTATTGTTGTTTTTGTTTCTAATGTGATGCTTGGGAATCATAATTGATGGGACTTCATTAATGAGGTTAAAGAAATAAAAGAAACCTAAAAATGTTGTAGAAACTTATTTAAAAACTGGTAGCTCTAGTTCTTGCTTTGCATAGCAGTATTCCTTGTAGAATATGTTGCACCCTTATTCGATAAGGAAAGAGCCTGAGATCTCTTCACTGGGAGTGACCTCTTTAGCGAAACTAGCAGATGCTACAAACTCGGATCATCTTTTGATTGTTTTTATAGTTTTTGCTTTGCATAGTGGTATTTGTGAAATATCCTACACATTATTCGATAAACAAAGAGCCGAGATCCTCTCACCGGGAGTGACCTCTTTAGCAAAACTAGTGAAAGCCTAAAAAACACTCCTTTTCAAAATCACTCGATTCTACATCGATATCAAGTTCATTACGCAAAGGGTTTTCATAAAAACCTGTCGTAGCCCTCCGTCATTTCAGATAAATACTACTTAGTATTCGTGCTACGTTTGTTGGCCTCCGTCAAGGCGTAAGTGTGCGGTAGCTAACTAGTGTTTATCTGCCAGCATATGATACGATTGAGTCAGGGTAGTCGTGCGATTTTGTTGGCCATCCGTCAAGGGTCGTTGCGGGTGGGGTTTAATTCAATCATGAAATATACAGGTTGAACTTGACTAGCTGGCCTATGGTTTGTTGGCCTCCGTCAAGGTCATAGGATGCTTGGGGTAAAATATTATCGGGAATTTCAAGTATTGAAATTTGCAATGAGATTGCATACCTTCTATGAGATAGTTGGATCCCGATACCCACTGCGAGTACGAGTTACTCCTGGGAAAACAAGGGTTTATTTTAATTAGGTCCGTGCGAAAGCACGGGGAACTTCTCTCAAAGTACCGACACTGGCCTGGCCGAATGATTGGCGAACTTGTAGGGTGTAATTAATCCTGGTTAGTCTTACCTTTTAGGGTTTGAAGGAAGATTTGATAAAAACAGTGGGAGCCATCCTGATTAGATCAGCTAATAACCAATCTAATCTTGCAAGAGCGCACACAGAGTGTTTTCTTCTCTCTCTCTCCTGGTAGCAACCATGTCACGCCTTAATAAAGATAATAATATGGATGTATTGACCGAACCTACTTAATATACTGTGCTAGGGAACGTTGGTTCCGCTCTATCTTATAATTGTTATAAGTCCGAGCAGGAAATAGGGGAATATCCGGATTCCCATGTCACCCAATCGAAGAAAGTACATGTTGATGCATCTTCTTCGGGTATGTTCATTACCAAGAACTATTTTTTCAGTATCCTTTACGTCCTGGATATGTGATACCGGATCAGGATCCCGCATATGTAATATATTACATGGGCTACAGAAAAGTAGAGAACTGGGAAAGGGTGATATGTCTCTAAGTGTAGAGAATGGTGCAAGTGTTGCTGCCAAATCAGTTGGTAGATATCACCTTGTATTAATATATTGATTCTGAACGAATGTTATTACATACCGAACCTGATATACAACATTACATCGGTTTCTTTAAAAGTTAAAGAAGGATATAATTCTGTATAGGAGGATAATGTTGTGAACATTTTCCTGAATCAAGGGTTGATTCAATCAGGCACGTTATATAATAGCATATACGTTCTAAATCAAACCACAGTTCAAAGTATCTAGAACACACACAGGAGGAGTAGTTCAGAAATGAACGAATCCTTCTTGTGGCATTGTAGACTAGGTCATATCAATGCGACACGACCAGCTAAGTTACATAACGATGAATATGAGAATTTGTTCGAATTTTCATCTTATGATACTTGCCAGTCTTGTCTCAAAGATAAAATGACCTATACTCCGTTTACTGGAAACAGAGAAAGAGTTACTGAACTCTTAGGACGGATACATGATGATGTATATAGTCCTATCGCTACAAATGCCAAGGTTGGTTCTTCGTACTTCATTATATTCACTGATCATCTCTAAGGATTCAGACATATGTTCCTGTTGAAACACAAGTCTGAAACTTTTGAGAAATTCAAGGAGTATAAGCTTGAAGTTGAAGAACCAGACGGGTAGAAGTATTAAAGTCCTTCGATATGATCGAGAAGACAAATACTTGGGCATGGAGTGCCTGGATTTTCTGAAAGGAGAATGAGATTCTCTCTCAGCTTACTCCTTCGTATACACCACAGCACAACGGTGTATCGGGGTGGAGGGATCGCATCCTATGAGATATGGTGCGCTCTATGATGAGTACTGCTGAGTTACCAGTTTTCTTTTGGTGTTATGCACTTGAGAAGCTGCATACCTATTGAATGGGGTTCCATCCAAATCAGGGCCTACCACTACATATGAGATATGGAATGGGAAGAGACCATGTCTTAAACGAGTTAAGATATGGGGTTTTCCGGCCTATATTGAAAGGCAGAATCCGGACAAGCTCGAGGCAAGGTCATTTCTATATAAGTTTGTTAGGATATCCCAAACATGAGTGAGGATATATCTTCTACCTAATTGAGGAGAAAAAGGTGTTTTGTTTCTCAGCATGCCACCTTTTTAGAAAAGAAATTTCTTATGAAGAAATTTGTGGTCATGAAGTAGAACTGGAAGTTGTTCCATCTAGAAAAACTAACAGCTGATAATTTGGTGAAACCAAAGAATTCAATAGTCTCCAACGAACCTCAACCTCTCCGCGAATCTGGTAGGGTTTCTCATCCACTTGAGAGATACTACGGTCTTCTCAGTGACAGTGGGAGCGAGGATTGCATCATAGTTGATGATGGCCCAACTAGGTTCAGGCAGGCCATCACGAGTGGGGACTCTGTGAAATGGCTGGATGCTTTGCAATCAAAGATGGAATCCATGTACACCAACAAAGTATGACTTTGAATATTGCACCTGAAGGGATAAAACCCATTGGGAGCAAATGGATCTTGAGAAGATTCTTGGTGTAGGTGGAAAAGTTGAGACTTTCAAAGCTATGCTTAAGTCCATCAGGATTAAAGCAAGAATCGCGGAGATGGAACATGTGTTTTGATGTGGCAATCAAAGAGTTTGACTTCATCAAAATGGTAGATGAACCTTATATATACAAGAAGGTTGTAGAGAGTGTGGTTGTCTTACACGTATTGTACATAGTTAACATACTCTTGATAGGAAATGGTTTCCTATGCTACACTCGGTCAAGCTCCTCTTATCACGGTGATTCTCCATAGAAGATCTGGATGATACCTATTACATCTTGTTGTTTATGATCTATGATGATAGATCTAAGTGGAAGTTAGGAGTGTCCCAAATCCAGACTAGATGTAGATGGCTCACTAGGAGTAGTGATCAGGAATCAATCGGATCTTGGGAGAATCACTGCAGCTGTGGAGGACATTCTTAAGTACTTGAGAAGCACTAAAAGAAAGTTCTTGGTTCGAGATTCCAGAGTGATAAGGACGACAGAAAGTCAGTCACAGGCATTGTCTTTACCCTCAATGGTGGGACGGTATGTTGGAAGAGTTCCAAGCTAGATACCGTGACATATTAGACGATAAAGGCTGAATACATTGCTACCAACAATACTACCAAAGTGGCTGTATGGACATTTCTTGTTCATGAGATGAACAAGGTTCCTATCATTGAGTATCCAATAACTGTTATTATGACAACAATGTAGTTGTCGCTTTGGCCTAGAAACGTAGGTCCCATCAGCGTTTCAGACATATTCTGAGGCATGTATCACCTGATCAGGGAGATGGTTGATCTCCAAGGGATCGAGGTAAGGAGAGTAGATTTTGAGGTTAACACGGCGGATCGACTCACCAAGACATGCTTCCCCAAATACTATTTGAGAGATTTTGAGGATGGTTAAGTATGGGATACTACAAACCACTGCTAAATTGTTGGGTATTGGATACTACAACAGATGGCCTTAGTGCAAGTAGGAGATTGTTAGTTATATGTATGCCCTAGAGGCCATTACTGTACATGTGACGTATATTGTAGTGGATGCTTGGACATATATAGGGAGGATTTTCTTACTCAACATGATAGTATACTATCCGGTTGCTTTTTATCTTAACATGTAGATTTGTATTGTGATACTGTCTTGCTCTCACATGTTGATAAAGCCCTTAGGATGTGTACTTGACTACTGGGACTATGATGGAGATCATACTAGTGGGGCCAGGGTAGTCCACAAGTACATCCTATAATTGTTCCTAGTCGTGGGGAGTATCGAGACAGGGCATCGATACTCCAGAGTAGACTAGCGTATGCGCTTCTCGACCCATATGATGGGCGATAAATGATCCCATATCCATTGGTGTTTGACATCAGAGAAGGTATACGGGTGCTCAGTGGAGACTGGGTACACTGAACGGACTCGCCGAGAACTCCTAGATGGTATTATACCTATCGTCAGATAGCAATTCTCTGGTGACACTGGTACAGGTTAGTCTGTCGACCCGAGATCGTCATAGAGTCTTGTGTGATTCCCACTGTGCTTTGATTTCCACCTTACCACGGTCAAGAGATTGTGCAAAACGGTGGCTTTTGGGTACAGTCCCGAGTCACATGGAGGCAACGAGCGATAGGAGGGGATTCGTCTCTCCCGGTATTGGGAGTTGATGTTGCGCTATGCTCGATTGGCCATAATAGGAAATCCCTGGCCAGGGTTGCTGAGATCTACTGGTAAATATTATCAGTAGTTTCTTGAAGCGTTATGGACCTTGCATCGACATGACTTATCAGGATATTGGGGTCTGACGTTATACCACCCCCAGGCTGTGATATGCGGCATATCAGAGTGAAGAGACTGGACTGTACGGTAATGTTACTGATTGGATTTGCAGGAGTATGAGCAGGCTTACTTGTTGATCTTCTGATCACTCAATACTCGGGTGGCCGTTACGTTTAGCAGACCGCTTGCAGCTTGTGGGTGTTTGATATGATCATCACCTACTGCCGGCGTATTAACGAGTCTTTAGAGTCCTTGTAGGGTTCCTAGGCACTCTAATGAGGTCTCACAAGGCATCAACCATGCCAATTTCAAATTTTACGGGTGCCGAGAAACCCTAATACGGATCGTTAACTAGAAATCTAGGCGACCAAAGCAACTAGTTTACAACTAAACTAAAAGAACGGAAATACAACCTTTGTAGATCCGGTTCTCCACCTCCATGGCTCCACGATGAAGTCTCCTCACTGTCCAAATCGGATCTTGGGCTCTAGCGTCGGCTTCATCGGAGAAAAAGCGGGCTAGGTCATCGACGACGATGCCGAAGATGATCTACGTCGAGGCATCACTAGATCAAGCTCCCACTTCACCAAGTCATGAAACTTGTGAAGAGAACACCCTATACTACATGGCAAGAGGTAGAGGATGAAGAAATAGGAAGTGGGTTCACTTTAGAATTGGATTTCTCACTCTTTTTCATCAATCACCATTGATGGTCCAAGGTTTCTTTATGTTGAAGATGAAGAAGAAGAAGAAGAAAATGTTATGATAAGTTAATTCAAAAATAAAAAGTAAATTAATACTTATCATAATCATAACCATGGTCAAGTGTAGAGAATAAATCATGGTTAGTGGGAATGGTTAGGGTTAAGCATGGAGACAAAATGGTCACTTGGTCAAAGCTTCATGAAGCTTCAACATGCATCCAAAGAAAGCCACCATTTTGCATTATGCTAAATATTTTTCCAAAAAGATTAAATAGATAAATAAATGAGAAAAGGAAATGAAACCCTAACCACTTAAGTAACCATGGTTTAATTCTTTACACAAACCCAAACTAGCATGTATCATCAAACATGATACAATCTTGTGCACAAAAAATATATCATATATACAATGTGCACAAACAAGTGAGAAAATCCATTTAAAAGTGAACCGATACTAGTTAATGCAAAGTAATATATCAAATATATAATTATACATTAAATCATTAAATCAACACTTGATTTAACGATCCGGTCATATCGCATATGACCGACTAATATCCAATGTATCGATCTATCGAATCAATCCTCGATTCGATAACTAGGTTCCGGTCATATCGCATATGACCGACTAATATACAATGTATCGATCTATCGAATCAATCCTCGATTCGATAACTAGGTTATATCGCATACAACCATTCGACACATTCATCGCGAGAATAGAATACGGTATCACATACACGCATTATTCTCGGTCCCGCACATATCTCATATGCGCTCCTATTTCGTTTCGCTTGAGCCAGGAAACCTCTGTGTAGGACTCTAAAGACTCGTCAATACGCCGGCAGCAGGTGATGATCATATCAAACACCCACAAGCCGCAAGCGGTCTGCTAAACGTAACGGCCACCCGGGTATTGAGCGATCAGAAGATCGACGAGCAAGCCCGCTCACGCTCCTGTGAATCCAACCAGTAACACTTACCGTACAGTCCGGTCTGATCGTTTGATATGTCGCATATCTCGCCTAGGGGTGGTAAACGTCAGACCCCAATAGCTCGATAAGTCGTGTCGATATTAGGCCTATAACAGTTCGAGAAGCTACTGGTAACACTTACCTGTAAATCTCAGCAACCCTGGCCAGGGATTTCCGGTTATAGCCAATCGAACACAGCGCAACATCAACTCCCTATACCGGGAGAGACGAATCCCCTCCTATCGCTCATTGCCTCCATGTGATTCGAGACTGTACCCAAAAACCACCATTTTGCACGCCCTCTTGGACGTGGTAAGATGGAAATCAAAGCACAGTGGGAACCACACAAGACTCTATGACGATCTCGGGTCAACAGACTACTCTGTACCAGTGTCACCAGAGAACTGCCATCTGACGTAAGGTATAATACCATCTGGGAGTTCTCGGCGAGTCCGTCCAGTGTACCCAGTCTCCACTGAGCACCCGTATATCAAGTCTGATGTCAAACACCAATGGATATGGGATCATCCATCGCCCATCTGTATGGGTCGAGAAGGTATACGCTAGTCTACTCTGGTATATCGATGCCCCATCTCGATACACCCACGACTAGGGACTTTGAAGGATGTACTTATGGACTACCATGTCCCCACTAGTATGATCCGCATCATAGTCCAGGTAATCAAGTACACATCCTAAGGGCTTTACCAACATGTAACAGAGAGACAATCAGTGTACACGTTAAGGTAAAGAGCAACCAGATAGCATACTATCATGTCGAGCAA
Source organism: Agapanthus africanus (assembly GCA_030015575.1). Classification (NCBI taxonomy): domain Eukaryota; kingdom Viridiplantae; phylum Streptophyta; class Magnoliopsida; order Asparagales; family Amaryllidaceae; genus Agapanthus; species Agapanthus africanus. The sequence goes on along the minus strand of CM057350.1, from coordinate 179,416,766 downwards.
GAAAGTCCTCCCTATATATGTCCCAGCATCCACTACAATATACATCATATGTACAGTAATGGCCTCTAGAGCATACATATAACTAACAATCTCCCACTTGCACTAGGGCCATCTGTAGCAGTGGTTGTAGTATCTCATACTCAACCATCCCATAAAAATCTCTCTCTGGGAATAGGCCTTCGTGAGTGGATCCGCCGTGTTGTCCTCTGAGTCTACTCTCCTAACCTCGATCACCCTGGAGATCAACCATCTCCATGATCAGGTGATACTGCCTTAGAATATGTTTGGATCACTGATGGGACTGGCGTTCCTTGGCATAAGCCACAACTCCATTGTCACACAATGGGAGGAATTAAGTTCATCTCATGAACAAATATACATCCAGACAGCCTCTTTGGTAGCATCTTAAGTAGCGACATATTCAGCCTTTATCGTCTAGTATGCCACGGTATCTAGCTTGGAACTCTTCCAACATACCGTCCCTTTACTGAGGGTAAAGACAATGCCTGCGACTGACATTCAGTCGTCTTTATCACCCTGGAACCCTTCCAGTGATTCTCCCTAGGATCGATTGATACCATCTCACTACAACTAGTGAGAATCATAACATCCATTTAGATCTATCTCATAGATCCAAAACTCAGGATTTAGGAGGTATCACTTTGATCCTATATGGAGAATCATTGTGATAAGTGGAGATTGACCGAGCGTAGCATAGGAAACTCCTTTCTTATCTAGAGTATGTCATCCACGTACTCTACGAGGATCATCACCATACTCCTTACTACCTTTTTGTTTATACAAGGTTCATCTACCATTTTAATGATGTCAAACTCTTTGACTAACACATCAAAACAGATGTTCCAACTCCGCGATACCTGCTTTATCTTATAAAGCATCTTGTACACGTTTCCGCTGCTCCCACTTTCTACGAAGCCCTATGGCTGTGTACTTATAGACGTTCTCTTCTAAAACATCATTTAGAAAAGCAGTCATGGCACCCAACCGCCAGATATCGTAGTCATGGTATGTAGCTGTGGCAAGTAGGATCTGGATGGACTTAAGCATAGCCACTTGAAAAGGTTTCATCATAATCCACGCCTGGTCTATGACGAAAAACTTTAACAAGTCTAGCTTTGAAAGTCTCAACTTTTCCATCTACACCAAGTAATCTTCTCAAGATATACTTGCTCCTGATGGGGATTTAACCCTTCAGATATAGCAGCCAAAGTCCATACTTTGCTGGTGTACATGGATTCCATCTCAGATCGCTAAGTATCCAGCCATTCTTACAGAGTCCCACTCCTGATGGCCAGCTCGAAACTAGTTGGGTCATCATTTCATGATGAAATCCTCGCTCCCACTGTCATAGAGAAACCAAAGTATCTCTCAGGTGGGTGAGGAACCCTACTAGATCGGCGGAGAGGCTGAGGTTCGTTGGTTACTATTGAATCCTTCGGTTCTATCAAATCATTATCTGCAGTTTTGTATAGCTGGAACCTTTCCAGTTCTACATGACAGACCTTGCCTCGAGCTTGTCCGGATTTTGCTTTTAGACATAGGCCGGTCAACCCCAAATCTCTAACTTTGCTTAAGACATGGGCTCTTCCCTTTCCATATCACATATGAAGTGGTAGGCAACTGATTTGATTGGAACCCTATTCAATAGGTATGCAGCTTCTCAAGTGCATAACTCCCAAGAGGAAATAGGAACTCAGTAGTACTCATCATAGACCACACCATATCATATAGGGTGCTAGTGCTCCGCCCCGATATACCATCGTGCTATGGTGTATACGGAGGAGTAATGCTGAGAGAGAATCTTATTCTCCTTTAGAATAATCCAGGATTTCCGTGCTCAAGTATTCTCCTCCTTGATCTCATCAAAGGACATAATACTTATACCCGTATTGATTCTCTTCTTCTTACTTATATTCCGTGAATATCTCAAAAGGTTCGGACTTGTGTTTCAACAGGAACAAATGTCTGGATCTTGAGAGATTATCAGAGAATGTAACGAAGTACAAAGAACCAGTCCTGGCATATGTAGACAGGGGACCTTACATACATCAACATGTATCATCCCAAGAGTTTACTAACTCTTTCTCTGTTTCCAATAAACAGAGCTGTGATCATCTTATCTCTGTGACATGACTGGCAAGTTTCACAAGATGTAAATTCAAACTGATTTAAATATGCATCTACAAGTAACTTCAGCTAGTCGGGTCGCATTGATATGACCTAGTCTACAAGGCCTCAAGAAGGATCCGTTCATTTCTGAACTCTTCCTCTTGTGCGTGTTCCGTATACTAAGAACTGTAGTTTGATTTATAACATTAATGCTTTTAGATAACGTGCCTGAACCGATCAACTTTTGATATAGGAAATGTTCAAAACATTATCCAACAATACAAAATTTTATCATTTCTTTACCAATAAAGAGATAGATATGATTTTGTATATCAGGTTCGGTATCTAATAACATTCGTTCAGAATCAATGTATTTGGAATACAGGGTGACAGTGACCAACAGACTTGGCTGCAACACTTGCCACGTTTTCTGCCTCATGAAACTTATCACCCGTTCTCAATTCTCTACCTTTCTGTAGCCCTATGTAACAGATTACATATATGGGATCCTGATCTGGTATCACATACCCAGGATGTAGAGGGTATAGAGAAACAGTTCTGTGTAACGAACACACCTGAAGATGATGCATCAGCATGCACTCTCTTCATTTGGGCGGCACGGGAAATCTGGTATTCCCCAATTTCCTACTCTGTCTTATAACAATTATAAGTTAGAGCGGGACCAACGTTCCCCAGCTCAGTAAAACAAGCGGGTTCGGTCAATATTCCGTATTATTATCTTGATTAAGGCATGATATGGTCGCTACCTGGAGAGAGAGAGAAGAAAACACTCAGCGTGCGCTCTTTCAAGAATAGATTGGTTATTATTTTATCTAATCAGGATGGCTCCCACTGCTTTTTATCAAATCTTCCTTCAAACCCCAAAAGGAAAGACTAGCCGGGATTAATTACACACTACAAGTTCGCCAATCTTTCAGCCAGGCCATTATCGGTACTTTGAGGGAGGTCCCCCGTGCTTTCGCACGAACCTAATTAATGTAAACCTCGTTTTCCCAGAGGCGTAACCCCGTTGACACCTTTCTAGACACCTACTTGATCGGCTAATTGTAATATATAAAACTCTCCCAGGAGTAACTCTTACTCACAGCGGGTATCGGGATCCAACTATCTCATAGAAGGTATGCAATCTCATTGCAAATTTCAACACTTGAAATTCCCGATAATATTTTGCCCCTAACGTGCTATGACCTTGACGAAAGCCAACAAACCATAGCCCGCTAGTCAAGTTCAACCCGTACATTTCTTGATCGAATTAAACCCACCTGCACGACCCTTGACGAAAGCCAACAAAGCTGTATGACTACCATAATCCAATCGCATCGTATGCAGCAGATAAGCAGCATATAGCTACCGCACACTGCACCTTGACGAAAGCCAACAAATGCAGCACGAATACTATATACAACTTATCTGAAATGACGGAGGGCTACGACAGGTTTTTCTGAAAACCTATTGCGTAATGAACTTGATATCGTTGTAGAATCAAATGATTTTAAAATGGAGTGTTTTTTAGGCTTTTCTAGTTTTGCTAAAGGAGTCACTCCCGGTGAAGGGATCGTCGGTCCTTTCCTCGTTGAATGAGGTGCGGGATATATCATATATATCACTGTGCAAAGCAAAAACTCTTAAAAGCAATCAAAAGACAAACCGAGTGTGTAGCATCTGCCATTTATTGCTAAAGGAGTCACTCCCGGTGAAGGGATCTCGGTCTTTTCCTCATCGAATAAGGTGCAGGGTATATCATATATACCGCTATGCAAAGCAAGAACTGTAGCTACCTGTTTATTTTTGAAATTCGATTCTACAACATCTTAGGTTTCTTATATTTCATTAATCACATTAATGAAGTCCCATCATTTAAAATACCTAAACATCACAGATAAATACGACGTACACTTATGCCATCCGCATTCGCCTCGATGTCCCCTCATGCACCGTTAGGTTAGGTAACTAACGACAGAGCGGGGCAGGGCTAGCACGGGTGTAAAACATAAGTAACGCCTATATAATATATCATATATACTATATACTGTATCTATCACAGAACATCACATGATCACATCACAGATATCGTAGCAGAAGAATCATATGAAATATTGGATATACTAGGACGTCCGTGTTTTCAATACGAGCCAGTATAAAACACGGATTCCACGGTCGCGATGAATAGCCAAACCCACACCCCTAGACCCCTACGAGAGCGGCAAGCAACCCTACCAATTCTAGAGTTAGGAGACCCGGACTCGACTCCTCGAGTTGGTCTCCCACTGGACTCCAGAACCCGGTTACTTATGCTCCCCTCCTTGGGTCTATCCTAGTGCGGAAAAGTAAATAATATACAAACGGTGACATCTTCCGCAACCTGGAAGTGCCCCAATAAAAGAATATTACATACATGGTTTTACATGAATGAAAATGAAAAACACTCATCTCACATAAAAACCCCCGGCTATTCAAACACGACGATCCAATATAACATATCCAGCAACACATAACATCACATGTCATCAACGTAAGTAAATATGCGCATCCCAATTATCGTTGACATATAGCAACGAAACCGGCGATATCACATATTACACTTACGGTCACAGAAAAGAAAGTGTAAAACTACAACAGTTGGAAACCGCAACCACCTCAGACATCGCATGCCTGACCAAATGAATTACTTAGACATCGCATGCCTAACAATTATAAACCCAGCATTTTAGTCTCAAAATCGAAAACTCTTTTCAATATCAAGTCGGGGAATTCAACAAGATTGCCGACATCCTGATCGAATGCTCGTCTCAAACTTTAGTAGACGGCAGCACCCCCGATACCGCCGACGAAGTGCACCAAGGTGGAACACCGATACCGCGAGCACCCGGACGGATGCTTTCGGCGACGGGGTTCTCCTACAGTCACTTGGTCGGGGCTATGGAGTGAGGCTGTCTATTAAGTTTACCCGGCGAGTATCCGCGTACGCTACGTGATTGCAACGGACTTTTGATCGTATCAAAATTCCGTAGCAACCGATCAAGTTGAGACTAAAGTGCTATGTTTATAACATTCATTCAGTTATCTCATAACTTCTTGTGAATTCCAATTGTTGTATCACATTCCGGATAAATAGAAAATGTTAAACTTTCTGATCGAACAATCGAACACCCAAGTTTTCCCGATACAGCTCATCACATGAAACAAGTCTAACAACATTCAGTTCGTTCCTCAGTACCAACGGTCCAGCCGTAGAAGGGTCAAGCCAACGCCTCACATGTGGCATCCCGTACTGCCCCAAACCCGAAGGTTCAAAGGGCAGTTCAAGACGGTCACATAATCGAGTTAAGGTTTGTTGTCTTCTAGAGGGTCCATCGCGTTACTTGCACTACTTAGAACGTCTTTAAACCACGGAAAAATCCAACACTTGGAAATTTTCCGGCAAGGGAAAGATTGGGTATTTATATCCGGTCGAACTTTTTAACATATTCAAAAATTATCCGGAAGCCACACAGACAAAATTTGATAATCCGATTGAACATACGAATCCCCAAAACAACCCAGAAAATTCAACTCTTGAATAAATATTAAAAATTCCCAGAAAATCCAACACCAGAAAAGAGGAATTATTGTGCAAAAATGGGAAGCTGACGTCATCATACGGCCGCGGAACCGCCGCAGAAGCCAGGCTTCTGCCGCGGTTCCGCCGCACTTTGGTGGATTCATGGGTACGCGATTCACAGTAATTCTTACAATTCCCTGCTGATTTTTCTGCATATTTTTAATATCTAAAAACTCCAGATTTTGGAAAAAGTCCAGAGAGCATAATATGGGTTAGGGTTTCGGTTCGTTCGGATTTCAAACGTCGTCCAGACATCGCCTAAGGCTCTAGCTAGGCTCTGATACCACTGTAGGGTTCCTAGGCACTCTAATGAGGTCTCACAAGGCATCAACCATGCCGATTTCAAATTTTACGGGTGCCGAGAAACCCTAATACGGATCGTTAACTAGAAATCTAGGCGACCAAAGCAACTAGTTTACAACTAAACTAAAAGAACGGAAATACAACCTTTGTAGATCCGGTTCTCCACCTCCATGGCTCCACGATGAAGTCTCCTCGCTGTCCAAATCGGATCTTGGGCTCTAGCGTCGGCTTCATCGGAGAAAAAGCGGGCTAGGTCATCGACGACGATGCCGAAGATGATCTACGTCGAGGCATCACTAGATCAAGCTCCCACTTCACCAAGTCATGAAACTTGTGAAGAGAACACCCTATACTACTTGGCAAGAGGTAGAGAATGAAGAAATAGGAAGTGGGTTCACTTTAGAATTGGATTTCTCACTCTTTTTCATCAATCACCATTGATGGTCCAAGGTTTCTTTATGTTGAAGATGAAGAAGAAGAAGAAGAAAATGTTATGATAAGTTAATTCAAAAATAAAAAGTAAATGAATACTTATCATAATCATAACCATGGTCAAGTGTAGAGAATAAATCATGGTTAGTGGGAATGGTTAGGGTTAAGCATGGAGACAAAATGGTCACTTGGTCAAAGCTTCATGAAGCTTCAACATGCATCCAAAGAAAGCCACCATTTTGCATTATGCTAAATATTTTTCCAAAAAGAATAAATAGATAAATAAATGAGAAAAGAAAATGAAACCCTAACCACTTAAGTAACCATGGTTTAATTCTTTACACAAACCCAAACTAGCATGTATCATCAAACATGATACAATCTTATGCACAAAAAAATATATCATATATACAATGTGCACAAACAAGTGAGAAAATCCATTTAAAAGTGAACCGATACTAGTTAATGCAAAGTAATATATCAAATATATAATTATACATTAAATCATTAAATCAACACTTGATTTAACGATCCGGTCATAACGCATATGACCGACTAATATCCAATGTATCGATCTATGGAATCAATCCTCGATTCGATAACTAGGTTCCGGTCATATCGCATATGACCGACTAATATCCAATGTATCGATCTATCGAATCAATCCTCGATTCGATAACTAGGTTATATCGCATACAACCATTCGACACATTCATCGCGAGAATAGAATACGGTATCACATACACGCATTATTCTCGGTCCCGCACATATCTCATATGCGCTCCTATTTCGTTTCGCTTGAGCCAGGAAACCTCTGTGTAGGACTCTAAAGACTCGTCAATACGCCGGCAGCAGGTGATGATCATATCAAACACCCACAAGCCGCAAGCGGTCTGCTAAACGTAACGGCCACCCGGGTATTGAGCGATCAGAAGATCGACGAGCAAGCCCGCTCACACTCCTGTGAATCCAACCAGTAACACTTACCGTACAGTCCGGTCTGATCGTCTGATATGTCGCATATCTCGCCTAGGTGTGGTAAACGTCAGACCCCAATAGCTCGATAAGTCGTGTCGATATTAGGCCTATAACAGTTCGATAAGCTACTGGTAACACTTACCTGTAAATCTCAGCAACCCTGGCCAGGGATTTCCGGTTATAGCCAATCGAACACAGCGCAACATCAACTCCCTATACCGGGAGAGACGAATCCCCTCCTATCGCTCATTGCCTCCATGTGATTCGGGACTGTACCCAAAAACCACCATTTTGCACGCCCTCTTGGACGTGGTAAGATGAAAATCAAAGCACAGTGGGAACCACACAAGACTCTATGACGATCTCTGGTCAACAGACTACTCTGTACCAGTGTCACCAGAGAACTGCCATCTGACGTAAGGTATAATACCATCTGGGAGTTCTCGGCGAGTCCGTCCAGTGTACCCAGTCTCCACTGAGCACCCGTATATCAAGTCTGATGTCAAACACCAATGGATATGGGATCATCCATCGCCCATCTGTATGGGTCGAGAAGGCATACGCTAGTCTACTCTGGTATATCGATGCCCCATCTCGATACACCCACGACTAGGGACTTTGAAGGATGTACTTATGGACTACCATGTCCCCACTAGTATGATCCGCATCATAGTCCAGGTAATCAAGTACACATCCTAAGGGCTTTACCAACATGTAACAGAGAGACAATCAGTGTACACGTTAAGGTAAAGAGCAACCAGATAGCATACTATCATGTCGAGCAAGAAAGTCCTCCCTATATATGTCCCAGCATCCACTACAATATACATCATATGTACAGTAATGGCCTCTAGGGCATATATATAACTAACAGTCCTACACACGTAGTTGTTGTGTAAAAGCTGTGCTCACATTACTCGCAAGGAAAACATTTTTAGGTACTTGAACTTTTCTCTTCCTAATGCACAAGTCCTTTAGGATTTTCACATATGACGGAACTTGTTGAATAGCATCTAGGAGAGGAATGTTTATGTTAACTTGCTTAAAAATTTCCACAATCTTCTCCATTTGTGGACTTGGTCTGTTGCCCCTTAACCTGTTTGGATAAGGTGCTTTATCAATAAGGGTTTGGTCCTACATTGGAGAGAATTGTGGGGATGGATTCGATCCCAAAATTGGAGTGGGAATCGACTTAGATAGTTTTGGCGAAATGTTTGAGCCTTGGGGAAAACGGAGAATAGGTTCGAATGAAGGTGGGAGACTAGACGAATTATGGGAAGAAGAAGAAGCTGGGGTATCATTGGTGTCACTATCATCACATTGCTCACCCACTCGGTTATTCAGCACTTTTCCCGATCTCAACGTAGTAACGGCACTCACATTATAACTTTGTGAGTGGCCAGGATTAGGTATGGGTTGAGATGGGAGTTTCCCTTTCTCTCTCGCACTCATTGCGGCGTTCAACTGTGCAATTTGGTTTTCTATTGATTTAATACTCTCACCATGGGAGGCGGAGTTTTTCGTTAGGGTATCAATAGAAGACTTCATTTCAGCCGACAATTGCATGGAATGTTTCATGAACATATCCAACGTTTGTGCGAGTGAAGAGTTGTCAGTACCGGCCACTTGTGGTGTAGATGTGTTGGTCGGATTTTGAAAATTTTGGGACTGAAAGGGGAGCTGACTTTGTGGTTGTGGTTGCTGTGGAGGAGGTCTTTGATAATTGCTTTGTTGGTTTTGGTTCCAAGAAAAGTTAGGATGATTCCTCCATCCTTAATTGTACGTGGAAGAATAAGGAACGTTTCTAGGTCGCTGCTGAAAAACAGCATTAGCTTGAAACGATACATTCATAGGACATTCTTCCGTTAAGTGTGAAAGATCTGAACAGCAACTACAGACGGTCTTAGGAAGCGTGACCTGATTTAGGGAGAATGATAAGAATTTGTTCCCAATAGCGTCGAGTTTCTTCTGTATCACGGCCATTTCGGCTTTTACTGCGATGGAAACATCGAGCTGATGAATACTTCCCTTAGAAGAAGGTGGTCTTACACTTTCCCACTGCAAAGTGTGTTCAGCAAGGTCTTCCAGATATTTCCAAGCTTTACCGTCGTCTTTAGACATGAAATTGAATTGAAAATTTGTTCCAAGCATCTGCTTTATCGTTGGATTAATGCCCTCATATATAATTCGGCATAAATCCCATCTGTTGATTCCATGATGAGGACATTGGACAAGCAGATTCTTGAAACGTTCAAAGCACTTCCAAAATGGTTCATTGGGAAGCTGGGTGAACTGGTTGATCTCGCTCCTAACACGGGCAGTCTTATGGTTTGGGTAAAACTTCTTAAAAATGCTATTACGAATTCATCCCAATTAGTGATAGAGTGTGCGACAGTATTATAAAGCCATTTTTCTGCCAAGTCGCACAGTGTGAATGGGAGAAGACGCAAGCGCATAGCATCGACAGTCAACTGTGAAGTATCCATCATTGCGCATACATTTTCGAATTTAGTGATGAAAACGTATGCGTCTTCCGACTCAAGCCCGTGAAATTTGGGCAGCAGATTGATGTAGTGGGGTTTAATTTCAAAATTATCCCCGTTAGCTGGTGGAGGAGATAGACAAGTGGGAAGAGGACCACGGATATGATAGCATCTCTCTTGGAGAGAGATGCGCGGTGGATTCTGCGCACCTACGGGCGGTGGCAGCGTGGTGTTATATTCTGATGGAGTGCCGTCCATCTCGGTGGTGTGTGGTGGTGGGGGAAAAGAAGATGAAGAAGTACCGACTTCGGCGTCGATAGCTAGAACGCGGACAAGACGGGCACTAGGATCCCGTGTCCAGCCGAGCATGCACTAAGCGGGTTTAATGCAAGTGGCAGCGTGTGTGTGATTTAAAATTGGTTTCTTTTGAAAAAGTGGGACTCAAGACAAATCACTCTAAAATGCACAAGCAACCCTAGAACTAAGGTCACCTAGGTCCAGTCTCTAGACCGCTCCTAGACTTCCAAAGGACAAGCCGCAGGATCAATCCTCTACCACCTCTTTACTACTCTTGTGGCCAGGTAAGTGCCAGGTAAGTGGGAGGTATCCGCTATACGAATCACCGAAAATAGAGAGCCTAATTAAGTAAACTACTTGCCTTAGACACACTTGCCTAGACACCACAAAAGTAATGCGGATAAGCGATAGATTACTCACGACCTTCCTCTGTCCTTAATGAGCGCGACAGTCCTTAGAGTCCGGTATGGATATATTTTAAATTAATGTAGGGTTGATGCAGATGCTCGGTTTGTGATTTGTGGGGCTTAGGAAGGGTGATGAAATCCCCACCTAATCTTGATTTGGTCTTTGCCCCTTAAAGTCCGTATTAAAATATGCAAAACAAAACCAATCACAAAACTTTTGCAAAAAGATTTTTGAGCGGCGCTACTTTGCAAAGAATCTTGCAGAAAATAGATTTTATTGGATTTGAGAGGAGAGAGAAGGAGTTAAGAAAGATACCAGAGAAGTTTGGAACCCTAGATCTCCTGTTTCCTCAAGTCCGTGACTCCAGATCTCCTTGCAAAAAAAATTTACGCACAAATCGTTAAATATGCAATTTGCAGTTTTGTTTTAATAATGATATGAATCGTCTAAGAATTCAACACAAATAGTAAGAATAAAAAATTACGCACGGATCCCCGGCAACGGCGCCATTTGATTGTTGGTTCAAAAGAGTGTGTTTGTTAGTTAACCGCAATCAGAACAGTGTCGCGTGTAGCTAGACCGAGGTGAGTACGGGTCGTCCTCTGGGAAACGTGGAACCTTTTAATCTTTCTTTAGATGTGTTGAGAAAGAGAGGAAGGATAAAGAATTTTGAAGAATGGTTTCTAGATCTACGTTAAGCAAGAATGCAAAAATATAGATCTAGATTATTTTAGGGATGTAGTTAATATAATAAGGGGGCTTGTAGGGTTCGTTAGGATTTAGTAGTCATGGACGATTAATTAAAAGTTACCATTTTATCCTTTAATAGATTTAAAACTAGAACGACGGTGGTTCATGTAGATTAGGGTTTCTGGAAGGAAAATGAATCCCCCTCATAACCCTTATCTCGACACGGAACTCCGTTCATATCTAGCCTTTACCAAAACAATCATTAATCTAATCTCTAATCGCGGTTGGAACTAACAAAGAATTGTTAGCGCGCCCAATTAGGATGTTAATGATTCTTTTGATAAATTTCATAAACTTTATAGGACTTAAAAAGGGTTTAGAGATGTTCATCATCCATTATCCTACCCTAATCCTACGAACCCTAACAAGCGGAGAATTACTCGCGCATGTTGGGAGCAAAAGAGATGGAGAGAAAATGCATAATTAAATTACAAAGAAATAGAATAGGAAAAAGAGATACCTTTATTAATAAACAATATTCATTACACTTTGATTCCTTAGAAAAAGATTACAAAGACTAGTTTGCTTCTCGATCTCTTCTAAGGAGGTAGACGAACAGTTGATGATCAGTCTGGATGCGTGAGCCATCATGGACTTCGTGATCTCGTCGACTTGATGATTTTTCCAAGTGGCTCTCAGTCTTTATTTATAGTCCCAAAGCCAGAAATTTAGCTTCCAAAATTGGAAGCTAACAGTAGAGATTCACCCCCAAAAATTGCATCCCCTAACTCCCCAATATTGCCGCCGATCCGCGGCCAACAGAGGGGTTTGGCCGCGGATCCGCGGCCAATGGGTGAGATCTCTTGATGAGTTTTCTGGGCTTTCATCTGTGTGACATGTGGCAATCTCAGGAATCTTTGGACTTTGGAAATCTTCTCGTGGTTGCTGCCAGACTTGATTTCTAAGTTTTGGTTTCTTAATTAGGCAGGTTTGCTTTAACAACATGATTTCCTTGATTTTAGTCTTGGAAAAATTCTGCACAACAACTTGGAAAAATTCTGCACAACAACTCAAATAATATTTAGTATACTTTGTTCTACTAGGATTTGGTCAATGATATTATTTGCATACATTTTCCTACCAAATTCTAATTATAATATATCAACACTTGGAAAATAGTATTTTTACACATAAACCCTCATATGTATGATATATTATAATAAAGACCTTTTTTAATATGGAAATGGTAGGAAAAATGTAATAATAAATGTGCAGTTTCATCAACTGAACAAATACCCCCAAACTTATCTTTGATCGTCCCGAGCAAACTAGTTTATTCAAGAGAATTTGAAAAGAGAAAGGAGAAAACTAAGCACACTTTCGTAGGCAAACACGATTGCACTGAGCATGTGCAACAAGCCGTTAAACCTCTAGGTGTCCCTAGTAGGAGGAGTGTTGTCTCCTGAGGGTTTTCAGCGGATTACACCCATAAAATCCTATAATAAAAGAGGATGGTGAAATTTACATATAAAGATAAGAACCATAAAAGAAAGACTTTGAAAAATAAGAGTTTCCAACTATACTAGCTTTTCAGTTGTCATGAGCCCTATCTTAATAGTCATGAAAAAATGTTAGAAATCAGATCATCCCTCAATAAAACATCGTCTTTATTCTTCATTCCTATCTTTCATCCAAATATCGATCATATACCCCTACGTGTGTGAAATGGACATCCCTACACTCGGAGAATTCAATTCAAGCTATCATGCTCTTGTCCATCTACCTCAGTACTTTTTAACTTGATGAATATTTATGGATTTGCTCACACATTTTCATGCGACCGTTAATACTTCTTGAGATACTAACCGACCGATTACTTATGTGCTTGCTGATTAGGTGATAGTATTTTCCTCGTCTTGCACCACCTAAGGCTTAGTAGTGACTCCCAGACCAGTTGGCCTTAGGGCACTAGGTGAAAAGGCACCCTCGCTATATTTTTTTATCGCTGCCTTGGCGATAACAAAACCAGTGATCATTCTTCTTTTCACCATTTTTATATTTTCTTCATATATTATTTACTTCATACTTTGCCTTTTAGACAAGAGCATTTCAAGGTATCCTCTACTATCCCGAGTTTCAAGACATGTGTAAGTGCATATAGTAGGGTATCAACATTCAAATGTTTGGCTTGCAGAATAGAAACTATTTTTCAGACTTAATTTTATCCTCAGATTAGTGACTTCCTTCATCTTACTAACCCTTGGGACAACGGCTCATAACTACTTATTACTAGCTCGTTTAAGAAAACTTCTAATTTTCTTGGTTTTCTTAAACTATTTCTATCTTTCATATATAATTTTTCACTTTTTATTATTTTATTATCAAAAAAATTTTTGAAAATGTTGTGCTTATGCAAAATATGATGCAAATTGATGTGTAAATAAGCACAAACCTCCCCCAAACCTGTTTACAGCAGTGTCCTCACTGATGTCATCCGTTAAGCTCAAAAACCTGTAGACTTGGGAGGAAATTATTAATGGGGGCAAGAATATATGAAGGTGAAAATCCTCCCCCAAACTTATTTTAGGCTCACAAATTTGTAAAAATCATTTTTTTCAAGAGCCAAAATATCCCCCCCCCCCAAACTTGAGTTAAACAATTTTAGTCTTTTAAAATCACACGAGGGGGTCAAGGTTATTGGTCAATGCCAAGCTTTGCAAAGACCGAAGGTCAACACCAACCATTCAAAAATTTTATCGATGAAGCACCAAGGTTGCTGGAAGAACATGTCACTTTTCGACGTGAAGAAGTGGGGAGGTGATAAGAGGTGTAATGGAAAAGGATTGCGTCTCAATTTGGAGAGACGACACAGTGATAGTGATGATGGATTACTCGCATTATCATGATTGTCCAGAAGAGGGGGTGGAGGTCCAATTTCTTCATCTTGGAGTTGATTTATCTCAACGCCCGTATCTTTTAAAAATGTGAGTTCATCAGCGAAAATTTCCTCAAATCTTTCATCGATACCCCGAAGAATAATGTCATCAGAAAAAATGGGGTGATCGTCAGACTCTATAAAAAGTTCTTCATCAGCGTTAGATGTTGACCCGGACAACTCAGTGGAAGAGTACATGGTTGGGTCAAACAACAACATATGAAAAGAGTCAGTATCATGAGATTGATCAAATTCGCTGCTGTCGACATCCATTAATTCGACAGAACACACATGAGCATAGGGTTCGGAGGGTTCACTTCCCAACTTGTAAATGTTAAGCTCAATTGACTTCTTTCCAAAAGATAGGGTCATAGAGCCGTTTCTACAATTGATTACTGCGTTGGAAGTGGCCAAAAAGGATCGACCGAGTATCACCGGGATTTGATTGCGTGGGTTTGCTACAGGTTGTGTATCTATAACGATAAAGTCCACTGGGAATATGAATTCCCCAACTTTGATTAACACATCCTCTAGCTCACCCCTTGGTTAGGTGATAGATTGATCGGCCATCTGAAAAGTGCAATGCGCGGGTTTTAACTCTCCGATCCCTAATTGCTCATAAACAGAATACGGAAGCAAGTTAACACTAGCACCTAAATCGAGTAGAGCACGATTGATATTTTTACCCCCAATAGAAATTGAAATTGTAGGACTTCCGGGGTCCTTTCGTTTCTTGCGTAGTTGTTGTGTAAAAGCTGTGCTTACATTACTCGCAAGGAAAACCTTTTTAGGTACTTGAACTTTTCTCTTCCTAGTGCACAAGTCCTTTAGGATTTTCGCATATGACGGAACTTGTTGAATAGCATCTAGGAGAGGAATGTTTATGTTAACTTGCTTAAAAATTTCCACAATCTTCTCCATTTGTGGACTTGGTTTGTTGCCCCTTAACCTGTTTGGATAAGGTGCTTTATCAATAAGGGTTTGGTCCAACATTGGAGAGAATTGTGGGGATGGATTCGATCCCAAAATTGGAGTGGGAATCGACTTAGATAGTTTTGGCGAAATGTTTGAGCCTTGGGGAAAACGGAGAATAGGCTCGAATGAAGGTGGGAGACTAGATGAATTAGGGGAAGAAGAAGAAGCTGGGGTATCATTGGTGTCACTATCATCACATTGCTCACCCACTCGGTTATTCAGCACTTTTCCCGATCTCAACGTAGTAACGCCACTCACATTATAACTTTGTGAGTAGCCAGGATTAGGTATGGGTTGAGATGGGAGTTTCCCTTTCTCTCTTGCACTCATTGCGGCGTTCAACTGTGCAATTTGGTTTTCTATTGTTTTAATACTCTCACCATGGGAGGCGGAGTTTTTCGTTAGGGTATCAATAGAAGACTTCATTTCAGCCGACAATTGCATGGAATGTTTCATGAACATATCCAACGTTTGTGCGAGTGAAGAGTTGTCAGTACCGGCCACTTGTGGTGTAGATGTGTTGGTCGGATTTTGAAAATTTTGGGACTGAAAGGGGAGCTGACTTTGTGGTTGTGGTTGCTGTGGAAGAGGTCTTTGATAATTGCTTTGTTGGTTTTGGTTCCAAGCAAAGTTAGGATGATTCCTCCATCCTTAATTGTACGTGGAAGAATAAGGAACGTTTCTAGGTCGCTGCTGAAAAACAGCATTAGCTTGAAACGATACATTCATAGGACATTCTTCCGTTAAGTGTGAAAGATCTGAACAGCAACCACAGACGGTCTTAGGAAGCGTGACCTGATTTAGGGAGAATGATGAGAATTTGTTCTCAATAGCGTCGAGTTTCTTCTGTATCGCGGCCATTTCGGCTTTTACTGCGATGGAAATATCGAGCTGATGAATACTTCCCTTAGAAGAAGGTGGTCTTACACTTTCCCACTGCAAAGTGTGTTCAGCAAGGTCTTCCAGATATTTCCAAGCTTTACCGTCGTCTTTAGACATGAAATTGCATTGAAAATTTGTTCCAAGCATCTGCTTTGTCGCTGGATTAATGCCCTCATATATAATTCGGCATAAATCCCATCTGTTGATTCCATGATGAGGACATTGGACAAGCAGATTCTTGAAACGTTCAAAGCACTTCCAAAATGGTTCATTGGGAAGCTGGGTGAACTGGTTGATCTCGCTCCTAACACGGGCAGTCTTATGGTTTGGGTAAAACTTCTTAAAAATGTTATTACGAATTGATCCCAATTAGTGATAGAGTGCGCGACAGTATTATAAAGCCATTTTTCTGCCAAGTCGCACAGTGTGAATGGGAGAAGACGCAAGCGCATAGCATCGACAGTCAACTGTGAAGTATCCATCATTGCGCATACGTTTTCGAATTTAGTGATGAAAACGTATGCGTCTTCCGACTCAAGCCCGTGAAATTTGGGCAGCAGATTGATGTAGTGGGGTTTAATTTCAAAATTATCCCCGTTAGCTGGTGGAGGAGATAGACAAGTGGGAAGAGGACCACGGATAGGATAGCATCTCTCTTGGAGAGAGATGCGCGGTGGATTCTGCGCACCTACGGGCGGTGGCAGCGTGGTGTTATATTCTGATGGAGTGCCGTCCATCTCGGTGGTGTGTGGTGGTGGGGGAAAAGAAGATGAAGAAGTACCGACTTCGGCGTCGATAGCTAGAACGCGGACAAGACGGGCACTAGGATCCCGTGTCCAGCCGAGCATGCACTAAGCGGGTTTAGTGCAAGTGGCAGCGTGTGTGTGATTTAAAATTGGTTTCTTTTGAAAAAGTGGGACTCAAGACAAATCACTCTAAAATGCACAAGCAACCCTAGAACTAAGGTCACCTAGGTCCAGTCTCTAGACCGCTCCTAGACTTCCAAAGGACAAGCCGCAGGATCAATCCTCTACCACCTCTTTACTACTCTTGTGGCCAGGTAAGTGCCAGGTAAGTGGGAGGTATCCGCTATACGAATCACCGAAAATAGAGAGCCTAATTAAGTAAACTACTTGCCTTAGACACACTTGCCTAGACACCACAAAAGTAATGCGGATAAGCGATAGATTACTCACGACCTTCCTCTGTCCTTAATGAGCGCGACAGTCCTTAGAGTCCGGTATGGATATATTTTAAATTAATGTAGGGTTGATGCAGATGCTCGGTTTGTGATTTGTGGGGCTTAGGAAGGGTGATGAAATCCCCACCTAATCTTGATTTGGTCTTTGCCCCTTAAAGTCCGTATTAAAATATGCAAAACAAAACCAATCACAAAACTTTTGCAAAAAGATTTTTGAGCGGCGCTACTTTGCAAAGAATCTTGCAGAAAATAGATTTTATTGGATTTGAGAGGAGAGAGAAGGAGTTAAGAAAGATACCAGAGAAGTTTGGAACCCTAGATCTCCTGTTTCCTCAAGTCCGTGACTCCAGATCTCCTTGCAAAAAAAATTTACGCACAAATCGTTAAATATGCAATTTGCAGTTTTGTTTTAATAATGATATGAATCGTCTAAGAATTCAACACAAATAGTAAGAATAAAAAATTACGCACGGATCCCCGGCAACGGCGCCATTTGATTGTTGGTTCGAAAGAGTGTGTTTGTTAGTTAACCGCAATCAGAACAGTGTCGCGTGTAGCTAGACCGAGGTGAGTACGGGTCGTCCTCTGGGAAACGTGGAACCTTTTAATCTTTCTTTAGATGTGTTGAGAAAGAGAGGAAGGATAAAGAATTTTGAAGAATGGTTTCTAGATTTACGTTAAGCAAGAATGCAAAAATATAGATCTAGATTATTTTAGGGATGTAGTTAATATAATAAGGGGGCTTGTAAGGTTCGTTAGGATTTAGTAGTCATGGACGATTAATTAAAAGTTACCATTTTATACTTTAATAGATTTAAAACTAGAACGACGGTGATTCATGTAGATTAGGGTTTCTGGAAGGAAAAGGAATCCCCCTCTTAACCCTTATCTCGACACGGAACTCCGTTCATATCTAGCCTTTACCAAAACAATCATTAATCTAATCTCTAATCGCGGTTGGAACTAACAAAGAATTGTTAGCGCGCCCAATTAGGATGTTAATGATTCTTTTGATAAATTTCATAAACTTTATAGGACTTAAAAAGGGTTTAGAGATGTTCATCATCCATTATCCTACCCTGATCCTACGAACCCTAACAAGCGGAGAATTACTCGCGCATGTTGGGAGAAAAAGAGATGGAGAGAAAATGCATAATTAAACTACAAAGGAATAGAATAGGAAAAAGAGATACCTTTATTAATCAACAATATTCATTACACTTTGATTCCTTAGAAAAAGATTACAAAGACTAGTTTGCTTCTCGATCTCCTCCAAGGAGGTAGACGAACAGTTGATGATCAGTCTGGATGCGTGAGCCATCATGGACTTCGTGATCTCGTCGACTTGATGATTTTTCCAAGAGGCTCTCGGTCTTTATTTATAGTCCCAAAGCCAGAAATTTAGCTTCCAAAATTGGAAGCTAACAGTAGAGATTCACCCCCAAAAATTGCATCCCTTAACTCCCCAATATTGCCGCCGATCCGCGGCCAATAGAGGGGTTTGGCCGCGGATCCACGGCCAATTGGTGAGATCTCTTGATGAGTTTTCTGGGCTTTCATCTGTGTGACATGTGGCAATCTCAGGAATCTTTGGACTTTGGAAATCTTCTCTTGGTTGCTGCCAGACTTAATTTCTAAGTTTTGGTTTCTTAATTAGGCAGGTTTGCTTTAACAACTTGATTTCCTTGATTTTAGTCTTGGAAAAATTCTGCACAACAACTTGGAAAAATTCTGCACAACAACTCAAATAATATTTAGTAGACTTTGTTCTACTAGGATTTGGTCAATGATATTATTTGCATACATTTTCCTACCAAATTCTAATTATAATATATCAACACTTGGAAAATAGTATTTTTACACATAAACCCTCATATGTATATATTATAATAAAGACCTTTTTTAATATGGAAATGGTAGGAAAAATGTAATAATAAATGTGCAGTTTCATCAACTGAACAAATACCCCCAAACTTATTTTTGATCGTCCCGAGCAAACTAGTTTATTTAAGAGAATTTGAAAAAAGAAAGGAGAAAACTAAGCACACTTTTGTAGGCAAACACGATTGCACTGAGCATGTGCAACAAGCCGTTAATCCTCTAGGTGTCCCTAGTAGGAGGAGTGTTGTCTCCTGAGGGTTTTCAGCGGATTACACCCATAAAATCCTATAATAAAAGAGGATGGTGAAATTTACATATAAAGATAAGAACCATAAAAGAAAGACTTTGAAAAATAAGAGTTTCCAACTATACCAGCTTTTCAGTTGTCATGAGCCCTATCTTAATAGTCATAAAAAAATGTTATAAATCACATCATCCCTCAATAAAACATCGTCTTTATTCTTCATTCCTATCTTTCATCCAAATATCGATCATATACCCCTACGTGTGTGAAATGGACATCCCTACACTCGGAGAATTCAATTCAAGCTATCATGCTCTTGTCCATCTACCTCAGTACTTTTTAACTTGATGAATATTTATGGATTTGCTCACACATTTTCATGCGACCGTTAATACTTCTTGAGATACTAACCGACCGATTACTTATGTGCTTGCTGATTAGGTGATAGTATTTTCCTCGTCTTGCACCACCTAAGGCTTAGTAGTGACTCCCAGACCAGTTGGCCTTAGGGTACTAGGTGAAAAGGCACCCTCGCTATATTTTTTTATCGCTGCCTTGGCGATAACAAAACCAGTGTTCATTCTTCTTTTCACCATTTTTATATTTTCTTCATTTATTATTTACTTCATACTTTGGCTTTTAGACAAGAGCATTTCAAGGTATCCTCTACTATCCCGAGTTTCAAGACATGTGTAAGTGCATATAGTAGGGTATCAACATTCAAATGTTTGGCTTGCAGAATAGAAACTATTTTTCAGACTTAATTTTATCCTCAGATTAGTGACTTCCTTCATCTTACTAACCCTTGGGACAACGGCTCATAACTACTTATTACTAGCTCGTTTAAGAAAACTTCTAATTTTCTTGATTTTCTTAAACTATTTCTATCTTTCATATATAATTTTTCACTTTCTATTCTTTTATTATCAAAAAATTTTTTGAAAATGTTGTGCTTATGCAAAATATGATGCAAATTGATGTGTAAATAAGCACAAACCTCCCCCAAACCTGTTTACAGCAGTGTTCTCACTGATGTCATCCGTTAAGCTCAAAAACCTGTAGACTTGGGAGGAAATTATTAAGGGGGGCAAGAATATATGAAGGTGGAAATCCTCCCCCAAACTTATTTTAGGCTCACAAATTTGTAAAAATCATTTTTTTCAAGAGCCAAAATATCCCCCCCCCAAACTTGAGTTAAACAATTTTAGTCTTTTAAAATCACACGAGGGGGTCAAGGTTATTGGTCAATGCCAAGCTTTGCAAAGACCGAAGGTCAACACCAACCATTCAAAAAATTTATCGATGAAGCACCAAGGTTGCTGGAAGAACATGTCACTTTTCGACGTGAAGAAGTGGGGAGGTGATAAGAGGTGTAATGGAAAAGGATTGCGTCTCAATTTGGAGAGACGACACAGTGATAGTGATGATGGATTACTCGCATTATCATGATTGTCCAGAAGAGGGGGTGGAGGTCCAATTTCTTCATCTTGGAGTTGATTTATCTCAACGCCCGTATCTTTTAAAAATGTGAGTTCATCAGCGAAAATTTCCTCAAATCTTTCATCGATACCCCGAAGAATAATGTCATCAGAAAAAATGGGGTGATCGTCAGACTCTATAAAAAGTTCTTCATCAGCGTTAGATGTTGACCCGGACAACTCAGTGGAAGAGTACATGGTTGGGTCAAACAACAACATATGAAAAGAGTCAGTATCATGAGGTTGATCAAATTCGCTGCTGTCGACATCCATTAATTCGACAGAACACACATGAGCATAGGGTTCGGAGGGTTCACTTCCCAACTTGTAAATGTTAAGCTCAATTGACTTCTTTCCAAAAGATAGGGTCATAGAGCCGTTTCTACAATTGATTACTGCGTTGGAAGTGGCCAAAAAGGGTCGACCGAGTATCACCGGGATTTGATTGCGTGGGTTTGCTACAGATTGTGTATCTATAACGATAAAGTCCACTGGGAATATGAATTCCCCAACTTTGATTAACACATCCTCTAGCTCACCCCTAGGTTAGGTGATAGATTGATCGGCCATCTGAAAAGTGCAATGCGCGGGTTTTAACTCTCCGATCCCTAATTGCTCATAAACAGAATACGGAAGCAAGTTAACACTAGCACCTAAATCGAGTAGAGCACGATTGATATTTTTACCCCCAATAGAAATTGAAATTGTAGGACTTCCGGGGTCCTTTCGTTTCTTGCGTAGTTGTTGTGTAAAAGCTGTGCTCACATTACTCGCAAGGAAAACCTTTTTAGGTACTTGAACTTTTTTCTTCCTAGTGCACAAGTCCTTTAGGATTTTCGCATATGACGGAACTTGTTGAATAGCATCTAGGAGAGGAATGTTTATGTTAACTTGCTTAAAAATTTCCACAATCTTCTCCATTTGTGGACTTGGTTTGTTGCCCCTTAACCTGTTTGGATAAGGTGCTTTATCAATAAGGGTTTGGTCCAACATTGGAGAGAATTGTGGGGATGGATTCGATCCCAAAATTGGAGTGGGAATCGACTTAGATAGTTTTGGCGAAATGTTTGAGCCTTGGGGAAAACGGAGAATAGGCTCGAATGAAGGTGGGAGACTAGACGAATTAGGGGAAGAAGAAGAAGCTGGGGTATCATTGGTGTCACTATCATCACATTGCTCACCCACTCGGTTATTCAGCACTTTTCCCGATCTCAACGTAGTAACGGCACTCACATTATAACTTTGTGAGTGGCCAGGATTAGGTATGGGTTGAGATGGGAGTTTCCCTTTCTCTCTCGCACTCATTGCGGCGTTCAACTGTGCAATTTGGTTTTCTATTGATTTAATACTCTCACCATGGGAGGCGGAGTTTTTCGTTAGGGTATCAATAGAAGACTTCATTTCAGCCGACAATTGCATGGAATGTTTCATGAACATATCCAACGTTTGTGCGAGTGAAGAGTTGTCAGTACCGGCCACTTGTGGTGTAGATGTGTTGGTCGGATTTTGAAAATTTTGGGACTGAAAGGGGAGCTGACTTTGTGGTTGTGGTTGCTATGGAGGAGGTCTTTGATAATTGCTTTGTTGGTTTTGGTTCCAAGAAAAGTTAGGATGATTCCTCCATCCTTAATTGTACGTGGAAGAATAAGGATCGTTTCTAAGTCGCTGCTGAAAAGCAGCATTAGCTTGAAACGATACATTCATAGGACATTCTTCCGTTAAGTGCGAAGGATCCGAACAGCAACCATAGACGGTCTTAGGAAGCGTGACCTGATTTAGGGAGAATGATGAGAATTTGTTCTCAATAGCGTCTAGTTTCTTCTGTATCGCTGCCATTTTGGCTTTTACTGCGTTGGAAACATCGAGCTGATGAATACTTCCCTTAGAAGAAGGTGGTCTTACGCTTTCCCACTGCAAAGTGGGTTCAGCAAGGTCTTCCAGATATTTCCAAGCTTTACCGTTGTCTTTAGACATGAAATTGCATTGACAATTTGTTCCAAGCATCTTCTTTGTCGCTGAATTAATGCCCTCATATATAATTCGGCATAAATCCCATCTATTGATTCCATGATGAGGACATTGGACAAGCAGATCCTTGAAACGTTCAAAGCACTTCCAAAATGGTTCATTGGGAAGCTGGTTGATCTCGCTCCTAACACGGGCAGTCTTATGGTTTGGGTAAAACTTCTTAAGAAATGCTATTACGAATTCATCCCAATTAGTGATAGAGTGTGCGGCAGTATTATAAAGCCATTTTTCTGCCAAGTCGCACAGTGTGAATGGGAGAAGACGCAAGCGCATAGCATCGACAGTCAACTGTGAAGTACCCATCATTGCGTATACGTTTTCGAATTTAGTGATGAAAACGTATGCGTCTTCCGACTCAAGCCCGTGAAATTTGGGCAGCAGATTGATGTAGTGGGGTTTAATTTCGAAATTATCCCCGTTAGCTGGTGGAGGAGATAGACAAGTGGGAAGAGGACCACGGATAGGATAGCATCTCTCTTGGAGAGAGATGCGCGGTGGATTCTGCGCACCTACGGGCGGTGGCAGCGTGGTGTTATATTCTGATGGAGTGCCGTCCATCTCGGTGGTGTGTGGTGGTGGGGGAAAAGAAGATGAAGAAGTACCAACTTCGGCGTCGATAGCTAGAACGCGGACAAGACGGGCACTAGGATCCCGTGTCCAGCCGAGCATGCACTAAGCGGGTTTAGTGCAAGTGGCAGCGTGTGTGTGATTTAAAATTGGTTTGTTTTGAAAATGTGGGACTCAAGACAAATCACTCTAAAATGCACAAGAAACCCTAGAACTAAGGTCACCTAGGTCCAGTCTCTAGACCGCTCCTAGACTTCCAAAGGACAAGCCGCAGGATCAATCCTCTACCACCTCTTTACTACTCTTGTGGCCAGGTAAGTGCCAGGTAAGTGGGAGGTATCCGCTATACGAATCACCGAAAATAGCAGGCCTAATTAAGTAAACCACTTGCCTTAGACACACTTGCCTAGGCACCACAAAAGTAATGCGGATAAGCGATAGATTACCCACGACCTTCCTCTGTCCTTAATGAGCGCGACAGTCCTTAGAGTCTGCTCTAGATATTTTTTAAATTAATATAGGGTTGATGCAGATGCTCGGTTTGTGATTTGTGGGGCTTAGGAAGGGTGATGAAATCCCCACCTAATCTTGATTTGGTCTTTGCCCCTTAAAGTCCATATTAAAATATACAAAACAAAACCAATCATAAAACTTTTGCAAAAAGATTTTTGAGCGGCGCTATTTTGCAAAGAATCCTGCAGAAAATAGATTTTATTGGATTTGAGAGGAGAGAGAAGGAGTTAAGAAAGATACCAGAGAAGTTTGGAACCCTAGATCTCCTGTTTCCTCAAGTCCGTGACTCCAGATCTCCTTGCAAAAAAAAAATTCACGCACAAATCGTTAAATATGCAATTTGCAGTTTTGTTTTAATAATGATATGAATCGTCTAAGAATTCAACACAAATAGTAAGAATAAAAATTACGCACGGATCCCCGGCAACGGCGCCATTTGATTGTTGGTTCGAAAGAGTGTGTTTGTTAGTTGACCGCAATCAGAATGGTGTCGCGTGTAGCTAGACCGAGGTGAGTACGGGTCGTCCTCTGGGAAACGTGGAACATTTTAATCTTACTTTAGATGTGTTGAGAAAGAGAGGAGGGATAAAGAATTTTGAAGAATGGTTTCTAGATCTACGTTAAGCAAGAATGCAAAAATATAGATCTGGATTATTTTAGGGATGTAGTTAATATAATAAGGGGGTTTGTAGGGTTCGTTAGGATTTAGTAGTCATGGACGATTAATTAAAAGTTACCCTTTTTATCCTTAAATAGATTTAAAACTAGAACGACGGTGATGCGTGTAGATTAGGGTTTCTGGAGGGAAAAAGAATCCCCCTCTTAACCCTTATCTCGACACGGAACTCCGTTTATATCTAGCCTTTACCAAAACAATCATTAATCTAATCTCTAATTGCGGTCGGAACTAACAAAAAATTGTTAGCGCGCCCAATTAGGATGTTAATGATTCTTTTGATAAAGTTCATAAACTTTATAGGACTTAAAAAGGGTTTAGAGATGTTCATCATCCATTATCCTACCATAATCCTACGAACCCTAACAAGCGGAGAATTACTCGCGCATGTTGGGAGAAAAAGAGATGGAGAGAAAATGCATAATTAAACTACAAAGAAATAGATTAGGAAAAAGAGCTACCTTTATTAATCAACAATGTTCATTACACTTTGATTCCTTAGAAAATGATTACAAAGACTAGTTTGCTTCTCGATCTCTTCCAAGGAGGTAGATGAACAGTTGATGATCAGTCTGGATGCGTAAGCCGTCTTGGACTTCGTGATCTCGTCGACTTGATGATTTTTCCAAGAGGCTCTCGGTCTTTATTTATAGTCCCAAAGCCAGAAATTTAGCTTCCAAAATTGGAAGCTAACAGTAGAGATTCACCCCCAAAAATTGCATCCCCTAACTCCCCAATATTGCCGCGGATCCGCGGCCAACAGGGGGGTTTGGCCGCGGATCCGCGGCCAATGGGTGAGATCTCTTGATGAGTTTTCTGGGCTTTCATCTGTGTGACATGTGGCAATCTCAGGAATCTTTGGACTTTGGAAATCTTCTCGTGGTTGCTGCCAGACTTGATTTCTAAGTTTTGGTTTCTTAATTAGGCAGGTTTGCTTTAACAACTTGATTTCCTTGATTTTAGTCTTGAAAAAATTATGCACAACAACTTGGAAAAATTCTGCACAACAACTCAAATAATATTTAGTAGACTTTGTTCTACTAGGATTTGGTCAATGATATTATTTGCATACATTTTCCGACCAAATTCTAATTATAATATATCAACACATGGAAAATAATATTTTTACACATAAACCCTCATATGTATGATATATTATAATAAAGACCTTTTTTAATATGGAAATGGTAGGAAAAATGTAATAACAAATGTGCAGTTTTATCAACTGAACAATGCACGTATGTAATACCGCATTCTATTCTCGTGATTTGTGATATCGGTCGGTTATATGAGATATCCCCGGGTTATCGGATAAAGTGTTGATTCGATAAGTTGATTCATATGATATTAGTCGGTTGTATGTGATATAACTGGATTATTAAATCAAGTGTTGATTTGATAATTTAATGTATAATTATATATATTTGATATATTAACTTACATTAACTAATATTTGCTCACTAAGTATTCTTTTTCTCACTTGTGTATACTTAGTATATATGTGATATATATTAATGTACATTTTATGGTGTCATGTTTGATGATACAGGAAACATGGGTGTATGAGACTTACACTATAGTTAGGATAATCCTAGGGTTTTTATTTATCAAAGTAATTCTAAAATGGTGGAATTTTGTCTTGGTAGAAGCTTTGAGAAAGCTTTGGATAACCATTGACTAAGTCCACTCTTTTGTTTTCCTTGAGATTTTTATAAACCTAACCATTATCCTCAACCCTAGTTAAGTCTCTACATGGGTTAGTGTATGACACTAACTCACCCATGGTTCATATTCTTACCTCATGAGTTCATTCATTCATTCTTCACTTGATCATCTTCTTTTTCATTAAAAAAGCTCACTGGCTTTTTCTAAGGTGAGAAAATATTGTGAGAATAAGAAAACTAATGAGAGGCCATTTCCTACTTCATCATCCTCTACTATTAGCCATTTAGTTTAGGGTGTTTGCTTCACTAAACCCTAATTTAGTGAAGAGGTAGCATGAGCTTGAGTCTTCTCGACGTAGATCATCTTCGGCCTCGAAGATTTCGAGCAAGTTTGCATCTTTCACCTTGTGGAGCCTCTCAAGAGCTCGGGAGATCACAACTTGCAGCGAAGGGACTTCTACACGGAGCATTTGAAGTGAAGGACCGGTCTACAAAGGTTGTATTCCTCATTCACGTGGACTTGCAAAGTTGTTTGCATGATATTTTGTTTATATCTGCAGTTAAGATTCTTGGTTTGGGTTCTTTAGAAAGGCAAAAGTTTAAAAACGGCATGGACGATGCCTCCCGAAACCTTGCTGTCTTGCTAAGTAACCCTACAGCCATCACCAGAAATCCTCGGCCGGGACAGACGAGAATTACTGATTCGGATCAGTAGTTTCTCATTTGGTGATAGACTTGCCGCACTCGTAGGAGTCTATGTTTTCATTGCACAGGCTATCCATATGACCAAGGGAACATCGAGTTTCACTTGCGACTCAAAAGAAACCCGGGGCTTCCAGATTATCTGTATTGTTCTGTGATGCTTATTGCTTATCTGTGATGTTGCATTTTTTATGCCTGGAGCGATTATTTTATATTGTTATATATACTAGTAGATGTTGTATATGTTTTACACCCGTGCTAGTCCAGTCCCCGCTCTGTCGTTAGTTAAGTAACCTAACGGGTGATGATGGGACCCAGTGGCGAATGCGGATGGTATATACGTACATCATATTTTCATTCTTTTATGGTGTGATTAATTGATGGGGCTGCGTTGATTCAGATCAATGCAAGGAAAACAGACCTATTCGATATTGTTGGAACAATTTTAAAAAGCTGTTATTACAAGGACGTCTTCTTTTGTTTTGCATAGCGGTATTCGGTTATGAATATCCAGCACCTCATTCGACGAGGCAAGGGCTGAGATCTCTTCACCGGGAGTGACCCCTTGGGCAGAGGTTTGCGTCAGGGTAATAACTTCACTGTAGTCAATTACTTTTTGCTTTGCGTTGTAGTATTCAGTTTGGAATATCCTGCACCTCATTCAAAGAGGAAAGAGCCGAGATCCCTTCACCGGGAGTGGCCTCTTTAGCAAAGGTTTTCGTCACCATATATTTATAAAAAGCTATCTGGTTCCTTCAATGATATCAAGTTCATTACATTAAAGGTTTTTCGCCAAAAACCATATGTAGCCCTCCGTCATTTCAGAAGGGTAGCACTTAGTATTCATGCTATGTTTGTTGGCCTTCGTCATGGCATAGTGTATGGTGGCTATTTGTTACTTTTCTGCTGCATAGATAGATGCGTTGGTTTGGGACAGTCGTACTACTATTTTGGCCTTCGTCAAGCTTATGTACGGATGGGTTCAAATTAACCTGGACAATGACGGGTAGAACTTAACATGTGACTTATGAAATGTTGGCCTTCGTCAAGGTCATAAGAGCATGGGGTAAAAATCATATCGGGAGTTTCAAATATACAGGAAACTTGCCAGACATGCGCATACCCTCTGGAGTGTGATAACTTGAGTGGATTCCATCAGGTTATCATGCGATCATAGTTGGATCCCGATTCCCACTGATGAGTTGGTTTACTCCTCGGGTGATTTTAGATGATCCCGACTAATTCTTCTTTCAGGTTTGGAGGAGAATTTGAGGATACAGTGGGAGGTATCCTGATTAGATAATGTGATTAACCATTCTGATCTAGGTTAGAGTACACGCTGAATGTTTCTTTTCTCTCTCTCTTTGGTAGCGACCATGTCCCGACCCTAGACTATAACTCAGTAACCAAGTTAACCGGACCTTCTTAAAACATATTGACTTTTGGATTTTCAGAGTTGCATACTTCATTGTCACTCCTACTTTTACCCTTTGCTTTTCTCCGGGACATTCCGCATCACTACGAAGATCCACATTTATTGGATATAACCATCGTATAGTTACATACGAACTCGAAGAAACTTGTTTCAGATTCGAGGATAGTTTTCGGTTCTGGAGAAATTAAATAGGACTATTCAGTTGTCTTTTCCTTTTACCTTCTCTCAGGTTATGAGGGCTCCTAGAATTAGGAGAGGGTACACCAATTGCGCTTATTGGATAGTCTTCTTCCAAACCTTAGGCAGGTGCCGAAAGGTAGGGAAGGAAGAAAATCAATTAGCCTAAGTGTGGTGTACAGAAGGTAATAAATAAAGACAAATAAAGGTATTAGAAAGAGGGCAAAGTAAATTGCGACTGCTATCATTTATGACCAAACCGTGTATCTCATCGCCACTCCTACTTCACCTTTGCATTTCTTCGGTTTAGGAGAAGTTGAATTGGATTATTCAGGTTGTCTTTTATCATTACCTTCTCTCAGGTTGCGAGGGCTCCTTGGATTGGGAGGAAACACCTATTACGGTTATTGGATAGTCTTCTTCCAAACCATAGGCTGGTGCCGAACGGTAGGGAAGGAAGAAAACCATTTAGCCTAAGGATAGTGTACAGAAGGTAATGAGTAAAGACGAATAAAGGGATTTGTAAAGATGGTAAGGAAATATACGGTTACAGTCATGAATCTGGATAATAGAAGAGGCGTTATTAGGAATACCCGGATACCCCTTCGAAACATTTTCATGTTTCAGTTTCACTATGCGTTGTTAAATGAAAACTGATTTCCCAATTAGATCCTTACTCCAGGGTATGTATTTACCAGGTTTGATTCTTACATCTGTATGGTTTTACAGATGATGAGTGGGAGTAAGTTATTGGGAATTAGGTGATTATATCCTCATTATATCGGAATTCGTTGTAATTGGTGATATTTGAGGAAATCATCTGGGGTTTTTCCTGACGGCAAATATTTGGTTTTGAATATCCGTTGTTATGCACCAATTTCAAATTGATATATCTATACGTTTATTTCATAAAGTGATATATAACCTTTTGAAATTATGTCCATGACATTTACCTATATCAGTTGCTGATTGGGTAAGGAGTATTTAACAGCAGTGTAATTCTTCTTAACCATAGTACAGTTTTCAACCTACGATGCACAGGGTATGAGTTATCAAACTCAGGGGACTTATACAAAGTATTGTATGTTGTCCAGTGTCCATTAGGATAGAGAGGTTGGTACTCGTATTATATTCTGTTTACTTGCGACTTCTCAAGTTTTAGACAAGTATTTCGTTCAAATACAAGGTCCAAGTTTTGAGAAGTTATAGGTACAAGAATAAAGTAGAGAACCAGGTGTTCCAAGTATCAGGATTCTTCAAGGTGATTAAAGATGTGGATACTTATGGTTGGTATTCAGTTGATAGTAATGGTTTTGAGAAACTTGTCTCTCTTTCTGGTTACTCATATTTGGATGCACTCCTAGTTGAGTAATGCAGATCGTCCTCCTTCCATTTGATTGATATGCACTGGAGACAGCTGCATGATTTGAATCTGGTTCCAATTAAATCGGTGCCTCTGTTTCTATATTATATATAGAATGGTTCATATCTTAACGATGTTAAAGTATATGGAGTTGTCCGGCTTATTCTTAAAACCAGACTCTCGATAACTCAAGGAACGTTTTTGTAATGGCAGTTTGTGGGTTATTCCGGGCTATGACGAGGGTTAACTTTCTACCATCTGGAAGATCAATAGTGATATTGTTCTTGACTCGCCACAGTTTTAGCAAAATGGGCTTTTTCAGAAAACAGTCGTGGGAGTATGGTAGAATTGGAAGTGATTCCAGAACCACAGACGATTACTGAAAATTTAACAGAACCTAAAAATTCAATCAGGTTTGACATTCCATTAGCCACTTCGCAGATATGGTGGGTAATCTCAGACGCCCGAGAGTTACTTCGGTATCCTTAAAGACGGTGACAGGGAGGTTCTTGTTTACCCAAACTTGACACTACTGTTGTTCCGGACTATGAGACCCGGCAGGAGGATGAGTATAGCGTCGTTCTAAACTAGCTTTAGAAGTGCACGTGTATATGACTCTGCCAGAGGGTTGCTGTAATCAGTGGGAGCAGCGGAAGCGTAGTGGACAAGTAGCTTGTGTCTATTTATAGACTAAAGCGGATATAACGGAGATAGATCATCTATTTTTGATATGACGGTCATATGCTTTGACTTCATCAGAATATGAGATGGATCTGTTAAGAAGGTAGTAGTGTGTGATATCCCGGTATTTGGATGATATACACTTTATAGGAAGTGAAATTCCTACACTACAATCGGTTATACTGTGGTTGTCACACAGTGGTTTCTCCACATAGGATATGGATATTATATCAGGATTCTGGTTACTAGATCTATGGTTTTAGATTTAGATTTGGGTAGTTTCCCAATCTGGGTACATTGACACAATTCTAAAGGTGTTTTACAATGGACGACTCCTGGCATGGTGGTGTACCTGCAGGTGATGGAGTCACCCTCTCTAAAGGTGTCTTACAGACTAAAGTGGAGAGGGATATGCATGATTGGCATATCACTTGTTTAGGCAATTGAGTCAATCATGAGATGTCAAGTACCACACCTGATATTTTTTTTGCACTAGATGTAATAAGTTTATATATTAATTCAATCCTGGAGAAACGTTCGGAAGCAGTTTATAAACATAAGTGGATGTTCTAGGGATTTGGTAACGGCGGCCTCCTTCGGGAGACAGTTATCATTACAGGCTTCCAAGGTCACTTGGATGACAGAGTGACTGTCAGAGTTATAGTTTTCTCTCTTTTGAGGGGCAGTAATTTGGACAGGTGGTCCAAGCGGATACCGAGGAAGGCATGGCGCAGGATACTGATTAAATTCAGTTGACGATACAGTCTAAAAAGTTTGCTGGATTTGGAGTTCATTTGTAAACCGGGTCCCATCAGATATCCAGACATATTCTAAGACAGATATTGCTCATTTAGGGAGATGGATTTCTCCGCGAACTTGAGATAAAGTGAGACATAGAAAGAAACATTGGAGCGGATCCACTCACTGAGGCTATTTCTCGAACGCAATAGTTTCACAAACAAGCTTTGTGAGACTGATTAGTAGAGATGTTGGGTGTTCGGTATCACACGGGCTGTGAGTATGCGACACCGCAATAATTAGCCTTAAGTGCAAGTGGGAGATTATTGGCTACAGTGCCCTCAAGTCAATTATTGGATCGCAGCCACGCGATTGCGATGATTGGAGGAGGACCTATACCGGTAGGACAGTCTTACTCGAGATGATAGTATGCTATCTGGTTTGTCTTTATCATCGTGTACATGCTTCAGGTGACATTACAGATCACTATTACATGTTGATAGAGCCCATATGATTCTTGCTTGACTACCGGAAGTATGATGGCGATCATATACGTGAGAGTTGGGTGGTCTATAAGCATATCCTTAAAGTGTCCCTAGTCGTAGGAGTTTTGAGACTGGGCATCGATACTCCAAGAGTAAACTAATGTATACGGATCGAGACCCCGACGAGGGACGGTGGCCGGTCTCACAAGCCATTGGTGTTAGTTGGTTCACCTAAGATGTATACAGGTGCTCACTGGGTTATGAGTACACCGGACGGACTCGCCGGGAACGTGCTAGTTGATATTATACCTATTGTCAGATAGCAGTTCCCTGGTGACATATGTACAGATTATTCTATCGACCTGAGATCGTCATTTGTCTCGTGTGAGTTCCCACTGTGCTTTGATTACTACCCTACCACGGCTCAAAAAAGTCGTGCAAACAGGTTTTAGTTGGGTACAATCCCGAGCCACATGGAGGCAGTGGGCGGATCGTCAGGGGATTCGTCTCTCCCGGTATATTGTGGGTTGATGTCGCGGAGTGCACGGGTGGCCATCACCAGAAATCCTCGGCCGGGATAGACGAGAATTACTGATTTGGATCAGTCGTTTCTCAGTTGGTGATAGACTTCATACCGACACTAAATGTCAAGTTATTAGGGGTCTGACTTTATTCACCCCCTAGACTCGACATGCGATACTCATAGACAAACGGACTGGACTGTATGGATATTGTCACTGTCTGGCTCGGTAGGGTTTCAGGATGAGTTCGCTCATCAGCCTCCCTTTTGCTCAATACCTGGGTAGCCGTTACGTACAGCTAGTGCCACTAACGTGCTTGTGGTTAAACCCACTGCCAGCGTATTGATGAGTCTTTAGAGTCCTACACAGAGGGTTTCCCTAGTTCGGGCAAAATGTTGTAGAGGTCGTATGGTTTTTTGGCCGGGTTCAATCATATATGTGCACTTATGCACGTATCATGATCGGACGGATAATACTAGCGGGTTTTGGTTTAAGCTGGATCCTAGTATTATATTGTTGGAATATTTTCGTCTCGTTGTATTCGTATTCAGTCAGAATATGGATGCAGGTATGTATATATATACGGATGAGGGGTATTCTTGTAATTCGATACGAGTTTACTTTAGAAGTTGCCACTCTCTTTTTTGTTTAAACATTTAGTTTAAATTTTTTTTTTGAAAGTGTGAGTCATGATTTTTTGGCCGATTCCTTGTGCTGGGAATTTTTTGTGACTGGAAATTCATGGGCATTGGTGAGTGCTATGGTATGGGTCATTGTGAGCATTAACTCATGAGATGAGTCATTGGTTTTGCTTTGATGGTTTTTGTTTTAGTTTAGATTTTTTTTTTTGTGTGAGATATTTTGGTGGCTGTGGATTTTTTGTAGTGGGTAATTTCTTGAGTTGCTTAATTAATCACTTACACCTCACCACTCACAAAATATCCACAGAGAACCATTTCGATTGTAACAGAACCCATTTTTCCAAGCCAACAACAATTCTTCACAAGCCAAAAACCTATGCTCACTTCTTCACCTCTTGGCAACTTCATTCACCTCCACCCAAATCCTTGGGTGCAATGAGAAAAAGTATTCACACACTATCTCTACTTCACCTTAGGTATCTAGGCTCGCAAACTGGATACCCGAGTTGCTTCGGTTTTGAGGTGGAAGCCCGTATTACTAATCCTCGACGTGGATCGTCTTCGACGACGGAGACCGGAGACCGAACTTGATCGAAGAAGCCGCGAGGAGATTAGGACAGAGGTTGAAGATCGAAAGACACGGATCGATCGGTATAACCTCTCTAAACTCCTTTTACAATTAACTAGTATAGGGTTAATGGTTCGATCCGGGAATCGGGTTCCGCTAGCGCCGGGCTTTAAAAAGTTTTTGTTCCGCGTTTGGCCATAGATTGTTCCGAGGCACTGGCGTAACCTTACAATTTTCAGAGTGTCTAAATTTTTTTTAAGAAATTGCAGAATGTTATATGAGATGTAACATGAACACCACACAAAAATCAACCCATTTGGCCGGTTTTGACCCGGCAACATTTGGTAAAAATCCGGCCTGGCCGGTTCTATCATGCTGTTTTGTCTTCGTTTTTGCTTGTGTTCCCTTCTCTGGGTTTTGGTGTTTCAGGTGTTGCTTGTTTTTACTGATATTGCATGTGATGTCATATTTTTTAAAGACAATTCAGAGTGTTTCGTAGTCGTAATTCTAACATCATTTCAGGTTTTTTAGACGACGTTAAAAAAGTTCGAAATGATATCAATAACCCATTTTCTCCCTCGCTGGAAATTTTCCAATAGTTAGATTTTTCCAAGTTTAAAATCTTCAGAAACTCATGCAGGTGATTCCATGGACTCTCTAGAAGAACAAAACCCTCACTCGATTCTGTGACCATCGGAACCGCCACCAAACCCTAAGGTTTGCGGCAGTTCCGCGGCGCCATAGATGAGGCAAGGGTTGACCCTTTTACGGCTGGTCCATAGGTGTTGTGGCATGTTCTGGGTATTTTAAAACTACGCTCAAGTGTTGAGCTCTTTGGAAAATTTTGGGTGTTTGTTGATTCGATCGAAAAGTTTAATATCGTCTAGCTATCTGTGATTGTTATACAATACTTGGAATCCACAATATTTGGTTTTGTGAAAACTAATTTGAATTTTATAAATCTAGTAATTCAGTCTCATTTGATCGGTTTCCATGGAATTTTGATGTGGATCAAAAGTCCGTCGCAATCACGTAGCGTACGTGGATACTCGCCGGGTAACCATACTAGATAGCCACGCCCCATAGCCCCGACCAAATGAATGTAGGAGAACCCCGTTACCAAAAGCATCTGTTCGGGTGCTCGCGGCCGCGGTGTTCCGCCTAAGTGCACTTCATCGACGGCATCGGGGGTGCGGCCGTCTACTAAAGTTTCTAACGAGCATTCGATCAGGTTATCGGGAATCTTGTTGAATTACCCGACTGGTAATTGAAAATTGTTTTCAATATCAAGACTAAAATGCGGGGTTTATAATTGTTAGGCATGTGATGTCTAAGGAATTCATTTGGTTAGGCATGAAATCCAAAGTATGTGATATATTGGGTTTATGATGTCTAAGGTGGTTGCGGATTCCAATTGTTGTAGTTTTTCACTTTCTTTTTTGCGACCGTAAGTGTAATATGTGGTGTATCGCCGGTTTCGTTGCTATATGTCAACGACAATTGGGATACACATATTTACTTACGTTGGTGACATGTGATGTTATGTGTTGCTGTGATATATTATATTGGATTGTCGTGTTTGAATAGCTGAAGGTTTTTATGTGAGATGAGAGTTTTTCATTTTCATTCATGTAAAAGCTTGTATGTAATATTCTTTTATTAGGGCACTTCCGGGTTGAGGATGATGTCACCATTGATATATGTTATTTACTTTTCCGCATTAGGATAGACATAAGGAGGGGAGCACAAGTAACCGGGTTCTAGGGTCCAGTGGGAGACCATCTCGAGGAGTCGAGACCGTCTCCTAACTTTAGAATTGGTAGGGTTGCTTGCCGCTCTCGTAGGGTCTAGGGATGTGGGTTTGGCTACTCATCGCGCCCGTGGAATCCGCGTTTTTTATTGGCTTAATTTAAAACACGGAATTCACAGTATATCCAATATTTCATATGTGTTCTTCTGCTGCTGATATTTTGTGATGTGATCTTTTGAAATTCTGAGACGAATGCTTATATTATATATATGATATATAATAAATATTGCTGCTTTCGTTTCTTCTGTGATTCTTAGGAAGCATAATTGATGGGACTTCATCAATGAGATTAATGAAATAAAAGAAACCTAAAAATATTGCAAAATCTTGTTTTAAAAACTGGTAGCTCTACTTCTTGCTTTGCATAGCGGTATTCCTTGTAGAATATCCAGCACCTTATTCGATAAGGAAAGAGCCGAGATCCCTTCACCGGGAGTGACCTCTTTAGCGACACTGGCAGATGCTACAACCTACTCGGTTTTGTCTTTTGATTGCTTTTTTAGTTCTTGCTTTGCATAATGGTATTTGTGAAATATTCAGCACCTCATTCGATGAGGAAAGAGCCGAGATCCCTTCACCGGGAGTGACCTCTTTAGAAAAACTAGTAAAAGCCTAAAAAACACTCCTTTTCAAAATCACTCGATTCTACAACGATATCAAGTTCATTACGCAAAAGGTTTTCTTAAAAACCTGTCATAACCCTCCGTCATTTTAGGAAGTAGAGTACTTAGTATTCGTTCTATGTTTGTTGACTATAGTTAAGGCGTAGTGTGTGGTAGCTAAGTGATGTCTTCCTACACAGCATATGATGCGATTAATTAGGACAGTCATTTGACTTTGTTGACCATAGTTAAGGGTCATGTAGGTGGGTCTAATTAATCACGAAATGACGGGTAGAACTTGACCAGTACTTATGATTTGTTGACCATAATTAAGGTCATAAGTCAATAGAGGTAAAATATTATCGGGAATTTCAGGTGTTGAAATTTGCAATGAGATTGCATACCTTCTATGAGATATTTGGATCCCGATACCCACTACGAGTAAGAGATACTCCTGGAAGAGTTTTTACACATTACAATTAGCCGATCAAGTAGGTGTCTAGAAAGGTGTTAACGGGGTTACGCCCCTATAAAAATGAGGTTTATTTTATTTAGGTCCGTGCGAAAGCACGGGAAACCTCCCTCAAAGTACCGACATTGGCCTGGCCGAAAGATAGGTGAACTTGTAGAGTATTATTAATCCTGGCTAGTCTTACCTTTTAGGGTTTGAAGGAAGATTTGATAAAAACAGTGGGAGACATCCTGATTAGATAAAATAATAACCAATCTGGTCTTGCAAGAGCATACGCCGAGTATTTTCTTCTCTCTCTCTCCTGGTAGCAACCATGTCACGCCTTAATCAAGATAATAATATGGATGCATTGACCGAACCTGCTTATTATTCTGAGCTGGGGAACGTTGGTTCCATTCTATCTTATAATTGTTATAAGTCCGAGCAGAAAATAGGGGAATATCCGGATTCCTACGCGACCCAATCGAGGAATGTGCATGTTGATGCATCTTCTTCGGGTGTGTTTGTTACCGAGAACTATTTCTCTGTATCCTCTACGTCCTAGGTATGAGATACCGGATCAGGATCCCATATATGTAATCTGTTATATGGGCTACAGAAAGATAGAGAACTGGAATTGGGTGATATGTCTCTAAGTGTTAGAGAATGGTGCAATTTTTGCAGCCAAATCAGTTGGCAGATATCACCTTGTATTACCAAATGGTAAATACATTGATTCTGAACAAATGTTATTACATACCGAACCTGATATACAACATTACATCAGATTCTTTATTAAGTTAAAGAAGAATATAATTCTGTATTGGAGGATAATGTTGTTAACATTTTCCTGAATCAATAGTTGATTGCATCAGGCGCATTATATAATAGTATATACGTTCTAAATCAAACCACAGTTCAAAGTATATAGAACACACACAAGAGGAGTAATTCAGAAATGAACGAATCTTTCTTGTGGTATTGTAGACTAGGTCATATCAATGCGACATGGCCAGCTAAGTTACATAACGATGAATATGAGAATCTGTTCGAATTTTCATCTTATGATACTTTACAGTTTTGTCTCAAAGGTAAAATGACCAATACTCTGTTTACTGGAAACAAAGAAAGAGTTAATGAACTCTTGGGACGGATACATGATGATGTATATGGTCCTATGTCTACAAATACCAGGATTGGTTCTTTGTACTTCATTACATTCATCGACGATCTCTCAAGATTCGGACATGTGTTCCTGTTGAAACACGAGTCTGAAACTTTTGAGAAATTCAAGGAATATAAGCTTGAAGTTGAGAACCATACGGGTTGAAGAATTAAAGTCCTACGATGTGATCGAGGAGGCGAATATTTGGGCATGGAGTTCCTGGATTTTCTAAACAGAGAATAGGATTCTCTCTTAGCTTACTCTTTCGTATACACCACAGCACAGCGGTGTACCGGGGCGGAGGTATCGCGCCCTATGAGATATGGTGCGCTCTATGATGAGTAATGCTGAGTTACCTGTTTCCTTTTGGAGTCATGCACTTGAGAAGCTGCATACCTATTGAATGGGGTTCCATCTAAATCAGTGCCTACCACTACATATGAGATATGGAATGGGAAGAGACCATGTC
Source organism: Agapanthus africanus (assembly GCA_030015575.1). Lineage (NCBI taxonomy): Eukaryota > Viridiplantae > Streptophyta > Magnoliopsida > Asparagales > Amaryllidaceae > Agapanthus > Agapanthus africanus. The sequence goes on along the minus strand of CM057350.1, from coordinate 179,378,571 downwards.
TTAAACGAGTTAAGATATGGGGTTGTCCGGCCTATGTTGAAAAGAAAAATCCGGACAAGCTTGAGGCAAGGTCATTTCTGTATAAGTTTGTTGGATATCCCAAACATTTGCGAGGGAATATCTTCTACCAGATTGAGGAGCAAAAGGTGTTTTGTTTCTCAGCATGCCACCTTTTTAGAAAAGGAATTTCTTATGAAGAAATTAGTGGTTATGAGGTAGAACTGGAAGAAGTTCCAGCTGGACAAACTAACAGCTGATGATTTGGTGAAACCAAAGGATTCAATAGTCTCCGATGAACCTCAGCCTCTCCGCGAATCCGGTAGGGTTCCTCATCCACCTGAGAGATACTACGGTTTCCTAGGTGACGGTGGGAGCAAAGATTGTACCATGGTAGATGATGACCCAACCAGGTTCAGGCAGGCCATCATGAGTGGGGACTTTGTGAAATGGCTGGATGCTCTGCAATCAGAGATGGAATCCATATACACCAACAAAATATGACTTTGAATGTTGCACCTGAAGGGGTAAAACCCATTGGGAGAAAATGGATCTTGAGAAGATTCTTGGTGTAGATGAAAAAGTTGAGACTTTCAAAGCTAGACTTATAGCAAAAGGTTCTCGTCATGCAACCAAGTATGGTTTATGGTGAAACCTTTTTCTCCAGTGGCTATGCTTAAATCCATCAGGATTAAAGCACTCATCGCGGAGTTGGAACATCTGTTTTGATGTGGCAAAAGAGTTGACTTCATCAAAAAGGTAGATGAACCTTGCATATACAAGAAGTTAGTAGAGAGTAAGGTTGTCTTCCACGTATTATACGTAGATGACATACTCTTGATAGGAAATGATTTCCTATGCTACACTCGGTCAAGCTCCTCTTATCACGAGGATTCTCCTAGGAAGATCTGGATGATACCTACTATATCTTGTGGATTATGATCTATGGTGATAGATCTAAGTCGATATTGGGAGTGTCCCAAATCCAGGTATATTAACACCATACTAAAGGGGTTTAGTATGAAGGATTCTAAGCGTGGTGGTTCGCCCACCTACTCAGGAATCACTCTCTCCAAAAAGATGTCTTCCAAGACTAATTTGGAGAGAGCTCGCGTGCAAGGGATAACCTATGCTTCAGCAATAGGCTCTATCATGTATGTGATGTTATGTACCAGACCAAATGTAGCTAACTCACTTGGTGTAGTGATTAGGAATCAATCGGATCTTGGGAGAATCACTGGACAGCTGTGTAGGACATTCTTAAGTACTTGAGAAGCACTAAAGAAATGTTCTTGGGGTTTGGTAACGGTGAACTCCAGTGGGAGTCCTTTACCAATTCCAGCTCCCAGAGTGATAAGGACGACTGAAAGTCGGTCACATACTTTGTCTTTACCCTCAGTGGAGGGACAGTATGTTGGAAGAGTTCCAAGCCAGATACCGTGGCAATCTAGACGATAAAGGATGAATACATCGCTACCAACGATGCTACCAAAGTGGATGTCTGGATAATTCTTGTTCATGAGATGAACATGGTTCCTACCATTGAGCGTTATTGTGAAAACAATGGAGTTGTTGCTTTGGCCTAGGAACACCGGTCCCATCAGCGATCCAGACATATTCTGAGGACAGTATCACCTGATCAGGGAGATGGTTGATCTCCAATAGATTGAGATAAGGAGAGTTGACGCGAAGGATAACACGGTGGATCCACTCACAGAAGCCTTTCCCTAGAGAGATTTTTATGGGGCGTTGAGTATGAGATAATACAACAAATGGTCTCAGTGCAAGTGGGAGATTGTTAGTTATATGTATGCCCTAGAGGCCATTATTATACATGTGATGTATATTATAGTGGATGCATGGACATATATAGGGAGGACTTTCTTGCTCGACATGATAGTATGCTATCTGGTTGCTCTTTATCTTAATATGTACTCTTATTGTCTCTCTATTACATGTTGATAAAGCCCTTAGGATGAGTACTTGACTACCAAGAGTATGGTGCAGATCATACTAGTGGGGAAAAGGTAGTCTGTAAGTACATCCTTCAAATATTCCTGGTCATTGGAGTATCGAGACGGTGCATCGATATTCCAGACTAGACTAGCGTATACGCTTCTCGACCCATATGATGGGCGATGGATGATCCCATATCCATTGGTGTTTGATATCAGAGATGGTATACAGGTGCTCAGTGGAGACTGGGTATACTGAATGGACTCGCCGAGAACTCCTAGAAGGTATTATACCTATCGTCAGATAGTAGTTCTCTGGTGACACTGGTACATGTTAGTCTGTCGACCCGAGATCGTCATAGAGTCTTGTGTGATTTCCACCATACCACGTTCAAGAGATCATGCAAAACGGTGGTTTTTGGGTACAGTCCCGAGTCACATGGAGGCAATGAGTGATAGGAGGGGATTTCTTCTCTTCCGGTATTAGGGGTTGATGTTGCGCTATACTTGATTGGCCATAACAGGAAATCCCTTGCCAGGGTTGCTGAGATCTACTGGTAAGTGTTATCAGTAGTTTCTCGAACCGTTATGAGCCTCACATCGGCATGACTTATCAGGCTATTGGGGTCTGACGTTTACCAGCCCCAGGCAGTGATATGCGACATATCAGACGAAGAGACCGGACTGTACGGTGGTGTTACTGATTAGATTCGCAGGAGTATGAGCAGGCTTGCTTGTTGATCTTCTGATCACTCAATTCCCGGGTGGCCGTTACGTTTAGCAGACCGCTTGCTGATCGCACGCTCTTGGCGTGTCGGATGTTCAAAGTTCTAAAGTTATTACCGCGATCAGGACGGTGTCGCTATGCAGCTAGCCGGTTGAGCACGGGTCGATCCACAGGGAGATGGTTGTATGTCCTTTCTTGTTTTAGACGAGTCAATAAAGAATGTGTATATGTATGTTTAATTCTAACCTATGTGTATTATATGCAAGTATGAAGTTGTTAAGAAAAAGATACGAAATTGTAAGCTAAAGAAATCCGTACTCAAAACCTTTGAGCCGAGTCTTGACCAATTGAAGCTAGAGCAATCGGCAACAACGTGGATTAGGGGATTTAAGCGCGGTATTCGTGGAATCCGGCTTATTTGCCTTGTCCTTCCGTTCTTGTCTCTTGCTTTCGCCTCCGGCCAAACCGAACGCAACCGGTCGCGGTTAGGAATCACCGTTACCTTGTTAGGGTAGGGTGCCTAACGGAGCGCTTGCGTATCGTTTGGGCGGAGTTCAATGGAAAATAACGGGAAAAGGAAATGAGCAAAGAAAATCTTAACTTACAATACCGTATTTATTCTTAACAACAACAATAATTACAACCATTCACAAAGAGAACCAAGAAGAGAGAACAAAAAGATAAACAAAGAAAAGAAAAGATTACAAGCAAGTAATTAAAGTGCATGGTAATAAATTGCAAGTAATAAAAGACAAGAATGAAAAATACAAGAAGGTAACACTAAGAACCATAGAGCTCAAGACAAGCATGGGATCACTAGCCAACCCTTAAACTTGCAAGCTCAATTAAGAGGTTGCAAGATCAAGAGAAGGGTAAAGAACTCATGTGAAATGAAGCACAAAAGAGAGAACAAAATGATACAACCCCTTGAGATCAATGACCAAAGCTTAAACTTGCAAGCACACTTAAGAGGTTGCAAGATCAAGTTAAGGTAGAGAGCTCAAAGGGGAAGCTAAGCAAAAGAAAGAATGATACAAAAACCCTCATCTTCATTTAACATCCACTCAATGCTCTCACTACATTTCCATGGAGGAAAGAATGAAGAAGAAGAAGAAGACTAAAAACTAGCAAAAAGAGGCTAAAGAAATTAACACCATTGGCTTGGCAAGTTCTGGGATATTTATAGGCAGGGAAATGGAAACCTAGGGCAACACTCTGGACCAAGATGGAAGTACCAAACTGCCCCTGAAAAATGACTACCTGTCGACATCATACGGCCGCGGTTCCGCGGCCTAAACATGCTTAGGCCGCGGTTCCGCGGCCCTTTAGTGGTGTTAGGCCATCAACTTTTGGGTGTTTCCCTGGTTTGTGGTTCTCTTCAGTGTGGTATATGACTTTTCTCAGAAACTCTTCACAATTCTTTCAGAATTTCAGTAGAACAAGAGGTGATGTGATGTGGATCTTTTGCCATGATTTTCTCGAGCACGTGTAGATTTCTTGGATCTTGTGTTGACATTGAGCTTTGCGCATGACATGACAATCGATTTGCCATTTTGTCCCTTAAACTGGTATGTGGCAACACACGGATAGAGAGCGGAGACCCGTGCTTTATCTGTTGTTGGCAGTAATCCGGAATTTGTCGTACTTTTCCATGGATTTCACTGTTTAGAGTTGAGAACCAGTATTCTGCAAATATGTAGCAAACACTGATCAAAAGCACCTGCCTATAAATAAACGAGCGTAAGAATGGGCGGTATAAAATGCAATATTCTGATATGAACACTTGCGGCTTGTGGGTGACTGATAAGATCACCACCTACTGCCGGCGTATTGACGAGTCTTTAGAGTCCTACACAGAGGTTTACTGGCTTAAACGAAACTAAGTAGGAGCATATATGTGATATGTACGGGACCGAGATTAATGCGCGTATGTGATACCGTATTCTATTATCACGATATGTGATATCGGTCGGTTATATGAGATATATCTGGGCTGTCGAATCAAGTGTCGATTCGACCAGTTGATACATTTGATATTAGTCGGTTGTATGTAATATAGCCGGATTATTAAATCAAGTGTTGATTTAATAATTTAATGTATAATTATATATTTGATATATTATCTTACATTAACTAATAATAGCTCACTTAAATATTCTTTTCTTACTACTGTACACTTAGTATATATGTGATATATATTAATATACATCTTTTGTGTCATGATTGATACCACATGCCACATAGGTGTATGAGACTCACACCATACTTATAATAATGTAAGGTTTTATTTATTTAAAGTAAATCAAATTAGTTGGAAGATGTCACATGGTTGAAGCTTGTAGAAGCTTGTGGAACTATTGACCAAGTCCACTAATTTTGTTTTACTTAAAGATATTTATTAACCCAACCATTATTGTTTAGCCATGGTTTAGTCTCTATATGGGTTAGTATATGATATTAATTCACTCATGGTTGCTATTCTCACCACTTGATTCATTCTTCACTTGTTTCATTCCATGGTTGCTTTCTTCATTTCCTTCCTCAAGCTTTCTAGCTTCATGAGAGGTGAAGAAAATAAGTGAGAAAATAATTTCTAAAGTGAGCAAAATTCCTACTTCATCAACATCTTCTCTACTAGCCATTTAGATTGAGTTGTTTCTTCACTAGTTCATCACTTAGTGAAGAGGTAGCTTGAGTTAGTGTCTCCTCGACGTAGATCATTTTCGGCCTCGAAGACTTCAAGCAAGCTTATTTATTTCACCTTGTGGAGCCTCACTAGAGTCCTGAAGATCACTACTTGGAGCGAAGCGACTACTACACGGAGCTATTGAAGTGAAGGACCGGTCTAGTTAAGATTCTAGGTTAGGGTTCTTTATCGCGCCAATTTTTATAAAATGGCATGGATGATGCATCCCGAAACCCAGCGGCGACCTAGGGAACCCAGCAGTGCATACCTTCTGGAGTGTGATAACTTGAGTGGATTCCATCAGGTTATCATGCGATGATAATTGGATCCCGATTCCCACTGATGAGTTGGTTTACTCCTCGGGTGATTTTAGATGATCCCGACTAATTCTTCTTTCAGGTTTGGAGGAGAATTTGAGGATACAGTAGGAGGTATCCTGATTAGATAAAGTGATTGACCAATCTGATCTAGATTAGAGTGCACGCTGAGTGTTTCTTTTCTCTCTCTCTTTGGCAGCGACCATGTCCCGGCCCTAGACTATAACTCAGTAACCTAGTTAACCAAACCTTCTGAAAACACATTGGCTTTTGGATTGTCAGAGTTGCATACTTCATTGCCACTCTTAGTTTTACCTTTTACTTTTCTCCGGAACATTCCGTATCACTACATAGATCCACATTTATTGGATATGACCATCATATAGTTACATAAGAACTCGAAGAAACTTGTTTCAGATTCGAGAATGGTTTCCGGTTCTGAAAAAAATGAATAGGACTATTAGATAGTCTTCTTCCAAACAATAGGCAGGTGTCGAAAGGTGGGAAAGGAAGAAAACCAATTAGCCTAAGTGTGGTGTACATAAGATAATAAGTAAATACAAATAAAGGGATTAGAAAGAGGGCAAAGTAAATTGCGACTGCTATCATTCACGACCAAACCGCGTATTTCATCGCCGCTCCTACTTCACATTTGAATTTCTCCAGAACACCCTGTATCACTACGAAAATCCACATTTATTGGATAATCCATCGTATAATTATATACAAACTCAAAGGAACTTGTTCCAGTTCGAGGATGGATTCTAGTTCAGGAGAAATAGAATAAGGTTTATTCAGTTGTCTTTTATCTTTACCTTCTCTCAAGTTGCGAGTACTCCTAGGATTAGGAGAGTACACCTATTACGCTTATTAGATAGTTTTCTTCCAAACCATAGGCTGGTGTCGCATGGTAGAGAAGGAAGAAAACCATTTAGCCTAAGGGTGGTGTACAGAAGGTAATGAGTAAAGACAAATAAAGATTTGGAGAGATGGCAAAGAAATATACGGTTCCAGTCATGAATCTGGATAATGGAAGAGGCATTACTAGGAATACCCGGCTACCCTTTCGAAACAATTTTATGTTTCAGTTTCACTATGCATTGTTAATTGAAAACTGATTTCCCAATTAGATCCTTACTCCAGGGTATGTATTTACCAGGTTTGATTCTCACATCTGTATGGTTTTACAGATGATGAGTGGGAGTAAGTTATTGGGAATTAGGTGATTATATCCTTAATATATCGGAATTCATTGTAATTAATGATATTTGAGGAAATCCCCTGGGGTTTTACCTGATGGCAAATATTTGGTTTTGAATATCCGTTGTTATGCACCAATTTCAAACTGTTATATCTGTACGTTTATTTTATAAAATAAGATATAACTTTTTGAAATTATGTTCATGACATTTACCTATATCAGTTGATGATTGGGTAAGGAGCATTAAGCAGCGGTGTAATTCTTCTTAACCATAGTACAGTTTTCAACCTACGACGTACAGGAATTGAGTTATTCGACTCAGGGGACTTATACAAAATATTATATGTTGTCCAATGTTCATTAGGACAAAGGAGTTGGTCCTCGTACTATATTCTGTTTATTTGTGACTTCTCCAGTTTTAGACAAGTATTTCGTAGAAATACAATGTCCAAGTTTTGAGAAGTTATAGGTACAAGAATAAAGTAGAGAACCATGTGTTGCAAGTATCAGGATTCTTCAAAGTGATCGATGATGTAGATACTTGTGTTTGGTATTCAGTTGATAGTAATGGTTTTAAGAACATTCTTCTCTTTCAAGTTACTCATATTTGGATTCACTCCTAAGTTGAGTAATGCTGATCGGTCTCCTTCCATTTAGTTGACATGCACCGGAGACAGCTGCATGATTTGAATCTGGTTCCAATTAAATCAGTGCCTCTGTTTCTATATTGTATATAGAATGGTTCATATCTTAACAATGTTAAGGTATATGGAGTTATCCAGCTTATGCCTAAAACCAGACTCTGGATAACTCAAGGCACGTTTTGTAATGACAGTTTATGGGTTATCCCAGGCTATGACGAGAGTTAACTTTCTACCATCTGGAAGATCAATAGTGATATTGTTCTTGACTCGCCAAAGTTTTAGCAAAATGGACTTTTTCAGAAAACAATGGTGGGAGAATGGTAGAACTGGAAGTGATTCCAAAACCACAAATGATTACTGAAAATTTAATAGAACCTAAAGATTCAATCGGGTTTGACATTCCATTAGTCACTCCGCAGATATGGTGGGTAAGCTCAGGCGCCCGAGAGGTACTTCGATATCCTCAAAGACGGTGACAGGGAGGTTCTTGTTTACCCAAACTAAACATTATTGCTGTTCTAGTTTATGAGACCCAGCATGTGGATGAGTATAGCGTCGTTCTAAACTAGCTTTAGAAGTGCACGTGTATATGACTCTGCCAAAGAGTTGTTGTAGTCAATGGGAGCAGCGGAAGCATAGTGGATAAGTTTCTTATGTCTATTTATAGACTAAAGCAAGTATAGCTTAGATAGATCATCTATTTTTGATGTGACAGTCATAGTCTTTGACTTCATGAAAATAAGATATCGATCTGTTAAGAAGATAGTAGGGTGTGATGTCCTGCTATTTGGATGACATGAACTTTGCAGGAAGAGAAATTCCTACACTACGATCGGTTATACTGTGGTTGTCACACAGTTGTTTCTTTACATAGGATATGGATATTATATCAGACATTCTGGTTACTAGATCTATGGTTTTAGATCTAGATTTGGGTAGTTTCCTAATCTGGGTACTTAGACAGTATTCTAAAGGTGTTTTAGAATAGACGACTTCTGGCATGGTAGTGTACCTGCAGGTGATGGAGTCACCCTCTCTAAAGATGTCTTACAGACTAAAGGGAAGAGGGATGTGCATGATTGGCATATCACTTGCTTCGGCAATTGAGTCAACCATGAGATGTCAAGTACCACACCAGATGTTGTTTTAGCACTTGATGCAATAATTTGATATATTAATCCAATCCTGGAGAAACGTTCGGAAGTAGTTTATGAACATAAGTGGATGTTCTAGGGATTTGGTAACGGCGGCCTCCTTCGGGAGACAGTTATCATTACAGGCTTCCAAGGTCACTTGGATGACAGAGTGACTGTCAGAGTTATAGTTTTCTCTCTTTTGAGGGGCAGTAATTTGGACAGGTGGTCCAAGCGGATACCGAGGAAGGCATGGCGCAGGATACTGATTAAATTCAGTTGACGATACGATCTAAGAAGTTTGCTGGATTTAGAGTTCATTTGTGACCTAGGTCCCATCAGATATCCAGACATATTCTAAGACAGGTATTGCTCATTTCGGAAGATGGCTTTCTCCGCGAACTTGAGATAACGAGAGACATAGAAAGAAACATTGGAGCGGATCCACTCACTGAGGCTATTTCTCGAATGCAATAGTTTTACAAACATGTTTTGTGAAACTGATTAGTAGAGAAGTTGGGTGTTCGGTATCACACGGGCTGTGAGTATGCGACACCGCAACAATTGGCCTTAAGTGCAAGTGGGAGATTGTTGGCTATAGTGCCCTCAAGTCAATTATTGGATCGCAGGCACATGATTGCAATGATTGAGAGGGGACCTATACCAGTAGAACAGTCTTACTCGAGATGATAGTATACTATCTGGTTTGTCTTTATCATCATGTACATGCTTCAAGTGACATTACATATCACTACTACATGTTGATAGAGCCCATATGATTCTTGCTTGACTACCGGAAGTATGATGGCGATCATATACGTGAGAGTTGGGTGGTCTATAAGCATATCCTTAAAGTGTCCCTAGTCGTGGGAGTTTCGAGACTGGGCATCGATACTCCAAGAGTAGACTAGTGTATACGGATCAAGACCCCAACGAAGGGTGGTGGCCGGTCTCACAAGCCATTGGTGTTAGTTGGTCACCTAAGATGTATACTGGCGCTCATTGGGTTATGAGTACACCGGACGGACTCTCCGGGAACATGCTAGTTGGTATTATACCTATTGTCAGATAGCAGTTCTCAGGTGACATGTGTACAGGTTAGTCTATCGACCTGAGATCGTCATTTGTCTCGTGTGAGTTCCCACTGTGCTTTGATTACTACCCTACCACGGCTCAATGGATTTATGAAAACAGGTTTTAGTTGGGTACAGTCCTGAGCCATATAGAGGCAGTGAGCGGATCGTCGGGGTATTCGTCTCTTTCGGTATTGGGGATTGATGTCACGGAGTGCACGGATGGCCATCACCAGAAATTCTCGGCCGGGGTAGACAAGAATTACCGATCTAGGATCGATAGTTTCTCAATTGGTGATAGGTTTCATGCCGACACTAAATGTCAAGTTATTAGGGGTCTGACTTTAACCATCTCCCTAGACTCGATATGCGATACTCATAGACGAACTGACCGGACTGTACGGATATTATCACTGTCTGGCTCAGTAGGGTTTCAGGATGAGTTTGCTCGTCGGCCTCCCTTTCACTCAATACCTGGTAGCCGTTACGTACAGCTAGTGCCACTGACGTGCTTATGGTTAAACCTACTGCCAGAGTATTGACGAGTCTTTAGAGTCCCATACAGAGGGTTTCTATGGTTCGGGCGAAACGCTATAGAGGCCGTATGGTTTTATGGTAGGGTTCGATCATATACGTGCACTTGTGCACGGATAATGATCAGACGGATAATACTGGTAGGCTTTGGATTAAGTCGGATCCTGGTATTATATTGTTGGATTATTTTCGTCTCATTGTTTTCGTATTCATTCGGAATATAGATGCGGGTATGTATATACGGATGAGGGGTATTCTTGTAATTCGTTTCAAGATAACTTTAGGGTTTCCATTTCTTTTCTTAGATTAAACATTTTAGTTTAAATGTTTATTTGGTTAAAAGTGTGAGTGTGAGTTTTGGATTGTGAGTGCAAGTCTTGGCATTGTGCATTGATTGTGGCATGTGCCATGCTTGATTCTTTTTTGTTTTGGTTGTGAGATCTTTGTGAAGGAAGGCAGATATTTTTTGTAAAGGATTTTCTTTAGTTGCTCCATACAAATACCTCACAACACACTCACAAGAAAAAAGGCAGACACTCATTTTTCTTCACTTGGCCAAAGCTTTGCTCACACTTTTTCCTTCATGGCTTCTTCTTCAATCTCCACCCATACCCTCTCATGAGTTGAGAATCCTTGGATGTTTTGAGGCAAAGTATTCACAAACACTCTCTACATCATCTTGGGTATCTAGGATAGCAAACTGGATGCCCGAGTTGCTTCGGTTTTGAAGCAGGAGCCCGTATTACTAATCATCGACGGGGATCGTCTTCGACGAGGGAGACCAGAGATCGAACTTGATCGAGAAAGCCGTGAGGAGCTTAGGATAGAGGTTGAAGACCGAAGGACACGAATCGATCGGTATAACCTCTCCAAACTCTTTTTATAGAACTAGTATAGGGTTAATGGTACGATCCGTCGATTAGGGTTCCGTTAGCGCCGTTTTTTTAAAGTTATTGTTCCGCGTTTGGCCACGGATTGATGGCTGGGGCACTGCCGTAACCCTACAGCACTGCCCCATTAAATTTCAACAGAGCTTTGGTCTTTTAATATGTTTATATATTGGGGGAACAATGCACAAGTATGGACTGAAACAAGGATCGTGTGTGACAATGTGCTACACAAAGTAAAGTGCATGCCATGACGATGGAGGGGTCACCTCTTGAGTCCGTTGGGGCCACCCCTTAAACCCATGAGGCCACCTCTTGAATCCGCATACGACATGGGATCTACCGGGAGACACCCGTAGATATCAAACAAATAATGACATGAAAGATAACTTAGCTTAACCACTAACTAGTGGATAAATGGATATCCTGACGAGGAAATACATTATAAAAGAAAATGTGTGATAATATTTGTTTTGCATTCCAAATTCTTTTATTATATCACATGTGCATCACCCTTGCTAAACTAAAATACAGAATGACATGTTAATACCTTGCCATGTTTATAGAATGCATATTATTGTTACTTGAATTTTATTATGACATTCTCATGTATGCCTAGAACTGTACTTTATTGTTACATTCTTACTTATTCATAAACACTACTTGACTTCATGTCCTGTGTTATTATTCTTACATACTTATACATCATACTTTTTTTTTAAATATAAATTTTTAAATTGAGGACTTACCGAGCGCAAGTTCGCTGACGAACATTCCTTGTTTGTCTTTCTTCTTTGGGAATATTCGTCAGGTGGATTAATGACAGAGGTGATTGAGCTGACCGAGGTGGACCACGTTCAGCTTTCATCCCAGGCAGACTACTAGTTTTTATTTCAGCTTTTCATTTCAGTATGCCTTCTTGTTAAGGCTCATTTATGTTATTGTCTCTTATTTTAGACATCTTGTTAACCGTTTGAAACTCTATGGATTTTGAATGTAATAATCAGTAATTGGATTTTTATTCTCTTATTTATTCTTGTTATATTTATATTGCTTATAAACGCTTAACGTATTTGTTACGGGAAAGACCCTTCTCAGAATAAATACGCAGCGGACCTCGTTACGTGCCTATTACTGTATTTTGGGAAACAGGGCATGACATGTTTTATTGGTGGCCCATGCAGGTCAGTTCTGCATGAACATCGAAAGCAATTTTTTACAAGAATTTTGAAATCCAACTAATTTACCTTTCTTTGCATTTCAATTCCTTTGAATCTATTCTAATCCTTCTTTCTCTATCCAAGGTGATGGCTTCTCTTAACAACACCAACATCAACGGAAAGACTCCACCACCACTATTACCAATCGCCGCAACTCCATCCACTGAGCAGATGGTGCTACTAGAGACTATCAAGAGCCTACTTGAGGGCCAGTAGGCTCATGGAGCAATTCAATTAGAGAAGACTGCTCTTCTTTGTCAAGGTTTTGTCTGCCCTGAACTACAAGCATCAGGAGTGAAGCAATTCCAGGCGTTGCACCTGAAGCATTTCTCTGGAAAAGAGAACCCTTTAAAGGCTAAGAAATGGGCTCAGAGTATTGAGGATGACCCTGTAGCAACAAAAATTCCGCAGGCGGCTTGGGTTCGAGTGGCAAAACAGCTGACGGATAGCGCCACGGTCTGGTGGAAGGTAGAAGAGAGCCAGATTCCACCGCCTATCGATTGGGAAACGTTTAGCAAGCATTTCGACGCCAAACACTTCCTTGAAACCGCTTGTTTTGAGATGGAAAAACAATTTGTCCACCTGCAATAAGGATCCATGTGGATCAAGTCAGTGGATGAGTACAATGCCGAATTCATTATACTCGGCAGGTTCGCTGCCTATCTGATTCCTACCGCAGAGATTTGCGCTAGACGATTTTAGCAGCAGTTAGACCTCGAGATCTAGGTTGCCCTAGCGATATGCGATTATTTGACTCATGAGGCGGCTTTGAAGGTAGCTTGTTATTACGAAGCCATTATCAAAAAGAAGGGAAAGCCACAGTCTGCCGGAAAGAAACGTCCTGCTATCTAGATTACAGGAGGAGACTCTTTGAGGTCAACTTTTATAGCGCCACCTAAGAGGCTGGGGGGTCATTTTCTTACCCTAGATCAAATGTCTGCAATTACTGCAAGAAGCCGGGACACCAAGAGAGGGACTGCCGGCGGGATAACGGTCTTCTATGGATCGCTTACACACGCTATGAAAGCATGCCCACGGTACGAAGTAGGCACAGCCCTCGCACCTAAACCGGCTATACAAGCTTCCACTCCCCGTTTAGCTCTCCCTACACCTCCTCAACGCAGACCATCCGTGCACCCTTAGTGACAAGTGAACCAACAGGCACAGAGGAACGCGCCGAGATGCCAGGCCTTTACTTTGTCGGCCGAAGCAGCCGAAACCATAGGTCAAGTTATCACCGGTAAATTTCTTTCTTTCTTTCTCAGCCATTTCAAATTCTTACTGTTAGTGTATATGCCCTAGAGGCCATTACTGTATCATACTAGTTTGTATATTACTTGATGGAAGCTTGGGATATTCACAGTTGTATATACAATCTTGCTCGAAATGGTAGTATGCTACTTGGTTTGTCTCTGCTTTAATATGTACATGTGTTTCTTTTAGCATATTGCTGATATACATATTAGTAGAGCCCTTAGGATCTTTGCTTGATTACCAGCGTTGTGATGGCGCTCACACTCGTGGGAGCTGGGTGATCTATAAGCACATCCTTATACAGGTCCCTAGTCGTTGGACTATCGAGACAGGGCATCGATACTCCGGAGTAGACTAGCGTATGCGCTTCTCATCCCAGCGTGGGAGACGGTCTGTCCCACAGCCGTCAGTACGTCGTACTTGAGATAGTATGCGGGTGCTCGTTAGGTTACGAGTACACTGGACAGGACTCGTCGGGAACTGTTGGTTGGTATTATACCTATCGTCAGTTATCAGTTCCCAGGTGACATGAGTACAGCTTAGTCCGCTGACTTGACACTGTCACTTCGCCTCGAGTGTGTTCCCACTGCACTTTGATTACTGCCCTACCACGGCTCAAAGGAGTCATGCAAACAGGTAGTTTTTGGGTGCAGTCCCGAAGCACTTGGAGGCAGTGACGGTTAGACAGGATTCGTCTCTCCCGGTATTGGGGGTTGACATCGCGCTTTGTCTAGGAGAGCCATTACACGAGTAGTCCCTGGCCAGGGCAAGCGAGATATACTGGTAGGTTTCCAGTGTTATCTCAGGGTGTTCTGGGCTACACTCCGACACGACTTGTACCGCTATTAGGGGACTGACGTTCACCGCCCCCCTAGGCCCGCCATGCGATGTATCAGACGAACAGACCGGACTGTATGGAGACTGTCACATACAGGCTCAGTAGGAGTTCAGATGGGGTTCACCTCGTCAGTCTTCTTATCGACATCTACCTGGGGACCGTTACGTACAGCTAGTGCCGCTTGCGGTCTGTGGTTAAACCCACTGCCAGCGTAGTGTCGAGTCTTTAGAGTCCCACACAGAGAGCTATTCGCCTTTAGGCAAAATGAGTAGAGGTCGCATGGTTTTGCGACAGGGTTCGTTCACATCCGCGCACTTGTGCACGTTTGCTGTCCGGACGGCTTATACTAGCGGGCTTTGGTTTAAGCCGGATCCTAGTATATGATTTGGGATTGGCTTTTTCTCATTGTATTCGTGTTCCTCGGATCACGAATACGGGTGCGTATGCACAGTTGCTTGAGACAGAGGGAGAGGACTTTGATTAGGGTTAATGACTATTGTCATTTTATTAACCCTAATGCTTATGTGTGTATTATTGTTAATTGATATTAGTTTAATAATTGTGCATGGTTATGGTTGTTGACCATTTGACCCATCTTGACTTGTTGACCTTGTTGACACTTTGACCATCATCATTTCATTTGGAAGATACTCTTTGATCCTTGCAATTTGCATTAAAAATGAAATGATAATGGTCATGTCTTGATTAAGCCATGACAATTATCTCACTAATTTTCTAATTACAATAATTCACATATATGAGAGTATGCTTCATATTATTCTCTCATTCTATCATTCACATTCTCTCTCTTGTTCTTCCTCTCCCTCAAGCTCTCCCCTCTCATGTGTTGAGAAACACTTGAGCTTGAGAAAAACCCTCTCTTGATAATCTCTACTCTCATCTAGGGTTCAAGGATTAGCACTTCTTGCACCCTAGTTACTTCTAGCTTGGAGATGAAGCCAAAGGTCGAGGCTTTCGGGTGGATCTTTCTTCGACGTGAGAAGACGACTAAGGTGACCTCCTTCCACCACTCCAAGGAGCAAGGAGAGAAGGACATAAAGCCCAAGGTATAACCTTTCTAGCACTTAGCTAGTTTCTAGTTAGCTTTAGCTTGTTTTTGTTTAGCAAAGATCCTTCAATGTCTAGTCCATGTTGCCTAAGCTAATAAAAATTCAATTTTTATTCCGTTTTCCGCCTCCCAGTAAGTACCGGGGTGGGCAACGTGGACTTACAGTGGTATCAGAGCCTAACTAAACATAAACTAGCTAGGTAGTGGAGTGTATCGAAGTTCGAATCGGAAAAATCAAAAAACCGAGTTTTAAAAACCCTAAGTTTTTGTTAAAATTTTTTCTGTTCAAAATAAAATTTGTTATACTCCAAAAATCATCTCAGGGTTTTGTGAAGAAAGCCACCAAAAACGATCTAAAGATTCGACCAAAGAGCCGCGGTTCCGCGGCAATAGCAAGCTATTGCCGCGCAACCGCGGCCATCTTGGCTCTTCTCTGGGTCGATTTTAGTGCAGTGTATTTCTGGCTTGGTTTTAGGATTTTTAAGATGGTTTATATGTGCCCAGATTTTCCAGAATAGAAATTTGTTTTTGGGGGCCTATAAATCCGTATTTTTTTCCGAACTTCAATACACTTTGACTAAAAGGTTATATCTGTGATCTTTATATGTATTGAACGTCGGCTAATCGCTATATGTCGATTAGTCGGGGTTATACATATCTGTGATCTGTGATTGATGATGGTATGTGTATATGAATGGGTTGGATTGTCGCGGATGAATAGCCGGGGTGGATGTGAGATGAGTGTTGCTTTTTCTTTCATTCATTGCAACATGTAAATTGATGTAATATTATTATTTGTTTGGCCGCACAACCGGGTCGGGGTTGTAGCCGTCATTGTATAATTCTTTTTACTGTTTTTGCTCCTAGGATAGACCCATGGAGGGGTGCACAAACTACCGGGTATCTCGAAGTGCCGAGTGGCCTACTCACGGTGGTGAGGGAGGTTGCTTCGCTTCGGGTACTTGGCGGGTAGTTTGCCGCACCCGTAGGGATCTTGGGTGGGGTATTTGGCTATTCACCGCGACCGTGTAATCCGCTTTTCGTTGCAGGCTCGAACGGATTGCAGATTCCTAGTATATCCAATGTATTCATCTGTGATCTGTAATGTCTATCATTGCTATATATTTATATATGATAACTATTTAGGCGTTGCTTATGTTTTACAGCCGCGCTAGCCCAGCCCCCGCTCTGTCGTTAGTTAAGTAACCTAACGGGTGATGACGGGGCCCCGTGGCGAATGCGAATGGCATAAGCGTACGTCATATTTTGGTTGTTTTTTGCAATGGTAGGATTAAATGATGGGACGCATTAAAAGAACTAATGCAAGAAAATAAACAAGTAAAAGTCGATTGGAACACTTTGAAAACCACTCGGTTCTTTTCAAAACTAAACTTTTAAACGCGGAGCTTGAACCACTCCTTTTAAAAGCTATCTCATTCCATCGACTATATCAAGTTCACTACGTTCACGGTTTCGCCAAAACCATCCGTAGCCCTCCGTCGTTTCATATAAATATTCAACAGTATTCAAGCTGTGTTTGTTGGCCTTAGTCAAGGCACAGTGTTTGGTAGCTGGTGGGTATTCATATGTTGCATAGATAGAATGCGTTAGTTTGGAACAGTCGTATTGCTTTGTTGGCCATAATCAAGGGTATATACGGGTGGGTTCAAATTAACCTGGATAACGACGGGTAGAACTTGACATGTGACTTATGATTTGTTGGCCTTAGTCAAGGTCATAAGAGCATGGGGCAAAAATCTACATCAGGAGTTTCAAAAGTACCGAAACTTGCTAGCGCTGCATACCATTTAGAGTGTGATGATTTTGGTAGGATTCCTTCGGTTTTATCACGCGATGATATTTGGATCCCGATCCTACTGTGAGTATATGCTACTCCTCGGGAAAACTCTCACTTAACGATCAATGCTATAAACCTAGTAGGTGTCTAGAAAGGTGTTAGCGGGGCTACGCCCACAGGGAAAAGAGGTTACTTAATTAAGGAACTTCGCGAAAGCGTTGGAAAACCTCCCTCGAAGTACCGACACTGGCCTGGCTGAACGGTTAAGCAAGTATTGTACGGTGAGAAAGATCCCGACTAATTCTTCCTTTGTGATTTGAGGAGGGATTCGAGAGACAGTGGGAGCCATCCTGTTTAGATAAATTAAAAACCAATCTAAACCTGCAAGAGCATCATGCTAAGTGTTTTCTTCTCTCTCTCTTAATTGCAGCGACCCAGTGACCGCACCTAGGTTACATCTAGATAATAAAATGACTGAATCTGACTGTTATGACTGGCAAAGGTCTGTCCAGATGTCCATTGCCCAGGACAAGCTGGGACACCTCTTAACTGATCCAACCCCTGCCGTCTCAGGTCCAGTTTCCCCTGTCACGGATATTGATATTCGTAGGACATCGGAAGAAGACTGTGCGAAAGCCAAGTGCCTCGTGTTAGCCTCAGTTGATTGTATATACCAGAGGCAGCACGAGAAGATGGACTCAGCTTCTATCTTCCTCCATAACAAAGTTTTATATGGAGAGCAATCTCGTATCGCAAGATATGAGACCTCGAACGAATTGCTTCCAGCGAGGTTGGCTATCGGGTCATCTGTAGGGGGCAACGTCCTTACAGAGACCAGCTCTTTTGAGCTCTCGGACCTGAAGACCACGTTGAAGAACGGGTCAGATACCGACTCAGTTCAACAGTCTCTACCTACTACCCTAAAGGAAATTAGGGAAGTAGAAGAAAGGGAAGGGCAGAAGTTTCAGGAACAGATGTAGTAAAAGAAGGATGTTCCTATTGTTACGGGAATGAACATGGGCAGAAGGATTGCAGGGCTTGTAAAGCCAGTAGCCAGAATTCGAAGCATGTTGTGGCTTCGGCTTCGGGTGTGTTTGTGATAGAGAACTGTATGTCAGTTAACCCTACTTCCTGGGTATTGGATACCGGATCAGGATCTCATATCTGTAATTCGTTACAGGCTTTTAGAAACCGTAGGGTTATCAGGAAAGGTGATATGACTCTCAGGGTTGCTAACGGAATGAGCATGTATGCTGAATCCGTAGGGGAATATCATCTAGGACTGACAACTGGGCAGATATTGATTCTGCGTGACTGTTTTTATGTGCCAGGTACGACTTGTAACATCATATCTGTATCCTTACTTTCTAAGGAAGGATATGATTTTACTTTTGTAAGCGATGTAGTAAACATCCACCTAAATCGAGTACTGATTGGGTCAGGTACATTGAAATACGGTATATACGTTTTGAATCAAGCTCAGGTCTTCAGTGTCCAGAACACACTTAAAAGAAAGTCTCCGGAATTAAATCAGGCTTTCTTATGGCATTGTAGACTGGGTCACATTAATGAGACACGGTTGAAAAAGTTACATAAAGAAGGATACTTGGATCCGTTCGAGTACCAGTCTTATGCCACTTGTGAATCTTGCCTAATGGGAAAGATGACAAAGACTCCGTTCACTGGACACGGAGAAAGAGCGAGCGAGCTCTTGGGACTCATACACAGTGATGTGTGTAGTCTAATGTCTACACATGCACGAAGTGGTTATTCATACTTCATTACTTTCACAGATGATTTCTCTAGGTATGGGCATGTCTTCTTAATGAAGCACAAATCCGAGGCCTTTGAGAAATTTCAGGAATACAAGAATGAAGTTGAAAAACAAACAGGCAAAAGTATCAAGACACTGAGATCTGATCGAGGTGGCGAATACTTGAGTGCCGAGTTTCTGGGCTTTTTAAAAAGAGAATGGAATTCTCTCTCAACTTACTCCCCCATACACACCACAACACAACGGTGTATCGGAAAGGAGGAATCGAACCCTATTGGATATGGTTCGTTCCATGATGAGTAAGGCTGAGTTGCCGCGATCCTTCTGGAGTTATGCACTAGAAACAGCTGCATATCTTTTGAACCAAGTTCCTACTAAGTCAGTGCCTACCACACCATATCAAATGTGAAGTGGGAAGAAACCCAGTCTTAAACACTTTAAGACATGGGGGTGTCCAGCTTTTGTAAAAAAGCAGCATGCGGACAAGCTTGAGGCACGTTCGGTACAGTGTAAGTTTGTGGGATACCCAAAGAACTCCAAGGGGTATCTTTTCTATTACGCAGAGGAACAAAAGGTTTTTGTTTCTCGTCATGCCCGCTTCTTGGAAACTGAGTTTTTGGAAAATCAGATAAGTGGGAGCACAATAGAACTGGAAGAAATTCCAGAACCACAAGCTATTACTGAAAGCTTGGTAGAACCAGAGGGTTCGAAAGAACAGGACATCCCAGCGCCACTCCGCAGGAGTAGTAGGCAGTCTCATCCGCCCGAGAGATACTACGGTTTTCTTATTGACGGGGATAGAGAGGATTGTACTATGGATTATGGTGAGCCTACTAGCTTCCAGCAAGCCATTCAGAGCGGTGACTCGGTAAAATGGCTGGATGCAATGCGGGCCGAGATGGAGTCTATGTACACCAACAAAGTTTGGACTTTGGACTTTGCTCCAGAAGGGGTAAAACCCGTAGGCTGCAAATGGATCTTCAGAAAGAAGATTGGTGTAGATGGACAGGTTGAGACCTATAAAGCTAGACTTGTTGCAAAAGGTTTTCGTCAAAGACCTGGTTTGGACTATGACGAGACCTTTTCTCCAGTGGCTATGCTGAAATCCATTCGGATCCTTCTTGCCATTGCTGCCTTCCACGATTATGAAATCTGGCAGATGGACGTAAAGACGGCTTTCCTAAATGGAAATTTGGAAGAGTGCGTCTATATGGATCAGCCGGAGGGATTCATTCAGAGTGGGAGCAGCGGTAGAGTGTGCAAATTGCTCAAATCCATTTATGGACTTAAGCAGGCATCGCGGAGTTGGAACATCTGCTTTGATGACACTGTCAAAGAATTCGACTTTATCAAAAACCCAGATGAACCATGCATTTAAAGTAAGATTGTAGGGAGAACTGTGGTATTCCTCGTCTTGTACGTGGATGACATTCTCCTAATAGGAAATGATATTCCTATGCTACAGTCAGTCAGAGGATTCTTGTCACAGAGGTTCTCCATGAAGGACCTGGGAGATGCCAACTACATTCTGGGTATCCGGATCTACCGTGACAGATCCAAGAGGATATTAGGACTTTCGCAGTCCAGGTACATCGACACCATACTGAAGAGATTCAGTATGGAAGATTCCAAGCGCGGTAATCTACCGGCTTGTCACGGGATCACCCTCTCCAAAGAGATGTCTCCCAAGACTGATTTGGAGAGGGATCGCATGTCTGTTATACCCTACGCTTCTGCGGTAGGCTCTATAATGTATGTGATGTTGTGTACCAGACCGGATGTGGCTTATGCACTGAGTGTGGTAAGCAGGTATCAGTCATACCCAGGGAAGAAACACTGGATAGCGGTAAAGAACATTCTCAAGTACCTGAGAAGGACTAAGGAGATGTTCTTGGTGTATGGCGGAAAAGACCTCCAGCTCGAGGCCTTTGCTGACTCCAGCTTCCAGAGTGACAAGGATGACTCCAAGTCCATGTCGGGTTATGTCTTTACCCTCAATGGAGGGGCGGTTTGCTGGAAGAGTTCCAAGCAGGAGACCGTTGCAGACTCAACTATGGAAGCGGAGTACATAGCTGCTTGCGATGCCGCAAAGGAAGCTGTCTGGATGAAGAAGTTCCTCACGGAGCTTCAGGTGGTTCCTACCATTGTTGATCCAATACCGCTGTATTGCGACAACAACGGAGCTATAGCTTTAGCGAAGGAACCCAGGTCCCATCAGAAGTCCAGGCACATTTTGAGGCGATACCACCTGATCAGGGAGATCATAGATCGCCAGGAGATCGAGGTGAAGAGAGTAAATACGGAGAACAACACTGCAGATCCACTCACGAAGGCCCTACCCCAGACTTAGTTCGAGCGGCTGATCGAGATGATAGGTCTTCGATACGCCAGTACATGTCCTTAGTGCAAGTGGGAGATTGTTAGTGTATATGCCCTAGAGGCCATTACTGTATCATACTAGTTTGTATATTACTTGATGGAAGCTTGGGATATTCACAGTTGTATATACAATCTTGCTCGAAATGGTAGTATGCTACTTGGTTTGTCTCTGCTTTAATATGTGCATGTGTTTCTTTTAGCATATTGCTGATATACATATTAGTAGAGCCCTTAGGATCTTTGCTTGATTACCAGCGTTGTGATGGCGCTCACACTCGTGGGAGCTGGGTGATCTATAAGCACATCCTTATACAGGTCCCTAGTCGTTGGACTATCGAGACAGGGCATCGATACTCCGGAGTAGACTAGCGTATGCGCTTCTCATCCCAGCGTGGGAGACGGTCTGTCCCACAGCCGTCAGTACGTCGTACTTGAGATAGTATGCGGGTGTTCGTTAGGTTACGAGTACACTGGACAGGACTCGTCGGGAACTGTTGGTTGGTATTATACCTATCGTCAGTTATCAGTTCCCAGGTGACATGAGTACAGCTTAGTCCGCTGACTTGATACTGTCACTTCGCCTCGAGTGTGTTCCCACTGCACTTTGATTACTTCCCTACCACGGCTCAAAGGATTCGTGCAAACAGGTAGTTTTTGGGTGCAGTCCCGAAGCACTTGGAGGCAATGACGATTAGACAGGATTCGTCTCTCCCGGTATTGGGGGTTGGCATCGCGCTGTGTCTAGGAGAGCCATTACACGAGTAGTCCCTGGCCAGGGCAAGCGAGATATACTGGTAGGGTTCCAGTGTTATCTCTGGGTGTTCTGGGCTACACTCCGACACGACTTGTACCGCTATTAGGGGACTGACGTTCACCGCCCCCCTAGGCCCGCCATGCGATGTATCAGACGAACAGACCGGACTGTACGGAGACTGTCACATACAGGCTCGGTAGGAGTTCAGATGGGGTTCACCTCGTCAGTCTTCTTATCGACATCTACCTGGGGACCGTTACGTACAGCTAGTGCCGCTTGCGGTCTGTGGTTAAACCCACTGCCAGCGTAGTGTCGAGTCTTTAGAGTCCCACACAGAGAGCTATTCGCCTTTAGGAAAAATGAGTAGAGGTCGCATGGTTTTGCGACAGGGTTCGTTCACATCCGCGCACTTGTGCACGTTTGCTGTCCGGACGGCTTATACTAGCGGGCTTTGGTTTAAGCCGGATCCTAGTATATGATTTGGGATTGGCTTTTTCTCATTGTATTCGTGTTCCTCGGATCACGAATACGGGTGCGTATGCACAGTTGCTTGAGACAGAGGGAGAGGACTTTGATTAGGGTTAATGACTATTGTCATTTTATTAACCCTAATGCTTATGTGTGTATTATTGTTAATTGATATTAGTTTAATAATTGTGCATGGTTATGGTTGTTGACCATTTGACCCATCTTGACTTGTTGACCTTGTTGACACTTTGACCATCATCATTTTATTTGGAAGATGCTCTTTGATCCTTGCAATTTGCATTAAAAATGAAATGATAATGGTCATGTCTTGATTAAGCCATGACAATTATCTCACTAATTTTCTAATTACAATAATTCACATATATGAGAGTATGCTTCATATTATTCTCTCATTCTATCATTCACATTCTCTCTCTTGTTCTTCCTCTCCCTCAAGCTCTCCCCTCTTATGTGTTGAGAAACACTTGAGCTTGAGAAAAACCCTCTCTTGATAATCTCTACTCTCATCTAGGGTTCAAGGATTAGCACTTCTTGCACCCTAGTTACTTCTAGCTTGGAGTTGAAGCCAAAGGTCGAGGCTTTCAGGTGGATCTTTCTTCGACGTGAGAAGACGACTAAGGTGACCTCCTTCCACCACTCCAAGGAGCAAGGAGAGAAGGACATAAAGCCCAAGGTATAACCTTTCTAACACTTAGCTAGTTTTTAGTTAGCTTTAGCTTGTTTTTGTTTAGCAAAGATCCTTCAATGTCTAGTCCATGTTGCCTAAGCTAATAAAAATTCAATTTTTATTCCGTTTTCCGCCTCCCCGTAAGTACCGGGGTGGGCAACGTGGACTTACACTTACATTTTTTGTTTCTTCTTTTACCTGAACTTCCCCACACAACCTAAGTACGATACCAGTAGTTCCGACCTTAACCTATGTGATGGTATCATCCTCATTCTTATTCCATACCCTTCGCAACGACTTCCTTATAAGAATTTCAAGGATGAAATTCCTTTAAGGAGGGTAGATTGTAACATTTGCATCGTGATTTCATTCTTAAATCCTATCCTTTTGAATATTTTCTTTTTTTCGCGATAATCATGTCTCGAACACAAAAGAAACGAAAGTGTAAACTTTTCATCTCCGTCTCAATCTTTCTTATAACTTCCTTATTTCTTTCAATTCATAATTGGTTCTTCTTTGCTTGTATTTGTTAACACTTCTTTTCGTGCATTCTTAAATGGTCCTTGTTAACTCGAGTACTATCGTAGCATTTCTTGATCCGGATTTTGAATTTTTAGATTCGAATGTATCCTACGTCTTATTTTCAGTTGGAGTATGTCGCCTACTGGGTAATGTTATCTTTTATTTTTCCCGATAGACTCCTTATGGAATTTTGAGGACAAAATTCTTTTAAAGAGGGTAGAATGTAACGGCCCCCAAATACTCATACCTATATATCTCAATTTCTTTTAAAAAACCCGCTTTCTTTTCTAATATTGGTATATATTCAATTCTTATTAAATATATGCAAGAACAACCTTTTAGCTTATTGGTTAAGCCTTTGTGCTGTTGTCCCATAATCTACATGTTCGAGTCCTTGCTGCCCCTTTTATTTTCTGTTAAATTCTTTTTAACGATTTCGAGCCCAAGAATTTCACGAGCAATGCACACAGAGTTTCGAAACTTTATAAAAGAAACAAAACACATTTTCGGACCACAAATATTGACCTGAGCCCAGGGTTCAAAGCTCAAGCCCATCGCTCGAGCCTGAACCTCCCCGGGCGATCTTGAGACAGCTTCAAGCGGCCAGGTGGGCCCCATTGCTTCTCAGCTCATGAGAACGAGTTCATTTAGGTTAGAGACGGTTTGTTTCACATCCTAAACTACCCTACTCCATCCAGTGAACCCCCATCTCTTCATTTCCCCTATCAATCTTCTTTTTAATATCCTTTAATCCTTTTTAATACATCAACCATCTAGTTATCTTCTTCTTCATTCTAAAGCTGCCAAAACACATCTTCCTCTTTGAAAATTCTCACTCCGAATTCCTCCCAAGCCATAGTGAAGAACCTTACATGTAGAGGACGAAGAATCCCTAGTCGGCTTCTTATCTTTAACATCGGTAAGCTGGTTGTTATACCGACTCACACCGTGAGTAAGTCATGATTGATATTTCAATTCGATTGAATAAAAATATTATCACAATCAAAGAATTTATAACCGCAATCAATAACGGTGTCGTTTGTAGTTCGTTAATGAGTACGGATCGTCCACTGAGATTCGTGTATTTATTCGTTCATGCTTTAGTTGAACCGAAAGAAAATAGTAAACAGAATTCAAGAAAATGAAATTTCAAGATTTAATAGAGTTTGTCATTTCAAGAAAATCAAGAAAGAGTTTAAGATTTCGTAATCAAGAAAATATCCAATATCAATTTTAGTTATCAAGAAAATTGAAGAATAGCTTGTAGGATTTGATAGGAATCAGTAGAAATGATGAATACTAATAATGACTCATCTTATCTATTGATGAATTATAGCTAGAACGATGGGATGAATGAAGATTAGGGATCTATTGAAGAAACTAAGGTTTCTCCTTCACTATCCCTTGTCTTTTCATTGATCATCATTCAAATCTAGCCTTTAACCAAGAGAATCATCAATCATTTAATCCTAAATTGCAACAAAATAATCAAGAACGGTGATCTCGTTCCAAATTTGGTCATTGACGATTCTTTTTCCTAAAGTTCATAATCCTCATAAGACTTAAGATTAGTTTAGGTTTCATCACCATTTGATCTACTGAATTCCTTCGAATCCTTAGCAAGCGGAGATTTACTCACGCATCATGAAAATAAAAGAATCAAGAATTAGAAATTTCATAATGCAAGAATTTAAAGAAAGCAAGAATTACAATTGATCACCTTTATTAATCAACTTCAAATTACATGATCCTTCAATTTGAGGTTACAAGAAGTGCTCTCGATCGCTCCCTTGAAGAGGTAATTTCTCCGTCGACTTTCGCTTGGCTCGATCTCCGTGAGACTTGAATCTATCAAGGATCTCGCGCTCGTAGATGAAGATTGGCTTTGCGTAAAGGATCTTTGCATTTAATGCTTGATAAACTCTCGATGATTCTTTATTTGATTTGGAATTGAATTGGATTTGGTTTTAGTTTGTGTGCTAGAAATTGACAATCATCAACCACTCTTCAACAACCTCACAACATTAGCCCTAGGTCCCTTTTTATAGCCCTAGATCAAGCATCTCTCATAAGCTAGGTTGTTATAAGGAGACTTCTAGAATAAGCTAGGTAGTTATGAAACTTGATCAACAAGCTAGATTGTTGTAGAGAAGTTTCCAGAAGAAGGTTGTTACAATGAAGCGTCCCCCGCAAGCTAGGTTGTTGAGAAGAAGGTTCTAGAGAATTCCTGATCGCCGACGTCCTAACTCGGCCGCGGATCCGCGGCGGATCAGCCTAACTCGGCCGCGGTTCCGCGGCCGTTTGGTGAGTTTGCATCTTCAAACTTCCTGTGTATTCTGATGCTGATGTTGGGGTCTTCATTTGATATCTGGAATCATTTTATCACTTCTAAATCTCTGCCAGATTTTAACTCTTTGACTTGCTGCATTTTGTCGGCAAATTTGCGATTCCGATATCTGTCCTGAAATAATTTTCTGCACAAAATCTCACTGAAGATTGTTGAGATATACAATATCATGCGTGAAGTAATAAACATACAATTTCCTTCCAGAATGTTGATTATAATGTATAACACGTGATATTTGGTATTTTCCAGACGAACTTGTAATACATGTTATATTTCTAACAAACACCCTTAGATGTTTAGAAAAGTGAGGAAATTGTTATGTTAAAGATTGCAATATTTTCGACTGAACAAGTCTCCCTCTCTTGACTTTGATCGTCTCGAGCAAACTTCTTTTATTCAAAAGAAGGAGAAAATATAAAGAAAAAGAAAACTAACTAGCACACTTTCGTAGGCAAACACGATTGCACTGAGCACGTGCAACAAGCCTTTAAGCCTCTAGGTATCTCTAGTAGGAGGAGTGTTGTCTCCTGAGGGTTTTCAGCGGATTGCACCCACAAAATCCTATAATAAAAGGAAGACTGTTAAAGTTACAAATAAAAGATAATAATTATAAAAGAAAAAACTTGAAAATCAGAGTTCCAACTACACCAGCTTTTCGGTTGTCATGAGCCCTATCTTAATAGTCATGAAAAGATGTTAGAAATCACATCATCCCTCAATAAAATATCGCCTTTATTCTTCATCCCTACTTTTCTTCCAAACACCGATCATATACCCCTACGTGTGTGTAAAAGACATCCCTACACTCGTAGAATTCAATTCAAGCTATCATACTCTTGTCCATCTACCGCGGTACTTTATAGTCAGTGAATATTTTAGACGGAATTGCTCACACATTCTTCATGCGACCGTTAATACTTTTTGAGGTACTAACCGACCGACTACTCAATGTGCTCACATATTAGGCATAATTAGCAATTTTCTCGTCTTGCAACACCTGAGGTTTAGCAGTGACTCTCAAACCAGTTGGTCTAAGACACTAGGTGATGAAGCACCCTCGCTATATTTTTTTTATGCTGCCTTGGTGATTACAAAACCAGTGTTCATTTTTCTTCACCATTTTATACTTTTATACTTCATTTATTATTTTCTTCGTACTTTGGCTTTTAGACAAGAGTGTTTCAAGGTATGCTCTACTATCCCGAGTTTCAAGACGTGTGTAAGTACGTATAGTAGGGTATCAACGTTCAGATATTTGGCTTCCAGAATCGGAACTATTTTTCGGACTTATTTTTATCCTCAGA
Organism: Agapanthus africanus; assembly: GCA_030015575.1. Taxonomy (NCBI): domain Eukaryota; kingdom Viridiplantae; phylum Streptophyta; class Magnoliopsida; order Asparagales; family Amaryllidaceae; genus Agapanthus; species Agapanthus africanus. The sequence continues at coordinate 179,351,002 of CM057350.1, read as the reverse complement.
TTAGTGACTTCCTTCATCTTACTAACCCTTGGGACTACGGCTCATAACTACTTATTACTAGTTTCGTTTAAGAAAACATCTAACTTTCTTGGTTTTCTTAAATCCTTCCAATATTTTAAATGTAATTTTTCACTTTCTAATCTTTTATTATAAAAGAAATTTTAAAAAATTTTGTGGTTATGCAAAGTGTAATGCAAAGTGATGCGTAAATAAGCACAAACCTCCCCAAACCTGTTTACAGCAGTGTCCTCACTGTTGTCTCTTTTAAATCTCAAAAAAAAACTGTAAGCTTGGGAGGAAAAGTTATTAACGGGGACAAAAATAAATGAAAGTGAAAATCTTCCCCCAAACTTATTTTTTACTTTATTTATTTATATATATATATATATTTTTTTATTATGTACAATTTTGCATTTTTTTTATTTTTTATTTTTTATTTTTTTTATATGACACCTCCATTCTAAAGATGAGACAAAATTACCGAGGCATGGAGGTGAGGTGGAGGAAAATTAGTCATTATAAAGCGGCTCCTGTAAAAACAGGAGCTCCTCCGTGAGGTCGGTGGAAAAATACGGTTTTAATCTATGCCCATTCACTTTGAAAATTGTACCGTTTTTTCTGTTTTCAACTTCAACTGCCCCGTGCGGGTAGACATACCGCACAACAAATGGTCCTTTCCAACGATAATATATATCCTCAAATGATAATACGGCCTGAAGCATAATATAAAGGCAAGGGTAAACATCTATATATAAGTGTAATCTCATGTGTTCGTATCAGTGCCTCAGGTAGCAGTATATCGCAAATATGAGGTATAAATGCAATATGATGAAAACAGAATGCACCATGTATGAGAAAACTGTTTTTTTAATTTAGTAAGATTTCTGTATTTATAAATTTATATGTTATCAATGAAACCATCAGAAATCAGTGTCAAGCATCGACACAAAATATATATCTCAAAATCCCAGGCTCCGGCTATCCGGACTGGCCTGTATCATCAAATCTCAATATCTCAGGCTCCGGCTATCCGGACTGACCTGTACCATAATCCAAGACTACGTCGGTATCCTCCGGATATCCGGCGTGTCACAATAAAATCATCGGTCAGTAGTGCTCCCCTGTCTCAGGCTCAACGCCATCATCTGCAACCTTCTCACCCCGGGATACCGCACCGGGTCCACCATGCACCCACAGACGGTTCCTCCTCCTCCTTGAATCGGGTGTATGATATCGCTCAAGAGCCGAGAAAACTCATGGTGGACATATCTCAAATCATAATATGAGAAAACCGCACTTTTATCTTTTAAAATGATAAATGAGTTTATAAAATCTTGCGGTTTCTCCAAATCCACAAATCTCATGGAAAATCTGAAATCCAACAATGAAAAGTGAATAATAATGAATACTGGGCTCCGGTAATCGGGACTGGTCCTTATAATATTGCATGACAAATGAATATATAAATATGCGTGAAATATTAAGCAATGAATGCAATAATGAACTAGCATATGAAACAATAATATATAGGAACTATCAGCTAGGAAGCTATGTCAATGAAATAATGTTCTCTAAGTGTACGTGACATAGCAATTACCGATGAAGATGTGTGTGAGCCGGCAAACGAGTGTACATGGAGCATACGCATCATCGGTAATGGTGCTAGTGTCCTAACAACAGATTTCATCATTTCCAACGAAAATACATATAAACATGCAATGCAATGCGATAAGCAGAATAAATGGCAAATGAATAGTAAATGCGGAAATAAGGAAATAACATTAATTTATATAAGTCGTACAGTTTTGCCATTTGAAATAACACAAATCGTGGTGTTTAGAAAGTACGGCTACGATGTTTTTTTTAGAAAAGGTACTTCCTTTGAAATATCTGTAGAATCCCTTGGCCTGTCTTTAAAATACTCACGATTCATTAGTTTTGAAATAGGTATGATTCGAGTATAGTCTAACATATAAAAATAAACAACAGGACTAAACTAACAGACAAATCAAAAGGGCAAGGGAAATCATCTAAGTCTGAGTCGATATATATATATATATATATATATATATATATATATAATCGGTGATCCCGCCTCAATAGTATCACATACGATACAATATATATAATCTAACATCCTTGAGTCAAGAGTGCGGATCTATCATCAATACATAGCTCGTACGGTAAATCCATCGTACGGCATCTCAAATCTGGGTACGGGTCAAATATCACATTTATCTCATCATTTATCTGGTATCCTTATCATCATATCATGATCTGGGTACTAAATTAAAGTTTAGTACATACTGATACCATCTACATATATGTATGCGTGTGTATGAAACACATCGCCTAAGGACCCGCTATAACAACATGTCGTATCTCATAATACGAACCAAAACACATCACCGATCTTCTGGCATCGTACCCAATCACATCAACTTATCTTTATGTATCATATACTATCCTCATCATCCATGTATATGTATACGTGTATATATATACATACTCACATACATATATGTATATATATATATATGTGTGTGTGTGTGTGTGTACAAATTCCCATATACGCACAATAAAATAAAATGTATGCGTGTGTGTGTATGCAAATCACTACTCTAGGGTTCGCGACTAAGAAACTAACTAACGACACTAATTTACGAATACACTAACACTAACCCAAAGTCATCTAAAGCATTTCGTATACACATCTCATATCACATAAGCATATATATGTATATAATAACGCATTCGCGTTATATTCTACGAAACTGCGGGGGTGCTATACGCCATCCACCCGACTTCCCCCGTAGATATATATCTACTCACCTTGATCTTCGCTTGCTGATGCCGATGTCGCCATGCGCTTGCTTGTCGCCTCGAAGTCCTTGTGAGGATACCTACATATCATAATACATTGTATCGCATTAAAATTCGACTCATGACCAAAACGACACACGAATCCCACATAGGTCAAAACCTACGGTCCGCTCATGCAAAAGAACCAAATAACCCTCGACATCGGCGTACAAACGCCGATTGATCGGAAAAAAAAACAAATGTACCAATCGTGGTTTCACAACACACCAAAAATTATAAGAAATAGGGTGCAAATCGTCAAACCTTAAAACTAATCAAATCGATTTATTTTCAAAAAAGCCTAGTAAGCGGTCATTAACCGTTTTAATACAAATCTTGATGTTTAAACAAAACTAATGGCCACAATATACTCTAAATATCCTAACTAGATCATACAAACCATTTCTATAATTTAATCTCAACAATTTTCATTAAACCCAAAATTCTAGTTTGCAAAATTATCCAATTTTAACAATGCACAAAACAACAACTAACCTAGGTTTTGCATGATCTAAAGTGTTAAACTATAATTTATAATGTTAATGATGTGATGAAAACCCTTACTAGATTTTAATCTCACATTTTTAATTAATTTCCAAAAACCTAGTTCGCTTAAAAATCTTAATTTGGATATTTTGAATGTAACAATTAGCAATAAACAACAAGATTAAGTTTTGGATAGCATTAACATGTTAATCTACTCATTAAAATCATAATCTAATGATAAAAACCCTAATTTGATCACAAACCCTTTTTCTTGAATTTCAAGTTTGAAGTTAGAACCCAAATTAAACACCAAAATTTAATAACTTGAAGTAATTAACCTACAATTAGCCATTGGGTTAGGATTTATACCTCACAAAATTAGAGATCTAGCATGCAAAATCTTGGCCTCCAAAATGGCTTCTTGCTTCATGAATCCAAGCTAGATTAGCCAAGGAAAAATGGGTAAAGTTTGGATTTTGGAGTTGTGTGAGTTTTATTTGGATTATTAAGGAAATTTGATGAATTTTTGGAGGTGAAATGATGTGGGGGAATTGAAGGGCTGCTGCTGTGCAGGGTAAGGAGGGCTCGGCCAAAAATTTTGGGGAGGAGAGAGAGGGGTGAGGTGTTATGTTGAATCCCCCCCAAGTCAACAAAACCATACCTCAATGTTTAATCTTTTCCTTTTCATTTTCTTTGTTTTCTTTTCTATTTACATTGAAAAGGAAAAATAATGGGATGTGGGGAATTGGGGGCTGCCTAGGCTCGGCTCCATGATAAGGTGTGGGGGTATGTGGGAATTCCAAGTAAAGAAAACCCATAACTCAAGTCACAAACCCATACCTCACTTCTATTTAATTTATTTTCATAATTTAAGCCTTTTTCTTTAAATTTCTAGAACCGTCTTGACAATTTCTTTCATTCTAAAAACAACATGTTATATGTTGGTTTAATGTGTCATGATGCACAAAACTTGTATTAACCCAATTCAATTTGTAATTATCCCTAATTAAATGTATTAGCGAAAGCCTAAAATAATATTTAAAATAATTAATTACGGAAAAAAATTTGTAAACCAGAAATTTTACAAGTGACCCATTAACCACCAAATACTAGCAATTATATAGCTATAATAGCTATATTTAATTTTATGTTGAAAGATACTTATATCTTAGTTTTTACGGGAAACACCGGTTATTTTACCGAAAATCGGAAATTTCACCTAAACGATTTTCAAAACGTTACAATCTCCCCCCCCCTATTTAAATTCGGTTCCTGAATTTAAATTTAAACTCCCCCAATGTCTAAAACATTTTAGTAAAACTCTCAAATCAGCGGGGCTCCGAAATCATCAATACATAAAACATATCGTAGCGCAATGCATGCGCATGAAAAACAAGTATATAATCCAAAATCAAAATCCCGTCAAGCAACACACAATCATCGGAGTTATGGTGAAGACACCAATGTCAAAATCTAATACAAAAACCAACATGATACACATCAAAACTGTTAGTGTATATGCCCTAGAGGCCATTACTGTATCATACTAGTTTGTATATTACTTAATGGAAGCTTGGGATATTCACCTTGTATATACAATCTTGCTCAAAATAGTAGTATGCTACTTGGTTTGTTTCTACTTCAATGTGTACATGTGTTTATTTTTGTATATCACCTATACACATTAGTGGAGCCCTTAGGATCTTTGCTTGATTACCAGCGTTGTGATGGCAGTCACACTAGTGGGGGCTGGGTAATCTATAAGCACATCCTTATGCAGGTCCCTAGTCGCAGGACTATCGAGACAGGGCATCGATACTCCGGAGTAGACTAGCGTATGCGCTTCTCATCCCAGAGTGGGAGATGGTCTGTCCCACAGCCATCAGTACGTCGTACAGGAGATAGTATGCGGGTGCTCATTATGTTACGAGTACACTGGACAGGACTCGTCGGGAACTGACCGGTTGGTATTATACCTATCGTCAGTTATCAGTTCCCAGGTGACATGAGTACAGCTTAGTCCGCTGACTTGACACTGTCACTTCGCCTCGAGTGTGTTCCCACTGTACTTTGATTACTACCCTACCACGGCTCAAAGGAGTCGTGCAAACAGGTAGTAGTTGGGTGCAGTCCCGAAGCACTTGGAGGCAGTGACGGTTAGACAGGATTCGTCTCTCTCGATATTGGGGGTTGACATCGCGCTGTGTCTAGGAGAGCCATTACACGAGTAGTCCATGGCCAGGGCAAGCGAGATATACTGGTAGGCTTCCAGTGTTATCTCAGGGTGTTTTGGGCTTCACTCCGACACGACTTGTATCGCTATTAGGGGACTGACGTTTACCGCCCCCTAGGCCCGCCATGCGATGTATCAGACGAACAGACCGGACTGTACGGAGACTGTCACATTCAGGCTCAGTAGGAGTTCAGATGGGTTTCACCTCGTCAGTCTTCTTGTTGGCATCTACCTGGGGACCGTTACGCACAGCTAGTGCCGCTTGCGGTCTGTGGTTAAACCCACTGCCAGCGTAGTGTCGAGTCTTTAGAGTCCCACACAGAAAGCTATTCGCCTTTAGGCAAAAGAGTAGAGGTCGCATGGTTTTGCGACAGGTCGCATGGTTTTGCGACAGGGTTCGGTCACATCCGTGCACTTGTGCACGTTTAGTGTCCGGACAGTTAACACTAGCGGGCTTTGGTTTAAGCCAGATCCTAGTGTACGTTTTGGGATTGATTTTATCTCGTATGTATTCGTGTTCCTCGGAATGCGGATGCGGGTGTGTATGCACAGTTGACGGAGAGACAGAGGCAGAGGATTCTCATTAGGGTTATTGACTGTTGACTGTTGACCATTGACTTTTTGCTAAACCCTAATGAGAATATGATATATGATTAACAATAATATTAATTAAGTATTATGGTGACATGGTTGTTGAGGGGTTGACTTTGTTGACTTGTTGACTTTGTTGACCGGTTAACTAGGTTGGACTAGTTGACCATCATGATGACAATGGCTATCATTTCATGGCAAAGACTTTTTACTTGCTTGTTCTCTTGTGAAAAATGAGTGCATGAAATGATATGGCTATTGTAGCTTAAACCATCACATAATACTTGATTGCTATTTTTTGTGATGATGGCTTTGGATTATGAGAGCCAAGAGAGAAAAAGTCTTTCTCATTCTCTCATTTCTTTTCTCTCTCTTGTTCTTGAGCTCTCATCCTCTTCCTCTTGCTCTCCCTCTCTCTAGTCTATGGTTCACTTATCTCATGTGTTGAGAACCAAGAACCATCGAGAAAAATCCCAACACACTCTCCTCTACTCACTCTAGTTCACAAGGTTTAGCAAACCGAGTGAACTAGTTTCTTCAAAGTTCGAAGAAGAAGCCAAAGGTAGAAGCTTTCGGGTGGATCGATCTTCGGCGCAAGGAGACGACGGGGTGAAGCCGATCCGTACACCATCGAGGCTTGAAGATGAAGGAGTTCAAGAAAAGAAAGGTATAACCCCCTAACCGAGTAGTTAACAACTTCTAGTTAGGTTGTTAGGTAGATAGTTTAACAAAGATCCGTTTGAATCCATGTTACCACCTCTAGAAAATTGTTTTTCACCAAATTCCGCAAGCCCGTAAGTACCGGGAGAGGTAGCATGGACTTATAGTGGTATCAGAGCCTAGTTAAACACTACCTAACATGTTAGCATAGTAAATAGAAATTCGATTGGAGAAAAAGTCATGAAATACACCCGGATTTCATGTTTGCTGTCGATTTTTAAAGTTCTGTAAAAATTATAAATCATGCTTCAAAAATCGACTCAGGGTTTTTATAGTCTACTGTATAAAAACGGTCCAGAGATCCCACCAAACCACCGCGGAAACGCGGCAATAGCTTGCTATTGCCGCGGTTCCGCGGCCGATTAAGCTCCTCTCTGGATCGTCTTTACTGCAGTTTGTTCTATGGGGTATTTTGGGATTTTTGGTATATGTTTTTTCAGCCCAGATTTTCCAGAAAGAAAAATTTGTTTTTAGGGCTTTAAAAACCGTATTTTGATCGAGTTTCTAAAGACTTAAGCTAACGGGAATTTCTATGATGTGATATTTGTATTGAACGTCTGTTAATCGCTATATGTCGATTAGTGGGGGTTATACAAATCTGTGATCTGTAATGTTGCTGGAATGTGTATATGAATTCATTGGATTGTCGCGGGTGAATAGCCGGGGGTTGTGAGACGAGAGTTTTTTTCTTTCAATTCATGTAAATTTGTAAATTGATGTAATAATTATTTGTATGGCCATACAACCGAGTCGGGGTTGTAGCCGTCATTGTATAATTTCTTTTTACTGTTTTTGCTCCTAGGATAGACCCATGGAGGGGGTGCACAAACTACCGGGTATCCCGAAGTGCCGAGTGGCCAACTCACGGAGTTGAGGGAGGTTGCTTCGCTTCGGGTACTTGGCGGGTAGTTTGCCGCACCCGTAGGGGTCTTGGGTGGGGTATTGGCTATTCACTGCGACTGTGTAATCTGCTTTTCGTTACAGGCTCGTACGAATTGCGGATTCCTAGTATATCCAATGTATTCATCTGTGATCTGAAATGGCTATCATTGCAATATATCTATATATGATATTATTTAGGCGTTGCTTATGTTTTACACCCGCGCTAGCCCAGCCCCCGCTCTGTCGTTAGTTAAGTAACCTAACGGGTAATGACGGGGCCCCGTGGCGAATGCGAATGGCATAAGCGTACGTCATATTTTGGTTGTTTTCTGCAATGGTAGGATTAAATGATGGGACGCATTAAAAGAACTAATGCAAGAAAATAAACCAAGAAAAATTCGTTGGAACACTTTCGAAAAACCACTCGGTTCTTTTCAAAACCAACTTTTAAATGCGGAGCTTGAACCACTCTTTTTAAAAGCTTTCTCGTTCCATCGATTATATCAAGTTCACTATGTTCACGGTTTTGCCAAAACCATCCGTAGCCCTCCATCATTTTAGTTAAATATTCGGTAGTATTCAAGCTATGTATTTTGACCTCACGCCAAGGCATAGTGATTGGTAGCTGCCGGATATTTATCTGTTGCACAGATAGAATGCGTTGGTTTGAGACAGTCGTACTGCCATTTTGGCCTACGTCAAGGGTAGGTACGGGTGGGTTCAAATTAACCTGGATAATGATGGGTAGAACTTGACATGTGACTTATGACATTTTGACCTCACGCCAAGGTCATAAGAGCATGGGGCAAAAATCCACATCGGGAGTTTCATAAGTACTGAAACTTACTAGCGCTGCATACCATTTGGAGTGTGATGATTCTGGTAGGATTCCTTCAGTTTCGTCACGCGATGATATTTGGATCCCGATCCTACTGTGAGTATATGCTACTCCTCGGGAAATTTCTCACTTAACGATCAATGCTATAAACTAAGTAGGTATCTAGAAAGGTGTTAGCGGGGCTACGCCCATAGGGAAAAGAGGTTATTTAATTAAGGAACTTCGCGAAAGCGTTGGAAAACCTCCCTCGAAGTACCGACACCAGCCTGGCCGAACGGTTAAGCAAGAATTGTACGGTGAGATTGATCCTTACTAATTCTTCCTTTTTGGTTTGAGGAGAGATTCGAGAGACAGTGGGAGCCATCCTGTTTAGACAAACTAAAAACTACTCTAAACTTGCAAGAGCATCATGCTGAGTGTTTCTTCTCTCTCTCCTAATTGCAGCGACCAATCGACATGACTGGACTTAAGTTACTTCTAGATAAAAATATACTGACAGGGCCAAACTACAAAGATTGGCTCAGGAATGTCAAGATGGCAATCACTTACGACAAGCTGGGGTATCTTCTTACCACCAAAGCTCCCCCTGTCCCAGGTCCCAAAACCAGCGTCGCGGATAAGGAAATCCGTAAGACCTGGGAACTAGACTGCGCGAAGGCCAAGTGCCTCGTGCTTGCCTCTATGGACAACGAACATCAGAGGAGGCACGAGAATATGGACCTCGAATCCATATTTCTCCATACAAAAGAACTGTATGGAGAGCAATCTCGTATCGCAAGATACGAAGTGTCGAAGAAGTTATTTTTGGCAAGATTGGCCGTCGGATCATCGGTAGCGGAACACGTGCTTAAGATGATTGGCTACATTGAGGAGCTCACGGACCTTGGGACCACGTTGGAGAATGAGCTCTATACGGACTTGATTCTCCAGTCCCTTCCTTCCACTTACGCCCAGTTTATACTGAACTTCAACTTACAAGAAAAGGAAGTTGAACTTTCAGAACTCCTCAACATGCTGAGGAGCACAGAGGGCACCCTACAGAAAGGTAGGGAAACATCCACTTTGTTTGTAGGAGGATCTTCTTCTTCTAGGTCCAAAGCGAAAGCCAAGGGAAAGAAGAAGAAAGCCCCCGCCAAACCAAGGGGCGGTGTTAGTAAACTGGATATGAAGGGAAAAGCAAAAGCAACAAAGAAAGTGGGGAAGCTTGTGGATACAGAAGAATGCTTCTATTGTCATAAGAGTGGACACTGGAAGAAAGATTGCAGGGCTTGGAAGGCCAGAACACAGGATCTGAAGCAGGTTGCGGCTTCAGCTTCAGGTGTGTATGTTATTGAAAACTTTCTTTCAATAAACTCTACTTCCTGGGTATTGGATACCGGATCAGGATCTCATATCTGTAATTCTTTGCAGGCGTTGAGAAACCGTAGGGTTTTGAAGGCAGGTGACATGACCCTCAAAGTTGCAAACGGAGCTAGAATGGATGCTAAGGCCGTGGGGGACTATCACCTGGGAATGTCAGATGGATATGTTTTGGTTTTGCGTAATTGCTATTTTGTACCCAACGCAACTTGTAATATCATTTCTGTATCTTTGGTTTCTAAAGAAGGTTATGAATTTGCGTTTGTAAGCAATGTTGTAAACATTCACCTTAATCAAGTTCTGATTTGGTCAGGTACATTGAGCAATGGTATATACGTATTAAACCAACCACAGATTTTCAATGTCCAGAATACACACAAAAGAAAGTCTACAGAAATCAATCAGACTTTCTTATGGCATTGTAGACTGGATCACATCAATGAGAGAAGGTTGACGAAGTTACATACAGAAGGATATTTGAATCCGTTCGAATATCAATCGTATGCCACTTGTCAATCCTGTCTCAAAGAAAAGATGACAAAGACTCCGTTCACTGGACACGGAGTAAGAGCGAGCGAGCTCTTGGGACTCGTACACAGCGACGAGTGCGGTCCAATGTCTACACATGCGCGAAGCGGTTTTTCTTACTGCATTACTTTTACGGATGATTTTTCAAGGTTCGGACATGTCTTCTTAATGAAACATAAATCCGAAGCCTTTGGAAAGTTCCAGGAATATAAGAATGAAGTAGAAAAACAAACCGGCAAAAGTATCAAGATTCTAAAATCGGATCGAGGTGGTGAATACTTGAGTGCCGAGTTCCTGGACTATTTAAAAGAGAATGGAATTCTCTCTCAGCTTACCCCTCCATACACTCCGCAACATAACGGTGTATCGGAGAGACGGAATCGAACCTTATTGGATATGGTACGGTCCATGATGAGTAACGCTGAGTTACCGCGATCATTCTGGGGATATGCGCTAGAATCAGCCGCATACCTTTTGAACCGAGTTCCTACTAAGACTGTGCCTACCACACCATATGAGTTATGGAGTGGGAAGAAACCCTATCTTCAATATTTGAAGATCTGGGGATGTCCAGCTTTTGTCAAAAAGCAGCATGCGGACAAACTCGAGGCACGCTCAATACTGTGCAAGTTTGTGGGATACCCAAAGAACACCAGGGGGTATCTTTTCTACCACGCAGAGGAACAAAAAGTCCTTGTTTCTCGTAATGCCCACTTTCTAGAACACCAGTTCTTGGAAAAGGAAATTAGTGGGAGCGCAGTAGAACTGGAAGAAATTCCAAAACCACAGACTATTACTGAAAGCTTAGTAGAACCAGAGGGTTCAAAAGAACAGGACATTCCTACGCCGCTCCGCAGGAGTAGTAGGCAGTCTCATCCGCCCGAGAGATACTACGGTTTTCTCATAAACGGGGATAGAGAGGATTGCAACATAGATTATGATGAGCCTACTAGCTTCCAGCAGGCAGTTCAGAGCGTTGACTCGGTAAAATGGCTGGATGCAATACGGACCGAAATGGAGTCCATGTACACCAACAAAGTATGGACTTTGGACATTGCTCCAGACGGGGTAAAACCCGTAGGATGCAAGTGGATCTTTAAAAGGAAGATTGGTATAGATGGACATGTTGAGACCTATAAAGCTAGACTTGTTGCAAAGGGTTTTCGTCAAAGACCTGGTTTAGACTATGACGAAACCTTTTCTCCAGTGGCTATGCTGAAATCCATTCGGATCCTTCTTGCCATTGCTGCCTTCCACGATTATGAGATTTGGCAGATGGACGTAAAGACCGCTTTTCTAAATGGAAATTTAGAGGAGTGTGTCTATATGGACCAGCCAGAGGGTTTCATTCAGAGTGGGAGCAGCGGAAAGGTGTGCAAGTTGCTTAAGTCCATCTATGGACTAAAGCAGGCATCGCGGAGTTGGAACATCTGCTTTGATGAGACGGTCAAAGAATTTGGCTTTATCAAAAATCCAGATGAACCATGCATCTATAGTAGATTTGTAGCGAGAACTGTAGTATTCCTCGTTTTATACGTGGATGACATTCTCTTAATGGGAAATGACATTCCTATGCTACAATCTGTCAAGGGGTTCTTGTCACACAGGTTCTCCATGAAAGACCTGGGTGATGCCTCATACATCCTGGGGATCCGGTTCCATCGTGATAGATCCAAGAGGATATTAGGAATTTCGCAATCCAGGTACATCGACACCATACTGAAAAGATTCAGTATGGAAGATTCCAAGCGCGGTAACCTACCGGCTTGTCACGGGATCACCCTCTCTAAAGAGATGTCTCCCAAGACTGATTTGGAGAGGGATCGCATGTCTATTATACCCTACGCTTCTGCGGTAGGCTCTATAATGTATGCGATGTTGTGTACCAGACCGGATGTAGCTTATGCACGGAGTGTGGTAAGCCGGTATCAGTCAAACCCTGGGGAGAAACACTGGATAGCGGTAAAGAACATCCTCAAGTACCTGAGAAGGACTAAGGAGATGTTCTTGGTGTATGGCGGAAAAGAACTCCAAATCGAGGCCTTTGCTGACTCCAGCTTCCAGAGTGACAAGGATAATTCCAAGTCCATGTCGGGTTTTGTCTTTACCCTCAATGGAGGAGGGTGTTGGAAGAGTTCCAAACAGGAAACCGTTGCAGACTCGACGATGGAAGCGGAATACATCGCTGCATCTGATTTCGCAAAAGAAGCTGTCTGGATGAGGAAGTTCTTGAAAGAACTTCAGGTGGTTCCGTCCATTGTTGATCCAATACCTCTGTATTGCGACAACAACGGGGCTATAACTTTAGCGAAGGAACCCAGGTCCCATCAGAGATCCAGACACATCTTGAGGCGGTATCACCTGATCAGGGAGATCGTGGATCGCCAGGAGATCGAGGTTCGGAGGGTTGCTTCAGAGGATAACACTGCAGATCCATTCACCAAGGCTTTGCCCCAGACTCAGTTCGAGCGGCTGATCGAGATGATAGGTCTTCGATACGCCAGTAAATGGCCTTAGTGCAAGTGGGAGATTGTTAGTGTATATGCCCTAGAGGCCATTACTGTATCATACTAGTTTGTATATTACTTAATGGAAGCTTGGGATATTCACCTTGTATATACAATCTTGCTCAAAATAGTAGTATGCTACTTGGTTTGTTTCTACTTCAATGTGTACATGTGTTTATTTTTGTATATCACCTATACACATTAGTAGAGCCCTTAGGATCTTTGCTTGATTACCAGCGTTGTGATGGCAGTCACACTAGTGGGGGCTGGGTAATCTATAACCACATCCTTATGCAGGTCCCTAGTCGCAGGACTATCGAGACAGGGCATCGATACTCCGGAGTAGACTAGCGTATGCGCTTCTCATCCCAGAGTGGGAGATGGTCTGTCCCACAACCATCAGTACATCGTACTGGAGATAGTATGCGGGTGCTCGTTAGGTTACGAGTACACTGGACAGGACTCGTCGGGAACTGACCGGTTGGTATTATACCTATCGTCAGTTATCAGTTCCCAGGTGACATGAGTACAGCTTAGTCCGCTGACTTGACACTGTCACTTAGCCTCGAGTGTGTTCCCACTGTACTTTGATTACTACCCTACCACGGCTCAAAGGAGTCGTGCAAACAGGTAGTAGTTGGGTGCAGTCCCGAAGCACTTGGAGGCAGTGACGGTTAGACAGGATTCTTCTCTCCCGGTATTGGGGGTTGACATCGCGCTGTGTCTAGGAGAGTCATTACACGAGTAGTCCGTGGCCAGGGCAAGCGAGATATACTGGTAGGCTTCCAGTGTTATCTCAGGGTGTTTTGGACTTCACTCCGACATGACTTGTACCGCTATTAGGGGACTGACGTTTACCGCCCCCTAGGCCCGCCATGCGATGTATCAGACGAACAGACCGGACTGTACGGAGACTGTCACATTCAGGCTCAGTAGGAGTTCAGATGGGTTTCACCTCGTCAGTCTTCTTGTCGGCATCTACCTGGGGACCGTTACGCACAGCTAATGCCGCTTGCGGTCTGTGGTTAAACCCACTACCAGCGTAGTGTCGAGTCTTTAGAGTTCCACACAGAAAGCTATTCGCCTTTAGGCAAAAGAGTAGATGTCGCATGGTTTTGTGACAGGTCGCATGGTTTTGCGATAGGGTTCGGTCACATCCGTGCACTTATGCACATTTAGTGTCCGGACAGTTAACACTAGCGGGTTTTGGTTTAAGCCAGATCCTAGTGTACGTTTTGGGATTGATTTTATCTCGTATGTATTCGTGTTCCCCGGAACGCGGATGCGGGTGTGTATGCACAGTTGACGGAGAGACAGAGGCAGAGGATTCTCATTAGGGTTATTGACTGTTGACTGTTGACCATTGACTTTTTGCTAAACCCTAATGAGAATATGATATATGATTAACAATAATATTAATTAAGTATTATGGTGACATGGTTGTTGAGGGGTTGACTTTGTTGACTTGTTGATTTTGTTGACCGGTTGACTAGGTTGGACTAGTTGACCATCATGATGACAATGGCTATCATTTCATGGCAAAGACTTTTTACTTGCTTGTTCTCTTGTGAAAAATGAGTGCATGAAATGATATGGCTATTGTAGCTTAAACCATCACATAATACTTGATTGCTATTTTTTATGATGATGGCTTTGGATTATGAGAGCCAAGAGAGAAAAAGTCTTTCTCATTCTCTCATTTCTTTTCTCTCTCTTGTTCTTGAGCTCTCATCCTCTTCCTCTTGCTCTCCCTCTCTCTAGTCTATGGTTCACTTGTCTTATGTGTTGAGAACCGAGAACCATAGAGAAAAATCCCAACACACTCTCCTCTACTCACTCTAGTTCACAAGGTTTAGCAAATCGAGTGAACTAGTTTCTTCAAAGTTCGAAGAAGAAGCCAAAGGTAGAAGCTTTCGGGTGGATCGATCTTCGGCGCAAGGAGACGACGGGGTGAAGCCGATCCGTACACCATCGAGGCTTGAAGACGAAGGAGTTCAAGAAAAGAAAGGTATAACCCCCTAACCGAGTAGTTAACAACTCCTAGTTAGGTTGTTAGGTAGATAGTTTAACAAAGATCCGTTTGAATCCATGTTACCGCCTCTAGAAAATTGTTTTTCACCAAATTCCGCAAGCCCGTAAGTACCGGGAGAGGTAGCATGGACTTACAAAAACTATACATGTAAACATCTGAAGGAAATGCATGCCAAACCTTTTTAAGTTGATGTGCGATGCGCATAACACTGCACAGTGGCGGACGTCTATTGTAAGAAAATAACTATATATATATATATATATATATATATATATATCATTTGTTTAATATGCACGTCCCGCCGTTTTGAAAACAATTTAGAAGGGTTTCCTTTGTAAATTGTTTCGTGTCATCTCGGACACGTGGGTAAATACTGAGACTATAGCTCCTTTTTGGAAATCCCTTCGATAACTATCAATGCATGCAAAAATATATTCAGGTACTGTCCTCTGACCAGTCATGCTTAGCTACTAAAACAAACCGTAAATATCATAAAAACGTACTGCTCCATAAGGAATCAATCCTAAAATGTGCATAAGAATGCCACGTGCATCTGGTGCGCACGGAAATTGAAATCCATGAATGTGCCATACATGTACACAGAAACAAAATCTAAGTGCAACGGGTGTGCACTAAACACCTGTCAAGGGCAACGAGTGTGTCTGACAGCAATATCAGGTGCATCTGATATGCACGAAGAATCTCGATTTAGTGCATCTGGCGTGTACCAAATCGCATCAAGCGCCCAAGTATGCGCAAAAATCCAACTCAAGTGCACAATGTACACAAAAATAAATATCGAATATCTCAATCGAAATCGACGGTATACAGCATATCTCAATCCAAATCAGGTATACGTTGGTATAAAATCTCACAACCATATGTATCAGCGTGCACAAAATCAAATCAAAATACTAAAAGTGCATGAAAACTAGGCCGAAAGCATAAGTCAAATCACATGCATACTATAAGCATGGAATCAAAATCAATATCTCAAATGACATCAAACCGAAGTCAAGTGCAACTGTGGTGCACAAAATCTCAATCATGCAAAAAAATCGTCCAACATACCAAAATCAAATATGGCGGAAGCAGTCCCGCTCCAGCACATCCTCTAAACATCTCTGGCCAACTGTCATGGTCACTCATAACATGTCTCGTCGATGATGCCGAACTCTGGCCTACTAGGTGTGCATAATATGACTGCTCTTGGATCCAAGTCTTCTCATATAGTATTCTAGAAAGGTTCTGTCGAAGTCTCTCCCAAATCTCGTTTCTGCCGAACTGTCCGGAAGTTATCATCTTTTACCAAATCAATTTCTTGTTCAGGAATGGCTGCATATTCATCATGACTCCTTCTGGAAGATATATCCATATACAACACCTCTGCATGGGTATCACATCTCTGATATCAGCGGAGTAGAACGCCATCTCTTCAAGTCTCGTACGGACTCTTACTCCACCTTTCTCAAATGTCAACTGATTCAGACTCGTCTCTTTGTGGCTGTATGGACCGTGCTCCAATGGCTATACTCGTATCTGGAGACTCCCAAGCAATGTATCCCATCACATGATATCCGAACGATGTCGAACTTTTCGATCGATTCATCAAAGTCCCATAATATCCGAGAGCTCAACACTCGTGCACAGTTTAGTAATATTCGGTATATGCCACAGTACCTATGGACCAGCCGTAGAAGGGCAAACCCAAGCCTCACTAATGGCACCGCTGAACTGCCACAAACCCTAAGGTTCCAAGGCGTTCTCATGGTCATTATGTCAAGTTAGGGTTTCATTCTTCTAGAGGGTCCATAGAATTACTTGCATTATTTTCCGAATACTTTAAACTTGGAAAATGGGTTCCTGACATTCGATCGTCTCTATCGACTCTACCTGCGTGAAGTCGTCTCTAACTAGAATCAATCAATCTGATGACCTCGCATCGAGGTAGGCAATGAATCGCATGTCCTAGTCTTTCATCATTAGTGACTAGCGACCTTCTATCATATCTCGAAATATAACTCGTGCGGCATTAGCTTCAAACATCTGGGGCGATATCTCGTCAGTCGCAACAACAACTGAATCTTTCGTCCGCACGCTGAACAGTGCCTCAATCATCAAATAATCGGTGCATTGACAGTCATCACATTCTGACTAGTCTCTAGCAGTGGCATAATCCTCTGGTGCTGATCTGCACGTCCGAGAAATCTCGTAAAAGCAATCCATCAAACGCTCATGGCATGAAAACACAAATAAAAGATACATCTATGCAATCGTGTGTCCCTGGAATCACGCCCTGCTCAGTCCTCATCCGTGACGAGCTCGTGCTGACCGCAACTCTAGCCGTAGCTCTCTCTGCCCGTGTAATCGTGGCAGCAAAACCATAAACTGATATCGATGAGGATAGATCATGAAGGAATATAATGTTGTGCAAGGAATTGTACATTCTAAGGCTTCTTAAGCGGTGTAGCGTATCGTAAGTATGCCGCAGAACATACACACGGTACGTCACTCTCCTTAAGTCACCTACTCCATCAACCAAGGCCAACCTACGTGACGAAAGTTCGGGTCTAATACCCGCTCGACCAAGTCTAAGTTCCGTAAGGTCAAGCCTAGGTTCTGAATATATATAAACGCCCTAGACTCCGCATAGTCAAACATAGACTCGAACCAAGGTTAACTTAGCGCTCTGATACCAACTTTATCACGACCCGAAATGGCACGTGACTGGCACTTGAATCATATGAAGTCTATAGGACCCCATCTAATTCAAGTAAGCCAAAAAATCCCAGAAATCGAAACCATTTTAAAGAAGAAGTGAAGAAAACTATTTAAAAGCGAGTGGTTTTAATAACATAAGCCGAAGTATACATTTTTAAAATCTCAAGTCTTTTCTGAAAATTTCGGCAGAGTTTCCTTTGTAAATACTAGCCCCAAACAGGTACAACATGAATAATATATAAATAAATGATAAAAGGCATCCCCAAGCAGGAGCTAGCCCTTCGTCAATCGATGATCACAACCACGCAAGCAATATAATATACAACGCCGAAGGGCGAGGATCAAAACTCAAAAAGAAACTCAAAATCATCAAGAAAACCATAATAATACAACGCGCGACTCTAAGGTCGAAAGAATATACAACTGGTCTTCTAAGTTTAATAAATATACAATTCTGGTTGATGGAGTTACAAGATACAACTGAATATAAATAAAAGGTACAATGGTAGTCACGATGTAAGTGAACCCACCTACCGAAGCAATCACCCGGAATGAAAGCTGTGTGCCATCAAAGCCGCAATGAAACCTGTACGGCAAAACCTACAAGAACTGTGGCACAACGGGGGTGAGTTGCCAACTCGTGAGTGTTAGTGTATATGCCCTAAGGGCTATTATTGTATCATACTAGATTGTATATTACTTAATGGAAGCTTAGGATATTCACAATTGTATATACAGTCTTGCTAAAAATAGTAGTATGCTACTTGGTTTGAGTCTACTTTAATATGTGCATATGTTTCTTGTAATGTATCACTTATACATATTAGTAGAGCCCATAGGATCTCTGCTTGATTACCAGCGTTGTGATGGCATTCACACTAGTGAGGGCTGTGTAGTCTGTAGGAAACATCCTATACAGGTCCCTGGTCGTTGGATTATCGAGATAGGGCATCGATATTCCGGAGTAGACTAAGTGTGTACGCTTCTCCTCCCAGTTGGGGAGATGGTCTGTCCCACAGCCATCAGTACGTCGTACTGAAGATAGTATGCAGGTGCTCGTTAGGTTACGGGTACACCGGGCAGGACTCGCAGGGGAACTGATTGGTTGGTATTATACCCATCGTCAGTTAACAGTTCTCAGGTGACATGAGTACTGTTAGTGTATATGCCCTAGAGGCCATTACTGTATCATACTGGTTTGTATATTACTTAATGGATGCTTGGGATATTCACCTTGTATATACAA
Organism: Agapanthus africanus; assembly: GCA_030015575.1. Classification (NCBI taxonomy): domain Eukaryota; kingdom Viridiplantae; phylum Streptophyta; class Magnoliopsida; order Asparagales; family Amaryllidaceae; genus Agapanthus; species Agapanthus africanus. The sequence goes on along the minus strand of CM057350.1, from coordinate 179,331,997 downwards.
TCTTGCTCAAAATAGTAGTATGCTACTTGGTTTGTTTCTACTTCAATGTGTACATGTGTTTATTTGTGTATATCGCCTATACACATTAGTAGAGCCCTTAGGATCTTTGCTTGATTACCAGCGATGTGATGGCCGTCACACTAGTGGGGATGGGTAATCTATAAGCACATCCTTATGCAGGTCCATGGTCGCAGGACTATCGAGACAGGGCATCGATACTCCGGAGTAGACCAGCGCATGCGCTTCTCATCCCAGTGTGGGAGACGGTCTGTCCCACAGCCGTCAGTACGTCGTACTTGAGATAGTATGCGGGTGCTCGTTAGGTTACGGGTGCACTGGACAGGACTCGTCGGGAACTGACTAGTTGGTATTATACCTATCGTCAGTTATCAGTTCCCAGGTGACATGAGTACAGCTTAGTCCGCTGACTTGACACTGTCACTCCGCCTCGAGTGTGTTCCCACTGTACTTTGATCACTACCCTACCACGGCTCAAAGGAGTCGTGCAAACAGGTAGTTGTTGGGTGCAGTCCCGAAGCACTTGGAGGCAGTGACGGTTAGACAGGATTCGTCTCTCCCGGTATTGGGGGTTGACATCGCGCTGTGTCTAGGAGAGCCATTACACGAGTAGTCCCTGGCCAGGGCAAACGAGATATACTGGTAGGTTTCCAGTGTTATCTCAGGGTGTTTTGGGCTTCGCTCCGGCACGACTTGTACCGCTATTGGGGGACTGACGTTTACCGCCCCCTAGGCCCGCCATGCGATGTATCAGACGAACAGACCGGACTGTACGGAGAATGTCACACTCAGGCTCAGTAGGAGTTCAGATGGGTTTCGCCTCGTCGGTCTTCTTGTCGGCATTACCTGGGGACCGTTACGCACAGCTAGTGCCGCTTGCGGTCTGTGGTTAAACCCACTGCCAGCGTAGTGTCGAGTCTTTAGAGTCCCACACAGAAAGCTTTTCGCCTTTAGGCAAAAGAGTAGAGGTCGCATGGTTTTGCGACAGGTCGCATGGTTTTGCGACAGGGTTCGGTCACATCCGTGCACTTGTGCACGTATAGTGTCCGGACAGTTCACACTAGCGGGCTTTGGTTTAAGCTAGATCCTAGTGTACCTTTTGGGATTGGATTTATCCAGTGTGCATTCGTGTTCCTCGGAACGCGGATGCGGGTGTGTATGCACAGTTGACAGGGAGGCAGAGGCAGCGGATTCTCATTAGGGTTGTTGACAGTTGACCGTTGACTATTTGACTTTTTGCTCAACCCTAATGAGAATTTGATATGTGATTAACTATTATATTAATTAAGTATTATGGTGATATGGTTGTTGACTTTGTTGACTTGTTGACTTTTGTTGACTTGTTGACTTTGTGGACTTGTTGACTTTCGTTGACTTGTTGACCGGTTGACTAGGCTTGACTAGTTGACCATCATGATAACCATAGCCATCATTTCATGGCAAAGACTTTTGTTTGCTTGCTCATTTGTGTAAAATGAGTGCATGAAATGATATGGTTATGGTTGCTTCAACCATCACATAAGACTTTTGTTAGTATGATGAGTTATGATTGCTATGGATTATGAGAGGGTGAAAAGACAAAAGAGAGCCTCATTCCTTCTTGCTCACTCTCTCTCTTGTTCTTGAGCTCTCCTTTTGCTCTCACCCTCTTGCTCCTTTTCCCTCTCTTTAATCTATGGTTCTCTTGTCTCATGAGTTGAGAATCAAGAACCATAGATAAAATCCCACACAAAGTATTCTCTACTCATTCTAGTTCACTAGGTTTGGCAAACCAAGTGAACTAGTTTCTTCAAAGAACGAAGAAGGAGCTAAAGGTTGGAGCTTTCAGGTGGATCTATCTTCGGCGTACGGAGACGACGAGAAGAAGCCAATCGGACCACCACCGGAGCCTGAAGACGAAGGAGTTCAAGACAAGCAAGGTATAACCCCCTAACCGAGTAGCTAGAAACTCATAGTTAGGTTGTTAGATAGATGTTTAACCAAGATCCGGGTTTTAGGTCCATGTTACCACCTCCGTAAAAATCGGTTTTTTTACCAAATTCCGCATTCCCGAAAGTACCGGGAGAGGTAGCATGGACTTACAAGTACAGCATAGTCCGCAGACTTGACACTGCTATTTCGCCTCGAGTGTGTCCCACTGTTCTTAGATTGCTACCCTACCACGGCTCAAAAGAGTCGTGCAAACAGGTAGCAGTTGGGTGAGGTCCCGAGCACTTGGAGGCAGTAGTGGTTAGATAGGATTCGTCTCTCCCGGTATTGGGAGATGATATCGCGCTGTGTCAGAGAGCCATTACGCAAAGTCCCAGGCCAGGGCAAGCGAGATATACTGGTAGGTTCCAGTAGCTTCTTAGGGTGTAATGGGCTTCGCTCCGACACGACTTATACAGCTATTAGGGGACTGACGCTTGCCGCCCACTAGGCTTGATATGCGATAGTCTTAGACGAACAGACCGGACTGTACGGAGATTGTCACATCAGGCTCAGTGGGAGTTCGGATGATTTTCCTCATCGGCCTTCTTATCGACATCTACCTGGGGACCGTTACGTACAGCTAGTGCCGCTTGCGGTCTGTGGTTAAGCCCACTGCCAGCGTGGTGTCGAGTCTTTAGAGTCCCACACAGAGAGTTTCCCTGCTCCAGGCGAAACGATATAGAGGTCGTATGGTTTTACGACAAGGGTTCGGACGCATACGTGTGTTTACACACGTACGACTTTTTCAGACAGTTTTTACTAGTCGGCTTTGGTTTAAGCCAGATTCTAGTATCGGGTTACTGGATTTATACAGTCTAAAGTTTTTCCGTGTTTTCACGGATTGGAGGGGCGTTCTCGTAATTTGTCGGGAAGCTTCTAGAAGAGTGGTGACTAAGGGGTTAAGGTGGCATTGCATTAAATGAGATTAGTGACTCATTTGTGTGATTCATCCAAGTCATTAATGCATCATAAATGCTTAATGACTCATGGAGATGAATCACTCATAGATATTTATGAAGCATGGTTGTTAATTCTATTATTTCATTTTTGGATAAATAATAATGCATCATATATATTATGATAAGATCATTATCTCATTTCATTCTCATCTTCACCTTCTCTCTCCTCAAGCTCACTCTCTCTTCAAACCCTAACCCTAACCTCTCATGTGTTGAGATCAAGGGTTAGCTAGACTAATACATCCATAACCTCACTCTATATCCCCTAGGTAGCTTAGATTAGCACTTTAAGCAACCTAGTTATCTCAAGTTTGAGATTAAGCTTAGCGTAGGAGCTTTCGGGTGGATCGTCTTTGATTCGAGGAGGTCGTTGAGGTGCCGATGTTCCAAGGAGCCTACGAGGAGTGGAGGACAGCGATGAAGACCCGAAGGACATGTAACGTGAGGTATAACTTCGAATCCGAGTAGTTAAACCTCTAGTAGATAGTTAGCAATGGTTTAGATACGATTCATGCACTCAAGTCCGTGTTACGAAGTTTTGATAATCGTTTTTCATATATTCCGCCTCCCCGCAACTTCGTGGGGTACGTGACATGGACTTACAGTGGTATCAGAGCCAACTAAACCATTACTAGCTTGTTAGCAACTAATTAGAAGTTCGATCGACGGAAAACACGAAAACGAAACCCCGGGATCCCTAAGTTTCTGTTAATTTTAAACATGTCTGAAAAATTATTTGATATGCCTTAAAATTCACAGCAGGAAAATATAAGAATACTGGGAAAATATGAGCCCCTAACTCGGCAAGACGACCGCGGATCCGCGGCAAGAAGGTGCTTTTGGCCGCGGATCCGCCGCCTAGTCAACGCCGAGTTGACTCAGATTTGCTCTGTTATTCATATTTATTGGTGTTTTGGTTTCCTGTATGCTCTGTTTCTACCCAGGTTGCTTCAGTGCAGGTTTGCTTTTGGGGTAGACACGGAATATGGTATTCGATCGATGTTCTAAGATATTTGCTAATTGGGTTTGTATCTGTAATGTTTAATGTGTTCGTAAACCTCCCCTAACTGCTAGTATGTCGGTTGGTAAGGGGTTGCACATTTCTGAAATGTTTACTGTTTGTGTATATGAACTGTATTGGACTGTTGTGATGATTAGCCGGGGTTTGAGATGGGTTTAATATTCATTCATTCGATGTAAATGTAATATGATGTAATATTCTTTTGCGGGGCACATCCAGGTTGCGGTTGTAGCCACCGTTGTATTATTTCTTTTTACTGTTTTTGCTCCTAGGATAGACCCAAGGTGGGGTGCACAAACTACCGGGTACATTGAAGTGTTTAGTGGCCTACTCACGTTGTTGAGGGAGACCGCTTCACTTCGGGTACTTGGCGGGTAGTTTGCCGTACCCGTAGGGGTCTAGGGTGGGTTAATGGCTATTCATCACAACTGTGTAATCCGTCTTTTATTGCAGGCTTAAAGCAAATGCGGATTGCTAGTAAATCCAATAAAGTTCATCTGTGATCTGGAATGCTTATTATTGCGTCTGACGAATGTACAATATCTATATATGATAGCTATTAGACGTCACTTATGTTTTACACCCGCGCTAGCCCAGCCCCCGCTCTGTCGTTAGTTAAGTAACCTAACGGATGATGACGGGACCCAGTGGCGAATGCGGATGGCATAAGAGGACGTGGTATTTTCGTTGTTTTCTGCAATGATAGGATAAATGATGGGACGCATTATTATAATGCAAAGAAAATAAACCAAAGTTTAATCGCTGGAACAAATTTAAAAGAAACCACTCGGTTATTTTAAAAGATCAGAATTTTTTAAATTGCGGAGTTTTAACCACTTCTTTTAAAAAGTATCAGGTTCCTTCGATTATATCAAGTTCACTACGTTCACGGTTTTGCCAAAACCATTCGTAGCCCTCCGTCATTTCATTTGGGTATTCAATAGTATTCAAGCTGTGTTTGTTTGGCCAAAGTCAAGGCACGGTGTTTGGTAGCTGTTGGATAGTCATATGTAGCATAAATAGATGCGTTGGTTTGGGACAGTCGTACTACCTTGTTTGGCCAAAGTCAAGGGTATGTACGGGTGGGTTCAAATTAACCTGGACAATGACGGGTAGAACTTGACATGTGACTTATGATTTGTTTGGCCAAAGTCAAGGTCATAAGAGCATGGGGCAAAAATCCACATCGGGAATTTCTAAAGAAACTGAAATTTGCAGAGAGATGCATACCATTTTAGAGTTTAATGAATGTTGGTAGGATTCCTTCAACATTATCATACGATGATATTTTGGATCCCGATCCTACTGTGAGTATATACTACTTATCAGGAGATTCGTCACTTAACGATCAATGTTATAAACCAAGTAGGTGCCTAGAAAGGTGTCAGCGGGGTTACGCCCCCAGAGAAAAGAGGTTATTTAATTAAGGAACTTCGCGAAAGCGTTGGAAAACCTCCCTCGAAGTATCGACACTGGCCTGGCAGAACGGTTAAGCAAGTATTGTACGGTGAGAATAGTCCTGGCTAGTTCTTCCTTTTTGGTTTGAGGAGGGATTCGAGAAGCAGTGGGAGGCATCCTGTTTAGATAAACATAAAACCAATCTAAACATGCAACAGTATCATGCTAAAATGTTTCCTTCTCTCTCTCTTAATTGCAGCGACCTTATGACCACACATAGGTTACATATAGATAACAATTTGACTGAATCTGACTTATATGACTGGCAGAGGTCTGTCCAGATGTCCATTGCCTATGACAAGCTGGACCACCCTATTACTACTCAAGATCCCGCCGTCCCAGGTCCAGTTTCCACCGTCATGGATATGGATATCCGCCAGACAAGGGAAAAGGATAAAGCGAAAGCCAAATGCCTCGTGTTAGCTTCAGTTGATGGTGTATACCAGAAGCAACACGAGAAGATGGACTTAGTTTCCATCTTTCTCCATAACAAAGATTTATATGGAGAGCAATCTCATATCACTAGATATGAAACCTCAAACAAATTAATTCAAGCGAGGTTGGCTGACGGGTCATCTGTAGGGGACAACGTCCTTACAATGACTAGCTGTATTAATGAGCTCCAGGACCTGGAGACCGCGTTGGGAAACGAGTCAGATACTGACTTGATTCTACAGTCTCTGCCTCCTACCCTGAAGGAAACCAGGGATGGAGAAGGAAAGAGAAGGGCAAAAGTTTCGGAACTTAATGCAGTAAAAAAGGATAGTTCCTATTATTATAGGATTGGGCATAGGCAGAATGATTGCAGGGCTTTGGAAGCCAGTAGCCAAGATACAAAGCATGTTGTGGCTTCAGCTTCAAGTGTGTTTGTTATTGAGAACTGTTTGTCAATTAACTCTACTTCCTGAGTATTAGATACCGGAGCAGGATCTCATATCTGTAATTCATTACATGCTTTGAGAAACCGTAAAGTTATAAAGGTGGGTGATTGGTCTCTCAAAGTTGCAAACGGAATGACAGTGAATGCTGAATCCGTGGGAGAATATTGCCTAGGTTTGACAAGTGGGCATATATTGATTTTACGTAGCTATTTATATATACCTAGTATGACTTGTAATATCATATCAGTGTCCTCACTTTCGAGAGAGGGATATGATTTTACATTTGTAAGCGATGTAGTTAACATCCACCTAAATCAAGTTTTGATTGGGTCAGGTACATTAGATAACGGCATATACGTATTAAGTCAAGCTCAGGTTTTCAATATCCAGAATACACTTAAAAGAAAGTCTCCAGAATTAAATCAGGCTTTCTTATGGCATTGTAGACTAGGTCACATCAATGAGAGAAGGTTGACTAAGTTACATAGAGAAGGATATTTGAATCCGTTCGAATATCAATCTTATGCTACTTGTGAATCTTGTCTCATGGGAAAGATGACAAAGACTCCGTTTTCTGGACACGGAGTAAGAGCAAGCGAGCTCTTGGGACTCATACACAGTGACGTATGCGGTCCAATGTCTACAAATGCGCGAGGTGGTTATTCCTACTTCATTACTTTTACGGATGATTTCTCTAGGTATGGATATATCTTCTTAATAAAGCATAAATCTGAGGCCTTTGAGAAATTCCAAGAATACAAGAATGAAGTGGAAAAACAAACCGGCAAAAGTATCAAGACACTGAGATCTGATCGAGGTGGTGAATACTTAAGTGCCGAGTTTCTAGGTTACTTAAAAGAGAATGGAATTCTCTCTCAGCTTACTCCTCCATACAACCACAACACAACGGTGTATCCGAAAGAAGGAATCGAACCTTATTGGATATGGTTCGTTCCATGATAAGTAAGGCTGAGTTACCACGATCATTCTGGGGATATGCACTAGAATCAGCTGCATACCTTTTGAACCGAGTTCCAACTAAGACTGTGCCTACTTCACCATATCAAATGTGGTGTGGGAAGAAACCCTATCTTAAGCACATGAAGATATGGGGATGTCCAGCTTTTGTAAAGAAGCAGTTTGCGGACAAGCTCGAGGCACGATCAGTACAGTGTAAGTTTGTGGGATATCCAAAGAACTCTAAGGGATATTATTTCTATTACGCAGAGGAACAAAAGATTTTTGTTTCTCATAATGCTCGCTTCTTGGAAACTGAGTTTTTAGAAAATCAGATAAGTGGGGGCGCAATAGAACTGAAAGAAATTCCAGAACCACAAGCTATTACTGAAACCTTAGTAGAACAAGAAGGTTTAGGAGAACCGGACATCCCGACGCCACTCCGCAGGAGTAGTAGACAATCTCATCCGCCCGAGAGATACTACGGTTTTCTCATAGACGGGGATAGAGAGGATTGCACTATTGACTATGATGAGCCTACTAGCTTCCAACAAGCCATTCAGAGCGGTGACTCAGTAAAATGGCTGGATGCAATGCGGACCGAAATGGAGTCCATGTACACTAACAAAGTATGGACTTTGGACATTGCTCCAGATGGGGTAAAACCTGTAGGATGCAAATGGATCTTCAAAAAGAAGATTGGTGTAGATAGACAGGTTGAAACCTATAAAGCTAGACTTGTTGCAAAGGGTTTCCGTCAAAGACCTGATTTGGACTATGACGAAACATTTTCTCCAGCGGCTATGCTTAAATCCATTCGGGTCCTTCTTGCCATTGCTGCCTTCCACGATTATGAAATCTGGCAGATGGACGTAAAGACGGCCTTTCTAAACGGCAATTTGGAAGAGAGCGTCTATATGGATCAGCCAGAAGGATTCATTCAGAGTGGAAGCAGCGGTAAAGTATGCAAGCTGCTTAAGTCCATTTATGGACTAAAGCAGGCATCGCAAAGTTGGAACATCTGTTTTGATGATACTGTCAAAGAAATTGACTTTATCAAAAATCTAGATGAACCATGCATATACAGTAAGATTGTAGGGAGAGCTGTAGTATTCCTCGTCTTGTACGTGGATGACATTCTCCTAATAGAAAATGATATTCCTATGTTACAGTCAGTCAAAAGATTCTTGTCACATAAATTCTCCATGAAAGACCTGGATGATGCCACCTACATTCTGGGGATCCGGGTCTATCGTGATAGATCAAAGAGGATGTTGGGACTTTCACAGTCCAGGTACATAGACACCATAGTGAAGAGATTCAGTATGGATGATTCTAAGAGCGGTAACCTACCGGCTTGTCACGGAATCACCCTCTCCAAAGAGATGTCTCCCAAGACTGATTTGGAAAGGGATCGCATGTCGATTATACCCTACGCTTCTGCGGTAGGCTCTATAATGTATGCGATGTTATGTACCAGACCAGATGTAGCATACGCATTGAGCGTTGTAAGCAGGTATCAAGCAAACCCAGGGGAGAAGCACTGGATAGCAGTAAAGAACATTCTCAAGTACCTGAGGAGGACTAAGGAGATGCTCTTGGTATATGGCGGAAAAGACCTCCAGATGGAGGCCTTTGCCGACTCCGGCTTCCAGAGTGACAAGGATGACTCCAAATACATGTCGGGTTATGTCTTTACCCTCAATGGATGGGCGGTCTGTTGGAAGAGTTCCAAGCAGGAGACCGTTGCTGACTCAACGATGGAAGCGGAGTACATAGCTGCTTGTGATGCCGCAAAAGAAGCTGTCTGGATGAAGAAGTTCCTCACAGAACTTCAGGTGGTTCCTTCCAGTGTTAGTCCAATACTTCGGTATTGTGACAACAACGGCGCTATAGCTTTAGCGAAGGAACCCAGGTCCCATCAGAAATCCAGACACATCTTAAGACGGTATCACCTGATCAGAGAGATCGTAGATTGCCGGGAGATCGAGATGAAAAGAGTAGAGACGGAGAATAACATTGCTGATCCATTCACAAAGGCCCTTCCTCGGATGCAGTTCGAGAGGCTATTCGAGATAATAGGTCTACGATATGCCAGCTCATGGCCCTAGTGCAAGTGGGAGATTGTTAGTGTATATGCCCTAGGGGCCATTATTCTATCATACTAGATTGTATATTACTTAATGAAAGCTTGGAATATTTATACAGTCTTGCTAAAAATAGTAGTATGCTACTTGGTTTGTGTCTACTTTAATATGTGCATATGTTTATTGTAATGTATCACTTATACATATTAGTAGAGCCCATAGGATCTTTGCTTGATTACCAGCGTTGTGATGGCAGTCACACTAGTGGGGACGGGGTAGTCTGTAGGCAACATCCTATACAGGTCCCTGGTCGTTGGATTATCGAGATAGGGTATCGATATTCCAGAGTAGACTAAGTGTGTACGCTTCTCCTCCCAGTAAGGGAGATGGTCTGTCCCACAGCCATCAGTACGTCGTACTGGAGATAGTATGCAGGTGCTCGTTAGGTTACGGGTACACTGGAAAGGACTCGTAGGGGAACTGATTGGTTGGTATTATACCCATCGTCAGTTAACAGTTCCAAGGTGACATGAGTACAGCATAGTCCGCAGACTTGACACTGCTACTTCGCCTTGAGTGTGTCCCACTGTTCTTAGATTGCTACCCTACCACGGCTCAAAGGAGTCGTGCAAACAGGTAGCAGTTGGGTGCAGTCCCGAGCACTTGGAGGCAGTAGTGGTTAGATAGGATTCGTCTCTCCCGGTATTGGGAGATGATATCGCGCCGTGTCAGAGAGCCATTACGCAAAGTCCCTGGCCAGGGCAAGCGAGATATACTGGTAGGTTCCAGTAGCTTCTCAGGGTGTAATGGGCTTCGCTCCGACACGACTTATACAGCTATTAGGGGACTGACGCTTGCCGCCCCCTAGGCTTGATATGCGATAGTCTTAGACGAACAGACCGGACTGTACGGAGATTGTCACATCAGGCTCAGTGGGAGTTCGGATGATTTTCCTTATCGGCCTTCTTATCGACATCTACCTGGGGACCGTTACGTACAGCTAGTGCCGCTTGCGGTCTGTGGTTAAACCCATTGCCAGCGTAGTGTCGAGTCTTTAGAGTCCCACACAAAGAGTTTCCCTGCTCCAGGCGAAACGATATAGAGGTCGTATGGTTTTACGACAAGGGTTCGGACGCATACGTGTGTTTACGCACGTACGACTTTTTCGGACAGTTTTTACTAGTCGGCTTTGGTTTAAGCCAGATTCTAGTATCGGGTTATTGGATTTATACAGTCTAAAGTTTTTCCGTGTTTTCACGGATTGGAGGGGCGTTCTCGTAATTTGTCGGGAAGCTTCTAGAAGAGTGGTGACTAAGGGGTTAAGGTGGCATTGCATTAAATGAGATTAGTGACTCATTTGTGTGATTCATCCAAGTCATTAATGCATCATAAATGCTTAATGACTCATGGAGATGAATCACTCATAGATATTTATGAAGCATGGTTGTTAATTCTATTATTTCATTTTTGGATAAATAATAATGCATCATATATATTATGATAAGATCATTATCTCATTTCATTCTCATCTTCACATTCTCTCTCCTCAAGCTTACTCTCTCTTCAAACCCTAACCCTAACCTCTCATGTGTTGAGATCAAGGGTTAGCTAGACTAATACATCCATAACCTCACTCTATATCTCCTAGGTAGCTTAGATTAGCACTTTAAGCAACCTAGTTATCTCAAGTTTGAGATTAAGCTTGGCGTAGGAGCTTTCGGGTGGATCGTCTTTGATTCGAGGAGGCCGTTGAGGTGCCGATGTTCCAAGGAGCCTACGAGGAGTGGAGGACAGCGATGAAGACCCGAAGGACATGTAACGTGAGGTATAACTTCGAATCCGAGTAGTTAAAACTCTAGTAGATAGTTAGCAATGGTTTAGATACGATTCATGCGCTCAAGTCCGTGTTACGAAGTTTTGATAATCGTTTTTCATATATTCCGCCTCCCCGCAAGTTCGTGGGGTGCGTGACATGGACTTACAGTGAGTAGAAAACATCACAGAGCAGAAATCGTATGTATGACTCAATCCTAAGTCAATACGATCATAATATATATCCTCAAATGATAATACGGCCTGAAGCATAATATAAAGGCAAGGGTAAACATCTATATATAAGTGTAATCTCATGTGTTCGTATCAGTGCCTCAGGTAGCAGTATATCGCAAATATGAGGTATAAATGCAATATGATGAAAACAGAATGCACCATGTATGAGAAAACTGTTTTCTTAATTTAGTAAGATTTCTGTATTTATAAATTTACATGTTATCAATGAAACCATCAGAAATCAGTGTCAAGCATCGACACAAAATATATATCTCAAAATCCCAGGCTCCGGCTATCCGGACTGGCATGTATCATCAAATCTCAATATCTCAGGCTCCGGCTATCCGGACTGACCTGTACCATAATCCAAGACCACGTCGGTATCCTCCGAATATCCGGTGTGTCACAATAAAATCATCGGTCAGTAGTGCTCCCCTGTCTCAGGCTCAACGCTATCATCTGCGACCTTCTCGCCCCGAAGTACCGCACCGGGTCCACCATGCACCCACAGACGGTTCCTCCTTCTCCTTGAATCGGGTGTATGATATCGCTCAAGAGCCGAGAAAACTCATGGAGGACATATCTCAAATCATAATATGAGAAAACCGCACTTTTATCTTTTAAAATGATAAATGAGTTTATTAAATCTTGTGGTTTCTCCAAATCCAGAAATCTCATGGAAAATCCGAAATCCAACAATGAAAAGTGAATAATAATGAATACTGGGCTCCGGCAATCGGGACTGGCCCTTATAATATTGCATGATAAATGAATATATAAATATGCGTGAAATATCAAGCAATGAATGCAATAATGAACTAGCATATGAAACAACAATATATAGGAACTATCAGCTAGGAAGCTATGTCAATGAAATAATGTTCTCTAAGTGTACGTGACATAGCAATTACCGATGAAGATGTGTGTGAGCCGGCAAATGAGTGTACATGGAGCATACGCATCATCGGTAATGGTGCTAGTGTCCTAACAACAGATTCATCATTTCCAACGAAAATACATATAAGCATGCAATGCAATGCGATAAGCAGAATAAATGGCAAATGAATAGTAAATGCGGAAATAAGGAAATAACATTAATATATATAAGTCGTACAGTTTTGCCATTTGAAATAACACGAATCGTGGTGTTTAGAAAATAGGGCTACAGTGTTTTTTTTTAGAAAAGGTACTTCCTTTGAAATATCCGTAGAATCCCTTGGCCTGTCTTTAAAATACTCACGATTCGTTAGTTTTGAAATAAGTATGATTCGAGTATAGTCTAACATCTACAAATAAACAACAAGACTAAACTAACAGAAAAATCAAAAGGGTAAGGAAAATCATCTAAGTCTGAGTCGATATATATATATATATATATAATAGTTGGTGATCTCGCCTTAATAGTATCACTTACGATACAATATATATAATTTGACATCCTCGAGTCAAGAGTGTGGAACTATCATCAATACATAGCTCGTACGGTAAATCCATCGTACGGCATCCCAAATCTGGGTACGGGTCAAATATCACATTTATCTCATCATTTATCTGGTATCCTTATCATCATATCATGATCTGGATACTGATCTAAAGTCTAGTACATACTGATACCATCTACATATATGTATTCGTGTGTATAAAACACATCGCCTAAGGACCGGCTATAACAACATGTCGTATCTCATAATACGAACCAAAACACATCACCGATCTTCTGGCATCGTGCCCAATCACATCGACTCATCTCTATGTATCATATACTATCCTCATCATCTAAGTGTGTGTGTGTGTATACACACACGCGCGCGCGCACACACACACACACTCACATGCATATATGTATATATATATATATGTACAAATCCCCATATACGCACAATAAAATAAAATGTATGCGTGTGTGTGTGTGCGTGTATGCAAATCACTACTCTAGGGTTCGTGAGTAAGAAACTAGCTAACGACACTAATTTACGAATACACTAACACTAATCCAAAGTCATCTAAAGCATTTCGTATACACATCTCATATCACATAAGCATATATATGTATATAATAACGCATTCGCGTTATATTCTACGAAAATGCGGGGGTGCTATACGCCATCCACCCGACTTCCCCCGTAGATATATATCTACTCACCTTGATCTTCGCTTGCTGATGCCGATGTCGCCACACGCTTTCTTGTCGCCTCGAAGTCCTTGTGAGGATACCTACATATCATAATACATTGTATCGCATTAAAATCCGACTCATGACCAAAACGACATACGAATCTCACATAGCTCAAAACCTATGGTCCGCTCATGCAAAAGAACCAAATAACTCTCGACATCGGCGTACAAACGCCGATTGATCGAAAAAAACCAAACGTATCAATCGTGGTTTCACAACACACCAAAAATTATAAGAAATAGGGTGCAAATCGTCAAACCTTAAAACTAATCAAATCGATTTATTTTCAAAAAAGCCTAGTAAGCGGTCATTAACCGTTTTAATACAAATCTTGATGTTTAAACAAAACTAGTGGCCACAATATACTCTAAATATCCTAACTAGATCATACAAACCATTTCTATAATTTAATCTCAACAATTTTCATTAAACCCAAAATTTTAGTTTGCAAAATTATCCAATTTTAACAATGCACAAAACAACAACTAACCTAGGTTTTGCATGATCTAAAGTGTTAAACTATAATTTATAATGTTAATGATGTGATGAAAACCCTTACTAGATTTTAATCTCACATTTTTAATTAATTTCCAAAAACCTAGTTTTCTTAAAAATCTTAATTTGGATATTTTGAATGTTACAATTAGCGATAAACAACAAGATTAAGTTTTGCATAGCATTAACATGTTAATCTACTCATTAAAACCATAATCTAATGATAAAAACCCTAATTTGATCACAAACCCTTTTTCTTGAATTTTCAAGTTTGAAGTTAGAACCCAAATTAAACACCAAAATTTAATAACTTGAAGTAATTAACCTACAATTAGCCATTGGGTTAGGATTTATACCTCACAAAATTAAAGATCTAGCATGCAAAATCTTGGCCTCCAAAATGGCTTCTTGCTTCATGAATCCAAGCTAGATTAGCCAAGGAAAAATGGGTAAGGTTTGCATTTTGAGGTGAGGTGTTGTGTTGAAACCCCTTCCCCCCCCCCCAAAGTCAACAAAACCATACCTCAATGTTTAATCTTTTCCTTTTCATTTTCATTGTTTTCTTTTCTATTTACATTGAAAAGGAAAAAGAATGTGATGTGGGGAAATGGAGGCTGCCTAGGCTCAGCTTCATGATAGGGTGTGGGTGTGTGTGGGAATTCCAAGTAAAGAAAACCCATTACTCAAGTCATAAACCCATACCTCACTTCTATTTAATTTATTTTCATAATTTAAGTCTTTTTCTTTAAATTTCTAGAACCGTCTTGACAATTTCTTTCATTCCAAAAACAACATGTTACATGTTGGTTTAATATGTCATGATGCACAAAACTTGTATTAACCCAATCCAATTTGTAATTATCCCTAATTAAATGTATTAGCGAAGGCTTAAAATAATATTTAAAATAATTAATTACGGAAAAAAATTTGTAAATCAGAAATTTTACAAGTGACCCATTAACCACCAAATACTAGCAATTACATAGCTAGAATAGCTATATTTAATTTTATGTTGAAAGATACTTATATCTTGGTTTTTCCGGAAAACATCGGTTATTTTACCGAAAATTGGAAATTTCACCTAAACGATTTTTAAAACGTTACATGTAGTGAGAGAATTTTTAAGCGAGTCAAATGCAGCCTCGCAATCCGAATCAAAGTGGAATGTTGTATCCTTGGCCAAGAAAAGAGTTAAGGGTCTAGCAATTTTGCTAAAATCCTTAATGAATCTCCTATAAAATCCAGCATGACCAAGGAAAGATCATATATCTTTGACGCATTTAGAATGAGGAAGGTTATGAATGACATCTATCTTAGCTCTGTCGACCTCAATGCATTTCCGTGAAATGACATGTCCAAGCGCAATACCCTCTTGGACCATGAAATGGCATTTTCCCCAATTCAAAGTTAAGTTCTTATTTTTATAAGAAGTAAGAACTGTGTCAAGATGAGTTAGGCAATCATCAAAAGAGTCCCCGAATATCGAGAAATCGTCCATGAAAATCTCCAGAAAATTCTCGACCATGTCCAAGAATATCCCCATCATACACCACTGAAATGTAGCCGGAGCATTGCACAACCCAAAGGGCATGCGTCTATAAGCAAAAGTACCGAAAGGACAACTAAATGTGGTTTTCTCTTGATCCTTTTCGGCAATAGGGACCTGTTTAGAGCCAGAGTATCCGTCCATGAAACAATAATAGTCATGTCCAGCTAATCGTTCCAACATCTGGTCAATGAAAGGTAAAAGGAAAGTGATCTTTCCTCGTTGCGGCATTGAGTTTTCTGTAATCAATACATACATGCCACCCAGTTTGAGTGCGTGTCTGGATCAACTCATTAGACTCATTAGTTATGACCGTGATGCCAGATTTCTTAGGGACTACATGAATAGGACTTGCCCATTGGTTATCAGAGATTGGGTAAATGATACCACTGTCAAGGCATTTGACGATTTCTTTCTTTACCGCTTCCTTCATGATGGGATTTAACCGTCTTTATGGTTCTCGGGTTGGCTTGGCTTCATCCATCAAATGTATATGATGTTCAACAATCAAGGGGATAATCCCTTTGATGTCAGCCATTGTCTAACCAAAAGCTTGCCGGTTAGATCTCAAGACCATCAAAAGAGCTTTCTCTCGCTCTGAGGCTAGAGAAGCGGATTTGATCATAGGAAAAGACTTATTCTCACATAAATATGCATATTTAAGGTGGGAAGGTAGCAATTTGAGATCTAATGTCGGTGGAGAGACAATAGAAGGTAGGGTGAGTGAATAACATTCGAATTCTCGAAGAAGTTCATAGCATGTAAAGGATACAGACTCGGGAAGTGTGACTGACTCTTGTGATGAGTCAGAAGGTTCAAACTCAGGTGTGGACTCATCAAAAGTGCCATCACTATAATGTGCAAAATCAAACAATGATGTGCTGCTGTCATCGAGATTATCAAAGCAAAGTTCATCAGCCTTGCGGCTTTCGGGAGCTATCTCGTGGACAGAACAGACATCAAGAATATGAGCAGAGGGTTCAGATGGCTGACTTCCAATCTTGTAAATGTTAAGCTCAATTGTCTTTTTCCCAAAGGATAGGTTCATGGAACCGTTTCGACAATTGATTATAGCGTTGGAAGTGGCCAAAAAGGGTCGACCAAGAATCACCAGAATTTGGTTCCGTGGGTTTGCTACAGACTGTGTATCTAAAACAATAAAGTCCACAGGGAATATAAATTCCCTGAATTTTATAAACACATCCTCAAGCTCACCCCTAGGTTTGGTGATGGATCGGTCTGCCATTTGGAGAGTACAATGAGCTGGTTTCAACTCTCCAATCCCTAACTTCTCGTAGACAGAGTATGGAAGCATATTAACACTAGCGCCAAGGTCGAGTAAAGCACGGTTAATATTTTTACCCCCAATAGAAATAGAGATTTTAGGACAGCCAGGTTCCTTAAGTTTCTTTGGTAATTGTGGGGTAAAAGCTGTGCTAAAATTATTCGTCATGAATACCTTTTTGGGCACTTGAGTCTTCCTCTTCCTAGTGCACAAGTCCTTAAGGATTTTCGCATATGACGGAACTTGTTGTATAATATCTAGGAGAGGGATATTGATGTTAACCTGTTTAAACATTTCCATAATCTTCTCCATACGTGGACTTGGTTTGTTTCCCCTTAACCTGTTCGGATAAGGAGCTTTAGCAATAAGAGCTGAGTCCAACATTGGAGAAGGTTGTGTGAGTGGAACAGATCCCAGAATTGGAGTGGGGATCGTCTTCGGTTGACTAGAAGAAGTGGACTGAGGGTTCGAGCCATGAGGAAAACGGAGAATAGACTCGCAAGAAGGTGGACTAGGGTCAGAAGTGGAAGTGGAAGTGGAAGTGGAAGTGGAAGTGGAAACCGGGGTGTTATTGATAGATTCATCATTATCAATATCAATCTGTTCACCGACTTGATTATTCAGCACTCTTCCGGATCTCAACGTTGTAATGGCAATCACATTGTAGTGTTGTGAATGCCCGGGATTCGGTAGGGGTTGAGATAGAAGTTTCCCTTTTTCTCTAACGCTCATTTCGGCATTTAATCGTATAATTTGTGCTTCGATCGATTTAATACTCTCACTGTGGGAAGCGGAGTTCTTCTTTATATCATCGAGAGAAGATCTTATATCAGCCGACACTTAGATGGAATATTTCATGAATAAATCCAAGGTTCGTTCGAGTGAAGAAGAGTTATCGGTACCGGCCAACTACAAAGAATTATTATACGGTGCAGAAGTGTTGGCCGGATGTTGAAAATTTTGTGATTGGAAGGGGTGCTGACTCAGTTGTAGTGGTTGCTGTTGTTGTGGAGAGACCCTTTAAAAGTTATTTTGGTTTGGAACCGTATTTTGAGTTTGGTGTTGGTTCCAAGCAAAATTAGGGTGATTCCTCCAAACCTGATTATAAGTGGAAGAATAAGGATCGTTTCTATGTCGTTGCTGAAAAGCAGCATTAGTGTGTTCTTGACCTTGAAACGGAGAATTCAAAGGACATTCTTCCGTCAAATATGATGGATTGGAACAGCATCCACATACGGTTTTTGTCACGTCCCGCTTCCCAAAATACGGAATACGAGGGGTTGACAAGGCCAGCCATGCTCATACGGTCGAGGAAATATCCTGCCGTAGTCACACTTCGGCTTCTAGCTTTGTGCAGTAATCAGTAATCAATGCACAGGTAATGAGAAATGCAGTCACTAAATCAGAACAAATACAATATACTAACCAGATAGAGATCAAGGGAAGATAGCGCTGAGTCACTGATCCAGACATCCGCAATGTCCTCGAGGTACGTCAGGTCATGGTCCAAGCTAAACCCACTTCTCACTCTGAGCATGCATACTCAGGTCGTCAGAGCGACATAATAGCAATATATATAAATACAAATATGAACACGTGCAATAATGATGAACATGAAACAGTAAGCATGGAATAATGACGTGAGCATGAAGTAGCCAATACAGGTAGATAATAGAGCAAGTAAACAGTAAAGCAGTAAACAGTATGGCAGATATATTGGGTCAGTAAGCAATGCATGTCAATGTCACTAACCCTATCAGTCTCTAAGTCTCACTGTCCAGGTCGCTAAACCTATCGTCAGTTCAAGTGTGAGAGTCAACCACTCATGAGTATCCCCTACCCAAGGGTAGGACCCAAGGGTAAGGGAACACGGGCCCGAGTCGCTCGCTAATAATCAGTAATATCACCCATATATCTCCAGAATCGTTGTATGTGCCGGTAATGGAACTCCCAAGATTCTGTTGAACTCATACTCAAACTACCCTACACTCCGTGGTCTACATCAAACGCCAACCATAAACTCAAATACTAGTCGGTCCATGACAAGTCTACGCGAGAACTGGAGACAGGATCTCCATCAAGTATGTCTCGACTGATACCCAAGATAAATGGACAGTGTTTGGTGCCTTACCTATGACACCCATATAAGTGCTTCCATAGTCATCCCATACCAATTATAGTCACACTTATACATGTCCCATAGACGTCGATAATGCAATATATCAATAGGGTCCGCTGATTGTGTACAAGTACATGTCACTTTCACTTATTCATTCACACTTAAACACTAATGTACTTGCCACAATCAAACACTAATATCTAA
Source organism: Agapanthus africanus (assembly GCA_030015575.1). NCBI lineage: Eukaryota > Viridiplantae > Streptophyta > Magnoliopsida > Asparagales > Amaryllidaceae > Agapanthus > Agapanthus africanus. Next base: position 179,312,771 of record CM057350.1, on the reverse strand, counting down.
CACTAGGTAATGTACACGATCACTAGGTTACCAATGCAATGACATCTATATGATATGATGAGAATACAATAATTGTGATATGAACAAAATATCATCAGTCGGTGTCCTACCACTTGCGTAATTTATTATAAATCATACATGCAGAATTAAGCAAAACAATGTAAAGGGGGTAGGCATTATGTCTAATTATCTATCCATCAAAATTGGTTTCGCGCCAATCGGGTTTCAGGTTTTCCAGATACGGCCATTTCAATTTAAGTGTTCGCTGCTGAAAATCCTGTTTCAGAATTGGAAGTCTGTTTTGTAATACACTTTAATCCCAGTTGGGATAGTAAGTAGGCGACGCTATAGTTGAACAATATTTAGTTTTATCAGTTAGGTTTCCACCTCAATTGGAGGATCAGTAATATACTATCCCAACAGGGAGTTATGATCAGGTTAAGGTTGATGTGTAAAATCTGTCACTGCAGAACTCAGCTAGACATGTCGACATTATAAAATGTGTTTAAAATATCAAACAGAACAGGAATCCAGTGTAACTAGTGTAGTAAGAAAGATAACTCAATTTTCTACGTAACGATATAGGGTTCCGCACATTCTCATATTTGAACAGGAATATAAAGGGATTTAAAAACAGGGGTTAACTGGGATTTCCGTTCTGGACTGCAGTCCAGAATCGTAATCCTCCGCAATTATCTCTATCATAATTTGTTAAAATTCAGTGATCAACTATAGAATGCTGTAGGTTAAACAGTTATCTTAGATACGAGCAATGGAACACTAAAATATTATTTATACATAATTTATTATAAATTTTACGGTTTAGCATGTACGAAATTTTTCAGGTTTTACGACAGAAATCGGGACACCATTTTACGTGAGCAAACGACATTATTTTGTAACCAAAATCTTAAGGGACATTCATTATAACTCGGGCCATCAAATGTTAATTGTTTCCATCAATTTAACGAGGGTTTTCCATTCGGGTTTTGCATCGAACACTTGAATTATAACGATTCACATGAAAAGTATATACGGAATTTATTGGTAAATTGAATCGTAATAGATAAAATTAGCATGAAGCAAGTATTAAACTTGCCTAGAGATGTGTCAACGATGGTACGGCAGCGGCAATGGCACGTTCGTGTCACGAACACGGCACGGCGACGACTAGGCTCAAGCTCGACTGCGACTGCGACGGGTTGGTGTCGATGCTGGCGGGGTTGCTTGCTGTAGTGGTGAGAAGGTGTCGCAGATGGTCGGCGCCGGAGGGAGAGGACAGCGAGGCGCACGGTGAGGGGGCAGGAATCGGGGGTGAGGCTCGGGGTTTGGAGTGAGGTGGTTGCGCTGGCGTCGGGTTCCGGTGTGCAGGGGCCTGCAGCTTGGAGGGGGCGAGCTCCGACGATGGAGGGACGAGGAAGTTGATGCACGAAGAGGAGCTTGCTGAGGCGATGGGGTCGGCTGGAGGGTGGTCGAGGCAGTGCTCGGCAAAGGTGGTGGCCTGGTGCAGCGTAAGCGGTTAGCTAGATGCTCGGGGTTCGTCGGCGCTCTGGAGGTTGCAGGGGTGGTCATTGTGGCTCTGGGAGGCGGCCGGCGGCAGGGGGTGTATGAGGAGCTCGGGTGGGTTCGTCGGTGGTGAGAGGGGGTGCAGTGGGGAAGCTTGGTGAAGGGGTGCAGTGAGGGATGGGGTGACGATGAGGGAAGGAAGATGAGAAGGTGGGTGAGGCGATGGAGGTTGGTCGAGGGAGGATCGACGACGCAGCGGTGAGGTGAAGGTTGAAGACGAGGTCGGGGGTGGACTCAGGGAGGAAAGTTCGAGCTCGGGGAAGGAAGTGGAGGCGAGGGTTAGAGGAAGAGGTAGAGAAAACTGCTTGTAGGAGGGAGAGGGGGAGACGAGGTGATCGCCGGTGGTGATGGTGCCAGGGCTTCCCGTGAAGAAGTGGGTGCGGTGAAGGAGTTGGAGGAGATGGGGGAGGGAGCGTTGTGAGGAGAGAGCGAGTCATGGGGGAGGACGTTGGGGTGAAGGTGAGGTCGCGTGGCGCGGCTCGTGGGCGCGAGGGAGGCGGGAGCGTGGGAACGACCGCGACGTGGGGAAAGAAAAGAGCGGGAAAGGAAAGAACGGGGGAGAGAAGGAGGAGCGAAACGGGTCGGGTCGGGTGAGGGGAAGGGTATGGGTTTAGTGAAGAGGAACAGTGGGCTGGGCTGAGTTTGGACCGGGGGAAAAATAGAAGAGAAATGGATGGAGTGGGCTGGGCTCAGGAGAGGTAAAAAGGAGAAAGAAATAAAAAGGAAATAGATAATAAGGTTTGGGGAATTGTTTAGGGAAAATAAAAGGAATTAGATTAAATTAGGGTTAGGGTTTTAAAATAAAACAAAATAATTATAAATATAAATAAATAAATTTTGTAAGTAACATTTTATAAAAATACGGATATGGTGCACAAAAAGAACTGGGTATTATATCATACCACCCTTACAAAAATTTCGTCCTCGAAATTCAAATTAAACAATAACCTATAAAATGATATGCAAAAAAACCACAAAATCAAGTACTAACATATAGTGATTTACTTAAAGCAGCTAGAAAAATCCAAGGCCCATATAAGTATAAGAAATAACGCAACTAACAAAATATGCCTAAGCAAGCACAAGACAGGACCATCTGTAATAATAAATTATATGCACAATACCAGAAAATAAAATAGCAATAACAAACAATAGTGAAGGGTTTGCCGATAGGCCAAAGTATTTTAGAATAAATATATCGATCAAACAATTTAAAATACTTGAGAAAATCCATATGGCGAAATAAGAAAAATAGTATGTGCGGCCTATATTTGCGCTATTGAAAATTTGACAAATAGTAGAGTATTCAGAATAGGTAAACGAAAGTAGTTAATAACGCTCAAATATATATATATATATATATGTGTGTGTGTGTGTGTGTGTGTGTGTGTGTGTGTGTGTGTATTTTTTTTTATTTTGATAAACATACAATAACGAAAACTAGATTTCAAATGGCAATGTCGCTGAATGTAACAATGGTAATAGGAGATAGCTCTAAAGATGTATAGGGGCTAGTCAGGGTAGGGATTACAATGGAGTATAGTCCACTCAAAAGTCGAATAGTGGTACTTCAATCTGAATGTCGAAGAGGCTGGGGTCGGGTCAGCACAGGATGCAAGGGTGAAGAGTAATGAATCTCAGAAGGGAAGGAAATTTATTGGGGAGGGAAAACGATCAATGCATCATGCAAATAAAAAATCAAAAGATTAGCGAACTCAGAAATTTTATTATTATTCCAGAAAAATTTCAAACAAGGCACTCTCGAAAGATAAAAGGTGGCCCTAAGCTATACATAGATTTATTTGGCCAGAGCAAACAAAAGATAAATCACGTCAGTCACGGTTATGGAAATTCAGCAGATTACGGTAAGCTCGCGCGCTAAGATAGGGGCGTCCATTTCCATAGCGCCTCGCAGGGATTGCCACTGGAGGTTCTTCTACCACGAGATCTTCTTCTCCTGGTCCTTCTTCCTCAGCTGGAGCTTCTTCATCGAGGTCTGCTTCCCCGTGATTCACTTTTTCTGGTTCTTCTTCCATGGGATTTTCTTCCACTGGATTCTCCTTAGGGCCTTCCTCTCCTGGATTTTCTTCTATCGGGTCCTCCTCGGGATCTCCCTCTATCGGGTCCTCTTCTTCGTTATCAGAGTCGCTGATCATGTCGACTTCTGGGGCTGCGACTCTCTCATCCTCGGAATCGCTGTTTCCGAAAATAACCTGTGGGCCGTTGATCTCGTCATCTGAACTTATCAGCATGCAGTCCAAGGAAACGCACGACCGCGTGTCCTCATCTAGAGGCAGCGCTGCTCCAGGGTAGGCCATGGCCTGAAAAGAAGGAGTCATGATTAGACAGTGGAACACACCAAGAAAATAACTAAGGATACGGAGTACAAGGAAAATATGCGGTAGGTAAGGACTGAAAAATCAAAAATTAGAATACTGATGCAATAAGTAGTATAAGGAAAATGAGTGGCAAAGGGACGATACATACATCACAACTCAGAATTTTATTGCATTCAACTAAAAGTCCAACGGATACAAGATTTTAAACGAAAGGAAATATTTACAAAAGAGTGACAATGTTTTTATTGAAAGCAGAAAGGTGATAATTCTTCTTTGATATCTAGACCGCTGCATTCTCGTCAAGAGAGTGGAATCCTGCGCTGGGCCCGTACTATCCTCGAAGCTCGAACTACGAAATAACCAAGTCATTTAGCAGGAGTGGAGAGCGTGGACGAATCTCCTCCTTGTAGCTCCTTCCTCCGAGGGCAACCATTGACAAGATGTTCGTTGGATCCACAAATCAGGCACTGCCCTTTGGCGCTGCGACAGTCTCTCTGAAGGTGTCCTGGCTTCTTACAGTATCCACAACGTTGAGTTCTCCGTTGCTTCTGTTGCTGAGAAACAAATGGGTGCTTCATCTTCACCTCTTCTCCTTGTTTAACAAGGATTCCCTTACAATTGGAAGCTTTCGCTGGTGCCTGAGTCATCTGCCTTCTTAATCCTTCAGCTAACAGGTCGTTCGTTCACTCCTGGGCCTCCTTCAAACCTTGCAGTACACTCAAAATCTCGACGGTCAGATTTTGGGGAATGGAGATAGAAGAAGAGTCGTTGGAAGACATAGTCCTGAAACAACGATTTTAGGATGGCATAAGGTACAAGCTATTAGAATCAAAATACAATATATATTAGGCAAGGAAACAAGAATATCAGGTGAGGTGAAATTCAAACGAGTGGAAATCAAATGTAGAGCTCCAAGTCACTCGAACAGAGTACAGTATTGTAACTATACTGCAGTTCATAATTACAATCACATAACTCTACTAAGTCACCCAAAACTCTAATGGATGGAGTCAAAATATGGCATGACGAATAATAAAGATTCAAGTCAAAAATTACAGTTCACAATCTGGACCGAAAGAGCGACTTAAATTGTCAAGCTCTATTCGGAAACTGCAATCCCAATCATAGCAAAACCTGGCTCTGATACCAACAAAACCATGTCATGCCCCGCTTCCAAAAATACGGAATATGAGGGGTTGACAAGGCCAGCCATGCTCATACGGTCGAGGAAATATCCTGCCGTAGTCACACTTCGGTTTTTAGCTTTACGCAGTAATCAGTAATCAATGCACATGTAATGAGAAATGCAGTCACTAAATCAGAACAAATACAATATACTAACCAGATAGAGATCAAGGGAAGATAGCGCTGAGTCACTAATCCATACATCCGCAATGTCCTCGAGGTACGTCAGGTCCTGGTCCAAGCTAAACCCACTTCTCACTCTGAGCATGCATACTCAGGTCGTCAGAGCGACACAATAGCAATATATATAAATACAAATGTGAACATGTGCAATAATGATGAACATGAAACGGTAAGCATGGAATAATGACGTGAGCATGAAGTAGCCAATACAGGTAGATAATAGAGCAAGTAAACAGTAAAGCAGTAAACAGTATGACAGATATATTGGGTCAGTAAGCAATGCATATCAATGTCACTAACCCTATCAGTCTCTAAGTCTCACTGTCCAGGTCGCTAAACCTATCGTCAGTTCAAGTGTGAGAGTCAACCACTCGTGAGTATCCCCCACCTAAGGGTAGGACCCAAGGGCAAGGGAACACGAGCCCTAGTCGCTCGCTAATAATCAGTAATATCACCCATATATCTCCAGAATCGCTGTATGTGCCGGCAATGGGGCTTCCGAGATTCTGTTGAACTTACACTCAAGCTACCCCACACCCCGTGGTCTATATCAAACGCCAACCATAAACTCAAATACTAGTCGGTCCATGACAAGTCTACGCGAGAATTAGAGACAGGATCTCCATCAAGCATGTCTTGACTGATACCCAAGATAAATGAACAGTGTTTGGTGCCTTACCTATGACACCCATATAAGTGCTTCCATAATCATCCCATACCAATTATAGTCACACTTATACATGTCCCATAGACGTCGACAATGCAATATATCAATAGGGTCCGCTGATTGTGTACAAGTACATGTCACTTTCACTTATTCATTCACACTTAAACACTAATGTACTTGCCACAATCAAACACTAATATCTAACACTAGGTAATGTACACGATCACTAGGTTACCAATGCAATGACATCTATATGATATGATGAGAATACAATAATTGTGATATGAACAAAATATCATCAGTCGGTGTCCTACCACTTGCGTAATTTATTATAAATCATACATACAGAATTAAGCAAAATAATGTAAAGGGGGTAGGCAGTATGTCTAATTATCTATCCATCAAAATTGGTTTTGCGCCAATCGGGTTTCAAGTTTGCCAGATACGGCCATTTCAATTTAAGTGTTCTCTGCTGAAAATCCGGTTTCAGAATTGAAAGTCCGTTTCGTAACACACTTTAATCCCAGTTGGGATCGTAATTAGGTGACTCTATAGTTGAACAATATTTAGGGTTATTAGTTAGGTTTCCACCGCAATTGTATTATCAGTAATATACTATCCCAACAGGAAGTTATGATCAGGTTCAGGTTGATGTGTAAAATCTGTCACTGCAGAACTCAGCTAGACATATCGACATTATAAAATGTGTTAAAAATATCAAACATAATAGGAATCCAGTGAAACTAGTGGATTAAGAAATATAACTCAATTTTCTATGTAACGATATATGTTTCCGCACATTCTCGTATATGAACAGGAATATACAGAGATTTAGAAACAGGGGTTAACTGGGATTTCCGTTCTGGACTACAGTCCAGAATCGTAATCCTCCGCAATTATCCCTATCATAATTTGTTAAACTTCAGTGATCAACTATAGAATACTATAGGCTAAACAGTTATATTCGATACGAGCCATGGAAAGCTAAAATCTGATTTATACATAATTTATTATAAATTTTACCGTTTAGCATGTACGAAAGTTTCCAGGTTTTACGACAGAATCGGGACACCATTTTACGTGAGCAAACGACATTGTTTTGTAACCAAAATCTTAAGGGACATTCATTATAACTCGGGCCATCAAATGTTAATTGTTGCCGTCAATTTAACGGGGGTTTTCCATTCGGGTTTTCCATCGAACACTTAAATTATAACGATTCACATGAAAAGTATATGCGGAATTTATTGGTAAATTGAATCGTAATAGATAAAATTAGCATGAAGCAAGTATTAAACTTTTCTAACGATGTGTCGACGACGGTACGGAAGCGGCAACGGCATGTTCGCGTCACGAGCACAGCACGGCGACGACCAGGCTCAAGCTCGACCGCGACTGCGACGGGGAGGCGTCCATGGTGGCGGGGTTGCTTGCTGTAGCGGTGAGAAGGTGTCGCAGATGGTCGGTGCCGGAGGGAGAGGACAGCGAGGCGCACGGTGAGGGGGAAGGAACCGGGGACGAGGCTCGGGGTTTGGAGTGAGGTGGTTGCGCTGGCGTCGGGTTCCGGTGTGCAGGGGCCTGCAGCTTGGACGGGGCGAGCTCCGACAATGGAGGGACGAGGAAGTTGATGCACGAGGAGGAGCTTGTTGAGGCGATGGGGTCGGCCGGAGGGTGGTCGAGGCAGTGCTCGGCAAAGGTGGTGGCCTGGTGCAGCGTGGGCGGTTAGCTAGATGCTCGGGGTTCGTCGGTGCTCTGGAGGTTGCAGGGGTGGTCGATGTGGCTCTGGGAGACGGCCGGCAGCAGGGGGTGTGTGAGGAGCTCGGGTGGGTTCGTCGGCGATGAGAGGGGGTGCAGTGGGGAAGCTTAATGAAGGGGTGCAGTGAGGGATGGGGTGGCGATGAGGGAAGGAGGAGAAGAAGGTGGGTGAGGCGATGGAGGTTGGTCGGGGGAGGATCGACGACGTAGCGGTGAGGTGAAGGTTGAAGACGAGGTCGGGGTGGACTCGGGGAGGAAAGCTCGAGCTCGGGGAAGGAAGTGGAGGCGAGGGTTAGAGGAGGAGGTAGAGAAAACTGCTTAAAATAGGGTTAGGGTTTAGGGAATTGTTTAGGGAAAATAAAAGGAATTAGATTAAAATAGGGTTAGGGTTTTCAAATAAAACAAAATAATTATAAATATAAATAAATAAATTTTGTAAGTAACATTTTATAAAAATATGGATATGGTGCACAAAAAGAACTGGGTATTACAGTTTTAGGGAGTGTAACCTGGTTTAGGGAGGCTAATAAAAATTTGTGTTCCATGGCTTCAAATTTCTTTTGCATTGCTACCATTTCGGCTTTGACTACTATGGAAACATCAAGTTGATGGATACCACCCCTAGATTATGGTTAACTAACACTCTCCCATTGCAAAGTTTTTTCAGCAAAATCTTCTAAAAATTTCCAAGCTTCACCATCGTCTTTAAACATGAAATTGCCTTGGCACATGGATTCAAGCATCTGCTTCGTTGTTGAATTAATGCCCTCTTATATGATTCGGCACAGATCCTATCTATAGATTCCGTGATGGGGACATTGGACTAGCAGATCCTTGAATCATTCAAAACACTACCAAAATTGTTCATTGGGAAGCTGGGTAAATTGATTGATTTCGCTACGGACACGGGCGGTCTTATGATTGGGATAAAATTTCTTAAGGAATGCTATGACGAATTCATCCCAGTTTGAAATAGAGTGTGCAGCTGTGTTACAAAGCCATTTTTCAGCTAAATCGCACAAAGTGAACGGGAGAAGACGCAATCTCATAGTATCCACAGAAAGTTGTGAAGTGCCCATCATAGAACATACGTTTTCAAATTTGGTAATAAAAACGTATGCGTCTTCAGACTCGAGACCGTGAAATTTAGGCAAAAGATTGATATAGTGTGGTTTGATTTCAAAATTATCCCCGTTGGCTGGTGGAATGGAAAGACAGGTAGAAAGAGGACCACGTATAGGGTAGCATCTTTCTTGGAGAGACATACGCGATAGAGTCTGCGCACCTGCGGGCGGTGGCAAAGTGGTGTTATAATTTGATGGATAACTGTCCATCTCGGTGGATGTGGTGAGTGGTGAGAAAAAATGTCACGACCCGAAATATTAGCTCGTGACCAGCACTTGAATCACGCAACGTTTAAAGGCATAACAGAATTAAAGTAAGCTGAAACCCAGAAATCTAATCCTTTTAAGTAAAATAAAGGAGGTGAAGTTTTGAAATAAAGGTATAATGAAATCAAGTTTTCTTAATGCATAGGAAAAGAACATGAATGGTGCAAGTGAAACTTACTAGTTTGAAAACATGTTTCGTCTTTTAAAAATTTTGGCAGCACCTTCTTTGTATATTTTGATCCAAAACCACAAGTACATAATAAGAATAATGGCATCCCCAAGCGGGAGCTAGCTCTTCGCCAAACGGCGGATCACAACCATGCAAGACAGTATAAATAAGTATACGACGCACAACGGCGAAGATCACCACAAGGAGGTAAAGAAAAGCAAGACATAACTCACAAGTAGCGGAAACCCCTTGCTCTAAGTCTCACAACCACAGTCTCACTAAGTCTCATTACTTATACAAATCACTAATTTTGATTGATTGATGGAGTTAACTAGATACAATATGAAATGTAATACAAGAGTGGGTACGATACAAATGTCCCACCTACCACTGCAAAACACCCAAAGGAAACTGTGTGCCAGCGATGCCGCTACTGATCCACGCGGTCAACCTGCAAGAACTGTGGCACAACGGGGATGAGTTGCCAACTCGTGAATAGAAATATATCTACAAGTAGAAATCGAATAAACAACGACTCCTAAATCAACTATATCACAAGGTAATACTATGATATCTCGGGTGACCGGGTCTGTATATGTGCCAACAAGGTAGTCAATACATATATGCATGTGGATAACATCCAACAGTAATAATCAATGCATGTATATGGATCTCGTCCAACCGAAATCAAGGTATGTATGCATGTGGATCTCGTCCACCCATATAATCAATGTCTGTATGCACGTAAATATCATAAAGGAGTGTGCATGAAAGTATGAGGATATATATATCAATGGTGTCCCTCCCGACACATCAAAATCATGGAACCTGAGTGCCTAGCATCGACACTTGAAAACATCATGAAAATCGTGCCCAGCATCGGCACGTAAATCCTCATATATCGGGCTCCGTCAGTCCGGATCGGCCTATGGGCTCCGTCAGTCCGGATCGGCCCATATCATCTCTCGACCCAGGTCGGTATCCTCCGGATATCCGCCGAGCCCAAATACTATCACCGGTAGGTAGTAGTCCCTCTTCCAGGCTCACCGTCTACTGCACAGTGATCCGTTCTCGCCCCGGGGTACCATACCAGGTCCACCATGTACCCGCAATCGGCCTCATCCGCCTCTTCGAACCGGGTTTCACATGTCGCTCTCAGAACCGAGAAAACACATGGTGGACGCACTGAAATATCATATCAAGAGAAACCGGGTTTTTAAAACAACACATAATCTCTTTTAAAATATCCACGGTTCTCAAATCCAGAAATCTCATGAAAACAGCATATCTCAATGCGTACAATAATAGAGCATGATGTATGCGGCATATAATAGAAATGTAGGCATATAATAGAAATGTAAACATATCGTGTATCATGCAACGCGGAATAGTGATATGACATATTAAGGGAAAACCGCTCTTTTAAAATGATTCCAGTTTTTAAAATATAACATGCGGTTCCCAATTTTTACAATAAAACCAGTTATCTATGTAGGTACAATATGTATATGCGCAAGTATAGATGTACCAATGTATGTGTGTACAAATATAGATATACAAATGTGTATATCCGCAAGTATGAATGTATCAATGTATATGTGCACGAATATGGATATACAAATGTGTATATCCGCAAGTATGAATGTATCAATGTATATGTGCAAGCAGGTTATGCGAAGAGTCATATCATGATGCAGCAATCCTACTGTATAGTGACATGGAAATTATCGATGATAAAGTGTGTGAGCCTATAAACTGTGTACGTGTGACATACGCATCATCGATAATGGTGCAGGTGTACTATCACAGGTATATGCGATGCAATAATAATATCATGAATGCAGCACAAGGTAAATCATCAGCTAAAAGCTATAAGGTATACGTAACTATCATATGTCCGAGTCGGTGAATCTATCAATTGGCATCTAACCCAATAACATCGTGTACGGTATAATCCATCATACAGCAATCTCTAGTCAAGGGTAAGGATCAATCATCAAGTCAAACTCATCACGCATGGAATATCATCGTGCGGCGGCATTATACTAATAGGGATCCTATCATCCTATACGACAAAGGAGGGTACGGCCTAATATCACATACGGCCTATCATCCATGATTCACAACATTCTATAAATGTATGTATATCTATGTGCCTATGTCCCGATTCACATCCGCAATAATCTCATATTAGGGGACCGGCAGGGTATAAATCAATTCGATCGACTCGCATCCGTATACCATCATATCATCATGTTATCATATCAGTCTTATATTCTTTCATCGCATTGAAATCACCTATCAAATCGAATTTCATAAACATTCTATCACTACAAGTATAAGTATCTAATCTAACATACACATCTGAACCATACAATCGGATTTTTAAAGAAGCGAATTGTAGTTTTGAAAATAGGGGTTACGGTGTTTTTAAGAAAGAGATGTCATTTGAAAATCCGTAACATCCCTCAAGGTATGTACTTAAAAGGTACATATGATTATTCGGTTTAGAAAAAGGTATGGTTCGGATGACGCATCTACATCGACTATCTATTCCTACAGTACCCTAAACGGTAATATCGCTAAACGTCATCCTACGATAGTAGTAACATATCACTTCTAACTATCCTCTAGTTTCTAATATGGTTTCATAGCTATCTCATTCTATCCCTAGTTTCCTAATCTAGATTTCCTAACCATATTCTATTAATCGGTTTTCCATCAAAAGTTTGAGGGGGTGCTATATGCCATCCACCCGACTTCCCAGGTAGATATAGATCTACTCACCGTAGTCCTCGCTCGCCGAAGTCGATGACGCCTCGCTCCGTCGCTTCGGAATCCACGCGAAGGTACCGACAATAACAACACATATCGTAACGATATTAAAATCAAGGCGGAAAACCAAAATGGCACACGCATTGCTCGTAGGTTAGAACCTATATCATATGCGTACAAAATCAATCAAACAACCCTTGTTGTCGATATACAAACATGCGACAACCAAAAACGAACCCAAATATCAAAACTCATCATTCAAAATACGGAAAACATATCCTAAATCACACACAAGTGTTCCCAGATTTTGACTCAGGTCAGATAAATCCAAGCAAATAAGTTTAGGGTGATGTATAAGGTATATGTGAGCTACTGAACCAACCTAGGCCCCTACCCTCACCAAGTGGCCGGCCACTTCCTCCTAAAATCCGAGCTCGCCGGCCAGGGGGTCTCTGTTAGGGTTCATCAGGACAGAGAGGTCTCCTGGTAATATATCTAGGCCACTAGTATTGTTTGGTTGCCTCAGTAATTCCCTGGGTTTCTCCAGATACCCCATAAGCACACTATAAGTCACAAAACTGATATGGGTCAATTCCTGAGTTCGTGCAACGGGTTCAGCTCTATGGCTCAGGTCATGAATCGTGTTACCATGGTCATGTAAACACTCACCAATGTCCTCAGATTTCACCTATAGATATTACAGAAAAATCAAGTAGAACCAAACCCCCTTATATACCTCCAGGAAACTACCCTACAAATCCCACACCCTAACTCATCTATACACCCGGGGTCGCCGAATGTGTCTCTATGGTCGCCGGCCCATGACCGGTGGGAAGGGGTAGGGTTTTAGATAGTCACCTAGGGTTACCAGTACAACACTATGATACTGTTTGTTTTCCCAGTGAATGCTCGGGGTCACAGCAGGTCAACAACCTCATAAAACGACATCCAAAACACGATATCACACAAAACTAATCTAAAGGGAAGAAATTATACCTCATCTAGTCCACTCAAGGAAGCACTAACTTCCCAACGTCGTCAAAATCTCACTTTGCTCGGTTCAACGTGTAGAGGAGAAGATGGGGATTAAGTTTTATGAAGGGAGTGTAGGGTTTTGGGGATTGTTTGGAGATAGATCTAGGGTTCTTTAAGGAGGGTTGTGAGGTTGGAGAATGAAGAAGAAGGAGGAGAAAATGATGGCCAAGGGTTAGGGCAGCAGCCCCCCTCTCTCTCTCACTATTATTCACTCTCTCTCTCTCTCCAAAAGCCCACCTAACCTAATCATTTTGTCCCCCCTTTGACTTTTCTTTTTCCTATTTCTTTTTCTCACCAAAAAAAACACATACACCCATATAAAACCATAAATGAAATAACATGTAACCAAATGAAACATGTCATGGTGCACTAACCATTAAAAGCTGTAGAAATGCGGATTTGGCTTAATTGCGATTAGCAGTGCACTAATCGGGTTTTTATCAAAATTGCATATAATAAATTTTTAAAATGCCAAATCCTATAAATATATTATTAAATGAATAAATCATTTTAATTTTCATTTATTTTGCAATTATTGGTATATATTTATACCCTTTTTTTCGAAAACCCCAATTTCGCAAATCGAGCAGTTTTCGGGAAAAATATTATTTTAATACTAAATTCCAAAAATAATATTTTGTGTTTTCTGAAATGTTACAAAAAAGAAGATGTAGAATTACCGACTTCGGAATCGATAGAAGAGACGTGGACAAGACGGGCACTAGAATCCCGTGTCCAGCCGAGCATGCACTAAACGGTTTAGCACAAGTGCCAGCGTTTGTGATAATTAGAGAAAGTGGTTTGTTTTAGTTTTTGTTTGGTTTTGAAAAAGACGGATTTTGAAAAATCACAACAAAAATGCACAATCAACCCTAGATCTACGGTCACCTAGGTCAAGTCACTAGACCGCTCCTAGACTTCCAGAAGACAAATCGCAGGATAAATCCTCTACTATCTCTTTATCCCTCCTGTGGCCAGGTAAGTGCCAAATAAGTGGGAGGTATCCGCTACGTAAGTAGCGGGCCTAATTAAGTAACCACTTGTCTTAGACACTTGCCTTAGACACCACAAAAGAAATGCGGATAAGCAATAGATTACCCACGACCTTCTTCTGTCATAATTGAGCGCGACGGTCCTTAGAGTCTTGTGTAGATATTTTTTTAGTTAATGAGGGTGATGCAGATGCTAGTTTTGTGATTTTTGGGACTTAGGAAGGGTAATGAAATTCCCACCTAATCTGAATTTGGTCTTTACCCCTTAATTTCCGTATTAAAATATGCAAAACAATCAATATGAAAACACGCAACAAATTTTTATTGATCTTTCGATTCGATTGAAAAAAAATCTTAAACTGTAATCACAATCAAAGAATTTATAACCGCAATCAATAACGGTGTCGTTTGTAGTTCGTTAATGAGTACGGATCGTCCACTGAGATTCGTGTATTTATTCGTTCTTGCTTTAGTTGAGCCGAAAGAAAATAGTAAACAAAATTCAAGAAAATGAAATTTCAAGATTTAATTGAGTTTGTCATTTCAAGAAAATCAAGAAAGAGTTTAAGATTTCGTAATCAAGAAAATGTCCAATATCAATTTTAGTTATCAAGAAAATTGAAGAATAGCTTGTAAGATTCGATAGGAATTAGTAGTAATGATGAATATTAATAATGATTCATCTTATCTATTGATGAATTATAGCTAGAACGATGGTGATGAATGAAGATTAGGGATCTATTGAAGATCTAGGGTTTCTCTTTCACTATCCCTTGTCTTTTCAATGATCATCATTCAAATCTAGCCTTTAGCCAAGAGAATCATCAATCATTTAATCATAAATTGCAACGAAATAATCAAGAATGGTGATCTCGTTCCAAATTTGGTCATTGACGATTCTTTTTCCTAAAGTTCATAATCCTCATAAGACTTAAAATTAGTTTAGGATTTCATCACCATTTGATCTACCGAATTCCTTCGAATCTTTAGCAAGCGGAGATTTACTCACGCATCATGAAAATAAAAGAATCAAGAATTAGAAATTTCATAATGCAAGAATTTAAAGAAAGCAAGAATTACAATTGATCACCTTTATTAATCAACTTCAAATTACACGATCCTTCAATTTGAGGTTACAAGAAGTGCTCTCGATCGCTCCCTTGAAGAGGTAATTTCTCTGTCGACTTTTGCTTGGCTCGATCTCCGTGAGACTTGGATCTATCGAGGATCTCACGTTCGTAGATGAAGATTGGCTTCGCGTAAAGGATCTTTGCGTTGAATGCTTGATAAACTCTCGATGATTCTTTATTTGATTTGGAATTGAATTGGATTTGGTTTTAGTTTGTGTGATAGAAATCGACAATCATCAACCACTCTTCAACAACCTCACAAAATTAGCCCTAGGTCCCTTTTTATAGCCCTAGATCAAGCTTCTCTCATAAGCTAGGTTGTTACAAGGAGGCTTCTAAAATAAGCTAGGTAGTTATGAAACTTGATCAACAAGCTAGGTTATTGTAGAGAAGTTTCCAGAAGAAGGTTGTTACAATGAAGCGTCCCCTGCAAGCTAGGTTGTTGAGAAGAAGGTTCTAGAGAATTCCTGATCGCCGATGCCCCAACTCGGCCGCGGTTCCGTGGCCGTTTGGTGAATTTGCATCTTCAAACTTCCTGTGTATTCTGATGTTGATGTTGGGGTCTTCATTTGATATCTGGAATCTTTTTATCACTTCTGAATCTCTGCCAGATTTTAACTCTTTGACTTGCTGTATTTTATCGGCAAATTTGCAATTCCGATATCTTTCCTGAAATAATTTTCTGCACAAAATCTCACTGAAGATTGTTGAGATATACAATATCATGCGTGAAGTAATAAACATACAATTTCCTTCTAGAATGTTGATTATTATGTATAACACGTGATATTTGGTATTTTCCAGACGAACTTGTAATACGTGTTATATTTATAACAAACACCCTTAGATGTTTAGAAAAGTGAAGAAATTGTTATGTTAAAAATTGCAATATTTTCGACTGAACAAGTCTCCCTCTCTCTTCTCTCTTATTATACCTATCCTTGTACGTTCTCCTTTTCTTTTGACAAGTCACTGTCATGCTGATGCTCCGGTTAAGCACATAGTTACATAATAACCATAAAATAAACTAGTTGTTGTTATATTAATTTTTTTCACCATGAGTTTACAAGCATGTTAAAAAGTAAGTTCATTACCTTTCATATGCTCTTGATGATTATTTAATATTGACGGATATGAGAATGACTGAATCATTTCAAAAAATATTTGCATAACACCTTATAACTGATTGTTTATACGAAAAAGGCTTTTTAAATTTTTTTAAAGTACTCGTGTTTTTGGTAGTTGTCTAAATATATTGATTCATAATCAATTCATATGTTTACTTCATATACTTTAACTCACATTATTGTTCGCTGTAAAGGAAAGGATCGTAACCTACGCCATATTTTTATAATTAAAACTAAACCGTATCTGTAACCGAACCCTTGTATTTTGAAAACCGACCTTTTAAAACACCGAATCAACCTTGAGGGAGGTTATTGTTAAAATTTTGATTTCTAGAAATTTTAGGAACATTAGGATAAATATTAGATAGAATTTCATATCTACATTAAAAATTTCATATTGGATCAAATAACGATTTAGGATTTACATAGTTTTTATTCATTGTTATCAAACTCAAAAAACTGTTTTTATCGGTCACTTTCGAGAACACATAACTCGGTCCACCGATATCCATTTTGAGTAAACTTAAGTGTTATAGATATCTAGATCGAAATATATATATTTTCATAGTTATAAGGAATTCCGTAAAATCGACGTAAATTATAGAAAACCGCGTTACAAAATTAATTAACGAATCTGGACAGAATCTGTCTTGATTCGCACACTGTTTTTAAATACAGCATAACTTGAGCTTCTGATGTCAGTTTGGGACAAACATTAGTTGTATAGATGCAAAATTTATAGACTTAAGGATTTACTAAATACTCGGTTGTAGGGTTCCTAGGCATGCTAATGAGGTCTCACAAGGCATCAACCATGCCAATTTCAAAATTTACAAGTGCCGAGGAACCCTAATACGGATTCGTTGACTAGAGTTTAGGCGAAAAGTGAAACTAGTTAACAATTTAACTAAAAGAAAGAGGCTACAACCTTTGTAGATCCGGTTCTCCACTTCCTTAGCTCCACGTAGACGTCCTCTCGCTGTCCATATCGGATCCCGGACTCTAGCATCGGCTTCATCGGAGAAATGGGCGGGCTAGGTCGTCGGCTTCGATGCCGAAGATGATCTACGTAGAGGCAACTCTAGATCGAGCTCCAACTTCACCAAGTCATGAAACTTGTGAAGAAAACACCCTATACTACTTGGAAAGAGGTAGAGGATGAAGAAATAGGAGGTGGGTTCACTTTAGAATTGGATTTCTCACTCTTTTACTCAAGATACTATTAATGGAGTTAAGCTTTCTTCTTGATCAAGAGGAAGAAGAAGAAGATAGAATATGATAAGTGTTAGTTTTAAAAATGAAAATAATATGAATACTTATCATATCCTAACTATGGTCAGGTGTAGAGAGCAAACTAGGGTTAGGTGAATGGTTAGGTTAAGAGAAGAAAACAAAATGGTCAACCTTTTCAACTCTTCATGAAGCTTCATGAAAAAACCAAGTAAAGCCACCATTTCCCTTTTCTTTTCCAAAATAAATAATCAATATAAATAAATGAATAAGTAAACAAAACCCTAACCATTCAAATAACCATGGTTTAATCTTTACACAAACTCAAGTTAGCATGTATCATCAAACATGATACAATCAAGTGCACACAAAAATATATCACATATACAATGTGCACTTCAAGTGAGAAAATCCTTTTAAAATGAACCAATACTAGTTAATGCAAAGTAATATATCAAATATATAATTATACATTAAATCATTAAATCAACACTTGATTCAATGATCCGGTCATGTCGCACATAACCGACTAGTATTCAATGTATCGATTTATCGAATCAATGATTCGATAACTAGGTTATATCGCATACAACCAATCGAAACATTCATCGCGAGAATGAAATACGGTATCACATACACGCATTATTCTCGGTCTCGCACATATCTCATATGCGCTCCTATTTCGTTTCGCTTGAGCCAGGAAACCTCTGTGTAGGACTCTAAAGACTCGTCAATACGCCGGTAGCAGATGATGATCATATCAAGCACCCACAAGCCGCAAGCGGTCTGCTAAACGTAACGGCCACCCGGGTATTGAGCGATCAGAAGATCGACGAGCAAGCCCGCTCACACTCCTGTGAATCCAACCAGTAACACTTACCGTACAGTCCGGTCTGTTCGTCTAATATGTCGCATATCAAGTCTAGGGGTGGTAAACGTCAGACCCCAATAACCGATAAGTCGTGCCGATGTGAGGCTCATAACGAGTCGAGAAACTACTGGTAACACTTACCAACAAATCTCTGATCAGCCCTGGCCAGGGACTTCCCTGTTACGGCCAATCGAGCACAGCGCAACATCAACCCCCAATACCGGGAGAGACGAAACCCCTCCTATCGCTCATTGCCTCCATGTGACTCGGGACTGTACCCAAAAACCACCGTTTTGCACGCCCTCATGGACGTGGTAAGGTGGAGATCAAAGCACAGTGGGAATCACACAAGACTCTATGACGATCTCGGGTCTACAGACTAACCTGCACAAGTGTCACCTGAGAACTGCCATCTGACGTGGGGTATAATACCATCTGGGAGTTCTCGGCGAGTCCGTCCAGTGTACCCAGTCTCCACTGAGCACCCGTATACCATCTCTGATGTCAAACACCAATGGATATGGGATCATCCATCGCCCATCTCATGGGTCGAGAAGCGTATACGCTAGTCTACACTGGTATAACGATGCCCCGTCTTGATATACCCACGACTAGGGACCTTGAAGGATGTACCTATGGACTACCATGTCCCCACAAGTATGATCTGCATCATAGTCCAGGTAGTCAAGTACACATCCTAAGGGCTTTACCAACATGTAACTATAAGACAGTTTTAAAGAGACAAGTGTACATGTTAAGATAAAGAGCAACCAGATAGCATACTATCATATCGAGCAAGAAAGTCATCTCTATATATGTCCAAGCATCCAATATAATATGCATCATCTGTACAATACTGGCCTCTAGGGCATACATACAACTAACAATCTCCCACTTGCACTAGAGCCAGCTGCTGTAGTATCGCATACCGAGCATCCCGAAGAGTCTCTCAAACTGTATCTGGGGAATGGCCTTCGTGAGTGGATCCGCCGTGTTGTTCTTCGTGTCAACCCTCCTGACCTCGATCTCCCGGCGATCAACTATCTCCCGGATCAGGTGATACCGTCTCAGAATATGCCTGGATCGCTGATGGGACCTGGGTTCCTTGGCCAAAGCCACCGCTCCATTGTTATCGCAATACAAAGGTATTGGATGCTCAATGGATGGAACCACACCAAGTTCAGTAATGAACTTCTTGATCCAGACAGCCTCTTTAGCAGCATCGTTGGCAGCGATGTATTCAGCCTCCATCGTCGAGTCTGCCACGGTTTCCTGCTTGGAACTCTTCCAGCTAACCGCCCCTCCGTAAAGGGTAAAGACAAATCCCGACTGCGACTTAGAGTCGTTCTTATCACTCTGGAAGCTCGAATCGGTAAAGGACTCCACTTGGAGTTCTCCGTTACCATACATCAAGAGCATCTCTTTAGTCCTTCGCAAGTACTTGAGAATGCTCTTCACAGCTGTCCAGTGACTCTCTCCAGGATCAGCTTGATACCTGCTCACTACACTTAGTGAGTATGCTACATCAGGTCTGGTACATAGCATCGCGTACATGATAGAGCCTACAGCCGAAGCATAGGGTATCCCTTGCATGCGAGCTCTCTCCAAATCAGTCTTGGGAGACATCTCTTTGGAGAGAGTGACTCCAGAGATCGTGGGTAAGTTCCCACGCTTGGATTCTTCCATACTAAACCTCTTTATTATGGTGTCAATGTACCTGGATTGGGACAATCCCAATATCCGTTTGGATCTATCTCTATAGATCCTAATTCCCAATATGCAGGAGGCATCACCAAGATCTTTCATCGAGAATCTTTGTGATAAGAAGAGCTTGACCGATTGCAGCATAGGAATATCATTTCCTATCAAGAGTATGCCGTCCACGTACAATACGAGGAAGACAACCTTACTCTCTGCCACCTTCTTGTAAATACAAGGTTCATCTGGGTTTTTGACGAAATCAAACTCTTTGATAACGACGTCAAAGCAGATGTTCCAACTCCGCGATGCTTGCTTTAATCCATAAATGGATTTAAGCAGCTTGCACACCTTCCCGCTGCTCCCACTGTCTACGAAGCCCTCTGGCTGAGTCATGTACACGCACTCTTCTAAATCACCATTTAGAAAGGCGGTCTTAACATCCATTTGCCAGATTTCGTAATCATGATATGCAGCGATGGCAAGCATGATCCGGATGGATTTAAGCATAGCCACTGGAGAAAAGGTTTCGTGGTCTTTGACGAAAACCTTTTGCAACAAGTCTAGCTTTGAAAGTCTCCACTTTCCCATCTACACCAAGTTTTTTCTTGAAGATCCACTTGCTCCCAATGGGTTTTACCCCTTCAGGAGCAACTTCCAAAGTCCATACTTTGTTGGTGTACATGGATTCCATCTCGGACTGCATTGCATCCAGCCATTTCACTGAGTCTCTACTCGTGATGGCCTGCTCGAAGCTAGTTGGGTCATCATCGTCCATGTTGCAATCCTCGCTCCCACCATCCATGAGAAAACCATAGTATCTCTCAGGTGGGCGAGGAACCCTACTAGATCGGCGGAGAGGCTGAGGTTCATTTGGAGCTACTGAATCTTCTGGTTCCACTAAATCTTCAGTTACGGTTTGTGTATCTGAAACCTCTTCCAACTCTACCACTTTGCCACTAATTTCTTTTTCAAGGAATTCCTTTTCTAAAAAGGTGGCATGTTGAGCAACAAACACTTTTTGTTCCTCACTGTGGTAGAAAAAATACTCATATGAATTCTTTGGATATCCCACAAACTTGCAAAGAACTGACCGTGCCTCGAGCTTGTCCGGATTTTGTCTTTTGACATAGGCTGGACAACCCCATATCTTAACTCGTTTAAGATATGGCATCTTCCCACTCCATATCTCATATGGTGTGGTAGGTACAGATTTAGTTGGAATTTGATTCAATAGGTATGCTGCTGTCTCCAGCGCATATCCCCAGAAGGAAATAGGTAACTCAGCTGTGCTCATCATAGAGCGCACCATATCTAATAGGGTGCGATTCCTCCGTTCTGATACACCGTTGTGCTGTGGTGTATATGGAGGAGTCAGCTGAGAGAGAATCCCATTCTCTTTTAGGAAGTCCAGGAATTCATTGCTCAAGTATTCACCTCCTCGATCAGATCGAAGGATTTTAATACTTTTTCCGGTTTGGTTTTCAACTTCTTGTTTATATTCTCTAAATTTCTCAAAAGCTTCTGATTTGTGTTTCATCAGGAACACATATCCGAATCTAGAGAGATCGTCAGTGAATGTAATGAAGTACGAAGAACCATCCCTGGCATGTGTAGACATGGGACCGTATACATCACTATGTATCAGTCCCAAGAGTTCGGTAACTCTTTCTCCGTGTCCCGTAAACGGAGTTTTGGTCATCTTACCTTTGAGACATGACTGGCAAGTGTCATAAGATGAAAATTCGAAAGGTTTCAAATATCCATCTTTATGCAACTTAGCTAGTCGTGTCACATTGATGTGACCCAGTCTACAATGCCACAAGAAGGATTCATTCAATTCAGAACTCTTCCTTTTATGTGTGTTTGTTATACTTAGAACTGTTGATTGATTTAGAACATAAATGCCATTGCACAACGTACCTGATCCAACCAACTTTTGGTTACGGAAAATGTTCATAACATTATCCTGTAATACAAAATTATATCCCTCTTTACTCAATAAAGAAACCGATATAATGTTGCATATCAGGTTCGGCATGTAATAGCATTCGTTCAGAACCAATGTATTACCAGTTGGTAATGCAAGGTGATATTCCCCGACAGTCTTAGCTGCAACAATTGCACCATTTCCAACTCTAATGTCTTTATCACCTTCTCCAAGTTCTCTACCTTTCCTGAGCCCATGTAACTGATTACATATATGGGATCCTGACCCGGTATCTAATACCCAGGACGTAGAGCAAATGGAGAAACAGTTCTCTGTAACGAACACACCCGAAGAAAATGCATCATCATGTACTTTCTTCATTCGGGTGGCTTGGGAATCCTGGTATTCCCCTATGTCCTGTTCATTCCTATAACTCTTATAAGAAAGAACGGAATGAACGTTCCCCGGCACAGTATAACATGCTGGTTCAATCAATACATCCATATTATTATCTTTATTAGGACATGACATGGTCGCTACCCGGAGAGAGAGAGAAGAAAACACTTTAGCGTATGCTCTTGCAAGATCAGATTGGTTATTATCTTATCTAATCAGGATGGCTCCCACTGGTTTTTATCAAATCTTCCTTCAAACCCTAAAAGGAAAGACTACCCGGGATTAATTACACCCTACAACTTCGCCAATCTTTCAGCCAGGCCAGTGTCGGTACTTTGAGGGAGGTTCCCCGTGCTATCGCACGGACCTAATTAAAGTAAACCTCATTTTCCCAGAGGCGTAATCCCGTTGACACCTTTCTAGACACCTACTTGATCGACTAATTGTAATGTGTAAAACTCTCCCAGGAGTAACTCTTACTCGCAGTGGGTATCGGAATCCAACTATCTCATAGAAAGTATGCAATCTCATTGCAAATTTCAACACTTGAAATTCCCGATAATGTTTTTGCCCCAAACGATCTATGACCTTGACAAGGTCAACAAACCATAGACCGTAAGTCAAGTTCAACCCGTCATTTCTTGATTGAATCAAACCCACCCGCACGACCCTTGACAAGGTCAACAAGGCCGTACGACTACCCTAATCCAATCTGCATCATATGCATAAACAGATAAATACTGGTCAGCTACCGCACACTGCGCCTTGACAAGGTCAACAAACGCAGCACGAATACTAAACAGAACTTATCTGAAATGACGGAGGGCTACGACAGGTTTTTCTGAAAACCTATTGTGTAATGAACTTGATATCATTGTAGAATCGAATGAAGTTTTGAAATGGAGTGATTTTGAGGCTTTTCTAGTTTTGCTAAAGGGGTCACTCCCGGTGAAGGGATCGTCGGCCCTTTGCTCGTCGAATGAGGTGCGGGATATATCATATATATCGCTGTGCAAAGCAAAACTCCAAAAACAATCAAAAGCAAACCGAGTGTGTAGCATCTGCCAGTTATTGCTAAAGGGGTCACTCCCGGTGAAGGGATCTCGGCCCTTTCCTCATCGAATAAGGTGCAGGGTATATCATATATACCGCTATGCAAAGCAAAACTGTAGCTACCCCTTTTATTTAAAATTTGATTCTACAACATCTTTTAGGTTTCTTTTCTTTCATTAATCACATTAATAAAGTCCCATCATTTAAGTCACCTAAACATCACAGATAAATACGACGTACACTTATGACATCCGCATTCGCCTCGATGTCCCCTCGTGCACCGTTAGGTTAGGTAACTAACGACAGAGCAGGGCAGGGCTAGTGCGGGTGCAAAACATAAGTAACGTCTATATAATATATCATATATATACTATATAGTGTATCCATCAGAACATATCAAATGATCACATCACAGATATCGCAGCAGAAAATATCATATGAAATATTGGATATACTAGGACGTCCGTGTTTTTAATACGAGCCAGTATAAAACACGGATTCCACGGTCGTGATGAATAGCCAATCCCACACCCCTAGACCCCTACGAGAGCGGCAAGCAACCCTACCAATTCTAGGGTTAGGAGACCCGGACTCGACTCCTCGAGATGGTCTCCCACTGGACCCTAGAACCCGGTTACTTGTGCTCCCCTCCTTGGGTCTATCCTAATGCGGAAAAGTAAATAATATACTAACGGTGACATCTTCTGCAACCTGGAAGTGCCCCAACAAAAGAATATTACATACAAGTTTTTACATGAATGAAAATGAAAAACACTCATCTCACATAAAAAACCCCGGCTACTCAAACACGACGATCCAATATAACATATCCAGCAACACATAACATCACATGTCATCAACGTAAGTAAATATGCGCATCCCAATTGTCGTTGACATATAGCAACGAAACCGGCGATATCATATATTACACTTACGGTCACAGAAAAGAAAGTGTAAAACTACAACAGTTGGAATCCGCAACCTCTTTAGACATCGCATGCCTAATCTAATGAAATACTTAGACATCACATGCCTAACTATTATAAACCTGGCATTTTAGTATCATTATCGAAAAATCTTTTCAATATCAAGTGAGACTAAACCGCTAGATTTATAACATTCATTCAGTTATCTCATAACTGTTTGTGAATTCCAATTATTGTATCCCATTCCGGATAAATAGAAAATATTAAACTTTTCGATCGAACATTCGAACACCCAAGTTTTCCCGAAACCGTTCAACACATGAAATAGGTTCAAAGACATTCACTTCATGCCTCAGTACCAACGGTCCAGCCGTAGAAGGGTCAAGCCAACGCCTCACATGTGGCACGCCGTACTGCCCTAAATCCTAAGGTTCAAAGGGCAGTTCATGACGGTCACATAATCGAGTTAAGGTTTGTTGTCTTCTAAAAGGACCATCGCGTTACTTGCACTACTTAGAACGTCATTAAACTACGGAAAAGTCCAACAATTGGAAATTTCCCGGCAGGGGAAAGATTGGGTATTTACATCCGGTCGAACTTTTTAACATATTCTAAAATTATCCGGAAAAACACATAGACAAAGCTTGATAATCCGATCGAAACAACGATTTCCATTGCAACCCCAGAACACTCAACTCTTGAGTCAAATTAAAAATTCCCAGAAAACTCAGCATCAGAAAAGAGGAATTACTGTGCAAAAATGGGAAGGTGACGTCATCAGATGGCCGCGGAACCGCCGCAGAAGGTAGGCTTCTGCCGCGGTTCCGCCGCACTTTGGACATATCTTTTGTCAAATTTTGCACCGTAATTCTTAGAATATCCTGCTGAATTTTTTAAGCATTTTTAATCTGGAAAAAACCCAGTTTTTGAAAAAAGTCCAGAGAGCATTTTTAATCTAGGGTTTCGGTTCGATCGGACTTCAAACTCCGTCTACGCATCGCCTAAGGCTCTAGTTAGGCTCTGATACCACTGGTGGGTTCCTAGGTACGCTAATGAGGTCTCACAAGGCATCAACCATGCCAATTTCAAAATTTACAAGTGCCGAGAAACCCTAATACGGATTCGTTGACTAGAGTTTAGGCGAAAAGTGAAACTAGTTAACAATTTAACTAAAAGAAAGAGGCTACAACCTTTGTAGATCCGGTTCTCCACTTCCTTAGCTCCACGTAGACGTCCTCTCGCTGTCCATATCGGATCCCGGACTCTAGCATCGGCTTCATCGGAGAAATGGACGGGCTAGGTCGTCGGCTTCAATGCCGAAGATGATCTACGTCGAGGCAACTCTAGATCAAGCTCCAACTTCACCAAGTCGTGAAACTTGTGAAGAAAACACCCTATACTACTTGGCAAGAGGTAGAGGATGAAGAAATAGGAGGTGGGTTCACTTTAGAATTGGATTTCTCACTCTTTTACTCAAGATACCATTAATGGAGTTAAGCTTTCTTCTTGATCAAGAGGAAGAAGAAGAAGATAGAATATGATAAGTGTTAGTTTTAAAAATGAAAATAATATGAATACTTATCATATCCTAACTATGGTCAAGTGTAGAGAGCAAACTAGGGTTAGGTGAATGGTTAGGTTAAGAGAAGAAAACAAAATGGTCAACCTTTTCAACTCTTCATGAAGCTTCATGAAAGAACCAAGGAAAGCCACCATTTCCCTTTTCTTTTCCAAAATAAATAATCAATATAAATAAATGAATAAGTAAACAAAACCCTAACCATTCATATAACCATGGTTTAATCTTTACACAAACTCAAGTTAGCATGTATCATCAAACATGA
Organism: Agapanthus africanus; assembly: GCA_030015575.1. NCBI lineage: Eukaryota > Viridiplantae > Streptophyta > Magnoliopsida > Asparagales > Amaryllidaceae > Agapanthus > Agapanthus africanus. The sequence goes on along the minus strand of CM057350.1, from coordinate 179,286,509 downwards.
TACAATCAAGTGCACACAAAAATATATCGCATATACAATGTGCACTTCAAGTGAGAAAATCCTTTTAAAATGAACCAATACTAGTTAATGCAAAGTAATATATCAAATATATAATTATACATTAAATCATTAAATCAACACTTGATTCAATGATCCGGTCATGTCGCACATAACCGACTAGTATTCAATGTATCGATTTATCGAATCAATGATTCGATAACTAGGTTATATCGCATACAACCAATCGAAACATTCATCGCGAAAATGAAATACGGTATCACATACACGCATTATTCTCGGTCTCGCACATATCTCATATGCGCTCCTATTTCGTTTCGCTTGAGCCAGGAAACCTCTGTGTAGGACTCTAAAGACTCGTCAATACGCCGGTAGCAGATGATGATCATATCAAGCACCCACAAGCCGCAAGCGGTCTGCTAAACGTAACGGCCACCCGGGTATTGAGCGATCAGAAGATCGACGAGCAAGCCCGCTCACACTCCTGTGAATCCAACCAGTAACACTTACCGTACAGTCCGGTCTGTTCGTCTAATATGTCGCATATCAAGTCTAGGGGTGGTAAACGTCAGACCCCAATAACCGATAAGTCGTGCCGATGTGAGGCTCATAACGAGTCGAGAAACTACTGGTAACACTTACCAACAAATCTCTGATCAGCCCTGGCCAGGGACTTCCCTGTTACGGCCAATCGAGCACAGCGCAACATCAACCCCCAATACCGGGAGAGACGAAACCCCTCCTATCGCTCATTGCCTCCATGTGACTCGGGACTGTACCCAAAAACCACCGTTTTGCACGTCCTCATGGACGTGTTAAGGTGGAGATCAAAGCACAGTGGGAATCACACAAGACTCTATGACGATCTTGGGTCTACAGACTAACCTGCACAAGTGTCACCTGAGAACTGCCATCTAACATGAGGTATAATACCATATGGGAGTTCTCGGCGAGTCCGTCCAGTGTACCCAGTCTCCACTGAGCACCCGTATACTATCTCTGATGTCAAACACCAATGGATATGGGATCATCCATCGCCCATCTCATGGGTCGAGAAGCGTATACGCTAGTCTACACTGGTATATCGATGCCCCGTCTCGATATACCCACGACTAGGGACCTTGAAGGATGTACCTATGGACTACCATGTCCCCACAAGTATGATCTGCATCATAGTCCAGGTAGTCAAGTACACATCCTAAGGGCTTTACCAACATGTAACTATAAGACAGTTTTAAAGAGACAAGTGTACATGTTAAGATAAAGAGCAACCAGATAGCATACTATCATATCGAGCAAGAAAGTCGTCTCTATATATGTCCAAGCATCCAATATAATATACATCATCTGTACAATACTGGCCTCTAGGGCATACATACAACTAACATCGGTGACCTAGAAATACATAGAAATGACTGGTATATGCACGATATTACACCCCAGTGTCCAGAAATCAGAATTCCTGTTTTAAAATCTAATGTTAATATGACTATAACTAGAGCTTCAGCAATCCAAATAGCGTGGAACTTAGTTATTTGGAAAAGTACACCGAAATACATACGAGTTTATAATAATTTTCGAAACCTAAAACCCGACGAAAATGAACTCAAACTGTGTTTTAAAAATGTGCGACGGTGCTGGACAGATTCTGATCTGTTTTACGCGATGATACGAAAATAGGTATATCTCCCAAACTACTAGTCGTAATTAGGAAAGACTTGAACTCAAGTTTGAATAACATTTAGGGATATGTTTCTTGTTTAATCTCTGAAATTAATCGACTTGAGTAATTGGTAGTTCACAACACTTCTTTATAGTACTGTTACTGATTATTACTTGAATATTGTATTTGTCTCATTTCATGCCATACAAACATATGTATCCATGTTTCTTGATGCTCTAAATTATTGCATATACATGATGACATGATTAGATATTATATGTTTTACATGAACCTTACCCGAACTATGAATATATGCATACATGAATACTTGAACTTAACATGAACTTGAATTTGAATGATCTAGACATCGTGTATGGCACTAAGTGACACGTGGAACAAAGTGTCACGCCCTGGTCAGGCAGGGGCCACGTCTTGAATCCACAGGGGCCACCTCTAGAATCCATGCACAAGTATGAACTGAAACATGGGTCGTGTGTGGAACAAAGAGCCACATAGGGAAAAATGCCACACGCAGCAAAGTGAGCACCATGACGAAGGTGGAGGTCATCCCTTGAGCTCATGGGGGCCACTTCTTGAACCCATAGGGCCACCTTTTAATTCCACATATGACGTGGGATCCACCGGGAGACGTCCGTAGGTACCACACTGTTGGCTATAGTGCCCTCAAGACAATTATCGTAATCGCGGTTAGGTGATTATGATGATTGAAGAAGGACCTATACCGATAGAACAGTCTTACTCGAGATGATAGTATGCTATCTGGTTTGTCTTTATTATCATGTATATGTTGATAGAGCCCATAAGATTCTTTCTTGACTACCAGCATTATGATGGCGATCATATACGTGGGAGCTGGGGGTCTATAAGCACATCCTTAAATGTCCCCAGTCGTGGGAGTGTCGAGACTGGGCATCGATACTCCAGTGTAGACTAGTGTATACTGATCGAGACGCCGACGAGGGGCGGTGGCCAGATCTCACAAGCCATTGGTGTTAGTTTGTTCACTTAAGATAGTATACAGGTGTCCATTGGGTTATGAGTACACTGGACGGACTCGCCGGGAACCTGCTAGTTGGTATTATACCTATTGTCAGATAGCAGTTCCCAGGTGACATGTGTACAGGTTAGTCTGTCGATCTGAGATCGTCATTTATCTCATGTGAGTTCCCACTGTGCTTTGATTACTTCCCTACCACGGCTCAAAGGAGTCGTGCAAACAGGTTTTAGTTGGGTACAGTTCCGAGCCACATGGAGGCAGTGAGCGGATCGTCGGGGATTCGTCTCTCCCGGTATTGGGGGTTGATGTCGCACAGTGCACGGGTGGCCATCACCAGAAAACCTTGGCCAAGATAGTCGAGAATTACCGATCTAGGATTGATAGTTTCTCAAGTGGTGATGGGCTTCATACCGACACGAATTATCGCGTTATTAGGGGTCTGACTTTATCCACCCCCTAGACTCGATACGCGATACTCTTAGACGAACAGACCGGACTGTACGGATATTGTCACTGTTAAGCTCAGTAGGGTTCCTGGATGAGTTCGCTCATCGGCTTCCCTTTCGCTCAATACCTCGGTAGCCATTACGCACAGCTAGTGCCACTGACGTGCTTATAGTTAAATCCACAGCCAGCGTATTGATGAGTCATTAGAGTCCCCCACAGAAAGTTTCCCAAGTTCGGACGAAACGTTGTAGAGGCCGTATGGTTTTATGGCAGGGTTCGATCAAATACGTGCACTTGTGCACGAATCATGATCGGACGGATCATACTAGTGGGCTTTGGTTTAAACCGGATCCTAGTATTAGATTTGTTTGATTGCTTTAGTCTCATTGCATTCGTATTCAGTCGGAATGCGAATGCAGGTATGTATTTACAGGTGAGGGGTATTCTTGTGATCCTAGTATTAGATTTTGTTGGATTAAACATTTTAGTTTAAATGTTTAATTAGGTGGAAATGGTGAGCTCAAGTCATCATGAAGAGCAATTAATGAGGCATATGCATGTTTGGTGACTCATGGTCTTATTTTTGGTGCCATGTCAATTTTCTTGATTGATTATTGTGTTGAATTGATGTGAGGAGAGCGAGAGGGCAGCCACTAAGTCTTGGGGTTGGCTCTTCATTTTGATAATGCTCTCTCACATTTTTCATTCCACACAATAAGCAAACAAAGCTCTTCTTCTTCTTTCTTTTTCTTGAGCTCACAATTTCCTCATCAATGGCTTCATCTTCAACCTCCATCCATACAATCTCATGAGTTGAGAATCAATAGATGCTTGAGACAAACTTATCACACACATTCTCTACTTCACCTTGGACATGTCGGCTAGCAAACTTCATGTCCGAGTTGCTTCGGTTTGAAGCGGGAGCCCGTAAAAAGACTTCTTGATGCGGTGCCCTTTTCGACGAGGAAACCGGAGATCGACGAGATCGGAGATGCCGCGAGGAGCTAAGGATGGTGGCTAAAGACCGAAGGACACGGATCGATTGGTATAGCCATTCTAACTTCTTAGTAGTTGCTAGTTAACGGTTAATGGAACGATCCGGGTTTTTTGGTTATGGTAGCGCCAAGTTTTGAAAAGTTTTGTTCCGCATTTGGCCTCGGAAAGATGGCCGGGACGCTGCCGTAACCCAACATGGTATCAGAGCCACGCCATTAACCTTTACTAGCTTGTTCTAACATGTTTAAAATATTGATCGATCAAAATTTCCAAAACCGCAATTCCAAATCCAAAGTTTCTGTCGAAATTTTTTTGTGGTCGAAAAATTATTTTCAGTATGTCAGAAAATCATGCAGGCTTTTTTAAGAACCCCGAAGAAATTTGAGAGAGCGTTCTCATCATTGAACCGCGGAACCATAGCGGAAACATCATGTTTGTCGCGGTTGCGCGGCGGTATGGTGGCAACAGTGCACCATTTTTCTTCTGAGCATCTTTCATGTGGAATTGTGGTTTCTGGAATATTTTTTTTTGGCCCAGATTTGTTTGAGTGCTGAGTTTTGCACTTGGGGCCTACTTCGGGAAATTTTATCGATCGAAATTTTAAATATGATAGTTCACAGTACTTACATTACTATCTGCGACCGTGAATGTCATTCGAGCGGTAAATCTTGTCTAATTGCTATAGCTCTTTTAGACGGGTTTGCGAACGCGACATTCACGTTGATGTTCTGTGTTGTGCTGTGTTGCTGCGGATTTGTCGTGGTGGATAGCTTGGGTATAATGATAGTGCAGTTTAGTTATATTTGTACATTTGATATCGCGGGGCGAATGTCCGACATGTGGACTGCTGTCACTGCCTGTTTGTATATTATTCTTTTAGGGCACGACCGGGTTAAGGTCGATGTACCCGTTGTACATATTTTCTTTTCTATACTAGGATTACCCCGCGGTGGAGTGCACAGATAGCCGGGTTCTAGAGAGCAACGGGACTGCATCCATGGCTTTGAGACGGAGGGGGCTTCACTCTAGAATTGGCGAGCTATTCGCCGCACTCGTAGGGGTATAGGTTGACCCAAGATGGGGTGCACAAATTACTGGATTCCGTGAAGTGCTGGGTGGTCCATTCACTTTGTTGAAGGGGGCTGCCTCGCTTCTGGTTTTGGAGGGTAACTTGCCTCACTCGTAGGGGTCTAGGTTTTCATTGCACAGGCTATCCACACGACCAGGGGAACGTCGGGTTTTATTTGCGGCTCAAAGGAAACCCGGGGCTCCCAGATTATCTGTATTGTTCTGTGATGCTTATTACTTTTCTGTGATGTTGCATTTATCACGCCTGGAGCGATTATTATATATTGATATATATACTAGTAGATGTTGTATATATTTTACACCCACACTAGTCCAGTCCCTGCTCTGTCGTTAGTTAAGTAACCTAACGGGTGATGATGGGACCCAGTGGCGAATGCGGATGGCATATACGTACATCATATTTTCGTTCTTTTCTGGTGTGATTAATTGATGGGACTACATTGATTTGGATCAATGCAAGGAAAACAAACCTATTCGATGTTGTTGGAACAATTTTCAAAAAGCTGTTATTACAAGGACGTTCTTTTTTGTTTTACACAAAGCTATTCGGTTATGAATATCCAGCACCTCATTCGACGAGGTAACGGCCGAGATCCCTTCATCGGGAGTGACCCCTTGGACAGAGGTTTGCGTCAGGGTAATAACTTCACTATAGTCGATTACTTTTTGCTTTGCATCATCGTATTCAGTTGGAATATCCTGCACCTCATTCTACGGGAAAAGAGCCGAGATCCCTTCACCGGGAATGACCTCTTTAGCAAAGGTTTTCGCCACTATATATTTATAAAAAGCTATCCGGTTCCTTCAACGATATCAAGTTCATTACATTAAAGGTTTTTCGCCAAAAACCAGCCGTAGCCCTCCGTCATTTCAAATTAGTATTGCTTAGTATTCACGCTACGTTTGTCGTTGCTATTCGCCGAGGCGTAATGTGCGGTAGCTCTGTAATGCTTTTTTGTCGCATGGATATGTGGATTGGTTAGGACGGTCGTACGAATTTGTTGATTATTCGTCAAGGGTCGTGCGGGTGGGTTTAACGCAATCAAGATAATGACGGGTTGAACTTGACTAGGACCTTTTGATTTGTTGATTATTCGTCAAGGTTGCTTGGGTCCTAGGGGTAAAAATCATATCGGGAGTTTCAAACATACAGGAAACTTGCCAGGCATGCGCATACCTTTTAGAGTGTGATAACGTGAGTGGATTTCATCACGTTATCATGCGATGATAGTTGGATCCAGATTCCCACTGATGAGTTGGTTTACTCCTCGGGTGATCCCGGCTAATTCTTCTTTCAGGTTTGGAGGAGAATTTGAGGATACAGTAGGAGGTTTCCTGATTAGATAAAGTTATTAACCATTCTGATCTAGGTTAGAGTGCACGCAGAGTGTTTCTTTTCTCTCTCTCTTTGACTGAGACCATGGCCCGACCCTATACTATAACTCAGTAACCAAGTTAACCGAACATTCTTAAAACACTGGCTTTTGGACTGTCTGAATTGCATACATCATTGACACTCCTTCTTTTACCCTTTGACTTTCTCCAGAACACCCCGTGTTATTACGAACATCCACTTCCATTGGATAAATCCATCGTATGGTTATATACAAACTCGAAGGAACTTGTTCCAGATTCGAGGATGGATTCTGGTTCTGGAGAGATTGAATAGGATTATTCAGTTGTCTTTTCCTTTTACCTTCTCTCAGGTTGTGAGGGCTCCTAGGATTAGGAGAGGGTACACATATTGCGCTTATTGTATAGTCTTCTTCCAAACCATAGGCAGGTGCCGAAAGGTAGGGAATGAAGAAAACCAATTAGCCTAAGTTAGGTGTACAGAAGGTAATAAGTAAAGACAAATAAAGGGATTAGAAAAGGGGAAAAGTAAATTGCGACTGCTATCATTCACGACCAAACCACGTATTTCTTCGCCACTCCTACTTCACCTTTGTATTTCTCCATAACACTCCGTATCACTACGAACATCCACTTCCATTGGATAAATCCATCGTATGGCTATTTACGAACTCGAAGGAACTTGTTCCAGTTCGGGGATGGATTTTGGTTCAGGAGAAATAAGAATAAGGTTCATTCAGTTGTCTTTTATCTTTGCCTTCTCTCAGGCTGTGAGTACTCCTAAGATTAGGAGAGTACACCAATTACGCTTATTGGATAGTTTTCTTCCAAACCATAGGCTGGTGCCGAATGGTAGGGAAGGAAGAAAACCATTTAGCCTAAGGGGGTGTACAGAAGGTAATGAGTAAAGACAAATAAAGGGATTTGGAGAAATGGCAACGAAATATACGGTTACAGTCATGAATCTGATAATGGAAGAGGCATTACTATGAATATCTGGATACCCCTTTCGAAACATTTACATATTTCAGTTTCACTGTTTCACTGTGTATTGTTGATTGAAAACTGATTTCCCAATTAGATCCTTACTCCAGGGTATGTATTTACCAAGTATGATTCTCACATCTGTATGGTTTTACAGATGATGAGTGGGAGTAAATTATTGGGAATTAGGTGATCATCCTCATTATATCGGAATTCGTTGTAATTGGTGATATTTGAGGAAATCGCTTGGGTTTTTGCCGGACGGCAAATATTTGGTTTTGAATATCCGTTGTTATGCACCAATTTCAAACTGATATATCTGTACGTTTATTTTATAAAGTGAGATATAAATTTTTGAAATTATGTCGATGACATTTACCTATATCAGTTGATAGTTAGGTAAGGAGCATTCAACAGAGGTGTAATTCTTCATAACCACAATACAGTTTTCAACTTACGACGCACAGGGTTTGAGTTATTCAACTCAGGGGACTTATACAAAGTATTGCATATTGTCCAGTGTCCATTGGGACAGAGGGGTTGGTCCTCGTACTATATTCTGTTTACTTGTTACTTCTCTAGTTTTTAGACAAGTGTTTCGTAGAAATACAAAGTCTAAGTTTTGAGAAGTTATAGGTATAAGAATAAAGTAGAGAACCAGGTGCCACAAGTATCGGGATTCTTCAAGGTGATCGAAGATGTAGATACTTGTGTTTGGTATTCAGTTGATAGTAATGGTTTTAAGAACTTGCTTCTCTTTCAGGTTATTCATATCTGGATGCACTCCTAAGTTGAGTAATGTTGATCGGCCTCTCTCCATTTGGTTGATATGCACTGGAGACTGCTGCATGATTTTGAATCTGATTCCAATTAAATTAGTGCTTTTGTTTCTATATTAGATATATATAGAATCAATTTATATCTTAATGATATTAAGGTATAGGGAGTTATCCGGCTGATACTTAAAACCAGAATCCGGATAAACTCGAGGCACGTTTCAGTAATGGCTGTTTGTGGGTTATCCCGGGCTTTGACTAGATTTAACTTTCTACCATCAGGAAGATCAATATTTATATTGTTCTTGACTCGCCACAGTTTTAGTAAAATGGATTTTTTTCAAAAAACCGTAGTGAGAGTATGGTTGAACTGGAAGTGATTCCAGAACCACAGACGATTACTGAAAATTTAATAGGACCTAAACATTCAATCAGGTTTGATATTCCATTAGCCACTCCGCAGATATGGTGGGTAACCTTAGGCACCCGAGAGGTACTTCGGTATTCTCAAAGACGGTGACAGGGAGGTTCTTGCTTACCCAGACTTGCCATTACTGCTGTTCTAGACTGTGAGACCCGGCAGGAGGATGAGTATAGCGCCGTTCTAAACTCGCTTTAGAAGTGCACATTTATATGACTCTGTCAGAGGGTTGTCGTAGTCAGTGGGAGCAGCGGAAGCATAGTGGACAAGTGCTTGTGTCTATTTATAGACCAAAGCAGATATAGCGAAGATAGATCATCTATTTTTGATGTGACAGTCATAGGTTTTTGACTTCATCAGAATAGGAGATGGATCTGTTAAGAAGGTAGTAGGGTGTAATGTCCTGGTATTTGGATGATATACACAGAGTAGGAAGTGAAATTCCTATACTACGATCGGTTATACTGTGGTTGTCACACAGTGGTTTCTCTATATGGGATATGGATATTATATCAGGTATTCTGGTTACTAGATATATGGTTTTAGATCTAGATTTTGGAAGTGTCCCAATCTGGGTACTTAGACAGTATTCTAAAGGTATTTTAGAATGGACGACTCCTGGCATGATAGTGTACCTGCAGGTGATGGTGTCACCCTCTCCAAAGGTGTCTTACAGACTAAAGGGGAAAGGGATGTGTATGATTGGTATATCACTTGTTTAGGCAATTGAGTCAATCATGAGATATCAAGTACCATACTAGATGTTGTTTTTGCTCTAGATACGATAAATTGAGATATTAATCCAATCCTGGAGAAACGTTCGGAAGCGGTTTTAGAACATAAGTTGATGTTCTAGAGATTTGATAACGGCAGCCTCCTTTAGGAGACGGTTATCATTCCAGGCTTTCAAGGTGACCTGGATGACAGAGTGACTGTCTGAGTTATAGTTTTCCCTCTGACCATGGGCAGTATTTTGGACAGGCGGTCCAAGCGGATACTGAGGGAGGTGTGGCACAGGATACTGATTAAATTCAGTTGACGATATAGTCTAAGATGTTTGCTGGATTTGGAGTTCATTTATGAACTGGGTCCCATCAGATATCCAGATATATTCTAAGACAGGTATTGCTCATTTCGGGAGATGGCTTTCTCCGCAAACTTGAGATTAAGAGAGACATAGAAAGAAACATCGGAGCGGATCCACTCACTGAGGCTATTTCTTGAACGCAAGAATTTCACAAAAAGGCTTTGTGAGACTGCTAAGTAGAGAAGTTGGGTGCTCAATATCACACGGGCTGTGAGTATGCGACATCGCGATAATTGGCCATAAGTGCAAATGGGAGATTGTTGGCTATAGTGCCCTCAAGACAATTATCGTAATCGCAGTTAGGTGATTATGATGATTGAGGGAGGACCTATACCGATAGAACAGTCTTACTCGAGATGATAGTATGCTATCTGGTTTGTCTTTATCATTATGTATATGTTGATAGAGCCTATAGGATTCTTGCTTGACTACCAGCATTATGATGGCGATCATATACGTAGGAGCTGGGGGTCTATAACCACATCCTTAAATGTCCCTAGTCGTGGGAGTGTCGAGACTGGGCATCGATACTCCAGTGTAGACTAGTGTATACTGATCGAGACGCTGACGAGGGACGGTGGCCAGATCTCACAAACCATTGGTATTAGTTTGTTCACCTAAGATAGTATACAGGTGCTCATTGGGTTATGAGTACACTGGACGGACTCGCCGGGAACCTGCTAGTTGGTATTATACCTATTGTCAGATAGAAATTCCCAGGTGACATGTGTACAGGTTAGTCTGTCGACCTGAGATCATCATTTGTCTCGTGTGAGTTCCCACTGTGCTTTGATTACTACCCTACCACGGCTCAAAGGAGTCGTGCAAACAGGTTTTAGTTGGGTACAATCCCGAGCTACATGGAGGCAGTGAGTGGATCGTCGGGGATTCGTCTCTTCCGGTATTGGGGGTTGATGTCGTACAGTGCATGGGCGGCCATCACCAGAAAACCTTGGCCAAGGTAGTCGAGAATTACCGATCTAGGATCGATTGTTTCTTAAGTGGTGATGGGCTTCATACCGACACGAATTATCGCGTTATTAAGGGTCTAACTTTATCCACCCCCCTAGACTCAATATGCGATACTCTTAGACGAACAGACCGGACTGTACGGATATTGTCACTGTTAGGCTCAATAGGGTTCCTGGATGAGTTCGCTCATCGGCTTCCCTTTAGCTCAATACTTCGGCAGCCGTTACGCACAGCTAGTGCCACTAACATGCTTGTGGTTAAATCCAAAGCTAGCGTATTGATGAGTCATTAAAGTCCCCCCAGAAAGTTTCCCAAGTTCGGGCGAAACGTTGTAGAGGCCGTATGGTTTTATAGCAGGGTTCGATCATATACGTGCACTTGTGCACGGATCATGATTGGACGGATCATACTAGTGGACTTTGGTTTAAGCCGGATCCTAGTATTAGATTTATTGGATTGCTTTAGTCTCATTGCATTCGTATTCAGTTGGAATGCGGATGCAGGTATATATTTACAGGTGAGGGGTATTCTTGTGATCCGTCACGAGTTTACTTTAGTTGATGCCATATCTTTTTGTTGGATTAAACATTTTGGTTTAAATGTTTAATTAGGTGGAAATGGTGAGCTCAAGTCATCATGAAGAGCAATTATTGAGGCATGTGCATGTTTGGTGACTCATGGTCTTATTTTTGGTGCCATGTCAATTTTCTTGATTGATTATTGTGTTGAATTAATGTGAGGAGAGAGAGGGCAACCACTAAGTCTTGGGGTTGGCTCTTCATTTTGATAATGCTCTCTCACATTTTTCATTCCACACAATAAGCAAACAAAGCTCTTCTTCTTCTATCTTTTTCTTGAGCTCACAATTTCCTCATCAATGGTTTCATCTTCAACCTCCATCCATACAATCTCATGAGTTGAGAATCAATGGATGCTTGAGACAAGGTTATCACACACATTCTCTACTTCATCTTGGGCATGTTGGCTAGCAACCTTCATGTCCGAGTTGCTTCGGTTTGAAGCGGGAGCCCGTAAAAAGACTTCTTGATGTGGTGCCCTTTTCGACGAGAAAACCGGAGATCGACGAGATCGGAGATGCCGCGGGGAGCTAAGGATGGTGACTAAAGTCCGAAGGACACGGATCGATCGGTATAGCCATTCTAACTTCTTAGTAGTTGCTAGTTAACGTTAATGGAACGATCCGGGTTTTTTGTTATGGTAGCGCCAAGTTTTGAAAAGTTTTTGTTCCGCATTTGGCTTCGGAAAGACGGCCGGGATGCTGCCGTAACCCAACACACATATGCAATGACATGAAAGATAACTTGGCTTAACTACTAGCTAGTGGAAAATGGATATCCTGATGAGATAATACATGATAAAAGAAAATGTGTGGTAATATTTGTTTTGCATGCCATATTCTTGTATTATATCACATGTGCATCACCCTTACTAAACTAAAACACAGACTAACATGTTAATACCGTGCCACGTTTATAGAATGCATATTACAGTTACTTGAATTTTATTATGACATTTCCATGTATGCCTAGAACTGTACTTTATTGTCACATGCTTACTTATTCATAAACACTACTTGACTTCATGTCATGTGTTATTATTCTTACATGCTTTTACATCATACTTTTTGTTTAAATATAAAATTTTAAATTGGAGACTTACCGAGCGCAAGTTCGCTGACAGACATTCCTTGTATTTCTTTCTTCTTTTGGAATGTTTGTCAGGTGGCTCGGTGACAGAGCATATTAAGCTGATTGGGGTGGATCAAGTTCAGCTTTCGTCGCATGCAGGCTACTAGTTTTTCTTTCAGCTTTTCATTTCAGTATGCCTCCTTGTTAAAGCTTTTTTATGTTATTGTATCTTATTTCAAACATCTTGTTAACCGTTTGAAAACTGTGGATTTTGAATGTAATAATTAGTAATTGGATTTTCATTCTCTTGTTTATTTTTGTTATATTTATGTTTCTTATAAACTCTTAACGTATTTGTTTCGGAAAAGACCCTTCTCAGAATAAATATGCCATGGATCTTGTCACGTTCCTGTTACCATATTTTAAGAAATGGGGCATGACATTTTCTCTCGCTATTGCATTTTTTTCTACTGGGGTGTGTGTGTAGAGAGGGGGGAATGTGCAATATGAGAGAATTTCCTCCTATGGCGTTGAAAAAATACACGCTTCACAATTTTTTTGACGATCGACATTCATCATCTTCATCATCATCTAAGATGTGGAAAAACCAAATTTCATGTGGTTTTACCACTTTTTCACCATTGATTTAGTGGGTGCAAAATTAACGATTTACCGACAATAGAACTTTTTATGCTGCTAATGTTGGAGATAGTGCCCTCAGAGTCAATTATTAGGTCACAGGTACGTGATTGTAATGATTGAGGGAGGACCTATCCCGGCAGGACAGTCTTACTCGAGATGATAGTATGCTATCTGGTTTACCTTTATCATCGTGTACTGTTTTAGGTGACCTGACATGTCGCTATTACACGTTGATAGAGCCCCTAGGATTCTTGCTTGACCACCAGCAGTATGAGGGCGATCATATAAGTGGGAGCTGGGGGTCTACAAGCATATCCTTAAAAGGTCCCTAGTCGTGGGAGTTTCGAGACCGGGCATCGATACTCCATTAGTAGACTAGTGTATACAGTCGAGACCCCGACGAGGGGCGGTGGCCGGTCTCACAAGCCACTGGTGTCAGTTGGATCACCTAAGATGTATACAGGTGCTCATTGGGTTATGAGTACACCGGACAGGACTCGCCGGGAACATGCTAGTTGGTCATATACCAGACGTCAGATGGCAGTTCCCTGGTGACATGTGTGCAGGTTAGTTCATCGACCTGGGGATCGTCATTTGTCTCGTGTGAGTTCCCACTGTACTTTGATTACTACCCTACCACGGCTCAAAGGAGTCGTGCAAACAGGTTTTAGTTGGGTACAGTCCCGAGCCACATGGAGGCAGTGAGCGTATCTTCAGGGGTTCGTCTCTCCCGGTATTGGGGGTGAGGTCGTGCTGTGTCTAGGAGAGCCATTACACAAAGTCCTTGGCCAAGGCAAGGAGATTTACTGGTAGGTATTCCAGTAGTATCTCAGGGTGTTCTGGGCTACACTCCGACACGACTTGTACCGCTTTTGGGGGTCTGACTTTTACCAACCCCCTAGGCCCGCCATGCGATACTCATAGACGAACGGACCGGACTGCACGGATATTGTCACTGACAGGCTCAGTTGGGTGTCGGGGTGAGCTTCCTCATCGACGTCCCATTTAGTCAATAGCTGGTGGCCCGTCACGTATTGGCTTATACCTCTGACGTGCTAGTGGTTAAAACCACAGCCATAGTATTGACGAGTCTTTAGAGTCCACCACACTTTAAGTTACTCAAGCTTTCGGGCGAAACGCTGTAGAGGCCGTATGGAGATACGGCAGGGTCCAATCAGATACGTGCGGTATTGCACGGATCAGGATGGGACGGTTTGTACTAGTAGCCGTATAGGTATATGGCAGGGTTCGATCAGATACGTGCGGTATTGCACGGATCAGGATCGAACGGATAATACTAGCCGGCTTTGGTTTAAGCCGGTCCTAGTGTAGTACAGTGTAGATTTTGTCTCTTTGCATTTGTATCCGGACGGAATACAGATGCGGGTGTGTATGCACAGTGTCGGGGTTTTCCTGTAATTTATTACGGGACCAGTTTTCTGGAGTTGCCAGTTTGCATTCCGTTCCGGCCGGTTTTCGTTTGTTCTTTCCCGGCCGGACTTTTTCGATGGAGGGGTTATTTGCAATTGTGCAAATAATCTTTGTGGAGGGGGTTTCTTGCAAAACTATTGATTATGATATCTTGCTCCATGCTTTTGCTTTATTGTGACATGAAGGGGTTTGGTTGGATTTGATATGAAGCATGGTGTTTGTTTTCTTGTCTCTTGGTGTGGTCACCACTTGACTTCTCCTACCCTCACCTCCCTTAAGGTTTTGTATTTGTTCCCTCCACCATTTCCATATGTATGATGGCCGGCCACACATTGTGAGGAGAAAAAAAAAATGAGAGGTTCATTTTTGATGCTTCATTCTTCATCTCATTTCCTTGCAAAAATTGGTAGCTTCATTTCCCTCCAAAGTTCAATCCTCATTCCTCCATCCAAAGGCAACAAACCCCAAAGAGACAAGTAGCCTCTACACTACACTTCCTACAGCATATCTTGGGCACGTCGAGTAGCCGGCTTCGTGCCCGAGTTGCCTTGGTATAGAGGCGGGAGCCCGTAAAAGTACCCGGCTTCGTGGTGCCCTTTTCCGACGAGGAGGAGATGGACAGAGATCCCGCGAGGAGATCGGAGCGGAGATGAAGACCGGAGGACTCGGATCGTCGGTATATCTCTAATCCCTTCTTCTTGTTTGCGTAGACTTGTTAATGGTTCGATCCGGATGTTTAGTGCGCGGTAGTGCCGGTTTGCAAAGTCCGCAAAATTTTAAGTTTATCACCGCTTCCGCATTCCGGCGTCGGATTGACGGCCGGGGCGCCGCCGTGCACTTACAGTGGTATCAGAGCCTCGCCATTAACTTAGTCTAACTTTGTGTAATGTGTTTGCATTTCCGATCGATCAAAAAGTTCCAAAACTGCATTTTAGTTCGCATCAGTTTCTGTTGAAAATTTTTGGTCTCGAAAAATTTTTCAGGTTGTAAAATATTGATGTACTGGATAATATAAGAGTTCTGTAAAAATTTGATGAAGTAACTCCACAGTTGGAGCGCGGAACCGCCGCGAAAACCACCTTTGTGCGGCCCTTCCGCCGCGCACTATTCACATCACTTCACCATTTTTTTACAGAGGCCTTCTGGGCTTAAAATATGGGCTTTGGAATATTAAAGTTGGGCCAATTGTTTCTGTGAGTGCTACAGTTTTCTTTGGGGCCCACTTGTTAATTGTTTGATCAATCGGAAATTTTTTAAACACATTTTTCACAGTATTTATATTATATCTGCGACCGTGAATGTCACTCGATCGGTAAATCCGGTCTAACTGCTATAGCCCGGTTAGACGGATTTGCGAACGTGACTTTCACGTTGATGTTCTATGTATTTGCTGTGATGTTGCGGATCGGTCGTGGGGGATAGCCTGGATGCAATGCTAGTACAGTTTTGTTGTATTATGTACATTTGATATTGCGGGGCGAGCGTCCGACATGTGGACTGCCGTCACTGCCTGACTGTATTATTATTTTGGGGCACGACCTGGTTGCGGTCGATGTACCCGGTGTATGTATATTTTACTTTCTGTACTAGGATTACCCCGCGGTGGGGTGCACGGATGGCCGGGTTCTAGAAGGCAACAAGCCCGCATCTCATGGCATTGGGACGGAAGGGGCTTCATTCCAGGATTGACGGGCTATTCGCCGCACTCGTAGGGGGTACAGGTTGACCCAGGAGGGGTGCCCAAGTTGCCGGATTCCGTGAAGTGCTGGGTGGTCCATTCACGGCGCTGAAGGGGGCTGCCTCGCTTCAGGTTTTGGCGGGTAACTTGCCGCGCCCGTAGGGGTCTAGGATTTCATTGCACAGGCTATCCACACGACCAGGGGAACGTCGGGTTTCAGCAGTGGCTCTGTGAAACCCGGGGATCCCAGATATCTGTATTGTTTCTGTGATGCTGTACTTTTCTGTGATGTTGCATTTTATTCACGCCTTGAGCGAATATAATATATTGGTATATATATTAGTAGATGTTGTATATGTTTTGCATCCGCGCTAGTCCAGTCCCCGCTCTGTCGTTAGTAAGCTAACCTAACGGGTAATGACGGGACCCAGTGGCGAATGCGGATGGCATATACGTACATCAGTATATTTTCGTTCTTTTTGGTGTGATCAATTGATGGGACTGCATTGATTCGGATCAATGCAAGTTAAAAACAAACCTAATCAGATGTTGTTGGAACACTTTTTCAAAAGCTGTTATTGCAAGGACGTTTACTTTTGTTTTGCATCGTGGTATTCATTAGAATATCCTGCTCCTCAGTCGACGAGGCAAGGGCCGAGATCCCTTCACCGGGAGTGACCCCTTGGACAGAAGTTTGCGTCAGGGCATTAACTTTACTATAGCCGATTACTTTTGCTTTGCACTGTGGTATTCAGTTGGAATATCCTGCACCTCATTCTACGGGGAAAGAGCCGAGATCCCTTCACCGGGAGTGACCTCTTTAGCAATGGTTTTTCGTCACTATATTTTCTAAAAAGCTATCCGTTCCTTCAACGATATCAAGTTCATTACGTTAAAGGTTTTCGCCAGAAACCATTCGTAGCCCTCCGTCGTTTCATATGGGTAGTCAATAGTATTCAAGCTGTGTTTGTTGGCCTTAGTCAAGGCACAGTGTTTGGTAGCTATTGGGTATTCATATGCTGCATAGATAGATGCGTTGGTTTGGGACAGTCGTATAGCCTTGTTGGCCTTAGTCAAGGGCTTGTACGGGTGGGTTCAAATCAACCTGGACAATGACGGGTAGAACTTGACATGTGACTTATGATTTGTTGGCCTTAGTCAAGGTCATAAGAGCATGGGGTAGAAATCACATCGGGAGTTTCAAAAGTACTGAAACTTGCCAGATATGCGCATACCTTCTGGAGTGTGATACCGTGAGCGGATTCCGTCACGTTATCATGCGATGATAGTTGGATCCCGATTCCCACTGATGAGTTAGTTTACTCCTCGGGTGACCCCGACTAATTCTTCTTTTAGGTTTGGAGAAGAATTTGAGGTACAGTGGGAGGTTTCCAGATTAGATAAATTGGTAACCATTCTGATCTAGGTTAGAGTGCACGCTGAGTGTTTCTTTTCTCTCTCTCTGTGGCAGCGACCATTGACCCGACCCTAAGACTTTGACTCAGTGACCAAGTTGACCGAACCTTCTTAAACACCGGCTTTTGGATTGTCAGAGTTGCAGACCTCATTGCCACTCCTACTTTTACCCTTTTCTCCAGGACACCCCGTATTACTACGAACGTCCACTTCCATTGGACAAAACCATCGTATGGTTAGATACGAACTCGAAGGAATTCGAGGATGGTTTCCGGTTCTGGAGAAAACGAATAGGATTATTCAGTTGTCTTTTCTTTTCACCTTCTCTCAGGTTGCGAGTACTCCTTGGTTTAGGAGTAGTACACCTATTACGCAAATTGGATAGTCTTCTTCCAAACCATAGGCTGGTGCCGACCGGTAGGGAATGAAGAAAACCAGTTAGCCTAAACGGTGTACAGAAGGTATTAAGTTCAGACAAAACAAGGGATTAATAAGAGGGCAAAGTAAATTGCGACTGCTATTCACGACCGAACCAAGTATTTCTTCGCCAATCCTAAATCACCTTTGTATTTCTCCAGGACACTCCGTATCACTACGAAGATCCCATTTTATTGGATATTCCATCGTATGGTTATATACGAACTCGAAAGGAACTTGTTCCAGTTCGGGGATGGATCCTGGTTCAGGAGAAATAGGAATAAAGTACATTCAGGTGTCTTTTATCTTCACCTTCTCTCGTGTTGCGAGTGTTCCTAGGATTGGGACAGTACACCCATTATGCTTATTGGATAGTCTTCTTCCAAACCATAGGCTGGTGCCGAACGGTAGGGAAGGAAGAAAACCATTTGGCCTAAAGGGGTGTGCAGAAGGTAAAGACTAAAGACATATGAAGGGATTTGGAGAGGTGGCAAAGAACTATACGGTTACAGTCGTGAATCTGGAAGAGGCATTACTAGGAATACTAGAATACCCCATCGGAACATTTCGATGTTTCAGTTTCACTGTGTAATGTTAAAGGAAAACTGATTTCCCGATTAGATACTTACTCCAGGGTATGTATTTACCAGGTACGATTCTCACATCTGTATAGTTTTACAGATGATGAGTGGGAGTAAGTTATTGGGAATTGGGTGATCATCCTCATTATATCGGGATTCGTTGTAATCGGTGATATTTGAGGAGATCACCTGGGCTGTTTGCCGGTCGGCAAATATTTGGTTTTGAATATCCGCTGTTGTGCACCAATTTCAAATTGATATATCTGTACGTCTATTTTCATAGAGTGAGATATACCTTTTGAAATTATGTCTGTGACATCTACCTATATCAGTGGATGGTTAGGTAAGGAGCATTAAACAGCGGTGTAATTCTTCTTAACCATAAGTACAGTTTTCAACCTACGACACACAGTGAATGAGTTATCAAACTCAAGGGACTTGTACAGAGTATTGTATGTTGTCCAGGGTCCATCAGGACAGAGGGGTTGGTCCTCGTACTATATTCGGTTTACTTATGACTTCTCTAGTTTTTGGACAGGTGTTTCATGGAAACACAGGGTCCGAATTTTGAGAAGTTATAGGTATTTGAATAGAGTAGAGAACCAGGTATAACAAGTATCGGGATTCTTCAAAGAGATCGAAGATGTAGATACTTGTGTATGGTATTCAGTTGATAGTAATGATAAAGAGATCTTGCTTCTCTTTCAGGTTACTCATAATTGGAAGTATTCCTAAGTTGAGTAACGCTGATCGGCCTCTTTCCATTTAGTTGACATGCGCTGGGGACAGCTGCATGATTTGAATCTGGTTCAATTAGATCAGTGCCTCTGTTTTTATATTGGATGTAGAACAGTTCATATCTTAACGATGTTAAGGTACGGGGAGTTGTCCGGTTTATGATTAAAACCAGACACTGGATAACTCAAGGCACGTTTCTGTAATGGCTGTTTGTGGGTTGACCCAGGCTATGACGCGGGTTGACTTTCTACCATCTGGATGAACAATAGCAATATTGTTCTAGACTCGCCACAGTTTTATTAAAAATGGATTTTTTTTCAGAAAACAGTAGTGGGAGTATGGTAGAACTGGAAGTGATTCCAGAACCACAAACGATTACTGAAGATTTGATAAGGAACCTAAAGATTCAATCTGGATTGACATTCCATTGGCCACTCCGCAGATAAGGTGGGTAACTTCAGGCACCCGAGAGGCACTACGGTAGCCTCAAGGACGGTGACAGGGAAGTTCTTGTTTACCCACAATTGCCATTGCTGTTGTTCCAGGTTACGAGACCCGGCGGGAGGATGAGTATAGCGTCGTTCTAAACCAGTTTTAGAAGTGTACGTCTATATGACTCTGCCAGAGGGTTGTCGTAGTCAGTGGGAGTAGCGGAAGCATTGGTGGACAGGTTGCTTATGTCTATTTATAGACTAGAGCAGATGTAGCGGAGATAGATCATCTATTTCTGACGTGACAGTCATGGGTTTGACTTCATCAGAATAGGGGATGGATCTGTTGAGAAGGTAGTAGGGTGTGATATCCTGGTATTTGGATGATATACACAGAGTAGGAAAAGAAACTCCTACACTACGATCGGTTATACTTTGGTCGTCACACAGTAGTTTCTCCACAAAGGAAATGGATTATATATCTGACATACTGGTTACTAGATCTATGGTTTTAGATCTAGATTTGGGTGGTTTCCCAATCAGGGTACTTTGACAGCATTCTAAGAGTATTTAGGATGGACGACTCCTGGCACGGTAGTGTACCTGCAGGTAATGGAGTCACCCTCTCCAAAGGTGTCTTACAGACTAAAGGGGAGAGGGACGTGCATGATTGGCAGATCACTTGCTCAGGCAATTGAGTCAATCATGAGATGTCAAGTACCACACCAGATGTTGTTCTTGCACTAGATGCAATAAGTTAACATTAATCCAATCCTGGAGAAACAGTCGGAAGCAGTTTTAGAACATAAGTGGATGTTCTAGGGATATGATAACGACAGCCTCATTCAGGAGACAGTTATCATTCCAGGCTTCCAAGGTGACATGGACGACAAGGAGGTTGTCAGAGTTATAGTTTTCCTTCTGATGAGGGGCAGTATTTTGGACAGGTGGTCCAAGGCAATACTGAGGGAGGCATGACGCGCAGGATACTGATTAAGTTCAGTTGACGATACAGTCTAAGAAGTTTGGATTTGGAGTTCATTTATGAGCTATGTCCCATCAGACATCCAGACATATTCTGAGACAGGTATTGCTCATTTCGGGAGATGGCTTTCTCCGCGAACTTGAGATTTAGAGAGACATAGAAAGAAACAACTAAGCGGATCCACTCACTGAGGCTATTCCTCGAACGCAATAGTTCCGCAAACGAGTTTTGTGAGACTGACTAGTAGAGGAGTTGGATGTTCGGTATCACACGGGCTGTGAGTATGCGACATCGCAATAATTAGCCTTGAGTGCAAGTGGGAGATTGTTGGAGATAGTGCCCTCAGAGTCAATTATTAGGTCACAGGTACGTGATTGTAATGATTGAGGGAGGACCTATCCCGGCAGGACAGTCTTACTCGAGATGATAGTATGCTATCTGGTTTACCTTTATCATCGTGTACTGTTTTAGGTGACCTGACATGTCGCTATTACACGTTGATAGAGCCCCTAGGATTCTTGCTTGACCACCAGCAGTATGAGGGCGATCATATAAGTGGGAGCTGGGGGTCTACAAGCATATCCTTAAAAGGTCCCTAGTCGTGGGAGTTTCGAGACCGGGCATCGATACTCCATTAGTAGACTAGTGTATACAGTCGAGACCCCGACGAGGGGCGGTGGCCGGTCTCACAAGCCACTGGTGTCAGTTGGATCACCTAAGATGTATACAGGTGCTCATTGGGTTATGAGTACACCGGACAGGACTCGCCGGGAACATGCTAGTTGGTCATATACCAGACGTCAGATGGCAGTTCCCTGGTGACATGTGTGCAGGTTAGTTCATCGACCTGGGGATCGTCATTTGTCTCGTGTGAGTTCCCACTGTACTTTGATTACTACCCTACCACGGCTCAAAGGAGTCGTGCAAACAGGTTTTAGTTGGGTACAGTCCCGAGCCACATGGAGGCAGTGAGCGTATCTTCAGGGGTTCGTCTCTCCCGGTATTGGGGGTGAGGTCGTGCTGTGTCTAGGAGAGCCATTACACAAAGTCCTTGGCCAAGGCAAGGAGATTTACTGGTAGGTATTCCAGTAGTATCTCAGGGTGTTCTGGGCTACACTCCGACACGACTTGTACCGCTTTTGGGGGTCTGACTTTTACCAACCCCCTAGGCCCGCCATGCGATACTCATAGACGAACGGACCGGACTGCACGGATATTGTCACTGACAGGCTCAGTTGGGTGTCGGGGTGAGCTTCCTCATCGACGTCCCATTTAGTCAATAGCTGGTGGCCCGTCACGTATTGGCTTATACCTCTGACGTGCTAGTGGTTAAAACCACAGCCATAGTATTGACGAGTCTTTAGAGTCCACCACACTTTAAGTTACTCAAGCTTTCGGGCGAAACGCTGTAGAGGCCGTATGGAGATACGGCAGGGTCCAATCAGATACGTGCGGTATTGCACGGATCAGGATGGGACGGTTTGTACTAGTAGCCGTATAGGTATATGGCAGGGTTCGATCAGATACGTGCGGTATTGCACGGATCAGGATCGAACGGATAATACTAGCCGGCTTTGGTTTAAGCCGGTCCTAGTGTAGTACAGTGTAGATTTTGTCTCTTTGCATTTGTATCCGGACGGAATACAGATGCGGGTGTGTATGCACAGTGTCGGGGTTTTCCTGTAATTTATTACGGGACCAGTTTTCTGGAGTTGCCAGTTTGCATTCCGTTCCGGCCGGTTTTCGTTTGTTCTTTCCCGGCCGGACTTTTTCGATGGAGGGGTTATTTGCAATTGTGCAAATAATCTTTGTGGAGGGGGTTTCTTGCAAAACTATTGATTATGATATCTTGCTCCATGCTTTTGCTTTATTGTGACATGAAGGGGTTTGGTTGGATTTGATATGAAGCATGGTGTTTGTTTTCTTGTCTCTTGGTGTGGTCACCACTTGACTTCTCCTACCCTCACCTCCCTTAAGGTTTTGTATTTGTTCCCTCCACCATTTCCATATGTATGATGGCCGGCCACACATTGTGAGGAGAAAAAAAAAATGAGAGGTTCATTTTTGATGCTTCATTCTTCATCTCATTTCCTTGCAAAAATTGGTAGCTTCATTTCCCTCCAAAGTTCAATCCTCATTCCTCCATCCAAAGGCAACAAACCCCAAAGAGACAAGTAGCCTCTACACTACACTTCCTACAGCATATCTTGGGCACGTCGAGTAGCCGGCTTCGTGCCCGAGTTGCCTCGGTATAGAGGCGGGAGCCCGTAAAAGTACCCGGCTTCGTGGTGCCCTTTTCCGACGAGGAGGAGATGGACAGAGATCCCGCGAGGAGATCGGAGCGGAGATGAAGACCGGAGGACTCGGATCGTCGGTATATCTCTAATCCCTTCTTCTTGTTTGCGTAGACTTGTTAATGGTTCGATCCGGATGTTTAGTACGCGGTAGTGCCGGTTTGCAAAGTCCGCAAAATTTTAAGTTTATCACCGCTTCCGCATTCCGGCGTCGGATTGACGGCCGGGGCGCCGCCGTGCACTTACAGCTAATTCAACGGTGAAAAGGTTGTAGAATCATATAAAATTTGGTGTATCCACATCTTGATCGTAAATATGATGATTATGGATGCTAATTGTCGAACAAAATGGTGGAAGATATAGATTTTTTATGCCGCCAGACAAAAAAAGCCTCCTGCGACGAGCCATATGCCAATCCTAAAAACGAGACGACCCGACCTCAACATCTTAAGGGGGCCACCCAATACTTTCTAGAACTCGGAGAAGTAAGCTGAAAGAGAATCACATTCTCTATTAGATAACTACGGATTACTGATCTGAAGTATTCACTTTCTCGATCACATCGAAGAATCATGATACTTCTGCTCATCTGGTTCTCTACTTCATTCTTATACTCTGTAAACTTCTCAATATATTCGGACTTTGCATTTAAGCAGGAACGTGTGTCCAAAACTAAAGAACTCATAAGTAAACGGAATAAAGTATGAATACCAGCCCAATGTCCATATAGACATCAGACCACATACATCAATATCTATAAGTCCTAAGAGTTCACTAACTCTTATTTCATGTGTTGTAAATTGAGAACTGTATTTCAATTAAGAATATTTATACCGTTATTCTATGTATCTTACCCAATCAACATTTGATGAACCTAAATGTTCATAACATAATTTTCAAAATTGAATATACTTCTTTATCAAATAAAGATACAGACATTCATTTTAAAAGTAAAGTTGGTGCACGATAACAGTTATTCAAAACCAAAAGTTTGCCACTAGGCAAAACCAGATGATTTTACTCAATAGCAACATTTGAAGTAAGAGTCAGTGAACTCTTAGGACTTATACATATTGATGTATGTGGTCTAATGTCTATACAGACATAGGGTTGGTACTCATACTTCATTCCGCTTACCTTTGAGTTCTCTAGTTTTGGACACACGTTCCTGTTAAAATGCAAAGTCCGGAGATTTTGAAAAGTTCATAAAGTATAAGAATGAAGTAGAGAACCAAATGGCCAGAAATATCAAGATTCTTTGATCTGATCGAGGAAATGAATACTTCAGCTCTGTATTCCGTGGTTATCTAATAGAGAATGTGATTCTCTCTTAAGCTAGTACCGCTGACGTGCTTATGTGTTGACCTGTTTGGAGATGATCTGAAAGTGTTTCAGATTCAATCGAATATGATCCTATTTAATCTATTGCAAATGTATTGTCGAGTCTTTAGAGTTCCACACAGAAATTTTTCCCGCTCAGGCGAAATGATGTAGTGTGTGTATGTTGATATGTGCGGAAGTTCAATTAAACACGTGTATATGATACACATATATTAATCGGATGTTTGATAATACTAGCCGGTTTATTATAAAGCCTTCGTCAGGAGGCGTCAAAATACTGCATCCTCCATCATTTTATTCAACGATCGGCACCGGTCGTCGTGATCTTCATCTTCTAATATGTCGATACACCAAATTTCATGAGATTCTAACACATTTTCACCGTTGAATTAGCAATGTAAAAAGTTCTATTTTCGGTAAACCTTTAATTTTGTACCACTAAATCAACGGTGAAAATGTGATAAAACCACATAAAATTTGGTGGATCCACATCTTAGATGATAAAGATGGAGGTGATGGATGCCGATCGTCAAAAATATCATAGAGGGTGTGTTCTCCGCCAAAAGACGCGACCGGGATGTTTGGACGTCCGGCCTGAATTTTGACGGGAAGATGCTATTTAGTTTTATCTGTCCACCACTCCGAAGATGCCAGGTTGATTTATGGCACCGTGTATCGGAGGTTTAAACGGATGCGGCTGTTGTAGCAGACTTCGTCAGATTCTCCCTCGTGTATGAGAGGTTTTTGATTGTGGGGACGCTCTTCCTGTAAGTCTACGGTAGCACCCTGGCCGTCTTTCCGAGGCCAAAATGCGGAAACGAAAACTTTTTCAAACTAGAAACCGGCGCTATCGTATGCCTAAAACCCGGATCGAACCATTAACCTACAACTAGCTATCTAAAGAAGGGATAGAAAGGCTATACCGATCGATCCGTGTCCTTCGGTCTTTGGCCACCATCCCAAGCTCCTCGCAGCGTCTCCGGTCTTGATCTCCTTATCGGAAAGGGCACCATATCTACGAGTCTTTTTACGGGCTCCCGCTTCATCCGAAGCAACTCAGGCACGAAGTGTGCTAGCCGACGTGTCCAAGGTGTTGTAGAGAATGTTTGTGATCACTTTGTCTCTTGCATCCATTAATTTGGATGGAGGTTAGAGGTGTTGCCATTGATGGAGATAATGAGCTAGAGGAAGAAGAAGAAGAGAAGGCTTTCTCTCTCTTTTCTTTTTCTTTTATGATGGAAATGATAAAAGAGAGAGTATATGATAATAATATGAGAGCTCACCTCCTCATGGCAGCCTCTCTCTCTCTCTCTTCTTATCATATCATCATAAAACTATCATATAATGTGACACATGCACAAGAAAAGAGACCATGAGTCATCACTTGTGCATGTGTCATAATTAATGATCTTAATCATGATTTTGTGCTCATAATTTCCATTAACAAACATTAATCCAAATGTTTGCAACAATAAAAAGATACGGCAACATCTAAAGTAAACTCGTGACGGATCACAGGGATACCCCTCACCTGTATATACATACCTGCATCCGCATTCCGACTGAATGCGAATGCAATTAGACTAAAGTAATCCAACAAATCTAATACTAGGATCCGGCTTAAACCAAAGCCCACTAGTATGATCCGTCCGATCATGATCCGTGCACTACTGCACGTATATGATCGAACCCTGCCATATATCATACGGCCTCTACAACGTTTCGCCCGAAACTTGAGAAACTGTCTGTGGGGGACTCTAAAGACTCGTCAATACATTGGCTGTAGATTTAACCACTAGCACGTCAGAGGTACTAGCCGTATGTAACGGGCTACCAGGTATTGACCAAAAGGGAGGTCGATGAGCGAACTCATCCTGACACCCTACTGAGCCTGTCAGTGAAAATATCCGTACAGTCCGGTCCGTTCGTCTATGAGCATCGCATGGCGGGCCTAGGGGGTTGGTAAAAGTTAGACCCCCAAAAGCGGTACAAGTCGTATCGGAGTGTAACCCAGAACACCCTGAGATACTACTGGAATACCTACCAGTAAATCTCATGCCTTGGCCAAGGACTTCGTGTAATGGCTCTTCTAGACACAGCGCGATCTTACCCCCAATACCGGGAGAGACGAAACCCCTGCCAATCCGCTCACTGCCTCCATGTGGCTCGGGACTGTACCCAACTAAAACCTGTTTGCACGACTCCTTTGAGCCGTGGTAGGGTAGTAATCAAAGCACGGTGGGAACTCACACGAAACAAATGACGATCTCAGGTCGATGAACTAACCTGTATACATGTCACCAGGGAACTGCTATCTGACGTCAGGTATAATACCAACTAGCATGTTCCCGGCGAGTCCTGTCCGGTATACTCATAACCCAATGAGCACCTGTATACATCTTAGGTGATCCAACTGACACCAATGGCTTGTGAGACCGGCCACCGCCCCTCGTCGAGGTCTCGACTGTATACACTAGTCTACTCTGGAGTATCGATGCCCTGTCTCGAAAACTCCCACGACTAGGGACCACTTTAAGGATGTGCTTATATGATCGCCATCATACTGCCGGCCGTCAAGCAAGAATCCTATGGGCTCTATCAACGTGCAATAGTGACTGGTACGGTCACCTAAAGCAGTACACGATGATAAAGATAAACCAGATAGTATACTATCATCACGAGTAAGACTGTCCTACCGGTATAGGTCATCCCTCAATCATTGCAATCACGTGCCTGTGATCCAATAATTGACTCTGAGGGCACTATATTCAACAATCTCCCACTTGCACTCAAGGCTAATTATTGCGATGTCGCATACTCATAGCCCGTGTGATACCGAACACCCAACTCCTCTACTAATCAGTCTCACAAAGTCCATTTGCGAAACTATTGCGTTCGAGGAATAGCCTCAGTGAGTGGATCCTCCCTGATGTTTCTTTCTATGGCTCTCTTTATCTCAAGTTCGCGGAGAAAGCCATCTCCCGAAATGAGCAATACCTGTCTTAGAATATGTCTGGATATCTGATGGGACCTAGTTCATAAATGAACTCCAAATCCAAACTTCTTAGACTGTATCGTCAACTGAACTCAATCAGTATCCTGCGCCATGCCTCCCTCAGTATCCGTTTGGACCACCTATCCAAAATACTGCCCCTCGTCAGAGGGAAAACTATAACTCTGACAGTCACTCTGTCATCCAGGTCACCTTGGAAGCCTGGAATGATAACTGTCTCCTAAAAGAGGCTGTTGTTATCATTCCCCTAGAACATCCACTTATGTTCTAAAACTGCTTCCAAACGTTTCTCCAGGATAGGATTAATATTAACTTATTGCATCTGGTGCAAAAAAACAACGTCTGGTGTGGTACTTGACATCTCATGATTGACTCAATTGCCTAAGCAAGTGATCTGCCAATCATGCACATCCCTCTCCCCTTTAGTCTGTAAGACACCTTTAGAGAGGGTGACTCCATCACCTGCAGGTACACTACCGTGCCAGGAGTCGTCCATTCTAAAACACCTTTAGAATGCTGTCTAAGTACCCAGATTGGGAAACTATCCGAATCTAGATCTAAAACCATAGATCTAGTAACCAGAATATCTGATATAATATCCATATCCTATGTAGAGAAACCACCGTGTGACAACCAAAGTATAACCGATCGTAGTATAGGAATTTCACTTCCTACTTTGTGTATGTCATCCAAATACCAGGACATCACACCTTACTACCTTCTTAACAGATCCATCCCCTATTCTGATGAAGTCAAACCTAAAATAGATGATCTATCTCCGCCATATCTGCTTTAGTCCATAAATAGACATAAGCTACTTGTCCACTATGCTTCCGCTGCTCCCACTGACTGCGACAACCCTCTGGCAGAGTCATATACACGTACACTTCTAAAGCTAGTTTAGAACGACACTATACCCATCCTCCTACCGGGTCTCACAGTCTGGAACAACAGCAATGGCAAGTCTGGGTAAACAAGAACCTCCTTGTCACCGTCTTTGAGCATACCGAAGTACCTCTCGAGTGCCTGAGGTTACCCACCATATCTGCGGAGTGGCCAATGGAATGTCAAACCAGATTGAATCTTTAGGTCCTATTAAATTTTCAGTAATCGTTTGCGGTTCTGGAATCAATTCCAGTTCTACCATACTCCCACTACTGTTTTCTGAAAAAGTCCATTTTTATTAAAACTGTGGCGAGTCAAGAACAATATCACTATTGATCTCCCAGATGGTAGAAAGTCAACCCTCGTCATAGCCCGGGTCAACCCACAAACAGCCATTACAGAAACGTGCCTTGAGTTATCCAAAGTCTGGTTTTAAGCATAAGCCGGACAACTCCCCGTACCTTAACATTGTTAAGATATGAACTATTCTATATCCAATATAGAAACAGAGGCACTGATTTAATTGGAACCAGATTCAAATCATGCAGCTATATCCAGTGCATGTCAACTAAATGGAGAGAGGCCGATCAGCATTACTCAACTTAGGAATACATCCAGATATGAGTAACCTGAAAGAGAAGCAAGTTCTCATAATCATTACTATCAACTGAATACCATACACAAGTATCTACATCTTCGATCACCTTGAAGAATCCCGATACTTGCAATACCTGATTCTTTACTTTATTCTTATACCTATAACTTCTCAAAATTTAGACCTTGCATCTACGAAACACATATCTAAGAACTAGAGAAGTCACAAGTAAACAGAATATAGTACGAGTACCAACCCCTCTGTCTTCATGGACACTGGACAACATACAATATTCTGTATAAGTCCCCTGAGTCTAATAACTCATTCCCTGTGTGTCGTAGGTTGAAAACTGTACTTATGGTTAAGAAGAATTACACCGCTATTCAATGCTCCTTACCTAACCATCCACTAATATAGGTAAATTTCATAGACATAATTTCAAAAAGTTATATCTCACTTTATAAAAATAAACGTACAGATATATCAATTTGAAATTGGTGCATAACAACAGATATTCAAAACCAAATATTTGCCGTCCGGCAAACAACCCAGGTGATTTCCTCAAATATCACCAATTACAACGAATCCCGATATAATGAGGATGATCACCCAATTCCTAATAACTTGCTCCCACTCATCATCTGTAAAACCATACAGATGTGAGAATCAAACCTAGTAAATACATACCCTGGAGCAAGGACTAATTGGAAAATCAGTTTTCTTTTAACAACACATAGTGAAACTGAAACATGTAAATGTTTCGAAGGGGTATCCGGGTATTCTTAGTAATGCCTCTTCCATTATCAGATTCACAACTATAACCGTATATTTCTTTGCCATCTCTCCAAATCCCTTTATATGTCTTTAGTCATTACCTTCTGTACACCCCTTTAGGCCAAATGGTATTCTTCCTTCCCTACCGTTCGGCACCAGCCTATGGTTTGGAAGAAGATTATCCAATAAGCATAATAGGTGTATTGTCCTAATCCTAGGAGCACTCGTAACCCGAGAGAAGGTAAAGATAAAAGACAACTGAATAAACCTTATTCCTATTTCTCCTGAACCAGAATCCATCCCCGAACTGGAACAAGTCCCTTCGAGTTCGTATATAACCATATGATGGAGTATCCAATTAACTGTGGATCTTCATAGTGATACGGAGTGTTCTAGAGAAATACAAAGGTGATGTAGGATTGGCGAAGAAATACTTGGTTTGGTCGTGAATAGCAGTCGCGGTTTACTTTGCCCTCTTACTAATCCCTTTATTTGTCTTTACTT
Organism: Agapanthus africanus; assembly: GCA_030015575.1. Lineage (NCBI taxonomy): Eukaryota > Viridiplantae > Streptophyta > Magnoliopsida > Asparagales > Amaryllidaceae > Agapanthus > Agapanthus africanus. The sequence goes on along the minus strand of CM057350.1, from coordinate 179,256,311 downwards.
AATACCTTCTGTACACCTTCGTTAGGCTAATTGGTTTTCTTCATTCCCTACCGTTTGGCACCTGCCTATGGTTTGGAAGAAGACTATCTAATTAGCGTAATAGGTGTACTGTCCTAATCCAAGGAGCACTCGCAACCTGAGAGAAGGTAAAAGGAAAAGACAACTGAATAGTCCTATTCATTTTCTCCAGAACCGGAACCATCCTCGAATCTGGAACAAGTTCCTTCGAGTTCGTATATAACCATACGATGGTTTTATCCAATGGAAGTGGATGTTCGTAGTAATACGGGGTGTTCTGGAGAAAAGGGTAAAAGTAGGAGTGGCAATGAGGTATGCAACTCAGACAATCCAAAAGCCAGTGTTTTAAGAAGGTTCGGTTAACTTGGTCACTGAGTCATAATCAAGGGTCGGGTCATGGTCGCTACCAAAGAGAGAGAGAGAGAAAGAAACACTCTGCGTGCACTCTAACCTAGATCAGAATGGTTATCAATTTATCTAATCAGGAAACCTCCCACTGTATCGTCAAATTCTCCTCCAAACCTGAAAGAAGAATTAGTCGGGATCATCCGAGGAGTAAACCAACTCATCAGTGGGAATCGGGATCCAACTATCATCGCATGATAACGTAATGGAATCCACTCACGTTATCACACTCCAGAAGGTATGCGCATATCTGGCAAGTTTCAGTTTCTTTAGAAACTCCCGATGTGATTTTTGCCCCATGCTCTTATGACCTTGACGAAGGCCAACATATCATATCACATGTCAAGTTCTACCCGTCATTATCCAGGTTAATTTGAACCCACCCGTACAGACCCTTGACGAAGGCCAAAATAGTTGTACGACTGTCCCAAACCAACGCATCTTTCTATGCAGCAGAAAAGTAACAAATAGCTACCATACACTATGCCTTGACGAAGGCCAACATACATAGCATGAATACTAAGTGCTACCTTTCTGAAATGACGGAGGGCTACGAATGGTTTTTGGCGAAAAACCTTTAACGTAATGAACTTGATATCGTTGAAGGAACCGGATAGTTTTTTATAAAAATATAGTGGCGAAAACCTTTGCTAAAGAGGTCACTCCTGGTGAAGGGATTTCGGCTATTTCCCCGTAGAATGAGGTGCAGGATATTCCAACTGAATACCACGATGCAAAGCAAAAAGTAATCGACTATAGTGAAGTTATTACCCTGACGCAAACTTTTGTCCAAGGGGTCACTCCCGGTAAAGGGATCTCGGCCCTTGCTTCGTCGACTGAGGTGCTGGATATTCATAACCGAATACCACTGTGCAAAACAAAAGAGAACGTCCTTGCAAGAACAGCCTTTTGAAAAATGTTCCAACAACATCAGAATAGGTTTGTTTAGCTTGCATTGATCCAAATCAATACAGTCCCATCAATTAATCACACCACAAAAGAACGAAAATATGATGTACGTATATGCCATCCGCATTCGCCACTGGGTCCCATCATCTCCCGTTAGGTTACTTAACTAACGACAGAGCGGGGACTGGACTAGCGCGGGTGTAAAACATATACAACATCTACTAGTATATATATCAATATATAATATTCGCTTAAGGCGTGATAAAATGCAACATCACAGAAATGTAATAAGCATCACAGAACAATACAGATAATCTGGAATCCCCGGGTTTCATAGAGCCGCTACTGAAACCCGACGTTCCCCTGGTCGTGTGGATAGCCTGTGCAATGAAATCCTAGACCCCTACGGGCGCGGCAAGTTACCCGCCAAAACCTGAAGCGAGGCAGCCCCCTTCAACAACGTGAATGGACCACCCAGCACTTCACGGAATCCAGTAACTTGAGCACCGCTCCTTGGGTCAGCCTGTACCCCCTACGAGTGTGGCGAATAGCCCGCCAATTCTAGAGTGAAGCCCCCTCCGTCTCAAAGCCATGAGATGCGGGCCCGTTGCCCTCTAGAACTTTGCTATCCATGCACCCTACCGCGGGGTAATCCTAGTACAGAAAGAAAAATATATACAATGGGTACATCGACCTCAGCCCGGTCGTGCCCCAAAAGAATAATATACAAACTGGCAGTGACGGCAGTCCACATGTCGGACGCTCGCCCCGCAATATCAAATGTACAAATATAACCAAACTGTACTACCATTGCACCAGGCTATCCACCACGACAAATCCGCAACATCACAGCACAACACAGAACATCAACGTAAATGTCACGTTCGCAAATTCGTCTAAAAGAACTATAGCAATTAAACAGGATTTACCGATCAAATGACATTCACGGTCGCAGATATAATGTAAATACTATGAACTAACATATTTAAAATTGTCGATCGACAAAATTTCCTGAAGTGGGCCCCATGCACAGTTCCCAGTACTCAAACAAATCTGGGCCCAAACAAAAATTACCAGAAACCCCAATTCCATGTCAGAGAGCACTGTAGAAAAAATGGTGCAGTACAACTATAGTGCGGCGGCGGAACCGCGGCCAAAACGGGGTTACGGCCACGGTTCCGTGGCGCTACAGTGCTGTCATGCCACCAATTTTCTTCAGTGTTCATAAAAAACCCTGCCTGTTTTTCTGCAGCATACCAAATAATTTTTTGACCACAGCAAAAATCCGACAGAAACTGTGACTTTGAAATTGCGGTTTTGGAAAATTCGTCCGATCGAAATTCTAAACACGTTAGAGCAAGCTTGTAAAGGTTAATGGTGTGGCTCTGATACCATGTAAGTCTACGGTAGCGCCCCGGCCGTCTTTCCGAGGCCAAAATGCGGAAACGAAAACTTTTTCAAACTAGAAACCGGCGCTATCGTATGCTTAAAACCCGGATCGAACCATTAACCTACAACTAGCTATCTAGAGAAGGGATAGAAAGGCTATACCGATCGATCCGTGTCCTTCGGTCTTTGGCCACCATCCCAAGCTCCTCGCGGCGTCTCTGGTCTTGATCTCCTTGTCGGAAAGGGCACCACATCTATGAGTCTTTTTACGGGCTTCCGCTTCATCCGAAGCAACTCGGGCATGAAGTGTGCTAGCCGACATGTCCAAGGTGTTGTAGAGAATATTTGTGATCACTTTGTCTCTTGCATCCATTAATTTGGATGGAGGTTAGTGGTGTTGCCATTGATGGAGATAATGAGCTAGAGGAAGAAGAAGAAGAGAAGGCTTTCTCTTTCTTTTCTTTTTCTTTTGTGATGGAAATGATAAAAAGAGAGAGTATATGATAATAATATGAGAGCTCACCTCCTCATGGAAGCCCCTCTCTCTCTCTTCTTATCATATCATCACAAAACCATCATATAATGTGACACATGCACAAGAAAAGAGACCATGAGTCATCACTTGTGCATGTGTCATAATTAATGATCTTAATCATGATTTTGTGCTCATAATTTCCATTAACAAACATTAATCCAAATGTTTGCAACAATAAAAAGATACGGCAACATCTAAAGTAAACTCGTGACGGATCACAAGGATACCCCTCACCTGTATATACATACCTGCATCCGCATTTCGACTGAATGCGAATGCGACGAGACTAAAGTAATCCAACAAATCTAATACTAGGATCCGGCTTAAACCAAAGCCCACTAGTATGATCCGTCCGATCATGATCCGTACACTACTGCACGTATATGATCGAACCCTGCCATATATCATACGGCCTCTACAACGTTTCGCCCGAAACTTGAGAAACTGTCTGTGGGGGACTCTAAAGACTCATCAATACATTGGCTGTGGATTTAACCACTAGCACGTTAGAGGTACTAGCTGTACGTAACGGCCTACCAGGTATTGACCAAACGGGAGGTCGATGAGCGAACTCATCCTGACACCCTACTGAGCCTGTCAGTGACAATATCCGTACAGTCCGGTCCATTCGTCTATGAGCAGCGCATGGCGGGCCAAGGGGGTTGCTAAAAGTCAGACCCCTAAAAACGGTACAAGTCGTGTCGGAGTGTAGCCCAGAACACTCTGAGATACTACTGGAATACCTACCAGTAAATCTCCTGCCTTGGCCAAGGACTTCGTGTAATGGCTCTCCTAGACACAGCGCGATCTCAACCCCAATACCAGGAGAGACGAAACCCCTGCCGATCCGCTTACTACCTCTATGTGGCTCGGGACTGTACCCAACTAAAACCTGTATGCACGACTCCTTTGAGCCGTGGTAGGGTAGTAATAAAAGCATAGTGGGAACTCACACGAGACAAATGACGATCTCAGGTCGATGAACTAACCTGTACACATGTCACCAGGAAACTGCTATCTGACGTCAGGTATAATACCAACTAGCATGTTCCCGGCGAGTCCTGTCCGGTGTACTCATAACCCAATGAGCACCTGTATACATCTTAGGTGATCCAACTGACACCAATGGCTTGTGAGACCGGCCACCGCCCCTCGTCGGGGTCTCGACTGTATACACTACTCTACTCTGGAGTATCGATGCCCTGTCTCGAAAACTCCCACGACTAGGGACCACTTTAAGGATGTGCTTATAGACCCCAGCTCCCACGTATATGATCGCCATCATACTGCCGGCCGTCAAGCAAGAATCCTATAGGCTCTATCAACGTGCAATAGTGACCGGTACGGTCACCTAAAGCAGTACACGATGATAAAGATAAACCAGATAGCATACTATCATCATGAGTAAGACTGTCCTACCGGTATAGGTCCTCCCTCAATCATTGCAATCACGTGCCTGTGATCCAATAATTGACTCTGAGGGCACTATATCCAACACTTCCCTGCAGGCGTAAGCCCCTGCAGTTAATTACGCTACCGCGTAGCGGTAACCACTTTCTCCTTCTCCAGATAGTCACTTCGTTTCGTGTGTGTTTGTTTTGTTTTGGTTGCCCGTGGATTGTATACAGAGACTAATTTGTGTTGTCGCCCGTAGGGCATGGATTAGTCCAAATCCGTATTTTCTTAGATTTGGTTTTGGTTTGGGTTTAAGAATCGTTATTCTTATTAAGATTAAGATCAACTTAAACGTTTGTTGAGAATACGTTAGTCTAATTTTAGACTAAGATCTACTCAACAAAATTTTGGGATCATTTAGATCCGACGAAAGAGTGTTTAGACTCTATCGTTTTAGTTTAAGGACGTTGCGGTCCATAAGTTTAAGGATATCGTAGTCCATAGAATTTAGTTTAGGGACATTGTGGTCCATAAGTTTAAGGACATCATAGTCCGTAGAGTTTAAGGACATCATAGTCCATAGTTTAAGAACGTCATAGTCCATAAAGTTTAGTTTAGGGACGTTGTGGTCCATAAAGTGTCTGGTTTTCGGGACCCGCCACCTCTCTGAAGTCGTTGAAAAATTACAACGACACATATCAGAGGTGTGAAGAGATGTACCCTTGAACCAATGTTGGTTGGGGGATCTATAGTCAGGTTAGGGATTAAGACCAATTAAAAATATTGGGAGCACATAGGCTCAGTTAATCTGAATTGGGGAATTTATGGCACACTTAGGCTTAGCCCATTCAGTTAAAGTGTTTGAACACTTATTAGGACTCAGTCCATTCATTTTTGAACAAAATATTAACATTTGTTTGGGCTCAGGCCCTTTTTGTTCAATAATGCAGAGCATTAATTGTGGGTTCTGACACCCTTTCTTCTTTTGTCTTTTATTGAGTGTTGAACACTCTTTGCAGTGCAGGGCGCTGGGCTTTATTTAAAGAACACTTTGTACTCTCTCGGCGCATACGTGAGGAGCACGTGGTGCGGTTGGCGTTGAGTGCCAAACTTGGAGCGCTGAGGCGCTTCTTATGAAATAGCGCACACATGAGGAGCACGTGGCGCGCTTGGCGCTGAGCGCCAGATTTGGAGCGTTGAGGCTCTTCTTATGAAATAGCGCACGCGTGAAGAGCACATTGCGCGCTTAGCACTGAGCGCCAGATTTGGAGCGCTAAAGTGCTTCTTATGAAATAGCGCACACGTGTGGAGCACGTGGCGCGCTTGGTGCTGAGCGCCAAACTTGGAGTGCAGAGCACTCTTTATTAAATAGCACACACGTGAAGAGCACGTGGCGCGCTTGGCGCTGAGCGCTAGCCAATGAGTACAAAGCGCTCTTGATTAATTCTGTGCTCTGATAATTAAGTTCCCATTTATAAGAGACTTTGTCTCGTGGATCTAAGAACTAAGTTCTTATTTTAATAGGAGATGCTATGATCTCTTCTGTTTTTATGAAAGACTTTGTCTTTGTCTTATAGATCTGTGATCTAAAGAGAACTAAGTTCTTCTCCCTCCTTTTTTATGATGAGATGCTCCAATCTCTCCTACTCTTATGAAAGACTTCTGTCTTTGTAGATCTATGATCTAGAAAAAGAACTAAGTTCTTCTTTTTTTATGAGATACTTTGATCTCTCTGTTGTTTTTTTACATTGAAGAAATTTTCTTCTTCTGAGAGCTTGCTCGTCTCTTTTTCTTTTCTGAGAACATAAAACTTATGGGGGTTCCTCTATGTTATTTAGAAAGAGAGATCATTGGTCGTTGGGACCCACTACCTCTCCGACGACGCTAAGGGATTACAGCGCTATATATCGAAGGTGTGGAGGGATGTTGTAGGGTTCCTAGGCACTCTTGTGAGGGTTCATAAGGCATCAACCATGCCCGAATAAAATTTTAGATGTGCCGAACAACCCAAAGCCGGGATCTTTTCTAGATTATTAGGGTTTAACATGCAAGTAAACATCTTTACTACTAAGTGTGAGGGATTACAACCTTTGTAGTCCGCTCTTTCGCTTCATAAGCTCCGAGTAGAAGTCCCTTCGCCACGATCCAGGATCTCCCGGACTCAAGAGAGGCTCCACGACTCGAACGATCCATGCTAGCTTGTAGTGTTCCGTTTCTCCGATGATCTACGTCGAAGTTTCTATAACTCAAGCTCTCTCACTCTAATGAGGTGAACACCCTAATCTAATGGGCTAGATTAGATGAGGATGATGGATTAGTATTTATGCTATCTTTTTATATCAAATTCTCACATGTAAACATCACAAAAGGAAAATCTAGTGAGCTTTCTCAAAGCTTAAGAGAGAAGAAGATGATGAATAAAAGAGATAATCCTTTTGTGATGAATAGTAAAAAAGAATATATGATTGATCATGGAACCATGGTCAAGGATGACAAGGATAACCTTTGTAGAGAATAAACTAGGGCTAGGGTTTGGTTAGGTTAAAGAATGAGTCATAAGATAATATCAACCATAATATCTTACACTTGACAAAAGGAAAGCTTCTAGATGGTGCAAGAAGGAGCTAACCCTAATCAAACCCTAACCTTGCTTAACCTCTACTAAACATGTTCCATTATTAATCATATCATGTTGCAATAATATATATCACATATATATTATATATTTGCAACAAAAGAAAAATAATACAATTAACATATATCGCATATATATCAATGTATTACCCTGTGAGAAAATGAAATAATAAAGTGAGCCAATATTAGATAATGTAATACAATATATCACATATATTATTATACATTAAATCGTCGAATCAACACTTGACTCGACAATCCGACTATATCAAATATAACCGACTAATATATCATGTACCGATTCATCGAATCAACACTTGATCCGATGACCCGGTTCATATCTAAATATCGCGAGAATATAGTACGGTATCACATATCGCATTATCCTCGGTCCTGCACAAATCACATATGTGCCTCTACTCCTTTTTTCCTGAGCCAAGAAACCTCTGTGTAGGACTCTAAAGAATCGTCAATACGCCGGTAGCAGGTGATGATCATATCAAACACCCACAAGCTGCAAGCGGTCAGCTAAACGTAACAGCTACCCAGGTATTGAGCGATCAGAAGATCAACAAGCTAGCATGTACGTTCTTTTATGAATCCAATCAGTAACACTCCAATACAGTCCGGTCTGTTCGTCTGATATGTCGCATATCAAGTCTAGGGGTGGTATACCTCAGACCCCAGTAACCGATAAGTCGTGTCGATGTGTGGCTCATAACGGGTCGAGAAACTACTATCAGCCCTGGCCAGGGACTTCCAGTTATAGCCAATCGAGCACAGCACAATATCAACTCCCTATACCGGGAGAGACGAATCCCCTCCTATCGCTCATTGCCTCCATGTGATTCGGGACTGTACCCAAAAGCCACCGTTTTGCACGCCCTCTTGGACGTAGTAAGGTGGAAATCAAAGCACAGTGGGAATCACACAAGACTCTATGACGATCTCGGGTCTACAGACTGCCCTGTACCAGTGTCACCGGAGAACTGCCATCTGACGTGTGGTATATCACCATCTGGGAGTTCTCGGCGAGTCCGTCCAGTATACCCAGTCTCCACTGAGCACCCGTACACCATCCTTGATGTCAAACACCGATGGATATAGGATCATCCATCGCCCATCATATGGGTCAAGATGCGTATACGCTAGTCTACTCTGGTGTATCGATGCCCTGTCTCGATATACCCTCGACTAGGAATAGTTATAGGATGTACTCATCGACTACCGTGGCCCCACTAGTATGATCTCATCATAGTCCCAGTAGTCGAGTACAGATCCTAAGAGCTTTATCAACATGTGAGAGAAAGACAGTAAACCAATACAAGTCAACATGTTAAGATAAAGGAAAACCAAATAGCATACTATCATGATGAGAAAGAAAGTCTTCTCTATATATATCCAAGCATCCATTATAATATACATCATATGTACAATAATGGCCTCTAGGACATATACATAACTAACAATCTCCCACTTGCACTAAGGCCAGCTGCTGTAATATCTCATACCTAGCATCCCGAATAATCTCTCAAACTGTATCTGGGGAATGACCTTCGTGAGTAGATCCGCAGTGTTGTCCTTCGTATCTACTCTCCTGACCTCGATCTCCCGGCGATCAACTATCTCCCTGATCAGGTGATACCGCCTCAGAATATGTCTGGACTTCTGATGGGACCTGGGTTCCTTGGCCAAAGCCACAGCTCCATTGTTATCGCAATACAGAGGTATTGGATGTTCACTGGATGGAACCACACCAAGTTCACTAATGAACTTCTTTATCCAGACAGCCTCTTTGGCAACATCGTTGGCAGCGATGTATTCAGCCTCCATCGTCGAGTCTGCAACGGTATCCTGTTTGGAACTCTTCCAACATACCGCACCTCCATTGAGGGTAAAGACAAATCCCGAGTGCGACTTAGAGTCGTCCTTATCACTTTGGAAGCTTGAATCGGTAAAGGACTCCACCCGGAGTTCTCCATTACCATACACCAAGAACATCTCTTTAGTCCTTCGTAAGTACTTGAGAATGTTCTTCACAGTTGTCCAGTGACTCTCTCCAGGATCTGCTTGATACCGACTCACTACACTTAGTGAGTATGCTACATCGGGTCTGGTACATAGCATCGCATACATGATAGAGCCTACTGCCGAAGCATAGGGTATCCCTTGCATGCGAGCTCTCTCCAAATCAATCTTGGGAGACATCTCTTTGGAGAGAGTGAGTCCAAAGATCGTGGGTTGGTTCCCACACTTGGATTCTTCCATACTAAACCTCTTTAGTATGGTATCAATGTACCTGGATTGGGACAATCCCAGTATCCGTTTAGATCTATCTCTATAGATCATGATTCCCAATATGCAGGAGGCATCACCTAGATCTTTCATTGAGAATCTTTGTGATAAGAAGAGCTTGACTGATTGCAACATAGAAATATCATTTCCTATCAAGAGTATGTCATCCACGTACAATACGAGGAAGACAACCTTAGTCTCTGCTACCTTCTTATAGATACAATGTTCATCTATATTTTTGATGAAGTCAAACTCTTTGACTATAACATCAAAACAGATGTTCCAACTCCGCGATGCTTGCTTTAACCCATAAATAGATTTAAGCAGCTTGCACACCTTTCCGCTGCTCCCACTATCTACGAAGCCCTCTGGCTGAGTCATGTACACGCACTCTTCTAAATCACCGTTTAGAAAGGCGGTCTTAACATCCATTTGCCAGATTTCGCAGTCATGGTATGCATCAATGGCAAGTAAGATCCGGATGGACTTAAGCATAGCCACTGGTGAAAAGGTTTCGTCATAATCCACACCTGGTCGTTGACGAAAACCCTTTGCAACAAGTCTAGCTTTGAAAGTCTCAACTTTTCCATCAACACCAAATTTCTTTTTAAAGATCCACTTGCTCCCAATGGGTTTTACCCCTTCAGGAACATTTTCCAAAGTCCATACTTTGTTGGTGTACATGGATTCCATCTCAGATCGCATTGCATCCAGCCATTTCACAGAGTCACCACTCGTGATGGCCTGCTCGAAACTAGTCGGGTCATCATCTTCCATGATGCAATCCTCGCTTCCACCATCAATGAGAAAACCGTAGTATCTCTCAGGTGGATAAGAAACCCTACTAGATCGGCGGAGAGGCTGGGGTTCGTCGGGTACCACTGAGTCCTCTGGTTCCACTAAATCATCTGTTGTAGTTTATTCTGCTGGAACTTCTTCCAGTTCTACCTCAGAGCCACTAATCTCTTTTGCAAGAAATTCCTTTTCTAAAAAGGTGGCGAGTTGAGCAACAAACACCCTTTGTTCCTCACTGTGGTAGAAAATATACCCTCGCGAATGCTTGGGATATCCAATAAACTTACATAAAACAGATCTTGCCTCGATTTTGTCCGGGTTTTGTCTTTTGACATAGGCCGGGCAACCCCATATCTTAACAAAATTAAGATATGGTATCTTCCCTTCCCATATCTCATATGGGGTGGTAGGCACAGATTTGGTAGGAACTTTATTCAGTATGTATGTCGCTATCTCAAGCACATACCCCCAGAAGGAAATAGGTAACTCTGCAGTGCTCATCATCGAGCGCACCATATCTAATAGGGTGCAATTCCTCCGCTCTGATACACCGTTGTGCTGTGGTGTATAAGAAGGAGTAAGCTGAGAGAGAATCCCATTCTCTTTTAGATAGTCTAGGAACTCATTGCTCAAGTATTCTCCTTCTCGATCAGATCGAAGGATCTTAATACTTTTGCCCGTTTGGTTCTCTACTTCGTGCTTATATTCTCTGAATTTCTCAAAAGCTTCAGACTTGTGTTTCATCAGGAACACATGTCCGAATCTTGAGAGATCATCAGTGAGTGTAATGAAGTAGGAAGAACCGTTCCTGGCATGCGTAGACATGGGACCGCATACATCACTATGTACCAGTCCTAAGAGTTCCATAACTCTTTCTCCGTGTCTACTAAACGGAGCTTTGGTCGTTTTTCCTTTGAGACATGAATGGCAAGTATCATAAGATGATAATTCAAACGGATTCAGATATCCATCCTTATGTAACTTAGCCAGTCGTGTCGCATTGATATGACCAAGTCTACAATGCCATAAGAAGGATTCGTTCATTTCTGAACTCTTCCTCTTGTGTGTGCTTTGTATATTAAGGACTGTATTTTGATTAAGAATGAAAATGCCATTATGTAACGAGCCTGATCCAATCAACTTTTGATTCAGGAATATGTTCATAACATTATCCTGTACTACAAAATTATATCCTTCTTTACTTAATAAAGAAACTGATATAATGCTGCACATCATGTTCGGTATATAATAGCACTCATTCAGAATCAGTGTATTACGACTTGGTAATACAAGGTGATATTCGCCAACTGCTTTGGCTACAATACTTGCACCGTTCCCTACTTGAACAGAATGATCACCTTTTTCCAGTTATCTACCTTTCCGTAGCCCATGTAACAATTTACATATGTGGGATCCTGATCCGGTATCTAATACCCAGGACGTAGGGTGAACTGAGAAACAGTTCTCAATAACTAACACACCCGAAGAAGGTGCATCAACATGCATGCTCTCCGTATAGGCGGCGTGAGAATCTAGATATTCTCCTGTTTCCTGTTCAGTCTTATAACTCTTATAAGAAAGAACGGGCCCAACATTCCCCTGCTCAGTATAATAAGCGGGTTCAGTCAATACATCCATATTATTATCTTGATTGTGGCTTGACATGGTCGCTACCTGGAGAGAGAGAATAGAAAATACTTTAGCGTATGCTCTTGCAAGATTAGATTGGTTATTATCTTATCTAATCAGGATGTCTCCCACTGTTTTTATCAAATCTTCCTTCAAACCCTAAAAGGTAAGATTAGCCGGGATTAATTACACCCTACAATTTCATCAATCTTTCAGCCAGATCAGTGTCGGTACTTGAGGGAGGTTCCCCGTGCTTTCGCACGGACCTAATTAAAGTAAATCTCGTTTTCCCAGAGGCGTAACCCCGTTAACACTTTTCTAGACACCTACTTGATCGGCTAATTGTCCTGTGTAAAACTCTCTCAGGAGTAACACTTACTCGCAGTGGGTATCGGGATCCAACTATCTCATAGGAGGTATGCAATCTCATTGCAAATTTCAACACTTGAAATTCTCGATAATATTTTGCCCCTAGCGTCCTATGACCTTGACGGAGGTCAACAAACCATAGGCTACTAGTCATGTCCAACCTATCATTTCCTGATTGAATTAAACCCACCCGCACAACCCTTGACGGAGGTCAACAAGGCCATACGACTACCCTAATCCAATCTGCATCATATGCATAAGCAGATAAATATTAATCAGCTACCGTACACTACGCCTTGACGGAGGTCAACAAACGTAGCACGAATACTAAGTAGGACTTATCTGAAATGACAGAGGGCTACGTCAAGTTTTTCTGAAAACCTATTGCGTAATGAACTTGATATCGTCGCAGAATTAAGTGTTTTTGAAAAGGAGTGTTTTTGAGGCTTTTCTAGTTTCGCTAAAGAGGTCACTCCCGGTGAAGAGATCTCGGCTCTTTCCCCATCGAATAAGGTGCAGGATATATCGCATATATCACTGTGCAAAGCAAGAACTATATAAGCTGTCAAAAACTAAACCGCGTGTTTGTAGCATTTGCCAGTTTCGCTAAAGAGGTCACTCCCGGTGAAGGGATCTCGGCTCTTTCCTCATCGAATAAGGTGCAGGGTATATCATATATACCACTATGCAAAACAAGACTGTAGCTACCCTTTTTATAAAGTTTTGATTCTACAACATCTTTTAGGTTTCTTTTCTTTTTATTAATCTCATTAATAAAATCCCATCAGCTTATGCTTCCTAAGCATCACTAAAGAAACGAAAGCAGTAATATTTATATATCAGCATATATATATAGTATAAGCATTCGTCTCAGACAGTAATATGATCTCATCACAGAACATTGTAGCAGAAGAACATATATGAAATATTGGATATACTAGGATGTCCGTGTTTTTGATACGAGCCGGTATAAAACACGGATTCCACGGTCGCGATGAATAGCCAAACCCACATCCCTAGACCCCTACGAGAGCGGCAAGTAACACTGCCAGTTCTAGGGTTAGGAGACCCGGTCTCGACTCCTCGAGATGGCCTCCCACTGGACCCTAGAACCCGGTTATTTGTGCTCCCCTCCTTGGATTTACCTAATGCGGAAAAGTAAATAATATACACTGGTGACATCAACCTCATCCCGGAAGTGCCCCAATAAAAGAATATTACATACAAATGAATTTTACATGAATGAAAATAAAAACCCTCATCTTACATAAAACCCCCGGCTATTCTGAACACGACGATCCAATATAACATATCACAGCAACACATAATATCACATATCATCAACGTAAGTAAGTATGCATACACCGATCGTTGTTGATGTATAGCAACGAAAACCGGCAATACAACTATATATTACACTTACGGTCACAGAAAAGAAATTGTAAAACTATAATATTTGGAATCCACAATCACTTTAGACATCGTAAATCCGAAATATCACATACTTCGTATTTCATGCCTAACTATATGAATTCCACATATTGTATCACATTCCAGATAAATAGACAGTATTAAACTTTCCGACCGGATAATCAAATACCCAAGATTTCCTAAATAGCTCAACACTTGAGCGGAGTTCAAATAATCCCAGAATATGTCACAGTACCGATGATCCAGCCGTAGAAGGGTCAAGCCAACGCCTCACATGTGGCACGCCGTACTGCCCCAAACCCTAAGGTTTAGAGGCAGTTCAAGACGGTCACATAATCGAGTTAAGCTTTGTTGTCTTCTAGAGGGTCCACCGCGTTACTTGCACATTTTTCCGAAAGATTTAAACCCGATAAAAATTCAACACTTGAAAGTTTTTCGTGCCGGGAAAAAGTGAGTTAATGATATCCGCTCGAACATTTTAACAGTTTCTAAATATTCGGAAAACATAACAAAATTAAATTTTCCGATCGAATCAACGATTACAAAATAAACCCCAGAACACTCAACACTTGAGTCATATTAAAAATACCCAGAAAATATATCTAACAGAAAAGGATATTACTGTTGCAAAACAAAAGCCCAAATCTACAGTTCTGCCGCGGATCCGCGGCCAAAGTAAGGTTTGGCCGCGGTTCCACGGCGTTCCGTACGATTTGGAAGCTCGTTTTCAACAGTAATACTTATATTTGCCTGCTGATTTTTTTAGGTATTTTTAATACAGAAAAAATCGCATTTTTAAAATTTGTCCAGAGAAGGGTTCATTTCGTAGTTTCAGGGTTCGTTCGGAGTTTTAACTTCGTATACACGTCGTCTAATGCTCTAGCTAGGCTCTGATACCACTGTAGGGTTCCTAGACACTCTTGTGAGGGTTTATAAGGCATCAACCATGCCCGAATAAAATTTTAGATGTGCCGAACAACCCAAAGCCGGGATCTTTGCTAGATTATTAGGGTTTAACATGCAAGTAAACATCTTTACTACTAAGTGTGAGGGATTACAACCTTTGTAGTCCGCTCCTTCACTTCATAAGCTCCGAGTAGAAGTCCCTTCGCCGCGATCCACGATCTCCCGGACTCAAGAGAGGCTCCACGACTCGAACGATCCATGCTAGCTTGTAGTGTTCCGTTTCTCCGATGATTTACATCGAAGTTGCTATAACTCAAGCTCTCTCACTCTAATGAGGTGAACACCCTAATCTAATGGGCTAGATTAGATAAGGATGATGGAGTAATATTTATGCTATCTTTTTATATCAAATTCTCACATGTAAACATCACAAAAGGAAAATCTAGTGAGCTTTCTCAAAGCTTAAGAGAGAAGAAGATGATGAATAAAAAAGATAATCCTTTTGTGATGAATAGTAGAAAAGAATATATGATTGATCATGGAACCATGGTCAAGGATGACAAGGATAACCTTTGTAGAGAATAAACTAGGGCTAGGGTTTGGTTAGGTTAAAGAATGAGTCATAAGATAATATCAATCATAATATCTTACACTTGACAAAAGGAAAGATTCTAGATGGTGCAAGAAGGAGCTAACCCTAATCAAACCCTAACCTTGCTTAACCTCTACTAAATATGTTCCATTATTAATCATATCATGTTGCAATAATATATATCACATATATATTATATATTTGCAACAAAAGAAAAATAATACAATTAACATATATCGCATATATATCAATGTATTACCCTGTGAGAAAATGAAATAATAAAGTGAGCCAATATTAGATAATGTAATACAATATATCACATATATTATTATACATTAAATCATCGAATCAACACTTGACTCGACAATCCGGCTATATCGAATATAACCGACTAATATATCATGTACCGATTCATCGGATCAACACTTGATCCGATGACCCGGTTCATATCTAAATATCGCGAGAATATAGTACGGTATCACATATCGCATTATCCTCGGTCCTGCACATATCACATATGTGCCTCTACTCCGTTTTTCCTGAGCCAAGAAACCTCTGTGTAGGACTCTAAAGAATCGTCAATACGCCGGTAGCAGGTGATGATCATATCAAACACCCACAAGCTGCAAGCGGTCAGCTAAACGTAACAGCCACCCAGGTATTGAGCGATCAGAAGATCAACAAGCTAGCATGTATGTTCTCCTGTGAATCCAATCAGTAACACTCCCGTACAGTCCGGTCTGTTCGTCTGATATGTCGCATATCAAGTCTAGGGGTGGTATACGTCAGACCCCAATAACCGATAAGTCGTGTCGATGTGTGGCTCATAACGGGTCAAGAAACTACCAGTAACACTTACCAGTAAATCTCTATATCAGCCCTGGCCAGGGACTTCCACTTATAGCCAATCGAGCACAGCACAACATCAACTCCCTATACCGGGAGAGACGAATCCCCTCCTATCGCTCATTGCCTCCATGTGATTCGGGACTGTACCCAAGAGCCACCGTTTTGCACGCCCTCTTGGACGTGGTAAGGTGGAAATCAAAGCACAGTGGGAATCACACAAGACTCTATGACGATCTCGGGTCTACAGACTACCATGTACCAGTGTCACCAGAGAACTGCCATCTGACGTGTGGTCTATCACCATCTGGGAGTTCTCATGGAGTCCGTCCAGTGTACCCAGTCTCCACTGAGCACTCGTACACCATCCTTGATGTCAAACACCGATGGATATGGGATCATCCATCGCCCATCATATGGGTCAAGATGCGTATACGCTAATCTACTCTGGTGTATCGATGCCCTGTCTCGATATACCCTCGACTAGGAACAGTTATAGGATGTACTCATCGACTACCGTGGCCCCACTAGTATGATCTCATCATAGTCCCAGTAGTCAAGTACAGATCCTAAGGGCTTTATCAATATGTGAGAGAAAGACAGTAAACCAATACAAGTCAACATGTTAAGATAAAGGAAAACCAATAGCATACTGTCATGACGAGCAAGAAAGTCCTCTCTATATATATCAAAGCATCCATTATAATATACATCATATGTACAGCAATGGCCTCTAGGGCATATACATAACTAACAGATGTACCCTTTGAACCATGTCCCACTTATCAGGAGGAAGAATATGTTGAAGCTTAAACTCCTAACTGCTGAAAAGGGCCTCTTTGCGTTCGCGCACGTGCTTCGCACGTGTTGGGCGCACGTGCGTCGGACGTAGCGGTTGCACATCATGGGGGGCAGCTAAGGCCCTAACATAGAGAACTAAGCTCCTTTGAAAATTGAATTCTCACGTACGTTGCACATAGTGGGCGCACGTGCGTTGCACGTGATGCGCACGTGCGTTGTGTATATGCATATTATGGAGGGGCGGCTAAGGCCCTAACTTGGAGAACTAAGCTCCTTTGAGAATTGAATTCTCGCATGTGCATTGCACGTGTTTGGCTCATGTGCGTTGCACATGGCGCGCATGTGGCGAGCGCACGTGCATTGCACGTGGCGCACATGGCGCTTGTGCATATGTGCATTATGGGGGGCAGCTATGGCCCTAACTTGGAGCACTAAGCTCCTATGAAGAACTAATCTCCTTTGAGAATTGAATTCTCCCACGTACGTTGTACATGGCGCGCATGTGGCGGGCGCACGTGCATTGCACATGGCGCACATGGCGCAGCGCATATGCGTATTATGGGGGGCAGCTATGGCCCTAACTTGGAGTATTAAGCTCCTATGGAGAACTAAGCTCCTTTGAGAATTGAATTCTCCTTCATGCATTGCACATGTTTGGCTCACGTGTGTTGCACGTGGCGCGCATGTGGCGGGCGCACGTGCGTTGCACATGGCACACATGGCGTTTGCGCATATGCGCATTAGGGGGGCAGCTATGGCCCTAACTTGGAGAACTAAGCTCCTATGAAGAACTAATCTCCTTTGAGAATTGAATTCTCATCCTTTTCTAAGAGGTATCCCCTCTTATTTATATAGGAGTGGTAGAGAAGGGATCTCTCTTTTTCCCGATGTGGGACTAAAAATGCATCCCCCATGTTGGAGAGCATTACTTTAAATTACATGTGCGTAGCACATTTGCTCATAACTATTGATCCCGGATGAATTATGAGGCCCATAATATATCAAATCGAAGGAGTTTTCGAGACGCTTTCGATATCATTAGAATTTAGCTTATTATCATTCGGGAGTTTGTCAAAATACGGCCCGGAAAATACCGGTTTGCATTTTCTTCTTTACATTACATGTGCATAGCACATTTGCTCATAACTTTTGATCCCGGATGAATTATAAGGCCCATAATATATCAAATCGAAGGATTTTTCGAGACGCTTTCGATACTATCAAAATTTAGCTATTTCTCATTCGGGAGTTTGTCAAAATACAGTCCGAAAAATACCGGTTTATATTTTCTTAAGCGTATCGCTGCCATTTGATACCTTAGGCTCTTTTGCACAGAAATTTTTGGCGGGAACAAATGCCCCCATTATTTTGCCTACGTAAGTATGTACGTGGGTGAAGTAGTGCAGAGTTATGTATGGCCATAGAATTGAGGGCTTAGGAGACAAGTTTAGGGTCTTTGTAGCCTACGACTTTTTCATCTTCATGAGCCGTATGGGTCTCAAGAAGGTTTTTTTTTCCTACAACTCGGGAGGATCTCATAGGTGTATATTCTCCCTAGAAATCGTGAGGATTTCTAAGTGTTCATCGCCTCCGTGAGTCGTAAGGATCTCACTCGGGTATTTTTCCTTACGAATCGTGAGGACCCGTAAGTAGCTTCTTTATTTCAGTGGCATATAATTTTGGCAAATGTGGCCCGTAGATAGTTCATCTTGACCTCCTTGTAGGGCAGCGATAGCTTAGGAAATAGGTTTGGATCTGCCACCTAAGACTTTTCAACTTTATGAGCCGTGAGGGTCTCATAAAGACTTTTCTCCCTACGAGTCGAGGGGGGCCCGTAGGTGTATTTTCTCCTTAGAAGTCGTGAGGATTCCTAAGTGCGTTTTCTCTTGATAGTCGTAAGAATCTCATAAGAGAATTTTCTCCCTTATAAGTCTAGAGGACTCGTAAGTGATTGTTTCTACCCTTGTCGATGTTCGACTTCGGAGAGTATGGTCCGTAGATAGTCCATCTTGACCTCCTTGCAGGGCAGTGATGGCTTAGGAGACAGGGTTAGGATCTGCCACCTAAGACTTTTCAATTTTATGAGCCGTAAGGGTCTCATAAAGACTTTTCTCCCTACGAGTCATGAGGATCCCGTAGGTGTATTTTCTCCTTAGGAGTCGTAAGGATTCCTAAGTGCGTTTTCTTTTGAGAATCGTAAGGATCTCACAAGAGAATTTTTCCCTCTTACAAGTTGAGAGGATTCGTAAGTGGTCGTTTCCCTCCTTATCGAGATTCGACTTTGGAGAGTATAGCCCGTGAATAGTATACAATAGTCCATCTTGGACCGACTTGCAGGGCCCCAGTGCTTAGGAAATAGGTCCTTATCCCCATTGCCTAAGGCTTTTCCCTACGAGTCGAGACGAATCGAGAAGTTCTCGTAAGAACACTAATTTCCTCACGGGTTGACGTGAATCGAGAGGTTCTCATCAAGGACGCTGATTTCCCTGAATTGAGATATTTGTCAAGGATACTGATTTCCTTGGGGTTGAGACGAATCGAGGTATTCCTGCAATGACACTGATTTCCTTGCGGGTCAACGTGAATCGAGATGTTCTCGTCAAGGACGCTGATTTCCCTGAATCGAGGTTTTGCCAAAGACACTGATTTCCCCGGGGTTGAAACGAATCGAGGTATTCCTGCAAAGACACCGATTTCTCTGCGGGTCGACGCGAATCGAGATGCTCTGGTCAAGGACGTTGATTTTCCTGAATTGGGGTTTTGCCAAGGACACTGATTTCCCCGGGGTCGAAACGAATCGAGGTATTCCTGCAAAAACGCTGATTTCTCTGCGGGTCAACGCGAATCGAGATGTTCTCGTCAAGGATGCTGATTTTCCTGAATCGAGATATTTGTCAAGGACACTGATTTCCCTGGGGGTCGAGACGAATCAAGGTATTCCTGCAAAGACACTGATTTCTCTGCGGGTCGACGCGAATCGAGATGTTCTCGTCAAGGACGCTGATTTCCCTGAATCGAGATATTTGCCAAGGACACTGATTTCCCTGGGGTTGAGACGAATCGAGATATTCCTGCAAAGACACTGATTTCTCTGCAGGTCGATGCGAATCGAGAGGTTCTCGTCAAGGACGCTGATTTCCCTGAATCGAGATAAGAAGCGATGGCTTAGGAAACATGTTCAGATCTGCCGCCTAAAACTTTTCAACTTTATGAGCCGTGAGGGTCTCATAAAGGGTTTTCTCCCTACGAGCCGAGAGGATCCCGTAGGTATCTTTTCTCCTTAGGAATCGTGAGGATTCCTAAGTGTGTTATCTCTTAAGATTCGTCAGGATCTCACAAGAGAATTTTTCCCGCTTACAAATCGAGAGGATTCGTAAGTGGTTGTTTTCCTCCTTGTCGAGATTCGACTTTGGAGAGTGTGGCCCGTGAGTAGTATACAATAGTCCATCTTGGACCGACTTCCAGGGCCCTAGTGCTTAGGAAACAGGTCCTTATCCCCATTGCCTAAGGCTTTTCCCTACGAGTCGAGACGAATCAAGAAGTTCTCACAAAAACACTAATTTCCTCACGGGTCGAAACGAATCGAGAAGTTCTCGCAAGGGTTTCCTAACGTCACAGTTAACTCCTGCTAATAGAAGTCCGTTAGGGTCTGTGGTACTAGGGTTTTTTACCCATCGCACCATCATGTTGGCCGATATATTCCCCGATATGCAATCTGGTTGTTCGGGTAGCCCCGTGACTATCGTGTCTCTGATCCCTTCGGGGGCTGGACAAGACGTCTTCAAGCAATCTTCCAGGTGGTATTACCGTCGAAAGAGAAAGCGTTGGGGATATTCCATGTCACTTTTTACTTGAGGTTAGGCTCAGTTTGGGAGCCCCGGTGAGTCATGACCACTCCGCGCTGGTGTGAGATGATCTCCGATAGTCTTTTTAGGTCTCATTTGAGTTGCCGTCAAGACCTTGAAGCGAGGGATTTTCCTTGGCTTCGTTTGTTGACATTGTGTCTGCAATATTGCGATGAATGTCGAGGTTGCCTCTGGGTTGTCTGGGAACCGTCGAGGTTTGAAACTAGGGGATTTTGTCGTGGCTCCGTTTGTTGATGTCGCATCTGCATCCTGCTGGAGGAAGAACGTTATTGTTGATCTCTAGGCTGTAGATATTGCCGTCGAAATTTGGAAGTAGGGACTCTGCCATGGCTCCAAGGTAGTCTCTAGGTTGTCTGTGAACCGTCGAGATTTAGACCTAGGGGACTTTGTCGTGGCTCCGTTTGTTGACATTATGTCTGCAATATTGCGACAAATGTCAAGGTTTCCTCTGGGTTGTCTGTGAACCGTCGAGGTTTGGAACTAGGGGACTTTGCCGTGGCTCCGTTTGTTGATACCGCGTCTGCATCCTGCTGGAGGAAGAACATTGTTATTGATCTCTAGGCTGTAGATGTTGCCGTCGAGATTTGGAACTAGGGACTCTGCCATGGCTCCGAGGTAGTCTCTAGGTTGTCTGTGAACCGTCAAGATTTGGAACTAGGGGACTTTGTCGTGGCTCCGTTTGTTGACATTGTGTCTGCAATATTGCGACGAATGTCGAGGTTGCCTCTGGTTGTCTGTGAACCGTCGAGATTTGGAACTAGGGGACTTTGCCGTAGCTCCGTTTATTGATATCGCGTCTGCATCCTGCTGGAGGAAGAACGTTGTTGTTGATCTCTAGGCTGTAGATGTTGCCGTCGAGATTTGGAACTAGGGACTCTGCCATAGCTCCGAAGTAGTCTCTAGGTTGTCTGTGAACCGTCGATATTTGGAACTAGGGGACTTTGCCATGGCTCCGTTTTTTGATGTTGTGTCTGCATCCGATTGGAGTACGGGGAAACGCCGGTGTTGATCTCTAGGTTGTCGATGTTGACGTCGAGACCCTGAAGCTAGGGATCTTCCTTTACTTTATTTGTTGACATTGCGTCTGCAATATTGTAATGAATGTCGAGGTTGTCTCTAGGTTTTCTATAAACCGTCGAGATTTGGAACTAGGGGACTCTTCCATGGCTCCATTTATTGATGTTGCGTCTGTATCCTGCTGGCGTGAGGAGGAACTCCGTTGCTGGTCTTCTGGGATGCAGATATTGCCGCTGAGACCTGACTCTCCCTTTGATGGAGTTTGTTGGGACATGTGGTTCCCTTTTCGTTTATGCCCATGGATTGTATACAGGGGTCAGTATAGACTTACCTGCAGGGCAAAAAGTTTTATTTCATTATTTTATTTCTTTCCGCGATGCTCTATCATTTCAGCTTTTTATATCGCAAAAGTCGCGATTGCCCAATCATTTCGGCTATTTTTCGCGGTGCCCAATCATTTCGGCTATTTTTGTATGCATTTATTTTACTCGCTGATTTTTATTGCGAGTTTCCCAAACATTTCGGCTATTTCATATGCATTTTTTTATATATATGGAACTCATGGTCTGATACCAATCTTGCATCAGTATCGTTGCAACTAGAATGTTTCCAGGAGCGAACCATCATTTGCCATGAAAGGACTTGGAATTTGATACCGATTTAGGCATCAGTATCGCTACAACTGGGATATTGCCAGGAGTGAATCATCATCTGTCTTTGTCGGTTCGAACAAAGGTGGCTTAGCAAATAGGGTTAAGATCCTGTCGACTAAGACTTTTGACTTCAAGAGCCGTAAGGGTCTCATAAAGGTGTTTCTTCCTACGAGTCGTGAGGATCTCGTAGATGTCTTTTCTCCTCAGGAATCGTGAGGATTCCTAAGTGTATGTTCTCTTGTAAGTCGTAAGGATCTTGCAAGAGTGTTTTCTCCTTGTAAATTGAGAGGACCTACAGGTGTTTGTTCATCAAATGAGGGCATTCCTCGTCGTTAGGTGGGACTCGGTAAGGAAATGATTATTTATGCCCGTGGATTGTATACAAGGGTCGGTATTGAACCGCTTGTAGGGCAATCTGGGAAAGGTGATGGCTTAAGAACGGGTTCAGATCCCTGTAGCTTAAGGCTTTTGAATCTTATGAGCCGTGAGGGTCTCATAAGAAGGTTCTCCTTACGAGTCGTGAGGATCTCGTAAGTGTAATTTCTTCTTAGGAATCGTGGGGATCCCTAAGTGTGTTGCTCCTTTGTGAGTCGTAAGGATCTCACGCGGGTATTTTTCTCCTTACAAGATCGAGAGGACCTTGCAAGTGTTTTTTAACGAGATTGCGCCCTTTCGGGTTTTCACAAACTCGTCGGTAGCCCTACTGATTTTACTCACGGAACCCTTTCGGGTTTTGCATCCGTACCTATTTTGCTTGTGGACGTACCCTTTTTTTTTACGAATCTGCGCCCTTATGGGTTTTCACAAACATCGTCGGTAGCCTTGCTGTTTTTACTCACGGAGCCCTTTCGGGTTTTCATCCGTGCCCATCTTGCTTATGGACGTACCGTTTTTTTTTTGTTTTTTTACGAGTCTGCTGCGCCCTCTCGGGTTTTCACAAACATCGCCGGTAGCCTTGCTGTTTTTACTCACGGAGCACTTTTAGGTTTTCATCTGTGCCCATCTTGCTTATAGACGTACTGTTTTTTTCTTCTTCTTTTTTTGGGTCAGCCCTAGGATGCTGCGGTTTGTAGTAGTTTTAGAGGCGTTTCGGTCCGTCGTTAGTTTTAGGACATTGTGGTCCATAGCTAGTTTAGGGATGTTTCGGTCCGTTGTTAGTTTAGGGATGTTTCGGTCCGTTGTTAGTTTAGGGACGTTTTGGTCCATTGTTGCCATATTTGAGGCAAATTTCTAGTTTACGGACTTTTCGGTCCATTATCCATCCTGTATGCACGTGTATCTGTCACGTGACGGGATACGTAACGATAAAGTGGGATACACCCATTTAGGGTGTGATTTGGTTTGGTTGGAGTGTTTTGTGATCCATCCCTACCGCGACTTCTTCCACTTGACGTCGACGTCTGGCTTTTTCGAATATGGCCATTTTGCGTTCTCGATCAACTTTGCTTTTCTGACGGGCTTCGTTTAGCAGCATGTTAATCAGCTCATCGGACGATTCTAAGGATTTTGGTGTCGATTCTGCCCCCAGCTTCTCTGCATCAGGAGCTTCCTTATCATCTATTGATGAGTGAGAGATCATATGACAACTTGCCAGGTAATTCTCAGATTCTTCTAACGAGTCATTTCCATCGTCGTCATCATTATCTCCGCTCCCAAGGATATGGCTGAGAAACTCTTGGAGTGTGATCGGGGTTCGCGCCTTCTGGTTATATTCCTCCAGCGTGTCAATATGTTTTTTCATGTCCGTGCGCTTATCCTCAAGCTGCGCGGGCTTCTTGGTCTTCTTATTTTTCTTTGAAGACTTTGACATCTAGGCTTGGGCGTTTTGACTATCGCTGCCAATCCTTGGCGTCGGACGCGGCTCCAGCATTCTCTCAATGACCTCGGGTTCCAGCGGACTTTTCCACCTGATCGCCGGGCATGTTTGGAGATCCTTCAGCACTCTTTTCGTTTTTGTTGAAAGAACTACTTCCCATGGAGCTTCCTCTATGAATGAGCATGATGCCCCCGGCGTGTCCACCCTTTTAGGAGTGTGCTGTTGTGGTGGATTCACCTTCCAGTTTTCAGATAGCGCGAACTTGCCCTGTTGGTATTGGTCTTCAATCCAGTTTTTAAAGACGTAGCAGTCTTCGATCGGATGGCCCAATACTCAGTGGTAGGGGCAGTAATTGGGATCGTTGACGTCGTTCGGTTGCGGTGGGTGTCTCGACTCCGGTAGAGTGATGAGCCCGTTGCACACTGCCAGTTCAAACAGTTTCCTTGTTTAATCCCGGGGAAACGAGTAAGGACATCTCAACTTCTCATCGAGGGATTGCCGCTTGTTGCCTTGGCGAGCAACTGGTTTCGGCTCACTCGGCTGTTGTTGAGCGTTGGCGACAAAGGTCGCTTTCCCTTTGCCTTTTTCATTCCGAAAATCCGTTTTCGACGAGGACGTCTTATGGCCCATCTGGTCAATTTAGGCCAGCTTGTCAATTAAGGCCTGGAAGGTGGTCGGCTTGAAGAACATCATAAATTGGGATATGATCGCCTGTGGATCGAGGGTTCCCACAAACATGCCCACTGCAGGAGCCTCTTCTATGCGTTTTTCACACTTCGACCATAGGTTGCGCCACCGAATCGCATACTGAACCCATGTCTCCCCTGACTTCACTCGGGCATTGATCAACGCCGTGATTGGGGTGCGTTCGCTAGTGCTTGCGAAACGCTGAGTGAATAGCAACTCCATCTATGTAAACGTTTTGATGGAGTCGTTCGGAAGCTCCGAATACCATTCGAAAGCTGTCTCCGCTAAGCTGTCGACGAATTGGCGAAGCAGCAGCTTATCGCCACCTCCAGTATTACCGCAGAGAGCCCTGAACTGGGCGACATGCTGATGGGGATTGCCCGTCCCCTTGTATACGTGAATTTTGTGGATCGTGTATCCTGGCGGGTACTTAATTTGATCGTACCAGCCTGGGTAGGGTCGTCCAGTTCTGACGACTTGGCCGGTTGCTTCATTCGCCTGATGAGCTCGTATCTGTTGAGCTAGATAGTCGTCAAAGGCGGCTTTGGAGATGGTCTCTTCCTTGACTACTGATAGCGCAGGAAAAGGGTTTGATGTCTTCTCTCTATCGTCTTCAATTATTACTGGAGGATCTTCGGCTGGGTATCTTGGAACAATAGCGCCAATTGTTTTATGTTGGCCGCTTGTTCCGCGGCCTCTTTGTCTTTCCTCTTGAGCATTATTCGGAGGAACTCGGTGTCGGTTTCCTGTTCCTGACACTGCTCCGACGATATTTTCGGGCTTTCTTTTGGCCCAGTGAGTGCGGCCATCTTTGTCAACATTTCCTGGAGCTTCTGTTGTTGCTCATGGGCCTTTTTTGCGGATCGGGTGAGTGGTCGATGACCCCCGGAAGCGCAGCTCTCCTCTTTCCCGGAAACCATATAAACAGTATGCACCACCATACCCCCAGACTTGGAACGTCTAGGTTCAGTGCATCTGAGCTTTGCCATGGACACGTGGATTTTCTTCGCCCTCTTCTTTTTATGGACGATTGAAGTTGAGGGTCCGTTGCAGCGGGCACCCAAGTAGATGACACCTTCTGTGGTACGACAGGGTAGTCCTTCTCTTGCCGAACCTTCATTTTCTTTGGTTGGCAGGAGTAGTCTTGATTAATCACAGAGTCTTGGACCCTTCGCCAGACCCTGTGAATTTTGGAGGACAGCCGCTGAGGGGGTTGCTCTAGTTTTTCCTTTGTAGCGTTCTTCCCAGATGGAGGAGATCTTTTCAACACAGCAGTTGGAAAGTTTTTGCGCACCCTTCTAAGTGGTTCAAAGCTGTTCCCAGTTAGAACGGCAACATCAATTTCAATCATCGGAGCTGGTGGAGTCAATCCAGAGGGAGAGCTGCCCCCAGTTTTCCTTACTCGGCGCCAGTGGCGACGTCGAGCATGTATTGCAAACGGTAATGGCTCAGTTACGGGGGTGGCTTCATCATACCCCCTGTTCTGGTGAAAGGTTGCTGTTGGTGCCAGCCTATCAAAGACTGACGTCCGCTGAGAAGAAACGTCCAACCTGTCGAAGACTGACCTTTGGGCAGGGGAAGTGGTTTGGACGACCTCACCCGAAGCAGGAAATGAGATGGCTAGTCTTGCAAAAACCGATCCCTTAGCAAGAGAAGCCCTTTTGACGACCGTCGAAGTTGGAATGGCCATCCGCTTCGGGATGACTCGTTCAGGTATTGAGGGCTTCTTCATGGGCCCATTAGAGCTTTGGCCCAGTCTGTTAAAGACCGAGGCGTTAGATTCGAGCGATCTGTTGAGAGGGGTCGCGGTAGTTGCAAGCCGATCAAAGACCGACTTCTTTGGAGCTTCTTACGATAGCACTGGGCCGTTGAAGCTCATTGGTGGGATCATGGTCCCAAAGAACAGTCCAGTGGTGACCTGATTCACCTGTTCCACTAGCATGGCGAAGATGGAGGCCGCTTGGGGCCCATAAGTCACTCCTCCGGCGAGAACGAAGTGGGAGTTGTTGTTGCAGCTAGTGCAGTTGGAAGCCATTTTCTCTGCACGGGTGCAAGATACCAAATCTTGGTACCTCGAATCCAGGGGAAACCACATTAAACTGCGATTCGTTCGCGAACACGACACACGAAGTGTGGAGTGGAAAGAGGAAAAGGTCCCACCGGGCGTGCCAGAATCTGTTCTCCGCCGAAAAACGCGACCGAGGCTTTGGGACGTCCGGCCTGAGTTTTGACAGGCAGATGATATTTGGTTTTATCCGTCCACCTCTCTGAAGATGCCAAGTTGATTTATGGCACCGTGTATCGGAGGTTTAGACGAATGCGGCAGTTGTAGCAAACTTCGTCAGATTCCCCCTCGTGTACGAGGGGGTTTTTTATTGTGGGAACGCTCTTCCCTGCAGGCACAAGCCCCTGCAGTTAATTACACTACCGCGTAGCGGTAACCACTTTCTCCTTCTCCAGATGGTCACTTCGTGTCGTGTGAGTTTGTTTTGTTTTTGGTTGCCCGTAGATTGTATACGGAGACTAATTTGTGTTGTCGTCCGTAGGGCGTGGATTAGTCCAAATCCGTATTTTCTTAGATTTGGTTTTGGTTTGGGTTTAAGGATCGTTATTCTCATTGAGATTAAAATCAACTTAAACGTTTGTTGAGAATACGTTAATCTAATTTTAGACTAAGATCTCCTCAACAAAATTTTGGGATCATTTAGATCCGACGAAGGAGTGTTTGGACTCTATCGTTATAGTTTAAGGACGTTGCGGTCCATAAGTTTAAGGACATCATAATCCATAGAGTTTAGTTTAGGGACATTACGGTCCATAAGTTTAAGGACATTATAGTCCGTAGAGTTTAAGAACATCGTAGTCCATAGTTTAAGAACGTCATAGTTCATAGAGTTTAGTTTAGGGACATTGCGGTCCATAAAGTGTCTGGTTGTCGGGACCCGCCACCTCTCTGAAGTCGTTGAAGAATTACAACGACACATATCAGAGGTGTGAAGAGATGTACCCTTGAACCAATGTTGGTTGGGGGATCTATAGTCAGGTTTGGGATAAAGACCAATTAAAATTATTGGGAGCGCATGGGCTCAGTTAATCTGAATTGGGGAATTTATGGCCCACTTGGGCTCAGCTCATTCAGTTAAAGTGTTTGAACACTTATTTGGACTCAGTCCATTCATTTTTGAACAAAATGTTAACATTTGTTTGGGCTCAGGCCCTTTTTGTTCAATAATGCAGAGGATTAATTGTGGGTTCTGACACCCCTTCTTCTTTTGTCTTTTTTTGATTGTTGAACACTCTTTGTACCACAGGGCGCTGGGCTTTATTTAAAGAACACTTTGTATTCCCTCGGCGCACACGTGAGGAGCACGTGGCGCGCCAGACTTGGAGCGCTGGGACGCTTCTTATGAAATAGCGCACACGTGAGGAGCACGTGGCGCGCTTGGCGCTGAGCGCCAGATTTGGAGCGCTGAGGCGCTTCTTATGAATTAGCGCACACGTGAAGAGCACGTGGCGCGCTTGGCGCTGAGCACCATGAAATAGCGCACAGTTGAGGAGCACGAGGCGCGCTTGGCGCTGAGCGCCAGACTTAGAGTGCAGAGCGTTCTTTATTAAATAGCGCACATGTGAGGAGCACGTGGTGCAGTAGGCGCTGAGCGCTAGCCAATGAGTGCAAAGCGCTCATAATTAATTCTGTGCTCTGAGAATTAAGTTCTCGTTTATAAGAGACTTTGTCTCGTGGATCTAAGAACTAAGTTCTTATTTTAATAGGAGATACTATGATATCTTATGTTCTTGTGAAAGATTTTGTCTTTGTCTTATAAATCTGTGATCTAAAGAGAACTAAGTTCTTCTCCCTTTTCTTTTATGATGAGATGCTCCAATCTCTCCTACTCTTATGAAAGACTTCTGTCTTTGTAGATCTATGATCTAGAAAAAGAACTAAGTTCTTCTTTTTTTATGAGATGCTTTGATCTCTCTGGGTTTTTTTTACCTTGAAGAAATTTTCTTCTTCTGAGAGCTTGCTATTCTCTTTTTCTTTTTTGAGAACTTGAAACTTATGGGGGGGTTCCTCTGTGTTATTTGGAAAGAGAGATCATTGGTCGTTCGGACCCACCACCTCTCCGACGACGCTGAGGGATTACAGCGCCATATATCGAAGGTGTGGAAGGATGTACCCTTTGAACCATATCCCACTTATCAGGAGGAAGAATATGTTGAAGCTTAAACTCCTGACTGCTGAAAAAGGCCTCTTTGCGTTCACGCACATGCGTCGCACATGTTGGGCGCACGTGCGTCGGACGTGGCGGTTGCACATCATGGGGGGTAGCTAAGGCCCTAACATGGAGAACTAAGCTCCTTTGAAAATTGAATTCTTGCACGTGCGTTGCACGTGGTGGGCGCACGTGCGTTGCACGTGGTTCGCACGTGCGTTGCACGTGGTTCGCACGTGCGTTGCGCATATGCACATTATGGAGGGGCGGCTAAGGCCCTAACTTGGAGAACTAAGCTCATTTGAGAATTGAATTCTCCCACGTGCGTTGCACGTGTTTGGCTCACGTGCGTTGCACGTGGCACGCATGTGGCGGACGCACATGCATTGCACGTAGCGCACATGACGCTTGCGCATATGCGCATTATGGGGGGCAGTTATGGCCCTAACTTGGAGCACTAAGCTCCTATGGAGAACTAATCTCCTATGAGAATTGAATTCTCCCACGTGCGTTGCACATGTTTGACACACGTGCGTTGCACGCGGCGCGCATGTGGCGGGCGCACGTGCATTGCACGTGGCGCACATGGTGCTTGCGCATATACGCATTATGGGGGGCAGCTATGGCCCTAACTTGGAGCACTAAGCTCCTATGGAGAACTAAACTCCTTTGAGAATTGAATTCTACTCTGTGCGTTGCACATGTTTGGCTCACGTTTCGTTGCACGTAGCGCGCATGTGGCGGGCGCACGTGCGTTGCACGTAGCGCACATGGCGTTTACGCATATGCGCATTAGGGGGGCAGCTGTGGCCCTAACTTGGAGAACTATGCTCTTATGGAGAACTATGCTCTTATGGAGAACTAATTTTCTTTGAGAATTGAATTCTCATCCTTTTTTAAGAGGTATCCACTCTTATTTATATGGGAGTGGTAGAGAAGGGATCTCTTTTTTTCCCTATATGGGACTAAAAATGCATCCCCATATAGTAGAGCATTACTTTAAATTACACGTGCGTAGCACATTTGCTCATAACTTTTGATCCTGGATGAATTATGAGGCCAAAATATATCAAATCGAAGGATTTTTCGAAACACTTTCGATACCATCAGAATTTAGCTGATTCTCATTCGGGAGTTTGTCAAAATACGGCCCGGAAAATACCGGTTTGCATTTTCTTCCTTAAATTACACGTGCATAGCACATTTGCTCGTATCTTTTGATCCCGGATGAATTATGAGGCCCATAATATATCAAATCGAAGGATTTTTTGAGAAGCTTTCGATACCGTCAGAATTTAGCTATTTCTCATTCGGAAGTTTGTCAAAATACAGCCCGGAAAATACTGGTTTGCATTTTCTTAAGCGTATTGCTGCCATTTGATACCTTAGGCTCTTTTGCACAGAAATTTTTTGCAGGAACAGGGTGTATTTTTTCGACATCGTAGGAGGAAATTCCCTCCTATGACACCTTTTCTCTAGTATTGTTATATATAATATAAAGCCCTTAAAAGCTTGATTTAAGCGTTTGGACATTCCAAATTTACCCCTCATGATTATTTTAATCCCATTTTTGTCCTCGCCTTTAAATATCCTCACAATTCTTTTCAAATCCTTCTTAGGCTTTAACTTTGTATTTGGTCTCTCAATTTTATTTGCTGTAAATTTTTTTCACCCCCTTTTTGGGCTTTAAACTTATATTTGGTCCATTAACTTTTATTTCGAGTTTGCCATAATTTTTCTTTGTTTCTCATTAACAATTAGAAGGAAATGGGATTTGATGAAATATCATAGTTTTTATTATAAATTTGCCTTATTCTATGTTTCTATGAATAGATTGAAAATATATTTAATCAAATATCACAAGTCTTAACAGTTTATATAGACTTATGCGTCTTGTATGTTTTAATAAATTTCGTATGGTTATAGCTGTTCAAAACACTATTTTATATTTATTAGTTTTTTCCATATTTAATGAAATCTTATAAGTCATAATATTGTATAGGAACTTATGCATGTTATATGATTTAAGTGTTTTTATTCCAAAAATAACGATATCTGCAGATAGATTTTTAAAAAATAATGTCGGAATTTTTTTTAAAATGTAAAAAAGAATTGAAATCTCTACATAGAAAAGGTTGACTAATCTAGAAATTTTCAAATATTATTTAGCGTGCATTCAATAAATGCAGAAAATGGATAAAAATGTAAAGTCTAAGAGGCTTCAATGAAATTGTTTTTAAAAAATGAAGAAATTTTTCATAAATTTTTACTGAGAATTTGGGTCAAGTTTTAAAGATTAACAAGAATGAAATTTAGTTGAAATGCTGATCATTTCTGCAATAATATATTTCTTGAATTCTTGGGCAACTTTGTGTGTCCGTGCATGGCACAGGGAAACTTGCTATTTATATATGTGTGTGTGCACGCGCGCTCTGTGAGAATATTGAAGAAAGGATGTCCTAAGAGGAATATTGAAAAAATACACCTTCCAACATTTTATTCAACAATCGGCACCCATAATCATCATCTTTATTGTCTAAAATGGGCATACACCAAATTTCACGTAATTCTATCGCTTTTTCGCCGTTGGATTAGCAATGTAAAAAGTTGTATTGTCGGTAAACCGTTAATTTCACACCCAGTAAATCAACAGCGAAAAAGTGGTAGAATCGTATGAAATTCGGTGTATCCACTTCTTAGATGATAAAGATGAAGATGATGATGATGGACGTCGATCGCCGGAAATAATGGTGGAGGGCCTATTTTTTCGACGCCGTATGAGAAAATTCCCTCCACTGTGCACACACTTGTAATAAATTCCGAATTGTGGGGGTCCCGCCACAGACTGTGAGCCTACGGCTCGGTTAATCACTTCAGAGCCAAGCTCTCAGTCTACGAAAGGGTTAACCCCTGCTACCTGGCCAAAATGACGCAAAATTAGAAATAAACAAATAACGCAAAAAGGGCTCGATCAGATAACGGATCGGATCACTAAATTAACGTCACACATAACATAGAAGAATTAACTAGCTAATTAATTTAAGTATTAAAAGAACAAGAGCTAGGGTATCAAAATTAAGCAAGCTAAGCTCATGCTTTCGAGAGCGGGAATAATTAATTCACCTTTAGCATATATTTGTTTACAATATCTTGCTGCTGCAAATGGGGTGCAGCTAGCTATCAAGATGGCACATTCAATCATAACATAGTTTAACTTCTATTCCTACTTAAAATTAATTAGAGAGGATCGGAGAGAATGAATGAATGAAATATGATCACAGAATAATTAATTGCAGAAAGATATATTCCAGTTTGAAACACTTGTAGGCTGGTGGCATTCTTTCAGAGGGGAGGAATGCTTTTAGAAGCTAAAAATATTAGCTTATTAAGTGACATGTGATTCTTAGTGTGTAGCTTGGGAATGGGAAAAGATAAATGCAAGTAAAATGCAAGGAATATTTCTTTACATTGAATATGGCTATTTATATATTTGATAGTTGAAGAATAAAATCACATGCCAAATCCGTC
Source organism: Agapanthus africanus (assembly GCA_030015575.1). Taxonomy (NCBI): domain Eukaryota; kingdom Viridiplantae; phylum Streptophyta; class Magnoliopsida; order Asparagales; family Amaryllidaceae; genus Agapanthus; species Agapanthus africanus. The sequence continues at coordinate 179,223,581 of CM057350.1, read as the reverse complement.
TTTCAGTCGAAAAAAGCAACATTGCCGAATTCAATCGACCTTAACAAAAAAAGTGCACAAGAATATGGATCATTTCATTCGAACAGTTATCGTAATGTGGCCGCATTTGAGGAAGATTGTGGAGGGTCATTGCATGTCCGAACGACGTAACGTCTACTCAAAAAGAGGAATAAATATAAGGCTTTGAGGAAATGATGAGGACTCACATTTAATCAAACTTTTATCATATTCATGCTTTAATCTATTAATCCATCATAGGAGTAGTGCAGAAGACCATGCTACCGGAATAGAGAGCGAATCCCTTGTCATTAAGTAACTCATGCAGTTCGGTGGTGACCATGGATGGAGTTTTTGTAACGACCGTGCCCGTTTTTAAATAAGCAAAATTTTGTTTAAATTTAATCTTTTTTGTTTCATGAATAATAATGGAAAAACCTTGTTTTTGAAAGGGGAACTTATTTTTGTTGGAGAAAAGAATTTTCTAAAAGATAAAGTTATTTATTAGCATTTTAAAGAGAAGAAAAGAATTGGTTTAGACTTCTAATTAAAATCTATTTTAAAAATAACCCAAAACCCATTTTATGAAGCCAAAGTTTTGAAACCCAGAAATTTAGCCCAAAAGAAAATAGAAGAGAAAAGGAAAGAAAATAAAATGAAATAAAAAATAAAAAGATAAGATAAAAGGGCAAAAGTGGCCGCTGACGTCATCGATGACGTAAGCGAGGTGGCACGTGGGGCCCACACACGTGGGCAGCACTCAAATTCATCGTGGGCGGCTGGTTTGGTTTGAGAAAGCTGGTCGGGTTTGAATTTTTAGTTTTTGGACCCGTTAAGCTTTGCTATATATATAGGGGTGTGTGTATTTGGGTTCATTGGTATCGTCATTGGTGTCCAAATGACCTTTAAGGTTAGTTTTTTGGTGAGGAGGATGTTATGGCTAGAGCTTTCATCCATAGCTTGTGTTCTGCAAGCCAACCTCTTGTGGCTTGCAAATTCTTGTAGGGATCTGAGAACAAGCCTAGATTGACATCATATTAGTTTGTAGTTATGTCCAGATATGATGTTCGTGACTCCCTGTATATAGACCGAATGTCTAATTTGACCTTTAGGGGGATGCATTTAATCTGTATAAAGTGCTATCCAAAAAAAAATTCCATTAAGTTTTAGCGTTTGATAGAAAACTTCCAAATTATTTAGAAACTATCATGACTAACTTTTAATGCCAATCAACGTTTAGAATGTGTAGGTTAGGTTTCTTAGTGAAAGGAGGAAGAAATGGATGGTGCTGGAGGTTGCAATCAGGTTTGTTACAAAAGAATTAGGAGGAAGAAAATGAGGTGTGTAAAGAGAGGGAAGGCGGAGAGAGGCAGCAGTGCTCTTGCGGCAGTGGCGGTGTGGAGGAGCAAGGTTAGGATCAGCGAAAAAGAGAGAGTGAAGAGTGGTAGTATTTTAAGATTTTTGAATTTTTGAGATTAGTGGAAACTTAAATGACACGGAGGGAGACCATGTGGCATAATATTTTTTGGAGTCTACAAACCTTTTTAGGAGTTTTTTCGAAGATAATCCCTGTATAAATTGTGCTCAAATGTAAAATCTATTAGTCGGATCCACAATGAATATATGTCGTATTGAGGCACCTGTCCTGTGAATATGCCTTAAATGTCTTGTATGAAAAAGACAAATTTAGAATGGTCGCCACATATATAGCCAATATTTATGTAAATTGCCAGTTTTCTCGCCGATGGCCCATAATGAATAATGGCTTGCAATGTAATTGTTTGATCAACTCATTTTACAAGCTAAACTTACATCGGCCACTATATTTAACATAAACACTCATGCGTGGTTAGTAATAAACTTTCATGGCACAAAAGGCAGGTCGTTCCCTGTTTTCTCTGATCATTATATCTTGGAAGACAATTTTTATTTTAAATAACCTTATCAGACGCTAACATTTTTAATCTAAGGAATATTTAGAGCTAGCACCTCTTCTAGCATGCCTGGTTGAATTTACAATCATTTATCCCAATCATAACGGGGAGTAAAGGATGAAAAAATTTCTGAATCTAGCAGTAGAATCCATATGAAAACCAATCCTTCTTTTAAAAGTGTCACGACCCAAATGTGGCACATGACCGGCACTTAAATCACGTGACATCTAAAGATGTCGATGCGGTCTAAGTAAGCCGAAACCCGGAATCTAAACCTTTTTCTTTTGAAAACAATGGAGGTGAAGCTTTAATAATCATCAGATGGAATCATTTTAAAATAACCATTTAAATTTAAACAGGTATGTTTAAAGAGCATTTATGACAATTTGAAATTTGACAACTCCTCCTTTGTAAATTTTGCATAAAACCCAATACAACCACAACAATAAAAATAGCATTCCAACGGGAGCTAATCTCCACGTCCAAACGGCGGAGCAAACAAGCAAACCATATACAAAGTCGACTCCAATGAGTGCGATATTACAAATTCTAAGTCTCGTTTCTAAGTCCACAATATACTATTTTTAAGTTGACGGAGTTTTACTAGATACAAAAAGATAAGAATATACAAATGTGGGTACGATACGACAATAACCCACCTGCCAATAGCAATCACCGAAAGGAATGTATGCCTCAAGCCGCTGATAATCCAAGCGGTAACACCTGCAAGAAATCGTGGCACAACGGGGGTGAGTTGCCAACTCAGTGAATAAACGTACATCACAAGATAGAAATCGAATGCACAACGATACCTAGGTCATAAATATAATACTATCATATCCTGTACTAATATAATATATGATATGCATATATATTGTAAATGCAACACTATCTATCATGCGATCCTAAAGTAGAACATATCAAATGCAAATGACCGGCATCTAGGCATAAGCTCGAAAGTAGCCGGAAATATATATATAAACCTTTTCTTTAAAATAGCCGTGGAATACACATATATCACGGCGTAAGAGCAGGCGTGATAGTATGAAATATAATAGGTATCTTATGTGAGATGTGCGTCCTGTTGTTTTAATGAATAGAGTTAAGAGATTTACAATTTAAAAGATTTCAATATCATATCAGACATGTCAAAATAATAAGACTATAGCTCGATTTTTGAATTCCATTTTGTATGCAACTACTTGCAAAAAGGTATGCAGGTACTGTCCCCCGGATCAGTCCTGGTCGGCTACAACAACTATAATATAACCGGGCACCTCATGATAGCAACATATCAATATATATGGATGTCCGGTATCGACACCCGAAATCAGAAATCTTTCGTGTCCATCACCGAACGCAAATCCTCAAATCTCTCGTGTCCATCACCGACACGCAAATGCAGATACCATTGACACTATCTCAACAGATGATCGCCACCCGATATTCCTGGCCCCGGTCGTTATCTCTTGGATATCCGCCGTGCCCAAATCGAACCCAGGTCAGTATCCCCTGGATATCTGCCGTGCTCATCTCTATATCCGGCATCGAGTATTCTCGCTAGGCTCCCCGTCTATAATGCGGCTATCTTGCCCTTCGGTCTCGACCCGGGTCCACCATGTATTCGACTGTATATCCCCCCCCACCATTCAGTCTAGATAATGTAGTAATCCGTAACCGTATAGCCCCCCCCCACCCGGTTCGGAGTAAAACAAAACATAAAAATGACTCATGATGGACATCAACTCATCGTATCCAAATATAACAAGTAAAGAAGAAGAATACTTGTATTAATTATTCTGATGATATATTATATATATATATATATATATACATATATAACAGCGTCCCATACCACTGATATATATCATCAAAAGTAAAATTTCCAGAAAACCCATAAGAATCAAATATGAGCATCCATGGTAATGGTATTCGTAATACGCAAAATGGAAAACTGCGTAAATAAATCATACAGGTACAAAGATACCAATTCTACTGTGTCATGGCACTACTAATGATGTGTAGTGTAGTATATGCGTCTGTGCTCGTGCAGCATGGCAATTATTAGTATTTGTGCAAGTGTTCTAAAAAGTATAATGTTCCCCGCCGGAGGACGCGACCGGGACGTTGGAACGTCGGGGCCTGAATTCCGGGGGCAGATACTAATTGGTGCTATCCGTCCATCTCTCCGAAGATGTTAAGTTGATTTATGACACCGTGTATCGAAAGTTTAAACGGATGCGGCCGATATAACAGAATTCGTCAGATTCCCCTTCATTTGAGGGTTTTTTGATTGTGGGGACGCTCTTCCCCGCACGTGCAAGCCCCTGCAGTTAATTACGCTACCGCATCGCGGTAACCACTTTCTCCTTCTCCAGATGGTCACTTCGTGTCGTGGGTGTTTGTTTTGTTTTTGGTTTCCCGTGGATTGTATACGGAGACTAATTTATGTTGTCGCCCGTAGAGCGTGGATTAGTCCAAATCCGTATTTTTTTAGATTTGGGTTTGGGGGTTGGATTTAAGGATACGTTAGCCTCATTTGAGACTAAGATCAATTTAAACGTTTGTTAAGGATACGTTAGTCTAATTTTTAGACTAAGATCAACTTAACGGGATCATTTAGATCCAACAAAAGAGTATTTGGGCTCTATTGTTTAGTTTAAGGACATTGCGGTCAATTACCAGTTTAAGGACATGGTGGTCCAGTATTAGTTTAAGGACATCTCGGTCCAAGGTTAAGGACATCATAGTCCATGGGTTTTAAAGGACTCCACAGTCCGAGGTTAAGGACATCATAGTCCGTGAGTTTAAAGACCTCACAGTCAAGGTTAAGGACATCATAGTCCGTGAGTTTTAAAGGACCCCATAGTCCGTAGAATGTTTGGTTGTCGGGACCCGTCACATCTCTGAAGACTTTGAAGGATTACAACGACAAATATCAAAGGAGTAAAGAGATGTATCCTCGAACCGATGTGAGTTGGTTGAAAGATCTGTAGTCCAATTTGGGGCTAAGATCTGTTAACATATTTATGAGCAGATGAGCTCAATTAATATGAGTTGAGAACTTATGGCCAATCTTGGGCTAAGTCCAAACATATTTAACATTTTATTTTGGGATGTTGAGCCTTTATTTGGGCTTGGCCCTTTTAATAATGCTAAGCATTGACTTGCATTCTGACAATGTTTTGTCTTTTATTGAATGCTGAGCATTCATCAGAGCTCTGGGCTTATTAAAGAACGATTTATGTTCTGTCAGCGCAACATGTGGCGCACTAGGCGCTTTGCGCCAATCAAAAAGCACGGTGCGCTACTGCCAAGTAGCGCACATATAAGGGACACGTGTCACACTCTGCGCTAGGCGCTAGATGATAAGCGCATGATGTCAATTTATGAGCGCTGAGCGCTAATCAATGAGCGCATTGCGCTTTCAGTTTAGTGCCGCACACGTGAGTGACACGTGGTGCGCTTGGCGCTGAGTGCCAGCCCATGAGCGCAATGCGCTATTTCAGAAGCGCAAAGCGCAAGTTGTCAATTGGCGCATAAGTGATTGACACGTGGCGCATTTGGCGCTGAGTGCCAGTCCAAAGAGCGCAGAAGCGCGGTTCAAGAGCGCAAGGCGCATTTCAAGAGCGCAAGGCGCATCTGATCAATTTTATGATCTGGGAAACAAATTTATGTTCTTTTAAAAGAGACTTCATCTCAAGATCTAAGAACAACAGTTCTTATTTTGCAGGAGATATTTCCAATCTCTTATTTTGATGAAAGGCTTTGCTTTTATAGATCCATGATCTGTGAGAAGAATTATGTTCTTCTTATATTTTATGATGAGATCTTTTGAACTCTTTTGTAAAAGACTTTTTGTCTTTATAGGTCTATGATCTTTTTAAAGAAGTGAATTCTTCTTTCTTAATTATGAGATGATTTCATCTCTATGTTCATCATCCTTCATTCTTATCTTGAAGAAATATCTTCTTGCAAGAGCTTGCTCTTTATCTTTTAGTTTTTTTCAAAGTTTATGGGGGCGTTTTTCTATCTAAGACTTGAAGTCTTGGGGCCTTTATATAGGGCAAGCTGATTTGTTGAATCAGTTAAAAAGATCTTTCTCTGATTGATTTGGGGATGTTTCCCACCATTGGATTTTTGATCCTAGGGCTTCTGTTTTACAAAAGGCAATCTTCTTGTTTTTAACAAGATTGGAAAATCTTTACATAACAGAATTTAATTCTGATTAATTAATGATTTATCATTATTATTATTAGATCTTTTGATCTAACGGTGGGGAGTTTTTTAATTCCAGCGCTATCGCATCTGTGTTTGACACGTGGTGCGCTGGTTGGAGCGCATCGCGCCTAGCGCTAACGCACCAGTATTTGACACGTGGCGTGCTTCTTAGAGTGCAGCGCGCCTAACGCTAGCGCACACATGGTGTGCTGCCTAGGGCGCAGCGCACCTGGCGCTGCATCTGAAGCGTTGCTTCAATTTTGAAATTTAAATTTCAAACAGAGGTTTGCTCTGATTGGGGGAACAAATGCCCCCCCTACCGTTGCGCTCACGTGGCCCACATGTGAGTGCAACGGTGGCAGCATCTGTGCCCTTGGATCAACTCAGAAGTTGAAAAGGCATTTCAATGCCTATAAATAGGATCTTTGGTCGTTTAGATGATTCTGTTCATCTTCCTCTTGTTTTCTGAGAATTTTTATTCTCCCATAGAGCATAGCTCTTCATTTTAAGAAATTTTCAAGAGTCGAAACTCTGCAAAAATTTAGGTAAATTTTTTTTAACGGTCTAGGGTTTTACCCATTAATAGAGCCTTGCTCTTCATAGATTTTTGATCTAAAGGAAATCCTTTTTAGGGTTTCATTAACAGAGCTTTGCTCTTTCGAAACCATAGATTTAAAGAGATCTTCTTTCAGGGTTTCTTAACCCATGAACAGAGCTTTGCTCATAAAGAACTCTTAGAGTTTGTTCATAGATCTTGAAGATCTCAGAATTTGTTCATAAAAAATTGATTTTAAGTTTTTTCTGATGGATTCTTTCATCATCATTTTTCCAGAGCATGGCTCTTGAGGAATTTTTATTCCTTCATGATCAGAGTTTGACAAGTGTCACTCTGTCACAGAGCATTGCTCTCAAAGGGAGATTTACTCCTCTGCCCGAGAGATTTCTCATTTAATGAGAATTTTTTTTGAGTATTTCCTCACTTAATCAACAGTCTCATCAAATGATGAGGCTGTTTTATTTATGATGAACTGTCATCTGGATTTTATGGGCCCTTTTTGGTCCCCTTTTTACTGCATTGCAGTGCGGTACGAATTTTTAAAGTGCCAAATGTTGGAATTTAAATTATAGCACTGACAATTGACTTTTGTCCCTTTTTGCGCAGGCGACATGTCTTTCGATCCCTTTTTCCCGTTTGTTCGTTCAGAATGAGGATCCCCTGGAGCGCCTGTAGACCGGGAAGTCCTAGCTTTGATCAAAGATCATGACCCGGAACATAAGAATTTTCACCTTTAGGGGACATGGTATAATCAGATTATTAAGGGTCGGCAAAACTTTTCGTGCGCGGTACCCTCAGAGCCCATCATAGCGATCCATTACGCCGACCCACCTCCGGTGAACTATGCCGTGGAAGAAGTCAACTGGACTTCGGGAAGTCTTCTTCGGCCTGCTATGGCTTCGATACCCGTTCAGCCTCCAATGGCTTTGGATACCCTGGGGCGACGTATTTGTCAAGGCGAGGCGCGACCGTGGGGGCAACCATATATGATTGGTCTAATTCCTCGTCATCCGACTGGTTATCTGCAATGGGCCCGTTATATTTTGTCGGCGAAGAAGTCGCAATTGCTAAGGCTTGGGTTGTATCCCGCAATTTATGCTTCTCTCTTCCAGTATCCTACGCTTCCCGCCTGGTGGGTTAAGGTCTTTCTGGAGCAGTGGAATATTCCTACCCATACCTTCCTTTAGCTGGACCAAGAAGTATCGATCTCCTTAGAGGAATTTGCAGAAGTTTCCGGCTTACCGGTTATGGGGGAGCATTATGAGGAACTGCTTCCTACAGATGAATATGTCTTTGGTGCCAAGCCAGTGATGACCGGCCTTACCCCGGAGAGCGCCATTCAACACCAATTTCCTAGTTTGATCAAAGTGTTGAATCTTTATGAGGGCCTTTTTCTTGAATCTGGGAGCCGCGGGGTTAATTTTGAGGATTTCATCGCTCGTTTTCTTCATCCGGAGGTCCTCTCGAAGGAGGCTGCTAAATTCGCCACGCTTGACGACCCTTTTGGCTTAGGTTTAAACAACCTTCCAACGGCGGAGGCAGATCAGAAGAGTTTCTTCCTTCCCAACACTCCAGTTGTTTCTTTCGCGGAGGTCGCAGTCCCTGGGATTGATGAGGAAACGTTCTTTCTGGGGTTTCTTGGGCTATGGCTGAGCTGGTTTGCGCTCCCGATGCACCTTCGCCGTATGAGGCCGTCTGTTTTCTATCCGGCTCACCGAATGATTATTGGGGTGAAAGTGGCTGTCGGGGTCGCCGATTTAGCTCATTTGTATTACGGCCTTAGTCAAGCGGCGGATACTACTGAACCCGGAGTGCATCATGTGAACTTCTCGATGCATTACTTCATGTCATGGCTCGAGCTACATGCACTTGGCGTTTTTGGTATCCATAAAAGGCCTTCATTCTATGACAGGTGCGGCTTCCCCCGGATTATGCGATTAGTCGGCGCATCTATTGTAAATCCGTCACCGCGGGAAGCTAGAGGTTTGCTCCTTCGTCCTCGCATGATTGGAGATGGCATGACCTTTACCGACAAGATTTTGACCATCGGCAAAGAGTCCGCAACAAGGGTGCAGCCATTGCGGGACATTTTTAAAGATGGAGCCTCTGTTTTGAAAGCTCGGGAAATCCTCCATTTATCTATCAGACCGGGCTTTCTAGTGTTTTGGCAAAATGATGCGGCGTTATTCATGAGATACAATCTGCATCGTTTCGCCCAACAATTGAGCTATAATCAGGGAGTCCCGCTGGAGGCTTTCTTGCTAGAACCTCTGCCACCGAAGAGGGAATGCGAAACGCGTTGCATCATTTCATGTGCATGAACACGAGATCCAACTTCTTTATCAGCGAACCGAGCTGTGTCCCGAAGGCCATTAGTGTGTACGTGGCGTGGTACCAGCATTCAATGGGTGCCGTCATCAAGGAACAGAAGCGACTGCTGCTCGATCGCAAAGGTGCACCCCCTGCTGGCGATCGAAATGTCCCCCTGAGGCGACGGGCCATTGTCCCACCTCCGCTAAGAGAAGCTGCCGTGATTGAAGTCTTGTACGACAGGCCCGAGCTACCGATACCCCGGGCTCCTATAGAAACGGTGACTGTAGCTTCCCCCGATTCTGGCGTGGATTCAGATATCGGGACTCGTCGCCCCAAGGTGCCCACTAAACGTAAACATGTGCTTGCGGCGACCGAAGCTCGCTCACAGAAGAGGAAGAAGAAGTCGATCCTCTCTGCCGACGTTGTATTTGGTCAGGAGCCTCATGCTCCGTATAGTGAGGGCTTGGGCGAATATGGGACCAACGAGGGTTTATTCGTAGCGCCGGACGATACCGACCTCGAGGCTGCTATTGCAATTTTTGTGCGATCAGCAAGCCACAAAGCGGGACTGTCCATCCTCGCTCAATCAAGTAAATATCAGCCGTACCTTCTGTCATTGCATTATATTTTTATTATCATGTTTTGACTGACACTTTTCTTTCTTTAACAGGCATTTCCACTGAAGAGGCTCTCGCGACTTCCCTTAAGACCTTTGGGGAGGAGGAAAGGATTCGCGCTTCGCTGGGCGCTGGTATATTTCGGCTCACCGCGTCTCTGCTCTCGTTTCCTATGGGTAATCTGACCCTCTCCTTATCTTATCGTAGGGACTACAATGCCAATCCCGCACGGTGATGCGGAGATGCTTCCAGGGCTATCCATCGAAGTCCCGGCCTTCTCAACACTGCCGAAAGAGGCCTTACTCAAACGACCGATGACGGATGCTATAACGGCTCCAGAGGTAACCCTCGGCGCGGACGATGACGTCCTATTGATGGAGGCTTCTAGAAGATCCGCTCTTACGGACCAAGCGGAAAGGAAGTGTAAAATGCATGCGGCAAGCGAGCGTAGTGCCGCCTTGTCCGCGGGTGCAGGTTCGAGCGCTGCTACCCCTGCCCCTACTCCTTCAGAGGATATTTTGGCTGCCTTGTCTACCGCCCACAAACAGCAGCACGTGCTGCTCGGGAAGCAATCGGAAAACTGACTCAAGGTAACGTGACATTGGGTTCTTTTATCAAAGTTTTAATTTTCAGGTTCTCATATATCCTATCTTGCAGGGCTGAGTCTTGCCGAGCCTGAGGTAGCGGTAGGTGAGACGGCTACAATCGCCGAGCCCGAGGTAGCCGCTCCTTCTCAAGAGTCGGGCACTGCTCCAATCGTCATTCTTTCCGCCTGCGGTTCTCTGCCATCTTCTGGCATCACGAGCGTTACGACGGCTCTCGTAGATTCAGGGGATGAGGCGACGGGAGGCGAGACCATTTTGTTGGAGGAAGGTGAGGCAGTCGCTGCATTCAGTGATGCCCTTGTTGCGGTCTCGACCAGCGACTTACCAGGTAAATTTCAGGTTATTGCTTTCTATTTTATTCTGCAATCCCTTTTCGACCTTTTCTGACAGTACTTCTATTTCGAATGCAGCTGCGGTGGGCGTTGAAGTTGTGCCACCCGAGGAAGCGCCACCAGTTGCCGCTTTGATGGTGACCCCCCCTTTGCCTTCTCTCGTACCCTCTCAAATGCTGGAAGGTGCGGATTTGTGACTCTTCAGTTTCATTGTAGGCAGTATATTTCATGTACTGACATTGTATTACTAAATTCTTGCAGGTGTCCTTTTTGATCACCTGTATCAGGTGCTACACCCACACTTCTCCTTTCAGTCAGAGATTGCCTCTTCTAGCGGAGCTGGTGAGTACAACCTTTAGCTAACGTCTCTTCTTTTCTTTGACGGGTAGTCAAATCGTTTCTAATTTTTCTTTTTTGTAATTACAGCCCTACAGATCGAAGGAGGAGAAGAAAGAGTAGCTGCACCACCGGTACCCCCGGTCTTGCCACTTGCTGCAGCCGGTATAGTAAACTCTGTTGTTCATGAACCTCCTTTATTTCTCAAACCGTTACTTGACTATGATTTGTTTTGTAGCTGTAACATCGACTTCAGCTCCGTTCGAGTCTCAAGTTATAATGCCAGCAGGCCCCTTCTCTCGACGTCCCTCTTCCAAAGGTGCTGTGAATAGCCTGCGCATGTTGATCGATCACCTCGAGGAGCTTGACACGGGGGCTCCTACATTCGCTGCCGATTTTGCTGTCGAGGTTAATCCTATGCTGGCGATGCTCGTGAACTTTCATAGTGAGAGCGTCGTTGAGTCTTGGGTTAGTCACTGCAGGAAAATTGAGGCTTATCTATATGAGCTCGAGGTCGGACGTCCTGCTCCCGAGGTCCTGGCTGTGAACTCTCAACGGGCTGCGTGGGTCGAGCAGAGCACTTCTTACTTCCGCCATCTTGAACAAGAAGCGACCTTAAAGCATAAGGAATGTGAAGAGAATTCAAGCGAATCTGCTCGACTGCATGCTCAGTTGACGCCAATGCTGTGCAGTTGAAAACCATCTTTGAGGGCCTTCTGCGATGTATTTCCGATGGGCTAACGCTGAGGCAGAAGCTCGAACTCATCGAGCAGGATGCGCAGAGTCGTGAGGCAGCTCGGCGGATCGTTGATAAGCGACTTTCGTCTTATTAACGGTCTCAGGTTGAAACGGAGTTGGCCGTGGCAGCTGACCGTGACGAGAGGCTGAGGGGAGTGCATGAGCAATTGATTGGCCTATTGAAGACGCTTCCCTCCCAATAGTTGCTTTTGCGCCATTTGTAAATTTTGAATAAAATGTATTCATTTTTCTTTATCTTTTCAGATGATGTAGCTTGTACTTAATTGAACTCATAAATAAAAGATACATTTCTTTCGTACCATCTTGTGTTATTTCTTGCTTTCTTGTCTTTTCTGTGTTGCCGGCATGTTACCTTAGTAAGGGTAGCCTGTAGAACATAGAGAGCATTCTGTTTTGAATTCTTTGAGAGGTAGTGATGGCTTAGGAAGCAGGTTCAGATCTGCTACCTAAGACTTTTCAACTTCATGAGCCATGAGGGTCTCATAAAGACTTTTCTCCCTACGAGTCGAGAGGATCTCGTAGGAGTATTTTCTCCTTAGGAATCATGAGGATTCCTAAGTGTGTTTTCCCTTATAAGTCGTAAGGATCTTATAAGAGAGTTTACTTCCTTACGGGTCGAGAGGACCCGTAAGTGTTTAATGAGATTGACATTATCCGCATTTCACGGCGTCAAAAGTTGCTCCGGGCGTTTCCCACGGGGTCAAGGTTAACTTTGGCCGTGTTCCACGGAGTCGTTGGATGACATATTTCCGAGGCGGGTTCATGTAAATGACGTGTTTCCGCGACGGGGTCATGTGGATGAAGTGTTTCCGCGACGGGGTCATGTGGATGATGTATTTCTGAGACGGGGTCATGTAGATGACGTGTTTCCGCGACGGGGTCATTTGGATGACGTATTTCCGCGATGGGGTCATGTAGATGACGTATTTCCACGACGGGGTCATTGGTTGACGTATTTCTGCGACAGGGTCATTGGTTGACGTATTTCCGAGACGGGGTCATGTGGATGAGGTGTTTCCGCGACGGGGTCATTTGGATGACGTATCTCCGCGACGGGGTCATGTGGATGACGTATTTCCGCGACGGGATCATGTGGATGACGTGTTTCCGCGACGGGGACATTTGGATGACGTATTTCCGCGACGGGGTGATGTGGATGACGTATTTCCGAGACGGGGTCATGTAGATGACGTATTTCTGCGACGGGGTCATTGGTTGACGTATTTCCACGACGGGGTTGACGTATTTCCGAGACGGAGTCATGTGGATGACGATTTCCGTGAAGGGGTCATTTGGATGACGTATCTCCGCGACGGGGTCATGTGGATGACGTATTTCCGTGACGGGGTCATGTGGATGACGTATTTCTGCGACGGGGTCATTTTGATGACGTATTTCCGAGACGGGGTCATGTAGATGATGTATTTCCGCGACGGGGTCATTGGTTGACGTATTTCCGCGACGGGGTCATTGGTTGACGTATTTCCGATACAGGGTCATTTGGATGACGTATTTCCACGACGGGGTCATTTGGATGACGTATTTCCGCGACGGGGTCATATGGATGACATATTTCCGCGACGGGGTCATTTGGATGACGTATTTCCGCGACGGGGTCATTTGGATGACGTATTTCCGAGACGAGGTCATTGGTTGACGTATTTTCGCGACGGGGTCATTGGTTGACGTATTTCCGAGACGGGGTCATTGGATAACATATTTCCGCGACGGGGTCATTTGGATGACGTATTTCCGTGACGGGGTCATGTGGATGACGTATTTCCGCGATGGGGTCATTTGGATGACGTATTTCCGCGACGGGGTCATGTGGATGACGTATTTCCGAGACGGGGTCATTTGGACGACGTTGCGTCTGTTGTAATAAGACGAATATCGAAGTGGTCTCCAGGTTGTCTGTGAACCATCGAGATTTGGAGTAGGGGCTTTGCCGTGGCTCCAGGATTGATTGCAGCGTCTGAATCCTGTTGGAATGGGGAGGAACGCTGTTGATGATCTCTAGGCTATCCCTGAACCGTCGAGATTTGGCTTCGTTTCAATGAAGCCTAGTGGTAAGGTGTGATTCCCTCTTTGTTTGTGCCCCTGGATTGTATACAGGGATTGACGTGATTTCACCTGTAGGGCAAAAAGTTTTATTTTATATTTTTCTTTCCGCGATGCTCTATCATTTCAGCTTTTATATCGCGAAGGTCGTGATTGCCCAATCATTTCGGCTATTTTTCGCAGTGCCCAATCATTTCGGCTATTTGTTTTATTTTTACTCGCTGCTTTTTATTGCGAGTTGCTCAATCGTTTCGGCTATTTTTCATGCATACATTTTTACTTGCTGATTTTGTTGCAAGTTGCCCCATCATTTCGGCTATTTCGTATGCATGTGTGGCTCGTTGGCTTTTCGCTGCAAGCTTGAAATTAGACACCGATTTCGGCATCAGCACCGCTACAACTGGGATATTGCCAGGAGCGAATCATCATGTGCCTTCGTCGATGTCGAACAAAGGTGGCTTAGTAGACAGGGTTAGGATCCTGTCGACTAAGGCTTTTAACTTCATGAGCCGTAAGGGTCTCATAAAGGTATTTCTCCCTACGAGTCATGAGGATCTTGTAGGTGCATTTTCTCCTTAGGGATCGTGAGAATTCCTAAGTGTATGGCTTCTCGTAAGTCGTAAGGATCTTACAAGAGGGCTTTCTCCTTATAAGTCGAGAGGACTTACAAGAGCTGTTCACTGTGCAAACATATCCCCAGTCACGGATAGGACTTTGTTAGGGGAATGTTTATTCGCGCCCGTAGATTGTATACAAGGGTCAGCATTGAATCACTTGTAGGGAAAAATCGGGGGGTATGACTGCTTAAGAACAGGTTCAGATCCCTATAACTTAAGGTTTTTGAATCTTATGAGCCATGAGGGTCTCATAAGAGGGTTCTCCTTACGAGTCGTGAGGATCTCGTAAGTGTAATTTCTTCTTAGGAATCGTGGGGATCCCTAAGTGTGTTGCTCCCTTGTGAGTCGTAAGGATCTCACGCAGGTGTTTTCTCCTCACAAGGTCGAGAGGACCTTGCAAGTGTCTTTTAACGAGATTGCGCCCTTTCGGGTTTTCACAAAACCCGCCGGTAGTCCTGCCGTTTTACTCACGGAGCCCTTTCGGGTTTTCATCCGTGTCCATTTTGCTTATGGACATACCGTTTTTTCTCTCTCTTTTTTTTGTGTCAGCCTTGGGATGCTGCGATCCGTAGTAGTTTATCGATGTCTCAGTCAGTAGCCAATTTTAAGACATAGTGGTCTATTGTTAGTTTAGGAACGTTTCGGTCCGTTGTTAGTTTAAGGACGTTTCGGTCCGTTAGTTAGCTACTACTTATAGAGTTTGGGTTTAGGAAGATAGCGAGTGGACATAAGCGTCGTCATCTATCGTTGACCTAGGCCATGACTCGTCAGGCGTAGTATTTTTTTAGGAAGCGACCGTTTATTGGCCTGAAAGGTCTTTCGCCATGCATGTCCATGAGTAGATAGACTCCACCTTGGTAGACCTTGTCCATGATATACGGGCCTTCATAGTTCGGCTCGAATTTCCCCCGTCTAGTACAATTGGGGATCATAGGTCTTTTGACCACTAGCACGAGTCCGCCTTGGCGGAATGTCCTCGGCCTAGTCAATCTTTCGTATGAGCGCGTCATCTTTGTTTTGTAAGCCTCCAGGTTTTGTTGCACCATGAGCCGGGTTTCATCAAGGGCGTCGAGCTCTTCAAGCCGAAGGTGAATATTCTCTTTGTATGTTAGCTCGTAGTGAACTGCCACTCGTAGAGAGGGTAGCTCTATCTCGAGGGGGAGTATCGCCTCCGTACCAAATACCAATGCATACGGCGTTGTGTTAGTGGCCATTTTGAACGTAGTTCGATACGCCCAAAGAGCTTCATGCAGTCTCTCGTGCCAGTCCTTTTTATTTTGCGACACCGTATTTTTTATGATCTTCGTGAAGGTCTTGTTAAAAGCCTCGGCTAGACCGTTAGCTCGAGGATTATAGACTGAAGAGTATCTCCAGTCTATGTTATGCTGTTGTGCGAAGCGGCTGATCTTGTAGCTTCTGTAGGCTGGCCCGTTATCGGAGATAATCCGTCGCGGAGTGCCGAACCGGTAAATGACGTGCGTCTTGAAGAAATGGAGAATATTCTCCGTCTTCACTTCCCTTAGCGGTACTGCTTCTGCCCATTTGGAGAAGTAATCAGTTGTCGCCAAGATGAATCGATGTCCTCTGGACGATGCTGTTTCGATGGAGCCGATTATGTCAGTTCCCCACATTTCGAATGGCCAGCTAGCCACCGTTGGATGCAGTGGATTCGTATGCTGATGGATAAAGTCTCCGTGAATTTGGCACGAGTGGCACTGCTTCGCGTATTCGAGGCAGTCCTGGATCATCGTGGGCCAATAGTAGCCCATCCATTTAATCTTCAGCTTCATCTTTGGCCCGGCTTGATGAGATCTGCAGAGTCCATTGTGAATTTCTTGGACGACTCTTTTTGCTTCTTTCGGTCCCAGGCATCTTAGCCATAAAGAGTCAAATGATCTCTTATATAGAGTGTCATTGACAAAGGCGAAGGATAGAGCTCGTTTCATGAGCTGATGTCCCGAGGACGCATCTTCAGGCGTTCGACGGGATTTGAAGTAGTCTATAAAGACTTCTCTCCAATCCTTAGCCTTTTCTTGGTCTTTTATTTGTAGGGCCGTTTGCTCGGTATCTTCCTTTTGTTCGGGCAACTCCGGAGATATTTCTGCCGGTGCAAGAACCCGACGGTTTTGCACAACGATTCTCACGTCATCGAGGTTCTCATCGGCCAGTTCTTTAGCGAGCTTGGCTAATGCATCCGTTTTGCTATTTTCCGCACGCGGTATACTTTCTAGCCTGTAGGAGGGAATTTGAGTCAGCAGTTGCTGTATTCTCTCACCGTACTTCACCAGATCTGGCTTGCACGTTTGATAGTCGCCGTTTACTTGGCTAACGACCAGTTGGGAGTCTCCGTATATGAGGAGGTTTTCAATTCCCATGTCGACAACGATCTCAAGTCCTGCTATTAAAGCTTCATATTCGGCTTCATTTTTCTTCCTCGGCTCTGTTAAGGAGAAGGCGAAGCGCATTATCCCCCTTTATGGAGTTATGAAGATGAGGCCTACCCTAGATTTGATTATGGGGATGCTTTGTTCGCGCTTCTTCATAGAAGATGCTCCATCGAAGTAGAGTTCCCACTGGGTATCATTTTCTCTTCTCTCCTCCTCGATCGTGTCAAACGCGTGTTCGTTTGGCAATTCGCAGTTCAAGGGAGAGTCGGCAGGTATCGGATGTTCAGCGAGGAAGTCGGCGATGGCCTGGACTTTCACTGCCTTAAGGGGACGATAAGTTATCGAGAACTCCATTAAAAGCAGGGCCCATTTAGCGAGCCGCCCTGTTAATATGGCCTTCGACATCAGGTATTTGAGAGGATCCACTTTTGATATGAGATGGACCTCGTGCGCCAACGCGTAGTGTCTTAACTTCGTTATTGCGAAGATCAACGCCAAGCAGTGTTTTTCGATGGGGGAGTAATTGCTTTTTGCCCCCAGTAGAACTCGACTCAAGTAGTAGAGGGCTCTCTCTTTCCCTTGGTCGTTCTCTTGTGCCCATAACGCGCCTAAAGAACCTTCAAGGGCAGTTGTATACAGAATGAGGGGTTTTCCCTTGATTGGAGCGGTTAGCACCGGAGGATTCTGTAGGTATTGCTTGATTTCGTCTAGTGCGCTTTGGCATTTGTGATCCCAGACGAAAGGAGTCCTTTTCTTCATTAGGTGACTGTAAGGGCGGCACTTGCCGGAAAGATTGGCTATGAATCGCCGGATATATGCGAGCTTTCCTTGGAGAGATCGCAGCTGCTTGAGAGTCTTTGGCGGAGGCATTTCCATGATCGCCTTGATCTTCGACGGGTCTATCTCGATGCCTCGATGTCATACGATGAATCCTAGGAATTTGCCCAAGGAAATTCCGAATGCGTATTTGAGAGGGTTCATCTTCAAGTTATATTTCCGAAGGCGTTGAAATACGATCTTCAGATGCTCTAGATGTTCCTCGTATGATTTGCTTTTAACTATGAGGTCGTCGATATACCATTCGACAATTTCATGTATGAGGTCATCGAAGATCTTCGTCATGGCCCTCTGATAGGTGGCACCGGCGTTCTTTAGACCGAAGGGCATCACCTTGTAGCAGAATATGCCCAAAAGGGTCCGGAAAGCGGTATGCTTTTGGTCCTCGGGATGCATCTTTATCTGATTGTAACCTGACGAGCCGTCCATGAAGGAGAAAACTTCATAACTGGACGTATTGTCTATCATCAGCTCGGTAACTGGCACTGGGAAGTCGTCTTCTGGGCAGGCTTTGTTGAGATCCCGAAAGTCCACACATATGCGCACCGTCCTATTTTTCTTCATCACCGGGATGATATTGGCGATCCGGTCAGGATATTAAACCTCTTGGATGAAGCCGGAGTCAATTAGCTTCTTGACTTCGGCGTTGATGCTCATTTCAAGCTTGAGCCGCATTCTTCTCGGTGCTTGTTTGATCGGCTTGATGTTCGGAGATATCGCCAATTTATGGACGACTACTTCTGGATTCAATCCGGGCATCTCGGAATAGTTCCATGCGAAACAGTCTTTATACTGCATGAGCACGTCTTTTAGCGTAACCACCCTTTCTTCAGACAACAGCTCACTGACGAATTTCGGTCGCGGGTCACTTGCCGTCCCCAAATCAATTTTCTTGAGGTTATCTATAGTAGTATGTATTCCATCTTCCATCTCTTTTGGTGCTGGTGGAAATTCTGAGATCACCTCGTCATCATCGTTTTCGAAGCACCAGGGAAGGTCATTCATATTCTCAGGTTCTTCTTCTGACAGCGTTATCACGTGGCAGGTATGAGATCGCTTCCAAGACCGATGTTGATCTGGTTCTACTCTCGTGGCTTTCAGTTCATGTTTCTACGGCGGGGTAACCCTACAGCTGCTGGATAAAGCGAACTTGCCGAGTTGGTATTGGTTTTCGACCCAGTTCTTAAAAGTGAAGCAGTCTTCGAGAGGATGTCCTATTGCTCGGTGATAGGAGCAATAGTCCGGATGATGAACTTCACCTACTTGCTCGGTGTGTTTGGACTCCGGGAGGGTAATCATCTGATATTTTATGGCAAGATCAAGTATCTTCTGTGTCTTGTCCTTGGGAAAAGAGTATGCTCAAACCATCTTCTTTATAAGAGATGAATCCGGACTGCTCGATTCCCGATGTAACAACTCCATTTTTAATGTACAAAGAATTGATTTAAATTCAATGTATACTTGGAGTATTTATTGCGGCTGATATCTCTTTAAGTATTTATTTCACTCCATAATTACAAGAAGGAGCTTATAGCTCATTGGTAATACCTTGCACTGCTAAACCAAGCCACCAGAGTTCAAATCCCATGCCCCACATTATTTTTGTATTTATTTTGTTTTAATTTCTTTTGCAAGTCAACAGTCAAAACGCCATAACTCACAAAACTTGAACTGAAGACAAAAAAGTAAATATACCAAAATCTTCCCCAGGAGAACCCCCGGCCCCTGACACCATGACTCGGCCCGACTCGGTGCCGCCGGCCGGCGAACCGGCCGACTCGGTCCGGCGCCGCCGGCCGGACTCGGCCGGACGGCCGAGTCGTCAACACGAAAAAGTTGCCTGTTGACTTGGTCAACCCTCCTGCACACTCTAAATGCCTGGATCGGTTATCAATTGCCCAATAAATCTTTTTTACTCTTAGATTTAATGAGTTTTAATGAATTTTTATATAATTTTTATATATTTTATATTTTTTTATTAAAAACCGTAACCCTAGCCTAACCCTATATAAACCCCCCATACCCTCTACCCTCTCATCCTAAATTCCTAAGTCCACTCTCTCAAAATCTCAAGAGAACTTGGTACGTTAGAAAACGAGCGAAAGACGAAGCGCTGACGAAATCGACGGTGAAATTCCGGTGATCGTGCTAGGACCTCTCAACGACGTTTTGACGCACCGGCAAACCCGCTACCTCGCTCTCACTCTCTAGCGTTGTCCAAACCCATAAGCCCCCCTTTTCTACCTTTCTTTTCCTTCATAATAATACGACTTTACAAACCCGACGGAAATCGGAACATCCCGATTTCCGACTCGGTTTTTCTATAAAATCTCACTTATCACCAATTCCATAATGCTTAAACATCTTCGTGTTGACTACTAATCACTTAAAAATTAATTTGAACAAGTTTTCACACATGAAATGATAGCTTTTGCAATATATCGTATTCTTTCACTTAAATACCATAATGTTTAGTTTTCACATTTAACCCTTTAACATTGCTATACCTTAACGTAGATCACGAGGTAATGACCTACCTCCTCACACACTCATATGCAATCATAACACGCTACCTTGAAAACTTAGAATACGATAAAACAAGATTTTACATTAAAATACAATTTTCTTAATAAAACATTTTCTAAAAGTTCTAAGTTTTATACAATTTTAAAACAATATCTTTTAATAGAAAATAAGATAAGTTGTGGACAACGATCGTTTATCTAAACCTGATTTTGTGCT
This sequence comes from Agapanthus africanus, assembly GCA_030015575.1. Lineage (NCBI taxonomy): Eukaryota > Viridiplantae > Streptophyta > Magnoliopsida > Asparagales > Amaryllidaceae > Agapanthus > Agapanthus africanus. The sequence continues at coordinate 179,203,267 of CM057350.1, read as the reverse complement.
ATCTAGTCAAGTGTGTCTAAGGCGAGTGGTTACTTAATTAGGGCCACTACTTGTAGTGGAGAGCCTCCCACTCACCCGGCATTTACCTGGCCGCAATTGGCGGTGAAGAGGCGATTTGAGGCTTCTAATGACTTGTCGTTTAGACCATTTAGAAATAGGCTAGTTGGCTTAGGAAACCCTAGAATCTAAAATACGGAAATTTACACCCTTTTACAAATAAATACCTTATCTTTATAAAACCGTTTTCTAAATGATTAGTATTTATTAAATCTTTGCAAAGCGCCACTACAACCCACCTTTGGGGAACTCGTTAGGGATAGTACGGTTTATCGTGCACCCTCGGGCTTAGTAGTGCGAGATTCAGACCTCCGCAAGGAGCATTCGGTCTCGAAACATTTAAAATACGACATTTAAGAAAAATGAGATTTTTGGAAAATAAAATATTTTTTAAAAATTATTCTTGTATAAACATATGTATATTTATCATTTAAACACCTATTTTATTATAAGATAAAGTTTCCACCTTTTCCTAAAAAATTACAAGATTAAAAGTTACATTAAAATACCATGAATTTCAAATAAATCAATATTACAAATTAATACCTTTATTTATGTAATTAGGATATTTTCACTAGAAATATCACAAAATAAAATCACACTCATTATAACAATAAAGATGAATAATAAATATTTGAGATGTATCTTGAAAACTATAAAAAAGTATTTTTACATAAAAACCCCTCAAGTTTTATAAATTACAATAATGACCCTAACAAATATAGAACTTCGACTTACATTTCTTTTAGTCTGACTCGGGTTTGAGTCTAATTATTTCTGACTTGAGTATGATTCCAGTCAATCTATATTCTTTAATATTCCAACTCAATATGAATACATGAATCCCAGAATCCAGTTAACAATCTATTCAACTTGACAGAATCAAACATGAATATACATCCATTATCCCGTTATTCCATTTACCTGATTATGCAGTTACAATCTGTTTACTGATATCATGCTTTTGGTCAGTCATCCAACTTACACAATACAATACAACAATAATATCAAAGCACTACGGGGTTTAAGGGGTAGATTGGTACGGAAGGTGTTAAAGGTGGCACGAGGTGGTCAGATTAAGACACCTAACCTATATTCCGTTGCTGTTGTACGTGGCTTAATGGTTCCTTGTACATTCCGTTTGCCCTGGTCTCTAGCATATAGAGACCCCTCTCGTATACACTGGCATTCTTCTGTACCAAGCTACAAACAACAGCGTTAACACAATATTCTATAATATTTTAAAATCTCTTTAGAAAATACATCTTATTCTGTCTTTTCTAATTCTTCTTTATCTTTGGGACTTACCGAGCGACATGTTCGCTGACGACATTCTATTTCTTTCTTCTTTGAATGTCGTCAGGTGCTTTGGACCCAGCAGAGATCGAGCCCACCGGTGAAGAATTGGATCAGTTCCACGAAGACCCCGAGCTCTAGACATTGTACCTTGTTCTATTCAGTATTTTCATTTCCGTTATGCCATTGTTTAGGCATCGGTTTTCATTTCAGTTATATTTACTTTTCATGCATTGTACAAAAGAATATTATTAATAAAGTTGCTGTTATTTCTATATCTCTTGTCTCTTGTGATTTACTTTTATATTGCTTAGATACGCTTAACGTATGTACTTCTAAGTATATACGTAGCGGATCTCGTCGCGTCCCCTTCGCTGTACACCGGGAAGCGGGGCGTGACAGGTTTTGTTGGTGGCCCATGCAGGTCAGAACTGTATGAATCCCTATCATGCAATTCTGGTCTGTGTGAACAACCTAAGCAATATAACACAAGAACCAGCAACTAAAACATTCTTTACAATTCATGTTTCTTGAATCTTACAAATTTCAATTCCTTGAATCTTATCATTTCATGTATTTGAATCTGTCCTAACCCAAAAATTTTCTTTAAGGTTATGGATTCCCTGAACAACACCAGCACCAACGTCAACAACACACCTCCAGCACTACCTCTCGCACCAGCTATTCCTGCACCACCCACCGAGCAAACAGTGCTACTTGAGGCGATTCACAGACTTCTCGAGGGACAACAACAACTCCTGAACCGTCCTGAGATTGACGCACCAGGGGTCAAGCAATTCAGGGCTTTACACCCCAAGAAGTTCTCTGGTAAAGGAAGCCCACTTGAAGCTGAGGAATGGGCACAAAGCATCGAAGATGATCTGGCAACAGCACAAGTGCCAGACATAGCTTGAGTCCGTGTGGCGAAACTACAGCTTACGGATAATGCTCGCAACTGGTGGAAGGCGGAAGAAAGCCGTCTGGTACAGCCTATTGAATGGAAGACTTTTCGCGAGAAGTTCGACGCAAAATACTTCCCTTTGACTGCCAAGTTTGCCATGGAGCAGCAGTTTATTCATCTACAACAGGGTTCAATATGGGATAAATCAGTAGATGAATACGACGCTGAATTCACCATGTTAAGCCGGTAAGATATGTCACAATAGTTCAATTTTTAAATATCACATACTACACAGCTAACACAATCTTTAAACAGATTCGCGGCACACTTGATACCGACGGACGAGATCAGAGCCCGTCGCTTTCAACAAGGACTGGACACGGAGATTCAGGCTGCTCTAGCCACGGGAAAATTTCCGACTCATGAGGATGCTTTGGAAGCTGCCCGCAGTTATGAGGCAGTGATAAAAGCAAGGTGCAGACCTCAGTCTGCAGGAGTCAAACGCCCTACCAACCAGATGGCAGGTGGAGCCTCGTCCAGGCCACCTTTCGTGCCAAGGCGACCCGGAGTACCAACCCATCGTCCCAGCCCAGCCTTTTGCACCTACTACAAGAGAACTGGACATATGATGAAGGACTTCCGTCGACCCAACCGCCTTTGCTTAGTCTGCGGCTCAGCTACTCACGATATTAGGTCTTGTCCCCAAAGACAGAACTCAGTTGCTGCACCCAGGCCAGCAATTACTTATCCGCAACGACCAGCTCTTCAGGCACCCGCTCCCAGACCTGCACTACCTGCACCACCCAGAGGACCATAAGCTGCATCACCTCCTCGTCAGTTCCATCAAGCTCAAAGGAACATTCCGAGGAATGCTCCTCAGGCCAGGAGGAATGTACCAAGGCGCCAGGCTTTCACGATGTCCGTGGAAGAAGCTGAGGCCACTGGCCAAGTCATCACTGGTAAACTTTTCTTCTCAAACTTTGCTTTTCTATTCGACTACTTAGTTACATATTTCCTATACCTAAAACAAATCACACATACCTTAGGTACAATCTTAGTATCCTCAATCCCTGCACTTGCACTGTTTGATTCTGGAGCATCACACTGCTTTATGTCGCAACGGTTTGTTCGAACCTATGCGATTCCAGTTTCACCGCTTGTATCCAGCTGGAATGTCAGTTCAGGAAATGGCGTTCTAAAGGCAACTATGGGATACAGCTTGTGTCCAGTTGTCGTCTGCAGTCGAGAGTTTTATGCTGACTTCAAAGTACTCGACATACCGAACTTCGATGTGGTTTTAGGAATGGATTGGCTTGGAACTTTTTATGCTACCATCGACTGTCGTCAAAGGAGGGTAGTATTCGAGATTCCAGACCATCCGGTCTTCTATTTCAAAAGCGGAGACCGTACACTGGAGCCAAGTACCTACAAAGCGAAGCCAAGAGAAGCAGTAGTTGCAGCAGCTCAAGCGGAGGAAGAATCAAGACCAGATGTGGTTCGAGAGTTCGACGATGTATTTCCTGACGATATATCAGATTTGCCTCCCGATCGAGCTCTTGAATTCAGTATTGATTTAGTACCAGGAACACAACTGGTGATCAAAGCACCCTATCGTTTAAGTCCGGAAGGTTTGAAGGAAGTCCGAACACAGTTGAACGAATTACTGGCGATAGGATGGATTCGTCCCAGCACTTCAAGTTGAAGATCACCTGTATTACTTGTGAAGAAGAAAGAAGGTTCATACAGAATGTGCATCGATTACAGAGCCTTGAACGACGTCACTATAAAGAACAAGTATCCACTCCCGCGCATCGATGATTTATTCGATCAGCTAAGTGGATCTTGTGTTTTCTCTAAATTAGATCTTCGTTCAGCTTATCACCAAGTGAAGGTCAAGGAAGCTGATATTCACAAAACAGCTTTCAGAACTCGCTATGGACATTACGAATTTCTAGTGATGCCATTTGCAGTGACCAACGCACCCGCAATATTCATGAACCTTATGAATCAAGTTTTCCGGGAGTATCTAGACAGGTTTGTTGTCATCTTCATCGACAACATCCTGGTATATTCTAAGAGTCGGAAAGAACATGCAGAATATATACGAATTGTCCTAGAAACTCTTCGACAACATCAGCTTTATGCCAAGTACAACAAGTGCGAGTTTTGGCTAAATCAAGTTGGTTTTCTTGGACATATCATATCAGGAGAAGGAATCTCTGTGGATCCAGCGAAAGTTTCGGCTGTTAGCGAATGGCCTACACCAAAGTCAGTGAAGGATATTCGAAGTTTCTTGGGTTTGGCTGGATATTACAGAAGGTTTATTGAAGGCTTTTCGAAGATAGCAACGCCCCTGACCAAGCTCACACGTAAAGATAAAGAATTTGTGTGGTCAGAAGCATGCGAACAAGCCTTCATAGAACTCAAGTCAAGGTTGACATCAGCACCTATTCTCGTCATACCGGATCAATCTGGAGGATTCGAAGTGCATTGCGATGCATCCAGTAAGGGATTAAGATGTGTTCTACATCAGCACAGTAAAGTAGTGGCTTGTGCTTCAAGACAGCTGAAGATTCACGAGCGCCTTTATTTACTTAGAAGTACATACGTTAAGCGTATCTAAGCAATATAAAAGTAAATCACAAGAGACAAGAGATATAGAAATAACAGCAACTTTATTAATAACATTCTTTTGTACAATGCATGAAAAGTAAATACAACTGAAATGAAAAGCGATGCCTAAACAATGGCATAACGGAAATGAAAATACTGAATAGAACAAGGTATAATGTCTAGAGCTCGGGGTCTTCGTGGAACTAATCCAAGTCTTCACCGGTGGGCTCGATCTCTGCTGGGTCCAAAGCACCTGACGACATTCAAAGAAGAAAGAAATAGAATGTCGTCAGCGAACAGGTCGCTCGGTAAGTCCCAAAAATAAAGAAGAATTAGAAAAGACAGAATAAGAGGTATTTTCTTAAGAGATTTTAAAATATTGTAGAATATTGTGTTAACGCTGTTGTTTGTAGCTTGGTACAGAAGGATGCCAGTGTATACGAGAGGGGTCTTTATATGCTAGAGATCAGGGCAAACGGAATGTACAAGGAACCGTTAAGCCACGGTACAACAGCAACGGAATATAGGTTAGGTGTCTTAATCTGACCACCTCGTGCCACCTTTAACACCTTCCGTACCAATCTACCCCTTAAACCCCGTAGCGTTTTGATATTATTGTTGTATTGTATTGTGTAAATTGGATGACTGACCAAAACTATGATATCAGTAAACAGATTGTAACTGCATAATCAGCTAAATGGAATAACGGGATAATGGATATATATCCATAGTTTGATTCAGTCAAGTTGAATAGATTGTTAACTGGATTCTGGGATTCATGTATTCATATTGAGTTGGAATATTAAAGAATATAGATTGACTGGAATCATACTCAAGTCAGAAATAATCAGACTCAAACCCGAATCAGACTAAAAGAAATGTAAGTCGAAGTTCTATATTTGTTAGGGTCATTATTGTAATTTATAAAACTTGAGGGGTTTTTATGTAAAAATACTTTTGTATAGTTTTCAAGATACACCTCAAATATTTATTATTCGTCTTTATTGTTATAATGAGTATGATTTTATTTTGTGATATTTCTAGTGAAAAATCCTAATTACATAAATAAAGGTATTAATTTGTAATATTGATTTATTTGAAATTCATGGTATTTTAATGTAACTTTTAATCTTGTAATTTTTTTGGAAAAGATGGAAAATTTATCTTATAATAAAATAAGTGTTTAAATGATAAATATACATATGTTTATACAAGAATAATTTTTAATAAATATTTTATTTTCCAAAAATCTCATTTTTCTTAAATGTCGTATTTTAAATCTTTCGAGACCGAATGCTCCTTGCGGAGGTCTGAATCTCGCACTACTAAGCCCGAGGGTGCACGATAAACCGTACTATTCCTAACAAGTTCCCCAAAGGTGGGTTGTAATGGCGCTTTGTAAAGATTTAATAAATACTAATCATTTAGAAAACGGTTTTGTAAAGATAAGGTATTTATTTGTAAAAGGGTATAAATTTCCGTATTTTAGATTCTAGAGTTTCCTAAGCCAACTAGCCTATTTCTAAATGGTCTAAACGACAAATCATTAGAAGGCTCAAATCGCCTCTTCACCCCCAATTGCGGCCAGATAAGTGCCAGGTGAGTGGGAGGCTCTCCACTACAAGTAGTGGCCCTAATTAAGTAACCACTTGCCTTAGACACATTTGCCTAGACACCATAAAATCAGGTTTAGATAAACGATCGATGTCCACAACTTATCGTATTTCCTATTAAAAGATATTGTTTTAAAATTGTATAAAACTTAGAACTTTTAGAAAAGGTTTTATTAAGAAAATGGTATTTTAATGTAAAATTTTATTTTATCGTATTCTAAGTTTTCAAGGTAGCGTGTTATGATTGCATATGAGTGTGAGGAGGTAGGTCATTACCTCGTGATCTACGTTAAGGTATAGCAATATTAAAGGGTTAAATGTGAAAACTAAACATTATGGTATTTAAGTGAAAGAATACGATATATTACAAAAGCTATCATTTCATGTGTGAAAACTTATTCAAATTAATTTTTAAGTGATTAGTAGTCAACATGAAGATGTTTAAGCATTATGCAATTGGTGATAAGTGAGATTTTATAGAAAAACCGAGTCGGAAATCGGGTTGTTCCGATTTCCGTCGAGTTTGTAAAGTCGTATTATTATGAAGGAAAAGAAAGGTAGAAAAGGGGGACTTATGGGTTTGGACAACGCTAGAGAGTGAGAGGGAGGTAGCGGGTTTGCCGGTGCGTCGAAACGTCGTTGAAAGGTCCTAGCACGATCACCGGAATTTCACCGTCGATTTCGTCGGCGCTTCGCCTTTCGCTCGTTTTCTAACGTACCAAGTTCTCTTGAGATTTTGAGAGAGTGGACTTAGGAATTTAGAATGAGAGGGTAGAGGGTATAGGGGATTTATATAGGGTTAGGCTAGGGTTAGGGTTTTTAATAAAAAAATATATAATATATAAAAATTATATAAAAATTCATTAAAACTCATTAAACCTATGAGTAAAAGAGATTTATTGGGCAATTGATAACCGATCCAGGCATTTAGAGTGTGCAGGAGGGTTGACCAAGTCAACAGGCAACTTTTTCGTGTTGACGACTCGGCCATCCGGCTGAGTCCGGCCGGCTGCGCCGGACCGAGTCAACCGGTTCGCCGGCCAGCAGCGCCGAGTCGGGCCGATTCAAGGTGTCAGGGGCCGAGGGTTCTCCTGGGGAAGATTTTGGTATATTTACTTTTTTGTCTTCAGTTCAAGTTTTATGAGTTATGGCGTTTTGACTGTTGACTTGCAAAAGAAATTAAAACAAAATAAATACAAAAATAATATGGGGCATGGGATTTGAACTCTGGTGGCTTGGTTCAGCAGTGCAAGGTATTACCAATGAGCTACAAGTTCGTTCTTATAATTATGGAGTGAAATAAATACTTAAAAAGATATCAGCCGTAATAAATATTCCAAGTATACATTGAATTTAAATCAATTCTTTGTAAATTAAAAATGGAGTTGTTACAGTCTACCCTTCTTACAAAAATTTCGTCATCGAAATTTACACCCTTTTACAAATAAATACCTTATCTTTATAAAACCGTTTTCTAAATGATTAGTATTTATTAAATCTTTGCAAAGTGCCACTACAACCCACCTTTGGGGAACTCGTTAGGGATAGTACGGTTTATCGTGCACCCTCGGGCTTAGTAGTGCGAGATTCAGACCTCCGCAAGGAGCATTCGGTCTCGAAAGATTTAAAATACGACATTTAAGAAAAATGAGATTTTTGGAAAATAAAATATTTATTAAAAATTATTCTTGTATAAACATATGTATATTTATCATCTAAACACATATTTTATTATAAGATAAAGTTTCCACCTTTTTATAAAAAATTACAAGATTAAAAGTTACATTAAAATACCATGAATTTCAAATAAATCAATATTACAAATTAATACCTTTATTTATGTAATTAGGATATTTTCACTAGAAATATCACAAAATAAAATCACACTCATTATAACAATAAAGACGAATAATAAATATTTGAGGTGTATCTTGAAAACTATACAAAAATATTTTTACATAAAACCCCCTCAAGTTTTATAAATTACAATAGTGACCCTAACAAATATAGAACTTCGACTTACATTTGTTTTAGTCTGACTCGGGTTTGAGTCTGATTATTTCTGACTTGAGTATGATTCCAGTCAATCTATATTCTTTAATATTCCAACTCAATATGAATACATGAATTTCAGAATCCAGTTAATAATCTATTCAACTTGACTGAATCAAACCATGGATATACATCCATTATCCCGTTATTCCATTTACCTGATTATGCAGTTACAATTTGTTTACTGATATCATGGTTTTGGTCAGTCATCCAACTTACACAATACAATGCAACAATAATATCAAAACACTACGGGGTTTAAGGGGTAGATTGGTACGGAAGGTGTTAAAGGTGGCACGAGGTGGTCAGATTAAGACACCTAACCTATATTCCGTTGCTGTTGTACCGTGGCTTAACGGTTTCTTGTACATTTCGTTTGCCCTGGTCTCTAGCATATAGAGACCCCTCTCGTATACACTGGTATCTTTCTGTACCAAACTACAAACAACAGCGTTAACACAATATTCTACAATATTTTAAAATCTCTTTAGAAAATACCTCTTATTCTGTCTTTTCTAATTCTTCTTTATCTTTGGGACTTACCGAGCGACCTGTTCCCTGACGACATTCTATTTCTTTCTTCTTTGAATGTCGTCAGGTGCTTTGGACCCAGCAGAGATCGAGTCCACCGGTGAAGACTTAGATCAGTTCCACGAAGACCCCGAGCTCTAGACATTATACCTTGTTCTATTCAGTATTTTCATTTCCGTTATGCCATTGTTTAGGCATCGCTTTTCATTTCAGTTGTATTTACTTTTCATGCATTGTACAAAAGAATGTTATTAATAAAGTTGCTGTTATTTCTATATCTCTTGTCTCTTGTGATTTACTTTTATATTGCTTAGATACGCTTAACGTATGTACTTCTAAGTATATACGTAGCGGATCTCGTCGCGTCCCCTTCGCTGTACATCGGGAAGCGGGGCATGACACCCGATCGCATGGCTTCTTGGTCCCGCTTTGTCACTGTCGAACGCCTTTCCCGTTCTTTGATTTATTTTTGCCTCTGCGTCGGGCCTTTTGTATGATGGGTTGACAAGGAAGAGCATCTTCATTATTCGTAACCTGCCGAAGGAGGCGCTGCATTCTGGCTTTCTCATAGATGACCATTTCACGATTATGATCGTCTCGAACCTTTTGACCCGCTTCCCTTATAAGCTTTTCCATCTGTTCTTCAAACGACGGACTCAGCATTTTGATGGTACGATCTCGTTTTGGTTCAGGGTTAGCATCTTCCCACAGAGCATCTCCTTCTTCATCAAAGTCATGTATGACGTAGCAGTCGTGGAATAGCTCCTGTTTCTTGGATCGAACATATCCAAGCCCGATCGTTTCCATTTTCCCGTTGGGCAATTTCGTTGAGTTCCGGGAACGTTCCAGATCTTGTTATAGAACCGTGGTTGTCGCGCAGTTTGCTTAAGGGGTATACCCGGGTGTCTCAAGAGTCTCTTTAGTCCGTTTGTGTAATATCTGGGCAAACGGATGGGGTGGAGCCTGTCAAGTGTAGAATCTGCACCATGCCAAATATCTTTCTCCACTTTGGTTTTCCCAGATCGGTAGAATAGGATCGCCTTTTCACCCTTTCGCCTGGGAGGGACGTAGAATGTCTGTAGTTCTTGCACATTATATGCTTCAAATGCGTCGAGCTCTTTATAATGCTCTTGCGGAACCATGGCAACTTGCAAACTTTGATCTTCATCTTCGAAGGCTTGTATTGATGGCCGAGCAGAGAATACGGCATTGACCTCATCTTCCGAGTCGCTGCCGAAGACCAGAATAGGGGTGGACGGTCCCGGCTTGTTGCGTTGGGGTGGCCCGGAATAAATTATCTCCTCTTCCTCCTCGGTGTCACTCCCGAAGACCGGAATAGTGGTGATAGCTTTGTTCTTGTCCTCCGGTTTGCGACATCTTTCTGTGTCTTTAAAATGTGGCAGGAAGTATTTGGCATCCTCATATTTGTGGACTTCGTTCACGGAGAATGGGTTTAGTTCCCCTGTCACAGTGTACTCGAGACCATCTTTGAAGTACTTCATACACTGATGTTGTGTAGAAAGAATAATGTTGTACTCGTGTAACTAAGGCCGGCCGAGCAAAGCGTTATAGCATGTCTTAGCATCAATGACGTGAAACTTGATGTCCGTGACTAGTAGCCCAAAGCGCAGCGTCAGTATCACAGACCCGAGCGTCCTTGATAACTGGGAGTCAAACCCGGAGATAGTGTTTTTATCCCGACGAGGTGTTGAACGCTCATGCAGATTTCCTTCAACACTCTTATATTGAGGAGATTAACGAAGGACCCATTGTCGACCAAGATTTTGCCTATCTTGATATCATGACAGTATCCGGAGACATACAGGGGACGGTTATGCTCGCACATCCCGAGGAGGAGGTCTTCATCGCCGAAGGTGATATCGGCTGTGTGCACTTCTTCCAACTCGTCCTTCATCTTTTCTTCAGCGAGGAAAGCTTGGAACTTTCAGGCTCTTGTAATGCCTTGATCAGAGAATCTCTCGCTTCTTTTGATAGCAGGAGGGTGTCGAGAATGCTGAGTTGCGAGGGTATCTTCCTCGGGTGTGCCAGAACGTTGTAATCCACCTTACTTTTCTTAGGCGGGTCCTTGGCTGTCAGATCTTTGACGACTTGATCATCTAAGGCGATATCTTCAGGGATTTTTTCTTTCCCCTTATCTTTTCTATTCGACCCACCGTTCGCGGGCCCAAGATTCTTTTCAGGCAGCGTACGATTGCGCAGCTGAATGTTCTCACAGGTCTTCACTTCTTTCGCCTCGGAGGTGGGTTCTTTGAAGAGAGGGCTAAGGGCTATTTCTTCATCAGAATCGCTCCCGAATGTGAGAACTTGTGATCCGCTGGCGTCGATCATGTGACAGTTTCCGGTATTTTTCATATACTCCTCGGTCGCATTTCTTTGCTCCCGACGAGTTTTGCGTTTCATCCGCTTGAAATGTTGTCGGTGAGCAATATATCCCTGCCACCAGTTTTTAAAGGCGTTGCATTGTTCAGTCGGGTGCACAATCCTTGATGATATAAGCAGTAGCTGGGATGTTGGCACGACCCGAAATTGGCACGTGACGGTCCTAATACTACGCAACGGCTACAGGCGTAACGCGGTAAAAGAAAGCCAAAACCCAGAAATCTAAACCATTAAAAGTAGTAAGAATTGATAATAGAAGTTTTGAAACATTTGAAATCTCAACCCAAATTCTTTAAAAGTCCAATTTATTTTCTTTAAAATTTTGGCAGCACCTCCTTTGTAAAAACCAGCCCCAAAAATGGGTACGACATAAATATAAGTAAAGCATCCCCAAACGGAAGCAAATACATGCCCAAAGGTGGAAAACAACCACCACAACAGATATACGATGCCGTAGCGAAGAAATAAAAGACGATAAAAAGGAAACTGTATAAAAGACAACCAAGTCACAAAATAATATACAATATCGTTCTCACCAAGTCTCTAAGTCAACATGAAAATAGTAGATGGAGAGTACAAGGATACAACGAATATTCAATACAACAACGAATAACCACAAAACCCACCTAAGCAAACTGCACACTGTGAGCTGATGCGGTATCCGCAGCAAAATATGATAAGAAAGATGAATAGCCTGCCTCAACTACTCTGGGGAACAACCTGCAAAACAACTGTGGCACAACGTGGGTAAGTTGCCAACTCGTGAATAGTAAATAACATATGCAGGTAATCGCAAGTATGCACGTACAACGCGAATCTAACATTTGCAATTAATAGCAATTAAAGGTCATATGAATGCAATAATCATGAAAGGTACACTAGCAGGTACAAGTAATACATGAAGCAATAATAATATGACAATCGGTATGCAATAATCATGCAATAATGATATGAAAAGGTATATATGCAACAGTCATGAAAGGTACGCTAACAGGTACGACTACACATGAAGCAGTGCATAAACAATAAATGTGGAGCATTGAATGAAATATGTCATTTCCATGAAATCCTGACATCGTGGTAGGATCAAAATCCATCAAGACAATCCAAATCCCAAATTCCTCAAATCAGCCCCCAAATTGGCTCTCATATCATATAAGTCTCACAAATCCTTAATGTACAATATCGAATAAATCTCATATATCCTGAATGCACAAAATCAAGTGAATCTCATATATCCTAGGTATATTTGCATGAATAAATATGATGAAGTATATGAATTTATATGTATACATATATATTAGCGTCCCGTTCCACTAATATATATATATATATATATATAACAGCGTCCCATTCCACCGTTATATATATTTAGAAGTAAAATATCATGAAAACAATGTGTCAAGTATCGACACAGAAAGGCTGATCTATCAGATGTTATCACCAAGACTGGCACCCTGATAGGTATGTATCGCACGCTATCCAAAAAGCACGAGTGCCTAGCTTTGACCCTCGTCTTTCCACGTATCCATACGTACATGACTCCCGTCGGTATCCCCATGATAACCGTCGAGTCATTGGTAATGTCACCGGAGTGTATGGTTCCCCTGCCAGGCTCAATCGGCAAGGTCCATCAATCGTCTTGCCCCGGGGTACCTCCGGGCCCCACCATGTACCCTCATATGGCCTCGACGCCTCCTCACATGGGGTATATATATCAGAACCGATAAATCTCATGGTGGATGCTGAAATATCATATTAAGGGAAACCGAGTTTTTCAAATAATGCATAATTTCATGAAACTACCACGGTCCCCAAATCCAGAAAACATCATGAAAAATCCATATCTCAATGCGAAAATCCATGAATAAAATATACACAACATAAAACTGTAATGTAAGCATATAAAGGAAAAACCGCTAATTAACTGCAACAAGTTAATATAAATATCATGCGGTTTCTAATTTCTCCAATTCTAAATAACATCAAGTAAAGGTAAACATGTAGCTATAATCAGATATATGTGTAAATATAAAGGTATAGCAAGGTATATGTATTACCTATAAGTAATGATGTAATATACCCCCTGGGTATAAGTGAAGTATGTGTGCAAGGTATATCTGTAGCTATGTCATGAAGTGTGTATGTACCTATCGCTAATGGTACAATACTCTATAGGTATACAGGTAACTAGCATGTAAGTATGTTAAGGCATATGTGTAAGCATGTAGATATACAGGTATGCTATAAGTCATATGCATAAAGAAATATGAATCAATGTCTCAATGTCCCTAACCAAACAATATCATTTCTATATGTGGGTTATGCGTGACATGGCAATTATTGACGGTGTGTGTGGCATACAATCAGTGCTCGTGCAACATGAGCCGTCAATAATAGTGCAGTGTTGTAAGGATACTATTCCAGGCACAATAATTAACTAAGCAGTAGGGTGAATGCGCAATTCTAAATATGGCATAGAATATGCGACAAAATTAACATCTCTAGCCCAGACGCATAACGCCATACGGGTGTTAAATCTACTCACCAACGCTCCTGGCTAAGTGAAGCCTACCACATGTTTTCCCTTTGTAACAGTGTCCGAAGTCCCCTCCTGCGAACCTACAATATTAAGACAATAAAACAAGTATATATTAATAATAGACCCAAAACATGTACAACTATATTAGACCGACGCAACAACACAAAACATACTCTCAAGTGTTCGTATTGTGGCTAACGTGCGTAGCGACACGACGAAACCAACCTAAGAGCAAAAATCACACAAAGTGCACGATCCGTGTCGTATAACATATCGCGCTTAAACGAAACACAAGAAACTACCTAGGTGATCCCAGATTTCGTATACAGAGAAAACTAAACAAACAAACAGAACCAAACGCACCCAAACCACAAAATAGAGCTACCCTCAAAAACTCACACCCCAACTCCTCTCAAAAACCAGGGTCGCCGGATCTACCTTCAAACGTCTCCGGCCATGGTCTGAGCAGGGGGTCTCGTTCTTCAGGTGATGCCCTATGGTCTCAGGTACTACAAAACTACATTGTTTGGTTTTCTAGTAAACTTTCCGGGTCACAGCAGATCATATATGTCACATATAGGCACTAAAAATACGATATTATGCACAAAACATAATTTTAAACATTCTAAACTAAATCTAACATGCTAAGCTACACAAAAATAACATAAACAACAGAAAGAGATCATTACCTACTCAAAAGAACTCAAAGATCCAAGCTTTGCATGCTCCAAGGCATCCAAGAGGCAAAAGGTGTTCAAAGATGTGATTTTTGTGATATTTGTGAAGGATTTGAGATGAATTGGTGAGGGAAATGAGAGTGTTCAGTTTGAGTGTGAGGGATATGAAAGAATAAAAGAGATAGAGAAATGAGAGAGTGTGTGAGGATAAGAGAGAGGGAGGTGAGTGTAGGGTGAGATTAGAGGTGAGTATAACCTTACATTAATTCTCACATTAATGCTTTCACACTACCATTGCCACCTCCTCACTTCCAAACAAATATCTCTCTCTCTCTCTCACAAAAGATCTAGGGTTTAGGTTAAGGATTGGATTAAACAAGGATAAGATAAATGGTTAAGTGTCAAGGTTGCTAAGAACAAAAATTAGCTCAAACAAATCCTCACATTTACATGCACACGTGCGTGCATGCCCATAACAAATAATAATAAATTATTAATTAAATATTATAAAATGTGAGGAACCCAAATTTGTAAACTTTTTACAGTAAACCCGCATTACCGTCTAAACTAACACTAACCGAAATCTAAGGCGTTACAGATGTATATCCGCTTCATCAAAAGCGTTCGCTTCGGAGGGTGGCAGCTTCATTCCCATCGATATGGCTTTGGCGAACCTCTTCCTTGTCTTGAACCTGCTTTTATTTGCGACGGATGTACTTTGATCTGGCGGGAGTGTTTCAACCCTTTCGTCCAGTCGCCTGCATTTGGCTTTTTCAAATATGGTCATCTCACGCTCTCGAGCAGCTTTGCTTTTAAGAAGAGCCTCGTCCAGGAATGCATCAATCATTTCGTCTGATGGCCCTAGAAGTTCCGGCTCAGGATTTGCCCCCAGTTTCTCTGTGTAAGAAGCTTCTTCATCGTCTATCGACAAGTGAGAGATCACACGGCAACTTGCCACATAATCTTCAGATTCATCTGATGAGTCTCTTTCGTTGTCATCATCTCTGTCCTCAAGGACATGACTAAGAAATTCTTAGAGTGTGACTGGAGTCCGCGCTTTTTGATTATATTCTTCCAGCGCGTCAATCTGCTTCTGCAGGTCCGTGCGCTTGTCACCAGGCTTCACAGGCTTTTTGGTTTTCTTCTTCTTCTTCGAAGACTTTGACGGCCGGGTGCAAGCGCTTTGACTATCACCGCCAATCTTTAGAGTTGGGCGTGGTTTCAGCATTCCTTCTGTGACCTCGGGTTCCAGTGGATTTTTCCACCTGACTGCCGGGCATGTTTGGAGATCCTTCAGCATTCTTTTTGTCTTAGCTGAAAGAACGATCTCCCATGGAGCTTCCTCTACAAAAGAGCATGATGCCCCTGGTGTGTCTGCCTTTTTGAGAGCGTGCGGCTGAGGTGGGTTCACCTTCCAGTTCTCGGATAATACGAATTTGCCCTGTTGGTACTGATCTTCTATCCAGCTCTTGAAGATGTAACAATCTTCGATCGGATGGCCCAACATTCGGTGATAAGGGCAATAGTTAGGATTGTTAATGTCGCCTGGTTGCGCTGGGCGTCTTAGCTCGGGCAGAGTGATGAGCCTGTTGCGCAGTGCTAGCTCGAATAACCTCTTCGTCTTGTCCCGAGGGAACGAGTAAGGGCGTCTCATTTTATCTCCAAAAGATCGTGTTCTATCATTTTGGCGATCAACTGGTCTCAGATCACTGGGTTGTTGTTGAGCGTTGGCGACGAAGGTCGCTTTCCCCTTTCCCTTCTCGTTCCGAGGCTCTGCTTTCGAAGAAGATGGTCTATGACCCATCTGGTCCATTTGGGCCAGCTTGTCAATCAAGGCCTGGAAAGTAGTCGGCTTGAAAAACATCATGAACTGGGAGATGGTCGCCTGCGGATCAAGAGTGCCCACGAACATGCCCACCGCCGGCGCTTCTTCAATGCGCTGTCGCATTTCGACCACAGATTCCGCCATCGTATTGCGTATTGAACCCATGTCTCGCCTGGCCTTACCCTGGCGTTAATCAATGCTGTGATTGGGGTGCGCTTGCTAGCGCTTGCGAATCTTTGCGTAAGTAACAGCTCCATCTCCGCAAATGTCTTGACAAAGTCGTTCGGGAGTTCAGAGTACCATTCGAATGCCGTCTCCGACAAACTACCAACAAATTGTCGGAGTAGCAGTTTATCGTCACCCCCAGTGCCCTGAACTGGACGACATGCTGGTGGGGATTGCCCGTCCCTTTATATACATGAAATTTAGGGATCGTATATCCCGGCGGGTACCTAATTTGGTCATACCAGCCTGGATATGATCGTCCAGTTTTAACAATTTGGCCGACCGCTTTATTCGCCTAGTGAGCTCGTATTTGCTGGGCAATGTAATCATCCAGAGCGGCCTTGGAGATGGTTTCCTCTTTGGCTAATGAAAGAGCCGGAGGAGGGTTCGATGTCTCCCCTCTGTCGTCTTCAATGATGATCTGTCGTCTTCAATGATGATAGGGGGGTCTTCAGCTGGAGGTTCCGGCTGTAACATCATCCCAGCCATGTCTTGGAACAAAACAGCCATTCGTTTTATATTGGCTGCCTGCTCCGCAGCCTCTTTTTCTTTCCTCTCGTGCATTTTTCGAAGGAACTCAGTATCAGTTTCTTGTTCCTGATACTGCTCCGAGGTCTCTGGATTTTCTTTTGGCCCAGTGAGTGCGGCCATTGCAGTCAGCATCTCCTGAAGCTTCTGCTGCTGTTGTTCCTGAGCCTTCGTTATTGACCGGGTAAGCGGTCGATGTCCCGTAGAAGCACGGCTTTCTTCTTTTCCGGAAGCTATATAAACAGTATGCACCATCATACCCCCAGACTTAGGGCGTCTAGGTTCAGTGTCTCTGCGGTTCACCGCGGTCACAGGGGCTTTCTCTGGCCTCCTTCTCTTTTGGGCAGTTGACGTTGAGGGGGCTGTTGCAGTGGGCCCCCAGATGGTTGTTGCCTTCTGTGATACCATGAGATGGCTCTTTTCTTGTTGAGCTTTGAGCTTCTTTAGCCGGCGAGAGTGGTCCTGGTCAATCACCGATTCCTGGACCTGTCGCTAGACTTTGTAAATTTTGGAAGAAATCCACTGAGGGGGTTGTTCTGGCTTCGCCTTCGGCGCATTCTCCATAAGTGGAGGAGATCTCTTCAGTACTGCAGTAGGAGAGTTTCTGAGCACCTCGTTAAGCAGTTCAAAGCTGTTCCCAGTTGGAACAGCAGCATCGATTTCCACCACTAGAGCTGGTGGAGTAAATCCAGACGTAGAGCTGCCCCCAGCCTTCCTTACTCGGCGCCAGTGACGACGGCGAGCCAGTCGTGCAGATGGTATTGGTTCAGTTATGGGGATGGCTTTGTCATGCCCTCTGTTCTAGTCAGGCGCTGTTGGTACCAGCCTCTTGAAGACCGACGTCCGTTGGGAAACAGTATCCAATCTGTCAAAGACAGACCTTTGGGCAGGGGCAGGAGCCGGAGTGGCCAGCCTTGTAAAGACTGATCCTTTGATGGGAGAAGCTTCTTTAGTGACCTCAAGAGCAGGAATGGCTATCCGTTTTGGGATGGCCGCTTCAGGTATCGTGGGCTTCTTGACGGGCCCATTGGAGTTCAGGCTCAGCCTATCGAAGACCGATACTGTCGGCTTGGAATTGGATGACCCATTGAGATGGGCCGTGGTGGTAGTGAGCCGATCAAAGACCGACTTCTTCTGCGCTTCTTGCGGCAGTGGGATGTTAACGCTCACTGGTGGGAGCATGGTCCCGAAGAACAACCCGGTGGTAGCCTGCGTTACCTGCTCTACCGGCATTGTGAAAAGGGAGGCCGCCTGAGGCCCGTAAGTTACACCTCCGGATGAGGCGAAACGGGAATTGCAGTTGCAGCAGGAACACTTTGTGCAGGTAGACGCCATTGATCTTTCATTTTCTGCACCGAGCAAGACACCAAATCTTAATACCTCGAACCCAAGGGCAACCATAGCAAACCGCGATTCGTTCGCGTACACGACACACGAAGTGTGAAGTGGAAAGAGGAAAAGGTCCCACCGGGCGTGCCAGAATCCGTTCCCCACCGGAGGACGCGACCCGGACGTTAGGACGTCGGGGCCTGAATTTCGAGAGCAGATACTAATTGGTGCTATCCGTCCACCTCTCCGAAGATGTCAAGTTGATTTATGACACCGTGTATCGAAGGTTTAAACGGATGCGGCCGATGTAGCAAACTTCGTCAGATTCCCCCTCATTTGAGGGGTTTTTGATTGTGGGACGCTCTTCCCCGCAACCGCAAGCCCCTGCAGTTAATTACGCTACCGCTTCGCGGTAACCAGTTTCTCCTTCTCTAGATGGTCACTTCGTGTCGTGGGTGTTTGTTTTGTTTTTGGTTGCCCGTGGATTATATACGGAGACTAATTTATGTTGTCGCCCATAGGGCGTAGATTAGTCCAAATCCGTATTTTCTTATATTTGGGTTTGGGGGTTGGATTTAAGGATACATTAGCCTCATTTGAGATTAAGATCAACTTAAACGTTTGTTAAGGATACGTTAGTCTAATTTTTAGACTAAGATCAACTTAACGGGATCATTTAGATCCAACAAAAGAGTATTTGGGCTCTATTGTTTAGTTTAGGGACATTGCGGTCAATTACCAGTTTAAGTACATGGTGATCCAGTGTTAGTTTAAGGATATCTCGGTCCAAGGTTAAGGACATCATAGTCCATGGGTTTTAAGGGACCCCACAGTCCGAGGTTAAGGACATCATAGTCCGTGAGTTTAAAGACCTCACAGTCAAGGTTAAGGACATCATAGTCCGTGAGTTTTAAAGGACCCCACAGTCCGTAGAATATTTGGTTGTCGGGACCCGTCACCTCTCTGAAGACGTTGAAGGATTACAACGATAAATATTAGAGGGGTAAAGAGATGTACCCTCAAACCGATGTGAGTTGGTTGAAAAATCTGTAGTCCAATTTGGGGCTAAGATCCGTTAACATATTTGTGAGCAGATGAGCTCAATTAATATGAGTTGAGAACTTATGGCCAATCTTGGGCTAAGTCCAAACATATTTAACATTTTATTTTTGGCTGTTGAGCCTTTATTTGGGCTTGGCCCTTTTAATAATGCTAAGCATTGACTTGCATTCTGACAATATTTTGTCTTTTATTGAATGCTGAGCATTCATCAGAGCTCTGGGCTTATTAAAGAACGATTTACGTTCTGTCAGCGCAACACGTGGTGCGCTAGGCGCTTTGCGCCAATCAAAAAGCACGGTGCGTGTTCATACCATAATATTATATTATTATATTCCTTATTCTTATTTGTTTTATAAATAAACAGGTGCTTTTGACGCATGTCTGCTATATATTACAGGTTACAGGTTTTTGGACAGAAAACAGTGAAAACGATAAAAAGACGATGCAAAAGTGGACTTTGACCAACAAACAGAAGACTCTTGATCAAGCCTACATCAAAGATAAAATTCACAAAGTACAAAGCAATGCAAGGTCCAAGATTACAAAGCGAACGGTTAAAAGTCCACCGCAATTGTTCATTGGAGATCTGGAAGAAACATAGAAGCTATTTTAATAAAACAACCAAATAATAAGGAAGCCCAAAAACAGAAGAGCCAACAAAGGAAATTTCAAGGCCCAATACTTCCTTTTAAAGAGACAGAGACATAAAATTTTACCAAAGCTTGGAGTCTACTTTGACTAGGTCTTCCTAAGGATATTTTGGTAAATATAGACGTGCGAATCAATTGTAACCTAGGGTTTCCTATCCTCTATAAATAGGAACTATAAATCATTGTATTCTTTTCATGCCTCCCTCATGTCTCCTTTTAATAATAAATTCAGAATTCTTTATGGAGAGCATCGGTGCCTCTTTTCGATTCAGAAATTCAGATCTGACAAACCTGCTTTGATGATTGGAGAGAGCCATCTGTAAGTAGATTTAATTAATTGCTCTAGTTTAAATTTTAATTCTTTGCCCTAGGTAGATTTAATTCCTTGCCCTAGGAAATTGTTTAGAGTTAGCTTTGGGGAAGGATTTTGAGAGATGAGATCTCTCATCCCTTTCTTACCCATCATATATTTACAATAGGACTCCATGCATACACGCACATACCGCGCCCTACGGCACCCTACCCCTCGAGGTAGCAGTGATACCGTAGTATAAAGGCCCGGTTGCGCGTGTTTTCCATGGAGGTTAGGGTAAGGATCCCTAAAGGAAGGACAAGAACCAAGAGGAAGGAACACCTTCCCGAATGGATCTAATCCCCTTTATTGATAATTACCATAACTCCTCATAGATCTTCATTCGGGTATAGAAAGCGTTGAGATTTACTTGCATTTCCAAACCATCCCTAAACCTAATCCTAGCAAGACTAGATCTAGATAATCTTAGATAGATAGATTTAGATTTTAGATTTAATAATCAATCCGAACACCCTTCGGAATTAGCTCGTTAGCGCGATTAGGAGATTCGCAACATCCCTGTGGACCGACCCGTACTCACCGGCTAGTTACAAAGCGACGCCGTTCTTGATTGCGGTAATAGATAGTTTTTGAGATCAAATCAAATGGCGCCGTTGCCGGGGATGGCGTAGAAATTTCCTTTTTGCAATTTCGGGTTAATCTAAAATTACAAAAATCATAAAAATCTAAAAAAATCCAAAAATTATAAAAATATATCAATTGTTATTTTTTTTGGAAAGGATAGTTTGTTGTGTGAATCTTGCAGATACAATCGAGACGGATCTGGAAATTTCCAGAAAGCAAAACAGAAAACAACAGATCAGAACAGAGGGGGATTTTCAAAACAGAACAGCAGAAAAATTTTGGAGTCTCAAACCGCCCACCTCACCGCCCTTCCGCGGCCAAAACCGGCCTTAGGCCGCGGAATCGCGGCCTCTTTGTCAAATCAGAGCGTCACAAAAATTTTGGGGACTCGTGCTAACCATCCCGCCGCGAAAACGCGGCAGGAACGTGTTTATACCGCGGAAAGGCGGCTCTGTGGTGGCATCATCTCGTGGAATTTCCTTTGTAAGTTCCTCTGTTCTTTCTCTGGAGATCTAGATATATCTTTTCTGAAATATTCCTGCCGAATTTTGTGCGCTTTAAAAATATTCTCCCTTCCAAATAACAATCTTGTGCAGGATTTTTGCGCCTCGTTTAAATTAGAAATAGATTGCAAGTAAATTTTCTGTTGCATATTTTTTCTCGAAAATCTTTTTGCAACAAAATTTTTCCAAATAAAAGTTAAAAAAGAAGAAAAAGAAAAATGGAAAATTTTTATTAGAAAACTTGCAAAACTTTTGCCGCAAATAAATCCTTGCACCACCACCCAACTTTCTTTCTTTCCCCCTTTCTTCTAACATGGGTACTCCACATAATAAATCACTTGCCGAACTCTGGTATTCCGAACCTAATTTTGCGTCGTACGTCAATTTGTTCGGTCAATTTAAAGACGATTCTTCCTTGCCAAAAAAATCTTTGAAAGATCAAATAGAGGCGTCTAGGAGAAACAGTTTGACTTTTCAACCCACTTTGTGTCAACCAAGTCAACCTTTACCACCTCCATATGTTGATACCACTTTTTCAAGTCCTTCTGTCACTCCTAAGCCGATGTCCATTGCTAAGTATATTGCTCAATCTCGCAGCCGATCTTTCATCCCTCTCCACTCATCTAGATCTAGGGATCCACAGATTATTCACCTTGTTATCCACATGTTGACCCTACCCTTGCCCAACTACCCACTTCCTACCAGTCCTACCCGACTTTTCCACCTTCACTAGACATTGATTCTACACAGCCATTAGGGAGTTTTGCATATCCACACGATTTCGAATCTTTTACCGAAACCCCCTCACCACCTAAGTCTAGTTTGGAAGAGTCGTTGGAAGCTTATATCGGAGCAACAAACAAAATGACTAGGAATGTGGAAGCGTCCGTGGCCACCCTTATGCAACCTAGTGAACCGGTAGCTAGTTTCCTGCTAACTCCACATTTTTCACTATATAAGGAGGCGGTTGGACAGAGTGAGAATGAGAGAGGATTTCCAAATCAAACCTACCCTTACCCAATTGAATCCCACAACTCCTGTTTCCCATCGATTGTCCCAAATGATTCACCAGTTGAAAATAAAAACGAGTTGTGTGATTTTATAGTGCTTGATTTGCCAAATTATGAAGAACCCCTTTCGAGTGAAACCGCACCTAATCCTTTCGATCTTTCCACCTCCACTCTAGAACCTAAATCGATAAATATCCATGCTTTTGATGAGGTGTCAGTACATATTGATTTTCACTTGATTGAGGATATAGACGCCGGGAATAATTCGGATGATGAACCTGTCGATTTGCTTGAAATTTTATGTTCAACTCATCATCCCGAGTCATTAGATGTTTCTCCTGAACCTCATATGCGTCTTGATTTTGATGATAATGGCATGGATGAGTTGAATTTTGAGAAGAATTATAAGGATAGTATTGAGGAGAGTTTTGAGGATCATATTGAGGTTGAACCATTTTTGTTTGATGTGTATGATTTTACAATTCATCCTCCCGAACCTTTAACTAAATCACCCTCCCTCCTTTCCATCGTTCCGATCACGCTTGAAGACTGTGAGCTTGAAACATTTTCCTTTGAATCTGACACAGTTCTCACAGACGAGTGTTTCATTTTTTCGGACGATGTTGATGTCTCCCCGCCCGAGTTTGAGTCCTTTACATTTTCAGATGAGTTAGTTGAACCATCAGACTCGGTTGCTTACAGTAGTTTCGAACCATTAATGGAATCTTTTAAATTCGAAACAGTTTACTACGGTGAGAATGAGACTATCCCTATTCCGCTCCCTTTTGTCCTTCCTATTGTTCCGACCGTACAAGTGACCGTTACGCTTTCATCTCCTATACCAAGTTCGGCGTACCCATGTTTTCTTGCGAATCTTAAGGGATTTGACCCCATTTCTCGACGAGTTGATAGGTTAGCGCAATCGCTTTTAACACATCGGTCATCACAAATTGCGCTAATTTATTCACTCGATTTACACCCTCAAGATCGTGCTACCCTTCTTTCTCTTTTCCGCCCTTCTTCTCCTCCACCGAGACCATATTCTACCCTTCTTTCCACACGGTCTCGTGTGCTTCTCATCTCTTTTCTTTCCACCCCATTCTTGCACCGACTATACCTTTACCATGATAAGATTTTTGAATGGTTGGTGCTAACTTTTGGCTTGTGTAAGGCCAAGCTTAAGTTTGGGGGGGACCTTTTTGTATATATATATATTTTGTTTTCTTTTTCTATTAAAAAATAAATAAATAAAATTCAAAACATTAAAAAAATATTTAAAAAAATTATAAATAAATAAATAAACAGGGGAGTGCCGGCATTTTGACTCTCTTGGTGTAGCATGACAGTAAGGACACTGTCAAGTTTAAATTTGGGGGTATGCTCGGTACGCTTTCTTTCCTTCGTATTCATCTGTACATATTTTTTTGCATTTGCATACTTATTTGAAAATACATAAAAATTGAAAAAAAATTCAAAAATTATAAATTTTAATGTATTCAATTTTGGCTTGTTTGACTTGAGTTTGACAAATAGGTTAACTAGGTAGGAACAACTAGATCTTAGACTTAGTAAATTAAAAACCCTAAAAATAAGCTTCTTTAAAGTTTAACGGTAGAAAGTATATGTCTTTGTAGTTTATTTAGACATAGGCAAATTTTGAGTTCACTTCTTGGGCTAAGTGGAAACAAGGGAAAAGTATTGATATTTTTATTATAGTATAAGTTTGAAAAATTATTCCTAGCTTAAGTCTAGATTCTGAAAATGTATACCCTGCAATTTGCACAATCACGCACCTTGAAACTTGGAATAGTAGAAGAGACCTTGAAATGCTCTTGTCTAAAGTCCTTAGTACGAAGAAGAAAAAAAAGTGAATAAAGAAGAAAAAAATGAACACTGGTTTTTGTGATTACTTAAGGCTGTAAAAATAGAAAAATATTTAGCGAGGGTGATTCATCACCTAGTGCCTTAGACCAACTGGTTTGGGAGTCACTGCTAAAAGCCTTGGGTGTTGCAAGACTAGGAATTACGCTTTAAAGTGCAAACATATCTTGTAATCGGTTGTTGGTACCTCAAGAAGTATTAACGGTCGCATGAAGAATGTGTAAGCAAAATTCAATTAAAAATTCACCTACTAATAAGTACTTTGGACAACGGACAAGGGTATGATTGCTTGATTTGAATTTCCAAGTGTAGGGGTGATTTATACACACACGTGGGGATATATGATTGGAGTTTAGATGAGAGAAAGGAGTGAAGAATAGAACTTGTATCTTTAGTAGAGTTGATAGAAATTCCTAAGTGGAGATGGAACCCTAGAAGGAAAACTTAAGAGATGCCGAAAGCTAAGTAAGTCTATAGAACATATATAATCTTAAGTTAGATGATGAGAAAGTGTGAAGAATATGGGTGGATAATTTACGAGTCGACGATAATAGAATTCCTTGTTAGAAAACCAAATTGGAGAACAAAAGTCGATAGACCAAATTGATAGGATTTTGTGGGTAGTATCCGCTGAAAACCCTCAGGAAACAACACTCCTCCTACTAGGGACACCTAGAGGTTTAACGGCTTATTGCACGTGCTCAGTGCAATCGCGATTCCCTGCGAAAGTGAGGTTAGGATTTTGTCGAGAATAAAAATAAGTTTGCTCGAGGACGAGCAAAAGATAAGTTTGGGGGTATTTGTTCACACCATAATATTGTATTATTATATTCCCCATTCTTATTCGTTTTATAAATAAACAGGTGCTTTTGACGCATGTCTGCTACATATTACAGGTTACAGGTTTTTGGACAGAAAACAGTGAAAACGATAAAAAGACGAAAAAAAAGTGGACTTTGACCAACAAACAGAAGACTCTTGATCAAGCCTACATCAAAGATAAAATTCACAAAACACAAGGGAATGCAAGGTCCAAGATTACAAAGCGAACGGTTAAAAGTCTACCGCAATTGTTCATTGGAGATCTGGAAGAAACATAGAAGCTATTTTAATAAAACAACCAAATAATAAGGAAGCCCAAAAACAGAAGAGCCAACAAAGGAAATTTCAAGGCCCAATACTTCCTTTTAAAGAGACAGAGACATAAAATTTTACCATAGCTTGGAGTCTACTTTGACTAGGTCTTCCTAAGGATATTTTGGTAAATGTTGACGTGCGAATCAATTGTAACCTTGGGTTTCCTATTCTCTATAAATAGGAACTCTAAATCATTGTATTCTTTTCATGCCTCCCTCATGCCTCCTTTTAATAATAAATTCAGAATTCTTTATGGAAAGCATCGGTGCCTCTTTTCGATTCAGAAATTCAGATCTGACAAACCTGCTTTGATGATTGGAGAGAGCCATCTGTAAGTAGATTTAATTAATTGCTCTAGTTTAGATTTTAATTCTTTGCCCTAGGTAGATTTAATTCCTTACCCTAGAAAATTGTTTAGAGTTAGCTTTGGGGAAGGATTTTGAGAGATGAGATCTCTTATCCCTTTCTTACCCATCATATATTTACAATAGGACTCCATGCATACATGCACACACCACGCCCTACGGCACCCTACCCCTCGAGGTAGCAGTGATACCGTAGTATAAAGGCCCGGCTGCGCGTGTTTTTCATGGAGGTTAGGGTAAGGATCTCTAAAGGAAGGACAAGAACCTAGAGGAAGGAACACCTTCCCGAATGGATCTAATCCCCTTTATTGATAATTACCATAACTCCTCATAGATCTTCATTCAGGTATAGAAAGCGTTGAGATTTACTTGCATTTCCAAACCATACCTAAACCTAACCCTAGCAAGACTAGATCTAGATAATCTTAGATAGATAGATTTAGATTTTAGATTTAATAATCACTCCGAACACCCTTCGGAATTAGCTCGTTAGCGCGATTAGGAGATTCACAACATCCCTGTGGACCGACCCGTACTCACCGGCTAGCTGCAAAGCGACGCCGTTCTTGATTGCGGTAATAGATAGTTTTTGAGATCAAATCAGTGCGCTACTGCCAAGTAGTGCACAAGTAAGGGACACGTGTCGCATTCTGCGCTAGGTGCTAGATGATGAGCGCATGATGCCAATTTATGAGCGTTAGGCGCTAATCCATGAGCGCATTGCGCTTTCAGTTTAGTGGCACACACGTGAGTGACACGTGGTGCGCTTGGCGCTGAGCGCCAGTGCATGAGCACGGTGCACTATTTCAGAAGCGCAAAGCGCAAGTTGTCAATTGGCGCATAAGTGATTGACACGTGGCGCATTTGGCGCTAAGCGCCAGTCCAAAGAGCGTAGAAGCACAGTTCAAGAGCGCAAGGCGCATTTCAAGAGCGTAAAACGCATCTGATCAATTTTATGATCTGGGAAACAAATTTATATTCTTTTAAAAGAGACTTCATCTCAAGATCTAAGAACAACAGTTCTTATTTTGCAGGAGATATTTCCAATCTTTTATTTTGATGAAAGGCTTTGCCTTTATAGATCCATGATCTGTGAGAAGAATTATGTTCTTCTTATATTTTATGATGAGATCTTTTGATCTCTTTTATGAAAGACTTTTTTTCTTTGTAGATCTATGCAATTTTTAAAGAAGTGAATTCTTCTTTCTTAATCATGAGATAATTTCATCTCTGTGTTCATCATACTTCATTCTTACCTTGAAGAAATATCATCTTGCAAGAGCTTGCTCTTTATCTTTTAGTTTTTTTCAAAGTTTATGGGGGGGGGTTTCTATCTAAGACTTGAAGTCTTGGGGCCTTTATATAGGGCAAGCTGATTTGTTGAATCAGTTAAAGAGATCTTTCTCTGATTGATTTGGGAATATTTCCCACCATTGGATCTTTGATCCTAGGGCTTCTGTTTTACAGAAGGCAATCTTCCTGTTTTTAACAAGATTGGAAAATCTTTCCATAACAGAATTTAATTCTGATTAATTAATGATTTATCATTATTATTATTAGATCTTTTGATCTAACGGTGGGGAGTTTTTTAATTCCAGCGCTAGCGCACCCGTGTTTGACACGTGGTGCGCTACTCGGAGCGCAGCGCGCCTAGCGCTAGCGCACCAGTGTTTGACACGTGGCATGCTACTCGGAGCGCAGCGCGCCTAGCGCTAGCGCACACATGGTGCGCTGCCTAGGGCGCAGCGCACCTGGCGCTGTATCTGAAGCGTTACTTCAATTTTGAAATTTAAATTTCAAACAGAGCTTTGTTCTGATTGGGGGAAACATATAATAGCCTACTCATATCCACATCTATATACGCATTACATAACATAGTGGTTCTACAGTGACATGGCAGTACCAATGAGGTGTGGTGTAACATATGTAAGTCCATGCTACCTCTCCCGGTACTTACGGGCTTGCGGAAATGATGAAAAACGATTTTTCAAGAGGCGGTAACATGGACTCAAAACGGATCTTTGTTAAACTATCTACCTAACAACCTAAGTAGGAGATGTTAACTACTCGGTTAGGGGGTTATACCTTTCTTTCTTGAACTCCTTCGTCTTCAACTCTCGATGGTGCACGGATCGGCTTCACCCCGTCGTCTCCTTGCGCCGAAGATCGATCCACCCGAAAGCTTCTACCTTTGGCTTCTTCTTCGAACTTTGAAGAAATTAGTTCACTCGGTTTGCTAAACCTTGTGAACTAGAGTGAGTAGAGGAGAGTGTGTTGGGATTTTTCTCTATGGTTCTTGCTTCTCAACACATGAGACAAGTGAACCATAGACAAGAGAGAGGGAGAGCAATAGGAAGAGGGTGAGAGCTCATGCAAGAGAGAGAATGCAAATGAGAGAATGAGAAAGACTTTTTCCCTCTTGGCTCTCATAATCCAAAGTCATCATAACAAATAATAGCAATCAAGTATTATGTGATGATTTGAGTCAAAATAGCCATATCATTTCATGCACTCATTTTGCACAAGATAAACAAGCAAGCAAAAGTCTTTGCCATGAAATGATAGCTATTGTCATGATGATGGTCAACTAGTCCAACCTAGTCAACCGGTCAACAAAGTCAACAAGTCAACAAAGTCAACCCCTCAACAACCATGTCACTATAATACTTAATTAATATTATTGTTAATCATATATCATATTCTCATTAGGGTTTAGCAAAAAGTCAACAGTCAACAGTCAACAACTCTAATGAGAATCCTCTGCCTCTGTCTCTCCGTCAACTGTGCATACACACCCGCATCCGCGTTCCGAGGAACACGAATACATACGAGATAAAACAAATCCCAAAACGTACACTAGGATCTGGCTTAAACCAAAGCCCGCTAGTGTTAACTGTCCGGACACTAAACGTGCACAAGTGCACGGATTTGACCGAACCCTGTCGCATAACCATGCGACCTGTCGCAAAACCATGCGACCTCTACTCTTTTGCCTAAAGGCGAATAGCTCTCTGTGTGGGACTCTAAAGACTCGACACTACGCTGGCAGTGGGTTTAACCACAGACCGCAAGTGGCACTAGCTGTGCGTAACGGCCCCCAGGTAGATACCGACAAGAAGACTGACGAGGTGAAACCCATCTGAACTCCTACTGAGCCTGAATGTGACAGTCGCCATACAGTCCGGTCTGTTCGTCTGATACATCGTACGGCGGGCCTAGGGGGCGGTAAACGTCAGTCCCCTAATAGCGGTACAAGTCATGTCGGAGTGTAGCCCAGAACAGCCTGAGATAACACTGGTAACCTACCAGTATATCTCGCTTGCCCTGGCCAGGGACTACTTGTGTAATGGCTCTCCTAGACACAGCGCGATGTCAACCCCCAATACCGGGAGAGACGAATCCTGTCTAACCGTCACTGCCTCCAAGTGCTTCGGGACTGCACCCAACTACTACCTGTTTGCACGACTCCTTTGAGCCGTGGTAGGGTAGTAATCAAAGTACAGTGGGAACACACTTGAGGCGAAGTGACAGTGTCAAGTCAGCGGACTAAGCTGTACTCATGTCATCTGGGAACTGATAACTGACGATAGGTATAGTACCAACCAATCAGTTCCCGACGAGTCCTGTCCAGTGTACTCGTAACCTAACGAGCACCCGCATACTATCTCAAGTACGACGTACTGACGGCTGTGGGACAGACCGTCTCCCCTGCTGGGATGAGAAGCGCATACGCTAGTCTACTCCGGAGTATCGATGCCCTGTCTCGATAGTCCTGCGACTAGGGACCTGTATAAGGATGTGCTTATGGATTACCCAGCCCCCACGAGTGTGACTGCCGTCACAACGCTGGTAATCAAGCAAAGATCCTAAGGGCTCTACTAATGCGTATAGGTGATATAATAAAATAAACACATGTACACATTGAAGTAGAAACAAACCAAGTAGCATACTGCCATTTTGAGCAAGATTGTCTATACAAGGTGAATATCCCAAGCTTCCATTAAGTAATATACATACTAGTATGATACAGTAATGGACTCTAGGGCATATACACTAACAATCTCCCACTTACACTAAGGCCATGTACTGGCGTATCGAAGACCTATCATCTCGATCAGCCGCTCGAACTGAGTCTGGGGCAAGGCCTTGGTGAATGGATCTGCAGTGTTTGTAAGTCCATATTGCGACCCCCGGTTCTTACGGGGAGGCGGAAACGGTATAAAAATCAAATTTTTAGTGCAAGAGGCAACATGGACTAAACAAGGTCGGGATCGTGTCTAAACTAAACTAGCAAAAACGCTAAAAGGAGTTAGCTACTCGGATGAGGGTTATACCTAAACTTGAACTCCTTCTTCTTGAAATCTTGTAGAGGTTGATGGTTCTCTTTTGTCGCCTTCTTCCGTCGAAGATGGATCCACCTCGAGGGTTCGACCTTGGGCTCTTTCTCGGACTTGGAGTGAAACTAGAATCTCCGGTTTGCTAATCCTTTGATCCTAGGGTGAGTAGAGAGTGACTAGGGTTTGCTTTTCCTTTTAAAAGAGAAGGATTCTCAACTCATGAGAGGGTTTCTCTTTACTAGAGGAAGAAGAAGATGAAGAGAGGAGAGAGAATGAGAATGATAGAATGAGCTATTATTTTCTCCTCTTGCAACCATAATGCAAAAGAATAATATTATCTAAATGATAATAATTGAAAATGAGAATAGTTGATGGTAGTGTTTGGAATGACCACAACCATGCTTCATTTAAAAATGTAAGCATAAATCAAGGAAGACTTTTGAAGGCATGAAAGTGGTCAATGGTCAACAAGTCAACCAAGGTCAACAAGTCAACAAAGAACAACCATAACATAATTCTCATTTAATTATTATTATTAATAGATAATAAATAAATCCATTAGGGTTTGGAAAATAAAGACTGTCAACTGTGCATACGCACCCGTTCCGAAACCCTAATGAAAAACCTCATTCTCCTCCTCAAGCAACTGTGCATACACACCTGCATTCTCGTTCCGAAAAACAAGAATACCAAGATATAAAAGCAACCCCAAAACATATACCAGTATCTGGCTCAAACCAGAGCCTGCCAGTATAATCCGTCCGGACTCCAAACGTGCACAAGTGCGCGGATGAGAACGAACCCTGTCGCAAAACCATGCGACCTCTACTCTGTTTTGCCCAGAGGCGAATACCCTCTGTGTGGGACTCTAAAGACTCGACACTACGCTGGCAGTGGGTTTAACCACAGACCGCAAGCGGCACTAGCTGTGCGTAACGGTCCCCAGGTAGATGCCGACAAGAAGGCTGACGAGGTGAAACCCCATCTGAACTCCTACTGAGTCTGAATGTGACAGTCTCCGTACAGTCCGGTCTGTTCGTCTGATACATCGCATGGCGGGCCTAGGGGGTGGTAAACGTCAGTCCCCCAATAGCGGTACAAGTCGTGCCGGAGCGAAGCCCAAAACACCCTGAGATAACACTGGAAACCTACCAGTATATCTCGTTTGCCCTGGCCAGGGACTACTCGTGTAATGGCTCTCCTAGACACAGCGCGATGTCAACCCCCAATACCGGGAGAGATGAATCCTGTCTAACCGTCACTGCCTCCAAGTGCTTCGGGACTGCACCCAACAACCACCTGTTTGCACGACTCCTTTGAGCCGTGGTAGGGTAGTGATCAAAGTGCAGTGGGAACACACTTGAGGCGAAGTGCCAGTGTCAAGTCAGCGGACTAAGCTGTACTCATGTCACCTGGGAACTGATAACTGACGATAGGTATGATACCAACCTGTCAGTTCCCGACGAGTCCTGTCCAGTGTACTCGTAACCCAACGAGCACCCGTATACTATCTCCAGTACGACGTACTGATGGCTGTGGGACAGACCATCTCCCACACTGGGATGAGAAGCGCATACGCTAGTCTACTCCGGAGTATCGATGCCCTGTCTCGATAGTCCTGCGACTAGGGACCTGTATAAGGATGTGCTTATAGATTACCCAGCCCCCACTAGTGTGACTGCCATCACAACGCTGGTAATCAAGCAAAGATCCTAAGGGCTCCACTAATGCGTATAAGTGATATACTGAAATAAACACAAGTACACATTGAAGTAGAAACAAACCAAGTAGCATACTACTATTTTGAGCAAGATTGTATATACAAGGTGAATATCCCAAGCATCCATTAAGTAATATACAAACTAGTATGATACAGTAATGGCCTCTAGGGCATATACACTAACAATCTCCCACTTGCACTAAGGCCATGTACTGGCGTATCGAAGACCTATCATCTCGATCAGCCGCTCGAACTGAGTCTGGGGTAGGGCCTTGGTGAATGGATCTGCAGTGTTCTCTTCTGAAGCAACCCTCCGAACCTCGATCTCCTTGCGATCCACGATCTCCCTGATCAGGTGATACCGCCTCAAGATGTGCCTGGATTTCTGATGGGACCTGGGTTCCTTCGCTAAAGCTATAGCCCCGTTGTTGTCGCAATACAGAGGTATTGGGTCAACAATGGACGGAACCACCTGAAGTTCTTTCAAGAACTTCCTCATCCAGACAGCTTCTTTTGTGGCATCAGATGCAGCGATGTATTCCGCTTCCATCGTCGAGTCTGCAACGGTTTCCTGTTTGGAACTCTTCCAACACACCGCCCCTCCATTGAGGGTGAAGACAAAACCCGACATGGACTTGGAATCATCCTTGTCACTCTGGAAGCTGGAGTCAGCAAAGGCCTCGATCTGGAGGTCTTTTCCGCCATACACCAAGAACATCTCCTTAGTCCTTCTCAGGTACTTGAGAATGTTCTTTACTGCTATCCAGTGTTTCTCCCCAGGGTTTGACTGATACCGGCTTACTACACTCAGTGCATAAGCTACATCCGGTCTGGTACACAACATCGCATACATTATAGAGCCTACCGCAGAAGCGTAGGGTATAATAGACATGCGATCCCTCTCCAAATCAGTCTTGGGAGACATCTCTTTAGAGAGGGTGATCCCGTGACAAGCCGGTAGGTTACCGCGCTTGGAATCTTCCATACTGAATCTTTTCACTATGGTGTCGATGTACCTGGACTGAGAAAGTCCCAATATCCTCTTGGATCTATCACGATGGATCCGGATCCCCAGGATGTATGAGGCATCACCCAGGTCTTTCATGGAGAACCTTTGTGACAAGAACCCCTTGACAGATTGTAGCATAGGAATGTCATTTCCTATCAAGAGAATGTCATCCACGTATAAAACGAGGAATACTACAGTTCTCGCTACAAATCTACTATAGATGCATGGTTCATCTGGATTTTTGATAAAGCCAAATTCTTTGACTGTCTCATCAAAGCAGATGTTCCAACTCCGCGATGCCTGCTTTAGTCCATAGATGGACTTAAGCAACTTGCACACCTTTCCGCTGCTCCCACTCTGAATGAAACCCTCTGGCTGGTCCATATAGACACACTCCTCTAAATTTCCATTTAGAAAAGCTGTCTTTACGTCCATTTGCCAGATCTCATAATCGTGGAAGGCAGCAATGGCAAGAAGGATCCGAATGGATTTCAGCATGGCTACTGGAGAAAAGGTTTCGTCGTAGTCCAAGCCAGGTCTTTGACGAAAACCCTTTGCTACCAGCCTAGCTTTATAGGTCTCAACCTGTCCATCTACACCAATCTTCCTTTTGAAGATCCACTTGCATCCTACGGGTTTTACCCCGTCTGGAGCAATGTCCAACGTCCATACTTTGTTGGTGTACATGGACTCCATTTCGGTCCGCATTGCATCCAGCCATTTCACTGAGTCAACGCTCTGAACGGCCTGCTGGAAGCTAGTAGGCTCATCATAATCTATGATGCAATCCTCTCTATCCCCGTCTATGAGAAAACCGCAGTATCTCTCGGGCGGATGAGACTGCCTACTACTCCTGCGGAGCGGCGTAGGAATGTCCTGTTCATCTGAACCCTCTGGTTCCACTAAGCTTTCAGTAATAGTCTGAGGTTCTGGAATTTCATCCAGTTCTACTGCGCTCCCACTTATCTGATTTTCCAAAAACTCAGTTTCCAAGAAGTGGGCATGACGAGAAACAAGGACTTTTTGCTCCTCTGCGTAATAGAATAGATACCCCTTGGAGTTCTTTGGGTATCCCACAAACTTGCACTGTACTGAGCGTGCCTCGAGCTTGTCCGCATGCTGCTTTTTTACAAAAGCCGGACATCCCCATGTCTTAAAGGCTTTAAGACAGGGTTTCTTCCCACTCCACATCTGATATGGTGTGGTAGGCACAGTCTTAGTAGGAACTTGGTTCAAGAGATGTGCAGCTGTTTCTAGTGCATATCCCCAGAAAGATCGCGGTAACTCAGCCTTACTCATCATGGAACGAACCATATCCAATAGGGTTCGATTCCTCCTTTCCGATACACCGTTATGTTGCGGAGTGTATGGAGGAGTACGCTGAGAGAGAATTCCATTCTCTTTTAAATAGTCCAGGAACTCGGCACTCAAGTATTCACCACCTCGATCCGATCTTAGGATCTTGATACTTTTGCCTGTTTGTTTTTCAACTTCATTCTTGTAATCCCGAAATTTCTCAAAAGCCTCGGATTTGTGCTTCATTAAGAAGACATGTCCATACCTAGAGAAATCGTCTGTGAAAGTAATGAAGTATGAATAACCGCTTCGCGCATGTGTAGACATTGGACCACACACGTCACTGTGTATGAGTCCCAAGAGCTCGCTCGCTCTTTCTCCGTGTCCAGTGAACGGAGTCTTTGTCATCTTTCCCATGAGACAAGATTCACAAGTGGCATAAGACTGATACTCGAACGGATCCAAGTATCCTTCTTTATGTAACTTAGTCAACCGTGTCTCATTGATGTGACCCAGTCTACAATGCCATAAGAAAGCCCGATTGATATCTGGAGACTTTCTTTTGTGTGTATTCTGGACATTGAAAATCTGTGGTTGGTTTAACACGTATATACCATTACTCAGAGTAC
Source organism: Agapanthus africanus (assembly GCA_030015575.1). NCBI lineage: Eukaryota > Viridiplantae > Streptophyta > Magnoliopsida > Asparagales > Amaryllidaceae > Agapanthus > Agapanthus africanus. The sequence goes on along the minus strand of CM057350.1, from coordinate 179,168,142 downwards.
CTGACCCAATCAATACTTGATTAAGGTGAATGTTTACAACATTACTTACAAACGCAAATTCATAACCTTCTTTAGAAACTAAAGATACAGAAATGATATTACAAGTTGCGTTGGGTACAAAAAAGCAATTACGCAAAACCAAAACATGTCCATCTGACATTCCCAGGTGATAGTCCCCCACGGCTTTAGCATCCATGCTAGCTCCGTTCGCAACTCTGAGGGTCATGTCACCTGCCTTCAAATCCCTACGGTTTCTCAACGCCTGCAAAGAATTACAGATATGAGATCCTGATCCGGTATCCAATACCCAGGAAGTAGAGTTTATTGAAAGACAGTTTTCAATAACATACACACCTGAAGCTGAAGCTGCAACCTGCTTCAATTCCTGTGTTCTGGCCTTCCAGGCCCTGCAATCATTCTTCCAGTGTCCTTTCTTATGACAAAAGAAGCATTCTTCCTTATCCACAAGCTTCCCCGCTATCTTTGTTGCTTTCCCTTTTCCCTTCGCATCCACTTTACTAACACCGCCCCTTGGTTTGGCGGGGGCCTTCTTCTTCTTTCCCTTGGCTTTCGCCTTGGACCTAGAAGAAGATGATCCTCCTACAAACAAAGTGGATGTATCCCTACTTTTCTGTAGGGTGCCCTCTGCGCTCCTCAGCATGTTGAGGAGCTCTGATAGTTCAACCTCTTTTTCTTGTAGGTTGAAGTTCAGTATAAACTGGGCGTAAGTGGAAGGAAGGGACTGGAGAACTATATCCGTATATAGCTCACTCTCCAATGTGATCCCTAGGTCAGCGAGCTCCTCTATGTAGCCGATCATCTTTAGCACGTGCTCGGCTACTGATGATCCGACGGCCATCTTTGTCGAAAACAACTTTTTCGACGCTTCGTATCTTGCGATACGTGATTGCTCTCCATACAGTTCTTTTGTATGGAGCAATATGGACTCCATGTCCATATTCTCATGCCTCCTCTGATGTTCGTTGTCCATCGAGGCAAGCAGGAGGCACTTGGCCTTCGCGCTATCAATCTCCCAAGTCTTGCGGATTTCCTTATCCGCGACGCTGGAAGTTGGACCAGGGACAGGGGGAGCTTTGGTGGTAAGAAGATACCCCAGCTTGTCATAAGTGATTGCTATCTTGACATTCCTGAGCCAATCTTTGTAGTTTGGCCCTGTCAGCTTGTTTTTATCTAGGAGTAACTTAAGTCCAGTCATGTTGATTGGTCGCTGCAATTAGGAGAGAGAAGAAGAAACACTCAGCATGATGCTCTTGCAAGTTTAGAGTGGTTTTTAGTTTGTCTAAACAGGATGGCTCCCACTGTTTCTCGAATCCCTCCTCAAACCATAAAGGAAGAATTAGTCAGGATCAATCCCACCGTACAATACTTGCTTAACCGTTCAGCCAGGCCAGTGTCGGTACTTCGAGGGAGGTTTTCCAACGCTTTCGCGAAGTTCCTTAATTAAAGAACCTCTTTTCCCTGGGGGCATAACCCCGCTAACACCTTTCTAGGCACCTACTAGGTTTATAGCATTGATCGTTAAGTGAGAAATTTCCCGAGGAGTAGCATATACTCACAGTAGGATCGGGATCCAAATATCATTGTGTGACGAAAATGAAGGAATCCTACCATAATCATCACACTCCAAATGGTATGCAAATCTAGCAAGTTTCAGTACTTATGAAACTCCCGATGTGGATTTTTGCCCCATGCTCTTATGACCTTGACTAAGGCCAACAAATCATAAGTCACATGTCAAGTTCTTCCCGTCGTTATCCAGGTTAATTTGAACCCACCCGTATATACCCTTGACTATGGCCAACAAGGCAATACGACTGTCCCAAACCAACGCATTCTATCTATGCAACATATGAATACCCACCAGCTACCAATCACTGTGCCTTGACTAAGGCCAACAAACACAGCTTGAATACTGTTGAATATTCATATGAAACGACGGAGGGCTACGGATGGTTTTGGCGAAACCGTGAACGTAGTGAACTTGATATAATCGATGGAACGAGATAGCTTTTAGAAGGAGTGGCTCAAGCTCCGCATTTAAAAGTTAGTTTTGAAAAGAACCGAGTGGTTTTTCGAAAGTGTTCCATCGACTTAAACTTGGTTTATTATCTTGCATTAGTTCTTTTAATGCGTGATATTCTTGCATTAGTACTTTTAATGCGTCCCATCATTTAATCCTACCATTGCAGAAAACAACCAAAATATGACGTACGCTTATGCCATTCGCATTCGCCACGGGGCCCCGTCATTACCCGTTAGGTTACTTAACTAACGACAGAGCGGGGGCTGGGCTAGCGCGTCTGTAAAACATAAGCAACGCCTAAATAGAAAGCAATGATAGACATTTCAGATCACAGATAAATACATTGGATATACTAGCAATCTGTAATTTGTACGAGCCTGTAACAAAAACAGATAACACGGTCGCGGTGAATAGCCAAATCCCCACCCAAGACCCCTACGGGTGCGGCAAACTACCCGCCAAGTCCTCGGTAGTTTGTGCACCCCTCCATGGGTCTATCCTAGGAGCAAAAACAGTAAAAAGAATTATACAATGACGGCTACAACCCCGACCCGGTTGTGCGGCCAAACAAATAATATAATTACATCAATTTACATTTACAATGAATTGCAAGAAAAGAAAACTCTCGTCTCACAACCCCCGGCTATTCACCCGCGACAATCCAACATATTTATATACACATTCCAGCACATTACAGATCTTGTATAACCCCGACTAATCGTCTTATAGCGATTAGCCGACGTTCAATACAAGCAAACATCACAGATATAACCAACATAGCCAAAGTGCAGTGAAGTTCGGAAAAAATACGGAATTATAGGACCCCAAAAGTGAATTTCAGTTCTGGAAAATCTGGGTACATATAATATATCTTAAAAATCCCAAAACCAACACAGAAGAACACTGCACGAAAAACGATGCAAAGATGACACCAACTTGCGGCGGTTCCGCGGCATGATGAACAGGTGGGGCCGCGGAAGCGCGGCGCTTTGGAGGAATCATGCTATCGTTTTTCTTGAGTGTTCTTAAAAAACCCTGAGACGATTTTACAAGTATACAGTTTTTCATTTTGAGCCAAAAAATTTTCAACAGAAACTCAGGTTTTGTGATTTTCCGGTTTTGTGATTTTTTCGGTTCCGAACTTCGTTACACTTCACTACCTAGCTAGTTTAAGTTTAGTTAGGCTCTGATACCACTGTAAGTCCATATTGCGACCCCCGGTTCTTACGGGGAGGCGGAAACGGTATAAAAATCAAATTTTTAGTGCAAGAGGCAACATGGACTAAACAAGGTCGGGATCGTGTCTAAACTAAACTAGCAAAAACGCTAAAAGGAGTTAGCTACTCGGATGAGGGTTATACCTAAACTTGAACTCCTTCTTCTTGAAATCTTGTAGAGGTTGATGGTTCTCTTTTGTCGCCTTCTTCCGTCGAAGATGGATCCACCTCGAGGGTTCGACCTTGGGCTCTTTCTCGGACTTGGAGTGAAACTAGAATCTCCGGTTTGCTAATCCTTTGATCCTAGGGTGAGTAGAGAGTGACTAGGGTTTGCTTTTCCTTTTAAAAGAGAAGGATTCTCAACTCATGAGAGGGTTTCTCTTTACTAGAGGAAGAAGAAGATGAAGAGAGGAGAGAGAATGAGAATGATAGAATGAGCTATTATTTTCTCCTCTTGCAACCATAATGCAAAAGAATAATATTATCTAAATGATAATAATTGAAAATGAGAATAGTTGATGGTAGTGTTTGGAATGACCACAACCATGCTTCATTTAAAAATGTAAGCATAAATCAAGGAAGACTTTTGAAGGCATGAAAGTGGTCAATGGTCAACAAGTCAACCAAGGTCAACAAGTCAACAAAGAACAACCATAACATAATTCTCATTTAATTATTATTATTAATAGATAATAAATAAATCCATTAGGGTTTGGAAAATAAAGACTGTCAACTGTGCATACGCACCCGTTCCGAAACCCTAATGAAAAACCTCATTCTCCTCCTCAAGCAACTGTGCATACACACCTGCATTCTCGTTCCGAAAAACAAGAATACCAAGATATAAAAGCAACCCCAAAACATATACCAGTATCTGGCTCAAACCAGAGCCTGCCAGTATAATCCGTCCGGACTCCAAACGTGCACAAGTGCGCGGATGAGAACGAACCCTGTCGCAAAACCATGCGACCTCTACTCTGTTTTGCCCAGAGGCGAATACCCTCTGTGTGGGACTCTAAAGACTCGACACTACGCTGGCAGTGGGTTTAACCACAGACCGCAAGCGGCACTAGCTGTGCGTAACGGTCCCCAGGTAGATGCCGACAAGAAGGCTGACGAGGTGAAACCCCATCTGAACTCCTACTGAGTCTGAATGTGACAGTCTCCGTACAGTCCGGTCTGTTCGTCTGATACATCGCATGGCGGGCCCAGGGGGTGGTAAACGTCAGTCCCCCAATAGCGGTACAAGTCGTGCCGGAGCGAAGCCCAAAACACCCTGAGATAACACTGGAAACCTACCAGTATATCTCGTTTGCCCTGGCCAGGGACTACTCGTGTAATGGCTCTCCTAGACACAGCGCGATGTCAACCCCCAATACCGGGAGAGACGAATCCTGTCTAACCGTCACTGCCTCCAAGTGCTTCGGGACTGCACCCAACAACCACCTGTTTGCACGACTCCTTTGAGCCGTGGTAGGGTAGTGATCAAAGTGCAGTGGGAACACACTTGAGGCGAAGTGCCAGTGTCAAGTCAGCGGACTAAGCTGTACTCATGTCACCTGGGAACTGATAACTGACGATAGGTATGATACCAACCTGTCAGTTCCCGACGAGTCCTGTCCAGTGTACTCGTAACCCAACGAGCACCCGTATATTATCTCCAGTACGACGTACTGATGGCTGTGGGACAGACCATCTCCCACACTGGGATGAGAAGCGCATACGCTAGTCTACTCCGGAGTATCGATGCCCTGTCTCGATAGTCCTGCGACTAGGGACCTGTATAAGGATGTGCTTATAGATTACCCAGCCCCCACTAGTGTGACTGCCATCACAACGCTGGTAATCAAGCAAAGATCCTAAGGGCTCCACTAATGCGTATAAGTGATATACTGAAATAAACACAAGTACACATTGAAGTAGAAACAAACCAAGTAGCATACTACTATTTTGAGCAAGATTGTATATACAAGGTGAATATCCCAAGCATCCATTAAGTAATATACAAACTAGTATGATACAGTAATGGCCTCTAGGGCATATACACTAACAGTGTTATCTTCTGAAGCAACCCACCGAACCTCGATCTCCTGGCGATCCACGATCTCCCTGATCAGGTGATACCGCCTCAAGATGTGTCTGGATTTCTGATGGGACCTGGGTTCCTTCGCTAAAGCTATAGCCCCGTTATTGTCGCAATACAGAGGTATTGGATCAACAATGGACGGAACCACCTGAAGTTCTTTTAAGAACTTCCTCATCCAGACAGCTTCTTTTGCGGCATCAGCAGTAGCGATGTATTCCGCTTCCATAGTCGAGTCAGCAGCGGTTTCCTGTTTGGAACTCTTCCAACACACCGCCCCTCCATTGAGGGTAAAGACAAAACCCGACATGGACATGGAATCATCCTTGTCACTCTGGAAGCTGGAGTCAGCAAAGGCCTCGATCTGGAGGTCTTTTCCGCCATACACCAAGAACATCTCCTTAGTCCTTCTCAGGTACTTGAGAATGTTCTATACCGCTATCCAGTGTTTCTCCCCAGGGTTTGACTGATACCGGCTTACTACACTCAGTGCATAAGCTACATCCGGTCTGGTACACAACATCGCATATATTATAGAGCCTACCGCAGAAGCGTAGGGTATAATAGACATGCGGTCCCTTTCCAAATCAGTCTTGGGAGACATCTCTTTGGAGAGGGTGATCCCGTGACAAGGCGGTAGATTACCGCGCTTGGAATCATCCATACTGAATCTTTTCAGTATGGTGTCGATGTACCTAGACTGTGAAAGTCCTAATATCCTCTTGAATCTATCACGATGGATCCGGATCCCCAGGATGTAAGAGGCATCACCCAGGTCTTTCATAGAGAACCTGTATGACAAGAACCCCTTGACAGATCGTAGCATAGGAATGTCATTTCCTATCAGAAGAATGTCATCCACGTATAAAACGAGGAATACGACAGTTCTTGCTACAAATCTACTATAGATGCATGGTTCATCTGGATTTTTGATAAAGCCAAATTCTTTGACCATCTCATCAAAACAGATGTTCCAACTCCGCGATGCCTGCTTTAGTCCATAAATGAACTTAAGCAACTTGCACACCTTTCCGCTGCTCCCACTCTGAATGAAACCCTCTGGCTGGTCCATATAGACACACTCCTCTAAATTTCCATTTAGAAAAGCGGTCTTCACGTCCATCTGCCAGATCTCATAATCGTGGAAGGCAGCAATGGCAAGAAGGATCCGAATGGATTTCAGCATAGCCACTGGAGAAAAGGTTTCGTCATAGTCCAAACCAGGTCTTTGACGAAAACCCTTTGCAACAAGTCTAGCCTTATAGGTCTCAACCTGTCCATCTACACCAATCTTCCTTTTGAAGATCCACTTGCACCCTACGGGTTTTACCCCATCTGGAGCAATGTCCAACGTCCATACTTTGTTGGTGTACATAGACTCCATTTCGGTCCGCATTGCATCCAGCCATTTTACCGAGTCAACGCTCTGAACGGCCTGCTGGAAGCTAGTAGGCTCATCATAATCAATGATGCAATCCTCTCTATCCCCGTCTATGAGAAAACCGTAGTATCTCTCGGGCGGATGAGACTGCCTACTACTCCTGCGGAGCGGCGTAGGAATGTCCTGTTCCATTGAACCCTCTGGTTCTACTAAGCTCTCGGTAATAGTTCGTGGTTCTGGAATTTCTTCCAGTTCTAATGCGCTCCCACTTATCTGGTTTTCCGAAAACTCAGTTTCCAAGAAGTAGGCATGACGAGAAACAAAAACCTTTTGTTCCTCTTCGCAGTAGAAGAAATATCCCTTGGAGTTCTTTGGACATCCCACGAACTTGCACTGTACTGAGAGTGCCTCGAGTTTGTCCGCATGCTGCTTTTTAACAAAAGCTGGACACCCCCATGTCTTAATGTGCTTAAGATAGGGTTTCTTCCCACACCACATCTGATATGGTGTGGTAGGCACAGTCTTAGTAAGAACTCGGTTCAAAAGGTATGCAGCTGATTCTAGCGCATATCCCCAGAATGATCGCGGTAACTCAGCGTTACTCATCATGGACCGTACCATATCCAATAGGGTTCGGTTCCGTCTCTCCGATACACCGTTATATTGCGGAGTGTATGGAGGAGTAAGCTGAGAGAGAATTCCATTCTCTTTTAAGTAATCCAGGAACTCGGCACTTAAGTATTCTCCACCTCGATCAGATCTCAGTGTCTTAATACTTTTGCCGGTTTGTTTTTCTACTTCATTCTTATATTCCTGGAACTTTCCAAAGGCTTCGGATTTATATTTCATTAAGAAGACATATCCGTACCTTGAAAAGTCATCCGTAAAAGTAATGAAGTAAGAATAACCGCTTCGCGCATGTGTAGACATTGGACCGCACACGTCGCTGTGTACGAGTCCTAAGAGCTCGCTCGCTCTTACTCCGTGTCCAGTGAATGGAGTCTTTGTCATCTTTCCTTTGAGACAGGATTGACAAGTGGCATACAATTGATATTCGAACGGATCCAAATATCCTTCTGTATGTAACTTCGTCAACCTTCTCTCATTGATGTGACCCAGTCTACAATGCCATAAGAAAGTCTGATTAGTTTCCGGAGACTTTCTTTTGTGTGTATTCTGGACATTGAAAATCTGTGGTTGGTTTAATACGTATATACCATTGCTTAATATACCTGACCCAATCAGAACTTGATTAAGGTGAATGTTCACAACATTACTTACAAATGCAAATTCATAACCTTCTTTAGATAATAAAGATACAGAAATGATATTACAAGTTGCATTGGGTACAAAATAGCAATTACGCAAAACCAAAACGTGTCCATCTGACAAGCCCAGGTGATAGTCCCCCACGGACTCTGCATCCATGCCAGCTCCGTTTGCAACTCTGAGGGTCATATCACCTGCCTTCAAAACCATACGCTTTCTCAGTGCCTGCAAAGAATTACAGATATGAGATCCTGATCCGGTATCCAATACCCAGGAAGTAGAGTTTATTGAAAGACAGTTTTCAATAACATACACACCTGAAGCTGAAGCCGCAACTTGCTTCAGATCCTGTGTTCTGGCCTTCCAAGCCCTGCAATCTTTCTTCTAGTGTCCCTTCTTATGACAATAGAAGCATTCTTCCTTACCCACCAGCTGCCCCGCTATCTTTGTTGCCTTTGCTTTTCCCTTCATATCCACTTTACTAACACCGCCCCTTGGTTTGGCGGGGGCTTTCTTCTTCTTTCCCTTGGCTTTCGCCTTGGACTTAGAAGAGGAAGATCCTCCTACAAACAAAGTGGATGTATCCCTATATTTCTGTAGGGTGCCCTCTGCACTCCTCAGCATGTTGAGGAGCTCCGGAAGTTCAACTTCTTTTCCTTGCAAGTTGAAGTTCAGGATGAACTGGGCGTAAGTGGAAGGAAGGGACTGGAGAATCAAGTCCGTATAGAGCTCGTTCTCTAACGTGGTCCTAAGGTCCGCGAGCTCCTCAATGAAGCCAATCATCTTAAGCACGTGTTCCGCTACCGATGATCCGATGGACAACCTTGCCGAAAATAGCTTCTTCGACACTTCGTATCTTGCGATACGAGATTGCTCTCCATACAGTTCTTTTGTATGGAGAAATATGGATTCGAGGTCCATATTCTCGTGCCTCCTCTGATGTTCATTGTCCATAGAGGCAAGCACGAGGCACTTGGCCTTCGCGCAATCGATCTCTCAGGTCTTACGGATTTCCCTATCCGTGACGCTGGAGGTGGGACCTGGGACAGGGGGAGCTTTGGTGGTAAGAAGATACCCCAGCTTGTCGTAAGTGATTGCCATTTTTACATTCCTGAGCCAATCTTTGTAGTTTGGCCCTGTCAGTATGTTTTTATCTAGTAATAACTTAAGTCCGGTCATGTCGATTGGTCGCTGCAATTAGGAGAGAGAGAAGAAACACTCAGCATAATGCTCTTGCAAGTTTAGAGTGGTTTTTAGTTTGTCTAAACAGGATGGCTCCCACTGTTTCTCGAATCCCTCCTCAAACCAAAAATGAAGAATTAGTCGGGATCAATCTCACCGCACAATACTTGCTTAACCGTTCAGCCAGGCCAGTGTCGGTACTTCGAGGGAGGTTTTCCAACGCTTTCGCGAAGTTCCTTAATTAAATAACCTCTTTTCCCTGGGGGCGTAGCCCCGCTAACACCTTTCTAGACACCTATTTGGTTTATAGCATTGATCGTTAAGTGAGAAATTTCCCGAGGAGTAGCATATACTCACAGTAGGATCGGGATCCAAATATCATCGTGTGATGAAACTGAAGGAATCCTACCAGAATCATCACACTCTAAATGGTATGCAACTCTAGCAAGTTTCAGTACTTATGAAACTCCCGATGTGGATTTTTGCCCCATGCTCTTATGAGCTTGACTTTGGCCAACAAATCATAAGTCACATGTCAAGCTCTACCCGTCATTCTCCTGGTTAATTTGAACCCACCCGTACCTACCCTTGACTTTGGCCAACAAGGCAGTACGACTGTCCCAAACCAACGCATCTATCTATACTGCACATGAATACCCAATAGCTACCAATCACTATGTCTTGACTTTGGCCAACAAATATAGCTTGAATACTATTGACTATTCATGTGAAACGACGGAGGGCTACGAATGGTTTTGGCAAAACCGTGAACGTAGTGAACTTGATATAATCGATGGAACAAGATAGCTTTTAAAAGGAGTGGCTCAAGCTCCGCATTTAAAAGTTGGTTTTGAAAAGAACCGAGTGGTTTTTCGAAAGTGTTCCAACGACTTTTACTTGGTTTATTTTCTTGCATTAGTTCTTTTAATGCGTCCCATCATTTAATCCTACCATTGCAGAAAACAACCAAAATATGACGTACGTTTATGCCATTCGCATTCGCCACGGGGCCGCGTCATTACCCGTTAGGTTACTTAACTAACGACAGAGCGGGGGCTGGGCTAGCGCGGCTGTAAAACATAAGCAACGCCTAAATAATATCATATATAGATATATTGCAATGATAGCCATTTCAGATCACAGATGAACACATTGAATATACTAGGAATCCGCAATTCGTACGAGCCTGTAACGAAAAGCAGATTACACGGTCACGGTGAATAGCCAATACCCCACCCAAGACCCCTACGGGTGCGGCAAACTACCCGCCAAGTACCCGAAGCGGAGCAACCTCCCTCAACACCGTGAGTAGGCCACTCGGCACTTCGAGATACCCGGTAGTTTGTGCACCCCCTCCATGGGTCTATCCTAGGAGAAAAAACAGTAAAAAGAAATTATACAATGACGGCTACAACCCCGACCCGGTTGTGCGGCCATACAAATAATATTACATCAATTTACAAATTTACATGAATTGAAAGAAAAGAAAAACTCTCGTCTCACAACCCCCCTCGGCTATTCACCCGCGACAATCCAATGAATTCATATACACATACCAATAACATTACAGATCACAGATTTGTATAACCCCCACTAATCGACTTATAACGATTAGCAGACGTTCAATACAAATAACGCATCACAGATATATACCCGTCAGCTTAAGTCATTAGAAACTCGATCAAAATACGGTTTTTAAAGCCCCAAAAACAAATTTTTCTTTCTGGAAAATCTGGGCAGAAAAAACATATCCCAAAAATCCCAAAATACCCCATACAGTATTCTGCAGTGAAGACGATCCACAGCCGAGTTAAATCGACCGCGGAACCACGGCGGGAGCAAGCTCCTGCCGCGTTTCCGCGGCGCTTTGATGGGATCTCTGGATCGTTTTTCTGCAATAAATTTTAAAAACCCTGAGTCGATTTTTGAAGCATGATTTATTATTTTTATAGCACTTTAAAAATCGACAGCAAGTTTGATTTCCGGGTGTATTTCGCGACTTTTTCTCCGATCGAATTTCTAGTTACTTTGCTAACATGTTAGATAGAGTTTAACTAGGCTCTGATACCACTGTAAGTCCATGCTACCTCTCCCGGTACTTACGGGCTTGCGGAAATGATGAAAAACGATTTTTCAAGAGGCGGTAACATGGACTCAAAACGGATCTTTGTTAAACTATCTACCTAACAACCTAACTAGGAGATGTTAACTACTCGGTTAGGGGGTTATACCTTTCTTTCTTGAACTCCTTCGTCTTCAACTCTCGATGGTGCACGGATCGGCTTCACCCCGTCGTCTCCTTGCGCCGAAGATCGATCCACCCGAAAGCTTCTACCTTTGGCTTCTTCTTCGAACTTTGAAGAAACTAGTTCACTCGGTTTGCTAAACCTTATGAACTAGAGTGAGTAGAGGAGAGTGTGTTGGGATTTTTCTCTATGGTTCTTGCTTCTCAACACATGAGACAAGTGAACCATAGACAAAAGAGAGGGAGAGCAAGAGGAAGAGGGTGAGAGCTCATGCAAGAGAGAGAATGCAAATGAGAGAATGAGAAAGACTTTTTCCCTCTTGGCTCTCATAATCCAAAGCCATCATAACAAATAATAGCAATCAAGTATTATGTGATGGTTTAAGTCAAAATAGCCATATCATTTCATGCACTCATTTTGCACAAGATAAACAAGCAAGCAAAAGTCTTTGCCATGAAATGATAGCTATTGTCATGATGATGGTCAACTAGTCCAACCTAGTCAACCGGTCAACAAAGTCAACAATTCAACAAAGTCAACCCCTCAACAACCTTGTCACTATAATACTTAATTAATATTATTGTTAATCATATATCATATTCTTATTAGGGTTTAGCAAAAAGTCAATGGTCAACAGTCAACAGTCAACAACCCTAATGAGAATCCTCTGCCTCTGTCTCTCTGTCAACTGTGCATACACACCCGAATCCGCGTTCCAAGGAACACGAATACATACGAGATAAAACCAATCCCAAAACGTACACTAGGATCTGGCTTAAACCAAAGCCCGCTAGTGTTAACTGTCCGGACACTAAACGTGCACAAGTGCACGGATTTGACCGAACCCTGTCGCAAAACCATGCGACCTGTCGCAAAACCATGTGACCTGTCGCAAAACCATGAAACCTCTACTCTTTTACCTAAAGGCGAATAGCTCTCTGTGTGGGACTCTAAAGACTCGACACTACACTGGCGGTGGGTTTAACCACAGACCGCAAGCGGCACTAGCTGTGCGTAACGGCCCCCAGGTAGATGCCGACAAGAAGACTGACGAGGTGAAACCTATCTGAACTCCTACTGAGCCTGAATGTGACAGTCGCCGTACAGTCCGGTCTGTTCGTCTGATACATCGCATGGTGGGCCTAGGGGGGCGGTAAACGTCAGTCCCCTAATAGCGGTACAAGTCGTGTCGGAGTGTAGCCCAGAACACCCTGAGATAACACTGGTAACCTACCAGTATATCTCGCTTGCCCTGGCCAGGGACTACTTGTGTAATGGCTCTCCTAGACACAGCGCGATGTCAACCCCCATTACCGGGAAAGACGAATCCTGTCTAACCGTCACTGCCTCCAAGTGCTTCGGGACTGCACCCAACTACTACCTGTTTGCACGACTCCTTTGAGCCGTGGTAGGGTAGTAATCAAAGTACAGTGGGAACACACTTGAGGCGAAGTGACAGTGTCAAGTCAGCGGACTAAGCTGTACTCATGTCACCTGGGAACTGATAACTGACGATAGGTATAGTACCAACCAATCAGTTCCCGACGAGTCCTGTCCAGTGTACTCGTAACCTAACGAGCACCCGCATACTATCTCAAGTACGACGTACTGACGGCTGTGGGACAGACCGTCTCCCCTGCTGGGATGAGAAGCGCATACGCTAGTCTACTCCGGAGTATCGATGCCCTGTCTCGATAGTCCTGCGACTAGGGACCTGTATAAGGATGTGCTTATGGATTACCCAGCCCCCACGAGTGTGACTGCCATCACAACGCTGGTAATCAAGCAAAGATCCTAAGGGCTCCACTAATGCGTATATGTGATATAATAAAATAAACACATGTACACATTGAAGTAGAAACAAATCAAGTAGCATACTACCATTTTGAGCAAGATTGTCTATACAAGGTGAATATCCCAAGCTTCCATTAAGTAATATACATACTAGTATGATACAGTAATGGCCTCTAGGGCATATACACTAACAACATATGTGTACGTGCTTATGCAACATAGTACTCATTAGTAGTTGTGCAGTGTTCTATCAGAGTGTTCATATTACGAGAACATAAAACATTGATAATTATAACGGGAACATGTAAAGTAATTCTAAGCATAACTAATAAATGTATCTACTTGTTATGAGCTATACCATTATCTTTGAAATGAACGAAACGTTGGTTTTGAAATTTAGGAAGCTGCCTCGGATTGAAAATGGATATTTGTTTTGGAAATTGGCATCGCATCCTTGTCATTTATCATTAAAAAGGGAAACAAATCGTTATTTTTTAAAAGAGTATAGCCCACACAAGTATTACGTTCTAAAACGAAATAAAACATAACGCTACGAGTTTAAAGGAAATTTGGCCATTATTCAGCATACAAACTCACCACCACCAATACAGTATAGTTCCTCGTATAATATCTCACATTATCACTATATCTAAATCATCGCTAGTACGGCATGATCCTTCGTACTATTTACCAAACCATACGTAAAATACATGCAAATGAGTATCATGCTAGATGCAAATTAACTTCAATATCCGTATCTTGAACAAATACTAAAACTAACTGTATATCATACTACTATTCATAAGGTTGTGGGGGTGCTATACGCCATCCACCCGACTTCCCCCGTAGATGTAAATCTACTCACCACTCGTTGAGCTCGCTGAAATCCACGCTGTTATATCCGCCAATCTCCGTCTTGAAAACCTTCTCAATTGTACCTATAATCATATTTATAAAATATGTGTAAATATCATATCCAAATCAAAACAACGAGTTAAGCATCCATAGGTTATAACCTACAGTATACTTAACCCCAAAAATGACAATTGCCACTGAAATCAACGTACAAACGTCGGTGTTTTAGTCACAGGACAAAATACGGAAAATCCCTATCAGAATATCGAAAAACTTGATAAACTTTAACTAATCACTCCCAGATTTCTCTGTAAGAATACTGGAACAAATCAAACAATACCCTAGCTTATAAAATACCATAACAAAGCTACAGGAGAAAAAGCAACACCAAAAGCCTGGGTGGGGCCGGCGTCGCCAGAAATTTGTTGAATGTCGCCGGATCAATCATGGAGTTAGGGGCTCGGGCTTTAAGTGTAGTCTCCTAGTGGTCTTATGATACTTATGGTTTTACTAGTTTTTCTAGTGGTTTCACCTCTTGGTTCCAGATTCAATTACAGTAGCTAAATATCACAAAACAAGCTGTTTTTTTTTTGTAATACTGCACACAAAACTGATATTGAACAGAAATGATTAAGTGAAGAGAGAGGAAGATATACCTATGGAGATTGTGTACAATGGAACACCATCTCATGAAGGGATTGTGGAATTATCTAGGGGTTTGTAGTGGCTTCTAGGTTGATGGTATGCACAAATTGATGAAGGGGTTAAGATCTTCTTCATTTGGATTGATGAACACTTAGGAATTTTAGTTGGGAGCTGAAGAATGTATTGTGTTCAGTTGAGAAAACTAAGGGATTCCCTAGGTATTGTGTTGATTAGAGACATCATGAGGTGGAAGTTGAGAGGTGGAGGTGGCATGAAGGAAGGAGGAGGTGTAAAGTGAAGAAAGAGAATATGGAGAGAGTTAAGCAAGGGTGAAGGTTTAGACTTAGGTTAAGATATAACCAACCATGCAATGATTTAAAACCTTTTATGAAAAATCTAAATTCAAATGCAAAAAGAATGAAATACTTATCTTAACACTTAAATACTATTATCTTATAATAACATCTCATGTCATGTTTAGAACAATTAAATATCATATTTATGATATCACATCTTTTCTTCATATTTAACAAAATAATTACAATTTTACGGATATAATTCCGATACCAAAAGTCGTATGTGATATCACTTTGCAAACTTTATTTAAATTCATATTTAAAATCATAAATTAATATTTATAATTTTCCAAAATGTTTCAGTCTCTCCCCCTTAAAGACATTCGGTCCCCAAATTTAAATTAAACCCCCTTCTTAAAACATTTTTCTCAATACAAACAACTCATTTCAAAATAATTTTCCGGGGTCCAAATTTTAAAACACATCGTCCGCTCAATACAACGGAACTCCGAAGTCCCACACAAGCTAAGACGTAACATAACGCAATAGTGTGCGTGAAATATCAAAAAGATATAAAACTCGCATAACTGTAACTCTAGTGGTTGCTATGAGGATTACTCCAGTTATGATGCAAAATGCCAAACACGAAAGTCGTTGTGTATATCAAATACACAATCAATACCATAGTTGTAATGCAATATCGGTAGCACATGACCAAGAGAAAATATATAAATCAAATCTATAAGATATTCTCTCAAGTGAAATCATGAAAACAAAATTAACCCAAACGGGTTTACTTGCAAATCTCAGACCACGTGTCACGGTGTGCATGAAAACAAAACAGCGCTAAGTGCAACAGGCGTGCATGAAACGATATCCGCTGCATCCACTGTGCAAGGAACAAAAGTGTACAAAATAGTATCAAGTACATCAGGGTGCACAAAAAATCAATCCAAGTGCATCAGGGTGCACAAATAAATCTCAAGTGCATCGGGGTGCACAAAACATCAAAATGTGCAACTGGTGTGCACAAAACATCATGTGACCCACAAATTCTCAAAAATACATATGTCAAAATAACGAACATTGAGTTTTCCTTTCTTCAATGTTGAAAATGAAATATTTAGATCATTAAAATGCAAATCAAACTCAAATGACATCGAAGTATATCCTCTTCAATGTCGAAAGGTATTTATACACCCGGAATTTGCATAACAAGGTTTACTACTTGTCGTCTGCCATGATCTAATGTTCTTTGTCTCTGAATTCTGGTTCTTTTTACGGATCTCTAACGTCAGGGTCTCTTCATATAATTGTCCGGTGAGGAGCAACGACACAATCAGTCTGATACCTCTCACCCCGTCTCCTTGACCAGTAGTCCAGTTTCTTGTAACGCAACATGTTGATGACGGAAATCTCTATCCTCTGCTTGTGTGCTAACAACTGATTCTGGGTCCAATCTTACTTATTATCAACTTCTAGAAAGAGTCCCTTCAAGCCTCCTGCTGATCTTAGCTATCCATCCTGCCCGAAACTAGCACTCATTACTGAATCCACTTTCTTTTTAGTAACAACTGTCATTTCCTTAAGATTTTCCTCCTGAAAGTGTAGTCGTACGCGTCTAAGTACATGCATCAATTCTCCAATATCGACGGTGAAGAATAACTGTCCACTGAAACTTCGCAACAATCTCATATTCCATTACTCTCCCAATCCATCAATTAAGGAACGTATCACCATAGTCACGCGAATTTCAAGTCATACTTGGTTATGACCTTGCCCGGAGCCTTACAAGAGTTCCAAAAACACGAATCCGGCATCTTTGATACTCTGTAGAAGAATCTGGCTAAACTCACCTTCGAAAACTCGTCCCAATTTGTCGGAGGAAAACTTACTGCACGATCTCTTTCTCGAGCGACTTGCATCTGGTCTTGATCAAGACCCATCAGAAGAAGCTAACTAACTTCCCCGACTTCACATCGGAGTGCCACAACGGATTTAATGTCCTAGCCATTCAGCATCTGAACGACTACGAACCCTTTATTCCATCTACACTTGTAAACATTTGCAACTGTCTTCTTCCTGAACTCTGGAAACAACATCTCGATAACCTCAGCAATAATTGGTACCGCTGTCTGAACAGTACACAACACCATGATTTTCAGAGAGGGAAAAGCATCACGCCTCAAGTCCGGCTGATCTCTAGCAATGACACTACCATCTGGTGCGGATCCCGAAGAAACTCGCTTCAATATTAGAACTCGACCAAATAGGAATAAACAACATGTCTCTATATCATCGGAATGTCACCCTGGTCAGTCCTTGTCCTAGACAAGTCTGCTCTGACCGTATCTCTACTACAGCCCTCTCGGCTTCTATAAACATGGTGTTCGGAATAATCAACATGCATTGACGAGGATAGATCAACGGAATGAATAGAAGGAAGATCTCAAGATATAAATCCTAAGATAACTTAGACGGAGTATCATATCGTAAATATGCCGCGGAACATATGTACGATACGTCACTCTACTTAGTACCTACTCCATCAATCAAGGTTATCCTATATAACGAAAATTCGGGTATAGGACCCCCAAAGTCAAGTCCAAGTCCTATAATGTAAAGTCTAGATAAACAAAGTGCATATATCGATCCAATATAGCCAACCCTAGACTCGAACAAAGGTTAAACCAAATGCTCTGATACCAACTTTGTCACGACCCAAATGTAGCACGTGACTGGCACTTAAATCACGTGACATCTAAAGATGTCGACGCGGTCTAAGTAAGCCGAAACCCGGAATCTAAACCTTTTTCTTTTGAAAACATTGGAGGTGAAATTTTAATAATCATCAGATGGAATTATTTTAAAATCACCATTTAAATTTAAATAAGTATGTTTAAAGAGCATTTATGACAATTTGAAATTTGACAACACCTCCTTTGTAAATTTTGCATAAAACCGGATACAACCACAACAATAAAAATAGCATCCCAACGGGAGCTAATCTTTACGTCCAAATGGCATAGCAAACAAGCAAACCATATACAAAGTCGGCTCCAATGAGTGCGATATTACAAATTCTAAGTCTCGCTTCTAAGTCCACAATATACCATTTCTAAGTTAATGGAGTTTTACTAGGTACAAAAAGATAAGAATATACAAATGTGAGCACGATACGACAGTAACCCACCTGCCAATAGCAATCACCGAAAGGAATGTGTGTCCCAAGTCAATGATAATCCAAGCGGTAACACCTGCAAGAAACTGTAGCACAACGGAGGTGAGTTACCAACTCAGTGAATAAAAATACATCACAAGGTAGAAATCGAATGCACAACGATACCTGGGTCATAAATATAATACTATCATATCCTGTACTAATATAATATATGATATGTATATGTATTGTAAATGCAACACTATCTATCATGCGATCCCAAAATAGAACATATCAAATGCAAATGACTGGTATCTAGGTATAAGCTCGAAGGTAGCCGGAAATATATATATAAACCTCTTCTTTAAAATAGCCGTGGAATACACATATCACGGCGTAAGAGCAGGCGTGATAGTATGAAATATAATAGGTATCTTATGTAAGATGTACGTCCTGCTGTTGTAATGAATAGATGTCACAACCCGAAATTTGACTCGTGACCGGCACTTAACCACGCAACGTCTACAGGCGTAACGCGACTAAGTAAGCCGAACCCAGAAATCAAAACCATTTAAAAGTAGTGAGTGTTGAAAACATTTGATTAAAACATTTGGAAAACCTTAAATAGTTTAATAACAATCTTTAAAGTTAAGTTATCATCTTAATAATTTTGGCAGCATTTCTTTTGTAAAACTAACCCCGAAATCGGGTACAACAGGATATAAGTGAAAATGATACAGGATATATTAAAGCATCCCAAACGGGAGCAATCAAGCCCAACGGCGGAAAACAAACACCACGAGAGTAATATACGACGCCGTAGCGAAGAAATGAGCAATAAGTAAAAACATCACAGAATAATAAAACTGCATATATAAAGTCGGCTCCCACGAGCTCGACACAAGAATACAAATAATATACATCATCGTCCTCACACTGTCTCTAAGTCAAATACATGTAAAGGTAGATGGAGAATACTAGATACAAAAGTGTGTACAATAGAAGTAACCAGACACCACAACCCACCTAACAGCAAAACAGCTCTCGCACCAACGGTAGTGGTATCTGTAGCCAAAAGATGTAAGAAGACAGACTGCCGCGACTACTCTGAGGGGCAACCTGCAAATACTGTGGCACAACGGGGGTGAGTTGCCAACTCGTGAATAGAGATAACATATAAAGGTGATCGCGAGCATGCACGTACTGCGCTACTCTATCAAATGCCAGCAGATAAAGTCTATATGCGATAAGCAGTATGTGCATAATCATGCAAGTGCTCGGTCAAGTAAAATAACTACAGGATGAGATACATAATAATAAATGCTGAACATGGGATGAAATAACATCTACACGGAATGTCAACGTGGAAAAATAATCGGTGCCCATCAATGCACCCAAATCCCAATAAACTCAGGCGCCGGCACTCCCATCGGCCCTCAAATCCTGTAAACCTCGGCGAATCACGAATGCCCATCATCGGCACTCAAATATCATAAAAAATCGTGTCCAGCATCGACACGCAAATCCTCACATATCGGGCTCCGTCAGTCCGGATCAGCCCACGGGCTCCGTCTGCGGTATCGGCCATCGGCCCCGGCAGTACGGGTCATCCCGCATCCATCTATCGACTCTGGTCAGTATCCTCCGGATAACCGCCAGGTCCAACCAATCACCGGTAGGTACTTGCCACCCTGCCAGGTTCATCGTCTACTCCACGAAAAACATTTCTCGCCCCGGGGAACCATACCGGGTCCACCACGAACCCGTAAACGGGTCATCCAACTCCTCGAATCGGATTTCAAGCACACGTCTCAGAACCGAGAAAACGCGTGATGGACGCACCAAAATATCATATCAAGAGGAACCGGGTTTTCAAATAGTGCATAATTTCTTAAATAACCCCACGGTCCTCAAAACCAGAAATCACATGAAATCCCAAAACCAATGAATAAGTCAATGCGATGTGATAGGTACATCAAGTCATACTATAAGTAAAAGGGAGAAAGCGCTTTTTAAAATAGTTTCAGTTTTCCAGAAGGCATCATGCGGCTCCCAATTTCTATGAAAATCATATCGAATCATATGTGAGATGAACTACAGTATAATGATCACGGCAATTCTACAGTGAGAGTGTCATGGCAATTACTAACGGTGTGTGTGTAACATGCAGATTAGTGCTCGTGCAACATGAACCGTTAGTAATAGTGCGGTGTTCTATCAATTTTAAGTTTATATACATATAGTAGGGAATGCGGTATGCAACAAACAGTATCCATGTAGGTAAATACAATATGTAGGTATAAGGTCCTATCAGCCCTGACGCATAACGCCATGCAGGCGATATTCCCGTAGATGTTAAATCTACTCACCGTAATCTCGCGCTAAGTGTAGCCGACAACTTGTTTCCCCTTCTTTGCGACGTCCGTCATACTCGCCTGCGAACCTAGAATTTCACAGAATACCACACATAAGCTCAAATCTACAAAAACGCGATACTAAGGCAGTACAGAAAAAATAGCGTCACAAGCTAACGCTGAACTCGATACACTAAAACGTGCGTGTGCTAAATCCTGAACTACCCCGATGCGCTGCGATGCACAGAACGCACCAGACCAAAACGAAGCGTACGTGTCGCGCTAAACACAAACCCCAACCTAAGGGAAACAGCTCCCAGATTTTTACCTGGAAGAAATCCCAAAAAGTAAACAAGACCAAATACTGCCAAACACACACAGACACCACCCTGCACAACACTAGACCCAACAGGGCAGGGGGGCCGGCGTCGCTGGACCGGCAAGAGGGGGTCGCCAGTCTCCCTCCGGTGAGGTGGGCTCGAACTTCAAAAGAATACCCCAAAAACCCTGCACACAATTCTGAAGTTGTTTGCAACTCCAGAAAACACTCGCAGACAAAGCAGATCACCGTATCCTAATACAAGCTTAAATACGTTATAAAAACACCAATTTGGGTACTAAAGGGTATTTTAGTATAAACTGAAATGAAAACTTGGTTTAAACAGCTCTAATAGCACTTAAAAGTGTTAACCAAGCCATAATAAAACCAATTTAACATATACATCAAAAATTCCCCTCAATAACCCCAAAAATGCACATAAAACACCATTTCTAGCCAAAATACTACAAGATATGGAAAAAGGGTGTTAAACATGAGTTATATACCTTCAAAAGACCTTAGAAAACCCCAAAATTTCTAGCTCTAGCCTCAAGTGTACAGACTTGCCACCAAATACCTCAAAAGAGCCACCTTTACAAGGGTTTTAGTGAAGAGAATGGGTTTTTTGTGTAGGGTTTGAGCAAGAATCAAAAGAGAAGTGAAAAGAGAAGGGAATGTGATGAATTTTGCTGGGTTTTTGCTGCTGCCTGAGCAAAAATTCTGCAATGAGAAAAGAGAGAGAGAAGAGAGAAGGAAAATGGTCAAAACAAGGTCAATTTCTCACCTAACCACCATGCCTCCATTTTTATTTGAATTTTTAAAATAAAAAGGGTTTTGACTTGGTTTAAAATGGGTGGGGGATAATTAAAAGCCATGCAAGAAAGAAAAATCGTTAACATGCTAACACCTTTTAACCTAGGGCACAAAATTGTGCTAAGTGTGCATGTGTGCACTTAACACAAAAATTCCCAATTAGGGTAAACACGACTAAAATATAATTAATAAACCCTATATATATATACACACTTCACAACACAATTATCACTAATCAAGGAAGAAAATACGATATTCGGGTTTTTATGAAAAACACACACAATTGTTAATTAACGCGAAAACATTCTAAACGAAATTCAAAGTGTTACAATAGAATTAAGAGATTTACAATTTAAAAGATTTCAATGTCATATCAGACATGTCAAAATAATGAGACTATAGCTCGATTTTTGAATTCCTTTTTGTATGCAACTACTCGTACAAAGATATGCAGGTACTGTCCTCCGGATCAGTCCTGGTCGGCTACAACAACTATAATATAACTGGGTATCTCATGATAGCAACATATCAATATATATGGATGTCTAGCATCAACACCCGAAATCAGAAATCTTTCGTGTCCATCACCGACATGCAAATCCTCAAATCTCTCGTGTCCATCACCGACACGCAAATGCAGATACCGTCGACACCATCTCAACAGATGATCGCCACCCGATATCCCTGGCCCCAGTCGGTATCTCCTGGATATTCGCCGTAACCAAATCGAACCTCGGTCAGTATCTCCTGAATATCTGTCGTGCTTGTTGGGGTTAAAATTTGCACTCCGGTTGACCAAGTCAAAGTCAAGTTCAACCCCAAACCAGGTGGGCCCAAGCCCAAGTCAAGTGGGCTCATGCCCAAGTCGAGCCCTGCGGCCAGCCTCCTCCATGCTAAAATGAAATCATGTGATAAATAATTTTTATGTAGTTTTTTATGCATGAATGGACATAAAGCCAAATTTTTGTAAAGCTCATGGCTTATGTACAAAAAGAAAGAGCACATGAGGCATAGGATGGGAAAAATGGCATTTTGTAAAGCCCAAAGAT
This sequence comes from Agapanthus africanus, assembly GCA_030015575.1. Taxonomy (NCBI): domain Eukaryota; kingdom Viridiplantae; phylum Streptophyta; class Magnoliopsida; order Asparagales; family Amaryllidaceae; genus Agapanthus; species Agapanthus africanus. Next base: position 179,145,435 of record CM057350.1, on the reverse strand, counting down.
CTATATGTAAATGTGTAAGCCTATATAAGGCAACATGAGGATGAATAAAATATACACTTCTCATTTTCTCTAAAACTCTAGGGTTTGTGCCTCTTTCTTCTCCTTCCTCAAGATTCTAAACCTTCTCCTTTTCTTTGAATTAAATCAAGAATTTTACTTTTCCTTTTTAAAAACTAAATAGTTTTTCACCACAAAACCACAAATGGGAGCTCAGATCTTCCATTAGATCTTAAAAAGGGAAGACTTTTAAGTCTCACCCCCTTTTCTCCAAGATCCAGCCGATCAAGAGAAGGAAGAAGGAGACCCATCTCCAAAAATCTAACTTTGGACAAAATCCCAGTCAAGAGAAGATCCAAGACTCAAGAGAGAAGAACCTCTGAAGATTTTTAGGGAGTTCAACTCAGGGACCCAAATTCTCAAAGGAGTTTAACTCCCAATCCAGATCCTTAGGAGTTTGACTCCAAATCTAAATCCTTTGGAGTTTAACTCCACTCAAAAATCCACCTTAGGAGTTTAATTCCCATTTCTGGGGGTAAAAACTCCTTCCTATCGCTAGCGCCCGAGCGCCCACGCGCCGAGCACGTAAAGCGCTGGGCACGTAAGGCGCTAGCGCCCAAAGCGCTAGCGCTCGAGCGCCCACGTGCCGGGCACGTGAGGCGCTAGCACCCGAGCGCCCAAAGCGCCAGCGCCCGAGCGCCCACGTGCCGGGCACATGAGACGCCAGCGCCCAAGCGCTAACTCAAGCGTCCAAGCATTGCGCTCGCGCCAGCGCCCAACGCCTGCGTACTAGGCGCGTGAGGCGCTGGCACCTACACCTCCTTTGGACGCCATTTCCCTCCATTGTACACACATTCCACACTAAAAATACCTCCTTCGTTAGAAAAAAATTTCTAACGGGGCGCTACCCCACACTCCACAAGGGGGCTGCTAGCCCCCTTGACCCCCAGCCCGCTATCCGGGTAGCGAGACCCCCGTGAAAACTCTGCGGTCCACCGATATATCCAAAACCCCTTCAAAACACAACACTGCACATTGAGTTCACATGACCAGTTTAACCCGTCAATCGGAGGTTCTCTCGCCCCAAATGCGAGGCGTAATTAACGACAGCTTAGTCCGTGGCTGCCGGAGATTCGGATCCCCACAATCAATAAACCCCAGCCTACCCTAGGCAGAGGGAATCTGTAATGCGTCTAACAAGTGTGCGTGTATTCCCATCTCAATGGGGTGACGAAAAACACCCTACAGTGCTCATCTCTATATCCGGTATCGAGTATCCTCGCTAGGCTCCCCGCCTATAATACGGCTATCCTGCCCCTCGGTCTCGACCCGGGTCCACCATGTATCTGACTGTATATCCCCCCCCCCCGCACTCAGTCTGGATAACGTAGTAATCCGTAACCGTATAGCCCCCCACTCGGTTCGGAGTAAAACAAAACATAAAAACGACTCATGATGGATATCAGCTCATCGTATCCAAATATAACAAGTAAAGAAGAAGAATACTTGTATTATTCATTCTGATGATATATTATATATATATATATATATATATATATATAACAGCGTCCCATACCACTGATATATATCATCAAAAGTAAAATATCCAGAAAACCCATAAGAATCAAATATGAGCACCCATAGTATTGGTATTCGTAATACGTAAAAAGGAAAACTGCGTAAATAAATCATACAGGTACAAAGATATCAATTCTTCTATGTCATGGCACTACTAATGATGTGTAGTGTAGCATATGCGTCTGTGCTCGTGCAGCATGGCAATCATTAGTATTTGTGCAAGTGTTCTAAAAAGTGTAATAGCCTACTCATATCCATGTCTATATACACATTACATAACATAATAGTTCTACGGTGACATGGCGGTACCAATGAGCTGTGGTGTAACATATGTGTCCGTGCTTGTGCAACATAGTACTCATTGCTAGTTATGCAGTGTTCTATCAGAATGTTCGTATTACGGAAACGTATAATATTGACAATTATAACGCGAATATGTAAAGTAAGTATAAGTGTAACTAATAAATGTATCTACTTGTTATGAGCTATACCATTATTTTTGAAATGAACGAAACGTTGGTTTTGAAATTTAGGAAGCTGCCTCGGATTGAAAATGGATATTTGTTTTGGAAATTGGCATCGCTTCCTTGTCATTTATCATTAAAAAGGGAAACGAATCGTTAGTTTTTAAAAGAGTATAGCTCACACAAGTATTACTTTCTAAAACGAAATAAAACATAACGCTACGAGTCTAAAGAAAATTTGGCCGTTATTCGGCATACGAACTCACCACCACCAATACGGTATAGTTCCTCGTATAATATCTCATATTATCACTATATCTAAATCATCACTAGTACGGCATGATCCTTCGTACTATTTACCAAACCATAAGTAAAATACATGCAAATGAGTATCATGCTAGATGCAAATTAACTCCAATATCCGTATCTTGAACAAATACTAAAACTAACTATATATCATACTACTATTCATAAGGTTGCAGGGGTGTTATATGCCATCCACCCGACTTTCCCCGTAAATGTAAATCTACTCACCACTCGTTGAGCTCGCTGAAATCCACGCTGCTATATCCGCCAATCTCCGTCTCAAAAACCTTCTCAATCGTACATATAATCGTATTTATGAAATATTGGCATAAATATCATATCTAAATCAAAACAACGAGTTAAGCATCCATAGGTTAGAACTTACAGTATACTTAACCCAAAAAAACGACAATTACCATTGAAATCAACGTACAAACGTCGGTGTTTTAGTCGCAGGACAAAATACGGAAAGTCCGTATCGGAATATCGGAAAACTTGATAAACCTTAACTAATCACTCCCAGATTTCTCTATAAGAATACTGGAACAAATCAAACAATACCCTAACTTATAAAATACCAAAACAAAGCAACAGGAGAAAAACCAACACCAAAAGCCTGGGGGGCCGGCGTCACCGGAAATTTGTCGAATGTCGCCGGATCAATCATGGAGTTAGGGGCTCGGGCTTTAAGTGTAGTCTCCTAGTGGTCTTATGATACTTATGGTATTACTAGTTTTTCTAATGGTTACACCTCTTGGTTCCAGATTCAATTACAATAGCTAAATATCACAAAACAAACTGTTTTTTTTGTAATACTGCACACAAAACTGATATTGAACAAAAATGATTAAGCGAAGAGAGAGGAAGATATACCTATAGAGATTGTGTACAATGGAACACCAGCTCATGAAGGGCTTGTGGAATTATCTAGGGGTTTGTAGTGGCTTCTAGGTTGATAGTATGCACAAATTGATGAAGGGGTTAAGATTTTCATCATTTGGATTGATGAACACTTAGGAATTTTAGTTGGGAGCTGAAGAATGTGTTGTGTTCAGTTGAGAAAACTAAGGGATTCCCTATGTGTTGTGTAAAGAAAGTATGAGGTGGAGGTTGAGAAGTGGATGTGGCATGAAGAAAGGAGGAGGTGTAAAGTGAAGAAGGAGGAGGTGGAGAGAGTTAAGTAAGGGTGAGGATTTGGACTTAGGTTAAGATATAACCAACCATGCAATAATTTAAAACCTTTTATGAAAAATCTAAATTCAAACGCAAAAAGAATGAAATACTTATCTTAACACTTAAATACCATTATCTTATAATAACATCTCATGTTATGTTTAGAACAATTAAATATCATATTTATGATATCATATCTTTTCTTCATATTTACCAAAATAATTACAATTTTACGGATATAATTCCGATACCAAAAGTCGTATGTGATATCATTTTGCAAACTTTATTTAAATTCATATTTAAAATCATAAATTAATATTTATAATTTTCCAAAATGTTATAAAAAGCAACCCCGGGACTTCAGTTCCTGAGGGACACATGTGGCCCGAAGCCGAAGAAAGGCCGAGACCTACTCCAGAGTTTATTCATGATATCAGCCGAAGTAATTACATTCCGAAGGAATATATGATACTAATGGACTCCCGGACGCATTCTGTGACCGACCATAGCTTATTATTGTAGATTTGACTTAGGGTTTGCTTTAAACAATTTCTAAATCCATGAAACCTGTGTTAGAGCTGATCGCCGAGAGCAAAGAATCGGTTTTAAAGATTCTTCAGGCTAAGAAACTGCATCTTAAAACCTAATGACTTATGGGCCTCCCAGTCGGCCCAAAGTCCATTTTGATGCTCGGATCCGGGTTCGCGTATCCATATGTACTAATGAGACCCGCTAGATAAAGACGCAAAAAAAAATCCCTAGGTCACCAATTTGGGGATTTCACATAAGAATCAATCGGCAGCCTAGCGCTAGGGATCGCAGGAAGAAGAAGAAGATGAGGGCGGTGACGGGGAGGGTGACGCCATCGAAGCCGGTCTCGATCTCTAAAGGCTCGAGGTACATCTCTGCATTCTTCGCTGCTTCTGCCCAAAACAAGGGACTTAGCTGCCGCGAGATCGCCGCTTAATTGAAGCGGACAACGAGCGCCTTCGAGGATCTCGTGCAGTTCCATCGAGATTTCGATTTGGCTGCTGGAGATGCTGAAGAGAGGACGCAGAAGCAGAAGAAGAATAAAAGGAGAGACCTTGATATGTTGTTTTTGGTGACGGTTGAGAAGGAGAAAGTAGTAGAAGAGGATCGATCGGAGAAGAAAAGGCACGACGAAATACTCGAAAATGTTGAGGAGATGAAGGATAAGACGGAAAGAAGTGACCTCGGGAGAAATCATACAGGGAAATCAGCGTCGGTGAAGGTAGATAATAGGGAAGATCGACAGGAGGAGGAGAAACGGAAGAAGAAATTGGTAGGGAATGAAATCGTGAAGAAGGAAGAGAAAGATGATGAGAATTTGGCGGGAAATACTGAAGAAAGGAAGGAGAAGAAGAAGAGAAGAAAAATTGAGGAGGAAAGGAGAGGTTTTGAGAGAGAAAATGAGGACGCATTGGTGTTGGTGAAGGTTGAGGCGAAGAAAGTGGTGCAAGATCGACGGGAGGAGATGAGGAAGAAGGGGAAAGACAGCGGACTGGTAGAGAATGAAATCATGAAGAAAGAAGAGGAAGAGGATGAGAATTTGGCAGGAAATTGCAAGGAGAAGAAGGAAAATAAGAAGAGGAGATCTGAGGTGGAAAGAGACAATGTGGGCACGTTGGCGTTGGAGAAAATTGAGTTGGAGGAAGCAGAAGAGGATCGATCCGAGAAGATGAGGAAGAAAAAGGAGATGAGAAAGGACAAAGAAGTTGAAGAGAATGGAGATGCAAAGAAGAGAAAGCATTTGAATGCCGAAGAAGTAAAACAAGTGAGGAATGGAAGCTAGAGGCAAGACAAGAAAAAGAGGAGAAAAATTAATTGAAAGAGGTTTTAATTTATGATTAATGGAGAATGTGAGGGTTTTTTTCTTCCAACTTTATTCATATGGAAGAGATTTTATGATTTAATTCAATATGTATTTTAGGAATTGGTGATAGCTGCATGTTCATCCCTTTAGACTATTGGGAATTCTAGATGTGGCAATTTTGTGTTGAATGTTCTTGAATTAATTTTTTATTTATTAATCAGAATTCATCTTTTGGTTTTCTTCTTGTTGTTGTTTGAACAATTGGCAAATGGAACAAGGAATTCAAAAATGAGAACAGAGTTGCAGATGCGGTAAATATGGCAAGGTAAGAGGCATTAACTGTAAATTGTGGTTTCTTTTCTACATGCCAGTCATGCAGCTTTAAAATTATTATATCAGATTATTAACTTTAGGTAACTATGAGTATATACCTTCACTATTTAGTCTTTTCTGTGGAGGTTATTGATTCAGAAACGAATAGAAACCGTGCACGGTCTGTGACTTTTTTAATGATGCGCTTGTACGTTTGTATTGTGTCGGATCAATATTGATCTTTTTCTCATCACATCAGAGGCTTTTGATCATTTGGCTCGCGGAAAAAATCATATGGGGTTCAACTTAGCTCGTATTCAATCAAGGAATGTAGAACCGATGAATAATAATCAGGAGAAAGAGCTTTGGATTTAGGGCTTTTCTACGACTTATCCTCAGCAGGCTTTATACATTATCACCAGCACACTTATAGTTCTAAGACTCATTCTCAGGGCAGTTGCATCTCTTTTTGACGTCGAATCATGGATACACTCACAAATGAAAAAATTGATGCAGTGATAGAGTTATGATTCCGTGGCATTTTACATGTGCCAAATATATCGATTGACAAACAGTTGTTCACCTGATGGGAATTAAACATGGATCTAAACGAAAGAAGCTTGACAATAAAAGGAAATACCATATACGTGAAGCTTGTCGACACAGCAGGCATGCATGCCTACAAGTTATTTGTTGTAGTCCAAGATTGTGAAATACGGTTTGGGCCCACAACACATGGATGCACACGTGCTTTTAATATTGTGGGACTTCATCCAAAGGACACGAGGATTATTGAGATTTTATCCCATCTTATATCCATATGCATCCCATGGTTTTTTCAATGTGGGAATATATTAACCACATTCCCAACATTCACCCTCACGTGCAACATGAACGAACTCTCACGTGCAATGGGGACTTCAAACCTCCTTGTGCGCCGTGGAAAAACACCCGAGCTCTGATACCATGTGAAACTCGGTTTGGACCCACAACATATGTATGCATATGGGCTTTTAATATAGTGAGACTCCATTCAAAACACTCAAGCCTTATGAAGGTCCATTTTATATCTTATATACATATGCACTCCATGGTTTTCCCAATATGGGACTATGTTAACCACATTCTCAACAAAATATATCGCAAATTTAGCAGTTCAATTAGGGAAGTTCACCGTAGATCATGTTATGGATGGTCTTCTTCTTCGGAATCGTAGACAAATTAGATATCAAGTTGGATGCGCGTTACTCCGGTATATAAAATTTTTCCGGTTGTTTCTTCTATGGTGCAAAAAATATTAGATGTTAATTTCTTATACGGATATGTTATGTTGTTGCATATTCCGAATAGTTGTGGTACTATGAGCATGTTACAAGTTTTCAATCAGTATCGCTCGTCATTGCCACTAATTGGCGTTTTGATATGAAAAGAATTGCTCTAGCGGTGATAAATTCCACACTCTTTACATATGCCAAGCTATTGACCCTTTCTGATGGAGCTCCTTTTTGGGCCTCCATTAGATGTTGTCTTCCGTTGATCTCACGGTGAACTTAGCTGTTTATCCTTCGTTGCGTGTGGGTCTCAATGGGTTTTTGAAGGAAGAAGTGAGGTGAGGAAGCTGTTGCCGAGTACCTGCAAAGAAGTCCCGGGGTGGTTTGGTACCACCGAGGACCCTCCGACGCTCAAGTTAGTGATGAGATCCGAGCAGAGTAACGGCATAAAAGTGTAAAAAAAAGGCTTACTTGACCCCTCTGTGATGGGGGTTTATATAGCGGTGGTGGCATGCAACAGCAGACGCGAGAATCTCGCCGGCAGTTATGTTCCCGACGTCACGCCCGCATAAAGAGCGAATCGCCCATTAATGGGGATCGTGATGGCGTGGAACGTGGGATGTTGTTGGCAGAGAATCTGCGCATGACGAGATTTGCGGAGCGGCGGTTACGCCTGTGAGTGGTGGAGTTAGTCGGTCGGAGGGACCGAGGAAGATGGTCTCGGCGGGAGAGCTCGGGAACGAGCGAGAGGGCCGAGGTATCTTGGTACTGCGGTAGCTCGGAGGCGAGCTGAGAAGCCGAGAAGGCCAATTTGCAGGGGGGCCTGAGGTGAGCCAGCTTTGTGCTTGTAGGTCGGGTACAGGGGTGGCCTGATCGGCCCCTGTGGGCCATCTCTTCTGAGTTCTGGGACACGTCATCTGCCATGTGTCCTGATCTGGAAGGTCGCCAATATAGAGCATCATCATTAGCCCCCCACTCTTATCCCGACCAGCTAGCGGGTCGGGACAAGAGTGGACTGCCGGGCCGCCCGGGGAGAGCTCCCTCCTAAGATTTCGTCAGGATGCGTCCCCGGGCTGTCAGCTGCCTTTTCTGCCAGCGAATCAGGGAGAAATCTCTGCATTTAAAGAAAGTGCGCCGGTTTGTGCATCCTGTCACTGAAGCGACTGTCTGCGTGTCAAGCGTCGGTTGGCCGACGCGACGTGTGCAGACCTGTGGACTGATGGGGCGCAGCCCACTGTGGGCGTGACATGTGGAGCGATCGGTCGTCGAGTTGATTTCGATCACTTTCCGAGTGTGCCAAGCGCTGCTGAGAAGAAGGCATCTCCATGGCCCCGAAGTCGAGGGGGGATTACTCAGACTTGGATAGACCTGATGTCTCTCGTTGGTGATTCGGATCCGCTGCATGTTATGGGCTCAGTGTCCTCGTTATGAGGGCTACAAACCCACAGCGTCTGTTGGGCAGGAGGACGCACGCTGGGGATGCGCCGAGCAGGAAGGAACTCGGTGGCCTCACGATAAGGGCTTCAGACCATCAACGTCTGATGGGCAGGAGGATGCCCGCTGGGATGCGCCGAGCAGGAAGGAACTCGGCGGCCTCACGATGAGGGCTTGAGATCCTCAGCATCTGATGGGCAGGAGAATGCCCGCTGGGGATGCGCCGAGCAGGAAGGAACTCGGCGGCCTCGCGATGAGGGCTTCAGACCATCAGCGTCTGATGGGCAGGAGGATGCCCGCTGGGGATGCGCCGAGCAGAAGGAACTCGGGGGCCTCGCGGTGAGGGCTTGAGATCCTCAATGCCTGATGGGCAGGAGGATGCCCGCTGGGGATGCGCCGAGCAGAAGGAACTCGGCGGCCTCGCGGTGAGGGCTTAAGATCCTCAGCATCTGATGGGCAGGAGGATGCCCGCTGGGGATGCGCCGAGCAGGAAGGAACTCGGCAGCCTCGCGATGAAGGCTTCAGACCATCAGCGTCTGATGAGCAGGAGGATGCCCGCTGGGGATGCGCCGAGCAGAAGGAACTCGGCGGCCTCACGGTGAGGGCTTGAGATCCTCAGCGTCTGATGGGCAGGAGGATGCCCACTGGGGATGCGCCAAGCAGAAGGAACTCGGCGGCCTCGCGACGAGGGCTTCAGATCCTCAGTGTCTGATGGGCAGGAGGATGCCTGCTGGGGATGCGCCGAGCAGAAGGAACTCGACGGCCTCGCGGTGAGGGCTTGAGATCCTCAGCATCTGATGGGCAGGAGGATGCCCGCTGGGGATGCGCCGAGCAGGAAGGAACTCGGCGGCCTCACGATGAGGGCTTTGGTCATTGACGCTGGAGGGGCCGTGAGAGGCCTACGAAGGATGGCCGTGCAGGGTAGCTGCTCGGTGCCTCTTAGCGAGGGCTTTGATCCTTGACGGTGGAGGGTCCCTGAGAGGCCTGTGAAGGATGGCCGAGCAGGGTAGCTGCTCGGTGCCTCTTGGCGAGGGCTTTGATCCTTGACGCTGGAGGGTCCCTGAGAGGCCTGCGAAGGATGGCCGAGCAGGGTAGCTGCTCGGTGCTTTTGGCGAGGGCATTGATCCTTGACGGTAGAGGGGCCCTAAGGGGCCTGCGAAGGATGGCCGAGCAGGGTAGCTGCTCGGTGCCTCTTGGCGAGGGCTTTGATCCTTGACGCTAGAGGGTCCCTGAGAGGCCTGCGAAGGTTGGCCGAGCAGGGTAGCTGCTCGGTGCCTCTTGGCGAGGGCTTTCTGATCCCCGGCGTTGCGGTAGGGAAGCTACCTGCTGGGGATAGCCGAGCGAGGGATCCTCGGGCTCGACTGCCTCTGGGAGTACTTTCTGATCCCTGGAATTGCGGTAGATATGCTACCAGCCAGGGATAGCCGAGCGAGGGATCCTTGGACTCGACTGCCTCTGGGAGGACTTTTGATCCTTCAGGACGGGGACCGAGCAGGGTTACTGCCCAGTGCCTCTTGGCGAGGACTTTGATCCCTGTCGGTTGTGGTAGGAAGCTACCAGCCGGGGATAGCCGAGCAAGGATCCGACTGCCTCTGGGAGGACTTTGGTTCTTAGCGCGGGAAGAGCTATAGGGCTGTAAGAAGCCTACCAAGGACCCTTGGCCGGGCAGGGTTACTGCCCGGTGCCTTTTGGCGAGGGCTTTTGTCTTGAAGGATAGCCGAGCGAGGGATCCTCAGGCTCGACTGCCTCTGAGAGGGCTTTCTGATCCCTGGCGTTGCGGTAGGGAAGCTACCCGCCAGGGATAGCCGAGTGAGAGATCCTCGGGCTCGACTGCCTCTGGGAGGACTTTCTGATCTCTGGCGTTGCGGTAGGGAAGCTACCCGCCAGGGATAGCCGAGCGAGGGATCCTCGGGCTCGACTGCCTCTGGGAGGACTTTCTGATCCCTAGCGTTGCGGTAGGGAACCTACCCGCCAGGGATAGCCGAGCGAGAGATCCTCGGGCTCGACTGCCTCCGGAAGGACTTTCTGATCCCTGGCGTTGCGGTAGGGAAGCTACCCGCCAGGGATAGCCGAGCAGGGTAGCTGCTGGGCTGCCTCTTAGTGAGGGATTAGATCCTTGGGCGAGGTGGCCCTCGAGCCGCCGTGGCGAGCCCCCTCTGTGCGACCCCGTCAAGAGAGGGGGTGTCGGTCTATTCGGCCGGTGAGGGCGTTGATGACGGTCGCCGGAGAAGGTTCACCCGCGCCTCCGGTGAAGAGGAGGCGGCGGCTGGTATCTGGATCTTCAAGATGATCGCTTGCTATAGGGATGGAGATCGGAAGGCCAACTTTGTTTTTTTGTGGAGTTTCGTTTCCCACAGATGGCTGTTCATATCATAATATTGCATTATTATATTCCCCATGCCTAGTCATTTTACAAATAAACAAGTGCTTTTGACCCATGTCTTCTAGTTAGTTGCAGGTTACAGGTTCTTGGAATAAAAATAGTGAAAAAGACAAAAGACGATGCAAAAGTGAGACTTCGACCAACAAATAGAGAATCTTGATAAAGCCTACACGAAGAACAGTTCACAAAGTAGAAGGCAACGCAAGATTCAAGACTTCGTCACGAAGCAACGGTAAAAGTCCACTACAATTACTCACCGTGAAGATCTGGAAGAGAACAAAAAGATATTCTGAAGAAAAACCTGAAGAAACAAGTACCAAAATACAGCAGAAGAAACTCCCAGAAAAATGAAGCTTCAAGCTCTTACTTTGGCCGCGGATCCGCGGCCATTAAGAGCCCGTGTCGGTGGATTTCTCTGGCTGTGCGCGGAGCATTGAATAGGCATTTTTCTTAGGGGGTATTTTTGTAAAAGGAGATATGCCAGTCAATTGTAACCCTAGGGTTCCTATCCTCTACAAATAGGAACTCTAAATCTTGTATTAGGTTATGCCTCCTTTCATTAATAAAATTCAGATTTCTTTTGGAGAGCATCGATACCTCTTTTCAGATCTGACAACCCTGTGTAAATGTTTGGAGAGAGCCATCTATAAAGTAAGTAGCTTTAATTTAATTGCCCCAGTTTAGATTTAATTCCTTACCCTAGTTAGATAGATAGAATGTTCTTCAATTCCCTAATGAGCGAGTAGTCTCCTCGCTTGTTAGGGTTAGCTTTGGGAAGGCTTTTAAGAGATGAGATCTCTCATCCTTTTCTTGCCCATCACATATAATCAATAGGACTCCATGCATACATGCACACACCGCTCCCTACGGCACCCTATCCCTCGAGATAGCGGTGATACCGTAGTATAAAGGCCCGGTTGCGCGTGTTTTCCATGGAGGTTAGGGTAAGGATCGATAAAGGAAGGACAAGAACCTAGAGGAAGAAATATCTTTCCGAATAGATCTAATCCCCTTTATTGATAATTACCATAACTCCTCATAGATCTTAATTTGGGTATAGAAAGCGGTGAGATTTATTTACATTTCCAAACCTACCCTAGACCTAACCCTAGCAAGATTTAGATCTAGATAGATTTAGTTTTTAGATTTAATCAATCTGACACCCATCGGAATTAACTCGTAAGAACAACTAGGAAATTCACAATATCCCTGTGGACCGACCCGTACTCACCGGCTAGCTACCAAGCGACGCCGTTCTTGGTTGCGGTTTAGAAATATTTTTTTGACATACGAATCAAATGGCGCCGTTGCCGGGGATCGCGTAGTATTTCCTTTTTGTAATTTCGGGTTAATATAAATCAAAAAAATCATAAAAAAATAAAAAATATATAAAAAAAATTTGTATTGTTTGAAGGATATTTTCGTTTGAATTTTGCAGGATCAAAGAACAAGTTCGAATCTGGAAAAATCCAGAGAGCGAAACAGAAAACAGAAAATCTTAAAAACAGAGGATTGCAACAGAAAAGGAGCAGAAGAAATCTGATGATCTGAGCCGCCGCCGCCGCCGCGTTTCCGCCCTCAGGACCCCACTTCTGCCGCGGATCCGCCGCATGGTGACGACGTCATCATGAGGAAATCACACTGTTTGTTCTATTTTTCTCTCCTCTGCAACATAAAATATCTCTTCTGTAAATTTGCCTGCAGGATTGTTTGCGCTTAAAAATCTTACCCCTTCCAAATAACAAATCTTGTGCAGGATTCTTTGCACCGTGCTTAAAATAAAAATTGATTGCAAGTGATTTTTTCTGTTTTGCATATATTTAATCTGACTTTAAAGGGCTTGAAACCAATTCAGATTGGGTGGGAATTTCATCACCCTTCCCAGGACCTCAGAAATCACATAAGTCATATGCATTGACCATTATTTAATTAAAAAATACTAGACTCAGCCCTAAGGACGTCAAGCTCAATAGGACAGAGGACTAGTTGTAGGCATCGGCCGTTGATCCTAACCTGACTTTGCGCTGTCTAGGCAAGTGTGACTAAGACGAGTGGTTACTTAATTAGGGCCACTACTTGTAGTGGAGAGCCTCCCACTCACCTGGCACTTACCTGGCCGCAATTGGCGGTGAAGAGACGGTTTGAGGTCCTATTTCTAGCCCTTTGGAACAGTTAGGAGCTGTCTAGCTGACCTAGGTGACCCTAGATCTAGGCCTGATTGTGCATTTGTGGTTGATTGAAAGTGTGTTTAAGCCCTTTATCAAAATTCTTTTTTGCAAAAAAAAAGTTCCAAATAAAAGAAAAAAGAGGAATTTTTTTTAAAAAGACTTGCAAAATTTGTCGCTAAGAAATCCTTGCACCCCACTTACACCCAGCTTCTTTTTCTTCTCCCTTTTACATCATGGGTACCCCACCTCACAAATCTCTTGTCGAACTTTGGTACCCTGAACCTAACTTTGCCTCTTACGCGAATTGTTTCAGTCGATTTAAGGACGACCCCTCCATGCCCAAAATTTCTCTCAAGGGAAGAGCGGGATACTTAGCGAAAAGGTTTTGAAAGATCGAATAGAAGCGTTTAGGAGAAACAGTTCGACTTTGCAATCCACTTTGTATCAACCGTGTCAACCTTCACTTCCTTCTTACGTTGACACTCCTTTTTCGAGTCCTATTGTAACTCCTAAACCCATGTCTATTGCTGAGCATATTGAACAATCTCGTAGCCGATCTTTCACTCCTCTCCACACATCCAGTTCTAGGGATCAACAAGTCCATTCACCTTTTTATCCAAATGTTGATCCTACTCTTGCCCAACCATCCAATTCCTACCAGTCCTACCCGACTTTCCCACCTTCACTAGACATTGCTTCTACACAGCCATTTGGGAGTTTCACGTATCCAAACAATTTTGAATCTTTTACCGAAACCCCTTCACAACCCATGTCTAGTTTGGAACAGTCGTTAGAAGCCTATATGGTAGCAACAAACAAAATGCTAAGGAATGTGGATGCGTCCATAGCCGCCCTTATACAACCTAATGAACCGGTAGCTAGTTTCCAACTAGCTCCAAATTTTCTAATGTATGATGGGGGCGGTTGGACAGAGTGAGAATTTGAGAGGAGAGAGTGAGTTTTACACCCTTCCAAATCAAACCTACCCATACCCAATTGAACCCCACAACTCCGGTTTTCAAACAAGTGTCCCAAATGATTCAACAGTTAAGGATAAAAACGAGTTGTGTGATTTTGTAGTGCTTGATTTGCCAGATTGTGAAGAGTCTCTTCCGAGTGAAACCACACCTAATTCTTTCAATCTTTACACCTCCACTCTAGAACCTGAATTGATAAATATCCATGATTTTGATGAGATGTATAAGAAAATTGATTTTCACTTGATTGAGGATATTGACGCCGGAAATATTTTGGATGATGAACCCGTAGATTTGACTGAAATTTTATCCATAATTCATCATCCCGAGTCATTAAATGTTTCTCCCCAACTTCATATGCGTCTTGATTTTGATGATAATGGCATGGATAAGCTAAATTTTGAGGAGAATTATGAGGATAGTATTGAGGAGAGTATTGAGGACAATATTGAGGTTGAACCATTTTTGTTTGATATGTTGGATTTTTCAATTCATCCGCTTGGGCCTTTAACTAAATCACCCTCCCTCCTTTCCATCGTTCCGACCACGCAAAATATCACGCTTGAAGACTGTGAGCATGAAAAATTTCTCTTTGAATCTGACACAGTTCTCACAGACGATAATGACTACGAGTGTTATTTTTTCGGACGATGTTGAAAACTCACCTCCCGAGTTTGAGTCCTTTACATTTTCAGATGACTTAGTTGAACCATCAGACTCGGTTGCTTACAGTCATTTCGAACCATTGAAGAAATCTTTCAAGTTCGAGACAGATTACTTAGGTGAGATTAAGACTATCCCTCAAGCACTCCCTTTCGTCCTTCCTATCGTTTCGACCACGCAAGACTCTGTCGCGTTTCCATTTTCAATAGAGGGTTTACCAAGTTCGACGTACCCATGTTTTCTTGCGAATCTTGAGGAATTTGACCCCATTTCTCGACGGGTTGATAGATTAGCACAATTGCTTTTAACATATCGGTCATCACATATTGCGCAAAATTATTCACTAGATTTACACCCTCAAGATCGTACTACACTTCTTTCTCTTTTCCATTCTCCTCCTCCACCGAGATCGTATACCGTTTCTATCTCCACACGGTCTCGTGTGTTTATCATTTCTTTCCTTTACACTCCATTCTTTTACCAACTCTACCATTACCACGATAAGATTTTTGAATGGTTGGTGCTAACCTTTGGCTTGTGTAAGGCCTTGTTTAGTTTAGGGAGGACCTTGTTGTATATATGTATGTGTGTGTGTGTGTATATATATATATATTTGTTTTCTTTTTCTATTAACAATAAAAAAAAATCAAAAAAAAATCAAAAAAAAATTTGTAAATAAATAAACAAGGGAGTGCCGACATTCTCAACCCTCTTGGTGTAGCATGACAGTGAGGACACTGTCAAGATTAAGTTTGGAGGTGTGCTCGGTAAGTTCTCTTCCTTCGAATTCATATGTAAATTTTTGCATTTGCATACTTATTTTAAAACCCATAAAAAATTGAAAATTTTTAAAAATCATAAAAATTAAAGTATTCAATTTTGGCCATAATTGACTTGAGTTTGACAAACAGGTTAACTAGCTAGGAACAACTAGGTCCTAAATTTAGTAAATTAAAAACCCTAAAAATAACCTTTCTTAAAATTTAACGTTAGAAAGTATATGTCTCTGTAGTTTATTTAGAAATAGGCAAATTTTGAGTTCACTTCTTGGGCTAAGTTAAAACAAGGGAAGAGTATTGATATTTTTATTAAAGTATAAGTTTGAAAAATAATTCATAAGCTTAAGTCTAGATTCTGAAAATGTATACCCTACAATTTGCACAAACACGCACCTTGAAACTTGGAATAGTAGAGGAGACCTTGAAATGCTCTTGTCTAAAGTCCTTAGTACAAAGAAAAAAAAATACAAGTATGAATAAAGAGATAATAAAAAAATGAACACTGGTTTTGTGATTACTTAAGGCTGCTAAAATAGAAAAAATATTTAGCGAGGGTGCTTTATCACCTAGTGCCTTAGACCAACTGGTTTGGGAGTCACTGCTAAAGCCTTAGGTGTTACAAGACTAGGAATTACGCTTTAATGTGCAAACTTGTAATCGGTTGTTGGTACCTCAAGAAGTATTAACGATCGCATAAAGGATGTGTGAGCAGTTTCATCTAAAAATTCACCAATTAAGAAGTGTTTTGGACAACGGACAAGAGTATGATTGCTTGATTTGAATTTCCGAGTGTAGGGGTGATATACACACACACGTAGGGGTATGTGATTGGAGTTTAGATAAGAGATAGGAGTGAAGAATAGAATTTGTATCTTTAGTAAAGTTGATAAAAATTCCTAAGTGGAGATGGAACCTTAGAAGGAAAACTTAAGAGATGCCAAAAGCTAAGTAGGTCTGCAGAACATATATAATCTTAAATTAAATGATGAGGAAGTGTGAAGAATATGGGTGGATAATTTACGAGTCGACGATAATAGAATTCCTTGTTAGAAAACCTAACTGGAAAATTAAAGTTAATGGGCCGAATTGATAGGATTTTGTGGGTAGTATCCGCTGAAAACCCTTAGGAGACAACACTCCTCCTACTAGGGACACCTAGAGGTTTAACGGCTTGTTGCACGAGTTCAGTGCAATCGCGATTCCCTGCGAAAGTGAGGTTAGGTTTTTGTCGAGAATAAAACTAGGTTTGCTCGAGGACGAGCAAAAGATAAGTTTGGGGGTATTTGTTCATATCATAATATTGCATTATTATATTCCCCATGTCTAGTCATTTTATAAATAAACAAGTGCTTTTGACCCATGTCTGCTACTTAGTTGCAGGTTACAGGTTCTTGGAATAAAAACAGTGAAAAAGACAAAAGAAGATGCAAAAGTGAGATTTCGACCAACAAACAGAGAATCTTGATAAAGCCTACACGAAGAACAGTTCACAAAGTAGAAGGCAACGCAAGATTCAAGACTTCGTCACGAAGCAACGGTAAAAGTCCACTACAATTACTCACTGTGAAGATCTGGAAGAGAACAAAAAGATATTCTGAAGAAAAACCTGAAGAAACAAGTACCAAAATACAGCAGAAGAAACTCCCAGAAAAATGAAGCCTCAAGCTCCTACTTTGGCCGCGGAACCGCGGCCAAAGCATGCTTTTGGCCACGGATCCGCGGCCATTAAGAGCCCGTGTCGGTGGATTTCTCCGGCGGTGTGCAGAGCGTTAAATAGTTCTTTTTCTTAGAGGGTATTTTTGTAAAAGCAGATATGCCAGTCAATTGTAACCCTAGGGTTCCTATCCTCTATAAATAGGAACTCTAAATCTTGTATTAGGTTATGCCTCCTTTCATTAATAAAATTCAGATTTCTTTTGGAGAGCATCGATACCTCTTTTCATTTCATCTATTCAGATCTGACAACCCTGTGTAAATGTTTGGAGAGAGCCATCTATAAAGTAAGTAGCTTTAATTTAATTGCCCCAGTTTAGATTTAATTCCTTACCCTAGTTAGATAGATAGAATGTTCTTCAATTCCCTAATGAGCGAGTAGTCTCCTCGCTTGTTAAGGTTAGCTTTGGGGAAGGCTTTTGAGAGATGAGATCTCTCATCCCTTTCTTGCTCATCACATATAATCAATAGGACTCTATGCATACATGCACACACCGCTCCCTACGACACCCTATCCCTCGAGGTAGTGGTGATACCGTAGTATAAAGGCCCGGTTGCACGTTTTTTTCCATGGATGTTAAGGTAAGGATCGATAAAGGAAGGACAAGAACATAGAGGAAGAAATATCTTCCCGAGTGGATCTAATCCCCTTTATTGATAATTACCATAACTCCTCATAGATCTTAATTTGGGTATAGAAAGCGGTGAGATTTATTTACATTTCCAAACCTACCCTAGACCTAACCCTAGCAAGATTTAGATCTAGATAGATTTAGTTTTTAGATTTAATCAATCCGACACCCATCAAAATTAACTCGTAAGAACAGCTAAGAAATTCACAACATCCCTGTGGACCGACCCGTACTCACCGGCTAGCTACCAAGCGACGCCGTTCTTGATTGCGGTTTAGAAATATTTTTCGACATACAAATCAACGGCGCCAACTGATGGAGCTCCTTTTTGGGCCTCCGTCAGATGTTGTCTTCCGTAGATCTCACGGTGAACTTAGCTGTTTATCCTTCGTTGCGTGTGGATCTCAATAGGTTTTTGGAGGAAGAGGTGAGATGAGGAAGCTGTTGCCGAGTACCTGCAAAGAAGTCCCGGGATGGTTTGGTACCACCGAGGACCCTCCGACGCTCAAGTTAGTGATGAGATCCGAGCAGAGTAACGGCATAAAAGTGTAAAAAAAAGGGCTTACTTGACCCCTCTGTGATGGGGGTTTATATAGCGGTGGTGGCATGCAGCAGCAGGCGCGAGAATCTCGCCGGCAGTTATGCTCCCGACGTTACGCCCGCGTAAAGAGCGGATCGCCCATTAATGGGGATCGTGATGGCATGGAACGTAGGATGTTGCTGACGGAGAATCTGCGCATGACGAGATTTGCAGAGCGGCGGTTACGCCTGTGAGTGGTGGAATCGGTCGGTCGGAAGGACAGAGGAAGATGGTCTCTGTGGGAGAGCTCGGGAACGAGCAAGAGGGCCAAGGTATCTTGGTCCTGCGGTAGCTCGGAGGCGAGCTGAGAAGCCGAGAAGGCCAATTTGCAGGGGGCCTGAGGTGAGCCAGCTTTGTGCTTGTAGGTCGGGTACAGGGGTGGCCTGATCGGCCCCTGTGGGCCATCTCTTCTGAGTTCTGGGACACGTCATCTGCCACGTGTCCTGATCTGGAAGGTCGCCAATATAGAGCATCATCACTCTCGGTTCGAGCCAAACTTCTATAATTGAGATTTCTACCGTGTATGGCCAAAAGACTAATCATCTTCTTTGATCGTAAATGGAAAACGTTCAATTTTGAGAATTGAACCGGCAAATTCTCATTTTTTAAGTGAAAAACCATACCGCATTAGCTATGCTCAAGCCAAATCTTGTCGTATTCAAGGTTTTTGCATCTCGATTTTCTTCTATGACCATTGGTAGGAGTATAATATGTTCCCACTAAATACAAATTATTTTTCCCCCCTTTTTGGACCTATACATGTCAAAACTCTCATCTCCAGTCTAGCAGCAAACAGAACAGTACAAAATTAACATTATATATGTGATTCGGCCGGTTTTGGGCCTAATTTGTTTTGGGTTGAGGTTCAGCAGAGACCCAAACCTAAATTGCTAAATAATTAGCTATTCACGAATTCGAACCGTGAACCAATGTTTCGAGCAAAACTTAATTCAAACGGACATAAAGTCAGATTTATTACAATAAATAAATTGTGCTAAAAAATATTATTCCATGAACATACACATACACATTTGAGATCCGAGGAGAGGAAGAAGATGATGAAGAAAAGAAAGGATAAAGAAGTTGAAGAGAATGGAGATGTGAGGAAGCGGAAGCATTTGAGTGTTGAAGAAGTAGAAGAAGTGAGGAATGGAGGCGAGATGCGAGAGAAGAAAAAGAGGAGGAAAAGTGATCGAAGGAGCAAGGACTTAGTGCTCAGGGTTTTGGGTTTTGGTTTATGATTTATGGAGAAGGTGGGGGCTTATATACCGTCTTGCTCATATGGAAGAGATGTTGTGATTTAATTTAACATGTATTTTAGAAATTGGTGATAGCCGTACATAGCATGTGCTGGTATGATTATTTGATTATTTCTCTATTCAGTACTAAAGTATTCTTATAACTTAATAAAGGCGTGCGGTTTTGGTGATTTATTTGATCATGGCATGTTAACTAGTTAACTTTTCTTTTCCACCCTCGATTCTTGTCCTGACGGCGCTTATATATAATTTCTGCAAGATCATGTTAAATATTAAATATTTATATTTTGATTTCTTTTGTTCTTCATTAGCTTTAAATATTTTTTTTTTCTATCTAGTATAACCTTTAGTCATAATTGTCTAGAATTTAGGGGTTCGATCTGGAGTTTGGCCCTAATATCCAATCTAAGGCATATAGTTAAGAATAAACTCTCTCTGGTTGTTCCTTAAACATCACTGCTTACGATAAATTGTTCAATTATCTTCTGATGATATTGCAACCTGTATATTCCTTAGATATGATCTAACACCCATGTTTGTATGTGAAACTTCATGTGTGTCATGACCTTCTTATAGATTTACCATAAACTAATCGATTTGGCCTTATCTTTTACTAATGCCGAAAGATGGTACATATGCAAGCTCAAACTTGTGCGTGCTTGTGTGCGTGCATGTGTGTGTGGGCGAACCTTATGATGACTTGTAGATCTACAGAATGCAGGAGGATTGCAGTCAATGAAAAGATAAGGGTTAAGAGTGAGAACTCTATTCCTTCCAAAAAACCTAATCTTCATTCACCACTGTCGATCTAGTTTTAAATCTATTAAAAGATAAAAGGAGTCATCTTTAATTCATTACCCATTACTACTAAATTGTATGAACCCTACAAACCTCTTCTTTATAGATTCTACATCTGTGTTCAACATAGATCTAAAAACTATTCTCCCTATTTTCAATCAACTCGTCTAAAACAAGTAAAAAGTTCGACATTTCCCTGAGAACGACCCGTACTAATCTCGGCTAGCTACGAGCGACACCGTTATTGATTGCGGTTATTTTACTTACAAATATTTCAAATCATAGAATCAATCAAATGGCATCGTTGCCGGGGAAACGACTGCAATTTTTTTCTTTCTATTCGTGTTGAATTTTTATAAAATCCAATAAACATATTATAAAGAGAATCAAAACCGCATCTTAAGTATTTAACGATTATTGTGTGACTTTTGCAAGAGAATCTGGAGTCACTGGAGTGAGGAAATAGAGATTTAGAGACATCCATCAAAGCCCAGAGGAGAATTGGAGGCTACTGAAGAAAAATCAGCAAGCATACTCACCAAACCGCGACAGAACCGCGGCAGAAGCAAGCATTTGGCCGCAGAACCGCGGCGAGTTGTTGGTGTTGTGCCCCCAAAATCTTCTGGTATATTCCTCATATCTTCCTCTCTCCTCTAGAAATCCAATAATATAATTTTCTGCAAAATTCTTTGCAAAATATCGTCGATCAAAAATCTTTTTGCGTGTTTTCATATTGGTTTTTTTGTGCATATTTTAAATGGACATTAAGGGGCAATAACCCAAATCCAGATTAGGTGGGGATTTCATCACCCTTCCTAGGTCCCACAAATCACAAAACGAGTATACTATCTCCCTACATTAATTAAAAAATATCCACACTAAGTCTCTAAGGACCGTCGCGTTCAATTAGGATAGAGGAGGGTCGTGGGTAATATATCGCTTATCTGCATTTCTCTTATGGTGTTTAGGCGTGTGACTAAGGAAAGTGCTTACTTAATTAGGCCCGCTATTTTCGGTGATTCATATAGCGGATACTTCCCACTTAACTGGCACTTACCTGACCACAAGAGTGATAAAGAGATGGTAGAGGATTGATCCTGCGGCTTGTCCTTTGGAAGTATAGGAGCGGTCTAGTGCTTGACCTAGGTGACCTTAGTTCTAGGGTTGATTGTGCATTTTGTGATTTGTTGAGTCAAGACTCACGTCCGACACTTTTTCAAAACAAAACATTTTAAAATCATTCTCACACACGTTGTCACGTGCGCTAAACCTGCTTAGTGCATGATCGGCTGGACACGAGATTCTAGCACCCGTCTTGTTCGCGTTTTTGCTATCGACTCCAAAGTCGGTACTTTTTCATCTTCTTTTTCCTCTCCACCCACCATATCGACCGAGATGGACGGTTCTCCATCAAATTTTACCAACACACCCATGCCACCACCCGTAGGTGCGCAGATCCACCGCGCATCTCTCTTCAAGAAAGATGCTACCCGATATGCGGCCCCCTTCCTACTTTTCTATCTATTCCACTAGCCAATGGGGACAATTTATAAATTAAACCCCACTTTATCAATCTGTTGCCCAAATTTCATGGGCTTGAATCCGAAGACGCATACATTTTCATCACCAGATTCAAAAACGTATGCGCAATGATGGACACTACACAACTTTCTGTGGATACTATGAGATTACGTTTTCTCCCTTTTACCTTGTGTGACCTAGCAGAAAGATGGCTTTATAGCACTGCCGCACACTCTATTGCCAAATGGGATGAATTCGTTATAGCATTTGATTTATAATTGTTTTCTTAGTTGTGGAATATGAAATATGAAAAATTTAATCACAATCAAAGAAATTTATAACCGCAATCAATAACGGTGTCGAAATTGTTTCGTTAATGAGAACGGATCGTCCACTGAGATGCTGTTAGTTGTATATATTCCCTAGAGGCCATTGTTGTACATATGATGTATATTATAGTGGATGCTTGGATATATATAGAGAGAGGACTTTCTTGCTCGATATGATAGTATGCTATCTGGTTTCACTTTATCTTAATATGTTGACTTGTATTGGTTTACTGTCTTGCTCTCACATGTTGATAAAGCACTTAGGATATGTATTCGACTACTAGGACTATGATGCAGATCATACTAGTGGGGCCAGGGTAGTCCAAGAGTACATCCTATAACTGTTCCTAGTCGAGAGTGTATCGAGACAGGGTATCGATACATCAGAGTAGACTAGCGTATACGCATCTTGACCCATATGATGGGCGGTGGATGATCCCATATCCATCGGTGTATGACATCAAAGATGGTGTACGGGTGCTTAGTGGAGACTGGGTACACTGAACGGATTCACCGACAACTCCTAGATAGTATTATACCTATCGTCGGATAGCAGTCCTCTGGTGACACTGGTATAGGTTAGTCTGTAGACCCGAGATCGTTATAGAGTCTTGTGTGATTCCCACTGTGCTTTGATTTCCACCTTACCACATTCAAGAGAACGTGCAAAACGGTGGATTTTGGGTACAGTCCCGAATCATATGGAGGTAATGAGCGATAGGAGGGGTTTCGTCTCTCCCGGTATTGGGGGTTGATGTTGCGCTGTGTTCGATTGGCTATAACTGGAAGTCCCTGGCCAGGGCTGATATGGAGATCTACTAGTAAGTGTTATCAGTAGTTTCTCAACCCTTTATGAGCCTCACATCGAAACGACTTATTGGTTACTGGGGTCAGACGTTCACCACCCCTAGACTGGATATGGGACATATGAGACGAAAAGACCGGACTGTACGGTAGTGTTACTGAATGGATTCACAGGAGTGTGTGCAGGCTTGCTTGTTGATCTTCTGATCGTTCAATACCTGGGTGCCGTTACGTTTAGCTGACCGCTTGCGGCTTGTGGGTGTTTGATATGATCATTATTTACTGTCGGCGTATTGACGAGTCTTAGAGTCCAACACAGGAGTTTCCTAGCTCAGGCGAAACGATATGGTGTGCATATGAGATATGCGCGGGGACCCGATTAAATAGATGTATGTGATACCGTATATTGATCGGGCGTTTTTCTATTGGTCAGGTCGTATATGATATGACCGGTTTGTTAAATCAAGTGTTGATTTAACATTTGACTTTTAGTTCAATTCTTTATTTAAAACCTTTTCAAATATGATGTGTATGAATGCATGTATACACATGTTGATGTGCATGGACACATGCATACATACATAGTATCATGGTTGTTGATACACTTGATATGGCAATGCAAGACTCACATGGTGAATAAATATCTATTTATATTTGTTTTTGAGTTAAAGAAAAGGAAAATAAAATGGAATTATCTCATGGTCAAAGTTTCCACACACTTCCTTCACTTAACTATGGGTTTAACTCTTGATTTATTTTCCTTTGTTGTTTTAACTCTCATAAAAAAATATCTAGATATTATTTTACCATGGTTTGAGATGAGAGAGTGAATATATATATATATATATATATATATATATATATATATATATATATATATTCTCATTTATCTTAGGCATTATCATCACAAAAGAGTTCTAGCTTTGCTATTATCATTTTCTTCTTCCTCCAAGCTCTCTTGATTTTTCTAGTGAGTGAGGTTGATAAAAAGAAAGGGTTTTGATTAGAGAATACAAACCACCTCATCATTCTATACCTCTCTAGCCTATTTGTGTAAGGTGTTTGCTACACTTTGTTTAAAGACCAAGTAAAGCAAGGAGCTTTGGGCAAAGGGACTTCGGGTGGATCATCGTGGACAAGGAAGGCTACTAGCAAGCCGTTTCAACCTCTCAAAGATCCAAGGAGTCAACACAAGTGAACTAAAAGGTTGTATTTCTTTCACTTAGTGTTAAATTGTTCTTTGTATGTGATATAAATGATGTTACCCTAAACTATTCTAGTTATGATTCATGGTTTGTTTGCTTTGCACCTCTCTAAAATTTTAAAGTAGCATGTGTGATGCTTCCATACCCTAGATTAGGTGCAAGGGAAACCCAACAGTGGTATCAGAGCCAAGCTAGAATTTTAGACACGGTGTTAAAACAATTACGAAAACGAAACCGACTCCGAAAATACGATATTATGAAACCCTAACTTGCTCTATGGAAATTGTTTAAAAAGTCGTTGAAAAATTATTTAAATAGCTGCAGAAGCTTGCATGTGATGTAACTAGAACACAGTGTGAAGACGGACCCCCTGCTCGGATTTTGGCCGAGCCCCTTCCCCCCAGATCCGGCGACGCTGGCCCTGCGCTCCCCTACACTTCGTTTTCACACTGTGCTCGTATCTGTATATTTTGGGGTTTCAGGTATTATTTGTTTAGCCCAAATATTCATGTGATGATTATTTTGATTAGGGGCTAATTCGTAGTGTTTCGTAATCGTATATTTTAACACCGTAAAGGTAACCTTGACAATGTTTAACAGTTCGAACGAACTTCGAACACCACATCTTGTACCGCGCTGAAATTTTCAAGTGTTGTAATTTTCCTAAGTTGATTGTATTCGTAAAATCGTGCAAGTATCCCTATGGCCCCTCTAGAAGAATATAATAATCTTAACTCGATTCTATGCCCACGAAACCGCAATCGAACCCTAGGGTTTGCCGTAGTTCCGTGGTGCCATAGGTGAGGCATTGGTTAACCCCTTCTACGGCTGGTCCATAGACACGGTGGCACGTTTTTGAGTATTTTGACTTTGCTCAAGTGTTGAGCTTTCGGAGTAATTTGTGGGTGTATGTTGATTCGATCGAAATGTTAAACATCGTCTTGATATATCTGAATGTGATACAATATGTGGAATTCACATTGTTAGGCATGAAATCCGTAATATGTGATATTTCGGGTTTACGATGTCTAAGATGATTATGGATTTTAAATGTTGTAGTTTTTCACTTTTCTTTTCTGCTACTGTAAGTGTAGTATGTGGAGTATCGCCGGCTTCGTTGCTATACATCAACGACAATCGGGATACGCATACTTCCTTACGTTGATGATATGAGATATTATGTGTTGCTGTGATATGTTATATTGGATCGTCGTGTTTTGAATAGCCGGGGTTTTATGTGAGATGAGGGTTTTTTTTATTTTCATTCATGTAAAATTCATTGTATGTAATATTCTTTTATTGGGGCACTTCCGGGTTGAGTATGATGTCACCATTGTATATTATTTACTTTTCCGCATTAGGATAGACCCAAGGAGGGGAGCACAAGTGACCAGGTTCTAGGGTTCAGTGGGAGGCCATCTCGAGGAGTCGAGACCGGGTCTCCTAAACTCTAGAATTGGCAAGGTCACTTGCCGCTCTCGTAAGGGTCTAAAGGTATGGGTTTGGCTATTCATCGCAACCGTGGAATCCGTGTTTTATACAGGCTCAAAATAAAACACGGACCTCCTATTATATCCAATATTTCATATGATTCTTCTACTGCTGATATACTGTGATGTGATCATATTATATGCATGAGATGAATGCTTTATCATTGTATATATGATATAGAATAAACGTTGCTTATGTTTTGCACCCGCGCTAGTCCCGTCCCGGTATGCCGTTAGTTAAGTAACCTAACGGTGCATAACGGGACACTGTGGCGAATGCGGATGGTATAAGCGTACGTTGTATTTTTGTTTCTTCTATGATGCTTAGGAAGCTTAAATGATGGGATTCATTAATGAGATTAATGAAAGGAAAAGAAACATAAACGATATTGTAGAATCAAATTTATAAAAAAGGGTAACTCTAGTTTTTGCTTTGCACAGCGGTATTTGTGAAATATCCTGCATCTTATTCGATAAGGAAAGAGCCGAGATCCCTTCACCGGGAATGACCTCTTTAGCGAAACTAGAAGATGCTACAACTCACTCGGTTTTGTTTTTGATTGCTTCTATAGTTCTTGCTTTGCACAGCGGTATTTGTGAAATATACTGCACCTTATTCGATAAGGAAAGAGCCGAGATTCCTTCACCGGGAGTGACCTCTTTAACAAAACTAGAAAAAAATCTAAAAAACACTCATTTTCAAAATCACTTGTTTCTACAACGATATCAAGTTCATTGCGCACATGGTTTTCTTAAAAACCTGCGTAGCCCCCCATCATTTCAGATTAGGACTAGTTAGTATTCGTGCTACGTTTGTTGGCCTTCGTCAAGGCGTATTGTGCTGTAGCTGAGTAGTACTTATCTGTATATTGCATGAGATGCGATTGGATTAGGCTAGTCGTGCGACTTTGTTGGCCTTCGTCAAGGGTCGTGCGGGTGGGTTTAATTCAATCAAGAAATGTACGGGTTGAACTTGACTAACGCCCTATGGTTTGTTGGACTTCGTCAAGGTCATAGGTTGGTAGGGGTAATAGTATTATCGGGAATTTCAAGTATTGAAATTTGCAATGAGATTGCATACCTTCTATGAGATAGTTGGATCCTGATACCCACTCCGAATAAGAGTTACTCCTGGGAGAGTTTTACACATGACAATTAGCCGATCAAGTAGGTGTCTAGAAAGGTGTTAACGGGGTTATGTCTCTGGGAAAACGAGGTTTATTTTAATTAGGTCCGTACGAAAGCACGGTGAACCTCTCTCAAAGTACCAACACTAGCCTGGCTGAAAGATTGGAGAACTTGTAAGGTGTAATTAATCCTGGCTAATCTTACCTTTCAGGGTTTGAAGGAAGATTTGATTACAACAGTGGGAGCCATCCTGATTAGATAAGATAATAACCAATCTAAATCTTGCAAGAGCATACGCTAAAGTGTTTTTTCCTCTCTCTCTCCAGGCAGCAACCATATCAGGCCTTAATCAAGATAATAATATGGATGTATTTACCGATCCCGCTTACTATACTGAGCAGGGGAATGTTGGTCCCGTTTTTTCTTATAAATGTTATAAGACTGAACAAGGAATAGGAGAATATCTAGATTCTCACGCCGCCCAAACGAAGAATAAACATGCTGATGCATCTTCTTCGAGTGTGTTAGTTATCGAGAACTGTTTCTCAGTTCACTCTACGTCCTGGGTATTAGATACCGGATCGGGATCCCACATATGTAATATGCTACATGGGCTACGGAAAGGGAGGGAACTGGGAGAGGGTGATCATTCTATAAGAGTAGGGAATGGTGCAAATGTTGCAGCCAAAGCTGTTGGCGAATATCACTTTGTGTTACCAAATGGTAATACATTGATTCTGAACGAATGCTATTATATTCCGACCCTGATATGCAATATTATATCAGTTTCTTTATTGACTAAAGAAGGATTTAATTTTGTAGTACAGGATAATGTTATGAACATCTTCCTGAATCAAAAGTTGATTGGATCAGGATCGTTAAATAATGCCATATATGTTCTGAATCAAACTACAGTCCTTAATGTACAAAACACACATAAGAGGAAGAGTTCAAAAATGAACGAATCCTTCTTGTGGCATTGTAGACTAGGTCATATCAATGCGACACGACTAGCTAAGTTGCACAAGGATGGATATTTGAATCCGTTCGAATTTTCATCATATGACACTTGCCAGTCATGTCTCAAAGGCAAGATGACCAAAACTCCGTTTAGTGGACACGGAGAAAGAGTTACGGAACTCTTGGGACTGATACATAGTGATGTATGTGGTCCCATGTTTACACATGCCAGGGATGGTTCCTCATACTTTATTACATTCACTGACGATCTCTCAAGATACGGACATATGTTCTTGTTGAAACACAAGTCTGAAGGTTTTGAGAAATTCAGAGAATATAAGCACGAAGTCGAGAACCAAACGGGTAAAACTATTAAGATCCTTCGATCTGATCGAGGAGGAGAATACTTGAGCAATGAGTTCCTAGACTATCTAAAAGAGAATGGGATTCTCTCTCAGCTTACTCCTCCATAAACACCACAGCACAATGGTATATCGGAATGGAGGAATCGCACCCTATTAGATATGGTGCGCTCTATGATGAGCACTGCTGAGTTGCTTATTTCCTTTTGGGGGTATGCGCTTGAGACAACCATGCACCTATTGAATATGGTTCCTACCAAATCAGTGCCTACCACTCCATATGAGATATGTAAGGGGAAGAGACCATCTCTTAATTATGTTAAGATATAGGGTTGTCCGGCTTATGTTAAAATGCAAAATCCGGACAAGCTTGAGGCAAGGTCAATTTTATGTAAGTTTGTTGGATATCCCAAAAATTCACGTGGGTATATCTTCTACCATTCCGAGGAACAAAAGGTGGTTGTTTCTCGAAATGCCACCTTTTTAGAAAAGGAATTTCTTGATAAAGAAATTAGTGGCAAGGAGGTAGAACTGGAAGAAGTTCTGGCAGTACAAACTGCAACTGATGATTTGGTAGAACCAGAGGATTCAATAGTAGCCAACGAACCTCAGCCTCTCCGCCGATCTAGTAGGGTTCCTCATTCACCTGAGCGATACTACGGTTTTCTCATCGATGGTGAGAGCGAGGATTGCATCATGGATGATGATGACCCCACTAGCTTCGAGCAGGCCATCACGAGTGGGGACTCTGTGAAGTGGCAGGATGCAATGCAATCTGAGATAGATGCAGGGTTACCTAGGACGGCAGCAAGGTTTTGGGAGGCATCGTCCATGCCAAATTCAAAAATTTGCCGTTCTAGCAAACCCTAAAAAAGAATCGTATACTAGAAATCGACGGAAATTTAAATGCAAACACTTTGCAAGTCTAGTGAGCAAGGAATACAACCTTTGTAGACCGGTCCTTCACTTCAATAGCTCTGTGTAGTAGTCCCCTTCGCTGCGATCGTAAACTCCGGACTCTAGAAAGGCTCCGATGAAGAAACGCACATGCTTGCTTCGAAATCTTCGAGGCCGAAGATGATCTACGTCAGGAAACACTAACCCAAACTATCTCTTCACTAACCATGGAATTAGTGAAGCAAACACCCTATACTAAATGGCAAGTAGTATAGGATGATGAATTAGGAAGTGGGCTCACTTTAGATTTGATTTTCTCACACTTTTTCTCATACCTCCAATGAAGCTAGAAAGCTTTGAGAAAGAAGAAGAAGAAGAGTTAACTCATCAAATGAATTATTTTTGAGGTTAGAAATGCAACCAAGGGTTAAGCATTTCATGCTTAACCCTTGTAGAGAGTTAACCATAAGCTATGGTTAAAGGTTAGGTCAAGAAATATCTTAAGCAAGACAAAGAGAGTGAACAAAGTCAAAGATGCCATGAAGCTTCTACAAGCTTTCAACAAATATCAACCATGACTAATTCAACAATTTTTGAATTACTTAATAATAAATATAAACCCTAATCTTAACCCTAACATGGTTTAACCTTCATTAACTCTAGTTGCATTTGTAACCTAGCTTGATACATTTAACATATATCATATATACATCAATGTATCCAAAGTGAGAAAAGAAATCATAAGTGAGCTAATACTAGTTAATGTAATGTAATATATCAAATATATAATTATACATTAGATTATCAAATCAACTCTTGATTTAATAATCTGTGTATATCATCTGTAACCGACTAATATCATATGAATCATCTTATCGAATCAACACTTGATCCGATAACCCGGCTATATCATATATAACCGACCAATATCTCATATCGCGAGAATAGAATACGGTATCTCATATCGTATCAATCTCGGTCCCGCACATATCACATATGTGCTCCTACTCCATTTCGCTTGAGCCAGGAAACCCCTGTGTAGGACTCTAAAGACTCGTCAATACGCCGGCAGTAGGTGATGATCATATCAAACACCCACAAGCCGCAAGGTCTACTAAACGTAACGGCTACCCGGGTATTGAGGGATCAGAAGATCAACAACCAAGCCTGCTCACACTCCTGCGAATCCAATCAGTAATACTACCGTACAATCCGGTCTCTTCTTATGATATGTCGCATATCTCGTCTAGGCGTGGTAAACGTCAGACCCCAGTAACTCGATAAGTCGTATCGATATGAGGCTCATAACGGATCGAGAAACTACTGATAACACTTACCAGTATATCTCTGAAGCAGCCTTGTCCAAGGACTTCCTATTATAGCCAATCGAGCACAGCACAATATCAACTCCCAATACCGGGAGAAATGAAACCCCTCTTATCGCTCATTGCCTCCATATGAATCGGGACTGTACCCAGAAGCCACCGTTTTGCACGTTCTCTTGAACGTGGTAAGGTGAAAATCAAAACATAGTGGGAATCACACAAGACTCTATGACGATCTCGGGTCTACAGACTAACCTGTACCAGTGTCACCAGAGAACTGCCATCTAAAGTTAGGTATAATACCATCTGGGAGTTCTCGGCGAGTCCGTTCAGTGTACCCAGTCTCCACTGAGCACCCATATACTGTCTCCGATGTCAAACACCAATGGATATGGGATCTTCCATCGCCTATCTACATGGGTCGAGAAGCTTTACACTAGTCTACTCTGGTATATCGATGCCCTGTCTCGATACACCCTCGACTAGGAACATTTGAAGGATGTACTTAGCGACTACTCTGTCCCCACTAGTATGATCTGCATCATAGTCCTGGTAGTCAAGTACTCATCCTATGGGCTTTATCAACATGTAACATAGAGACAATCATTGTACATGTTAAGATAAAGAGCAACCGGATAGCATACTATCATGTCGAGCAAGAAAGTCATCCCTATATATGTCCAAGCATCCACTACAATATACATCGTATGTACAGTAATGACCTTTAGGGCATACATATAACAAACAATGTCCCACTTGCACTAAGGCCATCTGTTGTAGTATCTCATACGCAACAATCAGCAGTGGTTGAAGTATCTCATACT
Organism: Agapanthus africanus; assembly: GCA_030015575.1. Classification (NCBI taxonomy): domain Eukaryota; kingdom Viridiplantae; phylum Streptophyta; class Magnoliopsida; order Asparagales; family Amaryllidaceae; genus Agapanthus; species Agapanthus africanus. The sequence continues at coordinate 179,114,269 of CM057350.1, read as the reverse complement.
CAACCATCCCATAAAGGTCTCTCATGGGAATAGGCCTTTGTGAGTGGATTCGTTGTGTTGACCTTTGCAGTCTACTCTCTTAACCTCGATCTCTTTGGAGATCAACTATCTCCATGATCAGGTGATACTGCCTAAGAATATGTCTGGATCACAGATGGGACGGGGGTTCCTAGGCCAAAGCCACAACTCCATGGTCACACAATGGTAGGAACGAAGTTCATCTCATGAACTTATATACATCCAGACTACCTCTTTGGTAGCATCCTTGATAGCAATGTATTCAGTCTTTATCATCTAGTATGCCACGGTATCTATCTTGCCATGGTATCTAGCTTGGAACTCTTCCAACATACCGTCCCTCCACTGAGGATAAAGACAATGCCTGTGATTGACATTCAGTCGACCTTACCACCCTGGAAGCTACCCAGTGATTCTCCCCAGGATCGATTGATACCATCTCACTACACCTAGTGAGAATCCTAACATCCACTTAGATCTATCTCATAGATCCAAAACCTAGGATTTAGGAGGTATCACCTTGATCCTATATGGAGAATTCTTGTGATAAGAGGAGATTGACCGAGTGTAGCATATGAAACTCCTTTCCTATCAAGAGTATGTTATCCACGTACAATACGAGGATCAACACCATACTCCTTACTACCTTTTTTGTATATATAAGGTTCATCTACCATTTTGATGAAGTCAAACACTTTGACTACCGCATCAAAACAGATGTTCCAACTCCATGATGCCTGTTTTATCCCATAAAATAACTTGCACACGTTTCCGCTGCTCCCACTGTCTACGAAGCCCTCTGGCTGTATACTTATAGACGCTCTCTTCTAAATCACTATTTAGAAAAGCTGTCATGACACCCATCCGCCAGATATCGTAGTCACGGTATGTAGCAATGGCAAGTAGGATCTGGATGGACTTAAGCATAGGGACTAGAAAAGGTTTCATCATTATCCACATCTGGTCGATAACGAGAACCTTTTGCAACAAGTCTTAGCTTTGAAAGTCTCAACTTTTCCATGTACACCAAGTAATCTTCTCAAGATATAGTTGCTCCTGATGGGGATTTAACCCTTCAGATAAAGCAAACAAAGTCCATACTTTGTTGGTGTACATAGATTCTATCTTAGATCACTTAGCATCCAGCCATTCTCCTAGAGTCCCTACTCCTGATGGCCTGCTCGAAACTAGTTGGGTCATCATCTCATGATGCAATACTCGCTTCCACTGTCATAGAGAAAACCGAAGTACCTCTCAGGTGGGTGAGGAACCCTACTAGATCGGTGGAGAGGCTGAGGTTCGTCGGGAGCTATTGAATCCTTCGGTTCTATCAAATCATCAGCTGCAGTTTGTATAACTGGAACTCCTTCCAGTTCTACCTCATGACCACTAATTTCTTCACAAGAAAATCCTTTTCTAAAAAGGTGGCATGCTGAGAAATAAAACACTTTTTGCTCCTCGGTTCAGTAGAAGATATTCCCTTGCAAATGCTTGGGATATCCAACAAACTTCCACAGAACTGACCTTATCTCGAGCTTGTCCGGATCTTGCTTTTGACATAGTCCGGACAACCCCAAATCTTAACATTCTTAAGAGATGGGCTCTTCCCATTTCATATCACATATGGAGTGGTAGGCACCAAATTTGATTGGAACCCTATTCAATAGGTATGCAGCTTCTCAAGTGCATAACCCCTAAAAGGAAATAGGCAACTCAGTAGTACTCATTATAGAGCACACCTTATCACATAGGGTGCGATTGCTCTGTCCCGATATACCAATGTGCTGTGGTGTATACGTAGGAGTAATGCGGAGAGAGAATCTCATTCTCCTTTAGAATAGTCCAGGAATTCCGTGCTCAAGTATTCTCCTCCCTGATCACATCAAAGGACATAATACTTATACTCGTTTTGGTTCTCTACTTCTAACCTATATTCTTTGAATTTCTCAAAAGGTTCAGACTTGTGTTTCAACAGGAACATATGTCCGAATTTTGAGAGATCATCAGTGAATATAATGAAGTACAAAGAACCAGTCCTGGCATGTGTAGACAGGGGACTTACAGACATCATCATGTATTAATCCCAAGAGTTCACCAACTCTTTCTCTGTTTCCAATAAACGGAGCTATGGTCATCTTATCTTTGTGACATGACTGGAAAGTTTCACAAGATGTAAATTCAAACTGATTTAAATATGCATCTTTATGTAACTTAGCTAGTCAGGTCGCATTGATATGACCTAGTCTACAATACCTCAAGAAGGATTCATTCATTTCTGAACTCTTCCTCTTGTGTGTGTTCTATACGTGAAGAACTATGGTTTGATTTAGAACGTATATGCTTTTAGATAACGTACCTGAACCGATCAACTTTTGATATCGGAAATGTTCAAAACATTATCCAACAATACAAAATTATATCCTTCTTTACTAATAAAGAGACCGATATGATATTGTATATCAGGTTCGGTATCTAATAACATTCGTTCAGAATCAATGTATTTGGTAATACAGAGTGATAACTGCCAACATACTTGGCTGCAACACTTGCACCATTTCCAACTCTTGAAACTTATCACCCATTCTCAGTTCTCTACCTATCTGTAGCCCATGTAATATATTACATATGTGGGATCCTGATCCGGTATCTCATACCCAGGACGTAAAGGATACTGAGAAACAGTTCTCTGTAATGAACACACCCGAAGATGATGCATCGGCATGCATTTTCTTCGTTTGGACAGCACGGGAATCCTAGTAATCCCCTATTTCCTGCTCGGTCTTATAACAATTATAACTTGGAGCGGGACCAACGTTCCCCTAGCTCAGTATAACAAGCGGGTTCGGTCAATACATTCGTATCATTATCTTGATTAAGGCGTGACATGGTCGCTACCTGGAGAGAGAGAGAAGATAACACTTAGTGTATGCTCTTGCAAGATTAGATTGGTTATTAATATATCTAATCAGGATGTCTCCCACTGTTTTAGTCAAATCTTCCTTCAAACCGTAAAAGGAAAGACCAGCCGGGATTAATTATACCCTACAATTTCGCCAATTTTTCAGCCACGCCAGTGCCGGTACTTTGAGGGAGGTTCCCCGTGCTTTCGCACGGACCTAATTAAAATAAATCTCATTTTCCCAGGGGCGTAACCCCATTAACACCTTTCTAGACACCTACTTGATCGGCTAATTATAATGTGTAAAACTCTCCCAGGAGTAACTCTTACTCGCAGCGGGTATCGGGATTCAACTATCTCATAGGAGGTATGCAATCTCATTGCAAATTTCAACACTTGAAATTCCCGATAATGTTTTGCTCCCAGCGTGCTATGACCTTGACGCATGCCAAACAACCCATAGTCTGCCAGTCAAGTTCAACCCGTGCATTTCCTAATTGAATTAAACCCACCCGTACGACCCTTGACGCATGCCAAACAACGCCGCACGAATACCCTAACTCAATCGCATCGTATGCTTTAGCAGATAAGCATAAATAGCTACCGCACACTACGCCTTGAAGCAGGCCAACAAACGTAGCACGAATACTATGAAGTATTTATCTGAAATGACGGAGGGCTACGACAGGTTTTTAAGAAAACCTTTTGTGTAATGAACTTAATATCGTCATAGAATCGAGTGATTTGAAAATGATTGTTTTTGAGGCTTTTACTAGTTTTACTAAAGATCCCGGTGAAAGGATCTCGACTCTTTCCTTATCGAATAAGGTGCAGGATATTTCACAAATACCACTATGCAAATCAAAAACTATAAAAGAAATCAAAAGACAAACCGAGTTTGTAGCATCTGCTAGTTTCGCTAAAGAGGTCACTCCCGGTGAAGGGATCTCGACTCTTTCCTTATCGAATAAGGTGCTGGATATTCTACAAGGAATACCGCTATGCAAAGCAAGAACTAGAGCTACCAGTTTTTGAGACAAGTTTCTACAACATCTTTAGGTTTCTTTTATTTTATTAATCTCATTAATGGAGTCCCATTTATTATGCTTCCCAAGTATCAGATATGAAACGAAAGCAGTAATATATAATATATATCTCATATATATAATATAAGCATTCGTCTCAGAATATAATCAATGATCACATCACGGAATATCACAGCAGAATAAAAACATATGAAATATTGGATATACTAGGATTTCCGGGTTTTATTTTAAGCCTGTATAAAACACGGATTCCACGGTCGTGATGAATAGCCAATCCCACACCCCTAGACCCCTACGAGAGTGGAAAGCAACCCTGCCAATTCTAGAGTTAGGAGACCTGGTCTCGACTCCTCGAGATGGTCTCCTACTGGAACCTAGAACCCGGTTACTTGTGCTCCCCGTCTTGGGTCTATCCTAATGCGGAAAAGTAAATAATATACAACGGTGACATCATCCTCAACCCGGAAGTACCCCAATAAAAGAATATTATATACAATGAATTTTACATGAATGAAAATGAAAAACTCTCATCTCACATAAAACCCCCTGCTATTCAAAACATGACGATCCAATATAATATATAACAGCAACACATAACATCACATGTCATCAACGTAAGTAAATATGCGTATTCCAATTGTCGTTGACATATAGCACCGAAACCGACGATACACCACATATTACACTTACGGTCGTAGAAAAGAAAGTGAAAAACTACAACAGTTGGAATCCGCAACCACCTTAGACATCACATGCCTAACCAAATGATTTCCTTAGACATCACATGCCTAACAATTATAAACCCCGCATTTTAGTCTCGATCTTGAAAACACTTTTCAATATCAAGTCGGGCAATTCAACAAGATTCCCGACATCCTGATTGAATGCTCGTCGGAAACTTTAGTAGACAGCCGCACCCCCGATACCGTCGACGAAGTGCACTAAGGCGGAACACCGCTGCCGCGAGCACCCGAACGGATACTTTTGGCGAAGGGGTTCTCCTACAGTCACTTAGTCGGGGCAATGGGGCGTGGCTATCTATTAATTTTACCCGGCGAGTATCCGCGTACGCTACGTGATTGCGACGGACTTTTGATCACATCAAAATCTCGTGGCAACCGATCAAATGAGACAAAGCTGCTAGATTTATAACATTTAAATTAGTTATCTCATAACTACTTGTGGATTCAAAATATTGTATTCCATCATATGACACCCAGGCGACGTTAAACTTTTCGATCGATTTATCAAAATCCCACAATTTCCCGACAGCTCAACATTTGAGCACAGTTTTAGTAATACCCAGAATATACCACAGTACCTATGCACCGGCCGAAGAAAGGCAAATCCAAGCCTCACTCATGTTGCCACGGAACTATGGAAAACCCTAGGGTTTGACCACGGTTCCGCGATCCAAAAAGTCGAGTTAGGGTTTCATTCTTTTAGAGGGTTCATAGTATCACTTGCATGTTTTTCCGAATACGTTAAACTTGGAAAAATGGGTTTTTGACATCCGATTGAACTTTTTAACTTCGTCTAGACAACATGCGAATAATCCGAAACATTGTTAAAACTACGAATACGAAACACTCCGAATTTCTTATAGTGTAATATTACATCGCATGCAAAATTAGCAAAAACAAATAATACCTGAAACACCAAAACTCAGTATCTGGAACACATCCAAAAATTTAACCCATTCCCTCACTGAATGGCCGGCGAGCTCGGAAAACCTAGCTAGGTGCTCGGCCCAATTTCGGAGAGAGGGGTGAAATTTCTTGAGGGTTCATGTTGCATCTCATACAACATTCTGCACTTGTTTAAATAATTTTTTGACAACAATTTAAAATCGACAGAAAGTGAGTTTCCCTGTTTCAAGTTTTGGAGTATTTTGGTTTCGTAATCTATACAAAATCCGTATAAGTTTCTAGCATGACTCTGATACCACTGCAGGGTTACCTAGGACGACAGCAAGGTTTCGGGAGGTATCGCTCATGCCAAATTCAAAAATTTGCCGTTCTAGCTAACCCTAACAAAGAATCGTGTACTAGAAATCGACGGAAATTTAAATGCAAACATTTTGCAAGTCTAGTGAGCAAGGAATACAATCTTAGTAGACCGGTCCTTCACTTCAATAGCTCCATGTAGTAGTCCCCTTCGCTGCGATCGTGAACTCCAGACTCTAGAAAGGCTCTGATAAAGAAACGAACATGCTTGCTTCGAAGTCTTCGAGGCCGAAGATCATCTACGTTGGTGAAACACTAACCCAAATTATCTCTTCAATAACCATAGAATTAATGAAGCAAACACCCTATAATAAATGGCAAGTAGTAGAGAATGATGAAGTCGGAAGTGGGCTCACTGTAGATTTTATTTTCTCACACTTTTTCTCATACCTCCATTGAAGCTAGAAAGCTTTGAGAAAAAAGAAGAAGAAGAGTTAACTCATCAAATGAATTATTGTTGAGGTTAGAAATGCAACCAAGGGTTAAGCATTTCATGCTTAACCCTTGTAGAGAGTTAACCATAAGCTATGGTTAAAGGTTAGGTCAAGAAATATCTTAAGCAAGACAAAGAGAGTGAACAAAGTCAAAAATGCCATGAAGCTTCTACAAGCTTTCAACAAATATCAACCATGACTAATTCAACAATTTTTGAATTACTTAATGATAAATATAAACCCTAATCTTAACCCTAACATGGTTTAACCTTCATTAACCCTAGTTGCATTTGTAACCTAGCTTGATACATTTAACATATATCATATATACATCAATGTATCCAAAGTGAGAAAAGAAATCATAAGTGAGCTAATACTAGTTAATGTAATGTAATATATCAAATATATAATTATACATTAGATTATCAAATCAACTCTTGATTTAATAATCTGGCTATATCATCTGTAACCGACTAATATCATATGAATCATCTTATCGAATCAACACTTGATCCGATAACCCGGCTATATCATATATAACCGACCAATATCTCATATCGCGAGAATAGAATACGGTATCTCATATCGTATCAATCTCGGTCCCGCACATATCACATATGTGCTCCTACTCCATTTCGCTTGAGCCAGGAAACCCCTGTGTAGGACTCTAAAGACTCGTCAATACGCCGGCAGTAGGTGATGATCATATCAAACACCCACAAGCCGCAAGCGGTTTACTAAACGTAACGGCCACCCGGGTATTGAGGGATCAGAAGATCAACAACCAAGCCTGCTCACACTCCTGCGAATCCAATCAGTAATACTACCGTACAATCCGGTCTCTTCTTATGATATGTCGCATATCTCGTCTAGGGGTGGTAAACGTCAGACCCCAGTAACTCGATAAGTCGTGTCAATATGAGGCTCATAACGGATCGAGAAACTACTGATAACACTTACCAGTATATCTCTGAAGCAGCCTTGTCCAAGGACTTCCTGTTATAGCCAATCGAGCACAGCGCAATATCAACTCCCAATACCGGGAGAAACGAAACCCCTCCTATCGCTCATTGCCTCCATATGACTCGGGACTGTACCCAGAAGCCACCGTTTTGCACGTTCTCTTGAACGTGGTAAGGTGAAAATCAAAACATAGTGGGAATCACACAAGACTCTATGACGATCTCGGGTCTACAGACTAACCTGTACCTGTGTCACCAGAGAACTGCCATCTGCCATTAGGTATAATACCATCTAGGAGTTCTCGGCGAGTCTGTTCAGTGTACCCAGTCTCCACTGAGCACCCGTATACTGTCTCTGATGTCCAACACCAATGGATATGAGATCATCCATCGCCCATCTACATGGGTCGAGAAGCTATACACTAGTCTACTCTGGTATATCGATGCCCTGTCTCGATACACCCTCGACTAGGAACATTTGAAGGACGTACTTAGCGACTACTATGTCCCCACTAGTTTGATCTGTATCATAGTCCTGGTAGTCAAGTACTCATCCTAAGGGCTTTATCAATATGTAACATAGAGACAATCATTGTACATTTTAAGATAAAGAGCAACCGGATAACATACTATCATGTCGAGCAAGAAAGTCATCCCTATATATGTCTAAACATCCACTACAATATACATCGTATGTACAGTAATGGCCTCTAGGGCATACATATAACTAACAATGGAATCCATGTACACCAACAAAGTATGGACTTTGGAAGTTGCTCCTGAAGGGGTAAAACCCATTGGGAGCAAATGGATCTTTAAGAAGAAACTTGGTGTAGATGGAAAAGTTGAGACTTTCAAAGCTAGAATTGTTGCAAAGGGTTTTCGTCAATGACCAGGTGTGTATTATGACGAAACCTTTTCTCCAGTGGCTATGCTTAAGTCCATCCGGATCCTGCTTGCCATTGCTGTATACCATGACTACGAAATCTGGCAGATGGATGTTAAGACCGCCTTTGTAAATGGTGGTTTAGAGGAGTGCGTGTACATGACTCATCCATAGGGTTTCGTAGATAGTGGGAGCAGCGGAATGGTGTGCAAGCTGCTTAAATCCATCTATGAGTTAAAGCATGCATCGCGGAGTTGGAACATCTATTTTGATGTTGTAGTCAAAGAGTTTGACTTCATCAAGAACGTAGATGAACCTTGTATTTACAAGAAGGTTGCAGAGAGTAAGGTTGTCTTTCTCGTATTGTACGTGGATGACATACTCTTGATAGGAAATGATGTTCCTATGCTGCACTCGGTCAAGCTCTTCTTATCACATAGATTCTCAATAAAAGATCTAGGTGATGCCTCCTGTATTTTGGGGATTAGGATCTATAGACATAGATCTAAGCGAATACCGAGATTGTCCCAATCCAGATACATTGACACCATACTAAAGAGGTTTAGTATGGAAGAATCCAAACGTGGAAACCAACCCACGATCTCTGGACTCACTCTCTCCAAAGAGATGTCTCCCAAGACTGATTTGGAGAGAGCTCGTATGCAAGGGATACCCTATGCTTCGGCAGTAGGCTCTATCATGTACGCGATGCTATGTACCAGACCCGATGTAGCATACCCACTAAGTGTAGTGAGTAGGTATCAAGCAGATCCAGGAGAGAGTCACTGGACAACTGTGAAGAACATTCTCAAGTACTTGAGAAGGACTAAGGAGATGTTCTTGGTGTATGGTAACGGAGAACTCCAAGTTGAGTCCTTTACCGATTCGAGCTTCCAAAGTGATAAGGACGACTCTAAGTCGCACTCGGGATTTATCTTTACCCTAAATAGAGGGGCGGTTTGTTGGAAGAGTTCCAAGCGAGAAACCATAGTAGACTCGACGATGGAAGTTGAATACATCGCCGCCAACGATGCAACCAAAGAGGCTGTCTGGATGAAGAAGTTCATCACTGAACTTGGTGTGGTTCCGTCCATTAAGCATCCAATACCTTTGTATTGTGATAACAATGGAGCTGTAGTTTTGGCCAAGGAACCCAGGTCCCATCAGAAGTCCATACATATTCTGAGGCGGTATCACCTGATCTGGGAGATAGTTGATCGCCGAGAGATCGAGATCAGGAGAGTTGACACGAAGGACAAAACTGCGGATCCACTCATGAAGGCCATACCCCAGATACAATTTAAGAGATTCTTCGGGATGTTAGGTAAGAGATACTACAACAGCCGGCCTTAGTGCAAGTGGGAGATTGTTAGTTTTATATATGCCATAGAGGCCATTGTTGTACATATGATGTATATTATAGTGAATGCTTGGATATATATATATATATATAGGACTTTCTTGCTCGATATGATAGTATGTTATCTGGTTTCACTTTATCTTAACATGTTGACTTGTATTGGTTTACTTTCTTGCTCTCACATGTTGATAAAGCCCTTAGGATATGTACTCGACTACTAGGACTGTGATGCAGATCATACTAGTGGGGCCAGGGTAGTCCAAGAGTACATCCTATAACTGTTCCTAGTCGAGGGTGTATTGAGACAGGGCATCAATACACCAGAGTAGACTAGCGTATACGCATCTTGACCCATATGATGGGCAGTGGATGATCCCATATCCATCGGTGTATGACATCAAAGATGGTGTACAGGTGCTCAGTGGAGACTGGGCACACTGAACGGACTTACCGAGAATTCCTAGATGATATTATACCTATCGTCAGATAGCAGTTCTCTGGTGACACTGGTACAGGTTAGTCTGTAGACTCGAGATCGTCATAGAGTCTTGTGTGATTCCCACTGTGCTTTGATTTCCACCTTGCCACGTTCAAAAGAACGTGTAAAACGGTGGCTTTTGGGTACAATCCTGAATCACATGGAGGCAATGAGCGATAGGAGGGGTTTCGTCTCTCCCGGTATTGAGGGTTGATGTTGCGCTGTGTTTGTTCCCCTCCGAACACAGAGACGCGACCACGCAGGTCCGTCTTGCCTGAAATTTAGGGCAGATGCTAATTGGTGCTATCCGTCCCTCTCCGAAGATGACAAGTTGATTTATGGCACCATGTATCGAAGGTTTAAACGGATGCGGCCGATGCAGCAGACCTTGTCAGATTCCCCCTCGTTTGAGGGGTTTTTGATTGTGGGGACGCTCTTCCCTGCAGGCGCAAGCCCCTGCAATTAATTACGCTACCGCATCGCGGTAACAACTTTCTCCTTCTCCAGATGGTCACTTTGTGTCGTGGGTGTTTGTTTTGTTTGTGGTTGCCCGTAGATTGTATACGGAGACTAAGTTATGTCGTCGCCCGTAGGGCGTGGACTAGTCCAAATCCGTATCTTTCTTAGATTTGGTTTTGGGGGTTTGAGTTTAAGGATACGTTACCCTCATTTGAGACTAAGATCAACTTAAACGTTTGTTAAGGATACGTTAGTCCAATTTTAGACTAAGATCAACTTAACGGGACCATTTAGATCCGATAAGAGAGCAATTGGGCTCTATTGTTTAGTTTAGTGACATTGCGGTCGATTGCCAGTTTAAGGACATGGGGGTCCAATCTTAGTTTAAAGACATCGCGGTCGAGGTCAAGGACATCATAGTCCATGGGCTTAAGGACCCCACAGTCCGATGTTAGTTTTAAGACATCACGGTCGAGGTTAAGGACATCATAGTCTATGGGTTTAGGGACCCCACAGTCCATCTTTAGTTTTAAGACATCACGGTCGAGGTTAAGGACATCATAGTCCGTGGGTTTAAGGATCCCACAGTTCGATGTTAGTTTTAAAATATCACGGTCGAGGTTAAGGACATCATAGTCCATGGGTTTAGGGACCCCACAATCCATCGTTAGTTTTAAGACATCACGGTCGAGGTTAAGGACATCATAGTCCGTGGGTTTAAGGACCCCACAGTCCGATGTTAGTTTTAAGACATCACGGTCGAGGTTAAGGACATCATAGTCCATGAGTTTAAGGACCCCACAGTCCGATGTTTAGAGACGTCATAGTCTATGAAATGTGTGGTCGTCGGGACCCGTCACCTCTTTGAAGACCTTGAGGAATTACAACGACAAATATCAAAGGAGTGAAGAGATGTACCCTTGAACCAAGGTGAGTTGGTTGAAAGAGCAGATGTGCTTAGTTCAAGATAAGTTGAGGACTTATGGCTAGAATTGGGGTAAGTCCAATTAAAAATGTTTAACATTTTTAGTTGCTCTGGCTATTAAGCCTTTATTTGGGCTTAGCCCTTTTAATAATGCTAGGCATTGGGCTCTGACATTTTTTGTCTTTCATTGAATGCATAGCATTCATCAGAACAATGTGTGTTCTGACAATGCGCTACGTGGCGCGCCAGGCGCTTTGCGCCAGTCAAATAACGCATTGCGCTTCTGTCAGGTAGCACACACGAAGAGGACACGTGTCGCGCTTAGCGCTAAGTGCTAGTTTGTTAGCACATTGTGCTTTTAATTTATGAGCGCATTGCGCTAGTCTGTTGGCGCACCAGTGAGTGACACGTGGTGCGCTTGGCGCTGAGCGCCAGCTCATGAGCGCAGTGTTCCGTTTCAGAAGCGCAAAGTGCAGATTGTGTCTCTGGTTGACACGTGGTAGGTTTTGACGCTGAGCGCCAGTCCAATGAGCGCAAGGGCACAATTCATGAGTGCAAGGCACTTTTCAATAGCGCAAAGCGCATTTGATCAATTTTAATATCAAAGAACAAATTTTATGTTCTTCAAAAGAGGCTTTTTCCTCAAGATCCAAGAACAAAAGTTCTTGTTTTTATAAAAGGCTCTGCCTTTATAGATCAAAAGATCTGTGAATGAAGTAAAAATACTTCTTTTATTATTTTATGATTAGATCTTTTGATCTTTTCCTTTTTATTAAAGACCTTGGTCTTTTTTCAGATCTATGATCTTTTTAGAAGATGGCTCTTCTTTTTACGAGATGGTTTCATCTCCCTTATTCAAGAACATAGTTCTTTTTACCTTGAAGATGAAGAAAAATCTTCTTTTTTCTGAGAGCTTTCTCTTCTTTTGCAGAGGGTTTTTCTCTCTCTTTTCTGTCTCTGAAACTTGAAGTCTAGGGTCCTTTATATAGGGCCAAATGATTTGTTAAATCAGTTTAAGAGATCTTTCTCTGATTGATTTGGGAATATTTCCCACCGTTGGATCTTTGATCCTAAAGTTTCTGTTTTACAGAAAATAATCTTCTTATTTTAATAAGATTGAAAAATCTTTCCATAACAGAACTTTAGTTCTAATTAATTAATAATTATTATTAGTAGATCTTTTGATCTGTCGGTGGGGGAATTTTAATTCCAGCGCTGGCGCACTTTGCGCTAGCGCACCTACGTTCGACACGTGGCACGCAGCGCAGAGCGCAGCGTAACTGCGCTAGCGCACACGTGTTTGACACGTGGCACGCAGTGCAGAGCGCAGCGCAACTGCGCTAGCGCACCTTGTTTGACACGTGGCGCGCACCGCAGTGCGCAGCGCCACTGCGCTAGCGCACCTGTGTTTGACACGTGGCGCACAGCGTGCAGCATCTGAAGCGTTGCTTCAATTTAATTTTGAATTTTAAAGCAGAGCTTTGCTCTGATTGGGGTGCGCTGTCTAGGGCGCAGCGCACTTGGCGCTAGCGCGTCTGCTTTTGACACATGGCACGTAGCGCGCAGCGCACAGGATCTGAAGCGTTGCTTCAAGTTTTGAATTTTGAAATTCAAAACAGAGGTTTGCTCTGATTGGGGGAAACAAATGCCCCCCCACCGTTGCGCTCACGTGGCGCACACGTGAGTGCAGCGGTGGCAACATCTGAGTCCTTGGATCAACTCAGAAGTTGAAGAGGCGTTTCAATGCCTATAAATATGACCTTTGGTTCTCAGATGATTATCATCTTCTTCTCAAGAATTTTTTATTCAGAGCCTTGCTCTTCTGTTCAAAAACTTTCAAGAGTTAAAACTCTACTAAATTTAGGTAAAATTAAATTAAATTAATTTTAATAAATTAGGGTTTTTACCCATTAACAGAGCCTTGCTCTTCATAGATCTTTGATCTAAAGCAAACCCCTTTAGGGTTTCATAAACAGAGCCTTGCTCTCATGAACCCATAGATCTAAACAGATCTTTTCTTGGGGTTTCTCATCCCATGCATCAGAGCTCTGCTCTTTTGATAAAATGTAGATCTTTTGATCTTTGATGATGAACTCTTAAGAGTTTTTTTTATGGATCTTGAAGATCTCAGAATTTTAATTCTCAAGAATTAATTTTAGTTAATCTTTGATGGATTTTCCATCATCATTACAGAGCCAGGCTCTATAAGGAATTTTATTCCCTCATGACCAGAGTTTGACAAGTGTCACTCTGTTACAGAGCTTTGCTCTCAAAGAGAGATTTTCTCCTTTTCCCGAGGGATTTCTCATTCAATGAGAATATTCCTTGAGGATTTCCTCATTAATTGACAGCCTCATCCAATGATGAGGCTGTTTTATTAATTGATGCATTGTCATCTGGATTTTGTGGGTCCACCTTTGGTCCTCTTTCCACTGCGTTGCAGTATGGTACAAATTTTTAAAGTGCCGAGTGTCAGAATTTTGAAATTAAGTTATAGTACTGACAATCGAATTTTATTCTTTCTTGCAGGCGACATGTCTTCCGATCTCTCTTTCCCGTTTTTCCGTTCAGAGGGAGAATTCCCTGAGGCACCTGTGGACCGGGAGGTTCTTGCGCTCATTAGAGACTATGACCCGGAATATAAAAACCTTCACCTGTGGGGTAGGTGGTACGACCAGATTATCAAAGGTCGTCGAAGATTCTCTTGTGCGACGCCGTCAGAGCCGATCTCGTATGCAGATGCACCCTCGGTGAACTATGCCGTGGAGGTTGTTAATTGGACTTCGGAGGGTCTTCTTCAACCTTCGATTGCCGCCGTACCCATGCAGCTGCCGGCGGCTTTGGATACTTTGGGGCGGCCCATATGCCAGGGCGAGTCGCACCCTTGGGGATAACCCTGCAACATCGGGTTGACCCCCCGACATTCGGCCGGGTATTTGCAGTGGGCCAGGTACATTTTGTCAGCGAAGAAGGCGCACTTGCTGAAGATCGGTCTATACCCTGCAGTTTATGCCTCGTTGTTTCAATATTTTGCTCCTCCGACATGGTGGATTAAGGCGTTCTTGGAGAAATGGAACATCCCAACCCACACCTTTCTTCTACTGGACAGAGAAGTCTCCATCTCCTTAGAAGAAATCGCTGAGATTTCCGGTTTGCCGGTTAGGGGGGAACACTACGAGGAGCTGCTTCCTACGGACGAATACGTTTTCTCCACCAAGCCAGTGGTGATGGGCCTAACACCGGATAACGCCATCCAACACCAGTTTCCTAGTCTGATAAAGGTGCTGAATATGTACGAGAGTCTTTTCTTGGTGTCCGGAGGCCGGGGGGTAAGTTTCGCAGACGTCATTGCCCGGTTTCTTCGACCAGAGATTCTATCGCAACGAGGCAAAAAATTTGCCAAGCTCGACGATCCCTTTGGCTTTGGCTTGGACCGTCGACCAATACTAGAAGATGATCAGAAGGGCTTTTATCTCCCCGATGCCGCGATCATCCCTTTGTCAGAAATCGCCGCTCCGGGCATTGACGAGGAGACTTTCTTTCTCGGGTTTCTAGGGTTATGGCTGTGTTGGTTCGCGCTCCCCATGCACCCTCGCTATATGAGGCCGTCCGTCTTCTACCCAGCACATCGAATGGTGGCCGGAATAAAAGTAGCCATCGGGATTGCCGGGCTAGCCCATCTGTACCATGGTCTTAGCGTGGCGGCGGATACAACTGAACCGGGGGTGCAAGCTACTAACTTCTCAATGCACTACTTTACTTCATGGATGGAAATGCACGTGCTCGGGGTATTTGGTATTCATAAAAGACCCTCATTTTTCGAGAAGTGTAAATTCCCTAGAATTATGCGGCTGGTTGACGCTTCTATCGTGAATTCGTCTCAGCGGGAGGCTAGGGGGTTGCTTCTTCGTCCGCGCACGGTCGGGGCTGGCATGTCTTTCATGGACAAAGTCCTGACAATCGGGCAGGACACTTCCAAGACGGTGCTGGCATTGCGCGACACTTTTAAGGACGGGGCCTCCGTGTTGAAAGCCCGGGAGATTCTACATCTATACTCCATCAGGCCGGGCTTCCTCGTATTCAGGAAAAATGATGCGGCGCTTTTTATGAGATACAACCCCCATCATTTTGCCCAGCAGCTAAGTTATAACCAGGGGGTCCTACTGGAGGCGTTCTTGGAAGAACCTGCTGCCACCAGAGAGAGAATACGGGGTGCGCTGCATCACTTTATGCGCTTGAATACGGGCACTTCTTCATTAGCGAGCCAAGTTGCATCCCGAGGGCCCTTAACGTATATGGGGCCTGGTATCAACACGCGATGGGCGGGCGCTGTCATCAGAGAAGAGAGGCGATTGCTGCTTGATCGCAAGAGTGCGCCGCCTTCCAGCGATCGCAACGTCCCTTTGAAGCGACGGATCGTTGTCCCTCCTCCGCTAAGAGGGGCTACTGCAGTTGAGCCTCCACATGTGCTAAGCCCCACACGTGGATTTCCCCTGTGGAGACGGTGGACGTGCCATCGGTGCCCCGTGCTCCCGTGGAGACGATAAACGTAGCTTCACCCGAATTTGGCGTGGGCTCGATATCGGGACTCGCCGTCCCAAAGTGCCCACGAAATGCAAGCTGGTGCTGGCTGCGACCGGAGCTCGCTCACAGAAGAAGAAAAAGTCGCTCTTTTCTCTTGACGTGGTACTTGGCCAGGAGCCTCATGCTCCTTATAGTGAGGGCTTGAGCGAGTATGGGACAAACGACGGCCTATTTATGCCACCAGATGACACTGATCTGGCAGCTGCCATTGCAGCTTCTGAGTAATTGGCGAGACATGAAGAGGGGTTGGCTAACCTCGCGCGATCAGGTAATCATTAGTTATATTTTTTGCCATTGCATCATACTTCTATCATTGTTTTTTTGACTAACGCTTTTCTTTCTTTAATAGGCATTTCTACCGAAGAAGCTCTCACTGCTTTTCTCAAGACTTTTGAGGAAGAGGAACGAATTCGAGCATCCTTAGGCCTTGGTACATTTCGGTTCGCCATGTTTCTGCTTCCGTTTCTTATGAGTAATCTGACCCTTTCTTTGTCTTATCGTAGGGACCACAATGCCTATCCCGCAAGCTATTGCGGAAATTCTCCCCGGGCCAGCTATGGAAGTCTCGACCTCCCTAGATGTGGATGATGACGTCCCGTTAAAGGAGGCTTCTAAATGGTCCGTTTTGACGGCTCGGGAGGAAAGGAAGTGCCTGAGGCGCACAGCAAGGGAGCGTAGTGTTGCTTTAGCTGCGGGAGCAGCTTCAAGCGCCATTACCCCTGCCGCCACTCCTTCGGAGGAGTCTCCGGTCGCCTTGTCTACTGCTCACAGACGGACGGCACGTGCGGCTCGGGAAGCCAACTGTAACTCAACTCCATGTAATGTGCCTTGAGGTTCTGTTGTCAAAGTTTTAAGCTATCAGTTCTCATGTATCTTATCTTTGCAGAGCCGAGTCTTCCCGAAGAAGTGGCAGCGACCGCCGAGCCTGAGGGAGCGGTGGAGGAGGTAGCTGCTATTCCCGAACCCGGCAAGGCAACAGATAACGTGGTCGCAATTGCCAGGCTCGAGGTAGTGGCCGACGAGACGGCTACCACGGCAGAGCCCAAAGCGGCGGTGGATGAGACGGTTACAATCATTGAGCCCAAGGTGGTGGCGAGCGAAACGGGTACAATTGCTAGGCCCGAGATGGCCGCTCTTTCTCAAGAGTCGGGCACCGCTCCGATCATCGCTCTCCCTGCCTACGGTTCTTTGTCATCTCCCGGCGTCGCAAGCATGACGACGGCTCTCGTGGAGTCAGGGGACGAGGCGACGAGAGGTGAGACCACCCCGATGGAGGTGGGAGACGCCGTTATTGTATCAAGTGACGCCCTTGTCACGGCTCCGGCTGGCGACTCATCAGGTAAAGTTCCGCCCATCTTTTTCTTTTGCAATCTTTCCTGACAGGGTTTATCTTGTTTCTAATGCAGGTGCGGCTAGTGTTGATGTCGCACTACCCGAGGCAGCGCCATCAGCTATTGCCTTGACGGTGGCATCTCCTCTACCCTCTCTCATACCCTGTCAGATGTTGGAAGGTGCGGATTCATGACTCATCAGTCTTATTTTTTAAGCTGTATAACCCACGTACTGACGTTGCACTATTGTGCCCTTGTAGGAGTCCTTTTTGACCACCTGTATCAGGTGCTGCACCCACATTTCTCCTTCTTGTCAGAAATTAGTCCACCTGTCGGTGTCGGTGAGTATTTTCACTAAACGACGTCCTTTTCTTTAACGGGCAGTCGCATTACTGCTAACTCTTCTTCATCTTGCTTGTAGCCTTATGAATTGAAGGAGGGGATGAGGCCGTCGTTGCGCTACCAGTACTCCCAGCTCTGCCCCCTGCTGCAGCCGGTATAGTATACTCTACCTTTTTGCAGCAATCACCTCGACTCCAACCCCGTTCGAGCCTCGCATTATAATACCGACAGGGACTTTTTCCAGACGTCCATCATCTAAAGGTGCTGTGACCAGTCTACGCATGCTGAGGGAATATATCGAGGAGTTTGACACAGAGACTCCTACATCTGCTGCGGATTTTTCCGCAGAGATTAACCCTATGCTGGCGACGCTCATGAACTTTCATGGTGAGGGCGTCGTTGAGTCTTGGGTTAATCGCTGTAGGGAAATCGAGGCTTGCTTGCATGAGCTTGAGCTTAGGCGTCCCGCACTTGAGATTCTGGCTATGAACACTCAACGGGCTGCGTAGATCGAGCAGAGCACTTCTTACTTCCGCCATCTTGAACAAGAAGTGGCTTTACAACAAAGGGAATGTAAAGAAACTTCAAGCGAGTCCGCTCGACTGCATGCTAAGGTTGATGCGAATGCTGCCCAGTTGAAAGTTATCTTTGAAGGCCTTCTGCGATGTATCTCTGATGGGTTAACATTGAGGCAGAAGCTCGACGTCGTCGAGCGGGATGCACAAGATTATGAAGTAGCTCAGCGGGCCGTCGAGGGACAACTCTCGTCTTACTTGCAGCAGCGAGCCCAGGTCGAAGTGGAGTTGGCCGCGGCGGCTGATCAGGAAGAGGGGCTGAGGGAAGTGCGCGAGCGGCTGACTGGATTATTGAAAGCGCTTTCCTCTCAATAAAAATTTTGTACCATTTGTAATTTTGAATAAAATGTATTTGTTCTTTTATTCTTTCATATGATATATTTTGTACTCAATCGAATTCATGAATAAAAGATACACGATCTTCGTAATGTCTTGTGTCATCTCTCTGCTTTCTTCTTTCTTGCTGTGTTGTTTGCCATGTGATTTTAGCAAGTGCGGTCTGTAGATAGTATATAACTGTCAATCTTGTGCTCTTTGTAAGGTAGTGATGGCTTAGAAAACAGGGTTAGGATCTGTCACCTAAAACTTTTCAACTTTATGAGCCGTGAGGGTCTCATAAAGAATTTTCTCGCTACCGATTGAGAGGATCCCGTAGGTGTAATTTCTCCTTAAGAATCATGAGAATTCCTAAGTGTGTTTTCCCTTATAAGTCGTAAGGATCTTATAAGAGAGTTTTTTATTCTTCCTTACGAGTTGAGAGGACCCGTAAGTGTTTAGTGGGATAAACATGTAGATGACGTACTTCCGAAACAGGGTCATATGGATGACGTATTTCCGTGACGAGGTCATACTGATGACGTTGTATATTCCTGCAGAGACACTGATTTCTTTGCGGGTCGGCGCGAATCGAGATGTTCTCGTCAAGGATGCTGATTTCCCTGAATCGAGGAGGTTGCCAAGGACATTGATTTCCTCGGGTTCAGACGAATCGAGGTATTCCTGCAAAGACGCTGATTTCCTTGCGGGTCGACACGAATCGAAGTGTTCTTGTCAAGGATGCTGATTTCCCTGAATCGAGGAGGTTGCCAAGGACACTGATTTCCCTGGGGTTGGAACGAATCAAGGTATTCCTGCAAAGACACTGATTTCCTTGCAGGTCGACGCAAATCGAAGTGCTCTCGTCAAGGACGCTGATTTCCCTGAATCGAGGAGGTTGTCAAGGACACTGATTTCCTCGGGGTGAGACGAATCGATGAATTCCTGCAAAGACGTTGATTTCTCTGTGGGTCGACGCGAATCGAAGTGCTCTCGTCAAGGATGTTGATTTCCCTGAATCGAGGAGGTTACCAAGGACGCTGATTTCCTCGGGTTGAGACGAATCGAGGTATTCTTGGAAAGACGCCGATTTCTCTGCCGGTCGACGCGAATCGAAGTGCTCTTGTCAAGGACGCTGATTTCCCTGAATCGAAGAGGTTGCCAAGAACACTGATTTCCTCGGGGTGAGACGAATCGATGTATTCCTGCAAAGATGCTATTTTCCTTGCGGGTCGACGCGAATCGAAGTGCTCTCGTCAAGGATGCTGATTTCCCTGAATCGAGGAGGTTGCCAAGGACACTGATTTCCTCGGGGTGAGACGAATCGAGGTATTCCTGCAAAGACACTGATTTCTTTGCGGGTCGACGCGAATCGAAGTGCTCTCGTCAAGGACGCTGATTTCCCTGAATCGAGGAGGTTTCCAAGGACACTGATTTTCTCGGGGTGAGACGAATCGATGTATTCCTGCAAAGACGCTGATTTCCTTACGGGTCGAAGCGAATCGATGTGCTCTCATCAAGGATGCTGATTTCCCTGAATCGAAGAGGTTGCCAAGGACACTGATTTCCTCGGGGTGAGACGAATCGATGTATTCCTGCAAAGACGCTGATTTCCTTGCGGGTCGACGCGAATCAAAGTGCTCTCGTCAAGGATGCTGATCTCCCTGAATCGAGGAGGTTGCCAAGGACTAATTTCCTCGGGGTGAGACGAATCGATGTATTCCTGCAAAGACGCTGATTTCCTTGCCGGTCGACGCGAATCGAAGTGCTCTCGTCAAGGATGCTGATTTCCCTGAATCGAGGAGGTTACCGAGAACACTGATTTCCTCAGGGTTGAGACGAATTGTTTCCGAGACGGAGCGTTGATCCGGCGAAGAGGTCATTGGTTGATTCTAGGTTGTCTATAGACTGTAGAGTCTTGGAACTAAGGAGTTTGCCATGGCTCCGTTTGTTGATGTTACGTTTGCATCCGATTGGACTGCAAAGGAACACCGTTGCTGACATTGCGTCTGCTGTATCGAGATGAATGTCGCGGTTGTCTCTAGGTTGTTGGTGAACTGTCGAGGCTTGGAACTAGGGACTTTGCTATGGCTCCATTGTTGGTGTTGCGTTTACATCTTGTTGAAGGAAGAACGCTGGGGGTGACATCGCGTCTGCTGTATCGAGACGAACATCGAGGTGGTCTCTAGGTTGTTTTTTGAACCATCGAGACTTGGAACTGGGGACTTTCCCGTAGCTCCGATTTGTTTTGACCTTGGGGTCGCTTGTTGACGTCTCGTCTGCATTCCGTTGTAGTGAGAAGAAACGCTGTTGTTGGTCTCCAGGCTTTAAATGTGGCCGTCGAGACTTGGAACTAGGGACTCTGCCATGATTCCGTTTCGCTGTGTCACTTCCGTGCCTTGTTGGCATAAGAAGGAGTGCTGTTGTTGGTCTTCTGGGATGCAGATGTGACCGTCGAGACTTGGCTCTCTTTCTGATGGAGTCTGAGGAGGGAAAGCGTGATTCCTTCTTTGTTTACGCCCCTGGATTGTATACAGGGATCGATGTGATATCACCCGTAGGGCCTATTTTTCATTTCATTTTTTTATTTCTTTCCGCGATACTCTATCATTTCAGCTTTTATATCGCGAAGGTCGCGATTGCCCAATCATTTCGGCTATTTTTCGCGGTGCCCAATCATTTCGGCTATTTGTTTTATTTTTACTCGCTGTTTTTATTGCGAGTTGCCCAATCATTTCGGTTATTTTGCATGCATACAATTTCACTTGCTGATTTTGTTTGCAAGTTGCCCCATCATTTCGGCTATTTCGTATGCATGTGTGGCTTGCCAGCTTTTGTTGCAAGCTTGGATTTGGACACCGATTTCGGCATCAGCACCGCTACAACTGGGATATTGCCAGGAGCAAATCATCATTTGCCTTCGTTGATGTCGAACAAAGGTGGCTTAGTAGACAGGGTTAGGATTCTGTCGACTAAGGCTTTTGACTCCATAAACCGTAAGGGTCTCACAAAGGTATTTCTCCCTACAAGTCGTGAGGATCTCATAGGTGCATTTTCTCCCTAGGAATCGTGAGGATTCCTTAGTGCATGGTCTCTTATAAGTCGTAAGGATCTTACAAGAGGATTTTCTCCTTATAAGTCGAGGGGACTTACAAGGGTTGTTCACCGTGCAGACATATCCCTAGTCACGGATGGGACTTTGTTAGGGTAATGTTTATTTGCGCCCGTGGATTATATATAAGGGTCAGTATTGAGCCACTTGTAGGGCAGTATTGGAGGTTGTGGGGGCTGCTTAAGAACAGGTTCAGATCCCTGTAGCTTAAGACTTTTGAATCTTATGAGCCGTGAGGGTCCCATAAGAGGGTTCTCCTTACGAGTCATGAGGATCTCGCAAGTGTAATTTCTCCTTAGGAATCGTGGGGATCCCTAAGTGTGTTGCTCCCTTGTGAGTTGTAAGGATCTCACGCGGGTGGTTTCTTCTTACAAAGTCGAGAGGACCTTGCAAGTGTCTTCTAACGAGATTGTGCCCTTTCGGGTTTTCACAAAACTTGCCGGTAGCCCTGCTGTTTTTACTCACGGAGCCCTTTCGGGTTTTCATCCGTGCCCTTTTTGCTTATGGACATACCGTTTTTTTCTGTTTTTTTTTATTCTAACGAGGTCGCGCCCTTTCGGGTTTTTACAAGACTCACCGGTAGCCCTGCTGTTTTTACTCACGGAGCCCTTTCGGGTTTTCATCCGTGCCCATTTTGCTTATGGACATACCATTTTCTTTTTTCTCATTTTTTTATTCTTTTTTTTATATCAGCTTTGGGACGCTGCAATCCACCGTAGTTTATCGACATCTCGGTCAACGACTGTCACAACCCAAAGTTGGCCCGTGACGGCGTTAATACTACGCAACGCCTAAAGGCGTAACGTGGTAAAAGAAAGCCAAAACCCAGAAATCTAAACCAAGAAAATACGGAAAAGATAATATAAGTTTTTGAAACATTTGAAATCACAACCCAAATTCTTTAAAAGTCTTACTTTCTTTCTTTAAAATTTTGGCAACACCCCTTTTTTGTAAAAACAAGCCAAGATGAATACGATACAAATATACGACGCCATAGCGAAGAAATAAAGACAATAGAGAGAAAGCTGTATATAAAAGGCAACAAATCTATAATAATATACAATATCGTCCTCACCAAGTCTCTAAGTCAACAATACAATAGTAGATGGAGAGTACAAAATACAACGAATGTACAATATGAAATACAGATAATCATCCAACCCACCTAAGCAAAATGGTATACTGTGAGCTGATGCGATATCTGTAGCAAAAGATGATAGATGCTGAATAGCTGAATAGCCTGCCTCGACTACTCTGGGGAAAAACCTGAAACACCTGTGGCACAACGGGGGTGAGTTGCTAACTCGTGAATAGTATATAACATATGCAGATAATCGCAGGAATGTACGTACAGCATGAATCTAAGATATGCGATTACAGTAATAACAAGTCATGTGAATGCAAGGTAATGGAAAGCACAGTAGCAGATACAATCAATATGTGAAGCAATGATGACATGATAATAGTATGCAATAACTATGCAATAGGGATATGAAAAAGTAGATATGCAACTATCATAAGGGTACGCTAACAGGTACAACCAATAAATGAATCTGTGCAAAGAATAGATAAGTGTGGGGTATGGGATGGAATATGTCATTTCCACGGAAATCTGACATCGTGGCAGGATCACAATCCATCAAGACACTCCAATCCACAAATCCTCAAATCAGCCCCCAAACTGGGCTCTCATATCATATAAGACTCACATCCCCTCAATATATAATATCGAATAGATCTCCTATATCCCGAATGTATAAATCATCAATCTCTTTCATATCCAATCTCAATGAATCACCTACATCCCAAGTCGAATCTCAATATAATTTCTAACATCTTATATATATATATATATATATATATATGCAGAAGTAAAATATGATGGGGGCAATACACATATATTAGCGTCCCATTCCAATAATATTGGTGTAAGGGTATATATAACAACGGCTAAATCCCCTGTTATATATACAAAGGTATTAAAAGAAATATCATGAAAACAATGTGCCAAGTATCGACACAGAAATCCTGATCACGTATCATACGCTATCCCGAAAGCACTGTTGGATATATGTATGCCCTAGAGGCCATTATGTGATAGTGGATGTATCTATACATGTATATATATATTCAGTTTGCATTCTTGCTCGACATGATAGTATACTATCTGGTTCTTCTTTATCTGACATGTTTTAATTGATCATGCTTTTATTCATTCATACATGCTGATAAAGCCCTGAGGATATCGGCTTGACTACTCTGATTATGATGTAGATCATACTAGTGGGACATCTGTAGTCTATAAGCATATCCTGGAACGTCCCTAGTCGTAGGTATATCGAGATGGGGCATCGATATACCAGAGTAGACTAGCGTATATGATACTAGACCCATACGATGGGCGATGGATGTTCCCACATTCATCGATGTTTGACATCAAGATCATACACGTGTGCTCAGTGGTGACTGGGTACACTGGACGGACTCGCCGAGAACTCCTATATGGAATTATATCTATCGTCGGATAGCAGTTCTCAGGTGACACTGGTACAGGTTAGTCTGTAGACCCGAGATCGTCATGGAGTCTTGTGTGTTCTCCCACTGCACTTTGATTGCCACCCTACCACGGCTCTAATGAGTCGTGCAAACAGGTGGCCGTTGGGTACATTCCCGAGACACACGAAGACGATGAGCGATAGGAGGGGTTTCGTCTCTCCCGGTATTGGGAGTTGATGCTGTGCTGTGCTCGACTGGTTATAACAGCAAGTCCCTGGCCAGGGCTGCTGAGATTTGCTGATAAGTGTTATCAGTAGTTTCTCGATCTGTTATAGACCATTCACCGACACGACTTATTGAGTTATTGGGGTCGACGTGACCATCCCTAGGCTCGATATGCAGCATATCTGATGAAGAGACCGGACTGTACGGTAGTGTTGCCGGATGGCTCGACGGGAGTTGTAGCAGGTTCGCTTGTTGTCTTCTGATCGCTCAATACCCGGGTGGCCGTTACGTTTAGCTGACCGCTTGCGGCTTGAGGGCACTTGATATGATCATTACCCTCTGCCGGCGTATTGACGAGTCTTAGAGTCCCACAGAGGAGTTATCCAGTCCAGGAGAAACGTTGTGGTGCGCATATGCGATATGCGCATGCACCCGATTGAAATGTGCGTATATGATACCGAACATTGATCGGGTGAACTGCTTTTGGTGGGGTCATATTAGATATGACCGGATTGATAAATCAAGTGTTGATTTATCATTTAACCATTAGTTTTCTCACTCAAAACCTTTCTAGGGTTTGATGGATGTATGCATGCATGCATGTGTTTCTATTTTTCTTTTCTAGTTTCATGCACATGAAGATGTGCATACATGTACACATACATACATCAAACCATCATGGTTGATTATATATGGAAATGGTGGCAATATAAGCTTCACACCATAGATTAAACAATGGATAATTATTTGATTTTGGTTTTAAAAAGAAAATGAAAAGGAAAGGATAATTATGCTAGTTTCTACATGCTTCTTTTAACCTAACCATTCTCACCCACCACTAAACCATGGTTATCTTTTCCTTTATCATTCTAAACCCAAGTTAAATTAATCATCCATCATTTAATCATGGTTGGAGTCAAGAAAGAATAAATATATATAGTGATATTTATTTTAATTTGCAAGTTAACCTTATGGTTATCTTTTTATCTCTTGAAGAAAAAATCCACCATTTTCATCCTTCTTCATCTTCTCCTCTCTAGTTTTTTCTAGTGAGAAAAACACAATCAAAGAAAGGTTTTTGAAGTGAGATCCAAAGCCACAACAACATTCTACACAAGCTTAGCCGTTTCGTTTAGAGTGTTATCTTCGGTTTGACGAAGTAGCGAGCTTGGACGGATATCTCCGCGGTGGATCATCGTGGACACAAGGGGAGTTCAAGAGGACCTCGTTTCAACACTAAAGAGCCTAAGGAGCGAAGCAAAAACGGGAGCTACAAAGGTTGTAGCCTTCAAACCCTAACTTTTGTTAGCTTTAAGTTTAGTAAACCCTAATATTCTAGGATCTATCCTTTGCATGTTAGTTTAGCACCTTAAAAATTAAAACTTTGGGTCATGTGATGCTTCAAAACTCTTCATTGGGTGCTATACTAACCTTACATTGGTATCAGAGCCGACCTAGAACATTAGGCGACGTTTTTACGAAGTGAAAACCCCGATCGGACAAAAATACCGTATTTTTAGGTGCTCTCTGGAAATTTTCTAAAAATTGACATTTTGCAGAATTAAAAATATCTAAAAATCACAGCAGGAAAATATAAGAATTACGGCAGAAAAATATTTCAATGAACAGTAGTTGTAGCCGCGGAAACGCGGCCTAAGCTTGCTTAGGCCGCTGTTCCGCGGCCGTACAAATGAATTAGGGTTTTCTGTTTCTGCAGTAATTCTATTTTCTGCATGTATAATGTTTTGGGTATTTTTAAACTGAATAAAGTTTTGAAAAATTCTGGAGATGTTTTTGGATTCATCGGTTCGATCGGGACTTTCATTTCGTAGCTTTTCCGGGTAAACTAGAAAGTATTGAAGTGTTTGAACGAATATCATTTACTCAATATTCACGGGGTTTAAATAATTTGGAAATACGTGCAAGTCTTTTTGCGGTGGTCCCTCTAGAAGACAACAAACCTTAACTCGATTATGTGACCGTCTCGAACTACCCTTTGAACCCTCGGGTTTGGGGCAGTACGGCGTGCCACATGTGAGGCGTTGGCTTGACCCTTCTACGGCTGGACCGCCGCTACTGTGTCACACTCCAAATTTTTTGAACCCTGCTCAAGTGTTGAGCTTTAGTGAATCTTGGGTGCTTGATTGTTCGTTCGAAAACTT
Organism: Agapanthus africanus; assembly: GCA_030015575.1. Taxonomy (NCBI): domain Eukaryota; kingdom Viridiplantae; phylum Streptophyta; class Magnoliopsida; order Asparagales; family Amaryllidaceae; genus Agapanthus; species Agapanthus africanus. The sequence goes on along the minus strand of CM057350.1, from coordinate 179,087,654 downwards.
TAATACTGTCTGTTTGTCTGGAATTTGATACAATATGTGGAATTCATATGGTTTAGGTATGAAATACGGAATATGTGATATTTCGCATTTATGATGTCTAAAGAGAATCTGGATTCCAAATATTGTAGTTTTACACTTTCTTTTCTGTGACCGTAAGTGTAGTATGTTAGATATCGCCGGTTTCGTTGCTATACATCAACGACAATCGGGGTACGCATACTTACTTACGTTGATGATATGTGATATTATGTGTTGCTGAGATATGATGTGCAGGATTGTCGCGATCGAATAGCCGGGGGGTTTTTGTGAGATGAGAGTTTTGTATTTTCATTCATGTAAATTCAAATGTAATGTAATATTCTTTTATTTGGGACACTTCCAGGTTGCGGTTGTGTCACCAGTGTTGTATATTATTTACTTTTCCGCATTAGGATGGACCCAAGGAGGGGAGCACAGGTGACCGGGTTCTGGGGTTCAGTGGGAGGCCATCTCGAGGAGTCGAGACCGGGTCTCCTAAACTCCAGGATTGGTAGGGTCACTTGCCGCTCTCGTAGGGGTCCAGGGTGTGGGCTTGGCTATTCATCGCGACTGTGGAATCCGTATTTTCTATTCTGGCTAAATACTAAATACGGACGTCCTAGTATATCCCACGTTATATCTATATTTCTGCTGCCTGTGTTCTGTGATATCTGAGACGAATGGCTTATTATATATATATGATATATAGTAGACGTTGCTTATGTTTTACACCCGCGCTAGTCCCGTCCCGGTATGCCGTTAGTTAAGTAACCTAACGGTGCATAACGGAACATTGCGGCGAATGCGGATGGCATAAGCGTACGTGTTATTTTCGTTTCTTTTCTGTGATTGGCTTTAGGACTTAAATGATGGGATTACATTAATGTGATTAATGTAAAGAAAATAAACCTAAAAAGATGTTGTAGAATCGGATTTAAAAACTACTCGGCTATTTATGAAAAAGCTACATTTCAAAACTGCGGAGCTTAAGCCACTCCTTTTGAAAAACTGTTTGATTCTACAACGATATCAAGTTCAAAGCGTTAAAGATTTTCTTAAAAATTATTCGCAACCCTCCGTCATTTTAGGAAGTAGAGTACTTAGTATTCGTGCTACGTTTGTTGACTTTAGTTAAGGCGTAGTGAACGGTAGCTAAGTGATGTCTTCCTACACTGCATATGATGCAGATTAATTAGGACATTCATGCGACTTTGTTGACCATAGTTAAGGGTCATATGGGTGGGTCTAATTAATCAAGAAATGACGGGTAGAACTTGACTGGTACTTATGATTTGTTGACCATAGTTAAGGTCATAAGTGCTAGGGGTAAAAATTACATCGGGAATTTCAAGTGTTGAAATTTGCAATGAGATTGCATACCTTCCATATGATGGTTGGATCCTGATCCCACTGTGGGCAATAGTTGCTCCTAGGAGAGTTTTACAGTTTACAATTAGCTAACTCATTAGGTGTCTAGAAAGGTGTTAACGGGGCTCCGCCTCTGGGAAAACGAGGTTTACTCTAATTAGGTCCGTGCGAAAGCACGGGGAACCTCCCTCAAAGTACCGACACTGGCCTGGCTGAACGGTTAGCGAAGTTGTAGACTGTAATTAATCCTGGCTAGTTTTTCTTTTTAAAGGTTTGAAAGAAAAACTTGATAAAAAGCAGTGGGAAACATCGATTAGACAAGATAATAAACCAATCTAATCTATGCAAGAGCTTTCGCTGAGTGTATTCTTTTCTCTCTCTTAATGGCAGATACCAATGACTGGACTTAAGCTTCTACTAGATAAAAACAAACTGAACGGGACCAACTATAAAGACTGGCTAAGGAATCTGAAGATCGCCTTGACTTATGATAAAGTATCATATGTCCTCACGGCTTCAGCCCCGCCCGTCCCAGGCCCAAAATCCTCAGTTGCGGACATAGAAGTCCGCAAGACATGGGACGCTGACTGTGCCACGGCCACATGCCTCGCGCTTGCATCGATGGATAACACACATCAAAAGCAGCACGAGGACATGGACATTCACGAGATACTGCTCCATACAAAGGAGTTGTATGGGGAGCAGTCCCGCGTATTACGATACGAGGCATCAAAGAAACTGTTTCACATGCGGATGGCCCCTGGCACACCAGTAGCAGACCATGTTTTGAAGATGATAGCTCTTATAGAAGAGCTTGAGGACCTCGGATGGACTATGGACAATGAACAATATATAGATATTATTCTGCAGTCCCTCCCCTCCACCTTTGCTCAGTTCATAGTGAACTTCAACATGCATGGCATGGAGAAGGACCTCCCCGAACTCCTTAATATGTTAAGGAGTGCAGAGAGCACTATGAAGTCAGCAAAGACTCCCGTTATGACGATTGGACAGTCTTCTTCTTCTCGCCCGAAAGCTAAGGCCAAGGGAAAGAAAAAGAAGAAACCCACTAATCCTAAGGGCGGAGTCAAAAAGGTGAAGGGAAAGGGAAAGTCCACGGCTGGAGACCCAGGGAAAGGCGAGTGTTTTCATTGCCACAAGACAGGACATTGGAAGCGCAACTGCACGGAGTACCTAAGTCTTAAGAAGAAGCATGGTGATGCTTCTGCTTCAGGTGCGTTTGTGACTGAAAACTGTTTTTCTATAAACTCTGCTTCCTGGGTATTGGATACCGGTTCAGGTTCTCACATTTGCAATTCTATGCAGGGGCTGAGAAATAGCAAGGTTTTGAAGACAGGTGACCATACTCTCCGCGTTGGAAATGGTTCCAATGTACATACAGTCGCAGTGGGAGAGTATCACTTGAGGTTGCCGTCTGGATGTATTTTGATTTTGAATCCATGTTATTTTGTACCTGATATGCTATGTAATATAATATCCGTATCTTTGTTGGACAATGAAGGATATAATTTTGTATTGCAGAACAATGTTATGAACATTCACCTAAATCAAATGTTGGTTGGGTATGGTACACTTAATAACGGAATATATGTCCTAAATCAACACACAGTTTTCAGTATACAACACACTAATAAAAGAAAAATTTCAGAATTAAATGAAGCTTTTCTTTGGCACTGTAGACTTGGTCATATTAACGAAACAAGACTAAACAAGTTACATAAAGATGGATATTTAAACTCTTTTGAATATAAATCTTATGCGACTTGCCAGTCTTGTATCAAGGGTAAAATGACCAAAACTCCGTTTACTGGACACGGAGAAAGAGCTACTCAGCTCCTGGGCCTCATACATAGTGATGTATGTGGGCCAATGTCTACACAAGCTAGAGGCGGTTTTTCATACTTCATTACATTCACCGACGATTTCTCAAGATTCGGTCATGTATTTTTATTAAAGCACAAGTCCGAAGCTTTCGAGAAATTCATTGAATATAAACAAGAAGTAGAAAAACAAACCGGCTTGAGTATTAAGATGCTTCGATCAGATCGAGGTGGTGAGTATCTCAGTACAGAATTTGCAAACTTCCTAAAAGAGAATGGGATTCTCTCTCAGCTCACTCCTCCTTACACACCACAGCACAATGGTGTGTCGGAACGACGGAATAGGACCCTATTAGATATGGTCCGGTCCATGATGAGTGATGCTGAGTTACCAGTCTCATTTTGGGGGCATGCGTTGGAGACTGCAGCGTTTCTGCTAAACAGGGTTCCGACCAAAGCCGTGTCTACCACGCCATATGAGATATGGAATGGGAAGAGACCATCTCTTAAGAGAATTAAGATTTGGGGTTGCCCGGCCTATGTTAAAAAGCAGAATCCGGACAAACTCGAGACACGGTCAGTCATGTGTAACTTTGTGGGATATCCAAAGAATTCTTATGGATATCTGTTCTACCACAAAGAGGAACAAAAGGTGTTTGTTTCTCAGTATGCCACATTCTTGGAAAAAGAGTTTTTCACAGATAAAGATGATGGCAAGGTAGTAGATCTGGAAGAGGTTCTGGAGACACAAACTACAAATGACGATTTGGTTGAACCGGCTGTTGCAACAGAAACTGAAGAACCTCAGCCACTCCGTAGGTCTGGTAGGACTTCTCGCCCACCGGAGAGGTACTACAGTTTCCTCATTGATGGTGACAGAGAAGACTGTATCATGGAAGATGATGATCCTACCAGTTTTCAGCAAGCTATCACGAGTGGTGACTCTGTGAAGTGGCTGGATGCCATGAGATCCGAAATGGAGTCTATGTACACCAACAAAGTATGGACTTTGGACGTTGTACCCCCTGGGGTAAAACCTGTAGGGTGCAAATGGATCTTTAAAAGAAAGATTGGTGTGGATGGGCAGGTAGAGACCTATAAGGCAAGACTTGTGGCGAAAGGTTTTCGTCAAAGACCAGGTTTGGACTATGACGAAACTTTTTCGCCCGTAGCCATGCTTAAATCTATTCGGATCCTACTTGCTATTGCTGCTCACTACGACTATGAAATCTGGCAGATGGACGTTAAAACAGCATTCCTGAATGGAGATTTAGAAGAATGCGTTTATATGGATCAGCCAGAGGGCTTCATTGATAGTGGGAGCAACGAGAAAGCATGTAGATTGCTTAAATCCATTTATGGGTTAAAGCAGGCATCTCGGAGTTGGAACATCTGTTTCGATGATGTTATCAAAGAGTTTGATTTCATCAAAAATCCAGATGAACCTTGTGTTTATAGGAAGGCTGTAGGAAGAGCTGTCACATTCCTCGTATTGTACGTTGATGACATTCTTCTGATAGGAAATGATATTCCTATGCTACAGTCGGTCAAATCATTCTTATCACTAAGGTTCTCCATGAAGGACCTGGGTGATGCCACATACATCCTGGGCATAAGGATCTATAGGGATAGATCCAAAAAGTTATTGGGACTGTCCCAAACCAGGTACATCAACACCATCCTAAAGAGGTTTAGTATGGAAGACTCCAAGCGGGGTGCCTTACCCGCTTGCCATGGAGTCACTCTCTCCAAGGATTCTTGTCCAAAGACCGATGAAGAGAGAGCTCGCATGAGCATTATACCTTATGCTTCGGCAGTAGGATCTATAATGTATGCGATGTTATGTACACGCCCAGATGTAGCTTATGCACTTAGTGTTGTAAGCAGGTATCAATCCAACCCAGGGGAGAACCACTGGACAGCTGTGAAGAACATTCTTAAGTACTTACGAAGGACTAAAGAATTGTTCTTGGTGTATGGTAATAAAGATCTCCAAATGGAGGCCTTTACCGATTCGAGCTTCCAGAGCGATAAGGATGACAGCAAATCTATCTCAGGGTTTGTATTTACCCTCAATGGAGGGACGGTAAGTTGGAAGAGTTCCAAGCAAGATACCGTTGCAGACTCTACGATGGAAGCTGAGTACATTGCTGCAAATGATGCCGCCAAGGAAGCTGTCTGGATGAAAAAGTTCGTCTCGGAGCTAGGAGTAGTTCCAACCATTATTGATCCTATACCTTTGAATTGTGACAATAATGGGGCAATGGCGTTAGCCAAGGAGCCCAGATCCCATCAGCGGTCTAGACATATCCTGAGGCGCTTTCATTTGATCCGGGAGATTGTAGATCGCCGCGAGATCGAGATTAAGAGAGTAGACACAAAGAACAACGCCGCGGATCCATTCACCAAGGCTCTCCCTCAGCCGCAGCATGAGCGACTTTTTGAGATGTTGGGTATGAGATACGCCAATAACTGGCCTTAGTGCAAGTGGGAGATTGTTGGATATATGTATGCCCTAGAGGCCATTATGTGATAGTGGATGTATCTATACATGTATATATATATTCAGTTTGCATTCTTGCTCGACATGATAGTATACTATCTGGTTCTTCTTTATCTGACATGTTTTAATTGATCATGCTTTTATTCATTCATACATGCTGATAAAGCCCTGAGGATATCGGCTTGACTACTCTGATTATGATGTAGATCATACTAGTGGGACATCTGTAGTCTATAAGCATATCCTGGAACGTCCCTAGTCGTAGGTATATCGAGATGGGGCATCGATATACCAGAGTAGACTAGCGTATATGATACTAGACCCATACGATGGGCGATGGATGTTCCCACATTCATCGATGTTTGACATCAAGATCATACATGGGTGCTCAGTGGTGACTGGGTACACTGGACGGACTCGCCGAGAACTCCTATATGGAATTATATCTATCGTCGGATAGCAGTTCTCAGGTGACACTGGTACAGGTTAGTCTGTAAACCTGAGATCGTCATGGAGTCTTGTGTGTTCTCCCACTGCACTTTGAATGCCACCCTACCACGGCTCTAATGAGTCGTGCAAACAGGTGGCCGTTGGGTACAGTCCCGAGACACACGAAGACGATGAGCGATAGGAGGGGTTTCGTCTCTCCCGGTATTGGGAGTTGATGCTGTGCTGTGCTCGACTGGTTATAACAGCAAGTCCCTAGCCAGGGCTGCTGAGATTTGCTGATAAGTGTTATCAGTAGTTTCTCGATCTGTTATAGACCATTCACCGACACGACTTATTGAGTTATTGGGGTCGACGTGACCATCCCTAGGCTCGATATGCAGCATATCTGACGAAGAGACCGGACTGTACGGTAGTGTTGCCGGATGGCTCGACGGGAGTTGTAGCAGGTTCGCTTGTTGTCTTCTGATCGCTCAATACCCGGGTGGCCGTTACGTTTAGCTGACCGCTTGCGGCTTGAGGGCACTTGATATGATCATTATCCTCTGCCGGCGTATTGACGAGTCTTAGAGTCCCACAGAGGAGTTATCCAGTCCAGGCGAAACGTTGTGGTGCGCATATGCGATATGCGCATGCACCCGATTGAAATGTGCGTATATGATACCGAACATTGATCGGGTGAACTGCTTTTGGTGGGGTCATATTAGATATGACCGGATTGATAAATCAAGTGTTGATTTATCATTTAACCATTAGTTTTCTCACTCAAAACCTTTCTAGGGTTTGATGGATGTATGCATGCATGCATGTGTTTCTATTTTTCTTTTCTAGTTTCATGCACATGAAGATGTGCATACATGTACACATACATACATCAAACCATCATGGTTGATTATATATGGAAATGGTGGCAATATACGCTTCACACCATAGATTAAACAATGGATAATTATTTGATTTTGGTTTTAAAAAGAAAATGAAAAGGAAAGGATAATTATGCTAGTTTCTACATGCTTCTTTTAACCTAACCATTCTCACCCACCACTAAACCATGGTTATCTTTTCCTTTATCATTCTAAACCCAAGTTAAATTAATCATCCATCATTTAATCATGGTTGGAGTCAAGAAAGAATAAATATATATAGTGATATTTATTTTCATTTGCAAGTTAACCTTATGGTTATCTTTTTATCTCTTGAAGAAAAAAGCCACCATTTTCATCCTTCTTCATCTTCTCCTCTCTAGTTTTTTCTAGTGAGAAAAACACAATCAAAGAAAGGTTTTTGAAGTGAGATCCAAAGCCACAACAACATTCTACACAAGCTTAGCCGTTTCGTTTAGAGTGTTATCTTCGGTTTGACGAAGTAGCGAGCTTGGACGGATATCTCCGCGGTGGATCATCGTGGACACAAGGGGAGTTCAAGAGGACCTCGTTTCAACACTAAAGAGCCTAAGGAGCGAAGCAAAAACGGGAGCTACAAAGCTTGTAGCCTTCAAACCCTAACTTTTGTTAGCTTTAAGTTTAGTAAACCCTAATATTCTAGGATCTATCCTTTGCATGTTAGTTTAGCACCTTAAAAATTAAAACTTTGGGTCATGTGATGCTTCAATACTCTTCATTGGGTGCTATACTAACCTTACAAGCACGAGTGCCTAGCTCTGACCCTCGCCTTTCGACGTATGCATATGTACATGACTCCCAGCGGTGTCTCCGTGATCCCCCGCCGAGTCATGGGTACTGTCACCGGTAGGTACTCGCCCGCCTCCAGGCTCAATCGGCAAAATCCATCGATCTTCTTGCCGAGAGGAACCATACCGGGCCCCACCATGTACTCTCATATGGCAACCACACATCGTATGGAGTATATAATCAGCACCGATAAAACTCATGGTGGACGCGCAAATATCATATCAAGGAAACCGGGTTTTTCAATGTATGCATAATTTCATGAACTCCCGCGGTTCCCAAATCCAGAAAACATCATGTAAAATCCAAATAAACAATGCACGAATCCAGGAATAAATATATGCGATATATCTGAAATGCGAGCATGTAAATGAAAGTATATAGCTGAAACCAGATGTATGCAAAATCAATAAGGTACAGCTAAGTATAGGTATCTACCTATAAGTAAAATATGTGCATGGTATACCTGTAGCTGTATCGCAAGGTATATATGTACCTATCACAAATGGTAAGATACACTACCGGTATACCGATAAGATAGATGTCATATAGTATCACTAAGGGGTTGTGTGTGACATGGCAATTATTGACGGTGTGTGTGTAGCATACAATCCGTGCTCGTGCAACATGAACCGTCAATAATATGTGCAGTGTCCTACGGCTGCTAGTCACAGTATAACTATATCAAGGAAATAAAGTAAAGGCGCAATTCTAACAATGACGTAGAAATCATATATAAACCAAATATTCCACGAAACGCGATATCGAACCAAAACGAGAAACTCGCGTCGCGAACTAAACGCGCGTGTGCACGATACGCTAAAACGTGTGTATACGCGTCTAAAACCATCGCGACACGCCGCGATACGTTGGATCACAGAACCAACTCACGTATCGCGTGTATCGCGCAAACAAGCGGACATGCAAAACGATATATGATCCCAGATTTCCCTACAGGACAATTCTTACAAAACTAGACATGCCAAAACACTACAATACACAGCAGAGTACCCTACCCAAAACCCCAAGACCCCAGACCCCTACATGGCCGCAATTTGCGGCCAAAAGCATTAAATCTGCGGCCATGGTGTTGAATTTGGGGCTCGTGTTCTGGTTGTGGTATCTAGACCTAGTGAGCATGCCCCAGTTTTCTCAATTTTGTTCTGAAGGCCTCGGGTCAAAAGCAGATCACAGAAATCTAATATATCGTATAAAAACACAATTTTCACTAAAAAGGAAACCCTATGGTATTTTAGTGTAATCTGGGTTAATTCTCAGTTAAGGTGACCCTAACAACACATAAATAAATAGGGTTTACCAACACAATCAAGACTTAACCAAAATTTCCACACAAATCAACTTAACAAGCACTAAACCCACAATTAAACACAAACCGAATCTAACAATCACACAACTAAGCAAACTAGGAAATTGGGTTTCAGAATTATACCCTACGAGATCCTAGGAAGCAGGTGAAGAAGTAAATGGAGGAGGAAGAGCTTCTGCAAGTTGCTGGAGCTGCTGCTGCTACAGCTGCAGCTGCCACAGCTGCTGCTGATGTTGTTACTGCTACTGCTGCCTTGGCTGCTGCTGCTGCTGCATCTCCTCCTGCTGTTGCCGGAGCTGCTGGTGCTGATGCTAGTGTGTGCTGCTCATGGAGCTGCTGCTGTTGCTATCTTCTTGTGATGCTCTTTGTGCTGCTGCTGCTAATGGTGTTGCTGTTGCTAATGAGGCTGCTGCTACTGCTGTTGTCTGCTGCTGCTCCTTCTCTGCTGCTGCTGCTTCAGTTGTTGTTGTTGTTGTCTTAGCTGCTGCTGCAGATGATGTGTGTGTGTGAGAGAGAGAGAGAGAGAGAGAGAGAGAATGGGAGTGAGAGAATGAGAGTGGGAGAATGAGAGAACACAACAAGTCAACCCCCTCCTCTCTCTCTCTCTCTTCATTAATGAAGGCATGAGCAAAGCCATGATGCCCCATCATCCACCCTCTCTCTCTCACCAAGGTCAACCATCCAAACAATATTTAAAATTCCATTTCAAATTCATTTTCATTTTTAAAACAACCATAACTATTTAACCTAAAACATCTAAATAATTAACTTAAAGAGAATCGGTTAATCCATCATGCTTGCTAATCATGGTCTAACCCCATCTCTAAACCCTGGTTATCATGCACAAGTGTATGCAAGCCTAGGAAAAATCTAATAAAATACTCAATAAATAGGATAAAATATTTGAAAACCAAATTGGTAAACTTTTTATTGAAAACCACACATTAAAATATAATTAGCTACAAAACACATTCTAAGGTGTTACAATCTCCCCCCTTAAAAGAAATTCGTCCCCGAATTTAAAAAATATACCGATACGCGTACCTTCAAGGAGAAGATTACAACTCTCAAATCTCGCTCGCAGCCTCCCAAGTGATTACCTCACTATACGGCTACGTCCAAGAAAACCCTTCATAGATGGCAAGACTCTTGACCGACGTTCATTCACCTGCCGAGCCATTAACACGCATGGCTGCTGGTGAACGAAAGATCGCGTCCAAGCCCAATGGTCTGGTGCCAAATCATGTGAGAAAGGTCATGAAGGTAATTGTAAAGCATCATCACCAAGAATACGGGGTGAAAATCCAATAATCTGGGCGGAAGAGCTAAATTTAAGGCAACGAAACTAACTCGCTGATAGGATCTTAAAAGGACCTAAAATCCTGGGATAAGCTTCCCAAAATCCAACACGTCATTCATCGGAAAGTCCGTAGGACTACATGATCTGTCCCTGCGAACTCGAGTCTATGGCTAACACAGTCGGCATAAGACCTCAGTTCGCAATGGACAATTTCCATCCTGACCTAACACAACTGGACCTTCTCCGAAATCTCTAGACTAGCTGGGGTCCAAAGTCCTACTTACACAGAGTCAGAAAAACAACAGACTGGTGATCGACACGACCTAACCCCTAAGCCTAAAGGTGGCCAATTGGAGTGTCTCCTGATAATAGCTATCGAAGGAGAACCCTAACGATGGCGAGTGACGATCCCCAACCGCTGACAATAATCAATGCAACCACACAATTAACAAGAAATAACTGAGCAAATTGAGTATAACCGGATGACAAGAATCCAAATGGAGTCACACCCTGATTAAACTTGGGTAGAAACCATAACGAAATTCGTGGAGATCTGCTCCCACTCCTACTTCGGAACGGTTAAAGATTGCAACTCTCCAGCCGGCCTCAGATGCTCGACCCAAGCACACAACAAGGCAGACACTTTGAAACGAAACCTGAAACTTCTCTTTACATCCCTATCCACCCGTAACTATCTCACAAGTCACGCTAAATGTTGGTGGAACTGGAATGCATAAAGAGAGTTGACAGATGTTCATGTTCTAGGATTTCACGTCTCTTACCCGATGATGTCAGGTACACAAACGTGTCCCTAACTTAGCACCCCATTGTCACAAATCAAGGTCTCCGAATTATTACCCAGCCGAGTATGCTCAAGTATCACTGACGAACGAGCATGGACGGGCAGTGTCTCGCAAAAACGATTAAGGAAAAGTGGTCGGGCGTGGACATGAGCAAGCTGTCCCCTCCGTAGAGACGAACTTAAGCTGTACTCGACAATCACACAAGAACTGTAAATCTGCAGAAGACTATCACAACAATCAAAATCCGCTGCAGGAAGATGTACATTAAGCTCTGGTGGTCCGTGGAAAATCTGACACGACTCTCGAACAGGCAGTGTCTCCAAATCTCCGACGCAAAACCACCGCGGCCATCTCCAGATCATGAGTGGAATATCCTCCTCGTACTCCCTCCAGCTGTAGGGAAGAAAAAGTGATAACTCTATAGTGTCACCTCAGTACACAATCGAGCCCACTCAAGAAACATTACAGTTAAACAACAAAGTCGCCCGAACCAAAAGCCAGGAAAGGACTAATGCAGTTGTTTAACAGAATCTTCAACTGCCGAAAACTCCGTACACATGCCTCAGTCCACAGAAATAAAACCTCCCTTCCGGTCCATTCAGTCGACGGTGCAGCACTACTCTAGCAATCCTGCACATAAGTCTGGGCCTAAGCTGTACGGCCACGATCTCCCTCGGAACCATACGAAACCGTCTCCCGTGACTACAAGACCTAGGAGTCAAACAAAATAAGCCTGAAGAAACACTCCGAGAATCTAGCAAACTGCTGGTGCTCTCCTAGTATCTGCACAACAAATCCTCAAGTGCTGCTCATGTTCCTCAAGACACATTAGATAGACCAGAATGTCGTAAATAACACAACAAAAACTGGTCGAGGAACGGCCTGAAGAAATCTGGTTCATCACATCTACGAATGCTGCTAGGGCATCAGTGAATCCAATGACTCACCAAAACATACAAAGCCCGTATCACGCACAAAGCAGTCTTCGGAATGCCGTCACCCCGAATCCGCAATAATGATGACCTGATCCCAAGCAAACTTAGAAAATGTCTCGCACTCTGGAGCTGATCGAAGAAATAGTCAATGCGAGGTAAGGGATACCTATCCGCACCGTAAGCCGGTTCAGTTTAACGATCCGTCGATACACAACCTTAACTGTAGTCTTCCTCCTTGACGAACAGGAATAGGAGCTTCCAAAAGCGAAACACTCAGACGCACAAAACTCCCAAACCACAACTCTGCAGCTGATCCTTAAGCTCCCAAGCTTCGCCGGCCCATCTGGAACAACGTCGGAAAACTCTCGCACGAAAGGAACTCGGTCCAACAATCCCACTGTGGCTCCGGTATCACAAATGAACGCCAAGAATCCACGACATCTCCTCAGTAGCCGACTAGCGAAAAAGGCTGAATTCAAGCTGTGAGAGGCGGCACAACTATCCGCCTGCACAACAAGAACTGACCTGCCGGGAAAACAAACTTGACTGTTTCCTCACGGTAGTCTATAGACGCCTAGCACATAATTAATCAGTCCGTGCCCAGGAGAACGTCAAATCCAACATCTCTAGAAGGATCAAAACGACGGACGAATCTCTATCTCCTATCCGGTTGGCACACAACTGAATACGTGTCGCGCAACAAAAGAATCGCTGACAGAAGTTAACACAACTATGACTAATCTACCCAATTACAGTACAAGCATGAAGAACAACGAATACATCAAAAGAACAAGCGAATTAAAGATACCTGAAAACTCGATATTGGACGTCTGCGCGTCCCGATGAGTAGAAGCAAACTCCTGTGTCTGCCCTCTACTCGCAGCTGGATGAACTCCTCTGGTAGACTGAGCCCTCTGAGCGAATCTTCCACGTCCACGGCCTCTCTGAATACGACTCTGATGAGGTGCTAAGGAACAATCCCTGACGAAGTGCTGAGGGCTTTCGCATCGAAAACATCCACGCGCTGGCTGCTGACCATCCTGGGGATGAGAGCTGAATGACTGTCTTCGTCCTAAGCCTTTGCTATTCCCGCGACGGCCACGAAATCTGTCTCGATGACCAAATCTCTGTCTCTGGGCCGGTACACTGGTACGAGTCCTTCACTGTCCTGGAACTGTCTGAGCCTCTGGAATATGTGCCTCATCAACTGGAGCTGCAACCACTGGTGCTATGTGGGTGACGGACTGCTGTACGCTGATCGTAAGTGACAACTGAGTAACAGGGGTGACAACCTCCTGTCGTAGCTCCCGAACGACATCAACCAATGAACTCATCGTCTGGTGGAAGTCCTGCAACTCTGCCAAAAGTCTATCGATGGTATAAGTAGTAGGCTGATCCGTCTGCACCGGTGCAACTAGAGTGCCATCCTGGTCAGTACTCGTCTCACCCGAGCCAACTCTGACCTCGGCCCTCGCTGCATCACTCTGAGTCCCCATAGTCATCGGCGGCAAGGCTATAAATAGATATAAGATTCAATGAGAATAAGGAATCGAATCTTAAGGATATGAATCATTAAGGAAGGAATTTCAAGCAATTGTACTTAGGTTATTTAATGCAAGGTACCGTATCGTGGGTATGCTGCAGACATACACACACTACGTTACTCTGCTTAAGCTACCTACTCCATCATACTAAGGTCACCCTACACTCCGAAAGGTAAAACCTAGCGCTCTGATACCAACTTTGTCACGACCCAAAGTTGGCCCGTGACGGCCCTAATACTACACAACGCCTAAAGACGTAACGTGGTAAAAGAAAGCCAAAACCCAGAAATCTAAACCAAGAAAATACGGAAAAGATAATATAAGTTTTTGAAACATTTGAAATCACAACCCAAATTCTTTAAAAGTCTTACTTTCTTTCTTTAAAATTTTGGAAACACCCCCTTTTTGTAAAAACAAGCCAAGATGAATACGATACAAATATACGACGCCGTAGCGAAGAAATAAAGACAATAGAGAGAAAGCTGTATATAAAAGGCAACAAATCCACAATAATATACAATATCGTCCTCACCAAGTCCTTAAGTCAACAATACAATAGTAGATGGAAAGTACAAAATACAACGAATGTACAATATGAAATACAGATAATCATCCAACCCACCTAAGCAAAATGGTATACTGTGAGCTGATGCGATATCTGTAGCAAAAGATGATAGATGAGAAGCTGAATAGCTGAATAGCCTGCCTCGACTACTCTGGGGAAAAACCTGAAACACCTGTGGCACAACGGGGGTGAGTTGCCAACTCGTGAATAGTATATAACATATGCAGGTAATCGCAGGAATGTATGTACAGCATGAATCTAAGATATGCGATTACAGTAATAACATGTCATGTGAATGCAAGGTAATGGAAAGCACACTAGCAGATACAATCAATATGTGAAGCAATGATGACATGATAATAGTATGCAATAACTATGCAATAGGGATATGAAAAAGTAGATATGCAACTATCATAAGGGTACGCTAACAGGTACAACCAATATATGAATATGTGCAAAGAATAGATAAGTGTGGGGTATGGGATGGAATATGTTATTTCCACGGAAACCTGACATCGTGGCAGGATCACAATCCATCAAGACACTCCAATCCACAAATCCTCAAATTAGCCCCCAAACTGGGCTCTCATATCATATAAGTCTCACATCCCCTCAATGTACAATATCGAATAGATCTCCTATATCCCGAATGTACAAATCATCAATCTCTTTCATATCCAATCTCAATGAATCACCTTCATCCCAAGTCGAATCTCAATATAATTTCTAACATCTTATATATATATATATATATATATATATATATATATATATATATATATATATATATATATATATGCAGAAGTAAAATATGATGGGGGCAATACACATATATTAGCGTCCCATTCCACTAATATTGGTGTAAGGGTATATATAACAACGGCTAAATCCCCTGTTATATATACAAAGGTATTAAAAGAAATATCATGAAAACAATGTGCCAAGCATCGACACAGAAATCCTGATCACGTATCATACGCTATCCCGAAAGCACGAGTGCCTAGCTCTGACCCTCGTCTTTCGACATATGCATACGTACATGACTCCCAGCGGTGTCTCCGTGATCCCCCGCCGAGTCATGGGTACTGTCACCGGTAGGTACTCGCCCGCCTCCAAGCTCAATCGGCAAAATCCATCGATCTTCATGCCGAGGGGAACCATACCGGGCCCCACCATGTACTCTCATACGGCAACCACACCTCGTATGGAGTATATAATCAGCACCGATAAAACTCATGGTGGACGCGCAAATATCATATCAAGGAAACCGGGTTTTTCAATGTATGCATAATTTCATGAACTCCCGCGGTTCCCAAATCCAGAAAACATCATGTAAAATCCAAATAAACAATGCGCGAATCCAGGAATAAATATATGCGATATATCTGAAATGCGAGCATGTAAATGAAAGTATATAGCTGAAACCAGATGTATGCAAAATCAATAAGGTACAGCTAAGTATAGGTATCTACCTATAAGTAAAATATGTGCATGGTATACCTGTAGCTGTATCGCAAGGTGTATATGTACCTATCACAAATGGTAAGATACACTACCGGTATACCGATAAGATAGATGTCATATAGTATCACTAAGGGGTTGTGTGTGACATGGCAATTATTGACGGTGTGTGTGTAGCATACAATCCGTGCTCGTGCAACATGAACCGTCAATAATATGTGCAGTGTCCTACGGCTGCTAGTCACAGTATAACTATATCAAGGAAATATAATAAAGACGTAATTCTAACAATGACGTATAATGTGCGACAGGTATTTGAATCCTAGCCCAGACGCATAACGCCATGCGGGCGATTCCCATGTAGATGTTAAATCTACTCACCTACGCTCCACGCTAGGTGAATCCTACCATCTGCTCCCCCCTGTAGTAGTGTCCGTAGTCCCTGCCTACAAACCTGCAAATAAGACATGGAAATCATATATAAACCAAATATTCCGCGAAACGCGATATCGAACCAAAACGAGAAACTCGCGTCGCGAACTAAACGTGCGTGTGCACGATACGCTAAAACGTGTGTATACGCGTCTAAAACCATCGCGCCGCGCCGCGATACGCTGGATCACAGAACCAACTCACGTATCGCGCGTATCGCGCAAACAAGCGGACATGCAAAACGATATATGATCCCAGATTTCCCTACAGGACAATTCTTACAAAACTAGACATGCCAAAACACTACAATACACAGCAGAGTACCCTACCCAAAACCCCAAGACCCCAGACCCCTACATGGCCGCAATTTGCGGCCAAAAGCATTAAATCTGCGGCCATGGTGTTGAATTTGGGGCTCGTGTTCTGGTTGTGGTATCTAGACCTAGTGAGCATGCCCCAGTTTTCTCAATTTTGTTCTGAAGGCCTCGGGTCAAAAGCAGATCACAGAAAGCTAATATATCGTATAAAAACGACAATTTTCACTAAAAAGGAAACCCTATGGTATTTTAGTGTAATCTGGGTTAATTCTCAGTTAAGGTGAGCCTAACAACACTTAAATAAATAGGGTTTACCAACACAATCAAGACTTAACCAAAATTTCCACACAAATCAACTTAACAAGCACTAAACCCACAATTAAACACAAACCGAAGCTAACAATTACACAACTAAGCAAACTAGGAAATTGGGTTTCAGAATTATACCCTACGAGATCCTAGGAAGGAAGTGAAGAAGTAAATGGAGGAGGAAGAGCTTCTGCAAGTTGCTGGAGCTGCTGCTGCCACAGCTGCTGCTGATGTTGTTACTGCTACTGCTGCCTTGGCTGCTGCTGCTGTTGCATCTCCTCATGCTGTTGCCGGAGCTGCTGGTGCTGATGCTAGTGTGTGCTGCTCATGGAGCTGCTGCTGTTGCTATCTTCTTGTGATGCTCTTTGTGCTGCTGCTGATAATGGTGTTGTTGTTTGTAATGAGGCTACTGCTACTGCTGTTGTCTGCTGCTGCTCCTTCTCTGCTGCTGCTGCTTCAGTTGTTGTTGTTGTTGTCTTAGCTGCTGCTGCAGATGATGTGTGTGTGTGAGAGAGAGAATGGGAGTGAGAGAATGAGAGTGAGAGAATGAGAGAACACAACAAGTCAACCCCCTCCTCTCTCTCTCTCTCTCTTCATTAATGAAGGCATGGGCAAAGCCATGATGCCCCATCATGCACTCTCTCTCTCTCTCTCACCAAGGTCAACCATCCAAACAATATTTAAAATTCATTTTCATTTTTAAAACAACCATAACTATTTAACCCAAAACACCTAAATGATTAACTTTAAGAGAATGGGTTAATCCATCATGCTTGCTAATCATGGTCTAACGCCATCTCTAAACCCTAGTTATCATGCACAAGTGTGTGCAAGCCTAGGAAAAATCTAATAAAATACTCAATAAATAGGATAAAATATTTGAAAACCAAATTGGTAAACTTTTTATTGAAAACCACACATTAAAATATAATTAGCTACAAAACACATTCTAAGGTGTTACAACGACTAGTTTTAGGACATAGTGGTCCATTATTAGTTTAAGGACGTTTCGTTCCGTTGTTAGTTTAAGGACGTTTCGGTCCGCTGTAGCTTTGAGGCGAAGTTTCGCCAGATGCTTTATAAACAAGTAGGTTTCTCCTTGATAGACCTTGTCACATAATCCAAGGGTTTTGGCACTGCTCCTGCCCCCAGCCCCTCTACGTTATCTCCTAACGCCGAGTGAGCTGCTTTGTTTCTTAACGACAAATGAGCGATCATGTGGCAACTTGCCATATAATCTTCGGATTCTTTGTAAGTGCACGGCAGCGCCCCGGCCATCATTCCGAGGCCAAAATGCGGAAACGAAACTTTTCTTTAACTTGTAAACCGGCGTTACCGCGCACTGTAAACCCGGATCGGGCCATTAACCTATCCCTAGCAAACATGAGAATGGGTAGAAACCTATACCGAGCGATCCGTGTCTTTCGGTCTTCGGCCTCCATCCCGATCTCCTCGCGGAATCTCCGGTCTTCATCTCCTCGTCGGAAAGGGCACCACATCGCCGGATTCTTTTACGGGCTCCCACCTCTGGACCGAGGCAACTCGGGCACGAAGTTGGCGACGTGTCCAAGAATGTTGTAGGCTAGTGTAGAATAGTTTGTCTCTAGCGGGTATGAAGTTGCCATAGTGATGGAGGTGAAGAATAAACTTTGGAGAGAAGTTGATGAATTTGTGTAGCAAGCAAAAAATGAGAACAACAAATTTCCCTCATCAACATGAAATTACCCCCTTTGTCTCTCAAGTGGCCGGCCATAATGAAGAGGAGGGAAAATATACAAGGAAGGTGAGTGTAGGAAAAGGAAATGGTGACCATAACCCAAAAGCAAGCCTCACATCATAATCCAAATCAATCCAATCTCAAATCCTTTCTCATTAATGCAAAACCATGATGAATGAAAAAGCAAAGATGCTTGAATTATCATAATCACTCCATTTACAAGAAACCCCCTCCACAAAGCTAATTTGCACATTTGCAAATAAGCCCCTCCATCAGAAAAATCCGGCCATGAAGGAACAAAGGAAAACTGGTCGAAACGGAATACAAACTGGCAACTTCAAAAAACTGATCCCGTAATAAATTACAGGAAAACCCCGCGACTGTATATACATACCCGCATTTATATTCCGACCGAATACAAATGCAAAGAGACAAAATCTACACTGTACAATACTAGGATCTGGCTTAAACCAAAGCCCGCTAGTATTATCTGTCCGATCATGATCCGTACAATACCGCACGGATAAGATTGAACCCTGCCATATCTCCATACGGTCTCTACAGCGTTTCGCCCGAAACTTGAGAAACTGTCTGTGGGGGACTCTAAAGATTCGTCAATATTTTGGCTGTGGATTTAACCACTAGCACGTCAGAGGTATTAGCCATACGTAACGGGCTACCAGGTATTGACCAAAAGGGACGTCGATGAGCGAACTCATCCTGACACCCTACTGAGCCTGTCAGTGACAATATCCGTACAGTCCGGTCCGTTCATCTATGAGCATCGCATGGCGGGCCTGGGGGGTTGGTAAAAGTCAGACCCCTAAAAGCGGTACAAGTCGTGTCGGAGTGTAGCCCAGAACACCCTGAGATACTACTAAAATACCTACCAGTAAATCTCCTGCCTTGGCCAAGGACTTCGTGTAATGGCTCTTCTAGACACAGCGCGATCTCACCCCCAATACCGGGAGAGACGAACCCCTGCAGATCCGCTCACTGCCTCCATGTGGCTCGGGACTGTACCCAACTAAAACCTGTTTGCACAACTCCTTTGAGCCGTGGTAGGGTAGTAATCAAAGTACAGTGGGAACTCACACGAGACAAATGACGATCTCAGGTCGATGAACTAACCTGTACACATGTCACCAGGGAACTGCTATCTGACGTCTGGTATAAGACCAACTAGCATGTTCCCGGCGAGTCCTGTCCGGTGTACTCATAACCCAATGAGCACCTGTATACATCTTAGATGAACCAACTGACACCAGTGGCTTGTGAGACCGGCCACCGCCCCTCGTCGGGGTCTCCACTGTATACACTAGTCTACTCTGGAGTATCGATGCCCTGTCTCGAAAACTCCTACGACTAGGGACCTTTTAAAGATGTGCTTATAGACCCCAGCTCCTACGCATATGATCGCCATCATACTGCTGGCCGTCAAGCAAGAATACTAAAGGCTCTATCAACGTGCAATAGTGACCTGTAAGGTCACCTGAAACAGTACACGATGATACAGATAAACCAGATAGCATACTATCATCTTGAGTAAGACTGTTCTAACGGTATAGGTCCTCTCTCAATCATTGTAATCACGTGCCTGTGATCCAATAATTGACTCTGAGGGCACTATCTCCAACAATCTCCCACTTGCACTCAAGACTAATTATTGTGTTGTCGCATACTCACAGCCCGTGTGATACCGAACACCCAACTCCTCTACTAATCAGTCTCACAAAACCCGCTTGTGAAATTAATGCGTTCGAGGAATAACCTCAGTGAGTGGATTCGCTCTAATGTTTCTTTCTATATCTCTCTTTATCTCAAGTTCGTGGAAAAAGCCATCTTTCGAAATGAGCAATACCTGTTATAGAATATGTCTGGATATCTGATGGGACCTAGTTCATAAATGAACTCCAAATCTAAACTTCTTAGACTGTATCGTCAACTGAACTTAATCAGTATCCTGCGCCATGTCTCCCTCAGTATCCGCCTGGACCACCTGTCCATAATACTGCCCCTCGTCAGAAGGAAAACTATAACTCTAACAGTCACTCTGTCATCCAGGTCACCTTGGAAGCCTGGAATGATAACCGTCTCCTAAATGAGGCTGATGTTATCATATCCCTAGAACATCCACTTATGTTCTAAAACTGCTTCCGAATGTTTCTCCAGGATAGGATCAATATCAACTTATTGCATCTCGTGCAAAAACAACATCTGGTGTGGTACTTGACATCTCATGATCAACTCAATTGCCTAAGCAAGTGATCTGCCAATTATGCACATCCGTCTCTCCTTTAGTCTGTAAGACACCTTTAGAGATGTTGACTCCATTACCTGCAGGTACACTACCGTGCCAGGAGTCATCCATTCTAAAACACCTTTAGAATGCTGTCTAAGTACCCAGATTGGGAAACTACCCAAATCCAGATCTAAAACCATAGATCTAGTAACCAGAATGTTAGATATAATATCCAAGTCCTATGTGGAGAAACCACTGTATGACAACCAAAGTATAACCGATCGTTGTATAGGAATATCACTTCCTACTCTGTGTATGTCATCCATATACCAGGACATCACACCCTACTACCTTCTTAACAGATCCATCCCCTATTCTGATGAAGTCAAATCCATGACTGTCACATCAGAAATAGATGATCTATCTCCGCTATATCTGCTTTAGTCTATAAATAGACATAAACCACTTGTCCACTATGCTTCCACTGCTCCCACTGACTATGACAACCATCTGGCAGAGTCATATAGACGTGCACTTCTAAAGCTAGTTCAGAACGATGCTATACTCATCCTCCTGCCGGGTCTCATAGTCTGGAACAAAAGCAATGGCAAGTCTGGGTAAACAAGAACCTCCCTGCCACCGTCCTTGAGTCTACCGGAGTACCTCTCGGGTGCCTGAGGTTACCCACCATATCTGCGGAGTGGCCAATGGAATGTCAAACCAGATTGAATCTTTAGGTTCTTATCAAATTTTCAGTAATCGTTTGCGGTTCTGGAATCACTTCCAGTTCTACCATACTCCCACTACTGTTTTCTGAAAAAATCCATTTTATTAAAACTGTGGCGAGTCAAGAACAATATCACTATTGATCATCCAGATGGTAGAAAGTCAACCCTCGTCATAGCCCGGGTCAACCCACAAACAGCCATTATAGAAACGTGCCTTGAGTTATCCAGAGTCTGGTTTTAAGCATAAGCCGAACAACTCCCCGTATCTTAACATCGTTAAGATATGAACTGTTCTATATCCAATACAGAAACAGAAGCACTGATTTAATTGAACCAGATTCAAATCATGCAGCCGTCTCCAGTGCATGTCAACTAAATGGAAAGATGCCGATCATCATTACTCAACTTAGGAGTGCTTCCAATTATGAGTAACCTGAAAGAGAAGCAAGTTCTCTTAATCATTACTATCAACTGAATACCATACACAAGTATCTACATCTTCGATCACCTTGAAGAATCCCGATACTTGCAACACCTGGTTCTCTACTTTATTCATATACTTATAACTTCTCAAAATTTGGACCTTGCGTTTCTACGAAATACTTGTCTAAAAACTAGAGAAGTCATAAGTAAACCGAATATAGTACGAGGACCAACCCCTCTGTCCTAATGGACACTAGACAACATACAATACTCTATATAAGTCCCTTAAGTCTAATGACATATTCCCTGTGCGTCGTAGGTTGAAAACTGTACTTATGGTTAAGAAGAATTACACAGCTGTTTAATGCTCCTTACCTAACCATCCACTGATATAGGTAAATGTCATAGACATAATTTCAAAAAGGTATATCTCACTCTATAAAAATAGACGTACAGATATATCAATTTGAAATTGGTGCATAACAGCGGATATTCAAAACCAAATATTTGCCGTCTGGCAAACTACCCAGGTGATTTCCTCAAATATCACCAATTACAACGAATTCCGATATAATGAGGATGATCACCTAATTCCCAATAACTTACTCCCACTCATCATCTGTAAAACCATACAGATGTGAGAATCATATCTGGTAAATACATACCCTGGAGCAAGTGTCTAATTGGGAAATCAGTTTTCTTTTAACAATACACAGTGAAACTGAAATATTGAAATGTTTCGAAGGGGTATCCGGGTATTCCCAGTAACGCCTCTTCCATTATCCAGATTCACAACTGTAACCGTATATTTCTTTGCCATCTCTCCAAATCCCTTCATATGTCTTTAGTCATTACCTTCTGTACACCCCTTTAGGCCAAATGGTTTTCTTCCTTCCCTACCGCTCGGCACCAGCCTATGGTTCGGAAGAAGACTATCCAATAAGCATAATGGGTGTACTGTCCTAATCCTAGGATCACTCGCAATGCGAGAGAAGGTGAAGATAAAAGACAACCAAATAAACCTTATTCCTATTTCTCCCGAACCAGAATCCATCCCCGAACTGGAACAAGTTCCTTTCGAGTTCGTATATAACCATACGATGGAGTATCCAAATAACTGTGGATCTTCGTAGCGATATGGAGTGTTCTGGAGAAATACAAAGGTGATGTAGGATTGGCGAAGAAATACTTGGTTTGGTCGTGAATATCAGTCGCAATTTACTTTGCCCTCTTACTAATCCCTTTATTTGTCTTTACTTAATACCTTCTGTACACCATCGTTAGGCTAATTGGTTTTCTTCATTCCCTACCGGTCGGCACCTACCTATTGTTTGGAAGAAGACTATCCAATTTGCGTAATGGGTGTACTGCCCTAATCCAAGGAGCACTCGCAATCTGAGAGAAGGTAAAAGGAAAAGACAACTGAATAGTCCTATTCGTTTTCTCCAGAACCGGAAACCATCCTCGAATAAATTCCTTCGAGTTCGTATATAACCATACGATGGTTTTATCCAATGGAAGTGGATGTTCGTAGTAATACGGGGTGTCCTGGAGAAAAGGGTAAAAGTAGGAGTGGCAATGAGGTTTGCAACTCTGACAATCCAAAAGCCAGTGTTTAAGAAGGTTCGGTTAATTTGGTCACCGAGTCATAGTCAAGGGTCGGGCCATGGTCGCTGCCAAAGAAAGAGAGAAAAGAAACACTCAGCGTGCACTCTAACCTAGATCAGAATGGTTATCACTTTATCTAATCAGGAAACCTCCCACTATAACGTCAAATTCTCCTCCAAACCTGAAAGAATAATTAGTCGGGATCACCCGAGGAGTAGACCAACTCATCAGTGGGAATCGGGATCCAACTATCATCGCATGATAATGTGATGGAATCCACTCATGTTATCACACTCCAGAAGGTATGCGCATATCTGGCAAGTTTCAGTTTCTTTAGAAACTCCCGATGTGATTTTTACCCCATGCTATTATGATCTTGACGAAGGTCAACAAATCATAAGTCACATGTCAAGTTCTAGCCGTCATTGTCCAGGTTAATTTGAACCCACTCGGAAAAGGCCTTGACGAAGGTTAACAAGGCTATACGACTGTCCCAAACCAACGCATCTATCTATGCAGCAGAAAGGTAACAAGCAGCTACCATTCACTATGCCTTGACGAAGGTCAACAAACATAGCATGAATACTACGTGCTACCCGTCTGAAATGACGGAGGGTTACGAATGGTTTTTGGCGAAAAACCTTTAACGTAATGAACTTGATATCGTTGAAGGAACCGGATAGCTTTTTAAAAATATAGTGGCGAAAACCTTTGCTAAAGAGGTCACTCCCGGTGAAGGGATCTCGGCTCTTTCCCCGTAGAATGAGGTGCAGGATATTCCAACTGAATACCACGATGCAAAGCAAAACTAATCGACTGTAGTGAAGTTATTGCCCTGACGCAAACTTCTGTCCAAGAGGTCACTCCCGGTGAAGGGATCTCGGCCCTTGCCTCGTCGACTGAGGTGCTGGATATTCATAACCGAATACCACTGTGCAAAACAAAAGAGAACGCCCTTACAATAACAGCCTTTTTTTTTTTGAAAAATTGTTCCAACAACATCAGAATAGGTTTATTTATCTTGCATTGATCCGTCCGATCAATTGATCACACCAATAAAGAACGAAAATAATGATGTACGTATATGCCATCCGCATTCGCCACTGGGTCCCGTCATCACCCGTTAGGTACTTAACTAACGACAGAGCGGGGACTGGACTAGCGCGGATGCAAAACATATACAACATCTACTAATATATATCAATATATAATATTCGCTCAAGGCATGATAAAATGCAACATCATATAAATGTAATAAGTATCATAGAACAATACAGATATCTAGGATCCCCGGGTTTCATAGAGCCGCTACTGAAACCCGACGTTCCCCTGGTCGTGTGGATAGCCCGTGCAATGAAATCCTAGACCCCTACGGGCGCGGCAAGTTACCCGCCAAAACCTGAAGCGAGGCAGCCCCCTTCAACAACGTGAATGGACCACCCAGCACTTCACGGAATCCGGTAACTTGGGCACCCCTCCTTGGGTCAACCTGTACCCCCTACGAGTACGGCGAATAGCCTACCAATTCTAGAGTAAAGCCCCCTCCGTCTCAACGCCATGAGATGCGGGCCCGTTGCCCTCTAGAACCCGGCTACTCGTGCACCCCTCCGCGGGGTAATCCTAGTACAAAAACTAAAATATACATACAACGGGTACATCGACCTCAGCCCAGTCATGCCCCAAAAGAATATTATACAAACAGGCAGTAATGGCAGTCCATATGTCGGACGCTCGCCCCGCAATATCAAATGTACATAACTAACCAGACTGTACTAACATTGCATCCAGGCTATCCACCACGACAAATCCGCAACATCACAGCACAAAACAGAACATCAACGTGAATGTCACGTTCGCAAATCCGTCTAAAAGGGCTATAGCAGTTAAATGCGTTTTCCCTTATAAGTCGTAAGGATCTTATAAGAGAATTTTCCCTCTTATGACTCGAGAGGACCCATAAGCGGTTGTTTCCCTCCTTATCGAGATTCGACTTTGGAGAGTGTGGCCCGTGAATAGTATGCAAGAGTCCATTTTAGACCGACTTGCAGGGCCCCAGTGCTTAGGAGACAGGTTTTTTAATCTCCACTGCCTAAGGCTTTTCCCTACGAGTCGAGACGAATCGAGCATTTCTCGCAAGGATATCCTAACATCACAGTTAACCCCTGCTCTTTACGACAAAGGTCCGTTAGGGTCTGTGGTACTAGGGTTTTGTCCGTCGTACCGTCGCGTTGGCTGATGTATTCCTCGATAGGCCATCTTGCTGTTCGAGTAGCCTTGCGAGTGTCGTGTCTCTGATCCCTTCAGGGGCTGGACAAGACGTCTTCAAGCAATCCTCCTAGGCAGTTTGACCGTCGGAAGAGCAAGCGTTAGGAATTTTGCCATGCCGTTTTTTACTTGAGGTTAGGCTTATTTTGGACAGCCCCGATGAGTCATAACCACTCCGCGCTGGTGTGGGATGATCTTCGATGGTCTTTCAGGTTTTATATGAGTTGCCGTCAAGACCCTGAAGCTAGGAATTTGGCCTTCGCTTCGTTTGCTGGCATTGCGTGTGCTGTATCGAGACGAATGTCGCGGTTGTCTCTAGGTTGTTGGTGAACTTTCGAGGTTTGGAACTAGGGATTTTTCCGTGGCTCCGTTGTTTGATTGTCGCGTATGAATCCTGCTGGAGAAAGAACGCTGTAGTGACATCTCGTCTGCTGTATCGAGACGAATGTCGAGGTGGTGACCACTCCTTGTGGGATGATCTCTGATGGTCTTTCAGGTTTTATATGAGTTGCCGTCAAGACCCTGAAGCTAGGAATTTGGCCTTCGCTTCGTTTGCTGGCATTGCGCCTACTGTATCGAGACAAATGTCGCGGTTGTCTCTAGGTTGTTGGTGAACTGTCGAGGTTTGGAACTAAGGATTTTGCCGTGGTTCCGTTGTTTGATTGTCGCATCTGAATCCTGCTGGAAAAAGAACGCTGTGGTGATATCTCGTCTGCTGTATTGAGACGAATGTCGAGGTGGTGACCACTCCATGTGGGATGATCTCCGATGGTCTTTCAGGTTTTATATGAGTTGCCGTCAAAACCCTGAAGCTAGGAATTCGGTCTTCGCTTAGTTTGTTATTGTTGGATACAGTGCCCTCAAAGTCAATTATTGGATCGCAGGTACGTGATTGCAATGATTGAGGGAGGACCTATACCGATATGACAGTCTTGCTCGAGACGATAGTATGCTATCTGGTTTGTCTTTATCATCGTATATATGCTTTAGTTCACTATTGCATGATGATAGAGCCCATAGGATTCTTGCTTGACTGCCAGCAGTATGATGGCGATCATATACGTGGGAGCTGGGGTCTATAAGCACATCCTTCAAGAGTCCATAGTCGTGGGAGTTTCGAGATAGGGCATCGATACTCCAGAGTAGACTAGTGTATACAGTCGAGACCCCGACGAAGGGCTGTGGCCGGTCTCACAAGGTATCAGTTGGATCACTTAAGATGTATACAGGTGCTCATTAGGTTATGAGTACACCGGACAGGACTCGCCGGGAACATGCTAGTTGGTATTATACATATCGTCAGATAGCAGTTCCCTGGTGATATGTGTACAGGTTAGTCTGTCGACATGAGATCGTCATTTGTCTCGTGTGAGTTCTCACTGTGCTTTGATTACTACCCTACCACGCTCAAAGGAGACGTGCAAAAAGGTTTTAGTTGGGTACAGTCCCGAGCCACATGGAGGCAGTGAGCGGATCGTCGGGGATTCGTCTCTCCCGGTATTGGGGGTTGATGTCGCACAGTGCACGGATGGCCATCACTAGAAATCCTCGGCCGGGGTAGTGGAGAATTACCGATTTGGATCAGTAGTTTCTCAGGAGGTGATGGGCTTCATACCGACACGAATTACCGCGTTATTAGGGTTCTGACTTTATCCACCCCCTAGACTCGATAGGCGATACTCTTAGACGAACGGACCGGACTGTACGGATATTGTCACTGTCAGGCTCAATAGGGTTTCTGGAAGAGTTCGCTCGTCAGCTTCCCTTCCAATCAATACATAGGCAACCGTTACGTATAGTTAGTACCTCTGACGTGCTAGTGGTTATACCCAGTGCCAGTGTGTTGATGAGTCATTAGAGTCCCCCACAGACAGTTTCCCAAGTTCGGGCGAAACGTTGTAGAGGCCGTATGGTTTTATGGAAGGGTTCGGAAAATGTACGTGCGTTTACGCACGTGTCATATTTCGGGCATATAATACCGGTGGGCTTTGGTTTAAGCCGGATCCGAGTATTATACTGTGTAGATATAATATCTTTGTCTCAGTTGCATTTGTATTCGGTCGTAATACAAATGCGGGTATGTTTATAATGTTACAGGGTTATCCTGAAATTCGTTTCGGGATCGCTTTTGGAAGTTGTCAGTTTCCTATTTTCTATCATCCGTATTAAACATTCGGTTTAATACGGATTTATCTTTTCTTGATGAGTGTGGAAGGTTCTAGATGTTTCTAGATGGTGACTAAGATGATAAGGTGGCTAGTGAGTCATTAGTGCATTAATTGTTCATTTAATGATGTGATGATGTGTTGTTATGAATCATTGTTTCATTAAATGTTTAGTGCAAGGTGTTTAGATGAATCATTCATCTCATTTAATGTTGTGGTCACCCCCCTCTCCTACACTCACCTCCTCCCTCTCCTTAAGTGGTCGGCCCTCTCTTTTGAGAGATGATGGAATTGCAAAAGAAAAAAAATGATTATGGTTTTGGTTCATGGAAATTAATATACTCATTTCTCATTTACCCGATTCAAATGGAAACTTCCTTAACCGTTCGTCCATAGCTTTGGATGAAGTGAGACAAAGTGTTCTACTCATTCTCTGCATCAATCTTGGTCATCTCTTTTAGAAAACTTGATGATCGAGTTGCCTCGGTTCAGAGGCGGGAGCCCGTTTAAAGATCCGTCGACGTAGTGCTACCTGGACGAGAAGACTGGAGATTCAGGAGATCGGAAGAGCCGCAACAAAGCGTGGGATGATGGTTGAAGACCGAAGGACTCGGATCGTTCGGTATAACATTTCTACCCACTTTGTAGTTTGTTAGTTTAGCTTTAATGGCAGATCCGGGTTATAGTATACGATAGCGCCAGTCAAAAAGTTTTTGTTCCGCATTTGGCGTCTGTTAGACGGCCGGGGTGCTACCGTGTACTTACAGTGGTATCAGAGCCTCACCATTAAGCTTTACTAACTTGTGCTAACACGTTTAAAATATCGATCGAACGGATTTTCGAAAACTACAATTTTTCTGTACAAAGTTTCTGTCGATTTTAAATCTGGTCTAAAAATTATTTTGAGCATCAAAGAAAATTGTGCAGGCTTTTCTAAGAAAACTGGTGAAAATTGGTCGAGTGATCTTACTGTACAGCCGCGGATCCGCCGCCATATTGTGGGATCATTGCTCCAATTTTCTACAGTATGTTCTTCGTTGTAAATTATGGTTTCTGGAATATTTCCTTTGGGCCCAGATTTTATTCTTGTACACCAGAAGTACGTAAAGCCCACTTCGGGAAGTTTTGTCTATCGAAATTTTAAGTTTGTTAGTATGCATTACTTACATTATATCTCCGACCGGGAATGTCATTTGAGCGGTAAATTGCGTCTAATTGCTATAGTCTTTTTAGACGGATTTGCGAACGTGACATTCGCGTTGATGTTCTGTGTTGTGCTGTGATGTTGCGGATTTGTCATAGTGGATAGCAGTGTGCAATGATAGTGCTGTTTGGATTTATTTGTACATTTGATATTGCGGGGCGAGCGTCCAACATGTGGACTGCCGTCACTGCCTGTTTGTATAATATTCTTTTGGGGCACGACCGGGCTGAGGTCGATGTACCCGTTGTACATATTTTTCATTTCTGTACTAGGTTTACCCCGCGACGGAGTGCACGGATAGCCGGGTTCTGGAAGGCAACGGGTCCGTATCTTATGGCTTTGAGAGGCAGAGGGGCCTCACTCTAGAATTGGCAAACTATTCGCCGTACTTATAGGGGGTACAGGTTGACCCAAGGAGGGAAGCTCAAGTTACCGGATTCCGTGAAGTACCGGGTGGTCCATTCACTATGCTGTAGGGGGCTGCCTCTCTTCAGGTTTTGGCGGGTAACTTGCCGGACCCGTAGGGGTCTAGGTTTCATTGCACAGGCTATCCACACGACCAGGGGAACGTCGGGTTTCAGTAGCGGCTCTGTGAAACCCGGGGATCCCAGATTATCTGTATTGTTCTGTGATGCTTATTACTTTTCTGTAATGTTGCATATTATCGCGCCTGGAGCGATTACTGTATATTGGTATATATACTATTAGATGTTGTATATGTTTTACACCCGCGCTAGTCCAGTCCTCGCTCTGTCGTTAGTTAAGTAACCTAACGGGTGATGACGGGACCCAGTGGCGAATGCGGATGGCATATACGTACATTTTATTTTTCGTTCTTTTCTGGTGTGATTAATTGATGGGACTGCATTGATTTTTATCAATGCAAGGATAAAACAAACCTATATTTGATGTTGTTGGAACCAATTTTAAAAAGCGTTATTACAAATACATTTCCTTTTGTTTTGTATAGCGGTATTCAGTTGGAATATTCTGCACCTCATTCGACGAGGCAAGGGCCGATATCCCTTCACCGGGAGTGACCCCTTGGGCAGAAATTTGCGTCAGGGTAATAACTTCACTATAGTCGATTACAAGTTGCTATGCATCGCGGTATTCAGTTGGATATCCTGCACCTCATTCCTAGAGGAAAGAGCCGAGATCCCTTCACCGAGAGTGACCTCTTTAGCAAAAGGTATTCGCCACTATATTTTTATAAAAAGCTATCAGGTTCCTTTAACGAGATCAAGTTCATTACGTTAAAGGTTTTTTCGCTAAAAACCAGCCGCAGCCCTCCGTCATTTCTTATGGATGGTCAGTAGTATTCAAGCTATGTTTGTTGACCTTCGTCAAGGCATAGTGTTTGGTAGCTGCTGGGGTATTCATTTGTTGCATAGATAGATGTGTTGGTTTGGGACAGTCGTATAGCCTTGTTGACCTTCGTCAAGGGCTTGTACGGGTGGGTTCAAATTGACCTGGACAATGACGGGTAGAACTTGACACGTGACTTATGATTTGTTTACCTTCGTCAAGGTCATAAGAGCATGGGGAAAAAATCATATCGGGAGTTTCTAAAGAAACTGAAATTTGTCAGGCATGCGCATACCTTCTGGAGTGTGATAACGTGAGTGGATTCCTTCACGTTATCATGCGATGAGAGTTGGATCCCGATTCCCACTGATGAGTTGGTTTACTCTTCGGGTGATCCCGATTGATTCTTCTTTTAGGTTTGGAGGAGAATTTGACAGTACAGTGGGAGGTTTCCTGATTAGATAAAGTGATAACCATTCTGATCTAGGTTAGAGTGCACGCAGAGTGTTTCTTTTCTCTCTCTCTTTGGCAGCGACCTTTGACCGACCCTAGACTATGATTCAGTGACCAAGTTGACCGAACCTTCTTAAAATACTGGCTTTTGGATTGTCTGAGTTGCATAAGTCATTGCTGCTCTTTCTTTTACCCTTTACATTTCTCAGAACACCCCGTATTCTACGGACATCCACTTCTATTGGATGGATCCATCGTATGGTTATATACGAACTCGAAGGGATTTCTTCGAGGATGGATCCAGGTTCAGGAGAAATAGAATTGGTTTATTCAGTTGTTTTTTATTATCACCTTCTCTCAGGTTGCGAGGGCTCCTTAGTTTAGGAGAGTACACCTATTACGCTTATTGGATAGTCTTATTCCAAACCATAGGCAGGTGCCGAAAGGTAGGCAATGAAGAAAACCAATTAGCCTAAGCAGGTGTATAGAAGGTAATAACTAAAGACAAAATAAAGGAATTAGAAAGAGGGCAAAGTAAATTGCGACTGTTATCATTCACGACCAAAACCGCGTACTTCATCGCCTCTCCTATTTCGCCTTTGCTTTTTGCCCAGTTCAGGAGAAATAGAATAAGGTATTATTCAGTTGTCTTTTATCATCACCTTCTCTCAAGTTGCGAGTACTCCTTGGTTTAGGAGGGTACACCTATTATGCTTACTGGATAGTCTTCTTCCAAACCATAGGCTGGTGCCGAACGGTAGGGAAGGAAGAAAACCATTTAGCCTAACGATGGTGTACAGAAGGTAACGACTAAAGACAAATAAAGGGATTTGGAGAAATGGCAGAGAAATATACGGTTAAAGTCATGAATTGGATTATGGAAGAGGCATTACTAGGAATACCAGAATACCCCTACGAAACATTTTTATGTTTCAGTGCATTGTTAATGGAAAACTGATTTCCCGATTAGATACTTACTCCAGGGTATGTATTTACCAGGTAAGATTCTCACATCTGTATGGTTTTACAGATGATGAGTGGGAGTAACTTATTAGGAATTAGGTGATCATCCTCATTATATCGGAATTCGTTGTAATTGGTGATATTTGAGGAAATCGCCTGGGTACAGTTTTCAACCTACGACCCACAAGTTCTGAGTTATTCAACTCAGTGAACTTATACAGAGTATTGTATGTTGTCCAGAGTCCGTTAGGACAAAGGGGTTGGACCCCGTACTATGTTCTGTTTACTTATGACTTCTCTAGATTTTAAACAGGTGTTTCATAGAAATACAATGTCTAAGTTTTGAGAAGTTGTGGGTATAGGAATAAAGTAGAGAACCAGGTGTCGCAAGTATCGGGATTCTTCAAAAAAATTGAAGATGTAGATTCTTGTGATTGGTATTCAGATGATAGTAATGTTTTTGAGAAACTTGTTTCTCTTTCAGGTTACTCATAATTGGATGGATTCCTAAGTTGAGCAATGCTGATTAGTCTCTCTCCATTAAGTTGATATGCACTGGAGACAGCTGCATGGTTTGAATCTGGTTCCAATTAAATAAGTGCCAAAGTTTCTATATTGGATATAGAATGGTTCATATCTTAACGATGTTAAGCTATGGTGAGTTGTCCAGCTTATGCTTAAAACCATACACTGGATAACTCAAGGCACGTTTCTGTAATGGCAGTTTGTGGGTTGACCCTGGCTATGACGAGGGTTGATTTTCTACCATCTGGAAGATCAATAGTGATATTGTTCTTGACTCGCCACAGTTTTA
This sequence comes from Agapanthus africanus, assembly GCA_030015575.1. Classification (NCBI taxonomy): domain Eukaryota; kingdom Viridiplantae; phylum Streptophyta; class Magnoliopsida; order Asparagales; family Amaryllidaceae; genus Agapanthus; species Agapanthus africanus. The sequence continues at coordinate 179,054,906 of CM057350.1, read as the reverse complement.
GTAAAATGGATTTTTTCAGAAAACAGTTGTGGGAGTATGGTAGAACTGGAAGTGATTCCAGAACCGCAAACGATTACGGAAAATTTAATAGGTCCTATATATTCAATCAGGTTTGACATTCCAATAGCCACTCCGCAGATATGGTGGGTAACCTCAGACACCCGAGAGGTACTCCGGTAGCCTCAAGGACGGTGACAGGGAGGTTCTTGTTTACCCAGACTTGACACTACTGTTGTTCCAGACTATGAGACCCGGCAGGAGGATATGTATAGCGTTGTTCTAAACTAGCTTTAGAAGTGTACGTATATATTATTCTGCCAGAGGGTTGTTGTGGTCAGTGGGAGCAGCGGAAGCATAGTGGGCAAGAATCTTATATCTATTTATAGACTTAAGCAGTTATAGCGGAGATAGATCATCTAGTTTTGATGTGACGGTCATAGGTTTGACTTCATCAGAATAGCGGATGGATCTATTAAGAAGGTAGTAGGGTGTGATGTCCTGGTATTTGGATGACATACACAGAGTAGGAAGTAAAATTCCTATACTACAATCGGTTATACTGTCGGTTATACTGTGGTTGTCACACAGTTGTTTCTCCACAAAGGACATGGATATAATATCTGACATTCTGGTTACTAGATCTATGGTTTTAGATCTAGATTTAGGTAGTTTCCCAATGTGGGTACTTTGACAGTATTCTAAAGGTATTTAGAATAGATGACTCCTGACATGGTGGTGTACCTGCAGGTGATGGAGTCACCCTCTCTAAAGGAGTCTTACAGACTAAAGGGGAGAGGGACGTGCATGATTGGCAGATCACTTGCTTAGGAAATTGAGTCAATCGTGAAATGTCAAGTACCACACCAGATGTTGTTTTTGCACTACATGCGATAAGTTTATATTAATCCAATCCTGAAGAAACATAAGGAAGCAGTTTTAGAACATAAGTTCATGTTCTACGGATTTGATGACGGCAGCCTCCTTCGGGGAGACGGTTATCATTCCAGGCTTCAAAGGTGACATGGATGACAGAGTGATTGTCAGAGTTATAATTTTCCCTCTGACGAGGGACAGTATTTTGGACAGGTGGTCCAAGAGGATACTGTGGGAGGTATGGTGCTGGATACTGATTAGGTTCAGTTATCGATACAGTCTAAGAAGTTTGGATTTGGAGTTCATTTATGGACTAGGTCCCATCAGATATCCAGACATATTCTAAGACAGGTATTACTCGATTCGGGAGATAGCTTTCTCCGCGAACTTGAGATTAAGAGAGACATAGAAAGAAACATCAGGACGAATCCACTCACTGAGGCTATTTCTCGAACACAACAGTTTTACAAACGAGCTTTGTGAAACTGATTAGTAGCAGAGTTGGATGTTCGGTATCACACGAGCTGTGAATATGCGACATCGCAATAATTAGTCTTAAGTGCAAGTGGGAGATTGTTGAATATAGTGCCCTCAAAGTCAATTATTGGATCGCAGGTGCGTGGTTGCAATGATTGAGGGAGGACCTATACCGATATGACAGTCTTGCTCGAGATGATAGTATGCTATCTGGTTTGTCTTTATCATCGTATATATACTTTAGTTCACTATTGCATGATGATAGAGCCCATAGGATTCTTGCTTGACTGCCAACAGTATGATGGCGATCATATACGTGGGAGCTGGGTCTATAAGCACATCCTTAAAGTGTCCCTAGTCGTGGGAGTTTCGAGACAGGGCATCGATACTTCAGAGTAGACCAGTGTATACAGTCGAGACCCCGACGAGGGGCGGTGGCCGGTCTCACAAGCCACTGGTGTCAGTTGGATCACCTAAGATGTATACAGGTACTCATTGGGTTATGAGTACACCGGACAGGACTCGCCGGGAACATGCTAGTTGGTATTATACATATCGTTAGATAGCAGTTCCCTGGTGACATGTGTACAGGTTAGTCTGTCGACCTAAGAGCGCCATTTGTCTCATGTGAGTTCCCACTGTGCTTTGATTACTACCCTACCACGCTCAAAAGAGACGTGCAAACATGTTTTAGTTAGGTACAGTCCCGAGCCACATGGAGGCAGTGAGCGGATCGTCGGGGATCCGTCTCTCCCGGTATTGGGGGTTAATGTCGCACAGTGCACGGGTGGCCATCACTAGAAATCCTCGGCCGGGGTAGTGGAGAATTACTGATTTGGATCAGTAGTTTCTCAGGAGGTGATGGGCTTCATACCGACACGAATTATCGCGTTATTAGGGCTCTGACTTTATCTACCCCTAGACTCGATAAGCGATACTCTTAGACGAACAGACCGGACTGTACGGATATTGTCACTGTCAGGCTCAGTAGGGTTTCTGGATGAGTTCGCTCGTCTGCTTCCCTTCCAATCAATATATAGGCAACCGTTACGTACAGTTAGTACCTCTGACGTGCTAGTGGTTATACCCAGTGTCAGTGTGTTGATGAGTCATTAGAGTCCCCCACAGACAGTTTCCCAAGTTCGGGCGAAACGTTGTAGAGGCCGTATGGTTTTATGGCAGGGTTCGGAAAATGCACGTGCGTTTACGCACGTGTCATATTTCGGGCATATAATACCGGTGGGCTTTGGTTTAAGCCAGATCCGAGTATTATACTGTGTAGATATAATATCTTTGTCTCAGTTGCATTTGTATTCGGTCGTAATACAAATGCGGGTATGTTTATACTGTTACGGGGTTATTCTGAAATTCGTTTCGGGATCGCTTTTGGAAATTACCAGTGTCATGTTTTCCATCAGCCGTATTAAACATTCGGTTTAATATGGATTTATCTTTTCTTGATGAGTGTAGAAGGTTCTAGATGTTTCTAGATGGTGACTAGGATGATAAAGTGGCTAGTGAGTCATTAGTGCATTAATTGTTCATTTAATGATGTGATGATGTGTTGTTATGAATCATTGTTTCATTAAATGTTTAGTGCAAGGTGTTTAGATGAATCATTCATCTCATTTAATGTTGTGGTCACCCCCCCTCCTACACTCACCTCCCCCTCTCCTTAAGTGGCCGGCCTTCTCTTTTGAGAGATGATGGAATTGCAAAAGAAAAAAAAGATTATGGTATTGGTTCATGGAAATTAATATACTCATTTCTCATTTACCCGATTCAAATGGCAACTTCATTAACCGTTCGTCCATAGTTTTGGATGAAGTGAGACAAAGTGTTGTACTCATTCTCTACACCAATCTTGGTCATCTCTTTTAGCAAACTTGATGATCGAGTTGCCTCGGTTCAGAGGCGGGAACCCGTTTAAAGATCCGTCGACGTGGTGCCACCTGGACGAGAAGACTGGAGATTCAGGAGATCGGAACAGCCGCAACAAAGCGTGGGATGATGGTTGAAGACTGAAGGACTCGGATCGTTCGGTATAACATTTCTACCCACTTTGTAGTTTGTTAGTTTAGCTTTAATGGCAGATCCGGGTTATAGTATACGATAGCGCCAGTCAAAAAGTTTTTGTTCCGCATTTGGCGTCTGTTAGACGGCCAGGGCGCTACCGTGTACTTACAGTTTTAGCGTGTCAGAATCTTGTTGGAGGAAGAACGCTGTGATGACATTTCGTCTGCTGTATCGAAACGAACTTTGAGATGGTGACCACTCCGTGCTGGTGTGGGATGATCTCCGATAGTCTTTCAGGTTTTGTATGAGTTGCCGTCAAGACCCTGAAGCTAGGAATTTGGCCTTCGCTTCGTTTGCTTTGGCGTGTCCGAATCCTGTTGGAGGAAGGACGCTGTAGTTACATCTCGTCTGCCGTAGCGAGACGAATGCTGAGGTGGAGCTGGAATTTTGTCGTCGCTCCGCTTGGTGATGTTGCGTCCGAGTCCTGTTGGAATGAGGAGGATCACCGTTGCTGATTTTTAGGCTGTAGATATTGCCGTTAAGGTTTGGAACTGGGGATTATGCCGCGGCTCCGTTTCGTTGTGTCGCTTCCGTGCCTTGCTGGCATAAGGAGGAATGCTATTGTTGGTCTTCTAGAATGCAGATGTGACCGTCGAGACTTGGCTCTCTTTCTGATGGAGCCTGAGGAGGGAAGGCGTGATTCCTTCTTTGTTTGCGCCCCTGGATTGTATACAGAGATTGATATGATATCACCTGTAGGGCATAAATTTTATTTATATATTTTTTTTATTTCTTTCCGCGATGCTCTATCATTTCAGCTTTTATATTGCGAAAGTCGTGATTGCCCAATCATTTCGGCTATTTTTCACGGTGCCCAATCATTTCGGCTATTTATTTTAATTTTACTCGCTGCTTTTTATTGCGAGTTGCCCAATCATTTCGGCTATTTTGCATGCATACATTTTTTAATTGCTGATTTTGTTGCAAGTTGCCCCATCATTTCGGCTATTTTATATGCATTTTTGGCTCGCTGATTTTTTATCGCGAGTGTGGAACTTAAAATCTGGTGCCAATCTTAGCATCAGCATCGCTGCGACTAGAATATTGCCAGGAGCGAATCATCATTTGCCATGAAAGGACTTAGAATTTGATGCCGATTTAGGCATCAGCATTGCTACAACTGGGATATTGTCAGGAGTGAATCATCATTTGCCTCTGTCGATGTCGAACAAAGGTGGCTTGGCAAACCGGGTTAAGATCCCGTCGACTAAGGCTTTTGACTTCATGAGCCGTAAGGGTCTCATAAAGGTATTTCTCCTTACGAGTCGTGAGGATCTCGTAGGTGCGTTTTTTTCTTAGGAATCGTGAGGATTCCTAAGCGTGTGTTCTCTTATAAGTCGTAAGGATCTTACAAGAGTGGTTTCTCCTTGCAAGTCGAGAAGACCTACAAGGGTTGTTCGCCGTGCGAGCATATCCCTAGTCGCTGGTAGGACTCTGTTAGGGAAATGTTCATTCATGCCCGTGGATTGTATACAAGGGTCAATATTGAACCGCTTATAGGGCAGCATTGGAGATTGTGATGGCTTAAGAACAGGTTTAGATCCCTGTAGCTTAAGGCTTTTGAACCCTCTGAGCCGTGAGGGTCTCATAGAGGAATTCTCCTTACGAGTCGTGAGGATCTCGTAAGTGTGTTTTCTCATTAAGAATCGTGGGGATCCCTAAGTGTGTTGCTCCTTTGTGAGTCGTAAGGATCTCACGCAGGTGGTTTCTCCTTACAAGGTCGAGAGGACCTTGCAAGTGTCTTTTAACGAGATTGCGCCCTTTTGGGTTTTCATAAAACTCGCCGGTAGCCCTGCCGTTTTTACTCACGGAGCCCTTTCGGGTTTTCATCCGTGCCCATCTTGCTTGTGGACGTACCGTTTTTTTTTACGAGTCTGCGCCCTTTTGGGTTTTCACAAACATCGCCGGTGGTCCTGCTGTTTTTACTCACGGCGCCCTTTCGAGTTTTGATCCGTGCCCATTTTGCTTGTGGACGTACCCCTTTTTTGGCTTCTTTTTTTTTACCACGTCAGCCTGTGGATGCCGCGGGTTGGTAGTAGTTTAACGACGTTTCGGTCATAGGTCAACGTACGATTACGCAGCTAGATTTTGCCGCAAATCTTCGCATTTTTTGTGCCAGAGGTGGATTCCTTGAAGAGAGGGCTGAGGGCGATTTCTTCGTCAGAGTCGCTTCCAAAGGTGATAACTTGCGATTCTTTGGTGTCGGCTATGTGACAGTTGCCAGCAGCTTTTTCACGCTCATCTGTCATGCTTTTCTGTTCCCGACGAGCCTTGCGCTTCACTCGTTGGTGTCGTCGATGGGCAACATATCCCTGCCACCAGTTTTTAAAAGCTATGCACTCCTCGGTGGGGTGTGCAATCCTCTGATGGTATAGGCAGAAGTTAGGATGTATGTCCGCTTCATCAAGACGTATATTGCCAGGGGAAATTCCTTTGAGAGAGGGCAACTTCATTCCTATTGCTAGGGCCCTAGTGAATCGTTTCCTTGCTTTAAACTTGCTTTTGCTGGTGATAGAGATGCTTGCTCCAGTTGGGGTGTCTCGACCTTTTCCTCCAGTCGTCGGCGTTTGGCTTTTTCGAATATAGCCAGTTCGCGCTCTCGATTGGCTTTGCTTTTCTGACGGGCTTCATTCAGTAGAAAGTCAATCATCTCGTCAGACGGTTCCAAGGGTTTTGGCTTCAATCCTGCCCCCAGTTCCTCGGTGCAAGGAGCTTCCTCATTGTCTATTGACAAGTGAGAGATCACATGGCAACTTGCTTCGTAATTTTCAGATTCACTCGACGAGTCTTCTCCATCATCTTCTTTCTCAAGGACGTGGCTGAGAAACTCTTGGAGTGTGACTGGAGTTCGCGTCTTCTGGTTATACTCTTCCAGCTCGTCAATCTGCTTTTGCAGGTCCGTGCGCTTGTTATCAAGCTTCATGGGCTTTTGGGTCTTCTTCTTCTTCTTCTTCGAGGACTTTGACAACTGGACGCGAGCGCTTTGACTATCACCACCAGTTTTTGGAGTTGGGCGTGATTTCAGCATTCCCTCAATGATCTCGGGTTCCAGTGGATTTTTCCACCTGATCGCCGGGCATGTTTAGAGATCCTTCAGCATTCTTTTCGTCTTGGCTGAAAGAACGTCCTCCCATGGGGCTTCCCTTATGAATAAGCACGATGCCCCCGGCATGTCCACCTTTTTAGGGGCGTGAGGTTGTGGTAGGTTCACCTTCCAATTTTCGGATAATACGAACTTGCCTTGTTGGTATTGGTCCTCCATCCAGCCTTTGAAGACGAAACAATCTTCGATTGGATGGCTTACTGCTTGGTGGTAAGGGCAGTAATTAGGATTGTTGACATCGCCTGGCTGCAACGGACGTTTTGGATCCAGCAGATTGATGAGTTTGTTGCACACTGCCAGCTCGAACAGTTTCCTCGTTTTATCCTGGGGAAACGAGTAAGGACGTCCCAGTCTCTCCTCGAGGGATGGGCGTGGACGCACGTTGTTTTGGCGAACAACCGGGTTTAAGTTGCTCGGCCGTTGTTGAGTGTTGGTGACAAAGGTTGCTTTCCCCTTCCTTTTTCGTTTCGCAGCTCTGGCTTCGAAGAGGAAGGCCTGTGGCCCATCTGGTCCATTTGAGTCAGCTTGTCTATCAAGGCTTGGAAAGTGGTCGGCTTGAAAAACATCATGAACTGGGAGATGGTCGCCTGCGGATCACGAGTACCCCCGAACATGCCTACCGCGGGAGCTTCTTCGATGCGCTGCTCACATTTCAACCATAAATTCCGCCACCGTATCGCGTATTGTACCCACGTTTCGCCTGGCTTTACCCTGGCGTTGATCAATGTGGTGATCAGGGTGCGCTCGCTAGCGTTTGCAAATCTTTGTGTAAACAGCAGCTCCATCTCCGCAAATATTTTGACAGAGTCGTTAGGCAGCTCCAAATACCATTCGAAGGTCGTTTCCACTAAGCAGCCGACGAATTGGCGAAGCAACAGTTTGTCGTCGCCTCCAGTGTTGCCGTATAAGGCCCTGAATTGAGCGACATGCTGATGTGGATTCCCCGTCCCTTTATATACATGGAATTTAGGGATCGTATATCCCGGCGGGTAACTTATTTGGTCATACCAGCCCGGATAGGGTCGTTCAGTCTTGACAACTTGGCCAGCCGCTTCATTCGCCTGGTGAGCTCGTATGTGCTGAGATATATAATCATCGAGCGCAGCTTTTGAGATGGTCTCCTCTTTGGCTGCTGAAAGAGCTGGAGGAGGGTTCGACGTCTCCGCTCGGTCATCTTCAATAATGATCGGAGGGTCTTCAGCTGGAGGATCCGGCTGTAACATCATCCCGACCATGTCTTGGAAGAGAAGCGCCATTCGTTTTATGTTGGCAGCTTGATCTGCTGCTTCTCTGTCCTTCTTTTCGAGGACTCTGCAGAGGAAGTCAGCATCAGTTTCTTGTTCATGACGCTGCTCTGATGACACTTCTGGGCTTTCTTTTGGCCCGGTGAGTGTGGCCATTTGCGTCAGCATTTCTTGAAACTTCTGTTGCTGCTCTTAGGCTTTTGTGAAGGATCGGGTGAGCGGTCGGTGACCCGTCGAAGCGCGGCTTTCCTCTTTTCCGAAAGCCATGTAAACAGTATGCACCGTTATGCCCCCAGACTTGGGGCGTTTGGGCTCAGTCCCTTTGACATTTGTCGCGGGCATGGGGATCTTCTCCGGCCTTCTCTTCTTATGAGCGATCGAAGTTGAGGAGGTCGTCGCAGTGGGCGCCCAGATAGCTTTTCGTGGCTTGACAGGATAGTCCTCTTCTCGCCGCGCTTTCAGCTTTTACTGTCGGCGGGGGTAGTCTTGATCAATCACCGAGTCTTGGACTTGACGCCAGCATTTGTAAATTTTGGAAGACAGCCGCTGAGGGGACTGCTCCGGCTTTGTCTCTGTAACATTCTTCACGGGTGGGGGAGATCTTTTCAGTACGGCGGAAGGAGAGTTCCTGCACACCTTGTTCAGCAATTCAAAGCTGTTTCCGGTTGGAATAGCAACATTGACTTCCCCCGTTGGGGCTGGTGGAGTTAGCCCAGAGGGGGAGTTGCCCCCAGCCTTCCTTACTCGGTGCCAGTGGCGACGTCGAGCGTATCGAGCCGATGGTGTTGGTTCGGCTATGGGGATGGCTTTGTCATGCCCCCTGTTTCGAGGAGAGGCCGTTATTGGCGCTAGCTGGTCGAAGACTGACGTCCGTTGAGAGGGGATAGTCAGTCTCACGGAGGCTGACTTTTGAACATGGGAAGCAGCCTTCGTGACTTCGCATGGGGCAGGAATGGCCATCCGCTTCGGGATGGCTGCTTCAGGTATCGCGGGCTTCTTCATGGGCCCACTTGAGCTTTGGCCCAGTCTGCTGAAAAATGAGGCATTGGACTTGGGCGACCCGTTGAGAGGGGCCGCGGTATTTGTAAGCCGATCAAAGACCGACTTCTTTGGAGCTTCCTGCGACGACATTGGGGCATTGAAGCTCATCGGTGGGAGCATGGTCCCAAAGAATAAACCAGTGATGGCCTGAGTCACCTGTTCCACCGGCATAGCGAAGATGGAGGCCGCTTGGGGCCCGTAAGTCACTCCTCCTTACGGGACGGAGTAAGAGTTGCAGTTGCAGTTAGTGCAGTTTGAATCCATTGATCTTATGTCTTCTGCACGGAGTAAGGCACCAAATATAAGTATCTCAAATCCACATGCAACCATATCAAACCGCGATTCGTTCGCAAACACGACACACGAAGTGTGGAGTGGAAAGAGGAAAAGGTCCCACCGGGCGTGCCAGAATCTGTTCCCTTCCGAACACAGAGACGCGACCGCGCAGCTCCGTCTTGCCTGAAATTCAGGGCAGATGCTAATTGGTGCTATCCGTCCACCTCTCCGAAGATACCAAGTTGATTTATGGCACCATGTATCGAAGGTTTAAACGGATGCGGATGATGTAGCAGACCTCGTCAGATTCCCATCGTTTGAGGGGGGTTTGATTGTGGGGACGCTCTTCCCTGCAGGCGCAAGCCCTTATAGTTAATTACGCTACCGTACCGCGGTAACAACTTTCTCCTTCTCTAGATGGTCACTTCGTATCGTGGGTGTTTGTTTTGTTTGTGGTTGCCCGTGGATTGTATACGGAGACTAAGTTATGTCGTCGCCCGTAAGGCGTGGATTAGTCCAAATCCGTATCTTTCTTAGATTTGGGTTTGGGGGTTTGGGTTTAAGGATACGTTAGCCTCATTTGAGACTAAGATCAACTTAAATGTTTGTTAAGGATACGTTAGTCTAATTTTAGACTAAGATCAACTTAACGGGATCATTTAGATCCGATAAGAGAGCAATTGGGATCTATTGTTTAGTTTAGTGACATTGCGGTCGATTGCCAGTTTAAGGACATGGGGGTCCAATGTTAGTTTAAAGACATCGCGGTTGAGGTCAAGGATATCATAGTCCATGGGCTTAAGGACCCCCACAGTCCGATGTTAGTTTTAAGACATCACGGTCGAGGTTAAGGACATCATAGTCCATGGGTTTAGGGACCCCACAGTCCATCGTTAGTTTTAAGACATCACGGTCGAGATTAAGGACATCATAGTCCGTGGGTTTAAGGACCCCACAGTCCGATGTTAGTTTTAAAATATCACGGTCGTGGTTAAGGACATCATAGTCCATGGGTTTAGGGACCCCACAGTCCATCGTTAGTTTTAAGACATCACGGTCGAGGTTAAGGACATCATAGTCCGTGGGTTTAAGGACCCCACAGTCCGATGTTAGTTTTAAGACATCACGGTCGAGATTAAGGACATCATAGTCCATGAGTTTAAGGACCCCACAGTCCGATGTTTAGAGACGTCATAGTCTATGAATGTGTAGTCGTCGGGACCCGTCACCTCTTTGAAGACGTTGAGGAATTACAACGATAAATATCAAAGGAGTGAAGAGATGTATCCTTGAACCAAGGTGAGTTGGTTGAAAGAGCAGATGTGCTCAGTTCAAGATAAGTTGAGGACTTATGGCCAAAATTGGGCTAAGTCCAATTAAAAATGTTTAACATTTTTAGTTGCTCTAGCTATTAAGCCTTTATTTGGGCTCAGTCCTTTTAATAATGCTAGGCATTGGGCTCTGACATTTTTTGTCTTTCATTGAATGCATAGCATTCATCAGAACAAAGTGTGTTCTAATAGTGCGCCACGTGGCGCGCCAGGCGCTTTGCGCCAGTCAAAGAGCGCATTGCGCTTCTGTCAGGTAGCGCATACGAAGATGACACGTGTCACGCTTAGCGCTAAGCGCTAGTTTGTTAGCGCATTGCGCTTTTAATTTTTGAGCACGTTGCGCTAGTCTGTTGGCGCACCAGTGAGTGATATGTGGTGCGCTTGGTGCTGAGCGTCAGCCCATGAGCACAGTGCTCCGTTTCAGAAGCGCAAAGCGCAGATTGTGTCTCTGGTTGACACGTGGCAGGTTTTGACGCTGAGCGCCAGTCCAATGAGTGCAAGGGCGCAATTCATGAGCGCAAGGAACTTTTCAATAGTGCAAAGCGCATTTGATCAATTTTAAGATCAAAGAACAAATTTTATGTTCTTCAAAAGAGGCTTTTTCCTCAAGATCCAAGAACAAAAGTTCTTGTTTTTATAAAAGGCTCTGCCTTTATAGATCAAAAGATCTGTGAATGAAGTAAAAATACTTCTTTTATTATTTTATGATTAGATCTTTTGATCTTTTCCTTTTTATTAAAGACCTTGGTCTTTTTTCAGATCTATGATCTTTTTAGAAGATGGCTTTTCTTTTTACGAGATGGTTTCATCTCCATTATTCAAGAACATAATTCTTTTTACCTTGAAGATGAAGAAAAATCTTCTTTTTTCTGAGAGCTTTCTCTTCTTTTGCAGAGGGTTTCTCTCTCTCTTTTCTGTCTCTGAAACTTGAAGTCTAGGGTCCTTTATATAGGGCCAAATGATTTGTTAAATCAGTTTTAAGAGATCTTTCTCTGATTGATTTGGGAATATTTCCCACCGTTGGATTTTTGATCCTAAGGCTTCTGTTTTACAGAAGATAATCTTCTTGTTTTAATAAGATTGAAAAATCTTTTCATAACAGAACTTTAGTTCTAATTAATTAATAATTTATTATTAGTAGATCTTTTGATCTGTCGGTGGGGGAATTTTAATTCCAGCGCTGGCGCACTTTGCGCTAGCGCACCTACGTTCGACACGTGGTGCGCTGCGCAGAGCGCAGCACAACTGCGCTAGCGCACATGTGTTTGACACGTGACGCGCAGCACAGAACGCAGCGCAACTGCGCTAGCGCACCTTGTTTGACACGTGGCGCGCAGCGCAGAGCGCAGCACCACTGCGCTAGCGCACCTGTGTTTGACACGTGGCGCACAGCGCGCAGCATCTGAAACGTTCCTTCAATTTAATTATGAATTTTAATGCAGAGCTTTGCTCTGATTGGGGGTGCGCTGTCTAGGGCGCAGCGCACCTGGCGCTAGCGCGTCTGCTTTTGACACGTAGTACGCAGCGCACGGGATCTGAAGCATTGCTTCAAGTTTTGAATTTTGAAATTCAAAACAGAGCTTTACTCTGATTGAGGGAAACAGTGTTCGATTGGCTATAACTAGAAGTCTCTGGCCAGGGCTGATATAGAGATTTACTGGTAAGTGTTATCAGTAGTTTCTCAACCCGTTATGAGCCTCACATCGACACGACTTATCGGTTACTGGGGTCTGACGTTCACCACCCCTAAACTGGATATGCGACATATGAGACGAAGAGACCGGACTGTACGATAGTGTTACTGAATGGATTCATAGAAGTGTGTGCATGCTTGCTTGTTGATCTTCTGATCGCTTAATACCCGGGTGGCCGTTACATTTAGCTGACCGCTTGCGGCTTGTGGGTGTTTGATATGATCATCATCTACTGCCGGCGTATTGAAGAGTCTTAGAGTCCCACACAAGAGTTTCCTAGTTCAGGCGAAACGATGTGGTGTGCATATGAAATATGAGCGGGGACCCGATTAAATAAATGTATGTGATACCGATATTGATCGGGCATTTTTCTATTGATCAGGTCGTATATGATATTACCGGTTTGTTAAATCTAGTGTTGATTTAACATTTGAAGTTTAGTTCAATTCTTTATTTAAAACCTTTTCAAATATGATGTGTATGCATGCATGTATGCACATGTTGATGTGCATGGACACATACATACATACATAGTATCATGGTTGTTGATACACTTGATATGGCAATGCAAGACTCACACGGTGAATAAATATCTATTTATATTTGTTTTTGAGTTAAAGAGAAGGAAAATAAAATGGAATTATCTCATGGTCAAAGTTTCCACACACTTCCTTCACTTAACCATGGGTTTAACTCTTGATTTATTTTCCTTTGTTGTTTTAACTCTCATACAAAATATCTAGATATTATTTTACCATGGTTTGAGATGAGAGAGTGAAAATATATATATTTTTTCTATTCTCATTTATCTTGGGCATTATCATCACAAAAGAGTTCTAGCTTTGCCATTATCATCTTCTTCTTCCTCCAAACTCTCTTGATTTTTCCAATGAGTGAGGTTGATAAAAAGAAAGGGTTTTGATTAAAGAATACAAACCACCTCATCATTCTACACCTCTCTAGCCCATTTGTGCAAGGTGTTTGCTACACTTTGTTTAAAGACCAAGTAAAGTAAGGAGCTTTGGGCAAAGGGACTTCGGGTGGATCATCGTGGACAAGAAAGGCTACTAGCAAGCCGTTTCAACCTCTCAAAGATCCAAGGAGTCAACACAAGTGAACTACAAAGGTTGTATTTCTTTCACTTAGTGTTAAATTGTTCTTTGTATGTGATACAAATGATGTTACTCTAAACTATTCTAGTTATGATTCATGGTTTGTTTGCTTTGCATCTCTCTAAAATTTTAAAGTGGCATGTGTGATGATTCCATACCCTAGATTAGGTGCAAGGGAAACCCAACAGTGGTATCAGAGCCAAGCTAGAATTTTAGACACGGTGTTAAAACAATTACGAAAACGAAACCGACTCCGAAAATACGATATTATGAAACCCTAATTTGCTCTCTGGAAATTTTTTGAAAAGTCGTTGAAAAATTATTTAAACAGCTGCAGAAGCTTGCATGTGATGTAACTAGAACACAGTGTGAAAACGGACCCCCTGCTCGGATTTTGGCCGAGCCCCTTCCCCCTAGATCCGGCGACGCCGGCCCCTTGTGCTCCCCTACATTTTATTTCACACTGTGCTCTTATCTGTATATTTTGGTGTTTCAGGCATTGTTTGTTTAGCCCAAATATTCATGTGATGATTATTCTGATTAGGGGCTAATTCTTAGTATTTCGTAGTCGTATATTTTAACACCGTAAAGGTAACCTTGACAATGTTTAACAGTTCGAAAGAACTTCGAACACCACATCTTGTACCCCGCTGAAATTTTCAAGTGTTGTAATTTTCCTAAGTTGATTGTATACATAAAATCGTGTAAGTATCCCTATGGCCCCTCTAGAAGAATATAATAACCTTAATATGTATATTTTGAATGTTGCGGCATTGAGTTTTCTGTAATCAATACATACACGCCACCCAGTTTGAGTGCGTGTCTTGATCAACGCATTAGCCTCATTGATTACGAAGTGAAAGAAATACAACCTTTGTAGTTCCCTTCGTGTCTGGATCAACTCAATGCCGCAACGAGGAAAGACAAGTGAATTACAGAAAATGAGTTGATCCCTTCGTGCCTGGATCAACTCAATGCCGCAATGAGGAAAGACCACTTCCCTCTACCTTCAAGTATCCCTATGGCCCCTCTTGATGATGATCGGCTTCGCGTAAAAGATCTTTAATGTTGTCGCTCGATATTGTTCTCAACGATTCTTGATTTTGATCTTGATTTGAATTGAATTGGATTTAATTGGCTCTCAAATTGTCTCCCAAAATTGCGTAACCTCCAAAATGAAGGCTTAGGTCCTTTATATAGCTCTTCACCAATCTTCCACTAGAAGCTAGGTTAATCTTCCCCAAGAAGCTAGGTAGTTGTAGGAAAACTTCTAGAATAAGATAGTTATCTAGCTTCCTCAAGAAGCTAGGCTGTTGTGGGGAAGCTTCCAGAATAAGTTTGTTACAATGGAGCGTCTCAAGTACGCTAGGTTCTTGGAATGAAGCTTCTGGAGAGAACATGTCACCCGATGTCCTAACTCGGCCGCGGATCCACGGCGGATCGGTCTGACTCGGCCGCGGCTCCGCGGCGGATCGGTCTGACTCGGCCGCGGCTCCGCGACCATTTAGTGAGCTTGTTGCCTCATTTTCTCTGTGTATTCTGGTGTTGATCTTTGGGGTTATATGTGATATCTGGAATCTTCTTATCTCTTCTGAATCTCTGCTAGATTTCAACTCTTTGTGCTGTATTTTGTCGGCGAATTTGTGATTCCGATATTTGTCCTGAGATAATTTTCTGCACAAAATCTTACTGAAGATTGTTGAGATATACAATATCATGCTTGAAGTAATAAACATGCAACTTCCTTCCAAAATGTTGATTATAATGTATAACACGTGGTAATTGATACTTTCCAGACGAACTTGTAATACGTGTTATATTTATAACAAACATCATTAGATGATTAGAAAAGTGAGGAAATTGTTATGTTAAAGATTACAATATTTTTGACTGAACAACATTCCTTAAGAAATTTTATCCTAATCATAAAACTGTCTGTGTTCGAAGTGTGATTAACCAGTTTACCCAACTTCCTAACGAACCATTCTGGAAGTGCTTTGAGTGGTTTAAGGATCTTCTTTTACAATGCCCCTATCACGGATTTGATAGATGGCAACTTTTCCGAATTATATATGAAGGCGTTAATCCAGCGACAAAACAGATACTTGAAATCATTTTTCAATACCATTTCATGTCTAAAGACGATAATAAAGCTTGGAAATTCCTGGAGATCTCGCCGAACAAACTTTACAGTAGGAAAGCATTATACCAACTTCTTCTAGGGCAGGTATCCATCAGCTTGACGTTTCCATCGCAGTAAAATCCGAAATGGCCGCGATGCAAAAGAAACTCGATGCTATCGAAAACAAATTCTCATATGCCTCCCTAAACCAAGTTACGCACCCAAAAACCGTGTGTAGTTGTTGTTCTAACCCATCACATTTAACGGAAGATTGTCCTTTGAATCCGCCATTTCAAGGTCAAGAACAAACTAATGCTACTTTTCAGCAACGACCTAGAAACGATCCTTATTCTTCCACATACAATTAGGAATGGAGGAATCATCCTAATTTTGCTTGGAACCAAAACCAAACTCAAAATCAAAACCAGTTCCCAATCAATTATTAAAGGCCTTCCCCACAGCAACAGCAACCACCACAACAAAGTCAGCACCTCTTTCAACCGCAATCTTTTTAAAATCCGGCCAACAATTTTGCACCTTATAATAATTCTTTCCCAACGGCCGGTACTGAAAAATCCTCTGCTCTCGAACGAAGCTTGGAAACGTTTATTAACCATTCCACGCAAACGACGGCTAACTTAATATCTTCTATCCAACAAGCAACAGCAACAGCAACAGCAACCACCACAACAAAGTCAGCACCTCTTTCAACCGCAATCTTTTTAAAATCCGGCCAACAATTTTGCACCTTATAATAATTCTTTCCCAACGGCCGGTACTGAAAAATCCTATGCTCTCGAACGAAGCTTGGAAACGTTTATTAACCATTCCACGCAAACGACGGCTAACTTAATATCTTCTATCCAAACATTAGTACAGCACACCGCTTCCCACGGTGAAAACATAAAATCGATAGAAGCACAACTTGCACAGTTAAATACCGCGATGAGTGAGAGAGAGAAAGGGAAACTTCCATCTCAATCTCTACCGAATTCTGGCCACTCACAAAGTCATAATATGTGTGCCATCACCACGTTGAGATCGAGAAGAGTGCTGAATAACCAAGTGGGTGAACATGTTGAAGTTGATGTTGATGGTATTAATGAAACCCCGGATTCTACTTCTACGCCTCCTTCTCCTTCGTCTAATCCAACAACTTCTTCTGAGCCTATTTTCCGTTTTCCACTAGGCTCGAATCCACATCCTTGAGTCAACCTAAAACGATTCCAACTCTAATTTTAGGATCCATTCCATCTCCACAAACTTCTCCAATGATGGACCCAACCCTTATTGATAAAGCTCCTTATCCACATAGGCTAAGGGGTAACAGACCAAGTTCCCAAATGGAGAAGATTATGGACATTTTTAAGTAAGTTAACATAAATATCTCTCTCCTAGATGCTATCAAACAAGTTCCATCCTATATGAAAATTTTAAAGGACTTGTGCACTAGGAAAAGAAAACCTCAAGTACCTAAAAAGATCTTCTTAACGAGTAATATGAGCAATCTCTTACCCAATTGGTACCCACGAAACGTAAGGACCCCGGCTGTCCTACAATATCCATAACCATTGGGGGTAAAATTATCAATCGTCCTCTACTCAACTTAGGTGCTGGTGTTAACTTACTTCCGTATCCTGTTTATGAGCAATTAAAGATAGGAGAGTTGAAACCTACGCAATGCACTCTCCAGATGGCCGATCGATCTATCACCCAACCTAGGGGTGAGCTCGAGAACGTGTTAATAAAGTCGGGGAATTTATATTCCCTGTGGACTTCATAATTATTGATACACAGCCTGTAGCAAACTCACGGAACCAAATTCCAGTGATCCTAGGTCGACCTTTCCTAGAAATGTCAAACGCGATAATCAATTGTCGTAACTGTTGGATATAGTGCCCTCTAAGTCAATTATTGGATCGCAGGTACGTGATTGCAATGATTGAGGGATGACCTATACCGATAAAACGGTCTTACTCGAGATGATAGTATGCTATCTGGTTTGTCTTTATCATCATGATAAAGCCCATAGGATTCTTGTTTGACTACCAGCAGTATGATGGCGATCATATATGTGGGAGCTGGGGTCTATAAGCACATCCTTAAAGTGTCCCTAGTCGTGGGAGTTTCGAGACAGGGCATCGATACTCCAGAGTAGACTAGTGTATACAGTCGAGACCCCGACGAGGGGCGGTGGCCGGTCTCATAAGCCACTGGTGTCAGTTGGATCACCTAAGATGTATACAGGTGCTCATTGGGATATGAGTACACCGGACAGGACTCGCCGGGAACATGCTAGTTGGTATTATACATATCGTCAGATAGCAGTTCCCTGGTGACATGTGTACAGGTTAGTTCATTGACCTGAGGTCGTCATTTGTCTCGTGTGAGTTCCCACTGTGCTTTGATTTATACCCTACCACGGGTCAAAGGAGTCGTGCAAACAGGTATATTTTGGGTACAGTCCCGAGCCACATTGGAGGCAAGTGAGCGGATCTTCGGGGATTCGTCTCTCCCGGTATTGGGGGTGAGATCGCGCTGTGTTAAGGAGAGCCATTACACGAAATCCCTGGCCAGGGTAATCGAGATATACTGGTAGGTATACCAGCAGAATCTCAGGGTGTTCTGGGCTGCTCTCTGACACGACTTATGTAGCTATTGGGGGTCTGACGTTTACCGACCCCTTAGGCCTAATATGCGATGCTCATAGACGAATGTTCCGGACTGTACAGATATTGTCACTGTCAGGCTCAGTAGGGTTTATAGATGAGTTCCCTCGTCAGCTTCCCTTCCAATCAATACATAGGCAAAACGTTACGTACAGCTTGTACCTCTGATGTGCTAGGGGTTATACCCAGTGCCAGTGTACTGATGAGTCATTAGAGTCCCCCACCGACATTTTCCCAAGTCCGGGCGAAACGTTGTAGAGGTCGTATGGGTTTATGGCAAGGTTCGGAAAATGCACGTGCGTTTTCGCACGTGTCAGTTTTCGGGCAGATAATACTGGTAGGCTTTGGTTTAAGCCGGAACCCAGTATTATACTGTGTAGATATAATATCTTTGTCTCAGTTGCATTTGTATTCGGTAGTAATACAAATGCGGGTATGTTTATACCAATACGGGGTTATCCTGAAATACGTTTCGGGATGATTTTTGGAAGTTGCCAGTTTCCAGTTTTCTATCAGCCGTATTTTGACATTCGGTTAAATGCGGATTTATCTTTTCTTGGGATTTGTGTGGAAACTTCTAGAAGAAGTGACTAGGATGGTGACTAGGATAATGAGGTGGCTTTGTCATTAATGGTTCATTAATGATAAAGCATGACTAGGTTAATTGTGATAGGTTAGCATTTAATGTCTTTTGATGATTCATTCTTTGTGATAAGCATGAAGGGATATGGTCACCCTCCTCCTTGCTCCTACACTCACCCTCCTCCCCTCTTCATATAGTGGCCGGCCCCTTTGTGGGATGGTGTGGGTTTTCATTTTTGAGAAAAGATACAAGAAATTTAGTGTATGGAAATTTCGCATAGATCAATTTCCATTTACCTGATTCCAATTGGCAACTTCTTTTAACCGTTCGTCCATAGCCTTGGACGTAACGAGACAAAGTATTCTACTCATTCTCTACTTCATCTTGGTCGTCTCTTTTAGCAAACTTGACGATCGAGTTGCCTCGGTTCAGAGGCGGGAGCCCGTTTAAAGATCCGTCGACGTGGTGCCACCTGGACGATGAGAACGGAGATCAAGCAAGTTCGGATCAGTTGCAACATAGCGTGGGATGATGGTTGAAGACCGAAGGACTCGGATCATTCGGTATAACAATTCTACCCTCTTTACAATTTGTTAGTTTAGCTTTAATGGACGATCCGGGATAAAGTACGCGATAGCGCCAGTCGTAAAAGTTTTGTTCCGCATATCGGCATCTGTTGGATGGCCGGGGCGCCGCCGCGGACTTACAGTGGTATCAGAGCCTCACCATTAAGCTATACTAACTTGTGCTAACATGTTTAAAAGATCGATCGAACGGATTTGGCGAAATCACAATTTTCTGTACATGATGTTTCTGTCGATTTTTAAAATGTTCTAAAATTCATTTTGAGCATTTCAAAAAATCATGCAGGGTTTTTTAAGAATACTGGTGAAATTTGGGCACGTGATCCCACAAAACGACCGCGGATCCGCGGCCCAAACCATGGTTTGGCCGCTGATCCGCAGCGCTTTTGTGGGAACAGTGCGCCAAATTTTTTCAGTGGGTTTCTCATGGGAAATGGTGATTTTTGGTATATGTCTTTTGGGCCAAAATTTTGTTACTGTACACCAGATGTATGTGGGGCCCACTTCGGGAAATTTAGTCGATCGAAATTTTAAACTTGTTAGTTTTTCAGTACTTTCATTATATCTCCGACCGGGAATGTCATTTGATCGGTAAACCGCGTCTGATTGCTATAGTTCTTTTAGACGGGTTTGCGAACGTGACATTCGCGTTGATATTCTGTGTTGTGCTGTAATGTTGCGGATTTGTCGTGGTGGATAGCAGGGTGCAATGATAGTGTTGTTTATATTTATTTGTACATTTGATATTGCGGGACGAGCGTCCGACTTGTGGACTGCCGTCACTGCCTGTTTGTATAATATTCTTTTGGGGCACGACCAGGTTGCGGTCGATGTACCTATTGTATTATTTTTATTTCTGTACTAGGTTTATCCCGCGGTGGGGTGCACGAATAGCCGGGTTCTGGAGGGCAACGGGTTCGTATCTCATGGCATTGAGAGGCAAAGGGACCACACTCTAGAATTGGCAGACTATTCGCCGCACTCGTAGGGAGTACAAGTTGGCCCAAGGAGGGGTGCTCAATTTACCGGATTCCGTGAAGTGCCGGGTATTCTATTCACTATGTTGTGGGGACTACCTCGCTTCAGGTTTTGGCGGGTAACTTGCCGCACCCGTAGGGGTCTAGGTTTCATTGCACAGGCTATCCACACGACTAGGGGAACGTCGGGTTTCAGTAGCGGCTCTGTGAAACCCGGGGATCCCAGATTATCTGTATTGTTCTGTGATGCTTATTACTTATCTGTAATGTTGCGTTTATCACGCCTGGAGCGATTACTGTATATTAGTATATATACTATTAGATGTTGTATATGTTTTACACCCGCGCTAGTCCAGTCCCCGCTCTGTCGTTAGTTAAGTAACCTAACGGGTGATGACGGGACCCAGTGACGAATGCGGATGGCATATACGTACATTTTATTTTCGTTCTTTTCTGGTGTGATTGATTGATGGGACTGCGTTGATTCTTATTAATGCAAAGATAAAACAAACCTATATTTGATGTTGTTGGAACAAATTTTAAAATTATTACAAAGACGTTTCCTTTTGTTTTGCATAGCGGTATTCAGTTGGAATATCCTGCACCTCATTCCACGAGGAAAGAGTCGAGATCCCTTCACCGGGAGTGGCTTCTTTAGCAAAAGGTTTTCGCTACTATATATTTTTATAAAGCTATCAGGTTCCTTCAACGAGATCAGGTTCATTACGTTAAAGGTTTTTCGCCAAAAACCAGCCGTAATCCTCCATCGTTTCTTATGGATGGTCAGTAGTATTCAAGCTATGTTTGTTGGCCTACGTCAAAACATAGTGTTTGGTAGCTGCTGGGTATTCATTTGTTGCATAGATAGATGCATTAGTTTAAGTCAGACGTACACCTTGTTGGCCTACGTCAAGGGCTTGTACGATGACTTAAGTTGATCAGGACAACGACGGGTAGAACTTGACATGTTGCTTATGACTTGTTGGCCTACGTCAAGGTCATAAGAGCATGGGATAAAAATTATATCGGGAGTTTCAAACATACAAGAAACTTGCCAGACTTGCGCATACCTTCTGGAGTGTGTTGACTTGAGTGGCTTCCATCAAGTTATCATGCGATGATAGTTGGATCCCGATTCTCACTGATGAGTTGGTATACTTTTCGGGTGACGCCGACTAATTCTTCTTTCAGGTTTGGAGGAGAATTTGAGATAACAGTGGGAGGTTTCCTAATTAGATAAAGTGATAACCATTCTGATCTAGGTTAGAGTGCACGCAGAGTGTTTCTTTTCTCTCTCTCTTTGGCAGCAACCTTTGACCGACCCTAGACTATAACTCAGTGACCAAAGTTGACCGAACCTTCTTAAACATACTGGCTTTTGGATTGTCTATAGTTGCATAAGTCATTGCTGCTCTTTCTTTTACCCTTTGTATTTCTCAGAACACCCCGTATTACTACGGACATCCACTTCCATTGGATAGATCCATCGTATGGTTATATACGAACTCAAAGGGACATCTTTGAGGATGGATCCAGGTTTAGGAGAAATAGAACTGGTTTATTCAGTTGACTTTTATTATCACCTTCTCTCAGGTTGCGAGGGCTCCTTGGTTTAGGAGAGTACACCTATTATGCTTATTGGATAGTCTTCTTCCAAACCATAGGCTGGTGCCGAACGGTAGGGAATGAAGAAAACCAATTAGCCTAAGTAGGGTGTGCAAAAGGTAATATGTAAAGACAAGATAAAGGAGTTAGAAAGAGGGCAAAGTAAATTGCGACTATTTACATTCATGACCAAATCACGTATTTCATCGCCACTCCTATTTCACCTTTGATTTCTCCAGAACAACCCGTATCACTACGAACATCCAATTCCATTGGATAAATCCATCGTATGGTTATATACGAACTGGAAGGACATTTTTTTTTCCGAGGATGGATTCTGGTTCAGGAGAAATAAAAATAAGGTATTATTCAGTTGTTTTTATCATCACCTTCTCTCAAGTTGCGAGTACTCCTAGGATTAGGAGGGTACACCTATTATGCTTACTGGATATTCTTCTTCCAAACCATAGGCTGGTGCCGAACGGTAGGGAAGGAAGAAAACAACTTAGCCTAATGATGGTGTACAGAAGGTAACGACTAAAAACAAATAAAGGGAAATGGAAAAATGGCAGGGAAATATAAGGTTAAAGTCATGATTTGGATTATGGAAGAGGCATTACTAGGAATACCAGGAAACCCCTACAAAACATATTTATGTTTCATATTCACTGTGCATTGTTAATAGAAAACTGATTTCCCGATTGGATACTTACTCCAGGGTATGTATTTACCAGGAACGATTCTCACATCTGCATGGTATTACAGATGTTGAGTGGGAGCGAGTTATTGGGAATTAGGTGATCATCCTCATTATATCGGAATTCGTTGTAATTGGTGGTATTTGAGGAAATCTCCTGTGAACAGTTTTCAACCTACAACGTACAGGTTATGAGTTATTCAACTCAGCGGACTTATACAGAGTAATGTATGTTGTCCAGTGTCCGTCAGGACAAAGGGGTTGGTCCTCATACTATATTCTGTTTACTTGTAACTTCTCTAGTTTTTAGACAAGTGTTTCGAAGAAATACAATGTCTAAGTTTTGAGAAGTTGTGGGTATAGGAATAAAGTAGAAAACCAAGTGTCACAAGTATCAGGATTCTTCAAAGAAATCGAAGATGTAGATTCTTGTGATTGGTATTCAGTTGAAAGTAATGGTTTTGAGAAACTAGTTTCTCTTTCAGGTTACTCATAATTGGATAGATTCCTAAGTTGAGTAATACTAATCAGCCTCTCTCTATTAAGTTATTATGCACTGGAGACAGCTGCATAATTTGAATCCGGTTCCAATTAAATAAGTGCCAAAGTTTCTATATTGGATATAGAATGATTCATACCTTAACGATGTTAAGGTAAAGGGAGTTGTAAAGCTTACGCTTAAAACCAGACACTGGATAACTCAAGGCACGTTTCTGTAATGGCAGTTTGTGGGTTGACCCTAGCTTTGACGAGGGTTGATTTTCTACCATCTGAAAGATCAATAGTGATATTGTTCTTGACTCGCCACAGTTTTATTAAAATGGATTTTTTCAGAAAACAGCAGTTGGAGCATGGTAGAACTGGAAGTGATTCCAGAACCGCAAACAATTACGGAAAGTTTAATAGGACCTATATATTCAATCAGGTTTGACATTCCAATAGCCACTCCGCAGATATTGTGGGTAACCTCAGACACCCGAGAGGTACTCCGGTAGCCTCAAGGACAGTGACAGGGAGGTTCTAGTTTACCCAGACTTGACACTACCGTTGTTCCAGACTATGAGACCCGGCAGGAGGAAATGTATAGCGTCGTTCTAAACTAGTTTTAGAAGTACACGTATATATTATTCTGCCAGAGGGTTGTTGTAGTCAGTGGGAGCAGCGGAAGCATAGTGGGCAAGTAGCTAGTGTCTATTTATAGACTTGAGCAGAAATAGCAAAGATAGATCATCTATTTTTGATGTGACAGTCATGGGTTTGACTTCATCAGAATAAGGGATGGATCTGTTAAGAAGGTAGTAGGGTGTGATGTCCTGGTATTTGGATGACATACACATAATAGGAAGTAAAATTCCTATACTACGATCGGTTGTACTTTGGTCGTCACACAGTTGTTTATCCACAAAGGATATGGATATAATATAAGACATTCTGGTTACTAGATCTAATGGTTTTTGATCTAGATTTGGGTAGTTTCCCAATGTGGGTACTTTGAAAATATTCTAATATTATTTTAGAATAGATGACTCCTGGCATGGTGGTGTACATGCAGGTGATGGAGTCACCCTCTCTAAAGGTGTCTTACAGACTAAAGGGTAGAGGGAAGTGCATGATTGGCAGATCACTTGCTTAGGCAATTGAGTCAATCGTGAGATGTCAAGTACCACACCTGATGTTGTTATTACACTAAATGTGATAAGTTTATATTAATCCAATCCTGGAGAAACATTAGGAAGCAGTTTTAGAACATAAGTGAATGTTCTACGGATTTGATGACGGCAGCTTCCTACGGGAGAGGGTTATTATTCCAAGCTTCAAAGGTGACATAGATGACAGAATGATTGTCAAAGTTATAGTTTTTCCTCAGACGAGGGACAGTATTATGGACAGGCGGTCCAAGAGGATACTGTGGGAGGCATGGTGCTGGACACTGATTAGTTTCAGTGATCGATACAGTCTAAGAAGTTTGGATTTGGAGTTCATTTATGAACTAGGTCCCATCAGATATCCAGATATATTCTAAGACACGTATTACTCAATTCGGGAGATGGTTTTCTCCGCGAAATTGAGATTAAGAGAGACATAGAAAGAAACATCATGGCGGATCCACTCACTTAGGCTATTTCTCGAACACATTTGTTTCGCAAACATGCATTGTGAAACTGATTAGTAGAGGAGTTGGATGCTCGGTATCGCACGAGCTGTGAGTACTCGACATCGCAATAATTAGCCTTAAGTGCAAGTGGGAGATTGTTGGATATAGTGCTCTCTAAGTCAATTATTGGATCGCAGGTACGTGATTGCAATGATTGAGGGAGGACCTATACCGATAAAACGGTCTTACTCGAGATGATAGTATGCTTTCTGGTTTGTCTTTATCATCATGATAAAGCCCATAGGATTCTTGTTTGACTACCAGCAGTATGATGGCGATCATATATGTGGGAGCTGGGGTCTATAAGCACATCCTTAAAGTGTCCCTAGTCGTGGGAGTTTCGAGACAGGGCATCGATACTCCAGAGTAGACTAGTGTATACAGTCGAGACCCCGACGAGGGGCGGTGGCCGGTCTCATAAGCCACTGGTGTCAGTTGGATCACCTAAGATGTATACAGGTGCTCATTGGGATATGAGTACACCGGACAGGACTCGCCGGGAACATGCTAGTTGGTATTATACATATCGTCAGATAGCAGTTCCCTGATGACATGTGTACAGGTTAGTTCATTGACCTGAGGTCGTCATTTGTCTCGTGTGAGTTCCCACTGTGCTTTGATTTATACCCTACCACGGGTCAAAGGAGTCGTGCAAACAGGTATATTTTGGGTACAGTCCCGAGCCACATTGGAGACAAGTGAGCGGATCTTCGGGGATTCGTCTCTCCCGGTATTGGGGGTGAGATCGCGCTGTGTTAAGGAGAGCCATTACACGAAATCCCTGGCCAGGGTAATCGAGATATACTGGTAGGTATACCAGCAGAATCTCAGGGTGTTCTGGGCTGCTCTCTGACACGACTTATGCAGCTATTGGGGGTCTGACGTTTACCGACCCCTTAGGCCTAATATGCGATGCTCATAGACGAATGTTCCGGACTGTACAGATATTGTCACTGTCAGGCTCAGTAGGGTTTATAGATGAGTTCCCTCGTCAGCTTCCCTTCCAATCAATACATAGGCAAAACGTTACGTACAGCTTGTACCTCTGATGTGCTAGGGGTTATACCCAGTGCCGGTGTACTGATGAGTCATTAGAGTCCCCCACCGACACTTTCCCAAGTCCGGGCGAAACGTTGTAGAGGCCGTATGGGTTTATGGCAAGGTTCGGAAAATGCACGTGCGTTTTCGCACGTGTCAGTTTTCGGGCAGATAATACTGGTAGGCTTTGGTTTAAGCTGGAACCCAGTATTATACTGTGTAGATATAATATCTTTGTCTCAGTTGCATTTGTATTCGGTAGTAATACAAATGCGGGTATGTTTATACCAATACGGGGTTATCCTGAAATACGTTTCGGGATGATTTTTGGAAGTTGCCAGTTTCCAGTTTTCTATCAGCCGTATTTTGACATTCGGTTAAATGCGGATTTATCTTTTCTTGGGATTTGTGTGGAAACTTCTAGAAGAAGTGACTAGGATGGTGACTAGGATAGTGAGGTGGCTTTGTCATTAATGGTTCATTAATGATAAAGCATGACTAGGTTAATTGTGATAGGTTAGCATTTAATGTCTTTTGATGATTCATTCTTTGTGATAAGCATGAAGGGATATGGTCACCCTCCTCCTTGCTCCTACACTCACCCTCCTCCCCTCTTCATATAGTGGCCGGCCCCTTTGTGGGATGGTGTGGGTTTTCATTTTTGAGAAAAGATACAAGAAATTTAGTGTATGGAAATTTCGCATAGATCAATTTCCAGTTACCCGATTCCAATTGGCAACTTCTTTTAACCGTTCGTCCATAGCCTTGGACGTAACGAGACAAAGTATTCTACTCATTCTCTACTTCATCTTAGTCGTCTCTTTTAGCAAACTTGACGATCGAGTTGCCTCGGTTCAGAGGCGGGAGCCCGTTTAAAGATCCGTCGACGTGGTGCCACCTGGACGATGAGAACGGAGATCAAGCAAGTTCGGATCAGTTGCAACATAGCGTGGGATGATCGTTGAAGACCGAAGGACTCGGATCATTCGGTATAACAATTCTACCCTCTTTACAATTTGTTAGTTTAGCTTTAATGGACGATCCGGGATAAAGTACGCGATAGCGCCAGTCGTAAAAGTTTTGTTCCGCATATCGGCATCTGTTGGATGGCCGGGGCGCCGCCGCGGACTTACAGTAACGGTTCAATGAACCTATCCTTTGGGAAGATGACAATTGAGCTTAACATCTACAAACTAGGAAGTCAACCATCAGAACCCTATGCTCACATGTACTTTGTCAAAAAGATAGCTTTCGAGAGTTGCGAATTCGAGGACTTTCACGATACCGATCCTACTATTTATTATTCACATGAAGACCCTTCTGGACAAGTCCACACCTAAGTCCGAACTTGTGACTTGTCGAATGATTTAGTCAAGCTATCCAAGTATCATGACTTCCTTTCCGATGATACTATCATTCGGAATATCGATGGAAGTTTTGAAGACATTTTTGCTGACGAACTCGCATTTCTAGAAAACTTGGGAGTTGTGAAGAATCAACCCCTACCTAAAGAAGTTTAACCGCCACCTCTTCTTCTTATTAAGAACGAGAATGCGAGTAATCCATCATCATTGTTTCGTCTCTACAAACTGAGACATAAACCCGTTCTATTACACTTCTTATCTCTTCCCCACTTCTTCATATCTATAGGTGACATTATCTTCTACAAACACTACTACAATAAGGGGTTGCCCCTACGGATATAGTTATCCGTGGGGGCAATAAAAGTTTGCCCCTACGGATTAATCCGTAGGTCCCCATGGTTGTCCCTACGGTGCCATACGAATTAATTTAAAAATATTAAAACGTAATTTGTTATTTGGCCCTACGGAGCCGCAAAAGAAGGACCTACGGTTTAATCCGTAGGAGCATCTATATGGGTTATTAATAAGAAAATAAACACAGAAAAGTCCTCGATCCCAAAAAAACTCTCTCTCATCATCGATCTCTCGCGCGTGCCTCTCGTCGCCACCGCCAGCGCCTCGTCTCCATCGCCCTCCCGCGCACGGCTCGTCATCCCCGATATCACCATCGACTTCCTCATCGACACCGCCTGCGACTCATCGCCGATTGCGTCATCGACCGTCTCCGGTCTCCTCCATCGCCGACCTAGCTACAGGTTAGTAAATTTCATAGTTTTACTTCTAATTATCCTTTTATTTTTGTTTTTTTTTATTATTAGGTTGCTAGGGTTAGGGTTCAGGGTTCGGTTAGGGGGAGGGTTAGGGTTCAGTTGAAGGTAGGGTTCAGTTAAGGGTTCAGTTGAGGGTCCAGTTGAGGATAGGGTTGGTTAGGGTTCAGTTGAGGGTAGGGTTAGGGTTAGGGTTAGGGTTCAGTTCAGTTAGGGTTAGGGTTAGGGTTAATTAGTTGGGGTTAGGGTTAGGGTAAGACTTGGGCTAGGGTTAGGGTTAGGGTTCAGTGTATGGTTAGGGTTACGGTTTGATTTAGGTTTAGGGTTAGAGCCTAGGGTTAATTTGGGTTAATTAGAGGGTGAGGTTAATTTGGGTTAATTATTGATAATTTGAAAGGGTTAGGGTGTTGATTAGAGTTAATTAGGTTAATTTGGATAAATTGGGTTAAATTTGGGTTTATTAGGGTTAATTAGGTTAATTTAGGTAAATTGGATTAAGTTTTGGTTAATTAGGGATAATTTGTGTTAGGGTAATGATTATGGTTAATTGTGGTTAATTAGGTTAATTTGGGTTATTTAGGGTTAGGGTTTATGGTGTACTAGTTCATTCAGCAGAATACTCGATTATAACGTAAACGTACAATTTTACCGTAAACGTAAGAAAAATTTACCCTAAACTAAAAACTTCGATCTCTTAATAACGAAACTCCGGCGGTTGGACTCTACTCCGGCGGTTACTTCCCTTACCCCCCTCCCCCCGTGAGCGACGTCTAGAGCAAGATATTGCCACCTTGAAGACCACCATTCAGGAGTTGAAGGAGATGATGGTATATATACTAGTTAATAGTAAAATATTATATCATATTATAGATAGTAACATATCCAATATTAGTAGCCTGAGCTTATTTGGTTATAGACTTAACTTTGATTAATCTTAGATTGGGGTTTCGCAATAACCTGATAATGAAACTAGTTCGACTAATACACAGTTCTTACTCGTTTATTACACACACAATTGAACAGATGCGACAGGGTACTTCGGCTGTGGATCCACATGCATTTCCTTCGGCTGTGGCTCCGCAAGCCATTACCTCGGCTGCGGTTGCGCAGACCACTTCTTCAGTTCCACAGCCCGTTCAGACTGCTGCACAGTCCGCTCCTTCATTGGTCGAGTTTTTGATGACTCAAGGCTGCACCGAGAAGCAGATGCGCCAGATTACGTCGATTATCAGAGGTGGAGGAGCTGGACCGAGTTAGGATAGCTTTATTCATATTTTTGAGAATGTATATACTTATCTGATACATATTGTATAAATTTTGGACGATAATGGTTGGTGGTTGTTTATGAACGATGATTTATCATGATATCGTATTTTGTGTGTCTATTTAGATTATATATTATGCGTGACATGGTTGATTATGAATATTTCTGTATTATGTCTATTTCTATTATATTTATTCTGATATCGTATGATGTATATATTATTGTGCACATGGCGGATTAAAAACAGGAAGCCCTTTTTTTTAAAAAATCTGATATTATGTCCCTACGGATTAAGTCGTAGGGCCATCGGTTGCACCTACGGATTAATCCGTAGGTCCAATGTTTGCCCCTACATATTTATCCGTATGGACAAAATATCAGGATAACTGACATTTTGCCCCTATAGATTCAGTAACAGGAGTTACACATGCCCCTACGGATACACCCGTAAAGGCTTATATGTAGACTTACGGCTAACTCCGTAGGGGCTGGAAGTTGTCCCTACGGATAGCACCGGAGGGGCAAGTATTTTATTTTATAAACCACTAAATTAAATAAATATTTTGTCCCTACGGAATACACCGTAGGTACACAGTTCCCTACACATGAAACTATAGGGGCAATTTTTACTCCGTAAGGGCATGTTCAGCGCGAAAACTTGCACCTAAGGCGATTGCACCTACGGAGAATTTTCTAGCCCCTACGAAGATATCCGTAGGGACAGTGCTTTGCCCCTACGGATAAAGCCGTAGGAAGAACCCTTTATTGTAGTAGTGGCAGTGCTTGGTAAGTTAATGTTCTGTAGACCGAGGTTTAGTTTAATGTGTCTGATTCCACGAAGTAATTATAGTCCTACACTGAACATTGTCTTGAATCTACAGAGAAAGCGGGTATAAATGTTTTTTACTTCAATCATGGAGATGGAGAAATTGTAGGGACACTTGAACAAAACGTTGATCGATTTGACGGGAATGCCCATTGTCCATATAATATGAGAATATTTGATGGTTGATACCAGGGATGAGGGTCTTTCACTTGGGCTGAGCCTACTATGGTGAGCGCTGCCTCCCGTAAACGACTACGTGGTTCACTCAACACCCAGAGGATACTTAGTAGAATGAAAACAAAACATTGTATGTGCATAAAGCCAGAAATATGTTTTGTATCAGTGAGACTGCAAAGAGTTTGTCATGGAGAGCAAACGGTCGAACAGTCTACACCGGAACATCTTTGTTTACATATATGGTAATTACCTAGAGATTAGCTCGGGTTTTGAACAATTCCAACTAATTATTTCATAAATACATTATTTGAAGGTGATAGGGAGGAACATATTTTGATCGTGTATTAGCCTTGCTTGCTTATTCTTACACGGGCTTTTGAAGTTAGTGAAGATGCTAATTCTTTGTATGCAGTGACATCTCAAGTCTTCTACATTTTTCAAGTAGATGTGGTAAGTGCTTGTCAACATAGCTGGTATATGCAAATTGATTGATGTTTCATGGTATTTTTATGTCATTATCAGGTTATGGAGAACATTAGAGATCCCATTTCTGGCAACATTCTTTGCGAGGCATATTTGTTAAGAGATGACCCAGATTTTGTGGATTCATCAAAATTCTGAATTCAACACCGAGGAGGCAGTGAGGCTCAAGGTCCATAATTCTTAGTTGCTATATTTTAGATTAAGAATAGTTCGATGGTGATGGTCTTCAATTCTGTGTAATATAAGGATTACTCAATGATACCAGCCTTAAGAAAATTAGAAATTTAATTTGATGGTTTCATTCAAAATTGCGATATTTCTCACTTTGGTGTTGTTTGGTAATGTTGCGTGCCTCAATTTGATCTAGGCTGACATTTTGTTGCGACAAATACGATCACGAAAACAAAACAAACGATATAGAGAAGAGAACAAAGTACATGCAAGATAGAAATGCGAGTACTAACAACAAAACAAATAGACGAAAGCGAAACTTTATTAATAATCAAATATCCGGAGGAGTACAAATCGACAGAGAATACAAATCCCTCTCAAATTCTAAATCTCTCACAATTATCAATGGGTTATGTCTGATTAACAAAAGGCATCAATCTCAAACGGTTACAAAATACTACAATATATATAGTATATTACAGATAAGTCTAAATGACTAATTTCTCAAATAATAAATATCCACCTTGCTTGTAGATAAATCTAAATTTGTTATCATTTGCCATGTAGATAAGTCTGAATATGTCATCCTTTGTATTGTAGATAAGTCTGAATTTATGGGAAATCAGTAAGGATCAGAATGGAAGGCATACATAACAAATCTCTACCTTGCCTCACATTCCCACAAACCCCTCCATCAAAATTAATAATAGCTCCACCTTCACCACAAAACCCCCTTAAGGGCTCAAATAAGTGCAACACACTCCTATAAAGTTCAAGCAATGCTCAAACTTAATAACCGAAACAGATTTCGTCAACATGTCGGCCGGATTGTCCGCTATACCAACCTTTTTCACAATAATCTCTTCTTTCTCAATGACTTCATATACAAACCAGTACCTCACATCAATATACTTCGTCCTATCAAGATGCATCTGATTTTTCATCAAGTGAATCACGCTTTGGCTATCACGGTAAACTATTATGGTTTTCTTTTGAATAACAAGTTCCGAAAATAGTCCCTTCAAGCAGATCGCTTTCTTAACGGCCACAACAACGGCTATATACTCTGCCTTCATCGTAGACAATGCTATTGTAGGCTGTAATGAAGAATGCAACTAATGGTAAATCCTCCCAAGGAGAATACATAACCGGTGATTGATCTTCATCTGTCAAGATTACCCGTATAATCGGAATCGCTGAATCCAACCAAACTGTCGTTGTTCCTTCCAAACACCAACCCCACGTCAGACGTATGTCGTAGGTATCATAATATCCATTTCACTGTCTTCTAATGGCCTTTACCAGGAGAAGACATATAGCGACTAGCAACACTTACAGCATATGAAATGTCAGGTCGTGTACAAACCATGGCATACATGTTGCTACCTACCGCATTCGCATATAAAACATTCGACATATACTTAATCTCATCCTCTGTTTGCGGTGATGAACGAGATGAAAGTTTAAATGAGTTGCCAGTGGAGTACTTACAGATTTAGCGTCTACCATACTGAAACGCTCCAAAACTTTCTTAACATATCGCTGTTGAGACAAGTAAAGCTCTCCTCCTTTACGATCTCGCTTTATCTCCTCACCAAGTATTTTCATGGCCGCTCCCAAATCCTTGGTCTCAAACTTTTCTTTCAACTGTTCCTTTAAACTCTGAATATCAACCATATATGTTGCTGCTATCAACATATCAACATAAACTAGCAAATATATGAAAGAACCATTAGCGAGTTTCTTCAAATAGACACAACTGTCGTCCATAATCCTTGTAAACCCAACTTCTTTCATAAAGGAGTCAAACTTCTTATACCACTTTCTAGATGACTGCTTCAAATCGTAGAGAGACTTGTCTATCAAACAAACATGGTCTTCTTTTCCTTCAACTTCAAAACCTTCAGACCGTTGCATATAGATTTTGTTTACCAAATCACCGTGCAAGAATGCGGTATTCACATCGATCTGCTCAAACTTCAAATCTTGCATAGCAACCAAACAGAGTAAGACTTGTATGGAGGCATGTTTAACAACTGAGGGAAATACCTTATTGAAGTCAACTCTACAAACTACGAATAGCCTTTAGCTACCAATCGTTCCTTGTACCTCGTATCCAACGCCCCTTGACCATTTTCTTTCTTCTTGAAAACTCATTTGCAACCAACTACTTTCTTTTCTCTTTCGGGTTTCATGAGATTCTAAGTCCCGTTCTTATGAAGAGACTCGATCTCTTTATTCATAGCAACTAACCAACGGGCTGACTCATCAGATGAGATGGCTTCTTTATAGTTCGTCGGTTCGCTACTATCAACTGTCTCTGCAACAAATGGTGCATATGCCACTAGATCATCGTAGCCATATCTTTGTGGCGGTTTAATATCTCTTCTTTGTCGGTCACGAGCGAGAAAATACTCCTTATCATGGGACTGCTCATCATGAGCTTCTTTGGACGATGGTGAAGGAGAAATATCCCGCGAGCTTGAGTTTTCACCGATCGCAATATCAACTCTCAGCCCATCTTTCTGTAAATCGTCTACAAGTGGAGATTCCTTGTTATTCGGTTTCAATATAGCAGATTCATCAAAAGTCACATCTCTGCTAATCATAAATTTAGTTGACTTTGGATCCGAATACCACAGCCTTTAACCCTTAACGCCAGTAGTATAACCGAGAAATATACATTTCTTCACTCAAGAATCCAATTTGCATTCACAGCAATGTGTATAAGCAGGGCAACCAAACACCTTAAGTGTTGAATAATCAGCGTGTTTTTCCGACCATACCCGCTCCGGTGTCTTACAACCTAGTAATGTATGATATGACCGACTCACAATATAACACTCCGTATTTACCGTTTCTGCCCAAAACTTCTTTCTGAGCCCTGCGTTGGACAACATGCACCGCTCTTTCTCCAAAAGAGTCCGGTTCATTCGCTCCGCAACTCCATTCTGCTGTGGTGTATAGACAACGACATAATGCTGAACTATTCCTTCGTTTTTGCAGAAATTGTTGGAATCTTCACCGCAAAACTATAACCCGTTGTCCGTCCTCGGTCTCTTGATCTGCTTTCCTTTCTTCTTCTCAAGCAACGTCTTCCATTGATTGATTATAGTAAACACATCACTTTTATACTTCAAGAAGTAGACCCAAACTTTTCTCAAAAAATCATCAATGAAGGTAAGCAGATACTTGGCACTACTTCCTTTAGAAGCAATCGGAGAGGGTCCCCAAAGATCCAAATGGATATAATCTAGAGTAACTTTTTTGTCGTGCACCACCAAACTGAATCTAACACGCTTTTGCTTTCCAAAGACGCAATGCTCACAAAACTCCAGATTCGTCATACTCTTGTCACCAATTAGACCCTGCTTCGACAACTCGGTCATACCTCTCTCACACATATGACCAAATCTTATCTGCCACAATCTGGTAGTTTCTGAACCCGTCATATATTTGGATGATTAAATTATCACCAATCCAGAGGTCGTCAAACCCTGCAATGAATATAATGACCTTTTTTTCAAGCCCTCATCACAGCGAGTGCACCTTTGGTTTCCTTCAAAACTCCACCTCAGTGGAAATTTTGTAACCCTTATCGTCGAATGCACCTAAAGAGATGAGCTTCTTCTTCAAGTCAGGCACATGCCTAATTTCTGCCAATGTCCTCACAACACCATCGAACATCTTGATTTGGATTGTCCCTTTACCAATAGCTTGGCATGAGCTATTGTTTCCCATCAAAACCACTCCACCATTAACGAACTCATAAGTGGTAAACAAATCTCTATTGGGACTCATGTGGTAAGAACAACCCGAATCCATATTCTACTCGTTCTTGGATCAATGTGTGCTGTCAAGAACTACAAGAAGATCTTTTTCTCCTTCCGCTATACTAGCCTCCGCTGAAGACTTCTTCAATTTATGTTCCTGCTTTAGCTTGTTCTGCAACTTAAAACAATCGACCTTGAAGTGTCTCTTCTTCTTACAATAATTGCAGGTCACGTTCTTAGCCTTGGATTTCAACCTCGACTTCTTTCGATTTACTTCTAGATCTCTCTTCTCCGCATGCCCTTGAACAAATAAGCCAAACGACGAACCATTCGCTTCGGTAGAAGTCAAATCCTTATCGATCTTCTCTTTTTTCGTCAAGTTCTCTTTGATATCCTTGATTGAGATCGTATCTCGTCTATAAATTATGGTGTCACAAAAGTGCTTATACGATGGTAGCAGTGAACACAACAAACGAAGAGCTTGATCTTCATCATCAATTTTAATATCAATCTTACCCAGTGATTGATGCAATTTATTGCATATTTTCCTAACCATAATTATCTTAATTTTACACATTTTATGCTGTTCCAGGTATGTTTTATGAACTATTGCAGGTTACATGATTCAAATGCAAAAAAGATGGAAAAGTATGCTAAAGACATATCACGCACATGGAATGGAGATCAAATCAAAGATTATCAAATATCAGGAATCAATTATTAAAAACGGAACAAACTTTGAATATCTTGAGATCAAATCAAATAACATGGAAAAAACCAGGATATCAAACAGTTAAAAAATTTGACTGAAATTGGGCTTAATGAAGATTCAGCCAAAAATTTTGAAGCAATGAAGATGAGGGTTTTAGAGATATTTTGTATTTTCTGTATCTTCTAGAAAGTTTGTTTCGAATCTCCACAAGTCCTATAAATACTCTGTATAGTTCATTAGGGTTTCATATCTCTCTCATACTTGGAAATTAGGGTTTTCTTTTGGAGAAGGATGGAACAAATTTGTAAGCCTTATTTATTTTAATGAAGAATTTTAGTTCATTTTGCATTGACTCTTCATTTATGCATAGCTAAAATTCTCCACTGGAGTTTGAGTTGCTTAATAATGTGGTTGGATGTTTTTAATTTTACTTTTTTCCTTGCTTTTGATATGAATTTCCTTTGAGATAAAAATTGTCTCTTTTTGTTTTTTCATCTTAAAAAACTAAATTTTATAATGAAAGTTGACATTTTGAATAAAATTACATATAGATGATAAAAAATAGAAACTAATTAGATTCATGATTAATTGACAACCTAAAAATCTAATTAGGGAAGGTAAGAGATAATTAAAAATTAAAGATATTCAATATAGGTAGTTAATGTAGGGTTAGATTAGCACCTTGTGAAGGTTTTGGCAAGTATCAAACATGCTATATTAAAATTTTAGGGTGCTAAACAAACCAACCAAGTAATTGAACTAGAGAATTAGGGTTAACTTTGCATGTAAACAACGTTACATCTAAGTGATAGGGATTACAACCTTTGTAGTCCGTTCCTTCGCTTCAAAAACTCCGAGTAGTGGTCCCATCTCTACGATCCATGAACTCCTGGACTCTTGAGAGGCACCACAAGATGTACGATGCATCCTTACTTGAAGGCTTCAAAGTCTACGATGATCTACATCGAGAAAACACGGAATCAAGCTCTCTCTTCACTAATAAGGAATTAGTGAAGCTAACACACTAATCTATATGACTAATATAGAAGAGGATGATGAAGTAGGAATTTTGCACACTTTATTATTTAATTTCTTACTATTTTTCTTCTTGATCTCAAAAACTTGAGAGCAAAAATGAGATGAGGAAGAAGAAGATGACTGAATGAAATAAGGTTAGAAATGCAACCATGGGTAAGGGTATGTCATCCACTAACTCATGTAAAGAGTTAACCATGGCCATATGTCATGGTTGGGTTAGAAAATATCTTATGCAAAACAAAAAGAGAAAACTTTGTCAATGGTTATCTTGAAGCTTCATGAAGCTTCACCATGACTCATTTCCTTATTTTTGAATTACTTAAGAATTTAAACCCAAACATTACATGTAGCATGGTATAATTCTCATACATCCTTGTTGCATGTATAACCTAGCATGTCACAATATTATATATCACATATATAATATTTATGTAACAAAAGAAAACAATACAATAAACATATATCACATATATGTTAAATGTATCATTAGTGAGAATAATAAATATTTAAGTGAGCATATATATATATATAAACACACACACACACATATATATTATATATTATTTCATCGAATCAACACTTGATCCGATAACCCGGCTATATCACATATAACCGGCCGATATCACATATCGCGAGAATAGAATAAGGTATCACATACGCGTATCAATCTAGATCCCGCACATATCACATATGTGTTCCTACTCCGTTTTGCCTGAGCCTGGAAACCTCTATGTAGGACTCTAAAGACTCATCAATACACTGGCAGTAGGTGATGATCACATCAAACACCAACAAGCCGCAAGCGGTCAGCTAAACGTAACGGCCACCCGGGTATTGAGCGATCAGAAGATCAACAAGCAAGTCTGCTCTAATTCCTGTAAATCCAATCAGTAACACTACTGTACAGTCCAGTCTCTTCGTCTGATATGTCGCATATCCAGTCTAGGGGTGGTAAACGTCAGACCCCAATAACCGATAAGTCGTGTCGATGTGAGGCTCATAACAGGTCGAGAAACTACTGATAACACTTACCAGTATATCTCCATATCAGCCCTGGCCAGGGACTTCCAGTTATAGCCAATCGAACACAGCGCTGTTCCCAGATTAAAAATCAGGAAAAAGCTTCAAAGGAAGCATCACGTGCTCGCACGTGACCAGCAAAAAACCAGAGTCACGTGCTACCACGTGATCCCTGTAAAGATCCACAGAAAAGAACTTTGAGGCAACGCCTCACGTACCCCACGTGACCCCTGAAGCACACAAAGAAAAACCAAAAGAAACAGAAGCTATGGTCGCCCTCACGTGGTACCACGTGACCCCTTGGCAAAAGCTTTAACAGTAAAATACCCAAATTCCCGTCACGTGACAGCACGTGATGCTCCAAAATCAATTATAGAAAGTATTCAATACTTTGGGCAGAATAAAATAAAGGGAATCAGGGCGCTCTCACGTGCCCCACGTGACCCCTCTTTCTTTAGTGTTTAACACTAATTTGAAAACCCTGTTTCCAGTGTTTAACACTGATTTGCCTTAGTGTTCAACACTAACTTGAAAACCATGTTTCTAGTGTTTAACACTGATTTGCTTTAGTGTTTAACACTAATTTGAAAACCCTGTTTCCAGTGTTTAACACTGATTTGCTTTAGTGTTTAACATTAATTTGAAAACCCTGTTTCAAGTGTTTAACACTAATTTTTTTTAGTGTTTAACACTAATTTGCTAATCTTATTCCCAGTGTTCAACACTATTGGTTTTTAGTGTTTAACACTAGTTTTAGCCCAATTGGCTAAGTTTCTAGAGGAAAAGCCTTTCCTTCAATGGACCAACAGAGGGCCAATATTCCAAACATGATTGGACTTAGCCCAAGAAGGCCATAAGTCCTCAATCCAGACTCAACTAAGCCAATGTGCTCATAACCTAATGAATTGGTCTTGTTTCCAAATTGGACTACAGATCACTTAATCTACTTTGGTTCAAGGGTACATCTCTTCACTCCTTTTATACTTGTCGTAATTCCTCAACGTCTTCAAAGAGGTGACGGGTCCCGACAACCACACATTGATACGGACTGTGGGGTCCTTAAACTCATGGACTATGATGTCCTTAACCTTGACCGTGATGTCTTAAAACTAACACCGGACTGTGGAGTCCTTAAATCCTTGGACTATGATGTCCTTAACCTTGACCAGGATGTCTTAAAACTAACAACGGACTATGACGTCATTAACCTTGACCGGGATGTCTTAAAACTAACAACGGACTGTGGAGTCCTTAAACCCATGGACTATGATGTCCTTAACCTTGACCGTGATGTCTTAAAACTAACACCGGACTGTGGAGTCCTTAAATCCTCGGACTATGATGTCCTTAATCTTGACCGTAATGTCTTAAAACTAACGCTGGACTGTAGAGTCCTTAAACCCATGGACTATGATGTCCTTAACCTTGACCGGGATGTCTTAAAACTAACAACGGGCTATGACGTCCTTAACCTTGACCGCGATATCTTAAAACTAACGATGGACTGTGGAGTCCTTAAACCCATGGACTATAATGTCCTTAACCTTGACCGCAACGTCTTAAAACTAATATTGGACCGCAATGTCCTTAAACTACCTATTGACCGCAATGTTACTAAACTAAACAACAGGGCTCTCTTAATTGCTCTCTTGTTGAATCTAAACGATCCCGTTAAGTTGATCTTAGTCTAAAACTAGACTAACGTATCCTTAACAAATGTTTAAGTCGATCTTAGTCTCAAATGAGGCTAACGTATCCTTAAACCCAAACCCCCAAACCCAAATCTAAGATAATACGGATTTGGACTAGTCCACGCCCTACGGGCGACGACATAACTCAGTCTCCGTATACAATCCACGGGCAACCAAACACAAAACAAACAAATACGACGCGAAGTGACCATCTAGAGAAGGACAAAGTTGTTACCGCAATACGGTAACGTAATTAACTGCAGGGGCTTGCGCCTGCAGGGAAGAGCGTCCCCACAATCAAAAACCCCTCGAGCGAGGGGGAATCTGACGAAGTCTGCTACATCGGACGCATCTGTTTAAACCTTCGATACACGGTGCCATAAATCAACTTGGCATCTTCGGAGAGGTGGACGGATAGCACCAATTAGCATCTACCCCGAATCTCAGGCAAGACGTCCCTGCGTCGCACCGCCTTTCGGAGGGGAACAGATTCTGGCACGCCCGGTGGGACCTTTTCCTCTTTCCACTCCACACTTCGTGTGTCGTATTCGCGAACGAATCGCGGTTTGTTAATGGTTGCCTTTCGGTTTCAAGTTACTAAGATTTGGTCTTTTGTCTGGCGCAGAAATCAAGCATCAATGGCATCCAACTGCTCGAGCTGCTCCAAATGCAAATGCAACCGACGCTCCGCCTCACCTGGAGGTGTATCCTATGGGCCTCAAGCGGCCTCCATCCTTGCTATGCCAGTGGAACAAGTGACTCATGCTACTACCGGTCTGTTCTTTGGGACCATGCTCCCGCCAGCAAGCTTCACCATTCCAGTGCCCGTACCGGAAGCGCAAAAGAAGTCGGTCTTCGATCGGCTCACTACTACCACGGCCCCTCTCAACGGGTCGTCCAATGTTAAGCCGGTAGCCTCGGTCTTTACCAGGCTGAACCTGAACTCTGATGGGCCTGCCAGGAAGCCCATGATCCCTGAAGTGGCCATATCTGCTCCTGAGGTCGTCAAGGCGGCTTCTACTGCCAAAGAGTCGGTCTTTACAAGACTGGCTTTCCCAACTCCCGTTCGGGCTCGAAGGTCTGTCTTTGACAGATTGGATACCGCTACTCAAAAGGCATCAGTCTTCAGGAGGCTGGCACCAGCGGCGTCTCATCCAGACAGGGGGCAAGACAAAACCATCCCTATCGCCGAGCCAACCCCAACAGCTCAACACGCTCGACGTCACCACTGGCGCCGAGTAAGGAAGGCCGGGGGCAACTCCCCCTCAGGGCTAACTCCACCGGCTCCAATGGTGGAAGTTAATGCTGTTGTTCCAATTGGGAACAGCTTTGAACCGCTAAAGAGGGTATGCAAGAACTCTCCGAATGCCACGTTGAAAATATCCCCTCCACCTGTGGAGTGTGTTACAGAAGCAAAGCCAGAGCAGCCCCCTCAACGGCTGTCCTCCAAAATTTACAAGGTCTGGCGACGGGTTCAGGACTCAGTAATCGACCAAGATCACTCTCGCTGGTAGAAGAGGGTGAAAGTTCAGGAAGAAAAGAACCGTCCTGTCAAACAGCAAAGGACGACAACCACTTGGGTGTTCGCTGCAACGGCTCCCTCCACATCGACTACTCAAAAGAGAAGAAGGCCGGAGAAAGTCCCCACGCCTGCAGCAAATGTCAAAGACAGTAAGCCTAAACGCTCTAAGTCTGGGGGCATGATGGTGCATACTATCTACATGGCGTCCGGGAAAGAGGACAGCCGTACATCTACAGGTCATCGACCGCTCACGCGATCGGTGACTAAAGCTCAGGAGCAGCAGCAGAAGCTCCAAGAAATGATGAATGCGATGGCCGCACTCACTGGGCCAAAAGAAAGCCCCGAAGCATCCTCGGATCAACGCCAGGAGCAGGAAACTGACGTTGAATTCCTTCGCAGGATACTGGAAAAGAAGGATAAAGAGGCTGCGGAACAAGCAGCCAATATAAAGTGAATGGCCCTTCTGTTCTAGGACATGGTGGGTATGATGATCCAACAAGATCCTCCTGCTGAAGATCCTCCGATCGTCCTTGAAGATGACAGGGGAGAAACGTCAAATCCTCCACCGGCACTGTCAACAGCCAAGGAGGAGACAATCTCTAAGCCTGCCCTGGCTGACTACATAGCCCAGCAGATACGAGTGCACCAGGCAACTGAGGCAGCCGGTCAAGTCGTCAAAACAGGGCGACCATATCCGAGCTGGTATGATCAGATCAAGTACCCGTCGGGCTATACAATACCGAAATTCCATATCTATAAGGGGACGGGCAATCCCCACCAGCATGTTGCCTAGTTTAGGGCGCTTTGTGGAAACACTGGCAGCGACGATAAGCTCTTGCTTCGCCAATTCGTCGGCAGCTTGTTAGAAACAGCGTTCGAATGGTATTCTGAACTCCCGAACGACTCCGTCAAGACGTTCGCTGAAATGGAGTTGCTATTCACTCAGCGATTCACGAGCGCCAGCGAACGCACCCCGATAACGGTGTTGATTAATGCCAGGGTGAAACCAGGCGAGACGCGGGTCCAGTACGCTATACGCTGGCAAAACTTGTGGTCGAAATGCGAACAACGCATTGAGGAAGCGCCCGCGATGGGCATGTTCGTGGGTACCCTAGATCCTCATGCAACTATCTCACAGTTCATGATGTTCTTTAAGCCAACCACATTCCAGGCTTTGATCGACAAGCTGGCCCAGATAGACCAGATGGGTCACAGACCGTCTCCCCCGAAGCCGGAACCTCGGAATGACAAGGGTAAAGGGAAGGCAACCTTCGTTGCGAACGCTCAGCAGCAACCCAGTGGCCCAAAGCTAGCCTGGAAGAAAGACGGCGCTATTATAATGAGAAAATGAAGCACCCCTACTCATTCCCGCGGGATAAGACGAAAAGGCTATTCGAGCTGGCGGTACGCAACAGGCTTATCAACCTGCCAAATCCAAGGCGACCGCCGCAACCCAGTGAGGTGAATAACCCCAATTATTGCCCTTACCATCAAACGGTAAGCCATCCGATTGAGGATTGCTTCGTCTTCAAAGGATGGATTGAAGATCAATACCTACAGGGCAAGTTTGCGCTGTCCAAGAAGTGGAAGATTAACCCGCCACAACCGCACACTCCTAAGAAGACGGACACACCGGGGGCAACTTGTTCTTTCATTGAAGAAGCTCCATGGGAAATCGTGCTTTCAGGAAAAACCAAAAGAATGCTGAATGAGCTCCAGACATGCCCTGCGATCAGGTGGAAGAACCCACTGGAACCCCAGATCATTGAAGGGATGCTGAAGCCACGCCCAACTCCAAAGATTGGTGGTGATGGCCCAAGTACTCACACCCAGCCGTCGAAATCTTCAAAGAAGAAGAAGAAGAGGTCCAAAAGGCCCGTGAAGCCTGGCGACAAGCGCACGGACTTGCAGAAACAGATTGACGCGCTGGAGGAGTACAATCAAAAGGCGCGGACTCCCATCACACTCCAAGAGTTCCTCAACCACGTTTTTCAGGAAGAAGATAATGGAGAGAGCTCGTCGGATGAATCCGAGGGATACGTGGCGAGTTGTCATGTGATCTCCCACTCATTTACGGATGATGAAAAAACTCCTGGCACTGAGAAACTGGGGGCAGAGCCTGAACCGAATCTTGTATGGCCGTCAGACGAAATGATCGACGCTTTTCTGGATGAGATTCGTCTGAAAAGTAAAGCCGATCAGGAGTGTGAGATGGCCGCATCAGAAGGAGCCAAATGCAGGCGACTAAACGAAAGAGTCAAAGCACTCCCTCCAGATCAAAAGACATCTGATGTGGATAAAAACATATTCAAGACGAGGAAAAGGTTTGCCAAAGCCATATCAATGGGAATGGAGCTACCACCCTCGGAAGAAAACACGCTCGGTGGAGCAGAAATGCATCCTGATTACTGCCCATATTATCGGAAGATTTCACACCCTACTGAGGAGTGCGACGCTTTTAAGAGATGGTGGCAGGGATATGTTGCTCACCGGCAACATTTTAAGCGAATGAAACGCGGAACTCGTCGGGAGCAGAGAAGTACGACCGAAGGGCATAAAAGAACTATCGGT
Organism: Agapanthus africanus; assembly: GCA_030015575.1. Classification (NCBI taxonomy): domain Eukaryota; kingdom Viridiplantae; phylum Streptophyta; class Magnoliopsida; order Asparagales; family Amaryllidaceae; genus Agapanthus; species Agapanthus africanus. The sequence goes on along the minus strand of CM057350.1, from coordinate 179,011,870 downwards.
AACTGTTACACGGTCAACGCCGGAGGATCATAAGTTCTCACCTTTGGGAGCGACTATGATGAGGAAATAGCTCTGGGCCCTCTCTTTAAAGAATCCATCTTAGGGAAAGAGGAAGAACAAGAGGCCTTCGAAAACATTCAGCTGCGCAATCGCACACTTCCGGAAAAGAATCTCGGACCCGCAACTAGAAAAGATAAGGGAAAGGAAAAGGTCGCTGAGGATATCGTCTTAGATGACCAAGTCATGAAAGAGCTAACTGCCAAGGACCCGCCCAAGAAAAGTAAGGTGGACTACAACATCCTAGCGCACCTGAGGAAGCTACCCTCGCAGCTCAGCATTCTTGATGCCCTCTTATTATCAAAAGAAGCGAGAGATTCATTAATCAAAGCGCTACAAGAGCCCGAGCAATTCCAAGCCTTCCTCACCGAAGAAAGGATGAAGGATGAACTGGAAGAAGTGCACACAGCCGATGTCACGTTTGGTGATGAAGACCTTCTCCTTATACGTGCGATCACAACCGTCCCCTGTACGTCTCTGGATACTGCCATGATATCGAGATAGGCAAAATCCTGGTTGATAATGGATCCTCCGTCAATCTCCTTAATGTTCGGGTGTTGAAGGAAATCTGCATGAGTGTTCAGCACCTCACTCGTGATAAAATTACCATCTCCGGTTTCAACTCCCAGTCCTCACGAACTCTCGGATCTGTAATATTGACATTACGCTTCGGGCTACTCGTCACGGATATTAAGTTCCACGTCATTGACGCCAAGACCTGCTACAACGCTCTGCTCGGTCGTCCTTGGTTACACGAGTACAACATCATCCCTTCTACGCAATATCAGTGTATGAAGTATTTCAAGGATGGTCTCGAGTACACCGTAACGGGAGAGCTGAACCCATTCTCCGTGAACGAAATCCGCAAGTACGAAGATGCAAAGTACTTTTTGCCAGATTTTGAGGACACAGAGAGGTTTCGCAAACCGGAGAACAAAGCCGCCGCCGCCATTCCTGTTTTCGGGAGTGATACCGAAGAAGAAGAAGAGATAATTTACGCTGGGCCATCTCGACGCAACAACCCGGGACCGTCCGCCCCCATATTGATCTTCGAAAGTGACTCGGAAGATGAGGTTAATGCTGTGTTCTCCAGTCGGCCGTCAATACAAGAATTTCCTGGTGGTGATCAGAGTTTGCAAATTACCATGATTCCACGGGAGCACTACAAAGGCCTTGACGCACTTTAAGCTTACAATGTGCAAGACCTTCAGACGTTTTACGTCCTCCCAGGCGAAAAGGTGAAAAGGCGATCATGTTCTACCGATCCATGGAAACAAGAGTGGAGAAAGAAATCTGGCACGGCGTGGATTCTACACTTGACAGGATCCAATCCATCCGTTTGCCTAGATATTATACGAACGGACTAAAAAGGCTATTGAAGCGCCAAGGGGTACCCATAAAACAGACTATTCGACAAGCTCGGTTCTACAACAGGATTTGGGATGTCCCTGGGACTCAGCGTAAATTGCCCAACGGGAGAATGGAAACGCTTGGGCTTGGATATGTGAGATTCGGGAAATGGGAACGAGTCTATGGTAGCTACGCCATATATAACTTCGATGAAGAAGAGGATGCCCTGTCAGAAAATGCCGACCCCGTATCAAAACTAAATCCCGCAATCAAAGTGCTGAGTCCGTCATTTGAAGAACGAATGGACAAGCTTATCAGGAAAGCGGGTCAAAAAGCTCGGGACGACATAATCGCAAAATGTCCATCTACGAGAAAGCCAGGACGCAACGTCTTCTTCAACAGGCTGCAAAAGACAAAAATGCTCCTCCCTGTCAACCTGCTGTACAAAAGGCCCGACGCAGAGGCAGAAATAAGTCAAAAAGCGGAAAAGGGATTCGACAATGACAACGCGGGATCAAAGAGTCATGTGATCAGAAGTTGCGCGGTCCGGATTTTTCCCTCATGAAGAAGATGAGTCGAGCGTATTCTTTCCCTCAAGACAAGATGAAGAAGAAACTTGATCTCGCTTTAAAACATCGAATGATTACACTTCCGGAGTCTAAGCACCCTGAGCAAGCTAACGAGGTCTCTCATCTGGGCTATTGCTCTTATCACCGAGCCATAGGACACCCTATCGAAGACTGCTTCACCTTCAAGAACTGGGTCTAAGACCAGTACCAGCAAGGCAGGTTTGCACTATCCAGCAGCTGGAGGGTAACGCCGCCACAAAAGCACAAACCCAAAGCCACAAGAGCAGAACCAGATCCACATCGGTCTTGGAAGCGAGCTCGTACTTGTCGTATGATAACAATATCAAAAGGAGAGCCCGAGAATATGGATGACCTTCCCTGGTGCTTCGAAAACAGCGATGACGAGGTGATCTCAGAATTTCCACCAGCGCCGAAAAAGCTGGAAGATGGCATACATACTACTGCAGATAACCTCAAGAAGATTGAGTTGGGGACGACAAACGACCCGCGACCGACATTTGTCAGCGAATTGTTATCTGAAGAAAGGGTGGCTGTGTTAAAAGACGTGCTTATGCGGCATAGAGATTGCTTCGCATGGAACTATTCCGAAATGCCAGGACTAGATCCAGAAATAGCTGTCCATAAATTGGCAATATCCCCGGACATCAAGCCAGTCAAACAAGCGCCGAGAAGAATGCGGCTCGAGCTTGAGATGAGCATCAACGCCGAAGTCAAGTAGCTGATCGACTCTGGGTTTATCCAGGAAGTTCAGTATCCCGATTGGATCGCCAACATCGTCCCAGTGACGAAGAAGAATGGGACAGTGCGCATATGTGTGGACTTCCGGGATCTCAATAAAGCTTGCCCGAAGGATGACTTCCCAGTACCAGTCACCGAGCTGATGATAGATAACACGTCCACTCACAAGGCTTTCTCCTTCATGGACGGCTCATCAGGATATAATCAGATAAAGATGCATCCCGAAGACCAGAAGCACACCGCTTTCCGGACCCCTTTGGGTATATTCTGCTACAAAGTTATGCCCTTCGGTTTAAAGAACGCCTGTGCCACCTATCAGAGGGCCATGACGAAGATCTTCGATGACCTCATACATGAAATCGTTGAATGCTATATCGACGACCTCGTGGTTAAGAGCAAGTCATACGAAGAGCATTTAGAGCATCTGAAGACCGTATTTCAACGCCTTCGGCAATACAACTTAAAGATGAACCCTCTCAAATGCGCGTTCGGGGTGTCCTCGGGTAAATTCCTAGGATTCATTGTCCGGCACCGAGGCATTGAGATAAATCCGTCAAAGATCAAAGCGATCATGGAAATGCCACCGCCAAGGACTCTCAGACAATTGTGGTCTCTCTAAGGAAAGCTCGCGTACATCCGACGATTTATAGCCAATCTCTCAGGCAAGTGCCGCCCTTACAATCACCTGATGAAGAAGGGAACCCCGTTCGTCTGGGATCACAAATGCCAAGGCGCACTGGATGAGATCAAGCAATACCTGCAGAACCCGCCGGTGTTAGCTGCTCCAGTCAAGGGAAAGCCTCTTATTCTTTATACCACAGCCCTCGAAGGTTCCTTAGGCGCATTATGGGCGCAAGAGAACGACCAAGGGAAGGAGATAGCGCTCTACTATTTAAGTCGAGTTCTTCTGGGGGCAGAAAGCAACTACTCCCGCATCGTAAAGCACTGTCTGGCGTTGATCTTCACGATAACGAAACTCCGGCACTATGCGTTGGCGCATGAAGTCCGTCTTATATCAAAGGTGGACCCCCTCAAATATCTGATGTCAAAGGCCATATTGACAGGGAGACTCGCTAAATGGGCCCTGCTCTTGATGGAGTTTTCAATAACCTATCAGCCTCTTAAGGCTGTGAAAGGCCAAGCCATCGCCGAATTTCTCGCTAAGCATCCAATACCTGCCGACTCTCCTTTGAATTGTGAGCTGCCAGACGAACATGCGTTTGACACGATCGACGGAAGTGGTACCCGGTGGGAACTCTAATTTGACGGAGCGTCTTCCATGAAGAAGCGCAAACAAAGCACCCCTATAATCAAATCGGGGGTAGGCCTCATATTCGTAACTCCACAAGGAGGGATAATGCGCTTTGCTTTCTCCTTAACAGAGGCGAGGACTAACAATGAAGCCGAATACGAAGCTTTGATAGCAAGCCTCGAGATCGCCATCGACATGGGGATTGAGAACCTCCTCATATATACGGAGACTCCCAACTGGTCGTTAGCCAAGTAAACGGCGACTACCAGACGTGCAAGCCAGAGCTGGTGAAGTATGGTGACAGAGTACAGCGATTGCTGACTCAAATTCCCTACTACATGCTGGAAAGCATACCGCGTGCAGAAAATAGCAAGGCGGACGCGTTAGCCAAGCTCGCTAAAGTACTGGCTGATGAGAACCTCGATGACGTTAGAATCGTGGTACAAAGCCGTCAGGTCCTCACACCGGCAGAAATATCTCCGGAATCATCTGAGGAAAAGGAAGCAACCGAGCAAATGGCTATGCAAACAAAGGACCAACAGAAGGATGAAGATTGGAGAGAAGTCTTCATAGACTATTTCAAATCCCGTCGAACGCCTGAAGATGCGTCCTCAAGACATCAGCTTGTAAAACGAGCTCTGTCTTTCGCCTTCGTCAATAATACTCTGTACAAGAGATCATTTGATTCTCTGTGGTTAAGATGCCTGGGACCTGACGAAGCGAAAAGAGTCGTTCAGGAAGTTCACGACGGACTCTGCGGTTCTCACCAAGCAGGCCCGAAGATGAAGTTGAAGATTAAACGAATGGGGTACTATTGGCCCACGATGATTCAGGACTGCCTCGAATATGCGAAGCAATGCCACTCATGCCAGATTCATGGGGACTTTATCCATCAGCACCCAAATCCTCTACACCCAACAGTGGCTAGCTGGCCGTTTGAAATGTGGGGAACTGACATAGTCGGTCCTATCGAACCAGCATCGTCCAGGGGACATCGTTTCAACCTAGCGACCACTGATTACTTCTCCAAATGGGCAGAAGCAGTACCGTTGAGGGAAGTGAAGACAGAGAATATCCTCAATTTCTTCAAGATGCACGTCATATATCGATTTGGAACTCCGCGACGGATCATCTCCGATAACGGGCCAACCTACAGAAGTCACAAGATCAGCCGTTTCGCACAACAACACAACATAGACTGGAGATATTCCTCAGTGTATAATCCCCGAGCTAACGGTCTAGCCGAGGCTTTCAACAAAACCTTAACAAAGATCGTGAAGAAGATGGTGTCCCGAAATAAGAAGGACTGGCACGAGAGACTACAAGAAGATCTCTGGGCATATCGAACTACATTCAAAATGGCCACAAACACGACGCCGTACGTATTGGTATTCGGTACAGAAGCAGTACTCCCCCTTAAGAAAGAGTTACCCTCTCTACGAGTGGCAGTCCACTACGAGCTGACAGACGAAGAAAATGCTCACCTTTGGCTTGAGGAGCTTGATGCCCTTGATGAAACCCGGCTCATAGCGCAAAAGAATCAGGAGGCTTACAAAGCAAAGATGACGCACTCATACGAAAGATTGACTAGGCTGAGGACATTCCGCCAAGGCGAACTCGTATTAGTGGTCAAAAGACCTATAATCCCTAATCGCGCCAAGCAGGGAAAATTCGAGCCGAACTATGAAGGCCCGTACATCATAGACAAGGTCTACCAGGGGGGAGCCTATCTACTCAAAGATATGCATGGTGAAAGACCCTTCAGACCGATAAACGGTCGCTTCCTGAAGAAATACTACGCTTAGATGAGTCACAGCCTAGGTCAATGATAGATGACGACGAATATGTCCGCTCGCTATCTTCCTAAGCCCGAACTCTATAAGTAGTAACTGGCCTTCTTCAACAACGGACCGAAACGTCCTGAAACTAACAACGGACCGAAACGTCTTTAAACTAACGACGGACAAAAACGTTCTTAAACTAACAATGGACTACTATGTCTTAAAACTAGCTGTTGACCGAGATGTTGATAAACTACGGTGGATTGCAGCATCTCAAAGCCGATACAAAAAAAATATAAAAAAATAATAATAAAAATAAAAACGGTATGTCCATAAGCGAAATGGGCACGGATGAAAACGCGAAAGGGCTCCGTGAGTAAAAACAGCAGGGCTACCGGCGAGTGTTTGTGAAAACCCGAAAGGGCGCAACCTCGTTAAAGGACACTTGCAGGGTCCTCACGACCTTGTAAGGAGAAACCACCCGCGTGAGATCCTTATGCTCACAAGGGAGCAACACACTTAGGAGTCCTCGCGATTCCTAAGGAGAAATTACACTTGCGAGATCCTCACGACTCGTAAGGAGAACTCTCTTATGGGACCCTCACGGCTCATAAGATTTGAAAGTCTTAAGTTACAGAAACCTGAACCTGTTCTTAAGCAACCTCCCCCCCCTCAACTTTCGATATTGCCCTACAAGCGGCTCATACTGACCCTTGTATATAATCCACGGGCGCGAATAAACATTTCCCTAACCGAGTCCAATCCATGACTAGGGATATGTTCATATGGTGAACAGCCCTTGTAAGTCCTCTCAACTTATAAGGAGAAAACCCTTTTGTAAGATCCTTACGACTTACAAGAGAACATGCACTTAGGAATCCTCACGATTCCCAAGGAGAAAACACACCTACAAGATCCTCACGACTTGTAGGGAGAAATACCTTTGTGAGACCCTTACGGCTCATGAAGTCAAAAGCCTTAGTCGACAGGACCCTTAACCCTGTTTATTAAGCCACCTTTATTCAATATCGACAGAGGCATATAATAATTCGCTCCTGGCAATATCCCAGTTGTAGCGGTGCTGATGCCGAAATCGGTGTCTAATCCAAAACTTGTGGCGAAAAGCCAGCAAGCCATACATGCATACGAAATAGCCGAAATGATGGGGCAACTTGCGACAAAATCAGCAAGTAAAAATGTATGCATGAAAAATAGCCGAAATGATGGGGCAACTCGCAATAAAAAAAACAGCGAGTAAAAAAATAATAAAATAAATAGCCGAAATGATTGGGCACCGCGAAAAAATAGCCGAAATGATAGGGCAATCGCGACCTTCGCGATATAAAAGCTGAAATGATAGAGCATCGCGGAAAAAGAAATAAAATAAAAATGAAATTTTTGCCGTACAGGTGATGCTACATCAATTCCTGTATACAATCCAGGGGCGCAAACGAAAAAAGAATCACACTCCTCCTCCCCAGGTTTCATCAAAAGAAGAAGCCAACTCTCGAAGGGCCACAAATAGCCTAGAGATCACCTCCACACCCGTCTCGTCACAACGGACACAACATCAAGCAAAGAGGAAGAGTGGCAACTCCCAGTTCCATGATTCGGCGGTGTACAGATCACCGAGAGTCAAATCTCAACTCCGTGAAATGTGGGTATCCACAAAAAAATTCCTGGTCACGTGGAACACGGATAACGTCACTCTTTGACCCCATGGGAAACGTCCAGAGCGGATCGTGGTCCTCGCAGAGCACGGTAGTGAACCTGCGTGAAGCATCCAGAGCAGATCCTGGTCCTCGCCGAACACGACAGTGAACCCGTGGGAAGCACCCAGAGCAAAATTCCTGGTCATGTGGAACGCGGATAACGTCACTCTTTGACCCCATGGAAAACGTCCAGAGCGGAGCCTGGTCCTCGCAGAACACGGCGGTGAACCCGTGGGAAGCATCCAAAGAAAAATTCCTGGTCACGTGGAACGCAGATAACGTCACTCTTTGACCCCGTGGAAAATGTCCAGAGCGGAGCCTGGTCTTCGCAGAACACGGCAGTGAACCCGTGGGAAGCATCCAGAGCAAAATTCCTGGTCACGTGGAACGCGGATAACGTCACTCTTTGACCCCGTGGAAAACGTCCAGAGCGAAGCCTGGTCCTCGCAAAACACGACAGTGAACCATGGGAAGCATCCAGAGCAAAATTCCTGGTCACGTGGAACGCGGATAACGTCACTCTTTGACCCCGTGGAAAACGTCCAGAGCGGATCATGTTCCTCTCAGAGCACAGCAGTGAACCCGTGTGAAGCATCCAGAGTGGAGCCTAGTCCTCGTCGAACACGGCAGTGAACCCATGTTAAGTATCAAGTGCAAAATTCCTGGTCACGTGGAACGCGGATAACGTCACTCTTTGACCCCGTGAAAAACGCCCAGAGCGGAGCCTGGTCCTCGCCGAACACGGCAGTGAACCCGTGTGAAGCATCCAGAGCAAACATCGGACTGTGGAGTCCTTAAAATCCACGGACTATGATGTCCTTAACCTCGACCGTAATGTCTTAAAACTAACGATCAACCACCATGATTCTAGACTGATTTTACCTTCGTTCAAGGGTACATCTCTTCACTCCTTTGATATTTGTCGTTGTAATTCCTCAACGTCTTCAAAGAGGTGACGGGTCCCGGTAACCATACATCGGACTGTGGAGTCCTTAAATCCACGGACTATGATGTATTTAACCTTGACCGTGATGTCTTAAAACTAACATTGGACTGTGGAGTCCTTAAACCCACGGACTATGATGTCCTTAACCTTGACCGTGATGTCTTAAAACTAACAATGGACTGTGGAGTCCTTAAACCCATGGACTATGATGTCCTTAACCTTGACCGCGATGTCTTTAAACTATGATACCCTGGAAAACATCCCAAACCAACCCCTGACCCCATGAAATACGAATAAGATTGACCGCACCCAGCACTTACGGGTCCTCACGACCTGTAAGGAAGAAAACTCTCTTGTGAGATCCTTACGATTCCCAAGGGAAAACCCGCTTAAGAATCCTCACGATTCTTAAGGAGAACTTACACCTATATGATCCTCTCAACCTGTAGGGAGAAAAACTCTTTATGAGACCCTCACGGCTCATAAAGCTCAAAAGTCTTAAGAGGCAGATCTTAACCCTGAATCCTAAGCCATCGCTACCCTACAAGGAGACCAAGATAAATTGTCCGCAGAACACATTCAATAAAAAGAGACACACCATTGAGAAGAAAAAATATGTCTTTATTCATAAACCAAAATGGATACAAAGTACAACTCATGAAAGAACAAAAAGAATATACTCTCATTCAGGAGTATGTACAAAAAGAAAAGAAAAGATATAAGTCTTCAAGCCAGTGGGAGATTTAGCAATTTTACTAGCTCATCCTTCTTTTGCTGGGCTACAGCTTCATGATTCAGGATGGCCAGAAGACGGGCCTCCGCCTGAGCCTGCTGAGCCTGATACGAGGCAAGCCGGCCTTCGAGCTCTTTCTCAGTAGCCTTGTGAGCCTCGACCCTTTCGCGAGTGAACACGGCAGCTTTATCAAGAGCCACCACCTCTTTGATAGACTCTTGAAGCACTCGCCAGAGTTCATACATCTTTATTGGTTTTGGCTGTAAGGCTGGTTTGAAGCTCGCTCAATGCCCTAGAGGCCAGCTCCCTTTCCGAGAATTTGCGGCCGAGCCTCTTCTCGCATGATACCATGTTTGCCGCGCACCGCGCTATCATCCCCCGCAAGTCCGCCTTTGCAGCCACGGCCTCCGAGGAATGGCGGGAACACTCAAGTGCGTGCAAGCAAGCCTCCACCTGCCGACAGAACTCCAGCCAGACTCGCACCACCTCTTCACTATGGTAGGTGGCAAGAAAAGGAAGAGAACCGTTAGCCTCGGCAGCAAATGCTTCAGCTGTGGAACGGAAGCTGGCCTAAAAAAAGATGTATATAAAGAAAATAGATAGGGCCATCCCAGTATTGGAATAAGCAAAGAAAGCGAGAGCTAGAGCTTTCAAAAGCTCCGACCATGTCAACTATGATGCTCTCGCTACTGCCATTCCGTTAAGCAAACGCATATTACAAATCTAGCTCCTCGATCAAAGACGACAGGGAGACAAGGCTTAACTGGGCCAGGCGCTCTGAGGCTCACAAAGCATAGGGGCCGGGCGGTATGGCGATACACGATTCCAGCGCTATGGGGCTGGCAAGGTTGTTCAGATTTGAAAAATGTCAGTAAAACTCTTAAGCAAAGGAACAAGTGGGACTATATTGAAATGTCACTTACCTACGGTCATGCAAGTAGGAGCTGAAGGTTCCCCTGGCCCTTCGAGGACCTCAACCTCGTCATCGGCCTCCAAAACTGTAGAGAACATCAATGTCAATACGCAAAATAATAATGATGCTATAAAAAATGGCGAACGACACTAACCTTGTCCAGATGAGAGGACGATGCGTTGAGGGGATATCGCCTGCGGAGCTGCTATCTCCAGCAAACGCTGAAACGATTGCCGGTGAGACAGATCAGCAATAGAGGCCGCCAGCCCGCGCAATTCTGAGAAAACAAAAGAGTTCAGACAACAGAAAGATTGCTAATTTAAAATATAGAAGGTTACCTTCAACACTCTTCCCATTCTGAGCCGGGGGGATGGCAGCTTCAACGGCCTCCGCCGTGATCTCCGGCTCCAACAAAGGAGGGTAGTCCCGACTACCTCCCTCCCAGCCTCTGGGCCGCCCTCAGAAAGAGTCGTTGGGATGGCGACCACCAAAGGAGCCTCTACCAAAGGAGCGGGTGCTCCGTGATCAAGAACCACCACTGGAGGCTTTATGTCAAGAGGAACAGCCTCGTCAGTCCCCTCCACATCGAGTAAGGCTTCATCGGGAATGTCAACAGGCATTAGCTTCAACAAGCCCGTAGAGACCTCCCCCATCGCCGATGACTCTGCACAATTCACACAAGAATAAGAATATATATATACAGGCGTAAACAATCCGAAAAACTACAAAGAAGTATAAAAAACATACCAATGCGCAGGGAAGCCTTCAATATGGCTTCTTCAAGCCTATGCTCCTTCTCAAGGAGGCGTGCTCGCCGGGGTTCGAGGGTGGACTCGTGGCCGCCTGTCTACAAGGAAAGCGCGTCTGCCGCATCCTCCGAAGCAGCCTGCTTCAAGGCCCTCTCTCCGCATTCCTCCAAAGGGCCGATAAACCGCCGCTGGATCCACGAGGGGTCTTCGTAAAAGATTACAGCAGGATAGGGCTTCTTCGGAACCTTGACGTTCTGAGACGCGTCTTTGGAACGTCTTATAGCCTCAGCCAACTGTGCAGCTTCCACGGCGGCCAAACCCGGGAAAAGTAGTCCAGCATCTGATTCCTGCAGGGCCAACGGTTCATCCTCAAGAATGGGCTCAAACTCTATTAAAGAGTCGAGCAAGTTAGTAGACACCTTCTTTCGACGCTTGGACCCAGAGCCGGTCGCCGAGGACGACTGCTTCCTTCCCCGCGGAGCCTTAGTGCGGCGCCGGCCCACGTCACCCTCAACGCCCTCATCCCTGTCACCCTCACCCGGTGCCACAAATGAGGATGACACCGCCATTGTCGATGCCACAGGGGGTGGTGCTGCTACCGGAGCCCGTTTACCCCGCGACCGAGTACCCAGGGGCATACCAGCTGTTGGGGTAAGATCCACCCCCGACTCTCCCAGAATAAGCGCGATGTCGGTATCCCTCAGAGGAAAGCGGACAGGGGCGCGCGGTCGCAGCGTAGCTTCTATGACTGGAACATGAGTAGGGACACCGTGGCCAAGAAGTACCCTTCTTTCCTCAATAATAATCGGGTTGACCCGATGGAGATACCAGCCAGTGAACGACTCCACGCATCGGGGCATATAATCAGCATCGGCGATCATGAACTGGGAACCGGTGTTCAGCCTCACAAAATGATGGGTGGCATCTCGAACGGCCTCGAGCGAAGGAACCGGTGCGACTACGAAAGCCTCAAACGGGACACCCTGATCATAGCCAAGCTGCAGGGCAAAGCGATGCGGATTGTACCGCATGAAAAGGGTCGCGCTATCCTGACGGAATACCAGGCAGCCCGGTCTGATTGCGTATAAGTGCGCGGCCTCCCAAGGCTTCAGAAAGGGCACGTTATCTTTTGACCGGTCCCAAAGCGGCTGAGCTGAACCCGAGGGAGAAGATAAGATCCGATCAGTGAATACCAACCCGCCAGCAGTAGCGTAAGGAGAAATCAACACCAGAATAGCCCCGAATTGAGTCAGGTCAGCGGCAGAAGCATCCACCAATCGCATAAGTCGCGGAAAGGTGTAAGCATCATAAAATGCAGGCCTCTGATGTATAGCAAAAGCCCCCAACACATGCATCTCGATCCAAGACGTGAAATAATGGAGAGAAAAGTTTGCTAGATTCACGCCAGGAGTCGAGGTATTAGCCGCAGCGCCTAACCCATGATATAGATGCGCCAGCGCCGGGATGCCGATGGCCAACCGCGTCCCCTCAGCTATACGATGAGCCGGATAAATAACTGAGGCTCTCATGAAGCGGCGATGCATGGGGATGACAAACCAGCTAAGCCAAACACTGACAAACCCCATGAAGAACGTCTCCTCATCCATGCCGGGAGCTGCAATGGATTCGAAAGACATCGGCGACATAATGGGGATGTAGTACTGCGGTAGATCCGATTCATTGGCCGACAGCTTATTCGGACCAAACCCAAAGGGGTCTTTGATATTTGCGAACTTCGGAGCTGTCTTCGACAAGACGCCCTCGCGAAGGAAGCAGGCAATGAAGCTCTTAAAAGTAAAGCCCTGCTCCTCAGATTCGGTGAACAATCGGTCAAAGATACCTAGCGCCTTGATAAAGCTGGGACGCTTGTAGCGGACGGCGTTCTCAGCAGACAAGCTGTCAAGCGGTGTGGGCTCGGGTTCAAAGACGTATTCATCAGGAGGCAGCAACTCCTCATAAAGTGTCTCTCGAATTGGCAGCCTCGAGATCTCATAAAATTCCCCCAAAGAGATCGAAACCTCTCAGTCCCCCAGAAGAAAAGTGTTTGTGGGGAGGTTCCACTGGTTCAAAAACGCTTTAACCCACCAGACATGCGGAGATTGGTAGTGGAAGAGCAACGCATATATCGCCTGGTAAAGCCCGACCTTTTGCAGCCCCGCACGATGGGCAGAAAGGATATAGCGAGCCTAGAGAAGGTAGCCCGTGGGGTGTCGAGGAGTGAGCCCTATCTTATAAATCTGTCCCTATGGGTGGGCCTCACCCTGGAAAATACGTCGTCCCAGGATATATATAGCTGGGATTGGATGGTTCGGGATACCAGTTGTCGAAGGCTCGGGCCACCCCGTTGAAGTCCAATTTGGCATCTCCACAGCGAAAACCGTCTTCGGAGGGTCCATCGGCAAGAATGGGAAAGTGGGCTCTGTCGGCACTTCGCAGAGGAAACTCCGGCGACCCCGGATGATATGGTTGTACCAAGTTCCCCATAGAAGTAAGTTGGTGCAGTTCGGGTCATGAGACCTGATCATCGCCATCGCTTCCTCATCAGATAGTGACTGGGGAAAGCGGTCTCCGAGCGAGTGAAGGGAAAGTACGGAACAGAAGCCATTGCACCTGAAACAAAGTAAAGGAAAACTGTCAAAAGTGAAGCCAGGAATATATATATATATATATATATAAGCATAAATATATGAAGACAGTTGAAGAAAGTGATAGAGGACTTGTTTGGTAGGACCATTGGTTACAAAACATGTGGGTCCCACGAAATCAAGATGGCGGCTGGCTAATAATGAGGCAAAGCAATTACAATGAGACAAAAGAAAGATTCGCATTAAATAAATAGTGGACTTCAAATGACCCTACACACTCCCCTAAGAGAAATCCACCTTGGACTCTGTAACAAATCAAACAGAATCAAGGGAATTAAATTCCCAGAAAAACACCATTGCAAGCTTCTTCTTCATTGGTTACAGAAGGACAACATAGGGCAAGAAAACCCTAAGAAGCCCCATGGGAAGAACTCAGTTCTTCGTAGGAATTAAATTCCTTTTGAAAAAGGGAATTAAATTCCCAGAAACATTTTTTTTGAGATGGAATTAAATTCCATGGAAAAGACAAACACCATCAGTCCCTGAAGATCGGAGAAACCCTAAAGGGCCTGTTGATTAAAGAATGAGTAGTTTTCTTTTAAAGAACTTAAAAATGGGTTCTTGATTAAAGGGGAAAACTCTTGGTGTAGATTTAAAATCCAGAGAGTTTTATATATGAAAGTTCTTCGATCATCCGGAGACATTACCTGAAGAGATGGGTCTTACTTAAACAGAGTTAAACTCTGGGAATTTTTGAGGCAGAGAACTATGCTCTGGAAACGAGAATTAAATTCTCAAGAAGAAAAGTTGCAAGGAAGAAGATAAGTAAGAGTGGAGGCGCTTCTAAAGAGACCCTTATATTTATAGGATGTGATGGAAACACTTCATCTCCCCTACTCCCAAGGCAGATCCAACGGTCACAAAAGTGACAGCGTTGCAGACACGTGAGAGCAACGCTGTGGGGGAATTTGTTCCCTGATTAAAAATCAGGAAAAAGCTTCAGAGGAAGCATCACGTGCTCGCACGTGATCAGCGGTCACGTGTTGGCACGTGACGTTTAAAGCAGCGGCAAAGAGCAAGCGCAAAAGAGAAGCCCATTCAAGGGGTCACGTGACCGGGGGTCACGTGCTCATACATGACCAAAGGTCACATGGCCGCACGTGACTAGCTTTAAAAGCCCTGCTGTTCAACAGAATTAAATTCTGAATAAGATCATTTAAATCTTTCTAAAATAGAGAAGAATTATATAAAACCGTTGGATCAAGAATCTGAAGGTGATTAAATATCACCAATTTATGGAAAAATCTTGAACATGGAAAGATTTCCCCTAAATCTCACCGAAATAACAAAAAGAATATCTTTGGATTTAAAATCCAACGGTGAATAAAATACACCTAATAATTTAAAAGCCCGGATCAATGATGAAAATAAATCAAATCTCTCAATAAACAAATCAAATCTTTCAATGAAAGATTTACTAAACAGATTGATTCTTTTCCTTCTCCTATAAATAGGTGCCAAGGAAGAGAGTTAAAAAAAATGGAAAAGGGACAGAGAGAGATATAGAGCCTTAGAATCTTGAAAATTCAGAAAGAAGAATTTGATTCTCTGCAAAGAAAAACCCTAGGTAAGAAAAGAGAGGCTTCAAAAAGAGAATTTAATTCTCAAAAGAGTTTAACTCTTCTATAAAGAAAAGAATTTAGTTCTTTCTCTGGTGAAGATCTGTAAAGTGCACATCTCCCTATAGATTGAGAATTTAATTCTTATTGGGTCGAGATCCTGCCATGCAGATCTAAAATATAGAGGAGGAATTGAGTTCTGAGAATTTAATTCTCACAAAGTTATAGGAATTTAATTCCTCCAAGATAAAATTAGGGTTTAACCCTATGTGAGAATTTAATTCTCCAAAATTATAGGAATTTAATTCCTTCAAAATGGACAGAACTAGGGTTTTACCCTAATTGAGAATTTAATTCTCTCAAACTCACAAGAATTTAATTCCCCTTAAAATGAAATTAGGGTTTCACCCTATATCAGAACTTGATTCTTTACACATATGAGAATCTAATTCCTACAGAAAGAAAATAACGGGTTAACCCTACTTAAGAATATAATTCTTCAGAAGAAAGTAGGAATTTAATTCCTCTAAAGTTATTGCTAGGGTTTAATCGTATGAAGAATTTAATTCTTAAAAGATGAACAGATCTTTAAAACATGCAAAAAAAACCAGAGTCACGTGCTACCACGTGACCCCTGTAAAGATCCACAGAAAAGTACTTTGAGGCAATGCCTCACGTGCCCCACGTGACCCCTGAAGCACACAAAGAAAAAGCAAAAGAAACAGAAGCTATGGGCGCCCTCACGTGCTACCACGTGACCCCTAGGCAAAAGCTTTAACAGTAAAATACCCAAATTCCCGTCACGTGACAGCACGTGATGCTCCAAAATCAATTATAGAAAGTATTCAATACTTTGGGCAGAACAAAATAAAGGGAATCAGGGCGCTCTCACGTGCCCCACGTGACCCCTCTTTCTTTGTGTTTAACACTAATTTGAAAACCCTGTTTCCAGTATTTAACACTGATTTGCGTTAGTGTTCAACACTAACTTGAAAACCCTGTTTCTAGTGTTTAACACTGATTTGCTTTAGTGTTTAACACTAATTTGAAAACCCTGTTTCCAGTGTTTAACACTGATTTGCTTTAGTGTTTGACACAAATTTGAAAACCCTGTTTCTAGTGTTTAACACTGATTTTTTTTAGTGTTTAACACTAATTTGCTAATCTTATTCCCAGTGTTCAACACTGTTGGTCTTTAGTGTTTAACACTAGTTTTAGCACAATTGGCTAAGTTTCTAGAGGCAAAGCCTCTCCTTCAATGGACCAACAGAGGGCCAATATTCTAAACATGATTGGACTTAGCCCAAGAAGGCCATAAGTCCTCAATCCAGACTCAACTAAGCCAATGTGCTCATAACCTAATGAATTGGTCTTGTTTCCAAATTGGACTACAGATCACTTAATCTACTTTGGTTCAAGGGTACATCTCTTCACTCCTTTGATACTTGTCATTGTAATTTCTCAATGTCTTCAAAGAGGTAACGGGTCCCGACAACCACACATTGATACGGACTATGGGGTCCTTAAACTCATGGAATATGATGTCCTTAACCTTGACCGTAATGTCTTAAAACTAACACCGGACTGTGGAGTCCTTAAATCCTCGGACTATGATGTCCTTAATCTTGACCGGGATGTCTTAAAACTAACAACGGACTATGACGTCCTTAACCTTGACCGGGATGTCTTAAAACTAACAACGGACTGTGGAGTCCTTAAACCCATGGACTATGATGTCCTTAATCTTGACCGTGATGTCTTTAAACTAACACCAGACTGTGGAGTCCTTAAATTCTCGGACTATGATGTCCTTAACCTTGACCGTAATGTCTTAAAACTAACGCCGGACTGTGGAGTCCTTAAACCCATGGACTATGATGTCCTTAACCTTGACCGGGATGTCTTAAAACTAACAACGGGCTATGACGTCCTTAACTTTGACCGCGATGTCTGAAAACTAACGATGGACTGTGGAGTCCTTAAACCCATAGACTATGATGTCCTTAACCTTGACCGCAACGTCTTAAAACTAACATTGGACCGCAATGTCCTTAAACTACCTATTGACCGTAATGTCACTAAACTAAACAACAGGGCTATCTTAATTGCTCTCTTGTTGGATCTAAACGATCCCGTTAAGTTGATCTTAGTCTAAAACTGGACTAACATATCCTTAACAAATGTTTAAGTCGATCTTAGTCTCAAATGAGGCTAACGTATCCTTAAACCAAACCCCCAAACCCAAATCTAAGATAATACGGATTTGGACTAGTCTACGCCCTACGGGCGACGACATAACTCAGTCTCCGTATACAATCCACGGGTAACCAAACACAAAACAAACACACACGACGCGAAGTGACCATCTGGAGAAAGAGAAAGTTGTTACCGCAATACGGTAGCGTAATTAACTGCAAAGGCTTGCGCCTGTAGGGAAGAGCGTCCCCACAATCAAAAACCCCTCGAGCGAGGGGGAATCTGACGAAGTCTGCTACATCGGACGCATCCGTTTAAACCTTCGATACACGATGCCATAAATCAACTTGGCATCTTCGGAGAGGTGGACGGATAGCACCAATTAGCATCTGCCCCGAATCTCAGGAAAGACGTCACTGTGTCGCGCCGCCTTTCGGAGGGGAACAAGTGCAACATAAAACCCCCAGTACCGGGAGAGAAGAAACCCCTCCTATCGCTCATTGCCTCCATATGATTCGGGACTGTACCCAAAAGCTACCGTTTTGCACGTTCTCATGAACGTGGTAAGGTGGAAATCAAAGCACAGTGTGAATCACACAAGACTCTATGACGATCTCGGGTCTACTGACAAACCTGTACCAGTGTCACCAGAGAACTGCTATCTGACGATAGCTATAATACTAACAAGAAGTTCTCGGCGAGTCCGTTCAGTGTACCCAGTCTCCACCGAGCACCCGTATACCATCTTTGATGTCACACACCAATGGATGTGGGATCATCCATCGCCCATCATATGGGTCACGATGCGTATACGCTAGTCTACTCTGGAGTATCGATGCCCAGTCTCGTTACACCCTCGACTAGGAACGGTTATAGGATGTACTTATGGACTACCCTGGTCCCACTAGTATGATCTGCATCATAGTCCTAGTAGTCAAGTACATATCCTAAGGGTTTTATCAACATGTGAGTGTAAGACAGTAATCCAATATAAGTCAACATATTAAGACAAAGAGCAAGCAGATAGCATACTATCATATCGAACAAGAAAGTCCTCTCTATATATATTCAAGCATCCACTATAATATACATCATATGTACAACAATAGCCTCTAGGGCATATACATAACTAACAATCTCCCACTTGCACTAAGGCCAGTTGTTGTAGTATCTCATACCCAACATCCCGAAGAGTCTCTCAAATTGTATCTGGGGAATGGCCTTCGTGAATGGATCCGCAGTGTTGTCCTGCGTATCTACTCTCCTGACCTCGATCTCCCGGTGATCAACTATCTCCCAGATCAGGTGATACCACCTCAGAATATGCCTGGATCTCTGATGGGACCTGGGTTCCTTGGCCAAAGCTACAGCTCCATTGTTATCGCAATACAAAGGTATTGTATTCTCGATGGATGGAACCACTCCAAGTTCTGTAATGAACTTCTTTATCCAGACAGCCTCTTTGGCAGCATCGTTGGCAGCGATGTATTCATCCTCCATCGTCGAGTCTGCAATGGTTTTCTGTTTGGTTCTCTTCCAACACACCGCCCCTCTATTGAGGGTAAAGACAAATCTCGAGTGCGACTTAGAGTCGTCCTTATCATTTTGGAAGCTCGAATCGGTAAAGAACTCCACCTGGAGTTCTCCGTTACCATACACCAAAAACATCTCTTTAGTCCTTCTCAAGTACTTGAGAATGTTCTTCACAGCTATCCAGTGACTCTCTCCTGGATCTGCTTGATACCTACTCACTACACTTAGTGAGTATGCTACATCGGGTCTGGTACATAGTATCGCGTACATGATAGAGCCTACTGCCGAACCATAAGGTATCCCTTACATGCGAGCTCTCTCCAAATCAGTCTTAGGAGACATCTCTTTGGAGAGAGTGAGTCCAGAGATCGTGGGTAAGTTCCCACGCCTGGATTCTTCCATACTAAACCTCTTTAATATGGTGTCAATGTACCTGGATTGAGACAATCCCAGTATCTGTCTAGATCTATCTCTATAGATCTTAATCCCCAAGATGCAGGAGGCGTCACCTAGATCTTTCATTGAGAATCTTTGTGATAAGAAGAGCTTGACCGAGTGCAGTATAGGAACATCATTTACTATCAAGAGTATGTCATCCACGTACAATACGAGGAAGACAACCTTACTCTCTGCCACCTTCTTGTGTATACAAGGTTCATCTACGTTTTTGATGAAGTCAAACTCTATGACTACAACATCAAAACAGATGTTCCAACTCCGTGATGCCTACTTTAACCTGTAAATAGATTTAAGCAGCTTGCACACATTTCCGCTGCTCCCACTGTCTACGAAGCCCTCTGGCTGAGTCATGTATACGCACTCTTCTAAATCACTATTTAGAAAGGCGGTCTTAACATCCATTTGCCATATTTCGTAGTCATGGTATGCAGCAATGGCAAGTAAGATCGGGATGGACTTAAGCATAGCCACTGGAGAAAAGGTTTCATTATAATCCACACCTGGTCATTGACAAAAACCCTTTGCAACAAGTCTAGCTTTGAAAGTCTCAACTTTTCCATCCACACCAAGTTTCTTCTTAAGATCCATTTGCTCCCAATAGGTTTTACCCCTTCAGGAGCAACTTCCAAAGTCCATACTTTGTTAGTGTACATCGATTCTATCTCAGATCGCATTGCATCCAGCCACTTCACAGAATCCCCACTCGTGATGGCCTGCTCGAAGCCAGTCGGGTCATCATCTTCCATGATGCAATCCTCGCTCCCACTGTCTATGAGAAAACCGTATTTTCTCTCAGGCGGATGAGGAACCTTACTAGATTGGCGGAGAGGGTTTCGTCGGGAACTACTGAATCCTCTGGTTCCACCAAATCTTCTGTTGCGGTTTGTGTAGCTAGAACTTCTTCCAATTCTACCTCATTGCCACTAATTTGTTTCATAAGAAAACCCTTTCTAAGAAAGTGGCATGTCGAGAAACAAACACTTTATGTTCTTCGGAGTGGTAGAAGATATACCCTTGCGAGTTCTTGGGATATCCTACAAACTTGCACATGACAGGCCTTGCCTCGAGTTTATCCGGATTGTGCCTTTTGACATATGCCGGACAACCCCATATCTTAACATAATTAAGAGATGATCTCTTCCCCTTCCATATCTCATATGAAGTGGTAGGCACTGATTTGGTAGGAACCATATTCAATAGGTGTATGGCTATTTCAAGCGCATACCTCCAAACGGAAATAGGCAACTCAGCAGTGCTCATTATTGAGCGCACCATATCTAATAGGGTGTGATTCCTCCTCTCTGATACACCGTTGTGCTGTGGTGTATAGGGAGGAGTAAGCTGAGAGAGAATCCCATTCTCTTTTAGATAGTCCAGGAACTCATTGCTCAAGTATTCTCCTCCTCGATCAGATCGAAGGATCTTAATACTTTTACCCGTTTGGTTCTCGACTTCGTACTTATATTCTCTGAATTTCTCAAAAGCTTCTGACTTGTGTTCAACAGGAACACATGTCCATATCTTGAGAGATCGTCAGTGAATGTAATGAAGTATGAGGAATCATTCTTGGGATGTGTAGACATGGGACCATATACATCACTATGTATCAGTCCCAAGTTCTATAACTCTTTCTCCGTGTCCACTAAACGGAGTTTTGGTCCTTTTTCCTTTGAGACATGACTGGCAAGTGTCACAAGATGAAAATTCGAACGGATTCAAATATCCATCCTTATGCAACTTAGCTAGTCGTGTCGCATTGATATGACCTAGTCTACAATACCACAAGAAGAATTCGTTCATTTCTGAACTCTTCCTCTTGTGTGTGTTTTGTATATTAAGGACTGTGGTTTGATTTAGAATGTATATGCCATTATGTAACGAGCCTGATCCAATCAACTTTTGATTAAGGAAGATGTTCATAATATTATCCTGTATTACAAAATTATATCCTTCTTTACTTAACAAAGAAATTGATATAAGATTGCATATCAGGTTCGGTATGTAATAGCATTCGTTCAGAATCAATGTATTACCATTTGGTAATACAAGGTGATATTCACCAACTACTTTAGCTACAACATTTGCACCATTCCCTACTGTTACGGAATGATCACCTATTCCCAGTTCTCTACCTTTTCTTAGCCCATGCAACATATTGCATATGTGGGATTCTGATCCGGTATCTAATGCCCAGGACGTAGAGTGAACTGAGAAACAGTTCTCGATAATAAACATACCCGAAGAAGATGCATCAACATGCTTATTCTTCTTCTGAGCGGTAAGTGAATTTTGGCATTTCCCTATTTCCTGTTCAGTCTTATAACAATTATAAGAAAGAACGGAACCAACGATCCCCTGCTCAGTATAACAAGCGGGTTCAGTCAATTCATCCATATTATTATCTTGATTAAGGCCTGACATGGTCGCTACCTGGAGAGAGAGAGAGAAGGAAACACTTTAGCATATGCTCTTGCAAGATTAGATTGGTTATTATCTTATCTAATCAGGATGGCTCCCACTGTTTTTCATCAAATCTTCCTTTAAACCTAAAAAGGTAAGACTAGTCGGGACTAATTACACCTTATAAGTTCGCCAATCTTTCAACCAGATCAGTGTTGGTACTTTGAGGGAGGTTCCTCGTGCTTCCACACGGACCAAATTAAGATAAAGCTCATTTTTCCAGAGGCGTAACCCCGTTAACACTTTTCTAGACACCTACTTGATCGGCTAATTGACATGTGTAAAAGTCTTCCAGGAGTAACTCTTACTCGCAGTGGGTATCGGGATCCAGCTATCTCATTGAGTGTATGCAATCTCATTGCAAATTTCAACACTTGAAATTCCCGATAATCTTTTTACCCCTAGCGTGCTATGACCTTGACGAATGCCAAACAACCCATAGTTTGCTAGTCAAGTTCAACCCGTACATTTGCTGATTGAATTAAACCCACCGTACGACCCTTGACGAAAGCCAAACAACGCCGTACGAATACCCTAATCCAATCGCATCATATGCCGCAGATAAGCAGTAAATAGCTACCGCACACTACGCCTTGACGAAAGCCAAACTACCGTAGCACGAATACTAAATAATACTTATCTGAAATGACGGAGGGCTACGCGGGTTTTTTTAAGAAAACCATGAGCGTAATGAACTTGAAATCGTTGTAGAAACAAGAGATTTTGAAAAGGAGTGTTTTTGAGGCTTTTACTAGTTCCGCTAAAGAGGTCACTCCCGGTGAACGGATCTCGGCTCTTTCCTTATCGAATAAGGTGCTGGATATTCTACAAGGAATATCGTTGTGCAAAGCAAGAACTATAGAAGCAATCAAAAACAAAACCGAGTGAGTTGTAGCATCTGCTAGTTTTTCTAAAGAGGTCACTCCCAGTGAAGAGATCTCGGCTCTTTCCTTATCGAATAAGGTGCTGGATATTCTACAAGGAATACCGCTATGCAAAGCAAAAACTAGAGCTACCCTTTTTGAAAATTTGATTCTACAACATCTTTTAGGTTTCTTTTCTTTTCATTAATCTCATTAACGAAATTCCTATCATTTATGCTTCCTAAGCATCACAGAAGAAACGAAAGCATTAATATTTATATATCATATATATAGTATAAGCATTTGTCTCACGCATATAAAATGATCACATCACAGAATATCAGCAGAAGAAGAATCACATATGAAATATTAGATATACTAGGAATTCCGTGTTTTATTTAAGCCAGTAAAAATACGGATTCCACGATCGTGATGAATAGCCAAACCCACATCCCAAGACCCCTACGAGAGCGGCAAGCAACCCTACAATTCTAGAGTTAGGAGACCCGGACTCGAGTCCTCGAGTTGGTCTCCCACTGGACTCTAGAATCCGGTTACTTGTGCTCCCCACCTTGGGTCTATCATAATGCGGAAAAGTAAATAATATATAACAATGGTGACAACATCCTCAACCCGGAAGTGCCCCCAATAAAAGAATATTACATACAATGAATTTTACATGAATGAAAATAAAAACTCTCATCTTTCATAAAACCCCCGGCTAGTCCAATCACGATGATCCAATATAACATATCAAAGCAACACATAACATCACATGTCATCAACGTAAGTATATATGTGTATCCCAATTGTCGTTGATGTATAGCAACAAAACCGGCGATACACCACATATTACACTTATGGTCTCAGAAAAGAAAATGTAAAACTACAATATTTGGAATCCACAATTACCTTAGACATCACAAACCTGAAATATCACATATTACGGATTTCATGCCTAACTATTTGAATTCCACATATTATATCACATTACAGAAAGCTAGACGACGTTAAACAATTCGATCGAATCAACGAATTCCCAAAATACCCAGAGAGCTCAACACTTGAGCACGGTTAAAATTAACCAGAGACATACTACAGCACCTACGGACTTACAGCTGAAGGGCCTGACCCAAGCTTCTCAAGTGGCGCTGCGGATCCGCCGTCACTTAGACAAGTTAGGGTTTCGTTCTTCAGGTGTGTCCATAGAATTCCCTGCATGATTTTCTGAATATTTTTAACATGGAAAAATCCAACTTTTGGAAAAAATTCCATAGAGGGGGTCAAATCGGGTTTTCGGGTTTTCGATCGGAGTTTAAACTTCGTCTAGACAACGCCTAATGCTCTAGCTTAGCTCTGATACCACTGTAGGATTAGCTTAGCACCTTGTGAAGGTTTTGGCAAGTATCAAACATGCTATATTAAAATTTTGGGGTGCTAAACAAACCAACTAAG
Source organism: Agapanthus africanus (assembly GCA_030015575.1). Taxonomy (NCBI): domain Eukaryota; kingdom Viridiplantae; phylum Streptophyta; class Magnoliopsida; order Asparagales; family Amaryllidaceae; genus Agapanthus; species Agapanthus africanus. The sequence continues at coordinate 178,987,879 of CM057350.1, read as the reverse complement.
TAATCGAACTAGAGAATTAGGGTTAACTTTACATCTAAGTGATAGGGATTACAACCTTTGTAGTCCGTTCCTTCGCTTCAAAAGCTCCGAGTAGTGGTCCCTTCGCTGTGATCCATGAACTCCCGGACTCTTGAGAGGCTCCACAAGATGTACGATACATCCTTGGTTGAAGGCTTCAAAGTCTACGATGATCTACGTCAAGAAAACACGGACTCAAGCTCTCTCTTCACTAATAAGGAATTAGTAAAGCTAACATACTAATCTATATGGCTAATATAGAAGAGGATGATGAAATAGGAATTTTTCTCACTTTATTATTTAATTTCTCACTATTTTTCTTCATGATCTCAAAAACTTGAGAGCAAAAATGAGATGAGAAAGAAGAAGATGAATGAATGAGATAAGACTAGAAATGCAACCATGGATGAGGGTATGCTATCCACTAAGTCATGTAGAGAGTTAACCATGGCTATGTGTCATGGTTGGGTTAGAAAATATCTTAAGCAAAACAAAAAGAGAAGACTTTGTCAATGGTTATCTTGAAGCTTCATGAAGCTTCATCATGACTCATTTCCTCAATTTTGAATTACTTAAGAATTTAAACCCAAACATTACATGTAGCATGGTATAATTCTCATACATCCTTGTTGCATGTATAACCTAGTATGTGACAATATTATATATCACATATATAATATTTATGTAACAAAAGAAAACAATACAATAAACATATATCACATATATGTTAAATGTATCATTAGTGAGAATAATAAATATTTAAGTGAGCATATAATACACACACACACACACATACACACACACATATATATATATATTATTTCATCGAATCAACACTTGATCCGATAACCCGGCTATATCACATATAACCGGCCGATATCACATATCGCGAGAATAGAATACGGTATCACATACACGTTTCAATCGTGATCCCACACATATCACATATGTGCTCCTACTCCATTTTTCCTGAACCTGGAAACCTCTATGTATGACTCTAAAGACTCGTCAATACGCCGGCAGTAGGTGATGATCACATCAAACACCAACAAGCCGCAAGCGGTCAGCTAAACGTAACGGCCACCCGGGTATTGAGCGATCAGAAGATCAACAAGCAAGTTTGCTCTAATTCCTGTAAATCCAATCAGTAACACTACCGTACAGTTCGGTCTTTTCGTCTGATATGTCGCATATCCAGTTTAGGGATGGTAAACGTCAGACCCCAATAACCGATAAGTCGTGTCGATGTGAGGCTCGTAACAGGTCGAGAAACTACTGATAACACTTACCAGTATATTTCCATATCAGCCATGGCCAGGGACTTCCAGTTATAGCCAATCGAATACAGCGCAACATCAACCCCCAATACCGGGAGAGACGAAACCCCTCCTATCGCTCATTGCCTCCATGTGATTCGGGACTGTGCCCAAAAGCCACCGTTTTGCACGTTCTCATGAACGTAGTAAGGGGGAAATCAAAGCACAGTGGGAATCACACAAGACTCTATGACGATCTCGGGTCTACAGACTAACCTGTACCAGTGTCACTAGAGAACTGCTATCTGACGATAGCTATAATACCAACAAGGAATTCTCAGCGAGTCCGTTCAATGTACTCAGTCTCCACTGAGCACCCGTATACCATCTTTGATGTCACACACCAATGGATGTGGGATCATCCATTGCCCATCATATGGGTCATGATGCGTATACACTAGTCTACTCTGGACTATCGATGCCCAGTCTCGATACAACCTCGACTAGGAACAGTTAAGGATATACTTATGGACTACCCTGACCCCACTAGTATGATCTGCATCATAGTCCTAATAGTCAAGTATATATCATAAGGGCTTTATCAACATGTGAGAGTAAGACAGTAATCCAATATAAGTCAACATGTTAAGACAAAGAGCAACCAGATAGCATACTATCATATCGAGCAAGAAAGTCATCTATATACATACATACATATATATATATACATACATATATATATATATATACATACATACATATATATATATATATACATACATACATACATACATATATACATACATACATACATACATACATATATATATATATACATACATACATACATATATATATATATATATATATATATATATATATATATCCAAGCATCCACTATAATATACATGATATGTACAACAATGGTCTCTAGGATATATACATAACTAACACTTAAGATGATTTAGGTTAAACTATAACATGGTAGTTCTAAATTGATCATCTATTAATATTCATCGACGGTTTAAAACTTAGATTATTTTTAATGAACTAGAACTAGGGTTTTAATTAATTCTAAATGATGTTATATAATTGATAGGATAATATTAATTACATTAATTTACCCTATACTTTTATATAATTAATAGATCATTAATTAAAACTAAGAGAATAAAAGTATAATCATATAAACCACCAACATTAGAAAAGCAATTAAAAAACACTAGAATTATCTTTCTTTTTATTCAACCAACTTTTAAATTTAATTGTTTTTAAATTTCTGCATTTTTAGATTATTTGCAATTTTATTTTACTTTAAAAATCAAATCTTTTCGTTACTTATTTTTAGAACTAGTTAAAATTTGCATCTCTCTGTAGATCGATCCGTAAGTACTACTGTGATATAACTGTGCACTTACGGATAAAGTTGATAGACAAAAAAATTTCAATCAAGTTTTTGGTACCGTTGCCGGGGAGACGTAAAAATTTAATTAATTTTAAATTCAAGTTAATTTAGTTTTATTTCATTAGATTTGATTCTGTGCATTCTTATTTTTTATTTCACGGAATGAGATATACATATAGAGAGCTTGGATTTTGCAAAGCAGGAGGAAAATTGGCCACAGACCCAAACCAAAAAAATTCGGCCGAATTTGTATTTTGCTTGGTTTTGGCTGAAATTTTTTAGGGTTTCGCAAATTGTTATGTTGTAGTTTGTTCCACTTCTCGTCTACTTACCAAATCTTTGTTCCATATTTGTAGGTAAGTTTTCTTTCTTCTCTAACCCTTTTTTTAGTTCCAGTAAACTGTTTTTTCTGCTGGATTCTTTGCGCTACCAAAATAAAAAAATTAAAAGAATATTTCTTTGTGATTGGTTTAGATTTTTGCTTGTTTTGTTTTATTTAGAAAATGAGGGTGTGGACCGGCAGTCCATGGTTCGTCGAAGGGCTTTGTCTTATCCCTGGAGGAATGGGCGGATTCAGCTGCGAATGGAGATTCAGGATCTGAAGGATCGGGAAAGGTTATTTTCATAATTTAATATTGACTTAAGGGGCAAGAAATCAAAATCAAGATTATGTGGGGATTTTAACATCCTTCCTAGGGCCCACAAATCATAAACCTAGTATATGCATTCACCCATATTAATTAAAAAAATATCTAGACTCAGCCCCTTAAGAACATTCACGCTCACATGGGACAAGAGAAGGTTGTGGGTAATTTACTGTTTACCTGCATCTTTCTTGTGGTGTCTACGGTAAGTCTGTCTAAGATATGTGGTTTACTTAATTAGGCCCGCTGTTTCAGCGATTCATATAGTGGATAGCTCCTACTTACCTGGTTGTAAGATTGGTAAAGAGACGGTAGAGGATCCATTCTACAACTTGTCCGTTGGAAGTCTAGGAGCGAGTCTAGTGATTTGTGTAACACCCTAGAATGATTGTATGGTATTTAACTAAATAAAGTGATATTAATTGATATTCTGGTTATTTAATTTATTTGAATATTGGATTGGGTTATTACTTGAGGTTATTGGTAATTGGTTATTAGAGTATGGTGACTTGGGCTTGGTATTGTTTTTTTCGGTTATAAGTATTTGGTGGTTATAAAAGATATACATTATTTACTCTGGAAATTATATTTTCTATATTTAAAAATCCATAATCCTGATTGATATAGGCTTACGAGACATATGTCCCATTTAAAATATATATTTGATAAAGATATTTGGTTTTGAGATATGGAAATAATTGCAAATTTTGAAAATCTTTCTAAAACCAATTTGATTATTGGGTGGGGGGTTGTGTTCAGTCGAAAATATTGTGCATTTACTATGACATTTTCCTTACTATTTCTATATAATAAAAGGTGTTTATTATGAATATGACACATATGAAGGTTTATCTGTAAAAATACTATTTTCATGTGTTTATATATTATAATTAATATTATGAAGGAAAATGTAAGCATGCAATATCTATGTAATATTTAGTCCATTTAAATATGCATACCATATCAAATATTTTTGACCAATTCTCTTAAAAACCATAATACCATATCAAATGGTTAAGATAATATCTCAATAAAAACAAATTCTACTAACATTATTTATTGAAATATGGTGCAGAAATTATTCCAGGACTGAAATCAAGGAAATCGGAGTTGGCGAAATCAAATCTGCTCAAATATTCAAATAAATCGAAGAAATCAATTCTGAAAGAGACTTAGAGAAGATTTTCAAAGTCCATATATTCAAAAGATCACCATGTGTCAGAAAGATGAAGTCCCAGAAATTTGAGCCAAAGATCCCACAAAACCGCGGCTAAACCGCGGCCAAAACCAACTATTGGCGGTGGATCCGCGGCCTGATAGGGGAGTTGGGATATGGGATTTTCTACGCAAGATTGTATCAACAAACCCTAACTTATAGAATCTAGGGTTTTCAAATTCTGTGACTATAAATAGAACCGAGAGCCTCTTGGAAAATTTATCAAACCGACGCGATCACGAAGTCCACGACGGCTCAAGAATCTAGATTGATCATCGACAGTTCATCTACCTCCTTAAGAAGAGATCGAGAAGCAAACTATGGTTTTGTAATCATTTTCTAAAGAAACAAAGTGTACTTGATCTTGTTGATTAATAAAGGTAGTTTTATTTTATTGCATTTTATTGTCTTCATGATTTCTATCTTTTCTTTTCACAACATGCACGAGTAATTCTTGTAAGTCCGTGTTGCCCACCCCGGTGCTTACGGGGAGGCGGAAAACATAATAAAAATCGGATTTTTAATGACTTAGGCAACATGGACTATGCATGTGAGGATCTTTGCTAAACATAAACTAGCTAACCCTAACTACAAAGTAACTAAGTGATGAAAGGTTATACCTTTGGTCTTTAGTCCTTCTCTCCTTGCTCCTAGGTATGGTAGAAAAGGATCACCTTGCTTGTCTTCTCCCGTCAAAGAAGGATCCACTTGAAAACCACCACCTTTAGCTTCAACTCCAAGCTAGGAGTAACTAGAGTACAAGAAATGCTAAGACTTGAACCCTAGAAGTGAGTAGAGAAGATCAAGAGAGGGTTTTTCTCAAGCCCTTTTTGTTTCTCAACACATGAGAGGGAGAGAGCTTGAGGGAGAGGATGAGCAAGAGAGAGAAAAGATATGATAGAATGAAATAATAGTGAGCCATTCTCACTAATATGTGAGGATAATTTTAATTAGATAATTAGCTTGAAAATTGTCATGATAAATCATGACTTGACCATTATCATTTCAATTTTTGCAAAGATCAAAGAGCATCTTCCAAATGAAATGATTATGGTCAAGTTGTCAACATGGTCAACAAGTCAATGAAGTCAAATTGTCAACAACAACCATGCACAATAATTAAGCTAATTATCAATTAATAATAATCCACACAAAATCAATAGGGTTAATAAAATGACAAAAGCCATTAACCCTAAACAAGGTCCTCTCCCCCAATCTCAAGCAACTGTGCATACGCACCCGCATTCGTGATCCGAGGAACACGAACACAATGAGAAAAACCAATCTCAAATCATATACTAGGATCCGGCTTAAACCAAAGCCCGCTAGTATAAACTGTCCGGACAGCAAACGTGCACAAGTGCGCGGATGCGAACGAACCCTGTCGCAAAACCATGCGACCTCTACTCGTTTTGCCTAAAGGCGAATAGCTCTCTGTGTGGGACTCTAAAGACTCGACACTACGCTGGCAGTGGGTTTAACCACAGACCGCAAGCGGCACTAGCTGTACGTAACGGTCCCCAGGTAGATGTCGATAAGAAGACTGACGAGGTGAACCCCATCTGCACTCCTACTGAGCCTGTATGTGACAGTCTCCGTACAGTCCGGTCTGTTCGTCTGATACATCGCATGGCGGGCCTAGGGGGGCGGTGAACGTCAGTCCCCTAATAGCGGTACAAGTCGTGTCGGAGTGTAGCCCAGAACACCCTGAGATAACACTGGAAACCTACCAGTATATCTCGCTTGCCCTGGCCAGGGACTACTCGTGTAATGGCTCTCCTAGACACAGCGCGATGTCAACCCCCAATACCGGGAGAGACGAATCCTGTCTAACCGTCACTGCCTCCAAGTGCTTCGGGACTGCACCCAAAAACTACCTGTTTGCACAGCTCCTTTGAGCCGTGGTAGGGTAGTAATCAAAGTGCAGTGGGAACACACTCGAGGCGAAGTGACAGTGTCAAGTCAGCGGACTAAGCTGTACTCATGTCACCTGGGAACTGATAACTGACGATAGGTATATTACCAACCAACAGTTCCCGACGAGTCCTGTCCAGTGTACTCGTAACCTAACGAGCACCCGCATACTATCCCAAGTACGACGTACTAACGGCTGTGGGACAGACCGTCTCCCACACTGGGATGAGAAGCGCATACGCTAGTCTACTCCGGAGTATCGATGCCCTGTCTCGATAGTCCAACGACCAGGGACCTGTATAAGGATGTGCTTATAGATTACCCAGCTCCCACGAGTGCGAGCGCCATCACAACGCTGGTAATCAAGCAAAGATCCTAAGGGCTCTACTAATATGTATACCAGCAATATGTTAAAAGAAACACATGCACATATTAAAGCAGAGACAAACCAAGTAGCATACTACCATTTCGAGCAAGATTGTATATACAACTGTGAATATCCCAAGCTTCCATTAAGTAATATACAAGCTAGTATGATACAGTAATGGCCTCTAGGGCATATACACTAACAATCTCCCACTTGCACTAAGGCCATGTACTGGCGTATCGAAGACCTATCATCTCGATCAGCCGCTCGAACTGAGTCTGGGGCAAGGCCTTGGTGAATGGATCTGCTGTGTTATCCTCTGATGCAACTCTCCGGACCTCGATCTCCTGGCGATCCACGATCTCCCTGATCAGGTGATACCGCCTTAAGATGTGTCTGGATTTCTGATGGGACCTGGGTTCCTTCGCTAAAGCTATAGCCCCGTTGTTGTCGCAATACAGAGGTATTGGGTCAACAATGGACGGAACCACCTGAAGTTCTTTCAAGAACTTCCTCATCCAGACAGCTTCTTTTGCGGCATCAGATGCAGCGATGTATTCCGCTTCCATAGTCGAGTCAGCAACGGTTTCCTGTTTGGAGCTCTTCCAACACACCGCCCCTCCATTGAGGGTAAAGACAAAACCCGACATGGACTTGGAATCATCCTTGTCACTCTGGAAGCTGGAGTCAGCAAAGGCCTCAACCTGCAGGTCTTTTCCGCCATACACCAAGAACATCTCCTTAGTCCTTCTCAGGTACTTGAGAATGTTCTTTACTGCTATCCAATGTTTCTTCCCTGGGTTTGACTGATACCTGCTTACCACACTCAGTGCATAAGCCACATCCGGTCTGGTACATAACATCGCATACATTATAGAGCCTACCGCAGAAGCGTAGGGTATAATAGACATGCGATCCCTCTCCAAATCAGTCTTGGGAGACATCTCTTTGGAGAGGGTGATCCCGTGACAAGCCGGTAGATTACCGCGCTTGGAATCTTCCATACTGAATCTCTTCAGTATGGTGTCGATGTACCTGGACTGCGAGAGTCCTAATATCCTCTTGGATCTGTCACGGTAGATCCGGATACCCAGAATGTAGGAGGCATCACCCAGGTCTTTCATGGAGAACCTGTGTGACAAGAACCCCTTGACAGATTGTAGCATAGGAATGTCATTTCCTATTAAGAGAATGTCATCCACGTATAAAACGAGGAATACTACAGTTCTCGCTACAAATCTACAATAGATGCATGGTTCATCTGGATTTTTGATAAAGCCAAATTCTTTGACCGTCTCATCAAAACAGATGTTCCAACTCCGCGATGCCTGCTTGAGTCCATAAATGGACTTGAGCAACTTGCACACCTTTCCGCTGCTCCCACCCTGAATGAAACCCTCTGGCTGGTCCATATAGACACACTCCTCTAAATGACCATTTAGAAAAGCTGTCTTTACGTCCATCTGCCAAATCTCATAATCGTGGAAAGCAGCGATGGCAAGAAGGATCCGAATGGATTTCAGCATAGCTACTGGAGAAAAGGTTTCGTCATAGTCCAAACCAGGTCGCTGACGAAAACCCTTTGCCACCAGTCTAGCTTTATAGGTCTCAACCTGTCCATCTACACCAATCTTCCTTTTGAAGATCCACTTGCATCCTACGGGTTTTACCCCGTCTGGAGCAATGTCCAACGTCCATACTTTATTGGTGTACATGGACTCCATCTCGGTCCGCATTGCATCCAGCCATTTTACCGAGTCGACGCTCTGAATGGCTTGCTGGAAGCTAGTAGGCTCATCACAATCTAGGATGCAGTCCTCTCTATCCCCGTCAATGAGGAAACCGTAGTACCTCTCGGGCGGATGAGACTGCCTACTACTCCTGCGGAGTGGCATGGGAATGTCCTGTTCTTTTGAACCTTCTGGTTCCACTAAACTTTCAGTAATAGTTTGTGGTTCTGGAATTTCTTCCAGTTCTATTGCGCTCCCACTTATTTCTTTTTCTAAAAACTGATGTTCCAGAAAGTGGGCATTGCGAGAAACAAGGACTTTTTGTTCCTCTGCGTAATAGAAAAGATACCCCCTAGAGTTCTTTGGGTATCCCACAAACTTGCACAGTACTGAGCGTGCCTCGAGCTTGTCCACATGCTGCTTTTTGACATAAGCTGGACATCCCCAAATCTTCAAGTATTGAAGATAGGGTTTCTTCCCACTCCATAACTCATATGGTGTGGTAGGCACAGTCTTAGTGGGAACACGGTTCAAAAGATATGCAGCTGTTTCTAGCGCATATCCCCAGAATGATCGCGGTAACTCAGCGTTACTCATCATGGACCGTACCATATCCAATAGGGTTCGGTTCCGTCTCTCCGATACACCGTTATGTTGCGGGGTGTATGGAGGAGTAAGCTGAGAGAGAATTCCATTCTCTTTTAAGTAATTCAGGAATTCGGCACTTAAGTATTCTCCTCCTCGATCCGATCTTAGGATCTTGATACTTTTGCCTGTTTGTTTTTCTACTTCATTTTTATATTCCTGGAACTTATCAAAAGCTTCGGATTTATGCTTCATTAAGAAGACATGTCCGAATCTTGAGAAATCATCCGTAAAAGTTATGAAGTAAGAAAAACCGCTTCGCGCATGTGTAGACATTGGACCGCACACGTCACTGTGTACGAGTCCCAAGAGCTCGCTCGCTCTTTCTCCGTGTCCAGAAAACGAAGCCTTTGTCATCTTTCCTTTGAGACAGGATTGACAAGTTGTATACGATTGATATTCGAACGAATCTAAGTATCCTTCAGTATGTAACTTAGTCAATCTTCTCTCGTTGATGTGACCCAGTCTACAATGCCATAAGAAAGTTTGATTAATATCTGGAGACTTTCTTTTATGTGTATTCTGGATATTGAAAATCTGTGGTTGGTTTAAAACGTAAATACCGTTGTTCAATGTACCTGACCCAATCAACACTTGATTAAGGTGAATGTTCACTACATTACTTACAAATGCAAATTCATAACCTTCTTTAGATAATAAAGATACAGAAATGATATTACAGGTTGCATTTGGTACATAATAACAACTACGCAAAACCAAAAAGTGTCCATCTGATAATCCCAGGTGATAGTCCCCCACGGCCTCTGCATCCATGCTAGCACCGTTCGCAACTCTGAGGGTCATGTCACCTGCCTTCAAAACTCTACGCTTTCTCAACGCCTGCAAAGAATTATAGATATGAGATCCTGATCCGGTATCCAATACCCAGGATGTAGAGTTTATTGATAGACAGTTTTCAATAACATACACACCTGAAGCTGAAGCTGCAACTCGCTTCAAATCCTGTGTTCTGGCTTTCCAAGCCTTGCAATCTTGTTTCCAGTGGCCACTTTTGTGACAATAGAAGCATTCTTCCTTCCCCACCAGCTTCCCTGCTACCTTTGTTGCTTTACCCTTTCCCTTCGTATCCACTTTACCGACACCGCCTCTTGGTTTGGCGGGGGCTTTCTTCTTCTTGCCCTTGGCTTTCGCCCTGGACCTAGAAGAGGAAGATCCTCCTACAAACAAAGTGGATGTCTCCCTACCCTTCTGTAGGGTGCCCTCAGCAGTCCTCAACATGTTCAGAAGCTCGGCAAGTTCAACCTCCTTTCCTTGCATGTTGAAGTTAAGAATGAACTGGGCGTAAGTGGAAGGAAGGGACTGGAGAATCAAATCGGTATAGAGTTCATTCTCTAACGTGGTCCCGAGGTCCGCGAGCTCCTCTATGTAGCCGATCATCTTAAGCACGTGGTCCGCTACCGATGATCCGACGGCCAACCTTGCCGAAAAGAGCTTCTTCGACACTTCGTATCTTGCGATACGAGACTGCTCTCCATACAGTTCTTTTGTATGGAGAAATATGGACTCTAGGTCCATATTCTCGTGCCTCCTCTGATGGTCGTTGTCCATCGAGGCTAGTACGAGGCATTTGGCCCTCGCGCAATCTATCTCCCATGTCTTACGGATTTCTACATCCGCGACGCTGGAGGTGGGACCTGGGACGGGGGGAGCTTTGGTGGTAAGTATATACCCCAGCTTGTCATAAGTGATAGCCATCTTGACATTCCTGAGCCAATCTTTGTAGTTTGGCCCTGTCAATATGTTTTTATCTAATAGTAACTTAAGTCCGGTCATCTTGAATGGTCGCTGCAATTAGGAGAGAGAAAAGAAACACTTTAGCATGATGCTCTTGCAAGTTTAGAGTGGTTTTTAGTTTGTCTAAACTGGATGGCTCCCACTGTCTCTCGAATCCCTTCTCAAACCATAAAGAAAAGGATTAGCCGGGATCATTCTCACCGTACAATACTTGCTTAACCGTTCAGCCAGGCCAGTGTCGGTACTTCGAGGGAGGTTTTCCAACGCTTTCGCGAAGTTCCTTAATTAAGTAACCTCTTTTCCCTGTGGGCGTAGCCCCGCTAACACCTTTCTAGGCACCTACTAGGTTTATAGCATTGATCGTTAAGTGAGAGTTTTCCCGAGGAGTAGCATATACTCACAGTAGGATCGGGATCCAAATATCATCGCGTGATAAAACCGAAGGAATCCTACCAGAATTATCACACTCCAAATGGTATGCAACGCTAGCAAGTTTCAGTACTTATGAAACTCCCGATGTGGATTTTTGCCCCATGCTCTTATGACCTTGGCGTGAGGTCAAAATGTCATAAGTCACATGTCAAGTTCTTCCCATCATTATCCTGGTTAATTTGAACCCACCCGTACCTACCCTTGACGTAGGCCAAAACGGCAGTACGACTGTCTCAAATCAACGCATTCTATCTATGCAACGGATAAATATCCGACAGCTACCAATCACTATGCCTTGGCGTGAGGTCAAAATACATAGCTTGAATACTACCGAATATTTAACCGAAATGATGGAGGGCTACGGATGGTTTTGGCGAAACCGTGAACGTAGTGAACTTGATATAATCGATGGAACGAGATAGCTTTTAAAAGGAGTGGTTCAAGCTCCGCGTTTAAAAGTTTAGTTTTTGAAAAAGAACCGAGTGGTTTTCAAAGTGTTCCAATCGACTTTTACTTGGTTTATTTCTTGCATTAGTTCTTTTAATGCGTCCCATCATTTAATCCTACCATTGCAGAAAACAACCAAAATATGACGTACGCTTATGCCATTCGCATTCGCCACGGGGCCCCGTCATCACCCGTTAGGTTACTTAACTAACGACAGAGCGGGGCTGGGCTAGCGCGGCTGTAAAACATAAGCAACGCCTAAATAGTTATTATATTTTAAATATATAGCAATGATAGACATTACAGATCACAGATGAATACATTGGATATACTAGGAATCCGCAATGCGTTCGAGCCTGCAACGCAAAGCGGATTACACGGTCGCGGTGAATAGCCAATACCCCACCCAAGACCCCTACGGGTGCGGCAAACTACCCGCCAAGCACCCGAAGCGAAGCAACCTCCCTCACCACCGTGAGTAGGCCACTCGGCACTTCGAGATACCCGGTAGTTTGTGCACCCCCTCCATGGGTCTATCCTAGGAGCAAAAACAGTAAAAAGAATTATACAATGACGGCTACAACCCCGACCCGGTTGTGCGGCCATACAAAGAATATTATTACATCAATTTACATGTTACAAATGAATGAAAGAAAAAAAACGCTCATCTCACATCCAACCCGGCTATTCACCCGCGACGATCCAATCCATTCATATCCACAAACCAATAACAATCACAGATCATGTATAACCCCGACTAATCGTCTTATAGCGATTAGCCGACGTTCAATACATGCAAGCATTACAGATATAACCGATATAGTTAAAGTGCAGTGAAGTTCGGAAAAATACGGAATTATAGGACCCCAAAAGGAAATTTCTTTTCTGGAAAATCTGGGTACATATAATATATCCTAAAAATCCCAAAACCAACAAAAACACACTCTGCACGAAAAACGATGCGCCGATCACGACAATCCGCGGCGGTTCCGCCGCATATACCTACTTCATGCGGCGGAAGGGCGGCGACTTGAGGGAATTAGGGTATCGTTTTTCTTGGGTGTATTCACAAAACCCTGAGACGATTTTACATGTATACAGTTTTTCATTTTGAGCAGAAATAATTTTAACAGAAACTTGGATTTTGTTAAAGTTTGGTTTTGTGATTTTTCCGGTTCCGAACTTCGTTACACTTAACTACTTAACTAGTTTAGGTTTAGTTAGGCTCTGATACCACTGTAAGTCCGTGTTGCCCACCCCGGTGCTTACGGGGAGGCGGAAAACATAATAAAAATCGGATTTTTAATGACTTAGGCAACATGGACTATGCATGTGAGGATCTTTGCTAAACATAAACTAGCTAACCCTAACTACAAAGTAACTAAGTGATGAAAGGTTATACCTTTGGTCTTTAGTCCTTCTCTCCTTGCTCCTAGGTATGGTAGAAAAGGATCACCTTGCTTGTCTTCTCCCGTCAAAGAAGGATCCACTTGAAAACCACCACCTTTAGCTTCAACTCCAAGCTAGGAGTAACTAGAGTACAAGAAATGCTAAGACTTGAACCCTAGAAGTGAGTAGAGAAGATCAAGAGAGGGTTTTTCTCAAGCCCTTTTTGTTTCTCAACACATGAGAGGGAGAGAGCTTGAGGGAGAGGATGAGCAAGAGAGAGAAAAGATATGATAGAATGAAATAATAGTGAGCCATTCTCACTAATATGTGAGGATAATTTTAATTAGATAATTAGCTTGAAAATTGTCATGATAAATCATGACTTGACCATTATCATTTCAATTTTTGCAAAGATCAAAGAGCATCTTCCAAATGAAATGATTATGGTCAAGTTGTCAACATGGTCAACAAGTCAATGAAGTCAAATTGTCAACAACAACCATGCACAATAATTAAGCTAATTATCAATTAACAATAATCCACACAAAATCAATAGGGTTAATAAAATGACAAAAGCCATTAACCCTAAACAAGGTCCTCTCCCCCAATCTCAAGCAACTGTGCATACGCACCCGCATTCGTGATCCGAGGAACACGAACACAATGAGAAAAACCAATCTCAAATCATATACTAGGATCCGGCTTAAACCAAAGCCCGCTAGTATAAACTGTCCGGACAGCAAACGTGCACAAGTGCGTGGATGCGAACGAACCCTGTCGCAAAACCATGCGACCTCTACTCGTTTTGCCTAAAGGCGAATAGCTCTCTGTGTGGGACTCTAAAGACTCGACACTACGCTGGCAGTGGGTTTAACCACAGACCGCAAGCGGCACTAGCTGTACGTAACGGTCCCCAGGTAGATGTCGATAAGAAGACTGACGAGGTGAACCCCATCTGCACTCCTACTGAGCCTGTATGTGACAGTCTCCGTACAGTCCGGTCTGTTCGTCTGATACATCGCATGGCGGGCCTAGGGGGGCGGTGAACGTCAGTCCCCTAATAGCGGTACAAGTCGTGTCGGAGTGTAGCCCAGAACACCCTGAGATAACACTGGAAACCTACCAGTATATCTCGCTTGCCCTGGCCAGGGACTACTCGTGTAATGGCTCTCCTAGACACAGCGCGATGTCAACCCCCAATACCGGGAGAGACGAATCCTGTCTAACCGTCACTGCCTCCAAGTGCTTCGGGACTGCACCCAAAAACTACCTGTTTGCACAGCTCCTTTGAGCCGTGGTAGGGTAGTAATCAAAGTGCAGTGGGAACACACTCGAGGCGAAGTGACAGTGTCAAGTCAGCGGACTAAGCTGTACTCATGTCACCTGGGAACTGATAACTGACGATAGGTATATTACCAACCAACAGTTCCCGACGAGTCCTGTCCAGTGTACTCGTAACCTAACGAGCACCCGCATACTATCCCAAGTACGACGTACTAACGGCTGTGGGACAGACCGTCTCCCACACTGGGATGAGAAGCGCATACGCTAGTCTACTCCGGAGTATCGATGCCCTGTCTCGATAGTCCAACGACCAGGGACCTGTATAAGGATGTGCTTATAGATTACCCAGCTCCCATGAGTGCGAGCGCCATCACAACGCTGGTAATCAAGCAAAGATCCTAAGGGCTCTACTAATATGTATACCAGCAATATGTTAAAAGAAACACATGCACATATTAAAGCAGAGACAAACCAAGTAGCATACTACCATTTCGAGCAAGATTGTATATACAACTGTGAATATCCCAAGCTTCCATTAAGTAATATACAAGCTAGTATGATACAGTAATGGCCTCTAGGGCATATACACTAACAATTCTCCGGTTGTTAGGGTTCGTAGGATTAGAGTAGAGTAATGGATGATGAAGATCCTTAAACTCTTTTTACGTCCGATAAAGTTTATAAACTTTATCAAAAGAATAGTTAACATCCTAATCGAGCGCACTATCAATTCATTGATATTCACGATCACGATTAGATATTAGATTAACAATTGTTTTGGTAAAGGCTAGACATGAACGGAGATCCATGTCAAGGTATGGGTTAAGAGTGGAAACCCTTTTTCTCTCCAGAAACCCTAATATACATGCATCATTGTCGATCTAGTTTTAAATCTATTAAACGATAAGAGGAGTAATCTTTAATTAATCATCCATGACTATTAAATCTTAACGAACCCTACAAGCCCCCTTCTAATATAAAACCTACATCCGTAGTTAATCTAGATCTATATTCTACATCCGTGTTTAACGTAAATCGAGAAACTATTTCCACTATTCATTATTCTTCCTCTTTTTCTAATCAACACGCCTAAAGTAAGATTAAAAGATTCAACGTTTTCCTGAGGATAACCCGTACTCATCTCGGTCTAGCTACACGCGACACCGTTATTGATTGCGGTTACAACACACTTCTTTAAAACAGAGAGCAATCAAATAGCGCCGTTGCCGGAGATACGTGTGTAATTTTTTATTCTTACTATTTGTGTTGAATTCTTATTCGATCAATATCATAAATAAACCAAAACTGCAAATTGTATATTTAACGATTATTGTGTGAATTTTGCAAGGGGATTTAGAGTCACAGACTTAAGAAAACAGAGAGTTAGAGACATTCATCAAGATCCAGAGGAGCAAAAGAGGCCACGTAGCAAAAATCTCCACCACATCTCCCTAGTCGGCTGCGGAACCGCGGCAAATAGGTCCAATTAGCAGTGGAACCGCGGCGGAATTAGGGATTTAGGCTTCCAAATTTCTCTGGTATATTTCTCAACTCCTTCTCTCTCCTCTGAAATCCAATAAAATATCTTTTCTGCAGGATTCTTTGCAAAATTTTGCCGCTCAAAAAAATCTTTTTGCAAGTTTTGTTTTGCGGTTTGTTTTTGCATATTTTAATACGGACATTAAGGGGCAAAGACCAAATTCAGATTAGGTGGGGATTTCATCACCCTTCCTAGACCCCACAAATCACAAAACGAGCATCCGTGTCAATCTTACATTAATTAAAAAATATTTAGACCAAGACTCTAAGGACTGCCGCGCTCAAATAGGACAAAGGAAGGTTGTGGGTAATTTATCACTTATCCGCATTACTTTTGTGGTGTCTAAGGCAAGTGTGCCTAGGCAATTGTGTCTAAGGCAAGTTGCTACACTCTCATCCTCTTGCTTCATCTTCTTCCTCCACCCATAATGTCTCATGTGTTGAGAAACATTGGGTGATTAAAGAAAACTTAATCCATCATTAGATTCTACGTCTCCTAGGCTATCATATTTAGCTAACTTGATACCTTAGTTACCTCGGTTATAAGGTTGAAGCTCGTTGCACAAACCTTCGGGTGGATCATCTTCGATGGAGGGAGACCGACGACCAAGCTTGATCAAGGAGCCTCTAGGATCTTGGGAAGATGGTTGAAAACCGAAGGACACGGATCAACTCGGTATAACCATTCCTAACTCTTTATATTGCTTGCTAATATAGGGTTTAGGGTAAATCCGGGCATCGGGTTCTGGTAGCGCCAGTTTAGAAAATTTTTGTTTCGCATTTGGCCACGGTTTGATGGCCAGGGCGCTGCCGTAACCCAACATATACAACTATCAGTTTACATATCATATATGATGCAAATGTTTTATATACTGATTCAAATAAGTTCTAAAGTGTTCATGGCATAACAATTACCAAAGGCGTGTGTGTTCGCATGAATAGTGCACGTGCAGTATGAACCAAAGGTAATGGTGCAAGTGTCTTATGAGGTGATATCACACACACACACATATAAGATGATACGATGCAATGAGATGAATAACTAGGAAACTACGCATATAAATGCAAGTACTACTAGTAATCTTAAACTATCGGGCGCCTCGTGCCATTCAGACGATCCCCCCATAGATGTGTACATCTACTCACCAGGACGCCTCGGCTAATTTGATCTGATCTCAGCATTGCCTTTCCGCGCCACGTCCGACGTCTCTACACCCGATTCTAGAATCGCACACAAGTAAATAAGAGGATAGATATATAAATGGTCGCGGACAAAAACGATGCAAGTCAACCAACATGTACTTACTAAACGCGCACACACTAGGTGCACAAAACGCGATCGCGACAAAGCCACAAACCACAACCAGGGTCGCTATACGTGACAACCACCAAGCCTAGAACCGATCGCACCAATCGTGCATTCGCAACACACTAAATATTTTAGGAAATAGGTAGTAAATCATCAAAACCTCAAACTTAATTAAAATATATTTATTCCAAAAACCTAGTAAGCAACAATTAACCATTTTAGTGCAAATCTAGATGTTTTAGCAAATCTAGCGGCCACAATGTTCACTTAAAATCTTCATTAGGCTACACAATTATTAACTAATTTTTAATCTCACCTATTTACATTAATCATAAATTTAGTTTGCAAGAATACTTAATTAGGACAATTTAAAAGTAACAATTATCAAATTAACAACTAGGTTAGATTTTGCAAGTCTTAAGATGTTAAACTACACAATGCAACCATAATCAAGTGATAAAAACCCTAACTTGAACTCAAACCCTTCTCTTTAAAAACTAAAACTTGAAATTAGAACCATATTTAAACCTAATTAAGTTAGATTAAAGTAATTTACCATAGAGTTAAGATTTATACCTCAAAGATTTTGGAATCCAACTTGCAAATTTGCCTCCTAAAATGCCATCTTGCTTCAAGATCCAAGCTAGATTAGGTCAAGAAATAATGGGTGAAGGTATAATTATGAATTAGTGAGAATTTGTGTGGATTTTTTTTGATGAAAAATGATGATTTTTGAAGTGGGGATGAGATGAAGAAATGGGGAAAGCTGCTGCCTTGGGTTCGGCCAAGTGAGGAAAATAGAGGTGAGTGGTGTGTGTGTGTGTAGTATCAAGTCAAGAAAACCCCCCATTATCACATCTATTAATTCCTTTTCTTAATTATTTAATTTTTCTAATTAAACTTTTTCCTAGAAATCTCTAGAACCGTGGAGAGAATTCAAAAAAGAAAGGATATGTTGCAAACTTGATTTTTTTTGTTGTCATGGTGCACTAATGTTTAATTGACCCATTCTAATTTGTAATTATCACCAATTAATTGTATAAGTGAAACCATAAATAATATTAAAACTAATTAATTAAGGAAAATATTTAAGTAAACTAGCAATTAATAAGTGACTAATAAAATATCAATACTAGCAATTACATAGTTAAAATAGGTGTATTTAAATCTATGTGGAAAAATAACTATATCTTGGTTTTTACGAAAAACACATATTATATTACCGATTATCGAACAATTAACCTAAACGATTTTAAAACGTTACACTAACAGAAATCAGGAAAACTCATGGTAGACGATATATACATCATATTAGGAGAAAATCGCAACTTGCATTTTTTTTAAAATGATAATAAGTTTATAAATTATTGTGGTTTCTCCCCTCCCCCCTCCCCCCAAATCCAGAAATCTCATAAGTACTGAAATCCTCAAGAAGAATCACGATATGTAAACATGTCGGTGAAGATGAATATCTAAGATATCGATAACATACGATGCGATGCATGCTAGAAAACTATGTATGAAAGATAATGCAATGAGTTATATACATATGACTAGCAATCCTACGTATCCATCCTGATGAAATGAATATACAACTACCAGTTTACATATCATATGTGATGCAAATGTTTTTTATGCCGGTCTAAGCAAGTTCTAAAGTGTTTGTGGTATAACAATTACCAAAGGCGTGTGTGTTCCCGTTCATAGTGCACGTGCAGTATGAACCAATGGTAATGGTGCAAGTATCCTAGGTGGTGACATCATATGTAAAAGATGCGATGCATGATATGAATGGTTTGAAGCTACGCATATAGATGCAAGAACTACTAATAATCCTAACCATTGGGCTACGCATAAAGATGCAAGAACTACTAATAATCCTAATTATCGGGCATCTTGCGCCATGCAGATGATCCCCCCATAGATGTGTACATCTACTCACCGGGATACCTCGGCTAAACTGATTCGATCACTGCCTTTCCTTTCCGCGCCGCGTCCAACGTCTCTGCAACCGATCCTAGAATCGTACACAATTAAATAAGAGGATAGATATATAAATAGTCGCGGACACAACGATACAAGACAACCAATGCGCACTAACTAGACGCGCATACACTTGGTACACAAAACGCGCTCGCGACAACGCCACAAACCATAATTAGGGGTCGCTATATATAGCAATCCCCTAACCTAGAACCCAATCGTACCAATCGCGCATTCACAACATACTAATTATTTTTAGGAAATAGGTTGTAGATCATTCCAAGCTCAAACTTAATTAAAATCGATTTATTCTAAAAACCTAGTAAGCAACAATCAACCATTTTAGTGCAAATCTAGATGTTTTAGCAAATCTAGTGGCCACAATGTTCATTTAATATCTTAATTAGGCCACACAATTGTTAATTAAATTATTAATCTCACCTAATTACATTAATCATGAAATTAGTTTGCAAGAATGTTTAATTAGGAAAATTTAAAAGTAACAATTAGTAAATTAATAACTTGATTAAATTTTTCAAGTCTTAAGATATTAAACCACACATTGCAACCATAATAAAGTGATAAAAATCCTAACTTGATCCCAAACCCTTCTCTTGAAAAATAAATCTTGAAATTAAAACCATATTTAAATACCTAAATAAATTAGATTGAAGTAATTAACCAACAAGTTAACCATAGGGTAAAAATTTATACCTCACAATTTTTGAAATCTAGCTTGCAAACTTAACCTCCAAAACTATTTTCTTGCTCCAAGATCCAAGCTAGTTTAGGCCAAGTAATTTTGGGTGAAGCTTTAACTAGGAGTTAGTGATTTTTTGTGGGTTTTTGATAAGAAATGAGATGGAGAAAATAGGGAGGGGCCATTTCTAGGATCGGCCAGAACTAAGGGGGGAGAGAGAGAGAGAGAGTAAGGTGTGTGTGTGTAGAAATATCCCCCCCCCCATACTCATTTATTAATTCCTTTTCTTATTTACTTTAATTTCTATTAAAGCTTCAACATAGAAAAATCTAGAACCCTTGAGAAATTTTTCCAAAAACAACATGTTACAAATTGAATATTAAGCTGTCATGGTGCACAAATGTGCAATTAACCCATTCTAATTTGTATTTTACACTAATTAAATGTATAATTGTATGATTAAAATAATATTTAAAATAACTACTTAAGGAAAATAATTAATTAAATTTAGCAATTAAAAAGTGACTAATTAAATACCAAATACTAGTAATTACATAATTAAAATAGGTATATTTAAATCTATATGGAAAAATAATTATATCTTGGTTTTTACAGAAAACACGTATTATCAATAATTAATACATATTTAATCGAATTTTCAAAACGTTACAATATTGCCATTTTTGCTACTTGGACGGTCGGTGCTGCCCTTTTAGCGACGTGGACGGTCGGTGCTTGATTTGACTTTCTCTGCTTCTTGCGTGTCAGAATTCAATTTGACTTGCTCCGCTTTCTACGGTGTCGGGATTTAGCTTGTTTCCGAGGTGGAGCTTGATTCCTCCAGGGAGGTCATTGGTTGTCTTACTAACTTGATATGATTTGGGTTGACATCAGCATCGCTACACTGAAATATGGTACCAGGAGCGAATCATCATCTGCCATGAGGGGATTTGGGAATTTTGGTTTTGGTTTGGCATCAGCATCGCTACACTGGAATATGGCGAATCATCATTTGCCATGAGGAGAATTCCCTCGTTCCCAGTTTAACGACTTAAGGGTCATCTGTTCCCAGTTTAACGACTTAGAGGCCATCTGTTCCCAGTTTAAAGACTTAGGGGTCTATGGGATCGGAATTTTGGGGTAGGGGTCGTCATCAGCGATCCTAACATTGAAGCACAGGTGCTAGGAGCAATTCATCATTTTCCTTTTCCTGTTGGGGAGCGATGGCTTAGGAGACAGGTTTAGGTCCCTATTACCTAAGGCTTTTGAATTTTATGAGTTGTAAGGGTTCCATAAAAGCATTTTCTCCCTACTAGTCGAAAGGATCTCGTAGGTGTATTTTCTCCTTAGGAGTCGTGAGGACCTCCAAGCGTGTTTTTCCTTTGTGAGTCGTAAGGATCCCATGAAGGTGTTTTCTTACGAGTTGAGAGGATCTTGTAAGTTTGTTCTCCTCATGTATCGTGAGGACACGTGAGTGGGTCTTCCCAAATGGAGCATAATTCCAAGGGTGGAGTCCGACCGCATGACTGGTGATTGCGGTGCGGTATGGGTGTAATAAGAATTATATGAGCCCGTGGATTGTATACGGTAGTCAATTTAGGGATCAACCGTAGAGCTGGGAGAATTTGGGAAATTGGATTTTGGTCGGCATCTACATCGCTGCACTAGAATATGGTACCCGGAGCGACTCATCATTCACCGTTTTGGGATTTGGTTGGCGTCTGTATCGCTGCATTGAAATATGGTACCAGGAGCGACTCATCATTCGCCATTGAGAATTTAGGAATTTGGATTTTGGTTGGCGTCTGCATCGCTGCACTGGAATATAGTAGCAGGAGCGACTCATCATTCGCCGTCGGGAATTTCAAAGATTTAAAATTTTGGTTGGCGTCTGCATCGCTGCACTGGAATATGGTACCAGGAGCGACTCATCATTCGCCATTTAGGGATTTGGATTTTTGTTGGCATCTGTATCGCTGTACTGAAATATGGTACCAGGAGCAACTCATCATTCGCCATTGAAGTTTTTGGTAGGCGTCTGCATCGCTGCACTGAAATATGGTACCAAAAGCGACTCATAATTCGCCATTTGGAAGGCTTTTTTTTACCGCGATTGCTCTCAGTTTTTCTTATCGCGAAGGTTACGATTGCCCTATCATTTTGGCTATTTATCCGCGGTTGCCACATCATTTTGGCTGTTTTTTTCATTTTTATTTTACTCGCTGATTTTTATTGTGAGTTGCCCTATCATTTCGGTTTTTATTATTATTTTTATTATTTATTTATTTATTTACACATTTTTACATCCCCGGTTTAATGACTTAGAGGTCGATTGTTCCCAGTTTAACGACGCGGTGGTCATCGTTCCCAGTTTAACGTCGTGGTGGTCAGCTGTTCCCAGTTTAACGACATGGTGGTCAGCTGTTTTCAGAGAAAGGCGGATATTTGAGAGAATCAGTTTCATGAAGGACTTCGGTCTCCGTTTGTATGAAATTGGCGGTCGCAGCTTGACTGTTTGTTAACACGCCTTTAGACAGTTCTATCTCTCCTGCCTTGTATTACTATTTGACCCAATCTTTGAAGACGAAGCAGTCCTCAATGGCATGACCTATCACTTTGTGATAGGGGCAATATTTGGGGTCGTCGGTCATATTCACTTCTTGCAGTCTCTTTGATTTGGCAAATTGTAAACCGTTTCTTAGGGCGTCTTTGAATATTTTATAGACTTTGTCCCTTCTGAAGGAATAGACCTTATTCAGCTTCTCTTTCAGTGGAGATTCTCCCCCTCTCCGAACACTGGCTTCCGAGGCTAGTTAGCATTAGGCCCGCTCATCCCTCATTTATTTCGGTTAGCCAAAGTGTTAAAAGATTCAGCATCGTCGGAATTTCTGCCTTTGCGATTATCGTCCTTTCGGTTTCTCCAGGACCTATTGTTATTTTGGGAATCAGAGGAGAACTCCTGCTTTGAGCGCTCCAACATCTGGACTTTCCTGGTCAGCTCTTGGAATGTTCTGAGACCCGCGGTGCATAGAAACAGGGTCATCCAATTGTTGAGATTTCCGACGAGAAGGCCGACAGATTGGTCCTACTCTATCGGCGGTTCACATTTGACGGAGAGATTGCGCCATCGGGTTATAAAATCCATGCTGCTTTCGTTGTTCTTTGGCTTGGTCTTTATGAGGTCATCAATGGTGATCTTATCGCTGACACTCATGAACCTTTGTTGGAACAGAGATTCCATTTGGACGAAAATAGTAACAGAGCCATCTAGTATGCTCGCGTACCAGTCGAAAGCGACGTCGGTGATTGGTAGAGTTTTTGCGTGCTTAGTTAATTACCGCAATCAAGACGGTTTCGCTTGTAGCTAGCCGGTTGAGTACGGGTCGTCCGCAGGGAGATGGGAATCTTTTTCTATGTGCTTTAACGAGTTAAGTCCAAATGTCCAGGTTTGTTTTGAGATTAACTATGTGCTAAAATGATATATAAAGAGAGCTTGTTAGGGTTAGGATTAGGTTAGTTTGAGTTAGGAGTCGCTCACTTCTTTCGTTGCCACTCTTAATATCGGTGTTACGGTAATCGGCAACAACGGGGATTAGCACGACTAGGAAGGAACTTGCGAGTATAAGCTAGGCTTTCCAACGCTTAAGTTCTTCCTTTTGGTGCTTGTCCGTCCGTTCTTGGCTCTTAGCCTCAACCTCCGGTTAATTCAACCACAACCAGTCTCACTAAGGAATCACCGCTATCATGTAGGATAGGGTGCCGTAGGGAGCGGATTGTGGTTCAATTAACGGGAGTCCGAATTAAGATGTTGGGCAAGGAAAGAGTGAGAGAGATTTCCTTCTCTCAAACTTTCTTTATCCTACCCTAACAAGTATGAAAACTACTCACCCATTATAAGAAAAAGAAAATACAACAAAAGGAGGAAGATAGAAAGAAGGAGGTTAGGAGATTACAACTAGCTAATTGAGACCTCACTTTGGTAAGGATCAAGCTTAAGCATCATTGTTGTTTAAGGATAAAGAAAAAGAGAACAAGAAAGAAACAAACACAAATAACAACAACTAGATTAGCAAATGAAAAATACAAGCAATTATAATTAACAAAATAACAAGACAAGCAAGGTAACAAAAAGAACTCCTTTATTCATCCTTCACTCACAAAAACTCACTACAAGTTTTTAATGGAGAAGAGATGAGAAGAGGAAGAAGAACAACAACATGTATTCTAAAATCTAAATACAAGAATAAGCACCGTTGGCTATGGCAAGTTCTGGACAATTTATAGGCAGGGAACTGGAAACCTAGGACAACAAACTGACTCAATATAGAATGACCAAAATACCCCTGAAACCTCATCCACTGCGGAGCCCGTACGGCCGCGGTTCCGCGGCCTAAGCATGCTTATGCCACTGAACCGCGGCCTAAGCATGCTTATGCCACTGAACCGCGGCCCTTTAGTGGAGTTAGGCCATGAAATTTGGTGGTTTTCCCTTCTTTTTAGTACTCTTCAGTGTGGTATATGTTGTTTCTCAGAATCTCTTCACAATATTTCCAGAATTTCAGCAGAACAAAAGGTGATGTAATGTGGATCTTTTGTCATGATTTTTCTTGAGCTCCGCGTAGATATGTTGGATCTTGTGTTGCCATTGAGCTTTGTGCATGAAAATGACATTGATTTACCATTTTGTCCCTTAAACTGGTGTGCGGCAACATACGGATAGAGAGCGGAGACCCGTGTTTTATCTGTGGTTGGCAGTAATCCGGAATTTATCGTGCTTTTCCATGAATTTCACTGTTTAGAGCTGAGAACCTGTATCCTGCAATTGACTAGCAAACACGGCTCAAGAGTACCTACCGATAAGCAATGTGATAAAAATTGGACGGTATAAAAATGCAAAAATCTGATATGAACAGTCGGTTAAGCTATTAACGAACTGGCGGAGGAGAAGCGCATCATTGCCCCTAGTATTCCCGCATGAGGCTTTAAAATGGGCGATGTGCTAATTCGCATTTCCCGTCCCATCAAATCTTCCGAATTTGGGGACGACATAGCCGCTAGGAAATTCTACCAGATCATACTGAGCAGAATATGGTCTCCCCCTGCTTCTGATATCTTTTTGCGCTTCGGTTTCGGCTACCAATGTTTTGACTTTGTTGGCAACCAAATCCATGATTTGATTTTGAGTTAGCGGACTGCTGTCATCGGTAGCCAAGACATTTCCCGAGACAAGATGCGACTGACTTTTATGTGGTCCCCCCACCTTTGGATTTGAGGGAATAGGCGTCGGCTGTCTCGGAACACCGTTTCCCGGTTCATGAGCAGAATCCTGCGCTTGATTGGGCGGCTAAGAGGCAACTTGGGCCGTGAGCTGCATCACGACATTCATCAAGTCGTCAATTTTTTAGTAGAGCTTAGCCATCTCTTTGTCTTTGTCTCTGAGCTATTTTCGGAGCTCTTGGAGAAATTGCTGCTCTACATTCTTGGGATGGAAGATTGTCTCATCTTCGCTTTTCGATCCCGACTCCTCATGAACCGAGGGATCTTTTTGCTTATCAGCCTCACTGGAAGGATTTTCATTACCTCCCAGAGGATGCTGGTCTTGAGAAATGGCAGCCACATTCATACCAGATTGGATCTGAGATGTGGTGCCCCATCCTTTCTCTTGCTGCGCGTGCCCACCATGTAGACAGTGTGGACCACATATCCAATCGTCTCTTTATCTTTGATGGGGCAACCCTGTTCTTGGAGCCTCATGAAGTTTAGCCTAGCATGAGTCCTAGCCCTTTTGTTGGCTCTATATCTGAGCCTTTTCCTTCTTAGCTTCTCAATTTTGAGGGCTTGGCGGGCATCCGTCATCCAGGAAGCCATCGTGAGCCGATTAACGGGGAGCTTAGAGAAGATACCCAATTGAGCAGTTGTCCGGGGTGCCGCTGGAGCTTGCCCGAGATGCCTTGTTCCTTTGTTGGTGTTGATGGCCTTGCCCCCAGCTGAGGCCAAGGAAAGTCATTCAAACACCGATTTGCGTTTGGATAATGGTGCCATCGAGATCACCACATTTGGCATCTTGCTTTTCGAGGCCGGTTTATCTGTTACCGGAGCTTGAGGAGATGGGATGGCGTTAACTGAAACGAACAGAATAGAGCTAAATGGTAGTGGCGGCTCCTCCCATTGTCGCTCGAGACTGGCCGGGAGGACCATCCTGGCATCCATCTTCATCATGTAGGAGATGCAAGCCGTGTCAAGAGCTAAGCTGATCCTTAAAGACATTTTGTTGCGTCCAGAGATTGCAATTTGAAATTTTTTAACTCGCGCAAAGAAGCATGATTTCAGTATAGGAAATCGATATGTATATTAATTGAGTTCGCATGAACGTTTAACCCAAAATATGGGAGGAGAGATCCGTCCCACCGGGCATGCCAGAATCTGTAGGATATTTTTCGTCACCCCATTAAGATGGGAATACACATCGCTTGTCAAGCATACTACAGATTCCCCCTGCCTAGGGTAGGCGAAGGTTTATTGATTGTGTGGATCCGAATCTCCGGTAGCCGCGAACTAAGCTGCCGTTAATTACCCCTCGCCTTTGGAGCGAGAAAACCTCCGATTGACGGGTCAAACAGGTTATGCGAACTCAATGTACAGTGTTGTGTTTTAAAGGGGTTTTGGATATATCGGGGCCTCAAAAGTTTTACGGGGGTCCCGATACCCGGATAGCGGGCTGGGGTTAAGGAGGCTAGCAACCCCTTTGCGGGGTGCGGGGCAGCGCCCCGTTAGAAATTTTTTTCTAACGGGGACAGTATTGTGGAGTATGTGTGTATATAAAAAAAAAAGGAAGAATAGCGTCCAAAAGACGCGTGGGTGCCAGTGCCTCACGTGCCTAGCACGCGGGCGCCTCACGCTAGTGCCTCACACGCTTGGCAGGTGGGCGCTATGCGCTAGGCGCTGGGTGCCAACCATGTGCTTAGCATGCGGGCGCTGGGCGCCAGCGCCCCACGTGCTTGGTACACGGGCGCTGGGCGTCAGCAGGAAAAGGGACTTTGTCCCTGCACTGGGAGTTGTGCTCCCGATTTGACTTCTGGAGTTAAACTCTTAAAAAGAGATTAATTTATGAAGTTGAACTCCAACAGATCTTGAATGAAATTAAATTCCTAGAAATCTTTAGAAATGGTCAAATGGGGCCCCTTTGTTTTTATCCCCTTTGGCCCTGGATCTTCCCAAAATAGGATTTTTGAAGATGGGTCTCCTTCTTCTTCCTCTCGGTTGACCGGATCTTGGAGAAAGTGGGTGAGATTTAAAAAATCTCCCATTTTTGAGATCTGATGGAAGATCTGAGCTCCCCTTTGTGGATTTTGTGGTGAAAAACAATTTAATTTTGGAAAAGGAAGAATAAAACTCTTGATTTAATTGAAAAGGGAAAGAAGGTTTAGAATCTTGAGGAAGAAGAAGGAGGCACAAAAGCCCTAGATTTTGAGGGGAATGAAAACTTCTCCTTTTTATTTCATTATCATGTTGCCTTATATAGACTTACAAATTTACATATAGCCCCTTGGGCTTTACAAAATGGCATTTTGCCCATCTTATGCCTCATGAGCTCATTTCTTTTGCACATGAGTCATGGGCTTTACAAAAATTTGGTTTTATGCCCATTTTTCTTACATTCATGCATAAAAAATTACATCAAAATTATTTATTACATGATTTCATTTTGGCGTGGGGGAGGCCGGCCGCGGGGCTCGACTTGGGCATAAGTCCCCTTGACCTGGGCTTGGGTCCGCCTGGCTTTGGGTTGACTTTGACTTTGACTTGGTCAACCGGGTGTAATTTTTGACCCCAACAAAGTGCCCCCTATCAATAAATGCACACCGCACATGTATGTCGTGTGTATGAAATTGATGGATTTTCTTTCACGTAGAAGCCACTTGATTTGTCCCGCTTTTTGGGAAGCTGGCACTGCCCTTTTTACGACATGGACGGTCGATGCCTGACCTGTCTCCGAAACGGAGTGCCGGTGGTTGATGTGTCCCCGAGGCGGAGTGTCTGTTTGACGTGTCCCTGGCACGGAGTGTCTGGTTGACTCGATTCCATGGTGGAGCATAATTCTGACGAGGAGGTCGTTGCTGCCCTTTTTGCGACTTAGACGGTCGGTGTCGGTGCTGCCCTTTTTGCGACTTGGACGGTCGGTGCTGCTCTTTTAGCGACGTGAATGGTTGGTGCTGCTCTTTTAGCGACGCGAACGTTCATCACTACCCGAAGGTACGGAACGTGATTGGCACTTAAATTACGAAACGTCTCAAGGCGTAACGTAGTCTAAGTAAGCCAAAGCCCAGAAAATATAAACCATCAAAGAAAACTTAACTTAAGAATGTGATTTTTGTAAAACAAGTCACATTAAAACATTTTAAAAACATCAAAATTTCCCGAAAATTTTGGTAGAGTCTCCTTTGTAAAAACTGGCCCCGAAACGGGTACAACACAAAATATGCATAAGTAAAGAAATAAGGCATCCCCAAGCAGGAGCTAGCTCTTCGCCAATGGCAGAACACAACCACATGCAATTAATATATATCATAAAGTGCAAAATAAGTATCTGAAAGCAAGAAATAAGAAAAACGCCACGTCGGCTCAAGTGAGCATCGACACCAAACACCACAAATACAAGTCTCACGTGTCTTGTAACAACCATAAATTTCCTATACAACTTTTTGTACAAATTTTTCAAAAAATACAGAAAGGGGTATTTTTGCCTGAGCACAGGTTATAAGTTTGTTTTGCTTTTTAATAGAAAGCAAGAGCTTGTAGCTCATTGGTAAGACCTTGCACTGCTGAACCAAGCCACCAGAGTTCAAATCCCATACCCCATATTATTTTTTAATATTATTTTATTTTAAACTTTTAGAAGTCCAAGGGTTTACACGTGCATAACTCGTAAAAACCCTACTACACTAATAAAACAAACTGTTCCAGGGGCTTAATGAAACGACGAGGAACCCAAAGAACCCCCGACTCAGCCGTGTTCTCCTCCAAATACAGATACGGGACCACGTAGGTTCGTCTTGCCTGAAATTCGGGGCAGATGCTAATTGGTGCTATCCGTCCACCTCTCCGAAGATGCCAAGTTGATTTATGGCACCATGTATCGAAGGATTAAACGGATGCGGCCGATGTAGCAGACTTCGTCAGATTCCCCCTCGTTTGAGGGGGTTTTGATTGTGGGGATGCTCTTCCCTGCAGGCGCAAGCCCCTGCAATTAATTACGCTACCGCATCGCGGTAACAACTTTCTCCTTTTCCATATGGTCACTTCGTGTCGTGGGTGTTTGTTTTGTGTTTGGTTGCCCGTGTATTGTATACGGAGACTAAGTTATGTTATCGCCCGTAGGGCGTGGACTAGTCCAAATCTGTATCTTTCTTAGATTTGGGTTTGGGGGGTTATGTTTAAGGATACGTTAGCCTTATTTGAGGCTAAGATCAACTTAAACGTTTGTTAAGAACACGTTAGTCTAATTCTAGACTAAGATCAACTTAACGGGATCGTTTAGATCCAACAAAAGAGCAATTGGGCTCTGTTGTTTAGTTTAATGACATTGTGGTCGATAATTAGCTTAAGGACATTACGGTCCATTGTTAGTCTTAAGACATCACGGTCGAGGTTAAGAACATCATAGTCCGTGAGTTTAGGGACCTCACAGTCCGGTGTTAGTTTTAAGACAACACGTTCGAGGTTAAGGACATCATAGTCCGTGAGTTTAAGGGGTCCATAGTCCGGCGTTAGTTTTAAGACATCACGGTCAAGGTTAAGGACATCATAGTCCATGAGTTTAAGGACCCTACAGTCCGTAGTAATGTGTGGTTGTCGGGACCCGTCACCTCTATGACGATGTTGAAGGATTACAACGACAGATATCAGAAAGTAAAGAGATGTACCCTTGAACCGGGTGTAAATTGATTGGAAGAGCGGATGAGCTCAGTTCAATTTAAATTGAGGACTTATGCCTAGAATTGGACTAAGTCCAGTTAAAAATATTTAACATTTTATTTTTGTTCTGCCTGTTAGGCCTTTGCTTGGGCTCTGCCCTTTTAATAATGCCAAGTATTGGGCTCTGACATTTTTTGTCTTATATTGAATGCATAGCATTTATCAGAACAAAGTATGTTCTGACAGTGCGCCACGTGGCGCACTAGGCGCTTTGCGCCAGTCAAAGAGCGCATTGCGCTTCTGTCGGTTAGCGCACACGAGGAGGACACGTGTCGCGCTTAGACCTAAGTGCTAGTTTGTTAGCGCACTGCGCTTTTAATTTATGAGCGCGCTGCACTAGTTTATGGGTGTGCCAGTGAGTGACACGTGGCGCGTTTTGGCGTTGAGCGCTGATTCAAGAAGCGCAGTGCGCTATTTTCAGGAGCGCAAAGCGCAGATCGTGTCTACGGTTGACACGTGGCATGTTTTGGCGCTGAGCGCCAGTCCAAGGAGCGCAAAGGCGCAGTTCATGAGTGCAAAGCACTTTCTAATAGCGCAAAGCGCATTTCGATCAATTTAAGATCAAAGAACAAATTTATGTTCTTCAAAGGAGGCTTTGCCTCAAGATCCAAGAACAAAAGTTCTTGTTTTTATAAAAGGCTCTGCTTTTATAGATCAAAAGATCTGTGAATGAAGTAAAATACTTTTTATATTTTTATGATTAGATCTTTTGATCTTTTCTTTTTAATCAAAGACCTTGGTCTTTTTATAGATCTAAGATCTCTTTAGAAGATGTTTCTTCTTTTTATGAGATGTTTCCTTTCTGTTGTTCAAGAATTAATTCTTTACCTGGAAGAAATGATCTTCTTTTGCTAAAAGCTTGCATTTCTTTTTCTTTGATTTTTCTCAAAATTTGCAGAGGGTTTTTTCTCTCTCTTTTTCTGTCTTGAGACTTGAACTCTTGGGGCCTTTATATAGGGCCAATTGATTTGTTAAATCAATTTAAGAAATCTTTCTCTGATTGATTTGGGAATATTTCCCACCGTTGGATCTTTGATCCTAAGGCTTCTGTTTTACAGAAGATAATCTTCTTATTTTAATAAGATTGAAAAATCTTTCCATAACAGAATTTTAATTTTGATTAATTAATAATTTATTATTATTAGATCTTTTGATCTAACGGCGGGAAATTCTTTTAATTCCAGCGCTGGCGAACTTTGCGCTAGCGCACCTTCGTTCGACACGTGGCACGCAACGCAGAGCGCGGCGCAACTGCGTTAGCGCACACGTGTTTGACACGTGACGCACAGCGCAGAGCGCAGCGCAACTGCGCTAGCGCACCTTGTTTGACACGTGGCATGCAGCGCAACTGCGCTAGCGCACCTTGTTTAACACTTGGTGCGCAGCATCTGATGCATTGCTTCAATTTTATTTTGAATTTTAAAGCAGTGCTTTGCTCTGATTGGGGGTGCGTTGCCTAGGGCGCAGCGCTTCTGGCGCTAGCGTGTCTGCTTTTGACACGTGGCACGCAACGCGCAGCGCACGGGATCTGAAGCGTTGCTTCAATTTTTGAATTCTGAAATTCAAAACAGAGCTTTGCTCTGATTGGGGGAATGGAAGCGTCGCTTCATTCCATATCTTAGAACTTGAACAAAGTTTTGCTCTGATTAGGGGGAGCAGAAGTGTCGCTTCATTCCATATCTTAGAATTTGAATAGAGCTTTGTCTGATTGGGAAAACAAATACCCCCCACCGTTGCGCTTACATGGTCCACACGTGAGCGCAGCGGTGGCAACATTTGAGCCTTTGGATCAACTCAGAAATTGAAGAGGCGTCCTAGCGCCTATAAATAGGATCTTTGGTCATCAGATGATTATCATCTTTTTTCCTAAGAATTTTTACTCAGAGCGCAGCTCTTTTGTTTAAGAGCTTCACAAAAGTAAATATTTTTTTCAAACTTAGGTAAAAAAATTTAATAAATTTTAATGATTTAGGGTTTTACCCTTTAACAGAGCCTTGCTCTTAATAGATCTTTGATCTACAGAAAACCCATTTAGGGTTTCGCTAGCAGAGCTTTGCTCCATGGATCTTTGATCTAAAGAGAACCCTTTTAGGGTTCCATTAATAGAGCCTCACTCTCTAAAAGGATTTTACTCATGATTTCTTAACTCATTAATGGAGTTTTGCTCCTTTCAAATTATATAGAGGAACTCTTAAGAGTTTTTTCATGGATCTTGAAGATAAAAAAATGGAATTTTATCTTTAATGAATTATATCATCTTCCCAGAGCAAGGCTCTCAATGTTCTCGGGGAATTTCTTTAAATTCCCCTCATAATTGATTTTGACAGGTGTCACTCCTATCTGCAGAGCATTTCTCTCAAGGAGTTTAACTCCCTGTGTCTGTTTTTAACAAGAATTCGCTTAATCAATCCGCCCGCTAATTTTTGTTGATTTTCTTTTTCAGGAGTAATGGACGCCCACATGTATGATCTCGATGAGATTATCTCTTACGGAGACATCTGCTTACTAGGCCGTTCTCAGAATCGAGAATTCACAAACGCCGAGTGCGCCGAAATTATGAGTCGCTTTGACGCATACAACGGTCAACTGCTTCCTCGACGCTCCTCTCTCCAGAAGCCTATCGTGGGACCGATCTGGGAAGCGCTTCCTTTATTCTGTACCGGCGTGCCGCTTAGGGCATTGGATGCCGCTGAGGATAAGGTGCATTCGGTGTATCTGATGAGCCTAATCTCGAAGAGAAGGCGAGACTTATCGATCTCCTGCATCAGGCTTTTCAACAGTCGGCCATACTTGCCGCCTATTGGAGGGTGGAGGACATCCGCGGGGATCCCGACGCTTATGATCACGAAAGAAAGCATACTAGGATGGTTCGAAATGCCTGGAAGATTCTAGACAAAGTCACTTTTGAGTTCCTCAATCCATGCCCTGGATCTGAGGTTTTGCCATTGTAATTGTTTTGATAATGTTTTTGTTTACTGCTTTCCTAATTGTAAGAACTTTTTCGCTGTATGAATGGAAAGTTTCTCATTTTAGTTTGTTTTATTTTACATACTAAATCTTTTGCGCATGCATGAACGGGCATGCCTCGAACGCTTAATTAAATGCGAATCAAATGTTCTCCTTGTCGCTTTCTTCTCCTTGCTGTGTTGTTTACCATGTGATTTTAGCAAGTGCAGTCTGTAGATAGTATATAACTGTCAATCTTGTGTTCTTTGTAAGGTTGTGATGGCTTAGAAAACAGGATTAGGATCTGTCATCTAAGACTTTTCAACTTTATGAGATGTGAGGGTCGCATAAAGAATTTTCTCCCTACCGGTCAAGAGGATCCTGTAGGTGTAATTTCTCCTTAAGAATCGTGAGGATTCCTAAGTGTGTTTTCTCTTGAAAGTCGTAAGGATCTCACAAGAGTATTTACTCCCTTACGAGTCGTGAGGACCCGCGAGTGATGGATGAAGTTGTCCTTATCCGCATTTCACGGAGCTAGAGGTTGCTCTGGATGCTTCCCACGGGTTCACTGTCGTGTTCTGCGAGGATCAGGCTTCGCTCTGGACGTTTTCCAGGATACCGTAGTTTAAAGACATCGCGGTCGAGGTTAAGGACATCATAGTCCATGGATTTAAGGACTCCACAGTCCGTTGTTAGTTTTAAGACATCACGGTCGAGGTTAAGGACATCATAGTCCGTGGATTTAAGGACTCCACAATCCGTTGTTAGTTTTAAGACATCACGGTCGAGATTAAGGACATCATAGTCCATGAGTTTAAGGACCTCACAGTCCAATGTTAGTTTTAAGACATCACGGTCGAGGTTAAGAACATCATAGTCCGTGGATTTAAGGACTCCACAGTCCGATATTAGTTTTAAAACATTACGGTCGAGGTTAAGGACATCATAGTCCATGGATTTAAGGACTCCACAGTCCGATGTTAGTTTTAAGACATCACGGTCGAGGTTAAGGACATCATAGTCCGTGGATTTAAGGACTCCGCGGTCCGTTGTTAGTTTTAAGATATTACGGTCGAGGTTAAGGACATCATAGTCCATGGGTTTAAGGACCCCACAGTCCGTGAAACGTGTGGTTGTCGGGACCCGTCACCTCTTTGAAGACGTTGAGGAATTACAACGACAAATATCAAAGGAGTGAAGAGATGTACGCTTGAACCAAGGTAAAATTAGTTTAAGGACATTACGGTCCATTGTTAGTTTTAAGACATCACGGTCGAGGTTAAGGACATCATAGTCCGTGGATTTAAGGACTCCACAGTCCGTTGTTAGTTTTAAGACATCACGGTCGAGGTTAAGGACATCATAGTCCGTAGATTTAAGAACTCCACAGTTTGATATTTGCTCTGGATGTTTCCCACGGGTTCACTGCCGTGTTCGGCGAGGACCAGGATCTGCTCTGGTCGTTTTCCATGAGGTCAGAAGTGACATAATCCGCGTTCTACATAGCCAGGAATTTGCTCTGAATGCTTCCCACGGGTTCACTGCCGTGTTCGGCGAGGACCAGGCTCCGCTCTGGATGCTTCACACGGGTTCACTGTCGTGCTCTGCGAGGACCAGGATCCGCTCTGGACGTTTTCCACGGGGTCAGAAGTGACATAATCCGCGTTCCACGTAGCCAGGAATTTTGCTCTGGATGCTTCCCACGGGTTCACTGCCGTGTTCGGCGAGGACCAGGCTCCGCTCTGGACGTTTTTCACGGGGTCAGAAGTGACATAATCCGCATTCCACGTAGCCAGGAATTTTGCTCTGGATTCTTCCCACGGGTTCACTGCCGTGTTCAGCGAGGACCAGGCTCTGCTCTGGACGTTTTCTACGGGGTCAGAAGTGACTTAATCTGCGTTCCACGTAGCCAGGAATTTTTGCTCTGGATGCTTCCCATGGGTTCACTGCCGTGTTCGGCGAGGACCAGGCTCCGCTCTGGATGCTTCACACGGGGTCATTGCCTTGTTCTGCGAGGACCAGGATCCGCTCTGGACGTTTTCCACGGGGTCAGGAGTGACATAATCCACGTTCCATGTAGCCAGGAATTTTACTCTGGATGCTTCCCACGGGTTCACTGCCATGTTCGGCGAGGACCAGGCTCCGCTCTGGATGCTTCACACGGGGTCATTGCCGTACTCTGCGAGGACCAGGATCCGCTCTGCACGTTTTCCACGGGGTCAGGAGTGACATAATCCGCATTCCATGTAGCCAGGAATTTTGCTCTGGATGCTTCCCACGGGTTCACTGCCGTGTTCGGCGAGGACCAGGCTCCGCTCTGGATGCTTCATACGGGTTTACTGCCGTGCTCTACGAGGACTAGGATCCGCTTTGGACGTTTTCCATGGGGTCAGGATTGACGTTATCCGCGTTCGACGTAACCAGGAATTTGCTCTGGATGCTTCCTACGGGTTCACTGCCGTGCTCGGCGAGGACCAGGCTCCGCTCTGGATGCTTCACATGGGTTCACTGCCGTGCTCTGCGAGGACCAGGATCCGCTCTGGACGTTTTCCACGGGGTCAGAAGTGACATGATCTGCGTTTCACGTAGCCAGGAAGGGTTGACTTTATCCGCATTTCACAGAGTTGGGGTTTGACTCTCGGTCATCTGTTAGTTGTATGTATGCCCTAGAGGCCAGTATTGTACAGATGATGTATATTATATTGTCTGCTTGGACATATATAGAGATGACTTTCTTGCTCGATATGATAGTATGCTATCTGGTTGCTCTTTATCTTAACATGTACACTAGTCTCTTTAAACTGTCTTATGGTTACATGTTGATAAAGCCCTTAGGATGTGTACTTGATTACCTAGACTATGATGTAGATCATACTAGTGGGGACATGGTAGTCCATAAGTACATCCTTCAAGGTCCCTAGTCGTGGGTGTATCGAGACGGGGCATCGATATACCAGTGTAGACTAGCGTATACGCTTCTCGACCCATGAGATGGGCGATGGATGATCCCACATCCATTGGTGTTTGACATCAGAGATGGTATACGGGTGCTCAG
This sequence comes from Agapanthus africanus, assembly GCA_030015575.1. Classification (NCBI taxonomy): domain Eukaryota; kingdom Viridiplantae; phylum Streptophyta; class Magnoliopsida; order Asparagales; family Amaryllidaceae; genus Agapanthus; species Agapanthus africanus. The sequence continues at coordinate 178,951,870 of CM057350.1, read as the reverse complement.
TGGAGACTGGGTACACTGGACGGACTCGCCGAGAACTCCCAGATGGTATTATACCTCACGTCAGATGGCAGTTCTCAGGTGACACTTGTGCAGGTTAGTCTGTAGACCCGAGATCGTCATAGAGTCTTGTGTGATTCCCACTGTGCTTTGATCTCCACCTTACCACGTCTATGAGGGCGTGCAAAACGGTGGTCTTTAGGTACAGTCCCGAGTCACATGGAGGCAATGAGCGATAGGAGGGGTTTCGTCTCTCCCGGTATTGGGGGTTGATGTTGCGCAGTGCTCGATTGGCCGTAACAGGGAAGTCCCTGGCCAGGGCTGATCAGAGATTTGCTGGTAAGTGTTACCAGTAGTTTCTCGACCCGTTATGAGCCTCACATCGGCACGACTTATCGGTTATTGGGGTCTGACGTTTACCACCCCTAGACTTGATATGCGACATATCAGACGAACAGACCGGACTGTACGGTAAGTGTTCCTGATTGGATTCACAGGAGTGTGAGCGGGCTAGCTCGTCGATCTTCTGATCGCTCAATACCCGGATGGCCGTTACGTTTAGCAGACCGCTTGCGGCTTGTGGGTGATCGATATGATCATCATCTGCTACCGGCGTATTGACGAGTCTTTAGAGTCCTACACAGAGGTTTCCTAGCTCAAGCGAAACGAGATAGGAGCGCATATGAGATATGTGCAGGACCGAGAATAATGCGTGTATGTGATACCGTATTCCATTCTCGCGATGAATGTTTCGATTGGTTGTATGCGATATAACCTAGTTATCGAATCATTGATTCGATAAATCGATACATTGTATACTAGTCGGTTATGTGCGACATGACCGGATCATTGAATCAAGTGTTGATTTAATGTATAATTATATATTTGATATATTACTTTGCATTAACTAGTATTGGTTCACTTTAAAGGGACTTTCTCACTTGTATAGCACATTGTATGTGTGATATATTTTGTGTGCTCTTGATTGTATCATGTTTGATGATACATTCTCACTTGGATTTTTGTAAAGACTTAAACCATGTTTAGTGAATGGTTAGGGTTTCATTTTTTCAATTGATTATTTATCTTTGCCTTTTTGAGAAAAAGGTAATAGAAAACAAAATGGTTTCTTTTATCATGAAGCTTGTTGAAGCTTCATGAAGCTTTGACCAAGTGACCACTTTGTCTTCTTCTCCTAACCCTAACCACTCATCTAAACTATAGTTAACTCTCTACACTTGACCATGGTTAGAAGATGATAAGTATTGATTTTATTATTCTTTTTAAACAACACTTATCATATTCTAGCTTCATCTTCTTCTTCATCTTCAAAGAAAAAGCTCAAGTCCATTAATGGCAACTTGAGCTAAAGTGTGAGAAATCCAATTCTAAAGTGAACCCACCTCCTATTTCTTCACCCTCTACCTCTTGCCAAGTAGTATAGGGTGTTTTCTTCATAAGTTTCACAACTTGATGGAGTTGGAGCTTGAACTTGTGATGCCTCGACGTAGATCATCTTCGGCACGAAGCCGACGACCTAGCCCGCCCATTTCTCTGATCAAGCCGACGATTGAGTCCGAGATTCGAGATGGACAGTGAGAGGATGCCTACGTGGAGCTAAGGAAGTGAAGAACCGGATCTACAAAGGTTGTAGCCTTTCTCTTTTAGTTAAGTCGTTAACTAGTTTATCTTTTCGCCTAAAATTCTAGTTAACGATCCGTATTAGGGTTTCTCGGCACCCATAAAATTTAAAATTGGCATGGTTGATGCCTTGTGAGACTTCATTAGCGTGCCTAGGAATCTTACAGTGGTATCAGAGCCTAGCTAGAGCCTTAGGCGAAGTCTAGACGAAGTTTGAAACCCGAACGAACCCGAAACCCTAAATCCAAAATGCTCTCTGTACATTTTCTGAAATCGTGGATTTTTGAGCATTAAAAATATGCAGAAAAATCAGCAGGTATTTCTAAGAATTACTGTGAAGTTCGAGAACCCGAATCGCTAAAGGCGCGGCGGAACCGCGGCAATAGCATGCCTATTGCGGCGGTTCCGCGGCCAGTTTGTCTCTTCAGACGATTTTGTTTACACAGTAATTCCTAGTTTTTAGTGTTGGTTTTCCTGGGAATTTTTAATTTGAACTCAAGAGTTGAGTTTTTTGGGTTGTATTGGGAGTTCGTATAATCGATCGGATTATCAAACTTTGTCTATGTGTTTTCCGGATAATTTTTGAATATGTTAAAAAGTTCGACCGGATATAAATACCCAACTTTTCCCCTGCCGGAAAATTTCCAAGTGTTGGATTTTTCCGAGATTTAAAGACGTTCTAAGTAGTGCAAGTAACGCGATGGACCCTCTAGAAGACAACAAACCTTAACTCGATTATGTGACCGTCTTGAACTGCCCTTTGAACCTTCGGGTTTGGGGCAGTACGGCGTGCCACATGTGAGGCGTTGGCTTGACCCTTCTACGGCTGGACCGTTGGTACTGAGGCATGAAGTGAATGTCTTTGAACTTATTTCATGTGTTGAACAGTTTCGGAAAAACTTGGGTGTTCGAATGTTCGATCGGAAAGTTTAATATTTTCTATTTATCCGGAATGGGATACAATAATTGGAATTCACAAACAGTTATGAGATAACTGAATGAATGTTATAAATCTAGCGGTTTAGTCTCACTTGATATTGAAAAGAGTTTTCGATAATGAGACTAAAATGCGGGGTTTATAACTGTTAGGCATGTGATGTCTAAGTATTTCATTTGATTAGGCATGTGATGTCTAAAGAGGTTGCGGATTCCAATTGTTGTAGTTTTACACTTTCTTTTCTGTGACCGTAAGTGTAATATGTGGTATCGCCGGTTTCGTTGCTATATGTCAACGACAATTGGGATGCGCATATTTAATTACGTTGATGACATGTGATGTTATGTGTTGCTGGATATGTTATATTGGATTGTCGTGTTTGAGTAGCCGGGGGTTTTTATGTGAGATGAGTGTTTTTCATTTTAATTCATGTAAAAACGTGTATGTAATATTCTTTTATTTGGGGCACTTCCAGGTAGCGGAAGTTGTCACCTTTTATATATTATTTACTTTTCCGCATTAGGATAGACCCAAGGAGGGGAGCACAAGTAACCGGGTTCTAGGGTCCAGTGGGAGACCATCTCGAGGAGTCGAGTTCGGGTCTCCTAACCCTAGAATTGGTAGGGTTTCTTGCCGCTCTCGTAGGGGTCTAGGGATGTGGGATTGGCTATTCATCACGACTGTGGAATCCGTGTTTTATACTGGCTCGTATTGAAAACACGGACGTCCTAGTATATCCAATGTTTCATATGTTTCTTCTGCTGCGATATCTGTGATGTGATCATGTGATGTTCTGTGATAGATACAGTATATAGTATATATGATATATTATATAGACGTTACTTATGTTTTGCACCCGCACTAGCCCTGCCCTGCTCTGTCGTTAGTTACCTAACCTAACGGTGCACGAGGGGACATCGAGGCGAAGGCGGATGGCATAAGTGTACGTCGTATTTATCTGTAATGTTTAGGTATTTAAATGATGGGACTTCATTAATGTGATTAATGAAAGAAAAGAAACCTAAGATGTTGTAGAATCAAGTTTTAAACAAAAAAGGTAGCTACAGTTCTTGCTTTGCATAGCGGTATATATGATATACCCTGCACCTTATTCGATGAGGAAAGGACCGAGATCCCTTCACCGGGAGTGACTCCTTTAGCAATAACTGGAAGATGCTACACACTCGGTTTGACTTTTGATTGCTTCTATAGTTTATGCTTTGCACAGCGATATATATGATATATCCCGCACCTCATTCGACGAGGAAAGGGCCGACGATCCCTTCACCGGGAGTGACCCCTTTAGCAAAACTAGAAAAGCCTCAAAATCACTCAATTTCAAAACTTCATTTGATTCTACAACGATATCAAGTTCATTACGCAATAGGTTTTCAGAAAAACCTGTCGTAGCCCTCCGTCATTTCAGATAAGTACTAGTTAGTATTCGTGCTACGTTTGTTGACTATGTTAAGGCGTAGTGTGCGGTAGCTGATTGGTGCTTATCTGTATAAGCATATGATGCGATTGGATTAGGGTAGTCGTGCGACTTTGTTGACTATGTTAAGGGTCGTGCGGGTGGGTTTAATTCAATCAGGAAATGACGGGTTGAACTTGACTAGCACTTATGATTTGTTGACTATGTTAAGGTCATATAGCTGCTAGGGGCAAAATATTATCGGGAATTTCAAGTGTTGAAATTTGCAATGAGATTGCATACCTTCTATGAGATAGTTGGATCCCGATACCCACTGCGAGTAAGAGTTACTCCTGGGAGAGTTTTACACATTGCGATTAGCTGATCGAGTAGGTGTCTAGAAAGGTGTCAACGGGGTTACGCCTCTGGGAAAACGAGTTTTACATTAATTAGGTTCGTGCGAAAGCACGGGGGACCTCCCTCAAAATACCGACACTGGCCTGGCTGAAAGATTGGCGAACTTGTAGTGTGTAATTAATCCCGGCTAGTCTTTCCTTTTAGGATTTGAAGGAAGATTTGATAAAAACCAGTGGGAGCCATCCTGATTAGATAAGATAAAAACCAATCTGATCTTGCAAGAGCATACGCTAGCCCTAATAAAGATAATAATATGGATGTATTGACCGAACCCGCATGTTATACTGTGCTGGGGAACGTTGCTTTCGTTCTTTCTTATAAGAGTTATAGGAATGAACAGGATATAGGGGAATACCAGGATTCCCATGCCACCCGATTGAAGAAAGTACATGATGATGCATTTTCTTCGGGTGTGTTCGTTACAGAGAACTGTTTCTCCATTTGCCCTACGTCCTGGGTATTAGATACCGGGTCAGGATCCCATATATGTAATCAGTTACATGGGCTTAGAAAAGGTAGAGAACTTGGAGAAGGTGATAAAAACATTAGAGTTGGAAATGGTGCAATTGTTGCAGCTAAGACTGTCGGGGAATATCACCTTGTAATACCAACTGGTAATACATTGGTTCTGAACGAATGCTATTACATGCCGAACCTGATATGCAACATTATATCGGTTTCTTTATTGAGTAAAGAGGGATATAATTTTGTATTACAGGACAATGTTATGAACATTTTCCGTAACCAAAAGTTGGTTGGATCAGGCACGTTGTGCAATGGCATTTATGTTCTAAACCAATCAACAGTTCTGAGCATAACAAACACACACAAGAGGAAGAGTTCAGAACTGAACGAATCCTTCTTGTGGTATTGTAGACTGGGTCACATCAATGCGACACGACTGGCTAAGTTACATAAGGATGGATATTTGAAACCATTCGAATTTTCATCTTATGACACTTGCCAGTCATGTCTCAAAGGCAAGATGACCAAAACTCCGTTTACGGGACACGGAGAAAGAGTTACCGAACTCTTGGGACTGATACATACTGATGTATGCGGTCCCATGTCTACACATGCCAGGGATGGTTCTTCGTACTTCATTACATTCACTGACGATCTCTCTAGATTCAGATATGTGTTCCTGATGAAACACAAATCAGAAGCTTTTGAGAAATTTAGAGAATATAAACAAGAAGTCGAGAACCAAACCGGAAAAAGTATTAAAATCCTTCGATCTGATCGAGGAGGAGAATACTTAAGCAATGAATTCCTGGACTTCCTAAAAGAGAATGGGATTCTCTCTCAGGTGACTCCTCCATATACACCACAGCACAACGGTGTATCAGAACGGAGGAACCACACCCTATTAGATAAGGTGCGCTCTATGATGAGCACAGCTGAGTTACCTATTTCCTTCTGGGGATATGCGCTGGAGACAGCAACATACCTATTGAATCAAGTTCCATCTAAATCTGTACCTACCACACCATATAAGATATGGAGTGGGAAGAGACCATATTTTAAACGAGTTAAGATATGGGGTTGTCCGGCTTATGTCAAAAGGCAAAATCCAGACAAACTCGAGGCACGGTCAGTTCTCTGCAAGTTTGTGGGATATCCTAAGAATTCACAAGGATATTTTTTCTACCATGCTGAAGAACAAAAGGTTTTTGTTTCTCAATATGCCACCTTTTTAGAAAAGGAATTCCTTGAAAACGAAATTAGTGGCAAAGTGGTAGAGCTGGAAGAAGTTCCAGATACACAAACCGTAACTGAAGATTTAGTGGAACCAGAAGATTCAGTAGCTCCAAATGAACCTCAGCCTCTCCGCCGATCTAGTAGGGTTCCTCGCCAACCTGAGAGATACTATGGTTTTCTCATGGATGGTGGGAGCGAGGATTGCATCATGGAGGATGATGACCCAACTAGCTTCGAGCAGGCCATCACGAGTAGGGACTCAGTGAAATGGCTGGATGCTATGCGGTCCGAGATGGAATCCATGTACACTAACAAAGTATGGACTTTGGATGTTGCTCCTGAAGGGGTAAAACCTATCGGGAGCAAGTGGATCTTCAAGAAAAAACTTGGTGCAAATGGGAAAGTGGAGACTTTCAAAGCTAGACTTGTAGCAAAGGGTTTTCGTTAAAGACCAGGCGTGGGCTATGACGAAACCTTTTCTCCAGTGGCTATGCTTAAATCCATCCGGATCATGCTTGCCATCGCTGCATATCATGATTACGAAATCTGGCAAATGGATGTTAAGACCGCCTTTCTAAATGGTGATTTAGAAGAGTGCATGTACATGACTCAGCCAGAGGGCTTCGTAGACAGTGGGAGCAGCGGGAAGGTGTGCAAGCTGCTTAAATCCATTTATGGATTAAAGCAAGCATCGCGGAGTTGGAACATCTGCTTTGACGTCGTTATCAAAGAGTTTGATTTCGTCAAAAATCCAGATGAACCTTGTATCTACAAGAAGGTGGCAGAGAGTAAGGTTGTCTTCCTCGTATTGTACGTGGACGAAATACTCTTGATAGGAAATGATATTCCTATGCTGCAATCGGTCAAGCTCTTCTTATCACAAAGATTCTCAATGAAAGATCTTGGTGATGCCTCCTGCATATTGGGAATTAGGATCTATAGAGATAGATCCAAACGGATATTGGGATTGTCCCAATCCAGGTACATTGACACCATACTAAAGAGGTTTAGTATGGAAGAATCCAAGCGTGGGAACTTGCCCACGATCTCTGGAGTCACTCTCTCCAAAGAGATGTCTCCCAAGACTGATTTGGAGAGAGCTCACATGCAAGGGATACCCTATGCTTCGGCTGTAGGCTCTATCATGTATGCGATGCTATGTACCAGACCCGATATAGCATACTCACTAAGTATAGTGAGCAAGTATCAAGCTGATCCTGGAGAGAGTCACTGGACAGCTGTGAAGAGCATTCTCAAGTACTTGCGAAGGACTAAAGAGATGCTCTTGGTGTATGGTAACGGAGAACTCCAAGTGGAGTCCTTTACCGATTCGAGCTTCCAGAGTGATAAGGACGACTCTAAGTCGCAGTCGGGATTTGTCTTTACCCTTTACGGAGGGGCGGTTAGCTGGAAGAGTTCCAAGCAGGAAACCGTGGCAGACTCGACGATGGAGGCTGAATACATCGCTGCCAACGATGCTGCTAAAGAGGCTGTCTGGATCAAGAAGTTCATTACTGAACTTGGAGTGGTTCCATCCATTGAGCATCCAATACCTTTGTATTGCGATAACAATGGAGCGGTGGCTTTGGCCAAGGAACCCAGGTCCCATCAGCGATCCAGGCATATTCTGAGGCGGTATCACCTGATCCGGGAGATAGTTGATCGCCGGGAGATCGAGGTCAGGAGGGTTGACACGAAGAACAACACGGCGGATCCACTCACGAAGGCCATTCCCCAGATACAGTTTGAGAGACTCTTCGAGATGCTCGGTATGCGATGGATGATCCCACATCCATTGGTGTTTGACATCAGAGATGGTATACGGGTGCTCAGTGGACTGGGTACACTGGACGGACTCGCCGAGAACTCCCAGATGGTATAATACCTCACGTCAGATGGCAGTTCTCAGGTGACACTTGTGCAGGTTAGTCTGTAGACCCGAGATCGTCATAGAGTCTTGTGTGATTCCCACTGTGCTTTGATCTCCACCTTACCACGTCTATGAGGGCGTGCAAAACGGTGGTCTTTGGGTACAGTCCCGAGTCACATGGAGGCAATGAGCGATAGGAGGGGTTTCGTCTCTCCCGGTATTGGGGGTTGATGTTGCGCAGTGCTCGATTGGCCGTAACAGGGAAGTCCCTGGCCAGGGCTGATCAGAGATTTACTGGTAAGTGTTACCAGTAGTTTCTCGACCCGTTATGAGCCTCACATCGGCACGACTTATCGGTTATTGGGGTCTGACGTTTACCACCCTTAGACTTGATATGCGACATATCAGACGAACAGACCGGACTGTACGGCAAGTGTTACTGATTGGATTCACAGGAGTGTGAGCGGGCTAGCTCGTCGATCTTCTGATCACTCAATACCCGGGTGGCCGTTACGTTTAGCAGACCGCTTGCGGCTTGTGGGTGATCGATATGATCATCATCTGCTACCGGCGTATTGACGAGTCTTTAGAGTCCTACACAGAGGTTTCCTGGCTCAAGCGAAACGAGATAGGAGCGCATATGAGATATGTGCAGGACCGAGAATAATGCGTGTATGTGATACCGTATTCCATTCTCGCGATGAATGTTTCGATTGGTTGTATGCGATATAACCTAGTTATCGAATCATTGATTCGATAAATCGATACATTGTATACTAGTCGGTTATGTGCGACATGACCGGATCATTGAATCAAGTGTTGATTTAATGTATAATTATATATTTGATATATTACTTTGCATTAACTAGTATTGGTTCACTTTAAAGGGATTTTCTCACTTGTATAGCACATTGTATATGTGATATATTTTGTGTGCTCTTGATTGTATCATGTTTGATGATACATTCTCACTTGGATTTGTGTAAAGACTTAAACCATGTTTAGTGAATGGTTAGGGTTTCATTTTTTCAATTGATTATTTATCTTTTCCTTTTTGAGAAAAAGGTAATAGAAAACAAAATGGTTTCTTTTATCATGAAGCTTGTTGAAGCTTCATGAAGCTTTGACCAAGTGACCACTTTGTCTTCTTCTCCTAACCCTAACCACTCATCTAAACTATAGTTAACTCTCTACACTTAACCATGGTTAGAAGATGATAAGTATTGATTTTATTATTCTTTTTAAACAACACTTATCATATTCTAGCTTCATCTTCTTCTTCATCTTCAAAGAAAAAGCTCAAGTCCATTAATGGCAACTTGAGCTAAAGTGTGAGAAATCCAATTCTAAAGTGAACCCACCTCCTATTTCTTCACCCTCTACCTCTTGCCAAGTAGTATAGGGTGTTTTCTTCACAAGTTTCACAACTTGATGGAGTTGGAGCTTGAACTTGTGATGCCTCGACGTAGATCATCTTCGGCATGAAGCCGACGACCTAGCCCGCCCATTTCTCCGATCAAGCCGACGATTGAGTCTGGGATTCGAGATGGACAGCGAGAGGATGCCTACGTGGAGCTAAGGAAGTGGAGAACCGGATCTACAAAGGTTGTAGCCTTTCTCTTTTAGTTAAGTCGTTAACTAGTTTATCTTTTCGCCTAAAATTCTAGTTAACGATCCGTATTAGGGTTTCTCGGCACCCATAAAATTTGAAATTGGCATGGTTGATGCCTTGTGAGACTTCATTAGCATGCCTAGGAATCCTACATCATCTGTATACCGCCGAGTCATGGAACTGGGAGTTGCCGCTGTTCCGCTTTGCTTGATGTTGTGTCCGTTGTAATAAGACGAATGTTGAGATGATCTCCAGGCTATCTGTGAACCGTTGAGATTTGGCTTCTTCTTCTGGGGAGGGAAGGTGTGGCTCCTTCTTTGTTTGCGCCCCTGGATCGTATACAGTGATTGTTGTGACATCTGCTGTAGGGCATAAATTTTAATTTTTTTTATTTCTTTCCGCGATGCTCTATCATTCCAGCTTTTATATCGCGAAGGTCGCGATTGCCCAATCATTTCGAGTATCTCTCGCGGTGCCCAATCATTTCGGCTATTTGTTTTATTTTTTACTCGTTGCTTTTTATTGCGAGTTGCCCAATCATTTCGGCTATTTGTTTTATTTTTTACTCGCTGCTTTTTAATGCGAGTTGCCCGATCATTTCGACTATTTTGCATGCATACATTTTTTACTTGCTGATTTTATGGCAAGTTGCCCCATCATTTCGGCTATTTCGTATGCATGTGTGGCTCGCCAGCTTTTTGCTGCAAGCTTGGAATTAGACACCGATTTCGGCATCAGCACCGCTACAACTGGGATTTTGCCAGGAGCGAATCATCATTTGCCTTCATCGATGTCGAGCAAAGGTGGCTTAGTAGACAGGGTTAGGATTCTGTCGACTAAGGCTTTTGACTTCATGAGCCGTAAGGGTCACATAAAGGTATTTCTCCCTGCGAGTCGTGAGGATCTCGTAGGTTCGTTTTCTCCTTAGGAGTCGTGAGGATTCCTAAGTGTATGGTCTCTTATAAGTTCTAAGGATTTTATAAGAGTGTTTTCTCCTTATAAGTCGAGAGGACTTACAAGGGTTGTTCACCGTATAGATATATCCCTAGTCACGGATGGGACTTTGTTAGAGAAATGTTTATTCACGCCCGTGGATTGTATATAAGGGTCAGCATTGAGCCTCTTGTAGGGCAGTATTGGAGGTTGTGGAGGCTGCTTAAGAACAGGTTTAGGTCCCTGTAGCTTAAGACTTTCAAATCTTATGAGCTGTGAGGGCCCCATAAGAGGGTTCTCCTTACGAGTCGTGAGGATCTCGCAAGTGTGTTTCTCCTTAGGAATCGTGGGGATCCCTAAGTGTGTTGCTCCCTTGTGAGTCGTAAGGATCTCACGCAGGTGGTTTCTCCTTACAAAGTCGAGAGGACCTTGCAAGTGTCTTTTAACGAGATTGCGCCCTTTCGGGTTTTCACAAACACTCGCCGGTAGCCCTGCTGTTTTTACTCACGGAGCCCTTTCGGGTTTTCATCCGTGCCCACTTTGCTTATGGACATACCGTTTTCACCTTTTTTTTATTCTTTCTCTCTTTTTTTTCTTTCTTCTTATTTTTTTTTTTAAACGAGGTTGCGCCCTTTCGGGTTTTCACAAGACTTGCTGGTAGCCCTGCTGTTTTTACTCACGGAGCCCATTCAGGTTTTCATTCGTGCCCACTTTGCTTATGGACGTACCGTTTTCCATTTTTTTTATTCTTATTATTTTTTTTTATTAGCTTTGGGATGCTGCAATCCACCGAAGTTTCTCAACATCTCGGTCAACAGTTAGTTTTAGGACATAGTGGCCCGTCGTTAGTTTAAGGACGTTTCGGTCCGCTGTTAGTTTAAGGACATTTCGGTCCGCTGTTAGTTTAAGGATGTTTCGGTCCGTCGTAAAGTAAGCCGGTTACTACTTATAGAGTTTGGGCTTAGGAAGATAGCAAGCGGACATAGTCGTCGTCATTATCATTGACCTAGGCCGTGATTCGTCAAGCGTAGTACTTCTTCAGGAAGCGACCGTTTATTGGCCTGAAAGGTCTTTCACCATGCATGTCTATGAGTAGATAGGCTCCACCCTGGTAGACCTTGTCTATGATGTATGGGCCTTCATAGTTCGGCTCGAATTTTCCCCGCTTGGCGCGATTGGGGATCATAGGTCTTTTGACCACTAGCACGAGTTCGTCTTGGCGGAATGTCCTCGGCCTGGTCAATCTTTCATACGAGCGCGTCATCTTTGCTTTATAAACTTCCAGATTTTGCTGCGCCAGGAGCCGGGTTTCATCAAGGGCATCGAGCTCCTCAAGCCGAAGGTAAGTGTTCTCTTCGTCCGTCAGCTCGTAATGAACTGCTACTCGTAGAGAGGGTAACTCTATCTCGAGGGGAAGTACCGCTTCTGTACCGAATACCAACGCGTACGGCATTGTGTTCGTAGCCGTCTTGAACGTAGTTTGATACGCCCAGAGAGCTTCTTGCAGTCTCCCGTGCCAGTCTTTCTTATTTCGAGACACCGTCTTCCTTACGATCTTCGTCAAGGTTTTGTTGAAAGCCTCGGCTAGGCCGTTAGCTCGGGGATTATAGACTGAAGAGTATCTCCAGTCTATGTTATGTTGTTGTGCGAAGCGACTGATCTTGTGGCTTCTGTAGGTTGGCCCGTTATCGGAGATGATCCGTCGCGGAGTTCCAAACCGATAAATGACGTGTGTCTTGAAGAGATGGAGGATATTCTCCGTCTTTACCTCCCTCAGCAGTACTGCTTTTGCCCATTTGGAGAAGTAATCAGTTGTCGCGAAAATGAACCGATGTCCTCTGGACGATGCTGGTTCGATGGGGCCGATTATGCCAGTCCCCCACATTTCGAACGGCCAGCTAGCCACTGTCGGATGTAGAGGATTCGGATGCTGGTGGATGAAGTCCCCATGGATCTGGCATGAGTGGCATTGCTTCGCATATTCGAGGCAGTCCTGAATCATCGTGGGCCAGTAGTAGCCCATCCGTTTAATCTTCAACTTCATCTTCGGGCCTGCTTGGTAAGAACCGCAGAGTCCGTCGTGAACTTCTTGGACGACTCTTTTCGCTTCTTCAGGTCCCAGACATCTCAACCATAGAGAGTCAAATGACCTCTTGTACAGATTATCGTTGACGAAGGCGAAAGATAGGGCTCGCTTCATGAGCTGACGTTTTGAGGACGCATCTTCAGGTGTTCGACAGGATTTGAAGTAGTCTATAAAGACTTCTCTCCAATCTTCAACCTTTTCTTGGTCTTTTACTTGTAGAGCCGTTTGATCGGTCGCTCCCTTTTCCTTGGACGGCTCCGGAGATATTTCTGCCGGTGTAAGAATCCGACGGCTTTGAACAACGATCCTCACGTCATCGAGGTTTTCGTCAGCCAGTTCTTTAGCGAGCTTGGCTAATGCATCCGCCTTGCTATTTTCCGTACGTGGTATTCTTTCGAAGGTGTAGGAAGGTATTTGGGTCAGCAGTTGCTGTACCCTCTTGCCATACTTCACCAGTTCTGGTTTGCACGTTTGATAGTCATCGTTTACCTGACTAACGACCAGTTGGGAATCTCCGTATATGAGTAGGTTTTCAATTCCCATGTCGATAGCGATCTCGAGACCTACTATCAAAGCTTCGTATTCGGCTTCATTGTTTGTTCTCGGCTCTGTTAAAGAGAAGGCAAAGCGCATTATTCCTTCTTGTGGAGTCACGAAGATGAGACCTACCCCTGATTTGATTATGGGGGTGCTTTGTTTGCGCTTCTTCATGGAAGATGCTCCATCGAAATAAAGTTCCCACCGGGTATCACTTCCGTCAATCGTATCAAACGCATGTTCGTCTGGCAGTTCGCAATTCAGGGGAGAATCGGCAGGTAACGGATGCTTAGCGAGGAAGTCAGCGATGGCCTGGCCTTTCACTGCTTTAAGAGGCTGATAAGTTATTGAGAACTCCATCAAGAGCAGGGCCCATTTAGCGAGTCGCCCCGTTAATATGGCTTTTGACATCAAATATTTGAGAGGATCCACCTTCGATATGAGACGGACTTCATGCACCAACGCATAGTTCCTGAGCTTCGTTATCGCGAAGATTAATGCCAGGCAGTGTTTTTCGATAGGAGAATAATTGCTTTCTGACCCCAGCAAAACTCGACTCATAGTAGAGGGCTCTCTCCTTCCCTTGGTTGTTCTCTTGTGCCCATAATACGCCTAAGGAATCTTCAAGGGCGGTTGTATACAGAATGAGAGGTTTTCCTTTAACGGGAGCAGCTAGCACTGGCAGATTCTGCAGGTATTGCTTGATTTCGTCCAGCGCGCTTTGGCATTTGTGATCCCAGACGAAAGGGGTTCCCTTCTTCATCAGGTGACTGTAAGGACGGCACTTGCCTGAGAGATTGGCTATAAATTGCCGGATGTACGCGAGTTTTCCTTGGAGTGACCGCAATTGCTTGAGAGTCCTTGGCGGAGGCATTTCCATGATCGCTTTGATTTTTAACGGATCTATTTCGATATCTCGGTGTCGGACGATGAATCCCAGGAATTTTCCTGAGGATACTCCTAACGCGCATTTGAGAGGGTTCATCTTCAAGTTGTATTGCCGAAGGCGTTGAAACACGATTTTCAGATGCTCTAAATGTTCCTCATATGATTTGCTTTTCACCACGAGGTCGTCGATATAGCATTCGACGATTTCATGTATGAGATCATCGAAGATCTTCGTCATGGCCCTCTGATAGGTGGCGTCAGCGTTCTTTAGACCGAAGGGCATCACCTTGTAGCAGAATATACCCAAAGGGGTCCGGAAAGCGGTGTGCTTCTGGTCTTCAGGATGCATTTTTATCTGATTGTATCCTGATGAGCCGTCCATGAAGGAGAAAATCTCGTGGGTGGACGTATTGTCTATCATCAGCTCGGTGACCGGTACTGGAAAGTCGTCTTTCGGGCAGGCTTTATTAAGATCTCGAAAGTCCACACATATGTGCACTGTCCCATTTTTCTTCATCACCGAAACAATGTTGGCGATCCAATCAAGATACTGAACTTCTTGGATGAAGCCGGAGTCGATTAGCTTCTTGACCTCGGCGTTGATACTCATCTCAAGCTCAAGCCGCATTCTCCTTGGCGCTTATTTGATTGGCTTGACGTCCGGGGATATTACCAATTTGTGGACAGCAATCTCTGGATCTAGTCCTGGCATCTCGGAATAGTTCCATGCGAAGCAATCTTTATGCTGCATAAGCACGTCTTTTAGTGTAGCTACCCTTTCTTCAGACAGCAACTCACCGACGAATGTCAGTCGCGGGTCACTTGTCGTCCCCAAATCAATTTTCTTGAGGTTATCTGCAGTGGTATGTATTCCATCTTCCAGCTCTTTCGGCGCCGGTGGAAACTCTGAGATCCCCTCGTTATTATTGTTTTCGAAGCACCATGGGAGATTATCCATACCGTCGGGGTCTTCTTCTGATAGCATTATCACGTGGAAGGTACGAGCTCGCTTCCAAGACCGATGTTGATCTGGTTCTACCCTCATGGATTTGGGTTCATGCTTCTGCGGCGGGGTTACCCTCCAGCTGCTGGATAGAGCGAACTTGCTGAGCTGATATTGGTCTTCGACCCAGTCCTTGAAGGTGAAGCAGTCTTCGAGAAGATGTCCTGCTGCTCGATGATAAAAGCAGTAATCTGGGTGAGAGACCTCGTTAGCTTGCTCGGGGTGTTTAGACTCTGGAAGTGTAATCATTTGATGTCTTATGGCGAGATCAAGTATCTTCCGTGTTTTTCTCTGAGGAAAAGAGTATGCTCGACTCATCTTCTTCATAAGGGACGAATCCGGATCGCTCGATTCCCGATCGCGTGGCTTTTGGACCCGCTTTGTCTCCGTCGAACGCCTTTCCCGTTTTTTGGTTTGTTTCTGCTTCTGCGTCGTGCCTTTTGTGCAACGGGTTAACAAGGAGGGGCACTTTCATCTTTCGCAGCCTGTTGAAGAAGGCGCTGCGTCCTGGCTTTCTCGTAGATGGCCATTTCGCGATTATGGTCGTCTCGAACCTTTTGACTCGCTTCCCTTATAAGCTTGTCCATTTGTTCTTCAAACGACGGGCTGGGCATTTTCACGTCGGGGGCTCTTTTTGGTTCAGGGTTAGCATCTTCCCAAAAAGCATCTCCCTCTTCATCAAAGTCATATATGACGTAGCAGTCGCGGAGTAACTCCCGTTTCTTGGATTGAACATACCCAAGCCCGGTCGTTTCCATTTTCCCGTTGGGCAATTTCCACTGAGTTCCAGGGACGTTCCAGATCCTGTTATAGAACTGTACTTGTCGAGCAGTTTGTTTAAGGGGTACACCTTGGCGTCTCAAAAGTCTCCTTAGTCCGTCTATGTAATATCTGGGCAAACAGATGGGCTGGAGCCTGTCGAGTGTGGAATCCGCATCTTGCCAGACTTCTTTCTCCACTCTTGTTTCTGTGGATCGGTAGAATAGGATTGCCTGTTCACCTTTTCGCCTGGGAGGGACGTAAAATGTTTGTAGCTCCTGGACGCTATAAGCTTCAAGTGCGTCGAGATCTTTGTAATGCTCCCACGGAATCATGGTAATTTGCAAACTCTGATTATCACCAACGAATGCTTGTATTGCTGGCCAAGCGGAGAATATAGCATGGACCTCATCTTCTAAGTCGCTGCTAAAGATCAACATAGGAACGGACAATCCCGGCTTGTTGTACTGAGGTGGGCCTGAATAAACTATCTCTTTCTCTTCCTCAGTATCACTCCCAAAGACCGGAATGGTGGTGATAGCTTTGTTCACCGGTTTGTGAAATCTCTCCGTGTCCTCGAAATCTGGCAAGAAATATTTTGCATCTTCATACTTGCGGACTTCGTTCACGGAGAACGGGTTCAACTCTCCTGTTACGGTATACTCGAGACCATCCTTAAAGTATTTCATACACTGATGTTGTGTAGAAGGGATGATGTTGTACTCGTGTAACCTAGGCCGGCCGAGCAAAGCATTATAGCATGTATTGGCGTCAATGACATGAAATTTAATGTCTGTGACAAGAAGTCCGAAGCGCAATGTCAATATCACAGACCCGAGAGTCCGCGATTACTGGGAGTCAAAACCAGAGATGGTGATTTTATCACGAGAGAGATGTTGGACGCTCATGCAGATTTCCTTCAACACTCGCACGTTGAGGAGATTAACGGAAGACCCATTGTCGATCAGAATTTTGCCTATCTTTATATCGTGGCGGTACCCTGAGACATAGAGGGGACGGTTATGCTCGCACGTCCCAAGGAGGAGGTCTTCGTCGCCGAAGGTGATATCGGCTGTGTGTACTTCTTCCAGTTCGTCCTTCATCTTTTCTTCGGCGAGAAAAGCTTGGAATTGCTCTGGCTCTTGTAGCGCCTTGATTAATGAATCTCTCACTTCTTTGGATAGTAAAAGGGCGTCGAAAATGCTGAGTTGCGAAGGTAACTTCCTCAAGTGTGCCAGAACGTTGTAGTCCACTTTACTTTTCTTTGGCGGGTCCTTGGCAGTCAGCTCTTTCATGATTTGGTCATCCAGGGCGATATCCTCAGATACCTTTTCTTTTCCCTTATCTTTTCTACTCGTGGATCCGAGATTCTTTTCTGGAAGCGTGCGATTGCGCAGCTGAATGTTTTCACAGACCTTCGGTTCTTCCTCTTTCCCCAAGGTGGATTCTTTAAAGAGATGGCCAAAAGCCATCTCTTCGTCAGAGTCGCTTCCGAAAGTGAAAACCTGCGATCCCCCGGTGTTGACCATGCGACAGTTACCAGTAGTTCTTTTATCGATCGTAGGACAGAATGCTGGGCTGCAGCTTCGTGCTCCTTGGTCGCACTTCTTTGCTCCCGACGAGTTTTGCGTTTCATCCGCTTAAAATGTTGCCGGTGAGCAACATATGTAAGACTATGGTAGCGCCCCGGCCGTCTTTCCGAGGCCAAAATGCAGAAAAGAAAATTTTTCTAAACTAGAAACCAGCGCTATCGTATGCTTAAAACCCGGATCGAACCATTAACCTACAACTAGCTATCTAGAGAGAGGGTTGGAAAGTTATACCGATCGATCCGTGTCCTTCGGTCTTTGGCCACCATTCCAAGCTCCTCGCGGCATTTCCGGTCTCGATCTCCTCGTCGAAAAGGGCACCACATCATCGATCCTTTTTACGGGCTCCCGCTTCATCCGAAGCAACTCGGGCACGAAGTGTGCTAGCCGACGTGTCCAAGGTGTTGTAGAGAATGTTTGTGATCACTTTGTCTCTTGCATCCATTGATTTGGATGGAGGTTAGAGGTGTTGCCATTGATGGAGATAATGAGCTAGAGGAGGAGGAGTAAGAAGAAGAAGAAGAAGAAGAGGTTTTCTTTTTCCTTTTGTGATGGAATATTGATGATATGAGAGAGTGAGAAGAATAACAAAATACAAGAGCTAGCAACCATCTCATGGCAGCCCCCCTCTCTCTCCTTATCAATTCATCACTCAAATCCATCTCATAATGTGACACATGCACAAGAAAAGAGACCATGAGTCATCACTTTTGCATGTGTCACCATTAATGCTCTAAATGATGATTTCTAGCTCACAATTTCCATTAACAAACATTAATCCAAATGTTTGCAACAATAAAAAGATACGGCAATATCTAAAGTAAACTCGTGACGGATCACAAGGATACCTCTCACCTGTATATACATACCTGCATCCGCATTCCGACTGAATGCGAATGCGATGAGACTAAAGTAATCCAACAAATCTAATACTAGGATTCAGCTTAAACCAAAGCCCACTAGTATGATCCGTCCGATCATGATCCGTGCAATACCGCACGTATATGATCGAACCCTGCCATATATCATACGGCCTCTACAACGTTCCGCCCGAAACTTGAGAAACTGTCTGTGGGGGACTCTAAAGACTCGTCAATACTTTGGCTGTGGATTTAACCACTAGCACGTCAGAGGTATTAACCGTACGTAACGATCTACAAGGTATTGACCACAAGGAAGGTCGATGAGCGAACTCATCATGACACCCTACTGAGCCTGTCAGTGAAAATATCCGTACAGTCCGGTCCGTTCGTCTATGAGCATCGCATGGCGGGCCTAGGGGGTTGGTAAAAGTCAGACCCCAAAAGCGGTACAAGTCGTGTCGGAGTGTAGCCCAGAACACCCTAAGATACTACTGGAATGCCTACTAGTAAATCTCCTGCCTCGGCCGAGGGCTTTATGTAATAGCTCTTCTAGACACAGCGCGATCTCACCCCAATACCGAGAGAGACGAATCCCCTGCCGATCCGCTCACTTGCCTCCATGTGGCTCGGGACTGTACCCAACTAAAACCTGTTTGCACGACTCCTTTGAGCCATGGTAGGGTAGTAATCAAAGCACAGTGGGAACTCACACAAGACAAATGACGACCTCAGGTCAATGAACTAACATGTACACATATCACCAGGGAACTGCTATCTGACGCTAGGTATATTACCAACTAGCAGATTCCCGGGGAGTCCTGTCCGGTGTACTCATAACCCAATGAGCACCTGTATACATCTTAGGTGAACCAACTGACACCAGTGGCTTGTGAGACCGGCCACCGCCCCTCGTCGGGGTCTCGACTGTATACACTAGTCTAATCCGGAGTATCGATGCCCTGTCTCGAAAACTCCAACGACTAGGGACCTTTTAAGGATGTGCTTATAGACCCCAGCTCCCACGTATATGATCGCCATCATAAAGCAAGAATCCTAAGGGCTCTATCAACGTGTAATAGCGACCTGTAAGGTCACCTAAAGCAGTACACGATGATAAAGACAAACCATGGTAGCATGCTATTCTTTATCAACATGTAATTGTGAACTACAATGTCACCTAAAGCATATACACGATGATAAAGACAAACCAGATAGTATACAAACCACTCGAGTAAGACTGTCCTACCGGTATAGGTCCTCCCTCAATCATTGCAATCACGTGCCTGCGATCCAATAATCGACTTTGAGGGCACTATATCCAACAATCTCCCACTTGCACTCAAGGCCAATTATTGCGATGTCGCATACTCACAGCCCGTGTGATACCGAACACCCAACTCCTCTACTAATCAGTCTCACAAAACCCATTTGCGAAACTATTGCGTTCGAGGAATAGCCTCAGTGAGTGGATTCGCTCTAATGTTTCTTTCTATGTCTCTCTTTATCTCAAGTTCGCGGAGAAAGCCATCTCCCGAAATGAGCAATATCTGTCTTAGAATATGTCTGGATATCTGATGGGACCTAGCTCATAAATGAACTCCAAATCCAAACTTCTTAGACTGTATTGTCAACTGAACTTAATCAGTATCCTGCGTAATGCCTCCCTCAATGTCCGCTTGGATCACCTGTCCAAAACACTGCCCCTCATCAGAGGGAAAACTATAACTCTGACAGTCACTCTGTCATCCAGGTCATCTTGGAAGCCTGGAATGATAACCGTCTCCCGAAGGAGGTTGCCGTTATCATATCTCTAGAACATCCACTCATATTCTAAACTTACTTCCGAATGTTTCTCCAGGATTGGATTAATATCAACTTATTGTATCTAGTACAAAAACAACATCTGGTGTGGTACTTGACATCTCATGATTGACTCAATTGCCTAAGCAAGTGATCTGCCAATCATGCACATCCCTCTCCCCTTTAGTCTGTAAGACACCTTTAGAGAGGGTGACTCCATCACCTGCAGGTACACTACCGTGCCAGGAGCCGTCCATTCTAAATACCTTCAGAATGCTGTCTAAGTACCCAGATTGGGAAACTACCCAAATCTAAATCTAAAACCATAGATCTAGTAACCAGAATATCTGATATAATATCCAAGTCTTATGTGGAGAAACCACTGTGTGACAACCAAAGTATAACCGATCGTAGTATAGGAACATCACTTCCTACTCTGTGTATGTCATCCAAATACCAGGACATCACACCCTGCTGCCTTCTTAACAGATCCATCCCCTATTCTGATGAGGTCAAACCTATGATTGTCACATCAGAAATAGATGATTTATCTCCGTTATATCTGCTTTAGTCTATAAATAGACACAAGCTACTTGTCCACTATGCTTCCGCCGCTCCCACTGACTACGACAACCCTCCGGCAGAGTCATATACACGTGCACTTCTAAGGACAGTTCAAAATGACACTATACTCATCCTCCTACCGGGTCTCATAGCCTGGAACAATAGTAGTGTCAAGTCTGGGGAAACAAGAACCTCCCTGTCACCGTCTTTGAGCATACTGAAGTACCTCTCGAGTGCCTGAGGTTACCCACCATATCTGCGGAGTGGCTAATGGAATGTCAAACCAGATCGAATCTTTAGGTTCTTATCAAATTTTCAGTAATCGTTTGCGGTTCTGGAATCACTTCCAGTTCTACCATACTCCCACTACTGTTTTCTGAAAAAATCCATTTTTATTAAAACTGTGGCGAGTCAAGAACAATATCACTATTGATCTTCCAGATGGTAAAAAGTCAACCCTCGTCATAGCCCGGGTCAACCCACAAATAGCCATTACAGAAACGTGCCGTGAGTTATCCAGAGTCTGGTTTTAAGTATAAGCCAGACAACTCCCCGTACCTTAACATCGTTAAGATATGAACTATTCTATATCCAATATAGAAACAGAGGCACTGATTTAATTGGAACCAGATTCAAATCACGCAGCTGTCTTCAGTGCATGTCAACTAAATGGAAGGAGGCCGATCAGCGTTACTCAACTTAGGAATGCATCCAGATATGAGTAACCTGAAAGAGAAACAAGTTTCTCAAAACCATTACTATCAACTGAATACTATACACAACTATCTACATCTTCGATCACCTTGAAGAATCTCGATACTTTTAACACCTGGTTCTCTACTTTATTCTTATACCTATAACTTCTCAAAACTTAGACGTTGCATTTCTACGAAACACATGTCTAAGAACTAGAGAAGTCACAAGAAAACAGAATATAGTCCGAGTACTAACCCCTCTGTCCTCATGGACACTGGACAACATACAATACTCTGTATAAGTCCCCTGAGTCTAATAACTCATTCTCTGTATGTCGTAGGTTGAAAACTGTACTTATGGTTAAGAAGAATTACACCGCTGTTTAATACTCCTTACCTAACCATCCATTGATATAGGTAAATGTCATAAACATAATTTCAAAAAGTTATATCTCACCTTATGAAAATAAACGTACAGATATATCAATTTGAAATTGGTGCATAACAACGGATATTCAAAACCAAATATTTGTCGTCTGACAAACAACCCAAGTGATTTCCTCAAATATCACTAATTACAACGAATCCTGATATAATGAGGATAATCACCCAATTCCCAATAATTTACTCCTACTCATCATCTGTAAAACCATACAGATGTGAGAATCAAACGTGGTAAATACATACTCTGGAGTAACTACTAATTGGGAAATCAGTTTTCTTTTAACAATACACAGTGAAACTGAAACATGAACATGTTTCGAAGGGGTTTCCGGGTATTCCGAGTAATGCCTCTTCCATTATCAGATTCACAACTGTAACCGTATATCTCTTTGTCATCTCTCTAAATCCCTTTATTTGTCTTTAGTCATTACCTTCTGTACACCCCTTTAGGCTAAATAGTTTTCTTCCTTCCCTACCGTTCGGCACCAGCCTATGGTTTGGAAGAAGATTATCCATTAAGTATAATGGGTGTACTCTCCTAATCCTAGGAGTACTTGTAACCTGAGAGAAGGTGAAGATAAAAGACAACTGAATAAACCTTATTCCTATTTCTCCTGAACCAGAATCCATCACCGAACTGGAACGTGTTCCTTCGAGTTCGTATATAACAATACGATGGAGTATCCAAATATTTGTGGATCTTCGTAGTGATACGGAGAGTTCTGGAGAAATACAAAAGTGAAGTGGGAGTGGTAATGAAATACTTGGTTTGGTCATGAATAGCAGTCGCAATTTACTTTGCCCTCCTTCTAATCCCTTTATTTTTCTTTACTTAATACCTTCTGTACACCACACTTAGGCTAATCGGCTTTCTTCATTCACTATCGTTCAGCACCTGCCTATGGTTTGGAAGAAGACTATCAAATTTGCATAATAGGTGTACCGTCCTAATCCAAGGAACACTCGCAACCTGAGAGAAGGTAAAAGGAAAAGACAACTGAATAGTCCTATTCGTTTTCTCCAGAACCGGAAACCATCCTCGAATCTGGAACAAGTTCCTTCGAGTTCGTATATAACCATACGATGGTTTTATCCAATGGAAGTGGATGTTCGTAGTAATACGGGGTGTTCTGGAGAAAAGGGTAAAAGAAGGAGTGGCAATAAGGTATGCAACTATGACAATCCAAAAGCCAGTGTTTAAGAAGGTTCGGTCAACTCGGTCACTGAGTCATAGTCAAGGGTCGGGCCATGGTCGCTGCAAAAGAGAGAGAGAAAAGAAACAGTCAGCGTGCACTCTAACCTAGATCAGAATGGTTATCAATTTATCTAATCAGGAAACCTCCCACTGTAACCTCAAATTCTCCTCCAAACCTGAAAGAAGAATTAGTCAGGATCACCCGAGGAGTAAACCAACTCACCAGTGGGAATCGGGATCCAACTATCATCACATGATAACGTGACGGAATCCACTCACGTTATCACACTCCAGAAGGTATGCGCGTGCCTGGCAAGTTTCAGTTTCTTTAGAAACTCCCGATGTGATTTTTACCCCTAGGACCCAAGTGACCTTGACACAGTCAACAAATAAAGAGTCCTAGTCAAGTTCAACCCGTCATTATCCTGGATTGCATTAAACCCACCCGTACGAGCCCTTGACACAGTCAACAAGGCCGCACGACTGTCCTAACCAATCCCATTAATATGCCACAAACGAACACTACTTAGCTACCGTATACTACGCCTTGACACAGTCAACATACGTAGCATGAATACTAAGTAATACTTGTAAGAAATGACGAAGGGCTACGTCTAGTTTTTAGCGAAAAACTTTTAACGTAATGAACTTGATATCGTTGAAGGAACTGCATAGATTTTTATAAAAATATAGTGACGACAACCTTTACTAAAGAGGTCACTCCCGGTTAAGGGATCTCGGCTCTTTCCCCGTAGAATGAGGTGCAGGATATTCCAACTGAATAACACGATGCAAAGCAAAAAGGCAATCGGCTATAGTGAAGTTATTACCCTGACGCAAACTTCTGTCCAAGGGGTCACTCCCGGTGAAGGGATCTCGGCCCTTGCCTCGTCGACTGAGGTGCCGGATATTCATAACTGAATACCACTGTGCAAAACAAAAGAGAACGTCCTTACAATAATAGCTTTTTGAAAAATGTTCCAACAACATTAGAATAGGTTTGTTTAGCTTGCATTGATCCAAATCAATGCAGTCCTATCAATTGATCACACCACAAAAGAACGAAAATACGATGTACGTATATGCCACCCGCATTCGCCACTGGGTTCCGTCATCACCCGTTAGGTTACTTAACTAATGACAGAGCGGGGACTGGACTAGCGCGGGTGTAAAACATAAACAACATCTACTAGTATATATATCAATATATAATAATCGCTCAAGGCGTGATAAAATGCAACATCACAGAAATGTAATAAGCATCACAGAACAATACAGATAATCTGGGATCCCCGGGTTTCATAGAGCCGCTACTGAAACCCGACGTTCCCATGGTCGTGTGGATAGCCTGTGCAATGAAATCCTAGATCCCTACGGGCGCGGCAAGTTACCCGCCAAAACCTGAAGCGAGGCAGCCCCCTTCAATAACGTGAATGGACCACCTAGCACTTCACGGAATCCGGTAACTTGAGCACCCCTCCTTGGGTCAACCTGTACCCCCTACGAGTGCGGCGAATAGCCCGCCAATTCTAGAGTGAAGCCCCCTCCGTCTCAAAGCTATGAGATGCAGGCCCGTTGCCATCTAGAACCCGGCTACCCGTGCACCCCTCTGCGGGTTAATCCTAGTACAGAAAGGAAATATATATACCACGGGTACATCGACCTCAGCCCGGTCATGCCCCAAAAGAATAATATACAAACAGGCAGTGACGGCAGTCCACATGTCGGACGCTCGCTCTGTAATATCAAATGTACAAATACAACCAAACTGTACTACCATTGAATCCAGGCTATCCACCACGACAAATCCGCAACATCACAGCACAACACAGAACATCAACGTGAATGTCACGTTCGCAAATCCGTCTAAAAGAACTATAGCAATTAGACAGGATTTACCGATCAAATGACATTCACAGTCGCAGATATAATGTAAATACTGTGAACTAACATGTTTAAAATTTTCAATCGACAAAATTTCCCGAAGTGGGCCCCAAGCATAATACCCAGTATCAAATAAATCTGGGCCCAAAATAAAATTACCAGAAACCCCTTTTCTAAGTCCACCTACTAAAGAAATTTGGTGCAGTAAAGCCTCAGAATAGCGGTGGAACCGCGACCAAAAGGGGGGTAGGGCCACGGTTCCGTGGCGCTACTGTTGGATCATGTTACCAAATTTCTACAGTGCTCCTAAAAAACCCTGCCTGATTTTCTACAGCACACCAAATAATTTTTCGACGACAGGAAAAATTCGACAGAAACTGATGACTTGGAAATGCAGTTTTGGAAAAATTCGTTCGATCGAAGTTCTAAACACGTTAGAGCAAGCTAGAAAAGGTTAATGGCGTGGCTCTGATACCATGTAAGACTACGGTAGCGCCCTGGCCATCATTCCGAGGCCAAAATGCGGAAACGAAAATTTTTCTAAACTAGAAACCGGCGCTATCGTATGCTTAAAACCCGGATCGAACCAGTAACCTACAACTAACTATCTAGAGAGAGGGTTGGAAAGCTATACCGATCGATCCGTGTCCTTCGGTCTTTGGCCACCATCCCAAGCTCCTCGCGGCATTTCTGGTCTCGATCTCCTCGTCGGAAAGGGCACCACATCATCGATTCTTTTTACGGGCTCCCGCTTCATCCGAAGCAACTCGGGTATAAAGTGTGCTAGCCGACGTGTCCAAGGTGTTGTACAGAATGTTTGTGATCACTTTGTCTCTTACATCCATTGATTTGGATGGAGCTTAGAGGTGTTGCCATTGATGGAGATAATGAGCTAGAGGAAGAAGAAGAAGAAGAGGTTTTCTTTTTCCTTTTGTGATGGAATATTGATGATATGAGAGAGTGAGAAGAATAACAAAATACAAGAGCTAGCAACCATCTCATGGCAGCCCCCCTCTCTCTCCTTATCAATTCATCACTCAAATCCATCTCATAATGTGACACATGCACAAGAAAAGAGACCATGAGTCATCACTTGTGCATGTGTCATCATTAATCCTCTAAATGATGATTTCTAGCTCACAATTTCCATTAACAAACCTTAATCCAAATGTTTGCAACAATAAAAAGATACGGCAACATCTAAAGTAAACTCGTGACGGATCACAAGGATGCCCATCACCTGTATATACATACCTGCATCTGCATTCCGACTGAATGCGAATGCGATGAGACTAAAGTAATCCAACAAATCTAATACTAGGATCCAGCTTAAACCAAAGCCCACTAGTATGATCCGTCCGATCATGATCCGTGCAATACCGCATGTATATGATCGAACCCTGCCATATATCATACGGCCTCTACAAAGTTTCGCCCGAAACTTGAGAAACTGTCTGTGGGGGACTTTAAAGACTCGTCAATATTTTGGCTGTGGATTTAACCACTAGCATGTCAGAGGTATTAGTCGTACGTAACGGGCTACCAAGTATTGACCACAAGGGAGGTTGACGAGCGAACTCATCCTGACACCCTACTGAGCCTGTCAGTGACAATATCCATACAGTCTGGTCCGTTCATCTATGAGCATCGCATGGCGGGCCTAGGGGGTTGGTAAAAGTCAGACCCCTAAAAGCGGTACAAGTCATGTCGGAGTGTAGCCCAGAACACCCTGAGATACTACTGGAATGCCTACCAGTAAATCTCCTGCCTCGGTTGAGAGCTTTGTGTAATGGCTCTCCTAGACACAGCGCGATCTCACCCCCAATACCGGGAGAGACGAATCCCCTGCCGATCCGCTCACTTGCCTCCATGTGGCTCGGGACTGTACCCAAGTAAAACCTGTTTGCACGACTCCTTTAAGCCGTGGTAGGGTAGTAATCAAAGCATGGTGGGAACTCACAAACGATGACCTCAAGTCGATGAACTAACCTGTACACATGTCACCAGGGAACTGCTATCTGACGCTAGGTATATTACCAACTAGCAGATTCCCGGCGAGTCCTATCCGGTGTACCCATAACCCAATGAGCACCTGTATACATCTTAGATGAACCAACTGACACCAGTGGCTTATGAGACAGGCCACCGCCCCTCATCGGGGTCTCGACTGTATACACTAGTCTACTCCGGAGTATCGATGCCCTGTCTCGAAAACTCCCACAACTAGGGACCTTTTAAGGATGTGCTTATAGACCCCAGCTCCCACGTATATAATCGCCATCATACTGCTGGCAATCAAGCAAGAATCCTAAGGGCTCTATCAACGTGTAATAGCGACCTGTAAGGTCACCTAAAGCAGTACACGATGATAAAGACAAACCATGGTAGCATACTATTCTTTATCAACGTGTAATAGTGAACTACAATGTCAACTAAAGCATGTACACGATGATAAAGGCAAACCAGATAGCATACAAACCTCTCGAGTAAGACTGTCCTACCGGTATAGGTCCTCCCCCAATCATTGCAATCACGTGCCTGCGATCCAATAATCGACTTTGAGGGCACTATATCCAACAACATATCCCTGCCACCATCTTTTAAAAGTGTCGCACTCTTCAGTAGGGTGCGAAATCTTTCGATGATATAAGCAGTAGCTAAGATGTGTTTCTGCTTCACCGGGAGTATTTCCTTCAGAGGGTGGTAACTTCATTCCTATTGATATGGCTTTAGCAAACCTTTTCCTCGTCTTGAACTTGTTTTTATCCGCGACGGATGTTCCTTGATTCGGCGGGAGTGCCTCGACTCTTTCGTCCAGTCGCCGGCGTTTGGCTCTTTCAAATATGGCCATCTCACGCTCCCGATTGGCTTTACTTTTCAAATGAATCTCATTCAGGAAGGCGTCGATCATTTCGTCTAACGGCCATAAAAGTTCCAGCTCGGAACCTGCCTCCAGTCTCTCTATGCAGGGAGCTTCTTCATTGTCTATCGATGAATGAGAGACCACATGGCAGCTTGCTACGTAATCCTCAGATCCATTCGACGAGCTTTCTCCATCATCTTCGTCCTCAAGGACGTGGCTGAGGAACTCTTGGAGCGTGATTGGAGTCCGTTCCTTCTGGTTATACTCTTCCAGCGCGTCAATCTGCTTCTGTAAGTCCATGCGCTTGTCGCCAGGCTTCACGGGCTTCTTGGATTTCTTCTTCTTTTTTGAAGATTTTGACAGTTGGGTGTGAACACTCTGGCTATCACCACCAATCTTTGGAGTTGGGCGCGGCTTCAGCATCCCTTCGATGATCTGGGGTTCCAGCGGATTCTCCCACCTGATTGCTAGGCATGTCTGGAGATTATTCAACATCCTTTTGGTTTTGGCTGAAAGAACGACTTCCCACGGAGCCTTTTCAACAAAAGAGCACGTTGCCCCCGGTGTGTCCGTCTTCTTAGGAGTGTGCGGTTGTGGTGGGTTTACTTTCTATTTCTCAGACAGCGCAAACTTGCCTTGTAGGTACTGATCCTCGATCCATCCCTTAAAGACGAAGCAATCTTCAATCGGATGGCTTACTGTTTGGTGGTAAGGGCAATAATTGGGATTATTCACTTCGCTGGATTGTGGTGGTCATCTTGGATTCGGCAAATTGATAAGCCTGTTGCACATTGCCAGCTCGAACAGCCTCTTCGTTTTATCCCGCGGGAATGAGTAAGGGCGCTTCATTTTCTCATTGTAATAGCGCCGTCTCTCCTCCAATTGATCCGTTAGTCTTAGAGTACTGGGCTGTTGTTGGGTGTTCGCAACGAAGGTCGCCTTCCCTTTACCCTTCTCGTTCCGCGGTTCCGGTTTCGGAGAAGATGGTCTGTGACCCATCTGATCCATCTGGGCTAGCTTGTCGATTAAAGCCTGGAATGTGGTCAGTTTGAAGAACATCATGAACTGTGAAATAGTTGCATGAGGGCCTAAGGTGCCTACGAACATGCCCACTGCTGGTGCTTCTTCAATGCGCTGCTCGCACTTCGACCACAGATTCCACCATCGGATTGCGTATTGAACCCAAGTTTCGTCCGGATTCACCCTTGCATTGATCAATGCCGTTATTGGAGTGCGTTCACAGCACTCGCGAATCGCTGGGTGAATAACAACTCCATCTCTGCGAAAGTTTTGACGGAGTCGTTTGGAAGTTCGGAGTACCACTCAAACGCCGTTTCCGACAAGCTGCCGACGAATTGACGGAGCAAAAGCTTATCATCGCCTCCGGTGTTGCCGCACAGAGCTCTGAACTGGGCGACGTGCTGGTGGGGATTGCCTGTCCCCTTGTACACATGGAATTTCGGGATCGTGTAGCCTGGTGGGTACTTTATTTGATCATACCAGCCTGGATACAGTCGCCCGGTTCTAACAATTTGCCCAGCCGCTTCATTTGCCTGGTGAACTCTTATCTTCTGAGCGATATAATCATCCAGGGCGGCTTTGGAGATTGTTTCCTCTTTGGCTGTTGAAAGAGCCGGCAGAGGATTCGATGTTTCTCCTCTATCATCTTCAATAATTACTGGAGGATCTTCGGCTGGGGGATCCGGCTGGATCATCATGCCCACCATATCTTGGAATAGAAGGGTCATTTGCTTTATATTGGCCGCTTATTCCGCGGCCTCTTTGTCCTTCTTTTCAAGCATTCTCCGAAGGAACTCGACATCGGTTTCTTGTTCATAACGCTGCTCCGATGACGCCTCCGGGCTTTCTTTGGGCCCGGTGAGTGCGGCCATGGCAGTCAGCATCTCCTGAAGCTTTTGATGTTGTTGTTCCTGAGCTCTTGTGATGGATCGGGTGAATGGTCAATGGCCTATAGAAACGCGGCTATCCTCCTTCTCGGATGCCATGTAAATAGTATGGACCGTTATGCCCCCAGACTTAGGGCATTTGGGCTCAGTGCCTTTGACACTTGTCGCAAGCATGGGGATCTTCTCCGGCCTCTTCTTATTATGAGCGGTCGAAGTTGAGGGGGCCGTCGCAGTGGGCACCCAAGTAGCCACCGCCTTTTGTGGCTTAACAGGACAGCTTTCTTCTTGTTGAACCTTCGGCTTCTTCTATCGGCAAGGATAGTCTTGATCCACCATCGACTCGCGGACTTGTCGCCAGACCTTGTAGATTTTAGAGGACAGCCGCTGAGGGGACTGTTCTGGCTTTGCTTCCGCAACATTCTCCACCAGAGGAGGAGATTTTTTCAGTATGGCGGTTGGAGAATTCCTACGCACCTTATTCAGCAGCTCGAAGCTGTTCCCGGTTGGAACAGCAGCATTAATTTCCGCCGTTGGGGCTGGCGGAGTTAACCCAGAGGGGGAGTTGCCCCCAGCCTTCCTTACTCGGTGCCAGTGGCGACGTCGAGCATGTCGAGCTGATGGAGTTGATTCGGTGATGGGGATGGCTTTTTCTTGCCCCCTGTTAAGGTGAAGGATTGTTGCTGGCGTCAATCTCTTGAAGACTGATGTCTTTTGAGTAGCGATATCCAGTCTGTCAAAGACAGACCTTTGAGCAGGGGCGGGAGCCGTAGTGGGAGCTGGAACAGTCAGTCTTGCAAAAACCGAACCTTTGGCAGGTGAAGCCGCCTTGACGACTTCAGGAGCAAAGATGGCTATCTTTTTCGGGATAACCTTTTCTGGGATTGCAAGCTTCATCACGGGCGCACAGGAATTTTGGCCCAATCTGGAAAAGATCGAAACGCTGGAGCTGTAGGACCCGTTGAGAGGGGCCGCGGTAGTTGTAAGCCGGTCAAAGACCGACTTCTTGGGAGCTTCTGGTACTGGCACGGGGGCACTGAAGCTCATCGGCGGAAGCATGGTTCTGAAAAACAACCCTGTGGTGGCTTGAGCGACCTGTTCCATGGGCATCGTGAACAGGGAAGCCGCTTGGGGCCCGTAAGCTACACCTCCAGGTGAGGCGGAGCGTACGTTGAAGTTGCAGCTGGAACATTTTGCAAAAGTGAACGCCATTGATCCTTCGCTTTCTGCACCAAGCAAAACGCCAAATCTTAGTACTTCGAACCCAAGGGCAACCATTAGCAAACCGCGATTGGTTCGCGAACACGACACACGAAGTGTGGAGTGGAAAGAGGAAAAGGTGACACCGGGCATGCCAGAATCTGTTTCCCTCCGAATACAGAGACGCGGCCGCGTAAGTTCGTATTGCCTGAAATTCGGGGCAGATGCTAATTGGTACTATCCATCCATCTCTCCAAAGATGCCAAGTTGATTTATGGCACCATGTATCGAAGGTTTAAAAGGATGCGGCCGATATAGCAGACTTCTCAGATTCCCCCTCGTTTGAGGGGGTTTTGATTGTGGGGACGCTCTTCCCTGCAGTTAATTACGCTACCGCATCGCGGTAACAACTTTCTCCTTCTCCATATGGTCACTTCATGTCGTGGGTGTTTGTTTTGTGTTTGGTTGCCCGTGGATTGTATACGGAGACTAAGTTATGTTGTCGCCCGTAGGGCGTGGACTAGTCCAAATCCATATCTTTCTTAGATTTGGGTTTGGGGGGTTATGTTTAAGGATACGTTAGCCTTATTTGAGGCTAAGATCAACTTAAACGTTTGTTAAGAACATATTAGTCTAATTCTAGACTAAGATCAACTTAATGGGATCGTTTACATCCAACAAAAGAGCAATTGGGCTCTGTTGTTTAGTTTAATAACATTGCGGTCGATAATTAGTTTAAGGACATTACGGTCCATTGTTAGTTTTTAGACATCACGGTCGAGGTTAAGGGCATCATAGTCCGTGAGTTTAGGGACCTCACAGTCCGGTGTTAGTTTTAAGACATCACGGTCGAGGTTAAGAACATCATAGTCCGTGAGTTTAAGGGCTCCACAGTCCGGCGTTAGTTTTAAGACATCACGGTCAAGGTTAAGGACATCATAGTCCATGAGTTTAAGGACCCCACAGTCCGTAGTAATGTGTGGTTGTCGGGACCCATCACCTCTCTGACGACGTTAAAGGATTACAACGACAGATATCAGAGGAGTAAAGAGATGTACCCTCGAACCGGGTGTAAATTGATTAGAAGAGAAGATGAGCTCAGTTCAATTTAAATTGAGGACTTATGGCCAGAATTGGGCTAAGTCCAGTTAAAAATGTTTAACATTTTATTTTTGTTCTGCCTGTTAGGCCTTTGTTTGGGCTCTGCCCTTTTAATAATGCCAAGCATTGGGCTCTGACATTTTTTGTCTTATATTGAATACATAGCATTTATCAGAACAAAGTATGTTCTGACAGTGCGCCACGTGGCGCACTAGGCACTTTGCGCCAGTCATAGAGCACATTGCGCTTCTGTCGGTTAGCACACACGAGGAGGACGTGTGTCGCGCTTAGCGCTAAGCGCTAGTTTGTTAGTGCCCTGCGCTTTTAATTTATGAGCGCGCTGCACTAGTTTATGGGTGCGCCAGTGAGTGATACGTGGCGTATTTTGGCGCTGAGCGCTGATTCAAAAAGCGCAGTGCGCTATTTTCAGGAGCGCAAAGCGCAGATCGTGTCTACGGTTGACACGTGGTATATTTTGGCGCTGAGATTCAGTCCAAGGAGCACAAAGGCGCAGTTCATGAGTGCAAAGCAATTTCTAATAGCGCAAAGCGCATTTCGATCAATTTAAGATCAAAGAACAAATTTATGTTCTTCAAAGGAGGCTTTGCCTCAAGATCCAGGAACAAAAGTTCTTATTTTTTATAAAAGGCTCTGCTTTTATAGATCAAAAGATCTGTGAATGAAGTAAAATACTTCTTTTTATATTTTTATGATTAGATCTTTTGATCTTTTCTTTTTAATCAAAGACCTTGGTCTTTTTATAGATCTAAGATCTTTTTAGAAGATATTTCTTCTTTTTATGAGATGTTTCCTCTCTGTTGTTCAAGAATTAATTCTTTACCTGGAAGAAATGATCTTCTTTTGTTAAAGGCATGCCTTTCTTTTTCTTTGAGTTTTCTCAAAGTTTGCAGAGGGTTTTTTCTCTCTCTTTTTCTGTCTCGAGACTTGAAGTCTTGGGGCCTTTATATAGGGCCAATTGATTTGTTAAATCAGTGTAAGAGATCTTTCTCTGATTGATATAGGAATATTTCCCACCGTTGGACCTTTGATCCTAAGCCTTCTGTTTTACAGAAGATAATCTTCTTGTTTTAATAAGATTGAAAAATCTTTCCATAACAGAATTTTTAATTCTGATTAATTAATAATTTATTATTATTAGATCTTTTGATCTAACGGTGGGGAATTCTTTTAATTCCAGTGCCGGCGCACTTTGCGCTAGCGCACCTTGTTCGATACGTGGCGCGCAACGCAGAGCGCAGCGCAACTGCGCTAGCGCACCTTGTTCGATACGTGGCGCGCACCGCAGAGCGCAGCGCAACTGCGCTAGCGCACCTTGTTTGACACGTGGCGCGCAGCGCAGAGCGCAGCATCTGAAGCGTTGCTTCAATTTTATTTTGAATTTTAAAGCAGAGCTTTGCTCTGATTAGGGGTGCGCTGCCTATGGCGCAGCGTATTTGGCGCTAGCGCGTCTGCTTTTGACACGTGGCACGCAACGCGCAGCGCACGGGATCTGAAGCGTTACTTCAATTTTTGAATTCTGAAATTCAAAACAGAGCTTTGCTCTGATTGGGGGGAAAGAAGCGTCGCTTCATTCCATATCTTGGAACTTGAACAGAGCTTTGCTCTGATTAGGGGGAGCAGAAGCGCCGCTTCATTCCAAATCTTAGAATTTGAACAGAGCTTTGCTCTGATTGGAGAAACAGGCCGGAATCGGCCGAATCGGCGGGCGACTCGGCCGACTCCGGCCGTCGCCACCGGCCGGACTCGGCCGGACCGCCGAGTCGTCAACAGAAAATTTCTGCCTCTTCACCTCCCCATCACTCCTGCACACTTTATTTCCTTGGATATGTTCCAGAGACCCTTTAAAACCCTATTTACTCCATTTTTATTACATTTTTAATACATTTTTTAATTCACCCTTTCACCTACCCTAACCCTTAGCCTTACCCTATAAATACGACCCCTAGACACACCCCCTCACTCCAAAATTGTGATCAAAACTCTCAAGAAATCCATAGAAGTTTAGTGTACTTTTGGAGTTAGCAAAGGGGAGAAACTACGACGATCTTCCGACGACGTTTCAAGAAGCAACAGACGACGAAACGACGTACCGGCGATTCCTCTCTCACCCTCTATCACCTCTCCTTCTTTTAGCAAGTAAGTCCCAATTCCTTCTTCACTTTACTATTCTCAAAATCCATATTTTTAAAACCCGACGGAATAGGAATTAATCCGATTTCCGATTCGGTTCTTTCTAAAAATTCAACCTTTTCTTAAATACAAATCATACCAAACCATTACATGTTGACTATTAAATATTAATAAACATGTTGAACAAGTCTCGTGACAATCTATTTCATTTTGTAAGTTTTACCGCTCTTTTTCATTAAAATACCATGTAGTTTCATTTCGATATTAAAATATCACAAACTTGCTATACCTTTAAGTAGATCACGAGATAATGACCTACCTCCTCACAATACTCATATAAAACATAGCACAATACCTTTTGGGAATATAGAATACGGGAAAACGAAACTTTACATATAAATATCAATAACTATTAAAAACCGTTTTCTATAAGAAATCGTATTTTTTTATAAATCTTTGCAAAGCGCCGCTACAACCCACTTTGGGGAACCCGACTGGGATGGTGTGGATTATCGCACATCCCTGGGCTTAGTAGTGTGAGATTCAGACCTCCGCAAGGAGCATTCGGTCTCGAAGATTTAAAATACGAAAATTTTAAGAAAATGAGATTTCTAGAAATATAACATATATTAAAATTATTTTTCTATAAATATATATATATATATATCATTAAAATATCTATTTTATGATAATATAAATATTCCAACTTTTTTCTAAAAATCACAAGATTCACTTTACATTAAAATACCATGAATTTCATATAAGTTCAATATTACAATTAAATACCATGTATTATGAAAAATAGGTTAATTCACTAGAAATGTCACAAATATAAAATCTACATCTATGAAAACTCTAAAGACGATAATTAAATACTTGAGGTGTATTTTGTAAATTATACAAAATTATTTTTACATAAAACCCCCTCAAGTTTTATAAATTACAATAAGGATCCTAGTAAATATAGGTTTAAGCGGGACCAATCTCTTGAGCCTCAGGGAGCCGGAAAAGTTGGTGCTTGCCTATCTAAGGTAGACAACTTAACAATGGTGTTATCAATACGGTAATCGTCTTTGAAAAAGACACAAATCCTGTCGCCCATGTGCAGCGGTTACCGATAATATCAAAACAATCAGAACTTCAATTTCTTTTCTAATTGTTCTGACTCAGACTGAGTTTCATTATAATAATCTGACTTGAATATGATTCAAGTATGAAATTACAAAACTACAATTCAACATGAATTCATGAATCCATATATTAAATCGATTCAATCTATATTGACTGAACCGAACCATGGATATACTTCCATTTACATGATTCTCCAGTTACATCCATGATTCTCCAGTACATCCATTTTACTGATATCATGGTTTCGGCAAGTCATCCAAATATACAATCTATATTACAATTCAATTACAAGTTGAAATACAATACAAACAATACAATCAAGACATAGCGGGGTTTAAGGGGTAGATTGGTACGGAAGGTGTTAAAAGTGGCACGAGACTGCAAGATTAAGACACCTAACATGAATCCAATTGCCGTTGTTCCGGGTTGTATAACGGAGCCTTGTACTGTTCCCCCAATCAGAGCAAAGCTCTGCTTGAAATTTAAATTTCAAATTGAAGCAACGCTTCAGATGCAGCGCCAAGTGCGCTGTGCCCTAAGCAGCGCACCACGTGTAAGACACAAATGCGCTAGCGCTAGGTGCGCTGCGCTCTAGATAGCGCATCACGTGTAAGACACGGATGCGCTAGCGCTAAGTGCGCTGCGCTCTGAGCAGCGCACCACGTGCAAAGCACGTGTGCGCTAGCACCAAGTGCACTGCGCTCTCAGCAACGCACCACGTGCAAAGCACGGGGGCGCTAGCGCTGGAATTAAAAAACTCCCCACCGTTAGATCAAAGA
Organism: Agapanthus africanus; assembly: GCA_030015575.1. NCBI lineage: Eukaryota > Viridiplantae > Streptophyta > Magnoliopsida > Asparagales > Amaryllidaceae > Agapanthus > Agapanthus africanus. Next base: position 178,915,912 of record CM057350.1, on the reverse strand, counting down.
TCTAATAATAATGATAAATCATTAATTAATCAGAATTAAATTCTGTTATGGAAAGATTTTCTAATCTTGTTAAAAACAAGAAGATTGCCTTCTGTAAAACAGAAGCCCTAGGATCAAAGATCTAATGGTGAGAAAATTCCCGAATCAATTAGAGAAAAGATCTCTTTAACTGATCGAACTGATCAGCTTGCCCTATATAAATGCCCCGAGACTTCAAATCTTATATAGAGAACCCCTCCCCCCCCCCTAAACTTTGAGAAATTCAAAGATAAAGAGCAAGCTCTTGCAAGAAGATTTTTCTTCAAGGTAAAAATGATGATGATGAACACAGAGATGAAATCATCTCATGATTAAGAAAGAAGAATTCATTTCTTTAAACAGATCATAGATCTATAAGACAAAAAGTCTTTCATAAAGAGATCAAAAGATCTCATCATAAAATAAAAGAAGAACATAATTCTTCTCACAGATCATGGATCTATAAAGGCAAAGCCTTTCATCAAAATGAGAGATTGGAAATATCTCCTGCAAAAATAAGAATCGTTGTTCTTAGATCTTGAGACAAAGTCTCTTTTCAAAGAACATAAATTTGTTTTTCAGATCATAAAATTGATCAGATGCACTTTGCGCTCTTGAACTGCGCTTTGCGCTCGTGAACTGCGCTTCTGTGCTCTCTGGACTGACGCTCAGTGCCAAATGCGCCACGTGTCAATCACGTATGCGCCAATTAACAACTTGCGCTTTACGCTTCTGAAATAGCGCACTGCACTCATGGGCTGGCGCTCAGCGCACCACGCGTTACTCACGTGTGCGCCATTAAACTGAAAGCGCAATGCGCTCAGGGATTAGCGCTCAGCGCTCATAAACTGGCATCATGCGCTCATCATCTGGCGCCTAGCGCTGAGTGCGACACGTGTCCCTTACATGTGCGCTACTTGGCAGAAGCGCACTGCGCTTTTTGATTGGCGCAAAGCGTCTAGCGCGCCACGTGTTGCGCCGACAGAACATAAATTGTTCTTTAATAAGCCCAGAGCTCTAATGAATGCTCAGCATTTAATAAAAGACAAAGACATTGTCAAGATATAAATCAATACTCAACATTGTTAAAAGGGTCAAGCCCAAATAAAGGCTCAACAGCCCAAAATAAAATGTTAAACATTTTAACCTGATTGAACTTAGCCCAATATTGGCCATAAGTCCTCAACCCATATTAATTGAGCTCATCTGCTCATAAATGTTTTAACAGATCTTAGCCCCAAATTGGACTACAGATCTTTCAACCAACTCACGTCGGTTCGAAGGTACATCTATTTACTCCTCTGATATTTGTCGTTGTAATTCTTCAACGTCTTCAGAGAGGTGACGGGTCCCGACAACCAAACATTCTACGGACTGTGGGGTCCTTTAAAACCCACAGACTATGATGTCCTTAACCTTGATTGTGAGGTCTTTAAACTCACGGACTATGATGTCCTTAACCTTGACTGTGAGGTCTTTAAACTCACAGACTATGATGTCCTTAACCTTGACTGTGAGGTCTTTAATCTCACGGACTATGATGTCCTTAACCTTGACTGTGATGTCTTTAAACTCACGGACTATGATATCCTTAACCTTGGACCATAATGTCCTTAAACTAATCGACCGCAATGTTCCTAAACTTACAATAGAGCCCAAATGCTCTTTTGTTGGATCTAAATGATCCCGTTAGGTTGATCTTAGTCTAAAATGAGACTAACGTATCCTTAACAAACGTTTAAGTTGATCTTAGTCTCAAATGAGGCTAACGTATCCTTAAACCCAACCCCCAAACCCAAATCTAAGAAAGATATGGATTTGGACTAATCTACACCTTAGGGGCGACAACATACATTAGTCTCCGTATACAATCCACAGGCAACCAAAAACAAAACAAACACACACGACACGAAGTAACCATCTGGAGAAGGAAAAAGTTGTTACCGTGATGCGGTAGCGTAATTAACTGCAGGGGCTTGCGCCTGCAGGGAAGAGCATCCCCACAATCAAAAACCCCTCAAACGAGGAGGAATCTGACGAAATCTGCTACATCGGCCGCATCCGTTTAAACCTTCGATACATGGTGCCATAAATCAACTTGGCATCTTCGGAGAGGTGAACGGATAGTACCAATTAGCATCTGCCCTGAAATTTAGGCGAGACGGACCCGTGCGGTCGCGTCTCCGTGTTTTCGGCGGGGAACAGATTCTGGCACCCCCGGCGGGACCTTTTCCTCTTTCCACTCCACACTTCGTGTGTCGTGTTCGCGAACGAACGCGGTTTGCTATGGTTGCTCTTGGGTTCAAGGTAATAAGATTTGGTATCTTGCTCGGTGCAGAAAACGAAAGGTCGATGGCGTTTACCTTCACAAAATGTTCCAGCTGCAACTGCAACTCCTGTTCCGCCTCATCGGGATGTGTAACTTACGGGGCCCAGGCGGCCTCCCTGTTCACAATGTCGATGGACCAAGTAACTCAGGCCACCACTGGACTGTTCTTTGGGACTATGATCCCACCCATGAGCTTCAACGCCCCGATGCTGCCGCAAGAAGCCCCAAAGAAGTCGGTCTTTGATCGACTTACCACTGCCGCGGCCCCTCTCAACGGGTCGCCTAAATCCAATGCCTCAGTTTTCAACAGACTGGGCCAGAACGCCAACAAGCCTACAATACCTGAAGCAGCCATCCCAAAGCGGATAGCCATCCCCGCTTAAGCGGACGAAATCATTGGAAAGGCTTCTTCTGACAAGAAGTCAGTTTTCACGAGGCTAACCACTCCGGCTCCCGCTCCTGGCGAACTCACCTCTGCCCAGAGATCTGTATTCGATAGGTTGGGTATTACTGCTCGGCGAAGTCAGTCTTCAAAAGGCTGACACTGGCGACAACCCTCCATCAAGACATGGGGCATGACGAAGCCATCTCCATAGCTGGACCAACTCCATCCGCACGACATGCTCGCCGTCGTCACTGGCGCCAAGTAAGGAAGGCTGGAGGCAACTCCCCCTCTGGGCTAACTCCGCCAGCTCCCATGGTGGAAATCAATGATGTTGTTCCAACTGGGAACAACTTTGAACCGCTTAGGAGGGTTCACAAGAACTCTCCGACTGTCGTGCTGAAGAGATCTCCTCCGCCTATGGAGATTACTACAGAAAAGAAACCGGAGCAGCCCCCTCAGCAGCCGTCCTCCAAAATTTATTAAGTCTGGCGACAGGTCCAGGAATCGGTGATTAACCAGGACTACTCTCGCCAACCAAAGAAGATTAAAGCTCAGCAAGAAAAGAGCCATCTTGTGGTACCACAGAAGACGTCATCCATCTGGGTGCGCGCTGCAACGGCCCCCTCAACGTCAACCGTTCAAAAGAGAAGGAGGCCAGAGAAAGCCCCTGTGAACGTGGCAAACCGTAAAACTGCTGAATCTAAACGCCCCAAGTCTGGGGGCATGATGGTACATACCGTTTATATGGCTTCCGGAAAAGAAGAAAGCCGTGCTTCTACGGGTCTTCGACCGCTTACCCGATCGATAACGAAGGCTCAGGAACAACAGCAGCAGAAACTTCAGGAGATACTGACTGCAATGGACGCACTCACTGGGCCAAAAGACAATCCGGAGACCTCGAAGCAACGTCGAGAACAAGAAACTGATACTGAGTTCCTCCGAAGAATGCTCGAGAGGAAAGACAAAGAGGCTGCGGAGCAGGCAGCCAATATAAAACGAATGGCTCTTCTGTTCCAAGACATGGCTGGGATGATGTTACAGCCGGAACCTCCAGCTGAAAACCCCCCGATCATCGTTGGAGACGACAGAGGGAAGACATCGAACCCTCCTCCGGCTCTTTCAGCAGCCAAAGAGGAAACCATCTCCAAAGCCGTTCTGGATGACTACATTGCCCAGCAAATACGAGCTCACCAGGCAAACGAAGCGGCTGGATAAAATATTAAAACTGGACGACCATATCCAGGATGGTATGACCAAATAAAGTACCCGCCGGGATATACGATCCCTAAATTTCACGTATATAAAGGGATGGGAAATCCGCATCAGCACGTCGCTCGATTCAGAGCCTTGTGCGGCAACACCGGGGGTGATGATAAATTTCTGCTCCGCCAGTTTGTTGGTAGCTTGTCGGAGATGGCATTCGAGTGGTATTCTGAACTTCTAAACGACTCTGTCAAGACATTTGCGGAGATGGAACTGCTGTTTACGCAGAGATTCGCGAGCGCTAGTGAGCGTACCCCGATTACCGCATTAATTAACGCCCGGGTGAAGCCAGGCGAAACTTGGGTACAATACGCAATACGGTGGCGAAATTTATGATCAAAATGTGAGCAGCGCATCTAGGAAGCGCCGGCAGTGGGCATGTTCGTGGGCACTCTGGACCCTCAGGCAACTATTTCCCAATTCATGATGTTCTTCAAGCCGACCACGTTCCAGGCCTTGATCGACAAACTGGCCTAAATGGACCAGATGGGTCATAGACCATCTCCCCCAAAGCCGGAGCCGTGAAACGAAAAGGGTAAAGGGAAGGCGACCTTCGTCGCAAATACTCAACAGCAGCCCAGTGCCCCAAAACTAATGGATCAACTAGAAGAGAGACGGCGATACTATAATGAGAAAATGAAGGGTCCTTATTCGTTCCCTCGGGACAAAACGAAGAGACTGTTCGAACTGGCGGTGCACAACAGGCTCATCAATCTGCCGAATCCAAAATGACCGTTGCAACCCGGCGAGGCTAATAGTCCTAATTATTGCCCCTACCATCAAACGGTAAGCCATCCAATTGAAAATTGCTTCGTCTTCAAAGGCTGGATCGAAGATCAATACCAACAGGGTAAATTTGCCCTGTCCAAGAATTGGAAGGTGAACCCACCACAGCCACACGCTCCCAAGAAGACGGACACACCGGGAGCATCATGTTCTTTCGTAGAAGAAGCTCCGTAGGAGATCGCTCTTTCAGCCAAGACAAAAAGAATGTTGAAGGATTTCCACACATGGCCGGCAATCAGGTGGAAGAATCCACTGGAACCCGAGATCATCGAAGGAATGCTGAAGCCGCGCCCAACTCCAAAGATTGGTGGTGATGGCCAAAGCACTCACACCCAGCTGTCAAAGTCTTCGAAGAAGAAGAAGAAGACCAAAAATCTCGTGAAGCCTGGTGACAAGTGCACGGACCTGCAAAAACAGATTGACGCGCTGGAAGAATATAATCAAAAAGCGCGGACTCCAGTCACACTCCAAGAATTTCTCAGCCACGTCCTTGAGGACGGAAATGATGATAATGGAGAAGACTCGTCGGATGAATCTGAAGGTTATATGGCGTCGATAGACGATGAAGAAGCTCCTTACACAAAGAAACTGGGGGAAAATCCTGAGCCGGAACTTCTAGGGCCATCAGACGAAATGATTGATGCATTCCTGGACGGGGCTCTTCTTAAAAGCAAAGCTGCTCGAGAGCGTGAGATGGCCATATTTGAAAAAGCCAAACGCCGGCGACTGGATGAAAGGGTTGAAACACTCTCACCAGATCAAAGTACATCCGCCGTAAATAAAAGTAGGTTCAAGACGAGGAAAATGTTCGCCAAAGCCATAACGATGGGAATAAAGCTGCCACCCTCTGAAGGAAACACTCCTGATGATGCGGATATACATCCTAGCTATTGCTTATATCATCGAAAGACTGCGCATCCTACCGAAGAGTGCAACGCTTTAAAAAGTTGGTGGCAGGGATATGTTGCTCACCGACAACATTTCAAGCGGATGAAACGCAAAACCCGTCGGGAGCAAAGAAACACGACCGAGGAGCACTCAAGTAAACGGAAACTATTAAACGTGCAAACCAGAGCTAGTGAAATACGGCGAGAGAGTGCAACAACTACAGACTCAAATCCCTGCCTATGCCCTGGAAAGCATACCGCGTGCGGAAAATAGCAAAGCGGATGCATTAGCCAAGCTCGCTAAAGAATTGGCCGACGAAAACCTCGATGACGTGAGGATCATTGTGCAGAGCCGTCGGGTTCTTGCACCAGCAGAAATATCTCCAGAGTCATCCAAAGAAAAAGGAGCGACCGAGCAAACGGCCCTGCAAATAAAAGACCAGGAAAAGGCTGAGGATTGGAGAGAAGTCTTTAGAGACTACTTCAAATCCCGTCGAACGCCTAAAGATGCGTCCTCAAGACATCATCTTATGAAACGAGCTCTGACTTTCGCCTTCGTCAATGATACCTGTATAAGAGATCATTTGATTCTCTGTGGTTAAGATGCCTGGGACCTAAAGAGGCAAAGAGAGTCGTCCAAGAAACTCACGACGGACTCTGCGGTTCTCACCAAGCCGACCCGAAGATGAAGCTGAAGATTAAAAGGATGAGATACTATTGGCCCACGATGATCCAGGACTGACTCGAATACGCGAAGCAGTGCCACTCGTGCCAGATTCGCGGGGACTTTATCCATCAGCATCCAAATCCACTGCATCCAACAGAGGCTAGCTGGCCGTTTCAAATGTGGGGAACTGACATAATCGGCCCCATCGAACCGGCATCGTTCAGAGGACATCGGTTCATTTTGGAGACAACCGATTATTTCTCCAAATGGGCAAAAACAGTACCACTGAGGGGGGTGAAGACGGAGAATATTCTCCATTTCTTCAAGACACACGTCATTTATCGGTTCGGCACTCCGCGACGGATCATCTCCGATAACGGGCCAGCCTACAAAAGCCACAAGATCAGCCGCTTCGCACAACAGCATAACATAGACTGGAGATACTCTTCAATCTATAATTCTCGAGCTAACGGTCTAGCAGAGGCTTTCAACAAGACCTTGAAGAAGATCGTGAAAAAGATGGTGTCTCGAAATAAGAAGGACTGGCACGAGAGACTGCATGAAGCTCTCTAGGTATATCGAACTACGTTCAAAACAGCCACGAACACAACGCCGTACGCATTAATATTTGGCACAGAAGCGGTACTCCCCTTTGAGATAGAGTGGCCCTCTCTACGAGTGGCAATTCATTACGAGCTAACGGACGAAGAGAATGCTCACATTCGGCTTGAGGAGCTCGATGCCCTTGATGAAACCAGGCTTATGGCACAGCAAAATCTGGAGGCCTATAAAGCAAAGATGACGCGCTCATATGAGAAATTGACTAGGCCGAGAACATTTCGCCAAGGCGAACTCGTGCTAGTGGTCAAAAGACCTATGATCCCTAATCGTGCCAAATGGGGGAAATTCGAGCCGAACTACGAAGGCCCGTATGTCATAGACAAAGTTTACCATGGTGGAGCCTACCTACTCATGGACATGCATGGTGAAAGACCTTTCAGGCCAATAAACGGTCGCTTCCTAAAGAAATACTACGCCTGACAAGTCACGGCCTAGGTCAACGATAGATGACGACACCTATGTCCGCTCGCTATCTTCCTAAGCCCAAACTCTATTAGTAGCCGGTTTTTGGACCGAAACGTCCTTAAACTAACAACAGACCGAAACGTACTTAAACTAACAACGAACCGAAACGTCCTTAAACTTACAATGGACTACTATGTCCTAAAAATAGCTGTTGATCGAGACGTCGATAAACTACTGTAAACTGCAGCATCCCAAGACTGACACAAAAAAAGAATAAAAAAAAGAAAGAAAAAGAAAAAGAAAACGGTATGTCCATAAGCAAAATGGGTACGGATAAAAATCCGAAAGGACTCCGTGAGTAAAAACAGCAGGGCTACAGGCGAGTTTTTATGAAAACCCGAAAGGGCACAACCTCGTTAAAAGACACTTGTAAGGTCCTCTCGACCTTGTAAGGAGAAACCACCTACGTGAGATCCTTACGACTCACAAGGGAGCAACACACTTAGGAATCCCCATGATTCCTAAGGAGAAATTACACTTGCGAAATCCTCACGACTCATAAGGAGAACCCTCTTATGAGACCCTCACGGGTCATAAGATTCAAAAGTCTTAAACTACAGGGATCTGAACCTGTTCTTAAGCGGCCACCCCAACCCCCAATGCTGCCCTACAAGCGGCTCAATGCTGACCCTTGTATACAATCCACGGGCGTGAATAAACATTTCCCTAACAAATTCCCATCCGTGACTAGAGATATGTCTACACGGTGAACAGCCCTTATAAGTCCTCTTGACTTAGAAGGAGAAAATACACTTGTAAGATCTTTACGACTTACGAGAAGCCATACACTTAGGAGTCCTCACGATTCCTAAGGAGAAAGCACACCTACGAGATCCTCACGACTCGCAGGGAGAAATAACTTTATGTGACCCTTACGGCTCATGAAGTCAAAAGCCTTAGTCGACAGGATCCTAACCATGTTCGCTAAGCCACTTTTGTTCAACATCGACAGAGGCAAATGATGATTCGCTCCTGTCAATATCCCAGTTGTAGCGGTGCTGATGCCGAAATCAGTGTCTAATCCCAAGCTTACGGCGAAAAGCCAGCGAGCCACACATGCATACGAAATAGCCAAAATGATGGGGCAACTTGCAAATAAAAAGCAGCAAGTAAAAATATATGCATGCAAAATAGCCGAAATGATTGGGCAACTCGCAATAAAAAGCAGCGAGTAAAAATAAAAAATAGCCGAAATGATTGGGCACCGTGAAAAATAGCCGAAATGATTGGGCAATCGCGATTTTCGCGATATAAAAGCTGAAATGATAGAGCATCGCGGAAAGAAATAAAAAAATTTTGAAAGAATGAAATTTCTGCCCTACAGGTGATATCATACAGATCCCTGCATACAATCCAGGGGTACAAACAAAGAGAGAATCACACCTTCCCTCCCCAGGCTCCATCAGAAGAAGAAACCAAATCTCAACGGTTCACAGACAGCCTGGAGATCATCTCAACATGGATCTCATTACAACAGACGCAACATCAAGCAAGGCGGAACCGCGGCAATTCCCAGTTCCATGACTCGACGATGCGCAGATGACCGAGAGTCAAACCCCAACTCCATGAAATGTGGATAAAGTCAACCCTTCCTGGTCACGTGGAACACGGCCTATGTCAATCCTGACCTTGTGGGAAACGTCCAGAGCGGAGCCTGGTCCTCGCAGAACACGGCTATGACCCCATGAGAAGCATCCAGAGCAAAATTCCTGGTTACGTGGAACGCGGCTTATGTCAATCATGACCCCATGGAAAACGTCCAGAGCGGATCCTGGTCCTTGCAGAACACGGCTATAACCCCGTGGGAAGCACCCAGAGCGGAGCCTGGTCCTTACAGAACACGGCTATGACCCCGTGGAAAGCATCCAGAGCAAATTCCTGGTCACGTGGAACGCGGCTTATGTCAATCCTGACCCTGTGGAAAACGTCCAGAGCGGAGCCTGGTCATCGCAGAATACGGCTATGACCCCATGGGAAGCATCCAGAGAAAATTCCTGGTTACGTGGAACACAGCTTATGTCAATCCTGGCCCTATGGGAAACGTCCAGAGCGGATCCTGGTCCTCGCAGAACACGGTTATGACCCCGTGGAAAGCATCCAGAGCGGAGCCTGGTCCTCGCAGAACACGGCTATGACCCCGTGGGAAGCATCCAGAGCAAATTCCTGGTTACGTGGAACGCGGCTTATGTCAATCCTGACCCCGTGGGAAACGTCCAGAGCAGATCCTAGTCCTCGCAGAACACGGCTATGATCCCGTGCGAAGCATCCAGAGCGGAGCCTGGTCCTCGCAGAACACGGCTATGACCCCATGGGAAGCATCCAGAGAAAAATTCATGGTCACGTGAAACGCGGCTTATGTCAATCCTGACCCCATGGAAAACGACCAGAGCAGATCCTGGTCCTAGCAGAACACGGCTATGACCCCACGGGAAGCATCCAGAGCAAATTCTTGGTCCTCGCAGAACACGGCTATGACCCCGTGGGAAGGATCCAGAGCGGAGCCTGGTCCTCGCAGAACACGGCTATGACCCGTGGGAAGTATCCAGAGCAAATTCCTGGTCACGTGGAACGCGGCTTATGTCAATCCTGACCCCGTGGGAAACGTCCAGAGCGGATCCTGGTCCTCGCAAAACACGGTTATGACCCCGTGGGAAACATCCAGAGCGGAGTCTGGTCCTCGCAGAACACGGCTATGACCCCGTGGGAAGCATCCAGAGCAAATTCCTGGTCACGTGGAACGCGGCTTATGTCAATCCTGACCCAGTGAGAAACATCCAGAGCGGATCCTGGTCCTCGCAGAACACGGCTATGACCCCGTGGGAAGCATCCAGAGCAAATTCCTGGTCACGTGGAACGCGGCTTATGTCAATCCTGACCCCGTGGGAGACGTCCAGAGCGGATCCTGGTCCTCGCAGAACACGGCTATGACCCCGTGGGAAGCATCCAGAGCGGAGCCTGGTCCTCGCAGAACACAGCTATAACCCCATGGGAAGCATCCAGAGCAAATTCCTGGTCACGTGGAACGCGGTTTATGTCAATCCTGACCCCGTGGAAAACGTCCAGAGCAGATCCTGGTCCTTGCAGAACACGACTATGACTCCGTGAGAAGCATCCAGAGCGGAGCCTGGTCCTCGCAGAACACGACTATGACCCCGTAGGAAGCATCCAGAGCAAATTCCTGGTCACGTGGAACACGGATATGACCCCGTGGGAAGCATCTAGAGCGGAGCCTGGTCCTCACAGAACAAGGCTATGACCCCGTGGGAAGCATCCAGGGCAAATTCCCGGTCCCGTGGAATACGGTTAAAGTCAATCCTGACCCCGTGTAAACGTCCAGAGCAACTCTTGACTCCGCAAAGTGCGGATAATGGCAACACCATTGATCACTTACAGGTCCTCTCGACCCGTAAGGAAGAAAACTCTCTTGTAAGATCCTTACAACTTACAAGAGAAAACGCGCTTAGGAATCCTCACGATTCCTAAGGAGAAAACACACCTACGAGATCCTCTCGACTCGTAGGGAGAAAAGACTATATGAGACCCTCACAGCTCATGAAGTTGAAAAGTCTTAGGCAGCAGATGTAAACCTGCTTTCTAAGCCATCATTACCTCTCGAAGAATTCAAAACGGAATGCTCACTCTATCATCTGCAGGCTATGCTTACTAAAGTGACATGCTGATAACAAAGAAAAGAAAAAAGCAAAAAGATGACACAAGACATTACGAAAGAAATGTATCTTTTATTCATAAATTCAATTCGGTACAAAATACATCTTATGAAAGAATAAAAAATGGATACATTTTATTCGAAATTACAAATGGTAGAAAAACGATCATTGAGAGGGAAGCGTTTTCAATAGTCCAATCAGTCGCTCGCGCACTTCCCTCGGCCCCTTTTCTTGGTCAGCTGCCGCGGCCAACTCTGCTTTGACCTGGGCTCGTTGCTGCAAGTAGGACGAAAGTTTCTCTTCGATGGTCCGTTGAGCTTCCCCACGATTCTGTGCATCTCGATCGATGAGGTCAAGCTTCTGCCTCAGCATTAGCCCGTCGAAAATATATCGTAGAAGGCCCTCAAAGACAGTCTTCAACTGCACAGCATTGGCATCAACCTGAGCATGCAATCGAGCAGAGTCGCTTGAAATCTCTTCACACTCTTTACGCTTTAAAGCCGCTTCTTGTTCAAGATGGCGGAAGTAGGGAATGCTCTGCTCAACCCACGCAGCCCGTTGAGAGTTCACAGCCAGGACCTCAAGAGCAGGACGTCCGAATTCGAGCTCATGCAGACAGGCCTCAATTTCCCTGCAGTGATTAACCCAAGACTCAACAACGCCCTCACTATGAAAGTTCACAAGCGTCGCCAGCATAGGTTAACCTCCGCGGCAAAATTTGCAGCGAATGTAAGAGCCTCCACGTCAAGCTCCTCGATGTAGTCGCTCAACATGCGCAGACTATTCACAGCGTCTTTGGAAGATGAACGTCGAGAAAAGGGGCATGCTGGCATTACGACTCGAGATTCAAATGGAGCTGAAGTCGGTATCACCGCTGCAAAACAAATCCCAGTCAAATGACGGTTCAAGAAATAGATGAGGTTCATGAACATTGGAGTTTACTATACCGGCAGCAGCAGGAGGCAAGGCCGGGAGTACCAGTGGCGCAACTGTTCTTTCGTCTCCTCCTTCGATCTGTAGTGTTGCAATCAAAACAAAGAAGAATTAGAAATGATTTGGCCGCCCGTAAAAGAAAAGACATTAGCTGAAGGCTGTACTCACCAGCGCCACTAGATGAGGCAATCTCTGACTGGAAAGAGAAGTGTGGGTGTAGCACCTGATACAGGTGATCAAAAAGGACTCATGCAAGGATGCAGTAATGCAATATCAGTACATAAAGTATACAGCCGACAATGAAACTGATGGGTCACAAATGCGCACCTTCCAACATTTGAGATGATACGAGAGAAGATAGAGGAGCGGTCACCATCAAAACAGCAACTGGAGACACTTCTCCGGGTGGCATAACCACAACGCTCATCACACCTGCAATAGAAATAAGAGAAACAATGTCAAAAGAAATTGAAAGGGATTGCAGAATAAAGGGGAAAGCGATGACCCAAAATCTATCTGGTGAGTCGTCGGTCCAGACCCCGACAAGGGTGTCACTGGATGCAGCGAATGCTCCACCCTCCTCCATCGGAACGGTCTCGACACCCGTAGCCTCATCTCCCGATTCTATGAGAATCGTCGTGACACTCGCAGTGCCCGGCAACTGCAAGGAGCCGCAAGGGGAAAGAGTGACGATTGGAGCAGTGCCCGACTCTTGAGAAAGAGTGGCTACCTCGGGCTTGGCGATTGTAGCCATTGTTAGTTGTATGTATGCCCTAGAGGGCAGTATTGTACAGTTGATGTATATTATATTGGATGCTTGGACATATATAGAGATGACTTTCTTGCTCGATATGATAGTATGCTATCTGGTTGCTCTTTATCTTAACATGTATACTTGTCTCTTTATACTGTCTTATAGTTACATGTTGGTAAAGCCCTTAGGATGTGTACTTGACTACCTGGACTATGATGCGGATCATACTAGTGGGAACATGGTAGTCCATAAGTACATCCTTCAAGGTCCCTAGTCGTGGGTGTATCGAGACGGGGCATCGATATACCAGTGTAGACTAGCGTATACGCTTCTCGACCCATGAGATGGGCGATGGATGGTCCCATATCCATTGGTGTTTGACATCAGAGATGGTATACGGGTGCTCAGCGGAGACTGGGTACACTGGACGGACTCGCCGAGAACTCCCAGATGGTATTATACCTCACGTCAGATGGCAGTTATCTGGTAACACTTGTGCAGGTTAGTCTGTAGACCCGAGATCGTCATAGAGTCTTGTGTGATTCCCACTGTGCTTTGATTTCCACCTTACCACGTCCATAAGGGTGTGCAAGACGGTGGTTTTTGGGTACAGTCCCGAGTCACATGGAGGCAATGAGCGATAGGAGGGGTTTTGTCTCTCTCGGTATTGGGGGTTGATATTGCGCTGTGCTCGATTGGCCGTAACAGGGAAGTCCCTGACCAGGGCTGCTTTAGAGATTTACTGGTAAGTGTTACCAGTAGTTTCTTGACCCGTTATGGGACTCACATCGGCACGACTTATCGGTTATTGGGGTCTGACGTTTACCATCCCTTGGCTCGATATGCAGCATATTTGACGAAGAGACCGGACTGTACGGTAGTGTTGCCGGTTGGCTCGACGGGAGTTGTAGCAGGTTCGTTTATTTTCTTCTGATCGCTCAATACCCGGGTGGCCGTTACGTTTAGCTGACTGCTTGCGGCTTGGGGGTGCTTGATATGATCATCACCCACTGCCGGCGTATTGACGAGTCTTAGAGTCCTACAAAGGAGTTACCTAGTCCAGGCGAAACGTTGTGGTGCGCGTATGCGATATGCGCATGGACCCGGTTAAAATGCGCGTATGAGATACCGTATATTAATCGGGCGGCTTGCTTTTGGTTGGGTCGTATGTGATATGGCCGGATTGATAAATCAAGTGTTGATTTATCATTTAACCATTAGATTCTCACTAGAAATCTTTTCTTGTATTTTTGGATGTATGCATGCATGTATGCATTCCTTCTTGATTCATGCACATATGGATGTGCATGCACACATACATACATACATCATCCTTCATGGTTGTATATACATAGAAAATGGTGGCAATATAAGACTCACACCATGGTTTTATATATATGGATATATATTGTATTTGTGTTAAAAACAAAAGAAAAGAAAAGGATAATTCATGGTTTACTTTCTACACTCTTCTTTGACCTAACCATGCTCACCCACCATTTAACCATGGATTAACTTTCCTTTTGTGTTTTAACTCAAATTCAATTATATCTTTATTGTTTAACCATGGTTTGAGATGAGAAGTGGAAAATATATATACATATATTTTCTATTTTTTTCACATGAGATTATATTTTCTCTTCTTCTTCAAAAGCCATCATCTTCTTCTTCCTTGCTCCTTTGCTCTCTAGATCTCTCTAGTAAGCAAAATACTCAACAAGATAGGATTTCGAAGTGAGAAAAAGAACCACAACACCATTCTACACTAGTCTTGCCCATTAGTGGAGAGTGTTAGCTTCCATTTTCTTTCTTGATCTTGTAAAGTTGCATGCTTGGACAAAGCGGACTCCGGGTGGATCTTCGTGGATCTAGAGGAGTTCAAGTGGACCTTTTCCAAACCCCAAGTAGCCGAGGAGTCTAGCGTAGGGAGCTACAAAGGTTGTACTCTCAAAACCCTAGCTTAACCTACTTGTGATGATGTGTTGTTTTTGAAACCCTAATTTTTCTAGGAATGATTCTTTGTATGCTTACTTAGCACCCTAAAAATTTAATCTTTGGTACATGTGATGCTTCCAAACCCTTCATGAGGTGCTATGTAAACCTAACATTGGTATCAGAGCTGACCTAGAACTTTAGGCGGCACTTTAACGAAGTTAAAACTCCGATCGAACGAAAATACAGATTTTCGGGACACTCTCTGGACAGTTTTTGAAAACTGTTATTTTTCAGAATTAAAAATATGTAAAAAATACAGCAGGGAATTATAAGACACACTGTAAAAAATGAAACCCTAAAAAGCAAGTTCCACCGCGGAACCGCGGCCTAAGCTTGCTTGGGTCGCGGCTCCGCGGCCGTACAAAGCCATTAAGGCTTCCTTTTTGTACAGTGAGCTTCTCACCTGCTTGTGTATATTTTTGGGTATTTTTAATCTGGTTTAAGTGTTAATTGTTCTGGAGATTGTTTTGGGTTCAATGATTCGATCGGAATTTTAATTTCATGCTTTTTCCGGATAATTAGAAAGTATTGAATTGTTCGAACGAGTGTCATTTGCTCACTTTTCATGGGGTTTAAATCTTTCGGAAATACGTGCAAGTTTTGTGGTGGACCTTCTAGAAGACAATAAACCTTAACTCGATTATGTGACCGTCTTGAACTGCCTTTTGAACCTTAGGGTTTGGGGCAGTACGGCGTGCCACATGTGAGGCGTTGGCTTGACCCTTCTACGGCTGGACCGCTACTACTGTGTCACACTCCGGGTTTTTGAACTCCGCTCAAGTGTTGAGCTTTAGGGAATTTTGGGTATTTGGTCATTCGTTCGAAAACTTTAATACTGTCTATTTATCTGGAATGTGATGCAATGTGTGGAATTCATATAGCTAGACATGAAATACGAAGTATGTGATATTTCGCATTTACGATGTCTAAAGAGAATGTGGATTCCAGATATTGCAGTTTTACACTTTCTTTTCTGTGACCGTAAGTGTAGTATGTAGTGGTATTGCCGATTGTCGTTGCTATACATCGACGACGATCGGTGTATGCATACTTACTTACGTTGATGATATGAGATATTATGTGTTGCTGAGATATGATGTGCAGGATTGTCGCGATTGAATAGCCCGGGGGGGTTTTATGTGAGATGAGAGTTTTATATTTTCATTCATGTAAATTCAAATGTAATTTAATATTCTTTTATTTGGGGCACTTCCGGGTTGAGGTTGATGCCACCAGTGTTGTATATTATTTACTTTTCCGCATTAGGATGGACCCAAGGAGGGGAGCACAGGTGACCGGGTTCTGCGGTTCAGTGGGAGGCCATCTCGAGGAGTCGAGGCCGGGTCTCCTAAACTCCAGAATTGGTAGGGTCGCTTGTCGCTCTCGTAGGGGTCCAGGGTGTGGGCTTGGCTATTCATCGCGACTGTGGAATCCGTATTTTCCATTGTTGGCTAAATACTAAATACGGACGTCCTAGTATATCCCACATTATATCTATGTTTCTGCTGCGATATCTGTGATGTGATCTTTTGATATGTTGTGATGGATACAGTATATAGTATATATGATATATTATATAGACGTTACTTATGTTTACACCCGCACTAGCCCTGCCCTGCTCTGTCGTTAGTTATCTAACCTAACGGTGCACGAAGGGACATCGAGGCGAATGCGGATGGCATAAGTGTACGTCGTATTTATCTGTGATGTTTAGGTGATTTAAATGATGGGACTTCATTAATGTGATTAATGAAAGAAAAGAAACCTAAAAAATGTTGAAGAATCAATTTTTTCAAAAAGGGTAACTACAGTCTTGCTTTGCATAGCGGTATATATGATATACCCTGCACCTTATTCGATGAGGAAAGAGCCGAGATCCCTTCACCGGGAGTGACCTCTTTAGCAAAACTGGCAGATGCTACAACACTCGGTTTGTTTTTTATTGCTTTTGGAGTTTTGCTTTGCATAGTGATCTATATGATATACACCGCACTTTATTCGATGAGGAAAGAGCCGAGATCCCTTCACCGAGAGTGACCTCTTTAGCAAAACTAATGAAAGCCTCAAAATCACTCCATTTCAAAAATTCACTCGATTCTACAACGATATCAAGTTCATTACGCAATAGGTTTTCAGAAAAACCTGACGTAGCCCTCCGTCATTTCAGATAAGTCCTACTTAGTATTCGTGCTACGTTTGTTGACCTCCGTCAAGGCGTAGTGTGCGGTAGCTAACTAGTATTTATCTGCTTGCATATGATACAGATTGGATTAGGGTAGTCATACGACCTTGTTGACCTCCGTCAAGGGTCGTGCGGGTGTGTTTGATTCAATCAGGAAGTGACGGGTTGAACTTGACTTGCACCCAATGGTTTGTTGACCTCCGTCAAGGTCATGAGATGCTTGGGGCAAAATATTATCGGGAATTTCAAGTGTTGAAATTTGCAATGAGATTGCATACCTTCTATGAGATAGTTGGATCCCGAAACCCACTGCGAGTAATTGTTACTCCTGGGAGAGTTTTACACAGGACAATTAGCCGATCAAATAGGTGTCTAGAAAGGTGTCAACGGGGTTACGCCTCTGGGAAAACAAGGTTTACTTTAATTAGGTCCGTGCGAAAGCACGGGGAACCTCCCTCAAAGTACCGACACTGACCTGGCTGAAAGATTGGCGAAATTGTAAGGTGTAATTAATCCCGGCTAGTCTTTCCTTTTAGGATTTGAAGGAAGATTTGATAAAAAACAGTGAGAGCCATCCTGATTAGATAAAATAATAACCAATCTAATCTTGCAAGAGCATACACTAAAGTGTTTTCTTCTCTCTCTCTCTCCAGGTAGCGACCATGTCATGCCTTAATCAAGATAATAATATGGATGTATTGACTGAACCCGCATGTTATACTGTGCTGGGGAACGTTGGTTCCGTTCTTTCTTATAAGAGTTATAGGACTGAACAGGACATAGGGGAATACCAGGATTCCCATGCTACCCGAATAAAGAAAGTACATGATGATGCATTTTCTTCGGGTGTGTTCGTTACAGAGAACTGTTTCTACATTTCCTCTACTTCCTGGGTATTGGATACCGGGTCAGGATCCCATATATGTAATCAGTTACATGGGCTTAAGAAAAGTAGAGAACTTGGAGAAGGTGATAAAGACATAAGAGTTGGAAATGGTGCAATTGTTGCAGCTAAAACCGTCGGCGAATATTACCTTGTATTACCAACTGGTAATACATTGATTCTGAACGAATGCTATTACATGCCGAATCTGATATGCAACATTATATCAGTTTCTTTGTTGAGTAAAGAGGGATATAATTTTGTATTACAGGATAATTTTATGAACATTTTCCGTAACCAAAAGTTGGTTGGATCAGGCACGTTATGCAATGACATTTATGTTCTAAATCAATCAACAGTTCTGAATATAACAAACACACACAAGAGGAAGAGTTCAGAACTGAACGAATCCTTCTTGTGGCATTGTAGACTGGGTCACATCAATGCGACACGACTAGCTAAGTTGCACAAGGATGGATATTTAAATCCGTTTGAATTTTCATCTTATGACACTTGCCAGTCATGTCTCAAAGGCAAGATGACCAAAACTCCATTTACGGGACACGGAGAAAGAGTTACCGAACTCTTGGGACTGATACATAGTGATGTATGCGGTCCCATGTCTACACATGCCAGGGATGGTTCTACGTACTTCATTACATTCACTGACGATCTCTCTAGGTTCGGGTATGTGTTCCTGATAAAACACAAATCAGAAGCTTTTGAGAAATTTAGAGAATATAAACAAGAAGTCGAGAACCAAACCGGAAAAAGTATTAAAATCCTACGATCTGATCGAGGAGGTGAATATTTAAGCATTGAATTCCTGGACTTCCTAAAAGAGAATGGGATTCTCTCTCAGCTGACTCCTCCATATACACCACAGCACAACGGTGTATCAGAACGGAGGAACCGCACCCTATTAGATATGGTGCGCTCTATGATGAGCACAGCTGAGTTACCTATTTCCTTCTGGGGATATGCACTGGAGACAGCAGCATACCTACTAAATAGGGTTCCTACCAAATCTGTGCCTACCACCCCATATGAGATATGGGAGGGGAAGAGACCATATCTTAATTTTATTAAGATATGGGGTTGCCCGGCCTATGTCAAAAGACAAAAACCGGACAAACTCGAGGCAAGGTCTGTTTTGTGTAAGTTTGTTGGATATCCCAAGCATTCATGAGGGTATATCTTCTACCACAGTGAGGAACAAAGAGTGTTTGTTGCTCAACATGCCACCTTTTTAGAAAAGAAATTTCTTGCAAAAGAGATTAGTGGCTCTGAGGTAGAACTGGAAGAGGTTCCAACTGTACAAACCACAACAGAAGATTTAGTGAACCAGAGGATTCAGTAGCTCCCAACGAATCTCAGCCTCTCCGCCGATCTAGTAGGGTTCCTCGCCAACCTGAGAGATACTACGGTTTTCTCATGGATGGTGGGAGCGAGGATTGCAACATGGAGGATGATGACCCAACTAGCTTCGAGCAGGCCATCACGAGTGGGGACTCAGTGAAATGGCTGGATGCAATGCGGTCCGAGATGGAATCCATGTACACCAAAAAAGTGTGGACTTTGGAAGATGCTCCTGAAGGGGTAAAACCCATTGGGAGCAAGTGGATCTTCAAGAAAAAATTTGGTGTAGATGAGAAAGTGGAGACTTTCAAAGCTAGACTTGTTGTAAAGGGTTTTCGTCAAAGACCAGGTGTGGACTATGACGAAACCTTTTCTCCAGTGGCTATGCTTAAATCCATCCGGATCATGCTTGCCATCGCTGCATATCATGATTACGAAATCTGGCAAATGGATGTTAAGACCGCCTTTCTAAACGGTGATTTAGAAGAGTGCGTATACATGACTCAGCCAGAGGGCTTCGTAGATAGTAGGAGCAGCGGAAAGGTGTGCAAGCTGCTTAAATCCATTTATGGATTAAAGCAAGCATCGCGGAGTTGGAACATCTGCTTTGACGTCGTTATCAAAGAGTTTGATTTCGTCAAAAACGTAGATGAACCTTGTATCTACAAGAAAGTGGCAGAGAGTAAGATTGTCTTCCTCGTATTGTACGTGGACGACATACTCTTGATAGGAAATGGCATTCCTATGCTGCAATCAGTCAATCTCTTCTTATCACAAAGATTCTCAATGAAAGATCTTGGTGATGCCTCCTGCATATTGAGGATTAAGATCTATAGAGATAGATCTAAACGGATTTTGGGATTGTCCCAATCCAAGTACATTGACACCATACTAAAGAGGTTTAGTATAGAAGAATCCAAGCGTGGGAACTTACCCACGATCTCTGGTGTCACTCTCTCCAAAGAGATGTCTCCCAAGACTGATTTGGAGAGAGCTCGCATGCAAGAGATACCCTATGCTTCGGCTGTAGGCTCTATCATGTATGCGATGCTATGTACCAGACCCGATGTAGCATACTCACTAAGTGTAGTGAGTAGGTATCAAGCTGATCCTGGAGAGAGTCACTGGACAACAGTGAAGAGCATTCTCAAGTACTTACGAAGGACTAAGGAGATGCTCTTGGTGTATGGTAACGGAGAACTCCAAGTGGAGTCCTTTACCGATTTAAGCTTCCAGAGTGATAAGGACGACTCTAAGTCGCGGTCGGGATTTGTCTTTACCCTTTACGGAGGGGCGGTTAGCTGGAAGAGTTCCAAGCAGGAAACCGTGGCAGACTCGACGATGGAGGCTGAATACATCGCTGCCAACGATGCTGCCAAAGAGGCTGTCTGGATCAAGAAGTTCATTACTGAACTTGGAGTGGTTCCATCCATTGAGCATCCAATACCTTTGTATTGCGATAACAATGGAGCGGTGGCTTTGGCCAAGGAACCCAGGTCCCATCAGCGATCCAGGCATATTCTGAGGCGGTATCACCTGATCCGGGAGATAGTTGATCGCCGGGAGATCGAGGTCAGGAGGGTTGACACGAAGAATAACACAGCGGATCCACTCACGAAAGCCATTCCCCAGATACAGTTTGAGAGACTCTTCGGGATGCTCGGTATGCGATACTACAGCAACTGGCCCTAGTGCAAGTGGGAGATTGTTAGTTGTATGTATGCCCTACAGGGCAGTATTGTACAATTGATGTATATTATATTGGATGCTTGGACATATATAGAGATGACTTTCTTGCTCGATATGATAGTATGCTATCTGGTTGCTCTTTATCTTAACATGTAGACTTGTCTCTTTATACTGTCTTATAGTTACATGTTGGTAAAGCCCTTAGGATGTGTACCTGACTACCTGGACTATGATGCGGATCATACTAGTGGGGATATGGTAGTCCATAAGTACATCCTTCAAGGTCCCTAGTCATGGGTGTATCGAGACGGGGCATCGATATACTAGTATAGACTAGCGTATACGCTTCTCGACCCATGAGATGGGCGATGGATGATCACATATCCATTGGTGTTTGACATCAAAGATGGTATACGGGTGCTCAGTGGAGACTGGGTACACTGGACGGACTCGCCGAGAACTCCCAGATGGTATTATACCTCACGTCAGATAGCAGTTCTCTGGTGACACCTGTGCAGGTTAATCTGTAGACCCGAGATCGTCATAGAGTCTTGTGTGATTCCCACTGTGCTTTGATTTCCACCTTACCACGTCCATGAGGGCATGCAAAACGGTGGTTTTTGGGTACAGTCCCGAGTAACATGGAGGCAATGAGCGATAAGATGGGTTTCGTCTCTCCCGGTATTGGGGGTTGATGTTGCGCTGTGCTCAATTGGCCGTAACAGGGAAGTCCCTGACCAGGGCTGCTTTAGAGATTTACTGGTAAGTGTTACCAGTAGTTTCTCGACCCGTTATGGGCCTCACATCGGCACGACTTATCGGTTATTGGGGTCTGACGTTTACCATCCCTTGGCTCGATATGCAGCATATTTGACGAAGAGACCGGACTGTACGGTAGTGTTGCCGGTTGGCTCGACGGGAGTTGTAACAGGTTCGCTTGTTTTCTTCTGATCGCTCAATACCCGGGTGGCCGTTACGTTTAGCTGACCGCTTGCGGCTTGGGGGTGCTTGATATGATCATCACCCACTGCCGGCGTATTGACGAGTCTTAGAGTCCTACAAAGGAGTTACCTAGTCCAGGCGAAACGTTGTGGTGCACGTATGCGATATGCGCATGGACCCGGTTAAAATGCGCGTATAAGATACCGTATATTAATCGGGCGGCTTGCTTTTGGTTGGGTCGTATGTGATATGGCCGGATTGATAAATCAAGTGTTGATTTATCATTTAACCATTAGATTCTCACTAGAAATCCTTTCTTGTATTTTTGGATGTATGCATGCATGTATGCATTCCTTCTTGATTCATGCACATATGGATGTGCATGCACACATACATACATACATCATCCTTCATGGTTGTATATACATAGAAAATGGTGGCAATATAAGACTCACACCATGGTTTTATATATATGGATATATATTGTATTTGTGTTAAAAACAAAAGAAAAGAAAAGGATAATTCATGGTTTACTTTCTACACTCTTCTTTGACCTAACCATGCTCACCCACCATTTAACCATGGATTAACTTTCCTTTTGTGTTTTAACTCAAATTCAATAATATCTTTATTGTTTAACCATGGTTTGAGATGAGAAGTGGAAAATATATATACATATATTTTCTATTTTTTTCACATGAGATTATATTTTCTCTTCTTCTTCAAAAGCCATCATCTTCTTCTTCCTTGCTCCTTTGCTCTCTAGATTTCTCTAGTAAGCAAAATACTCAACAAGATAGGATTTTGAAGTGAGAAAAAGAACCACAACACCATTCTACACTAGTCTTGCCCATTAGTGGAGAGTGTTAGCTTCCATTTTCTTTCTTGATCTTGTGAAGTTGCAAGCTTGGACAAAGCGAACTCCGGGTGGATCTTCGTGGACCTAGAGGAGTTCAAGTGGACCTTTTCCAAACCCCAAGTAGCCGAGGAGTCTAGCGTAGGGAGCTACAAAGGTTGTACTCTCAAAACCCTAGCTTAACCTACTTGTGATGATGTGTTGTTTTTGAAACCCTAATTTTTCTAGGAATGATTCTTTGTATGCTTACTTAGCACCCTAAAAATTTAATCTTTGGTATATGTGATGCTTCCAAACCCTTCATGAGGTGCTATGTAAACCTAACAGCCATCTCACTTATCGCTACCTCGAGCTCAGCGATTGTGGCTGTTTCACCTGCTGTTACCTCGGGCTCGGCGATCGTGGCTGTCCCACCTGTCGCTACCTCAGGCTCGGTGGTTGCCGCCACTTCTTCGGCAGGACTCGGCCCTTCAAGATAGGATATATGAGAACCTGAAAGTTAAAACTTTGACAAAAAAAAAAACCAATGTCACGTTACCTCGGGTCAGTTTTTCAATTGCTTCCCGAGCCACACGGGCTGCTTGTCTGTGGGCGGTGGACAAGGCAGCCGGAGCATCCTCTGAAGGAGTATGGGCAGGGGTAACAGCGCTTGAACCCGCACCCGCATCCAAGGCGGAAGCACGCTCCCTTTCCGCGCGCATCTTACGCTTCCTCCCCGCCCGGGCCGTGAGGGCAGATCTTCTAAAGACCTCCTTCAATAGGACGTGATCGACCGTGCCAAGGGTTACCTCGGGAGCCGTTATGGCGTCCGTCATCGGTTGCTTAAGTGAATTTTCTTTCGGCAATACCGGCGGAACTGAGACTTCGATGGCCGACCCGGGAAGCGTCTCCACACCGCCCTGTGAAGTCGGTGCCATGCCTGGAATAACCTGAGTAGAGCTAGCTCCTGTAATAATTAAGATGAAAAGTAGGGGTCAGATTACCCATAAGAAATGGGAGCAGAGACGCGGTGAGCCGAAATATACCAACGCCCAGCGAAGCGCGAATCCTCTCCTCCTCCTCAAAGGTCCTAAGAGAAGCCGCAAGAGCTTCTTCGGTGGAAATGTCTATTAAAAATAGGGGAAAGTGTCAGTCAAAACATGATGACAAAAATATGATGCAATGACGAAAGATACAGCTAATGGTGACCTGATTGCACGAGGATGGCCAGTCCCGCTTCATGGCTTGCCAATTGCTCAGAAGCTGCAATGGCAGCCGCCAGATCAGTATCATCTAGCGGCATGAATAGACCCTCGTTTGTCCCATACTTGCTCAGGCCCTCGCCATAAGGAGCGTGAGGCTCCTGGCCGAATACAACGTCGACAGAAAGGATCGAATTTTTCTTCCTCTTCTGCGAGCGAGCTCCGGTCGCAGCTAGCACAAGCTTACGCTTGCTAGGCACTTTAGGATGACGAGTCCCAATATCTGAACCCATGCCAGAATCGGGGGAAGCTACAGTCACCTTTTCTACAGGAGCCCGGGGTATCGGTAGCCCGGGCCTGTCGTGCAGGACTTCGATCACGGCAGCTTCTCTTAGCGGAGGTGGGACAATGGTCCGTCGCTTTAGGGGGACGTTTCGATCGCCAGCAGGGGGTGCACCTTTGCGATCGAGCAACAGTCGCTTCTCTTCCCTGATGACGGCGTCCATTGAATGCTGGTACCACGCCACGTACACACTAAGGGCCTTCGGGACACAGCTCGGTTCGCTGATAAAGAAATTGGACCCTGTGTTCATGCGCATAAAATGATGCAGCGCGTTTCGCATCCCCTCTTCGGTGGCAGCAGGTTCTAGCAAGAAAGCCTCCAGCGGAACTTCCTGATTATAGCTCAATTGTTGGGTAAAGCGATGCGGATCGTATCTCATGAATAACGCCGCATCATTTTTCCTAAACAGTAGAAAGCCCGGTCTGTTAGAATATAAATGGAGGATTTCCCGAGCTTTCAAAACAGAGGCTCCATCTTTAAAAATGTCCCGCAATGGCTGCACCGTTGTTGCGGACTCTTTGCCGATGGTCAAAATCTTGTCGGTGAAGGTCATGCCATCTCCAACCGTGCGAGGACGAAGGAGCAAACCTCTAGCTTCCCACGGTGACGGATTTACAATAGATGCGCCGACTAATCGCATAATCCGGGGGAAGCCGCACCTGTCATAGAATGAAGGCCTTTTATGGATACCAAAAATGCCAAGCGCATGTAGCTCGAGCCATGACATGAAGTAATGCATCGAGAAGTTCACATGCTGCACTCCGGGTTCAGTAGTATCCGCCGCTTGACTAAGTCCGTAATACAAATGAGCTAAACTGGCAACCCCGACAGCCACTTTCACCCCAATAATCATTCGGTGAGCCGGATAGAAGACAGACGGCCTCATACGACGAAGGTGCATCGGGAGCGCGAACCAGCTCAGCCATAGCCTAAGAAACCCCAAAAAGAACGTTTCCTCATCAATCCCACGGACTGCGATCTCCGCGAAAGAAACAACTGGAATGTTGGGAAGGAAGAAACTCTTCTAATCTGCCTCCGCCGTCGGCAGGTTATTTAAACCTAAGCCGAAAGGGTCGTCAAGCGTGGCGAATTTAGCAGCCTCCTTCGAGAGGACTTCCGGATGAAGAAAACGAGCGATGAGGTCCTCAAAATTAACCCTGCGGCTCCCAGATTCGAGGAAAAGGCCCTCATAAATATTCAACACTTTGATCAAACTAGGAAATTGGTGTTGAATGGCGCTCTCTAGGGTAAGGCCGGTCATCACTGGCTTGGCACCAAAAACATAGTCATCTGTAGAAAGCAGTTCCTCATAATGCTCCCCCATAACCGGTAAGCCAAAAACTTCTGTAAATTCCTCTAAGGAGATCGATACTTTTCGGTCCAGCGAAAGGAAGGTATGGGTAGGAATATTCCACTGCTCCAAAAAGGCCTTAACCCACCAGGCGGGAAGAGTAGGATACTGGAAGAGAGAAGCATAAATTGCGAGATACAACCCAAGCCTTAGCAATTGCGACTTCTTCGCCGACAAAATATAACGGGCCCATTGCAGATAACCAGTCGGATGACGAGGAATTAGGCCAATCATATATGGTTGTCCCCACGGTCGCGCCTCGCCTTGGCAAATACGTCACCCCATGGTATCCAAAGCCATCAGAGGCTGAACGGGTATTGAAGCCATAGCAGGCTGAAGAAGACCTCCCGAAGTCCAGTTGACTTCTTCCACGGTATAGTTCACCGGGGGTGGATCGGCGTAATGGATCGCCATGATGGGCTCTGAGGGTACTGCGCATGAAAAGCTTTGTCGGCCCTTAATAATCTGATTATACCATGTCCCCCAAAGGTGAAGATTCTTATGTTCCGGGTCATGATCTTTGATCAAAGCTAAGACTTCCCGGTCTACAGACGCTCCAGGGAATCCTCCTTCTGAACGAACAAACGGGAAAAAGGGATCGAAAGACATGTCGCCTGCGCAAAAAGGGACAAAAGTCAATTGTCGGTGCTATAATTTAAATTCCGACATTTGGTACATTCAAATTTGTACCGCACTGCAATGCAGTAAAAAGGGGATCAAAGGGGGGGCCCACAAAATCTAGATGACAGTTCATCATTAATAAAACAGCCTCATCATTTGATAAGGCTGTCATTAAGGGAGGAAATCCTCAAAAGAAATTCTCATTAAATGAGAGATCTCTCAGACAGAGGATTAAATCTCCCTTTGAGAGCAATACTCTGTGACAGAATGACACTTGTCAAACTCTAATCATGAAGGAATAAAATTCCTCAAGAGCCTTGCTCTAGAAAAAAATAATGATGAAATAATCCATCAGAAAAATTGAAATCAATTTTTATGAATTAAAAATTATGGGATCTTCAAGATTCATGAATAAACTCTTAAGAGTTCTTCTTAAGAGATTAACAAATCTACATGTTATC
Source organism: Agapanthus africanus (assembly GCA_030015575.1). Classification (NCBI taxonomy): domain Eukaryota; kingdom Viridiplantae; phylum Streptophyta; class Magnoliopsida; order Asparagales; family Amaryllidaceae; genus Agapanthus; species Agapanthus africanus. The sequence goes on along the minus strand of CM057350.1, from coordinate 178,889,273 downwards.
AAAAGAGCAAAGCTTTGTTAATGAGTTAAGAAACCCTGAAAAAGATCTCTTTAAGATCCATGATTCCAAGAGAGCAAAGCTATGTCAATGAAGCCCTAAAAGGGTTTTCTTTAGATCAAAGATCTATGAAGAGCAAGGCTCTGTTAATGGGTAAAATCCTACCCGAAGGTACGGAACGTGACTGGCACTTAGATTACGAGACGTCTAAAGACGTAACATAAACTAAGTTAGCCAAAGCCCAGAAAATCTAAACAAAAATCAACAAGAGTGAAGGAAAATCTTTCATGAAAATGACTTTAAAATCAATTAACTTGTATTAACCCCGTTTTAAAAACATCAAAAATTTCCGAAAATTTCGGCAGAGTCTCCTTTGTAAATACTAGCCCCCAAAATGGGTACAACAAGATATATAACCTGTAATAACAAAATGGCATCCCCAAGTGGGAGCTAGCTCTTCGCCCAAGGCGGATCACAACCACACGCAATATATATGCAATATCAAGCAAATAAGCATAAAGAAATGCAAAGATAAGAAAAACACAACGTCGGCTCAAGTAAGCTCGACCCCAAAGAAACCACATATACACAAATCTCTCAGTCTCATCACTAGGTTGCATATACAAATAGGAAGTGGTAGATGGAGAATACTAGATACAATGATAGTACAAAAAGAAATAAAGTGTCCTCGCAACCCACCTACGAGCAATGTCGCAGGTCTGAGCAAAAGGAGCCAATGATAAGATAAGCCCGCCGCTACAAGGCTGACGGGTCCGGCCTGCAAGACACTGTGGCACAACGGAGATGGGTTGCCAGCTCGTGAGTAGAATATAACATCTAGTAAGGCTATCGTAAGAATGCACACAAATGCGTCACAACATGTATGTCTAGATGTGATGTAATGCCACTAGTATGTATGCACATGTATGCAACATCAATACGGAATCTTTAAGTGTTTAAAATACTATAAGCTCAACATTCTTAACTTAGAAAAAGAATATATGTGCAATAGCTAAATTACCATCAATGAAATCATCTGAAAACCGTGTCAAGCATCGACACCAAATATGGAAACATATCTGTCTCGATATCTCACTGTATCAATGTCTCAATACATCGGGCTCCATCAGTCCGGATCGGCCCATATCATCAAATCTCACGACAACGGTCGGTATCCTCTGGATATCCGCCGCGCCAGACATCACAGGTAGGTAGTCTTCCCCTGCCAGACTCATCGTCTACAACTCGATTTTCTTATCCCGGGGTACCATACCGGGCCCACCATATACCCGAGACGGTTCATCCACTCCTCGAATCGGGTCTCGAAATTCAACAGAAAATATGAAAACTCATGGTGGACGACACATACATCACGAGAAAACCGCAACTTTATTTTTTTTTAAAAATGATAATAATAAGTTTTTGTTAAATTCTTGCGGTTTTCCCTAAAATCCAGAAATCGCATCAATACTGAAATCCTCAAGAAAATCATACTACCCAACATGTTGTATATGATAAATGTTTATGATATCAAAGGTATGCAATTGATTTGTGACTAGGAATCTATGCAAGCGTGATGATGATATAAGGCATATACATGCTATGCAATTCAATGTATCATGTATGATGCAAGTGTTAATACTGAACTAAACAGGTTCTACAGTGCTCGTGGCATGGTAATTACCAAAGGCGTGTATGTCACATGAATAGTGCGCGTGCAACATGAGCGAATGGTAATGGTGTACGTGTCCTAAGAGGTGATATCACATATGTGTATATGGATAACCATGCAATACCAGCAGACGGATAGCTATAAGGATATGCAATGAATGAGATGGTTAACTAACTAACTAGACATATAGTTGCAAGTAATAAAGTGATCCTAACTATAGGGCGCCTCGCGCCATCCAGACGATTTCCCCATAGATGTATACATCTACTCACCTGGACGCCTCGCTAATCAGATCCAGCCACCGCTTTGCCTTTGCGCGCCGCGTCCGATATTTCCGCAACCGATCCTAAAACTGCATAACATACAACATAAGATTACACCTCATGAAACAATGCAAGTCACCATATGAAAAGATCAACGCTCATAAATTAGGCACAACGTGCACTCGGTGCGCGGAAAACACACGAAATCGCTAAAACCTTAACTAAAATCGTCGTTTCGGGGCAACCGCCAAAACTAAAACCCGACTAAACCAAACCCCGCATTTGCACACCCTATAAGTCGTAGTAGATGCTAATAACATCGTCACGATAACGCAATTAAGTCACTTTCTAATAATTTAGAAAAACCTAGTAAGCATTTGCGTAAAAATTCCGATGCAAACCTCGCGGATTAACGACTTAGCGATCGCAATATCGTACAAATTTCCAAACTAACCCACTAGATGGCCACAACACTAACTTAAACCCACTTATCCTACTTCAAATCCTAATTACAATATCAACCCTTTTCTTGAAATTTCCTAAACAAGAATTTATAACCAAATTTCACACTTAAACTTTCTAATCTAGCATATTTAAACTACAATTAAACAACTAGATTAGAATTATACCTTATAAGTTGTGAACCCTAGCTTGCACTAGCCTCCAAGACACCTTCTTTCTCCATGTATTGAACAAATTAGGGTTTGAGAAGAGGTAGAATAGGAATTTGGTTTGAATTAGTGAAGAAAAGTGTGTATTTTTGTGGATTTTTGTTGATTTTTGAAGCAAGAAAGAGAAGGGGAAATGGGGTTTGCAGCAGGTTGGGCTCGGCCTGGGGGTTGGGAGGGTGTGTGTGTGAGAATTGTGTAAAAAATTCTACACAAAAACTAACTTCTAAGGTCATTTAATGAATGTTACATCAAACTTTTACAAAAAAAACCCATTTTAATGCATTTTTTTAAACCATAAAACCACAATTCTTAGAAAGTTTTGGTAAAATTTTTGTTACTACTATATTTTAGTTTATAATGGTTCCTAATTATGTAATTTACCCATTTAAATTTGTATTTAACTCTAATTTAATGTATTTTTAAAAGGTTAAAATAATAATAAAAATAATTAATTAAGGAAAAAAATTTAATTAACTAGAAATTTTTAAGTGACAATTTAGTGACCAAATTCTAGCAATATCTTATCTAAATTTTGTATAATTAGACCTATATTGAAAAATACTTATTTTGACTTTTTACGGAAAAGACTGATTATTTTGCCGATTATCGAAAAACTGTCTAAACGATTTTCGAAGCGTTACAAAAAGATTTAATCTTTACCTAAGTTTTGGCAGAGTTTTGACTCTTGAAATTTCTTAAGATGGAGAGCTATGCTCTGTGAGAGAATGAAATTTCTCAGAAAAAATAAGGAAGACGATGAGCAGTGATCATCCCAGAGGACCAAAGGTCCTATTTATAGACAATGAATGCCGTTTCAACTTCTTAGTTGATCCGAGGGCGCAGATGTTGCCACCGCTGCACTCACATATGGGTCACGTGAGCGCAACGGTGTGGGGGCATTTGTTTCCTCCAATCAGAGCAAAGTTCTGTTTGAAATTTAAATTTCAAATTGAAGCAACGCTTCAGATACAGCGCCAAGTGCGCTGCGCCCTAAACAGCGCACCACGTGTAAGACACGGATGCGCTAGCGCTAGGTGCGCTGCGCTCTGAGCAGCGCACCACGTGCAAAGCACGTGTGCGCTAGCACCAAGTGCACTGCGCTCTGAGCAGCGCACCACGTGCAAAGCACGGGTGCGCTAACACTGGAATTAAAAAACTCCCCACCGTTAGATCGAAGATCTAATAATAATGATAAATTATTAATTAATCAGAATTAAATTCTGTTATGGAAAGATTTTCCAATCTTGTTAAAAACAAGAAGATTGCCTTCTGTAAAACAGAAGCCCTAGGATCAAAGATCCAATGGTGGGAAAATTCCCGAATCAATTAGAGAAAAGATCTTTTTAACTGATCGAACTGATCAGTTTGCCCTATATAAAGGCCCCAAGACTTCAAGTCTTATATAGAGAAACCCCCCATAAACTTTGAGAAACTCAAAGATAAAGAGCAAGCTCTTGCAAGAAGATTTTTCTTCAAGGTAAAAATGATGATGATGAACACAGAGATGAAATCATCTCATGATTAAAAAAGAAGAATTCATTTCTTTAAACAGATCATAGATCCACAAGACAAAAAGTCTTTCACAAAGAGATCAAAATATCTCATCATAAAATAAAAGAAGAACATAATCTTCTCACAGATCATGGATCTATAAAGGCAAAGCCTTTCATCAAAATGAGAGATTGGAAATATCTCCTGCAAAAATAAGAATCGTTGTTCTTAGATCTTGAGAAAAAGTCTCTTTTCAAAGAACATAAATTTGTTTTCCAGATCATAAAATTGATCAGATGCGCTTTGCGCTCTTGAATTGCGCTTTGCGCTCGTGAACTGCGTTTCTGCGCTCTCTGGACTGACGCTCAGCGCCAAATGCGCCACGTGTCAATCACGTATGCGCAAATTAACAACTTGCGCTTTCGTCCCGACTCTTAATTGTGTTTTTCCTTCATGGGTCGTAATGATCCCACGAAGGTGTTTTCTTACGAGTCATGAGGATCCCGTAAGGTTTGTTCTCCTCATGCATCGTGAGGACACATGAGTGGATTTCCTTTCGTCCCTAGTTTAATGACTTGGGGGCCATCTGTTTCCAGTTTAACGACTTAGAGGTCATCTGTTTCCAGTTTAAAGACGTAGAGGTCGTCTGTTTCCAGTTTAACGACGTAGTGGTCGTCTGTTTCCAGTTTAACGACGTAGTGGTCGTCTGTTTCCAGTTTAACGACTTAGTGGTCGTCTGTTTCCAGTTTAAATCTGTTTCCAGTTTAACGACATAGAGGTCATCTGTTTCCAGTTTAACGACTTGGTGGTCATCTGTTTCCAGTTTAACGACGTAGATGTCGTATGTTTCCAGTTTAACGACTTGGTGGTCATCTGTTTCCAGTTTAACGACTTGGTGGTCATCTGTTTCTAGTTTAACGACGTAGAGGTCGTTTTTTTCCAGTTTAACGACTTGGTGGTCATATGTTTCCAGTTTAGAGACTTAGAGGTCTACTGTTTCCAATTTAGCGACTTAGAGGTCGTCTGTTTCCAGTTTAACGACTTGGTGGTCATCTGTTTCCAGTTTAATGACGTAGAGGTCGTCTGTTTCCAGTTTAACGACTTGGTGGTCATCTGTTTCCAGTTTAGAGACTTAGAGGTCTATCGATGGTGAGCTTGAAATTTTGGGGTAGGGGCCGGCATCAGCGTTGCTAACACTGAAGCACATGTGCCAGGACACATAAGTGGGTCTTCCCAATGGAGCATAATTCCGAGGGCGGAGACTAACCGCTGGACTGGTGGTTGCAGTGGGATATGGGTATGATGAGAATTATTTGAGCCCGTGGATTGTATATGGTAGTCAAGTTGGGGACTAACCGTAAGGCCAAGGGAATTTTGAAAAATTGGATTTTTGCCGGCGTCTGCATCTATGCACTAGAATATGGCACCAGGAGCGACTCATCATTCGCCGTTGTTTTGTTTGTTTGTTTGTTTGTTTGTTTGTTTTACCGCGATTGCTCTATCATTTCAGCTTTTCTTATCGCGAAGATCGCGATTGCCCTATCATTTCGGCTATTTGTTCGCGGATGCCCCATCATTTCGGCTTTATTTCCATTTTTATTTTCATTCGCTGATTTTTATTGCGAGTTGCCTCATCATTTCGGCTTTTCTTTATTTTTCTTTTATTTACACTTTTTTTGTTTATTTACATTTTTACATTTTTTTTACATTCCCAGTTTAACGACTTAGAGGTCGATTATTCCCAGTTTAGTGACATGGTGGTCAACTGTTCCCAGTTTAATGACGTGGTGGTCGATTATTCCCAGTTTAAAGACTTGGTGGTTTATCATTCCCAGTTTAACGACGTGGTGGTCAACGGGTGTTCCCAGTTTAACGACGTGGTGGTCCTTTATGCTTATCCCAGCTCCTTGAACTTTGATCTTGGCGGAGCTGTGTTGATGACCTAGCTCTGTGGCTTGCCGATACATCCGAGGATTGTGAGGTTTTTCCAAGCTTATATTGGTCCTCTGCCCAATCTTTGAAAATATAGCAGTCTTCGATGGTATGACCCACCACTCTATGATATGGGCAGTATATGGGATTGTCGGTCATGTTCATTTCCTGTGGCCTCTTTGGAACAGGCAGTTACAGACCGTTGTTCAAGGCGTCCATGAATATTTTGCGGACTTCATCCCTCCTGAAGGAGTATACCTTCTTCTTTCTCTCCATTGGAGTAGGTGCCTTTACTGATGCTGGTCCTCGAGGCCGATCGGTCTTTGGTTCGCCCTTTTCAGATAATGGTACATGTCTGGGAGGATTAGGTTCCCGAAAGGCTTCGGTCTCCGTTTGCATGAAATCGGCGGTCGTAGCTTGACTGTTTGCTAATGCGCCTTTAGACAGTTCTATCTCTCCCGTCCTGTATTGCCCTTCGACCCAATCTTTGAAGATGAAGCAGTCATCAATGGCATGACCTATCACCCTGTGATAGGGGCAATATTCTGGGTCGTCGGTCATATTTGCCTCTTGCGGTCTCTTTGATTCCGGCAGTTGTAGACCGTTTCTTAGGGCGTCCCTGAATATCTTATGGACTTTTTCCCTTTTGAAGGAATAGACTCTTTCCAGTTTCTCTTTCAGTGGTGATTCCCCCCCGGCGTATGTGTCGGAGGGACTGGAGGCTGATTGCAGCCGTTTTCCGCGAAGGCGCTCCGCCCTTAGGTTGAAGGGGTATCAGTTGGCTGCTTCCGGGTATCACCCCCTAGCTCGTGAACCAACATTTGATTCTGCTGTAATTGCAATCGGGCGACTTGGTTCATGAGATCTGCCACGACGTTTGCCAGCTCGTCGACTTTGGAATGGACCTCGGCCATCTTTTTATCCCTGTCCTGAAATTGCCTTTGAATCCATTGGAATAATGCTTGTTCTGTAGTTCCGGCTATGACAACCGGGTCATCTTTATTTCCTGAGCTCAATTCCGCAGGAAGCACGGGCTCCTCTGGCTTATCGGCCTGAGCGGGCTCTTCGTCATTTAGATCGAGTTGACGTCGGGTAGCGTCCACCGTATCGTCATCCTGGCTGTGAAGCGTAGGCGGGTTCGTTTCTTCATGTCCGACCATATAGACAGTGCAGACCACATACCCAGCCATCTCTTTGTCTTTGGCGGCTGATTTCGCGGAGCGGTCCGGGCTTTGGAAATTCATAAATTTTAACATGGCCAGAGCCCTAGCCCTTTTGTTGGCTCTGTATCTGAGCCGCTTCTGCCTCAGCTTCTCTGCCTTAAGCGCTTGGCGGGCTTCTGCTCTTCGGGAAGCTGCCATAGGCTGAGTGATGGGGAGGCTTGAGAGGACACCCAATCGAGCAGTTGTCAGAGGCATCGTCGGAGCTTGCTCGAGACGCGTTGTAGCTTTGTTGGTGTTGATGGCCTTGACCCCAGCCAGGGCCAAGGAAAGTCGTTCATACACCGACTTGCGTTTAAGTTGGGGTGCCTTCGAGACCACCACATTTGGCCTCTTGCATTTCGAGACCGGTTTGTCTGCCACCGGGGCTCGAGGAGCTGGGATGGCGTTAGCTGACACGAACATGATAGAGCCGAATGGTAGCGGCGGCTCTTCCCATTGTCGCCCGAGACTGGCCGGGAGGACCGTCCTGGCATCCATCTTCATTGTGTAGAAGATGGGAGCTGAGTTCATCTTTGGAGACATTGTTGAAAGGTGATTGCTTGAAGACCTGCATGAAAGAGCATTATTTTAGTATAACTACAAATATGTATATTGATTGAGTTCGCATGAACGCTTAACCCGAAATATGGGAGGAGAGATTGGTCCCACCGGGCGTGCCAGAATCTGTAGGGTTTTTCGTCACCCCATTAAGATGGGAATACGCGCGCGCTTGTCAGGCGTACTACAGATTCCCCCTGCCTAGGGTAGGCCGGGGTTTAATGATTTTGGGAATTCGAATCTCCGGTAGCCGCGGACTAAGCTGCCGTTAATTACCCCTCGCCTTTGGAGCGAGCGAACCTCCGATTGACGGGTTAAACTGGTCATGCGAACTCAATGTGCAGTGTACGTGTGTTGTGTTTTGAAAGGGGGTTTTGGATATATCGGGAGCCACGCAGAGTTTTTACGGGGGTCCCGCTACCTGGATAGCGGGCTGGGGGTCAAGGGGGCTAGCAGCCCCCTTGCGGGGTGCGGGACAGCGCCCTGTTAGAAATTTTTTTCTAACAGGGGCAGTGTCGTGGAGTACGTGTGTGTGCAAATATGTATACATATGTATATGTATATGTATGTACATAAAAAGAGGGGGAAAGGCATCCAAGGGATGCGTGGGGCCAGCGCCTTGAGCGCTGTGCGCTTAGGTGCTGTGCGCTCAGGCGCAAGCTCGTCATGTGTCGACACGTGGGTGCTTTGCGCATGAGCACTTGGCGCTCGAGCGCAAGCGCGCCACGTGTCGGCACGTGGGCGCTTTGCGCTCGGGCACAGTGCTCTTGCGAGCAAGCGCGCCATGTGTCGGCACGTGGGCGTTTTGCGCTCGAGCGCAGGGCGCTGGAGTGCAAACGTGCAATGTGTCGGCACGTGGGCGCTTTGCGCTCGAGCGCTAGCGCGCCACGTGTCGGCACGTGGGTGCTTTGCGCTCGAGCGCTAGCCGCCATGTGTCGGCACGTGGGCGCTCGGCGCTTGAGCGCTTGGGCGCCGGCGAGGAAAAGAGGGCTTTTAGCCCCGGAAACTCTCGAAAGAGAAATTAGAGTGGAGTTAAACTCCTGAGATGTTTTGGGGTTGATAAAAGGGGGTTTCTTCTTCCTCCTCTGTTGACAGGATCTTGAAGATCAAGAGATATGAGATGTTAAAAATCTCTTCTTTTTGAGATCTGATGGTAGATCCAAGTTCCTCTTCGTGGGTTTTGTGGTGAAAAACTATTTAGTTTTGGAAAAGGAAGAGTAAAACTCTTGATTTAATTCAAAAGGAAGAAGAAGGTTTGAAACCTTCAGAAAAGGGAAAGATGTACAAACCCTAGGTTTTTGAGAGAATGAAAAGTGTCTGTTTTATTCATCATCATTTTGCCTTATATAGGCTTACATATTTACATATAGCCCCTTGGGCTTTGCAAAATGGCATTTTGCCTATCCCATGACTCATGTGCCATTTCATTTTGCACATAAGCCATGGGCTTACAAAAATTTGGCTTTATGCCCATTTTGCATACATTCATACACAAGAATTACATAAAAATTATTTGTTACATGATTTTTGTTGTTGGCATGGGGGAGGCCGGCCGCTGCATGGTCAGGCTCGCTCCGGGCATTGACCCACTTGACCTGGGCTTGGGCCTACCTGGTTTGGGGTTGACTTTGATTTTTGACTTGGTCAACCGGGGTGTAAATTTTTACCCCAACAGGGATTAGTGCTCAGCGCTCATAAACTGGCATCATGCGCTCATCATCTGGCGCCTAGTGCTGAGTGCGACACGTGTCCCTTACAGAACATAAATTGTTCTTTAATAAGCTCAGAGCTCTAATGAATGCTCAGCATTCAATAAAAGACAAAGACATTGTCAAGATATAAATCAATGCTCAATATTGTTAAAAGGGTCAAACCCAAATAAAGGCTCAACAGCCCAAAATAAAATGTTAAACATTTTAACCTGATTGGACTTAGCCCAATATTGGTCATAAGTTCTCAACCCATATTAATTGAGCTCATCTGCTCATAAATATGTTAACAGATCTTAGCCCCAAATTGAACTACAGATCTTTCAACCAACTCACGTCGGTTCGAGGGTATATCTCTTTACTCCTCTGATATTTGTCGTTGTAATCCTTCAACGTCTTCATAGAGGTGACGGGTCCCGACAACCAAATATTCTACGGCAGTGGGGTCCTTTAAAACCCACAGACTATGATGTCCTTAACCTTGACTGTGAGGTCTTTAAACTCACGGACTATGATGTCCTTAACCTTGACTGTGAGGTCTTTAAACTCACAGGCTATGATATCCTTAACCTTGACTGTGATGTCTTTAAACTCACGGACTATGATATTCTTAACCTTGGACTGTAATGTCTTTAAACTAATCGACCGCAATGTCTCTAAACTAACAATATAGCCCAAATGCTCTTTTGTTAGAACTAAATGATCCCGCTAGGTTGATCTTAGTCTAAAATGAGACTAATGTATTCTTAACAAACGTTTAAATTGATCTTAGTCTCAAATGAGGCTAACGTATCCTTAAACCCAACCCTCAAACCCAAATCTAAGAAAGATATGGATTTGGACTAATCCATGCCCTATAGGTGACAACATACATTAGTCTCCGTATACAATCTACGGGCAACCAAAAACAAAACAAACACACACGACACGAAGTGACCATCTGGAGAACGAGAAAGTTGCTACCGCGATGCGGTAGCGTAATTAACTGTAGGGGCTTGCGCCTGTAGGGAAGAGCGTCCCCACAATCAAAAATCCCTCAAACGAGGGGGAATCTGACGAAATCTGCTACATCGACCGCATCCGTTTAAACTTTCGATACATGGTGCCATAAATCAACTTGGCATTTTCGGAGAGGTGGACGGTTAGCACCAATTAGCATCTGCCCCGAAATTCAGGCGAGACGGACCCGCGCGGTCACGTCTCCGTGTTTTCGGCGGGGAACATGTACATTCCGTTTGCCCTAGTCTCTAGCATATAGAGACTCCTCTCGTATACACCGGCATCCTTCTATACCAAGCTACAAACAACAACGTTAACCATATAATACAACTTTAAAAACTACTTTCTCTTTCTGCCTATTCTCTTTCTCCCTTATCTTTGGGACTTACCGAGCGATTGTTCGCTGACAACATTCCTTCTCTTTCTTCTTTGGAATGTTGTCAGGTGATCTGGATACTCAGGAGATTGAACCTACCAGCGAGGACTTGGATTAGCTTGCTTTCGACCCAGAGCTCTAGCTTCATTGTATACAATTTTATTTCAGTACTTTTCATTTCTGTTATGCCACTGTTTAGGCATCGCATTTATTCCATGTATTTACTTTTCCATGTATTGTAAAAAGAATGTGAATAAATAAAGTTGCCGTTCAATTATATCTTGTCTCTTGTGCATTTACATTTATATTGCTTAGATATGCTTAGCGTATTTACTTCAGAGTAAATACGTAGCGGCCCCGTCGCGTCCTCTGCCCGTATACCGGGAAGCGAGGCGTGACATATCTCACCGTCTAGTCCAATATACAAGGATAGATGGAGTATACTAGATACAAATAATAATATAAGATGGAACAAAAGTATTCTCGCAACCCACCTATGAGCAAAGCCGCAAGTCCAAGCAAAAGAAGTAGTACGCCCGCCGCTACTATGCTGACGGATCGGACCTGCAAAGTACTGTGGCACAACGGGGGTGAGTTGCCAACTCGTAAGTAATAAGTAACATCTAATAAGGCTATCGTAAGTATGCACGCAATGCATCACAGTCTACATATATCAATACAATACGATGCACTCGTGTGGATTCTAACGGGGACAGTGTTGTGGAGTGTGTGTGTGTGTGTGTGTATAAAAAAGGGAAGAATAGCGTCCAAAGGACGCGTGGGTGCCAGCGTCTCACGTGCCTAGCACGCGAGCGCTCCACGCGCTTTGTCACGCCCCGCTTCCGAATGTACGCTAAAGTGGGCACGTGACATAGCCAACCATGCTGCCTGTGGATAGGAAAAATCCTTCCACAGTCACATTACGGCTGTGGAGATATCAAGAACAGGAAAGTAAACTAACTACCTAGTACATGTCCATAAGCCAGAATAAAAGAATCAAGAGATAACAATATGCGGAAGCCAAAAGATACAATAAATGAAACACCTGGAGTGAAACTACGTACCGACAGGAACCTCACCGCTCGTCTAACAGCGGCAAAACTCCTAATCAGTCTGCAGCAAGGTAGAAGAATCTGGGCCATGCAAAACCCAGACGTCAGCGCGTCAAGTCATCAAGTAATAACATAGTAAACAGGCAATGCGAATATAAACATGAATAAAGCAAGGGTAACAATAATATAAATCAGAGCAGTACAGGGTAGTGTGCAGTGGGTAAACTAAACTGTTATATCAGGTTTTCTATTCTAGAGTTTTTGAAATCAATTGATGAATCGTCGATATAACTCAATAGTATCCCGTGCGTGCCCGGGACCACGGTCAAGATCCTCGGGGCTGAATCCGAGACGTGCCGCTAGGCATTAACAGGTAGCAGGATGGGCGAGTGATGTCAGCATCCTCACTCTGGGGCTGGCCTAGCCCGTAAGACTGATCAGAACAGGTATCGAACTGTTGAGTTACAAGTCGGTTTCACCTTTGATTTCCCCATACCCCCAAGTTATGTATGTCGAGTCAGGTATTCAGTAATCAAGAACTAATGCCAACACAGAATCAGGTAAAAGTAGGTTTGTCTGGATAGACAACAGGAACGGTCCATGAGGACTACATGTTATGTTTGTTGGCATTAGACACAAGATCAGATAACAGGTAAAGCCATGGTACATCAGGTCCAGCCAGGTAATGTATAAAGGTGTCATGTCATGTCAAGAGTGTACGGTACCATGTCATGTCAAGTAGGAAGTGTAACAGGTCATGTCAGGAAGCACAAGATATCATGTGGGTGCTCATAATCAAACTAACATAAGCATGTGTATAAATAAACAAGCATGAGTACTATCAGAACAATAAACCGGAACATGTAATATGATATGCAAATAGATATAATTTCAAGGATATGGATGCACAGTTATCGATTAGGGTTACATTTATAGTTGCAATATTAATTAGGATGCAATTTATTAAACATGGAGTGTTAATATCATATTATTATGTAGTAATGTGATCTATGGATGCAATTATATGTATCTTAAATGCGATGGATGCAAACGGGTATCCGAAAAGTTATAAAACTATAAAATGGTAATGTGGGATGTACAACTAAGTAATATGTGATATAAATATTGATATAATAATATTAATATGGATAGCATATTCAAAACGATTAATAACTATAAATGTGGTATTGATTAACCATGCACAAGAAAGTTCCATTCAGAAATTCAGCGTCACCCTAATTTGTAAAATAGCTTAAAAATAACAAACGTTCTCCAAAAAGGACGTGTCTTATACCAAAACAAAGATAACTCAATAAGGTTTTCAGTTTTATAAGTATAAGCATGTCAGGTTGTCCCTACAAAAAGTTATGAACATTCGAAATTGAAAGTTTGCTGCTGGAATTTCCCTGGACAGCAGTTTGGAGACATTTTCATTTGCATTTTTCGTTATTTAAACAATTTATTTTGCAAGTAAATATTTTATAGAGTTATAGTATTCTGAGTTATCTTCGTAACGAACTAAAGAACGTATACTAATGATTTTTTTATGATTTATAATAAATTTTATAAGGTAAGGTGTACAGTAAATTTCAGATTTGTCGTATCCGCTTTTTCAACGACGTTTCATGTGTAAACTATAATATTTTCAAATATAATATTATAAAATGCAGATTATAAAATAATTAAAGATAATAATAAGAAATATTACGACGATATATATTTTAATTGATATGGATGCAGTATAATGTACTCTAGTATGTCACAAGATAAGTTTTCATGATCTAGATTTAATACGATATAAACGGATGCAAACGGAACATCGAAACGTTATAAAATTAAACATGGGGGACTAGATTTAAACTATAGGTATGGTATTTATTTAAATAGGTATAAAATGAATTATATAGCATGTAGCAAGCTTAACTTGCCTCGATGGGTCGTGAATCGGGAAAACGGAACGTTAACCGTCGGCGGGGAAAACTCGCGACGGTCGCACGGTTCACGGAATGAACCCAAACGAAGAACAAAGGAACCACATGGGTCGGGGTACCTTGCTGGAACATCGAGAAGCGTCACCGGCACGATGGAATTCCGGCAACAAAAGAACAGTTAAAAAAAATGAGAAACGAGACATGAAGCAAGAAGAGAAAGAATGATAAAGAGAAGTATGAGAGAATATATGAGAGAGAGAGAGAAAAAGTGGAGAGAGAGAGAGATTATTGGGGGGAGAGAGATAGAGAAAGAGAGAGCTGCAGGTGGGGCCCACGGAATTAAAAGGAACGCGATTGGTTAAAGGGGAATCGTTAGTTAGGGATAAATATTAATTAAAAATTCAAAACATTTTAAGGAACAGTAGGATATATATATAGGTTAATTTAAAGATTTAAAAAATAGGTAATGAACAGTAAGATATCAGGTTAGTTAGAAAAATATATGCGATGGTTTTAATAATATTAAAATCTGGGATTTTGGCGCAAAGTAAAACATTTCCAAATCGCGTCCGGGTCGGGTCCAAAAATTTGAAATTGAAATAATAGAATTTTAGGCGGGATCCAAAATTTAAAATGAAGTGTTTTATGATCAAAAAAGCATATCCCCAAAACGGACACACGTACGTGCACGTAGCCGTCCAAACTCGCCCGTTTCACTGAACGGGACGAGAACACGATGCACGGACGCTACCACGAGGCTAGGGGTGTCAAGTAAACCAAGATGAATATTTTCAATTTTATTTTAGATGCCAAAATTTGTTATATGCAAAAATTAATTTCCGGGTAGAATTTACAATAATTAACCATCAAGCAAGATAAATGAAATAAGTGCCACACTACATTCGAACGGTAACTGAAATTAGTAGTATTGGGCTCGGGTGTTACATTATACCCAACTACAAAAAGAATTTCGTCCTCGAAATTCCAAGAATACAAAGATAGATAACTACAAGAAAAGGTGAGGAAACTTCTGCCGGATTGCATCTTCTCGTTCCCAAGTGGACTCTCCATGCGAGTGATTACCCCAAGAAACAAGCACAAGATGGATTACCTTGTTCTTAAGAACCTTTTCCCTTCGATCCACGATTCCAATCGGTCGCTCCTCAAAAGTCAAGTCTTCTCGTACTGTTAGCTCCGAATGATCCAATACGTGTGTTTCATCTCGAACATATCTACGGAGTTGAGATATGTGAAACACATCGTGCACATTCGCCAAGGACTGCGGTAACGCCAAACGATACGCTACCTCACCAACACGCTCCAAGATCTCAAAGGGTCCAACGAATCGAGAACTAAGCTTTCCTCGACTTCCAAAACGACTCACCCCTCTAGTCGGTGATATCTTCAAGAATACCAAATCACCCACGGTGAACTCTAGAGGTCTTCTTGACGTATCTGCCTAACTCTTCTGTCGGTCCTGTGCTGCCTTCATATGATTTCTGATAGGGTTAACCTTCTCAACTGTCTGCACAACCAAATCTGGTCCCAATAATCTTCGTTCACCGACATTGTCCCAACAAACAGGTGAACGGCACTTACGACCATACTAAGCTTCAAATGGAGCCATCTGAAAAGTTGCCTGAAAACTGTTGTTGTAAGACAACTCCACCAAAAGTAGATGATCCTCCCAAGACCCCTTGAAGTCCAACATGCATGCTCTCAACGTATCCTCAAGAGTTTGGATCGTTCTCTCCGACTGACCATCAGTTTGAGGATGATAAGCTGTGCTAAACTTCAATCGAGTCCCCAAACTTTCCTGTAGACTCCGCCAAAAGTGTGATAAGAACATCGTGTCCCGATCGGACACGATGCTCACCGGTACTCCATGCAATCTTACAATCTCTTGCATGTACCGCTCTGCCAAAATCTCTGTTGATTGACCAACCCGAAAAGGAATAAAATGAGCTGCCTTGGTCAATCGGTCACAATCACCCATATAGCATGGTTGCCTTTTGGACTTCGCGGTAAAGCCGTCACGAAATCCATGGTTATTTGTTCCCACTTACACTGAAGAATCGGAAGTGGTTGAAATAAACCAGCAACCCTTTGATGTTCAGTCTTAACTTGCTGACACACCAAGCACTTTGCCACAAAGCGAGCAATCTCCCGTTTCATGCCTTCCCACCAGAAATGCTGTCGAATATCTCGGTATATCTTTGTGCCTCCTGGATGCACAGAATAAGCTGAACTGTGTGCTTCCTTCATAAGCTCTTCACGAATATCTCCCTTTGGCACACACAAACGGGTACCAAACCTCAACGAACCATCTTCGGGGATTAATAAATTTGTTCGTAGTCCGGCTTCAACCTATCCTCGAAACTTTTGCAGTCTAGGATCCTGCGATTGAGCTGCTTTAATATTCTCGATCAAAGACGAATGTACTTGCAGCTGCAACAACTGTCCCGTAGAACGCGGTAGCACAACCTCCAAGTCAAATCTTCGAAAATATGTGACGATCTCCTTCTGCGTAGTTAACACCTGAATTACTGGTAACCGACTAAGCGCATCCGGCACAACATTAACCTTCCCTGGATGGTAGTTAAGATCAAGATCGTAGTCAGCCATCAGCTCCAACCATCTACGCTGCCTCATGTTAAGCTCCTTCTGTGTGAACACATACTTCAAGCTCTTATGATCTGTAAAAACTTCGACTCTTTCGCCCAAAAGGTAGTGTCTTCAAATCTTCAAAGCGAAAATCACAGCCGCAAGCTCCAAGTCATGAGTTGGATAATTCTTCTCATGGGTCTTCAACTGTCTCGATGTGTATGCTACAACCTTCCCATGCTGCATCAAAACACATCCCAATCCTTTCCCAGATGCGTCGCTGTGAATCACCAATCCTCCGGAATTGTCTGGCACGGTCAGAATAGGGGCGGTTATCAACTTCTGCTTCAACGTCTCGAAAGCTAACACACACTTATCCGCCCATACAAAAGGTACCTCGTTGCGCGTAAGCTTGGTCAACGGCTCTGCCAGACGAGCAAAGTTCTCCACAAATCTCCTGTAGTATCCGGCTAATCCAAGGAAACTTCTTATCTCAGCAACATTCTTTGGAATAGGCCAATCTCGAACTGCTGCAATCTTTTCTGGATCGACGGCAATGCCATCGCCAGACACAACATGCCCCAAAAACCTTACTTCCTCCAGCCAAAACTCGCACTTACTCATCTTCGCATACAATTTCTTCTGTCTCAACGTCTGCAGTGCGATCTTCAAATGCTCAGCATGCTCTTCAAAACTCTTCGAGTAAACCAGAATATCGTCAATGAATACCACAATGAACTGATCCAAGAACGGTGAAAAGATTCGGTTCATCAAGTCCATGAATACTGCCGGCGCATTCGTTACTCCGAAGGGCATCACTAAGTACTCGTAATGTCCATACCGAGTTCGGAACGCCGTTTTGCAAATATCTTCTGTTTTCACTCGGACCTGATGATATCCGGATCGTAAATCCAACTTCGAGAATACCCTCGCGCCACTAAGCTGCTCGAAAAGTTCGCCAATGCGAGGGATCGGGTACTTGTTCTTAATAGTCACCCGGTTTAATTCTCGATAGTCGATGCACATCCTTCTTGTGCCATCCTTCTTCTTTACTAGAAGAACTGGAGCTCCCCAAGACGAGTTACTGCTTCGAATCCAACCTTTCTCAAGCAATTCAGCAATCTGTTTCTTGACTTCTTCCAATTCTACTGGCGCCATTGGATAACACGCTTCGGATACCGGCGCTGCCCCAGGAATAAGATCAATTGCGAACTCCACGTCTCGCTTTGGCGGTAAACCCGATATATCTTCAAACACGTCCATAAAATCACGAACAACAGCCGGCTTTTTACTTTCATCACTTCCATTGATGCAAGAATATTGTTTGTCGACCTAGCCCTAAACTCGACCAGCCCGACCGAACTGCTTCCTTGACGCAACTGTTGTCTGCTGCAAACTCCCTTTCATCCCAGATAAACTCTGCTGCTCTTGGCTGCTGCACGTATTTGTGAGAAAATGGTCAAACTCAGGGAGACAATCTGCCTCTGGATGTCCACGTCCAGTCTGCGCATGAACCTCCGTGCCCTGTCTGCATCGTTGGCAACTAAAGGTCCAGCGAAACTACTGAGTCTCGTCCATTCTGCTACATGCACATCTACGGGTGCTCCCTTCTGCTTTAGTCCGATGAACTTCTCTTCCATTTCCTCCCGTGCAGTCCGCGGGAAGAACTTCTCCAGGAAACTCTTAGAAAAATCCGCCCACTTGATCGGCTTGGGCAAGCAGGTCTCCTCAACAAGCCACCATTCTCGGGCGTAGTCCACTAGCTGAATGCGTACCACAACAACTTTTTTGTCATCTGGAATCTGTGCCGCAAAAAGCAAGTTCTCTGTGTCAACTAGCCACTGCTCCACTGGCAACGGCTCCTTTAAACCAGTAAATGTAGACGGACCCAACCGCCTGAAATCTGCTACGGTCCCTACTCGGTCAACTGGTCTAGCTCCAACATTGTTCACAGACTGCTGAACGATCTGCAAACCTTCCCGAAACGAGTCCGCTTGCTGCTGGATCAGCTCGGTCTGTTTCTTTGATTCTCCAGCATTCCTCTTATCACTCCAAGCATGGCGGTTTCGTCCACACGCCTCTGGTATGTCTTCAATTTCTTACCGGCCATAATCCTGAACTCAAAATACCCAACATCAGCATGATGATAGATTTTGAATATAGATCAAGGCTAGAACTCCAAGATACTTAAATAGAGTACCACATTGTAACTATGCCGCGGTATCATAGCCACCATTACATAACTCCATCCAAGTCGCCTAAGTCCTAGAGATTACAAGGAATCAGGTTTTTGAATCGATATACAAAGGAAGTTTGCACACCGTAAAAAATATAATCAGGAAGAATGTGATTCAAGAATGGTAAAACGGTCAAGGTGGCAGGACATGTTTCCTAAACACGGGTATTCTGATTCGTGTATTGGGTACAATACCCAACTATAAAAAGAATCAACCCGACTATCCTATGGCTCTGATACCAAAAGAACCATGTCACGCCCCGCTTTCCAATGTACGCTAAAGTGGGCACGTGACATAGCCAACCATGCTACCTGTGGATAGGAAAAATCCTTCCACAGTCACATTACGGCTATGGAGATATCAAGAACAGGAAAGTAAACGAACTACCTAGTACATGTCCATAAGCCAGAGTAAAAGAATCAAGAGATAACAATATGCGGAAGCCAAAAGATACAATAAATGAAACACCTGGAGTGAAACTACGTACCGACAGGAACCTCACCGCTCGTCTAACAGCGGCAAAACTCCTAATCAGTCTGCAGCAAGGTAGAAGAATCTGGGCCATGCAAAACCCAGACGTCAGCGCGTCAAGTCATCAAGTAATAACATAGTAAACAGGCAATGCGAATATAAACATGAATAAAGCAAGGGTAACAATAATATAAATCAGAGCAGTACAGGGTAGTGTGCAGTGGGTAAACTAAACTGTTATATCAGGTTTTCTATTCTAGAGTCTTTGAAATCAATTGATGAATCGTCGATATAACTCAATAGTATCCCGTGTGTGCCCGGGACCACGGTCAAGATCCTCGGGGCTGAATCCGAGACGTGCCGCTAGGCAGTAACAAGTAGCAGGATGGGCGAGTGATGTCAGCATCATCACTCCGGGGCTGGCCTAGCCCGTAAGACTGATCAGAACAGGTATCGAACTGTTGAGTTACAAGTCGGTTTCACCTTTGATTTTCCCATACCCCCAAGTTATGTATGTCGAGTCAGGTATTCAGTAATCAAGAACTAATGCCGACACAGGATCAGGTAAAAGCAGGTTTGTCTGGATAGATAACAGGAACGGTCCATGAGGACTACATGTTATATTTGTTGGCATTAGACACAAGATCAGATAACAGGTAAAGCCATGGTATATCAGGTACAGCCAGGTAATGTATAAAGGTGTCATGTCATGTCAAGAGTGTACGGTACCATATTATGTCAAGTAGGAAGTGTAACAGGTCATGTCAGGAAGCACAAGATATCATGTGGGTGCTCATAATCAAACTAACATAAGCATGTGTATAAATAAACAAGTATGAGTACTATCAGAACAATAAACAGGAACATGTAATATGATATGCAAATAGATATAATTTTAAGGATATGAATGCACAGTTATCGATTAGGGTTACATTTATAGTTGCAATATTAATTAGGATGCAATTTATTAAACATGGAGTGTTAATATCACATTATTATGTAGTAATGTGATCTATGGATGCAATTATATGTATCTTAAATGCGATGGATGCAAACGGGTATCCGAAAAGTTATAAAACTACAAAATGGTAATGTGGGATATACAACTAAGAAATATGTGATATAAATATTGATATAATAATATTAATATGGATAGCATATTCAAAACGATTAATAACTATAAAAGTGGTATTGATTAACCATGCACAAGAAAGTTCCGTTCAGAAATTCAGCATCACCCTAATTTGTAAAATAGCTTAAAAATAACAAACGTTCTCCAAAAGGGACGTGTCTTATACTAAAACAAAGATAACTCAATAAGGTTTTCAGTTTTATAAGTATAAGCATCTCAGGTTGTCCCTACAAAAAGTTATGAACATTCGAAATTGAAAGTTTGCTGCTGGAATTTTCCTGGACAGCAGTTTGGTGACATTTTCATTTGCATTTTTCGTTATTTAAACAATTTATTTTGCAAGTAAATATTTTATAGAGTTATAGTATTCTGAGTTATCTTCATAACAAACTAAAGAACGTATATTAATGATTTATTTTATGATTTATAATGAATTTTATAAGGTAAGGTGTAAAGTAAATTTCAAATTTGTCGTATCCGCTTTTTCAACGACGTTTCATGTGTAAACTATAATATTTTCAAATA
Source organism: Agapanthus africanus (assembly GCA_030015575.1). Lineage (NCBI taxonomy): Eukaryota > Viridiplantae > Streptophyta > Magnoliopsida > Asparagales > Amaryllidaceae > Agapanthus > Agapanthus africanus. The sequence continues at coordinate 178,868,451 of CM057350.1, read as the reverse complement.
TAATATTATAAAATGCAGATTATAAAATAATTAAAGATAATAATAAGAAATATTACGACGATATATATTTTAGTTGATATGGATGCAGTATAATGTACTCTAGTATGTCACAAGATAAGTTTTCATGATCTAGATTTAATACGATATAAACGGATGCAAACGGAACATCGAAACGTTATAAAATTAAACATGGGGCACTAGATTTAAACTATAGCTATGGTATTTATTTAAATAGGTATAAAATGAATTATATAGTATGTAGCAAGATTAACTTGCCTCGATGGGTCGCGAATCGGGAAAACGGAACGTTAACCGTCGGTGGGGAAAACTCGCGACGGTCGCACGGTTCACGGAATGAACCCAAACGACGAACAAAGGAACCACATAGGTCGGAGTACCTCGCTGGAACGTCGAGAAGCGTCACCGGCACGACGGAATTCCGGCAACAAAAGAACAGTTAAAAAAATGAGAAACGAGACATGAAGCAAGAAGAGAAAGAATGATAAAGAGAAGTATGAAAGAATATATGTGAGGGAGAGAAAAAGTGGAGAGAGAGAGAGATTATGGGGGAGAGAGAGAGAGATAGAGAAAGAGAGAGCTGTAGGTGGGGCCCACGGAATTAAAAGGAACGCGGTTGGCTAAAGGGGAATCGTTAGTTAGGGATAAATATTAATTAAAAATTCAAAACATTTTAAGGAACTGTAGGATATATATATAGGTTAATTTAAAGATTTAAAAGAAAAGTAATGAACAGTAAGATATCAGGTTAGTTAGAAAAATATATGCGATGGTTTTAATAATATTAAAATCTGGGATTTTGGCGCAAAGTAAAACATTTCCAAATCGCGTCCCGGGTCGGGTCCAAAAATTTGAAATTGAAATAATAGAATTTTAGGCGGGATCCAAAATTTAAAATGAAATGTTTTATGATCAAAAAAGCATATCCCCAAAACGGACACACGTACGTGCACGTAGCCGTCCAAACTCGCCCGTTTCACTGAACGGGACGAGAACACGATCCACGGACGCTACCACGAGATTAGGGGTGTCAAGTAAACCAAGATGAATATTTTCAATTTTATTTTAGATGCCAAAATTTGTTATATGCAGAAATTAATTTCCGGGTAGAATTTACAATAATTAACCATCAAGCAAGATAAATGAAATAAGTGCCACACTACGTTCGAACGGTAACTGAAATTAGTAGTATTGGGCTCGGGTGTTACACGCTTGGTACGCGGGCACCCCACATGCCTGACACACGGGCACTGGACGTCAGCAAGAAAAGGGACTTTGTCCCTGCACTTGGAGCCGTGCTCCCGATTTGACTTCTGGAGTTAAACTCCTTAAAAGAGATTAATTTTTGGAGTTAAACTCTAACAGATCTTGAATGGAGTTAAACTCCTAGAAATCTGTAGAAATGATCAAAAGGGGGCCCTCTGTTTCTCTCCCCTTCGGTCCTAGATCTTCCCAAGATGGGATTTTTGAAGATGGGTCTCCTTCTTCCTCTCAGTTGACCGGATCTTGGAGAAAGAGGTGAGATTTAAAAAATCTCCCCTTTTTGAGACCTGATGGAAGATCTGAGCTCCCCTTTGTGGGTTTTGTGGTGAAAAATTATTTAATTTTGGAAAAGGAAGAATAAAACTCTTGATTTAATTGAAAAGGGGAAGAAAATTTAGAACCTTGAGGAAGGAAAAGGAGACATAAAAGCCCTAGATTTTGAGGGTAATGAAAAGTTCTCCATTTTATTTCATTATCATGTTGCCTTGTATAGGCAAAAAAATTACATATAGCCTCTTGGGCTTTACAAAATGGAATTTTGCGCATCCCATGCCTCATGTGCTTATTTATTTTTCACATGAACCATGGGCTTTACAAAAATTTAGTTTTATGCCCATTTTCCTTACATTCATGCATAAAAAATTACATTAAAATTATTTATTATATGATTTCATTTTGGCATGGGGAAGGCCGGCCGCGGGGCTCGACTTGGGCATGGACCCACTTGACCTTAGGCTTGGGCCCGGCCGGCTTGGGGTTGAGTTTGACTTTGACTTGGTCAACCGAGTGTAATTTTTGACCTCCAACACCTATGTTTGTGGGGTAACCCCGTACCCCTAACATTCCAAAGGTGTAATTCATTGGGAACCAAAACCAGCCCCCTCCCCCTCCTCAAACACAGATAAGCCTAAAAGCTTAAAAAGACCTTTGCTAACCTCTGCTAACTTAACGTAATCAAAATTAGCGAAACGATCCATACAATCACCTCCTAAGTAGCCATCTAGCAGGTTGGATAGCAACAAAAATGTCTCATCTGGAATAAAACCAAAAACAGAAATAGAAGTTGAAGAAATACCAGTCTTCCTAGCAAAGTCCTTCCTCTTAGTAGCACTCTCCAGCAAACGATCGAGACTGAGTATTTCCCCGCCATGTCTGTTACTTCTCTTCAATTTGGCAGCGTCCGTTCTTTCGGTGATCCCTGACTTCCTAACGTAGTCCTTTCTTTCACTAGCTCTTGCAAGAAGATGGTCAAGGTTGAGAATCTCTCCCTCATGCCCGTTGCTCCTCCTGAGAGTGGTATCCTCCGCTCTATCGTTGTCCCTCTGCAATTGAACCTCCTCCATCATGTTCACACCTTCAATCGCTGCACTGATTGAGGATATGCTTCCTAATTGGGTATCTTCCACCCTATCAATACCATTTTGTTTATCCAAGAATTCCCTATCTTCCTCGGAAGACGCCTCGAACGACCCATTATTTATGGGAGATAAAATATCATCAGTCGCCGTCAATCCCTTGATCCCTTGTAACCATCTGGACTGAGTACGTTATCTTCAATGAGAGCACGTTTGGAATGGTCCGAACTTCCCCTAGTCTGCATTCCTGTTCCACCCAAAAGTTAAGACAATTCTCAAGACCTTTAGGAACATTTTGTTCTAACTCCGTTCTTTGAATATTAGCTAACCCCCTTTCGATTTTGTTTTTCCAAAAGACATTAGCCTGAAATCCAAAATCAATACACTCATGTTTTCCTTTAGGCCCTGTTTGGTTGCAAGATGATGAAATTTGGATTCCGAAATAGTACGGTTGAAAATTTATGGATTTGATAATTTGTTGTTTGGTTGGCTTTGGATTTCTATTATTGGATTTGTAGATCCTTGTAATCTTTGTTTGGTTGGTGAAAAAATGGGATTTGAATTTGAGAATTTTAGAGAAAGATAGATAGAGAGATGATTATTAAATAAATAAAGTATCATGGGTCTCATCTAAAAGTACAATGAATGGTGTCAAATCCTTGAAAATCCTTAAAAAAATTTAGGATTCAGGAATCCATATTTTGTGGTGGACCATCCATAAAATACAAAGGAATCCTAGAAATCCTAATCCTCCAACCATATACAAAATTATGGAATTCTAGGATTTTAGATCCAAATCCTAACAAACACCGTAACCAAACAAACAACCAAACAAAAGCCCTTGTAAACAGCAGGGATAACCCCTCTGGACAATTCATCACCGCAACCTCTATCAGACTTTCCTGGGGGGGCCCACATCCAAATCTCCTCCAATCGTAGCGACAGAAGAGCTACCCACATAGCAAAGCTCCTCGACCGCACCCTCTCCTTGACGTGGCGCTATCATTCGCGTTCGTACAGCGGTTTGTTTCCTCAAACCTTGCTGTCAACGGCGCATCCACGTAGAACCTGGGAACGTGCGAAAGGAGCCTCCGCACTCGAGCCCCGTGATCCCACCTTCCCTCGATTCCCGCATAGATCGTTTATGCGACCGTCTTCTTCCTCAAGCAAATATTCACCCTGCAGCCCTAACAAAATATATTTTGGATCTCCCTGTTTATTCCCCGGTAGATCGCCGTCGTCGAACCATCGAACTAAACCTCCTTTCCCTTGGACGGTATCCCTTCTAAATCTAAGAAAATTTTAACATCATACCATACAAATTAAGTCTGCCATTGTATGAAGCACGTTCGGGATGTCTCCGCTAGAGCCACGGCCTATGCGAATCCTTGCCCTCTTCCCTTCTCTGTCTCGAGCTCTCTTATTGATGTCAAGGAGAAAAGCAAATTCATTCAACTTAGTACACATCCCCCTAACACGGCATTACCTTTGTTAGAGAAGCCAACAGAACTCCCCCAAGTTCTAGCTTGATGACCAGCGTTCAAGGGTCTAGTTGCACACCCACCAGCGCAGAAGTCAGCTCTAGCATCTCCAAGTCAGCTCTAGCACCTTGGGGAGGAGCATCTTGTCTAAGGCCATATTGTCCCCCCCCCCCCCCGCAGAACGGTGCAGAGCTTCCCCCAGCGTTAGGAGCCATAAACAATTGACCCCACCTGATTCTTCGGCGCCGGCCTAACCGGCGACTTCGAGTTAAATCGAAGACCAGGCTTTCCACCTCCATCAACCTCCTTCCCTTTTCTACCTCGAGGGTTCCGACGGTCCTCATCACGTCTTTCGTCGTTGGCGATGAGGGTTCCGACGGTCCTCATCGCGTGAAGGTGAAGGAGGTGGAGAGAGGAGCCATCTTACGGGGAGATGGATATTTTTTATTCTTTTGTTGATGTAGGAAAATGGAAGATACACCCTATTATTTAATTTTTAATAAAAAATATGACAAAATGTAGCTCCTTAGTTGAGAAAGGGGAGACATCACTAATACATCAGATCTAAAATGATAATGAAGCTGCATAAGCTATAAAATAGTTTGCCTTCAGTAATTGCATGTCTACTTCATGCCATAGCTCTAATACATAAGATCCCAATTTTTAGCTTTGATATGATCTTCTTTATCCCAATTTTTAGCTTTGATATGATCTTCTTTATCCCAATAATAAAACTACTAAAGACCAAAGTGACGGCCTTTAATTCTGTGTAATATAAGGATTACTCAATGATACTGGCCTTATGAAAATTAGAAATTTAATTTGATGGTTTCATTTAAAATTGTGATATTTCTCACTTTGGTGTTGTTTGGTAATGCTGCGTGCCTCAATTATTGCTGTGAAATTTGGATGCAGCTTTACTTTAAAACTAGAGAAAACCATTCTTTAATAAATAAATTTTAAAAAATTATATTATAGATAGATAAATAAAATTGAGTTGCAAATTACCCTAACATTTAAAGAAATAAATGTTTGAATGCATCAGATCTATCCAATTGGGTAAAATTAACGAAACATGCACCGAGCACAGAACAAAAAAAATTAAAAAAACAATTATGAGAAAAAAGAACTTCCATGAGACCCTACTAGAACCATATTAATTACATTCTACATGAAATTTAAACCGACTGTCCGAAAGAAAAATGAACATCCATTTCGCTTGATCGAATAATCTCACGTATTACATGAGCTTTAAACCAATGATCCTTGACAATCCGAGTAATCCATGCTTCTACTATAATAACATCGCGTTCATTGTCTGAAGCCGTAATATTGCATCCATCATCTTCTAATTTTTCTGGTCCTTTTTGTGTCTTTAGCAGCTTCCAAGAAAGAGGAAGTGAATTGGGCGGTGGAGCGGCATATTTAAATGACGGACCAGCGAAGCACTCGCTCTTGATCACATCACGGTCACTATCGTCAAAGTCGCTAAATCTTGGCTTTGATGAAGTCATCGCAGTACCCGTATATCTTCTTTGAGGGATGATGTATCTTGTCGTGGTGGTTGATTTAAGCTCCCTATGTTGGGGTATAATGTATTTGCCCATCGAATCAACAGGATCGAAGAGGGCAAGGCAGAAAGTTTTGTGAATGTTACTGGAGAGACCGAAGAGATATTGATCGATCATATTGGGTGTATTGATTAATAAAGTTTTGTGTGTTAAAGATATAACATATGAAGCTTTTATATATTACAATACATACACAACATCCTTAAAAAGGAAAGTATTTGCGGATGCTTAAAACGGAAAGCAACTGGCTATAATGATATTAAAGTTAGTTAAAATTCAAACAAATAAGTGGAGGTGTGATCGGACGAGTACTCCACTTTGATTTTGGTAAATTACGTACGGCTCTAGTTCACATGTATATATGTAGTCCATCAAATGATCAAATCTACCCTCTGCTATTAAGACAAGAAAATATACTTAGGTACACGAAACGAAAAATTATGGGGAATCCAAACTTTTCCTGAAATATGATGCTGGGACATCTGATTTTAGGAAATATTGTATTCAAGTGCTTGTCATATTTTTATCATTTCCGGTAACACATATGTGCAACAACGGATTTGGACGATATCAGATGTTGTGGCAGTTGACCGGCATGGAGTGAACGATTACCGATGAGCAGCTGAGTGGTCGCGATCAAAATTAAAATTCTTGTTTGTATGTAACACCCTATTCCGATTGTAAGTTTTTTTTCTTTTTTTCTTTTGAATGTATTGGGTTTTGTAATATAATAATAATAATAATAATAATTATTATTATTATTATTATTTTAAGTTGGAGTTTAATACTTTTTAGTTAAGATAAAATATATTATTATGATTGCTTTAAGTTTGTTATAATTATGGTTTTCCAAGTTTGTTAAATAAGTATATTATTAGTATTTATGTTTATTTACTATTTGATTAATATCTTAAATTTTTATACATATAATATTTACTTGTCTAATATTAATTTCGTAACTAAATAGATAATATTGGTATTGTTGTTTTAACAAAACATATTTAGTATTTAATATTGTTTGATAATTTATTAATATCTTATTTTAATTTGCATCTAATATATTTTCAAATACTAAATATGTAAACAAATATATTATGGTTATCTAAGTTAGTTAAGTATGTGATATTTAATTTTTAAAGTTTTATTTTGCTAAATCTAATAATATCTTATTTATATTCTAGTATAATGTTTTGTCTACCATGATATATTATTAATAATTTTTTAATCTTTAAATCCTATTTTAAATCTTTCAAATTAAACTATTAGGGGTTATGAGAATTATTTTGCTAAAGTTATATATATTTTCTTATAATCTCTCTTAAAATATATTTTATCCCCCCAAAACAAATCAATACTTATTTTAATCATACACATTTAAACTAATTTATATACATCATATCTATTTAGAACCCTATATATATTTATATAAATATTTCTTATTATCCTATATAATAACAAACCCTACACCTAAACACACACCAAACAATCTTTACAAACTCCCACATAATTTAATCTCTTTAACAGTATTTAGATCTCTTCAAATATATTTCTCTCTCCTCAATATTTTATTTTTTTACCTTATAACGACTTTATATATATTCATTATCTTCATATCTCTTCTTCTTATATAAATCAACATTATCTCTCTTTTCCATCACAATATTTTCTTTTTCTTCAAAATTAGCCGAGCCATCAAAACTGAGAGTTGCACTTTGTGTCGTTGTGTTTATCCCGTCTCCGAGGCAAGTACTCTTCCTCCTTTATTTTTAGTCGATACAACATTGACGATTCTCTCAACTATTGCTGATAAATAATATTATCATATAAACTATGTATATAACTATTTGTATCCACACTGTATGTATATATAATGTTCGTTCATATTGATATATTATATTCTTGATGTGTTATTATTGTTTTATATAAAAATATCATATGATCAGATTTACTTAGCTAATATATAATGTAAATTTAAACTCATATTGCTTGTATGTGCTATTAATTATTCGTACTCATGTATATAATTGTCTACTGTGATTTTTTTTTTGTTCTAACTATCGTATAGTATAAATAAGTTTGTGTGTGTGTGTAATTAATACATTTAAATATACAATATAAAATATAGTTATAAATAATATGTTAATACAGTAGATAGGTTTTTAATATATTTAATTAGAATAGTTGTGGATATGATAAGTTATAACATACATAGATTATTAGTATATATTGGTGATAGTTATATATAATACACTAAAAAAGCATAATATATTTTATATATATAGGTGTACAGTATTAGTAATTATTAACATGACACACGGTGGTGTGAGTGTTACAGATAATAATGTTTATTTATTAAGTAAAGATACATACACACGTGTACAGATATTATAAATATAACAGTACAAGTCTCAGTTTTTGTTAATTCAAATAGTTATATAGTATACTATAATAATGCATTCATATTTAATTACAAATAATTTTTGTTAAATACCACAGCTATTGGAATTGTTCGATTAGAATCGAACCCTCTTTAAAATGATACTGCGTAAATAACCTTATTAAATATTGATGCTGTAATATGCTTATTGTTATCATTGACGTGCACGAGAACACTTTTTAACATACTTTATATATGTGAGACCATTATTGTTTGACGTGTACGAAAACACCTTGAGATGACATGCTTGTTCAAGACTAAATTTTCCTTATTTAAAAACGAGATCTCTAATTAGAATGTTGAATTGCATGCCATGACATAACCTATACTGTTTACAAGTTTCTTTTCTATACAATTAATATGATATTACAAGTTCCAGTCTACTCAGTATTCTTAATTAGTGATTCGGTTATTACCATATTAGATATGAATACACGAGGTGTTGGGATAGTTTGAGTGTACGTTCGTACAACAGGATCTCAGGAGTCCCACGCCGACAGCTCGTACCGGGCTATATCGGTCGCTTGTTACTACAGCTCATACTGGGCTATATCGGTCTCTTGTTCATTTCACAGTTGGGTCCGTGTTTCCCTGCCCCGGGGGCCCTACTGTCACACCCCGCTTCCCAAAGTATGTAAACACGGCATGTGAAAGAGCCAACCATGCTACCTATGGCGAGGAAATATCCTTCCATGGTCGCATTACGGCTGTCAATCAGATATCAAGAACGGTAAAATACTAAATCTATATATCACATATCCAATAGCCACAAGAACAATAACTGAAAAAGATAGCGGAAGTAATAAAGTTCTAAGGAATAACTAATCCGTATAAGAGCTATATCAATGAGGTGGTTCTCATTGATCGGCGATCCTGTCGAATGGTCACATACTATATCAATTATCTGGACCATGCAAAAACCAGACGTCAGTGCGTCATAATATCAAACAATAGTAATAAGCAGGATGTAACGATATAAATAAACATGAATATAAAGAATAACATGGGTAAGAACAGTGAGGTATGTATGTGTATTATGAAGTACGATGAACAATTGAAATTGTGCTACTGGGTTATCTACTCTAAAGTTTTTGAAATCAATTTAATGGAATCGTCGATATAACTCAATAGTATCCCGTGCATGCCCGGGACCACGGTCCACATTCTCGGGCTGAATCCGATACGTGCCGCTAGGCAGTAGTAAACAGGTAACGGGTACAGATGAATGATATCAGCAGCATCATCCCGGGGCTGATCTAATCCGTAAAGACCGATCATTATAAGTATCGAACTGTTGAGTTACAAGTCAGGTTTTATTATTGATTTTCTCTTACCCCCAAGGTTTTGTGTTCAAGTCAGGTATTGATGATGTAAGTCTAATGCCAACACATGATCAAGCGGGTACATGTTTGTCTATGTAGACAACAGGTTACGTCCGTCAGGATAATAAATCAGATTTGTCGACATCAGTAACAAGATCAAAGTATCAAGTCAAGTAGTATATCAGGGGATGTCATATGGTGCATATATATTAAACGGATACCCAAAGTAAAACTGTAATGAAAGTCTGAACATGGTTAGTGCACGGATGTACAAGTATCTATCTGTGATCACATTTTATAAGTCCATCACTACGAGTGATGCACACTAGCAAGCATGGTATACTAATATAACAATAACATGATATAATACGATTCCGGCATGTAACTAGATATGCAGTATACAGTACGGATGCGAACGGATATCGAAAACGGTAAACTATAATATCGGATGCACAATTCAAAACACATGTATTATTTTTATTCATATAAATATAGATATATCGACATAGCATATAGCAAGATAAACTTGCCCGATCGGATCTCACGACAGGGTGCGTACGACACGTTCGATGTCGGGTAAACGTCGCGATGCACACACACGCGTACAGAACTGAACCAGGCTACTCAAGAACGTGATCACGCTGGATGAGGACGACGACTGGGTCGCCCGGATCGTCAGCGACATGCGCAACTCCGGCGATCACCGGGAAACAAGAACCAAGAAAAGAAAAGAGAAAAAGAAGTAGAAGAAAGGAGAAGAAGTCTGGGGTTGCTCTGGCTTGGCTCTGGTTTTGGGACAGAGGAGAGGGGAGGTGACTTCGATGATGGGTTTTCGGGCGATGGGGTCGGGTCGAGGTCGGGTTGCAGGGTGTGCAGGAATCTTGGGTTCGCTCGGGGGTGCTGGTGCAGGGGTGCAGTGGGTGGTGAGGACGAGGGCGAGGAGGTCGAGGTGATGACGTCGAGGCGATGGAGCGGCAACGAGGTCGGGGCTCAGGCGTGGGTGCTCGGGAATGGGTTCTCGGGTTGTGAGTGATGGTGGTATCGGGTTGGAGAGAGGGGAGAGGAAGAGGGAGTAGGAAGGGTGAAGATGATGAGGGCGTGGAGACGAGAGGGTTGAGGAGGTTGGCGACGAGGGGTTGCGACGGCGAGGCCTGGGCGTGAGTTTTCTCGCTAGTGAGGACGAGAGAAAGCAGGAGGAAGAGAGAGCGAGAGAGGTCTGTGTTGTATGATTAGGTTAGGTGTATATATATATATATATATATATATGGAGAGAGACAGAGAGAGGGTGAGGAAATAGACTGTTAGGATATTTAAAAATATATATTATATATATTATAGGAAACTGTTTAGGTTTTTAAAATATTTTATAATATATAAACTAGGTTTTAAGGCTAATACAAAAATGGTCCGAAAAATATCCGGCTTGTGTCTAAAAATTTAGTTTTAAAATACGAATAATATACGTATTAACCAAAACCATAATGCAATATCTGATTAAAGAAAATGCATACCCCAAGAACGGATGCACGTAAATGCACGTAGCGATCCAAACGAGTCAGTTACAACAAACGGGAAGTGAACATGATATACGGATGCAACCATAGTGTATGGGGTATGATGCAGGCCATGCTAGGTATTTAAAATAGATTATTTTACTATAATTTGTAGTATTTGAAAATATATGCCTACCATATATAAAATACATTTACACAGAACATATGTGTGCACGTATTCTCAGTACTAGTAAGCATATATCATGATCAAAAATCAAAACGGGTTTCAAGCATGCGGGTCGGATCGGATACAAACACAGATACAAAAAATATACTATCCGCACCCAAAACAATTAAAATCAAGAAATAGCCACAAGATAAAGAAAATAATCAAATAGAACATGGTATAAATGAACTAGGGTGTAACACTGGGAATACTCATGCAGAAGTTGACGCACACACTCGAACTTATGATAGAATATATTACTTTTTAGTGACCAGTTAGAATGTGACTTGACCGACTTGACCTGTTTACATGTCTGTTTCATATTATTACTATATCTAAACATGTATAAACATGCGCGCACACGGGTTTCACTACACTCACATATTCATGTTATTACACTACATACACATTTTTACGTTGAGTATATGTTGGGATGTTCTGATATTCCTGAAATTTATCATCTCAGCTTTAGAGACATATTTTTTGGCCGAGCAAGAACAGAGCGGTTATCGAGAGTTTACAGAAGATCGGTAGCCCGTAGGTTTATTTATTTTCAGTTAGTATTTAGCATGTGCATTCCTTGCGGGACATTAGGATTTATGTGTCTTTTTCGGATCTTGTCTTATTTCGGACTTATTGTATCATAACCTTATTTTTTGCCTCTTTTTATCTTATGAATCTATTGCTAGTATTCTTCGTAATTTCGTTGCAGCATGATTATCAGTGTTATCTATTCTGTTTTGTACATTATATTGACAGATTTAGCCAGACAGCTTTTATGTGATTATGGAAGGATTTTTACTTATCGTAGATAGCACGGCTGGTCTTCGTTACTCGCTGTATTTCTGTATTTTAAGAAGCAGGGCGTGATTGTATGTATGGATTTGGAGTCTTTAGATTTGTTAAAATGAAGGATATCAAAAGTTGGAGCCTTTCGGAATGAATATGGGGTGATTTGATGTCTTCCATCATTTAACTAAATAAAAAATTATCTCTCTCTTTCTATTCCATATTGCAAATCCATATTTATATCAGGCATACCAAACAAAAGATTTGAGTTCATACCTATAAATTCATCAATATTACTTGAATTCAAAGAAAAAAAATTGGATTTATGACATATTATTGATCCATGTTTCTTTAGTTTTGAACCAATATGCCCTAATTCATTTCTATCGATACCATCAACCTTTTAAAATATTTTAATCGACGTTGTTAAATTCAAATTTCAAAAGCCCTTTCTCTCTCTTTTCTCTATACACGTACATTAATCATTAATATTCAAGCCATCTCTTTCAGTTGCAAAAGTTATCAATACAAATTTATCATCAGACCTTATAATTGCAAAATTTATCAATACAAATTTATTATCATACATGATAAGGTTCATTTAAACCATATAATATTATTATATATTTACTTACATCTTACGAAAAAATACCAGTAACCAAAAACAAAGAGCATGGAACAAAAGGTTTCTCTATGTGAGCGTTTTCGTGGCCAATTGGTAAAAGCTTCTTACTTTTGAGTATGAGGATTGGGATTCGTATCCCGCATGCATTATGTTACGGTTTATTAATAAAAAAAATACAACTTTTCAAAATACACCCTGAGATTAAATTTAACGTCATACCCCTCAATTTTCATTCTGTTACATCAAACCCCTACCATTTACTTTTTACACTTTTTATCCGTTTAATAGTCAAGTTACGCCTCACATCACCACATTTTTGGGTTTAATCCCCAAATTAGCCCCTCCTCTCTCTTATCATCTTTCTAGGATATTGTGTTTGACTAATTGAGCAACTCAATATGTGATATTTTTACTTTTTTGATACTGCCAGGTAAACCCTAACCTATCCACACAACACATCCACACACGCATTACACATGCACGGATCCAAGGGACCCTCGAATTAGCCCCGAAAATGTTAATTTATAGCCGCTTCCCCTCTTGAGGTTTCTAAGATTCGAACCCCGCGCACTCATCCTAAAAGGATGAATGACCATACCAGCCGAGCTATTGCTCAATGGTCGATATATGGATTTAAATAAAGAAAATTAGGATAGTTAGGTCATTTATTATGGTAATTAAACGGCGGAGGGAAGGGGTTGAGTTACAAAATGAAACTTTGTAAGGTTGGATAATGGATTTTAACTTTTAGGGTGGATTTCGGCAAATCGGGTAAATCAGAAGGTTGATTTTTGTGAAACAAGCCAACTAGAAAAAAGATTCATGAGAGAACTCTAGAGTTTCAATTTATCGGATGTCTCCGGAGAGACAAGAGAACTCTAGAGTTAAGACATGCTAGCTTATCCTCTCAAGTTTTCGAAAATTAGTGATTCTCACGCGCTTTATAAAACGAACCATCTTGTTTGAAAAGCTTTCTTTGCCACAAATATAATAAATGTGGAGAATGCATGCCTATCTGTCTGTTTATTTTTGGAGAGTGTTTTCTCTAATTTACTCACGTTATTACGGTAAATGTCGCAAAAATCGTGATTGTTGGATTTATTTTTATGCTGTCTAGGCAAAAGAAAAAAGAAACATAATATTCCTCCGACTTGCAAGCTGTTTCCCTTCTCAAATCGTGACACGTGTCCATTTTTAACGCATTGGTGTTGTCAGGTGCAGCGGGGCCCACTAGATTTGAACCAATGCTGAGCACTTGAGCTGCATATTTTGTTTTCATTTGTCCACGCAAATTATTAATAAAAAAATAGTAATTCAAAACAAATATATTAATGAGTCAAGGATGAAAGCCTCGTCGACGGAACCGACGACACCGCAAAAATCAACCGGCTATATCGGGTCACCTCAACCGGCTACAGCCGGTCACTACTTCTCCTCTGTCACGTATTTCTTGCGTTGGTGCTCACCTGTTTTCGATTTCTCTCACTCCTCGAACAATCCCGTTCTCTCTTTCGATCGCTAGGGTTTTTCCGCTGTGCGCGTGCGATGCAAAGATCGCCTTTTTGATTGATTTCGATCTCGATCGGGCCTCTTATCGATTCGATCCTTTCGCGGTTTCGATCGATCTAAACGCAGGTGAATCAACTCAGCTCCGATGAATCTCTATTGCGTCGTCTCTTTTGTAATCGATGAAATGTGATGCGGTGTTTTATTCAACAGTTTTTTTTATTATCATTTTTCAAAAATTCTGTGTTTTAAGTTGCATGCGTCATTTTCTAGATTAATCCGAAGTTTTTTGATGTTTCAGGTGTATTTATTCCTCATTTTGATGATTTTTTATTTATTCATTCCTCATGATTTAATCAGCAAATTAACTATATTTATTTATTTATTATAGAATTGCATTAAAGTAGCTTCGTTCAATTATTAATTCTTTGAAATGTGGCATCTAATAAACCCTTTAATTACATTTTTTTGGGGTTCTTCTATCTACGTCAGATCGGTTAGTTTAGATTATTAGACGTGTTCAAAGAAAACGAAGTCGATGAAAGTGAAATTAATCTGAATCCTTAATATTTGTGTGTATGCATTAACTGCTCAATTTAAATCTGCAGCAAGACTGTTTAATTTGCTACATTCAGTATAAGTAAAAAAAAATATACTTCATTGCAGCTCTGTCGACGGGCTTTATTCTTTTGTTTTTTGAAAAAAAGTTGGATAATTAGCCATCCAAATTCATTAAAAAGATTTTAATGGATATATCAAAACGCCTCCAGCTCCAACACAAAGCATACAATCATAATTAAATTACATGCCACAGCCAAAAAAGAACCAGTGCAACACACACATGGTTCGCCAAAAGTAAAAAGAGAAAAGTAGAATATCTTTGTCTCTCCCAAGATCAGAGAACTCTACTCCAGCTCACGAGTCTTCATCAACCTCGTCGTCCTCATCCAAGTCTCCGTTGCTAAGGATAACCCCCTCCCTAGCATTCCCCTCCGTCTCGGGAACCATCTGTCTCATCTTCATCTTTTTCTTGTTTGTAAACAAATACGACCAGTTAAGAAGCAAATAGGAGATTAGACAAACGACATTGTCAACACAATTATTTTTCCTCCTAAAAATCCTCTCATTACGTTCTCTCCATATACCCCAAGTAACACCCATAATAATGATATCCAAATTACTCCTAAGAAAACCCCCTATCTAATTTCGCCAGTTTCCCCATACGTTCTCGATAGATGTAGGAAGCCGAAGAATATTATTCTTAGCACAAAACTGAGACCATACGTCTTTAGCGAAAGGACAGGTGAAGAACAGGTGATCCCCCATTTCTTCGCAAACCTTGCAAAATTCACATACGCATAGGCCTTGCCACTTCCTTTTTATAAGGTTGTCTCTGATTAATACAGCCCTTTTACTCATCAACCCATTGAAAACGTTAATTTTTCTTGATACCTTTGCTTTTCAGATGTGCTTCAGATGTCCCCCGTTTTCCCCTCCATTGATGATCGTATAAAGTGACTTGACGGAGAATTTGCTATTACTGCTCCACCTCCAAATAGGTTGGTCGGGATTCTGGCTATTAGGACGCCAATAATCCAAATATTGCTTAAGGGTCCGTAAATCACATCTTTCTCTTGCCGCCAGGGTACGCTTGAAAGATATTCGCCAATCCCTTCCGTACCATATTTCCGCAATCTTTGCGTATCTATTCCTGGCTTCTCGAAAAAGTCTTGGGAATTTAAAGCATAAAGCCATCTTTTCACACCATTTATCCTTCCAGAAATTAATCTTGTTTCCGTCTCTAATCGAAAATGAAACCCCTGAGGGAAAGATTCTTCTGGTCTTATAGATTCCTCCCCAGATACCGGTGTTAGAAGATGCATTTTTTTGCTTACCCCTTAGATTTCCATTTCTCAAGTAGGTTCCCGTAATAATGTCTTTCCAATTACTCATTTCGTCGTTGTATAGTTTCCACCACCATTTGGCTGATAATGACGCGTTTATGTTTCTCATGTTTATCACCCCTAACCCTCCCAGTTCTTTAGGCATGCATACAATTGACCACTTCACCAGTGAGTAACCTGTCTCCTTATTGCCCCTTTCCAAAGAAAATTTCTTCGAATTTTATCAACACGCTTTTCAACTTTGACGGATAGCTCATACATCGCGAGATAGTATATAAGGATGGCGGTAAGGACAACGTTTAAAAGTGCCACCCACCCTCCGATTGAAAGTAGACGCTCTTTCCATCCATCCAATCTTTTGGTAATTCTATCAATAATTGGCGTCCAATCAGAAATTTTTAATTTCCCAGGATAAAGCGGTAAACCTAAATATTTTATTAGAAATTCAGCATAATTACATCCGAATATCATTGTCAAGTCTTCTTGGTCAACCTCCGCGTCCCATATTAAAGTTAAAGAGCTTTTATGGTGGTTGATCCTTATACCCGACCACTCCTTAAATAGACGTAGTAACCCCTTCATCATCGTAGCTTGCACCATGTCTCTTTCTAAATTGCAAAGTGTCGTCCGCGTATTTTAGATTAACAACCGATGTTCTGCTAGTCCCCAATCCATCAGTCAAACCAGCCTTGTTGGCCAGGTCAATCATCTTGTTAAGTCCACCAGCCACCAAAGTAAAGATCAAAGGGGATAGAGGGTCTCCTTATCTTAATCGTCTTTTGCATTTAAAGTGGTTCGTCGGCATCCCGTTCATCGTAATCACTGCCTTGGCCGAGGACAACCATTCTTTTATTCAAAAACACCATCTTTCCCCGAATCCCCGTTTATGTAAAATTAGCAAAATACATCTCCAATCCACTCGGTCATAAGCTTTTTCCAAGTCGAACTTAAGCATATATCCCTTCACCTTTCTTCTCTTGCAAGATTGAATGATCTCAAGTGCCGTCACCACCCCATCCGTTATTGATCTACCAGGGATGAAACCGGTTTGATATCCTACAATAATAGATTTCAATAGCTCTCCTAGCCTATTAGTCATAAGTTTCGAGATGATCTTCATAACACTATTTAATAGGCTAATCGGCCTATAGCCGTTGACCGTCGCCGTCCCTTCCTTCTTAGCCACCAGGACAACATTGGTATAGTTGAACCTATGGATCCCCTTTCCTTCGTACCATTGTGTTATAAGATCGCATAAGTCATCTCGAATGAGATCCTAAAAGTACTGGAAAAAAACATTGGGAAGCCATCTGGTAAGGTCGCTTTATTAGCTACAAGACCAAATATCGCACATTTGATCTCCTCTACTGAAAATGTGGCTTCGAGATTGTCCTTTTGTTCCAAGAAGATCGCATCGTCGTACTCCCAAATTTCCATATTCGTCCCTGATCAAATCGGTTCGATAGTTGCAAACAAATTCCTGAAATGGTCCTTGACATGTGCGCGAGTCTCAAAGACGTCCTCCACCTCCTGACCTCCAATCTCCATTTTAGAAATAAGGTTTCTTTGACGCCTATCATTTGCAATTTGATGGAAGAAATTTGTATTTAAGTCCCCCTCTTTCAACCATTGAAGTCTCGATCTTTGTCTCCACATGATCTCCTTTTTAAAAATGTCTTGTAAGGACTCCTTAACCAGACTCATCTTTTCCCATTCCTCAATGGACAGGCCATTAGTTTTTTTATTTCTTTTCAAAATCATCCAGTTTCAATATTAGAGAATCCTTTTGGATCTGAATGTTTTCAAATTTATCCATCTTTAGCATATTTAGAGAGACGCGCCCTGAGGTGTGCTAATTTAGCTACCATTCTGCCACTAACAGAACGGTCCAAAGACCGAACGTGATTGTCCCAACAGTTCTTGACCACACTTTTACAAGATGGGTCTTCCAACCACATCTTTTAAAATCTAAAATTCTTCCTAGGTAAAGTTGCCATTTCCTCATTATTTAAGTTTAGGGATACATGATTCGAAGTAGGGCTTTTGAGAGAAGTCTAATAGGCTATTAGGAATCTAGCTTCCCAAGCCAGAGACACAAATAGCCTATCGAGTTTGGTTTAACCTGACGATTGGACCAAGAGAACAACCTGTTATTGTTGATTAAGTCAACCAGCTGCAGGTCGTTAGTCGGCTTATTGAATAATCAACAATCTCGCTCATCTCCTTTTCTTCCCTTTCTTTCATCGACAAACCTGACGACGTTAAAGTTCCCTCTTATCATCCACGGGTGTTGCCATCTACCGGCAATGAATGTAAGTTCCTAAAAAAAAACCATTCCTTCTTTCTTTTCTGTTACGTCTATAAAATGCCGTAACTGTTTCGCACAACCCATTATACCCTTTTAAGTACAACAGGACCATGAATGCTCCAATTCACTCATCCTCAATCGAGAAGGTATATCGGTTAACTCCTACCAATATACCACCAGAGGCCCCTTCCGAGTTCTTGTATCTCCAAACGAAGTCTTTAGGACTGTCCACAAAATCAAGGACCGAAAGGTGCGGATCCGCCTACTTTGTTTCAGAAAGACGAGCATCATCTAACCTATTAGAACCTAACACCTCCCTAATCATCCTATGTTTGTGGGGTAACCCTGTGCCTCTAACATTCCAAAAGGTGTAATTCATTGGGAACCAAAACTAGCCCCCTCCCCCTCCTCAAACACAAATAAGCCTAAAAGCTTAAAAAGACCATTGCAAGCCTCTACTAACTTAATGTAATCAAAATTAGCGAAACTATCCTTACAATCATCCCCTAAATATCCATCTAGCGGGTTAAACAGCAACAAAAGCGTCTCATCTGAAATAGAACCAAAAACATAATGGAAGTTGAGAAAATACAAGTCTTCCTAGTGAAGTCCTTCCTCTTAGTAGCACTCTCCAGCAAACGATCGAGACTGAGTATTTCCCTGCCATGTCTGTTCTCTTCAATTTGGTTGCGTCCGTTCTTTCAACGATCCCTGACTACCTAACTGTAGTCCTTCCTTTCACTAGCTCTTGCAAGAAGATTGTCAAGGTTTAGAATCTATCCCCTATGCCCGTTGCTCCTCCTGAGAGTGGTATCCTCCGCTCTATCGTTGGCCCCCAGCAATTGAACCTCCTCCATCATGTTCACATCTTCAATCACTGCTTTGGATGAGGATATGCTCCCCAATTGGGTATTTTCCACCCTATTAATATCATCCTGTTTATCCAAGAATCCCCCGCCTTCCTCGGAAGACGCCTCGAACGTCACATTATTAGACGTTCCTTGGCCGGACCTCTCGCGGCTTTTTTTTTCTTCAGCTTGGTACACATCCCCCTGACACGGCCTTGTCTTTATTAGAGAAGCCATCTAAAGAAGTCAGCTCTAGCATCTCCCACCAGCGTTCAAGGGTCTAGTTGCACTCCCACCAGCACACACAGAAGTCAGCTCTAGCATCTCCTCGTTGATGCACATGGACCACTCTACCTTGGGGAGGAGCATCTTGTCTAAGGCGGTATTGTTCCCCCAAGAACGGTGCAGAGCTTCCCCCAGCGTTAGGAGCCATAGACAATTGACCCCACCGGATTCTTCGGTGCCGGCCTAACCGGCGACTTCGAGATAAATCGAAGACCAGGTTTTCCACCTCCATCGACCTCCTTCCCTTTTCTACCTCGAGGGTTCCGAAGGTCCTCATCACGTCTTTCGTCGTTGGCGATGAGGGTTCCGACGGTCCTCATCGCGTGAAGGTGAAGGAGGAGGAGAGAGGAGCCATCTTTCGGGGAGATGGATATTTTTTATTCTTTTGTTGATGTAGGAAAATGGAAGATACACCCTATTATTTAATTTTTAATAAAAATATGACAAAATGTAGCTCATAGTTGAGAAAGGGTAGACATCACTATCATACCAATCATAGGTAACCAAAACACCAAAAACAGGCATCGCTTCCTGATAATTGTACCATATACAGTATACGTTCTGGATTTGAAAGAGACAATTATGATAATGAAGCGGCATAAGCTATAAAATAGTTTGCCTTTAGTAATTGCATGTCTACTTCATGTCATAGCTCTAATACATAAGACCCCAATTTTTAGCTTTGATATGATCTTCTTTATCCCAATTTTTAACTTCGGGAGGTAATGGGATCTAAAATGTGTAGCTCCATTTGCAAATTCTTCAAATTGGAATTGTAGTTGTTTTTTAACTATTATAATTACTGCTTAGCTGGCATTTTTTGTTCTTTTATTTTATTTTATTTGCTGCTTTTGCTGTAGCCAAATTGGCTTCAATCGTTTGCTTCCATTTTTTGGATGTTTTTTGAAGCTTGTTTGCCAAATCCAACTATAAGTGTTGCAAACCAAACATTGGAAATGGAATTTTATTGCCGCAAGTGTTGCATGCAACTCCAAATCCAATCAACAACTGCCCCTTAATTGCCCAAAACCTCCTATATAGCCTATCCCATATAGCACTTCTAGCCCCTTAAAAGACTTGTTAGGGAAACACCATCTCAGCCTTCTCAACGATGTTACCAAGTGTGATATTTTCTCTCTAGACATCCTTTTCATAAAGAAATGATTGTCTAACTCAACTCTGGCACTTGATATTTTCAAGTTGTTTAGGGCAGATCTTTGGTGCAATTTAAGGTTTTTGTTGATGATCATAAGGTCTGTTTGCAACAAGGGGTAAATGACACGTGGTTTTTTTTGCTATTAATCTTATATTCTTAAATCATGACTGGCTTTTTTAGATGTTGTGCACTTATTATATATAGTTGTTTTTGTTCTTTCTCTTCCTATTATATTTGTTAGTAACTAATTTTCTTTTTGAAGTCAATCCCTAGTACACCCATAAACTCCCACATTGGAGTGCAAAGTTCTACTGTATGAATTATAGACTTTTATGGAAATAGCAGCTATTGTCGCTGTTGTATGCTGCTGCTGTTTTTGTTGCTATGGTGCTTAATCTTGGTCTACTTGCAGACTGCATTTTGTTTCGCACAAGGACAACATTAAAGCGATTAGACCGAATTGTCGTAATGCCTTCAGTAAACTTTGATCAGAGTCAGGATGATCAGGTTTCTTTGTCTTTGGATGACTTCGATTTCTCAAAGATGGGGGACAGGCCGAGGTCTTTCAGCATTGAGCGCCAAAGATCATGTGAAGAAAGATCATTGCACGAGCTCCATCCCAGTGCTCCATTTGGTCTTCCTTCTTTTAAGAACCTCGAGAATTTAAAGATTTCAGAGAACCTTGAAAGTTTATTTTCTCCTGGTAGGAAATCTAATACCTACACCCCAAAGGGATTTAATTGCTTTGAGCCTCATCCTATGGTGTCCGAAGGTTGGGAAACCTTGAGACAGGCATTGGTCTACTTCAGAGGCCAACCTGTTGGGACAATTGCTGCGCTGGACCATTCAGAAGAAGCCCTCAACTATAATCAAGTGAATTTATAGCTAGAAAACTATTTTATGTTCCATAAATGATAACGCAAACTCGTAGCTTGCTTTTATCTTCGATCAATATTGTGCATCTAAAAAGTTATCAATGTTTAGAAGTTCGCTTATCAATCATCCTTGATTATTGATTTACCTAATCATTTTTTGTGCTGCTTTAACATACTGAATCGTTTTAAAGTTATGTTTAGTGAATTATATGAGAATCGCTTTTCATTTAATTTTAGTGAATTATGAGTTATGGACTAAATAATTCTTAATGCCCTGGCAGAATTCTTTAAATTATGTAGTAGGATGCGAGGCAGGTGGAGGTTATTTCAGAAGGCTTATTTATGTTTTTACTTAGACTATGTTTAAGATTCCAACGTTTAGGATGTGGCATATCACTGTTTCTAACTTCATGTTGACCGTATAGGTGTTTGTGAGAGACTTCTTTCCGAGTGGCTTGGCATTTTTGATGAATGGTGAGCCAGAAATAGTTAAAAACTTCCTTTTGAAAACTCTTCGCCTTCAATCATGGGAGAAAGTAGTTGACCGCTTCAAGCTAGGAGAGGGGGTGATGCCTGCAAGCTTCAAAGTCCTAAACGACCCGGCTCGGAATTCTGAAACATTAGTTGCTGATTTTGGGGAGAGCGCAATTGGAAGGGTTGCCCCTGTTGATTCTGGATTTTGGTGGATAATATTGCTCCGTGCTTACACCAGGTCTACAGGAGATACCTTGTTGGCTGAGAGGCCTGAATGCCAAAAGGGCATGCGTCTTATTCTTACTCTCTGCCTCTCAGAAGCTTTTGATACATTTCCCACATTGCTTTGTGCTGATGGTTGCTGTATGATTGACCGAAGAATGGTAAGCCTCTTATTATTACTGAAGTTGAATTCATAGTATGCATGATTTTTTTTTAGCCTACAGTGATTCAACCGCAGTTTTCCTACATATGAAGGTAAGCATGCAGTCATTCTTGATATTCACATGGATTGTCACATGAACTTAATTATTTGTCGTTTATCTATAGAATTTGTTATGAATTGCCATTAGGATCACGGAACTTCAATTTTGTGGTAGTGGGATATTGCAACTTTTAGAAGTCAGAAGTACAGATATGAAGCACCTCCTTAGAGCCCCTACAGTATTCATGTAATTGAATGTGGCATATGCTGAAATAACATAACTGAGCAGATATCGGGTGGCTAATTATCCACGTTTATCCTCAAAAAACATTACTGAGCAGTTCCGCTGTAGACAGTTTTAAGTCTTATTTGGTAATGTTAGTAAGGATCGATTGGTATTAAAAATACTACCATGTACACAATATCATAATAACTGGTTGTTTATCAATCATCAAGACAGCTAAATTCCATTTCTTATCATCTTGTTCATCTGAGTTTCAATGCCACAAGGACAGGCGCCATAACCACTTGCACCTAGGAAGATGTGTACAGAAGAGAGAAAAATGAAATCTGAATGATGGATGCTTGTTAATGGCAAGGAGAAGGATATTACTTCCATTTCATTCACAAAAATAAAAATGTTTTCACCAGGTAGAGAATGTATAAGCAATTGATTTGGTGTTCTGACACATTTTCTTCAATCTGTAAAATATGAATGCTTCTTCTGCATCCAGATTCTCCTTGGACTACCAGACTAACGCTAATTATACGTTTGCTCAGACAAAAATAAGTCCTTGCGTATTCAATGCCATCTGTATCTAAATGTCGGTTGACTGTAGTCATTTTATACTGTTTCATCCCCATTTAGGCCTCAATTCATTATATTATTTGCTTTCTGCAAAGTAATTTATTTTTCATTAGGAAAACTTAAATTTATCTTTTATTTTTGTAGGGTTGCTACTCCTTCCTGTAACTAGTCGTATATGTTCAAGTAACAAAAAGTTTTGTAGGACATTTTTCCTCCTTGTATATGCTATATTGTTTTGGTTCCTTCATATTCCTTTTTAACGTTCTACTTGATCCCGCTTGTGGTAACTCCCTCCTTTGCTGTTTCTTCATTTTGATTACCGCTGATAGTGGAAATATGTTCTTTATCTTCTTCTCTTATATGTGGGTTATACATGATTCCTTATATTTGAAAATATGTATTTTCCCCTTTTTACTGGACATTTCCCTCCGGCCTAACAGAATTTGAAGAATGCCAAGAGCCAACATGCGATTAATTAATGATTATGTTAAAGCTCACTCTTGTCCATTGTTATGTAGTTCGAAATTTGGGAGTATTATAGAAATAGCTGACTACAGGTTTAATTTCCTACTCATAAATTTGTCAAACCATTTTATGGAATCTTGCTTAATAACATACCCATTTGTCGGAATCAGAAATGATGATGTCGGGTGTTAAAATATATCCCGTTTTTATGGACATGACTAGGACAAAGGTTGTGGTGGTGGTGATTTGAATGCTAAATGTTTTACTTGATGCCACTTTAGCCTATATATGTACATGACCATTCAGGCCAATTTGAGTATAAAACATAAAGTAATTTAAAATATTAGTTATCTGCACAATTTTTGTTATCAACGGCTTTATGTTCACAATTTTCCTCTTTGTCTTGGCCTGCATCGCAGATATGAATTCAATCACCTACAGGGAAAATTCTTATCTCTCCTTCATGCCACTCTTTCTATTAGTCCATTGGAGTTTTCAGGCTTGTTCCTCGACTATGGCCAGTATCCATTTTAAAAAGTTCATGGAACTTTTTCAGCTTTGTATTGTACATATTAATGTCAAAAGCAATGTTTTAAAAGCCCCCCAAAAATGGAGCTGTTGGAATGTCTAGCCGCCGCTTCGGTTGCTCAGAAATTAGCAATGTCTTATGTTTGGTTTAAGTTTGTTATTTCTTGTACGTTGTTTATTAGACATTAGTTCCAATGGGCGTTTTAATTATTTTTTAAAATTATTTTTAAATACTTGAGCCCCTCTCAAGTTAGATTTTCAAGTCAAAATCAATATTGCTCAAAGTTAAATTTGAAAGCTCGAAGTTAAATTTGAAAACTCAAAGTCAAAATTGTTTGGAAACCCTAACTTTAAAATCAAAATCAAAACTTGAAAACCCTAGCTACTTGATCCCTTGCTTTGATACCAAAATTGAATCTCTAAACTCGAAATCAAAGTATTCTAATTGAAAACCCCTAGCTACTTGATGTTGAAGCTTCGAACATCCAAATTGAAGTCGAAATCGAAGGCCTCCAAATTGCAGTACCCAAAACCTTGTTCAAAGTCTCGGCCTGAGAGAATAAAACAACATGAAAAGAATTTGGAATTTGGAATTTCAAGTTAATTTAGATGGTATTATCACACCAATTACAATATGTACCTACTCATTATAAGACTTTGTAAAGGTCTGCACATCAATAAAGAAGACGTGATAATAAAACTACTAATACCACACCTATAAACCTTTAAATGCATCCCTATCAATAATTAAGTAATGGGGTGAAAATATCACTCAGCTTAAGCTGTAAAAAGCGGAGCGGCAAAAAACGGTTCGCAGCACCCACTTTAGCGCTTAAGCGGCTGTTTTTTAAAACACTGGTGAAATGACTTTTGTACAGAAGATAGAACTGATTGAATCCCTGCTAGACAGTCCACTGTCACCCTTGTGAATTTTATTCCAAAATCACTGGATTCTTACTTTGGTCCTTCGAAGAATATTGAGCTTCCTTCGTAGTTAGGACGACTAATCCCATCCAGTACACAAATATACTTTTGGCTTACAATCCTGTTGAATGAAGTTGATATCCTGACGCTTTATGCAAATGAATCCATTCAAATGAACATTTGCAGTTTATATGAGAGCTTCCGTTTATAGTTTCCCAATTTGACACCTCTATCTTGTTAAATGCAAACATAATTTCTGGCGTCCGTGGATTTTTCGCAAATGTTATTTCCTTTAATCACTAACGGCTAACAGACAATGAACTATTGATCTTCAGAAAGATGGAAGGACATTTTTCTTCTTATTCTTGTTCATGTTCTTATTTATTTATACCACAATTAAAGTTGACATAGTTGTTTTGACAAGATGTTACTTCTTGTGCAACCATGGAATATGGTCTAAAGATTTTATCCATGGAATCACGGAATTAAGGCTGACAAAATTTGTGCTAGTGATTACCTTTTGGGTCAACTCCTGATAGTCTGCAACAGGGAACTGATTTATAAAGGACACATTGATAACCATATTTCCTGCATTCTCTATGGGGCTTATTCTACTTCAATTAACTTTATACCCACAAGGATTCTAGGTTTGCATGACTGTGGATCTCATCTTAGCTATGATTGTTTGGTATCTCTACTAGTCAATTAGTTCTTTGGTTTGTTACCAGAAGAGGGGAGTAAAGAGAAAACTGCACCACATTCTGGTAAATTAACCAAATTGATCCGACAGTGTTGGGCACTATATATTTCTTTGCTTTCCCTATTATGACATCCATATGATGAGCATCTTATCCAGGTTACAACATTTTCATGCCTTGTTTAGATCTTTCTAGTATTTGTTTGATGACCGATTTACTGTTTAAATGAAGTTACTGCTTGCAATAGTTTATTTTTATCTACTGTTTGTAATCGGGTTCATTAACCAAATTACAATTTATCTGAAACTACAGGGCATATATGGTTATCCTATTGAAATACAAGCATTATTCTTTATGGCTTTAAGATGTGCCTTGATCTTACTTAAGCAAGATCCCGAAGGAAAGGAGTTTATCGAGAGGATAACTAAACGACTTCATGCCTTGAGCTATCACATGCGGACATATTTTTGGCTCGACTTTCGTCAGCTCAACGACATATATCGGTTCAAAACAGAGGAGTACTCTCACACTGCAGTAAACAAATTTAACGTGATGCCTGATTCTCTTCCAGATTGGCTATTTGACTTCATGCCAACTCGTGGTGGTTACTTTATTGGAAATGTTAGTCCTTCTAGAATGGATTTTCGTTGGTTCTGCTTGGGTAATTGTATTGCAATTCTATCGTCGATGGCATCACCAGAACAGTCAGTAGCCATTATGGATCTTATAGAAGAACGCTGGACAGAATTAATTGGAGAAATGCCACTGAAGGTTATCTATCCAGCAATAGAAAGTCATGAGTGGCGTATAGTTACTGGGAGTGATCCAAAGAATACTAGATGGAGCTACCACAATGGAGGATCTTGGCCAGGTAAGATACTTTTTGAAGCATTACACTAAAAGCAATAGTAACTTATGCACATATTTAAAGTAACTGATGCATTGAAACTTCAGGGCTATGCAGTAGATATACCAAGGAATAAATAAATAAACATGAATAAAATCTATATTGCGAAAGAAGTCCTCACAAAGTATGTTTACTGTGCGTTAGTAGTTTCACAATTCAAATCAGTTAGTGATCAATCAAAATCATTTCCTTTCCGTTTTTGACACCAAAACAATAGAAGCAACAACAAAGCCATAGACCCCATGTTTGTTTAATGAACACGTTTTCTATGAAGAGAGTCACTTCCTCGTTTAACATTTCCAGTAAAAAAGCATCTAAGATCGCAATTTTTTCCGTCCTTAAATGGCTGATAGCTAACCAAGAAGATTCTATTCTAACCCTTACTTAAGGTGAACTTTTTCTCCAGATGCTTTTCCAGAAAATCAGCCAGGCTTTTCCAACAAAGCCATAGACCCCATATTGCTGAGAAACTTTATGTTATATTCTGATTTCATGAGATTGTTGTTGATCATTCTACTTACCTTTTCATCTGACATTAAGCCAATTTGTTCCTTAATTTGTTTGGAATTTTGGTCTTGGTTCTTCAATTAGAAATATGGTGATATATTCTGGTTAACATGAGCTATCCAGAGGTGAGTTATTCAGCTAGCATAATCATGAGCTTTTATCATAATATAATTCATGAACTAAATAAAAATTAGAGTCAAACAAAATTGTTATTTGGGTTTAACTGAATAAAATGATTGCCTTTTTAAAGTTTTGCCTTGCCTGTGGTTTTGTTTTAGTTTTCTGATTACATCCTCCCTTTATGACATATTATCTTTCAATGCGGCATATGCAATAAATCTTTCCCTACATATATAACATTATTTCACATATTTTAGAACATAGTTTTTCTAAGATTAGGGTGATGCCTTCTAAGTCACATTGCTTACAGAAATCCCAGATTAAATAATAAATGATGGTACTATTTTATTTGTGTGTGTGTGTGTGTGTTATATTAGTGCATAATTTTTAGTATATGTATTAATTCTTTGTTTGTGTTGCATGCAGTACTGCTTTGGCTTCTAACAGCGGCATGCATAAAGACCGGGCGACCTCAACTTGCAAGGCGTGCGATAGAGCTTGCAGAGAGCAGGCTGCTTAAGGACAGCTGGCCTGAATACTATGATGGCAAGCTCGGTAGGTTCATTGGCAAACAGGCCCGAAAGTTCCAAACATGGTCTGTTGCTGGTTACTTGGTTGCCAAGATGTTGCTCGAGGATCCGTCACATGTTGGCATGATATCGCTCGAGGAAGACAAGCAGATGAAGCCCCCCCTAAAGAGATCAGCTTCATGGACATCTTAATCAACCATTGATATGTGAGATTGGTTCAACATTTGCCCGTCATTCATTTTTTATCTGAGCCGGTTTATATTGGACGGGTCAAGGTTCATTTTAAAGTTTGGGGTCTATACCCTTCTTTCTGTATTGCAAAACTCAATTCAGTTTTGTTTTTTCTGTTTCTAACAGCCCAGTTTGCAATCATGTTTGTTGTAGGTTTTGTTTCAAATAATTTTGAAGACCTAGTGTGTTCGTATTAATTGTAATACTAATGATGCTAGGGGTATTATAAAAACAATCTGCAAAAACTAAAAATATGGATTGTGTTCTTCCTTATAAATAGAAATGAATCCATTCAAAAATATGCAAATATTTCTATGCATGTAGCCTGTTTATCTTTATACAAAGAAGTGATAATTAAATAAACCGTTTTACACACTTTTGATGTGATCACATTGAGGATTGTTATAGATGAAGTCCATGAATGATTTAGAACACACGGTAGACTAAAAAAGTTGTAGGATTGCTGCAGCAAACACAGCACACAGCTATTGCATTTTCTACTGTAGCACACCAAACTTGCCTATATGAAATGAAAATTGCTTTTCCTGCTCACATTTACTGCATTCCATGCTAATTAAACAACAGAGAGGAGCAATGACCTCTGAGGTAAACATGAGAATATCACGCAAACAGTCGAGAAGAGAATTTCTTTTCATTTAACTCTAAATTGTAATAACCGCAACACAGGCAGATGGTAGGAAACAACTAAACAAAACAGCATTAAAACTTCAGATTCCACAATGATCTACATTTGCATAGAGAAGCAACATTATTAATTCGAGCAACGTTATCTCAGCTCAGTGTTTAGATGTGCACACTAACAGGAAGCAAATTTTGAAGCTGCATTGGAGACGTCTCTGCAAGCAGCACAATAATGGAGTATCATACTGCCATAAAAAAAGGGAAACTAGCAGAGCACCATGGAAGCTTCAGTGATGAGCCGGTTTATGAGACTTTGCTTTTGCCTGAAACATAGAAGAAGAAGGTAAGTAAAGATGAATCATATCATTCTATAAACAATGCCTATTGGTAACTGTACTGCTTTGTTTCATACATAAAAGAAATACTAGATTATTTTGCTGTACGCCGTCAAGTCGTTAGATAATTTATGATAAAGTCTAGATATACTTTAAAGAGATCAATATCATTTCCACTTAGATAATAATAGAGAGCATTTCATTTAACAGGTAACAAACAGTCTTGTTGGTTCAACTTGGTCATTAACCTTTTCGGAAAGGCCATCCTTTCAAATGAAATGAGATTGGGACATAACATATTTACATTCACAATAGCTAGACTTGCTATTTGTACATATGACGATGACAAGCTAGTTGGTCCTTGAAGTTGACCTTCAAAGCTTTGGTCCTCATTATTGTGAGAACAATAATCACAGCTTGCAACATGCATCTGAAATCATTCTGTGATACAAATCTAATTTCCTACAGCTGAAGCCTTCAACCTTTTCGCTTCATATGCCCTTTATATCCTCTAGGCTTTTAAAACTTTTCCTGAAAACATATTAATCTTAAGCTCCTAATTGTTTAGTATAATCTACATTCTTTCAGAACAAAGATAAAGACATGACAGGTGGCCAAATGCACGACTATGGCATAGTCCATTCCATGATTTCAATGTAATGGCCTCTAAGAAATGGACCAATGGTACATATCATTAGAGTCTTCTCTTCTGACTACATGCTAGAAATATTTTAACCTAACCCCCAAAACAAAACTTATACAATAGCAACAAATGAACTTTTAAAAAAGAAGGTACTCCTAATCAGCTATTCTATTAAAATATTCTACATTATTATAAGAATATTTTACTTTCTAAAATAAAAAGACCTAGTTTACTGTTGATGACTACTACTTGTGTACATTACTGCAGAACCGCAATTTTCTCTGATGGCAAATAGACTCCAGCAGTACCTGTTCTATAATCCTATTCCAAGCTGAATTAAAGACCAACTGAGAGTACCAATTTTCTACATATATAGAAAAATTTCAAATCCATTTAAATTTTAAACATAAACCCATTGAGAAAAAATTAAATATATTTTGTTAGAGAATCTGATATACTAAAATTAAGGTTTTAAATCCTAGCTGAATTCTTAGTCTGCATCAACAACCAACGCTTGTGCATCGTTCAAGTTCATTTGGAGTTTGCAAATATGCAACACACCGGCGTAAATTCTCTCAGATCCAACTAATTTGACCCTTGAATCAAGTTTAAGGGCATAAATAAATTTAGGGAAAAAACCATTTTTAACTATCAACAAAATAATGCCAAATTCGATAGAACCATGTGGCTTCCCCAGACAAAAGGGAGCAAGGGACCCTCTATTTCATATTGAAAGTGCAAATGACTAAACAAATGGAAAGTAAACTGCTTCCTTTTAAAGGGGGAAATCAAGTAAACTGTCAACTAGTTCTTTAGGAGTTCATGGCCTCCTACAAGCAATGTTTACAAACCAATAGCTGATAAAAAAATATTATGAATAAATATCCATATATTCATATGCCTCAACACATCAAATCTTACCATTATATATTCAATATGTTTACATATCAAAATAAATAACAAATACACTAGAAGACTCATCTAAATTAAATGCTTTATCTTTGCAAACCCAACTATGTGATCTTTTATGACTAACCATCAAAGTTCAGTGATTCCTGCTGATTGTGCCAAATACATGTCAATACAGGATATATATGACAATAATGTTCACACCAATGTACATGAATACTTTTTGGCTGGTTCAAAGGATTTATTCACCCAAAGACGATCACTGATCGTTCATATTTTGGTCTCGCGATATGTTTTACTCTTATTAGGTGTGTGAAATTGTTTTACAACTGTTCCCAAGCAATCCTCTTTCCTTCCAGCACTCACATCTTAATTCGCTGTAAAATAAAAATCTTCCTACCCTTACATTAAAATGTTTACATATCATGTGGTGTAAAACATTTCACTCAAAAATGGAATTGTTGCTATTAAATAACAGTTCATATGCAAGAATAAGAGTTTGCAGAGCTTGAAAAAGGCAGGCAGGCATTTCTAACTCAAGGAAAAGCTGGTTTAGCTATAGGAAATAATCAAACCGATGGTCTGTTTAGCAATTGGAAAGAAAAAAGAAAGTAGGAAAGTAAGAAAGTTATAAGAAAGTAGGATATGAGGAAAGTGGCTATTTTCTTTCTTCAAAACTTGAATTGTTGGCTCTAAAGGAAGTAGTATTGAAAAAGTGATCAGCATTTGTCAATTCTATTATATGTATGTTTGTGTGTGCTCGCTTGCTCACTTTACATCCACTTCCTCTCATGAAGTGGATTTGAGAAAGTAGCTTATGCAGCATGGAGCACAGTAGGCGGGCACTTTCCATCTACTTTCTAAATACCAAGCAAAGAATGTATGGACTTTCTTCCGCTTTCTCATTTTCTTGTTCTCTTTCAAAATACCAGACAGGCCCTAATTTGCATGGTCGGCATATCATATGTTTATATGACTATTGATGCTAATTCCAATAGAGAATGTATCCACCACTAGGATTAATCACTTCACGATAAGCAAGGAGAAGAGGTGAATTTGGTCTTAGGAATCAACTCCAACAGTAAATGGCACAAAAAGACAGAACAAATAAAAAGGACTCGTTAAAACCAGCCAGGGTTGTCCATGTATCCTAAAAAATTAGACAAAACAGCATCTACAAAGCCACGTGGACTGTACTATCAGATAAAAAGAAGCAACCAAAGCAGCATGTCACCCACATACAACAACGTTCACATCACATAAGACGACCAAGGCACCAAGTTATGAAGAGACTTGGTGGCGTCAAGCACAGGAAGAACACCAACTGTTATCGGCCTTCTAGGGTAGGTTTATTAATTTATCACCTAACAAAGTGATTAATGACTTAAAATTTCAGCTTGCAAAATCTTAAGTATAAATATTTTCTTAGTTTTACACCTAGACAATACTGCTGACAGTAAATGAAAATCAACTTCTATATTGATTTTTTGAGACCTCTGCTCCATCTAGAAACAAGTAAAGCAAAGGGAAAGGAATATAGCCTCTTAGGGACTGCTAGTTTTCCGAATATTGAAATCTTGGGTTCACTTACAAACTAGCAACACAGAGGAACACAGAGTCTCAGGAACTGTCTGTTTTTTAATAGGAGTTTCAATTTCAGTTCGGAAAAGCTGAAAGTAAAAATAATTGTTTATACCCCCAATCAACATTGTTGACAGTTTTACGAATGAAGACCTTTGTTGCATGTACAAACAAGCAAAACAAAAGAATATAGCCTCTAAGGGAGCATTTGTTTCAACCGATTAAGTGGGAATAGCATGTATTTGAACCGACAATATCTGGGCCAATGAGCAAATCCATTTGAATTGTATTTTTTGCGTGTTTACTTAGACTTGAAGAGGTATTGATACTTCCGCAACATCACTTTGATGGAATTTAATAATGGGACAAGCCTAATTTAGTGCTTGGATTACCTCCATTTCCTTGTCACTACAGTTCTTCCAACTACACCTCTCTTTCCTCTTCAAAAGAGGCGTAACTATGCTCACTTGTCTTTTGTAAATTGTAAGAAATGAGCTAGCCCTCATTCTTTTCTTGCTGCTATCTTTAGAAAATCAAAAATCTCCAAGCTATATTCTGCGGTCAAAGAATTAACATTTAGTTTCAATTTACTTGTTACATTTAACCATATTTAGTTTCTTGATAACTTGTCCTTCGGCAGATCTAACTATCACTGCAAAGCAAATGACAGGATCCAAGACATTAATACCGACATAATTCTAATAGTGTCGAGATGTTTTAGATTTCTACCTTCAAGTTATGATTGTACCTATGTTTTCTAATGTTGGATTTTTTTTTTCTTTGGGGGCCAAAGGGAAGGGCAAGATCCCTAAATTTATACATTAAGATAAAAGAAAAGGTTACAAAAAGAAATTACATACAAGTAAACAAGATCAAGGCTATTACAAAACAATAGCTCACAAAACAATAGCTCAAGATCAAACTTTCAAAACATTCGTTAATGCAAAATTTGATTGTTGATATCAAAATTGGGGTGATGATTCTTAACCTTAAGTGAATAACTTCAATCTCAATTCCTCCTTTCTATTACAAGTTACCTATTTGGCCAACCAAATAAAAGGATTGGGATTTCTAGACAACAAGTTATTCAATTCCTTCTAAACAAACAACAAATCGGGAGTTCCATGGAGACTCAAGGCCATAACAATATTGACACATCTCACTACTCACACTTTAGGTGGCCTTCGGAACTAAAAGGCACTTTGGTAAAAATAAATAAATTATCCCAGTTCATTGGCAAAACAGACATTTTTGAAATCTCCGGAAAATAAAAGATCAAATGCTAACACCTAAACTCAAGAGTTAAATAAACAACAAAAGGAGAAAAACATACAAGCACAGAAAATTCTCCAGTATAATATTGTCATGGTCAGGGATTTAAATTAAATCAAAACATATCAAAACAAAACGATTCAAGCAGTCATCGCAAGAGCATCTGATTTCGTAAAAATCAGAAATTTTCAATCAAATCCAACAGAACGTTGCAAGCAAATATGATATGCCAATCTAAGACAAAGATCTAAGATGCTGCCAAAGATCTTAGAACCAAGAACAGATCTAATACTAAATAAATGGATCCAAATAATACCTTAAGATATGAGAGCTTGATGCTTCCGTAGACAACGCCGAAGGTCACAGCCGAAGCACGAGCCACCTAAATTTGAATTTTTTTTTAACTTTGTTTTAGATCTGAGAAAAAATAAATTAACAAGAAAAATAAAGAGAGAAAAAAGGGCTAAAGGGTGGAGTTACGAAAGCTAGAGTGCTGACGCCAGAGTAAGGTCCTGGAATCGCCATGGATCGATCTAAGAGAATGAAGAGGACGAAGAGGGCAGGGGCGGCGGCGGCGATGGAAGAGAAAAAAGAGAAAACCCTATATTTAACCTACGATTTATCTTTGCATGGGTTTTCTTTATATCTCACCTCAAAACTTACATATTTTAAATTTGACCGCTAAACATCCATATTTCTAATATTTACTCCTGAAATTTTTTCGTTAAAATACTCATTACATCTATATTGGTGAGAATATAACTTAGCTTAGTTTGATTGAACCAAGGACTTGAGTTAGAGACATGATCCCTCCATCCTGCTCGAGAAATCATTCTTTTTCTTTTTCCATCTTCAACCTTTTCCATTGGTTTGATCATTTCGATAGATTCTAGATTGTTTTTTCATTGGAGTTCTCGAAATTGATACAATAAGAAGCTCAAACTGTTTTTCATGAACTCATGGAGAATGGGCCAAGAGAAAAACCTTTAATTTTTTTGTTTAAAAAAAAAATAAGAGACAAAAAAATAAAAAAAATGTATCTTAAAAAGGAGGAAAAATAAAAAGGAAATTAGTTTTGAAAGCAATAGGTGCTAAATGCTTGATTTGTCTGAAAAAGGAAATTAACTTTAACATCCATTTTTCCTTATATTTATCTGAAATACAACCAAAATAAATTAAATTTTGCGTTTAATTTAAATGAAAAATAAATGTAACACCCTAGTACAGTTATACGATATTATTTGGTATTTTAAAATTTACTTTATATTTCTTTTATTTTATTCATTTCGGTTGCGATCGATTCAAATAGTAGAGATAGTTATCCGACCCAACCCGCATGTGTGAAACACGGTACGGTGCTAGATTAATATTTTTGTTTAATATTTATCCGTAAACTAAATTCATATGAATCTAGCTTCTCTCTCTCTCTCTCTCTCTATATATATATATATATATATATATATATATTCTGGTAGCCACAGGTTAGGGATAATTATATTATTAACTGTCATTAAGATAATTTAAATATCTTATGATTTATTTTGACTTTTATCTATTACGTTTAAATCTCGTGTATGTATTATTTTTCCAAAATATATTTTCGGTAAGATTTTGGGGGAGACGGAACGAGGTTTTGGTATTATCTTTTACATATAATATAAGTTTCTATAAACAATAAACATATCTCGCTCTCTCTTCCCGTCTCTTTTCTCTGTCTCTCTCGTCGTTCTCTCTCTGTCACGACCCGAAAGTACGGAATGTTACCGGCACTTAAATTACGAAACATCTAAAAGCGTAACGTAATCTAAGTAAGCCGAAACCCAGAATCTAAACCATTTAAAAGAAGAAGTGAAGGAAAACTTGTTTAAAAGCAACATCAAATTTTTCAGAAAATTTCGGCAGAGTCTCATTTGTAAATACTGGCCCCAAACAGTACAAACAAGAATAATATACACAAGCAATAATAAAAGGCATCCCCAAGCGGGAGCAAGCAATAAAATACAACGCCGAAGGGCGATGATCAAACTCAAAAAGAAACCAACATCATCAAGAAAACCATAAGAGAATCATAATAATACAAGTGCACGACTCTAAGGTCGGAAAAATACACAACTGGTCTTCTAAATCTATCAAATAATACAGGTCTGGTTGATGGAGCTTACTAGATACAATTGTAATAAATAAAGGTACAACGGCGGTCACGATACAAGTGAACCAACCTACCAAGCAATCACCCTGAATGAAATAGTGTGCCAGAAAGCCGCCAAGGAAATCTGTACATCTAATCCTGCAAGAAAAATTTGGCACAACGGGGGTGAGTTGCCAACTCGTGAGTAGAAGACATCTGCGGGTAGAAATTGCATGCACGACGATCTCGTAGGTCATAATAATATACATATATAACACTAGACATTTAGTAATAACAAGTTAATAATCTATGCATAAGTGCAATACTCAGTGCTCGTGTCAGTGTCACTAAACAGTAATGAGTCACATATCTGATGTATGAATGCATTATGAATGAGAAAATCAACCACGAAATCTGAATAATCTGATATAAGAAAAACTTCAATGAGTCTTGTATAATAAAACTGAAACATCATCAGTGAAATCGACAGAAAGTCCGTGTCAAGTATCGACACAATATCTCAATATCTCAATGTCTCAATATCTCGGGCTCTGTCAGTCCGGATCGGCCCATATCATCAAATCTCACGACTACGATGGTATCCTCCGGATATCCGCCGCGTCAGACATCACCGGTAGGTAGTCTGTGCCCCTGCCAGGCTCATCATCCTCCATGAAATCACTCTCGCCCCGGGATACCATACCGGGCCCACCATGTACCCGCAGACGGTGCATCCCCTCCTCGAATCGGGTATATGATATAGCTCAAGAACCGAGAAAACTCATGGTGGACGCCACACACATCATATCACGAGAAAACCGCAAATTTCTATTTTTAAATAATGATAAAAGTTTTATAAAATTCTTGCGGTTTTTCCCAAAATCCAGAAATCTCATGAAAATCCAAAATTCAAGAATCAAGAGTAA
Source organism: Agapanthus africanus (assembly GCA_030015575.1). Classification (NCBI taxonomy): domain Eukaryota; kingdom Viridiplantae; phylum Streptophyta; class Magnoliopsida; order Asparagales; family Amaryllidaceae; genus Agapanthus; species Agapanthus africanus. The sequence continues at coordinate 178,831,937 of CM057350.1, read as the reverse complement.
GTAAACAGTGAATATCAGAATAAAACCCAGAATAGTACATAACCGAATGCATATATGAATGCATGAAATATCTATTAAAAAAATGCAATCTCTAAGCTAACACATGAGAGCAATCATACCAATATTATGTTTGAACTTACATTTAGCTGATTATATCAATGAAATAATATGTTCTAAAGTGTACGTGACATGAAAATTACCGATGATGATGTGTGTGAGCCGGCAAATATGTGTACGTGGAACATGTGCATCATCGATAATGGTGCTGGTGTCCTAACAGATGGAATCATAACAGTTAAGGAAACATAGGTATAAACAGGCAGTGAAATGAGAATAACATGATTATAGCAGAGAAGGAGTAATAACCGCAATACCGAAGAATATACATTTCTACTATACGAGTCATACTGTTTTAGTGTTTGAAATAGCACGAATCGTGGTTTTTAGAAAAATAGGGCTACGGTGTTTTTGAGAAAAGATACATCCTTTGAAAATCCGTAGTATTCCCCAGTTGTCTTTTTGAAAATGTTCACGATTCGTTGGTTTTGAAAATAGGTATGACTCGAGTCTAAACTAGCATCTACCTAAACCACTAATAGACTAACTAAGGAACTGGTTGAAAGGGTAAGAAAAGTCCACCTAAAGTCTGAATCGATGCCTCTAGGAGTCGGCAATCCAGCCTCAATAGCGTCACATACATAGTACGACCTCCTTGAGTCAAGAGTGTGGATCAATCATCATATCTATACATCGTACGGTAAAATCTATCGTACGACATCCCAAAATCGGGGTACGGGTCAATTATCATATATACATCATCATTCATATGGTATCATCATCAAACAATATCATGATCTGGATACTGATCTACAGTCTCATACATTCCAATGTCATCACACATTTTATCGTATACATACATACATACATACATACATACATACATACATACATATATATATATATATATATATATATATATATATCTTCCCATCGCCCAACGATCCGCTATAAAATCATAACATATCTCGTATCATAACTCGATCATATATCAAATATCTCACGGTATCATACCCAGTCATATCGACCCATCCCCAAGTATCAGATAACATCCTCATATCACGCGTATATATTGTGTGTGTGTGTGACCCATCCCCAAGTATCGGATAACATCCTCATATCATGCATATATGTTGTGTGTGTGTGTAGAAATCTACACACATTCACACACATTCACACACACACACACACCCCAAGTCAAGTGTATGCATGTGCATGTGTGTGTGTCTGCGGGAAACCTATGAATTTCCTCCAAAGTAATCATTCTCTGGTTAAGTCTTTCTAAATCAACCTAATCCTACTTAAGGTCTTCAATAGTACCCTACTCGCCAAGAATCCAAGGTCACGTCCGACTCATAATAATAATACGTAATAACCATACTCTACGTTTGCGGGGGTGCTATACGCCATCCACCCGACTTTCCCCGTAGATATACATCTACTCACTTGGTCCTTACTTGCCGAAATCAATGCCGCCGTGCTCTTGCTTGTCGTCCCGAAGTTCACGCGGAGGTACCTATATATCATAACATAACGTTTCGCATTAAAATCTGATTCAAAACCAAAACGACACGCGAGTTGCCTATAGGTTAGAACCTATAGCCTACGCAAAATAACCCTCGTCGTCGACGTACAAACGTCCGACGACCAAATCATATTCAAATACAAAAAAACCAAGTCATGAAAACCATGAAACCAAAGCAGCAACTTTAAAAACTTGCTCCAGATTTAGTTCAGGTCAAATTAAGTTAAACAAACAGTACTGGGGTGATGTATAAGGGGCGTAAGAGCTACAGAACCAAATTCAACATGATACCCTACAGTCTGGCCGGCCACAATGGCCTTAAATCCGAGCTCGCCGGTCCAAAATGCTTGGTTGGGGTTCGTATTTGCAGGATGGCCTCCTAGTGGTCTATCTAGATTAGTGGTGTTGTTTGTTTTTCTTAAAAAGTTCTCGGTTCATCCTTGATTCCCTTTAGGCACTGATTATACACAAAACCGACATTGCAACATCTAACTCAAATTTTGGGTTTGTCACTGGTTTGGTCTGGGTTTCTAACACCATGGGGTTTTGTAGTCACTAATACACTCACATGTATCATCACAACTCAAGAATTCCTCAAACCACATCTAAGAATTTTCAAAGCTCACAAAACTACACCTAATGGATTCTAAACTAATTTAGAGGCTAAAGGAAATCAAATACTACATAATTGGTGAAAGAATTACCTCATTTGGCAACTCAAGAATTTCTTGAGTTGCACAAGTTCTTCAAAACCTCAACTTGATCACATCATGGTCTTTGTAGCAAGGTGGTGCACAATTTTTGTGAAGAGGGTGCATGTTTTTGATGCGGTTTTTGTGGTGAAATGAAAGAGTAGAGGAGAGGGGAGTGAGAGGGCAGCCATGAAAGAGTGAGGAAGAGAAGAAGAGAGGATGAAGATGAGGTTAATTAATGGGCTAAGGCCAAAGTTCAAGAAATTTCTAGAGCTCTCTCTCTACAAATATCTCTCCAAACTCTTTTCTTTTCCTTTTATTTTAAAAGCAAAAACACTAAACCATACACATATAAAAGAAAGTATAAGATGCCATGGTTCATGCAAATTTTTAAAATGTGTTTTGAAACATGAATTGGTGTATGTCACATGCACAAAACAAAATCAATGCATAATGAATAACTAATAAATAGTAATCACGTTTAGTATTAACATAGCATGCAAATAATTATTTAAAAATCTATAAGTTCTAAATTCACATAATTTCTTTCTAAAGGATTAAAATTTGATAAAATTTCCAATATATATAAAATTAATTATTTTATTTATTTTAAATTCCAAAAATAATATTTTATTTTTCTGAAATGTTACAGTGTTCCCCCCTTAAAGAAATTCGGTCTCCGAATTTAAATTAAAACTTCCCCAAATACTAAAATATTTCAGCAAAACACTCAAGTCGTCGGGGCTCCGATATCATAAATACTTAAAACATATTTTAGCGCAATGCATGCGCATGAAAAACAAGTATATAACTCAAAAATCAAAACTTCGTCAAGTATCACGCAATCATGGTGAAGATACTGATGTCAAAGTCCAATACGAAATCAATATGATATACTCAAAACCATAACATGTACATATAGTACGTATCGTAGTAAAATCGTCCAACATCTGAATAGAGAAACATGCAAAACCCCCTTTTTCAAATCGCCGTGCGATGCGCGTGTTCACGGCACAAGTAGCGGACGTTCATTTAAAAAAAATAGCTATACATATATATCTTTTATTTAACATACACGTCCCACCTTTTGAAAATAATTTAGAAGGGTTTCCTTTGTAAAATGTTTCGTGTCATCTCAGACACATAAGAAAATATTGAGACTATAGCTCCTGGACAGGGCAAGCGAGATTTGCTGGTAGTGTTACCAGTAGTTTTTCAGGGTGTTCTGGGCTACACTCCGACACGACTTGTACCGCTATTAGGGGTCTGACGTTTGCCACCCCCTAGGCCCGACATGCGATACTCTTAGACGAACAGACCGGACTGTACGGAGATTGTCACATTCAGGCTCAGTAGGAGTTCGGATGGGTTCACCTCATCAGTCTTCTTGTCGGCATCTACCTGGGGACCGTTACGTACAGCTAGTACCACTTGCAGCTTGTGGTTAAACCCACTGCCAGCGTAGTGTTGAGCCTTTAGAGTCCCACACAGAGGGTTACTCGCCTTTGGGAAAAACAGAGTAGAGGTCGCATGGTTTTGCGACGGGGTTCGTTCACATCCGCGCACTTATGCACGTTTGGTGTCCGGGCAGTTATTACTAGTGAGCTTTGGTTTAAGCCAGATCCTAGTATTTGTTTTGGGATTGGTTTTGTCTCAGTGTATTCGTGTTCCTCGGAATACGGATGCGGGTGTGCCTGCACAGTTGGTAGAGGCAGAGGCAGAGGATTCTCATTAGGGTTGTTGACCATTTGACTTTGGTTGACTTGTTGACTTTTTCCAAACCCTAATGAGAATGAGGAATATGGTTAATAATATTAATTAAGGATAATTGTGCTATGGTTAGGGTTGTTGACAATTTGACTTTTGTTGACTTGTTGACCTTGTTGACCGGTTGACCTTTGTGGTCTTGTTGACCATCATCATTTCATTTCAATGATGCTTCTTGTTCTTTGCAAAATGCATTAAATGAAGGTAATGATAGTGGTCATTCATAAACTAACCATCACAATTCTTAATGATTATTATTATTATCATTATTCCAAAATATGTGAGCATGGTTGCAAGATGAGAGCTCATTCTATCATATTCTTTCTCTCTCTTAAAAGAAAGCTCTCCCTATTCCTCTCTCAAAGTTCAAGTGTTCCATGAGTTGGAAATCATGAACTTTTGAGACAAAACCACCATAACTCTTCTATACTCATTCTAAGGTTCTAGATTTAGCAAACCAAGCACCTTAGTTATCTCTAGGTTGAGATAGGAGCTCAAGTTCGAGGCCCTCGGGTGGATCCATCTACGACAAAGAGGAGACGACGAGGAGGAGCCGTTCAAACCACTACAAGGAGCAAGCAAGGAGGAGAACCACAAAAAGAAGAGAAGGAGTTCAAGACCTAGGTATAACCATTCTACATAGTAGCTAAAAGTTGTAGTTTATTTGTTAGTTTTTGTTTAGCAAAGATCCTTCATGGATGGTCCATGTTACCTACTTAGAAAAATTTGATTTTTACCTATTCCGCCTCCCCGAAAAAACCGGGGTGGGTAACGTGGACCTAACAGTGGTATCAGAGACTAGCTAAACAACAACTACTGTTAGCAAAGTGTTTAGAACTTCGATCTGGAAAAAATCCCGAAAATATGCCAAAAACCATACTTTCTGCCGATTTTTAAAACTGCTCTAAAAATTATTCCACATGCCTTAAAAATCGGTGCAGGGTTTTATAGGAACAGGCAAGAAATTTGAGCCCACGACTCGGCCAACTCGCCGCGGAACCGCGGTGAAACCATGCGCCGCGGATCCGCGGCCGAGTTGACTCGGCCGCGACTCCGATTTCTTGCAGTTTTCTCTGTTTGGTATTTTGGGATTTTTAAGATGTTTTGTTTCTGTCCAGATTTTTCAGAGAACAATGTTATGTTTGGGGTAGTTACAAATTGGTATTTTGATCGATGTTCTATAAACTTTAGCTATTTGGTTATATCTGTAATGTGATATATGCACTGAATGTCGGCTAATCGCTATACGTCGATTAGTGGGGGATGTGTATATCTGTGATCTGTAATGTTGTTGGATTGTGTATATGAACTTGTTGGATTGTCGCGGATGAATAGCCGGGGTTTTGTGAGATGAGAGTTTCTTTATCTTTCATTTGATGTAATATGTAAATTGATGTAATATTATTTTTATGGCCGCACATCCGGGATGAGGTTGTAGCCGCCATTGTATATTATTTCTTTTACTATTTTTGCTCATAGGGTAGACCCAAGGTGGGTGCATAAACTATCGGGTACGTTAAAGTGCTGAGTGGCCTACTCACGTTGTTGAGGGAGGCTGCTTCACTTCGGGTATTTGGCGGGTAGTTTGCCGCACCCGTAGGGGTCTAGGGTGGGGTTTGGCTATTCATCGCGACCGTGTAATCCGTCTTTCGTTGTAGGCTCGAACGAAACACGGGTTCCTAGCATATCCAATGTGTTCATCTGTGATCTGGAATGGCTATCATTGCATCTGACGAATGTATATATCTATATATGATATCTAGTAGGCGTTGCTTATGTTTTGCATCCGCACTAGTCCAGCCCCTGCTCTGTCATTAGTTAAGTAACCTAACGGGTAATGACGGGGCCCCGTGGCGAATGCGGATGGCATAAGCGTACGTCATATTTTCGTTGTTTTCTGCAATGGTATAATTAATTGATGGGACGCATTATATTAATGCAAAGAAAAAACAAACCTAAAAAACGTTGTTGGAACAATTTTCAAAAAGTTGTTATTGCAAGGACGTTCTCTTTTGTTTTGCACAGAGGTATTCGGTTATGAATGCCCAGCACCTCATTCGACTAGGTAAGGGCCGAGATCCCTTCATCGGGAGTGACCCCTTGGACAAAAGTTTGCGTCAGGGTAATAACTTCACTATAGTCGATTATTCTTGCTTTGCATCGAGGTATTCAGTTTGGAATATCCTGCACCTCATTCGACGAGGAAAGAGCCGAGATCCCTTCACAGGGAGTGACCTCTTTAGCAAAAGTTATCGTCACTATAATTTCAAAAAAGCTATCATGTTCCTTCAACTACATCAAGTTCATTACGTTAACGGGTTTTTTCGCCAAAAACCCAGCCGTAGCCCTCCGTCGTTTCAGAAAATTAATACTTAGTATTCGTGCTGCGTTTGTTGATTATTCGTCAAGGCACAGTGAACGGTAGCTAAGTAATAATTCTCTGTTGCACTGATAGATGCGATTGGTTAGGACGGTCACATGATTTTGTTGATTATTCGTCAAGGATCATGCGGGCGGGTCTAATGCAATCCTGGAAAACGACGGGTTGAACTTGACTAGGACCTTTTGATTTGTTGATTATTCGTCAAGGTCACTTGGGTCCTAGGGGCAAAAATCCACATCGGGAGTTTCTAAAGAAACTGAAACTTGCAGATTTAGCATAACTTCTGGAGTGTGGTGAATAGAGTGGATTCCATCTAGGTCATCGCACAATGATAGTTGGATCCCAATCCCACCGATGAGTTGGATTACTCTCGGGAGAATATTTCACTCAACAATCAATGCTATAAACCAAGTAAGTGTCTAGAACGGTGTTAGCGGGGCTACGCCTCCAGGGAAAAGAGGTTATTTAATTAAGGAACTTCGTAAAAGCGTTGGAAAACCTCCATCGAAGTACCAACACTAGCCTGGCTGAAAGGTTAAGCAAGTATTGTGACGTGCGATTAATCCTGACTAGTTCTTCTTTTAGGGTTTGAAGAAGAATTTGAGGAAACAGTGGGAGCCATCCTGGTTAGATAAATCAATAAACCAATCTAATCTTGCAAGAGCGCACGCTGAGTGTTTCTTTTCTCTCCTCTCCAGGTAGCAACCATTTCACGTCCTAATCAAGATAATAAAATGTATCGCTTGACCGATCCGAATTCTTATTCGGGGCTGGGGAATGTTGGTTTGGCTCTAACTTACGACAACAGTCATAAGTATGAGAAGGGAAAGAGGATTGTATGGATTCCAAGGATACCCAGTTGAAGAAGAAGCATAGTTTTGCATCTACTTCAGGTGTTCTTGTAGTTGAGAACTGCTTTACGGTCAGCCCTACCTCCTGGGTACTTGATACCGGATCAGGATCTCATATCTGTAATTTATTGCAGGGACTGAGAAAAAGTAGGAGAGTTGCACCTGGTGATATGTCGCTCAGGGTAGTGAACGGAGCATAAGTTAATGCTGCAGCCGTCGGTGAATATCACCTAGTGTTGCCTTTGAACGATTGCTACTATGTACCTTCCATGATTTGCAATATCATATCAGTTTCTTTACTCGATAAAGATGGATATAACTTTGTTCTTGATAGAAATATCATGAACATTTACCTTCATAAGGTACTGGTTGCAGAAGGTATACTGTGTAATGGTATCTACGTTCTAAATCAGATTACAGTTCTCAATATACAAAACACACGCAAGAGGAAGAATTCAGATACGAATGAATCCTACTTATGGCATTGTAGACTTGGTCATATCGGAGAGAAAAGACTAAGTAAGTTGCATAAATATGGACTCTTGAATACGTTCGAGTTTTCATCTTATGAAACTTGTCATTCTTGTCTCAAAGGAAAGATGACCAAATCTCCGTTCACCGGACATGGAGAAAGAGCAACAGAGCTCTTGGGACTCATACACAGTGATGTATGTGGTCCGATGTCTATACATGCAAGGGGTGGGTTCTCGTACTTCATCACATTCACTGACGATCTCTCTAGATTCGGATATGTGTATCTTATGAAACATAAATATGAAGTTTTTGAGAAATTCAAGAAATTCAGAAACGAAGTAGAGAACCAGACTGGCAAAAGTATCAAGATCCTCCGATCGGATAGAGGAGGGGAGTACTTAAGCACGGAATTCCTAGATTACTTAAAAGAGAATGGTATTCTCTCTCAGCTCACTCCCCCTTATACACCACAGCACAACGGTGTATCGGAGCGGAGGAATCGTACCCTATTGGATATGGTTCGCTCCATGATGAGTAGTGCTGAGTTGCCTTTTTCGTTCTGGGGACATGCGCTTCAGACAGTGGCATACCTTTTGAATCAAGTTCCGTCCAAATCTGTGCCTAAAACTCCGTATGAAATATGGAGCAGTAAGAAACCATGTCTTAAATTTATTAAGATATGGGGTTGTCCGGCCTATGTGAAAACACAGAAACCGGACAAACTAGAGGCACGGTCAGTTCTATGTAAATTTGTGGGATATCCTAAAGATTCACTAGGATATCTGTTCTACCACACTGAGGAACAGAAGGTGTTTGTATCTCGCCATGCTACCTTTTTAGAAAGGGAGTTTCTTGCAAAAGAAACTAGTGGGAGTACGGTAGAACTGGAAGATATTCAGCGACCACAAAATGAAACTGAAGATTTGACAGAACATCAGGATTCAATAACTCCGAACGAACCTCAGCCACTCCGCAGATCTGGTTGGATTTCTCATCCGCCCAAGAGATACTACGGTTTTCTCATGGACGGGGATCGAGAGGATTGCATCTTGGAATAAGATGACCCTACCAGTTTCAGGCAGGCCATTATCAGTAGGGACTCTGATAAGTGGATGGATGCTATGCAATCCGAAATGGAGTCCATGTACACCAATAAAGTGTGGATCTTAGATATTGCTCCACCTGGGGTAAAACCCGTTGGATGCAAATGGATTTACAAAAGGAAACTTGGTGTAGATGGGCAGGTGGAAACCTATAAGGCTAGACTCGTTGCAAAAGGTTTTCGTCAAAGACCTGGTGTGGACTATGACGAAACTTTTTCTCCAGTGGCTATGCTCAAATCCATTCGGATCCTACTTGCCATTTTCTGCCTTCCATGACTATGAAATCTGGCAGATGGACGTAAAAACGGCTTTTCTAAACGGCTGTTTGGAAGAGTGCGTTTACATGGATCAGCCAGAAGGTTTCGTAGACAGTGGGAGCAGCGGGAAGGTGTGCAAGTTGCTTAAATCCATTTATGGATTAAATCAGGCATCGCGGAGCTGGAACATCTGTTTTGATGAGGCAATCAAGGAATTTGATTTCATCAAGAACGAAGATGAACCTTGTGTCTATAAGAAGATTGTAAGACGAACTGTCGTGTTCCTAGTCTTGTACGTGGATGACATTCTTTTGATAGGAAATGACATTCCTATGCTACAATCGGTCAAGCTATTCTTGTCACAACGGTTCTCCATGAAGGACCTGGGTGATGCCTCGTACATTCTGGGGATCAAGATCTACAGAGATAGATCCAAGAGACTACTGGGACTTTCGCAGTCCAGGTACATAGAGACCGTACTAAAGAGATTTAGTATGGAAGATTCCAAGCGCGGTAATATACCTGCATTGCACGGAATCACCCTCTCCAAGAAGATGTCTCCTAAGACTGACGAGGAGAGGGTTCGCATGAGCACTATACCCTACGCTTCGGCGGTAGGATCTATAATGTATGCGATACTATGTACAAGACCAGATGTAGCTTACGCGCTAAGCGTGGTGAGCCGGTATCAGTCTGACCCAGGTGAGAACCACTGGACGGCAGTGAAGAACATTCTCAAGTACCTGAGAAGGACTAAGGAGATGTTCCTGGTTTACGGTAATGGAGACCTCAGGGTCGAGTCCTTTACCGATTCAAGCTTCTAGAGTGAAAAAGATGACAGCAAGTCTGTCTCGGGTTTTGTGTTTACCCTCAATGGAGGGGCGGTGTGTTGGAGGAGTTCTAAACAGGATACCGTCGCAGACTCGACGATGGAGGCTGAATACATTGCTGCAAGCGATGCCGCAAAAGAGGCGGTCTGGATGAAGAAGTTCATTAGTGAACTTCAGGTGGTTCCGTCCATTGTTGACCCAATACCTTTGTATTGCGATAACAATGGAGCTATAGCTTTAGCAAAGGAACCAAGGTCCCATCAGAAATCCAGACATATCTTAAGGCGGTATCACCTGATCAGGGAGATCATTGATCGCCAGGAGATCGAGGTACGGAGAGTGGACACAAAAGACAACACGGCGGATCCATTTACAAAGGCCCTTCCTCAAACACAGTTCGAGCGACTTTTTGAGCTATTGGGTATGCGGTACGCCAGCAGCTGGCCTTAGTGCAGACGTTGGGTATACGGTACACCAATTACTGGCCTTTAGTGCAAGTGGGAGATTGTTGCATATGTATGCCGTAGAGGCCATTATTGTATAGTACTAGTTTGTATAATACATTTTGTAAGCTTGGGATATATACACGGGTTTACAACAGTCTTGCTCGATATAGTAGTATGCTACTTGGTTTATATCTATCTTAATATGTGTATATGTTTCTTTTAATATATCGCTAAAAACATATTGATGGAGCCCTTAGGATCTTTGCTTGACTACCGGCGTTGTGATGGCGATCACACTAGTGGGGGCTGGGTAGTCTATAAGCACATCCTTATTTTGGTCCCTAGTCATAGGATTATCGAGACAGGGTATCGATACTCCAGAGTAGACTGATGCATACTCTTCTCGTCCCAGCAGGGGAGATGGTCTGTCCCACAGCCATCAGTACGTCGTACTGGAGATAGTATGCAGGTGCTCGTTAGGTTACGAGTACACTGGACATGACTCGTCGGGAACTGTTGGTTGGTATTATACCTATCATCAGTTAACAATTCTTAGGTGACATGAGTACAGCTTAGTCCGTTGACTTGACACTGTCACTTCGCCTCAAGTGTGTTCCCACTGTTCTTAGATTACTACCCTACCACGGCTTTACTGAGTCGTGCAAACAGGTAGTAGTTGGGTGCAGTCCCGAAGCGCTTGGAGGCAGTGACGGTTAGACAGGATTCGTCTCTCCCGGTATTGGGAGTTGATATCGCGCTGTGTCTAGGAGAGCCATTACACATAGTCATCCCTGGACAGGGCAAGCGAGATTTGCTGGTAGTGTTACCAGTAGTTTTTCAGGGTGTTCTGGGCTACACTCCGACACGACTTGTACCGCTATTAGGGGTCTGACGTTTGCCACCCCCTAGGCCCGACATGCGATACTCTTAGACGAACAGACCGGACTGTACGGAGATTGTCACATTCAGGCTCAGTAGGAGTTCGGATGGGTTCACCTCATCAGTCTTCTTGTCGGCATCTACCTGAGGACCGTTACGTACAGCTAGTACCGCTTGCGGCCTGTGGTTAAACCCACTGCCAGCGTAGTGTCAAGCCTTTAGAGTCCCACACAGAGGGTTACTCGCCTTTGGGCAAAACAGAGTAGAGATCGCATGGTTTTGCGACGGGGTTCGTTCACATCCGCGCACTTGTGCACGTTTGGTGTCTGGGCAGTTATTACTAGTAGGCTTTGGTTTAAGCCAGATCCTAGTATTTGTTTTGGGATTGGTTTTGTCTCAGTGTATTCGTGTTCCTCGGAACACGGATGCAGGTGTGTATGCACAGTTGACAGAGGCAGAGGATTCTCATTAGGGTTGTTGACCATTTGACTTTGGTTGACTTGTTGACCGTTGACTTCTTCCAAACCCTAATGAGAATGAGGAATATGGTTAATAATATTAATTAAGGATAATTGTGCTATGATTAGAGTTGTTGACAATTTGACTTTTGTTGACTTGTTGACCTTGTTGACCGGTTGACCTTTGTGGTCTTGTTGACCATCATCATTTCATTTCAATGATGCTTCTTGTTCTTTGCAAAATGCATTAAATGAAGGTAATGATAGTGGTCATTCATAAACTTATCATCACAATTCTTAATGATTATTATTATTATCATTATTCCAGAATATGTGAGCATGGTTGCAAGATGAGAGCTCATTCTATCATATTCTTTCTCTCTCTTGAAAGAAAGCTCTCCCTCTTCTTCTCTCAAAGTTCAAGTGTTCTATGAGTTGGAAATCATGAACTTTTGAGACAAAACCACCATAACTCTTCTCTACTCATTCAAAGGTTCTAGGTTTAGCAAACCAAGCACCTTAGTTATCTCTAGGTTGAGATAGGAGCTCAAGTTCGAGGCCCTTGGGTGGATCTTTCTACGGTAAAGAGGAGACGACGAGGAGGAGCCATTCAAACCACTACAAGGAGCAAGCTAGGAGGAGAACCACAAAAAGAAGAGAAGGAGTTCAAGACCTAGGTATAACATTCTACATAGCAGCTAAAACTTGTAGTTTATTTGTTAGTTTTTGTTTAGTAAAGATCCTTCATGGATGGTCCATGTTACCTAGTTAGAAAAATTTGATTTTTACCTATTCTGCCTCCCCGAAAGAACCGGGTTGGGTAACGTGGACCTAACAGTGGTATCAGAGCCTAGCTAAACAACAACTAACTGTTAGCAAAGTGTTTAGAACTTCAATCCGGAAAAAATCCCGAAAACATGCCAAAAACCATACTTTCTGCCGATTTTTAAAACTGCTCTAAAAATTATTCCACATGCCTTAAAAATCGGTGCAGGGTTTTATAGGAACAGGCAAGAAATTTGAGCCCACGACTCGGCCGCGACTCCGATTTCTTGCAGTTTTCTCTGTTTGGTATTTTTGGATTTTTAAGATGTTTTGTTTCTGCCCAGATTTTCCAGAGAATAATGTTATGTTTGGGGTAGTTACAAATTGGTATTTTGATCGATGTTCTATAAACTTTAGCTATTTGGTTATATCTGTAATGTGATATATGCACTGATGTATGGATGCATCATGAATGAGAAAATCAACCACGAAATCTGAATAATCTGATATAAGAAAAACTTCAATGAATCTTGTATAATAAAACTGAAACATCATCAGTGAAATCGACAGAAAGTCCGGGTCAAGCATCAACATAATATCTCAATAGCTTAATGTCTCAATATCTCGGACTCCGTCAGTCCGGATCGGCCCATATCATTAAATCTCATGACTACGATGGTATCCTTCGGATATCCGCCGCGCCAGGCATCACCGGTAGATAGTCTGTGCCCCTGCCAGGCTCATCATCCTCCATGAAATCACTCTCGTCTCGGGATACCATACTGGGCCCACCATGTACCCGCAGACGGTGCATCCCCTCCTCGAATCGGGTATATGATATAGCTCAAGAACCGAGAAAACTCATGGTGGACACCACACACATCATATCACGAGAAAACTGCAAATTTCTATTTTTAAATAATGATAAAAGTTTTATAAAATTCTTGCGGTTTTCCCCAAAATCCAGAAATCTAATGAAATTCCGAAATCCAAGAATTAAGAGTAAGTAAACAGTGAATATCAGCATAAAGCCCAGAATAGTACATAACCAAATGCATATATGAATGCATGAAGTATCTAGTAAAAAAAATGCAATCTCTAAGCTAACACATGAGAGCAATCATACCAATATTATGTTGGAACTAGCATTTAGCTGATTATATCAATGAAATAATATGTTCTAACGTGTACGTGACATGGCAATTACCGATGATGATGTGTGTGAGCCGGAAAATATGTGTACGTGGAACATGCGCATCATCGGTAATGGTGCTGGTGTCCTAACAGACGAATCATAACAGTTAAGGAAACATAAGTATAAACAGGCAGTGAAATGAGAATAACATGATTATAGAAGAGAAGGAGTAATAACCGCAATACCGAAGAATATACATTTCTACTATACGAGTCATACCGTTTTGGTGTTTGAAATAGCACGAATCGTGGTTTTTATAAAAATAGGGCTACGGTGTTTTTGAGAAAAGATACATCCTTTGAAAATCCGTAGTATCCCCTAGTTGTCTTTTTGAAAATGTTCACGATTCGTTGGTTTTGAAAATAGGTATGACTCGAGCCTAAACTAGCATCTACCTAAACCACTAATAGACTAACTAAGGAACTGGTCGAAAGGGTAAGAAAAGTCCACCTAAAGTCCTAGTCGATACCTCTGGAGTCGGCGATCCAGCCTCAATAGCGTCACGTACATAGTTCGACCTCCTCGAGTCAAGAGTGCGGATCAATCATCATATCTATTCCTCGTACGGTAAAATCCATCGTACGGCATCCCCAAATCGGGGTACGGGTCAACTATCATATATACACCATCATTCATATGGTATCATCATCAAACAATATCATGATCTGGATACCGATCTACAGTCTCATACATTCCAATGTCATCACACATTTTATCTCATATATACATATATATATTTTTCCATCGTCCAACGATCCGCTATAAAATCATAACATATCTCGTATCATAACTCGATCATATATCAAATATCTCACGGCATCATGCCCAGTCATATCGACTCATCCCCAAATATCAGATAACAACATCATATCACGCGTATATGTTGTGTGTGTGTGTGTATAGAAATCTACACACATTCATACACACACACACACACACACACACACACACACACCAAGTCAAGTGTATGTGTGTGTGTCTACGGGAAACCTATGAATTTCCTCCAAAGTAATCATTCTCTGGTTAAGTCTTTCTAAATCAACCTAATCCTATTTAAGGTCTTCAATAGTACCCTACTCGCCAAGAATCTAAGGTCACGTCCGACTCATAATAATAATACGTAATAACCCTACTCTACGTTTGCGGGGGTGCTATACGCCATCCACCCGACTTCCCCCGTAGATATACATCTACTCACTTGACCCTTGCTTGCCGAAGTCAATGCCGTCGTGCTCTTGCTTGTCGTCCTGAAGTTCACGCGGAGGTACCTATATATCATAACATAACGTTTCGCATTAAAATCCGATTCAAAAGCAAAACGACACGCGAGTTGCCTATAGGTTAGAACCTACAGCCTACGCAAAATAACCCTCGTCGTCGACGTACAAACGCCCGACGATCAAATCCACATTCAAATACAAAAAAAAACCAAGTCATGAAAACCATGATACCAAAACAACAACTTTAAAAACTTGCTCCAGATTTTAGTTCAGGTCAAATTAAGTTAAACAAACAGTACTGGGGTGATGTATAAGGGGCGTAAGAGCTACAGAACCAAATTCAACATGATACCCCACAGTCTGGCCGGCCACAATGGCCTTAAATCCGAGATCGCCGGTCCAAAATGCTTGGTTGGGGTTCGTATTTGCAGGGTGGCCTCCTGGTGGTCTATCTAGGTTAGTGGTGTTGTTTGTTTTTCTTAAAAAGTTCTCGGTTCACTCAAGATTCACTGTAGGCACTGATTATACACAAAACCGACATTGCAACATCTAACTCAAATTTTGGGTTTGTCACTGGTTTGGTCTGGGTTTCTAACACCATGGGGTTTTGTAGTCACTAATACACTCACATGTATCATCACAACTCAAGAATTCCTCAAACCGCATCTAAGAATTTTCAAAGCTCACAAAACTACACTTAATGGATTCTAAACTAATTTAGAGGCTAAAGGAAATCAAATACTACATAATTGGTGAAAGGATTACCTCATTTGGCAACTTAAGAATTTTCTTGAGTTGCACAAGTTCTTCAAAACCTTAACTTGATCACATCATGGTCTTTGTAGCAAGGTGGTGCACAATTTTTGTGAAGAGGGTGCATGTTTTTGATGTGGTTTTTGTGGTGAAATGAAAGAATAGAGGAGAGGGGAGTGAGAGGGTAGCCATGAAAGAGTGAGGAAGAGAAGAAGAGAGGATGAAGATGAGGTTAATTAATGGGCCAAGGTCAAAGCTCAAGAAATTTCTAGAGCTCTCTCTCTACAAATATCTCTCCAAACTCTTTTCTTTTCTTTTTATTTTAAAAGCAAAAACACTAAGCCATACACATATAAAAGAAAGTATAAGGTGCCATGGTTCATGCAAATTTTAAAAATGTGTTTTGAAACATGACATGGTGTATGTCACATGCACAAAACAAAATCAATGCATAATGAATAACTAATAAATAGTAATCACGTTTAGTATTAACATAGCATGCAAATAATTATTTAAAAATCTATAAGTTCTAAATTCACATAATTTCTTTCTAAAGGATTAAAATTTGATAAAATTTCCAATATATATAAAATTAATTATTTTATTTATTTTAAATTCCAAAAATAATATTTTATTTTTCTGAAATGTTACTGTGTTCCCCCCTTAAAGAAATTCGGTCTCCGAATTTAAATTAAAACTTCCCCAAATACTAAAATATTTCAGCAAAACACTCAAATCTTCGGGGCTCCGATATCATAAATACTTAAAACACATTTTAGCGCAATGCATGCGCATGAAAAACAAGTATATAACTCAAAAATCAAAACTCCGTCAAGTATCACGCAATCATGATGAAGATACTGATGTCAAAGCCCAATACGAAATCAACATGATATACTCAAAACCATAATATGTACATATAGTACGTATCGTAATAAATTCGTCCAACATCTGAATAGAGAAACATGCAAAAACCCCTTTTTCAAATCGACGTGCGATGCGCGTGTTCACGGCACAAGTAGCGGACGTTCATTTAAGAAAAATAGCTATACATATATATCTTTTATTTAACATACACGTCCCGTCTTTTGAAAATAATTTAGAAGGGTTTCCTTTATAAAATGTTTCGTGTCATCTCAGACCCATAAGAAAATATTGAGACTATAGCTCCTTTTTGGAAATCCCTTCAGTAACTATCAATACATGCAAAAACACCTAGGTACTGGTCTCAGAACAGTCCTGCTCGGTTACTAAACCAAACAGTAAATATCATAAAAACATACTGCTCAAAATGAAATCAATCTCAGATACAATATATAAGGTACTACGTGCGTCCGGTGCGCACGAAAATCGAAATCAAATACAGATGCCACGAATATGCACAGAAACAAAACTGAGTACAACAGGTGCGCACCAAAAACATCTGTCAAGTGCAACGGGAGTGCACGACAACAATCTCAGGTGCATCTAATCTGCACAAATCCCGATTTAGTGCATCTGGTGTGCACAAAATCGCATCAAGTACGCCAAGTGTGCGTAAGAATCTCAATCAAGTGCACATGGTGCATAAAAACATATATCGAATATCAAAATCGAAATCAGCTATATACGACATACGCCGAATCAAAATCAAGTATACCGCGACAGATAAACTCACAACTACATGCATCAGTGTGCACAAGACCAAATCGAAGTACGAAAAGTGCATGAAAACTATACCGAAAGCATAAGCCCAAAATCATGTGCAACCCATATACACGAAATCAAATCAATTAAATCCAGGTGTATGAAATCAAAATCAAACATCTCATAATGTATATAAGAATCAAATCAGGTGCAATGGGTACGCACAAAAACGATCATCAGTACGACTAATACATAAAAATACGAGTCAAGTGCAACTAAGGTGTACATAAAAATATCAATCATAAAATGAACCGTCGAAGTACCGAAATCCAATACAACGGAAATGTGATATTCAAATCACCAAATCGCAAATCGTAACACCGACGTTGATGTGCTCCTTCTCCAATGTCGAAGGGTGTCGTTGCATCCAAAGCTAGCAGAGCAAGATATCTCCTTGCATCACGTTCATAGTCTGGCGCCTGGTGTTCTTTGGCTCTCATCTCTTCGTAACTGTATGAACGGCGCTACAAACGGCTATACTCATATCTAGAGTCTCCCAAGTAATGTATCCCATCACGTGATATCTGGACTACGTTAAACTTTTCGATCGATTCATCAAAGTCCCATAATTCCCCGAGAGCTCAACACTCGAGCACAGTTTAAAAATATCCAGTATATGCCACAACACCTACGGACCAGCCGTAGAAGGGCAAACCCAAGCCTCACTAATGGCACCGCGGAACTGCCGTAAACCCTAAGGTTTCAAGGCGTTCTCATGGTCATTATGTCGAGTTAGGGTTTCATTCTTCTAGAGGGTCCATAGAATTACCTGCATGTTCTTCCGAATACCTTAAACTTGGAAAAATGAGTTTCTGACATTCGTTCGAACTTTTTAACTTTGCCTAGACGACATGTGAATATCCTTCGTCCACAAGCTAAACAATGTCTCGATCCTCAGGAATAGACGATACACTAACGGTCATCACATTCTAGCCAGTCTCTAGCAGTGGCCCGATCATCTGGTGCAGATATCAAACGCTCGCGCTGACCGCAACTCTAGCCGCAGCCTTTTCAGCCCGTGCAACCGTGGTAACAGAAACCACCATCCGGCATCGACGAAGATAAATCATAGGAACGAATAGAAATACGGTGCAAAGAAATGTACATCCTAAGGCTTCTTAAGCGGAGTAGCGTATCGTAAGTATGCCGCGGAACATACCCACGGTACGTCACTTTACTTTAGTCACCTTCTCCATCAACCAAGGGTTATCCTACACTAGAAGGTAAAACCTAACGTTCTGATACCAAGTTTGTCATGACCCGAAGGTACGGAATGTTACCGGCACTTAAATTACGAAACGTCTAAAGGCGTAACATAATCTAAGTAAGCCGAAGCCCAGAATCTAAACCATTTAAAAGAAGAAGTGAAGGAAAACTTGTATAAAAGCAACATCAAATTTTTTCGAAAATTTCGGCAGAGTCTTCTTTGTAAATACTGGCCCCAAACAGTACAAACAAGAATAATATACACAAGCAATAATAAAAGGCATCCCCAAGAGGGAGCAAGCAATAAAATACAACGCCGAAGGGCGAGGATCAAACTCAAAAAGAAACCAACATCATCAAGAAAACTAGAAGAGAATTATAATAATACAAGCGCACGACTCTAAGGTCGGAAGAATACACAACTGGTCTTCTAAATCTATCAAATAATACAGGTCTGGTTGATGGAGCTTACTAGATACAACTGTAATAAATAAATGTACAACGGCGGTCACGATACAAGTGAACCAACCTACCAAGCAATCACCCTGAATGAAATAGTGTGCCAGAAAGCCGCCAAGGAAACCTGTACATCTAATCCTGCAAGAAAAATTTGGCACAACGGGGGTGAGTTGCCAACTCGTGAGTAGAAGAAATCTGCGGGTAGAAATCGCATGCACGACAATCTCCTAGGTCATAATAATATACATATATAACACTAGACATCTAGTAGTGACAGGTCAATAATCTATGCATAAGTGCAATACTCAGTGCTCGTGTCAGTCTCACTAAATTGTAATGAGTCACATATCTGATGTATGAATGCATCATGAATGAGAAAATCAACCACGAAATCTGAATAATCTAATATAAGAAAAACTTCAATGAATCTTGTATAATAAAACTGAAACATCATCAGTGAAATCGACAGAAAGTCCGGGTCAAGCATCAACATAATATCTCAATATCTTAATGTCTCAATATCTCGGGCTCCGTCAGTCCGGATTGGCCCATATCATTAAATCTCATGACTACGATGGTATCCTTCGGATATCCGCCGCGCCAGGCATCACCGGTAGGTAGTCCGTGCCCCTGCCAGGCTCATCCTCCTCCATGAAATCACTCTCGCCTCGGGATACCATACCGGGCCCACCATGCACCCGCAGACGGTGCATCCCCTCCTCGAATCGGGTATATGATATAGCTCAAGAACCTAGAAAACTCATGGTGGACACCACACACATCATATCACGAGAAAACTGCAAATTTCTATTTTTAAATAATGATAAAAGTTTTATAAAATTTTTGCGGTTTTCCCCAAAATCCAAAAATCTCATGAAAATCCGAAATCCAAGAATCAAGAGTAAGTAAACAGTGAATATCAGCATAAAGCCCAGAATAGTACATAACCGAATGGATATATGATTGTATGAAGTATCTAGTAAAAAAAATGCAATCTCTAAGCTAACACATGAGAGCAATCATACCAATATTATGTTGGAACTAGCATTTAGCTGATTATATCAATGAAATAAAGTGTACGTGACATGGCAATTACCGATGATGATGTGTGTGAGCCGAAAAATATGTGTACGTAGAACATGCGCATCATCGGTAATGGTGCTGGTGTCCTAACAGATGGAATCATAACAGTTAAGGAAACATAGCTATAAACAGGCAGTGAAATGAGAATAACACGATTATAGAAGAGAAGGAGTAATAACCGCAATACCGAAGAATATACATTTCTACTATACGAGTCATACCGTTTTGGTGTTTGAAATAGCACGAATCGTGGTTTTTAGAAAAATAGGGCTACGGTGTTTTTGAGAAAAGATACATCCTTTGAAAATCCGTAGTATCCCCTAGTTGTCTTTTTGAAAATGTTCACGATTCGTTGGTTTTGAAAATAGGTATGACTCGAGCCTAAACTAGTATCTACCTAAACCACTAATAGACTAACTAAGGAACTGGTCGAAAGGGTAAGAAAAGTCCACCTAAAGTCCGAGTCGATACCTCTGGAGTCGGCGATCCAGCCTCAATAGCATCACGTACATAGTACGACCTCCTCGAGTCAAGAGTGCGGATCAATCATCATATCTATACCTCATACGGTAAAATCCATCGTACGGCATCCCAAAATCGGGGTACGGGTCAACTATCATATATACACCATCATTCATATGGTATCATCATCAAACAATATCATGATCTGGATACCGATCTACAGTCTCATACATTCCAATGTCATCACACATTTTATCGTATATATACATATATATATTTTTCCATCGTCCAACGATCCGCTATATAATCATAACATATCTCGTATCATAACTCGATCATATATCAAATATCTCACGGTGTCATGCCCAGTCATATCGACTCATCCCCAAATATCAGATAACATCCTCATATCACGCATATATGTTGTGTGTGTGTGTGTATGTGTAGAAATCTACACACATTCATACACACACACACACACACATACACCAAGTCAAGTGTATGTGTGTGCATGTGTGTGTGTCTACGGGAAACCTATGAATTTCCTCCAAAGTAATCATTCTCTGGTTAAGTCTTTCTAAATCAACCTAATCCTACTTAAGGTCTTCAATAGTACCCTACTCGCCAAGAATCCAAGGTCACGTCCGACTCATAATAATAATACGTAATAACCCTACTCTACGTTTGCGGGGGTGCTATACGCCATCCACCCGACTTTCCCCGTAGATATACATCTACTCACTTGGTCCTTGCTTGCCGAAGTCAATGCCGTCGTGCTCTTGCTTGTCGTTCCAAAGTTCACGCGGAGGTACCTATATATCATAACATAACGTTTCGCATTAAAATCCAATTCAAAACTAAAATGACACGTGAGTTGCCTATAGGTTAGAACCTACAGCCTACGCAAAATAACCCTCGTCGTCGACGTACAAACGCCCGACGACCAAATCCACATTCAAATACAAAAAAAACCAAGTCATGAAAACCATGAAACCAAAACAGCAACTTTAAAAACTTGCTCCAGATTTTAGTTCAGGTCAAATTAAGTTAAACAAACAGTACTGGGGTGATGTATAAGGGGCGTAAGAGCTACAGAACCAAATTCAAGATGATACCCTACAGTCTGGCCGGCCACAATGGCCTTTAATCCGAGCTCGCCGGTCCAAAATGCTTGGTTGGGGTTCGTATTTGCAGGGTGGCCTCCTAGTGGTCTATCTAGGTTAGTGGTGTTGTTTGTTTTTCTTAAAAAGTTCTCGGTTCACTCTAGATTCCCTGTAGGCACTGATTATACACAAAACCGACATTGCAACATCTAACTCAAATTTTGGGTTTGTCACTGGTTTGGTCTGAGTTTTTAACACCATGGGGTTTTGTAGTCACTAATACACTCACATGTATCATCACAACTCAAGAATTCCTCAAACCGCATCTAAGAATTTTCAAAGCTCACAAAACTACACTTAATGGATTCTAAACTAATTTAGAGGCTAAAGGAAATCAAATACTACATAATTGGTGAAAGGATTACCTCATTTGGAAACTCAAGAATTTTCTTGAGTTGCACAAGTTCTTCAAAATCTCAACTTGATCACATCATGGTCTTTGTAGCAAGGTGGTGCACAATTTTTATGAAGAGGGTGCATGTTTTTGATGTGGTTTTTGTGGTGAAATGAAAGAGTAGAGGAGAGGGGGGTGAGAGGGCAGCCATGAGAGTGTGAGGAAGAGAAGAAGAGAGGATGAAGATGAGGTTAAGAAATGGGCCAAGGTCAAAGCTCAAGAAATTTCTAGAGCTCTCTCTCTCTTTCTCTACAAATATCTCTCCAATCTCTTTTCTTTTCTTTTTATTTTAAAAGCAAAAACATTAAACCATACACATATGAAAGAATGTATAAGGTGCCATGGTTCATGCAAATTTTTAAAATGTGTTTTGAAATATGACATGGTGTATGTCACATGCACAAAACAAAATCAATGCATAATGAATAACTAATAAATAGTAATCACGTTTAGTATTAACATAGCATGCAAATAATTATTTAAAAATCTATAAGTTCTAAATTCACATAATTTCTTTCAAAAGGTTTAAAATTTGATAAAATTTCCAAATATTTATAAAATTAATTATTTTATTTATTTTAAATTCCAAAAATAATATTTTATTTTTCTGAAATGTTACACTCTCACCTCCTCTTTCCTATTTTCCCCATTGCCTGAGCTTTAGAACTCCACGCACCCATCACCGACCTCCCTTCCCCCGAGACCCTTGCTACCACCACTCCACGCCCTCGTCTTCACCTTCACCGTTGCTTCTCCTCCTCAACTGTAGCCGACCTTCTTTCACCACCGCGTCACGTCATCCTTCCTCGAAACCCAACTCCGGTCATCTCCCTTTTCATCGCGTGACCCATCACCATAACCCACTGTTTTCCTCATCCCATCATCCTTGTCAACTCCATCTTGCCACCATCGGAAACCCAACACTGCACTCTCACTACTACAATGAGGGGTTGCCCCTACGGATAGAGAAATTTGTAAGGGCAACTTTTTTCTGTCCCTACGGATTAATCCGTAGGGCCACCTGTTTGCCCCTACGGTGGTCACCGTAGGGGCATAAATAAATTAAAAAATATTAAAATTCAATCTTATTTGGCCCAACGGTGCCACAAAAGAAATCTTTACGGATTCATCCGTAGGGGCAACAAAGGGTTATTTATAAAAAAAATAGAGCCAAGTAATTTCCCACCGTCCCCAAAATTTCCCACCAATTCCCAATCGAGCATCTGCGCATCGTCGCCACCATACCCATCGTCGTCGACTTCCTCGTCGCCACCACACTCTCGTCGTCGCCACCATACCCATCGTCATCGACTTCCTCGTCGCCACCACCCTCTTGTCGTCGCAACACACTTTCGCCGCGAGCACCCGATCTTCGAGCTCCATCTTCCCGGCCTCCTCCACATCGTTGAGCTCTTTGCCGCTGGCCGGTGACTACTGAGGTGAGTTAATTTCGAGTTTAATTTATAATTATGTTGTTTTTTGTGTTATTGTTATTGATTTCAGGGTTAGGGTTATAGGGCCGGGTTAATTGGGGGTTAATTTGGGTTAGGGTTAGGGTTTGGGTGATGATTAGGCTCAGGGTTAGAATTATAGGGCCGGATTAATTGAGGGCTAATTTGGGTTAGGGTGTGGGTGTGGGTTAGTGTAACATTTCAGAAAAATAAAATATTATTTTTGGAATTTAAATATTAAAATAATATATTTCGCGAAAATCATTCGATTTGCGAATTGGGGTTGAAAGGTTACGCTAGCGCCCCGGCCAACTTCCGTGGCCAAATGCGGAACAAAATTTTTTCTACGAACAAAAACTTGGCGCTAGAATAACAATAAACCAGATTTACTATAAACCCAACTAGCAAAAAGAGAAGCTATCTACTATGAAAAGAGTTATACCATGAGACTCGAGTCCTTCGGGTTTTCACTCCTCTCCTTTAGCATGCTCCTAGTGGCCTCCATGATCGAGCTTGATCTTCGGATCCTTGTGTCGAAGATGATCCACCACGAGAGTGTTTACTTTGGGCTCCTACCTCTAAACCGAGGTAACTAGGTTACTTGGTTTGCTAATCTAAGTAACTAGGTGATGTAGAGAGTGATGATGGAGTGTTTTATCTCAAGAACCTTAGGTTTCTCAACACATGAGACTATAAGGGCTTGAGGTAGAAGAAGAAAAGAGCTTGGAGGTGATGAGAGAGTTGTAGAGAGCAACTATGGAAAAACCAAAACTAAAAGAGAGCTCAAGTGAATAATGGCTAAAATATTTCAACTAATAAAGCAAGCATGGTAAAGATAATGATAAACAATTATTTCCATCACAAAATATCTAGATACTTCATAACTCACCAAGTGAGTTAACAATTAGCCACGGTTCACTTAAGAAAAGTCTATACCTCATACCTCCACCTCATTAACCATTTAACTAAATGGTTAAAACAAATAATGAGGTTTCTACTTCTAATAGCACTCTTGTAACAATTTACAAGAATACCCCTCACCGTATATACATACCCGCATTCGTATTCCGAAAAATACGAATATAAAAGAGACGAAAATAATCCATCAATATAATACTAGGATTTGGGTTAAACCAAAGCCCTCCAGTATTATCCGCCCGAACATCATGCGTGCACAAGTACATGTATGTGATCGAATCCTGCCGTAAAACCATACGGCCTCTACATCGTTTCGTCCGAAGTAGGGAAACCTTCTGTGTGGGATTCTAAAGACTCAACAGTACGCTGGCAGTGGATTTAACCACAAGCACGTCAGCGGTACTAGCTGTACGTAACGGCTATCCAAGTACCTGTCGAAAAGGAAAGCCGATGAGCAAACTCATCCGGATCCCTACTGGGCCTATCCATGACAATATCCATATTGTCCGGTCTCTTCGTCTAAGAGTATCGCATACCGGATCTAGGGGGTGGCAAACGTCAGACCCTAATAACCTGATAATTCGTGCTGATGTGGCTTAGGGCCAATCCGGGAAACTACTGATCAACCTATCAGTAAATCCCAACTGCCTTGGCCAAGGTCTTGTGGTCCTGACCGATCGAACAAAGTGCGATATCAAATCCCAATACCGGGAGAGACGAATCCCTGACAATTACTCACTGCCTCCATGTGGCTCGGGACTGTACCCAACCAAAACCTGTTTGCATGACTCAGTAGAGCCGTGGTAGGGTAGTGATCAAAGCACAATGAGAACTCACACGAGACAAATGACGATCTCAGGTCCAAAGACTAACATGTACACATGTCACCAGAGAACCGCTATCTGACAATAGGTATAATACCATCTAGAGGTTATCAGCGAGTCCGTCCAGTGTACTCACCCCCAGTGAACACCCGTATATAATCTTAGGTGATCGCACCAATGGTTGTGGGAACAACCACCGCCCCTCGTCAAGGTCTCGAAACGTAAACACAAGTCTACTCTGGAATATCAATGCCCGATCTCGATACTCCCATGACTTGGGACATCTAAGGATATGCTTATAGACTACCCAGCTCCCACAAGTATGATTGCCATCATAACACTGGTAGTCAAGAAAGATCCCCGGGATTTATCAACATATGGTCGACATATATAATATATGCACATGTTAAGATAAAGACAAACCATAATAGTATACTACCGTATCAAGTCTTTATCAATATATGCAAGCTGGATAAAACATCAATCGAAATAAATACATATAACCTGACAAAGACAAGTCAAATAATATACTATATACTGAGCAAGATTGTCCTGTACATACATATCCCCAGCATCCATATGTATATATATACAATACTAGCCTCAAGGGCATACATATCCAACATGGGTTTCGTAAAACGGTATAATTATATACCGATATTTGGAAAATAATTGGAGATTTATATTGTTTATTTATTTAAAAGATATTTATTGGATTTGGACATTTTATAATTATTTATAAGCAAGTTTAAATTAAACTTGATTAGTGTACTACTAATCACGATTAGGCTAAATCCGTATTTTATATTTTTCATGGCTAGTGTACTATGTCATGTTGCATTTTTGTTGCATGTTGTTTCATTCTGTTTGTTTCATTTGTATTTGGTTTATTTGTGAGAAGAAAGGAAAAGAAAAGGATACGGCATGATTGAGGAGAGAGAGGGGGGACAACATGATGAGGTTTGAGGCATGAGCTTGAGAGAGAGAGAGAGAGAGAGAGAGAGGATGACTCCTACACTTGACCATTTCCTTCATTCATTTTCCTTCATCACTTCATTTCTTCATCTTCATCTTCCTTACCTTCTTCCTCCACCTCCTCTACCTCCATGGTTCATCCCCAAAACCATCTCAAAACCTCACACTTCCTTCATGAAAAAGATGCACGATCTCATCCTAAACCTTATGGATCAATCAAGTGGAGATTTTGAACACTTTGGGTAATCCAAGAATTTTCTTGAGTTGCGAAATGAGGTAATCCATACACTTTTAGTTAAGTTATTTGTGCTTAGTATATCCTATTGTAGTTAGAGTTAAATTATGGTGGTTTTGTGATCTTGGAATTTTCCAAGTTGAGGTCTAAGGTATATTATGAATTGTGAAAGTGTAATTGAGATGTAGTGAGTGTTTACAAGACCTTAGTGATGTTTTACTGGCCAAGGCCAGAGACTAGAACCCTATACATGAACTTAGAATTTTCCCGTGTCGGTTTCTTTGATTGTGATGCTCAAATGGAATCTGGAGCAACTTGGGGTCTTTATACGAAAAACAAACAACTATATTGACCTAGTTAGACCACCAGAAGACCGTCACAGAAGAACGAAACCCAAATTGCAAGGGAAAACCGGCGACACCGGTATTTTGGCTTCCTCGCCGGCCAATTGTTGGGGTTTGGCCTGTATTTCACACTTCCTATAAATTAGCTACTGTATTGTTAGTTTGGTCCTAGACTACTTGTACCAAAATCTGGGAGCGATTTTCTTAGCTACTGTGTTGTGTTTTCCGATTTCCGAGAACTTGGTTTTGGTATTTGAGTTTAGATTTGGTCGTTGGACGTTTGTACGTCAACGATGAGGGTTATTTGGTTGTTCATTCATGCATAAGCTATATGTTCTAACCTATAAGCAATTCGTGTGCCGTATCGGTTTCCGAACATGGTTTTAATAGCATTACAATATGTTTTGATTGTAGGTACCTTCGCGTGGAATTCCGAGACGACGAAGCACATCGACTTCGGCTAAATAAGGAGTTTAGCAGGTGAGTAGATTTATATCTACGGGGAAAGTCGGGTGGATTGTAGGGTTCCTAGGCACACTAATGAGGTCTCACAAGGCATCAACCATGCCAATTTCAAATTTTACAAGTGCCGAGAAACCCTAATACGGATCGTTAACTAGAATTTAGGCGAAAACGATAACTAGTTAACAACTTAACTAAGAGTAAACCGAAAATACAACCTTTGTAGATCCGGTCCTCCACCTCCATAGCTCCGTGATGAAGTCCCTCCGCTGTACCCATCGGATCCCAGACTCTCACGGTGGTTTCATCGAAGAAATGATCGGGCTAGGTCGTCGACTTCGATGCCGAAGATGATCTACGTCGAGGCAACACAAGATCAAGCTCCAACTTCACCAAGCCATGAAACTTGTGAAGAAAACACCCTATACTACTTGGCAAGTAGTAGAGGATGAAGAAATAGGAAGTGGGTTCACTTTAGAATTGGATTTCTCACTCTTTTCATCAAGTCACCATTGATGGTTGCAAGGTTTTCTTCATCTTGAAGAAGAAGAAGAAGAAGAAGAAAAAGAATATGATAAGAATTATCTTGAAAATAGAAAATGAGTGATTCTTATCATATAGCAACCATGGTTAAGTGTAGAGAATAAACTAGGGTCAGGTGAATGGTTAGGTTAGGCATGAAACAAAAATGGTAGACTTTTTCAAAGCTTCATGAAGCTTCAACAAAGAAACAAAATTAGCCACCATTTTTCCTTTTGCCAAAATGAATGAATAAATAAATAAATAAGCAAATAAATCAAATGAAACCCTAACCATTAACTAACCATGGTTTAATACTGTAGGGTTCCTAGGCACCCTAATGAGGTCACACAAGGCATCGAACATGCCATATTAAAATTTTAACGGTGCCGAGAGACCCGACTACGGATCGTTTGCTAGAATTCTAGGCGAAACAAAAAGATAGTTAACAGTTAACTACTGGGATACGGAAATTACAACCTTTGTAGATCCGGATATCCACCTCCACGGCTCCGCAAGGGCGTCCTCTCGCTGTCCATCTTGAAGCTTGAACTCTCGTGACGGCTTCATCGGAGAAACGTGCGGAATAGGTCGTCGGCTTCGTGTCAAAGACGATCTACGTCGAGGTTGCACAAACTCAAGCTCCGACTTCACAAACTTGTGAAACTTGTGAAGTAAACACCCAAAACAACTTGGCAAGAGGTAGAGGGTGAAGAAATAGGAGGTGGGTTCACTTTAGAATTGGATTTATCTCACTTTAACTCAAGTTGCCATTTTTGTAGCAAGCTTGAAGAAGAAGAAGAAGATGAGCTCAAGAAAAAAAATATGATAAGTCTTGTGATAAAAATAAATTTAAATCAAAATACTTATCATAACTTGAACTAGGGTTAACTATAGAGAATTAACCATGGTCACTTGGATGGGTTAGGGTTAAGCATGAAGATAAGGATGGTTAGCAAAGTCAAAGCTTCATGAAGCTTCAATATAAAACAAACTTAGCCACCATTCTTATCATAACTTATTTCAAATAAATAAATAAACAAATAAATAAATAAATGAATATGCAAAACCCTAATTATCAAATTAACCATGGATTAATTCTATAAACTTAACATAATGATCAAGTATCATCAAACATGATACAAAAAAGTGCACGAAAGCATATCACATATACAATGTGCATCAAGTGAGAAAAATCCGTTTAAAGTGAACCAATACTAGTTAATGCAAAGTAATATATCAAATATATAATTATGCATTAAATCATTAAATCAACATTTGATTCAATGATCCGGTCATGTCGCACATGACCGACTAGAATGTAATGTATCGATTTATCGAATCAATGATTCGATAACTAGGTCATATCGAATATAACCAATCGAAACATATATCGCGAGAATGAAATGCGGTATCACATACACGCATCATTCTCGGTCCTGCACATATCTCATATGCGCTCCTATTTCGTTTCGCTTGAGCCAGGAAACCTCTGTGTAGGACTCTAAAGACTCGTCAATACGCCGGTAGCAGATGATGATCATATCAAGCATCCACAAGCCGCAAGCGGTCTGCTAAACGTAACGGCCACCCGGGTATTGAGCGATCAGAAGATCGACGAGCTAGTCCGCTCATACTCCTGCGAATCCGACCAGTAACACTTACCATACAGTCCGGTCTCTTCGTCTGATACGTCGCATATCAAGTCTAGGGGTGGTAAACGTCAGACCCCAATAACCCGATAAGTCGTGCCGATGTGAGGCTCGTAACGGGTCGAGAAACTACTGGTAACACTTACCAGCAAATCTCTGATCAGCCCTGGCCAGGGACTTCCCTGTTACGGCCAATCGAGCACAGCGCAACATCAACCCCCAATACCGGGAGAGACGAAACCCCTCCTATCGCTCATTGCCTCCATGTGACTCGGGACTGTACCCAAAGACCACCGTTTTGCACGCCCTCATGGACGTGGTAAGGTGGAGATCAAAGTACAGTGGGAACCACACAAGACTCTATGACGATCTCGGGTCTACAGACTAACCTGTACAAGTGTCACCTGAGAACTGCCATCTGACGTGAGGTATAATACCATCTGGGAGTTCTCGGCGAGTCCGTCCAGTGTACCCAGTTTCCACTGAGCACCCGTATACCATCTCTGATGTCAAACACCAATGGATATGGGATCATCCATCGCCCATCACATGGGTCGAGAAGCGTATACGCTAGTCTACTCTGGTATATCGATGCCCCGTCTCGATACACCTACGACTAGGGACCTTGAAGGATGTACTTATGGACTACCATGTCCCCACTAGTATGATCTGCATCATAGTCTAGGTAGTCAAGTACAAATCCTAAGGGCTTTACCAACATGTAACTATAAGACAGTATAAAGAGACTAGTGTACATGTTAAGATAAATAGCAACCAGATAGCATACTATCATGTTGAGCAAGAAAGTCATCTCTATATATATCCAAGCATCCAATATAATATACATAATCTGTACAATACTGGCCTCTAGGGCATACATACAACTAACAATCTCCCACTTGCACTAGGGCCAGCTGCTGTAGTATCTCATACCGAGCATCCCGAAGAGTCTCTCAAACTGTATCTGGGGAATGGCCTTCGTGAGTGGATCCGCCGTGTTGTTCTTCGTGTCAACCCTCCTGACCTCGATCTCCCGGCGATCAACTATCTTCCGGATCAGGTGATACCGCCTCAGAATATGCCTGGATCGCTGATGGGACCTGGGTTCCTTGGCCAAAGCCACTGCTCCATTGTTATCGCAATACAAAGGTATTGGATGCTCAATGGATGGAACCACACCAAGTTCAGTAATGAACTTCTTGACCCAGACAGCTTCTTTAGCAGCATCGTTGGCAGCGATGTACTCAGCCTCCATTGTCGAGTCTGCCACGGTTTCCTGCTTGGAACTCTTCCAGCTAACCGCCCCTCCGTAAAGGGTAAAGACAAAACCCGACTGCGACTTAGAGTCGTCCTTATCACTCTGGAAGCTGGAATCGGTAAAGGACTCCACTTGGAGTTCTCCGTTACCATACACCAAGAACATATCTCTAGTCCTTCGCAAGTACTTGAGAATGCTCTTCACAGCTGTCCAGTGACTCTCTCCAGGATCAGCTTGATACCTGCTCACTACACTTAGTGAGTATGCTACATCGGGTCTGGTACATAGCATCGCATACATGATAGAGCCTACTGCCGAAGCATAGGGTATCCCTTGCATGCGAGCTCTCTCCAAATCAGTCTTGGGAGACATCTCTTTGGAGAGAGTGACTCCAGAGTTCGTGGGCATATTCCCACGCTTGGACTCTTCCATACTAAACCTCTTTAGTATGGTGTCAATGTACCTGGATTGGGACAATCCCAAAATCCGTTTGGATCTATCTCTATAGATCCTGATTCCCAATATGCAGGAGGCATCACCAAGATCTTTCATTGAGAATCTTTGTGATAAGAAGAGCTTGACCGATTGCAGCATAGGAATATCATTTCCTATCAAGAGTATGTCGTCCACGTACAATACGAGGAAGACAACCTTACTCTCTGCCACCTTCTTGTAGATACAAGGTTCATCTGGATTTTTGACGAAATCAAACTCTTTGATAACGACGTCAAAGCAGATGTTCCAACTCCGCGATGCTTGCTTTAATCCATAAATGGATTTAAGCAGCTTGCACACCTTCCCGCTGCTCCCACTGTCTACGAAGCCCTCTGGCTGAGTCATGTACACGCACTCTTCTAAATCACCATTTAGAAAGGCGGTCTTAACATCCATTTGCCAGATTTCGTAGTCATGAAAGGCAGCAATGGCAAGCATGATTCGGATGGATTTAAGCATAGCCACTGGAGAAAAGGTCTCGTCATAGTCCACACCTGGTCTTTGACGAAAACCCTTTGCTACAAGTCTAGCTTTGAAAGTCTCTACTTTCCCATCTACACCAAGTTTTTTCTTGAAGATCCACTTGCTCCCAATGGGTTTTACCCCTTCAGGAGCAACTTCCAAAGTCCATACTTTGTTGGTGTACATGGATTCCATCTCGGACCGCATAGCATCCAGCCATTTCACTGAGTCCCCACTCGTGATGGCCTGCTCGAAGCTAGTTGGGTCATCATCCTCCATGATGCAATCCTCACTTCCACCGTCCATGAGAAAACCGTAGTATCTCTCAGGTTGGCGAGGAACCCTACTAGATCGGCGGAGTGGCTGGGGTTCATCGGGAACTACGGAATCCTCGGGTTCAACCAAATCTTCTGTTGTAGTCTGTGTTGCTGGAACCTCTTCCAGTTCTACCTCAATGCCACTTATCTGTTTCATAAGAAAACCTTTTTCTAAGAAAGTGGCATGTCGAGAAACAAACACCTTTTGTTCCTCGGGGTGGTAGAAGATATACCCTTGTGAATTTTTGGGATATCCTACAAACTTACATAAGACAGATCTTGCCTCGAGTTTGTCCGGATTTTGTCTTTTGACATAGGCTGGACAACCCCATATCTTAATATAATTAAGATGTGGTCTCTTCCCTTTCCATATCTCATATGGAGTGGTAGGCACTGATTTGGTAGGAACTCTATTCAATAGGTCCATGGCTGTCTCAAGCGCATGTCCCCAGAAGGAAATAGGTAACTCAGCTGTACTCATCATTGAGCGCACCATATCTAATAGGGTGCGGTTTCTCCGTTCAGATACACCGTTGTGCTGTGGTGTATAAGGAGGAGTCAGCTGAGAGAGAATCCCATTCTCTTTTAGGAAGTCCAGGAATTCATTGCTCAAGTATTCCCCTCCTCGATCAGATCGTAGGATTTTAATAGTTTTTCCGGTTTGGTTCTCAACTTCTTGCTTATATTCCCTAAATTTCTCAAAAGCTTCTGATTTGTGTTTCATCAGGAACACATACCCGAACCTAGAGAGATCGTCAGTGAATGTAATGAAGTATGAAGAACCATCCCTGGCATGTGTAGACATGGGACCGCATACATCACTATGTATTAGTCCTAAGAGTTCGGTAACTCTTTCTCCGTGTCCCGTAAACGGAGTCTTGGTCATCTTGCCTTTGAGACATGACTGGCAAGTGTCATAGGATGAAAATTCAAACGGATTTAAATATCCATCCTTATGAAACTTAGCTAGTCGTGTCGCATTGATGTGACCCAGTCTACAATGCCACAAGAAGGATTCGTTGAGTTTAGAACTCTTCCTCTTGTGTGTGTTTGTTATGCTCAGAACTGTTGATTGATTTAGAACATAAATGCCATTGCACAACGTGCCTGATCCAACCAACTTTTGGTTATGGAAAATGTTCATAACATTGTCTTGTAATACAAAATTATATCCTTCTTTACTTAGCAAAGAAACCGATATAATGTTGCATATCAGGTTCGGCATGTAATAGCATTCGTTCAGAACCAATGTATTACCAGTTGGTAATTCAAGGTGATATTCCCCGACAGTCTTAGCTGCAACAATTGCACCATTTCCAACTCTAATGTCTTTATCACCTTCTCTAAGTTCTCTACCTTTCCTAAGCCCATGTAACTGATTACATATATGGGATCCTGACCCGGTATCCAATACCCAGGACGTAGAGCAAATGGAGAAACAGTTCTCTGTAACGAACACACCCGAAGAAAATGCATCATCATGTACTTTCTTCATTCGGGTGGCATGGGAATCCTGGTATTCCCCTATATCCTGTTCATTCCTATAACTCTTATAAGAATGAACGGAACCAACGTTCCCCAGCACAGTATAACATGCGGGTTCGGTCAATACATCCATATTATTATCTTTATTAAGGCATGAAATGGTCGCTACCTGGAGAGAGAGAGAAGAAAACACTTTAGCGTATGCTCGTGCAAGATCAGATTGGTTATTATCTTATCTAATCAGGATGGCTCCCACTGCTTTTTATCAAATCTTCCTCCAAGCCCTAAAAGGAAAGACTAGCCGGGATTAATTACACACTACAAGTTCGCCAATCTTTCAGCCAGGCCAGTGTCGGTACTTTGAGGGAGGTCCCCCGTGCTTTCGCACGAACCTAATTAATGTAAACCTCGTTTTCCCAGAGGCGTAACCTCGTTAACACCTTTCTAGACACCTACTTGATCGGCTAATTGCACTGTGTAAAACTCTCCCAGGAGTAACTCTTACTCGCAGCGGGTATCGGGATCCAACTATCTCATAGAAGGTATGCAATCTCATTGCAAATTTCAACACTTGAAATTCCCGATAATCTTTTGCCCCTAGCGTGCTATGACCTTGACGCATGCCAAACAACCCATAGTCCGCTAGTCAAGTTCAACCCGTCATTTCCTGATTGAATTAAACCCACCCGCACGACCCTTGACGCATGCCAAACAACGCCGTGCGAATACCCTAATCCAATCTGCATCATATGCATAAGCAGATAAATACTAGTTAGCTACCGTACACTACGCCTTGACGCATGCCAAACAACCGCAGCACGAATACTAAATAGTACTTATCTGAAATGACGGAGGGCTACGACAGGTTTTCTGAAAACCTATTGCGTAATGAACTTGATATCGTTGTAGAATCAAATGAAGTTTTAAAATGGAGTGATTTTGAGGCTTTTCTGGTTTTGCTAAAGGAGTCACTCCCGGTGAAGGGATCTCGGTCCTTTCCTCGTCGAATGAGGTGCGGGATATATCATATATATCGCTGTGCAAAGCAAAAACCCAAAAGCAGTTAAAAGCAAACTGAATGTGTAGCATCTGCCAGTTATTGCTAAAGGAGTCACTCCCGGTGAAGGGATCTCGGTCCTTTCCTCGTCGAATGAGGTGCGGGGTATATCATATATACCGCTGTGCAAAGCAAGAACTGTAGCTACCTGTTTTATTTTAAAATTCGATTCCACAACATCTTAGGTTTCTTATCTTTCATTAATCACATTAATGAAGTCCCATCATTTAAATACCTAAACATCACAGATAGATATGACGTACACTTATGCCATCCGCATTCGCCTCGATGTCCCCTCGTGCACCGTTAGGTTAGGTAACTAACGACAGAGCAGGGCAGGGCTAGCGCGGGTGTAAAACATAAGTAACGTCTATATAATATATCATATATACTATATACTATATCCATCACAGAATCACATCACAGACATCGCAGCAGAATAAACATATGAAATATTGGATATACTAGGACGTCCGTGTTTTCAATACGAGCCAGTATAAAACACGGATTCCACGGTCGTGATGAATAGCCAATCCCACACCCCTAGACCCCTACGAGAGCGGCAAGCAACCCTGCCAATTCTAGGGTTAGGAGATCCGGACTCGACTCCTCGAGTTGGTCTCCCACTGGACCCCAGAACCCGGTTACTTGTGCTCCCCTCCTTGGGTCTATCCTAGTGCAGAAAAATAAATAATATACAACGGGTGACAACTTCCGCTACCTGGAAGCGCCCCAAATGAAAGAATATTACATACAAGTTTTTACATGAATGAAAATGAAAAACACTCATCTCACATAAAAACCCCCGGCTATTCGAACACGACGATCCAATATAACATATCCAGCAACACATAACATCACATGTCATCAACGTAAGTAAGTATGCATACCCCAATTGTCGTTGACGTATAGCAACGAAACCGGCGATATGAACATACTACACTTACAGTCACAGAAAAGAAAGTGTAAAACTACAACAATTGGAATCCGCAACCTCTTTAGACATCACATGCCTAACAGTTATAAACCCCGCATTTTAGTCCCATCATCGAAAACTCTTTTCGATATCTTGTGAAACTAAACTGCTAGATCTATAACATTCATCCAGTTATCTCATAACTGTTTGTGAATTCCAATTATTGTATCCAATTCCGGATAAATAGAATATATTAAACTTTCCGATCGAACATTCGAACACCCAAGTTTTTCCGACACCGATCAACACATGAAATAGGTTCAAAGACATTCACTTCATGCCTCAGTACCAACGGTCCAGCCGTAGAAGGGTCAAGCCAACGCCTCACATGTGGCACGCCGTACTGCCCCAAACCCGAAGGTTCAAAGGGCAGTTCAAGACGGTCACATAATCGAGTTAAGGTTTGTGTCTTCTAGAGGGACCATCGCGTTACTTGCACTACTCGGAACGTCTTTTAACCACAGAAAAATCCAACACTTGGAATTATTCCGGCAGGGGAAAACCTGGGTATTTATATCCGGTCGAACTCTTTAACATATTCTACAGTTATCTGGAAAAACACTTAAACAAAGTTTGATATTCCGATCGAATTCATCGATTCCCAATATAACCCCAGAGCACTCAACCTTTAAATCAATTTAAAAATACCCAGAAAACTCACCAGAATTTATCAGGTATTACTGTGCAGAGAAAATTGGATGACGTCACTATATGGCCGCGGAACAGCGGCAGAAGCCATGCTTCTGCCGCGTTTCCGCGGCTCAAGTAAATGTTCATGGGAAAATTTTTATATCGTAATTCTTGTATTTCCTTGGTGAATTTTTTAGGCATTTTTAATATGAAAAAATCCCAGATTTATGAAAATGTCCAGAGAGCTCTAAAGTATTTGGATTTCGGGTTCGTTCGGACTTCGAACTCCGTCTAGATTTCGCCTAAGGCTCTAGCTAGGCTCTGATACCACTGTAGGGTTCCTAGGCACCCTAATGAGGTCACACAAGGCATCGAACATGCCATATTAAAATTTTAACGGTGCCGAGAGACCCGACTACGGATCGTTTGCTAGAATTCTAGGCGAAACAAAAAGCTAGTTAACAGTTAACTACTGGGATACGGAAATTACAACCTTTGTAGATCCGGATATCCACCTCCATGGCTCCGCAAGGGCGTCCTCTCGCTGTCCATCTTGAAGCTTGAACTCTCGTGACGGCTTCATCGGAGAAACGTGCGGAATAGGTCGTCGGCTTCGTGTCAAAGACGATCTACGTCGAGGTTGCACAAACTCAAGCTCCGACTTCACAAACTTGTGAAACTTGTGAAGTAAACACCCAAAACAACTTGGCAAGAGGTAGAGGGTGAAGAAATAGGAGGTGGGTTCACTTTAGAATTGGATTTATCTCACTTTAACTCAAGTTGCCATTTTTGTAGCAAGCTTGAAGAAGAAGAAGAAGATGAGCTCAAGAAAAAAAATATGATAAGTCTTGTGATAAAAATAAATTTAAATCAAAATACTTATCATAACTTGAACTAGGGTTAAGTGTAGAGAATTAACCATGGTCACTTGGATGGGTTAGGGTTAAGCATGAAGATAAGGATGGTTAGCAAAGTCAAAGCTTCATGAAGCTTCAATATAAAACAAACTTAGCCACCATTCTTATCATAACTTATTTCAAATAAATAAATAAACAAATAAATAAATAAATGAATATGCAAAACCCTAATTATCAAATTAACCATGGATTAATTCTATAAACTTAACATAATGATCAAGTATCATCAAACATGATACAAAAAAGTGCACGAAAGCATATCACATATACAATGTGCATCAAGTGAGAAAAATCCGTTTAAAGTGAACCAATACTAGTTAATGCAAAGTAATATATCAAATATATAATTATGCATTAAATCATTAAATCAACATTTGATTCAATGATCCGGTCATGTCGCACATGACCGACTAGAATGTAATGTATCGATTTATCGAATCAATGATTCGATAACTAGGTCATATCGAATATAACCAATCGAAACATATATCGCGAGAATGAAATGCGGTATCACATACACGCATCATTCTCGGTCCTGCACATATCTCATATGCGCTCCTATTTCGTTTCGCTTGAGCCAGGAAACCTCTGTGTAGGACTCTAAAGACTCGTCAATACGCCGGTAGCAGATGATGATCATATCAAGCATCCACAAGCCGCAAGCGGTCTGCTAAACGTAACGGCCACCCGGGTATTGAGCGATCAGAAGATCGACGAGCTAGTCCGCTCATACTCCTGCGAATCCGACCAGTAACACTTACCATACAGTCCGGTCTCTTCGTCTGATACGTCGCATATCAAGTCTAGGGGTGGTAAACGTCAGACCCCAATAACCCGATAAGTCGTGCCGATGTGAGGCTCGTAACGGGTCGAGAAACTACTGGTAACACTTACCAGCAAATCTCTGATCAGCCCTGGCCAGGGACTTCCCTGTTACGGCCAATCGAGCACAGCGCAACATCAACCCCCAATACCGGGAGAGACGAAACCCCTCCTATCGCTCATTGCCTCCATGTGACTCGGGACTGTACCCAAAGACCACCGTTTTGCACGCCCTCATGGACGTGGTAAGGTGGAGATCAAAGCACAGTGGGAACCACACAAGACTCTATGACGATCTCGGGTCTACAGACTAACCTGTACAAGTGTTACCTGAGAACTGCCATCTGACGTGAGGTATAATACCATCTGGGAGTTCTCGGCGAGTCCGTCCAGTGTACCCAGTTTCCACTGAGCACCCGTATACCATCTCTGATGTCAAACACCAATGGATATGGGATCATCCATCGCCCATCACATGGGTCGAGAAGCGTATACGCTAGTCTACTCTGGTATATCGATGCCCCGTCTCGATACACCTACGACTAGGGACCTTGAAGGATGTACTTATGGACTACCATTTCCCCACTAGTATGATCTGCATCATAGTCTAGGTAGTCAAGTACAAATCCTAAGGGCTTTACCAACATGTAACTATAAGACAGTATAAAGAGACTAGTGTACATGTTAAGATAAATAGCAACCAGATAGCATACTATCATGTTGAGCAAGAAAGTCATCTCTATATATGTCCAAACATCCAATATAATATACATAATCTGTACAATACTGGCCTCTAGGGCATACATACAACTAACAAAGACAAACATACACCCAAGTTTGCATGTATCATCAAACATGATACAAACAAGTGCACAAAACTATATCATATATACAATGTGCACATTCGAGTGAGAAAATCCATTTAATGTGAACCGATACTAGTTAATGCTAAGTAATATATCAAACATATATAATTAAATATTAAATCATTAAATCAACACTTGATTTAATGATCCGGTCATATCGCATATAACCGGCTAGTATCAAGTGTATCAATGTATCGAATCAATACTTGATTCGGTAACCCGGCTATATCACATATAGCCTGCCGATGATACAAATCGCGAGAATAGAATACGGTATCACATATACGCATTATTCTCGGTCCCGCACATATCTCATATGCGCTCCTATTTCGTTTCGCTTGAGCCAGGAAACCTCTGTGTAGGACTCTAAAGACTCGTCAATACGCCGGCAGCAGGTGATGATCATATCAAACACCCATAAGCCGCAAGCGGTCTGCTAAACGTAACGGCCACCCGGGTATTGAGCGATCAGAAGATCGACGAGCAAGCCCGCTCACACTCCTGTGAATCCAACCAGTAACACTTACCGTACAGTCCGGTCTGATCGTCTGATATGTCGCATATCTCGCCTAGGGGTGGTAAACGTCAGACCCCAATAGCTCGATAAGTCGTGTCGATATGAGGTCTATAACAGTTCGAGAAACTACTGGTAACACTTACCAGTAAATCTCAGCAACCATGGCTAGGGATTTCCGGTTATAGCCAATCGAACACAGCGCAACATCAACTCCCTATACCGGGAGAGACGAATCCCCTCCTATCGCTCATTGCCTCCATGTGATTCGGGACTGTACCCAAAAACCATCGTTTTGCATGCCCTCTTGGACGTGGTAAGGTGGAAATCAAAGCACAGTGGGAACCACACAAGACTCTATGACGATCTCGGGTCAACAGACTACTCTGTACCAGTGTCACCAGAGAACTGCCATCTGACGTAAGGTATAATACCATCTGGGAGTTCTCGGCGAGTCCGTCCAGTGTACCCAGTCTCCACTGAGCACCCGTATATCATTTCTGATGTCAAACACCAATGGATATGGGATCATCCATCGCCCATCTGTATGGGTCGAGAAGGTATACGCTAGTCTACTCTGGTATATCGATGCCCCGTCTCGAAATACCCACGACTAGGGACCTTGAAGGATGTACTTATGGACTACCATGTCCCCACTAGTATGATCCGCATCATAGTCCAGGTAGTCAAGTACACATCCTAAGGGCTTTACCAACATGTAACAGAGAGACAATCAATGTACACGTTAAGGTAAAGAGTAACCAGATAGCATACTATCATGTCGAGCAAGAAAGTCCTCCCTATATATGTCCCAGCATCCACTACAATATACATCCAATGTACAGTAATGGCCTCTAGGGCATACATATAACTAACAATCTCCCACTTGCACTAGGGCCATCTGATAG
The DNA here is from genome assembly GCA_030015575.1 of Agapanthus africanus. Lineage (NCBI taxonomy): Eukaryota > Viridiplantae > Streptophyta > Magnoliopsida > Asparagales > Amaryllidaceae > Agapanthus > Agapanthus africanus. The sequence goes on along the minus strand of CM057350.1, from coordinate 178,791,742 downwards.
CAGTGGTTGTAGTATCTCATACTCAACCATCCCATAAAAGTCTCTCTCTGGGAAAAGGCCTTTGTGAGTGGATCCGCCGTGTTGTCCTCTGAGTCTTCTCTCCTAACCTCGATCACCCAGGAGATCAACCATCTCCATGATCAGGTGATACTGCCTTAGAACATGTCTGGATCACTGATGGGACGGACGCTCCTGGCATAAGCCACTACTCCATTGTCACACAATGGGAGGAACGAAGTTCATCTCATGAACCAGTATACACCCAAACAGCCTCTTTGGTAGCATCTTAAGTAGCGATGTATCCAGCCTTTATCGTCTAGTATGCCACGGTATCTAGCTTGGAACTCTTCCAACATACCATCCTTTTACTAAGGGTAAAGACAATGCCTGTGACTGACTTTCACTCGTCCTCATCACTCTGGAACCTTTCCAGTGATTCTCCCTTGGATCAACTGATACCATCTCATTGCAACTAGTGAATCTCCTAACATCCAATTAGATCTATCTCATAGATCCAAAATCCAGGATTTAGGAGGTATCACTTTGATCCTATATGGAGAATCCTTGTGATAAGCGGAGATTGACCGAGCGTAGCATAGGAAACTCCTTCCCTATCAAGAGTATGTCATCCACGTACTCTACGAGGATCACCACTATACTCCCTACTACCTTTTTGTATATACAAGGTTCATCTACCATTTTGATGAAGTCAAACTTTTTGACAACTATATCAAAACAGACGTTCCATCTCCGCGATGTCTGCTTTATGCTATAAAGCAACTTGTACACGTTTCCGCTGCTCCCATTATCTATGAAGCCCTCTGGCTGTGTACTTACAGACGCTCTCTTCTAAAACATCATTTTAGAAAAGCAGTCATGACACCCAACCGCCAGATATCGTAGTCATGGTATGCAGCCGTGGCAAGTAGGATCCGGATGGACTTAAGTATAGCCACTGGAAAAGGTTTCATCACTATCCACGCCTGGTCGATGACGAAAACCTTTAACAATTCTAGCTTTGAAAGTCTCAACTTTTCCATCTACACCAAGTAATCTTCTCAAGATATACTTGCTCCTGATGGGGATTTAACCCTTCAGATATAGCAACCAAAGTCCATACTTTGTTGGTGTACATGGATTCCATCTCAGATCGCTAAGCATCCAGCCATTCTTACAGAGTCACTACTCTCGATGGCCTGCTCGAAACTAGTTGGGTCATCATCTCATGATGCAATCCTCGCTCCCACTGTCATAGAGAAACAGAAGTATCTCTCAGGTGGGTGAGAAACCCTACTAGATCGGCGGAGAGGCTGAGGTTCGTTGGTATCTACTGAATCCTTTGGTTCTACCAAATCATCTGCTGTGGTTTGTATAGCTGGAACCTTTCCAGTTCTACATGACTGACCTTGCCTCGAGCTTGTCCGGATTTTGCTTTTAGACATAGGCCGGACAACCCCAAATCTTAACTAGCTTAAGACATGGGCTCTTCCCATACCATATCTCATATGGAGTGGTACGCTGTGATCTGATTCGAACCTAATTCAATAGGTATGCAGCTTCTCAAGTGCATAACTCCCAAAAGAAAATAGGAAACTCAGTAATACTCATCATAGAGCACACCATATCACATGGGGTGCTATTGCTCCACCCCGATATACCATCGTGCTATGGTGTATACGGAGGAGTAATGCTGAGAGAGAATCTCATTCTCCTTTAGAATAGTCCAGGAATTCTATGCACAAGTATTCTCCTCCTTGATCTCATCATAGGACATAATACTTATACCCGTATTGGTTCTCTACTTCTAACTTATATTCTGTGAATATCTCAAAAGGTTCGGGCTTGTGTTTCAACAGGAACATATGACTGAATCTTGAGAGATCATCAGATAATGTAATGAAGTACAAAGAACCGGTCTTGGCATAGGAAGACAGGGGACCTTACATACATCAACATGTATCAATCCCTAGAGTTTACTAACTCTTTCTCTGTTTCCAGTAAACGGAGCTATGTTCATCTTATCTTTGTGACATGACTGGCAAGTTTCATAAGATGTAAATTCCAACTGATTTAAATATGCATCTTTATGTAACTTTAGCTAGTCGGATCGCATTGATATGACATAGTCTACAATACCTCAAGAAGAATTCGTTCATTTCTGAACTCTTACTCTTGTGTGTGTTCTATATACTAAGAACTGTAGTTTGATTCAGAACATCAATGCTTTTAGATAACGTGCCTGAATCGATCAACTTTTGATATAGGAAATGTTTAAAACATTATCCAACAATACAAAATTATATCCTTTCTTTACTAATAAAGAGACTGATATGATTTTGTATATCAGGTTCGGTATCTAATAACATTCGTTCAGAATCAATGTATTGGTAATACAGGGTGACAGTGACCAACAGACTTGGCTGCAACACTTGCCCCGTTTTCTGCCTCATGAAACTTATCACCCGTTCTCAGTTCTCTACCTTTCTGTAGCCATATGTAACAGATTACATATCTGGGATCCATCAAATACCCAGGACGTAGAGGAACAGAGAAACAGTTCTTTGTAACGAACACACCCGAAGGAGATGCATCTCATGCACTTTCTTCGTTTGGGCGGCATGGGAATCCTGGTATTCCCCAATTTCCTGCTCTGTCTTATAACAATTATAAGTTGGAGCGGGACCAACGTTCCCCAACTCAGTATAACAAGTGGGTTCGGTCAATAATCCGTATTATTATCTCGATTAAGGCGTGATATGGTCGCTACCTGGAGAGAGAGAGAGAAGAAAACACTCAGCGTATGCTCTTGCAAGATCAGATTGGTTTTTATTTTATCTAATCAGGATGGCTCCCACTGTTTTTATCAAATCTTCCTTCAAACCCTAAAAGGAAAGACTAGCCGGGATTAATTACACTCTACAAGTTCGCCAATCTTTCAGCCATGCCAGTGTCGGTACTTTGAGGGAGGTTCCCCGTGCTTTCGCACGGACCTAATTACAGTAAACCTCGCTTTCCCAGAGGCGTAACCCCATTGACACCTTTTTAGACACCTACTAGATCTGCTAATTGTAATGTGTAAAACTCTCCCAGGAGTAACTCTTACTCGCAGCGGGTATCGGGATCCAACTATCTCATAGAAGGTATGCAATCTCATTGCAAATTTCAACACTTGAAATTCCCGATAATTTTGCCCCTAGCACCCTATGACCTTGACAGAGGTCAACAAACCATAGGCTACTAGTCAAGTTCAACCCGTCATTTCTTGATTGAATCAAACCCACCCGCACGACCCTTGACGGAGGTCAACAAGGTCGCACGACTACCCTAATCCAATCTGCATCATATGCATAAGCAGATAAATACTAGTTAGCTACCGCACACTACGCCTTGACGGAGGTTAACAAACGTAGCACGAATACTAAGTAGGACTTATCTGAAATGACGGAGGGCTACGACAGGTTTTTCTGAAAACCTATTGCGCAATGAACTTGATATCGTTGTAGAATCAAATGATTTTGAAATGGAGTGTTTTTGAGGCTTTTCTAGTTTTGCTAAAGGAGTCACTCCCGGAGAAGGGATCGTCGGTCCTTTCCTCGTCAAATGAGGTGCGGGATATATCATATATATCACTGTGCAAAGCAGAAACTATAGAAGCAATCAAAAGACAAACCGAGGGTTGTAGCATCTGCCAGTTATTGCTAAAGGAGTCACTCCCGGTGAAGGGATCTCGGTCCTTTCCTTATCGAATAAGGTGCAGGATGTTCTACAAGGAACACCGCGATGCAAAGTAAGAACTGTAGCTACCTGTTTTATTTTGAAATTCGATTCCACAATATCTTTAGGTTTCTTTTTCTTTCATTAATCATATTAATGAAGTCCCATCATTTAAATTACCTAAACATCACAGATAAATACGACGTACACTTATGCCATCCGCATTCGCCTCGATGTCCCCTCGTGCACCGTTAGGTTAGGTAACTAACGGCAGAGCGGGGCAGGGCTAGCGTGAGTGTAAAACATAAGTAACGTCTATATAATATATCATATATACTATATACAGTATTTATCACAGAACATATCAAATGATCACATCACAGATATCGCAGCAGAAGAAACATATGAAATATTGGATATATTAGGACGTCCGTGTTTTCAATACGAACCAGTATAAAACACGGATTCCACGGTCGTGATGAATAGCCAAACCCACACCCCAAGACCCTTACGAGAGCGGCAAGCAACCCTACCAATTCTAGAGTTAGGAGACCCGGACTCGACTCCTCGAGTTGGTCTCCCACTGGACTCCAGAACCCGGTTACTTGTGCTCCCCTTCTTGGGTCTATCCTAGTGCGAAAAAGTAAATAATATACAAAAGGTGACATCTTCCGCAACCTGGAAGTGCCCTAATAAAAGAATATTACATACAAGTTTTTACATGAATGAAAATGAAAAACACTTATCTCACATAAAAAACCCCGGGCTATTCAAACACGACGATCCAATATTACATATCCAGCAACACATAACATCACATGTCATCAACGTAAGTAAATATGCCCATCCCAATTGTCGTTGACATATAGCAACGAAACCGGCAATATCACATATTACACTTACGGTCGCAGAAAAGAAAGTGTAAAACTACAACAGTTGGAATCCGCAAACCCTTTAGACATCGCATGCCTAATCAAATGAATTCCTTAGACATCGCATGCCTAACAATTATAAACCCCGCATTTTAGTCTCTATATCGAAAACACTTTTCAATATCTAGTCGGGTAATTCAACAGGATTCCCGACATTCTGATCGAATGCTCGTCGCAAACTTTAGTAGGCGGCCGCACCCCCGATACCGTCGACGAAGTGCACCAAGGCGGAACACCGCTACCGCGAGCACCCGGACGGATGCTTTCGGCGACGGGGTTCTCCTACAGTCACTTGGTCGGGGCTAAGGGGTGTAGCAGTCTATTAAGTTTATCCGGCGAGTATCCGCGTACGCTACGTGATTGCGACGGACTTTTGATCACATCAAAATTCCGTGGCAACCGATCAAGTGAGACTAAACCGCTAGATTTATAACATTCATTCAGTTATCTCATAACTACTTGTGAATTCCAACTATTGTATCACATTCCAAATAAATAGAAAATGTTAAACTTTCCGATCGAACAGTCAAACACCCAAGTTTTCCCGATACAGCTCAACACATGAAATAAGTTTAAAAACATTCAGTTCATGCCTCAGTACCAACGGTCCAGCCATAGAAGGGTCAAGCCAACGCCTCACATGTGGCACGCCGTACTGCCCCAAACCCTAAGGTTCAAAGGGCAGTTCAAGACGGTCACATAATCGAGTTAAGGTTTGTTGTCTTCTAGAGGGACCATCGCGTTACTTGCACTACTTAGAACGTCGTTAAACTACGGAAAAATCCAACAACTGGAAATTTCCCGGCAGGGAAAAAAGTGGGTATTTATATCCGGTCGAACTTTTTAACATATTCTAAAATTACCCGGAAAAACACATAGACAAAATTAGACAATCCGATCGAATGTACGAACTCCCAATACAACCCAAAATACTCAACTCTTGAGTAAACTTTAAAAATTCCCAGAAAACTCAGCAATGAATGAAAGAAGTTACCGTGCAAAAACGATTGGCTGAAGACACTAAGTGGCCGCGGAACCGCCACATTAGCCATGCTAATGCCGCGGTTCCGCCGCGCTTTGATCGAATCTCTTGGTCAATTTTGCACCGTAATTCTTAGAATCTCCTGCTGAATTTTTTAAGAATTTTTAATATGGAAAAAATCCAGTTTTGTAAAAATGTACAGAGAGGGGTCATTTTTAGGGTTTCGGGGTTCGATCGGAATTCTAACATCGTCTACGCATCGCCTAAGGCTCTAGCTAAGCTCTGATACCACTGTAGGGTTCCTAGGCACACTAATGAGGTCTCACAAGGCATCAACCATGCCAATTTCAATTTTTACAAGTGCCGAGAAACCCTAATACGGATCGTTAACTAGAATTTAGACGAAAACGATAACTAGTTAACAACTTAACTAAGAGTAAACCGAAAATACAACCTTTGTAGATCCAGTCCTCCACCTCCATAGCTCCGTGATGAAGTCCCTCCGCTGTACCCATCGGATCCCGGACTCTGGCGGTGGTTTCATCGAAGAAATGATCGGGCTAGGTCGTCGACTTCGATGCCGAAGATGATCTACGTCGAGGCAACACAAGATCAAGCTCCAACTTCACCAAGCCATGAAACTTGTGAAGAAAACACCCTATACTACTTGGAAAGTGGTAGAGGATGAAGAAATAGGAAGTGGGTTCACTTTAGAATTGGATTTCTCACTCTTTTCATCAAGTCACCATTGATGGTTGCAAGGTTTTCTTCATCTTGAAGAAGAAGAAGAAGAAGAAGAAGAAAAAGAATATGATAAGAATTATCTTGAAAATAGAAAATGAGCGATTCTTATCATATAGCAACCATGGTTAAGTGTATAGAATAAACTAGGGTTAGGTGAATGGTTAGGTTAGGCATGAAACAAAAATGGTAGACTTTTTCAAAGCTTCATGAAGCTTCAACAAAGAAACAAAATTAGCCACCATTTTTCCTTTTGCCAAAATGAATGAATAAATAAATAAATAAGTAAATAAATCAAATGAAACCCTAACCATTAACTAACCATGGTTTAATACAAACCTACACCCAAGTTTGCATGTATCATCAAACATGATACAAACAAGTGCACAAAACTATATCATATATACAATGTGCACATTCGAGTGAGAAAATCCATTTAATGTGAACCGGTACTAGTTAATGCTAAGTAATATATCAAACATATATAATTAAACATTAAATCATTAAATCAACACTTGATTTAATGATCCGGTCATATCGCATATAACCGACTAGTATCAAGTGTATCAATGTATCGAATCAACACTTGATTCGGTAACCCGACTATATCACATATAGCCTGCCGATGATACAAATCGCGAGAATAGAATACGGTATCACATACACGCATTATTCTCGGTCCCGCACATATCTCATATGCGCTCCTATTTCGTTTCGCTTGAGCCAGGAAACCTCTGTGTAGGACTCTAAAGACTCGTCAATACGCCGGCAGCAGGTGATGATCATATCAAACACCCATAAGCCGCAAGCGGTCTGCTAAACGTAACGGCCACCCGGGTATTGAGCGATCAGAAGATCGACGAGCAAGCCCGCTCACACTCTTGTGAATCCAACCAGTAACACTTACCGTACAGTCCGGTCTGATCGTCTGATATGTCGCATATCTCGCCTAGGGGTGGTAAACGTCAGACCCCAATAGCTCGATAACTCGTGTCGATATGAGGTCTATAACAGTTCGAGAAACTACTGGTAACACTTACCAGTAAATCTCAGCAACCATGGCCAGGGATTTCCGGTTATAGCCAATCGAACACAGTGCAACATCAACTCCCTATACCGGGAGAGACGAATCCCCTCCTATAGCTCATTGCCTCCATGTGATTCGGGACTGTACCTAAAAACCATCGTTTTGCACGCCCTCTTGGACGTGGTAAGGTGGAAATCAAAGCACAGTGGGAACCACACAAGACTCTATGACGATCTCGGGTCAACAGACTACTCTGTACCAGTGTCACCAGAGAACTGCCATCTGACGTAAGGTATAATACCATCTGGGAGTTCTCGGTGAGTCCGTCCAGTGTACCCAGTCTCCACTGAGCACCCGTATATCATCTCTGATGTCAAACACCAATGGATATGGGATCATCCATCGCCCATCTGTATGGGTCGAGAAGGTATATGCTAGTCTACTCTGGTATATCGATGCCCCGTCTCGAAACACCCACGACTAGGGACCTTGAAGGATGTACTTATGGACTACCATGTCCCCACTAGTATGATCCGCATCATAGTCCAGGTAGTCAAGTACACATTCTAAGGGCTTTACCAACATGTAACAGAGAGACAATCAATGTACACGTTAAGGTAAAGAGTAACCAGATAGCATACTATCATGTCGAGCAAGAAAGTCCTCCCTATATATGTCCCAGCATCCACTACAATATACATCCAATGTACAGTAATGTCCTCTAGGGCATACATACAACTAACATGGATAGCGTATAGCACCCCCGCAACCGTAGTGCTAAGGATATATATAGGGTTATCAGAATACTATATGCGATAGTAGTGGACATGGTAGAAAGATACATCTCTAGTTCTATTTGCTTAACCTTTGAGCTATGTATACACATATTTGGGAAAAGGAAAGTTATGCTATGATGATACAAGTCGTTATGATATGATATAATGATATAAGCCGATGTGATATGATATGAATACGAGATGACATTAGTTGATATATGAATACGAGATGATACGAGATGATGTACGTGACTACAGATCCGTACTATTGATTTGATGATATCGTACGATGAGTATTCAGTACTGTAGGGTGTTTTTCCTCACCCCATTGAGATGGGAATACGCGCACGCTTGTCAGGCGTACTACAGATTCCCCCTGCCTAGGGTAGGCGGGGGTTTAATGATTGTGGGGATCCGAATCTCCGGCAGCCGCGGACTAAGCTGCCGTTAATTACCCCTCGCCTTTGGGGCGAGGGAACCTCCGATTAACGGGTTAAACAGGGCATGCGAACTCAATGTGCAGTGTACGTGTGTTCTGTTTTGAAAGGGGGGTTTTGGATATATCGGGAGCCACGCAGAGTTTCTACGGGGGTCCCGCTACCCGGATAGCGGGCTGGGGGTCAAGGGGGCTAGCAGCCCCCTTGCGGGGTTCGGGGCAGCGCCCCGGCCCAAAAATTTTTTGGAGGGGGAGAATGTTGCGGAGTATGTATATGTGTGAATTTGTATACATATGTATATGTATATGTATGTACATAAAAAGAGGGGGAAAAGGCATCCAAGGGATGCGTGGGGCCAGCGCCTTGAGCGCTGTGCTCTTAGGTGCTGTACGCTCAGGCGCAAGCACGCCACGTGTCGGCACGCGGGCGCTTTGCGCACGAGCGCTGCGCGTTTGAGCGCAAGCGCGCGCGCGCCACGTGTCGGCACGCGGGCGCTTTGCGCAAGAGCGCTGCGCGTTGGAGCGCAAGCGCGCGCGCGCCACGTGTCGGCACGCGGGCGCTTTGCGTACGAGCGCTGCGCGCTGGAGCGCAAGCGCGCAGGAGCGCAAGCGCGCGCGCCACGTGTCGGCACGCGGACGCTTTGCGCACGAGCGCTGCGCGTTGGAGCGCAAGCGCGCGCGCCGTGTGTCGGCACGCGGGCGCTTTGCGCGCTGCGCGCAGTGCGCTGGAGCGCAAATGCGCCACGTGTCGGCACGTAGATGGTTTGCGCTCGAGCACTAGCGCGCCGGCAAGGATAAGAGGCTTTTAGCCTAAAATAAAAGGATTTCTCAAAAGAGAAATCAGAGAGGAGTTGGACTCCTGAATGTGTTTTGGGGTTAATGGAAGGGGTTCTTCTTCTTCCTCCTGTTGCTTGCTGGATCTTGAAGATCAAGAGATGTGAAATCTCAAAATCTCTCCTTTTTGAGATCTGATGACAGATCTAAGTTCCCCTTTATGGGTTTTGTGGTGAAAAACTAATTTGTTTTATAAAAAGAAGATTAAAACTCTTGATTTAATTCAAGAGAAAGAAGAAGGTTTTGGAACCTTGAAGAAGAAGAAAAGATATCAGATCTGGAAACTTTTTTAGAGAGAGAAAAAGTTGTTGGGATATTTCATTATCCTTGCCTTTATAGGCCATACACTTTACAAATAGCCCCTTGGGCTTCACAAAATGGCATTTTGCCTATTTCATGGCTCATGTGCTATTTCTTTTTGCACATAAGCCATGGGCTTTACAAAAATTTGGCTTTATGCCTATTTTTCTTATATTTATCCATAAATAAAATAAAAGAAATGCAACAAAATTATTTATTACAAAATTTTTATCTTGGCATGGGGAGGTCGGCCGCTTCATGTTCGGGCTCGACCCGGGCATGGGCCCACTGGGTCGGGGCCTGGGCCCACTTGGCTTGGGGTTGACTTGGATTTTGACTTGGTCAACCGGGGTGTAAATTTTTATCCCAACAAATTGCCCCCCATCAATACATGCACACCACATATGTGGGTCGTGTGCATGAAATTGATGGATCTTCTTTTACTTGGAGGCGACCTGATTTGGTTCCCGCTTTTTAGGAAGCCGGCGCTACCCTTTTTATGACATGGACGGTCATTGCTTGACATGTCTCCGAGACGGAATGTCCGTGATAGACGTTTCCCTGGCTCGGAGCGATCTGATTCCCGCTTTGTAGAAATCCCGCGCTGCCCTTTTTGCGACTTGGACGGTCGATGCTGCCCTTTTTGCGACTTGGACGGTCGGTGCTGCCATTTTAGCGACGTGGACGATCGATGCTGCCATTTTAGCGACGTGGACGGTCGATGCTGCCCTTTTTGCGACTTGGACGGTCGATGCTGCCCTTTTAGCGACTTGGACGGTCGGTGATGCCCTTTTAGCGACTTGGACGGTCGGTGCTGCCCTTTTAGCGACTTGGACGGTCGGTGATGCCCTTTTTGCGACGTGGACGGTCGGTGCTGCCCTTTTAGCGACTTGGACGGTAGGTGATGCCCTTTTTGCGACGTGGACGGTCGATGATGCCCTTTTTGCGACTTGGACGGTCGATGCTGCCCTTTTTGCGACTTGGACGGTCGATGCTGCCCTTTTAGCGACTTAGACGGTCGGTGCTTGATTTGACTTGCTCTGCTTCTTGCAGTGTCAGGGGTAGATTTGACTTGCCCCGCCTCTTGCGGTGTCGAGATTGGATTCTGACTTGCTCCGCTTTCTGCGGTGTCGGAGTGGAAGTTGACTTGTTGATTTCGATTTGGGTTGACGTCAGTATCGCTACGCCGGAACATGGTACCAGGAGAGAATCATCATTTATCATGACAAGGTTTGGGAATTGGTTTTTGTTTGGCATCTGCATTGTTGCACTGGAATAATGCCAGGAGCAACTCATCATTTGCCCCGAGAGGATTTGGGAATTGATGGCTTAGGAGGCAGGTTTAGATCCCTATCACCTAAGACTTTTCAATTTTATGGGCCGTGAGGGTCTCATTGAAGCATTTTCTCCATACGAGTCGAAAGGATCCCGCAGGTGTATTTTCTCCTTAGGAATCGTGAGGATTCTTAAGTGTGTGCCTCCTTTGCGAGTCGTAAGGCTCTCACGCGGGAATTTTCTCCTCTCAAAGTCGAGAGGACTTTGAGAATGCATTTCGTCTCCTTTTCACGAGTTTGCGCCCTTTCAGGTTTTCACAAACTCGCCGGCAGTCCTGCTGTTTTTACTCACGGAGCCCTTTCGGGTTTTCATCCGTGCCCGTTTTGCTCGTGAACATACCATTTTTCTTTTTTTTTTCTTTTTTTTTTCTTTTTTTTTTCCTTTTTTTTTTGGACTTTGAATGTGGTCTCACCGGTTAGGACTTAGGAGAGATTAGGATTGTTTTACGCCCGTGGATTGTATACGGTTTTGCAGGATGTATGATCCAGACCGTAGGGCCGGAAAAATTTCAGGGCTTTGTTGGCGTCTGCATCGCTGCACTGGAATGTGGTACCAGGAGCGACTCATCATTCGCCGTTGGGGTATGTGATTTGGAATTTGGTTGGCGTCTGCATCGCTACACTGGAATATGATACCAGGAGCGACTCATCATTCGCCGTTTGGGGACTTGGAATTTGGATCTTGTTTGGCATCAGCATTGCTGCACTGGGATAATGCCAGGAGCAACTCATCATTTGCCTTGGGAGGACTTAGGATTTGGGTTTTTGGTCGGCATCAGCACCGCTAACACTGAAGCGAAATGCCAGGAGCGACTCATCATTTGCCGTTGCCCGTTGGGGAACGATGGCTTAGGAGACAGGTTTGGGTCCCTATCACCTAAGACTTTTCAATTTTATGAGCCGTGAGGGTCTCATAAAAGCATTTTCTCCCTACGTGTCGAGAGGATCTCGCAGGTGTATGTTCTCCTTAGGAATCGTGAGGATTCCTAAGTGTGTTGCTCCTTTGTGAGTCGTAAGGATCTCACGCAGGGATTTTCTCCTCACAAGGTCGAGAGGACTTTGCGAGTGTATTCATCTCTTCTTTACGAGTTGGTGTCCTTTCGGGTTTTCACAAACTCGCCAGTAGTCCTGCTGTTTTTACTCACGGAGCCCTTTTGGGTTTTCATCCGTGCCCGTTTTGCTTTTGGACATACCTTTTTATTTTTTCCTCTTTTCTTTTCTTTTTTTTTTTCTTCTTTTTTTTTTGCCGCTGGTGGGACTTTAAAAGTAGTCTCACCAGCAGAATTTGGGAGAGATAGGGGTCATTTACGTGTAGTATTTCTTGAGATATCGTCCATTGATGGGTGGCAGGGGCCTTTCTCCCTCGGCACTTATTAGCTGGTAGGATCCTCCGTCGAACACTTTCTCGATGACATATGGTCCTTCCCAGTTTGGCTCGAATTTTCCCTTGGCATGTCGATTGGGGATAATCGGTCTTTTGAGGACCAACACCAATTCACCTTTCTTGAAAGCGCGGAGACGAGTTACCTTGTCATAGGCCCGTGACATTTAGGCTCGGTATAGCTCCAGATTTTGCTGTACCGCGAGCCTCTTTTCTTCGAGGGCATCGAGCTCTTCAAGTCGAAGGAGCACGTTTTTCTCCTCCGTCAACTCGTGCTGAACGGCCATTCTTAAGCTTGGAACATCGACTTCGAGGGGGAGGACCGCCTCCACTCCGAAGAGCAATGAGTATGGAGTGGACTGAGTTGGAGTACGGTGCGTGGTACGATATGCCCACAACGCCTCGTGAAGTTTGAGATTCCAGTCTCTCTTGTTGGCTGAAGCATTTTTCCTCAGGAGCTTGCATAGAGTCTTATTGAAGGCTTCGGCTAGCCCGTTGGCTCTTGGATTATAGATGGAGGAATATCTCCAGTCTATCTTGTGCTGAGTAGCGAACCTTGAGACATTGAAGCTCTTGAAAGAAAGCCCGTTGTCAGAAATGATTCTTCTTGGTGTACCGAAGCGGTATAGAATATTATGCTGGAAGAATGTCAGAATATCTTTTGTCTTGACTTCTTTTAGCGGGACAGCTTCAGCCCATCTGGAGAAGTAGTCTGTCGCGGCCAGTATGAACCGATGGCCTTTGGATGACGGAGGATCAATTGGGCCAACAATGTCGGTGCCCCAGACTTCGAAGGGCCACGACGCCACCGTAGGATGCAATGGATTGGGATGCTTGTGAATAAAATCACCGTGAATTTGGCAGATATAACATTTCTTTGCATGCTCTCCGCAATCCCGTATCATGGTGGGCCAGTAATACCCAAGCCGTTTAATCTGCAGTCGCATCTTGGGGCCAGATTGGTGAGCACCGCAAACGCCTGAGTGAACTTCTTTCATGACTTTTTGGGCTTCGGCCGATGACAGGCACCTGAGCCAGAGTTGGTCATATGACCTGCGGTATAGCGTGTCATTTACAAACACGTATCGGAGAGCTCTCTTCTTCAGCTGAATCCTCGCAGATTTTTCTTCGGGCAGCCTGTCGTATCGGAGGTACTCTATGAAGGGTTCTCTCCAATCGGGCTCGTCTTGGATGATCGAAGCTTCTTCGGCAGGACTGCTCTTCTGTTCCGCGCTTTCCTCTTCTCGTAGAGAGACTGGGGGCAGAATTTGTCGGCTCCTGACTGTGATCAGAATTTCGTCCATGTCAGGATCAGCCAGCTCCTTGGCTAAGCGAGCGAGTACGTCAGCCTTTCCATTCAACGCTCTAGGGACTCTCATTAGTTCAATGTGAGTGAACCGTTTCATGAGTTCCACCACCCGGCCTCTGTACCGAGCTAACTTGGGTTTGTATATCTTATAGTCGCCGCTTACTTGGTTGACGACAAGCTGGGAGTCACCGTAAACTCGTAGCCGAAGGATTTCCATTTCTATGGCGAGTTCCAAACAAGCTATCAGAGCTTCATACTCAGCTTCATTGTTCGTTCGAGGCTCGGTGAGAGCAAAAGAACGTCGTAGGGTTCCCATTGATGGTGTAATGAATACCAATCCTATCCCTGCTTTTATCTCCGGGACACTTGATTTACTGGAGGTCTTTATCGATGAGGCCCCATCGAAGTAGAGCTCCCAACATGGCTCGTCATTCTCTAGGTGTAGCACTTGTTCGTCGGGTAACTCGCAATTGAGTGGTGACCCTTCTGGTATGGGATGAGCAGCGAGAAAGTCCGCAAGAGCTTGCCCTTTTACTGCTTTCTGAGGAGTATAAACTATGTCAAACTCAAGTAGCATGACAGCCCATCTTGCCATTCTGCCGGCTAGGCTTGCTCTGGTCATCAAGTGTTTGAGCGGGTCGACCTTGGAGATCAGCATAACCCGATGAGCAAGCAAATAGTGCCTCAGCTTCTTTACAGCAAATATTAGAGCCAGGCATTGCTTTTCGATTGGGGAGTAGTTGTGTTCCGCCCCGGCTAGAGTTCGACTGAGGTAGTAGAGGGCATTTTCTTTTCCCTCCTCGTTATTCTGGGCAAGGAGCGCACCGAGTGACTCGTCCAGCGCGGCAGTATAGAGAATCAGCGATTTATTTGGAATGGGAGCGGCCAGCACTGGAGGGTGCAACAAGTACTGTTTGATGCTTTCGAACGCTGCTTGACATTCAGCATCCCAGATAAAAGGAGCTCCTTTCTTCATGAGCTTCGAGAAAGGCCTACATCTCCCCGATAAATTTGAGATAAACCTCCGTATATAAGCAAGCTTGCCTTGAAAAGACCTTAGCTGCGTCAGACTCTTCGGAGGGGGCATCTCCATGATAGCCTTTATCTTTGATGGGTCAACTTCGATCCCTCGATGTCGGACTATGAAGCCCAGGAATTTTCCCGATGACACGCCAAAAGCGCATTTCAGAGGATTCATCTTCAGGTCAAATTCCCTCAGTCTGGTGAGAACGGTCCTAAGATCCTGGATATGATCGGCCTTGGTTTTGGTCTTAACGACCAGATCATCAACATAACATTCGACGACTTTATGAATTAGGTCATCGAAGATATTGGTCATTGCCCTTTGATATGTAGCACCTGCGTTCTTCAATCCGAACGGCATCACCTTGTAGCAATATATTCCGATCGGGGTTCGAAATGCTGTGTGCTTCTCATCCTCAGGCGACATCTTGATCTGATTGTATCCAGACGAGCCATCCATAAAGGTGAACAGCTCGTAATTTGAGGTGTCATCGACCATCATTTCCATGACCGGTAGCGGGAAGTCGTCTTTAGGACATGCCTTGTTGAGGTCCCTGAAATCGACACAAACTCGGATCTGCCCATTTTTCTTCTTCACTGGGACTATGCATGCGATCCAGTCCGCATATTTCTCTTCCCTGATGAAGCCGGCATCGATGAGTTTCTTGGTTTCCTCGATGACCTTTTCTTCCAACTCCCTTCTCATTCTTCGAGGAGCTTGTTTGACTGGCTTAGCATCGGGAGATATAGCCAACTTATGTACGGCCACTTCAGGGGAAAGGCCAGGCATTTCTTTGTATGTCCACGCGAAGCAGTCGACGAACTCATGCAGCAGGGTAATTATCTGTGCTTTCATTTCCTCTGACAAGAGCGAGCTGATGTAGGTCGGCCTTGGATTATCGGGCGTTCCTAAGTCAATCTCGGTTAGCTCGTCAAAGGTTGCTTGTCCGCCATCTTCGAGCTCTTGAGGAGCTTCTTCTGGCTCGGCTATCTCGTCGTCATCATTTGATTTTTTGCTAGCCTCACCAACATGGATCATGTAGCACGCTTTAGAATCAGGTTGAATGTAGCCTATGCCCCGTCTATCTGGAATTCGTCCATCGATGAGTGCTCGGACCTGGGGCGGATACCATAGCCCTTCGTAAAACTTTGCTTCGGACTCCGTTTGATATAACCGGCATCTGCACTTTTTAAAGTATTCCCGCATCTCGGGCGCATAGTATCTGGGATTGAGGACGGCTCTTATGCTTCTCTCATAGGGAAGGCACGCGACAGAAAGATCGTCCGGGTGCACAACGGGGTTTGACCCGTAAAACAGGATGCCTTTCTGTCCATTTTTCCTCCCGGGAACGTAGAAAGTTTTTAGCTGGTCCACGGTGGAGACTGACAACGCATCGAGCTCTTTGCACATCTGCTCCGGCACCCTTGTGACGGCTAGGGACCCTTCTGTGACTTCGAAGGTCTCTCGTAGTTTCGCTTGCTGCATGGGGGGCCAATCTGCACAGCTGTTGCACGGCAGGTCCTCTTCTTCTGACTCTTCAGTGTCACTGCCAAGATGAGGGCGGACTTTGCTGCTAGATGGGCCTTCAGTAACAGATTCGTCCGTATCACTGCTGAAATGAGGGCGAGTTTTACGGAAGGACGGGCTTCCAGCATCGGACTCATCAGTGTCGCTACCAAAACGGGGGCGAACTTGGGCGTTTTTGCTTTTGAAAGTGATAGCCGGCTCAGATTTGCTTTTGAGTCTTGGGGCCGGTCTATCCTCAGTCAGTTGTGGCTTAGCATTTTAGTGGTTCATAAAGTACCGAGAATCTTCATATCGGACTTCATGCACACCGAACGGCTGGATGTCTCCGTCAATGCGTCTTTCTTCGCCATTTTTAGTATACTTCATGCATTGATGGAGAGTTGACGGAATGATGCCGTAATCGTGGAGCCACGGCCGCCCTAAGAGAATCTTATAAGACGTATCGGCATCGATCACGTATATCTTAGCTTCAGTTTGCAGATCCCCAAATTTAATTGGCAGAGCTATGGACCCCAGAACTTGCTGGCAATTTTGGTTGAAGCCTTGAATGACAATCCTTTTCCTTGACAGGTGTCGGACGTCCATTGATAAACTCTTCAGCGTCCGCAAGTTCATGATGTTCACTGAAGACCCCGGATCAATCAATATGCGATTAATTCGATCTCCGTCGCTGTACCCGGTCACGTAAAGCGGCCGATTATGCTTAGCCGTTCCCAGTAGCAAGTCTTCATCCTTAAATGTGACTGCGGCGGCATGCAAAGCGTGCTGGGCTTCTTTCATATTAATTTCAGCAAAGTGAGCCTGATACCGCTCGGGGTTTTGTAGAGCGTGAATGAGAACATCTCTAAGCTCCTTAGATAGGACCAAGGCGTCGTAGATGCTCAGGAGAGACGGAAGCTTCCGGAGATGTGCCAAGACATTATAGTCCACCGAGGAAGGACTTATGTTTTCATCAGCCTGTTCTCTGCCATCTTCTTCATTAGCGACTTGTTTTTCCTTCCCTTTTGGGGCGTTGCCCTGATTCGGCGGTAGAGCCCTGCCGCTTCTGAGCTGGATTTGATTGGCCTTCGTGGTGAGCTCCTCGTCCTCTTCGGGAAAACAGAGCTCATCCTCGGAGTCGCTGCCAAGATGGATGGCGTAGCAGGTCACTACTGGGATCTCTCCATTGGAGTCTTCTTCTAACTCCTCCAGAATTTCAGCCGCTTGTACAGGGAAGAACTCTTTCAATTGAATCAATATTCTTTCCCTTTGTTCATATTCTTCGAGGGAATCGATATATTTTTGAATGGTCGATCTCCCTGCAGACTCTTTTTCGCGCCGAGCTGCACTTTTCTTCTTCTTGAGCTTCTTGGATTTTGAGCCCGATGGAGCCGCATTGGCAGCTGGACTGGTAGGCTTCTTCTGCCCTTCCCATTCCGTCCTGGGTTCCTTCCGAAGTAGCTTTATCATCTTCTTCGTCTTATTAGATATGTGCGTATTCCATGGAGGCCGCGATGAGTCCGTTTCATTTCTCAGGGCAGCGGGTTCGGCCGTCTTCTCCCAGAAGGCTTCAGTTTCTGTTTGTATAAAGTTGGTGGTTGCAACTTGATTGTTCACCAACACACTTTTAGACAGCTCGATCTCTCCAGCCTTGTACTGGTTCTCGACCCAGTCTTTGAAGATATAGCAATCCTCGATCGCATGGCTCACTACTCGGTGGTACGGGCAATACAGAGGATTGTCGGTCATTTTTGCTTCTTGGGGTCTTTTCGACTCCGGCAATTGTAGGCCGTTGTTCAAGGCATCTTTAAATATCTTACGGACCTTGTCCCTTCTGAAAGAGTAAACCTTGTTCTTCTTCTCCTCTAGGAAAGGCCCGTCTCCTCCCAGCAATGGCTTTCGAGACCGGTTGGTTTTGGATTTGCCCGCCCTTCGCTTTTCTTCATTGTCGGAGGCATTGAAGACATTGGTACTGCTGGAACTCCCGCTTCTACGGTTGTCGTCCCGCTTGCTTTTCCAGGTTTTGTTTCTCTGAGAGTCCGGCGGGGACTCTTGCTTCGAGCGTTCCAGCATTTGAACTTTCTTGGTTAGCTCCTGAAATGTCTTGAGGCCCGCTGTACACAAGAATGGGACCATCCAATTGCTGAGGTTCCCAATGAGAAGGCTGACAGACTGGTCCTGCTCCAGCGGCGGTTCGCACTTGACTGTGAGATTACGCCATCGGGCGATAAAGTCGGTGCTGCTTTCATTCTTCCCCGGCTTAGTCCTCACAAGGTCGGCAATGGAGATTTTATCACTGACACTCATGAACCTTTGCCGAAACAGGGACTCCATTTGGGCAAAGGTGATGACGGACCCGTCCGGTATACTCGCATACTAGTCGAAGGCGACGCCGGTCAGGCTATTGACGAACTGACGAAGAAGGAGCGCGTCATTGCCCCCTGTATTCCCGCACGATGCTTTGAAGTGGGCGACGTGCTGGTTTGCATTCCCCGTTCCATCAAATCTTCCGAACTTAGGAATGACGTAGCCGCTTGGGAACTCAATCAGATCGTACTGCGCGGGGTATGGCCGCCCACTACTGCCGATTTCTTTCTGAGCTTCAGCTTCGGCCACCAATGTTTTAACCTTGCTGGTGACCAAATCCATTATCCGATCCTGTGTTAGCGGGATAGTGCTATCTGGGGCCAAGGCGTCCCCAGAAGCGGAGTGTGGCCGGCTTTCATGCGGCTTGACCAGTCTTGGACCCAAAGGAACAGGCATTGGCTGCCTCAGATTGTCATCACCCGGCTGATTAGTAGCGGCTTGTGCTTGATTGGGAGGCGCTCGAGCAATTTGAGCCGTAAGCTGCATCACCACGTTCGTTAAGTCGTCTATCTTCGAATAGAGCTTGGCCATCTCTTTATCTTTGCTCCTGAGCTGTTTTCGAAGCTCTTGAAGCAGCTCTTACTCCGCAGTCCTGGGGCGGAAAGTCGGCTCTTCCTCGCTGTCTGAGCTTGACTCTGCATGGACCGAGGGGTCTTTCTGCCTAGAGGGTTTTCTTCATCCAGCGGGGGCGGCTGTTCTTGGACAGCGGCAACCACATTCAGGCCAGATTGGGCTTGGGATGTGGTGACCCCATTCTTGCTTTTGCTGCGAAGGTTGTCGCTGGGGCGCCCGCCCGCCATATAAACCGTATGGATGATATATCCGGCCGTCTTTCTATCACTGGAAGCTGATTTCACGGATCGCTGTCTTGACCCCCTTGTTTCGGTAGCTGGTAGTCGATTGAAGGCGGCTGGTCTAACCCGGTTCTTGAATGGTGCTGGCGCTTCTTTTCTGGGTTTGCCCTGCTGCTTTCGTGCGGCACAGAGTGCTTGATAGACTCTTGAAGAGACTGTGTCATACTTTTTCTGTTGGGGCCAGGACACGTCTCTTTGTGGCACTGTTCGGACCGCTGTCTTCTTGATTCTGGCGGTCATGGCGTTTTTCTGAACCCACTTCAGAGGCTCGAAGGAATTGCTGATTCCTACATCCGACTCAGCCGTCGTCGCGGGGCAACCCTGCACTTGGAACTTCACACGATTCCATTTGGCCGAAGCTTTGGCTCTCTTGTTGGCTCGATACCTGAGCCGCTTCTGCCTTAACTTTTCTGTTCTAAGCGCCTGGCAGACTTCGGCTCTTTGGGAAGACGCCGCAGACCAGGCGATGGAAGGCCTTGGAAATACGCTCGATTGTGCATTTGTTAGAGTCACCGCCTGAGCTCGTCCGCGACGTTTGATGTTGCTCTTCGCACCGGAAGTCTTGCCCCCAGCTGAAGCCCTAGGGAGTCGTTCAGACACCATCTTAAGTTTCGGTTGTGGTGCCTTAGCAATCACAACATTCGGCCTCTTGCCCCTTGGGACCGGCTTGACCACCTGTTCCGCCGGGATTTCCGCCAGATGAGCGCTTCCGGCAGGGTAGATGATGACGGAGCCAAACTGGCGGGGCGGTTCCTCCCACTGTCGACTGAGGCTTGCAGGGAGAACCACACGAGCGTTGATCTTGACCACGTACGGAATCGGGGTCACGTTGGAAGCTGAATTCGTCTGGAGAGACATTGTCGTCGAAGGTTGATTGCTGCATGGAAAAAAAACATCATTTCAGTATAGGCAATCGATATGTATATTGATTGAGTTCGCATGAACGTTTAACCCGAAATATGGGAGGAGAGATTGGTCCCGCCGGGCGTGCCAGAATCTGTAGGGTGTTTTTCCTCACCCCATTGAGATGGGAATACGCGCACGCTTGTCAGGCGTACTACAGATTCTCCCTGCCTAGGGTAGGCGGGGGTTTAATGATTGTGGGGATCCGAATCTCCGGCAGCCGCGGACTAAGCTGCCGTTAATTACCCCTCGCCTTTGGGGCGAGGGAACCTCCGATTAACGGGTTAAACAGGGCATGCGAACTCAATGTGCAGTGTACGTGTGTTCTGTTTTGAAAGGGGGGTTTTGGATATATCGGGAGCCACGCAGAGTTTCTACGGGTGTCCCGCTACCCGGATAGCGGGCTGGGGGTCAAGGGGGCTAGCAGCCCCCTTGCGGGGTTCGGGGCAGCGCCCCGGCCCAAAAATTTTTTGGAGGGGGAGAATGTTGCGGAGTATGTATATGTGTGAATTTGTATACATATGTATATGTATATGTATGTACATAAAAAGAGGGGGAAAAGGCATCCAAGGGATGCGTGGGGCCAGCGCCTTGAGCGCTGTGCTCTTAGGTGCTGTACGCTCAGGTGCAAGCACGCCACGTGTCGGCACGCGGGCGCTTTGCGCACGAGCGCTGCGCGTTTGAGCGCAAGCGCAAGCGCGCCACGTGTCGGCACGCGGGCGCTTTGCGCAAGAGCGCTGAGCGTTGGAGCGCAAGCGCGCGCGCGCCACGTGTCGGCACGCGGGCGCTTTGCGCACGAGCGCTGCGCGCTGGAGCGCAAGCGCGCAGGAGCGCAAGCGCGCGCGCCACGTGTCGGCACGCGGACGCTTTGCGCACGAGCGCTGCGCGTTGGAGCGCAAGCGCGCGCACCGTGTGTCGGCACGCGGGCGCTTTGCGCGCAGCGCGCAGTGCGCTGGAGCGCAAATGCGCCACGTGTCGGCACGTAGATGGTTTGCGCTCGAGCACTAGCGCGCCGGCAAGGATAAGAGGCTTTTAGCCTAAAAAAAAAGGATTTCTCAAAAGAGAAATCAGAGAGGAGTTGGACTCCTGAATGTGTTTTGGGGTTAATGGAAGGGGTTCTTCTTCTTCCTCCTGTTGCTTGCTGGATCTTGAAGATCAAGAGATGTGAAATATCAAAATCTCTCCTTTTTGAGATCTGATGACAGATCTAAGTTCCCCTTTATGGGTTTTGTGGTGAAAAACTAACTTGTTTTATAAAAAGAAGATTAAAACTCTTGATTTAATTCAAGAGAAAGAAGAAGGTTTTGGAACCTTGAAGAAGAAGAAAAGATATCAGATCTGGAAACTTTTTTAGAGAGAGAAAAAGTTGTTGGGATATTTCATTATCCTTGCCTTTATAGGCCATACACTTTACAAATAGCCCCTTGGGCTTCACAAAATGGCATTTTGCCTATTTCATGGTTCATGTGCCATTTCTTTTTGCACATAAGCCATGGGCTTTACAAAAATTTGGCTTTATGCCTATTTTTCTTACATTTATCCATAAATAAAATAAAAGAAATGCAACAAAATTATTTATTACAAAATTTTTATCTTGGCATGGGGAGGTCGGCCGCTTCATGTTCGGGCTCGACCCGGGCATGGGCCCACTGGGTCGGGGCCTGGGCCCACTTGGCTTGGGGTTGACTTGGATTTTGACGTGGTCAACCGGGGTGTAAATTTTTACCCCAACACGTACGTGATATTATAAGGATGAATCGCCGATTTCTATTTCGACTCGAGTGATTTTATTGTGTATCATGATGTAGATATTGTGATATGTTTGGAGTCATACCTATTTCAAAACTAACGAATCGTCACGCAATTTTAAATGATGATTTCAAGGAGACACTATAAACTTTTCAAATGGTATTTTTTTCAAAATATCATAGCCCTCTATTTTCTAAAACAACGATTTGTAATATTTTAAACTATAACTGTATGACTTATACGTAGTTGCGTATTTTTATACTGTTCGCGCTTACGATTCCTTTATTCTGTTTACGCTCGCGTTATGATTTCTTATTTCTGTATACGCTCGCATTTCTTTCATTTACGATATATATGCACGGCGTTTCATACCCTTTTGTTTACATGACTTCATTTTCTAGTACACCTGCATAATTACCAATGATGCGCATGTTGCACATACACAGATTTGCCGGCTCGCATATTCATCATCGGTAATTGTTATGCCACTTACACAATATAATTGCTATATCATAGTGTTATTCTTAATTGTAAAGTACATTCATTGTTCAATATTATCATATGACACGTTTGCATGATATACTTGATATGCTCACATTACTGTTCTACATTTGCATACATCGTACTTTTATGGTTGCATGCATTGAGATACTGTTTTCATGAGATTTCTGGAATTGAGAACCGCGGATATATTTCAAAGGAAATTATAAATTGTTTTAAAAGCGCGGTTTCTCGTGATATGATTTCGAGGCGTCCACCATGAGTTTTCTCGGTTCTGAGATTGTTTTCAAGGCCCGATTCGAGGAGTTGGATGATCCGTCTGCGGGTACATGGTGGACCCGGTAAGGTACCCCGGGGCAAGAAAGGACTTTTGTGGAGTAGACGATGAGCCGGGCAGAGGGAGTACTACCTACCGGTGATTGTATAGAAACTTGACGGATATCCGGAGGATACCGTTTTGGAGTTATGAGATGAGATAGATATGAAGGCCGATCTGAGTATGCGGCGCCTGAGATATGAGGATTTACGTGTCGATACTGGACACGGGTTTTCATGATGTTTCGAGTGTCGATGTTGGACACTCAGGTTCCATGATATTGATGTGTCGTTGATGGACACACGTTGGCTGATATCCTCATACATACAGATATATGTTTTCATGATGTTTCGAGTGTCGATATTGGACACTCAGGTTCCATGATCTTGATTGTGTCGTTGATTGGCACACGTGGATGATATCCACAAGCATACAAGCATATGATGTCAGATGTTTATTTTTTCATGTCATTGGCAGTGATTCTATTGTTGACATATATGCATACATGGTCACCTTAGATACCATAGTATTACCTTCATGATACAGTATGACCTAGGAATCGTTGTTTTATTCGATTTCTACATGCTGATATTTTCTACTCACGAGTTGGCAACTCAACCCTATTGTGCCATAGTTTTCTTGCAGGTTCGACCGCTTAGATCAGTAGCGGTATCGCTGGCACACAGTTCCTTCAGGGTGTTTGCTCTAGGTAGGTGGGACACACATTGGATCGTTGTTCAGACCATAATATTGCATTTTTCATCCCCCTATTTTTATCCGTTTTATAAATAAACAGGTACTCTTGACGCACGTTTGTTGCATGTTACAGGATACAGGCTCTTGGAGCAAATACAGTAAAAAAGACGAAAGTTGATACAGAAAAGGGACTTTTGACCAACAAGCAGACGGATCTTACTCAAGCCGAGACGAAGAACAGTGCAAGGTCCAAAAAGACGAAAGTGAAACGGTCAAAAGATCCTTACAAGTTTTCACTGAAGATCTGGAGAAGACTAAGAAGCCCAACAGAGAAAAGAAGTATACAAATAGGAAGCCCAAGAAGTCCTGAACCAAGCCCAGAAGTTGGGTGAGCTAAGCTCACCAAAGGGCCGCGGAACCGCGGCCCAAGCGCCCTATTGCCGCGGTTCCGCGGCTGTCTAGTGCGCACGTCGGTGCAAATTTCGGGTGTCGGTGCGTCGGTGCGGGGGTTTGGATTTTTAGTGGGCAAATCTGTAATTGCACATGTGCGAATCCCGTAACCCTAAATTCTCCTGTTTACTTATAAATTGTAATCGAAAATTGTAAAACCCTATGCCTCTTTTCAATCAATAAAATTCAGAATTGTTGGGAGTTTATTCAGATCTGTTCTGTATTGTTTGGAGGGAGCCATCAAACTAGTAAGTTAATTTTATTTCTTTGTTTTAATTCTTTTAATTAGTATGTCTTTTCATCCCCTAATGAGCGAGTAATCTCCTCGCTTGTTAGGGTTAGCCTTAGGGAAAGGTTTGAGAGATGAGATCTCTCACCCCTTTCATACCATCCACACCTAAGAGTTAGAACTCCATGCATGCACGCACAACCGCTCCCTACGGCATCCTACCCCTCGAGGTAACGATGAACCGTAGTATAAAGGCCCGGTTGCGCGTGTTTTCCATGGAGGTTAGGGTAATTATCGATAAAGGAAGGACACGAATCTAGAGGAAGAAAAATCTTCCCAAAAGATTCCAATCCACTTTATTGATAATTACCGTAACTTCTAATAGATCTAAAATAAAGGCATCGAAAGCGGTGAGGAAACCTTTAATCTCCAAACTTCCCCTAAACCTAACCCTAGCAAGACTTTAATTTAGATTAATCTAGTTTAGTGATAGATCTAGGTTTTAGATTAAACCAACCAAAACAACATTTGGAATCAACTCGTAAAAACACATTAAGGAAATTACCTATCTCTGTGTATCGACCCGTACTCACCGGCTAGCTGCAAAGCGACGCCGTTTCTGATTACGGTTAACTTAATATTTTTGAGATCAAATCAATCGTGCCCACTCTCGTACTTATTATTCCTATTGTATCTAGATAAACTCTATCAATCAGAAACTAGAATTTGTATATTGGTAGATATAGACAGACCTGTGTTTGCGAGACTAAGAGCGATGGGTATATGTTCGCTATTTGAGGTTTTGATGTTTTGCTTATTTATTGTTCTTTCTGGATTGATCTTCACCGTAGGGCGTCGTATATATGTGTATTGCGTGGTTGTGATTCCGCCAGTTGGCGAAGAGCTAGCTCCCACTTGGGGATGCCTTTTATTATATGTATGTGGTTTTGGATCAAAATATACAACGGAGGTGGTACCCAAATTTGTAAAGGACGAAAAATATTCTCAACTCTAGTATATCATTCACTTGCATTTGCTTATATCAATAGCTATGCATTTAAAGACAAACTTTATTTCATTATACCTTTATTTCAAAACTGCACCCCCTACTATTTTCCGCAAAAAGATTTAGATTTATCGGGCTTCGGCTTACTTGAATTACGTTACGCCTTTAGTTGTAGCGTGATTTAAGTGCCGGTCATGTGCTAATTTCCGGGTCATGACAAAGTTGGTATCAAAGCGTTAGGTTTAACCTTAGTTCGAGTATAGGTTTGACTATGCGGGGTCTAGGGCGTAATATATTTCGGAACCTAGGCTTGACCTTATAGAACTTAGACTTGACTGGGGGAGTATTAGACCCGAACTTTCGTTACGTAGGTTGACCCTGATTGATGGAGTAGGTAACTCAAGTAGAATAATGTACCGTGCGTATGTTCCGCGGCATACTTACGATACGATGCTCCGCTTAAGTGACCTCAGGTTGTACATATCTTGAGATCTGTTATTCTATTCATTCTTGTGATCTATCCTCATCGATACCTGCTTAAGGTTCCTGTCACCATGGTTTGAGCGTAAATTGAACTGCTGCTAGAGATGCGGTCAGAGCCAGCTCGTTACAGATGAGGACCGACTATGATGTTTTTTTGGTGACATAGGAACGCATCGGTATAGTGTTTGTGTTGAGGTCTTTCATTTGAGGTGAGTGTTCGGTTTTGCACAGGATAATCAGGCTATTGATAGAGGCTGCCAGATTGAGAGGACTATTGATGTACAACCTACCACAGAGATCGCGATGTTTTCTACCATATAGACAGATGACCCAGCTGTTGCTAAGATTGATGGGATGTCGCCTCCAGAGTTTATGAGCTGAAACCGCTGGAGCTTTCAGATAGTGATGTGACAGAAGATAGCTAGTCTATCTTGAATAGAGCGACAAAAATGATTTGTCTAATTTGATGCGCCGACGCAGGCTCAGTTGAGTTGAAGAATTTCTGTTTGAAGGATTTTACTCAGATCTAGAGTAAATCGATCAAGAGAGGATGTTGTTCGTTGGATGCTTCGATGTGAGATCGGTAAGTTGACCAGCTTCGGATAGAAGGACCTTACCCAGATGCGTTGTGAGTTGATCGAGAATGGACGAATGAAGCGTATTCCTCCGATAATTTGGACGAGTTCCCGAAGATGTAATTGGCTAGATATCTTCCACAGATTGGTGAAGATACCCGAGTTTATAGTTTCGAGTCCTTGTGAGAGACTCCAGATTTAACTGTAGCCGAGAATGAATTGCAGTATGCAAACAGCGAGGCGTGATTTCGATGTGGACGATAATGAAGACAGGTGGAAATGAGAGGTTCGTGCAGGATATTAGCGAACTGTTGTTACTCCCTGTTGAGATCAGAGGATTGCTATGTATGCTGTGATATTGGATATGGCCAAAATTCCATAGGAAAGCCATGCTGAGGAAGCAGCTGTCCGGATATGAGAAAAAGATTAAGCAAGAGTTCCAACCTCCGTATAGTTCGACATAGGTGAGATCGGAAGAGACCTTGAGCAAGCTCTTTCCAGAACACCGCAGTGATAAGATTTGCACCCAGGATTGGTTGTATCCCGCGTATTCAGAGGGCCAGATGCCGTCACCAGTGACGTAATACTTTACGAGTGGTCATGCTAATTGGCCGAGAGATGATCAAAGGAGTGCTAGAGTGGAATTGTTTCCGTCGTTGCACCCAACCGGGCCGACGAGCAGAAAGATTGTAGGATTGGTAATCCACAGAGACAAAAAGGACCCAGAGACAGAGGGCGCCAGATCGTAAGCAGGAAGTAAGTGGATATTCTTGCTCTGCCAGTTTTGGGCGTACCGGCATTTTTCGATATTGAAGGAGGTGTATCTCAATGTCATTTATTGCGATTTGCGTTTTGTGATCCGAGTATCACACTTTTATCGCTTGTACTTGAGTTTCGATGATTGGGTTTCGTGATTCATGTTTTCGTGCACCATGTCTGCACCTACTAGATATTTTCATTTGTGCACCGTTATTGCACTTGACTTATGTTTTATACACCGTTACATTGGTTTTCGATTTGTGCATATTTGTTGCACTTGATAATTGATTTTGTGTCTTGGCTGTATATATTTATGATTCTGAGGATTTCGATACCGTCGATTTGATTTTTGTGCTCGTTATATGCACTCGACTTGACTTGATTTATGTACTCGGTATAGCTCACATGTGCTTGCAGTGCATTGTTATGTGTTTTATGCACGCAGTTGCACACGTTTATGATTTTATACACCTTGGCACGCTTGGTGTTGTTTTTGTGCGCATTTGAGATATTGATGAGTTTTCGGGCACCTGGTGCCCCAGATTTGTATTTCATGCATTTGTTACACCATATTTGTATTTCGTGCATTTGTTGCACCAGATTTATATTTTCGTGCATTTGTTGCACCAGATTTATGTTTTCATGCACCATCTGCACTTGACGTTCGTTATCGTGCATACTACTGCACTAGATACTTTATGCAGACCTGACGTACTTGATTTAGATTTTTGCGCACACTGGGTACATGAGATGTGGTTTTGTGCACACTAGGTGCATTCGATTGAGATTTTATTCGTGCATGTTGGATGCACTTGATTGAGATTTTTATTCGTTCATGTTAGATGCACTTGATTGAGATTTTATTCGTGCATGTTAGATGCACTTGATTGAGATTTTTATTCGTGCATGTTAGTTGCACTTGGTTGAGATTTTCGTACACACTAGATGCACTTGACAGATGCTTTCATGCACACCCGTTGCACTTGACAGATGCTTTCGTACACACCCGTTGTACTTAGTTTTGCTTCTGTACACATTAATGGAACTTGTATTGGACTTGGATTTCTGTGCATACCAGACGCACGTGAAGTTGGATACGCCTTTTGAGGCTGAGTTATTTCTGAGCATCATATTTTCATGATGGGAACTATATTATGTAGTAGCCGAGCAGGACTGGTCTAAGGACAGTATCTGAGTATTTCTGCATGCATCAGTAATTACCAAGAGGTTTTCGAAAAAAAGAGAGCTATAATCTCGCTATTTTCTACGTGTCCGTGAATGACACGAACTTTCACAAGGAAAACCTTTTGGAAGATTTCAAAAAGGCAGGACGTATATTTTGAGTAAAACACATATGAATGTATATTTACTACTTTACAAATGAGTATCCACCATTTGTGTCGCGAGTTACGCATCGCACGGTGATTCGGAAAGGATTTTGCATGTGTTTTATTCAGTTTTTAGAGGATTTGACAAGGATGCGTACTATATACGTAATATGATTTTGACTATAGTATATTGGATTTCAGTAGTGGATTTCGAGAGTTGCATTCCTTTATAACTCCTATGATTTGCGTGATGCTTGACGGAGTTCGATTTTGAGTTTCGCATTCGTTTCCATGCACACTAGATGCATTGTGATATTTTTTAGTATTCCGTAATTTCAGAGCCCCGTTGATTTAAAAGGATTATTGAAATGTTTTAGTATTTTGGAGTTAAATTTAAATTCGGGGACCGAATTTATTTAAGGGGGAAGATTATAACATTTCAGAAAAATAAAATATTATTTTTGGAATTTAAATATTAAAATAATATATTTCCCGAAAATCATTCGATTTGCGAATTGGGGTTTCGTAAAACGGTATAATTATATACCGATATTTGGAAAATAATTGGAGATTTATATGGTTTATTTATTTAAAAGATATTTATCGGATTTGGGCATTTTATAATTATTTATAAGCAGGTTTAAATTAAACTTGATTAGTGCACTGCTAATCACGATTAGGCCAAATCCGTATTTTCATATTTTCCATGGCTAGTGCACTATGTCATGTTGCATGTCGTTTCATTGTGTTCGTTTCATTTGTATTTGGTTTATTTGTGAGAAGAAACGAAAAGAAAAAGAGATGGCATGATTGAGGGGAGAGAGATGGGACAACTTGATGAGGCTTGAGGCATGGGCTTGAGAGAGAGAAAGAGAGAGAGAGAGAGAGAGAGGATGGCTCCCATACTTGACCGTTCCCTTCATTCATTTTCCTTCATCACTTCATTTCTTCATCTTCATCTTCCTCACCTTCTTCCTCCACCTCCTCTACCTCCATGGTTCATCCCAAAACCATCTCAAAACCTCACACTTCCTTCATTAAAAAGATGCACAATTTCATCCTAAACCCTATGGATTAATCAAGTGGAGATTTTGAACACTTTGGGCAACCCAAGAATTTTCTTGAGTTGCCAAATGAGGTAATTCATACACTTTTAGGTAAGTTATTTGTGCTTAGTATATCCTATTGTAGTTAGAGTTAAACTATGGTGGTTTTGTGATCTTGGAATTTTCCAAGTTGAGGTTTAGGGTATATTATGAATTGTGAAAGTGTAATTGAGGTGTAGTATGTGTTTATAAGACCTTAGTGATGCTTTACTGGCCAAGACCAGATACTAGAACCCTATACACGAACTTAGAATTTTCCCGTGCCGGTTTTCTTTGATTATGATGCTCAAATGGAATCTGGAGCAATTTGGGGTATTTATAAGAAAAACAAACAACTACATTGACCTAGTTAGACCACTAGAAGACCACCACAGAAGAACGAAACCCAAATTGCAAGGGAAAACAGGCGACACTGGGTATTTTGGCTTCCTCACTGGCCAATTGTTGGGGTTTGGCCTGTATCTCACACTTCCTATAAATTAGATACTGTATTGTTAGTTTGGTCCTAGACTATCTGTACCAAAATCTGGGAGCAATTTCCTTAGCTATTGTACTGTGTTTTTCGATTTCCGAGAACTTGGTTTTGGTATTTGAGTTTAGATTTGGTCGTTGAATGTTTGTACGTCAACGATGAGGGTTATTTGGTTGTTCTTGCATGCGTAAACTATAGGTTCTAACCTATAAGCAACTCGTGTGCCATATCGGTTTCTGGACTTGGTTTTAATAGCATTACAATGTGTTTTGATTGTAGGTACCTTCGCGTGGAATTCCGAGACGATGAAGCATATCGATTTCGGCTAAACAAGGAGTTTAGCAGGTGAGTAGATTTATATTTACGGGAGAAGTCGGGTGGATGGCGTATAGCACCCCCACAACCGTAGTGCTAAGGATATATATATATATATATATATATATATATATATAGTCTATAGGGTTATCGGAATACTATATGCGATAGTAGTGGACATGGTAGAAAGATACATCTCTAGTTCTGTTTGCTTAACCTTTGAGCTATGTATGCACATATTTGGGAAAAGGAAAGTTATGATATGATGATATGAGTCATTATGATACGATATAATGATATAAGGCGATGTGCTATGATATGAATACTGTTGGCTATAGTGCCCTCAAGTCAATTATTGAATTGGAGGCACGCGATTGTGATGATTGAGAGAGGACCTATACAGGGAGAACAGTCTTACTCGAGATGATAGTATGCTATCTGGTTTGTCTTTATCATCATGTACAGTATTAGGTGGCATTAAAGATTACTATTATATGTTGATAGAGCCCATAGGATTCTTACTTGACTACCAGCATTTTGATGGCGATCATATACGTGGGAGCTGGGTGGTCTATAAGCACATTCTTAAATGTCCCTAGTCGTGGGAGTATCGAGACTGAGTATCGATACTCCGGAGTAAACTAGTGTATACTTATTGAGACCCCGACGAGGGGTGGTGGCCGGTCTCACAAGCCATTGGTGTCAGTTAGTCACCTATGATAGTATACAAGTGCTCATTGGGTTATGAGTATATTGGACGGACTCGCCGGGAACATACTAGTTGGTATTATACCTATTGTCAGATAGCAGTTCCCAGGTGATATGAGTACAGGTTAGTCTGTCGACCTGAGATCGTCATTTGTTTCGTGTGAGTTCCCACTGTGCTTTGATTACTACCCTACCACGGCTTAAAGGAGTCATGCAAACAGGTTTTAGTCGGGTACAATCCCGAGTCACATGGAGGCAGTGAGCGGATCATCAGGGATTCGTCTCTCCCGGTATTGGGGGTTGATGTCGTGTTGTGCACGGGTGACCATCACCAGAAATTCGTGGCTACAGTGGACGAGAATTACTGATTTGGATCAGCAGTTTCTCAGTGGGTTATGTACTTCATACTGACACGAAATATCGCGTTATTAGGGGTCTGACTTTATCCACCCCCTAGATCCGATATGCGATACTCTTAGATGAACAGACCGGACTGTATGGAGATTGTCACAGACAAGCTCAGTAGGGGTTTGGATGAGCTTGCTCGTCGTCCTTCCTTTGTTCAATACCTAGGTAGCCGTTACGTACAGCAAGTGCCTCTGACATGCTTGTGATTAAACCCACTGCCAGCGTATTGACGGGTCTTTAGAGTCCAACACAGAGGGTTTTCCTGGTTCTGGCGAAATGATGTAGTAGTCGTATTGGATACGTGCAGGGTTTCGATCGATCGATTGTACTTTGTACCCGGACTTTCGATCGTACAGTTGATGTACTAGCCGGCTCGGGTTTGAACTAGATTATTAAATCAGGTATTGATTTAATAATTTACATATATATATATATTTCAATATGTATATTCTAATATTATGTTCTTTGTGTTATTCTATCTATTTGGACATTTGTATTTCGATACGAATACAGGTATGTATATACAGTAGAATGTAATCCGTATTTATCCGGAAAATATTCTAGAAGTTGGACACCTCATTTTGGATTTACTCATTTGTTAAAAATGGGATAATGAGGTGGAAATTATGAGATGGGGAGTATGGTGAGAACCATGCTTGCATAGTGTGCACAAATGAATTATTAATACATTGGTGCAAACTATTCAAGTATGGGTTGGTTTTTAAAATGAAAGAAAATGTTTTACAAAACCTAGCCATGAGATTTTCTCTCTCTTGGATACTTCATTATTTTTGAAATGACTCATTTTCTTGAGCTCTCTTCATTCTTACCATTTAAGCTTCACTCCCACTCTCTTGAGTTTCCTTAGTTCATCCACCTTCAATCTCCACCTCCTCTCAACCCTCTCATGTGTTGAAAATCATGAGAGGAGGTGAGATGAGATAGACAAACACTTAGTTCACTCACTACATCCTAGGCATTCTAGACTAGCATCCTAGAATCCCTAGTTGCTTCACTTGCATTCCTCGATGTGGAGCTAGAGCCATGACTACATCTCTCGGGTAGATCATCTTCGACGGAAGAAGACCGGCGTCCAAGCTTGTTCGAGCACGCCTCAAGAAGCTTGGGATGATGGTAGAAGGTCGAAGGACTTGGTTCATTCGGTATAACCTTTCCAACCCTTTAGTTTAGCTCTTTGTTAGTTTGCTAGTATAGGTTTTTGGTTCGATCTTGAGCAGGTTTTGTTTGCGCCAAAATTTTAAACGTCAGTTTTTGTTCTGCATTGGCCACGGTTGATGGCCAGGGCGCTGGTAAAACCCAACATAGTATCAGAGCCTCCCAAACACCTTAAACTAGCTAGTTACGACATTAGAATTCACGTTTTTCGGGCATCGAAAACTGTCGAAAAAAGAGTCCCGATTTTTTGAGTTTTGAGATGTTTTCACACCCCGCAGGCTCTCGGTTTGAACTGAGAATCCGCGGGGTGGTGCGTGGGCACCCTGGGGAGACCCGGGAGGGGACTGAATGGCTAGGCCCACTCCCTAAGACCACCACAAGGTGGTCTTGTGGGTGGGGACCCGAAACTGCCCCTCCATGGGCAGTTTCGGGTCTGTCTCACCCTCTGGCCACCTCATGGTGGCCTCGGGGGTGGGGTATCCTCTCTAGGCCTCCTGACTCGAAGTTAATTTCGTTCTCTAACTCCCTGTGAAGGATCGGGCGCGTTTCATTTTGATTCGGACTTCTGAATTGGCTCAAAACTCGAATTTTTTGTATGTTTAGTGAACTTGGTTTTTGATCCTTGGTATATTTGGGATGTGCGCTAATTGTGTTTTTGAATTCTAATGTCATGACTTCCTTTGCGTGCGTGGATTTGTTGCTTGCATCTGCGGTTATATATATATATATATATATATATATATATATATATATATATATGGTTATGTTTTGTGCGGATTGTCATGATGGATACCCTTGTGTGCAATGTTAGATGTACAGTTAAGATTCATTTGTATATTCAGTATTGCAGGGCGAGCGTCTGACATGTGGACTGCCGTTTCTGGCAGTTTTTATATTCTTTTATTGGGGCACGACCGGGTTGAGGTCGATGTCGCCATTGTATATATTTTTCTTTTTTGTACTAGGATTACTCCGCGGTGGAGTGCTCGAATAGCTGGGTTCTAGAGGGCAATGGGTCCGCATCTTATGGCGTTGAGACGGAGGGGACCTTACTTTAGAATTGGCGGGCTATTAGCCGCATTCATAGGGGGTATAGGATAACCCACGGAGGGGTGCATAAGTTACTGGATTCCATGAAATGCTGGGTGACCCATTCACTTTGTTGATTGGGGTTGTCTTACTTCTGAGATTGACGGGTAACTTGCCGCGCTCATAGGGGTCCAGGTTTACATTGCACAGGCTATCTACACGACCGGGGAACGTCAGGTTTCATTTGTGGCTCAAAGGAAACCCGGGGCGGTTTCATTTGTGGCTCAAAGGAAACCCGGGGCTCCTAGATTATCCGTTATTCTGTGATGTTTCTGTGATGTTGCTTATATCATTCCTGGGACGAACGTTATGTTAGTTGTATGTATGCCCTAGAGGCCAGTATTGTACAGATGATGTATATAATATTGGATGCTTGGACATATATAGAGATGACTTTCTTGCTCGACATGATAGTATGCTATCTGGTTGCCATTTATCTTAACATG
The DNA here is from genome assembly GCA_030015575.1 of Agapanthus africanus. NCBI lineage: Eukaryota > Viridiplantae > Streptophyta > Magnoliopsida > Asparagales > Amaryllidaceae > Agapanthus > Agapanthus africanus. The sequence continues at coordinate 178,757,510 of CM057350.1, read as the reverse complement.
TACACTAGTCTCTTTATACTGTCTTATAGTTACATGTTGGTAAAGCCCTTAGGATTTGTACTTGACTACCTAGACTATGATGCAGATCATACTAGTGGGAACATGGTAGTCCATAAGTACATCCTTCAAGGTCCCTAGTCGTGGGTATCTCGAGACGGGGCATCGATTTACCAGAGTAGACTAGCGTATACGCTTCTCGACCCATGTGATGGGCGATGGATGATCCCATATCCATTGGTGTTTGACATCAGAGATGGTATACGGGTGCTCAGTGGAAACTGGGTACACTGGACGGACTCGCCGAGAACTCCCAGATGGTATTATACCTCACGTCAGAGGGCAGTTCTCAGGTGACACTTGTACAGGTTAGTCTGTAGACCCGAGATCGTCATAGAGTCTTGTGTGATTCCCACTGTGCTTTGATCTCCACCTTACCACGTCCATGAGGGCGTGCAAAACGGTGGTCTTTGGGTACAGTCCCGAATCACATGGAGGCAATGAGCGATAGGAGGGGTTTCGTCTCTCCCGGTATTGGGGGTTGATGTTGCGCAGTACTCGATTGGCCGTAACAGGGAAGTCCCTGGCCAGGGCTGATCAGAGATTTGCTGGTAAGTGTTACCAGTAGTTTCTCGACCCGTTACGAACCTCATATCAGCACGACTTATCGGGTTATTGGGGTCTGACGTATACCACCCCTAGACTTGATATGCGACGTATCTGACGAAGAGACTTGACTGTATGGTAAGTGTTACTGGTCGGATTCGCAGGAGTGTGAGCGGGCTAGCTCGTCGATCTTCTGATCGCTCAATACCCGGGTGGCCGTTACGTTTAGCAGACCGCTTGCGGATTGTGGGTGCTTGATATGATCATCATCTGCTACCGGCGTATTGACGAGTCTTTAGAGTCCTACACAGAGGTTTCCTGGCTCAAGCGAAACGAAATAGGAGCGCATATGAGATATGTGCAGGACCGAGAATAATGCGTGTATGTGATACCGCACTTCATTCTCGCGATATATGTTTCGATTGGTTATATTCGATATGACCTAGTTATCGAATCATTGATTCGATAAATCGATACATTGAATTCTAGTCGGTTATGTGCGACATGACCGGATCATTGAATCAAGTGTTGATTTAATGATTTAATGTATAATTATATATTTGATATATTACTTTGCATTAACTAGTATTGGTTCACTTTAAACGGATTTTTCTCACTTGGATTGCACATTGTATATGTGATATACTTTCGTGCACTTTTTTGTATCATGTTTGATGATACTTGATCATTTAGTTAAGTGTATAAAATTAATCCATGGTTAATATGATAATTAGGGTTTTGCATTTTCATTTATTTATTTATTTGTTTATTTATTTATTTGGAAAAGAATAAGATGAGAATGGTGGCTTTCTTTGTCATTTGTTGAAGCTTCATGAAGCTTTGACTTTAGCAACCATCCTTATCTTCATGCTTAACCCTAACCCATCAAAGTGACCATGGTTAATTCTCTACACTTAACCCTAGTTCAAGTTATGATAAGTATTTGATTTATATTTATCATAAGACTTATCATAATCTTTTCTTGAGCTCATCTTCTTCTTCTTCAAAAAGCTTGCTACTCCAATGGCAACTTGAGCTTTAGTGAGTTAAATCCAAATCCAAAGTGAACCCACCTCCTATTTCTTCACCCTCTACCTCTTGCCAAGTTGTTTTGGGTGTTTTCTTCACAAGTTTCACAAGTTTGTGAAGTCGGAGCTTGAGTTTGTGCAACCTCGACGTAGATCGTCTTTGACACAAAGCCGACGAGCTATTCCGCTTGCCTTCCCGATGAAGCCGATGATCGAGTCGAGGATTCATGATGGACAGCGAGGACATGACGTTGCGGAGCCGTGGAGGTGGAAATCCGGATCTACAAAGGTTGTATATCCGTATCATAGTAGTTAACTGTTAACTAGCTTTCTATTTCGCCTAAACATCTAGTTAAAGATCCGTAGTCTAGGGTTTCTCGGCACTAAAAATTTTAATATGGCATGTTCGATGCCTTGTGAGAACCCACTAGGGTGCCTAGGAACCTTTCACGTTATACACACACACACACACACACACTAGTAGATGTTGTATATGTTTTTCATCCGCGCTAGTCCAGCCCCCGCTCTGTCGTTAGTTAAGTAACCTAACGGGTGATGACGGGGCCCAGTGGTGAATGCGGATAGCATATACATACATTTTATTTTCGTTCCTTTTCTGTGGTATGATATGGATTAATTGATGGGATTGCGTTGATTCTGATCAATGCAAGGAAAGATAAACCCAAATGATATTGTTGGAACTAAATTTTCAAAAACTGTTATTACAGGACGTTTCCTTTTACTTTGCATAGTGGTATTCGGTTATGAATATCCAGCACCTCATTCGACGAGGCAAGAGCCGAGATCCCTTCATCGGGAGTGACCTCTTGAGCGAAAGTTTGCGTCATGGTAATAACTTCACTATAGTTGATTCTTTTTCTTTGCATCGTGGTATTCAGTTCGGAATATCCCGTACCTCATTCGACAAGGAAAGAGCTGAGATCCCTTCACCCGGAGTGACCTCTTAAGCTAAATGTTTGCGCCACTATATATTTGTAAAACCACTTGGGTTCCTTCAACGATATCAAGTTCATTACGTTAAAGGTTTTTTGCCAAAAACCAGCCATAGCCCTCCGTCATTTCAGATCAGTATTGATTAGTATTCGTGCTACGTATGTCGTGCTTAGCCGAGGTGTAGTGTTCGGTAGCTATGTAGTGCTTTTCTGTTGCATGGTCATGCGATTGGTCAGGACAGTCGTATGGTCATTTTGGCTCAGTCAAGAACTCGTGCGGGTGTGTCTAATGCAACCAAGATAATGACGGATTGAACTTGATTAGGATCCTTTGATATGTTGGCTTAGTCAAGGTCACTTAGGTCCTAGGGGTAAAAACCATATCGGGGGTTTCAAACATACAGGAAACTTGCCAGGAATGCGTATACCTTCTGGAGTGTGGTGACTTGAGTGTCTTCCATCAAGTTATCATGCGATGATAGTTGGATCCCGATTCCCACCGATGAGTAGGTGTTTCTCTTCGGGTGATTTTAGATGATCCCGACTAATTCTCCTTTTAGGGTTTGAAGGAGAATTCGAGGAAACAGTGGGAAACATTCTGATTAGATGAATTGATTAACCAATCTAATCTAGATTAGAGTGTATGCTAAGTGATTCTTTTCTCTTTTTCTTTGGTAGCGACAATGACCCGACCTAAATTAAAACTCATGAACCAAGATAACCGAACCATCTTAAAACACTTTGACTTTTAGATTTTCACAGTCGCATAACTTATTGCCGCTCCTATTTTTCCTTTGCATTTCTCCTGAAAATTCCATATCACTACGAAAATCCATATTTATTCGATACGCCATCGTATAGTGTCACGTCCTGTTAGTTATATGTATGCCCTAGAGGCCATTACTGTACATATGATGTATATTGTAGTGGATGCCTGGACATATATAGGGAGGACTTTCTTGCTTAACATGATAGCATGCTATTTGGTTGCCCTTTATCTTAACATGTACACTTATTGTCTTTCTATTACATATTGATAAAACCCTTAGGATGAGTACTTGACTACCAGGATTATGATGCGAAGCATACTAGTGGGGCAGAGGTAGTTGGCAAGTACATCCTTCAAATGTTCCTAGTCGTGGGAGTATCGAGACAGGGCATCGATACTCCAGAGTAGACTAGCGTATGCGCTTCTTGATCCATATGAGGGGCGATGGATGATCCCATATCTATTGGCGTTTGATATCAGATAAGGTATACGAGTGCTCAGTGGAGACTGGGTACACTGGACGGACTCACCGAGAACTCCTAGATGGTATTATACCTATCGTCAGATAGCAGTTCTCTGCTGACACTGGTACATGTTAGTCTGTCGACCCGAGATCGTCATAGAGTCTTGTGTGATTCCCACTGTGCTTTGATTTCCACCATACCACGTTCAAGAGATCGTGCAAAAAGATGGTTTTTGGGTACAGTCCCGAGTCACATGGAGGTAATGAGCGATAGGAGGGGATTCGTCTCTCGCGGTATTTGGAGTTGATGTTGCACTATGCTCGATTGGCCATAACAGGAAATCCCTGGCCAGGGTTGCTGAGATATACTGGTAAGTGTTATCAGTAGTTTCTCGAACCGTTATAGACCTTGCATCGGCACGACTTATCAGGCTATTGGGGTCTGACGTTATACCACCCCCAGGCTGCGATATGCGACATATCTGACGAGGAGACCGAACTGTACGGTAGTGTTACTGATTGGATTTGCAGGAGTAAGCAGACTTACTTGTTGATCTTATGATCGCTCAATACCTGGGTGGCCGTTACATTTATCAGACCGCTTGTGGCTTGTGGGTGTTTGATATGATCATCACCTACTGCCGGCGTATTGATGAGTCTTTAGAGCCCTACACAGAGGTTTCCTGGTTCATGCGAAATGGAGTAGGAGCACATATGTGATATGTGCGGGACAGAGATTAATGCGCGCATGTGATACCGCATTCTATTCTCGCGATATGTGATATCGGTCGGTTATATGTGATATAGCCGGGTTATCGGATCAAGTGTTGATTCGATGGATTGTTACATTTGATATTAGTCGGTTATATGTGATATAGCCGGATTATTAAATCAAGTGTTGATTTAATAATTTAATGTATAATTATATATTTGATATATTAAATTACATTAACTAATATTAGCTTACTTAAGCATTTCTTTTTCTCACTTATGATACATTAATATATATGTGATACATGTTAATTGTATTGTTTTCTTTTTTGCACACAAAATATATATGTGATATATATTAGTGTGTCATGCTAGGTTACACATGCAACATGGATGTATGAGACTCACACCATGCTAGGTTTAATGTGGGTTTATATTTATATTTAAGTAATTCAAAATTAGTAGAGATTTTGTCATGGCTTGAAGCTTATAGAAGCTTGTAGGTTTCATTGACTTAGTCCACTCCTTTATTTTACTTAAGATATTTATTAACCTAACAATTAACCTCATACCATGGTTTATTCTACATGAGTTTGTGTATGACATAAACTCACCCATGGTTGCTTTCCTAACCTCATGAGATTTATTCTCTTCATCACTTCATCATCTTCTTCTTCATCTCATTCTTGCTCTCTTGCTTGTAATGAATTGATGAAATATTGTGAGAAAATAAAATCTAAAGCGAGCAAAATTCCTACTTCTTCGTCCTCTACTATTAGCTATTTAGTTTAGGGTGTTTGCTTCACTAATCTACCATTAGTGAAGAGCTAGCATGAGCTTGAGTCTCCTCGGCATAGATCATCTTCGGCCTCGAAGACATTGAGCAAGCTTGTTCATTTCTTCATGTGAACACTTTCTAGAGTCCGGGAGTTCACTACTTGGAGCGAAGGGACTGCTACATGGAGCTTTAGAAGTGAAAGACCGGTCTACAAAGGTTGTATTCCTTATTCACTTTGTATGCAAAGTTGTTTGCATGTTGTTTTGTTTAATTCTCTAGTTAAGATTCTTGGTTAGGCTTCTTTAGAACGGAAAATTTTTGAAATTGGCATGGACGATACCTCCCGAAACCTTGCTGCCACGCTATGGAACCCTACAGTGGTATCAGAGCCAAGCTAGAGATTTAAACGATATTTATTAGATTACGAAACCGAAACAACTCCGAAACACCCGATACACAATCCTAGTTTCTGTCGAATTTTAAATGGCCTCTAAAATTTTTTTTTAGCAACTGCAGAATATTATATAAGATATAATATGAACACCACAGAAATTTGAAGCAATTTGGTTGCAATGTGGATGGCCACATAGGCTTAAAAACCGAGCTCACCGGTTTTTTGGTGGGTGCTTGGCTTCAAATTTTTAGGGTGTTCCAGTCTCTGGGTTTTGGTGTTTTAGGTGTTGCTTGTTTTTGCTAAATTTGCATGTGATGTTAACTTTCTGCAAAGGCAATTCAGAGTGTTTCGTAATCGTAATTCTAACATCTATTCGGGTTATTTATACGACGTTAAAAAGTTCGAACAGATATCAATAACTCATATTTTCCCTCGCTGGAATTTTTCCAATAGTTGGATTTTTCCGAGTTTAAAATCTTCAGAAAATCATGCAAGCGATTCTGTGGACCCTCTAGAAGAACGATACCCAAACTCGACTTTTTGGATTGCGGAACCGTAGTCATACCCTAGGGTTTGCGGCAGTTCCGTGGTGACATGAGTGAGGCATGGATCGGCCCTTCTACGGATGGTTCATAAGAGCTGTGCCATGTTCTGGGTGCTTTTTGAACTCCGCTTAAGTGTTGAGCTCTATGGGAAATTTTGGGTGTTTGTTTATTCGATCGAAAGTTTTAACATCGTCTAGCTATCTATGATTGTGATACAATATTTGGAATCCACATAATTAGTTATGAGATAACTAGTTTGAATTTTATAAATATAACGTTTTGAAAACCGTTTAGGTGAAATTTTGGATAATCGGTAAAATAACTGGTGTTTCCCGTAAAAACCAAGATATAATTATTTTTCAACATAGACTTAAATACACCTATTCTAGCTATGAAATTGCTAGTATTTGGTATTTATTAGGTCACTTATAAAATTGCTAGTTTACTAAAATATTTTCCGTAATCAATTATTTAAATATTATTTTAAGCCTTCACTAATACATTTAATTAGTGATAATTACAAATTAGAATGGGTTAATACAAGTTTTGTACATCATGACACATTAAACCAAAATGTAACATGTTGTTTTTGAAATGAAAAGAAATTGTCAAGATAGTTTTAGAAAATATAAAAGAAAAAGGCTTAAATTATGAAAATAAATTAAATAGAAGTAAGGTATAGGTTTGTGACTTGAGTTATGGGCTTTCTCTACTTAGAATTTCCACACACACACACCCATATTCTTGTTGGCCGAACCATGGGCTGCCTCCATTCCCCAAATTTTCCCCACTTCTAAAGTCAAAAGAAAAGAAGAATAGAATGAAAAGAATAAACATAAGGTATGGGCTTAATTAAATGAAGTATGGGTATTTTCTTGACTTCACAAACACCTCACTCACTCACCTTTCCCTCTCTCCCTTGCCTTGGCCGACCCCATTTCCAACAGCAGCCCCATGTTTTCCCCACCTCATTTTCTTTTCAAAAATCCTCACAAATTCATCAAAAATCAAAGTAAAACCTCACAAACTCCAAATCCAAGCTTTACCCATTATTCCATGGCCATTCAAGCATGGATCTTGATGCAAGAAACCATCTTTGGAGGCTAAGTTTCTAGGTTGATCTCTTGATTTGTGAGGTATAAATCCTAACCATATGTTTAAATTGTTGCTAAATTACTTTAAGTCAACTTAAATAAGTATCTAAATGGTTTCAATTGCAAGTTTGGTAATTCAAGTGAGGGTTTTTGAATTCAAGATTAAGGTTTGGATCAAGTTAGGGGTTTTGATCTTTTGATTATGGTTGTGAGATATAGTTTAACATCTTAAGGCATGCAGAACTTAATTTTGTTGCTATATTGCTAATTGTAACATTTAAATTGTCCAAAGTAAGCTATTTTGCAAACTAGATTTTAAGATTTATGACGAAATGTGAGATTAAAAATCTAGTTAATAATTGGGTAGCCTAATTATGATGTAAAATGATCATTGTGGCCACTAGATTTGTTTAAACATCTAGATTTGTAACAAAATGGTTAAAAGAGGCTTACTAGGTTTTTGGAAATAAATTGATTTGATTAATTTTGAGGTTTTAATGAGTTACAACTTATTTCATTAATATTTAGTGTGTTGTGAAACCATGATTGGTACGTTTGGGTTTTAAGTTTGGGGATTTTCACGTATGACCCTAGTTGTAGTTTGTGGCATTGTCGCGGCGCGTTTCGTGCACCAAGTGTGTGCCCGTCTAGTTCGTGCGCGTGGTTATCTTGTATCATTGTTTCTGCGGCTATCATTTATTTATCATTTTAATTACTTGTGTGCGATTCTAGGATCGGGTGCAGAGGCGTCGGATGTGGCGCGGAAAAAGACAAGGCGGAGATCGGATCAGATTAGCCGAGGCGTCCAGGTGAGTAGATGTATATCTACTGGGGAAGTCGGGTGGATGACGTATAGCACCCCCGCAATTTCGTAGGGTATGATTAGTTTATGATATATATATATATATATATATGTGTGTGTGTGTGTGTGTGTGTGTGTGTTATTATGAGATGTGAATATTTAGCAAGAAAGGCTTTAGCAGACCATAGGTTGGATTTAGTGTAATTGGAGGAAAGTACTTTCAGTTAGTTTCTTAGTTGCGAAACCCTATAGTAAAGGTTCACACACACACACACACATGCACACACGTGATATGTTTGGGTGTATATGTTTATATGTGTGTGTGTGTGTACACACATACACACACACACACATACGTATACACGGATGATGAGCCCAGTATATGATACTTGGAGATGAGCCGATATGATCGGGCATGATGCCGCGAGTTGTGATATGTGTTTAGGTCGTGATATGATACGACATGATATTATAGCGGATCATTGGGCGATGTGTTTTCATACACACGAGGATATATGTTTGATGATATCGGGATGTGCTAGATTTTAGAAAGGTACCCCTAATTCATGATTTTACGATAATGATACCATATGAATAATGAGGTATATATGATATTTGACCCGTACCCCGATTTTAGGAGGCCGTACGATAGATTTTACCGTACGAGTTATAGATGTGATGATTGATCCGCACTCTTGACTCAAGGATGTCGTACTATGCATTTTACAGTATGCGACGCTATTGAGGCGGGATCGCCGACTACTAGATATATCAACTCGGACTTTAGGCGGATTTTCTTTACCCTTTAGACTGGGCTTGAGCATACTTTTTTTTCAAAACTAACGAATCGTGATTATTTTAAAGACAGGCCGAGGGATACTATGGATTTTTCAAAAGACACATCTTTTCTCAAAGACCCTGTAGCCCCTATTTTTCTAAAACCATGATTCGTTCTATTTCAAACACCAAGAACTGTATGACTCGTATTTGGAAAGGTATATTCTTAAATGTTGCGGTTACTACATCTTTTCTGTATATTCATGCTATTCTCATCGCATTGCATGCTTATAAATGTGTTTCTTTAGTTATTATGAACTCCTGTTGTCAAGACACCAGCACTATTACCGATGATGCGTATGCTCCACATATACTTGCTTGCCGGCTCACACACATCATTATCGGTAATTTCCATGTCACGTACACATTAGAAAACATTACTTCATTTGTATAAATTGCTAGCTGATAGTTTCAACATAGTACTAGTACGCTTGCCTTCATATGCTAGTTTTGATATTGCATTTCTTACTCAGATACTTCATGCATTTACGCATTCATTTTGTTATGCAATTTCGTAGGGCTTTATGCCGATATTCACTGTTCACTGACTAGTGATTTTGAGATTTCGGATCTTTCATGAGATTTCTGGTTTTGGGAAACCGCATGTGAATGTTTATAAACTTATGATAATTTTAAAAGAGAAAGATGCGATTTTCTTTGATATGATGAGTAGCGTCCACCATGATGTTTTCTCGGTTTTGAGTTGGTTTTCGAGACCCGATTCGAGAAGGAGGATGAACCGTCTGCGAGTACATGGTGAACCCGGTGGGGTACCCCGGGGCGAGAGTTGTTTTGTGGGGATAACGATGAGCCTGGCAGGGAGGCACTACCTACCGGTGATTGTATGGAAACTCGACGGATATCCGTAGGATACCGTTCGGAGTTATGAGAGAGATGGATATATGGGTCGATTCGGATTGACGGAGTCCATGGGCCGATCCTGATTATGCGGAGCCCGAGATTTGAGTATTATGTGTCGCTGTTGGATACGGACTTCATGATGTTTTGAGTGCCGATGCTGGGCACTCGGGTTTTATCGTAATTTGTGTGTCATTGCTGGACACACGTTGGGTGATGCATTAGTACATGTCATGTATCGATATTTTATTACTCTTGACACGGACACGAGTACTTTGGTATCACACTTATGATATACAGTCACCCTTGTTGATATATATGTTTGTGTGTGTGTGTGTGTGTATTTATTGTATGACCTAGGAGAGAGTCATACATGCGATTTCTTCTCGGTGATATTTTCTACTCACGAGTTGGCAACGCACCCCCGTTGTGCCACAGTTTCTTGCAGGTTTGGCCGTACAGGTTTCCTTGCGGCTTGCTAGCACACCGCTTCCTTCCGGGTGATTGCTTTGGTTGGTGGGTTCACTTGCATCGTGACCACCGTTGTACTTGTATTTATTTCAGTTGTATCTAGTAAACTATATCAACCAGAGTTGTATTATTTGTTAGACTTAGAAAACCAGCTGTTAATTCTTTCGACCTTAGAGTCACGCGCTTGTATTATTATGGATCTTCTCTAGTTTTTCTTGAGGATGTTGACTTTCTTTGAGAGTTTTGATCCTCGCCCTTCGGCGTTGTCTATTATATTGCTTGCGTGGTTGTTTCCGCCTATTGGCGAAGAGCTAGCTCTCGCTTGGGGATGCCTTTATTCATTATTTATGTATTTCATGTGTTGTACCCGTTTGGGGGCCAGTATTTACAAAGGAGACTCTGCCGAAATTTTCGGGAAAATATGATGTTGCTTTTAAAATGTTTAATGACACTTATTTTGTTAAAAACCACTTGCTTTAAAACAAGTTTTCCTTCACTCTTTTCATTAAAAATGGTTTAGATTTCTTGGCTTTGGCTTACTTAGATTACGTTACGCCTTTGGACGTTCCGTAATTTAAGTGACAGTCGCGTTCCGTACCTTCGGGTCGCGACAAAGTTGGTATCAGAGCGCTAGTTTTAACCTTAGTTCGAGTCTAGGTTTGACTATACGGAGTCTAGGGCGTATATATATATTCGGAACCTAGGCTTGAACTTACGGAACTTAGACTTGGTCGAGGGGGTATTAGACCCGAACTTTCATCTTGTAGGTTGACCTTGGTTGATGAAGTAGGTGACTTAAGTAGAGTGACGTACCGTGTGTATGTTCCGTGGCATCCTTACGATACGCTACTCCGCTTAAGAAGTCTTATGATGTACATTTCTTTGCACCGTATTCTATTCGTTCCTTTGATCTATCTTTATCGATGTCGGATGGTGGTTTCTGTTACCACGGTTGCACGGGCAGAGATAGCTGCGGCTAGAGTTGCGGTCAGCATAAGCTCTTCTTGGACGAGAACTGACCAAGGCGTAATTCCGGTAACACATGATTGTATAGATGTGTCGTTTATTTGTGTTTTTCGTGACATGAGCGTTTTGACGGATTGTTTTTACTACGATTTCTCGAACATTCAGATCAGCACCAGAGGATTGTGCCATTGCTAGAGGCCATCCAGAATGTGATGACCGTCAATGCACTGTTTATTCTTGATGATTGATGCATTGTTTAGCGTGCATACGAATGAGCTAGTTGTTGCTGCGACTGACAAGATACCGCCCCAGATGTTTAAAGCTATTGCAGCACGAGTTTATATTTAGGGATATGATAGAAAATCGCTAGTCACCCATGGATGAATGACTAGGACATGTGATTCGTTTGGATACCCCGATGCGAGATTGTTAGATTTGCTAGCTTTAGCTGGAAGAGGACCTCACACAGGCACGTTGTGAGTCGATCGAGAGAGAACGGGCGTAAGCGCATCGCTCTTATAATTTGAACGAATTCCCGAGAAGGTAATTGGCAAGATGCCTACTACAGGATATTTGAGATGCCAAGTACGTAGCTTCAGAAAGGAGACTATAGATATGAGTATAGCCGTTGTAGCGCAGTCCATCCAACTACGAAGAGACGAGCCCGAGTCAGTCGACATTAGAGAAAAGTGGAGTAAGAGGTTCGTACGAGATGACGTTCTACTCCGTTGACATCAGAGGTGTGATACGCATGCAGAGGCGTTGAATATGGACCTATTTTTTAGAAGAAGTCATGATGAGTATGCAGATGTTCCATAATAAGAAATGGATTTAGTAAAAAGTGATAACTTCCGGGCAGTTCGGCAGAAACGAGATTTGGGAGAGACCCCGACAGAATCTTTTTGGAATACTATACGAGAAGACTTGGACCTAGGATCGGTCGTGTCACGCACACCCAGTAAGCCAAAGTTCGGCATCATCGACGAGACATGTTATGAGTGACCATGATAGTTGGCTAGAGACTTTAGAGGATGTGCCAGAGCGGAACTGTTCTGTCATTGTTTCCATATTGGGCCGTTGAGCCGAAGAGTTATGTAACTGGCAATCCGTAGTGAGAGACGAGATCCTAAGGACATAAGGCGACAGACCATGAATAGGAGGTAAATAGATATCTTGCTCTGATAGCTTTGGATGCACCGACACCTTCTCGACTTTGAAGGAAGGACATATCGACGATAGTGTTTACGATTTGCGATTTGGTGATTCGAATATCTTGTATCCGTTATTTTGGATTTTGGTATTTTGGTCGGTTTATTTGCATAATTGAGATTTTGTGTACCACAGTTGCACTCGACTTCGATTTGATGTCGTTCGAGATGTTTGATTTTAATTTCATGCCCATGATATGAAGGTGAATTGACTTGTGCTTTCGGTGTAGTTTTCATGCACTTTTAGTACTTAGATTCGATTTTGTGCACGCTGATGCACGTGGTTGTGAGATTATATACCACGGTATACCTGATTTGGATTGATGTATGTTGTATACCGTCGATTTCGATTGTGATATTCGATATTTGTTTTCGTGCACCCTGTGCACTTGATTGGATTCTTGCGCATACGTGGCACACTTAATGCGATTTTGGTGCACACCAGATGCACTAAATCGGGATTCTTCGTGCATATCAGATGCACCTGATGTTGTTGTCAGGAACACCCGTTGCCTTGACAGGTGTTTTTCATGCACACCCGTTGCACTTAGATTTTTTTTCTGTGCACATGTATGGCACATTCATCGATTTCGTTTTCTGTGCGCACCAGACACACATGGCATTATTGCATATACTATTGAGTATGATTTTCTTGAGTGGTAAGTTTTTATGATATTTACTATTTGGGTTAGTAACCGAGCAGGACTGTTCTGAGACAATACCTGAATTTGTTTTTTCATGCATCGATAGTTACCGAAGGGATTTCCAAAAAGGAGCTACAATCTCAATATTTTTCCTATGTGTCCGAGATGACACGAAACATTTTACAAAGGAAACCCTTCTAAATTATTTTCAAAACAGCGGGACATGTATGTTAAACAAAGGGTATATATATATATATATATATATATATATATATATAGTTATTTTCTTACAATAAACGTCCGCTACTTGTGCCATGAGATGCGCATCGCACAGCGACTTGAAAAAGTTTTGGCATGTATTTCTTTTCAGATGTTTTGACGAGTTTACAACGATGCGTACTATGTACATATTATAGTTTTGAGTATATCATGTTGGTTTTCGTATTGGATTTTGACATTGGTAGTTTCACCATGACTCCGATGATTGCGTGATATTTGACGGAGTTTTGATTTTGAGTTATATACTCGTTTTCATGCGCATGCATTGCGCTGAGATGTGTCTTAAGTATTTAAGATTTCGGAGCCCCGCTGATTTGAGTGCTTTGCTGAAATGTTTTAGTATTTGGGGGAGTTTTAATTTAAATTCGGAGACCGAATTTCTTTAAGAGGGGAAGATTGTAACGTTTTGAAAATCGTTTAAGTGAAATTTCGGATAATCGGTAAAATAACTGGTGTTTTCCGTAAAAACCAAGATATAATTATTTTTCAACATAGACTTAAATACACATATTCTAGCTATGAAATTGTTAGTATTTGGTATTTAATGGGTCACTTATAAAATTTCTAGTTTACTAAAATATTTTCCGTAATCAATTATTTAAATATTATTTTAAGCCTTCACTAATAAATTTAATTAGTGATAATTACAAATTAGAATGGGTTAATACAAGTTTTGTACATCATGACACATTAAACCAAAATGTAACATGTTGTTTTTGAAATGAAAAGAAATTGTCAAGATGGTTTTAGAAAATATAAAAGAAAAAGGCTTAAATTATGAAAATAAATTAAATAGAAGTGAGGTATGGGTTTGTGACTTGAGTTATAGGCTTTCTCTACTTAGAATTTCCACACACACACACCCCATACTCTTGCTGACCGAACCATGGGCTGCCTCCATTCCCGAAAATTTTCCCCACTTCTAAAGTCAAAAGAAAAGAAAAATAGAATGAAAAGAATAAACAATAAGGTATCGGCTTAATTAAATGAAGTATGGGTATTTTCTTGACTTCACAAACACCTCACTCACTCACCTTTCCCTCTCTCCCTTGCCTTGGCCGACCCCATTTCCAGCAGCAGCCCCATGTTTTCCCCACCTCATTTTCTCTTCAAAAATCCTCACAAATTCATCAAAAATCAAAGTAAAACCTCACAAACTCCAAATCCAAGCTTTACCCATTATTCCTTGGCCATTCAAGCATGGATCTTGATGCAAGAAGCCCTCTTTGGAGGCTAAGTTTCTAGGTTGATCTCTTGATTTGTGAGGTATAAATCCTAACCCCATGTTTAAATTGTTGCTAAATTATTTTAAGTCAACTTAAATAATTATCTAAATGGTTTCAATTGCAGGTTTGGTAATTCAAGTGAGGGGTTTTGAATTCAAGATTAGGGTTTGGATCAAGTTAGGGGTTTTGATCTTTTGATTATGGTTGTGAGATATAGTTTAACATCTTAAGGCATGCAAAACTTAATCTTGTTGCTATATTGCTAATTGTAATATTTAAATTGTCCAAAGTAAGCTATTTTGCAAACTAGATTTTAGGATTTATGATGAAATGTGAGATTAAAAATCTAGTTAATAATTGGGTAGCCTAATTATGATGTAAAATGATCATTGTGGCCACTAGATTTGTTTAAACATATAGATTTGTAACAAAATAGTTAAAAGAGGCTTACTAGGTTTTTGGAAATAAATCGATTTGATTAATTTTGAGGTTTTGATGAGTTACAACTTATTTCATATAATATTTAGTGTGTTGTGAAACCATGATTGGTACGTTTGGATTTTAAGTTTGGGGATTTTCACGTATAGGAACCCTAATTGTAGTTTATGGCGTTGTTGCGGCGCGTTTCGTGCACCAAGTGTGTGCGCGTCTAGTTAGTGCGCGTGGTTATCTTGTATCGTTGTTTCCGCGACTATCATTTATTTATCCTTTTAATTGCTTGTAACATTTCAGAAAAATAAAATGTTATTTTGAAAAATTAAATAATTAAAATAATAAATATTATGAATATTTTAATATTATGGTATAATTAAATACCGATAAATTGGAAAATGTTGGAAAATTAAATTGAATGGAGATTTTTGGAGAATTTATGTGATTTAAGCAAATTATAAATTCTTTATGATTAATTATATTCTATTTTAATTCTAATCTCAATTAAATATCACTAATCGTGCATTAAGCTTGATTTGTGCACATGACATGCACCATGTCATATTTCATATTTTTACATTTTCTACCATGGCTTTTCCTTTTCTATTCATTCATGGCTTTGTTTTAAAAGAAAAGAAAAGAAAAGAAAAGGGATTAAACAAAGAAGTATGGGCAAGAGAGAGAATAGAGAGTGAGGTGAGGGGTCATTTGACTTGTCTCCCATTTGCTTTCCTTCATTGTTTCTTCCTCATTTTTCCCCTTCTCCTCTCCCATGGCAGCCTACTCCTTCCACCCCCTTCACCTCTCACAACACCCCCTATTTCCACATCAAAACCATGCACCCTCTTCACAAAAAATGTGCACAAGCTAATTACAAGCATGGGGAACTAAGAAAAATTGGATTTTGATACTCTAGGGGATTCTTGAGTCCCAAATGAGGTAATTCTTACACTTTAAGTGTAGGGTTTCATTTCCTTTAGCATATATACATGTTTAGAATCGTTTTAGTGAGGTTTAGTGATGTTTGAAAATTCTAGATGAGGGTTAGGGTTTTCCTTGAGTTGTGATGGTGCATGTAAGTGCAATTGGTGACTATAAACCCCCATTAGCGTCTAAAACCCAGATCAAACCTATAACTGAACCCTAAAACTTGAAATTTAAACTTTTCGTATCGGTTTTGTGAAAATGTGACGCCTACAGGAAATCTGGAGTGATCTGGAACTTTTTTAAGAAAAACAAACAACTCCAGAGACCTAATTAAGATGCTAGGAGACCACCCTGAGAGTACGAGGCCGTTTCACCATGGGAAAACCGAGCAGGCCGGAATTTAGGGGCATGTGGCTGGCCAAGTGGTGGGAGTTAGGGTCCAGGTTGCTTCTGTAGCTCATATACCTCCTATACAACACCCCAGTACTGTTTGTTTAACCTTATTTCACCTGAAACCAATTCTGGAGCAAGTTTTCATGGGTTGCTGCTTTGTTTTATAACTTTCCATAACTTGAAATTTTAGTAATTGTGTTTTGTATCGGTCATTTGACGTTTGTACGTCGATATCGGGTGTTATTTGGCTCTTTAGCGTGAGTAGACCATAGGTTCTAACCTATGTGTGTTTTGTGTGCCGTTTTGGTTTTCATCCGCGATTTCGGTTTACGATACTATATGTGATATGTGTAGGTACCCATGTGGACGTCGTACGACAAGAGAAGAGAATGGTGACATCGACTTCGGCAAGTAAGGATCAAGGTGAGTAGATATATATCTACGGGGGAAGTCGGGTGGATGGCGTATATCACTCCCGCAATTTGTAATGTAGCATATATTATATCATGTATATATACGATACTATATGTTATGTGAAATGTTTTTGATTATTAAGAAGGATCTTAGAAGATCATGGGTTAATTCTAGTATAATTGGATGACAGTGTCGTTAGTTATTTTTTTAGTCATGAAACCCTAGAATAAGGTACACGCGCACACACACACGCATACTTTTATTTTCCTGTGCGTATATGGGGATACACACACACACATATATGTATGTGCGTATGTATATATATATGTATACATATACACGGATGATGAGGATAGTACATGATACTTGGAGATGAGTCGATGCGATTGGGCATGATACCGTGAGATCGGTGATGTGATTGGGTCGTGTTATAAGATACAACATATTATATTAGCGGATTGGTGGGCGATGTGTTTTTATACACACGCAGATATATGTTGATGGTATCGGTATGTACTAGACTTAGATCAGTACCCTGTTCATGATATAGTGAAAATGATACCATATGGATATTGATGTATATGTGATAGGCGACCCGTAACCCGATTTTGGGATGCCATACGATGGATTTACCGTACGAGATATAAATATGATGATAGGTCCGCACTCATGATTCGAGGATATCGTATTATATTTTTATTGTATGTGATGCTATTGAGGCGGGATCACCGACTACTATATATATTTATCGACTCAGACTTAGGTGGTTTTCCTTACCCTTTCGATTAGTCTGATAGTTTAGTCCTGTAGTTTACTTAGTAGATGTTAGACTGGGCTCGAGTCATAATTATTTCCAAAACCAACGAATCATGAATACTTTAAAAACCGGCCAAGGGGTACTATGGATACTTCAAAGGACGTATCTTTCTTAAAAACACCGTAGCCCCTATTTTCTAAACACCACGATTCATGTTATTTCAAATGAAAAACTGTATGACTCGTATATCTAATGTAGATTATTTATTGTTGCATTTACTATTCATCTATGTATATTCATGTTGTTCTTATCGCATCGCATTGCATGTTTAAATGTACTTTTATTATTATTATGAAACCATGCTGTCAGGACACCAGCACCATTACAAATGATGCATATGCTACACTTACACCTGCTTGTCGGCTCACACACATCTTCATCGGTAATTGTTATGTCACGTACACATTAGAAAATACTACTTCATTAGTATAAATTGCTAGCTGATAGTTTCGACATAATACTAGTGCGCATGCCTTTATATGCTAATTTAGATATTGTATTTATTACTATGATTTTCCATGCATATTTATATATTCATTTTCCATGCGATATTATGGGCCAGTCCGGATTGCCGGAGCCTGGTATTCACTGTTATTGACCTTTCATTTTAAGATTTCGGATTTTCCATGAGATTTCTGGATTTAGAGAAACCGCAAGGATTTTATAAAGACTGATTATCATTTTAAAATGCAAGTTGCGGTTTTCTCGTGATATGATATGAGATATTTCCACCATGAGTTTTCTCGGCTCTTGAGCGATATCATACACCCGAGTCGAAGAGGAGGAGGAACCGTCTGTGGGTGCATGGTGGACCCGGTGTGGTACCCCGGGACGAGAAGATCGCAGATGATGGCGTTGAGCCTGGCAGGGGAGCACTACCGACCGGTTATTTGTGACGCGACGGATATCCGGAGGATACCAACGTAGTCGTGAGATTTGATGAGGCGCCAGTCCGGATAGCCGGAGGCCAAGGGCCAGTCCGGATAGCCGGAGCTCGAGATATTGGGTATTTGGATTTATGTTTTGTGTCGATGCTTGACACGGATTTTATGTTGATTTCATTGATGATACCTCGATTTATATATACAGAAATCTCACTAAATTATGAAAACAGTTTTCTTATTTATAATGTATTCTGTTTTCATTCGTAATGCATTCATACATCATATATATGATATATTGCTATCTGAGGCACTGACAAGAGCACGTGGTATTACACTTATGTGTAGATGGTTCAGGATATTATATTGAGAATATATTATTATTGTATGACCTAGGATTGAGTCATACATGCGATTTTTGCTCGGTGATGTTTTCTACTCACGAGTTGGCAACTCACCCCCGTTGTGCCACAGTTTCTTGCAGGTTTTGCCATACAGGTTTCCTTGGCGGCTTTGCTGGTACATTGCTTCTTTCAGGGTGATTGCTTTGGTAGGTGGGTTCACTCGCATCGTGACCGCCATTGTACCTTATTTTCATTCTGTTATATCTAGTAAACTCCATAAACTAGACTTGTATATTTGATAGACTTAGAAGACCATCATGTATATTCTTTTGACCTTAGAGTCGCGCGCTGTATTATTATGGTTTTTCTCTGATTTTCTTAAGAATATTGCTTTTCTTGCTGAGTTTTGATCCTCGCCTTTCGGCATTGTATATTATATTGCTTGCGTGGTTGTGACCGTCAATTGGCCAAGAGCTAGCTCCCGCTTGGGGATGCCTTTATTCATCTGTTACTTATTATTCATGTTGTACCCGTTTGGGGTCAGTATTTACAATGGAGACTCTGCCGAAATTTTCGGAAAAGACTTGCTATTTTAAAAATGTTTACTATGACTTTCAAAATGATTTATACGCAAACTTTAAAACAAGTTTTCCTTCACTTTCTTCTTCTAAATGGTTTAGATTTCTGGGATTTTGGCTTACTTGAATTAGATGGGGTCCTATAGACTTCATATGATTTAAGTGCCAGTCACGTGCCATTTCAGGTCATGACATTGCTTGTGTGCGATTCTAGAATCGGATGCAGAGGCGTCGGATGTGGCGCGGAAAAAGACAAGGCGGAGATCGGATCAGATTAGTCGAGGCGTCCAGGTGAGTAGATGTATATCTATGGGGGAAGTCGGGTGGATGACGTATAGCACCCCCGCAATTTCGTAGGGTATGATGTGTTTATGATATATATATATATATATATATATATATATATATATATATATATATACACACCTTTGTGTTAATATGAGATGTGAATAATTAGTAAGAAAGGCTTTAGAAGACCATGGGTTGGATTTAGTGTAATTGGAGAAAAGTACTTTCAGTTAGTTTCTTAGTTGCAAAACCCTAGAGTAAAGGTTCACACACACACACACATGCACACACGTAATATGTTTGGGTGTATATGTTTATATGTATATGTGTGTGTGTGTGCGCGCGCGCGCGCGCGCACGTTGGGGTGTGTGTGTGTGTGTGTGTATATGGATGATGAGCCCAGCATATTATACTTGGAGATGAGCCGATATGATCGGGCATGATGCTGTGAGTTGTGATATGTGTTTGGATCATGATATGATATGACATGATATTATAGAGGATCGTTGGGCGATGTGTTTTCATACATATGAGGATATATGTTTGATGATATTGGGATGTGCTAGATTTTAGAAAGGTACCCCTAATTCATGATCTTACGATGATGATACCATATGAATAATGAGGTATATGTGATATTTGACCCGTACCCCGATTTTGGGATGCCGTACGATAGATTTTACCGTACGAGTTATAGATATGATGTTTGATCCGCACTCTTTACTCGAGAATGTCGTACTATGTATTTTAACGTACATGACGCTTTTGAGGCAGGATCGCCGACTTCTAGATATATCGACTCGGAATTTAGGCGGATTTTCTTTACCCTTTAGACTGGGTTCAAGTCATACTTATTTTTCAAAACTAACGAATCGTGATTATTTTAAAGAAAGGCCGAGGGATACTACGGATTTTTCAAAAGACGTATCTTTTCTTAAAGACCCCGTAGCCCCTATTTTTCTAAAACCACGATTCGTGCTATTTCAAATACTAAGAACTGTATGACTCGTATTTGGAAAGGTATATTCTTAAATGTTGCGGTTACTACATCTTTTCTGTATATTCATGCTGTTCTCATCGCATTGCATGCTTATAAATATGTTTCTTTAGTTATTATGAACCCCTGTTTTTAGGACACCAGCACCATTACCGATGATGCGTATACTCCACGTATACTTGCTTGCCGGCTCACACACATCATTATCGGTAATTTCCATGTCATGTACACATTAGAAAACATTACTTCATTTGTATAAATTGCTAACTGGTAGTTTCAACATAGTACTAGTACAATTGCCTTCATATGCTAGTTTTGATATTGCATTTTTTACTCAGATACTTCATGCATTTATGCATTCATTCTGTTATGCAATATCGTGGGGCTTTATGCCGATATTCACCGTTCACTGACTAGTGATTTTGAGATTTCAGATCTTTCATGAGATTTCTGGTTTTGGGAAACCGCATGTGAATGTTTATAAACTTATGATAATTTTAAAAGAGAAAGATGCAGTTTCCTTGATATGATGAGTAGCGTCCACCATGATGTTTTCTCAGTTCTGAGTTGGTTTTCGAGACCCGATTCGAGGAGGAGGATGAACCGTCTGCGGGTATATGGTGGACCCGGTGAGGTAACCCCGGGAGAGAGTGGTTTTGTGGGGATGACGATGAGCCTGGCATGGGAGCACTACCTACCGGTGATTGTATGGAAACTCGACGGATATCCGGAGGATACCGTTCGGAGTTATGAGAGAGATGGATATATGGGCCGATCCGGACTGACGGAGCCCATGGGCCGATCCTGATTATGCGAAGCCCGAGATTTGAGTATTATGTGTCGCTGTTGGACACGGACTTCATGATGTTTTGAGTGCCGATGCTGGGCACTCGGATTTTATCGTGATTTGTGTGTCGTTGCTGGACATACGTTGGGTAATGCATTAGTACATATCATACATCGATTTATTATTACTCTTGACACGGTCACGAGTACTTTGGTATCACACTTATGATATACAGTTACCCTTGTTGATATATATATGTGTGTGTGTGTGTGTGTGTGTGTGTGTGTTTTATTGTATGACCTAGGAGAGAGTCATACATGCGATTTCTTCTCGGTGATATTTTCTACTCACGAATTGGCAACTCACTCCCGTTGTGCCATAGTTTCTTGCAGGTTTGGCCGTACAGGTTTCCTTGCAGCTTGCTGGAACACCGCTTCCTTCCAGATGATTGCTTTGGTTGGTGGGTTCACTTGCATCATGACCACCGTTGTACTTGTATTTATTTCAGGTGTATCTAGTAAACTCCATCAACCAGACTTGTATTATTTTATAGACTTAGAAAACCAGCTGTTTATTCTTTCGACCTTAGAGTCGCGCGCTTGTATTATTATGGATCTTTTCTTGTTTTTCTTGAGGATGTTGGGTTTCTTTCAGAGTTTTGATCCTCGCCCTTCGGCGTTGTATATTATATTGCTTGCGTGGTTGTTTCCGCCAATTGGTGAAGAGCTAGCTCTCGCTTGGGGATGTCTTTATTTATTATTTATGTATTTCATGTGTTGTACCCGTTTGGGGGCCAGTATTTACAAAGGTGACTCTGCCGAAATTTTCGGGAAAATATGATGTTGCTTTTAAAATGTTTAATGACACTTATTTTGTTAAAAACCACTTGCTTTAAAACAAGTTTTCCTTCACTCTTTTCATTAAAAATGGTTTAGATTTTTGGGTTTTGGCTTACTTAGATTACGTTACGCCTCTGGACGTTCCGTAATTTAAGTTCCAGTCGCGTTCCGTACCTTCGGGTCGTGACAATAAATCTAGCAAGTTAGTCTCATTTGATTGGTTGCCATGGAATTTTGATGAGAATCAAAAGTCTGTCGTAATTATGTAGTGTACGCGGATACTCGCCGGGTAACCTTATTAGATATCCATACCCCATAGCGCCGACCAAGTGACTGTAGGAGAACCCCGTCGCCAAAAGCATCCATTCGGGTGCTCGCGGCCGCGGTGTTCTGCCTTAGTGCACTTAGTCGACGGCATCGGGGGATGCGGCCGTCTACTAAAGTTTCCGACGAGCATTCGATCAGGTTATCGGGAATCTTGTTGAATTACCCGACTGGTTATTGAAAAGTGTTTTCAATATCGAGACTAAAATGCAGGGTTTATAATTGTTAGGCATGTGATGTCTAAGGAATTCATTTGGTTGGGCATGAAATCCAAAGTATGTGATATATTGGGTTTATGATATTTAAGGTGGTTGTGGATTCCAATTGTTGTAGTTTTTCACTTTCTTTTTTGCGACCGTAAGTGTAATACGTGGTGTATCGCCGGTTTCGTTGCTATACGTCAACGACAATTGGGATACGTATATT
The DNA here is from genome assembly GCA_030015575.1 of Agapanthus africanus. Classification (NCBI taxonomy): domain Eukaryota; kingdom Viridiplantae; phylum Streptophyta; class Magnoliopsida; order Asparagales; family Amaryllidaceae; genus Agapanthus; species Agapanthus africanus. The sequence goes on along the minus strand of CM057350.1, from coordinate 178,734,434 downwards.
TACTTGCGTTGATGATATGAGATGTTATGTGTTGCTGTGATATGTTATATTGGATCGTCGTGTTTTGAATAGCCGGGTTTTATTTTATATGAGATGAGAGTTATTCATTTTCATTCATGTAAAAGATTGTATGTAATATTCTTTTATTGGGGCACTTCCGGGTTGAGGATGATGTCGCCATTGATGTATATTATTTACTTTTCCGCATTAGGATAGACCCAAGGAGGAGAGCACAAGTAACTGGGTTCTAGGGTCCAGTGGGAGACCATCTCGAGGAGTCGAGACCGGGTCTCCTAACTCTAGAATTGGTAGGGTTACTTGCCGCTCTCGTAGGGGTCTAGAGTTGTGGATTTGGCTATTCATCACGACCGTAGAATCCGTGTTTTATACTGGCTTAATTTAAAACACGGAATTTCTAGTATATCCAATATTTCATATGTGTTCTTCTGCTGCTGATATTCTGTGATGTGATCACTTGATATGTTCTGAGATGAATACTCATATTATATATATGATATATAATAACTATTGCTACTTTCTTTTCTTCTGTAATGCTTGGGAAGCATAATTGATGGGACTTCATTAATGAGATTAATGAAATAAAAGAAACCTAAAGATGTTGCAGAATCTTGTTTAAAAACTGGTAGCTCTAGTTCTTGCTTTGCATAGCGGTATTCCTTGTAGAATATCCATCACCTTATTCGATAAGGAAAGAGCCGAGATCCCTTCACCGGGAGTGACCTCTTTAGCGAAACTAGCAGATGCTACAACCCACACGGTTTGTCTTTTGATTGGTTCTATAGTTTTTGCTTTGCATAGTGGTATTTGTAAAATATCTTGCACCTTATTCGATAAGGAAAGAGCCGAGATCCCTTCACCGGGAGTGACCTCTTTAGCAAAACTAGTAAAAGTATCAAAAACACTTATTTTAAAAATCACTTGATTCTACAACGATATCAAGTTCATTACGCAAAGGGTTATCTTAAAAACCTGTCGTAGCCCTCCGTCATTTCAGATAAGTACTACTTAGTATTCGTGCTATGGTAGTTTAGACTCCGTCAAGGTGTAGTGTGCGGTAGCTAACTAGTGCTTATCTGCCACATTAGATGAGATTGGATTAGGGTAGTCGTGCGATTTTGTTGGCCTTCGTCAAGGGTCGTGCGGGTAGGTTTAATTCAATCATGAAATGTACGGGTTGAACTTGACTAGTAGCCTATGGTTTGTTGGCCTTCGTCAAGGTCATAGGAGGTTAGGGGTAAAATTATTATCGGGAATTTCAAGTGTTGAAATTTGCAATGAGATTGCACACCTTCTATGATATAGTTGGATCCCGATACCCACTGCGAGTAAGAGTTACTCCTGGGAGAGTTTTACACATTACAATTAGCCGATCAAGTAGGTGTCTAGAAAGGTGTTAACGGGGTGACGCCCATGGGAAAACGAGGTTTATTTTAATTAGGTCAGTACGAAAGCACGGGGAACCTCCCTCAAAGTACCGACACTGGCCTGACAGAAATATTGGCAAACTTGTAGCGTGTAATTAATCCCGACTAGTCTTACCTTTTAGGGTTTGAAGGAAGATTTGATAAAAACAGTGGGAGCCATCCTGATTAGATAAAATAATAACCAATCTGATCTTGAAAGAGCGCACGCTGAGTGTTTTCTTCTCTCTCTCTCTCTCTCCTGGTAGCGACCATCTCACGCCTTAATCAAGATAATAATATGGATGCATTGACCGAACCTGCTTATTATACTGAGCTGGGGAACGTTGGTTCCGCTCTATCTTATAATTGTTATAAGTCCGAACAGGAAATAGGGAAATATCCGGATTCCCATGCCACCCAATCGAGAAATGAGCATGTTGATGCATATTCTTCGGGTGTGTTCGATTACCAAGAACTGTTTCTCGGTTTCCTCTACGTCCTAGGTATGAGATACTGGATTAGGATCCCACATATGTAATCTGTTACATGGGCCACAGAAAGGTAGAGAACTGAGATTGGGTGATATGTCTCTAAGTGTTAGAGAATGGTGCAATTGTTGCAGCCAAGTCAGTTGACAAATATCACCTTGTATTACTAAGTGGTAAATACATTGATTCTGAACAAATGTTATTAGATACCGAACCTGATATACAACATTACATCATTTTCTTTATTCAGTTAAAGAAGGATATAATTCTGTATTTGAGGATAATGTTGTGAACATTTTCCTGAATCAAGAGTTGATTGGATCAGGCACGTTATATAATAGCATATACGTTCTAAATCAAATCACAGTTCAAAGTATCTAGAACACACACAAGAGGAGTAGTTCAGAAATGAATGAATCCTTCTTGAGGCATTGTAGACTAGGTCATATCAATGCGACACGATCAGCTAAGTTACATAAGGATGAATATGAGAATCTGTTCGAATTTTCATCTTATGATACTTGCCAGTCTTGTCTCAAAGGTAAAATGACCAATACTCCGTTTACTGGGAACAGAGAAAGAGTTACTGAACTCTAGAACTGATACATGATGATGTATACGGTCCTATGTTTACGAATGCCAAGGTTGGTTCTTCGTACTTCATTATATTCACTGATCTTCTCTCAGGATTCAGACATATGTTCCTGTTGAAACACAATTCTGAAACTTTTGAGAAATTCAAGGAATATAAGCTTGAAATTGAGAACCAGACGGGTAGAAATATTAAGTCCTATGATGTGATCGAGGAGGAGAATACTTGCGCATGAAGTTCCTGGAGTTTCTAAAAGGAGAATGTGATTCTCTCTCAGCTTACTCCTTCGAATACACCAGAGCACAACGGTGTATCAGGGCGAAGGTATCGCACCCTATGAGATATGGTGCGCTCTATGATGAGTACTGCTGAGTTACCTGTTTCCTTTTGGGAGTTATGCACTTGAGAAGTTGCATACCTATTGAATGGGGTTCCATCCAAATCAGTGCCTACCAATCCATATGAGATTTGGAATGGGAAGAGACCATGTCTTAAACGAGTTAAGATATGGGGTTGTCCGGGCTATGTTGAAAAGCAAAATCTGAACAAGCTCAAGGCAAGGCCAATTCTGTAAGTTTGTTGGATATCCCAAACGTTTGCGGGGGTATATCTTCTACCTAACTGAAGAGAATAAGGTGTTTTGTTTCTCAGCATACCACCTTTTTAGAAAATGAATTTCTTGTGAAGAAATTAGTGGTCATGAGGTAGAACTGGAAGAGTTCCAACTGGACAAACTAACAGCTGATGATTTGGTGAAACCAAAGGATTCAATAGTCTCCAACGAACCTCGGCCTCTCCGCGAATCTAATAGGGTTTCTCATCCACTTGAGAGATACCACGGTCTTCTCGGTGACAGTAGGAGCGAGGATAGCATCATGGTAGATGATGGCCCAACTAGGTTCAGGTAGGTCATCACGAGTGGGGACTCTGTGAAATGGCTGGAAGCTATGCGATCAAAGATGGAATCCATGTACACTAACAAAGTATGACTTTGCATGTTGCACCTAAAGGGGTAAAACCTATCGGGAGAAAATGGATCTTGAGAAGATTCTTGGTGTAAATGGAAAAGTTAAGACTTTCAAAGCTATGCTTAAGTCCATCAGGATCAATGCAAGCATCGCGGAGTTGGAACATCTGTTTTGATGTGGCAGTCAAAGAGTTTGACTTTATCAAAATGGAAGATGAACCTTGTATATACAAGAAGGTTGTAGAGAGTAAAGTTGTCTTACACGTATTGTACGTAGATGACATACTCATGATAGGAAACGGTTTCCTATACTACACTCGGTCAAGCTCCTCTTATCATGAGGATTCTCCATGGAAGATCTGGATGATACCTACTACATCTTATGGATTATGATCTATGGTGATAGATCTAAGTAGATGTTGGGAGTGTCCCAAATCTAGGTACATTAACATCATACTAAAGGGGTTTAGTATGGAGGATTCTTAGCGTGGTGGTTCGCCCACTTACTCAGGGATCACTCTCTCCAAAAAGATGTCTTTCGAGACTGATTTGGAGAGAGCTCGCGTCCAGGGATACCCTATGCTTCGGCAGTAGGCTCTATCATGTATGTGATGTTATGTACCAGACTAGATGTAGATGATTCTCTAGGTGCAGTGATCAGGAATCAATCGGATTTTGGGAGAATCGCTGGACAGCTATGGAGGACATTCTTAAGTACTTGAGAAGCACTAAATGAATGTTCTTGGTTCGAGCTTCCAGAGTGATAAGGTCGACTGAAAGTCAGTCACAGGCATTGTCTTTAACCTCAGTGGAGGGACGGTATGTTGGAAGAGTTCCAAGCTAGATACCGTGGTATACTAGATGATAAAGGCTGAATACATCGCTACCAACGATACTACCAAAGTGGCTGTCTGGACATTTCTTGTTCATGAGATGAACATGGTTCCTACCATTGAGCATCCAATAACTGTTATTTTGACAACAATAGAGTTGTGGTTTTGACCTAGGAACACCGGTCCCATCAGCGATCCAGACATATTCTGAGGTAAGTATCACCTGATCATAGAGATGGTTGATCTCCAAGGGATCGAGGTTAGGAGAGTTGACGCAAAAGATAAACACAGCGGATTCACTCACAAAGGCCTTTCCCTAGAGAGACTTCTATAAGACGTTGGGTATGAGATACTACAACAAATGGCCTTAGTGCAAGTGGGAGATTGTTAGTTATATGTATGCCCTAGAGGCCATTACTGTACATGTGATGTATATTGTAGTGGATGCTTGGACATATATAGGGAGGACTTTCTTGCTCAACATGATAGCATGCTATCTGGTTGCACTTTATCTTAACATGTATACCTATTATCTTTCTATTACATATTGATAAAGCCCTTAGGATGAGTACTTGACTACCAGGATTATGATGCGGATCATACTAGTGGGGCAGAGGTAGTCGGTAAGTACATCTTCAAATGTTCCTAGTCGTGGGAGTATCGAGACAGGGCATCGATACTCCAGAGTAGACTAGCGTATGCGCTTCTTGACCCATATGATGGGCGATGGATGATCCCATATCCATTGGTGTTTGACATCAGAGAAGGTATACAGGTGCTCAGTGGAGACTGGGTACACTGGACGGACTCGCCGAGAACTCCTAGATGGTATTATACCTATCGTCAGATAGCAGTTCTCTGGTGACACTAGTACAGATTAGTCTGTCGACCCGAGATCATTATAGAGTCTTGTGTGATTCCCACTGTGCTTTGATTTCCACCATACCACGTTCAAGAGATCATGCAAAAAGGTGGATTTTGGGTACAGTCCCGAGTCACATAGAGGCAATGAGCGATAGGAGGGGATTCATCTCTCCTGGTATTGGGAGTTGATGGTGCGCTATGCTCGATTAGCCATAATAGGAAATCCCTGGCCAGGGTTGCTGAGATCTACTGGTAAGTGTTATCAGTAATTTCTCGAACCGTTATAGACCTTGCATCGGCATGACTTATCAGGCTATTGGGGTCTGACGTTATACCATCCCCAGGCTGTTATATGCGACATATCTGACGAAGAGACCGGACTCTACGGTAGTGTTACTGATTGGATTCGCAGGAGTATGAGCAGGCTTGCTTGTTGATCTTCTGATCGCTCAATACCCGGGTAGCCGTTACGTTTAGCAGACCGCTTGCGGTTTGTGGGTGTCTGATATGATCATCACCTATTGCCGGCGTATTGACGAGTCTTTAGAGTCCTACACAGAGCTTTCCTGGTTCATGCGAAACGGAGTAGGAGCACATATGTAATATGTGCGGTACCGAGATTAATGCACGTATGTGATACCGCATTCTATTCTCGCGATATGTGATATCGGTCGGTTATATGTGATATAGCCGGGTTATCGGATCAAGTGTTGATTCGATGGATTGTTACATTTGATATTAGTCGGTTATATATGATATAGCCGGATTATTAAATTAAGTGTTGATTTAATAATTTAATGTATAATTATATATTTGATATATTAAATTACATTAACTAATATTAGCTCACTTAAGCATTTCTTTTTCTCACTTATGATACATTAATATATATGTGATATATGTTAATTGTATTGTTTTCTTTTTTGCACACAAAATATATATGTGATATATATTAGTGTGTCATGCTAGGTTATACATGCAACATGGATGTATGAGACTCATACCATGCTAGATTTATTGTGGGTTTATATTTATATTTAAGTAATTCAAAATTAGTGGAGATTTTGTCATGGCTTGAAGCTTATAGAAGCTTGTAGGTTTCATTGACTTAGTGCACTCCTTTGTTTTACTTAAGATATTTATTAACCTAACCATTAACCTCATACCATGGTTTATTCTCTATATGAGTTTATGTATGACATAAACTCACCTATGGTTGCTTTTCTAACCTCATGAGATTTATTCTCTTCATCACTTCATCATCTTCTTCTTCATCTCATTCTAGCTCTCTTGCTTGTGATGAATTGATGAAATATTGTGAGAAAATAAAATCTAAAGTGAGCAAAATTCCTACTTATTCATCCTCTACTATTAGCCATTTAATTTAGGGTGTTTGCTTCACTAATCTACCATTAGTGAAGAGGTAGCATGAGCTTGAGTCTTCTCGACGTAGATCATCTTCGGCCTCGAAGACATTGAGCAAGCTTATTCATTTCTTCATGTGAACACTTTCTATACTCCGGGAGTTCACTACTTGGAGTGAAGGGACTACTACACGGAGCTTTAGAAGTGAAGGACCAATCTACAAAGGTTGTATTCCTCCTCATTCACTTTGTATGCAAAGTTGTTTGCATGTTGTTTTGTTTAATACTCTAGTTAAGATTCTTGGTTAGGGTTCTTTAGAACGGCAAATTTTTGAAATTGGCATGGACGATACCTCCCGAAACCTTGCTGCCGCGCTATGGAACCTCGCACGCCCCGCTTCCCAAAAGAAGGTGAATGATGATATGACATGGTCTGCAACCTAACTGTATTGAAAGTGGTCTATTCAATACAGTTACGTTAAGTGTACGGATATTTAACATCCAGGATGTGTACAAAAAAAATAATAAAAGCGAAAGACATTTATTTCCATTAACCAAACTTTATTACATCCCAAAAGAAAGAGTAAAATAAACTAAGTAGTTTAATTATATCGATGATAAACAAATGCCCTAAACATGTGGGCAACAACAAAAATTAAAACTAGCTAATCTTCCATCGTTAAGTCTGCATAATCTTCGTTGGTTGGCTCCACACCTTGATCCTCATCATAAAACCCATTCTCATCTAACAGACATTCCAAAAAGGGGGAAAAGGAAAGTCCGTCAGCGAGTTATACTCGGGTAGGATTGCCTCATAAGGAAGTAAAGGTATAGAAACGAACAGGTGTATATAAATATAATGAATATGATGTACATAGGTATAAAGGTATGAGGGGTATACAATTAAGACATGTTGACAAAGATATATATGAATATGTGTATGTTGTATGAGGTGTGTGTGAGTGTAACACCTTAGGATGTGTTTTGTAGCTAATTATATTTTGATGTGTGGTTTTTAATAAAAAGTTTACCAAATTAAGTTTTAAATATTTTATCCTATTTAATGTGTATTTTATTAGAATTTTGTTAGGCACACACACACTTGTGCATGTAAACTAGGGTGTTATTTGTGGTTTAACCATTGCTTAGTCTAGTTTTATTGTTGAGGTGTTTGGGTTAAATAGTTATGGTTGTTATTAAAAATGAATTTGGGAAATGTTTTAATATTAGGTTGAAGGTTGACTTTGTGTGAGGGTGGGGGGCATGGGAAGTATGGTGTGAGCCATGCCTCTTCATGAGGAGAGAGAGAGAGAGGGGGGTCTTGGCTTGTTCTCTCATTCTCTCTCTCAAACACACACACACACTGCCCCAGCAACACCAAATAACAACAACAAAAACAATAGCAGCAGCAACAGGATCAGCAGCAGCAGCAGCACCAACATCAGCAGCTACAACAACACAATAACAGCTTCAACAGCAGCACCCTCAGCATTAGAAGTGGCAGCAGCATCCTCATCATCATCAACAACATCATCAGCATCACCATCATCATCATCAGCAGTAGCAGGAGCAGCAGCAGCAGCAGACATCAACAGCAGCAGCTAGCAGCCCCAGCACTTGCAGTAGCTCCACACACCTCTTCACCTGCTTTCTTGGGCTCTTTAGGGTCCAATAGGGTATAATTTCTGAACCCTATTTCTGGTTTGCTTAGATGTGCATCGATTGCTTCGATTAGTGTTAAAATAGCTAGTTTAGTGCTAGTTTAGTGATTTGTGAGGTATTGTGGTAAATTGTTGATCGTGTTAGCTACCTTAGGTTAATTTAGTGTTAGTAGGGTCACTCACAATGAGAAATCCCCTGATTTCACTAAAATACCATAAGGTTTCTATTTTGTGCAAAATTTGTCGTTTTTAAGCGATATTTATGACTTTTGTGATCTGCTTTAGACCCGGACCTTGCAGGGTAAAATTGAGGAAACTAGAACATGCTTGTTAGGTCTAGATACCACCACCAGAGCACGAGCCCCTACCTCCCAAAACTGGCCGCCAATTTCTCTGTATTGGCCGCAATTTGCGGCCCAAAGGTGGGCTGGGGTGTTGGGGTTTTGAGTATGGTTCTCTGCAGTGTTTTCTAGGTCTTTGGTATGTATAGTTTTGTAAGATTTGGCCTGTAGGAAAATCTGGGGCTATATGTCGTTTTTGTGTCCGTTGTGTTTGCGCGATACGCGCGATACGTGAGTGGGTTCTGTGATCCAGCGTATCGCGGCGTGTCGCGATGGGTTTTTGACGCGTACACACACGATTCAGCGTATCGTGCACACGCGCGTTTAGTTCGCGACGCGAGTTTCTCGTTTTGGTTCGATATCGCGTTTCGCGGAATATTTTGGCTTATATGTGATATTCATGTCGTATTTACAGGTTTGCAGGCAGGAGCTACGGACACTACTACAGGGGGAGCAGATGGTAGGATTCACCTAGCGTGGAGTGTAGGTGAGTAGATTTAACATCTACAGGGGAATCGCCCGCATGGCGTTATGCGTCTGGGCTAGGATTCAATTACCTGTCGTACATTCTACGTCATTGTAGAATTGCGCCTTACTGCATTTCCTTGATATAGTTATATACTGTGACTAGCAGCCGTGGGACACTGCACACATTATTGACGGTTCATGTTGCACGAGCACGGATTGTATGTTACACACACACCGTCAATAATTGCCATGTCACACACTACCCCTTATAGCTACTATTGCTTGCCACCCATGACATCTAGCTTATCGGTATACCTGTAGTGTATCACACCTTTAGTGATAGGTATATTTTCACTTTGCGATACAGCTACAGGTATACCTCCTACATATTTCACTTATACCGGGAGGGATTTCCTACATATGCTACTTATACCCAGGGGGTATACGACATCAGTTCTTATAGGTATATACCTATACATTGCTACACCTGTATGTTAGACACATATTCAGTTGCTGTCGCATATTTATACCTACTGATGTTACTTAGCTGTACCTTATCTTGTTTTCACATACATCTGGTTCAGCTATATACCTTGTTTACCTGTTCGCATTCAGATATATCGCATACATTTATTCCTGGATTTATGCATTGTTTATCTGGATTTTATATGATGTTTTCGGGATTTGGGAACCGCGGGAGTTCATGAAATTATGCATACATGTAACAACCCGGTTTCCTTGATATGATATTTGAGCGTCCCCCATGAGTTTTATCGGTGCTGATTATCTACTCCATACGAGGTGTGGTTGCCGTATGAGAGTACATGGTGGGGCCCGGTATGGTTCCCCTCAGCAAGAAGATCGATGGGTTTGCCGATTGAGCCTGGAGGCGGGCGAGTACCTACCGGTGATTGTTTGGACCTGGCAGTTGTCCGGAGGCTACTGGCCAGAGTCGAGAGATGGATGCGGGAGGATCTGTACTGGCGGGGCCGAGGGCCGATACCGCAGACGGACCCCGTGGGCTGATCCGGACTGACGGAGCCAGATATACGAGGATTTCTGTGTCGATGCTTGGCACACGGTTTCATGATATTTCTTTCACCCCTTTTTGTATATATAACAGGGGATTTAGCCGTTGTTATATATACCCTTACACCAATATTAGTGGAATGGGACGCTAATATATGTGTATTGCCCCCATCATATTTATTTCTGTACATATATATATATATCTTTAGGATGTTAGATTCTTACTTGAGATTGGACTTGGGATACTAGGTGAGTCATTGGGACTTGGACATTGGATATACCTATGTGATTGGTGATGTGTACATTCGGGATATAGGAGATTACTCGATATTGTACATTGAGGAGATGTGAGACTTATATGATGTGAGTGCCCTATGTGGGGGCTGATTTGAGGATTTGGGATTGGAGTATCTTGATGGATTGTGATCCTGCCACGACGTCAGGTTTCCGTGGGAAATGACATATTCCACCCTACACCTCACCCTTACCTACCTTATGCACAGATTCATATATTGGTAGTACATGTAGTGTACCCTTATGATAGTTGCATATTTTGCTTTCTCACATCTCTATTGCATAGTCATTGTATACTATTATCATGTCATCATTGCTTCACATATTGATTGTACCTGCTAGTGTACTCTTCTTATTTCAGCATTGCATGACATATTACTACTGTAATCGTATATCTTAGATTCATGCTGTACGTGCATTCCTGCGATTTCCTGCATATGTTTTATACTATTCACGAGTTGGCAACTCACCCCCGTTGTGCCACAGGTGTTTCAGGTTGTTCCCCAGAGTAGTCGAGGCAGGCTATCCCTCTATTTCAGCTATCCAGCTATCACCTTTTGCTACAGATACCGCATCAGCTCACAGTACCATTTTGCTTAGGTGGGTTAGATGGTTATCTGTATTTCATATTGTACATTCGTTGTATTTTGTACTCTCCATCTACTATTGTATTATTGACATAGAGACTTGGTGAGGACGTTAGTGTGTATTATTGTGGATTTGAGGTCTTTTATATATACAGCTTCTTTCTCTACTGTTATTATTTTCTGTTGTATTCATTTTGGCTGGTTTCTACAAATGGGGTGTTGCTAAAAATTTAAAGAAAGAAAGTAAGACTTTTAAAGAATTTGGGTTGCGATTTCAATTGTTTCAAAACTTATATTATCTTTTCCGGATTTTTCATGGTTTAGATTTCTGGGTTTGGCTTTCTTCTACTGCGTTGCGTCTTTGGGCGTTGCGTAGTATTAGGGCCGTCACGGGCCAATTCTGGGTCGTGACAAAGTTGGTAGCAGAGCGTTAGGTTTTACCTTTCGGAGTGTAGGATGACCTTTGTATGATGGAGTAGGTAGCTTAAGCAGAGTAACGTAGTGTGTGTATGTCTGCAGCATACCCACAGCGCGGTACTTTGTATTAAGTGACCTAAGTACAATTTGCTCGACATTCCTTCCTTGATGATTCATATCTTTGAGATTCGAATTCCTCATTCTTATCGAATCTCATCTTATATCTATTTATAGCCTTGCCGCCGATGACTATGGGGACTCATAGCGATGCAACGAGGGCCGAGGTCAGAGTTAGCTCGAGTAGACGAGTACTGACCAGGATGGCACTCTAGTTGCACAGGTACAGACGGATCAGCCTACGATCTATACTATGGATAGACTGTTGGTAGAGATGCAGGAGTTCCGCCAGACGATGAGTTCTTTAGTTGACGTCGTTCGGGAGCTACGACAGGAGGTTGTCACCCCTGTTACTCAGCTATCCCTTACGATCAGCCTGCAGCAGTCCGTCACCTACATAGCACCAGTAGTTGCAGCTCCAGTTGACGAGGCACATGTTCCAGAGGTTCAGACAGTCCCAGGACAGTGGAGGACTCGTACCAGCGTACCAGCCCAGAGACAGAGGTTTGGTCATCGAGGCAGATTTCATGGCCGTCGCGGGAGTAGCAGAGGCCTAGGACGAGGGCAGTCGTTCAGCTCTCATCCCCAGGATGGTCAGCAGTCAGCACGTGGATGTTTTCGATGCGGGAGCCTTCAGCACTTCGTCAGGGATTGTTCCTTAGCACCTCGTCGTGATCGTTTTCAGAGAGGCCGTGGACGTGGAAGATTCGCTCAGAGGGCTCAGGCTACCAGAGGAATACATCCAGCTGCGAGTAGAGGGCAGACACAGAAGTTTGCTTCTACTCATCGGGACGCGCAGACGTCCAATGTGGAGTTTTCAGGTACCCTTGAGTTATATGTTCTTTTGATGTATTCGTCTGTTATTCATGCTTGTACTGTGGTTGGGTGGATTAGTCGTAGTTGTTTTAACTTTTGTCAGCGACCCTTTTGTTACGCGACACGTATTCAGTATTGTGCCAATCGGATAGGAGATAGAGATTCCGTCCGTCGTTTCGATCCTTCTAGAGATGCTGGGTTTGACGTTCTCCTGGGCACGGACTGGTTAACTACGTGTTAGGCATCTGTGGACTACCGTGTGGAAGCAAGTTAGGTTTTGTTTCCTCGGCAAGTCAGTTCTTGTTGTACAGGTGGATAGTTGTGCCGCCTCCTACAGCTTGAATTCAGCATTTTTCGCTAGTCGGCTACTGAGGAGATGTCGTGGATTCTTGGCGTTCATTTGTGATACCGGAGCCACAGTGGGGTCGTTGGACCGGGTTCCTTTCGTGCGAGAGTTTTTCCGACGTTGTTCCGGATGAGCCGGCGAAGCTTGGGAGCTAAAGGATCAGCTGCAGAGTTTTGGTTTGGGGAGTTTTGTGTGTCTGAGTGTTTCGCTTTTGGAAACTCCTATTTCTGTTCGTCCAGGAGGAAGACGGCAGTTGGAGGTTGCGTATCGACGGATCGTCAATTGAACCGGCTTACGGTGCGGATAGGTATCCTTCACCTCGCCGTGACGATTTCTTCGATCAGCTCCAGAGTGCGAGACATCTTTCTAAGTTTGCCTGGGATCAGGTCATCACTATTGCGGATTCGGAGTGACGGCATTCCGAAGACTGCCTTGTGCGTGCTACGGGCTTTGTGTGTTTCGGTGAGTCGTGGATTCCCTGTCGCCCTAGCAGCATTCGTAGATGTGATGAACCAGATTTTTGCAGGCCGTTCCTCGACCAGTTTCTGTTGTGTTACTTACGACACCCTGGTCTACTTAATGTGTCTTGAGGGACAGGAGTAGCGCTTGAGGATTTGTTATGCAGATGCTGGGAGAGCACCAGCAGTTGCTAAATTCTCGGAGTGTTTCTTCAGGCTTGTTTGTGTTGACTCCTAGGTCTTGTAGTCGCGGGAGACGGTTTCGTATGGTTCCGAGGGAGATCGTGGCCGTACAGCTTAGGCCCAGACTTGTGTGCAGGACGGAGATCCGCAGATTCTTGGGCTTAGCAGGGTTTTTACCGCCGTTTCATGCAGGATTGCTAGAGTAGTGCTGCACCGTCGACTGAATTGACCAAAAAGGAGGTTTCTTTTCTGTGGACTGAGGCATGTGTACGGAGTTTTCAGCAGTTGAAGATTCAGTTAACGACTGCATCAGTCTTTCTTGCTTTTGGTTCGGGCGACCTTGTTGTCTAACTGTAGTGTTTCTTGAGTGGGCTCGATTGTGTACTGAGGTGACACTATAGAGTTATCGCTTTTGCTTCCCTACATTTGGAGGAAGTACGAGGAGGGTATTCCACTCATGATCTGGAGATGGCCGCGGTGGTTTTGCGTTGGAGATTTGGAGACACTACTTGTTTGAAAGTTGTGTCAGATTTTCCACGGACCGCTAGAGCTTAATGTACATCTTCCTGCAGCAGATTTGGATTGTTGTGTTAGTCTTCTGCAGATTTACAGTTCTTCTGTGATCGTTGAGTATAGCTTAGTTCGTCTCTACGGAGGGGACAGCTTGCTCATGCCCGTGCCCGACCACTTTCCTTAAATCGTTTTCGTGAGACACCGCCCGTCGATGCTCGTACATCAGAGATACTTGAGCATATTCGGCTGGGTAATGATTCGGAGACCTTGATTTGTGACAATGACGTGCTAAGTTAGGGACACGTTTGTGTACCTGACATTATCAGGTAGGGACGTGCAATCCTAGAGTAAGCACATCAGTCAACTCTCAGTATTCATTCGAGTTCCACCAGCTTTGGCGTGACGTGTGAGATAGTTACGAGTGGACAGGGATGTAAAGAGAAGTTTCAGGTTTCGTTTCAAGGTGTCAGTCTTGTTGTGTGTTTGAGTCGAGCATCTGAGGCCGGCTGGAGAGTTGCAACCTTTTACCGTTCCGAAGTAGGAATGGGAGCAGATCTCCACGAATTTCGTTATGGTTTCTACCCAAGTTTGGATAGGGTGTGACTCCATTCGGATTCTTGTCATCCGGTTATACTCAGTTTGCTCAGTTGTTTTGTTAAAGTTGTGTGTTTGTGTTAGTTGTCGTCAGCAGCTTGGGATCGTCACTCGCCATTGTTAGGGTTCTCCTTCGATAGCTGTTATCAGGAGACACTCCAATTAGCCACCCTTAGGCTTAGGGGTTAGGTCGTGTCGATCGCCAGCCTGTTATTTTCTGACTCTGCGTAAGTAGGACTTTGGACCCCAGCTAGTCTAGAGATTTCGGGACGGTCCAGTTGTGTTAGGTCAGGATGGGGATTGTCCATTTCGAACTGAGGTCTTATGACGACTGTGTTGGTCATAGACTCGAGTTCGTAGGACAGATCATGTATTCCTATGGACTTTCCGATGAATGACGGGTTGGATGTTGGGAAGCTTATCCCAGGATTTTAGGTCCATTTAGATCCTATAGGCGAGTTAGTTTCGTTGCCTTTAATTTGGCACTTCCGCCCAGATTATTGGATTTTCACCCCGTATTCCTTGTAATGATACTTTACAATTACCTTCTTGACCTTTCTCACATGATTTGGCGCCAGACCATTTAGCTGGACGCGATCTTTCGTTCACCCGCAGCCATGTGTGTTAATGGCTCGACAGGTGGAGAAACGTCGGTCAAAGGTCTTGCCGTCTGTGAAGGGTTTTCTTGGACGTAGCCGTATAGTGAGGTAGTCACTTGGGAAGCTGCGAGCAAGATTTGAGGATTTTAATCTTCTCTTTGAAGGTATGCGTATCGGAATATTTTTAAATTCGGGGACGAATTTCTTTTAAGGGGGGAGATTGTAACACCTTAGGATGTGTTTTGTAGCTAATTATATTTTGATGTGTGGTTTTTAATAAAAAGTTTACCAAATTAAGTTTTAAATATTTTATCCTATTTAATGTGTATTTTATTAGAATTTTGTTAGGCACACACACACTTGTGCATGTAAACTAGGGTGTTATTTGTGGTTTAACCATTGCTTAGTCTTGTTTTATTGTTGAGGTGTTTGGGTTAAATAGTTATGGTTGTTATTAAAAATGAATTTGGGAAATGTTTTAATATTAGGTTGAAGGTTGACTTTGTGTGAGGGTGGGGGGCATGGGAAGTATGGTGTGAGCCATGCCTCTTCATGAGGAGAGAGAGAGAGAGGGGGTCTTGGCTTGTTCTCTCATTCTCTCTCTCAAACACACACACACACACTGCCCCAGCAACACCAAATAACAACAACAAAAACAATAGCAGCAGCAACAGGATCAGCAGCAGCAGCAGCACCAACATCAGCAGCTACAACAACACAATAACAGCTTCAACAGCAGCACCCTCAGCATTAGAAGTGGCAGCAGCATCCTCATCATCATCAACAACATCATCAGCATCACCATCATCATCATCAGCAGTAGCAGGAGCAGCAGCAACAGCAGACATCAACAGCAGCAGCTAGCAGCCCCAGCACTTGCAGTAGCTCCACACACCTCTTCACCTGCTTTCTTGGGCTCTTTAGGGTCCAATAGGGTATAATTTCTGAACCCTATTTCTGGTTTGCTTAGATGTGCATCGATTGCTTCGATTAGTGTTAAAATAGCTAGTTTAGTGATTTGTGAGGTATTGTGGTAAATTGTTGATCGTGTTAGCTACCTTAGGTTAATTTAGTGTTAGTAGGGTCACTCACACTGAGAAATCCCCTGATTTCACTAAAATACCATAAGGTTTCTATTTTGTGCAAAATTTGTCGTTTTTAAGCGATATTTGTGACTTTTGTGATCTGCTTTAGACCCGGACCTTGCAGGGTAAAATTGAGGAAACTAGAACATGCTTGTTAGGTCTAGATACCACCACCAGAGCACGAGCCCCTACCTCCCAAACCTGGCCGCCAATTTCTCTGTATTGGCCGCAATTTGCGGCCCAAAGGTGGGCTGGGGTGTTGGGGTTTTGAGTATGGTTCTCTGCAGTGTTTTCTAGGTCTTTGGTATGTATAGTTTTGTAAGATTTGGCCTGTAGGAAAATCTGGGGCTATATGTCGTTTTTGTGTCCGTTGTGTTTGCGCGATACGCGTGATACGTGAGTGGGTTCTGTGATCCAGCGTATCGCGATGGGTTTTTGACGCGTACACACACGATTCAGCATATCGTGCACACGCGCGTTTAGTTCGCGACGCGAGTTTCTCGTTTTGGTTTGATATCGCGTTTCGCGGAATATTTTGGCTTATTTGTGATATTCATGTCGTATTTACAGGTTTGCAGGCAGGAGCTACGGACACTACTACAGGGGGAGCAGATGGTAGGATTCACCTAGCGTGGAGTGTAGGTGAGTAGATTTAACATCTACAGGGGAATCGCCCGCATGGCGTTATGCGTCTGGGCTAGGATTCAATTACCTGTCGTACATTCTACGTCATTGTAGAATTGCGCCTTACTGCATTTCCTTGATATAGTTTTATACTGTGACTAGCAGCCGTGGGACACTGCACACATTATTGACGGTTCATGTTGCACGAGCACGGATTGTATGTTACACACACACCGTCAATAATTGCCATGTCACACACTACCCCTTATAGCTACTATTGCTTGCCACCCATGACATCTAGCTTATCGGTATACCTGTAGTGTATCACACCTTTAGTGATAGGTATATTTTCACTTTGCGATACAGCTACAGGTATACCTCCTACATATTTCACTTATACCGGGAGGGATTTCCTACATATGCTACTTATACCCAGGGGGGTATACGACATCAGTTCTTATAGGTAGATACCTATACATTGCTACACCTGTATGTTAGACACATATTCAGTTGCTGTCGCATATTTATACCTACTGATGTTACTTAGCTGTACCTTATCTTGTTTTCACATACATCTGGTTCAGCTATATACCTTGTTTACCTGTTCGCATTCAGATATATCGCATACATTTATTCCTGGATTTATGCATTGTTTATCTGGATTTTATATGATGTTTTCGGGATTTGGGAACCGCGGGAGTTCATGAAATTATGCATACATGTAACAACCCGGTTTCCTTGATATGATATTTGAGCGTCCCCCATGAGTTTTATCGGTGCTGATTATCTACTCCATACGAGGTGTGGTTGCCGTATGAGAGTACATGGTGGGGCCCGGTATGGTTCCCCTCGGCAAGAAGATCGATGGGTTTGCCGATTGAGCCTGGAGGCGGGCGAGTACCTACCGGTGATTGTTTGGACCTGGCAGTTGTCCGGAGGCTACTGGCCAGAGTCGAGAGATGGATGCGGGAGGATCTGTACTGGCGGGGCCGAGGGCCGATACCGCAGACGGACCCCGTGGGCTGATCCGGACTGACGGAGCCCGATATACGAGGATTTCTGTGTCGATGCTTGGCACACGGTTTCATGATATTTCTTTAACCCCTTTTTGTATATATAACAGGGGATTTAGCCGTTGTTATATATACCCTTACACCAATATTAGTGGAATGGGACGCTAATATATGTGTATTGCCCCCATCATATTTATTTCTGTACATATATATATATATATCTTTAGGATGTTAGATTCTTACTTGAGATTGGACTTGGGATACTAGGTGAGTCATTGGGACTTGGACATTGGATATACCTATGTGATTGGTGATGTGTACATTCGGGATATAGGAGATTACTCGATATTGTACATTGAGGAGATGTGAGACTTATATGATGTGAGTGCCCTATGTGGGGGCTGATTTGAGGATTTGGGATTGGAGTATCTTGATGGATTGTGATCCTGCCACGACGTCAGGTTTCCGTGGGAAATGACATATTCCACCCTACACCTCACCCTTACCTACCTTATGCACAGATTCATATATTGGTAGTACATGTAGTGTACCCTTATGATAGTTGCATATTTTGCTTTCTCACATCTCTATTGCATAGTCATTGCATACTATTATCATGTCATCATTGCTTCACATATTGATTGTACCTGCTAGTGTACTCTTCTTATTTCAGCATTGCATGACATATTACTACTGTAATCGTATATCTTAGATTCATGCTGTACGTGCATTCCTGCGATTTCCTGCATATGTTTTATACTATTCACGAGTTGGCAACTCACCCCCGTTGTGCCACAGGTGTTTCAGGTTGTTCCCCAGAGTAGTCGAGGCAGGCTATCCCTCTATTTCAGCTATCCAGCTATCACCTTTTGCTACAGATACCGCATCAGCTCACAGTACCATTTTGCTTAGGTGGGTTAGATGGTTATCTGTATTTCATATTGTACATTCGTTGTATTTTGTACTCTCCATCTACTATTGTATTATTGACATAGAGACTTGGTGAGGACGTTAGTGTGTATTATTGTGGATTTGAGGTCTTTTATATATACAGCTTCTTTCTCTACTGTTATTATTTTCTGTTGTATTCATTTTGGCTGGTTTCTACAAATGGGGTGTTGCTAAAAATTTAAAGAAAGAAAGTAAGACTTTTAAAGAATTTGGGTTGCGATTTCAATTGTTTCAAAACTTATATTATCTTTTCCGGATTTTTCATGGTTTAGATTTCTGGGTTTGGCTTTCTTCTACTGCGTTGCGTCTTTGGGCGTTGCGTAGTATTAGGGCCGTCACGGGCCAATTCTGGGTCGTGACAGTGAGTAAAGTTTAAGTCAAGTCAATCGGGCATTCAGTCTATTAGTTAGATCAATTTAAACAAGATGTGTATTGATGGAATTGACTGGTGGATGTACCCGTATCCTTGAGGTATCCCATAACTAGCTGGAAGCAGTATGAGCTGGCGCTCGTGCCTGGGGTGGCAATCAATGCGGTAGCGTGAGCATCCCCGAAAAGTGTCCCATGACTACGATGGATCTTTGTCTAGCGTGAATATTACTCAAGTGTACAGGTATGATGTATATGTGGATGTTCGCATTAGTTTGTTAAACAAAGGTCCGGACACTCGAGATTATTCTGTTGTGGCCACGGAATAACAATTAGGGAAGTGAAATGTACCGTTTCACATCCCGGGATCATGATCGAGTAGTAGGAGAATCCGAGTTCCGCATCTCCTTGCCTAAACAAACTACCCATCCCCGTGATTCAGTATAAAGGTTTTGACAAACTAGAGTTAGTGCGTATACATCTAGACATGGAATTTCCACATTGTATGTCATCCACACATTGGATCATTCGCCCTTAAGTAGGGTTAGTATTCGTCCGAATATCGGGTTTGTATTTGTCCGCACATTAGACCATTCACCCCAAGTAGGGTTAGTATTCGCCCGAATATCGGGTTAGTAGTCATCCACACATTGGACTGTTCACCCTACCTGCAGAGATCCTTATATATAAGTATTTCATACCTAGGTCCGCGCATTCTAACCCTAATGTATCATGTGTCATGTATGTCGTAAACATGTATTTAAAAGTTGATCTCATTAATATGGCCTTCCACAACCACTAATTTTATCTTGTTATCCTTTAAACTTTGTAAGGTGCTTTGTATCATCTTAGTAAATATAATTAAACCATGATATTTGGAATATTTATCGTTTTGGAAACCCATAGTATTTTACTGAGAAAATATCATTTTAACAAAAGGTTATGATTTTTATTTGAAAATT
Organism: Agapanthus africanus; assembly: GCA_030015575.1. Classification (NCBI taxonomy): domain Eukaryota; kingdom Viridiplantae; phylum Streptophyta; class Magnoliopsida; order Asparagales; family Amaryllidaceae; genus Agapanthus; species Agapanthus africanus. The sequence continues at coordinate 178,714,475 of CM057350.1, read as the reverse complement.
ATCTTTTAATAAAATTTTAGATATTCTTTTGGAAAATATCATTTATAAGGGTTATGGTCTTTGTTGAAAATAACATTTTAGTAAAGGTCAAGGTATTTAAATGAAATTATAACTTTTTAGGATGAATTAAGATATTTTATTGCAATTTAATAATTTTATAAAATTATGGTGTTTTCAATTTGAGGTAACATTTTAGAAAATACATTCGTGTTGGCAATCGCTGTACAGGGACGACAGGATTTGTGTCCTTTTCAGGAACGATTGCCTATCAACCACGAGATACTTACGTAAAGCATTACCCTATTATTAGGGTAATCTATTAGAGGTACTATTCTATAAGAACGACTCCGCGTTGACAACCGCTGCACATGGACGACAGAATTTGTGTGATTTTCAAGAACGATTGTCTAGTAACCACGGGGTACTTCAGGTAAAACATGCCCCTATTAGGGTATCTTATTAAACTTTAGTTAACATGCTAAGAAAAATTAATATAAAAATATCCTTTCGAGGGAAATGGGCTAAGTTGGAAAAATCCATATACCGTTATTTAGATTTAGTATTACCCCCTTTTAAAAAGGTAAAAAGATTTAACAAAATTAAAGTAGTTGATGGATAGAAATGTAAGTAGAAATATATCATTTTAGTGTCTAAAACATTTATTCCAAATATCTTATCTCATATCGGTATTTTAATCATATACGACATTTTAATAAAATGAGAGTATTTTGTGGAAGTAACCTATTTCGAGATCACATAGGTAGCATGGGTATGTAAGGAGTGAATTGATATCCCGTGGGTTATAATACTAAGCATATCATATTCCATGTAGGATGAGGGTGCAATATTCACGCATATAGAGCTAATTAATTAAACCATTTTAAACATGGGGTCCAATTCTAATTATTAAGAGGTACCAAATGGCATGAAGAAATATTTTTACATTATTTTAATATGGCGTTGATGATTAGAAGTTGAAACTAATTTCATTGAAAGAAGGAAAGCGACAAATGAGTGGAGAGAGACGGATTCTACCTTTTGTTTGAGTTGGATGTCGATGGGTCGAAAATGTTGACTCGTACTAAATCTTCAATAGCTCTATGCTCAGATTTTTCCTTGATGCTTGGGTGGAACCACAGCGTCAGCGTCGTCGATACGAAGGTATAGGTATTTTTTTCAGAATTTTCGGAGTTCTGAGGTGTAAGAAATCAGTGTTTGAAGGTCTCTATTTATAGAGTGTTTTCACTAACCATAAAATCCAAAAAATCCATTAAAATCCTCAAAAACCTGTGCCCAATGATTGCCTCATGATTCTGCTGATGATTGCTCCACCGCCAGCCTCCCACAGCCGTTAGATCTTGATCCAACGGTTAAGATCTCGCTGCCACGCCTCAGCTCACGCGCCACGCGTCACGCGTGTGAGGATCATGCGTTTTCGCATGGTCCCCACCACGTGGTGGCCTCCGGATGGCTCTGGGCCGTTGGATCTTTGCATCCAATGGTCCAGGTTAAAGGGATTAAATATTTTTTTAAAAAATTAAAACTTATACTGTTTATTTTTTTTAAAACCGCATTTGTTTCCCAAAAATTGTTTAAAATACAAGAAAATTATGGAAAAATTTTAGAAAATATATTTTATCATTATCTTTAGTTTAAAAATGATTTTGGATTAAAATTAAATAATATTCCCATATCTATGATTTTTGTTTTGTCATCATAAATTATTTAAAAATCTATTTTATCCATGGAAATATTTTAATTACGAAATAATTATTTTAATTGATACTAAAAATATGTAAATTATTTTAAGGCATTATAAATTTTTATTAAAACATTTAAAGCCTAGAGAAATATAAATAGATTTTTTTGAAATTTCCTTTAATTATTTACCAATGCTTTGAATATTACTAACGCCACATTAAAAATATTTTTCTATCAACGAAATACGTAAATAACCACTTGATACTAGAAAGTTAAATAAAAGATATTTCATTAGAAAACACGGTCGTTACAATCTACCCTCTTTAGAATAATTTCGTCCCCGAAATTTCAGAAGGTGGGTCAAATGGAGAGAAAAAGAGAATTTTTTTTTTACATAGTGGAAAATTCAAATAGGTGAGGATATCGTTCTCTTATTCCGTCTTCCCTTTCCCATATAGACTCACCGGGAGAGTCCTTCCTCCACATGACCCTAACCAATTTGATCGTCTTGTCTCTCAAGGTCTTTTCCTTCCGGTCTAGGATCTCTACCGGCTGCTGTTCATAAGTTAGATCAGTCCCTACGGTGATTTCAGAATGATCCAAAACGTGACCGGGGTCACTGACATATCTCTTCAATTGCGAGATATGGAAAACGTTGTGTACACCTTCTAGAGAAGGGGCAAGACTAGGCGATACGCAACCTTTCTAACTCGTTCGAGAATATCGAAGGGACCTATGAATCGCGGGCTGAGTTTTCCGCGTCTCCCAAAACGTATCACTCCCCGGTTAGGAGAAATCTTCAGAAACATGTGTTCTCCCGGTTGGAACTCTAGCGGCCTTCTCTTCATATCGGCCCAATACTTCTGCCGATCTTGTGCTATGCGTAATTGTTCCCTGATTGTTCTTATCACTTTCACTGTCTCGACAATCATCTCGGGGCTCAAAAGTTCTCGATCCCTAACATCGTCCCAACTTAACGGTGATCTACACTTTCGTCCATACAAAGCGGCGAAGGGCGCCATGCCGATACTAGACTGGTAGCTATTGTTGTAAGGTAACTCTACCAAGTGTAGGTGATCTTCCGAAGATCCTTTAAAATCCAACATACAGGCCTAGAGCATGTCTTCGAGAATTTGAATAACCCTTTCTGATTGCCCATCGGTCTGAGGATGGTAGGCGGTACTGAAACTCAGATTCGTGCCCAGACTCTCTTGTAGGCTTTGCTAAAACTGAGATATGAAACACGTATCTCGGTCTGACATAATGCAAATTGGCACTCCATGCAATCTGACAATTTCCTCCATATACCTTTTTACAAGGCTTTCGGTTGATTGACCAACTCGAAAAGGAATGAAATTTGCCAACTTGGTGAGTCAGTCCACTATTACCAATACTGCATCGTTCCCCTTGGCGCTGTGAGGGAGCACAGTCACAAAATCCATTGTAATATTTTGCCATTTCCATTCGGGTATCGGTAAGGGCTATAATAGACCTGTCGTCCTGTGGTATTCGGCTTTTACTTGTTGGCAAACCAGACATTTGGACACACTCTTGGCTATCTCCCGCTTCATCCCATGCCACCAATAGTTTTGTCTGAGGTCTTTGTACATCTTTGTTCCTCCCGGATGAATAGAGTATGGAGAACTATATGCTTCTTTTAATAATTCCTCTCTCACCTCACCCTTAGGCACACAGACTCTACTCCCATATCTCAAAGAACCATCTTTGTGGATGATGAAGTCCGCCTGCAGATTCACGTCCACATGTTCTCTGATCTTTCGCAACCTAGGGTCCTCTATTTGAGCTGTCTTGATCCGTTCGACTAATGTGGAGTGAATTTGCAGATTCATGAAGGATGTAAGCAATCCGGGCATAATCATCTCGGTTTCTAGCTCATTGTGATCTTGACGATTTCTCCAATGAGTAGTCAGACTCGAAATCATTGGTTGGCGACTCAAGGCGTCCGGGACTACATTCACCTTCCCTGGATAAAACTGCAAATTTACGTCGAAATCTACCATTAATTCTAGCCATCTCCTCTGCCGAATATTGAGCTCCTTCTGGATGAAGATATACTTCAAGCTCTTATGATCGGTGTAAATATCTACCCTCTCACCCAATAAATAGTGTCTCTAAATCTTGAGTGCGAAGAAAACTGCGGCAAGCTCTAAATCATGCATTGGGCAGTTTCGTTCGTGCACCTTTAATTGTCTTGACGCATAAGCCACTACCCTACCATGTTGGTGCTAAACTCATCCCAAGCCTTTTCCCGAGGCGTTGCAGTGTATGTTGAACCCTCCAGTCCTGTCGGGAATCGTAAGAATAGGTGCAGAGGTTAAACGAGTCTTCAACTCTGCGAATGCTTCCTCGTAACCCTCGGACCATACATACGGCACATCCTTCCGGGTCAAGGTAGTCAGTGGCTCCGCAATCTTAGAGAAGTTCTTGATGAAACGACGGTAATATCCGGCAAGTCCTAAGAAGCTCCTGATCTCGGTAACAGTTCTTGGTATCGTCTATGTCTGAACTGCGACAATCTTGGCTGGATCCACTGAAATCCCTTCACCTGACACCACATGTCCCAGGTACGCTACCTGTTCTAACAAAAACTCACATTTGCCGAGCTTTGCATAAAGTTGGCGTCGTCGTAAGGTTTCGAGCACCGCACGTAAGTGTTCCGCGTGTTCTTCCTGATTCTTCGAATACACAAGAATATCGTCGATAAAGATAATGACAAACTTTCTAAGTGTTCGTAAAATACTTGATTCATCAAATTCATAAAGATCGCGGGAGCATTGGTTACTCCAAAGGGCATCACTAGGAATTCATAGTGTCCATATCTAGTCCTGAAAGCCGTCTTGGGTATATCAGATACTTTCATCTTGAGTTGATGATAGCCTGTTCGCAAATCCAACTTAGAGAACACTCGAGATCCCTCCAGCTGATCGAACAGATCGTCTATCTGCGGCAAGGGATACTTATTCTTGATTGTTACTTTATTTAATTCCCGATAGTCGATGCACATCCGCTTAGTCCCATCTTTCTTAGATACCAAAAGAACCAGGGCACCTCAAGGTGACGGGCTTGGTCAAATAAATCTCTTATTGAGGTGGTCCTCAACTTGCGTCCGAAGCTCCTTCAATTCTGCTGGTCCCATTCGGTACGGTGTCTTCAACATAGGTTGAGCCCTCGGCATCAAGTCTATGGTGAACTCGATCACCCGATCCGGTGGTAAACCTGACACATCTGCAAATACATCTTCAAAATCTCGTACAACCATCGACATGCTCTCCTCCCCTTGTACGGTGTACACCATCTCTTCCTTTCTCGGTACAACTCGGTAAATTGCTAGGTCCAAGGATTTACTTCCACTCTCGAATATGAACATTGGTTGGTCAGGAATTTCAAACATTACCCTCTTTTGACGACATTCGATGATAGCGTAAAAAGTACCCAACCAGTCCATGCCTAAGACCACGTCGAAATTTGGCATATCTATCACCATAAAGTTGGTATAGAAACCTCGTCCGCAGATTACCATGGGCACAGATCGTATCCTGTAGTGGACTTGATCACACCATTTCCTGTGTTGACATTCTACTCAGTGATGAGAGGTGTTACTGGAATGGAGCTGGCGGTCACAAACTTTTGTGCCATGAAGCAGTGCGACGCACCAGTGTCAAAAAGTGTGAGTGCAGGTATAGAGGCTACTAGTAGGATACCTACGTTATATGTCGAAAAATTAGTGACGAGCCTAACAAGATATGCATGCATGAAGAGGGTAAAATCGAAAACATGACAGTCAAAAACAACGATACCTGTAATAACTTCCCCCGTTGCTTCAGCCTCTTCTGCGGTCATAGTAAAGGCCCGTCGCTTCAGGCCGTTGTGCTGAGCTTGCTGGAAGACTTGCTTCTGATAGGGCAGAGGTGGTCCTCTAGCTGACAGTCTGTGCCCGATTGGCTTATTAGCGGAAGGTGGCCGGGCTCTCTGTTGAGGCGCTCCAAAATTGGCTGGTTTGTTGTCAGGGAGTAGTGGTCGCCTTCTCTGTGGACAATCCCCTATGAAATGATCCGGAGACCCACAGACTATGCAGAGTTTGTTCAAAATGCGACAGTCTCTCATGTAGTGTCCGGCTCTACCGCAATGGTTGCATATGACTGCTGGTTTTCTGAAAGTAGCTGGTCCTGCTAGTCTCTTGGGTTGTTGCCTCCCGTTGAACCTGGAAGATGATCCCCCAAGAATTTGATTGGCTGGTCGCTTAATACCAAACAATCGGTCATCCTTCCTTATGCGTCTCTTAAGGTCTTCAAAGTTCCATGCCGCCTCTAAGATTTCATCTTAAGTTGATAAGGTAGCAGAAGAAATGGAGGACCGTGTCTTCAGATCCAACCCCTGTCGGAATCTTTTAGTATAAAGTTCCTGGGTTGCCACCAGGTAATGCGCGAACCGACTTAATCTCCCGAACTCCGAAGCGTACTCGTCCACCAACTTATCCCATATGCTCCCTTGTTGGAACTGTATAAACTCTCTTTCCATTTTTAAGTGTGCTACGACCGGGAAGTATTGAGTATCGTCGATGGGCTCTTTCAGTCTACTTTCCTCGGCCTCCCACCATATTCGGGCATTATCCATGAGTTGTAGTTTGGCAATGTTCACCCACGCGTCCTTCGGAATTTGTGCGGCACCGAGATCATTAACCGTTCCCTTGAGACATTTCTCAGCTACTAAGGGAGTTTCCTTCCCCGAAAAAGTCTTAGGATGGAGTGATCTGAACTGTTTCACTCCCGCCAAACCTTGAGGAACTGGGGCTAGTGCCTTACTTAAAATCTCTGCTTCTTCTCTGGATGAATGCAGAGTAAACAAATAATGTGGGGTTAGTGGGGTAGGGCAAGGGTTACTCTAGGAAAAAATTCAAGGCGGTACCTACGGGGGGGACCGGCGGTACCGGGGATATTGGGGATTTCGCCGGCCATTTCCTGGTGGAATTGGCTTGGGATTTAGCCATGTGTCCTTGTCACCTCATATACCTTCATGCACATGTTTAAATATTCTGTGACTCTTCATTTTATGTGTAGTGTGTTCATACCATAATATTGTATTATTATATTCCCCATTCTTATTCGTTTTATAAATAAACAGGTGCTTTTGATGCATATTTGCTACATATTACAGGTTACAGGTTCTTGGATCTAAAACAGTGAAAACAGTAAAAGACGACGTAAAAGTGAGACTTTGACCGACAAACAGAGAATCTTGATCAAGCCTATACAAAGATCAGTATAAAGCAGCGCAAGGTTCAAGACTTCGTCACGAAGCAACGGTAAAAGTCCGCTACAATGTTCACTGTGAAGATCTGGAGAAGATGTAGAAGCCAATCTGAGAAAAGACCTGTAAAAGTAGGAATTACAAGTCAGCAGGAGCCAACACAAGAAGGACCAGCAGTCAACTCCCTAGTTTGACCGCGGAACCACGGCCAAACCAGGCCTCGGGCCGCGGTTCCGCGGCGGGGTTAAGTCTGAAGAAAATAAAAATTTTACCAAAATTCTTGCGGCGTTGACTAAGTCTTCCTAGGGCTATTTTGGTAAAAGCAAACATGCGAATCAATTGTAACCTAGGGTTTCTTATCCTCTATAAATAGGAACTCTAAATCATTGTAAAGGCTATGCCTCCCTATGCCTCTTTTTATCAATAAAATTTAGATTTCTTTTGGAGAGCATCGATGCCTCTTTTCATTTCAGAAATTCAGATCTGACAAGTCTTGTGTTGATATTTGGAGAGAGCCATCTGTAAAGTAAGTAGGTAATTTCAATTCTTGCCCTAGGTAATTTTTCATTCTCTGCCCTAGTTAAATTTAATTCCTTGCCCTAGTTAGATAGTTAGATCTTTAATTCCTTACCCTAGTTAGATAGTTAGATCTTTAATTCCTTGCCCTAGTTAAATCTAATTCTTTGCCCTAGATAAATGATAGATTTAGTTTTTAGATTTAATAAGAAATCCGAACACCCATCGGAATTAACTCGTTGGAGTGATTAGAAAATTCACAACATCCCTGTGGACCGACCCGTACTCACCGGCTAGCTACAAGCGACGCCGTTCTTGATTGTGGTTAATAGATTGTTTTTGACATACAAATCAAATGGTGCCGCTGCCGGAGATGGCGTGTCATTTTCTTTTTGCAATTTCGGGTTAATATAAAATTAAAAAATCATAAAAACTGAAAAATCAAAAAATATAAAAATTTATCATCTTTGTATTTTGTGAAGGGTATTTTTTGTTTGAATTTTGCAGGATCTACAATCGAGACGGATCATGAAAAATTCAGAGTTAGAAACAGAAAAAGATACATCAGAACAGAAAGAGGTTGGAAAATCAGAACAGCACAATTTTTTTGGAGACCTGAAGCCTCCGTACCGCCGCCATTCCGCCGCTCAAGCGCGCTCCCGCCGCTGAACCGCCGCGTCTTGATGACGTCATCGCGCTAAATTTTCACCGTTTGTTTCTTTTTTCCCCCCTCTACAAATCCCCATATATCGTTTTGCCAAATCTTCTGCAGGATTCTTTGCGCTAAAAATCTTCTCCCTTCCAATAATTGATTTTGTGCAGGATTTTTTTGCGCCGCGCATAAAATAAAAAATCTGATTGCAAGTGATATTTCTGTTTTGCATATCTTTAAAACTGACTTTAAGGGGCTTTTGACCAATTCAAATTGGGTGGGGATTTCATCACCCTTCCCAGGACCCCAGAAATCACATAAGGCATATGCATTGACCATCTATTAATTAAAAAATACTAGACTCGGCCCTAAGGATTTCGAGCTCAATAGGACAAAGGACTAGTTATAGGCATCAGCCGTTTATCCTAACCTGACTTTGCGGTGTCTAGACAAGTGTGTCCAAGGCGAGTGGTTATTTAATTAGGACCGCTACTTGTAGCGGGGAGCCTCCCACTCACCTAGCACTTACCTGGCCGTAACTGGCGGTGAAGAGGCGGTTTGAGGTCCTATCTCTAGCCCTTTGGAACAGTTAGGAGCTGTCTAGCTGACCTAGGTGACCCTAGAGTTAGGCCTGATTGTGCATTTTTGGTTGATCGAAAGTGTGTCTTAACCCTTTATCAAAAATCTTTTTTGCAAAACAAATAAAAAAAAATAAGAGGAAAATTTTTTATAAAAAGACTTGCAACTTTTTCGCTAAGAAATCCTTGCACCCCAATCTTCTTTCTCTTCTCTTTCTTCTATCATGGGTACCCCACATCATAAATCTCTTGCCGAACTTTGGTATCCCGAACCTAACTTTGCGTCATACGTCAATTGTTTCGGTCGATTTAAAGAAGATCCCTACATGCCAAAAATATCTTTAAAAGATCAAATAGAAGCGTCTAGAAGAAACAGTTTGACTTTGCAACCCACTTTGTGTCAACCATGTCAACCTTCACCACCTTCGTACGTTGACACCACCTTTTCAAGTCCTGCTGTAACTCCTAAACCGATGTCCATTGCTGAGCACATTGCTCAATCTCGTAGCCGATCTTTCACCCCTCCCCCCTCATCTAGTTCTAGGAATCAACAAGTTCATCCACCTTTTTATCCACATGTGATCCTAATCCTGTCCAACCACCCACTTCTTACCAGTCCTACCCGACTTTCCCACCTTCACTAGACACTGTTTCTACACAGCCATTAGGGAGTTTCACGTATCCAAACAGTTTCGAATATTTTACCGAAACCCCTTCACCACTCATGTCTAGTTTGGAACAGTCGTTGGCAGCTTATATTGCAGCAACAAACAAAATGGTTAGGAATGTGGAAGCATCCATTACCGCCCTTAGACAACCTTGTGAACCGGCAGCTAGTTTTCAACTAGCTTCAAATTTTTCAATGTATGAGGAGGCGGTTGGACAGAGTGAGAATGTGAGAGGATTTCCAAATCAAACCTACCCATACCCAATTGAATCCAACAACTCCAATTTTCAAACATGTGTCCAAAATGATGAGTTGTGCGACTTTGTAGTGCTTGATTTGCCAAATTATGAGGAACCCCTTTCAAGTGAAACCGCACCTAATCAGTTTGATCTTTACACCTCCACTCTAGAACCTAAATCGATAAATATCCATGCTTTTGATGAGGTGTCAGAAAATATTAATTTTCACTTGATTAAGGATATAGACGCCGGGAATATTTCGGATGATAAACCTGTCGATTTGATTGAAATTTTATGTCTAATTCATCATCTCGAGTCATTAATTGTTTCTCCCGAACTTCATATGCGTCTTGATTTTGATGATAATGGCATGGATGAGATAAATATTAAGGAGAATTATGAGGATAGTATTGAGGAGAGTAGTGAGGATAATATTGAGGTTGAACCATTTTTGTTTGATGTGTCGGATTTTCCAATTCATCCTCTTCAACCTTTACCTAAATCACACTCCCTCCTTTCCATCGTTCCGACCACGCCTAATATCACGCTTGAATACTGTGAGTTTGAAAAATTTCTCTTTGAATCTAACACAGTTCTCACAGACGATAACACGTACGAGTGTTTCACTTTTTCGGACGATGTTGATGACTCACCGCCCGAGTTTGAGTCCTTTACATTTTCAGATTAGTTAGTCAACCATCAGACTCGGTTGCTTACAGTTGTTTCGAACCATTGATGGAATCCTTCAAGTTCACGACAGATTACTTAGGTGAGAATAACACTATCCCTAATTCACTCCCTTTCGTCCTTCCTATCGTTCCGACCGTACAAGAGACCGTTACGCTTTCATCTCTAATACCAAGTTCGGCGTATCCATGCCTTCTTGCGAATCTTGAGGGATTTGACCCCATTTCACGACGAGTTGATAGATTAGCACAATCACTTTTAACACTTCGGTCATCACAAATTGCGCTAATTTATTCACTCAATTTACGCCCTCAAGATCGTACTCTACTTCTTTCTCTTTTCTGCCATTCTTCTCCCCCACCGAGACTGTATCCCGTTTCTACCTCCATACGGTCTCGTGTGTTTCTCATTTCTTTTCTTTCTACTCCATTCTTTCACCAACTCGACCATTACCACGATAAGATTTTTGAATGGCTGGTGCTAACTTTTGGCTTGTGTATGGCCAAGCTTAAGTTTGGGGGGAACCTTGTTGTATATATGTATATATATTTTTCTGTTTTCTTTTTCTATAAAAAAATAAAAAAAAATATTCAAAACATTAAAAAAAATATATAAAAACTTTTATAAATAAATAAATAGGGGAGTGCCGACATTCTCAACCCTCTTGGTATAGCATGACAGTGAGGACACTGTCCAGTTTAAGTTTAGGGGTATTTATGCTCGGTACGTCTTTTTCCTTCGCATTCATTTGTATATTTTTGCATTTGCATATTTATTTGAAAACCCATAAAAATTTTAAAATTTTAAAAAAAATTATAAAAATTATTGTATTCAATTTTGGCCATATTTGACTTGAGTTTGACAAATAGGTTAACTGGCTAGGAATAACTAGATCTTAGATTTAGTAAATTAAAAACCCTAAAAATAACCTTTCTTAAAGTTTATCCGTAGAAAGTATATGTTTTTGTAGTTTATTTAGAAATAGGCAAATTTTGAGTTCACTTCTTGGGCTAAGTTAAAACAAAGGAAAAATATTGATATTTTTATTAGAGTATAAGTTTGAAAAATAATTCCTAGCTTAAGTCTAGATTCTGAAAATGTATACCCTACAATTTGCACAATCACGCACGTTGAAACTTGGAATAGTAGAAGAGACCTTGAAATGCTCTTGTCTAAAGTCCTTAGTACGAAGAAAATAAAATAAAAAATACAAGTGTGAAAAAAGTGAATAAAAAAAATGAACACTGGTTTTTGTGATTACTTAAGGCTGTAAAAATAGAAAAATATTTAGCGAGGGTGCTTCATCATCTAGTGCCTTAGACCAACTGGTTTGGGAGTCACTGCTAAAGCCTTGGGTGTTACAAGACTAGGAAGTACGTTTTAAAGTGCAAACGCATCTTGTAATCGGTTGTTGGTACCTCAAAAAGTATTAACGGTCGCATGAAGGGTGTGTATGCAAAATTCAATAAAAAATGCACCAATTAAGAAGTACTTTGGACAACGGACAAGGGTATGATTACTTGATTTGAATTTCCAAGTGTAGGAGTGATTTATACACACACGTGGGGGTATGTGATTGGAGTCTAGACGAGAGAAAGGAGTGAAAAATAGAACTTGTATCTTTAGTAGAGTTGATAAAAATTCCTAAGTGGAGATGGAACCCTAGAAGGAAAACTTAAGAAATGCCGAAAGCTAAGTAGGTCTGCAGAACATATATGATCTTAAGTTAGATGATGAGGAAGTATGAAGAATATGGGTGGATAATTTGCAAGTCGAAGATATTAGAGTTCCTTGTTAGAAACCCTAATTGGAGAATTAAAGTCGAAAAGCTTAATTGATAGGATTTTGTGGGTAGTATCCGCTGAAAACCCTCAGGAGACAACACTCCTCATACTAGGGACACCTAGAGGTTTAACGGCTTGTTGCACGAGCTCAGTGCAATCGCGTTTCCCTGCGAAAGTGTGGTTAGGTTTTTGTCGAGAATAAAAAATAAGTTTGCTCGAGGCCGAGCAAAAGATAAGTTTGGGGGTATTTGTTCATACCATAATATTGCATTATTATATTCCCTATTCTTATTCGTTTTATAAATAAACAGGTGCTTTTGATGCATGTTTGCTACATATTACAGGTTACAGGTTCTTGGATCTAAAACAGTGAAAACAGTAAAAGACGGCGTAAAAGTGAGACTTTGACCGACAAACAGAGAATCTTGATCAAGCCTATACAAAGATCAGTACAAAGCAACGCAAGGTTCAAGACTTCGTCACGAAGCAACGGTAAAAGTCCGCTACAATGTTCACTGTGAAGATCTGGAGAAGATGTAGAAGCCAATCTGAGAAAAGACCTGTAAAAGTAGGAATTACAAGTCAGCAGGAGCCAACACAAGAAGGACCAGCAGTCAACTCCCTAGTTTGACCGCGGAACCGCGGCCAAACCAGGCCTCGGGCCGCGGTTCCGCGGGGGGTTGAGTCTGAAGAAAATAAAAATTTTACCAAAATTCTTGCGGCGTTGACTAAGTCTTCCTAGGGCTATTTTGGTAAAAGCAGACATGCAAATCAATTGTAACCTAGGGTTTCTTATCCTCTATAAATAGGAACTCTAAATCATTGTAAAGGCTATGCCTCCCTATGCCTCTTTTTATCAATAAAATTTAGATTTCTTTTGGAGAGCATCGATGCCTCTTTTCATTTCAGAAATTCAGATCTGACAAGTCTTGTGTTGATATTTGGAGAGAGCCATCTATAAAGTAAGTAGGTAATTTCAATTCTTGCCCTAGGTAATTTTTCATTTTCTGCCCTAGTTAAATTTAATTTCTTGCCCTAGTTAGATAGTTAGATCTTTAATTCCTTGCCCTAGTTAGATAGTTAGATCTTTAATTCCTTACCCTAGTTAGATAGTTAGATCTTTAATTCCTTACCTTAGTTAAATTTAATTCTTTGCCCTAGATAAATGATAGATTTAGTTTTTAGATTTAATAAGAAATCCGAACACCCATCGGAATTAACTCGTTAGTGCGATTAGGAAATTCACAACATCCTTGTGGACCAACATGTACTCACCGGCTAGCTACAAGCGACACCGTTCTTGATTGCGGTTAATAGATAGTTTTTGACATACAAATCATAGTGCACGTGTAGACCCTTGGGCTTCTAAAAAATTAAAAGAAAATTTAATAAAAAGATAATGTGGCTGGTGGGATTCGATCACAGGGGTTACGTCACAGCAGTGCAAGGCTTTACCAATGTGCTACAAGTACTTTCTTGCTGTTCTAAATTAAAATAAATACTTATAGTGTACACAGGATTGCAAATACCCCAATTGTACATTAACTTTTTAAACAATTTTCTGTACATTAAATTTGGAGTTGTTACAATAAAGATTTTCCTTATCTTGATGTCGTAGCAGTACCCGGTGACGTAGAGAGGACGATTATATTCGCACATACCGAGAAGTAGATCTTCATCGCTGAATGTAATATCAGCCGTGTGGACCTCTTCCAGTTTATCTTTTATCTTTTCTTCTGCGAGAAAGCTTGGAAATGATCGGGCTCTTGTAAGGCCTTGATCAAAGAATCTCGTGCTTCTTTGGACAGGAGGAGAGCATCTAATATACTTAGCTATGAGGGTATTTTCTTCAAATGTGATAGGACGTTGTAATCCACCTTGTTTTTCTTAGGCGGGTCTTTTGCAGCGAGCTCTTTGACTGCTTCTTCATTAAGGGCGATTTCCTCGGGCATCTTCCCTTTCCTTTTGTCTTTTTTGTTCAAATCTTTGTTTGCAGGTCCGAAATTCTTTTCAGGTAGCGTACGGTTACGCGGCTGAATGTTTTCGCAATTCTTCTTCTCCTCTTCTTTTCCCAAGGCAAAGTCTTCAAAGAGAGATTCGAGGGGTATTTCATCCTCGGAATCGCTCTTAAAGGTGTGAACTTGAGGTTTTTCCCCTTCCGAACTGGTACCAACCATATGATAGTTGCTTGTTGTTTCTTTATGTGTTTTCATCTCGCCACTTTCACATCAGCGAGCACGAGCTTCACGCTTCTCCTTCTTGAAGTGTTTTCGATGGGCAATATATTCTTATCACCAATTCTTGAAGACACTGCATTTCTCGATGGGGTGGGCGACCCTTCGATGATATAAGCAATATTTTGGATGTGTTTCTCCTCCGTCGAAATATGGGGCTCCAAGAGTGTACCTCATGAGAGGCGGTAGCTTCATCCCCATTGATAGGGTTTGGTGAATCGCTTTTCAGTTTTGATCCTGCTCTTATTTGTTGTGGGCGTGGTTTGGTTTGTTCGGAGCGCTTTACGACTTGTTCTCACTGTAGCTTCTTTATTCAGACGCTAATGCTTAGCCTTTTCATATATAACTGTTTCGCGTTCTCTGTCGTCTTTACTCTTTTGAAAGGTTTCGTTTAAAGTCTCTCAATTGGGTCTTCTTCCTCCATTTTCGGAAAATTTAGTGCCAATTCTGCCCCCAGTTCATCCACGTCACTTTCTGACGCTGGTGGAGCTTCTTTGCTATATAATGAAGAATGGGAGATCATGAGGCAGCTTACTATATGGTCTTCCGCTTCTTCTGATGGGTCATTTCCCTCATCATTGTCGCTGTCTCCGTCCTAAAGAATATGCTTAAGGAATTCTTCGAGTGGGACTGGAGTTCGTGCTTTTTGGTTATATCTTCTAGCGTGTCTATGAATTTCTGAAGCTCTATGCACTTATCGTCATACTCAGCAGGCTGCACGGGTTTCTTGGTCTTCTTCTTTTTCTTAGAAGACTTTGACGGCTTGACTTGGGGGGGTTTCCCCTTGTCAACAACTTTAGGTATGGGACGTGGTTTTAGCATCTCTTCAATAATTTCAAGTTCAAGCGGGCTCTTCCACCTGATCGCCGGGCATGCATGTAGATCTTTCAGCATTCTTTTAGTTTTCGCTGAAAGAACTACTTCCCATAAAGCTTCTTCCACAAGTGAGCATGATGACCCTTGCGCGTTCACCTTTTTGGGAACGTGCATTTGGGGAGGGTTTACCCTCCAGTTATCAGACAACGTGAATTTTCCCTGCTGATACTGGTCCTCGACCCAATTTTTGAAGATGTAGCAATCTTCAATTAGGTGGCTCACTATCATATGATAGGAGAAGTAGTTGGGCTTGTTGATGTCGCAGGGTTGTGCGGGTCGTCGTGGGTCTAACAATGTGATGAGATTATTTTGCATCGCCGGCTTGAACAATCTCCTTGTTTTATCGCGAGGAAACGAGTATGCACATCCCAGTCTTTCTTCTAAGGACGGTCATGTACATGCATTGTTTTGGCAAGCAGCCAATTTTGGACCACTCGGTTGTTGTTACGTATTGGCAATGAAGGCCTCTTTCCCTTTACCCTTATTATTTCGAGGGTCCTTATTTAAGGAGAAGGGGCCATTACCCATCTGATCCATTTGGGCCAAATTATCTATCAGCGCCTGAAAGGTTGTGGGTTTGAAGAATGTCATGAACTGGGACACAGTTGATTGAGGATCGAGGGTCCCAGTGAACATGCCCACGACTGGATAACTTTCAATGCGCTATTCGCACTAGACCACAGGTTCCGCCATCGGATCGCATATTGGACCCACGTTTCTCCCGGATTTACCCTGCCATTGATCAGTGCCATGATTGGAGTGCGCTCACTCGCGCTGGCGAACCGTTGCGTGAATAGCAGCTCCATTTCAAAGAAGGTCTTCACGGAGTCATTTAAGAGCTCCGAGTACCATTCAAAAGCTATCTCTGACAAGCTTCCGATGAATTGGCGAAACAACAATTTGTCGTCTCCTCCAGTATTGTCGCACAACTCTGAATTGTGCGACGTGCTGGTAGGGATTACCCGTTCCTTTGTAAACATGGAACTTCGGGATCGTATATCCAGGTGGGTACTTGATTTGGTCATACCAGGACGGATATGATCGCCCGATTTTGACCAGTTAGTTGGCTGCTTCATTGGCCTAGTGAGCTCTAATTTGCTGAGCAATATAGTCATCCAGAACTGCTTTGGAGATTGTTTCCTCCTTGGCCGCTGATAAAGCTGGGGGTGGATTTGATGTTTCTCATCTGTCATCCTCGATAATCACCGGTGGGTCTTCAGCCGTTGATTCTGGTTGGATCATCATTTCAACCATGTCTTAGAATAAAAGAGTCATCTGCTTTATGTTAGCAGTTTGCTCTGCAGCTTCTTTGTCTTATCTCTCCAGCACTCGTCACAAGAACTCTGTATCGATTTCTTGCTCTTGGCGTTGTTCAACTTCTTTGTCTGAACTTTCTTTTGGTCCGGTGAGTGCTGCCATTTTAGTCAGCATCTCCTGGAGCTTTTATTGTTCCTCCTGATCCTTTGTCAGCGACAAAGTATGCGGTCGGTGACTCACTGAAGCGTGGTTTTCTTCTTTACCGCTAGCCATGTAGACCATATGTACGATTATGCCCCCAGACTTATATAATTTTCCATTGGATTTTGCCGCTGGTGGTAGAGTTTTCTCCGGCTTCGTTCTTTTATTAGAGGTTGGAGCTGAAGGAGCCGCTGTGACAGGCGCCCGTTTAGGAGAAATCGCCCGTTGTATGGCGGAGGAGCGGTCTTTTTCTTATCGTCCCTTAGATTTTTTTGATCGACGAGAGTAATTTTCATCAAGTACAGAGTCTTGGACCATTCACTAGACTCTATGTATCTGTGAGGAGAGCTATTGATGAGGCTGCTTCGGCTGTTTCTGTTCCGGGGACCCTGTCGGCGGAGGTGATTTCTTCAGTACCGCCGTCAAGAAGTTCTTGCGTACCCTTCTAAATGGATCAAACTTGTTCATAGTTGGAACAACGACGTTGATATCCACTATAAGAGCTGGTAGGGTGAGCCCCTAGGGGGAGTTGCCCTCGGCTTCTCTCACTCAGCACCAATGGAGACGTCGAGCATGTCATGGAGTGGGAATTGCCTCAGTTTTGGAGGTGTATTCCTTATGGCCCCCACGTTGCTGTGGAGTTTCGGTTGGCATCAACCTGTTGAAGACAGACGTCCTTGTTGGAGTTGTAGCGGAGCTGGCCAATTAGTCGAAGACCGATCGTCTGGGAGGGGAAGCACTTTTATCCGCTTCAACCGTAGTAGGAGTAGGGAGGGCTAGCCATTTTGGGGTAGCTCCTTCAGATATCATGGGCTTCTTTGCGGGCCCTTTCGAGTTCTTGTTCAGCCTATTAAAGACTGAGACGCCAGAGTTTGATAGGAGCTGTCACGGTTGCCAGACGATCAAAGTCTGATCTTCTAGGAGCTTCTCCTTATGGCGCTGAGGTGCCAAAGTTCACAGGCGGGAGCATGGTCCCAAAGAATAGCCCGGTAGTGGCCTGAGTAACTTGCCCTACCGGTATTGAGAAAATGGAGGCTGCGTTAGGCCCGTACGTTACTCCCCCGGATGGGATGGAGCGGGAGTTGCTGTTGCATGAAGTGCAGTTGAGAGCCATTGATTCTGCACAGGAGCCAGACACCCAGTTTTAGTATCTTGAATCCAGAGAAAATCATAGCGAACCGCGATTTTGTTTGCGAAACACAACACACGAAGTGTGGAGTGGAAAGAGGAAGAGGTCCTACCGGGCGTGCCAAAATCTATTTACCGCCGAAAACTGGACTGAGACGTTGAGACGTCTGGCCTGAATTTGGGGGCGATGCTATTTGGATATATCCATCCACCTCTTCGAAGATACCAAGTTGATTTATGGCACCGTATATCGGAGGTTAGGATAGATGCGACCAATGTAGCAGACATTATCGGATTCCCCTTCATTTGTGAGGGTTTTTTATTATTGTAGGGACGCTCTTCCCTGCAGGCGCAAACCCCTGCAGTTAATTACATTATCACATTGCGATAACCACTTTCTCCTACTCCAGTAGGTCACTTCGTATCATGTGTTATTTTGTTTGTTAAGATTGCCTGTGGATTGTATATGGAGACTATTTTATGTCGTCGTTCATAGGGCGTGGATTAGTCCAAATCCGTATATTTTAGATTTGGGGTTTGAACTTAGGTTGTATGTCCCGTCAGTTCAAAGAGTATTTTATTTAAGGTCCGTTAATCTGATTTGAGATTAAGATCAACTTAAATATATATGTGAGCATTTGAGCTTAATTTATTTTAACTAAGGATACGTTAGTCTCATTTGAGATTAAGATTAATTTAGAAATATTTTCAGAATCATTAAATTTTATTAAGATCCCACAACAGAATATTTGAGCTCGGCTGCAAGAAAACTTCAGAGAGACTTAGCCAATTTAGGCTCGGTCTTGGGCTTTCTTTTTCCAGAAGTGCTAAGCACTTATTTGTTGCTCTGGCACTCATGTGGGAAGCACGTGAAGCGCTTAGACCTGGGCTTTGCCCTATCAGTGCTAAGCACTTAGTCGTTTTGACTAAATATAATGCTAAGCACTTTGTACAGTGCTCACGTGGGAAGCACGTGAAGCGCTGAGCATTTGTTTTTGGGCGCTCACGTGAGGCGCCGAGCTCATATTTTTGGGTGCTCGCGTGGGAAGCACGTGAGGCACTGAGTTTATATTTTTGGGCGCTCACGTGGAAAGCACGTGAGACGCTGAGTTTATATTTTAGAGATTTAATCTCTGTTGATGGCGTTTTGACCATTGATGATCATCAAGATCTCTGTTTTGAAGATCCGGGAACAAGTTTTTGGGAACTAAGTTCTTGTGTTCTTTGTTATAAGAACTAAGTTCTTTATAGGGTTAAACCCTGTTTTCAGAAGAATTAAATTTTTGGAACATGTTTCTTTTCTTTCTTTTCCTTTTTATCTAGTTTTTCCCCTAGATTTTGAGTCTGAAGAACAGAATCTTCCCGATGATAATTAAATTCTCAACCTGTGGGAAATTTTTCTTACGGATCTCAAATCCAGAGAAAAATATAAGTTCTTTGATGAAGGGTTAAACCCTTATTTTTTTAACTTGCGCTAGGCAAATGAGATATTTTTAATCTCTTCTTTTTCTTTATCTAGGGTTTGAAAGGAGAATGGGGTTTTCTTCAGCGAGAGAATTAAATTCTCAGTTGAGCCTTCTATCTTTTTGTTTTCAGAAGCTTATGGGGATTCTCTTTATATGAGACTTGAAGTCTCGAGTCCTTTAAACTGTTGATTAGTTTTGAGAAAATCTCTAATTTGAGAGATACCAATTGATTTAATTGGTCTCAAAGATCATTTAGGGAATTTATCCACCGTTGATTTGATCAAACGAATTTCTATTTAACAAAATATATTTTCTTGTTTTTAACAAGATTAGGAAAATATTCTTCCATATATAGAATTTAATTATGTTAAATGGTGATTTTTAATCATCATTGGATTTTTGATCCAACGACTCTCCGTGTAACAAAGAATATCTTTCTTTGTTTAGAAAGAATATTTTCCCATATTAGAATTTAATTCTGTTATTCGATTTTTGATTCTACGACTCTCTTTTTAACAGAGAATATCTTTCTCCTTTTAGAAAGACAAGGGAGATATTTTCCTCTAATAGAATTTAATTGTATCATTTGATAATTTTTAATCACCATTGGATCTTTGATCCAACGACTTTCTGTTTAACAGAGAATCTTTCTCTTTTTAGAAAGATCAGAGGAAGTATTTTCCAAAAATAGAATTTAATTATATATAGAATTTAATTCTATCTGAAGCTAGTGCTTCAAAAAGTATGTTCTCACGCGTTAACACGTGACCCCAGTGTGGGTTTTAACCTTTTTATATTTAGCGCTCATATTCACATATGAGCGCTTATGTGTTTAACACGTGAGGCTAGTTTGCCCTATTAGTTATTTATTTTCAGCGCTTATATACTTTGCATATAAGCGCGCACATGTTTAACACGTGAGGCCAGTTTGGTCCTTTCGGTTATTTATATTCAGCGCTTATATGCTTTGCATATAAACGCTCACGTGTTTAACACGTGAAGTCAAACCGTGGGAATTATTTTCTTCTTTCTTTTCTCCCCCTTTTTATAAGGGAACAAGGAGCACGAGCCCGTTCCACTAATTCACATATTTCTCTTCAAGACAAATATATTACCTGCAAGCAACACATAACCCCGCTTCCGGTGGAGACTAAACGAAACACGTCATCTCAAAAGACCACACGTTGTTCGCCACTACGAACAACACTTCCCTTATAAAGCCCGTCACCCTTTTCTCTACAAATCTACGTGCTCACACTTGAGCACTTCTTCACTCAATCAAGCACTTCTCTCTTACAAGGTACTTTTCCACTCAAGAATCCTCTCAATAAAGAAAAGAAGGCAAAATACAAGCTCAAGATTACTCTCAAAATAGTTTTACAATTGAAGCACTAATACTCAAGAAGGATGGAATATCAAATTAGAAGCTCTTGAGTGATTTTGTGTGTGAGAGTGCTTTGAATTACAAATGGAAAAAAACTTTTAAACTCTCACAAGAAATGGGATTTTTGGCTTTTGATCACTTAGAAATAATAGCAACTGAAATATTGAGTGATTAAAGCACAAAAATCCAACCCAAAACTCTTTTATAGTCCCATACAAAAACTAGCCGTTATAAGTTAAATCAACATTTTTTTCCAGTAAGAACAGACGTCTGAAATACAATAGGACAGACGTCTGAAGTTTTAACAAAAGAAATCCCAACGGTTATATTTTCAAAAACTTTCTTCTTCAGACGTCTATTTCGTATAGCTGCAGACGTCTGTCGATCATTTTAAAGAAAACAATCACTAACACAGATCGTAAACAGACGTCTGAAGAACAATAGGCATAAATCTGAAGAACAAAAAAATATTTTGGAAACCTTCATCAAACGTCTGTCCATACGAACTGCAGACGTCTGGCTCTCATAAAAAATGGACCATATGAAAACACAGAGAATAGACAGACGTCTGAATAAGCAAGGTACAGACATTTGAATCACAAAACGTATGAAAACTGATATTCCTGACATTTAGGGTTTTTGTAAAACACAGAAAGACGAAGATGACTGAAGCACATAGGAACAGACGTCTGATGTGTAAAAACTTTGAAACTTGTGTTTTATGATGAAAATCAATTATAAATCGAAAACCACGATGCTCATGCAATGTAAAACATTTGTGCTAACGTATGAATGTTCAAGAGCTCTAATTGATATAACCATAATCTATAGAGTATCTATAAAGATTTCTATGTCGGTGTCGCATTTCTTCGAAATCTCGAGCTCTTAAAACTTTGGCGCTTCGCTTGAACTTTGAGTTGGTCAATTGATCTTCAATTAGCTTTGACACTTGATGCTTCAAACTCGAACACGCCATTCCACTCACTTGAGTCTTGAAATCGATCTGTGATCTTCAAATGAACTTCGTTTCGACTTCGATCTTTGACGCTTGAAACTTAGACTTGGCTTTTAGCTTCTCGAAGCTATTCATAGCTTGAATTCTTGAATCCTTATTTCTTAGCTACGTAGCTTGAACTTACGAAGCTTGATATGCAATTTGGGAAGCTCTCGTCCATATCCTCCAACCTCCATTAGATATATCCATTTAAGCTTAATTTCCTCCGTCCTCCTTTCAATGCTTGTCGTGAGATATCCGATATCCTGAAAATCAATCTCAACACGACCAAGCATATCATATACAGTGTTATGAAATATAAATAAGTTAATAAACTCAAGTATATGAATAATCATTGTTTTGGTATCACAAACAAGAATAGTATATCAATATCACAATATCAATCAAATGCAAAATATGAGATATTGATATATATATATATATATATATATATATATATATATATATATATATATATATATATATATATCATAAGTAAGCTATAGAATACATGTGTGTGTACACACACACATTTATATATATACATGATATATCATAAGTAAGCTATAGAATACATGTGTGTGTACACACACACATTCATATCGTGAATTACAAAAATAATGAATGAGAGTAATATATCGATATCAAGAATATAACATAAGTATAGCATGAGATATTGATATATTACTCGGTATAGACAAGATATAGGATATGCAAGTTAAACATCAAATGTATACAAGTTTAGTGTCGATAGGATAAGCAAGATAAGTATGCGAAACTAAACGAACTATTCATATTTAAGCTATCATCAAAACCAAATAATTGGATCATCGAAATCCATAAGTCATCAGGAGGGAGTGGGTTGTGGGTTCTCAGGCTGGGCTTTGGCCCGTGAAGGGGAAAAATAAAAGAAGAGAGGGAAAGAGAACCGGGCTTGGGTGTGGGTTGGTTTAGGGTTTAGGAAAAATTCAAAAGGAAAGGATCAGAGGGATTTAGGTTAGGAAATATAAATAGGAAAAAGATATAAGGAAAATTTTATATAGGAAATTATTTGGAATAATTATAGAATCAAAATTTATTTAAATACTGAATAAATGTACAAAAAAAACTGGGTATTACAATATTATTACCTACATCCTTGGAGTTTGCATTATAACAGTATAGATTATAAAATATGGATACAAACTAATAGATTAAAAATGGCTAAATGACAGGAAATACCCATAATATTTACCCCAATAGTAGGAAATATGCTTAACTTTCTAAAACCAGCAATTCCCCCTCGACTTGAATTGCTTCCCAAAATACCCTTTATACAAATATTTAATTAAAAATTATTTCTTTCTCTCTCTTTCTTATATACCATCATTATTTTTCGATATTATCCACACCTCTCAAAATTCTTCAAGTTTTTAAATTACCCTCAGACTTATTAAGTGATTGTTAAGTTTATTTTTTTTCAATTTAATTTCTTTTTCAAATACAACTTTACTCTCATCATTATCATTTTCTTCATCACAGCCCGATAAAACCCCACCTTCATTTTCTTTCTTTTCATATCTTAGTCACATTCATTCTAATTGTTTTTTCTTCCTCTTTGTTCTCATAAACTCTTTGTTTCTTCTCCTCTCCTCTCATCTATTTACTTCCAAATTAAGAGATCCTAATATAAAAGAATCTAAATTTTAGAAAATTTTAACCTAAAAGAAACTTAGAATTATGAAAGTCCTCATATAAAAAACCAAATCAATCAATATTTACAAAATGGAACATCTAAATCAATCAAATTTTATTTTAAAAAACAAAACTAATTCGATCAAGCAATTTTTGTTTTGAGAATTTAAAAGATGCAAGGAATAAGAAGGGATTGTGAGTATATTTACATATTTTTATCGATATCTGTAAAAATTAACCATCATTTAATAATTTTGTATTTTAAAAAAAAACTTAAAGAATTTTGGGATGTGTTGGTAATATCGAAAAATAATGAAGATACACATCAAATTTGCATAGAATTTTGAGGGGTATTTAAAAAAACCTTGATATAAATATTTTAATTAAAAATTTAAATGAAACATGTTTTGGGAATCAATTAAAATTGAGGGGTGCAAAATGCTGATTTTAGAAAGTCAGGAATATATCATGCAATTGGGATAAATGTTAAGGTATTTCCTGCCTTTTAGACATTGCAAATTAAGACTGACTGACTTGTTAGCATGACATGTATTATTTTCATATAAAAGTTTTATTTTTTGTCTCTTAAAACTAATTTCATTATTTTTTCCCTTTTCTATTTGTGAAAAGACAAGAAACAAAGTCACAGTCAATTTTCATTTATTATTATTATTATTATTATTATTATTATTTATGAAGAGCCTTAACTCAGGCCATTTTATGAGTTCACAACAGCAAAAATGTTGTTAGGAAAACGAGAAATGCAATCAATTTTCATAAATAATCCTCTAGATATTTCCTAAATAAATCCATATACAATTTCCAAAAGAAAAAACATAAAACAAAATTTTAGTCTCCCAACTATGCTGCTTTTCATGTTGCGGAAGCTCCAGCCTTCCAATTACAAATTTGGTTTCGTACAAAATTTTTAGGGATTTTTGATATACCGTCCCAAATTATATCATATTTCAAAAAATCATCCTAAAAATTTGTAATTCTATACATCACCTCCAAAAGTCATAACTTGTCCAAAAATCTCAACGCAGTTAGTTTTACCTAGTATCATTCGTGGATATTCCTTTTATGTTATTTTGAAGTCGATTAAACCCAGTAAAAGACCAAAATGACCTTGAACAATTATTTCTTTCTCCTCTTGATTTTTAAGATGGGCTATGGTTAGAGATTTTACCCCCAAAATTAGGGCTTTCCAATACACAAAAATTAGGAATTTCTTGTACTTTGATGTAGGCAAAATTTCTTATGTGATTGATTCTCCAGGTTTTCAAGCCCTAGGGTTCTCTTTTTATTGTTTTGTTCAATTCAAGTAATTTGCCTTGTTATGCCCTTGGTGATTTCAAATAAGATTAATGGATTTAAATATGAATTCTATACATGATGTAAATGTCAATTTTGTTATAAGTATTGATTTTTAGAAGTGGATCAAGTATAGAGATCCTTTTCAACTTAACTGAATTAGAGCTTTCTTCAATGATTGGGACATTATTTGAATCCCGAAATAGGGATAAAAAACATGGACTTTTATTGTTTTATTTGAAGATCAACAAGAATTGAAAAAACTTTGGAGCTTGGAAAAGAAAGAGGAAAAGTTGAGAGAGATGGAGAGGGAGGGAGTTTTTTTTCGAATTGAACCTAACCCTAATCAAACTTAACCAACTCTAGATTAGGAATAGACGGAAAAAAGTAACAGAGCGTATTTTTTTTACTAATGGGGAATTTTTTAAGGCGACATATAGAATTATGGATTTTTGGGCTGAATTTTGGAAATAGCATATTTTTTGGGGTGGTATATCAAAAAAATCCTTTTTTCTAATGGAAAAATCGAGCTGGGGTTGCATCCGGATCAGAGACGGCTCGGATATGAGAATTACCATATCCGTATCCACTTTTTATTTTCGGATACTGATATGGAAATAGCCCGGTAAGAAATATTTATAGCCTGTATCCCGAAAAAAATGATACGGACATGAAGCAAATATTAAAGAGACGGATACGAATCAATTATTTGTATAAATAAGATATGATATAAAACAAATATAAATGCGAAACAGAATTATGTATGTAATCGATATATTTTATTAAATTTCATTGAATGCTTATTATTTAATGACTTAAAAAAATATTTGAGAAAGACAAATTTGCATGAAAATAAATATTATATGAATAAACGAATATGTTAACAAATGTATTAATATAAGTAGTAGTATTTTAAAAAAGGTGTAGTGACAAATAAGCAAGGGTCGTCGTCCAGAAACGGCGCGCTACATCGGACCCCGGGTGTAGTGACAAATAAGTAAGGGTTTCATAGGATCCGTCTAGCTTCCTGGAATATAGATTCCCTTACGGATAAACTAATAGAATTAGTGGAGGTGATGATTAGGAGAAGAGTTGGTATTATATGTTTGCAAGAAACTAAGTGGGTAGGTGAAAAGAGTAGAGTCATAGAGCCTTGGGGTTATAAGCTTTGGTATACGGGTAGAGATAAAAATCGTAATGGGATAGGCATAATCATAGATAGACGGTTGCTTGAGGATGTAGTTGAGATTAGGAGAAAAGGTGATAGAATTTTACTGGTTAACCTTATTCTAGGTGGAGAGATCCTTAATATTATTAGTGCTTATGCATCACAGATAGGTCTTGATGACGCTAGTAAGCGTCTATTCTGGGAGGATTTAGACGAGATGGTGCAAAGTATACCTAGTGGAGAGAAGTTATTTATTGGTGGTGATCTTAATGGACATGTAGGTATTAGTCGTAGTGGATTTGATACTATCCATGGAGGTTTTGGTTTTGGACAAAGGAATGAAGTAGGTGAATCGATTCTAGATTTTGTCTTATCTTATGACTTGATCTTAGCAAACACCTGGTTTAGGAAAAGAGAGTCCCACCTTATCACTTTTAGGAGCGGATCAAGTGCTAGTCAAATAGACTTTTTTCTGACGAGAAGAATAAATAGAGGTTGTTGTATCGATTGTAAGGTAGTGCCAGGTGAGAGTGTAACCACTCAACATAGACTTTTAGTTCTAGGCTTTCGATTTAGAAGAGGCCTTAAAAAGATTAGACGTAAGGTAGAGCCTAAAATTAAATGGTGGCGATTGAAAGAAGGTAACCAAAAGGCTTTTATAGATCGTGTAGTCCAAGAAGCGGATTGGCAGTCGGAAGATAATTCAGACAGAACATAGAACAAAATGGCTAGTTGTATCAAGAAGGTAGTTAGAGATCTACTTGGTGAGTCGAGAGGTGGTGCTCCACCATCTAAGAACACATCATGGTGGAATGAAGAACTAAAGGCTGCTATTAAAATTAAAAGGGATTTTTATAAAGATTTGAAGAAAAATAGAGATGTGGAGAGATTTGAGAAGTATAAAATGGCTAAAAAGGGAGTTAAGAAAGCTGTTCGGGAAGCTAAATCTAAGGTCTATAAGGAGGTGTACGAGCAATTAGACACTAAAGAGGCTGAAAATGATATATACCGGATTGCTCGGATGCGGGAAAGGAAGACTAAAGACTTATGTGCGGTGAAGTGTGTCAAAAATGAAAATCAGAAGGTTTTAGTTCGAGATGAGGATATCAAGGAAAGATGGAGAGATTATTTTGACAAATTGTTCAATGAGAGCTTTACTAAGAATTTGGATGGACTTGTCATTCAATCTCAAGATATAAACCGTTATTTCATGCGTAAAATAAGACTAGCTGAGGTTAAAGAAGCTTTGAACAGAATGAGTTTAAGAAAAGCGGTTGGTCCTGACGGGATTCCTATCGAGATTTGGAGATGCTTAGGAGAAATAGACGTTAAATGGCTGACAGATCTGTTTAATAAGATTTGGCAGACAAAAAATATGCCAAATGAATGGAGAAAAAGTATCCTTGTACCTATCTATAAGAACAAGGGTGACATTCAAAATTGCTCAAACTACCGTGAAATAAAACTTATGTGTCACACCATGAAACTTTGGGAGAGAGTGATTGAACACAGGCTAAGAAAGAATATTAAGATAACAGAGAACCAATTTGGGTTCATGTCTGGACGATCGACGACAGAGGCTATTCATTTGCCTCGTCAACTTGTCGAGCGTTTTCGAGAGAGGAAAAAAGATTTGCATATGATATTTATTGATTTAGAAAAAGCGTACGACAAGGTACCTAGAGAGGTATTATGGGAGACAATGATGAAGAAGGGGGTCCCCGTCAAGTATATTGACATAATCAAGGATATGTACGATGGAGTAGTGGCAAATTTCAGAACCTGCGGCGGCTTAACGAGTGATTTTCCGATTACAATTGGTTTACATCAAGGATCTGCATTAAGTCCATTCCTGTTTACCATCGTGATGGATGAACTTACTAGAACTATCCAAGATGAGATACCTTGGTGTATGCTATTCGCTGATGATATTGTTCTAGTAAATAAGACGAAAGCAGGGGTTAATGCCAAATTGGAATTATGGAGGCAAACACTGAATTCTCGGGGATTCAGATTGAGCAGGTCCAAGACAGCATATATGCATTATAAATTTAGTAACCAGAGAAGTCAAAACCATATTGATATAACATTAGAAGGGCAAGAGATATCACCGAGCGACCAGTTTAGATATTTAGGTTCCATCATCCCAAAGAATGGGGAGATCGATAGTGATGTTAATCAAAAGATCCAAGCTGGTTGGTTGAAATGGAGGAGTGCAACAGAGATTTTGTGTGATCGTAACTTTCCGTTAAAATTGAAAGGGAAGTTGGAGCGCTATTCGGCATGCCTTATTATATGGTACAGAATGCTGGGCTCCTAAGAAGCATCATACACAGAAGATGTACGTAGCGGAGATGCGCATGCTTCGTTGGATGTGCGGTAACACTAGAAAAGATAAGGTGCGAAATGAGGATATTCGTGCAAAAGTTGGTGTAGCACATGTGGAGGAGAAGATGCGGGAAAACCGGCTAAGCTGGTTTGGTCATGTGCGACGCAGACCTATGGAAGCACCGGTTCGACGAATAGATACTCTCGATATGGGCAATGACAAAAAGGCAAAAGGGAAACCGAAGAAAACATGGATGGAGGTGATACGAAACGATATGGTTGCCAAAGGACTCGATGAAAGTATATTGTTCGATAGGAGTGAGTGGAGGCGGAGGATTCATGTGCTGGACCCGGCGTGATTCTCATGTTGGTTCATGTAGCCTACCCCATATGCTTGGGATAAAAGGCTCGGTTGTTGTTGTTGTGTTGTGGTAGTATTTTTTTAAAAAAATTGATGAAATAATGTCATAATATTCTTTTAAATGCAGATCATATAAAATGATTAAAAAACGAATGGTTTAAATAAACATTATTAAGGAAAAAATTAATTTAAAATATATATTTTATTGTATTTTTCTGCGGATATCTGGATCGCATATCCGGCTATCCAAATATGGATAATTTAGCTAAAACCATATTCCTATCTGGAGGAAGTAGAATATTTAAAAGTATATCCATATCCGCCGGACATCAAAACTCGTATTTGTATCAGGTTGATATGGATGCAACCTTGGTTGCATCTCTTCATAAGTGTATATTAATTCAAATAAATTCCAAGTACATCAAAATCAGTCTACTGACAACATAAAAGGAAATAATAAATACGAAACTACCCTTCAAGGCCCCCAACAAACTCAAATCAGCGAAACCCAATTTTTGGAATAAACTGTAGCGGTATTTTTTCCATTGTACTTTTTTTCCTTCTAATTTTGTCCATTGAGAATTTTTATTGTGAAGTGTAGGGATTATATCTTATGGTTGTATTTGTGTGAAAATTAACAATGATATGTTCTCCTTCTATAAATAAAAATAATAAGATATGGATTTAATCACTAAATGTTCATGCACAATTGTTTTGTCTTGTAATTATTTTATTTTGTTTCAATTTATTTTATTGAGTAGGATGTAATGTCCTGTTTTTTACTTCAAAAAAAATGCAAAAATAACAAGATGAAACTAATATGTTTCAGAAATTCCAAAAGTGATGGCAAACCGGAGCAGCCATGTGCCTTTCTCAAGTTATTTTTCGTTTTATCGGACGTAGAAGGTGCCTACAAATTAAGGTGGCTCTTGATAGTAAACATCGTCTCACATAATGATGTCTTTTTTTCTTAAAAGATATTAAATTTTTTCTACTCCACAAACAATAATTAAGTCAACAACAAATGATTATTTTGTAATTGGACCACCGTTAAACAAGCCAATGAGTTTGGAAGATCCTACGCCCACGGTAAGTTAACATCCTAAGCACCATAAGCTCTGTTTTTCCTCCAGTTGACAGACAAAACAACTAGATTGATTTAGACTAGCAAATGGTCATTTTTCTTGAAGATAAGAAAAGGAGAACGAAGAGTTGACGAAAAGAGAGCTGAAAGGGATAAGGATCGAGAAAGGAGGTAGAGAATGGTAGAAAGCATATATCTTTACACTATAGAAACGCATGACGAATTAAAGAAACCAAGTTTGTAACAAGAGCCTTGAAAACATTAGTACCAGAAAGGCACATTTGGGCATCACTATATTCTTCTCATTGTCCTTTAATTTTTATTTTCATTCGATCTCAAACTATGTTCAGCATACAGGAATTTTGACTTGAAATGATGGAAATATCGAACTAGCTAATCTTGGGGCTACAACATTCTATACACTAATAATCACCATGCGAAATTGAAACTTAATAGGCATTTATATAAGTAAATATATTATTTCATACTTACGACCAATTCAATTCTGATGACTGAAACCTCGCAATGATCTCCTGCAAAGAACTCAACATGATACAGAAAAAAACGATAACAGAAGTCCTGATATCATATTTTAGCATGGAGCAGTCTTGCAAAGCTCCTATCCGAAGTTCTCAACCCCACCTTCGTGCCTGCAAGTGGCCGTTTCAAGGATAAGTACATCCTTCAATCATATTAATCAAGTTTTAAATTCCCTGCATATAGAAGGTCCAATCATGGCTTAAAGCGACGACGCGCTATCTAAAGATAATGCAAGTGTCAGGATAAGTTTATTTATATGCTTTTGACTCCCAATTGATTAGAGTTTTGTTCCGTTCACGGCAAAGTTTGTAGAACACACATAACATGCATTGGTGCTTCGAGAATGGAGCGAACATGCGCCCTAAACAAACCAAAGCTAGTGCTGGTTAAAGATGAAATTCGCCCTACAAGCACCGAAAAGAGAAGGGGTCTATAACTGCAAATGGCAAGCAGCTGGAAACAACTGAAAGTATAATTGATGGCCCTTTAGACCTGCTATCTAGGGCCATGATATAATCAATGCCTTATCATTTGAAAGACAAAAGCAAGTTATTTTCACTTCCAACTAGTAGTTAGAGCACTCGACTTGGTGACCATATATAGAAGCATATATAACTGACATTATATGGAAGCAACTACAGTAAAAAATTCCTGAGAATATTCTGGTAAATGGTTAAGAAGAAAGGAAATATGTAACAATACATCACTCTCTATATATTATATTCTCGAAAGCAAGGAGAAGCAGTGCACCACTCCTTTACACTTCAGTCCCATATAAGGAAGCAAAAGATCGATCTTAGAGTAAACAGCGAAGAATGGCTACAGCAGGAGCAGCAACGAGGGCAATGGCCATCTTGTGCTTGTTGGTGGTTACAAGTAAGCAAAACACAGGATCTATCCCCATTTCTTTCTCTGTTTCATTCTTGTATAACAAACAAGGGATAATAAGTAATTGTTGTTGTTTTATGAATTAAAGGTGGTGACTGGGTGGACTATCCGTCGGGGATCAGGTGCTGCAGCAACATCCCGGTGGAGCGATGCAACCCTGAGAGCCCGACGGCAAACAATGCATGTAGAGATGTGTGCCACTATGGAGGCTGCAGGAAAGGAGGCCAGTGTGAGGACCTAGGCTGGGGCATTGGCCGAGTCTGCCATTGTAACTGTTAGCTAGTTAGTTACTTCACTTGATTACAGAAGAATAAGGAGCTAGCAAGATGCTGCCGCTCCTGATGATATTAGTTTTGCTGCCATCTTCTCTCAGTCTCTGTGCCTGTGGGTCTTAATTTTGTGGTAGTGTTGCTACTGTAGGAACCATCTTTTGTCCCCTGTAGTGCTAACATGTCTCTCTCTTTATTGTGCTGGCCTGTCCCTACCATTAGGTTTCTAGTGGTCCTCAAGTGTTCAAGAGAAGCTCTTTCTTTCTTTTTCTCCTGGAATCTCCTCAACTTCTGATGATGCTCGAGATCGGCGATCTCTCAGATCGTGACACGTGGCGTGTCCCAAATCTCAGAAGGAAGGGCCTACATGGGCCGACCATACCACCCCTGTACCCGACCCGCAAGCACAAGCCGGCTCTCCTCAGAGCCCCCATGCACAAATTGGCTTCCTCGGCCTCCCAGCTCGCCTCCGAGCTATCACAGGACCAAGATGCCTCGGCTCTCCCGCTCACCCCCGAGCTCTCCCGCCGAGTCCATTTTCCTCGGTCTCATCGACCGACCAGCGGTACCACTTGCAGACGTAACCGCCGCTCCGTGAATCTCGCCATGCGCGAGATCTCCGCCGGCCACATCCCACGTTCCACGCCATTACGATCCCCATTAACGAGCCTGTCTCGCCATTAATGGGAAGATCCGCTTATCACGCGGACGTGACGTCAGGAGCGTAACGGCCGGTGTGATTCTCGCGCCTGCCCCTGCATGCTACTGCCGCTAAATAAACCCCTCTCCCAGAGGGATCAAGTAAGCCATTTTTACTCCACTAAGCCGTTACTCTGCTCGGATCTTATTACTGACTTGATCGTCGAAGGGTTCTCGGTGGTACCAAACCATCCCGGGACTTCCTTGCAGGTACTCGGCGCAAATCCCCTCCAACCCATTAAGATCCACACGTCGCAGGAGATCACGTTCCAGGTCAAATCCCAGCCGTCAATCGCAGCCATCGGCAGATCAACGGGAGGCACCATCTGAAGGAGACCGAGAAAGTCCGCCTCCATCAGCTGGCGCCATCTGTGGGAAACTAACTCCACAAAAATAAAAGTTCGTCTCCCGATCTCCAACCACATGGCGAGCGATCACCCTGAAGATCCAAACACCAGCCGGCGCCTCCCCCTCAACGGAGGCGCGGATCATCCTCCGCCGAATGACCTCACCTCCTCCTCCGTCGGCCGCCGCTTCGCGGCCTCCGATAGTCACGGGTCCCCCAAGCCGTCCCATTTAACCTCGAGGTCTCACATTAGAGAGCTTCACCCCGAATCTCGTCGCACCCCTGTCTCTTACAAGGCGGTGGCGGTCAGCTCGCCTTCTTCCAAGCATGACCAGCACCCCCTCCCTCGACGGGGTCACGCACACGAGACTCACCGGGACAGCTCAGAGACGTCCTCGCCGGAGGATCTAAGGGGCCTCGCCAGAAGGAGCCGAGGCTCATCAAAAATCATGGGCGTGTCAGCAGGGGGTCCATCAATCCCCTGCGAGACTCCGCACCCCCCGCTGGCAGTAGAAACCGACAGCCGCCCGATGAAAAAGGCCAGGGACTGTGAGCCGATCACTTTTGACGACGGAGACTTCCATGGAATATCTCTGCCACACAACGACCCTCTAGTGATCACTGCTCAGGTCCACCAATACGAGGTGCACAGGATACTGGTCGACTCGGGTAGCACGGCGGAAATCCTCTTCCACGACTGTTTTCTGCGCATGGAGATCACCCCGGCAGACCTAAGGCCGACCTCGCACGTCCTTTCAGGGTTCACCAACCACTCCATCCCGGCGGAAGGGGTGGTCACTCTGCAGTTTAACGTCAGGGAGGCCGGCCGCACTCGAACATTGCCTGTAGAGTTCATCGTACCAAGAATCCCATCGGCCTACAATATCCTCCTCGGACGCCCGACGCTGAACTCACTCCGGGCCCAGATATTGACCTATCACCTGGCAATGAAGTTCCCCCTTAATCAGGGTGGGATAGGTCGGGTCTATGGAGACCAGCGGGTCGCAAGGGTATGCTTCACCGAGACGTCTTCGTCCGAGCAGCCGGCTGATGGAGCCGAGGTTGAAGACGACATCAAGGGCTCGCTGGATACCCGAGACGAGCAAAAAGAGGTTCGGGGGACCCCAGTCGAACCACTGACCGAAGTGCCCCTGGCAGAGGGGGACGATGAAAAAACCGTCCAAGTCGGATCACTTCTGACAGGAACTCAGCGGGAAGACCTGATCGGTTTCCTCAGAAAAACTCCGACATCTTCGCCTGGGCGACTGCTGACATGCCTGGGATCGACCCCAAGATCATTTCTCACAAGCTCGGGGTTGACCCTACGGCCTGACCCGTCAGGAAGAAGAAGCGAAGCTTCGCCCCGGTCAAACAGAAGGCTATCGAAGACGAAGTTGATCAACTTCTCGCTGCCAACTTCATCCGGAATGTACCCCACTCGGAGTGGCTGGTGAATGTAGTTCTGGTCAAGAAGTCAAGCAGGAAGTGGCGGATGTGCGTCGACTTCACCGACCTCAATAAGGCCTGCCCCAAGGACAACTACCCCCTCTCTCGGATAGATCAGCTCGTCGACATCTCGGCCGGCCACGAGCTGTTGAGTTTCATGGATGCTTTCTCCGGCTACAATCAGATCCGTATGAATCCGGCAGACGAAGATCTTACCGCATTCACTACGGACTGGGGGGTATACTACTACAAGGTGATGCCCTTCGGCCTCAAGAATGCCGGAGCTACGTACCAACGGTTAATCAACCACATGTTCAAGCCGCAGATCGGCAGGAATATGGAAGTCTATGTCGACGACATGCTTGTCAAGTCCATTTCGTTGGCCGACCACGCCAAGGACCTGGGCGAGGCCTTCGAAGTGCTTCGCAAGTTCAAAATGAAGCTAAACCCTGCCAAATGCGCGTTAAGAGTCACCGGGGGAAAGTTCCTCGGTTTCATGGTCACTCACCGTGGAATCGAGGCTAACCCAGAGAAAATCGACGCTATCCTCAACATGGCCGTGCCCAAGTCCAACGTCGAGATCATGCGGCTCACGGGGCAAGTTGCCGCTCTGAGCCGTTTTATGTCAAGGTCGGGGGAGAAGTGACTCCCATTCTTTAAAGCTCTTAGGAAGATCCCGAGGTTCGAGTGGTCGGAGGAGTGCCAGATCGCTTTCGACCAATTGAAGAGGCACCTCGCGACCCCACCACTGCTCACCCGACCAGTCGAAAGAGACGAGCTGTCGCTGTATCTGGCGGTATCCGACCAAGCAGCGGGCTCGGTGCTCGTCCGAGAGTTCGATGGAGTGCAGAAGCCGGTGTACTATGTGAGCCACGTCTTCAAGGACGCAGAAACGAGGTATCCAGCCATAGAAAAGATTGTCTTGGACCTCGTGGTGACCTCAAGGAAGCTACGGCACTACTTCCAGGCACACACCATCCTTGTCCTCACCGAGCGCCCGTTGGGGGCTATCCTCGCACCACCGGAATCCTCGGGCCGCTTAGAGAAATGGAGATGGGAGCTATCTCTGTTCGACATAAAATATCGCCCGAGGCAGGCCATCAAAGCGCAGGCCCTGGTAGATTTCGTTGTTGAATGCACCATCCCCGGCAAAGGATCGGAATCCGCGCCAGCCCTCACAGCCCAACACCATATCGTGGAGAATCCCGGCTCGGTACCTGAGTGGGTCATTTACGCACCTCGGTACTTCACAAGACGATGTAAATGTTCTCTAAAAATCCTTTCTATTTCAAATAAAGTGAATGTTAGAGCATTGCAAAAAGAAGGAGTTCTATCTTTGTGATCAAAGCCCTCGCCAAGAGGCTACCGTGCAGCTTTACTATCTGGTTATCCTTAGCAGGCCTCCTACGGCCCCTCCAGTGCTAATGATCAAAGCCCTCGTCTGGAGGCAGCCGCACAGCTTCCCTGCCCGGCTATCCCTGGCCGGTAGCTTCCCTGCACACAATGCCAGGGATCAAAGCCCTCGTCAAGAGGCAACCGCGCAGCTTCACTGCCCGGTTATCCTTAGCAGGCCTCCTACGGCCCCTCCAGCGCTAAAAATCAAAGCCCTCGTCTAGAGGCAGTCGTGCAGCTACCCTGCCCGGCTATCCTTGGCCGGTAGCTTCCCTACACACAACACCAGGGATCAAAGCTCTCGCCAAGAGGCAACCGCGCAGCTTCACTACCCGGTTATCCTTAGCCGGCTTCCTACGGCCCCTCCAACGCTAAGGATCAAAGCCCTCGTCTAGAGTCAACCGTGCAGCTACCCTGCCCAGCTATCCCTGGACTGTAGCTTCCCTATACACAACGCCAGGGATCAAATCCCTCGCCAAGAGGCAACCGCGCAGCTTCATTGCCCAGTTATCCTTAGCAGGCCTCCCACAACCCCTTCAACGCTAAGGATCAAAGCCCTCCCCAGAGGCAGCCGAGCCCGACCCTTGCTCGGCTATCCCCGGCTGGTAGCTTCCTACCACAACCGACAGGGATCAAAGCCCTCGCCAAAAGGCACCGGGTAGTAACCCTGCTCGGCCCCTATCCTTCAGGACAAAAGCCCTCGCCAAGAGGCACCGGGCAGTAACCCTGCCTGCCCCCCCGTCCTTAGTAGGCTTCTTACAGCCCCTCCCGCGCTAAGGATCAAAGTCCTCCCTAGAGGCGGTCGAGCCCGACCCTTGCTCGGCTATCCCCGGCTGGTAGCTTCCTACCACAACCGACAGGGATCAAAGCCCTCGCCAAGAGGCACCGGGCAGTAACCCTGCTCGGACCCCGTCCTGATGGATCAAAGCCCTCCATAGAGGCAGCCGAGCCCGACCCTTGCTCGGCTATCCCCGGATGGTAGCTCCCTACCCACGACGCCAGGGATCAAAGCGCTCGACAAGAGGCACCGAGTGGCTACCCTGCTCGGTCATCCCCGGCTGGTAGCTTCCTACCCACGATGCCAGGGATCAAAGCCCTCGCCAGAGGCACTGAGCAGCTACACTGCTCGGTCATCCCCGGCTGGTAGCTCCCTACCCATGACGCCAGGGATCCAAGCCTTTGCCAAGAGGCACCGAGCGGCTACCCTGCTCGGTCATCCCCGGCTGGTAGGTCTCTACCTATGACGCCAGGGATCAAAGCCCTCCATAAAGGCAGCCGAGCCCAACCCTTGCTCGGCTATCCCTGGCTGGTAGCTCCCTACCCACGAAACTGGGGATCAAAGCCCTCGCCAAGAAGCACCGAGCGGCTACCCTGCTCGGTCATCCCCGGCTGGTAGCTCCCTACCCACGACGCCAGGGATCAGAGCCCTTACCAAGAGGCACCGAGCGGCTACCCTGCCCGGTCATCCCCGGCTGGTAGCTCCTTACCCACGACGCCAGGAATCCAAGCCCTCGCCAAGAGGCACCGAGCGGCTACCCTGTCTGGTCATCCCCGGCTGGTAGGTCCCTACCCACGACGCCAGGGATCCAAGCCCTCGCCAAGAGGCACCGAGCGGCTACCCTGCTCGGTCATCCCCGGATGGGAGGTCCCTACCCACGACGCCAGGGATCAAAGCTGTCACGCCCCGCTTCCCAGTGTACGGCGAAGTGGACGCGACGAGGTCCGCTACGTATGTACTCAGAAGTACATACGCTAAGCGTAGCTAAGCAATATAAAATAATCACAAGAGACAAATGATATAGAAATAACAGCAACTTTTATTAATAACATTCTTTGTACAATGCATGAAAAGAAAATACAACTGGAATGAAAAGCAATGCCTAAACAGTGGCATAACAGAAAATGAAATAAACTGAAAAGAACAAGGTACGGTATCTAGAGCTCTGGGTCTTCCTGGAACTGCTCCAAATCTTCACCGGTGGACTCGATTTCAGCTTGGTCCAACGCACCTGACGACATTCAAAGAAGGAAGAATAGAATGTCGTCAGCGAACAGATCGCTCGGTAAGTCCCAAAGAATAAGGAGAATGAGAATGATAGAGTAACAGTATTTTCTAAAGTATTATAATGTTGAATATTATGGAACATTGTGTAACGCTGTTGTTTGTAGCTTGGTACAGAAGGATACCAGTGTATACGAGGGGGAGCTCTATATGCTAGAGATCAGGGCAAATGGAAAGTACAAGGAACCGTTATGCCACGGTACAACAGCAACAGGATTCAGGTTAGGTGTCTTAATCTGACCACCTCGTGCCACCTTTAACATCTTCCGTACCAATCTACCCCTTAAACCCCGTAATGTTTTAACAGTATTGTAGTATTGGAATATGTAAGTTGGTTGACTGACCAAAACCATGATATCAGTAGACATGTTGCAACTGTATAATCAGGTAAATGGAATATCAGGATAATGGATGAATATCCATGGTTTGATTCAGTCAAAAAGGAATATATTGTTAACTGGGTTCATGGATTCATGTATTCAAATTGTATTGGAATATAAAAGCATATAGATTGACTTGAATCATATTCGAGTCAAGAATAGTCAGACTCTAACCCGAGTCAGACTAAAAGAAAAGAATTTGAAGTTCAATATTAGCTAGGGGCCTTATTGTAATTTGTGAAACTTGAGGGGGTTTTATGTAAAAATACTTTTGTATAGTTTTCAAAATACACCTCAAGTATTTAATATTCGTCTTTAATTGTTATAATGAATGTGAATTTTATTTGTGTTATTCTAGTGAATATATCCTAATAAAAGTATTATTTGTTTTATCTGAAATTCATGGTATTTTAGTGTAACTTTTAATCTTGTAATTTTTAGAAAAATGTGGAAACTTTATATTATGATAAAATAGGTGTTTAAATGATAATTATATATATATTAACACATGAATAATTTTTAAATGAGTATTTTATCTTTAAAAATCTCATTTTCCTTAAATTTCGTATTTTAAACCTTTCGAGATCGAATGCTCCTTGCGGAGGTCTGAATCTCGCACTACTAGCCTGCGGGTGCACGATGAACCGTACTTTCCCTAACAGGTTCCCCAAAAGTGGGTTGTAGCGGCGCTTTGCTTAGGTTTATAAATACTTTTCATTTGGGAAAACGGTTTTATTAATATAGGGTATTTATTTGCAAAAAGTATAGTTTTCCGTATTTTTAGTTATTAGGGTTACCTAAACCAACTAGCCGATTTCTAAGGTCTAAACGATGAGTCATTAGAAGCCTCAAATCGCCTCTTCACCGTCAATTGCGGCCAGGTAAGTACAAGTGAGGAGGGAGGGATCCGCTCACGAATCGTGAAACGGGCCTTTTAAAGTTACCCAAGCTCACTTGCCTAGCCTAGACACCACAAGACAGTTTAGATAAACGATCGATGTCTATGACCAATCGTGTTTTCATTTTATTAAAATATTTTATCTAAAAAGTTTACAACTTAAAGCTTTAAATAAAGTTATAATGATTATGGTATTTTAGTGAAAAAGTCCTGTAATTCCGTATTTTGTATTTTGACATTTATCAATTAGGGTTATATTGAGTGCGTGTAGGGGTAGGTCATTACCTCGTGACTTATATTAAGTTTTGGTGAAGTTTAAAGGTAAAACATGCTATGTTAAACTTAAAGGTATTATAGCGCAAGAATACGGTATTCGGAAACGTTATCATTTTATGTGTGAAATTTCATTCAAAGTGGGTTCTACAAGTTTAGTGATCAAGATAAACCTATTTAGGAGTGAGGGAATTAATTAAACTAAGAAAAATGAACTTCATGGTATTTTTTTTTATGAAAAGAATACGGTTTTGCAAAGAAGTTATCATTTCATGTGAAAAAGTTTGATTAAATTGGTTTATGGGTGATTAATAGTCAACAAGCATATGGGTAGATAATATGTATTAGGTGACAAGTGGAAATTTAGAGAAAAACCGAATCGGAAATCGGTTTGTCCGATTTCCGTCGGGTTCCAAAAAGTCGTATTTTTATACTTATAGAAAAGAGAGATAGAGGGGTTGGGACTTACGGTTTGGACAAGCTAATGAGGCTAATGGATGTGGTGGTTGCCGATTCGTCGAAAGCGTCGCGAAGGTTCTGATCCGGTCGCCGGAATCCGTCGTCGATTTCGGCAGCGCTTCGCTTCTTGCTCTTCGTACCGAGTTCTCGAGAATTTGAGAGAGTAGACTTAGAGTGGTGAGGTGAAATGGTAGAGGATAGGGGTCTTTATATAGGGCTAGGCTAGGGTTAGGGTTTGGATTAAAAATATTAAAAGAAAATATAAAAAAACATTAAAAATTCATTAAAAATCATTAAACCTAGGAGTAAAAGGGATTTATTGGCCAAATCAAAACCGATCCAGGTATAATAAGTATGCAAGAGGGTTGACCAAGTCAAGAGACAACTTTTCTCAGTTGGTGACTCGGCCGTCCGGCCAAGTCCGGCCGGATCGGCCGGACCGAGTCGGCCGATTCGCCGGCCGGCGGCGCCGAGTCGGGCCGAGTCAAGGGTCCCATGGCCGGGGGTTTTCCTGAGGAACAACTTGGTATTTTTACTTTTTGTTGTCCAGTACATATTTTGGGAGTTATGGCCTTTTTACCGTTGACTTCAAAAAAAAATAAAACAAAATAAATACAAAAATTATGTGGGGCATGGGATTTGAACTCCGGTGGCTTGGTTCAGCAGTGCAAGGTATTACCAATGAGCTACAAGCTCTTTCTTGTAATTATTGTGGTTTTTAATTACTTAAACTGATAGCAGCAAGAATAAATACTCCTAGTATTCATTAAATTTAAAGTAATTTCTTGTACACTAAAAATGGAGTTATTTCATTCTTGTAGCTTGTAATTAAAAACAAAAATAATTACCTAAATCTTGTGCTCAGGCTTAAATACCCCTTTGTGGATTTTTAAAAAATATTTTGAAAAAAATTGTATAGGAAAAAGTGTATAAAAATTAGGGTTGTTACATTCTATCCTCCTTATAAAAATTTCGTCCTCGAAATTTACAACTTTTATTTAAGGACTAGATTACAAAAAGGTGCGGATATCTTGCACGCATCTCATCTTCCCTTTCCCACGTGGATTCTCCTGGAGTGTCTTTCCTCCACATTACCCGGACCAAATTAACTTCTTTGTTCCGAAGTGTCTTCACTTTCCTATCCAGGATCTCCACAGGTTGTTGCTCACAAGACAAATCGGGCTGTATCATGAGTTCGGAATGATCAAGTACATGGCTGGGGTCACTCACATACCTTCTGAGTTGAGATATGTGGAACACGTTATGCACTCCTTCCAGTGAGGGTGGAAGCGCTAAACGATATGCCACTTCACCGACTCGTTCGAGTATATCGAACGGTCCAATGTATCTTGGACTCAACTTTCCCCGTCTTCCAAATCTGATCACTCCGCGGTTCGGAGAGATTTTCAGGAATACATGATCTCCTGGCTGGAACTCCAAGTGTCGTCTCTTCACATCTGCCCAGTGTTTCTGTCTATCTTGGGCTATGCGCATTCTTTCCCTGATAGTACGAACCACATCAACGGTTGCTACTATCATCTCTGGTCCAAGGAGCTCTCTATCTCCGATGTCGTCCCAACTTAATGGCGATCGACACTTCCTTCCATATAAAGCTGCAAAAGGTGCCATTCCTATGCTTGCTTGGTAGCTGTTGTTGTACGCAAACTCCACAAGATGCAGGTGATCTTCCCAAGATCCCTTGAAGTCGAGCATACATGCTCTGAGCATATCCTCCAAGATCTGAATAGTTCGTTCCGACTGACCATCTGTTTATGGATGATAAGCCGTGCTGAAGTTCAGACTTGTTCCCAAGCTAGCTTGCAGACTTTGCCAAAATTGCGATCGGAACCTGGTGTCACGATCGGAGACAATGCAGACCGGTACTCCATGAAGTCTCACAATTTTCTGTATGAGTTCATGGGTATCAGAGATAGTACGTTATGAAGAGTTTAAATCTTAATTTAGATTATTACCTCCATGTACTTCTTCGCTAATGTCTCAGTTGATTGGCCAACTCGAAATGGGATGAAGTGAGCCGACTTTGTGAGTCGATCCACAATGACCCAAATCGCATCGTTACCCTTTGTGCTGCGAGGAAGAGCAGTTACAAAGTCCATCGTGATGTGCTGCCACTTCCATTCTGGGATTGGTAACGGTTGAAGTAGTCCAGCTGTCCTGTGATGTTCAGCCTTTACTTGCTGACACACCAAGCATTTTGCGACACTCCTGGCTACTTCACGCTTCATTCCATGCCACCAATAATTCTGACGTAGATCTTTGTACATTTTGGTACCTCCAGGATGTACTGAATAGGGAGAGCTGTGAGCTTCTTTCATTAACTCTTCCCGAACAGGACCCTTTGGTACACACAATCTACTGCCGTATCTCAAAGATCCATCTTCATGGATGATGAAATCTGTTCTGAGTCCATTCTCCACTTGTTCTCTGATCTTTTGCAACTTAGCATCGCTGGCTTGAGCTGCTTTGATCTGATTGACAATAGTTGATTGGATTTGTAGATTCATCAAATTTGAAACATCACCTGGCATGACTAGTTCAATCTCCATCTGATGTAGGTCCTGCTGAAGCTTCCACTGGGCGGTGAGATTCATTGATAATGGTTGGCGACTAAGAGCATCAGGTACTACGTTCACCTTCCCTGGATGATATTGCAAGTTGATGTCAAAGTCCGCCATGAGTTCTAACCATCTTCTCTGCCGCATATTCAACTCCTTCTGAGTAAACACGTACTTCAGACTTTTATGATCTGTGTAGATGTTCACTCGTTCACCAAGTAAGTAGTGGCGCCAAATTTTGAGAGCAAAAATAACGGCTGCCAACTCTAGATCATGCGTCGGATAATTGCGCTCATGAGTCTTCAGTTGTCTTGAAGCATAAGCCACAACCTTACCGTGCTGATGTAGAACACATCCTAATCCCTTACCGGATGCATCGCAATGCATTTCGAATCCTCCAGATTGATCCGGTATTACGAGAATAGGTGCAGATGTCAGTCTTGACTTGAGTTCTACGAAAGCTTGCTCGCATGCTTCTGACCATACAAATTCTTCATCTTTTCGTGTGAGCTTGGTCAGGGGTGTTGCTATCTTCGAAAAGCCTTCAATGAATCTTCTGTAATATCCGGCTAAGCCCAAGAAACTCCGAATATCCTTCACTGATTTTGGTGTAGGCCATTCGCTGACTGCTGAAACTTTTGCTGGATCCACAGAAATCCCTTCTCCTGATACGATGTGTCCAAGAAAACCAACTTGTTTTAGCCAAAACTCGCACTTGCTGTACTTGGCATAAAACTTATGTTGTCGAAGTGTTTCCAGGACAATTCGTAAGTGCTCCGCATGCTCCTTCCGATTCTTAGAATATACCAGGATGTCGTCGATGAAGATGACAACGAACCTGTCTAAATACTCCCGGAAAACTTGGT
This sequence comes from Agapanthus africanus, assembly GCA_030015575.1. Classification (NCBI taxonomy): domain Eukaryota; kingdom Viridiplantae; phylum Streptophyta; class Magnoliopsida; order Asparagales; family Amaryllidaceae; genus Agapanthus; species Agapanthus africanus. Next base: position 178,671,820 of record CM057350.1, on the reverse strand, counting down.
TCATAAGGTTCATGAAGATTGCTGGTGCATTGGTCACTCCAAATGGCATTACTAGAAATTCGTAATGTCCATAGTGAGTTCTGAAAGCTGTTTTGTGAATATCAGCCTCCTTGACCTTCACTTGATGATAACCTGAACGAAGATCTAGTTTAGAGAAGACACAAGATCCACTTAGCTGATCGAACAAATCGTCGATGCGCGGGAGAGGATACTTGTTCTTTATAGTAACTTCGTTCAAGGCCCTATAGTCGATGCACATTCTGTATGAACCTTCCTTCTTCTTCACCAACAGTACAGGTGCTCCCCAACTTGAAGTGCTGGGACGAATCCATCCTTTCGCCAGTAATTCGTTCAACTGTGTTCGAACTTCCTTCAATCCTTCCGGACTTAGTCTATACGGTGCTTTGATCACTGGTTGTGCTCCTGGTACTAAGTCAATACTGAATTCAAGAGCTCGATCGGGAGGCAAACCTGATATATCGTCAGGGAATACGTCGTCGAACTCTCGAACTACCTCCGGTCTTGATTCTTCCTCTGCATGAGCTGCTGCAACTACTGCTTCCTTTGGCTTCGCTTTGTAAGTACTTGGCTCCAATGTACGATCTCCACTCTTGAAATAGAAGACCGGATGATCTGGAATCTCAAATACTACCCTCCTTTGACGACAGTCGATGGTAGCATAAAAGGTTCCAAGCCAGTCCATTCCTAAAACCACATCGAAGTTTGGTATGTCCAGTACTTTGAAGTCGGCGTAAAACTCTCGACTGCAGACGATGACTGGACACATGCTGTATCCCATAGTTGCCTTTAGAACACCATTTCCAGAACTGACGTTCCAGCTGGATACAAGCGGTGAGACTGGAATCGCATGGGTTCGGACAAACCGTTGCGACATAAAGCAGTGGGATGCCCCAGTATCAAACAGTGCAAGTGCAGGTAGTGAAGCTACTAGGATTGTACCTAAGGTATATGGGATATGTTTTAGGTATAGGGAAAGTGTGTAGGTAAACAAGACTAAAAGATGAGTTTTTTTTTTTTTTTTTTTTTGAGAAAGGAAGTTTACCAGTAATGACTTGGCCAGTGGCCTCAGCTTCTTCCACAGACATCATGAAAGCCTGGCGCTTCGGCACAATCCTCCTGGCCTGAGGAGCATTTCTCCTGGCCTGAGGAGCATTCCTCTGAACGTTCCTTTGAGCTTGATGGAACTATCGAGGAGGTAGTGCAGCTTGTGGTCCCCTAGGTGGTGCAGGCAGTGCAAGTCTGGTAGCAGGTGCCTGAAGAGCTGGTCGCTGTTGATAAGTATTTGCTGGCCTGGGTGCAGCAACTGAGTTCTGCCTTTGGGGACAAGATCCAATATCATGAGTGGCTGAACCGCAGACTAAGCAGAGGCGGTTGGCTCGACGGCAGTCCTTCATCATATGTCCAGTTCTCTTGCAGTAAGTGCAAAAGGCTGGGCTAGGACGATGAGTTGGTACTCCGGGTCGCCTCGGCACGAAGGGTGGTCTGGACGTGGCTCCACCTGCCATCTGGTTGGCAGAGCGCTTGACTCCTACAGACTGAGGTCTGCCCCTCTCTTTTATGACTGCCTCATAACTGCGGGCAGCTTCTAGGGCTTCCTCATGAGTCAAAAACTTTCCTGTCGCTAGAGCGGCCTTAATCTCTGTGTCCAAACCTTGCTGAAAACGACGGGCTCTGATCTCGTCCGTCGGTATCAGGTGTGCCGCGAATCTGTTTAAAGATTGTGTTAGCTGTGTGATATGTGATACTTTAAAAATTGAACTATTGTGACATATCTTACCGGCTCAACATAGTGAACTCAGCATCGTATTCATCTACCGATTTCTCCCACATTGATCCTTGCTGTAGATGAATAAACTGCTGCTCCATAGCGAACCTGGCAGTCACAGGGAAATATTTCGCGTCAAACTTTTCGCGGAATGTCTTCCATTCAATCGGCTGTGCCAGACGGGTCTTCTGCCTTCCACCAATTGCGAGCGTTATCCGTGAGCTGTAGCTTCGCTACACGGACCCAAGTGTGGTCTGGCACTTGAGCTGCTGCCAGATCGTCTTCGATGCTTTGTGCCCATTCTTCTGCTTCGAGAGGGCTTCCTTTACCAGAGAACTGCTTTGGGTGCAAAGCCCGGAATTGTTTTACTCCCGGTGCATCGTTATCAGGACGGCTCAGAAGTTGTTGCTGTCCCTCGAGAAGACTACGGATCGCATCAAATAACATCGTCTGCTCAGTGGGTGGTGCGGGAACAGCTGGTGTGAGAGGTAGTGCTGGTGGGGTGTTGTTGATGTTGGTGCTGGTGTTGTTCGGGGAATCCATAATCCTGAAGAAAAATTTGGATTAGGACAAAATCAAATACATGAAATGATAAGATTCAAGGAATAGAGATTTGCAAGTTTCAAAGAACATGAATTGTAAAGAATGTTTTAGTTGCTGGTTCTTGTGTTATATTGCTTAGGTTGTTCACGCAGACCAGAACTGCATGACAGGGATTCATACAGCTCTGACCTGCATGGGCCACCAACAAAATCTGTCACGCCCCGCTTCCCAGTGTACGGCGAAGTGGACGCGACGAGGTCCGCTACGTATGTACTCAGAAGTACATACGCTAAGCGTAGCTAAGCAATATAAAATAATCACAAGAGACAAATGATATAGAAATAACAGCAACTTTTATTAATAACATTCTTTGTACAATGCATGAAAAGAAAATACAACTGGAATGAAAAGCAATGCCTAAACAGTGGCATAACAGAAAATGAAATAAACTGAAAAGAACAAGGTACAGTATCTAGAGCTCTGGGTCTTCCTGGAACTGCTCCAAATCTTCACCGGTGGGCTCGATTTCAGCTTGGTCCAACGCACCTGACGACATTCAAAGAAGGAAGAATAGAATGTCGTCAGCGAACAGATCGCTCGGTAAGTCCCAAAGAATAAGAAGAATGAGAATGATAGAGTAACAGTATTTTCTAAAGTATTATAATGTTGAATATTATGGAACATTGTGTAACGCTGTTGTTTGTAGCTTGGTACAGAAGGATACCAGTGTATACGAGGGGGAGCTCTATATGCTAGAGATCAGGTCAAATGGAAAGTACAAGGAACCGTTATGCCACGGTACAACAGCAACAGGATTCAGGTTAGGTGTCTTAATCTGACCACCTCGTGCCACCTTTAACATCTTCCGTACCAATCTACCCCTTAAACCCCGTAATGTTTTAACAGTATTGTAGTATTGGAATATGTAAGTTGGTTGACTGACCAAAACCATGATATCAGTAGACATGTTGCAACTGTATAATCAGGTAAATGGAATATCAGGATAATGGATGAATATCCATGGTTTGATTCAGTCAAAAAGGAATATATTGTTAACTGGGTTCATGGATTCATGTATTCAAATTGTATTGGAATATAAAAGCATATAGATTGACTTGAATCATATTCGAGTCAAGAATAGTCAGACTCTAACCCGAGTCAGACTAAAAGAAAAGAATTTGAAGTTCAATATTAGCTACGGGCCTTATTGTAATTTATGAAACTTGAGGGGGTTTTATGTAAAAATACTTTTGTATAGTTTTCAAAATACACCTCAAGTATTTAATATTCGTCTTTAATTGTTATAATGAATGTGAATTTTATTTGTGTTATTCTAGTGAATATATCCTAATAAAAGTATTATTTGTTTTATCTGAAATTCATGGTATTTTAGTGTAACTTTTAATCTTGTAATTTTTAGAAAAATGTGGAAACTTTATATTATGATAAAATAGGTGTTTAAATGATAATTATATATATATTAACACATGAATAATTTTTAAATGAGTATTTTATCTTTAAAAATCTCATTTTCCTTAAATTTCGTATTTTAAACCTTTCGAGATCGAATGCTCCTTGCGGAGGTCTGAATCTCGCACTACTAGCCTGCGGGTGCACGATGAACCGTACTTTCCCTAACAGGTTCCCCAAAAGTGGGTTGTAGCGGCGTTTTGCTTAGGTTTATAAATACTTTTCATTTGGGAAAACGGTTTTATTAATATAGGGTATTTATTTGCAAAAAGTATAGTTTTCCGTATTTTTAGTTATTAGGGTTTCCTAAACCAACTAGCCGATTTCTAAGGTCTAAACGATGAGTCATTAGAAGCCTCAAATCGCCTCTTCACCGTCAATTGCGGCCAGGTAAGTACAAATGAGGAGGGAGGGATCCGCTCACGAATCGTGAAACGGGCCTTTTAAAGTTACCCAAGCTCACTTGCCTAGCCTAGACACCACAAGACAGTTTAGATAAACGATCGATGTCTATGACCAATCGTGTTTTCATTTTATTAAAATATTTTATCTAAAAAGTTTACAACTTAAAGCTTTAAATAAAGTTATAATGATTATGGTATTTTAGTGAAAAAGTCCTGTAATTCCGTATTTTGTATTTTGACATTTATCAATTAGGGTTATATTGAGTGTGTGTAGGGGTAGGTCATTACCTCGTGACTTATATTAAGTTTTGGTGAAGTTTAAAGGTAAAACATGCTATGTTAAACTTAAAGGTATTATAGCGCAAGAATACGGTATTCGGAAACGTTATCATTTTATGTGTGAAATTTCATTCAAAGTGGGTTCTACAAGTTTAGTGATCAAGATAAACCTATTTAGGAGTGAGGGAATTAATTAAACTAAGAAAAATGAACTTCATGGTATTTTTTTTTATGAAAAGAATACGGTTTTGCAAAGAAGTTATCATTTCATGTGAAAAAGTTTGATTAAATTGGTTTATGGGTGATTAATAGTCAACAAGCATATGGGTAGATAATATGTATTAGGTGACAAGTGGAAATTTAGAGAAAAACCGAATCGGAAATCGGTTTGTCCGATTTCCGTCGGGTTCCAAAAAGTCGTATTTTTATACTTATAGAAAAGAGAGATAGAGGGGTTGGGACTTACGGTTTGGACAAGCTAATGAGGCTAATGGATGTGGTGGTTGCCGATTCGTCGAAAGCGTCGCGAAGGTTCTGATCCGGTCGCCGGAATCCGTCGTCGATTTCGGCAGCGCTTCGCTTCTTGCTCTTCGTACCGAGTTCTCGAGAATTTGAGAGAGTAGACTTAGAGTGGTGAGGTGAAATGGTAGAGGATAGGGGTCTTTATATAGGGCTAGGCTAGGGTTAGGGTTTGGATTAAAAATATTAAAAGAAAATATAAAAAAACATTAAAAATTCATTAAAAATCATTAAACCTAGGAGTAAAAGGGATTTATTGGCCAAATCAAAACCGATCCAGGTATAATAAGTATGCAAGAGGGTTGACCAAGTCAAGAGACAACTTTTCTCAGTTGGTGACTCGGCCGTCCGGCCAAGTCCGGCCGGATCGGCCTGACCGAGTCGGCCGATTCGCCGGCCGGTGGCGCCGAGTCGGGCCGAGTCAAGGGTCCCATGGCCGGGGGTTTTCCTGAGGAACAACTTGGCATTTTTACTTTTTGTTGTCCAGTACATATTTTGGGAGTTATGGCCTTTTTACCGTTGACTTCAAAAAAAAATAAAACAAAATAAATACAAAAATTATGTGGGGCATGGGATTTGAACTCCGGTGGCTTGGTTCAGCAGTGCAAGGTATTACCAATGGGCTACAAGCTCTTTCTTGTAATTATTGTGGTTTTTAATTACTTAAACTGATAGCAGCAAGAATAAATACTCCTAGTATTCATTAAATTTAAAGTAATTTCTTGTACACTAAAAATGGAGTTATTTCATTCTTGTAGCTTGTAATTAAAAACAAAAATAATTACCTAAATCTTGTGCTCAGGCTTAAATACCCCTTTGTGGATTTTTAAAAAATATTTTGAAAAAAATTGTATAGGAAAAAGTGTATAAAAATTAGGGTTGTTACAAAAGCCCTCGCCAAGAGGCACCGAGCAGCTACCTTACTCGGTCATCCCCAGCTGGTATCTCCCTACCCACGACGCCAGGGATCCAAGCCCTCCCTACGAGGCAGCCGAGCGGCTACCCTGCTCGGTCATACCCGGCTGGTAGCTCCCTACCCACGACGCCAGGGACCAAAGCCCTCGCCAAGAGGCATCTGAAGCCCTCAGAGTGAGGCACCGAGCTCTCTTCGTCTCTACACATCTACAGCGGGCAGCCTACCGCCCATAAAACGCCGCCGATCTGAAGCACTCTCCAAGATACGCCGGGCCTATATAAGTTCGAGCGATCCCCCTCGACTTCGGGGCCACAGAGATACCTTCTTCCCAACAGCCTTTGCACTTGACAAGTGATCGAAACCAACTCGACGCGCGATCGCCAGACGAAGAACCGACCTGACACGGAAGCTCAACAGTACAAGTCCGAATATTCTGCGAGTATTCAGACCGAACAAAAGATAATGTGCAAGCAATTAAACGGAAAAAGTTTTATTCGCTTAAAAACCAATATCTTTACAAGGGTATTGTGGGCTTCCCAGCCTTATCAAATGGCCCGGAAGCTTACAAAAAGAGAGAGGCGGAGATATCAAAAGGAAAAATGGCCTAAGTCACAAGCCCCCCCTACGTCTCACTTCCCTCATCATTGTCTGCCGGAGGCTTGACCACCGAGAGCGAGACCCGAGCACGGAGCTCACCATCGGCAAACTCAGGAAACTGCTCCTTGACGGCATCAAGAGCCTTGTTCCACGCGACGGCGGTATACTCGCCAAGTTCGGCGTAAAACTGCTCCGACACAATGTAATCGGCCACCGCCTTCCTAGCCCAAACCTCGGCGACCTCGGCCCCCTGGAGCGCCCCCTCGGCATCCCTCCTGCTGGCATCTCTCTCCTTCTTCATGGTCGCGAAGCGGTCGGCCAGTTCCATCAGCTTTACCTCAACAATTCGGTGGGACTCGCTCAAGCGACGATAGGACTCCCGACACATTAAGACGGCAAGCTCCGCAGACTCCGATCGGGCTGCCAGGACATCGGCCCTCTCCCTCTCTAGACGTAGGTCACGTCGCAGGACCTCGGCCTCCGAAGAAGACTCTCCGGCCTCGCAGCATGGAAAGCCCCCTCGGCCTCCATGCGGGTAACAAGGGAGCAGTGTTGAAGAACCTGACGAGAAACGGATGAGAAACTTCGAGACGCTCGAGCCGAAGAAAGAAGAGTCAAAACAACACGAGAAGGAGTTCGTACCTGAACCGCCTCTTGAGCTATGGCCGCCACTTAGGCCCTAAGGGCGCCATACGGGAGCTTGCCCCCTGCCGACTCTTCCATTCCAGCGAGCAGGCCGGCATCAACGAAAAGCCCAGACGGAACCGTGAAAACGGCGTCCCCCTCCTGCACGGGAATTCCCTCAGGGACCCTCGACAGCGGTGCATGAGAGACCGTCCTCTTCCTCTTAAGGAGAGTCCCGTCTTCACCCTCCCCTGCATCCTTCGTCTGGGGCTCGGAAACCCGTGGTCGCCTCAGGCCGCTGCCGGGATAATCGCTAGGAGCTCTTAGCAAAGCATACGGCTCCGCCACAGGCAGAACATTCGGCACAGGGCTCGAGACGGCCGAGGGGCGGCCGCACCACTGGCCTCCCTCCGGGACGAGACACCCGAAGCTCCAGATCGATCCATAGATCCGACCTAAGGAAGAAGAGCGCCGAGCTATCAGGACTTAAAGCGAGGAAAATATGGAGAGATAGGGGCCCCGGAGTGGACCCCATCCTTATTTATTGCTGCCATCGCCCTCATCCAACGGCGCCCTTCATCTCCCGCCAAAACGACTCCTCGCGTCCGACGACCCCAATTGCTCCACCTGTCGCTCCAGCATTGGGCCGCATCCCATCAGACGCCGCAGGTCTGCAACACGTCGCGTCGCCCAACCGACGCTCGACACATGGACCGTCGCTTCAGTGACAGAACACATGAACCGGTACACCTTCCTTAAATGCAGAGATCTCGCCCATGATTCACAGGCAGAAAAGACAACAGATTGCCTGGGGACACGTCCCGACGATATCTTCAAAGGGAGCTCACCCCGGGTGGCCCGGCAGTCCACTCTCGACCCGACCCGTCAGCTGGTCCGGACGAGAGTGGGGGCTAGTGATGATGCTCGAGATCGGCGATCTCCCAGATCGTGACACGTGACAGATGACGTGTCCCAGAGCTCAGAAGGAAGGGCCTACAGAGGCTGACCGGGCCACCCCTGTGCCCGACCCGCAAGCACAAGCTGGCTCTCCTCAGAGCCCCCATGCACAAATTGGCTTCCTCGGCCTCCCAGCTCGCCTTTGAGCTATCACAGGACCAAGATGCCTCGGCTCTCCCGCTCGCCCCCGAGCTCTCCCGCCGAGGCCATTTTCCTCGGTCTCATCGACCGACCAGCGGTACCACTCGCAGGCATAACCTCCGCTCCGTGAATCTCGCCATGCGCGAGATCTCCGCCGGCCACATCCCACGTTCCACCCCATTACGATCCCCATTAACGAGCCTGTCTCGCCATTAATGGGAAGATCCGCTTATCACACGGGCGTGACGTCGGGAGCGTAACGGCCGGCGTGATTCTCACGCCTGCCCCTGCATGCTGCTGCCGCTATATAAATCCCTCTCTCATAGGGATCAAGTAAGCCATTTTTACTCCACTAAGCCGTTACTCTGCTCGGATCTTGTTACTGACTTGATTGTCGGAGGGTCCTCGGTGGTATCAAACCACCCCGGGACTTCCTTGCAGGTACTCGACGCAAATCTCCTCCAACCCATTGAGATCCACACGTCGTAAGAGATCACGCTCCAGACCAAATCCCAGCCGTCAATCGCAGCCATCGGCAGATCAACGGGAGACAACATCTGAAGGAGACCGGGAAAGTCCGCCTCCATCAGCTTCGGACTTTAGGGAATTTACAAGTCCTTCAACCCGCATTACCTTATATATATGCCAAACATCCTAATTATCATTATTATCTTAAGGGTCAAAAGGAACATAAACGATGGAAGAGTCGGTAGAAGAGTTGGTAGAGCAGGAGCATTGTGACACAAGATCATTAATTTGACAATGTTGAAGGAGACGCACGCGCGCCGACCGGAAGGGGGGGAGGGGTTGTTTATTTAATCCGTCTATATTCTCAATAATACGGGTTAATTGTTAATTGCGCAAAATCACCTGTACTCGCAAAACACTTATACCTCCTCAAGACACTAATTAGCATAAACATTTCCTTAGTCATCGACCAAAGCCTATGAGATGCTCAAATTCTATTCTAAACAACACTCAAGTAAACATAGACAATCATTTCTGTATAGCATGGATTGTTCGGAGAAAAACTTCGAACAGTCGTAGCTTTGAAAATCTGAGAGGATATCTGCTTAATAAGTTTCTTACAGGAGTATAACTATATAAGTGTTATACCAAGTAAATGTATGTAAAATTAACCTGTACTTCACATTCTTTTCTTCTCAAAACAGGATCAACCATTCTATCCAAAAAAAAAAAAAAGGATCAACCACGAAGCGAGACTCCATAAAACTGATAAAATTAAACAACCAAATGTCAACCTAACATCAATATTTTTTTTCTCCAATTAATGCCAAAATACTAGTAGAGAAATATTTCGACAAGAAAAGGCCTGCCATAGTCCTAAATTGCTCCTTTATATTGTTGCTTTGGAAGTTGGTACAATGGCAGAAAAAACACTAGACTTGGGTTGAGACATAATAAGATCGATTATCTTTTAACCAATCTTTGCTTATAATGCAACAAGGATTTTGTGTAAAATCTGTTGAATTCTTCATGTGATTTGTAGAGAATTGATCCGGAAAACTTGATCTTATTCATGTACCGGAACATAAATGAAGAAAAGGTTTATTGATGATGCCGATGGTAAAAACTGCCCAAATTTCTGATTTAAAAAAATAAGGATTTTAAATATGGTGTGGGCATTACTGGGCTTCTAGGTCATAGGCCGTGCTATCGTGCCAAGTGCGCCATCAAGGCACCAAAAACGCCCAATAGCCCGCGAACCACCAGTGAGTAGGATTTTTTGCTTTCCAAAAATTGGATGGCTTTTGTGATAGAAAGCAAACATACAATAACATATATACTTGAAAATATAAATTTTTTAATTTATTCTAATTCCATATCATACAAATAATATAACAGTTTGTTGTGTCCAAATTCTCCATTCATTCAACAAACACAACGGAAGAATAGGGGCCAACCCATTTATTTAGGAAGGAGAAGGGTCTCTCATGGATACAACTTTACAACACTTGATGAAAGTAATTTACTTGCTAGAAATCCCATTGCTACACCCGTTGGGCATGTTTGGATATACACTTTCCATTAGATTAAAAACCTAGATTCCATTTTTACTCAATCCGGCAGAATTGTTTATTTGGATGGGCTTTTCTAAAAGTAAATCCGGAAGGAAAAAAGTCTCCAAATGGTCCATTCCTACGGATTAGAAAAATTAGATTTGAGCTAATTTTTCTAATACTAAACTTGGATGCTTGCTTTTTTCTTAGAACTTGAATTATTCATTATCTCTTTCTTTCATTTTTCTTATCTTCTTTATTTATAACAAACAAACAATCTAATTTTTAAAATTTTAACTCCTAATGTTTTTAATATAACTATAAAGTGGAAATCCTTATTCTAAATCAACCAAACATGTATGTGACATGAAACCCTCTAGCATTTTTGAGTTGAAGGAATATAGGTGATACCAGGGCATTATTATCCAAAAGTCTATAGGGTGTTTTTTGTCGTCCCATCGAGATGGGAATACGCGTCGTTTGTCAGGCGTATTACAAATTCCCACTGTTTAGCGTAAGCTGGGGTTTATTAATTATGGGGATCCGAATCTCCGGCAGCCGCGGACTAAACTGCCGTTAATTACCTCTCATCTTTGGAGCGAAAGAATCTCTAATTGACGGATCAAACTGGTCATGCGAACTCAATACGATGTATTGGGGTGTTTGTGTTATTTTATAACAATAGGGACATGTTCATTTTTTTGTTCCATTTATAAAAAAGGATTTTTTTTATTTTTAAAAAAAATATTTAAAGAAAAACATTTTTTAAATTTATTTTATTTATTATTTATATTTTATTTTTCTCTTTTTTTTAAAAAAATGAAAATAAAATTTAAAAAAATGGAGGGAAAGTCCCCTCCACTCACGTGAGGGTGAGGAGCCTCCCCCTCACATCAGGACCCTCCCCCTCACGTGACAGGACGCAGGGCTCTCCCTTGGTGGGAGCCTTCCCCTCACATGAGGACCCTCCTCCTCACGTGAGGGGCCCCAAAATTAGTATTGTTTTAAAAAAAAATTTAAATTTTTTTTTGGAGAAGTTAAACTCTAAAATATTTTATTTGGAGTTAAACTCCCAAAACAATTTTATTTGGAGTTAAATTCCCAAAAGTTTTTATTTGCGGTAGAACTCCAAAAGATTTAAGGTGGAGTTAAACTCCCCAAAAGGATTTTTAATGTGGAGTTACACTCCAAAAGATATTTTATTTAGAGTTAAACTCCCAAAACAAACAAAAAAAAATTATTATGGAGTTAACCTTCCAAAAAATATTTATTGTAAAGTTAAACGCCAAAAGATTTTCTCCTTTCTCTTTTGAGAAGAAACCCAAAATGGGTTCTTTTGAAACTCCAAGATTTAGATCTTGGATGATAAAAAAAAGACACATTCTCTTCTCTTGATAGAGTCTTAGGAGGTTCTCTTCTTCTCCCTCTCTCAAATTGGATCTTAAGAAGGGAGAAGTAGCGAAAATCTTTTTTTTTTTTTTTTATCGAATATGAGAGTTAAACTCTTCTTCAGTGGGTTTATGGTGAAACTTTATTTAGTCTTGAAAAAAAAAAGAAAGCTAAACTCTTGATTTAATTGGAAAATGAAGAGGAAGAGGAAGAACTTGAGAGAGTGAGGATGGAGGCAAAAACCCTAGAGATTTGATGAGGAATGAATTTTCTTTTTTTTTTTCATTTCATCATGTTGCCTATATAGGCTTACAAATTTCTACATAGCATCTTGGGCTTTACAAAATAGCATTTTACCCATCATGTGCTTATTATTTTTCTTTTGCACATGAGTCATGAGCTTCACAAAAATTTGGATTTTTGCCCATTTATTTTACATTTATGCATGAAAATTACATCAAACTTATTTATTACATAATTTTCATTTTGGCATGGAAGAGGCCGGCCGCGGGGCTCGATTTGGGCATGGGCCAACTTGACCTGGGCTTGGGCCCGCTTACTTAGGGTTGACTTTGATTTTGACTTGGTCATCCGGAGTACAATTTTCGACCCCAACAAAGTGCCCCCATCAATAAATGCACACCGCGTATATGAGTTGTGTGCATGAAATTGATGGATCTTAGAGTTGGATTTCGAGGTGGAATATCGTTCCGGGGGCGGAGCATCATCCGGGAGCATAATTCCGGGGATCGGAATATAATTCCGGGGATCGGAGCATAATTCCGAGATCAGAGTATCATTCCGAATAGCGGACCATGATTCCAGGGATCAAAGAATAATTCCGATGGGAGGATATATTCTGAGACGAAACATAGTTTCGACGCAGGGTTCCGGGACGAAGCATAATTTCGACACGGGGCAAGTGTATCCTAGGAAGAAACTTAGTTCCGGCACAGGGCAGACATTCTTAACGTAATATAGCTTTGATGCAGCGATTGATTCCGATTCGAAACATAATTCTGACAGGGAAGGCGGATACTCCGAGACGAAGCATGATTTCGACACGGGATACATTCTGAGACGAAACATGATTTTGCCGCAGAGCTTATTGGTTGACTTGATTCCGAGACGAAGTATAATTCCGACGGAGAGGTCATTGATTGACTTTATTCCAAGTCGAAACATAATTCCGACAGGGAGGTCATTGGTTGACTTGATTCTGAGACGGAGTATAATTCCTACGGGGAGGTCATTGATTGACTTGATTCCGAGTCGAAGCATAATTCTGACGGGGAGGTCATTACTGTCCTTTTTGCGACTTGGACGGTCGGTTCTGCCATTTTAGCGATGTGGACGGTCGGTGCTTAATTTGACTTGCTTGCGTCTTGCAGTGTCAGGGATTGGATTTGACTTGCTCCGCTTTCTGCGGTGTCAGAGTTGAAGTTGACTTGCTCCGCTTTTTGCGGTGTCGGGGTTGAACTTGACTTGCTCCAATTTATGCGGTGTCGAGATTGGATTTGACTTGCTTCGCTTTCTGTGATGTCAGGGTTTGGATTTGACTTGCTCCGCTTTCTGCGGTGTCAGGGTTGAAGTTGACTTGCTCCGCTTTATGCGTTGTCAGGGTTGAACTTGATTTGCTCCGCTTTCTGCGGTATCAGAGTTGGTGTTGACTTGCTCCACTTTCTGCGGTCTCTGGATTCGACTTGTTTCCGAAGTGGAGCTTGTTTCTGCCAGGGAGTTCATGGATTGTCTTGCTGACTTGATATGATTTGGGTTGACATCAGCATCGCTGCACTAGAGTATGGTACCAAGAGCGAATCATCATTTGCCATGAGAGAATTTAGGGATTTTGGTTTTGGTTTGTGTAACACCCTAGTTCATTTATACCAGTTCTATTTCAAGTATTTCTTTATTTATGGTATTTTCCTGATTTACTGTGTTTTGGGTGCAAATAGTGTATTTGACATCTGTATTTGCATCCTACCCGACCCGCTTGCTGGAAACCCGTCTTGATTCCTGTATATGGTTTATCCTGGCTTGTTATATGGATCCGTGCACTTTCATTATTTGTACATTGCATACTAGCATTATATTTGGCATATGCATTTCTTTAATATAACATTTAAAGTCAAGTAAAATATTTTAAAAATACATTGCATGGCCTGCCTGCTACCCTAACCCTGTCGTGGCATCCGCGCATCTTGTTTTCGTCCCGTTCAGTGAAACAGACTCGTTTGGATGGCTACGTGCACGATACGTGCATTCGTTCTTGGGGGTATGCATTTTCGTTACCCGGATATCCAATTTTGGTTTTGATTGACACGTATATTTTCCGTATTTTAAAACTGGATTTTTAAACCCGACCCGGGCGTGTTTTGGACTATTTCTGTATTAGTCAAAATATCAAAAAAAAATTAACTAATATTATATTTTAAAATCAAAATCCTATTATATCCTAACAAATTAACCTCAGAATCCCAGCTCTCAACTCTCTCTCCCCTCTGATTTCTATTTTTTTTTTTTTGTAATCACATGTTACCCCCACGTCCCTCTCTCTCTCTTTCTCCCTCACATTCTCTTTCCCTCCTCTTCTTTCTTTTCTCCCCACGAGATCCCGCCGCCTCACTTCTCGCAAACCCTAGCCCTGCCCTCGTCTCACGCTCGTCGTCGTCGCGATCTCAGACGACCCTCGCCGGCATTCTCGTCCATGCCTCGACCTACTTCCCTCACCTCCCTACGACTCCTCCCCTGCAGCCCTCACGCGAACCCAACCCAAGCCGTGTTGCCATCGTCACCGACCTCAACTTCGCCTACACCCTACCTCGTCACCTTCCATTCCTCTTCTCCTAAGCCTCGTATTTGACACCACACCGCCAACTCACCTCTTTCATCCGAGAACCCAACTGCTGTAACCCATCACCATTACAACCATGTTCCCCTCCGAACACGGGGACAAGACCGCGTAGGTCCGTCTTTCCTGAATTCGGGGTAGATGCTAATTGGTGTTATCCGTCCACCTCTCTGAAGATACCAAATTGATTCATGACACCATGTATCGAAGGTTTAAATGGATGTGGCCGATGTAGCAGACTTCGTCAGATTCCCCCTCGTTGAGGGGTTTTTGATTGTGGGGACGCTCTTCCCTGCAGGCGCAAGCCCCTGCAGTTAATTACTCTACCGCATCGCGGTAACCACTTTCTTCTTCTCCAGATGGTCACTTCATGTCGTGGGTGTTTGTTTTATTTTTGGTTGCCCGTGGATTGTATACGGAGACTAATTTATGTTGTCGCCCATAGGGCGTGGATTAGTTCAAATCCGTATTTTCTTAGATTTGGGTTTTGGGTTGGGTTTAAGGATACGTTAGTCTCATTTGAGACTAAGATCAACTTAAACGTTCGTTGAGGATACGTTAGTCTAATTTTAGACTAAGATCAACTCAACGGGATCATTTAGATCCAACAAGAGAGCATTTGGGCTCTATTGCTTAGTTTAGGGACATTACGGTCGATTACCAGTTTAAGGACATGGTGGTCCAATTTAAAGACATCATGGTCTGTAAAGGTTAAGGACATCATAGTCCATGGGCTTAAGGACCCCACAGTTCGAGGTTAAGGACATCATAGTCCATGGGCTTAAGGACCCCACAGTCCGAGGTTAAGGACATCATATTCCATGGGTTTAAAGGACCCCACAGTCCAAGGTTAAGGACATCATAGTCCATGGGTTTAAGGACCCCACAGTCCAGTTTAAAGACGTCATAATATGTGAAATGTATGGTTGTCGGGACCCGTCACCTCTCTGAAGACGTTGATGGATTACAACGACAAATATCAGAGGAATGAAGAGATGTACCCTTGAACCGATATTGGTTAGAAGATCTATAGTCCAATTTGGGACTTAGATCAAAGATTTATGAGCCTGTGGACTCAATTAATCTGAATTGAGGACTTATGGCCAATCTTGGGCTAAGTCCAATCGAGTTAAAATGTTTAACATTTATTTTGGGTTGTTGAGTATTTATTTGGGCTTGGCCCTTTTAACAATGTTGAGTATTGACTTGCATTCTAACAATATTTTGTTTTTTATTGAATGCTGAGCATTCATCATAGCTCTGGGCTTATTAAAGAACGATTTATGTTCTATCAGCGTAGCACATGGTGCGCTTGGCGCTTTGCCCCAGTCAAAGAGCGCAGTGCGCTTCTGCCGAGTAGCGCACACGTGAGTGACACGTGGTGCGCTTGGCGCTTTGCGCCAGTCCATGAGCACGTTGCGCTGATTTATTAGCGCATAGCGCTATTTGTTCAATGGCGCACACGTGAGGAGCATGTGGTGCGCTAGGCGCTGAACGCCAGTCCATGAGCGCAAAGTGCTAGTTCAAGAGCGCAAAGCGCTAACTGTTGACTGGCGCACACGTGAGTGACACGTGGTGCGCTTGGCGCTGAGCGCCAGTCCAAGAGCGCAGAAGCGCATTTGATCAATTTTATGATTTGGGAAATAAATTCTCCCTTAAAAGAGACTTTGTCTCAAGATCCTAAGAACAAAAGTTCTTGCTTTATAGGAGATGCTTCAATCTCTTATATTGATGAAAAGTTTTGTCTTTATGGATCTGTGATCCTTAAGAGGATTGAATTATTCTCCCCCCTTTTTTATAATGAGATGTTCATGATCTCTTTGAGAAAAACTTTAGTCTTATAGATCTATGATCTGTGATCTGTGAGAAAAAAGTAAATTCTTCTTTTTATTTTATGATGAGATCTTTTGATCTCTTTGTGAAAGACCTTGGTCTTGTAGATCTATGATCTTGTAGAAAGAAGTGAATTCTTCTTTTTAATTATGAGATGATTTCATCTCTCCGTTCTTTTACCTTGAAGAAAAAAGTTCTTCTATCGAGAGCTTGGCTCTTCTTTCTGAGATCTCTCAAAGCTTATGGGGTGGTTCCTATCTTTGTTTCTGTATATTTTTTTTCCATGAGACTTGAAGTCTAGGGGCCTTTTTATAGGGCAAGCTGATCAGTTCAATCAGTTAAGGAGATCTTTTCTCCAATTGATTTAGGGAATTTCCCATCGTTAGATCTTTGATCCAAGGGCTTCTGATTTACAGAAGGTAATCTTCTTGTTATTAACAAGATTGGAAAATCTTTTCCATACAGAATTTATTCTGTATTTTGGTGATTTTTAATCACCACTGGATCATTGATCCAACGGTGCTCTGATTTACAGAGCACAATCTTGTTGTTTGGAAAGATTTTGAGGAATTTTTCCTTAACAGAATTTAATTCTGATTAATTAATGATTTATCGTTATTATTGGATCTTTGATCTGACGGTGGGGAGCTTTTAGTTCCAGTGCTAGCGCACCCGTGCTTTGCACATGGTGCGCTGCTTAGGGCGCAGCGCACCTAGCGCTAGCGCACACGTGCTTTGCACGTGGTGCACTGCTTAGGGCATAGCGCACTTGGCGCTACTTCTGAAGCATTGCTTCATTTCAAAATTTGAATTTTAAACAGAGTTTTGCTCTGATTGGAGGAAACAAATGCCCCCCACTGCTGCGCTCACGTAGCTCACACGTGAGTGCAGCGGTGGCAACATCTCCACCATTAGATCAACTTAGAAGTTGAAACGGCACTCAGTGCCTATAAATAGTACCCTTGACCCTTGAGATGATTTCTATTCATCTTCTTCCTTATGAGAATTTTCATTCTCTTGCAGAGCATAACTCTTCATTTTAAGAACCTTCAAGAGTTAAAACTCTGCCAAATTTTGGTAAGATTTGAACTTTATCAATAAAGCTTTGCTCTTCCTCAGATCATATATCTCAAAATGTTTTTAGGGTTTTACCCATTAACAGAGCTTTGCTCTTCATAGATCTTAGATCCAAAAAAAATGTTATTAGGGTTTTACCCATTAACAGAGCTTTGCTCTCCTGAATAATGGAGATTTATTATTCTCTTATGAAGAACTTTTAAGAGTTTGTTCATGAATTTTGAAGATCTCATAATTTTAATTCATTAAAAAATTTATTTTAATTTTTCTGATCGGTTATTCCATCATTTTTACAGAGCAAGGCTCTTGGAATTCCCGGAGAATTTTTAATTCCACTCATAATTGTCTTCGACAGGTGTCATTCTTGTCTGCAGAGCATTGCTCTCAAGGAGTTTAACTCCTTGGCCCGAGGAACCTTTTTATTAAATACGAAATCCTTTTGAGGTTTCCTTTCTTAATTGCATAGAATTAAATTCATTGGGTGATTTAATTAGCACTTATTTCCTCCTTGGGGATATCAAAAGTTGTTTAAATCCTGTGTCTGTTTCAGTAAGCTTTTTCTTAATCGGTCTGTCCACTAAATCCCACTGATTTTCTTTTTCAGACATTATAGACGCTCATATGTATGATCTCGACGAGATTATTTCTTACGGAGACATTTGCGCACTCGGCTTTTCTCAAAACCAAGAATTTACCAACGCCCAGTGTGCTGAAATTATGGGTCGCTTTGATGTATACAATGGTCGACTGCTCTCTCGTCGTTCCTCTCTCTTGAAGCTTATTGTGAGAGCGATATGGAGAGCACTTCCTCTATTTTATGCTGGCATGCCGCTTAAGGCATTCGACGACGATGAAGATAAGGTGCACTCGGTGTATCTGATGAGCTTAATCTCAAAAAAAAAGGCGAGACAGCCTTGTTGGTATCCTGCATCAAGCTTTTCAGCAGGCGGCGATACTCGCCGCCTATCGAAGGGTGGAGTACATCAGTAGGGATCCTGACGCTTGTGATCGTGAAAGGATGCACACGAAGATGGTCCGAGAGGCATGCAAAATTTTGGATGGCCTCACTTTTGAATTTCTCAATCCATGTCCTGGATTTGATGTCTTGCCTTTGTAAACACTTTAATGGCGTTTTTGTTTACCTTTTTCATCAATGTAAGAATTTTCTGAAGTATGAATGGAAAACTTTTCCATTTCCATGTGTTTATCTTATGCATTAAACCTTTTCGCTCATGCATGAATGGGTGCGCTTTGAATGCTTAACTGAATGCGAATCAAATGTTCTCCTTACCGTCTCTTTCTTCTCTTTGCCGTGTTGTTGCCATGTGTTTTTAGCAAGTGCAGCCTGTAGATGATAGAGAGCATTCCGTCTTGAACCCTTCGAGAGGTAATGATGGCTTAGGAAGTAGGTTCAGGTCTGCTGCCTAAGACTTTTCAATTTTATGAGCCGTGAGGGTCTCATAAAGACTTTTCTCTCTACGAGTCGAGAGGATCTCGTAGGTGTATTTTCTCCTTAGGAATCGTGAGAATTCCTAAGTGTGCTTTCTCTTGAGAGTCGTAAGGATTTCACAAGAGAATTTTCCCTCTTACAAGTCGAGAGGACTCGTAAGTGGTTGTTTTCCTCCTTGTCGAGATTCGACTTTGGAGAGTGTAGCCCATGAATAGTATGCAAGAGTCCATTCTGGACTGACTTGCAGGGCCCTAGTGCTTAGGAAACATGTCCTTATCCCCATTGCCTAAGGATTTTCCTTACGAGTCGAGACGAATCGAGAAGTCCTCGCAAAGATACTAATTTCCTCACGAGTCAAGACGAGCCGAGAAGTTCTCGCAAGAATGTCCTAACGTCACAGTTAACCTCTGCTCTTTACGACAGAGGTCCGTTAGGGTCTGTGGTATTAGGGTTTTGCCCGTCGTACCGTCGCGTTGACAGATGTATCCCTCGATAGGCAATCTTGCTGTTCGAGTAGCCCTGCGACTGTCGTGTCTCTGATCCCTTCGGGGGCTGGACAAGACGACTTCAAGCAATCTTCCTAGGCAGTTTGACCGTCGGAAGAGCAAGCGTTGGGAATTTTGCCATGCCGCTTTTTACTTGAGATTGGGCTCATTTTGGGGAGCCCCGATGAGTCATAACCATTCCACGCTGGTGTGGGATGATCTCCGATAGTCTTTCAGGTTTTATATGAGTTGCTGTCCAGACCCTGAAGCTAGGAATTTGGCCTTTGCTTCGTTTGCTGGCGTTGCATCTGCTGTATCGAGACGAATGTCACGGTTGTCTCTAGGTTGTTGGTGAACCGTCGAGATTTGGAACTAGGAATTTTGCCGTGGCTCCGTTGTTTGATTGTCGCGTATGAATCCTGCTGGAGGAAGAACGCTGTGGTAACATCTCGTCTGCTGTATCGAGACAAACGTCAAGGTGGTGACCACTCCGCGCTGGTATGGGATGATCTCCGATAGTCTTTCAGGTTTTATATGAATTGCCGTCAAGACCCTGAAGCTAGGAATTTGGCCTTCGCTTCGTTTTTTTTGGCGTGTCTGAATCCTATTGGAGGAAGGACGCTGTAGTGACATTTCGTCTGCTGTATCGAGACGAACGTCGAGGTGGTGACCACTCCGCGCTGGTATGGGATGATCTCCGATAGTCTTTCAGGTTTATATGAGTTTCCGTCAAGACCCTGAAGCTAGGAATTTGGCCTTCGCTTCATTTGCTTTAGCGTGTCCGGATCCTGTTGGAGGAAAGACACTGTAGTGACGTCTTGTCTGCTGTATTGAGACGAATGCTGAGGTTGAGCTGGATTTTGCCGTCACTCCGCTTTGTTTCGACCGTGAGGTCTTTCATTGATGTTGCATCTGCATCCTGCTGGACTGCGAAGGAATGCCGTTGTTAACATTGCGTCTGCTGTAACGAGACGAATGCTGAGGTGGAGCTAGTATTTTGCTGTCACTCCGCTTTGTTTCGACCGTGAGGTCTTTCATTGACGTTGCATCTGCATCCTGCTGGACTGCGAAGGAACGTCGTTGTTGACATTGCGTCTGCTGTAATGAGACGAATGCTGAGGTGGAGCTGGGATTTTGCTATCACTCCGCTTTGTTTCGACCATGAGGTCTTTCATTGACGTTGCATCTGCATCCTGCTGGACTGCGAAGGAACGTCGTTGTTGACATTGCGTCTGCTGTAACGAGACGAATGCTGAGGTGGAGCTGGGATTTTGTTGTCATTCCGTTTTGTTTCGACCGTGAGGTCTTTCATTGACGTTGCATCTGCATCTTGCCAGACTACGAATGAACGCCATTGTTGACATTGCGTCTGGTGTAACGAGACGAATGCTGAGGTGGAGCTGGGATTTTACCGTTACACCGCTTTGTTTCGACAGTGAGGTCTTTCATTGACGCTGCATCTACATCCTGCTGGACTACGAATGAACACCGTTGTGGGTCTTTAGGCTGTAGATGTAGCTGTCGAGACTTGGCTCTTCTTCTGATGGAGCCTGGTGGGATGATATGGTTCCCTCTTTATTTGCGCCCCTGGATTGTATACAGGGATCGATGTGATCTCACCTGTAGGGCAAAAAGTTTCATTTTATATTTTTTTTTTCCGCGATGCTCTATCATTTCAGCTTTTATATCGCGAAAGTCGTGATTGCCCAATCATTTCGGCTATTTTTCGCGGTGCCCAATCATTTTGGCTGTTTGTTTTATTTACTCGCTGCTTTTTATTGCGAGTTGCCCAATCATTTCGGCTGTTTTGTATGCATACATTTTTACTTGCTGATTTTGTTGCAAGTTGCCCAATCATTTCGGCTATTTCATATGCATTTTTGGCTCGCTGATTTTTATTGCGAGTATGGGATTTAGGATCTGATACCGATTTAGCATCAGCATCGCTACAACTGGTACATTGCCAGGAGCGAATCATCATTTGCCTCTATCGATGTCGAACAAAGGTGGCTTAGCGAACAGGGTTAGGATTCTATCGACTAAGGCTTTTAACTTCATGAGCCGTAAGGGTCTCATGAAGATATTTGTCCCTACGAGTCATGAGGATCTCGTAAGTGCGTTTTCTCCTTAGAGATCGTGAGGATTCCTAAGTGTGCATTCTCTTATAAGTCGTAAGGATCTTACAAGAGTGTTTTCTTCTTATAGTCGAGAGGACTTACAAGGGTTGTCCACTGTGTAAACACATCCCTAGTCGCGGGTGGGACTTTGTTTGGGAAAATGTTTATTCGCGCCCGTGGATTGTATACAAGGGTCGGCATTGAACCGCTTGTAGAGCAAAATTGGATTTTGTGATGGCTTAAAAATAGGTTCAGATCCCTGTAGCTTGAGGCTTTTGAATCCTATGAGCCGTGAGGGTCTCATAAGAGGGTTCTCCTTACGAGTCGTGAGGATCTTGCAAGTGTAATTTCTTCTTAGGAATCGTAGGGATTCCTAAGTGTGTTGCTCCCTTATGAGTCGTAAGGACCTCACACAGGTATTTTCTTCTCACAAGGTCGAGATGACCTTGTAAGTGTCTTTTAACGAGATTGCACCCTTTCGGGTTTTCACAAAACTCGCCGGTAGTCCTGCTGTTTTTACTCACGGAGCCCTTTCGGGTTTTCATCCATGCCCATTTCGCTTATAGACATACCTTTTTTTTACGTCAGCCTGGGGATGCCGTGGGTTTGTAGTAGTTTAAAGATGTTTCGGTCATAGGTTCGAGATTTTTCGGGAAACGTACGATTACGCAACTAGATTTTCTCGCAAATCTTCGCATCTTGTGTGTCGGAGGTGGACTTCTTGAAGAGAGGGCTGAGAGCAATTTCTTCGTCAGAGTCGCTTCCAAAGGTGATAACTTGCGATTCCTTGGGGTCGACTATGTGACAGTTGCCGGCGACTCTTTTGCGCTCATCTGTCGTGCTTTTCTGTTCCTGATGAGCCTTGCGCTTTACTCGTTGAACGTGTTGTCGGTGGGCAACATGTCCCTGCCACCAATTTTTAAAGGCTATGCACTCCTCGGTAGGGTGTGCAATCCTCTGATGGTACAAGCAGAAATTAGGATGTATGTCCGCTTCATCAGGATGTATACCGCCAGGAGAATTTCCTCTGAAAGAGGGTAACTTCATTCCTATTGACAGGGCCCTAGCGAATCGTTTCCTTACTTTAAGCTTGCTTTTGCTGGCGATAGGGATGCTTTGCTCCGGTTGGGGTGATGTTTCAACCCTTTTGTCTAGTCTCCGGCGTTTGGCCTTTTCAAATATGGCCATCTCACGCTCCCGATCAGCTTTGCTTTTCAGAAGAGCTTCGTTCAGGAATGCGTCAATCATTTCGTCTGATGGTCCTAGAAGTTCCGGCTCAGGATCTGCCCCTAATTTCTTTGCGTCAGGAGCTTCTTCATCGTTTATCAACGAGTGAGAGATCATATGGCAGCTTGCCACATAATCCTCAGGTTCATCCGACGAGTCTTCTCCATTGTCATCATCTCCGTCCTCAAGGATATGCTGAGAAATTCTTGGAGTGTGACTGGGGTCCGTGCCTTCTGATTATATTCTTCCAGCGCGTCAATATGTTTTTGCAGTTCCGTACGCTTGTCACCAGGCTTCACGGGCTTTTTGGTCTTCGTCTTTTTCTTCGAAGACTTTGACGGCTGGGTGCGGGCGCTTTGACTACCACCACCTTTTGGAGTTGGGCGCGGCTTCAATATTCCTTTGATGATCTCGGGTTCCAGTGGATTTTTCCACCTGATTGCCGGGCATGTTTGGAGATCCTTCAGCATCCTTTTCATTTTGGCCGAAAGAGCAACCTCCCATGGAGCTTTCCTTATGAACGAATACGATTCCCCCGGCATGTCCATCTTTTTCGGATCATGTGGTTGTGGCGGGTTCATCTTCCAGTTTTCAGACAACGCGAATTTGTCTAGTTGGTATTGGTCTTCAATCCAGCCTTTGAAGACGAAGCAATCTTCGATTGGATGGCGTATTGCTTGGTGGTAAGGGCAGTAATTAGGATTGTTGATATCGCCTGGCTGCAACGGACGTTTTGGATCCGGCAGATTGATGAGTCTGTTGCGCACTGCCAGCTCAAACAGTCTCCTCGTTTTATCCCGGGGAAACGAGTAAGGACGTCCCAGTCTCTCCTCGAGGGATGGGCGTGGACGCACGCTGTTTTGGCGAATAACCGACTTTAAGTTGCTCGGCTGTTGTTGAGTATTGGCGACGAAGGTTGCTTTCCCTTTCCTTTTTTCATTTCAAGATTCCAGCTTCGAAGGAGATGGTCTATGACCTATCTGATCCATTTGGGCTAGCTTGTCAATTAAGGCCTGGAAAGTAGTTGGCTTGAAGAATATCATGAATTGCGAAATGGTCGCATGCGGATCAAGAGTACCCACGAACATGCCTACCGCAGGCGCTTCTTCGATGCGCTACTCGCACTTCGACCATAAATTCTGCCACCGTATCGCATATTGCACCCATGTCTCTCCAGGCTTCACCCTGGCATTGATCAGTGCCGTAATTGGGGTGTGTTCGCTAGCGCTTGCGAAACGCTGGGTGAATAGCAACTCCATCTCTGCAAATGTCTTGACAGAGTCATTTGGGAGTTCGGAATACCACTCGAATGCTGTCTCCGACAAGCTGCCAACGAATTGGCGAAGCAGTAGCTTATCGTCACCTCCGGTGTTGCCACACAAGGCTCTGAATTGAGCGACGTGCTGATGCGGATTTCCCGTCCCCTTGTATATGTAAGTCTAAGGTAGCGCCCCGGCCGTCTAACAGACGCCAAATGCGGAACAAAAACTTTTTAACTGGCGCTATCGTATACTATAACCCGGATCTGCCATTATTGCTAAACTAACAAACTGTAAAGAGGGCAGAAGGGTTATACCGAACGATCTGAGTCCTTCGTTCTTTAACCATCATCCCACGCTCCGTTGCGGCTGCTCCGATCTCATCGATCTCCGATCTGCTCGTCCAGGTGGCACCACGTCAACGATTCTTTAAACGGGCTCCCGCCTCTGACTCGAGGCAACTCGGTCGTCAAGTTTTCTAAAAGAGACGACCAAGATTGATGTAGAGAATGAGTAGAATACTTTGTTTCGTTACGTCCAAGGCTATGGACGAACAATTAATGAAGTTGCCTTTTGGATCGATATGAAAATGAGATATGAATATGTTAATTTCCATACATCCAAAACTCTATCTTTTTTCTAACAACCATATCCCTCAAGTGAATGAGAGAGAGGGGAGGGGCCGGCCACATATAAGGGGGTGGGGGATGAGTGGAGGAGGAGGGAGGTGACCACAAAGGAATGATACTTATCATGAAAGAATGAGTCACCATAACACATAGTATGAACACATTAAAACCAAACCAATGAACATAAACCAACTCACCCTTGCATTAAATGAATCATTAATTGCACTAATGAGTCACTTAACACCTCACCACTTCTAGAACCTTCTAGAAGCATCCACACTCATCTCAAGAAAAGATAAATCCGTATTTAACCAAATGTCAAATACGGCTGATAGAAAACTGAAAACTGGCAACTTCCAAAAATGATCCTGAAACGAATTTCAGGATAACCCCGTAACAGTATAAACATACCCGCATTTGTATTACGACCGAATACAAATGCAACTGAGACAAAGATATTATATCTACACAGTATAATACTCGGATCCGGCTTAAACCAAAGCCCACCAGTATTATCTGCCCGAAATATGACACGTGCGTAAACGCACGTGCATTTTCCGAACCCTGCCATAAAACCATACGGCCTCTACAACGTTTCGCCCGAACTTAGGAAACTGTCTGTGGGGGACTCTAATGACTCGTCAGTACCCTGGCAGTGGGTTTAACCACAAGCCGTCAGCGGCACTAGCTGTGCGTAACGGCTGCCCATGCACTGACCTCAAGGGAGGCCGATGAGCGAACTCATCCGGAAACCCTACTGAGCCTAACAGTGATAATGTATATACAGTCCGGTCCATTCGTCTATGAGTATCGCATATCTGCCTAGGGGCTAGTAACGTCAGACCCCCAATAGCAGTTTAAGTCGTGTCGGAGTGTAGCCTAATAACACCCTGAGATACTACTGGAGTACCTACCAGTAAATCTCCTGCCACGGCCGTGGGCTTTGTGTAATGGCTCTCCTAGTCACAACGCGATCTCACCCCCAATACCGGGAGAGACGAATCCTCTGCCGATCCGCTCACGTGCCTCCATGTGGCTCGGGACTGTACCCAAAAACTACCTGTTTGCACGACTCCTTTGAGCCATGGTAGGGTAGAAATCAAAGCACAGTGGGAACTCACACGAGACAAATGACGACCTCAGGTCGATGAACTAACCTGTACACATGTCACCAGGGAACTGCTATCTGACGATATGTATAATACCAACTAGCAGGTTCCCGGCGAGTCCTGTCCGGTGTACTCATAACCCAATGAGCACCTGTATACATCTTAGGTGATCCAACTGACACCAGTGGCTTGTGAGACCGGCCACCGCCCCTCGTCGGGGTCTCGACTGTATACACCAGTCTACTCCGGAGTATCGATGCCCTGTCTCGAAACTCCCACGACTAGGGACCACAATTAAGGATATGCTAATAAACCACCCAACTCTCACATATATGATCGCCATCATACTGTTGGTAGTAAAGCAAGATCCTAAGGGCTCTATCAAAGTGTAACAGTGATCAGTCACCTGAACCTGTACACGACTGATAAAGGCAAACCAGATAGCATACTATCATCTCGAGTAAGACTGTCCTACTGGTATAGGTCCTCCGCAATCATTGTAATCACGTACCTGCGATCCAATAATTGACTCTGAGGGCACTATATCCAACAATCTCCCACTTGCACTTAAGGTTAATTATTGCGATGTCGACTACTCACAGCCCGTGTGAAACCGAACATCCAACTCCTCTACTAATCAGTTTCACAAAGCTCGTTTGTAAAACTATTGTGTTCGAGAAATAGCCTCAGTGAGTGGATCCGCCCAGATGTTTCTTTCTATATCTCTCTTAATCTCAAGTTCGCGGAGAAAGCCATCTCCCGAATTGAGTAATACCTGTCTTAGAATATGTCTGGATATCTGATGGGACCTAGTTCATAAATGAACTCCAAATACAAAACATCTTAGACTGTATCGATCACTGAACCTAATCAGTATCCGGCACCATGCCACCCATAGTATCCTCTTGGACCACCTGTCCATAATACTGTCCCTCATCAGAGGGAAAACTATAACTCTGACAATCACTTTGTCAACCATGTCACCTTTGAAGCTTAGAATGATAACCGTCTCCCGAAGGAGGCTGCCGTCATCAAATCCGTAGAACATGTACTTATGTTCTAAAACTGCTTCCTTATGTTTCTCCAGGATTGGATTAATACAAACTTATTGCATCTAGTGCAAAAACAACATCTGGTGTGGTACTTGACATCTCACGATTGACTCAATTGCCTAAGCAAGTGATCTGCCAATCATGCACATCTCTCTCCCCTTTAGTCTGTAAGACACCTTTAGAGAGGGTGACTCCATCACCTGCAGGTACACCACCATGCCAGGAGTCATCTATTCTAAAAACCATTAGAATACTGTCAAAGTACCCACATTGGGAAACTACCCAAATCTAGATCTAAAACCATAGATCTAGAAACCAGAATGTCAAATATTATATCCATATCCTGTCTGGAGAAACAACTGTGTGACGACCACAGTACAACCGATCGTAGTATAGGAATTTTACTTCTTACTCTGTGTATGTCATCCAGATACCATGACATCACACCCTACTACCTTCTTAACAGATCCATCCCCTATTCTAATGAAGTCAAACCCATGACTGTCACATCAAAATTAGATGATCTATCTCCGCTATAACTGCTCAAGTCTATAAATAGACATAAGCTACTTGCCCACTATGCTTCCGCTGCTCCCACTGACCACAACAACCCTCTGGCAGAATAATATACACGTGCACTTCTAAACCTAGTTTAGAACGACGCTATACTTAACCTCCTGCCTGGTCTCATAGTCTGGAACAACAGTAGTGTCAAGTCTGGGTAAACAAGAACCTCCATGTTACCGTCCTTAAGGCTACCGAAGTACCTCTTGGATGTCTGAGGTTACCCACCATATCTGTGGAGTGGCTAATGGAATGTCAAACCTGATTGAATATATAGGTCCTATTAAATTTTCCGTAATCGTTTGCGGTTCTGGAATTACTTCCAGTTCTACCATACTCCCACTACTGTTTTCTGAAAAAATCCATTTTACTAAAACTGTGGCGAGTCAAGAACAATATCACTATTGATCTTCCATATGGTAGAAAATCAACCCTCGTCATAGCCAGGGTCAACCCACAAACTGCCATTACAGAAACGTGCCCTGAGTTATTCAGAGTCTGGTTTTAAGCATAAGCCGGACAACTCCCCGTACCTTAACATCGTTAAGATATGAACCATTCTATATCCAATATAGAAACTTTGGCACTTATTTAATTGCAACCATATTCAATCATGCAACTGTCTCTAGTGCATATCAACTTAATGGAAAGAGCCTAATCAGCATTACTCAACTTAGGAATCCATCCAATTATGAGTAACCTGAAAGAGAAACAAGTTTCTCAAAACCATTACTATCATCTGAATACCAATCACAAGAATCTACATCTTCGATCTCTTTGAAGAATCCTGATACTTGTGACATCTGGTTCTCTACTTTATTCTTATACCCACAACTTCTCAAAACTTAGACCTTGTATTTCTTCGAAACACTTGTCTAAAAACTAGAGAAGTCATAAGTAAATAGAACATAGTACGAGGACCTACCCCTTTGTCCTGATGGACACTGGACAACATACAATACTCTGTATAAGTCCGCTGAGTTGAATAACTCAAAACCTGTGCATCGTAGGTTGAAAACTGTACCCTGGCGATTTCCTCAAATATCACCAATTACAACGAATTCCGATATAATGAGGATGATCACCTAATTCCCAATAACTTACTCCCACTCATCATCTGTAAAACCATACAGATATGAGAATGAAACCTGGTAAATACATACCCTTAGAGTAAGTATCTAATCGGGAAAACAGTTTTCCTTTAACACTACACTGAAACATGAAAATGTTTCGTAGGGGTATCCTGGTATTCCTAGCAATACCTCTTCCATAATCCAATTCATGACTATAACCGTATATTTCATTGCCATCTCTCCAAATCCCTTTATTTTGTCTTTAGTCGTTACCTTCTGTACACCATCGTTAAGCTAAATGGTTTTCTTCCTTCCCTACCGCTCGGCACTAGCCTATGGTTTGGAAGAAAACTATCCAGTAAGCATAATAGGTGTACCCTCCTAAACCAAGGAGTACTCGCAACTTGAGAGAAGGTGATGATAAAAGACAACTGAATAATACCTTATTCTATTTCTCCCGAACTGGGGAAAAAAACAAAGGTGAAATAGGAGTAGCGATGAAGTACGCGGTTTGGTCGTGAATGATAACAGTCGCAATTTACTTTGCCCTCTTTCTAATCCCTTTATTTTGTCTTTAGTTATTTCCTTCTGTACACCCTACTTAGGCTAATTGGTTTTCTTCATTCCCTACCTTTCGGCACCTGCCTATGGTTTAGAATAAGACTATCCAATAAGCGTAATAGGTGTACTCTCCTAAACTAAGGAGCCCTCGCAACCTGAGAGAAGGTGATAATAAAAGACAACTGAATAAACCAATTCTATTTCTCCTGAACCTTGATCCATCCTCAAAGAAGTCCCTTTGAGTTCGTATATAACCATACGATGGATCTATCCAATGGAAGTGGATGTTCGTAGTAATACGGGGTGTTCTGAGAAATGCAAAGGGTAAAAGAAGGAGCGGCAATGACTTATGCAACTCGGACAATCCAAAAGCCAGTATTTTAAGAAGGTTCGGTCAACCTGGTCACTGAGTCATAGTCTAGGGTCGGTCAAAGGTCGCTGCCAAAGAGAGAGAGAAAAGAAACACTCTGCGTGCAATCTAACCTAGATCAGAATGGTTATCACTTTATCTAATCCGGAAACCTCCCACTGTCCTGTCTAATTCTCCTCCAAACCTGAAAGAAGAATCAATCGGGATCACCCGAAGAGTAAACCAACTCATCAGTGGGAATCGGGGTCCAACTCTCATCGCATGATAACGTGACGGAATCCACTCATGTTACTCACACTCTAGAAGGTATGCGCATACTTGGCAAGTTTCAGTTTCTTTAGAAACTCCCGATATGATTTTTACCCCATGTTCTTATGACCTTGACGAAAGCCAACAAATCATAAGTCACATGTCAAGTTCTGCCCGTCATTATCTTGTTAATTTGAACCCACCCGTACATACCCTTGACGAAAGCCAACAAGGTAATACGACTGTCCCAAACCAACTCATCTATCTATGCAACAAATGAATACCCCAGCAGCTACCAAACACTATGCCTTGACGAAAGCCAACAAACATAGCTTGAATACAACTGACCATCCATAAGAAACGACGGAAGGCTACGGCTGGTTTTTGGCGAAAGAACCTTTAACGTAATGAACTTGATATCGTTGAAGGAACCTAATAGCTTTTTATAAAAATATAGTGGTGAAAACCTTTTGCTAAAGACGTTACTCCCGGTGAAGGGATCTCGGCTCTTTCCTCGTGGAATGAGGTGCAGGATATTCCACTGAATACCGCGATGCAAAGCAACTTGTAATCGACTATAGTGAAGTTATTACCCAGACGCAAACTTCTGCCTAAGGGGTCATTCCCGGTGAAGGGATATCGGCCCTTGCCTTGTCGAATGAGTTGCAGGATATTCACACCGAATACCGCTATGCATAACAAAAGGAAACGTCTTTGTAATAACACTTTTTTAAAATGTTCCAACAACTCCAAATAGGTTTGTTTTCCTTTGTATTGATCAGAATCAACGCAGTCCCATCAATCAATCACACCAGAAAAGAACGAAAATAAAATGTACGCATATGCCATCTGCATTCGTCACTGGGTCCCGTCATCATCCGTTAGGTTACTTAACTAACGACAGAGCAGGGACTGAACTAGCGCGGGTGCAAAACATATACAACATCTAATAGTATATATACCAATATACAATAATCGCTCCAGGCGTGATAATATGCAACATTACAGAAAAGTAATAAGCATCACAGAACAATACAGATAATGTGGGATCCCCGGGTTTCACAGAGCCGCTGCTGAAACCCGACGTTCCCCTGGTCGTGTGGATAGCCTGTGCAATGAAACCTAGACCCCTACGGGTGCGGCAAATTACCCGCCAAAATCTGAAGCGAGGCAGCCCCCTACAGCAAAGTGAATGGTCCACCCAGCACTTCACGGAATCCGGTAACTTGAGCACCCCTCCTTAGGCCAACCTGTACCCCCTACGAGTGCGGCGAATAGTTTGCCAATTCTAGAGTGAGGCCCCTCTGCCTCTCAAAGCCATGAGATGCGGACCCGTTGCCCTCCAGAACCCGGCTATCCGTGCACCCCGTCGCGGGGTAAACCTAGTACAGAAATGAAAAATATGTACAACGGGTACATCGACCTCAACCTGGTCGTGCCCTAAAAGAATATTATACAAACAGGTAGTGACGGTAGTCCACATGTTGGATGCTCGCCCCGCAATATCAAATGTACAAATAAATCCAAACTGCACTTCCATTGCACACTGCTATCCACCACGACAAATCCGCAACATCACAGCACAACACAGAATATCAACGCGAATGTCACGTTCGCAAACCCGTCTAAAAGAACTATAGCAATCAGACGCGGTTTACCGATCAAATGACATTCCTGGTCGGAGATATAATGTAAGTACTGTAAACTAACATGTTTAAATTTCGATCGACTAAATATCACGAAGTGAGCCCCACGAACATCTGCTGTACAGTAACAAAATCTGGGCCCAAAAGATATATGCCAAAAACCTCAAATTCCAACAGAGAAGCAACTGTACAAATTTGGGTCAATGATTCAACATAACAGCCGCGGATGCGCGGTCAAACCCTAGGTTTGACCGTGATTCCGCGGCACTCCTGTTGAGTCACGTGTTCAAATTTGCACCACGTGCTTAGAAAACCCTGCACAGATTTCTGTGATATGTAAAATAATTTTAGGACTTGATTTAAAATCGACAGAAACTGTGAATGGAAAAATTGTAGTTTTTGATATTCGGTCCGATCGATGTTTTAAACGCGTTAGCACAAGTTAGTAAAGCATAATGGTGAGACTCTGATACCACTGTAAGTCTACGGTAGCGCCCTGGCCGTCTAACAGGCGCCAAATGCGGAATAAAAACTTTTTAACTGGCGCTATCGTATACTATAACCCGGATCTGCCATTATTGCTAAACTAACAAACTGCAAAGAGGGTAGAAGGGTTATACCGAACGATCCGAGTCCTTCATTCTTTAACCATCATCCCACGCTCCATTGCGGCTGCTCCGATCTGCTCGTCCAGGTGGCACTATGTCAACGATTCTTTAAACGGGCTCCCGCCTCTGACTCGAGACAACTCGGTCGTCAAGTTTGCTAAAAGAGATGACCAAGATTGATGTAGAGAATGAGTAGAATACTTTGTCTCGTTATGTCCAAGGCTATGGACGAACGGTTAATGATGTTGCCTTTTGGATCGATATGAAAATGAGATATGAATATGTTAATTTCCATACATCCAAAACTCTATCTTTTTTCTAACAACCATATCCCTCAAGTGAATGAGAGAGAGGGGAGGGGCCGGCCACATATAAGGGGGTGGGGAGGTGAGTGAAGGAGGAGGGAGGTGACCATAAAGGAATGATACTTATCATGAAAGAATGAGTCACCATAACACATAGTATGAACACATTAAAACCAAACCAATGAACATAAACCAACTCACCCTTGCATTAAATGAATCATTAATTGCACTAATGAGTCACTTAACACCTCACCACTTCTAGAACCTTCTAGAAGCATCCACACTCATCTCAAGAAAAAATATATCCGTATTTAACCAAATGTCAAATACGGCTGATAGAAAACTGGAAACTGGCAACTTCCAAAAGTGATCCTGAAACGAATTTCAGGATAATCACGTAACAGTATAAACATACCCGCATTTGTATTACAACCGAATACAAATGCAACTGAGACAAAGATATTATATCTACACAGTATAATATTCGGATCCGGCTTAAACCAAAGCCCACCAGTATTATCTGCCCGAAATATGACACGTGCGTAAACGCACGTGCATTTTCCGAACCCTGCCATAAAACCATACGGCCTCTACAACGTTTCGCCCGAACTTGGGAAACTATCTGTGGGGGACTCTAATGACTCGTCAGTATCCTGGCAGTGGGTTTAACCACAAGCCGTCAGCGGCACTAGCTGTGCGTAATGGCTGCCCATGCACTGACCTCAAGGGAGGCCGATGAGCGAACTCATCCGGAAACCCTACTGAGCCTAACAGTGATAATGTATATACAGTCCGGTCCGTTCGTCTATGAGTATCGCATATCTGTCTAGGGGCTAGTAACGTCAGACCCCCAATAGCAGTTTAAGTCGTGTCGGAGTGTAGCCTAATAACACCCTGAGATACTACTGGAGTACCTACCAGTAAATCTCCTGCCACGGCCGTGGGCTTTGTGTAATGACTCTCCTAGTCATAGCGCGATCTCACCCCCAATACCGGGAGAGACGAATCCTATGCCGATCCACTCACATGCCTCCATGTGGCTCGGGACTGTACCCAAAAACTACATGTTTGCACGACTCCTTTGAGCCGTGGTAGGGTAGAAATCAAAGCACAGTGGGAACTCACACGAGACAAATGACGACCTCAGGTCGATGAACTAACATGTACACATGTCACCAGAGAACTGCTATCTGACGATATGTATAATACCAACTAGCAGGTTCCCGGCGAGTCCTGTCCGGTGTACTCATAACCCAATGAGCACCTGTATACATCTTAGGTGATCCAACTGACACCAGTGGCTTGTGAGACCGGCCACCGCCCCTCGTCGGGGTCTCGACTGTATACACCAGTCTACTCCGGAGTATCGATGCCCTGTCTCGAAACTCCCACGACTAGGGACCATAATTAAGGATATGCTAATAAACCACCCAACTCTCACGTATATGATCGCCATCATACTGTTGGTAGTAAAGCAAGATCCTAAGGGCTCTATCAAAGTGTAACAGTGATCAGTCACCTGAACCTGTACACGACTGATAAAGGCAAACCAGATAGCATACTATCATCTCGAGTAAGACTGTCATACTGGTATAGGTCCTCCGCAATCATTGCAATCACGTACCTGCGATCCAATAATTGACTCTGAGGGCACTATATCCAACAGTATACATGAAACTTAGGAATCGTGTATCCTGGCGGATACTTTATTTGGTCATACCAACCCGGATAGGGTCGTCCAGTTTTAACAATTTTCCCATCCACTTCATTCGCCTGATGAACTCGTATCTGCTGAGCGATATAATCATCAAGAGCGGCCTTGGAGATGGTCTCCTCCTTGGCTGCTGAAAGAGCCGGAGGAGGGTTCGATGTCTCCCCTCTGTCGTCTTCAATGACAATCGGGGGGTCTTCAGCCGGAGGATCCGGTTGTATCATCATCCCGACCATGTCTTGGAAGAGGAGCGTCATTCGTTTTATATTGGCCGCTTGGTCCGCGGCCTCTTTTTCTTTCCTCTCGAGCATTCTTCGGAGGAATTCAGTATCAGTTTCTTGTTCCTGACGCTACTCTAAGGTCTCTGGATTTTTTTCGGCCCAGTGAGTGCGGCCATTGTGGTCAGCATCTCCTGAAGTTTCTGCTGCTATTGCTCCTGAGCCTTTTTTACCGATCGGGTAAGCGGTCGATGACCCGTAGAAGCACGGCTTTTCTCTTTTCCGGAAGCCATATAAACGGTATGTGTTACCATGCCCCCAGACTTGGGGCGTTTAGATTCAGCGTCCTTGCGGTTCGCTGTGGTCACAGTGGCTTTCTCCGGCCTCCTTCTCTTGTGAGTGGTTGAAGTTGAGGGAGCCGTTGCAGCGGGCACCCAGACGAATGACATCTTTCGTGGTACCACGGGATGACTCTCTTCTTGCCGAGCTTTAATCTTTTTTGGTCGGCGAGAGTAGTCCTGGTCAATCACCAATTCCTGGACCTGTTGCCAGACTTTGTAAATTTTGAAGGACAGCCGCTGAGGGGGTTGCTCCGGCTTCTTCTCTTTAGCATTCTCCACAGGTGGAGGAGATCTCTTCAGCACGGCAGTCGGAGAGTTTTTGCGTACCCTCTTTAGCGGTTCAAAACTGTTCCCAGTTGGAACAGCAGCATCAACCTCCACCGTTGGAGCCGGGGGAGTCAGTCCGGAAGGGGAATTGCCCCCAGCCTTCCTTACTCGGCGCCAGTGGCGACGTCGGGCGTATCGAGCCATTGGCATTGTCTCAGCTGTAGGGTGACTTCCTCATGCCCCCTATGTTGGCGAAGGGTTGACGCTGGCGCCAGCCTCTTGAAAACTGACATCCGTTGAGAAGCAGTGTCCATTCTGTCAAAGACAGACCTTTGGGCAGGGGAAGCAGCTTTGGGGACTTCGCCTGGAGCGGGAGTCGGAACGGCCAGCCTTCTGAAGACTGACTTCTTGGCAGAAGAACCCTCTCTGATAATTTCGTCCGCTTGAGCCGGGATGGCTATCCGCTTTGGGATGGCTGCTTCAAGTATCGCGGGCTTATTGGCGTTCTAGCCCAGTCTGTTGAAAACTGAGGCAGTGGAGTTGGGCGACCCGTTGAGAGGGGCCGCCGTAGTTGTAAACCGATCAAAGACCGACTTCTTTGAAGCCTCCTGCAATGGCATTGGGGCATTGAAGTTCATGGGTGGGAGCATGGTCCCAAAGAGTAGCCCAGTGGTGGCCTGAGTTACTTGCTCCACTGGCATCTTGAACAGGGAGGCCGCTTGGGGCCCGTAGGTTATACCTCCAGATGAGGTGGAACGGGAGTTGCAGTTGCAGCTGGAGCAGTTAGAGGTCATTGATGTTCTTTTTTCTGCACGGGAGCAAAACCAAATCTTATTACCTCAAACCCAAGAGCAACCATATTAAACCGCGATTCGTTCGCGAACACGACACACGAAATGTGGAGTGGAAAGAGGAAAAGGTCCCACCGGACGTGCCAGAATCTGTTCCCCTCCGAACGCGGGGACAAGACCGCGTAGGTCCGTCTTGCCTGAATTCAGGGCAGATGCTAATTGGTGCTATCCGTCCATCTCTCCGAAGATGCCAAATTGATTCATGACACCATGTATCGAAGGTTTAAACGGATGCGGCCGATGTAGCAGACTTCGTCAGATTCCCCCTCGTTGAGGGGGTTTTGATTGTGGGGACGCCCTTCCCTGCAGGCGCAAGCCCCTGCAGTTAATTACGCTACCGCATCGCGGTAACCACTTTCTCCTTCTCCAGATGGTCACTTCATGTCGTGGGTGTTTGTTTTATTTTTAGTTGCCCGTGGATTGTATACGGAGACTAATTTATGTTGTCGCCCGTAGGGTGTGGATTAGTCCAAATCCGTATTTTCTTAGATTTGGGTTGGGTTTAAGGATACGTTAGTCTCATTTGAGACTAAGATAAACTTAAACGTTCGTTGAGGATGCGTTAGTCTAATTTTAGACTAAGATCAACTCAACGGGATCATTTAGATCCAACAAGAGAGCATTTGGGCTCTATTGTTTAGTTTAGGGACATTGCGGTCGATTACCAGTTTAAGGACATGGTGGTCCAATTTAAAGACATCATAGTCTGTAAAGGTTAAGGACATCATAGTCCATAGGCTTAAGGACCCCACAGTCCGAGGTTAAGGATATCATAGTCCATGGGCTTAAGGACCCCACAGTCCGAGATTAAGGACATCATAGTCCATGGGTTTAAAGGACCCCACAGTCCGAGGTTAAGGACATCATAGTCCATGGGTTTAATGACCTCACAGTCCAGTTTAAAGACATCATAGTCTTTGAAATGTATGGTTGTCGGGACCCGTCACCTCTCTGAAGACGTTGAAGGATTACAACGACAAATATCAGAGAAATGAAGAGATGTACCCTTGAACCGATATTGGTTGGAAGATCTATAGTCCAATTTGGGACTAAGATCAAAGATTTATGAGCATGTGGGCTCAATTAATCTGAATTGAGGACTTATGGCCAATCTTGGGCTACGTCCAATCAAGTTAAAATATTTAATATTTATTTTGGGCTGTTGAGCATTTATTTGGGCTTGGCCCTTTTAACAATACTGAGTATTGACTTGCATTCTGACAATGTTTTGTCTTTTATTGAATGCTGAGCATTCATCATAGCTCTGGGCTTATTAAAGAACGATTTATGTTCTATCAGCGCAGCACATGGTGCGCTTGGCGCTTTGCGCCAGTCAAAGAGCGCAGCGCGCTTCTGCCGCGTAGCGCACACGTGAGTGACACGTGGTGCGCTTGGCGCTTTGCTCCAGTCCATGAGCACGTTGCGCTGATTTATGAGCGCATAGCGCTATTTGTTCAATGGCGCACACGTGAGGAGCATGTGGTGCGCTTGGCGCTGAACGCCAGTCCATGAGCGCAAAGCGCTAGTTCAAGAGCGCAAAGCGCTAACTGTTGAGTGGCGCACACGTGAGTGACATGTGGTGTGCTTGGCGCTGAGCGCCAGTCCAAGAGCGCAGAGCGCATTTGATCAATTTTATGATCTGGGAAATAAATTCTCCCTTAAAAGAGACTTTTTCTCAAGATCCTAAAAGCAAAAGTTCTTACTTTATAGGAGATACTTCAATCTCTTATATTGATGAAAGGGTTTACCTTTATGGATCTGTGATCCTTAAGAGAATTGAATTATTCTCCCCCCTTTTTTATAATGAGATGTTCATGATCTCTTTGAGAAAGATTTTAGTCTTATAGATCTATGATCTGTGAGAAAGAAGTAAATTCTTCTTTTTATTTTATGATGAGATCTTGTGATCTCTTTGTGAAAGGCCTTGGTCTTGTAGATCTATGATCTTGAAGAAAGAAGTGAATTCTTCTTTTTAATTATGAGATGATTTCATCTCTCTGTTCTTTTACCTTGAAGAAAAAAAGTTCTTCTATCGAGAGCTTGGCTCTTCTTTCTAAGATCTCTCAAAGCTTATGGGGGGGTTCCTCTCTTTGTTTCTGTATATTTTTTTCCATGAGACTTGAAGTCTAGGGGCCTTTTTATAGGGCAAACTGATCGGTTCAATCAGTTAAGGAGATCTTTTCTCCAATTGATTTGGGGAATTTCCCATCGTTGGATCTTTGATCCAAGGGCTTCTGATTTACAGAAGGTAATCTTCTTGTTATTAACAAGATTGGGAAATCTTTTCCATACAGAATTTATTCTGTATTTTGGTGATTTTTAATCACCACTGGATCATTGATCCAACGGTGCTCTGATTTACAGAGCACAATCTTGTTGTTTGGAAAGATTTTGAGGAATCTTTCCTTAACAGAATTTAATTCCGATTAATTAATGATTTATCATTATTATTGGATTTTTGATCTGACGGTGGGGAGCTTTTAGTTTCAGCGCTAGCGCACCCGTGCTTTGCACGTGGTGCGCTGCTTAGAGCGCAGCGCACCTGGCTCTAGCGCACACGTGCTTTGCACGTGGTACGCTGCTTAGGGCACATCGCACTTAGCGCTGCTTCTGAAGCATTACTTCATTTCAAAATTTGAATTTTAAACAGAGTTTTGCTCTGATTGGGAGAAACAAACCCTAGGCTCGCCTCTGCCGCATCGCCGTCGCCTCTCGCCACCATCCTCACCGTCGTTGTCTCCATCGCTTTACCCTCTTCTACCTCACCTCCTATTTCATTCCCGACGTGAACCCATTTGCAAACCCTAGAACCTCCACTGCACACACCCCGCCTCACCACCGGTGACCACGTCGTCATTGCCTCATCCTCACCCCGTCGCCACCACCTTCTCTCCCCTCGATGCAAACCATCACCACCTCCTTAAACCCCAGTCCTCCTCTTCATTCTTCTACTTCTTCTTCTCTTTCTTTCTTTTTTCTTGGTTTTTCGAACATCGCCGGAAAACCCGCGGCTCATCGTCGTTTCTCCTCCTCCTCTGTTCCAGATACCCCGATCCAACCCTCAGAGCACCTAGAACCCACAGCCCTCTTCTCCTTCTTCTTCTTCTTTCTTCTTCTTCTTCTTTTTCTTTCTCTTTCTTGATTTCACATTTTCCGGTCATTGCCGGGGCCGTGCTCCTCGCTGCCGATCCAGGCGATCCAGTGAACGTCCCTTACCTGCGTGGTTGTCCTCTTGCCCTGTCTGGACCCGTCCCGTGTGCCGTGTGTGCATTACGACGATTACCCGACGTCGGACGTGCCGTACGCACCCGTCGTGTGTTCCGTTCAGGCAAGTTAATCTTGCTACATGCTATACTACAATATATTGCACACATGTGAATAATAACATTACTTATTGTTTAGTTATACATCCCACATTACCATTTTTACTATTTTACTGGTTTCGGACATCCGTGTGCATCCATATCATTATTTACATATGTAGTCGCATGCTAATTCATCTTGCTGCATGCTAGATATATTTTATGCATCCATATGAGTAAAATGTTACCCGTTTATCACATTATACATCCATACTAAAGTTTTACCGTTTTCGGATACCCGTTTGCATCCATAGCATTTAATATACATATAGCTGCATCTACTTATCATATTAGTTCATGTTATTATTGTAAGAACACCCCATGCTTAATAAAGTGCATCCTACTTAGTATTAGAACTGTAAATGTAACCCCTAATCGATATTTGTGCATCCATACCATTAATTTTATATCTATTCGCATACCATATCACATTATTACATATTGTTGTTATATTGACACCCCATGCTTGATATTATGCACCCTACATAGTTATGATGTAACCCCTGATAGATATTTGTGTATCCATACTTTTACTGTACATCTGTACTTTTGTCGTGATTCGATACTTGCTACATTTTACTGTTGGACACCCACTTGATACATGTACACTACCTGACATGACCTGATATATCACTACTTGACATGTTACCTGATCCTGTTTCTAATGCCGACAATCCTGACATGTTGTCCCGATAGACATATCCTGTTGTTTGTATAAACAAACATGTTCCTGCTTAATTCTGTATTGGCATTAGCTTCAGATTTATCAATACCTGACTTGAACACATAACTTGGGGGTATGGGAAAATCAAGAATGTAACCGAACGTAACTCAAAGGACTATCATATTGTTTTCCATTTTTCCGGGCGTTACGGAATACCTATTGTTTGCCGTTTTTCCGGGTGTTACAGAATAATCACCGATGGGATACGATGAGGATTACATTAATTGATTTCGAAGAGTTTAGAATAGATAACCCGGTAGCACAATTTAGATTACTCACTGCACGTCACATGTGCTTATACCCTTCACTATTCCTTATTCGTGATACTGTTATACTCTTATTACTGTTCATATTCATGCCCGCATGCCTTGTTACCTCTTGATTTTATTATTGTTGATATTATGACGCATTGACGTCTGGGTTTTGCATGGCCCAGATCCTCTACCTTTGCCACAGGCCGATCAGGAGTATTTCAGTCAACAGACCGAGCAGTGAGGACCTGTTAGTACTTTAGTTTAGTTTTCTTTCAACATTTTCTTTTCCTGATGTGAGCCCGTATTTGGGACGTACTTTCCAGATTGTTATTGTTATTGGATTTATTGCTTCCGCATATTATTTCTTGACTCGTTTATTCTGGCTCATAGACATGTACGAGATAGTTTATTTCATTTGACTGTTCTTAATGTCTTCTAGACAGCCGTAATGTGACTGTGGAGGGATGTTTCCTAACCACAGGTAGCATGGTTGGCTCTGTCACATGCCGATCTTAGCGCACTCTAGGAAGCGGGGCGTGACAGTTTGGCATCAGCACCGCTACACTGGAATATGGTATCAAGAGCGAATTATCACTTGGCGTGATGAGATTTCCCTCGTTCCTAGTTTAACGACTTAGGGGTTTCCAGTTTAACGACTTAGAGTTCATCTATTCCCAGTTTAAAGACTTAGGGGTCTATTGGATCGGAAGTTTGGAATTTTGGGGTTGGAGTTGGCATCAGCGTTGCTAACACTGGAGCACGGGTGCTAGGAGCAATTCATCATTTGCCTTTTCCTATTGGGAAGCGATGACTTATGAAAGAGGTTTAGGTCCCTATCACCTAAAGACTTTTCAATTTTATAAGCCGTAAGGGTCTCATAAAAGCATTTTCTCCCTACGAGTCGAAAGGATCTCGTAGGTGTACTTTCTCCTTAGGAGTCGTGAGGACCCCCAAGTGTGTTTTTCTCTTGTGGGTCGTAAGAATCCCACGAAGGTGTTTTCTTATGAGTCGAGATAATCTCATAAGTTTTGTTCTCCTCATGTATCGTGAGGACACATGAATGAGTCTTCCCAAATGGAGCATAATTCCAAGGACGGAGACCGGCCGCATGACTGGTGATTACGGTAGGGCATGGGTGCAATGAGAATTATTTAAGCCCATGGAATGTATACGGTAGTCAATTTATAAGGATGGGAGAATTTTGGGAAATTGGATTTTGGTCGGCATCTGCATCACTACACTGGAATATGGTTCCAGGAGCGACTCATCATTCGTCATTGGGAATTTGAATTTTGGTTGGTGTCTGCATCGCTGCACCGGAATATGGTACCAGGAGCGACTCATCATTCGCCGTTTGGGGATTTTGGATCTGGATTTTGGTTGGCGTCTGTATCGCTGCATTGGAATATGGTACCAGGAGCGACTCATCATTCACCATTTAGAGTTTTTTTAACACGATTGCTCCATCATTTTAGCTTTTCTTATCGCGAAGGTCGCGACTGCCCTATCATTTCGGCTATTTATTCGCGGTTGACCCGTCATTTCGGCTTTATTTTCATTTTTATTTTACTCGCTGATTTTTATTGCAGGTTGCACCATCATTTCGGCTATTTTTTTACTTTTTTTTTATTTACACATTTTACATCCCCAGTTTAACGACTTAGGGGTCGATTGTTCCCAGTTTAACGACGTGGTGGTCATCTATGTCTACTTATCTCAACTCCTCGAACTTTGATCTAGGCGGAGCTGTGTTGATGACCATAACTTTGTGGTTTGCCGGTACATCCGAGGACTGTGAAGTTTTCTCAACCTTGTATTGGTTCTCCACCTAGTTTTTGAAAACATAGCAGTTTTCAATGGCATGACCCACCATTCTATGATACGGGCAGTACATGGGATTGCAGGTCATATTCATTTCATGTGGTCTCTTTGGAATAGGCAGTCGCAGACTGTTGTTCAAGGCGTCATTGAATATTTTGCGGATTTCATCTCTCCTAAAGGAATATACTTTCTTCTTCCTCCCCATTAGAGTAGGTGCCTTTTCCGATCCTGGTCCTCGAGGCCGATCGATTTTTAGTTTGCCTACTGTCCGCTTACCACGTAGAGTGTACATATCAGAGGGACTGGAGGCTGATCGCGGCCGTTTTTCGCAAATATGTTTCGCTCTTGGGCTGGAGGGGGTATCGGTTGGCTGTTTCAGGGTATCAATCCCTTGCTCAAGAACCGAATTTTGATTTTGCTGCAATTGCAACCGGACGACTTGGGTCGTGAGATCTGACATGACGTTTGCCAGCTCGTTGACTTTGGATTGGACCTTTGCCAGCTTCTCGTCTCTGTCCTGAAGCTGCTTTTGAAGCTATTGGAATAATAATTGCTCTATAGTTCCGGGTATGATAACCGGATCATCCTTACTGCCTGAGCTTGATTCCACAGGATTCACAGGCTCCTTTGGCTTAATGGACTGAGCAGGTTCTTCGTCATTTAGACCGAGACGATGTTGGGTAACAATAACCACGTCATCGTCAGGGGAATAAGGCGTAGGAGGACTTGTTCTTCTGAGCTCCATCATATAGACC
Organism: Agapanthus africanus; assembly: GCA_030015575.1. Taxonomy (NCBI): domain Eukaryota; kingdom Viridiplantae; phylum Streptophyta; class Magnoliopsida; order Asparagales; family Amaryllidaceae; genus Agapanthus; species Agapanthus africanus. The sequence continues at coordinate 178,629,405 of CM057350.1, read as the reverse complement.
GTATGGGTTGCGTACTCGTCTACCGCTTATTCATTGGCAATATTGCTCGTTTGGCTCTTAGTTTGTTGCCTTGGCCTGCTCCTTTCCAAGAAGGGCATACGATTGAGAGCAGCAGATTCCCGAAAGGCTTCGGTCTCCGTTTGTATGAAATTGGTGGTTGCAACTTGATTGTTCGCTAGCACGCCTTTAGACAGTTCTATCTCTCTTGTCTTATATTGCTTTTCGACGCAATCTTTGAAGACGAAACAGTCTTCAATGGCATGACCTATCACTCTATGATAAGGAAAATATTTGGGGTCGCTGGTCATATTCGCTTCTTGCAGTCTTTTTTGATTCTGGCAATTGTAGACCGTTTCTTAGGGCGTCTTTGAATATTTTATGGACTTTGTCCTTTCTGAAGGAATGGATCTTATCCAGCTTCTGTTTCAGTAGAGATTCTCCTCTCTCACCGAACACTGGCTTCCGAGACTGGTTGGCATTAGGCCCGCTCATCCCTCACTTATTTCAGTTAGACGAAGTGTTAAAAGATTCAGTATCGTCGGAATTTCCGCCTTTACGATTATCATCCTTTCAGTTTTCTAGGACCTATTGTTATTTTGGAAATCAGAGGAGGTCTCCTGCTTTGAGCGCTCCAACATCTGAACTTTCCTGGTCAGCTCTTGGAATGTTTTGAGACCCGCGGTGCATAGAAACGGGGCCATCCAATAATTGAGATTTCCGACAAGGAGACTGACAGATTGTTCCTGCTTTATCGGTAGTTCATATTTAACAGAGAGATTACGCTATCGGGTTATAAAATCCGTGTTGCTTTCGTTTTTCTTTGGTTTGGTTCTTACGAGGTTGGCAATGGTAATCTTATCGCTGACACTCATGAACTTTTGTCGGAACAGAGATTCCATTTGGACGAAAGTAGTAACGGAGCCATCCGGTATACTCGCGTACCAGTCGAAAGCGACATCGGTTAAGCTATTAACGAACTGGCGGAGGAGAAGCGCATCATTGCCCCCAGTATTCCCGCACAAGGCTTTAAAGTGGGCGATGTGCTGATTCGTATTTCCCGTCTCATCGAATCTTTCGAATTTGAGGATAATATAACCACCAAGAAACTCTATCAGATCATACCGAGCAGGATATGGTCTCCCGCTACTGCTGACATCTTTTTGCGTCTCGGCTTCGGTTACCAGTGTTTTGGCTTTGTTGGTGACCAAATCCATGATTTGATCTCGCGTTAACGAGTTGCTGTCATCGATAGTCAAGACATTTCCTGAGATGGGATGCGGCCGGCTTTCATGCGGCTCGTCCACTTTTGGATTTGAAGGAAGAGGAGTTGGCTGCCTCGGGACACCATTTTCCGGTTCATGAGCAAAGCCTTGCGTTTGATTGGCCGGCTGAGAGGCAACTTGGGCCATGGGCTGTAAGACGACGTTTGTCAAGTCGTCAATCTTTGAGTAGAGCTTAGCCATCTCCTTGTCTTTGTTTGTGAGCTGCTTCTGGAGCTCTTGGAGAAGTTGCTGCTCTACGGTCTTGGGATGAAAGATTGACTCATCTTCGCTTTCCAAGCCCAACTCCTCATAAACTGAGGGATCTCTTTGCTTATCAGCCTCACTGGAAGGGTTTTCATTACCTTCCAAAGGAAGCTGGTCTTGAGAAGTGGCGGTCATATTCACACCAGATTGGATTTGAGATGTGGTGGCCCCGTCTTTGCTCTTGCTGTGTGTGCCTACCATGTATACAATGTGGACCATATATCCAGCCATCTCTTTGTTTTTGGAGGCTGATCTTTCGGACCGTCGTCGTGACGGTTCCTCTTCGGGAGAGAATGGGCGACTGAAGACGGTTGACCCGGCTAGGTCCTTGGGTGGCGTTGTCCGGACCGCAGCTTTATTGACCCTTGCGTTCATGCCATTCTTCTAAACCAATTTCAGCGGTTCAAAAGAGTTAGCGAGCTTCATAGTCGATTCGACTGTTGTTGCGAGGTAACCCTGTTCTTGGAACCTCATGAAGTTCAGCCTAGCAAGAGCCTTGCCCTTTTGTTGGCTCTATATCTGAGCCTTTTCTATCTTAACTTCTCGATTTTGAGGGCTTGGCAGGCATCCGTTACCCAGGAAGCCATCGTGAGTCGATTGACAGGAAGCTTAGAGAAGATACTCGATCGAGCAGTTGTCAGGGGCACCGTTGGAGCTTACTCGAGACGCCTTATTGCTTTATTGGTGTTGATGGCCTTGCCCCCAGCTGGGGCCAAGAAAAGTCGTTCAAACACCGACTTGCGTTTAGGTAGTGGTGCCCTTGAGAACACCACATTTGGCCTCCTGCATTTCGAGGCCGGCTTGTCTGTTACCGGAGCTTGAGGAGCTACGATGGTGTTAGCTGGCATGAGCAAAATAGAGCCAAACTGTAGCAGCGGTTCCTCCCACTGTCGTTCGAGACTGGTCGGGAGGACCGTCCGGACGTCCATCTTCTTCGTGTAGGAGATGGGAGCTGTATTGAGAACTGAGCTTGTCCTTGGGGACATTTTGTTGCGTCCAAAAATTGCAATTGGAAAGTGTTAACCAACACAAAAAAACATGATTTCAGTACAAGCAATTGATATATTTCGCATGAATGTTTAGCTCGAAATATGGGAGGAGAGAAAAGGTCCCACCGGGCGTGCCAGAACCTGTAGGGTGTTTTTCGTTACCCCATCGAGATAGGAATACGCGTCGCCTGTCAGGCGCATTACAGATTCCCCCTGCCTAGGGTAAGCTGGGGGTTTATTGATTGTGGGGATCCGAATCTCCGGCAGCAGCGGACTAATCTGCCGTTAATTACCCATCGCCTTTGGAGCGAAGGACCATCCAATTGACGGGTCAAACTGGTTATGCGAACTTAATGCGATATATTGATTTTTTTTATAACAATAGGGACGTGTTCATTTTTTTTGTTCTATTTATGAAAAAAAGATTTTTTTTTATTTTAAAAAAATTAAAAGAAAATCATTTTTTAAAAATTTATTTTATTTATTAATTATATTTTATTTTTCTCTTTTTTAAAAAAAGATGAAATTAAAATTAAAAAAAATGAAGGGAAGCTCCCTTCACTCACGTAAGGGGGGAAAGGGGCTTCCACTAGGTGAGAGCCTCCCTCCCCCTCACGTGAGACGGAGCAGGGACTCCCACCAGCCTCCCCCTCACGTGAGGGGGAGAGAGGGCTCCCCACTTGGTGGGAGACTCCCCCTCATGTGAGGGCCCCTAAAATTAGTTTTTTTTAATATTATTTTTAAATTTTTTTTGAAGGAGTTAAATTCCAAAACATTTTATTTAGAGTTAAACATCCAAAACAATTTTATTTGGAGTTAAACTCTCAAAAGTTTTTATATTGAGTTAAACTCCAAAAGATTTAAGGTGAAGTTAAACTCCCCAAAATAATTTTTATTGTGGAGTTAAACTCCCAAAGATATTTTATATGGAGTTAAACTCCCAAACAATTTTATACGGAGTTAAACTGTTAAAACAAACAAAAAAATTTATTATGGAGTAAAACTCCCAAATAATTTTTTATTGTGGAGTTAAACTCCAAAAGATTTTTTCCGTTCTCTTTTGAGAAGAAACCCAAAATGGGTTCTCTTAGAAAGACCATTTTCTTTTCTTGATAGAGTTTTTAGAGGTGGATTTTCCTTCTTCTCCCTCTGTCAAATTGGATCTTGAGGAGGAAGAAGAAAGTAGCGAAAATCTTCTCTCTGTTTTTTGATCGGATATGAGAGTTAAACTCTTGTTAAGTAGGTTTATGGCGAAACTTTATTTAGTTTTTAAAAAAAAGAGCTAATCTCTTAATTTAATTGGAAAATAAAGCGGAAGAGGAAGAATTTGAGAGAGTGAGCATGAAGGCACAAACCCTAGAGATTTGATGGAGAATGAATTCTCTTTTTTTTCATTTCATCAGGTTGCCTTATATAGGCTTACAAATTTATACATAGCCTCTTGGGCTTTACAAAATGATATTTTACTCATCCCATAGCTTATGTGCTCATTTTTTTTGCACATGAGTCATGAGCTTCACAAAAATTTGGTTTTTTGCCAATTTATTTTACATTAATGCATGAAAATTATATCAAACTTATTTATTACATAATTTTCATTTTGGCATGGAAAAAGCCGGCTGCGGGGCTCGACTTGGGCATGAGCCCACTTGACCTGGGCTTGGGCCTGTTTACTTGGAGATGACTTTGACTTTGATTTTGATATGGTCAACCGGGGTACAATTTTCGACCCCAACAAAGTCAATTCGTCGGATTTTAATCTGTACCTTCCAAACATGCCCAAGACAGTTAAATCTTTTTGTGGAAGGCCGATTTAAAAGCAAACTGTAAAATAGGGGGAAATCAAATAATTACATTAAAGTATTTTACAATATTGTTTTATGTTCCGAAAGAATGTTTCTATCCTAACTTTATGGAGAAACACGGGTAATAAAATGACAAAGATTGCATATGTCGTCATCAAATGTTTACCTATGTCAACAATGAAACATTTATCAATAACTTTCTGAAAGTGCATAAAGTAGGGCAAGTTTGGCATAAATTAGCAAGAAAATAATGATTGGAAAATCTATAGAGATTTGTGAGAAAGAGTTTTCCGTGAGACAACCTTGTGGCACACTAGGTTGGCATAATACGATCTGAGGTATACTGCTGTTGGCTGTATAAACTTCTTATAGTACAAATCTTCCAATCAAATCATTTTCTCGGAAACGAGATCACATCCTATAACAAAGTTCCCAGACATTTAATTAGTTACCAATCGAATAAACACCTTAAGGGGCAGTATGTGCTTGCGCAAGTAGAAGACACCCACACACGGTTTGTAGTTCTTCTCACATTGTGCCGGACATAGTTTGTGCTTGCGGAAACTAAACGGCACCCACAAACATCTGTAGAACCTTTTTCATGTTGTGTCGTACAAGCTCTTTCATACAGAAATCTAAATTCCGCTTTGTTACGTGTACCTTGAATAATGTGACCCGGATTTGTATTGCTTGATGGAACCCTATTCGCATTACTTGCCGAACTCTATGGCCGATCCCATTAAGTTATTCGAGCCCTCTGACTAGCTGAGCCTAAAGGGAGAGCCAATCAGTTATTAGCCATGAACCAGCCCATTGGATAGCCAAGCCCAAAGCCAATGGCCGTAGGGATCAAGGGGAACCCCCGTTGAGGCGCAAGTATCTGATGAAGACTGTATATAGTCTATGGCTTAAGGGTGAGTGTAGAATTTCTTAAAGAGTTAAGGCAGCCGTCTTTTGTGTGAGATTCGGGGTGTATTTTGGATCAAAGTTTGAAAGTTCATCCACCACCATTGTAACCGTTGAGAATGAAATATTATGTTGTCTTTGAATACATTGTTATCTCATAACTTAACAACTTAAGCTTTTGGGTTGAGTATTTCGTAACAAGGGGGTGTTTAGAATGTGGTTAATATAGTCCCATATCGGAAAATTTGTGGGATGCATATGGGTATAAGATATAAGATGTGATAAATCTTCATATGGTCAGACTTTTTTGGATGGAGTCACACTATATTAACATCCATGCATGGGTTTTTTCTTTGGACGGAGTCACGCCATATTAACCTCACAATTTCTGTTATTAGTTAATTGCTTCTTCGTCCGAAAACATAGGTTGATTAGGCCAGACCTCGTTAAGAATTTGTATAACATGCTTTGTTTTTCTCGTTTTCGTTTAATTCTACTTTGTTGTTTGTCGTAGTGCCAACTATGGGATCAACAGTGATCGATTTTGCGGTTGCAGTGGGGTCTGGGAGATATGACAAATTTTGAAACTTAGGGAATATTAGGATAGTTAGGATTAAAATACATCGGATTTCATTTGGGAAAAGAATGTCCCGGAATGCACCTGCATTCGTTGAGTTAAAATCCTGGTGGATCTTCATCTAAATGCATGTTTGGAACTTTGGATAGGTTGGGATCACATCTTCGTTTATTAATTTATTTTTTTGAAATGCATGTATAACCAAATAATACTAAAAGAAAAGGTATTAATACTATAAACCCATCTCTTCTCTTGTAATACTTCGTAAATTTGGTACTTAATATGAACCCATCTCATTTCTGCACCAACTTTCATCTTCTCCCCAACTTACAATCACCAATAAATTCATCTTTATTTCTTTTTCTACTCAGTTAATTAGGGACATCAGTCACAACAAAGTTGGAGTAATTGAAGTTAGAGTTTGTGAGCTCACCAAAGTGGATGAGAGAGAGGAAGAAGTTAAATGGGTATAATGAAGAGAAAATTGGCAGACGTAGAATTGTGTAGAGGTGGTATGATTTGTTTTCTGTCATAGGTTAAACCATTTGCAGGCTTTGCAGCCTTTGACAATGGGTGTAGTCAAAGAAACCACCTTCTTAAAGAAAGTCCATTGATCCTTATTTTCCTGTAGGATTCATCTCCCGAATAATGAAGTCCCAACCTTCTCAATAAGGAACCAACTGCCTGAACAATCCTGTTTCATAAAAAAAATCAGGATTTATATCCTGCTAATCCGAGGTAAAACAGTACCTTTTTTGAGAAAAAGTAGGTAAAATACTCACTCAGGACACTTGCTAGACCTATAATGTAACAAATATTCTGCGATGAGGTTTTGAAGAAGGCCGCACAGAAATACATGTGTTTATATATGAAAGAATTGGCAATGATGGTATGCAGCCTGCCCTTGTATAAAAGCATTTATAGTCAAAATATTTTATTATAAACATCTACCTTAGAGGAAGAGGAATTTCCCACTGATAGTTCCCATAATAATGAAAGAATTATTAGAACTGTATAATTTAAGCATGCAAACTATTTTATTATAAACATCTACCTTATTGCATTATTTCTTCTATACTAATGGTTTAAGCATGCTGTGATAATTTCTTTAATTAGTATAACCGTCCGAGAACCAGTCAAAGGTTTCAAATTGTCATGTGCTTCTATGATATGATTGATATACAAAACCCGTGACCTGAGCAAGCATCCTTAAAACCGTACTTAACATTTATTAATATGATAGTGGATGGGTGCAAATTACACTAGAGCCTTCTTGTATAACTGTATAAGTTCCACTAGCCATTATAAGACCAGAAAGCATAGTCCGGAGGGTACAGCCTTTTGAAAGGCTTGTAGAGTAAAGGAAAATTAAAAGAAATGCTACTAGGAATGGATGTGTTTGTATGCAGTCCATGCACGTGTAATATATATGGGTGTATGATGTCTAGTTTATGGGGTTTTTATATGATCAAGATGTTGTGGTATCACATATGGTTTAAACAGCTGAGAAAGAAGCCATAATATTTCAGAGATTTTGTATTTCCTTATTCTAGAAGATAGATCAAGAAGGGGGGAAACATGCTTCACCTTCCAGTAATGTTAATTATTCTTTTTTCTCCACTTGAGGACTCAATATGTGTTTTCTTTATAGGTAGCAATATGTTTATATTTGACAATTTCGTACCTGCATAAGATCACATGGCTCCCATTAACAATGAAACACAGCTGACAACACAAATCTTAAACAGAAAAGTTCCCTCTGAATCAAAATTGAGAGCCAATCATCTAGTGTTTGAAATAGTTGTATGAGCATAAGAAGCAGACTAACAAGTTTTATGCTTACATGCCTCTAAAGTCACACTTTTTGAGATCAAATATTGACTGACAATAAATTATAAGGAGGCTAATTACCCCCACCTTTTCCGCCAAAAAAATAAAATAAAATTACTGATTAACAATTTAAATTCTAAAAATTAATTGTTTGGCTTGCAAATTGTAAAGTAAAGCATTAGATATAGCATATAAATCTTACAGTAAATCATCATCTTCTTGTTATTTTTTTCTTTTTTGTTTCTTTTTGTTTTACAGGAAAGCTTGTCATGTAATCATAAGCCTAAATTTGGTGGACAGAATTTACATTAATACTTTCCACTATTGTATCTAGTACTAAAAGTTCAAGCAATATATTTTCCCCGCAAGTGAGTAATTTTGGAAAATATCCTTTCATTTCCCATTATTTCTTAATTAATCCATTGTCTTAGAGAATTCTCAGTTGCTCCTTGATTGAACTAGCCTGATTTGCAGGTTTGCATACATGCCAACCAGCTTTTTTTTTGTTTTAGTTCTGAACCCTGCCTTTCCCATGCTTTCTTGAGTAAATTTTTGCACCAACTCAGAGGGTTGAAGTCGAGTTTGCAGCCAGTCAGTCACAAACTAGGGATCTTTCAGTGGAGCCTTACAGCTTAGAGTTATTCTTTTCAGCAGATACACTTCCATGGGAATAGTCCTAGATGATGACAACAATGATTAGCAAACCCATGATGATCAAACTATCTATATATTTTTATTGAGTACAATTTTCTACTCAAAAAACATATAAATCCTTGACAAACGATATTTCTTGTTTATTTTATCCAAAAGTCCTACTTTATATGCTATCCAATGTTTAAAAAACATGTTACCTAACTTTCTTTTTGCGCTATGTAACATATCTCAACCTTGTTACATAACTCAACAAAATAACTTTAAAACAAAGTAACTTGCGCTATTTTTACAAATAGCTTACCTATGCTACGCATTGATAGCAAATAGCATAGCCTATGCTATATGGAATTGGATTTTACAAAAGGGTTTTTGTTATCAAACTGGATTTAGGTCAAGTGAAGCTAATATTTTATGTAACTCATCCTGCAACTATTAATTCTCCACCACCTAAAGATAAAAAGTCATAATTCGATTGGTTGACTTTCAATAGCTAAGTCGACTCATCCCTAATCCTCATTTGTCGACCACTTTATTTTCCTATTCTTCTTTTCAAAGCATTCAAATCAAGAAATCCATTTGTCCTTTCGATTCTTTTCGCTAATAATTGTGTTAAGAATAACCCGTATTATATACAGGGTTATATGTAATTATGTTAATAATAGGTATGCCATTGCATAATGTACTTGCCTGGAAATTAGTCTTGAGCTAATTTACCTACGTAACACTTTCTCTCTTATCTCTCTCTTCTAAATAATAACATCGTATCAGAGTCGTTCAAATCCTGAGATCTAATCTCAACCATCCAAAATACCCTGAACCCTAAAAAAAGAAAGAATCTCTCTCCACCGCAGCCTCGGATCCTCAATCCGTCATCGATCTCGCCTCGTCACCGCAGTAGCTCTCATCGATCATCACCGACTCGACCCTCTAGCCTCACCGCCTCGATCAGCGACCCCGTCCTCAACCTGCAACCTCGTCATCATCCTCGTCTTTGACCTGCGACCTCGTCTTCGACTCGACATCATCTTCGGCGCCTCGTCAATCGTCTAGATATGAAGTAAATGGGATTTGAAATGACTTGAAGAAATTCGATTTGGGGTTTTCTTTCAGATTTGAGATTGAAATCAGTAGTTCTTTCTGATTGGGAGGAGAATCGACCAGTTCTTGCCGATTCAGTTCTTGCTGAGCAATTCTTGCTTTGAAATTGGGATTTTCTTCTTCGAAATTGGTCGATTCTTGTTGTCTGGAGTATTGATTGGCTGATTTAGGGCTTATTGCTCGATTTGGGGCTGTTTGGAGTCTTGATTGGCTGATTTGGGGCTGATTGCTCGATTTGGGGCTTATTGCCACAGTAACTCGAGAATATCAGGTGAATTCTTTTGGTTTTCAAAGTCTTTTATGTCAATTGTCGCTATGTTTAGGTGTATTGATTGTGTTGTTGAGGAGTTTATACTCTCGGAGTCCGTGATCCGATCCGATTGAGTTGTAGTTATTTGCTCGTGGATCGGATCTTGGAAGATCGATCACGATATTTTGGTAGAATCTTGGTAGATCCATTCCTTTCTTTGGTTGGTTGGTGTGCATTCGAACTCGTTTGAAAATACGAGCATTATTCTGAGAGTTGTTGTCTCGCATTGTTGTGATCTTGAGGGCTCTTGCCTTGATTATGAAGTTATTGCCTCTATTCCGATGTTATAGCTTGAGGAGATTGGTGTCTATTGTTATATCAGCAGTTGGATCTTGGAGATCAATTAGCTTGAGGAGATTGGTGTCTCTTGTTATATCGGCAGTTGGATCTTGGAGATCAATTACGATTATTTGGATTGGATCTTTAGCAATCCATTTCTTGTCATTTGGTTATTGGAATTGGTGAGCTCAGAGCCACCATCCATCAGGTGTTTGATAAATTGATTGAGAAGTATCTTTCACCTTTATTGTTTATGAATAACTGTGATGGCATCGGCTGCATCTTCTTCTAATTTGGAAGGGTTTTGCGTAAATGATGAAATACAAAGACTTCGTCTTGTTGTGTCTTCACTCATTTTAGATTTGACCAAGACAAGAGACAATCATATATTTTGTCTCTCACCAACAAATACTTCTCGTCCTTCGGTTATTAATTCTGGTGGTACAGATCACATGACATGGGAGCAAAATATACTGCCTTCCTATGAAGCGAGATTTGGAACCACCCCGGACACCTTGGCAAATGGAACTACAGGTTAAATTGTAGGTGCGGGTAGTTCAGGCTACATCACAATTACCTGTTTTCTGTTTTATATTTGCCTCGATTCCCTTTCAACTTATTATCCATTAGGTAACTGACTTAGCAATTGAATTGTAGCGGCATCTTTCCCTGGAGGATGTGTTTTTCAGGAGCGTTTGACGAAGCGAATGATGGGCACTGGGACACCGTTTTGGTAACCCGTCCTTACAAACATTGAAAAAAATGATTCCATCTCTTGGTCTCTTGTCTACTCTAGAATATGAATCATGTGAGTTGGGCAAGCATCATCGCTCCAGTTATTCATTTCGTATTAATAAGAGTCGATTTAGTTCATTTTGATGTTTGGGAGCCATGCCTTGTTGTTGCCTAGGGAGGATTTTGATACTTTGGGACCTTCATCGATGATTTTTCTCGAGTCTTGTGGTTATTTTTGATGAAATCCATGAGTGAAGTGTTTTCTCATTTCCAAACTTTTTGTTCTGAAGTGAAGACTCAATTTGGAGTCCGTGAACGTATCTTGAGGAGTGATAATGCCAAAGAGTGCTTTAGTACATCTTTTCAGGCATATACGGAGCAACTTGGAATTATTCATGAATGCTCTTGTCCTTATTCCCCTCAACAAAATTGGGTGACAGAAAAGAAGAATCGGCATTTGTTAGAGGTCACTCGAACTCTTCTGTTTCATATGCGAGTGCCTAAATCTTTTTGGGACAGTCCTTACTGCTAATCACTTGATTAATCGTATGCCCACATCGGTTCTCGATGGACAGATTTCTCATTCCATATTGTTCCCGTCGATGGTCTTTTCTTATTCTGTCCTTCCGCGGATATTTAGATGTGTTTGTTTTCTTCACGATCTACTATCAGGGGTTTTAAACGATCTTAAGGCTATTTAAGAGCATTTTTCTTGGGTAGTCTCGGGTTCCAAATGTTAGTTATATATATGCCCTAGAGGCCATTACTGTATATAGGATGTATATTGTAGTGGATGCTGGGACATATATAGGGAGGACTTTCTTGCTCGACATGATAGTATGCTATCTGGTTGCTCTTTATCTTAACGTGTACACTGATTGTCTCTCTGTCACATGTTGGTAAAGCCTTTAGGATGTGTACTTGACTACCTGGACTATGATGCGGATCATACTAGTGGGGACATGGTAGTCTATAAGTACATCCTTCAAGGTCCCTAGTCGTGGGTGTATCGAGACGAGGCATCGATATACCAGAGTAGACTAGCGTATACCTTCTCGACCCATACAGATGGGCGATGGATGATCCCATATCCATTGATGTTTGACATCAGAGATGATATACGGGTGCTCAGTGGAGACTGGGTACACTGGACGGACTCGCCGAGAACTCCCAGATGGTATTATACCTTACGTCAGATGGCAGTTCTCTGATGACACTGGTACAGAGTAGTCTGTTGACCCGAGATTGTCATAGAGTCTTGTGTGATTCCCACTGTGCTTTGATTTCCACCTTACCACGTCCAAGAGGGCGTGCAAAACGGTGGTTTTTGGGTACAGTCCCGAATCACATGGAGGCAATGAGCGATAGGAGGGGATTCGTCTCTCCCGGTATAGGGAGTTGATGTTGCGCTGTGTTCGATTGGCTATAACCGGAAATCCCTGGCCAGGATTGCTGAGATTTACTGGTAAGTGTTATCAGTAGTATCTCGAACTGTTATAGACCTCCTATCGACACGACTTATCGAACTGCTGGGGTCTGACGTTTACCACCCCTAGGCGAGATATGCGACATATCAGACGAACAGACCGGACTGTACGGTAAGTGTTACTGGTTGGATTCACAGGAGTGTGAGCGGGCTTGCTCGTTGATCTTCTGATCGCTCAATACCCGGGTGGCCGTTACGTTTAGCAGACCGTTTGCGGCTTGTGGGTGTTTGATATGATCATCACCTGCTGCCGGCGTATTGACGAGTCTTTAGAGTCCTACATAGAGGTTTCCTGGCTCAAGCGAAACGAAATAGGAGCGCATATGAGATATGTGCGGGACCGAGAATAATACCAGTATGTGATACTGTATTCTATTCTCGCGATATGTGACATTGATCGGTTATATGCGATATAGCCGGGTCATCGGAACAAGTGTTGATTCGATAAGTTGTTACTATTGATATTAGTCGGTTATATGCAATATGACCGGATCATTAAGTCAAGTGTTGATTTAATGATTTAATGTATAATTATATATTTGATATATTACTTTACATTAACTAATATTGGTTCACTTAAGATATTTTTTTCACTTGATTGTGCACATTGTATATGTGATATATTTTTGTGCACAAGATTGTATCATGTTTGATGATACATGCAAACTTGGGTATGTGTTTGATTTAAACCATGTTTAGGTAAATGGTTAGGGTTCTTATTTATTTATTTATTCTTTTTGGCAAGAAATAAAATGGTGGCTTATTTTGTTCTATACTTGAAGCTTCATGAAGCTTTGAAAAGCTTTGACCATTTTGTTTCTTTCCTTAACCTAACCATTCACCTAAACCCTAGTTTATTCTCTACACAAGTTAACTCACCCATGGTTGCATTATGATAAGTCTCCACTTGAATTTTCTTTGATTATTATTCATTCTTTTTCTTTCTTCTTCTTCTTCTTCAAGAAGAAAGAAAACCATTGCTAGAAAATTTTCAAGTGTTGAAACCTAGTGAGAAATCCAAATCCAAAATGAACCCACTTCCTATTTCTTCATCCTCTACCACTTGCCATGTTGTATAGGGTGTTTTCTTCACAAGTTTCATGAGCTAGTGAAGATGGAGCTTGAGTTAGAGTTGTCTCGACGTAGATCATCTTCGGCACCGAAGTCAACGACCTAGCCCGCTCATTTTTTCGATGAAACCGACGCTAGAGTCCGGGATCCCGATGATCGCAGCGGAGGGACGTCATCTCGGAGCTAAAGAAGTGGTGGACCAGATCTACAAAGGTTGTATTTTCATTCACTTATTAGTAAAGCAGTTTACTAGCTTGTTGTTTCGTCTAATTTCTAGTTAACGATCTTGCTAAGGGTTGTTCGGCACATAGAAAATTTGAATTTGGCATGGTTGATGCCTTGTGGAATCTCTTGAGTGTGCCTAGGAACCCTACACCAAAGGGATATCATTGCTATAGTCCTGAATTATATCGTCGATTTATATTAGTCGACGTGACTTTTTATAAGTCCACTCCATACTTCTTTACATCACACACTCCTGTAGAAATAGACAGTGACTTTCCTTTAGATTTCTCCTATTTTTCGTCATATGGCATCTCATCTGAGTCGGTTGCTTCTCCACCTCCTGTATTTGAAATCACCCGCACCGTTCCTATTGAGCCACTTACTACTCTTGCTTCTCCACTATTGGATCCCACACCACCGATTATGAGAGTATATGCTCGTCGAGCCCGTACGGCTCCCAAACCTTAGCCTGCTCCTGAGCCTCATCCTCTTGTTCCTGATCTCCCAGAATCTCAAGCTCCGCCAGAAAGTGATATTGAACTCCCTATTGCTTTACGGAAAGGCATCCGGAGCTGCACTTCTCACCCTATAGTTCACCATGTGGCCACATCTCACTTATTTTCGATGTATCGCATATTTATCTCCTCACTCGACTCTCATGCTCTACCCAAGTCTTTTTCGGATGCTTTATCTTCATAAAGTTTGGACCAATGCTATGATTGATTAGATGCTTGCCCTCGAACTAAATCAGACATGAGATTTGGTTTCTCTTCCGGCTGGAAAGAAGGTTGTAGGGTGTCGCTGGGTATACACTGTGAAGTTTAATCCTGATGAGACACTTTCCCGCTTGAAAGCACGTTTGGTTGCAAAAGGGTATTCACAAGCTTATGGATTTCATTATGAGGAGACTTTTTTCCTGTGGCGAAAATGACTTATGTTCGTCTACTTATGTCTCTTGCCGCTACCCATCATTGACCATTGCATCAACTTGATGTGAAAAATACTTTCACGGTTCTTTGGTCGAGGACGTATATATGGAGCAACCACCTGGGTTTGTTGCTCATGGGGAGTCTGGTCTCGTTTGTCGATTGAAGAAGTCATTGTATGGCTTGAAACAGTCTTCTTGAGCTTGGTTTGGGAAATTTACTTAGATGGTTACTTTGTTTGGCCTCAAACGATGTGCACATGACCATTCGGTGTTCTATCGTAATAACACCAACGGTCTTCATATTCTTTTGGTGGTGTATGTCGATGACACAGTGATTACTGGCGATGATGAAGCTGGTATTGAACAGCTTAAGCACCACCTGCAAATGAAGTTTCAGACTAAGAACCTTGGGAGCCTTAAATACTTTTTGGGCATCGAAGTTGCTCGATCAAAAGAGGGCATTTACATTTCACAGCGGAAGTATGTGCTGGATATGTTGATTGAAGCTGAGATATTAGAATGCAAACTCATAGAGGCTTCAATGGATTCGAATACCAAACTATTTCCAGGATAAGATGACTTGGTTGAAGATCCCGGAAGATACCGACGATTGGTCGGTAAATTGAATTATCTTCCCATTACTCGACCGAACATCTCATATCCTGTTAGCATTATGAGCCAATTTATGGATGATCCTCGAGTGACCCATTAGGATGCAGTGATTCGCATACTTCGTTATTTGAAGAATACTCCAAGAAATGGTCTATTGTACTCAGATCATGGCCATTCGAGAGTGGCAGGCTTTACAGATGCAGATTAGGCCAAATCTCCATTTAATTGCAAATCTACTATGGGATACCGCGTGTTTGTAGGAGGTAACTTGGTCTCTTGAAAAAATAAGAAGCAAAACGTTGCGTCCCGCTCCAGTGCCGAGTCAGAATATCGAGCCATGGCGAATACCACTTGTGAGCTTGTGTGGATTCGATTTATACTGAAAGAGCTTGGTTTTGAGCCCACCTTACCTATGCGATTATATTGAGATAATAAAGTTGCGATTTATATTGCTTTCAATTCTCTGTTCCATGAGCGAACGAAGCACATTGAGATGGATTGCCACTTTGTAAGGGAGAAAGTTGAAGATGGGATTGTTGATACTTACAATGTTCAATCGGCACATCAATTTGCAAACTTATTCACAAAACCCTTAGAAAAGAATATAGTGCAATTTATTTGTAATAAACTGGGCATGTTTGATATATATGCTCCAGCTTGAGAGAGAGTGTTAAGAATAACCCGTATTATATACAGGGTTATATATAATTAGGATAATAATGGGAATGTAATTGCATAATGTGTTTGCCTATATAAAGAGTGAAATTAGTCTTGAGCTAATTTACCCATTACATTTCCCTAAACACTTTCTCTCTCATCTTTCTTTCTCTCTCATCTCTCTCTTCTAAATAATAACAAACTGTAAGGTTGTTGACTTGCCATGTAATTTGTTCTTTTATCATCATTTATGTGTTAATCACTGATTATTGTTTTTTCTATATGTTATTTTGGTTTCTTAATTACGTTATTGTTTGATTGCTTTTGAATGGGTATAATGCTATTTTGAAGGAGTAATGTAAACTTATAACATTGAAAATTAGAAATTTGTTAAGTTAATTGCTGGTAAAACTTGCATTGTTTTCTTAAATTTTCTGATCTATTTTTAATTTAGTGGCTTAATTCCAAAAAAGCTTCAAACCTTTTAGCTAAAATATCAGAAATTCCCAAATAGTTTCAAAATTATGAGAAACCTCAATGGTATGCCGTTTTGTGCTATTTGGCACTTGATTTTTGGGGGTTTTCATAGTTTTTGAAAGTTTTTGTGGTAGTTTCTTATGTATTTTGAAAGTTTTGTGGTAGTTTTTTTTTGTGTATTTTAAATTTTTTTGGGGGGCTTCTCGTATTTAGCTAAAAGATTTGAGTTATTTTGGAAGTAAGCCTATTTTATAACTATTTTCCTTATACTTGTAATTTAATATGAACTAGGTTACACGGATACTTCCAATAGGTTGCTATATCTGTGTCCTATACGTATTGAACACCGACATTTGCAAGACACTTACACGACACATATCACGTTGTATATATATCATATACGTATAATATGTGTTCTATGTGTGTCATATGCATATAAACATATTTTATTATGTTAATTAGTTTATAACATGTTAGACTTATTAATTTTTCCTTATTTAATGTTGTCATAGTAGTTTAATATATATATATATATATATATATATATATATATATATATATATATATATATATCCTTGTCCCCGTATCATATATTTTGGGATTTTGCCGTATCGCCCGTGTCGTATCCGTGTCTCCGTATCCGCGTCCATGCAACCTCGAATGTGAATAAACAAACCAAACTGGATTGCAGGCTCCGTTCCCTTTTGATTGGTTGATATCCAACCAATTCTCCTCTTGGAGAAAAACTGGTTGTCTCTGGTAGAAACTTCTAACTGCTATATCCAAACTCATTGTTATTAGATCGAGTTTGAGCCTGGTGGAGCCAAGGGTTGGTTTGGCTGATGGCCCCTCGAGTGTCCTTGACCGCTCCTAGCCTAGTGTCTTGTGCTAATACCTTCCCAGTGCCTTAAGTGAAAGTTTTGTATCCACTTGTCAGCAATAATTATTAAAATTAATTAATTAATAAACCATGTAGCTTACACTTTGTGCTATGCTTTTTACGTTTTTCAGAGAATTACGTTATGCTTTACGCTATCGTTATTTTCAATATCTAAACAAAATAGGAGTTAGCATCCATGAACCTGAAAATAAGATAGCAGTGCACTACATGAAAAGACAAATTAGTGATATTAGCGTTGAAGCTGACAGTTTAAAAACTGTGAAAGAACAGAAAATTTCGAGTCGTGGAATTCAATTTCAGGTTACCCAGCCAAGGAAAAGGTGTTTCATCCTTCATAGTATCAAATCTTGCACAACCCAAAAGCAATGTGCTGGATATATATAATGGACTCAGGAATTAAGCATATGTTCGAAGTGCAGTCTTGAGCATGAACTTTCGTATTGAGCCAAAACCAATATAAAGTGTGTGAAACTCAGTGCCTCATAGAATCAAGTTCAACCACCTTCAGAAGTACACGAACAAGAGAATACATAATAAGATGGGAAGTAGGCTATGACCCAAAGTGATTAGCCCCACTATGGACGTGCGCTATTGATGTATTTCACTATTTATTGTAATAAACTCAAGAATTAACTGTAGCTAGCAATAATAATACTAGGATGGCGGCCTCCTCGGAATTCCTGGATTCTAGCATTACAAACATTACAGTACAATAGAACATTACATGTCCAGCCCAAGGCACTTTTTTTTTTGTGATTTTTTTAGATAACCACTAACCAAAAAGGTTAAGCTTTCTGGAAGGTTAAGCTTTCTGGTAGCAGGCCAACCAAGATTGTGATTCATATTATATTCTTGAAACACCAAGACATTCACATAATACAAAGGGACGATAGATAATATTTGACCATATTGCCTCGTTGCAGGGTATAACTCAGGTCAGATCGTAAGTAGTTTCCAAGACTTGACTTCTAATTATACTAGAATAAGAATTATTTACATAAATTATTATACCAAAGTAGAAGTGTGTATAATTCATATCTGCAAAATCCCGGAGTTTCATGTGTAATTCTTTTGTTCCTTGGTCAATATTATGCCCCACCCAGGGATTAATGCAGTTCCTTATAAAAAAAATTAATCACATACTTCTCCATCGAGAATCTTTCATTGTCTTGGAGAATCTAGAGGGTTGTTCCTTGGTCAGCTTTAACTTAAATTGTACGACCATAAAGGGGGTCTACTGACCTCTAGACCAGTCTCCAAGGTTTCATGGAAAGGTCCTCTTTTCATTGACTTCATTTATATGGAAAAGATGATGGTAATGATGGGTTGACGGTTACAGAAAGACAGCGAAAACCATAATACAATATAAGACTTTAAGTTTCAATCATAAGTTGTATTGAATGTACTTTGCGATGCAGGACCATCCCTGTCATGCGTCACTTTGTTTGATTTAGCACTCTCTTGCAATGATCCCATATCAAATTCTCCTACCAACTTGAACTTTCCACCCCATGAGTGCTTGATATAGCTTTTTTGACAATAGCAGAAGGAAGCTGAGAGGATAAGAAACAGAAATTTTGAGATAACACATTTCCAATTCGAGTGTATTAAACTACTAACAGGTGTTGCATATGTGCCAGTTGGATTTTCTTCCAACTAGATTGAAGATAGATACCACCACATCACATTTTGGACCGTGGTGGGAAAGAAAAATATCATCCCCAACAGTTTTCCTTGTAAATTTTCTCTCAGACAAATTATCAAGAGGAAATGATAAATTGCAAAGAACATGTTTGAAGGTATATAATGCTCAGAAGCCGGTTCTTTATATCTATATTGAAGGAGCACCATTTCAAAAATAGTAATTTATTTCAGTTTTTATTTTAGATTGGAACAATCAGATTGGTTATCATGAACCACTGGTTTGCAAGATCAGTCTAAATAGTATAATCCATTCGGCTCTTGGGATCACATCATCCTATAAATCATAATTCTATGTATGTAGATTTGAGAAGGTGACAGTTCTGTAACATCCTGAACTTTCATACATAATACTCATGAGACATCTGGATAAAGAAACTGTGAATACATTTGTATTGTAGTCAAAGTTGATTTTCTTCTTGAGTTTTCTTATATGCTTGGTGTACAGTAATCTGACATACAACAAATTGCAGGAGGCGCCAGAATTCATAGTCTAAAAACAGTAACTTACCTTCTTACATATAAATACACGTATAATTAACATCAAGGTCCATATAGCTTGCAAACGTGTATTGGGAATGCATTTAAGGTTTCAAAAGTGTATTTTTGTTCTTTTCTTCCAGCACACTTTTATGCTATTACAGCTTAGACTGATATGTCAAAAGAATTATGTATCCTGATGGACTCACACTCATGCCAACATGCTGCATTAGAAGTAAATAGACCGGTACGATAAAACGGTTAGAAAGATGGTAACGAGCATGCTCAAAATTTTCTTCTTTTATAAATTACTGATGATATGAACTTCTCCCATGCAATTGAACTTATAATTATTCTGTTTGCTGTGTATAAACCCCAGTTAAATATTGCTCTAAAGCTATTGAGGTTTGAGTTACGTTCACCTCAACAGTATGAATATGTAATTTCGTTGCATCAACAACTATTGGGCTGTCCTTGAAAGAAACACGTGGAAGCACTCCCAAGGAAGCAGCTTCCTAATTGTGCATGAAGAATAAGATTGTTTAAATGACAGCTCGTACAACTATTTTTATTAGAAGTTCAATCAATTGAATAACTCACCTCAAGCACAGAAAAACATCGAGTATCATATTCACCATAACCATCTAGCAATGAACAAATGTTTGAGCATCTTGAAGCATCAATATGTATGCCTAAATTCTCAACAAATCTGTTTCTCTGTGAAGAATCACGGGGAAACAGCAAGCATCCTAAAACTTGAGAAAATACTTCAACTGTACGTATTACACTAGCTGAAATTGTTTCACGGTAAACCATGATTGCCCGTGATGTCCTGTCAATAAACCAAAATTAAGACGATTAATAAGGTTTGAGGTTTCAGCCGAAACCACCGATACCTGGTGGTTTCGTATCGTTTCGGTGGAGACCGATACGACCAATCGAGACCGATACGAAACTAACCATACAATATCGTTTCAACCAAAACCTTGAAAAAATTATTTTTATACTATTTTTACTGCCATTGTGATCATTGTAGGCCTTCGTTGTTGGAAAACCGCTAAAAAGTGAACCCAAACCCTATATTAATATTTATCCAAGTACATTTTTCAATATATTTTGCATCATGACTAGATTTTTTAATACTCGGATCATTGTCTTGTAATATAGAAGCATAAATTTAAGTATTTAATATATCTACACATATGTATGTTGTATTACAGTCGAAACCGAAACCCGAACCGAGATTAGCGAAACTAGCCGAAACCCGGCAAAACCGATAAATTTATAAGAGATCGAAACCGAGTTCTCGAACCTTGCGATTATTGCATGCAGTTTGACACACGTTTAACTATAAATATACTCAAATATGACCACATTAAAAACTATAAGAATGTTAACAGATAACTGGTGTGGCGGTGAGAGCAGTCCCTCAAACCTAGGACTAGTCTTTGTTAGACAGTAATATATTGTGACCTTCTAGGTTTACATGATACTGAGTCTGAAACTATTATTGATAGAACTTGATAACCACAGTAATATATACAAATGAAATCCAAGAAAAACCATCAAGATAAGGAAAATCACTTGACAGCAGTTCTAATAACTAGGTTTTACCTAGGGATGGGCACTCTTAATAACAAGTATCAGTTCACTCTAACCTAGATGATGTGTGTGTAGTGTGTGCGTGTAAATATACAGAGAGAGAATAATGTAGAAAAGAAGAGGAAGGAATTTCCTTCTATGGCGTTGAAAAAATATACTCTCCATCTTTTTTGCCGATCATCTTCATCTTTATCATTTAAGATGTGAATACACCAAATTTCATATGATTCTATCACTTTTCACCGTTGATTTAGTGAGTGCAAAATTAACGGTTTCCAGACAATAGAACTTTTTACATTACTAATTTAACGGTGAAAAAGTGGTAGAATAAAATGAAATTTGATGTATTCACATCTTAGATGATAAAGATGAAGATGATGTATGTTGATCGTCGGAAAAAATTATAGAGGGTATAATTTTTCGACGCAAAAGGAGGAAATTCCCTTCTATGGCACCTTTTCTATTCTCCCTCTCTCACACGCGCACGCAGAATGCAGTATGTTACACTCTCAAACCTCGATGCAGATCATCTAATGGTTTTATACAGCACCGAAGCACCACCAAAATAATATAATTATAAAAAATAGACCAATAAAAAACCAATTTCTGAATTTCCTCAGTGAGTTGGATTTAACGTACCAGATGTACTGAACAAATTGTCAGATTGTAAGGCCTTAAATTCCTCTAAGTGAAACATAACAAGCGATACAAGCTTTTTTAATTTCAAACTAACCTTGGGAAGAATTCTATATCACATCCTTGGAATATTATCAAATTCATTTCCACATAACATTGGGCGACCAACTGGGTTTCAGCTGGTACTAATTTCCTCTTAAATGTGGGAGGTCATAAGTTCGAACCCTGAAAGGGTCGATTTCAAAAAAAAAAACAAACATTGGGCGATGTTTGTATATCTAGTAATACATAATAAGGAATATCTTAAAATTTATAAAGCTCTTAAACTAATCGTAGGGACACCAAAAAGGTAATACATATAGAGGTAAAGAGGCATGCGGTTTCCCCCTGCAGATGCCCCTGGGAATCAGGGGTAAGGCAGAGGCGAGGGGGCGTTGGTTCCACTGGCATATGCGGGTTCTAGCCTGCAGTCCCTTGTTTGCAGGGGGCTTTGCAGGGGCCTATCATAGGCCCCCTTTTTCTCATAAATATATGAGTTACACTACAATCCTATCGGTAGCATTTGGCACAAATCCTATCTATTTTTAGGATTTGGATTCTCTGCTTGCCAAAAAATGGCAAGAGCTCTGCTCTTGGCTCTCCCAACCGTTAGATCTTTCCTTGACCCCTCATAAACGATGGGCCCCTTGTTATACCTCCATTGCCCACCGTTGGATCACCAAGATCCTTGCTTGCCAAGCAGAGGATCCGGATCTCTATTTTTAAGCCTTGATTCAACTTTGAAATGAGTGCTAGCAATTAGGTAGTGAGGAGAAGTTTTCATTTTTTCAATTAATCACATGATCGCTAGTGCACATCCCAAATCAAATCTAATGGTTTAAAAATAGGTAGAATTTGTTCTCATCCTGCCGATAGGATCTTAGTCTGACTCTAAATATATAGAAGCAAAAATGAGCAAACGTGTTAGATCAATGCTTCCATTCATGTTGATAAAACATGAACTTTGGTAAGTTACTCTTTTTAAGAGAAAGTGATACCATTCACTATCGATCTGTGGTTTCCCTGAGTTGAAAGTCACAATAGGCTCCCCAAGTGAGTAAGCCTTCTCCAAACTCTTCAAGCACAAACCAAGAAAAAGTGCAAGCCATCACAATGTATAATCAGCTTCTACCAGATAAGAAGGATATGGAGATAATCAAACATTGAATGATATCATTGATCCAAGTTCACCGAACTACAACAGCAATGGAAACTGTAGGCCTCTTAATTGCTTTATGGAGTGCAGCAATTTAGAAAGCATGCATGTAGCAATGGCAGAGCATATCAAAGATGTTACTGATCTAAGCAGTCAAGCATCGACACATAATCGAGTTGGGGAGAATGCCATCCTTTTTGGCTTTCGGGAGGAGCTCAAAACCCAACTCAGTTTCATCCTTCCTACAATTGCAGAAAATTAAAATTAGATTATCCAACTTAAAGTAAACAGCACAAAGTATAGAGGTTATTACTTTCCACATGCTGCTATTAGAATGGAATATGTGACAATATTTGGTTGCACGCCTGCTTCCTTTAATTCATCAAGGACTTCAACGGCTTTCAGTAATTGGTCACCATCACCTGCAGTGCAGTCGTTAAACTGTTAAAGAGTCTGACACACCCTTCAGCAAATTAGCTTCACCCGAAGTAGTATAGAAGCGATGTCTAAGAATATTGATGCATGCAATAGATCATGGATTTATCCAAACTCCAAATTCTCAATTTTACTGAGTAAGAAAAGAAAAGAAAATAGTTATATATGTAGCCCTTGCAAGATTTAACATGAAAATGTTACAAGACTATAAATATATGATGAGAAATAACATATTAGACGCGTACAACATTGGCAAAGTGAATGGTACGATGTAGTTGTTCTTATGATTTGGGCATGAGAATGAAAGGTGAAGTGAATTGAGAGGGCGGTTTGAATTTGTATTGAAGGGTTATGTAAGAAGAAGGTTATACTAGGATAATAGAGACTGAAATTTTAAGAAAGGATAAGTTACAATGGTATAGAATGTTTCACATAAACAAAATTGACGAAAGAATTACTGAAGCCAATCCCATAAAGTTGATAGTGTTTTTTTGAAATCAACCCACATCTGGGATTGAACTTGTGACCTCTCATTGGAGAGGAAATTGATATCAACTGAGCTTAAGCCCAACTAGTTAAAAGTTGATAGTGTTGGTTCTAGTTATGAGATGAATAGCAAATGAGACACGGTCATTCAGTCTACCACCATGCCATCTTCTTCAGTAAGAAACTTGTAAGAACAAATCTATGATCGGTTGCAGAGGAAGGACTTCATTTGAGGTAGGGTAAAATTAAAGAAAAATTATTAGGTAATGAAAAACTTTTAATTGGTAATTCAAAAAATGTTTTCAAGGAGAGAACTTAAACCAGTGCCCACTTCATATTAATTCAAGTCTGAAACCACTAGGAAAGAACCATGAGATTCTTCTTTTTATAAAGCATCAAGGCTATAGTTAATACATATACACTGACCCTTGATCTAGAGGGAGAGACAGCCCAACCTTGGCCTGCTTAGATCCGACCGTTTTGAAAAACAAATTTAGGTGTAAGACCATTAGTATTAATTGTCAAATATCACCATCATCATTATCATTATCCAAGCCTTGTTCCATCAATATGGGACTGCCACTCCATGAAAGATGAGACAAAGCTTAATAACTGCATCTAGACTTGACATCAATCACCACTTAATTAATGCAAATTTTAAAGGTGAGAAAAGTATTGACAAGGGAGCGAATTTGCACAATCATGGTTAGCTTCCTCCAAATTCTCCAAGACTAGCAAGAAAAGTCTGAAGTAAACAAACGATAGATTTGCTTTAGGAAATTAGATTGAACCATACGACACAAATTAAAAGCCACAGACGAAACATAATATTTTCATAATATAATTGTTAACTTGATTTAAGAAGGTAAGGATGCTAGTAGTCAAGTGGAGAATCCTTGAATAGTTCAATATATATATATACGCCCTCCATCGTGTTTTTCGACGATCGGCACTCATCATCTTCATCGTTATCATCTAAGATATGGGTACAACAAATTTCATGTGATTCTACAATTTTTTCACCGTTGAATTAATGGGCTCAAAATTAACGGTTTACCGACAATAGAACTTTTTATATTGCTAAATCAACGGTGAAAAAATTGTAGAATCACATGAAATTTGGCGTATCCACATCTTAGGTGATAACGATGAAGATGATGGATTCCGATCGTCGAAAAACACGACAGAGGGCTTACTTTTGCGACGCCATAGGAGGAAGTTCTCTCCTATGGCCACTTTCCTCCATCATTCTATATATATATAGAAGAATGGAGGAAAGATGCCATAGAAGGGAATTTCTTCCTACGGCGTCGAAAAAACACACGCTTCATCGTGTTTTTCGACGATCGGAATGCATCATTTCATTGTTATCATCTAAGATGTGGACACACCAAATTTCATATCATCTAAGATATGGGTATACCAAATTTCATGTGATTCTATAATTTTTTCACCGTTGAAGATATGCATTCCGATCGTTGGAAAACACGATGGAGGGTGTGTTTTTTCGACACAATAGGAGAAAATTCCCTCCTATGGCCTCTTTCCTCCATTATATATATATATATATATATATATATATATATATATATATATATATATATTTCCTACGGTGGCGGGATACATGACAATACGCTATTCATGGGTTCCTCTCAGTTTACCTTTTTTAATTCAAGTGTAATTAATGCCTGTAGTTGCAAAATAACCATGCATACGGATCCTCTGCTATTCATGGGTGTTGTGCCATGTGATCCACCAATATAGTAATTTCCTATCATGCCACTTTATACTTTGTTTTCTCATATATATATATATATATATATAGAGAGAGAGAGAGAGAGGTCTTATGAGGCTTTTTCATCATGCGGCGTCAAAAAACTACACCCTTCAACATTTTATTCGATGATCGGCACCCATCATCTTCATCTTTATCATCCAAAATGTGGATACACAGAATTTCATGTGATTTTACCCTTTTTCACCGTTGAAATAGCAATGTAAAATATTTTATTGTCGGCAAACCGTTAATTTTGCACCCACCAAATCAATGGTGCAAAAGTGGTGCAATCATATAAAATTTGGTGTATCCACATCTTAGATGATAAAGAAGAAGTTGATGAATGTTAATCGTCGAAAAAAATTGTGGAGGGTGTATTTTTTCTGACTCCATAAGAGGAAATTCCCTCCTATGGCACCTTTCTTCCATTATTCTAATATATATATCCCTCCTACGGCACCTTTCTTCCATTATTCTAATATATAAGGCACCTTTCTTCCATTATATATATATATATATATATATATATATATAGAGAGAGAGAGAGAGAGAGAGAGAGAGAGAATAATGGAGAAAAGATTCCATAGGAGGGAATTTCCTCCTATGGCGTCGATAAAATACACCCCCTCATTTTTTCCGCCGATCGACACCCACCATTTTCATCGTTATCATCTAAGATGTGGGCATACCAAATTTTATGTGATTCTACAACCATTTCACTGTTGATTTAGCAATGTAAAAAGTTCTATTGTCGGTAAACCGTTAATTTTGAACTCACTAAATCAACGATGAAAAGTTGATTTAGCAATGTAAAAAGTTCTATTATCGGTAAACCGTTAATTTTGAACCCACTAAATCAACGATGAAAAGTTGTAGAATCACATGAAATTTGGTGTGCCCACATCTTAGATGATAACGATGAAGATGGTGGGTGCCGATCGTCGGAAAAAATGAGAGGGTGTATTTTTTCGACGCCATAGGAGGAAATCCCCTCCTATGGCCTTTTTCCTCCATTAACCTCATATATATATATATATATATATATATATATATATATATATATATGGAGATAGGGTAGGATTCTATCGATAGAATTTGGAAATAAATCCTACCACTTTCTTTGCTCATGGATTTGTATTGGGATATATGCAATCAATTATAAAGAGAACCATCTATTCTTTTAAATAAAGCTTAATTCCAAAAAACCCAAACCTTTTAGCTAAATTAGAAGAAACTCCCAAAATCTTTTAAAATACACAAAAAATCATTACAAAAATTTCAAAATACAAAAGAAACTACCACAAAACTTTCAAAGACCACGAAAAACTACCAGAAATAAGGTGCCACGTCAGTAATAAATTGCATCAAACTGCCAAAAAACTGGAAAATTTTTGTACCATGGTGGTTTCTCGTAATTTTGAAAGTTTTTGTGGGTTTCTCATAGTTTAGCTAGAAGGATTGGGGGTTCCTTAGAATTAAACCTTTAAATAATCATAAGATTAATAACAAATTCCAATGCAAATCTAAAGGCAAAGAAAGTGATGCAAATCCAAAGGCAAAGAAAGTGCTAGGATTTGTTTTCAAATCCTATCGCTAGGATCCTAGCCTATCTATATATATATGAACCTGTCACGACCCGAAGGTACGGAACGTGACAGACACTTAAATTACGAAACATCTAAAGGCGTATGTAATCTAAGTAAGCCAAAACCCAGAAATGTAAATAGAGTGAAGGAAAACTTGTTTAAAGAAAACGATTTTTAACAAATTAAGTCGCATTAAATATATTAAAAACATTAAAATTTCCTGAAAATTTCAGCAGAATCTCTTTTGTAAATACTGGCCCCCAAACGGGTACAACACATGAAAATACATATATATATGAATAAAGGCATCCCCAAACGGGAGCTAGCTCTTCGCCAAAGGCGGAATCACAACCACATGCAATATGAATATCAAAGTGCACAATAAACATATGAAAGCACGAAACTAAGAAAACAACTCCTCGGCTCAAGTGAGTATTGACACCAAACCACAAATATATGTCTCACGAGTCTTACCGTCTTGTCCAATATACAGGGGTAGATGGAGTATACTAGATACAAATAAAATACACGGTGGGAGAAAAAGAAAATCCTCCAAAACCTACCTATGAGCAAGCTGCAAGCCGAAGTAAACGAAGCGGAATAGAAGGTATACCCGCCGCTACTGTGCTGACGGGTCAGACCTGCAAGATACTGTGGCACAACGGGGGTGAGTTGCCAACTCATGAGTAGTAAGTAATATCTAATAAGGCTATCGTAAGCATGCACGCATATGCGTCACAACCTACATATACCGATATTGATGCGATGCACTAGTATGTATGCAATATGAATGCATAATCAACACGAAATCTGAATATGTTTGGTACGAGAAAATCTGTATTCTTATCTTAGTAAAACTCCTGTGAAATAACTGAAGTATCATCAATGAAATCATCAGAAATCCGTGTCAAGCATCGACACAAAATATGAATATATCAATGTCTCGACATCTCGATGTCTCAATCTATAAATATCTCAATATCTCGGGCTCCGTCAGTCCGGATCGGCCCATATCATCAAATCTCACGACTACGGTCGGTATCCTCCGGATATCCGCCACGCCAGACATCACCGGTAGGTATTCTGCCCCTGTCTGGCTCATCGTCATCCCCATAAAAACACTCTCGCCCTGGGGTACCATACCGGGCCCACCATGTACCCGAAACGGTTCATCTTACTACTCGAATCGGGTTTCGAAAACCAACAGCAATCATGAAAACTCATGGTAGACGACACATACATTACGAGAAAACCGCAACTTGCATTTTAAAATGATAATAAGTTTATAAAATCCTTGCGGTTTTCCCCAAAATCCAGAAATCTAATAAATATTGAAATCCTCGAGAAGAATCACAATATATAAATATGCCGGTGATGATGGAAATCTATGATATGGTAGTATATACCATACGAAATACAGCCAGAAGCTATGCATGAATCATGATGCAATGAGGTATATATATATGACTAACAATGCTACGTATCTATTTTAAAGAAATGAATATACAAGTATAAATCCACGTATCATATATGATGCAAATGCACAACTACCGATTCTAATCCAGTTCTATAGTGTTCGTGACATAGCAATTACCAAAGGCGTGTGTGTTAGCATGAATAGTGCACGTGCAGCATGAACCAATGGTAATGGTGCAAGTGTCCTATGAAATGGTATCACACGTATATATATTCATCTATATAGGATGATGCGATGCAATGAGATGCATAACTAGATTCTACACATATTATGCAAATACTACAAGTAATACTAAACCATCGGGCGTCTCGCGCCATCCAAACGATCCCCCATAAATGTATACATCTACTCACTGGGACGCCTCGGCTAATCTGATCCGATTTCCGCCTTGTCTTTCCGCGCCATTTCCGACGCCTCTGCACCCGATCCTAAAATCACACACAAGCAAATAAGAGGATAGATATATGATTAGTCGCGGACACAAACGACACAAGTCAGCCCACGCGCACAACAAGACGCGCACATACTTTGTGCACAGAATGCGCTCGCGACAACACCGCAAACTACAACTAGGGTCACTATACGAGAAAACCACCAAGCCTAAAACCCAATCGTACCATTCGCGCATTTACAACACACTAAATATTACGTAAAATAGGTTATATATCAACAAAATCTCAACTTAAATTAAAATCGAATTATTCCGCAAACCTAGTAAGCAACCCTTAACCGTTTTAGTACCAATCTAGATGTTTTAGAAATTCTAGTGGCCATAATGATCATTTTATATCATAATCAGGCTACCTAATTATTAACTAGATTTTAATCTTACATATTTATATAAATTCTAAAATTCTAGTTTGCAAGATTATACAATTTGGATAAATTTCAAAGTAACAATTTGCAATTTAGCAACTAGGTTAGGTTTTGCAAAACTCAAGATGTTAAACTAAACGTCATAACTAAAACCAAGTGATCAAACCCTAACTTGAATTCAAAAACCCTCACTTGAATTTCTAAACTTGCAATTAGAACCAAATTAACACTTGAATAATTTAGAATAAGGTAATTAACTAACAAAGTAACTATGGGGTTAAGATTATACCTCACAATTTTAGAGATCTCACTTGCAACTTGGCCTCCAAAGATGGTTCCTTGCTCCTAAATCCAAATTAGGTTGAACAAAGAATAATGGGTAAACATTAAATGAAGAGTTTGTGAGGTTTTGTGTTGATTTTTGATGGATTTTATGATATTTTTGATGAGAAAAGGAGGTAGGGAAATGAGAGGGTTGCCTCATGGGCTCGGCTAGCAAGAATGAGAGAAAAGAGAGAGAGTGATGTGTGTGGATAAGTGTAAAAACTTCTTTAATTAATAGCTCTTTTAACTCCATTTCTTTAATTAATTAATTTCTTCTCATTTTTGTTGCAAGGAAAGATGTTAAAGAGAAGGGGAGAGGGGGCTGTGCTCAAGAAAGCTCGGCCTGAGCAAGGGAAAGAGTGAAGTGAGGGTGTGTGTGTGAGTGTGTAGAAGCATCTCAAATTATTAGACCTTTTAAGTCTTTTCAAAAATTATTTTATTTTATTTCATTTTATTTAATTCCCCCCACTAGAATTTTCTAGATTTGTGGAGACAAAATGAGAAAGAGAAAACATGTTACAAACTTGATTCTAAGTTGTCATGGTTCACTAATGAAAGATTAACCCATTCCAATTTGTAATTATCACTAATTAAATTTATAAGTGAAGGCTTAAAATAATATTTAAAATAATTTATTAAGGAAAGATATTTAAGTAAACTAATAATTTATAAGTGATTAAATAAATACCAATTACTAGCAATTACATAGTTAAAATAGACGTATTTAAGTCTATGTTGAAAAATAATTATAGTTAAGTTTTACGGGAAAATATAATTTATATTATCGGTTATCGAAATTTTCACCTAAAGGATTTATTTATTTATTTATTAAACGTTACAATCTTCCCCCTTAAAAAAATTCGGTCTCCGAATTTAAAATCTAACTATGCGTACCCTCAAAGAGATGGGAATATTTCTCCTGCATCTCGACCTCGGCTTCCTGTGTGACCTCTTCGTCGCTCGGCCACGCCAAAGAACCACTACGGTCAGTATGACCTCGAACCTCAGTTCTTCACCTGCCGATCTAGAATAACTATCGGCTTCTCGGTGAAAGAAAGATTGCGCTCCAGCCTGATGTTGTATCACGCGAGAGGGGTCAAGAAGGTACTTGCGGAGTATCGATACATGGAACACGGGGTGAACATCTGGGAAATTGGGTGAAAGAGCCAAACGATAAGTAACTGCGCCGATACGCTCAAGAATCTCAAAGGGACTACATATCTAAAACTAAGCCTTCCTTTCCTCCTGAATCTCAGCACGCCCTTCATCGGAGAAACCTTCAAGAAAACATGATCGCCAACGGCGTCTATCGGCATTAAACTTATGCCTTCTCTAGGCCGCTCTCATCCTTTCTTGAATCATATGGATCTCTTTTCGGTCGTCTCCTGCACGATCTGTGGCCCCACAATACTGCTTCCCCTGAGCTCTATCCAACATATGGGCGATCGACATCTCTCCCCATAAAACACTTCAAAGGGTGCCATCTGAATCGTCTCTTGGAAGCTGTTATTATAAGAAACTCTGTCAAGGGCAAGTGACGATCCCATCTGCCACCGAAAACTAGAGCGCAAGCTCGGAGTATGTCCTCAAGAATCTGAATAGTACTCTCTGATTGACCGTCGGCCTGCGGATGGAAAACTGCACTGAAAATTGGTGTCCAAAGCCTCCTGAAGTTTCTGCCATAGTCGGCTGGTATACTGGGTGTCTCAGTCGGACACAATACAAGTCGAAACTCCATATAGTCTCACAATCTTATCAACATGTATCAGAGCATACTGAACGAATCTGTCACGACCCGAAAGTACGGAACATGAACGGCACTTAAACTACGAACGTCTCGAGGCGTACGTAATCTAAGTAAACCGAAAACCCAGAAATCCAAACCAAGAAAAGAAGTAGAGTGCAGGAAAAACCAAATTAAAGCAAGTAGTTTCAATAGCATAAGCCGAATTATGCGGTTTTTAAAAACATCAAAAATTTACTGAAAATTTCGGCAGAGTCTCCTTTGTAAATACTGGCCCCCAAACGGGATAAAACATGAATAGTATACGAAATTAAGAAAAAGGCATCCCCAAGCGGGAGCTAGCTCTTCGTCAATCGACGGTCACAACCACACAAGCAATATAATATACAACGCCAACGGTGAGGATCAAAACTCAAAAGGAAACTCAAAACCACCAGAAATGTAACGAGCGACTCTAAGGTCGAAAGAATAAACAACACTGGTCTCTATCTCAAAAATACATGTTTGGTTGATGGAGATTCTAGATACAACAGAATAATGATATACAAGATATATAATGGGGGTATGATACAAGTAAACCCACCTACTAGCAAATCACCCGAATGAAACTATGCCCGCAAAGCCGTAATGAAACCTGTACGGCAAACCTGCAAGAAACTGGGGCACAACGGGGGTGAGTTGCCAACTCGTGAATAGAAAAACATCTACGCACAGAAATCGCATAAATAACGCAATCCTAGGTCAATGATCATAATATATCCTCAAAAATATGTATAACATGCAGCCTATAACAATGGCTAGGGTAATATCTAACCGAGTGTAATCTCATGTGCCCGTGTCAGTGCCTCAGGTAGCAATATATCATATGAATGAGGTATGAATGCATGAAAACAGAATACATGTAAATGAAGAAACTGTTTTCATAAATTAGTGAGATTTCCTTCTGGTTTTTAAACTGAGGTATCATAATGAAATCAGTATCAACAGTGTCTAGCATCGACACAAAACATAAATCTCACTGTCTCGAAATATCAAT
This sequence comes from Agapanthus africanus, assembly GCA_030015575.1. NCBI lineage: Eukaryota > Viridiplantae > Streptophyta > Magnoliopsida > Asparagales > Amaryllidaceae > Agapanthus > Agapanthus africanus. Next base: position 178,597,044 of record CM057350.1, on the reverse strand, counting down.
GTCTCAATCTCAATATCTAGGACGCCGTCAGTCCAGACCGGCCCCTACCATCCATCTCAAGACCACGACGGTATCCTCCGGATATCCGACGCATCGGGTAATATCACCGGTAGGTAGTGCTCCCCAGCCAGGCTCAACGTCAACACCACATTCCTCTTGCCCCGGGGTACCATACCGGGTCCACCATGTACCCGTGACGGTTTCTCCACTCCTCGACACGGATCTCGAAAACCACAGCAAACTCATGGTGGACGACACTTTACATCACTAGAAAACCGCAACATTTTATATTTTAAAAGATCATAAGTTGTAAATTTTGCGGCTTTCCCCGAAATCCAGAAATATCATAAATCTCAAGAAATCATCACAAGTGTATATGTCAATGATAATGAATGCATATGGTATCAATAACCAAGTTGCAATGTATGATTAATAAACTAGGCATGAACAATTGAATAACAGTAATAACAGTATGCATGAAGTGACAAGTAATAACTACAATGTCTAAACTGGCATATAAGGCAGGTACACTAATATCATATCAAACTACTAACTAACAAGCTAAGTCAAGCAATAGTATTTTCTAAGTGTACGTGACATGGCAATTACCGATGAAGATGTGTGTGAGCCGGCAAGTAAGTGTATGTGGTACATACGCATCATCGGTAATGGTGCTGGTGTCCTAACAGCATGATATCAATAATGGAGTATGAAACATAAAATAAGCATGCGATGCGAAGCGGACCACAAAAATGAGCGGGAGCTGAAAACTAGACGCAACTATAACCAATCTGTAATAATCTAATATAAGTCCTACAAATGGTGCCTTTTGAAATAACACGAATCATGGGGTTTTGAAAATAGGGGCTACGGTGTTTTTATGAAAAGATACGTCGTTTTTGAAATATCCGTAAATTCCCTTGACCTGTCTTTTAAAATACCCACGATTCGTTAGTTTTGAAATAGGTAGGAGTCTAATCTAATCTAACAACTACACTAAACTATACGGCTGAACTAACAAGCTGAACTACAGGTAAGGAAACCGCCTATCATCTGAGTCGATACATATACCTATCTGTATATGTATAGTCGGTGATCCCGCCTCAATAATATCATAGCTGATACCATATCTATAATCAGGCATCCCAAGTCAAGAGTGCGGATCAATCATCAATATAGCTCGTACGTAAATCCGTCGTACGGCCTCCCAAATCTGGGTACGGGTCAATATCACATTCATCATACTATTCACCTGGTATCCTCTTTATCAAATATCAAGATCGGGGTACTGATCTACGTCTAGTACCATATTGATACCGCCTACGTATGAATAGACGTGTGTGAAACACTACGTCAAGGACCCGCTACAACGTCATGTCGTATCTCAAATACGAACCCTGCTATATCACCGATCTCACGGCCTCAAATCAAATCTCATCGACTCAGCTCAATCCCAAGTATCATCCTCAATCCGTATGTGAACACATAGTCCCATACCCATGTGAACACATAACTATAAAGAATCCCATGAGCACATATCAATAGGAATGTATGCAAGTATGTATGTGTGTATGTGTAGTGCAACACTACCTTAGGGTTCGCCGCTAAAATAATCTAACACACCAATATCCATCCTAAGTATCGTTATTAATCCCAAATATCATATAATAATTGTTGGTGTGTATACGCATCCGTATACACCACCACGGACTGCGGGGGTGCTATACGCCATCCACCCGACTTCTCCCCGTAGATATAAATCTACTCACCTGGTCCTCGCTAGCCGGTGCCGACGTCGCCACGCGCCTGCTTTTCGTCTCGAAGTCCACATGGGGGTACCTACATATCATAACGCACCTTATCGTATTAAAACTAAATTCGAGATCGAAACGGCATACGAAAATCAAATCGGCACGCGTATCACGCATAGGTCCAAACCTATCGCCTACGCATGCAAGAATAGTAAAACCAACCCTCGATGTCGATGTACAAACGTCAAACCATCGAGAAAAGTCCAATCACACTCATTTGCACATTCACGAACACTAATTTTAATATAAACTAGGTTAAAACTCACAAAAACGCCAATTTCACTCAAAAAGTCATTTTTCCGAGAATCTAGCAACCACAATTTGCCGTTTTTGTACAAAACATGAGGTTTAAATGAATGTAGCGGCCAATATATTTTTTAAATATCTTAAATAAGTCATAGAAACCATTTCCGGAATTTAATCTCATTAAATTCCAAAAACCCTAATATTCTAGTTTACAAAAATACCCTTTTTAACAATTTCAAAGCAAAAATGCACAAACTACAATCTAGCTTAGATTTGCATGATCCAAAGCATTAAACCACACTTAATAAAGTTAATGAAGCCATGAAAAACCTAATTAGATTTTTAGTCTCACATATTTAACCAATTTCAAAAACCTAGTAAGCAATTAGCAAATTAACACAATTTTTCAAGTAACCATTTGTAATTAACAATAAGATTAGTTTTCTACAAAACTAAATGTGTTAATCCACATCACTAAACCATGCACAATCAAACACAACTCATTTGCACAACAAACCCTAACTTGAAATCTTAATCATGCAATTTAATTCACATAAACCACATTAACACTTAATTAAAATAGCTTTAAGAAACAAGTAACAATTTAAGCAAAAAAAAAGTTTAGAATTATACCCAAATACATTCGAAGATCCACAAGCATCCATGGCACTCCAAAATGCTCTCTTTTCACAAGGATCCATGCTAAACGGGGCTAAGCTAAAATGGGTAGGAGTCGGATTTGGGTTTTGGGATTTTTTTGATGGATTTAGAAGCAATTTTCGATGAAGTTTTGAAGAGAAATAAGAAGGGAAATGGAGGGGGGGCTGCTGCTGCTGTGGGAGGAGGAATTTCGGCTGGAAAGGGGAGTGGGGGAGGAGAGAGAGGGAGGTAGAGAAAGTGGGGTAGAAGTCAAGGTCAAAGCAAGTCAAAAGTCCACCTAATTCATCCATTTTCTTTTCTTTTCTTTCATTTCTTTTCCTTTGAAATTCAAGTGGGAAAATAAATGGTGGCTGCTGAATTCAGCCATGGGGAGGAGTAAGTAGGGGTGTGTGGGTGTGGGTACGGGTGTGGGGTGATGAAAAATGATAAATACAATACCCCAAACCTCCATTTACGCTAAAAAAAGGCCTTTTTTCTTCAATAATTTCTAAACCGTTTTGGCAAATGATTTTGTTCCAAAAACCACATGATAAAATTTTATTTAATGTTTTATGATGCACAAAATTTGTTTCAACTCATTCCGATTTGTAATTTTCCCTAATTAAATGTATTAGTGACGGCTTAAAATAATAATAAAATAATATTTTTTTCAGAAAATTTGAAATTTCACCAGCGGCTCAATAAACACCAAATAATAGCAATTACATAGCTAGAATATGTATATTTAATTTTTATAATAAGATATTTGTATTTTGACTTTTTACAGAAAACCCCCTTATTTTACCGATTTTTCGAAATTTCACCGAAACGATTTTCAAAACGCTACAATCTTCCCCCCTTAAAGAAATTCGGTCCCCGAATTTAAATTCAAACTTCCCCAAATACTAAAACATCTAAGAAAAACCATCAAGTCGTCGGGGCTCCGAAACTGTAAATACATAAAACAAATCGTAGCGCAGTGCATGCGCTTGAAAAAAAATGAGTATATAACACAAATATACTCCGTCAAGCATCCCACAATCATCGGAGTCATGGAGAAGACATCAATGCCAAATCCAAATGAAACCAATATGATATAACTCGAAACTATACATGTAAACATCGAATCTATATCTGTAAGTATCTGAAGGAAATGCATGCCAAATCTCTTAAGTCGCTGTGCAACGCGTATAACACTGCACAGTGGCGGACGTCTATCATAAGAAAATAGCTATATACATATATAACTTTGTTTGAAATGTACGTTCCGCCGTTTTGGAAACAATTTAGAAGGGTCTCCTTGTTTTAAACATTTCGTGTCATATCAGACACGTAGGTAAATACTGAGGCTATAGCTCGCTTTTTGGAAATCCCTTCAATAACTATCAATGCATGCAAAATATATTCAGGTACTGTCCTCTGACTAGTCCTGCTCAGTACGAAAACATATAGCAATATCATAAAAACGTACTGCTCTATAAGAAATGAATCCCAAAATATGCACATGAATACTACGTGCGTCTGGTGCGTACGGAAATCAAAATCCATGAATGTGCCATACATGCACACAGAAACAATATCTAAGTGCATCGGGTGTGCACGAAACATCTGTCATAGGCAACATGTGTGCCTGACAGCAAAATCAAGTGCATCTGACATGCACGAAAAAAATCTCGATTTAGTGTCTCGGGTGTGCACCAAAATCACCCTTCAAAACATGCGCCCAACATGCGCGAAAATCCAAATCAGGTGCATCCATCGTGCACGAAATCATGAAATCCAATATCAAGCGCCGAACGTGCGCAAAATCAATCAGGTGCACAAGGTGCACAAAACAAATATCGAGTATCACAATCGAAATCGAAGTCCAGTGCATCTAACTACACAAAAGGCGTATCACTGCACTGCAAGCATATATAAACTATACCGAGTGTAGGAACGAAATCGTGTGCATGCATACACACAAAACCAACTCAACTGTTTAAAACCGTAAAATCACAAACATGTGAAACTAAAGCACGAAAATGATATCAAGTGCAACACTGTGCAAAGATCGTAAATCCTCAATCATCAAAATCAAATCATATGAATAAATCACCCAAAATATCGTAATCAATAATGGCAGAATAGTACTGCTTAAGCGCATCCTCTAAGAATCTCGGCCAACTGTCACGGTCACTAGTGGGACGTCTCGTCGATGATCATGAACTCTGTCCTGCTGGTGTGCGTAACCATGACCACTCCTGGGTCAAGGTCTTCACTGTGAATTACCAATCTTTCGGTCCATCGGCTCATCGGCCCTGTCAGGTGTGCTAACGGGGATGATCCAGTTCTTGCACATCTCTTGTCATCTCCCGGTCAATCATCACGACCACTCGTAAGACAGCATATCACTGGCGTTGGCCTCTGGCTCTCTGAATGTACATGACACATCTGATCCTGGGTGCAAGTATCATTGCAGCAGTGTCCTGGAAGGAATCCTGCTCACGGTCTACTCCATGCCTCGTCTCTGCCAACTGTCCGGAAGTCATCGTCCTTTCCTATATCTGCATCTTGCTCTGGAACGGCTGCATACCCATCGCGACTCCTTTTGGAAGGTAAGTCCAAGTACCATGCCTCGGCATGCGCATTGCATCTCTGATGTCGGCAGAGTGGAACGTCATCTCATCTAGATCTGGTGCGAACCTTTTACTCCACTTTTCTCTAATGTCGACCGCTTCGGACTCGTCTCGTCGTGGCTGCATGGACTGAGCTCCAACGGCTATCCTCGTATCTGGAGTCTCCCAAGAATGCATCTCACCACCTAGCATCCGAATTAAGTCGAACCATTCGATCGATTCGTCAAAACCTCATAATCCCCCAAGAGCTCAACATCTTGGTACAGTTTAATAGTATCGAATACATACCACAGCATCGGTGGTCCAGCCGTAGAAGGGCAAACCCAAGCCTCACTAATGGCGCCGTAGAACTGTCGCAAACCCGAAGGTTCAAAGGCTTTCACACGGTCATTAAGTCGAGTTAGGGTTTCATTCTTCTAGAGGGACCATAGAATTGCCTGCATGTCTTTCCGACTACTTTAAACTTGGAATAATAGGTTTCCGACATTCGATCGTCTCTGTCGACCCTCACGTCTCTGCGTGAAGTCGTTTCTAGCTGGAATCAATCTATCTGATGACCTCTCATCGGGTAGGCAAACGAACCACATGTCCTAGTCATTCATCCTCGGGTGACTAGCGACCTTCTATCATCTCTTAGTACAATCTGTACTGCAATAGCTCCAATATATGGGGCGATATCTCATCGCTCGCAGCAACAACTGGCTCACTCGTCTGCATGCTGAACGGTGCCTCAATCATCAGGAGTAAGCAACACACCAACGGTCATCAAAATCTGGCTAGCCTCTATCATTGGCTCAATTCCCTAGTGTCGATCAGCGCCTCCGAGTAACCTCATAAAGGCGATCCGCCAAACACTCGTGGCACGGAAACACAGTAAAAAGATACATCTCTGCAATCGTGTGTCGCCGGAATTTCGCCCTGGTCAGTCCTCGTTCGTGACGAGCTTGTGCTGACCGCAACTCTAGCCGTAGCTCTCCCTGCCCGTAACCGTAGTAGCAAAACCAAACTGGTACCGATGAGGCTAGATCAGGAAGGAATATGATACTGAACAAAGAAATGTACATCCTAAGGCTCCTTAAGTGGAGTGGCGTGTCGTAAATATGCCGCGGAACATACCAACGGTACGTCACTCTACTTTAGTCACCTATTCCATCAACCAAGGGTCATCCTACGCTCCGAAGGTAAAACCTAACGCTCTGATACCAACTTTGTCACGACCCGAAAGTACGGAACATGACCGGCACTTAAACTACGAACGTCTCGAGGCGTACGTAATCTAAGTAAACCGAAAACCCAGAAATCCAAACCAAGAAAAGAAGTAGAGTGCAGGAAAAACCAAATTAAAGCAAGTAGTTTCAATAGCATAAGCCGAATTATGCGGTTTTTAAAAACATCAAAAATTTACTGAAAATTTCGGCAGAGTCTCCTTTGTAAATACTGGCCCCCAAACGGGATAAAACATGAATAGTATACGAAATTAAGAAAAAGGCATCCCCAAGCGGGAGCTAGCTCTTCGTCAATCGACGGTCACAACCACACAAGCAATATAATATACAACGCCAACGGCGAGTATCAAAACTCAAAAGGAAACTCAAAACCACCAGAAATGTAACGAGCGACTCTAAGGTCGAAAGAATAAACAACACTGGTCTCTATCTCAAAAATACATGTTTGGTTGATGGAGATTCTAGATACAACAGAATAATGATATACAAGATATATAATGGGGGTATGATACAAGTAAACCCACCTACTAGCAAATCACCCGAATGAAACTATGCCCGCAAAGCCGTAATGAAACCTGTACGGCAAACCTGCAAGAAACTGGGGCACAACGGGGGTGAGTTGCCAACTCGTGAATAGAAAAACATCTACGCACAGAAATCGCATAAATAACGCAATCCTAGGTCAATGATCATAATATATCCTCAAAAATATGTATAACATGCAGCCTATAACAATGGCTAGGGTAATATCTAACCGAGTGTAATCTCATGTGCCCGTGTCAGTGCCTCAGGTAGCAATATATCATATGAATGAGGTATGAATGCATGAAAACAGAATACATGTAAATGAAGAAACTGTTTTCATAAATTAGTGAGATTTCCTTCTGGTTTTTAAACTGAGGTATCATAATGAAATCAGTATCAACAGTGTCTAGCATCGACACAAAACATAAATCTCACTGTCTCGAAATATCAATGTCTCAATCTCAATATCTAGGGCGCCGTCAGTCCAGACCGGCCCCTACCATCCATCTCAAGCCCACGACGGTATCCTCCGGATATCCGACGCGTCGGGTAATATCACCGGTAGGTAGTGCTCCCCAGCCAGGCTCAACGTCAACACCACATTCCTCTTGCCCCGGGGTACCATACCGGGTCCACCATGTACCCGTGACGGTTTCTCCACTCCTCGACACGGATCTCGAAAACCACAGCAAACTCATGGTGGACGACACTTTACATCACTAGAAAACCGCAACATTTTATATTTTAAAAGATCATAAGTTGTAAATTTTGCGGCTTTCCCCGAAATCCAGAAATATCATAAATCTCAAGAAATCATCACAAGTGCATATGTCAATGATAATGAATGCATATGGTATCAATAACCAAGTTGCAATGTATGATTAATAAACTAGGCATGAACAATTGAATAACAGTAATAACAGTATGCATGAAGTGACAAGTAATAACTACAATGTCTAAACTGGCATATAAGGCAGGTACACTAATATCATATCAAACTACTAACTAACAAGCTAAGTCAAGCAATAGTATTTTCTAAGTGTACGTGACATGGCAATTACCGATGGAGATGTGTGTGAGCCGGCAAGTAAGTGTATGTGGTACATACGCATCATCGGTAATGGTGCTGGTGTCCTAACAGCATGATATCAATAATGGAGTATGAAACATAAAATAAGCATGCGATGCGAAGCGGACCACAAAAATGAGCGGGAGCTGAAAACTAGACGCAACTATAACCAATCTGTAATAATCTAATATAAGTCCTACAAATGGTGCCTTTTGAAATAACACGAATCATGGGGTTTTGAAAATAGGGGCTACGGTGTTTTTATGAAAAGATACGTCGTTTTTGAAATATCCGTAAATTCCCTTGACCTGTCTTTTAAAATACCCACGATTCGTTAGTTTTGAAATAGGTAGGAGTCTAATCTAATCTAACAACTACACTAAACTATACGGCTGAACTACAGGTAAGGAAACCGCCTATCATCTGAGTCGATACATATACCTATCTGTATATGTATAGTCGGTGATCCCGCCTCAATAATATCATAGCTGATACCATATCTATAATCAGGCATCCCAAGTCAAGAGTGCGGATCAATCATCAATATAGCTCGTACGTAAATCCGTCGTACAGCCTCCCAAATCTGGGTACGGGTCAATATCACATTCATCATACTATTCACCTGGTATCCTCTTTATCAAATATCAAGATCGGGGTACTGATCTGCGTCTAGTACCATATTGATACCGCCTACGTATGCATGGACGTGTGTGAAACACTACGTCAAGGACCCGCTACAACGTCATGTCGTATCTCAAATACGAACCCTGCTATATCACCGATCTCACGGCCTCAAATCAAATCTCATCGACTCAGCTCAATCCCAAGTATCATCCTCAATCCGTATGTGAACACATAGTCCCATACCCATGTGAACACATAACTATAAAGAATCCCATGAGCACATATCAATAGGAATGTATGCAAGTATGTATGTGTGTATGTGTAGTGCAACACTACCCTAGGGTTCGCCGCTAAAATAATCTAACACACCAATATCCATCCTAAACATCGTTATTAATCCCAAATATCATATAATAATTGTTGGTGTGTATACGCATCCGTATACACCACCACGGACTGCGGGGGTGCTATACGCCATCCACCCGACTTCTCCCCGTAGATATAAATCTACTCACCTGGTCCTCGCTAGCCGGTGCCGACGTCGCCACGCGCCTGCTTTTCGTCTCGAAGTCCACATGGGGGTACCTACATATCATAACGCACCTTATCGTATTAAAACTAAATTCGAGATCGAAACGGCATACGAAAATCAAATCGGCACGCGTATCACGCATAGGTCCAAACCTATCGCCTACGCATGCAAGAATAGTAAAACCAACCCTCGATGTCGATGTACAAACGTCAAACCATCGAGAAAAGTCCAATCACACTCATTTGCACATTCACGAACACTAATTTTAATATAAACTAGGTTAAAACTCACAAAAACGCCAATTTCACTCAAAAAGTCATTTTTCCGAGAATCTAGCAACCACAATTTGCCGTTTTTGTACAAAACATGAGGTTTAAATGAATGTAGCGGCCAATATATTTTTTAAATATCTTAAATAAGTCATAGAAACCATTTCCGGAATTTAATCTCATTAAATTCCAAAAACCCTAATATTCTAGTTTACAAAAATACCCTTTTTAACAATTTCAAAGCAAAAATGCACAAACTACAATCTAGCTTAGATTTGCATGATCCAAAGCATTAAACCACACTTAATAAAGTTAATGAAGCCATGAAAAACCTAATTAGATTTTTAGTCTCACATATTTAACCAATTTCAAAAACCTAGTAAGCAATTAGCAAATTAACACAATTTTTCAAGTAACCATTTGTAATTAACAATAAGATTAGTTTTCTACAAAACTAAATGTGTTAATCCACATCACTAAACCATGCACAATCAAACACAACTCATTTCCACAACAAACCCTAACTTGAAATCTTAATCATGCAATTTAATTCACATAAACCACATTAACACTTAATTAAAATAGCTTTAAGAAACAAGTAACAATTTAAGCAAAAAAAAAGTTTAGAATTATACCCAAATACATTTGAAGATCCACAAGCATCCATGGCACTCCAAAATGCTCTCTTTTCACAAGGATCCATGCTAAACGGGCTAAGCTAAAATGGGTAGGAGTCGGATTTGGGTTTTGGGATTTTTTTTTGATGGATTTAGAAGCAATTTTCGATGAAGTTTTGAAGAGAAATAAGAAGGGAAATGGAGGGGGGGCTGCTGCTGCTGTGGGAGGAGGAATTTCGGCTGGAAAGGGGAGTGGGGGAGGAGAGAGAGGGAGGTAGAGAAAGTGGGGTAGAAGTCAAGGTCAAAGCAAGTCAAAAGTCCACCTAATTCATCCATTTTCTTTTCTTTTCTTTCATTTCTTTTCCTTTGAAATTCAAGTGGGAAAATAAATGGTGGCTGCTGAATTCAGCCATGGGGAGGAGTAAGTAGGGGTGTGTGGGTGTGGGTACGGGTGTGGGGTGATGAAAAATGATAAATACAATACCCCAAACCTCCATTTAACGCTAAAAAAAATGCCTTTTTTCTTCAATAATTTCTAAACCGTTTTGGCAAATGATTTCGTTCCAAAAACCACATGATAAAATTTTATTTAATGTTTTATGATGCACAAAATTTGTTTTAACTCATTCCGATTTGTAATTTTCCCTAATTAAATGTATCAGTGACGGCTTAAAATAATAATAAAATAATATTTTTTTCAGAAAATTTGAAATTTCACCAGCGGCTCAATAAACACCAAATAATAGCAATTACATAGCTAGAATATGTATATTTAATTTTTATAATAAGATATTTGTATTTTGACTTTTTACAGAAAACCCCCTTATTTTACCGATTTTTCGAAATTTCACCGAAACGATTTTCAAAACGCTACAGAATCCAAAAGTGATCTTACTGGCAGAAAGTGAGTTGCTTTCGTTAATCGGTATACTATCCCCCGAATTGAGTCATACCCTCGACTGGTCCTAGGCAGACCCACGATAAAATCCATAGAGATCTGCCCCCATTTCTGCTTCGGTATGGGCAAAGGTTGTAATTGTCCCGCTGACCCCTGATACTTGGCCTTGACTTGCTGACAAGTCAGCATTCCGAAACAAAATCTGTGATATCTCTATTCATTCTTTCACATCTGTAGACATCTCTTACGTCATGATACATCTTGGTGGAAACCGGATAAACACTATATGTCGACTGGTATGCTTCCTCTATAATCTCGTGTCTCAGTCCCTCGGAATCTTGCACACACAGTCGAGTCCCAATTCGTAGTACTCCCTAATCATCAATCATGAACTATGAATCTCTTCCCTGTCGGACTTGCTCCATGATCTCTGACCAACGAACGTCATCGGACTATGCCTCACGGATACGATCAAATAATGGTAGATGTGCACGGACACGGACAAGTTGTCCCCCGGTCAACGTAAATTCGAACTGTACTCGGCTGTCACATAGAATTTGCCAATCTGCCGTCGACCGTCTCTAAACTGTGCTCAAACAAGAAAAGTTATCTCCGGCCTCCGACTCAAAGCATCTGCCACAACATTCGCCTTGCTCAGATGATGAAGAATCTCGCAGTCATAGTCTTCACTAGCTCCACCCATCGGCGCTGTCTTAAAATTAGATCTCGCTGGTGAAAGATATACTTTAAGCTTTTTGTGATCCGTAAATATCTAGCACGACTCGTCTCCAATTCTTAAGTGTAAAAATCACTGCAGCCATCTCTAAATCATGCATGGAATAGTCCTTCTCGCGCTTCTTCAACTGCCGAGAAGTATCGCAATAACCAACAAAACCGTCTGATCCTGAAGGCATAGATAAAACTGGCACCATAGTCAAATGAGTCTTTAACTGCTGTAAGCTTTGCTCGCATGCCTCAGTTCAAAGAAAACAACTCCCTTCCGGGTCAACCTGGTCAACGTTGCAGTTATATGAGAAAAATCATGTACGAAAAGTCGATAGTATCCGGTCAACCCACAAGCTGCGAATCTCCGTCAGCGATACAGGTCTGGGCCAGTGCTGAACGATCTCGATCTTCTTCGGTTCCATACTTACTATCTATCGTAACTACGTGACTCAAGGAGTCAACACTATCCAACTAGAACACACACTTGGATAATTTAGCAAATAGTTGGTGCTCCCTCAAATCTGCAACAAAATCCTCAAATGCTACCCAGGCTCCACTCGGCTCCAAAAGTGCACTAAGACGTCCTCAATGAACACGATGATAGACTGATCAAGAAACGACCTGTATATTTGGTTCATCCAATCTATAAACACTGCTGGGGCATTGGTGAGCCCGAATGACATCACTAAGGACTCATAATGCCCGTAACGTGTGTGAAAAGCAGTCTCCGAGAAATACCCCGCGCCCTGGAGCTAATCGAACAAATCTTCAGTACGAGGTAAGGGATATCAGTCCTGCACGGTAGCCTAATTCAACTGACGAAAACTGATGCACCAACACAACTGCTGTCTTTCTTCTTGACGAACAGAACATGAGCTCCCAAAGTGACACGCTCGAACGAACAAGCCCTTTATCCAACAATCTTGCAACTGATCCTTCAGTTCTTTACACTCCGCCGGGTCCATCCGATATGGCGGTATAGAAAAAGGCTCCATGCCGGGAATCAAGTCAAAGCAGAACTCAATATCGCACTCTGGCGACAAACCAAGCAACTCGTCAGGAAAAATATCTGGAAACTCTCTCCGAATCGGGACCTGATCCAACGGGACCTCTGCGGATCTAACATCACAAAAATATGCCAAGAATTCCTAACATCATCTTCTCAAAAGCTGACTAGCGTGAAAAGAAGAAATCGACTGGGAAGGGCGATGCTACGGCCTCCCCGAAAAACAAGAACTGGCTCCCCCGGAAAACTAAATCCGACTGCCTCCTTACGGCAGTCCACAATGCATAACACGTGATTAGCCAATCCATGCCCAGAAGAACTTCGAAGTCCAACAAATCGAGAAGAATCAAATTGACAGGAGAATCCCTATCTCCGAGACGAACACAACAAATACGAGCGAAAACATTTCGAGCGACAAAAGATTAGCCTATGGACGAAATCACAACAAGCGGCCGATTTAGTAAGGACTACTATCAGCTAGACTTTGATACAAATCATGTGGATACCATTTCAAACGACACCAGAAAGAGATACACATCGGAGGAAAACACCGAAAGAATACTTGTCACAACGGCGTCTATCTAACTGCCTCTAAGCTGACATACCGGTACAAATCCGCTTCGATCCAAAAACAACTGAAGTCTCAGAAATGCGCTCCTCCAACAGTAAGGTTGCGTTCATAGCAGCAGCGTAAGTGTCAAAATGCTGGGCGCCAATAGCCAGAAATAATCTCCACACGAACCTCTTTATCTGTTTCTCTTCAGTGTCCACCAGATAAGGAACATATCGAACCACTGAGTAAACTAAATGTCGTACTCGGACACCGTCATCCCTGAAGTCTTACGCAAAGGCTCGAAACTACGAGCTTGGGCATCTCGAACGCTCTCCGGAAGGAAACGAGCAAGAAATATAGCTATGAACTCATCCCCAGTCATAGGAAGTAGATCTGCAGCTCGGCCTCTCTCAATTGACTCGCACCACATCTGAGCAAGACCTCTCTAGATGAAAACTTGCAAGCTCAACCCATATCTTGTCAAAACATCTCTGTGAACGACAATTCCTAGCCATCCTGTCGAGGAATGTCTGCAAATTCTCCGCTGCATCTGTACCTGTAAAAACTAGAGGCTTTAGCTTAAAAAACTCCTATAAGGATACGGAAATGATTTCGGTAACAACAGAAACAGCTGCTTGTGTAGTAGGTACAATCACAGTCCCTGAAATAGGAGGGACATCATCGGCTCTCGGAGCTCGGCTAGCCTTAACTAACAATCCAATCATCTGTCACACGTCCTGAATACTCGACTCCAGCCTAGCCATCCATCCTGGAAAAAGGAGGACCACTCTATCCTTGAGGGGTAGGCGTACCGCCCTGATCGGTCCTCGTCTCAAACGAGCCTACTCTAATCCCATCCCTGGCGGCAGCCCTCTGGCACTCGTAGTCTCCGGCGGCATAGTCGCTGGAACAAGAAACAGGATTGATAGGAACATTGCGATCGAATTAAAGGATTTCCGGAATCAAGAAGGGAAATACAAGCAGATATATATATCCTAAGGTCACTTAGGCGGAGTACCATATCGTAAGTATGCCGCTGAACATACCCACGCTACGCCACTCTGCTTAAGTCACCTACTCCATCTACCAAGGGTCATCCTACACTCAGAAAGGTAAAACCTATCGCTCTGATACCAACTTTGTCACGACCCGAAGGTATGGAACGTGACTGGCACTTAAATTACGAAACGTCTAAAGGCATATGTAATCTAAGTAAGCCAAAGCCCAAAAATCTAAACCATTTAAAGAGATAGAGTGAAGGAAAACTTGTTTAAAGAAAGCGATTTTTAACAAATTAAGTCGCATTAAACATATTAAAAACATCATAATTTCCTGAAAATTTCGGCAGAGTCTCCTTTATAAATACTGGCCCCCAAACGGGTACAACACATGAAAATACATATATATATATGAATAAAGGCATCCCCAAGCGGGAGCTAGCTTTTCGCCAAAGGCGGAATCACAACCACATGCAATATGAATATAAAAGTGCACAATAAGTATATAAAAGCACGAAATTAAGAAAACAACTCGTCGGCTCAAGTGAGTATCGACACCAAACCATAAATACATGTATCATGAGTCTCACCGTCTAGTCCAATATATATGGGTAGATGGAATATACTAGATACAAATAAAATACACGGTGGGAGCAAAAGAAAATCCTCCAAAACCTACCTATGAGCAAGCTGCAAGCCGAAGCAAACGAAGCGGAATAGAAGGTACACCCGCCGCTACTGTGCTGACGGGTCAGACCTGCAAGATACTGTGGCACAACGGGGGTGAGTTGCCAACTCGTGAGTAGTAAGTAACATCTAATAAGGCTATCGTAAGCATGCACACATATGCGTCACAACCTATATATACCGATATTGAAGCGATGCACTAGTATGTATGCAATATGAATGCATAATCAACAAGAAATCTGAATATGTTTGGTACGAGAAAATCTGTATTCTTATCTTAGTAAAAAGCCCGTGAAATAACTGAAGTATCATCAATGAAATCATCAGAAATCCGTGTCAAGCATCGACACAAAATATGAATATATCAATGTCTCGACATCTCGATGTCTCAATGTATCAATATCTCAATATCTCGGGCTCCGTCAGTCCGGATCGGCCCATATCATCAAATCTCACAACTATGGTCGGTATCCTCCGGATATCCGCCACACTAGACATCACCGGTAGGTAGTCTGCCCCTGCCAGGCATCCCCACAAAAACACTCTCGCCCCGGGGTACCATACCAGGCCCACCATGTACCCGAAACAGTTCATCCTACCCCTCGAATCGGGTCTCGAAAACCAACAGCAATAACGAAAACTCTGGACGACACATACATCACGAGATAACCAAAACTTGCATTTTAAAATGATAATAAGTTTATAAAATCCTTGCGGTTTTCCCCAAAATCCAGAAATCTCATAAATACTGAAATCCTCGAGAAGAATCACAATATATAAACATGTCGGTGATGATGGAAATCTATGATACAGTAGTATATACCATACGAAATACGACCAGAAGCTATGCATGAATCATGATGCAATGATATATATATATATATATATATATATATATATATATATATATATATATATATATATATGACTAACAATCTTACGTATCCATTTTAAAGAAATGAATATACAAGTATAAATCCACAGATCATATATGATGCAAATGCACAACTACCGATTCTAATCCAGTTCTATAGTGTTCGTGACATAGCAATTACCAAAGGCGTGTGTGTTAGCATGAATAGTTCATGTGCTGCATGAACCAATGGTAATGGTGCAAGTGTCCTATGAAATGGTATCACACGTATATATATTCATCATATAGGATGATGCGATGCAATGAGATGCATAACTAGAAACCACACATATTATGCAAATACTACAAGTAATACTAAACCATCGGGCGGCTCGCGCCATCCAGACGATCCCCCCGTAAATATATACATCTACTCACTGGGACGCCTCGGCTAATCTGATCCGATTTTCGTCTTGTCTTTCCGCGCCATTTCCGACGCCACTGTACCCGATCCTAAAATCGCACACAAGCAAATAAGAGGATAGATATATGATTAGTCGCGAACACAAACGACACAAGTCAACTCACGCACACAACAAGACGCGCACACACTTGGTGCACAGAACGCACTCGTGACAATGCCGCAAACTACAACTAGGGTCGCTATACGAGAAAACCACCAAGCCTAAAACCCAATCGTACCATTCGCGCATTTACAACACACTAAATATTACGTAAAATAGGTTATATATCAACAAAATCTCAATTTAAATTAAAATCGATTTATTCCGCAAACCTAGTAAGCAACCCTTAACCGTTTTAGTACCAATCTAGATGTTTTAGAAATTCTAGTGGCCACAACGATCATTTTATATCATAATCAG
Source organism: Agapanthus africanus (assembly GCA_030015575.1). Classification (NCBI taxonomy): domain Eukaryota; kingdom Viridiplantae; phylum Streptophyta; class Magnoliopsida; order Asparagales; family Amaryllidaceae; genus Agapanthus; species Agapanthus africanus. The sequence goes on along the minus strand of CM057350.1, from coordinate 178,580,263 downwards.
GCTACCTAATTATTAACTAGATTTTAATTTCACATATTTATATAAATTCTAAATTCTAGCTTGCAAGATTATACAATTTGGACAAATTTCAAAGTAACAATTTGCAATTTAGCAACTATGTTAGGTTTTGCAAAACTCAAGATGTTAAACTAAACATCATAACTAAAACCAAGTGATCAAACCCTAACTTGAATTCAAAAACCCTCACTTGAATTTCCAAACTTGCAATTAGAGCCAAATTCTTGAATAATTTAGATTAAGGTAATTAACTAACAAAATAACTATGGGGTTAAGATTGTACCTCACAATTTTAGAGATCTCACTTGCAACTTAGCCTCTAAAGATGGTTCCTTGCTCCTGAATCCAAACTAGATTGAACAAAGAATAATGGGTAAAGATTAAATGAAGAGTTTGTGAGGTTTTGTGTTGATTTTTGATGGATTTTATGGGATTTTTGATGAGAAAAGGAGGTGGGGAAATGAGGGGGCTGCTGCCTCATGGGCTCGGCCAGCAAGAATGGGAGAAAAGAGAGAGAGTGAGGTGTGTGGATAAGTGTAGAAACTTCTTTAATTAATACCTCTTTTAACTCCATTTCTCTAATTAATTAATTTCTTCTCATTTTTGTTGCAAGGAAAGATGTTAAAGAGAGAGAGAAGAGGGGCTGTGCTCAAGAAAGCTCGGCCTGAGCAAGGGAAAGAGTGAAGTGAGTGTGTGTGTGTGTGAGTGTGTAGAAGCATCTCAAATTATTACACCTTTTAAGTCTTTTCAAAAATTATTTTATTTTATTTCATTTTATTTAATTCCCCCCACTAGAATTTTCTAGATTTGTGGAGACAAAATGAGAAAGAGGAAACATGTTACAAACTTGATCCTAAGTTGTCATGGTTCACTAATGAAAGATTAACCCATTCCAATTTATAATTATCACTAATTAAATTTATAAGTGAAGGCTTAAAATAATATTTAAAATAATTAATTAAGAAAAAATATTTAAGTAAACTAATAATTTATAAGTGACTAAATAAATACCAATTACTAGCAATTATATAGTTAAAATAGACGTATTTAAGTCTATGTTGAAAAATAATTATAGTTAAGTTTTACGGAAAATATAATTTATATTATCGGTTATCGAAATTTTCACCTAAAGGATTTATTTATTTTATTTATTTATTTTTAAAACGTTACAGAGCCTCCATAAAAGAACAAGTTTTAATGCAGACTTTCAGGTCTTCTCCAAGTTATGAAAACAATTTTAGTTCAAGTCTACTTCTTTATCAAAGTTTTTACTTGTTTCAGTATGTCACGCCCCGCTTCCCAGAGTGCGCTAAGATCGACATGTGACAGAGCCAACTATGCTACCTGTGGCTAGGAAATATCCCTCCACAGTCACATTACGGCTGTCTATAAGATATCAAGAATAAGAAATATATAAAACTATCTAATACATGTCCATCTGTCAGAATAAACGAGTCAAGAAATATATATATGCGGAAGCAATAAAATCAAATAAACAATAACATCTTGAAATACGTCCCAAATACGGGCTCACATCAGGAAATAAAACTGTGGAAAGGAAACTAAAACTAAACTAAACACTAACAAGATCCTCACTGGTCGGCCTGTCGGCTGAAATACTTCCGGTCATCCTGCCAAAGAGATAAAGGAACTGGACCATGCAAAACCCAGACGTCAGTGCGTCATAATGTCAAACAATAGAATATAGCCAGGATGCAACAAGATATGCAGGCATGAAATATAAACGTTGACCTGAATATAGAAAGTAAACACGGAAATGAAACAGTGAGGTGTATGTGCATGTGGTGTGCAAACTATTTCTGGATTCTAGGTTATCTAATCTAAAGTTTTTGAAATCAATTAATGTAATCTTCATCGTAACCCATCAGACTATGTCCCGTTCATTTCCCATGGGACTACGGTAACAATATATTCCTTAACCCATCAGTCTATGCCCCGCTCATTTCCTATGGGACCACGGTAACAATATATTCCGTAACGCCCGGAAAAACGACAAACAATATAATAGCTCTTTGAGTTACGTTCGGTTACATTCTTGATTTCCCCTTACTCCCGAGATTATGTATTCAAGTCAGGTATTTCCAATCGATATCTAATGCCAACACAGGATCAAACAGGTACATATTTTGTCTGTGCAGACAACAGTAACGTCCATCGGGACAACGAGTTAGGATTGTTGGCATTAGTAACAGGATCAGGTATCAAGTCAAGCAGTGGTGTATCAGGTCATGACAGGTAGTGCACAATGTATCAAATGGATGCCCAACAGTAAAATGTAGCTAGTATCGAAACACGGTAAAACACGGATGCACAAATGTTTATCAAGGATCACATCCACAACTCCATGACTACGTAGGATGCACATTATCAAGCATAGGGTGCCAATGTAACAGTAATATGAAATAATATGATCTGGCATGCAACTAGATGTATAATAAATGATACGGATACGAACGGGTATCGTAAAACAGTAAAACGGTAACATGGGATGCATAATGAAATAAGCATGCAATATTTTTATTCATATGGATGTAAAATATGTATCATAGCATGTAGCAAGATAAATTTGCATGCGACTAGATATGTAATAAACGGTATGGATACGTACGGGTATCGTAAAACTGTAACATATGATGCATAATTAAACGACATAAAATACTTTTATTCATATGAATATAAATATATTAGCATAGCATGTAGCAAAATAAACTTTCCTGATCGGATCTCACGATGGGGTGCGTACGCTGCATCCGACGTCGGGTAAATGTCGCAATGCATGCGCGCGCGTACAGAACAGAACCAAGCAATGCAAGAAAGTGACCACACTGGCTGAGGACGTCTACTGGATCGCTCGGATCATCGGCGACGAGCACGGCTCCGGCGATCACCGGGAAACACGAGATCAAGAAAAGAAAGAGAAGAAAGAAGAAGGAGGAGAATGGGCTGTGCTCTGGGGTTGTCTGGGTTTGGTGCTCTGGGACAGAGACGAGGCGAGGGGAAAACGTCGACGATGGGTCGGTGACGTGAGGGTCGACGGCAAAGCAGTGGGTAATCCGGTGTTCTTAATGTCGGGGATGAGGTGTGCAGGGGATGATCTTGGGATCTGGGAGTAGGAGAGAGGAGAGAAGGGAGGAAGAAGAGGTGGTGGAGACGGGGTTAGGCCGACTAGGTCGAAGTTCCGGCGAGGTGTTGCGACGAGGGTTGCAAGGTCGGGTTCTTGCAGTGGTCGGGTGATGGTTTGCAGGTCGGCAAAGAAGGGAAGGAGGGAGGAGAGAAGGAAAAGAGAAGATGTTGACGATGAGGCGAGGTCGGCGATGAGAACAGGTGAGGCGTGGGTTCTCGTTGTCGTGGGTTCTCGCGGTGATGTGTTGCCGCGGGGAGAGAGGTGAGAGCAAAGTGAGGAGGAGGTGGTCGAGGAGGAGAGGCGAAGGCGAGGTCCAGGGTTAGGCTGCGATGGCAAGGCGAGGGTGAAGGCGTGGGTAGGGTTTGGGTTCGGAGGCGAAGGTGGGAACTGGGGAAGAGGGGAGATGAGGACGTGGGTTTGAGTATTAATAGGGGTTAAAAAATAAAATAAATAATATATATTATATAAATAGAGACAGAGAGAGGAAGAGTGGGTTAGGATTTGGATTTTTAAAATATTTTGAACTATATTCGTATATAACAGTCAATATAATATAAGAATATAATATTAAGTAAATTTGAGTTTTCTGGCTAATACAAAATACTCCAAAATATGCCCGGCTTGGGTCTAAAATTATGGTTTGAAAATACGGATAATATACGTGTCAACCAAAACTAAAAAGCGATGTCCGGTTAAAAAAACGCATATCCCTAAGAACGGATACACGCAGTATGCACGTAACGATCCAAAAGAGTCCGTTTCACTAAACGGGACATGAACACGATGTGCGGATGCAACCATATGGTCTGGGGTATGATGCAGGCCATGCTAGATATTTAAAATATATTATTTGACTATGCTTGTATTATTAAAAAAATATGTAGATGCCAGATATATGATGCAGGTATACAGGACATATGTGTGCATGGATCCTCAGCACTAGCAGGGATAAAACATAAACAGGAATCGGGATGGATTTCCAGCATGCGGGTCGGGTCGGATACCAAGCACAGAAACCAAACAATATCCGCACCCAAAAACGGATAACACAGGAAATAGCCATACTATAAATAAAATAATCGAATCAGGCATGTATAATGGACTAGGGTGTTACATTATACCCAACTACAAAAAGAATTTCGTCCTCGAAATTCCCGGAACAAGAAAAAACAAACAAACGTGAATCTATGAAAAGAGGTGTGGAAACTTCTGTCGAATCCCGTCTTCTCGTTCCCAAGTCTATTCTCCGTGCGAGCGATTCCCCCATGAAACAAGTACTAGAGGGATAACCTTGTTCTTGAGGACCTTTTTCTTTTCGATCAACAATCGTCATCGGTCGTTCTTCATATATCAAGTCCTCCCTTATAGTCAGCTCTAAATGATCTAGCACCTGTGTTTCATCTCTAACATACTTACAGAGTTGAGATACATAAAACACGTCATGAACACTCGCCAAAGATGGTGGTAACGCCAATCGATAAGCTACTTCTCCAACACGCTCAATAATATCGAAAGGCCCCACGAATTGAGGGCTAAGCTTGCCTCGACTCCCAAACTAATCACTACTCTAGTTGGTGATATCTTCAAGAATACAAGATCACCAATAGCGAACTCTAGAGGTCTTCTCAATAAATCGGCCCAACTCTCTGCCGATCTTGTGCTGCCTTCATGTGATTCCGGATCGTATTAACTTTCTCCACGGTTTGCACAATAAGATCCGGTCCCAATAACCTTCACTCTCCAATATCGTCCCAACAAACGGGTGAGAGACATTTGCGACCATATAACGCTTCGAATGGAGCCATCTGAATAGTCGCCTGAAAGCTGTTATTATATGAAAACTCCACCAGGTGTAGATGATCCTCTCATGAACTCTTAAAGTCTAACATGCAAGCTCTCAATATATCTTTAAGAGTTTGGACCGTTCTTTCTAACCGGCCGTCTGTCTGAGGATGATAAGCGGTGCTAGACTTCAATCAAGTCCCCAAACTTTCTTGTAAACTCTTCCAAAAGTGCGACAAAAATCGGGTATCACGATCAGAAACTATGCTCACGGGCACTCCGTGCAATATCATAATCTTCTGCAGGTATCGTTCTGCTAACGCTTCCATTGACTGACCACCTCTAAACGGAATGAACTGAGGTGCCTTGGTCAATCGATAAACAATCACCAAACTGCATTGTTGCCCTTTGGACTCCGCGGTAAAGCTATCACGAAATCCATGGTTATATGTTCCCACTTCCACTGGGGATTCGGAAGTGGTTTCAATAAACCAGCTACTCTTTAATGTTCAGCCTTGACTTGCTGACACACCAAGCATTTCGTTATAAAGCGAGCAATCTCCCTTTTCATGCCTTCCCACCAAAATGCTGTCGTAGGTCACGGTACATCTTCGTGCCTCCTGGATGTACGGAATATGCGAAACTGTGTGCTTCCTTCATAACTTCTTTACGAATATCTCCTTTAGGCACATACAAACAGCTACCATATCGCAACGAACCATTATCATGAATCAACAAGTCCGTTCGAAGTCCTGCTTCTACCTATTCTCGAAACTTCCGCAATCTTGGATCGTGTGACTGCGCTGCTTTAATATTATCGATCAATGAAGACTGTAATTGCATCTGCATCAACTGTCTCGAAGAATGTTGTCATGCTCCGCTTCCCAGTAGATGGAAATGGTGACGTGGCAAGCCCGCGACGTATTTATTCCGAGAAGGTCATTTCTCAAAAAAATATGCTAAGCGTCTATAAGCAACATAAACTAACAAGAATAAACAAAAGAATGAAATCCAACTCTGATTTATTACATTTAAGATTCACAATTGACAAAATATCTGAATACAAGATATTTAACATCATAAGCTTTAATAAGGAGGCATACATAAATAAGCTGAAATTAAATGAAAAACTGAATGAAACTATACGTTTGTTTGTGATGCAAACTGGTTGCACTCCTTTTCGACCACTTCTATCTTCTCTGTCTCAATGTCACCTGACGAACATTCCAAGAATAGAAAGAAGTGGGTGGAATGCCCGTCAGCGAAGTAACACTCGGTAAGTCCCAATAGAGACGTGTAATATATAAATTAAGTGCAAGATTACATGTAATTTAGTATAAATGGAAATTGTAATATGTGAACAAGTATGGTAATGTATATGGCAACTATATCAGTATGGAAATGTAACATGAGTATAGCAAACAAGTATAGCATGGCCGTTGAGTGTAGGTATAGTGAATATGAAGTGAATGTAAATGTCCTAAAATGTCTCTAAAATGGTAAAAGTAACCAACGTGAGTTCAAGTATGAATATCAACCAATCTCAAGAGTATTCTCGAACCCAAGACTATCGTCAGGGGTAAGAAATCACGGGTCCAAAATAGCGGGACTTTAATTGTTATTGAAGTATTCTAAAACCAACAGGCTATCATCCAGGGGCTTGGAAACACGGGCCCTCATTCATGAATTCGTGATTTGTACCGTTTCATCCCGGTACTACAACAACATGATTTGTACCGTTTCAGCCCGGTACCACAGCAACATGATTTGTATTAATGGGACTCATGAGATTCCGTTGGATTCATACTCAAACTACCCCAACACCCCGTATTTATTAGTTTATGATTAATGTTACAAGTCTTTCCCAAATCCATGAATACATAAGAGAGTGCAATTCAAATATCGAGTTGAGTTCAAGTATTCAAATCAATTTTTCATGTATTCATGTCAAGTGTTTATGTCGGGTCATTACGTATTCATGGTTCGGGTCAAGTCGAGTCAAGTGTACCTATTGGGTTCAAGTATTCATGATTGAGTCGTGTCAAGATCAAGTCAATTCTAGCATGTAATGGTTTAATCACAAAAAAATAGATAAGCAATCATAGAACATGATATGAGATAAGTATACAAGAAACTTCCAAAAACAATGTTGTAAATATATGATATGTACAACTAGTTAATCAAGTCATTTAAAGTTAGAATAAGCACACGTGTGTTCCAGTCTCGCTTAAATACGACTACCGGTTTGGGAGATATACATGTTTTCGTATCGTCGCGCAAAACATATCAGAATCTGTTCAGTACCGTCACATATTTTTAGAACGCAGTTTGAGTTAATTTTCATCAGGTTTCAGGTAACAAAGATCAATAGAAAATTGTAGGTATTTCGATGTACTTATCCAAAACACCAAGATTCTTATGATTTGGATTTCTGAAGCTCTAGTTATGATCATTTTAATATCAACGTTTAAAACCGAAATTCAGATTTATGGACAGCAACTATATGTTATATTGCAAAGACTATATCGGATTGTTTCATGGATCTCTAAGTAATCTAGTATACAAAAAATTATAGTTCTATCAATTGTGCATTTACACATATAAAGTTTGTCACGAACGGACATCGGAAGTTTGAGTTATGTCTAATTTAAAAACAATGTGCAAATCAGGATATATTCTGTTCAGATTCATCGCTTAATATTATAACGCGGTTTTCTATACTTTACGTCAATTTTTAGTGAAAACTTAAAACTAAGAAAATCTATATTATTCGATGTAGATATCCATAACACCTGAGTTTGCTCAATTTGGATAACCGTGAATAAAAATGATATAATTCCTAAACCGTTAAGTGATTCGATCTAAAATTTTTACAGCATGTACAAAATAATATATTCTATCATATGTAAATTTCCTGAAATTTTCAGAAATAAAAAGTAATTTCTAAAATTTATTTTAAAACTAAAGGTATTGATGTGTCATATGTGAGAAATGAGAAAACCATGGTATTTATTCGTAACTTCATTTTTTTTAAAAACTTTAAATAAAGTAATTTAAAATACAACATCAAACGATGCAATCCAAATTGGTTACTATAAAATCTTAACATATGGATTGAGAGTAATGAAAAAGACTTTATAAACTATATGTTTGTGTATGTTTGTGTGTGTTCATTATTTATATATGTATCCATTTAATTAATTATTTAGGGACTATGATATGACAAGGAAAGTTTTTTCATGGCAATATGACAAGAGAAAGATAGAGAGAAGGAGATGGAGGGAGGGAAAGAGAGAAGGGACTTACATACACAAGCCGGTATTGTCACCGGGCTTATCTATCCGCCGATAGCCTCGCTTTACTAGCGAGATTTTCTTGAAACTTCTTGGTGTTCTTCTTCTAGGATTCTAGGTGAAGAGGGAGAAGGGAGAGATAGAAAAATGTGAGGAAGAAAAAAGAAAGAGGGGGACAAATAAAGACGGTGTAATGGTGAATTATGTATAATAATATATGCATTCAACATAGGAATTAAAAGAGAAATGAAAGGTCACCACTCATTTTGGAAATGAAAGATCTCAATTGTAAGTTATGAAAAGAATAAAAAATTGATTAAAAAAATAATTGCAAGAATGGGGATTTGAAAATGTGATCTATGAAATAACAATGTAAAGACTTAACCAATATGCTACAAGGTTATTCATACATATATTTAATAAGAATTAAATATATGGTGTTGCTTAAAAAGAAAGTGGACTTTTGGGCTCATAGTTTTATTAAAGAAAATGAAAATGAAATTGGATTTGAGTTATGGGCTGGGTTAGGTCTTATGTTTAATTTGAAAAAAGTTAAAATTTAGTTTTAAAGAAATGTGTTTGGGAAAAATAGATGGAAGAATAAAATAATATATTTATAAAAAACAAAATATACAGAAAATACGGAGGTATATTAATATTGGGGTCGTTACATTCTACCCTTCTTAAAAATAATTTCGTCCTCGAAATTACTCAAGAAGGATATTGCAACAAGGTAATGGAAAGTTAAGGATGATGTCGTTTTCGAGCTCTGTCGATCGATGCTCTAACCAACTGAGCTAACAGGCCAATGGGAAACAAATAGAAAGGGTGAATAAGAGTTAGGGATTCAAAATTTGAGAGATGGACTTTAAGGAAGCCGAAGGTGGAGTTCAGGATGGATTCAAGGATGGGGTAAGATTCAAAAGAAAAGTCGAATGTAATAATTGGATTTCATAATTCTTGTATTATATCGCGTACGATGTTCATGCTGAACTGACCTGCATAGGTCGCCAACAAAACCTGTCATGCCCCGCTTCCCAGTAGATGGAAATGGTGACGTGGCAAGCCCGCGACGTATTTATTCCGAGAAGGTCATTTCTCGAAAAAATACGCTAGGCGTCTATAAGCAACATAAACTAATAAGAATAAACAAAAGAATGAAATCCAACTCTGATTTATTACATTTAAGATTCACAATTGACAAAATATCTGAATACAAGATATTTAACATCATAAGCCTTAACAAGGAGGCATACATAAATAAGCTGAAATGAAATGAAAAGCTGAATGAAACTATACGTCTGTTTGTGATGCGAACTGGTTGTACTTCTTTTCGACCACTTCTATCTTCTCTGTCTGAATGTCACCTGACGAACATTCCAAGAATAGAAAGAAGTGGGTGGAATGCCCGTCAACGAACCAACGCTCGGTAAGTCCCAATAGAGACGTGTAATATATAAATTAAGTGCAAGATTACATGTAACTTAGTATAAATGGAAATTGTAATATGTGAACAAGTATGGTAATGTATATGGAAACTATATCAGTATGGAAATGTAACATGAGTATAGCAAACAAGTATAGCATGGCCGTGGAGTGTAAGTATAGTAAATATGAAGTGAATGTAAGTGTCCTAAAAGGTCTCTAAAAGGGTAAAAGTAACTAACATGAGTTCAAGTGTGAATGTCAACCAATCTCAAGAGTATTCTCGAACCCAAGGCTATCATCCAGGGGTAAGGAATTACGGGCCCAAAATAGCGGGACTTTAATTGTTATTGAAGTATTCTAAACCCAACATGTTATTATCCAGGGGCTTGGAAACACGGGCCCTCATTCATGAATTCGTGATTTGTACCGTTTCACCCCGGTACCACAACAACATGATTTGTATTAATGAGACTCATGATTCCGTTGGATTCATACTCAAACTACCCCAACACCCCGTGTTTATTAGTTTATGATTAATGTTACAAGTCTTTCCCAAATCCATGATTACATAAGAGAGTGCAATTCAAATATCGAGTTGAGTTCAAGTATTCAAATCAATTTTTCATGTATTCATGTCAAGTGTTTATGTCGGGTCATTACGTATTCATGGTTCGGGTCAAGTCGAGTCAAGTGTACCTATTGGTTTCAAGTATTCATGATTGAGTCGTGTCAAGATCAAGTCAATTCTAGTATATATTGGTTTAATCACAAAAAAATAGACAAGCAATCATAGAACACGATATGAGATAAGTATACAAGAAATGTCCAAAAACAATGTTGTAAATATATGATATGTACAACTAGTTAATCAAGTCATTTAAAGTTAGAATATAAACAAAAACATATCCTTAAGTGTTAAGCACACGTGAGTTCCAGTCTCTCCTAAATACGACTACCGGTTTGGGAGATATACATGTTTCCGTATCGTCGCGCAAAACGGATCAGAATCTGTTTAGCACCGTCACACATTTTTAAAACGCAGTTTGAGTTAATTTTCATCAGGTTTCAGGTAACAAAGATCAATAGAAAATTGTAGATATTTCTATGTACTTATCCAAAACACCAAGATTCATATGATTTGGATTTCTGAAGCTCTAGTTATGATTGTTTTAATATCAATGTTTAAAACCGAAATTCAGATTTCTGGACAGCAACTATATGTTATATTGCAAAGACTATATCGGATTGTTTCATGGATTTCTATGTAATATAGTATACAGAAAATTATAGTTCTATCAATTGTGTGTCTACGCATCTAAAGTTTGTCACGAACGGACATCGGGAGTTTGAGTTATATCTAATTTAAAAACAGTGTGCGAATCAGGATAGATTCTGTCCAGATTCATCGCTTAATATTGTAACGCGGTTTTCTATATTTTACGTCAATTTTCAATAAAAACTTAAAACTAAGAAAATCTATATTATTCGATGTAGATATCCATAACACCTTAGTTTGCTCAATTTGGATATCGGTATACCAAGTATGTTTCCTAGAAGTTGACCAATAAGTGCAGTTTTCTATTTTACGAACGTGAATAAAAACGATATAATTCCTAAACCGTTAAGTGATTCGATCTATAATTTTTACAGCATGTACAAAATAATATATTCTATCATATGTAAATTTCCTGAAATAAAAATTAATTTCTAAAAATTATTTTAAAACTAAAGGTATTGATGTGTCATATGTGAGAAATGAGAAAACCATGGTATTTATTCGTAACTTCATTTTTTTAACAAACTTTAAATAAAGTAATTTAAAATATAACAACAAATGATGCAATCTAAATTGGTTACTATAAAATCTTAACATATGGATTGAGAGTAATGAAAAAGACTTTATAAACTATATATTTGTGTATATTTGTATGTGTTCATTATTTATATATGTATCAATTTAATTAATTATTTAGTAACTATGATATGACAAGGGATGTTTTTTCATGGCAATATGACAAGAGAAAAATAGAGAGAAGGAGATGGAGGGAGGGAAAGAGAGAAGGGACTTACATACACAAGCCGGTATTGTTACCGGGCTTATCTATCCGCCGATAGCCTCGCGTTACTAGCGAGATTTTCTTGAAACTTCTTGGTGTTCTTCTTCTAGGATTTTAGGTGAAGAGGGAGAAGGGAGAGATAGAAAAATGTGAGGAAGAAAAAAGAAAGAGGGGGACAAATAAAGATAGTGTAATGGTGAATTATGTATAATAATACATGCATTCAACATGGGAATTAAAAGAGAAATGAAAGGGCACCACTCATTTTGGAAATGAAAGGTCTCAATTGTAAGTTATGAAAAGAATAAAAAATTGATAAAAAAAAATAATTGCAAGAATGGGGATTTGAACATGTGATCTATGAAATAACAATGCAAAGACTTAACCAATGTGCTGCAAGGTTGTGCATACATATATTTAATAAGAATTAAATATATGATGTTGCTTAAAAAGAAAGTGGACTTTTGGACTCATAGTTTTATTAAAGAAAATGAAAATGAAATTGGATTTGAGTTATGGGCTGGGTTAGGTTTTATGTTTAATTTGAAAAAAGTTAAAATTTAGTTTTAAAGAAATGTGTTTGGGAAAAATAGATGGAAGAATAAAATAATATATTTATAAAAAACAAAATATACAGAAAATACGGAGGTATATTAATATTGGGGTCGTTACAAATGTGGTAACACGATCTCCAACTCGAATCTCCAAAAATCATCGATAAGCTCCTTCTGTTTAGTCAACATCCGAATTGCTGGCAACCAACTTAGCGCATCCGGCACTACATTAACTTTTCCCGGATGGCACTTGAGATCAAGATCATAGTCAGCCATCAGCTCCAACCATTTACGCTGCCTCATGTTAAGCTCTTTCTGCATGAACACGTACTTTTGGATTTTGTGATCAGTGAATACTTCGACCCTTTCGCCAAATAAGTAGTGTCTCCAAATCTTCAAGGCAAATATCACTGCTGCCAGTTCTAAATCATGAGTTGGGTAGTTCTTCTCATGGGTCATCAACTGTCTCGATGCGTAGGCTATAATCTTTCCATGCTACATTAGAACATATCCCAAGCCTTTCTCAGATGCGTCGCTGTGAATAACCAATGCTCCGGAACCGTCTGGTACGGTCAAAATAGGAGCGGTTGTCAATCTTTGTTTTAACGCCTCAAAAGCTGACGCACATCTATCCATCCATACGAACGGTACCTCCTTTCGCGTTAGCTTGGTCAATGGTTCAGCTAAACGAGCGAAACTCTCCATGAACCTTCTATAATATTATGCAAGTCCAAGAAAACTTCGAATCTCCGCTACGCTCTTCGGAATCAGCCAATTATGAACTGCTGGAATATTTTCAGGATAAACATCGATTCCATCTCCGGATACGACGTGCCCCAAAATCTTCACTTTTTCGAGCCAAAACTCGCACTTTCATTTTCACATACAATCTTTCTTGCCTCAATATTTGCAGTGCGATCTTCAAGTGTTCTTCATGCTCTTCTAGACTCCTCGAGTAGACCGGAATATCATCGATAAACACCACTATAAACTGGTCCAAGAACGGTGAGAAGATTCGGTTCATCAAGTCCATAAATATCGCCGGTGCGTTCGCGACTCCGAATGGCATCATTAAATACTCGTAATGTCCATATCGAATTCGGAATGCTGGCTTGCAAATATCTTCTGATCTTACTCGAACCTGATGATATCCGGATCGTAAATCCAGCTTCAAGAATACCCTTGCGCCACTAGTTGCTCGAATAATTCGCCGATGCTAGAGATCGGGTACTTGTTCTTAATAGTCACCCGGTTTAATTCTCGATAGTCGATGCACATCCTCCTTGTGCCATCTTTCTTCTTGACTAGAAGAACTGGAGCTCCCCACGGTGAATTGTTGATGCGAATTTAACTCTTCTTTAACAATTCGGTAACCTGTTTCTTCACTTCTTCTAACTCTACTGGTGCCATTGGATAATACGCCTTTGAGATTGGCGCTGGTCTAGGAACAAGATCAATCGCAAACTCCACATCTCGTTTTGGCGGTAAACCCGAGATGTCTTCGAACACGTCATGGGAGTTTTGAGACTGGGCATCGATACTCCAAGAGTAGACTAGTGTATACTGATCGAGACCCCGACGAGGGGCAGTGGCCGGTCTCACAAGCCATTGGTGTTAGTTGGTTCACCTAAGATGTATACAAATGCTCATTGGGTTATGAGTACACCGGACGGACTCGTCGGGAACATGCTAGTTGGTATTATACCTATTGTTAGATAGCAGTTCCCCGGTGACTTGTGTACAGGTTAGTCTATCAATCTGAGATCATCATTTGTATCGTGTGAGTTCCCACTGTGCTTTGATTACTACCCTACCACGGCTCAAAGGAGTCGTGCAAACAGGTTTTAGTTGGGTACAGTCCCGAGCCACATGGAGGCAGTGAGTGGATCGTCAGAGGATTCGTCTCTCTCGGTATTGGGGGTTGATGTCGCGGTGTGCACGGGTGGACATCACCAGAAATCCTTGGCCAAGGTAGTCAAGAATTACTAATTTAGGATCGGTAGTTTCTCAGGTGGTGATAGGTTTCATACCGACGCTAAATGTTAAGTTATTAGGGGTCTGACTTTATCCACCCCCTAGACTCGATATGCGATACTCATAGACGGACGGACCGAACTGTACGGATATTGTCACCGTCAGGCTCAGTAGGGGTTTCAGGATGAGTTTGCTCGTCGGCCTCCCTTTCGCTGAATACCTGGGTATCCGTTACGTACAGCTAGTGCCACTGACATGCGTGTGGTTAAACCCACTGCCAGCGTATTGACGAGTCTTTAGAGTCCCACACAGAGGGTTTCCCTGTTTCGGGCGAAACGTTGTAGAGGCCGTATGGTTTTATGGCAGGGTTCGATCATCTACGTGCACTTGTGCACGGATCATGATCGGACAGATAATACTAGTGGGCTTTGGTTTAAGCCGGATCCTAGTATTATATTGTTAGATTATTTTCATCTCTTAGTATTCATATTCAGTCGGAATACGGATGCGGGTATGTATATACGGATGATGGGCAATCTTGTAATTTATTACTAGATCATTTTAGAGTTGCCATTTCCTTTTTGCTTTAAACATTTAGTTTAAATGTTTAATTGTGGTGGAAAGTGTGAGTGCAAGTTTTGGCATTGGTTCATGCATGCACTTGGTGACTCATGGCAATGAGTCATGAGGTGATTCATTGTGACATGGATAGGTTTTATTTTGGCTAAGATATTTGTGTGAGATTTTTTTGTAGTGAGATGGCAGATCTTTTATTGTGAGGATTTTCTTTAAGCTCAAAAAAATAACACATAAAGATTAAGTCGAAACAACTCAATAAAAAGGCAGCCATCATTTTCTTTCTTCACTTGCCATTTCTGGAGCTCACACTTTCTTCTCATGGCATCTTCTTCAACCTCCACCCTGCAGGGTTTCCTAGGCGGCCGCTGGGTTTCGGGAGGCATCGACCATGCCATTTTATAAAAATTTGGCGCACTAAAGAACCCTAACCTAGAATCTTAACTAGAGAATTAGACGAAACTAGAATGTAAACATCTTTACATCTAAGTGAATAAGGAATACAATCTTTGTAGACCGGTCCTTCACTTCAATAGCTCCGTGTAGTAGTCCCTTCGCTCCAAGTAGTGAACTCCCGGACTTTAGAAAGGCTCCACAAGATGAAAGGAACAAGCTTTCTTGAAGTCTTCTAGGCCGAAAATGATCTACGCCGAGGAGACACCAACTCAAACTACCTCTTCACTAATATAGAATTAGTGAAACAAACACCCTAAACTAAATGGCTAATCTAGTAGAGGATGATGAAGTAGGAATTTTGCTCACTTTAGAAATATTTTTCTCACTCATTTTCTTCACCTCTCATGAAGATAGAAAGCTTGAGGAAGGAGATGAAGAAAGCAACCATGGAATGAAGCAAGTGAAGAATGAATCAAGTGGTGAGAATAGCAACCATGGGTGAGTTAATATCATATACTAACTCATTTAGAGGCTAAACCATGGCTAAACAATAATGGTTGGGTTAGTAAATATCTTCAAGTAAAACAAAATTAGTGGACTTGGTCAATGGTTCCACAAGCTTCTACAAGTTTCAACCATGTGACAATTTCCAACTAATTTGATTTACTTTAAATAAACAAAACCTTACATTATTATAAACATGATGTGAGTCTTATACATCCATATAGCATGTGACATCAAGCATGACACAAAAGATGTACATTAATATATATCACATATATACTAAGTGTACACTAGTGAGAAAAAGAATACTTAAGTGAGCTAACATTAGTTAATGTAAGATAATATATCAAATATATAATTATACATTAAATTATTAAATCAACACTTGATTTAATAATCCGGCTATATCACATACAACCGACTAATATCAAGTGTATCAACTTATCGAATCAACACTTGATTCGACAGCCCGGTTATATCTCATACAACCGACCGATATCACATATCGCGAGAATAGAATACGGTATCACATACGCGTATTAATTTCGGTCCTGCACATATCACATATGTGCTCCTACTTCGTTTCGCTTGAGCCAGGAAACATCTGTGTAGAACTCTAAAGACTCGTCAATACGCCGGCAGTAGGTGGTGATCATATCAGTCACCCATAAGCCGCAAGTGGTTTGCTAAACGTAACGGCCACCCGGGCATTGAGCGATCAGAAGATCAACAAGCAAGCCTGCTCAAACTCCTGCGAATCCAATCAGTAACACTACCGTACAGTCGGGTCCCTTCGTCTGATATGTCACATATCGCAGCCAGGGGGTGGTATAACGTCAGACCCCAATAGCCTGATAAGTCATGCCGATGTGAGGCTCATAACGGTTCGAGAAACTACTGATAACATTTACCAGTAGATCTCAGCAACCCTGGCCAGGGATTTCATGTTATGGCCAATCAAGCATAGTGCAACATCAACCCCCAATACCGGGAGAGACGAAATCCCCCCCTATCGCTCATTTCCTCCATGTGACTCGGGACTGTACCCAAAAACCACCGTTTTGCACGATCTCTTGAACATGGTAAGATGGAAATCAAAGTACAGTGGGAATCATACAAGACTCTATGACGATCAAAGGTCGACAGACTAACCTGTATCAATGTCACCAGAGAATTGCTATCTGACGATAGGTGTAATACCATCTAGGAGTTCTCGGCGAGTCCGTTAAGTGTACACAGTCTCCACTGAGCACCCGTATACCATCTCTGATGTCAAACACCAATGGATATGGTATCATCCATCCCCATCATATGGGTCGAGAAGCGTATACGCTAGTCTACTCTGGAATATCGATGCCCCGTCTTGATACTCCCATGACTAGGAACATTTGAAGGATGTACTTACCGATTACCTCTGCCCCACTAGTATGATCTGCATCATAATCCTGGTAGTCAAGTACTCATCCTAAAGGCTTTATCAACATGTAATAGAAAGACAATAAGTGTACATGTTAAGATAAAGAGCAACCAGATAGCATACTATCATGTCGAGCAAGAAAGTCCTCCCTATATATGTCCAAGTATCCACTATAATATACATCACATGTATAATAATGGCCTCTAGGGCATACATATAAGTAACAATCTCCCACTTGCACTAAGGACATTTGTTGCAGTATCTCATACCCAACGTCCCATAAAAGTCTCTCTAGGGAAAAGCCTCTGTGAGTGGATCCGCCGTGTTATCCTTCGCGTTAACTCTCCTTACCTCGATCTCTTGGAGATCAACCATCTCCCTGATCAGGTGATACTGTTCTCAGAATATGTCTGGATCGCTGATGGGACCGGTGTTCCTAGGCCAAAGCCACAACTCCATTATAGTCACAATAACAGTTATTGGATGCTCTATGGTAGGAACCATGTTCATCTCATAAACAAAAATTATCTAGACATCCACTTTGGTAGCATCGTTGGTAGCGATGTATTCAGCCTTTATCGTCTAGTTTGCCATGGTATATAGTTTGGAACTCTTCCAACATACCGTCCCTCCACTGAGGGTAAAGACAAAGCCCGTGACCAACTTTTAGTTGTCCTTATCACTCTGAGAGCTGGAATTGGTAAAGGACTCCTACTGGAGTTCACCGTTACCAAATCCCAAGAACATTTCTTTAGTGCTTCTTAAGTACTTAAAAATGTCCTACACAGCTGTCCAGTGATTCTCGCAAGATCCGATTGATTCCTGATCACTACACCTAGTGAGTCAGCTACATCTGGTCTGGTACATAACATCGCATACATGATAGAGCCTACTGCCGAAGCATAGGGTATCCCTTGCACGCGAGCTCTCTCCAAATCAGTCTTGGAAGACATCTTTTTCGAGAGAGCGATTCCTGAGTAAGTGGGCGAACCACCACGCTTAGAATCTTCCATACTAAACCCCTTTAGTACGGTGTTAATGTACCTGGATTTGGGACACTCCCAACATCCACTTAGATCTATCATCATAGATCATAATCCACAAGATATAGTAGGTATCATCCAGATCTTCTATGGAGAATCCCCGTGATAAGAGAAGCTTGACTGAATGTAGCATAGGAAACCATTTCCTATTAGGAGTATGTCATCTACGTACAATAGTGGAAGACAATCTTACTTTCTACAACCATCTTGTATATACAAGGTTCATCTACCTTTTGATGAAGTCAAACTCTTTGACTGCCACATCAAAACAGATATTCCAACTCCGCGATGCGTGCTTTAATCCTGATGGACTCTTTTTTGCTAAGCCCTGCAAGTTCTGTCTTAAGCATAGCCACTGGAGAAAAGGTTTTATCATAATCCACACTTGGTTACATTACGAGAACTTTTTACTACAAGTCTAGCTTTGAAAGTCTCAACTTTTCCATCCACACCAAGAATATTCTCAAGATCCATTTGCTCCCAATGGGTTTTACCCCTTCAGGTGCAACATTCGAAGTCATACTTTGTTGGTGTATATGGATTCCATCTCTGATTGCATAGCATCTAGCCATTTCACAGAGTCCCCACTCGTGATGGCCTGCCTGAACCTGGTTTGGTCATCATCTAACTTGATGCAATCCTCACTCCCACCGTCACCGAGGAAACCGTAATATCTTTCAGGTGGATGAAGAACCCTACCAGATTCGCGAAGAGGCTGAGGCTCGTTGGAGACTATTGAATCCTTTGGTTCCACTAAATCATTAGCTGTTAGTTTGTCCAGCTGGAACTCCTTCCAGTTCTACCTCATGACCACAAATTTCTTCACAAGAAATTCCTTTTCTAAAAAAACGGTGGCATGCTGAGAAACAAAACACTTTTTGCTCCTCAGTGTGGTAGAAGATATTCCCTCGCAAATGTTTAGGAAATCCAACAAACTTACAGAATTGACCTTGCCTCGAGGTTGTCCAGATTTTGCTTTTCAACATAGGCCGGACAACCCATGTCTTAACTCGTTTAAAACACGGTCTCTTCCCATTCCATATTTCATATGGAGTGGTAGGCACTGATTTGGATGGAACCCCATTCAATAGGTATGCAGTTTCTCAAGTGCATAACACCAAAAGGAAACAGGTAACTCAGCAGTACTCATCATAGAGCGCACCATATCTCATAGGGTGTGATGCCTCCGCCCTGATACACCGTTGTGTTATGGTGTATACGAAGAAGTAAGCTGAGAGAGAATCCCATTCTCTATTTAGAAAATCCAGGAACTCCATGCCCAAGTATTCGCCTCCCCGATCTCATCGAAGGACTTTAATACTTTTACCCGTCTAGTTCTTAACTTCAAGCTTATATTCCTTGAATTTCTCAAAATTTTCAGACTCGTGTTTTAACAGGAACACATGTCCGAATCTTGAGAGATTGTCGATGAATGTAATGAAGTACAAAGAACCAACCCTGGTATTTGTAGACATAGGACCGAATACATCATCATGTATCCGTCCCAAGAGTTCAGTAACTCTTTCTCTGTTTCCAGTAAACGGAGTATTGGTCACTTTACCTTTGTGACAAGACTGGCAAGTATCATAAGATGAAAATTCGAACAAATTCTTATATTCATCCTTATGTAACTTAGCTGGTCATGTCGCATAGATATGACCGAGTCTACAATGCTATAAGAAGGATTCGTTCATTTCTGAACTACTCCTCTCGTGTGTGTTCTATATACTTTGAACTGTGGTTTGATTTAGAACGTATATGCTATTATATAACGTGCCCGATCCAATCAACTCTTGAATCAGGAAAATATTCACAACATTATTCTCCAATACATAATTATATCCTTCTTTAACTTAATAAAGAATCTGATGTTATGTTGTATATCAGGTTCATCATGTAATAACATTTGTTCAGAATTAATGTATTAATACAAGATGATATTTGCCAACTGATTTGGCTGCAACAATTGCACCATTCTCTAACACTTAGAGACATATCACCCAATCCCAGTTCTCTATCTTTCTGTAGCCCATGTAACTCTTACATATGTGGGATCCTGATCTGGTATCTCATACCTAGGACATAGAGGATACTGAAAAACAGTTCTTGGTAACGACACACCCGAAGAATATGCATCAATATGCTCATTCCTCGATTAGATCGCGTAGGAATCTGGATATTCCCCTATTTCCTGCTCGGACTTATAACAATTATAAGATAGAGCGGAACCAACGTTCCCCAACTCAGTATAATAAGCAGGTTCGGTCAATGCATCCATATTATTATCTTGATTAAGGCATGCTACAGTCGCTACCAGGAGAGAGAGAGAAGAAAACACTCAGCGTATGCTCTTGCAAGATCAGATTGGTTATTATTTTATCTAATCAGGATGACTCCAACTGCTTTTATCAAATCTTCCTTCAAACCCTAAAAGGTAAAACTAGCCGGGATTAATTACACTCTGCAAGTTTGCCAATCTTTCGGCCAGGCCAGTGTCGATACTTTGAGAGAGGTTTTCCATGCTTTCGTACGGACCTAATTAAAATAAACCTCTTTTTCCTAGGGGCGTAACCCCGTTAACACCTTTCTAGACACTTACTTGATCGGCTAATTGTAATGTGTAAAACTATCCCAGTAGTAACTCTTACTCGCAGTGGGTATCAAGATCCAACTATCTCATAGAAAGTATGCAATCTCATTGAAAATTTCAACACTTGAAATTCCCGATAATACTTTTACCCCTAGTGACTTATGATCTTAACTATGGTCAACAAATCATAAGCACTAGTTAAGTTCTATCCGTCATTTCGTGATTAATTAGACCCACCCACATGACCCTTAATTATGGTCAACAAAGTCATATGACTGTCCTAATTAATCGCATCATATGCTGTGTAGGAAGACATCACTTAGCTACCGCACACTACGCTTTAACTATGGTCAACAAATGTAGCACGAATACTAAGTACTCTACTTCCTAAAATGACGGAGGGTTACGTCAGGTTTTTAAGAAAACCTTTTGCGTAATGAACTTGATATCGTTGTAGAATCGAGTGATTTTGAAAATGAGTGTTTTTGAGGCTTTTACTAGTTTTACTAAAAAGGTCACTCCCGGTGAAGGGATCTCGGCTCTTTCTTCATCGAATGAGGTGCTGGATATTTCATAAATACTACTATGCAAAGCATGAACTAAAAAAGCAATCAAAAGACAAAACCGAGTGGGTTGTAGTATCTTCCAGTTTCGCTAAAGAGGTCACTCCCGGTGAAGGGATCTCGGCTCTTTTCTTATCGAATAAGGTGCTGGATATTCTACAAGGAATACCACTATGCAAAACAAGAACTAGAGCTACCAGTTTTTAAAACAAGATTCTACAACATTTTTAGGTTTTTTTTATTTCATTAATCTCATTAATGAAGTCCCATCAATTATGCTTCCTAAGCATCACAGAAGAAATGAAAGCAACAATATTTATTATATATCATATATATAATATAAGCATTCGTCTCAGAATATCAAGTGATCACATCACAGAATATCGGCAGCAAAAGAACACATATAAAATATTGGATATACTAGGAATTCCGTGTTTTAAATTAAGCTAGTAAAAAACGCGGATTCCACGGTCGTGATGAATAACCAAACCCACATCCCTAGACCCCTACGAGAGCGGCAAGCAACCTTACCAATTCTAGATTTAGGTGACCCGGACTCGACTCCTCGAGATGGTCTCCCACTGGACTCTAGAACCTGGTTACTTGTGCTCTCCTCTTTGGGTCTATCCTAATGCGGAAATGTAAATAATATACATCAATGGTGACATCATCCTCAACCCGGAAGTGCCTCAATAAAAGAATATTACATACAAGCTTTTACATGAATGAAAATGAAAAACTCTCATCTCACATAAAAACTCCCGGCTATTCAAAACACGACGATCTAATATAATATATCACAACAACACATAACATCACATGTCATCAACGTAAGTAAATATGCGTATCCCAATTGTCGTTGACATATAGCAACGAAACTGGCGATACACCACATATTACACTTACGGTCGCAAAAAAGAAAGTGAAAAACTATAACAATTGGAATCCGCAATCACCTTAGACATCATAAACTCAATGTATCACATACTTTGGATTTCATGCCTAACCAAAAGAATTCCTTAGACATCACATGCTTAACAATTATAAACCCCGCATTTTAGTCTCGATATTGAAAACACTTTTCAATAACCAGTTGGGTAATTCAATAAGATTCCCGACAACCTGATCGAATGTTCGTCAGAAACTTTAGTAGACAGCCGCACCCCCGATGCCATCGACGAAGTGCACTTAGGCGAAACACTGCGGCCGCGATTACCTGAACGGATGGTTTTGTCAATGGGATTCTCCTACAGTCACTTGGGCGGGGTTATGGGGTGTGGCTATCTAGTAAGGTTATCCGGCGAGTATCCGCGTACGCTACGTAATTGCGACGGACTTTTGATCTACATCAAATCCTGTAGCAACCGATCACTTGAGACTGAATTGCTAGATTTATAAAATTCAAATTAGTTTTCATAAACCTAAATATTGTGGATTCCAAGTATTGTATCACAATCACAGATAGGTAGACGGTGTTAAACTTTTCGATCAAATCAATAAACACCCAAAATTTCCCAAAGAGCTCAACACTTGAGCGCAGTTTAAAAAGTACCCAGAACATGCCACAACACCTATGGACCAACCATAGAAGGGTCAACCCTTGCCTCACCTATGGCTCCGTGGAACTACTGTAGGGATTCTTTAGCACCTTGTCTAGGGTTAAAGTTGCATCACATATGCTATAACAAAAATTTAGAGGGTGCTAAACAATTCCAACCATGAATCGAACTAGAAATCTAGGGTAACAACTTAAAGTATCACATACTTAGTAGTGTCTGACAATAAGTGGGGAGAAATAAAACCTTTGTAGACCTCCCTCCTTGACTCCTTGGATCAACTAGGGTTTGAACCGGCTTGCTTGAACCCTTCCAAGTCCACGACGATCCACCCGGAATCCCTTTGCTCAAGCTCCTTGCTCCATTTGATCAAGATAAAGATGAAGAAAACAATCGACACTAAGGGGCTAGAGTGGTATAGATTGGTGATGTGGTGTAACATTTCAGGAAAATAAAATATTATTTTTGGGAATTTTTATAATTAAATAATAATTATTAGGAATATTTTAATAATGCGGTATAATTAAATACCGATAAAGTGGAAAATATTTGGAAAATTATAGAAATTACTAAAAAGAGGACGCCTTGTGTAATTTATGCAAATTATGAAGTTTTATGATTTATTATACACCATTTTAGTGCTAATCACGATTAAATATCGCTAATCGGGCATTAAGCGTATTTTGTGCACATGACATGCACCATATCATTTTTACACTTGTATTACATTTTTCTACATGGCTTTCTTGTTTTGTTTTGGTTTCTATTTAGAGAAAAGAAAAGAAAAGGAAAAGAAAAGAAAAGGGGAAAAAGGTATCGTGATGATTTAGAGAGAGAGAGGGGACACAATCATGATAAGAGGCATGCTTATAGAGAGAGAGAGAGAGGGGGTGAGAGGTCAAACCATAGTCATGACTCATTGTTTCTCTCTTCATCTCTTTATCATTTCTTCTCTCTCTTCACCCATGGCATCCCCCATCTCCCTCCTCCACTTCAAGTCTCAAAACAACCCCAAAACAACCCCAAAACCCCATCTCCATTTCACAAAAAGCATGCACAAGCTCAAGGGAAGCATATTGGACCAAGAAAAATCAAATTTTGAGGACTTTGGGCAACTCAAGAATTTTCTTGAGTTGCCAATTGAGGTAATTTCTGCACCCTTAGAATAGTATTTAAATTCCTTAGGCATCCATATATGTTTTGTATCGATATCGAGTGGTTTTGTGAACCTAGAAATTCCTAGATGAGGGTTTTGAGAAATTTTGAATTGTGAAGTGTAATTGAGGTTAGTAGAGACCTTATGACCCCTGTAGGGATTGTATCTTGGACTGAAACCATAGAATAAACCCCGGAATACGAACTTAGAAACCCCGACATCGGAAAACTGTGAAAATACGATGGTAATTGGAAATCTGCCAACACTCGGGGACCTGAAAAATTATTTAGCAAACACTGTGATACATGCAGGCAACCTAGGACCCCCCACTGAAACCCTAGCCCCTAATCACTCACCTTGGCCGCAGAAATATTCCCTCTGGCCGCAATTTGCGGCCAGACCTATTGCATTTAGGTTCGTATTTGTTCTGTAGCTCCATTTCCAGTAAATTAGACCCCACCTCTATGCAAAATGTCCCAATTGTCACTTGAGAAAAATCTGGAAGTGTTTTACTTAGTTGCTGAAATTGTTTTACGGCTTTTAATGAACTGGAAATTGGTATTTAGAGATCTGGGATGACCCGAGACCTTAGTAAAAGAAGTTCCCTTGACCATGAGACGTGTAGGCAACCTAGGACCTATACCTAAAACCCTGGACCCTAACCCCCAACCTAGGCCGCAGATTTAATGTTTTAGGCCACAATTTACGGCCAGGTCAGAGGGGAACCTTTTGATTTTTGGTCCAGGGCATTGTTATCCTATATCTAGAGCAACTCCATATGCAGAATTGACTAGTTTGACCTGAGTCAAAATCTGGGAACATTTTGGGCTGTTTTGGGTTATGTTTTTCCGTATTTTTAGTGCTTGGTTTTGATGTTGGTGTTGTATTTGGTTGTTGGATGTTTGTACATCAACCATCGGGATTGTTTGGTTATTCTTGCATGCGTAGACATAGGTTTTAACATATGTACGATTCGTGTGCCGTTTTGGTTTTCGCGCGTGATTTCTTTCACGATGCTATATATATATGATATGTAGGTACCCCCATGTGGACTTCGAGACGACGAGGATGAGTGTGGCGTCATCGACTCCAGCAAGCAAGATCAGGTGAGTAGATTATATCTACGAGGAAAGTCGGGTGGATGGCGTATAGCACCCCCGCAATGTTGTGAGAAATGATGGGATGCGATATATAGATACTTTTATATGTTATTGTATGATAGGAACCTTAGCAAGAAAAGCTTTAGGAGATCATGGGTTTAGTGTTAGCGATAATTGAAGAAATGATTTAGTTGGTTTCTTAGTCGCGAACCATAGAATAGGTTTGCACACACGCACTCACACCCTTGCATGCATTATTATCATTACTTGTGCGTATATGGGGATACGTATACACACACACACACAGGTATGTGACTACACACACACACACACATGGATATGAGGATAGTGGATGATAGTTGGAGATGAGTCGATGAGATTGGGCTTGATGCCACGAGATCGGTGATGTGATATGGATCATATTATGAGATGCGACATGTGATGATAGTGGATCGGTAGGCGATGTGTTTCATACACACGCATATATATATGTAGATGGTATCAATATTGTACTGGACTTAGATCAGTACCCCCAGTTCACGATTTGTGATGATAAGGATACCATATAAATGATGAGATAAATATGATAATGACCCGTACCCAGATTGGGATGCCGTACAATGGATTTACCGTACGAGCTATATATTTATGATAGATCCGCACTCTTGACTCGAGAATGCCATATGATATATTGTATCGTATGTGGTACTATTGAGGCGGGATCACCGACTATTATATATATATATATATATATATATATATATATATATATATATCGACTCAGATTTAGGTGGTTTCCATATCCCTTTCGATTGGTTGTTAGTTAGACCTGTAGTTTACCTAGTAGATGTTAGACTGGACCCGAGTCTTACCTATTTCCAAAACTAACGAATCGTGAGAATTTTAAAGACATACCAAGGGATACTACGAATATTTCAAAAGACGTACATTTTCTTAAAAACACCGTAACCCTTATTTTCAAAACACCACGATTCGTACTATTTCAAACGACAAAACAGTATATCACATATATAGTAAGGTAGATTCCTTATTGTTACGTTATTATTCATGTTCCGCATATTATTGTTGCATTTACTATTCATTTGCCTTACTATGTTGTTATCGCCTCATTGCATGTTATTGTGTACTTAGTGATTATGAAACCATGCTGTTAGGACACCAGCACCATTGCTGATGACGCATATGCTCCACGTACACTCGCTTGCCGGCTCACACACATCTTCATCGTTAATTTCCATGTCACGTATGCTTTAGAAAATACCATTTCATTGACCTAGCTTGCTAGCTGATAGTCGCAACATGTTATAGCTCCCATATGCTAGTTTAACTATTGCATTCATTGCATGATATCAGATGCATTCATATATTCATTGGTCATGCAGTATTATAGAGATTTATGCCGATATTCACTGTTTACTTACTCTTGATTCTTGGATTTCGGATTTCCATGAGATTTCTGGATTTGGGGGAAAACCGCAAGAATATATATAAACTTCTCTCTCTCTCTCTCCCTCTTTTTAAAATGCAAGTTGCGGTTTTCTCATGATGTATGAGTCATCCACCATGAATTTTCATGATTGCTGTTGGTTTTCGAGACCCGTTGCGAGGAGAGGATGAACCGTCACGGGTACATGGTGGGCCCGGTAAGATACCCCTGGGCAATAAGCTCGAGTTGTATACGATGAGCCTGGCAGGGGAGTACTACCTATCGGTGATTTTACCTGGCACGGCGGATATCCGGAGGATACCGTCCGTGGTCATGTGATTTGATGATATGGGCCGATCCGGACTGACGGAGCCCTAGATATTGAGATGTTGAGATATTGGGATTTGAGACACTGAGATTTTGAGATTTGAGATATTGGGATACTGAGATATTGAGATCCCGAGATTTATGTTTTGTGTCGATGCTTGACACTGATTTTTCTGTTGATTTCATGATGTATTCTGTTTCCATTCGTCATGCATTCATACATCATATAGCTGATATGTTGCTATCTGAGGCACTGACACGAGCATGTAGTATTACACGTATACATAGATGGACCAGGATATTTAATTGAGGATATTACTTGATATGACCTAGGATAGCGTCATACATGTGATTTCTACTCGTAGATGTTTTCTACTCACGAGTTGGCAATTCACCCCCGTTGTACCACAGTTCCTTACAGGTTTTGCCGTACAGGTTTCGTTGCGGCTTTGTTGGCACATTGTTCTTTCCGGGTGATTGCCTTAGTAGGTGGTTTCTTTTGCATCAGGACCACCATTGTGTATTTGTTATTTCAGTTGTATCTAGTAAAACTCCATCAACCAGACTTGTATATTTGATAGAGATAGAAGACCAGTGTTTATTCTTTCGACTTTAGAGTCGCGCGTTGTATTATTATGGGTTTTCTTGATGTTTGAGTTTCCTTTTGACTTTTGATCCTCGCCCTTCGGCATTGTATATTATATAGCTTGTGTAGTTGTGGCCGTCGATTAACGAAGAGCTAGCTCCCGCTTGGGGATGCCTTTATTCATTATATATGTTTTATCAGGTTTTGTACCCGTTTGGGGTCAGTATTTACAAAGGAAACTCTGCCGAAATTTTCAGAAAAGACTAGAGATTTTAGAAATACATAATTCGGCTTATGTTGTTAAACTTCTTGCTTTAAATTGGTTTTCCTTCACTCTACTGCTTTACTTGGTTTTGATTTCTGGGTTTTGGCTTACTTAGATTACGTACGCCTCGAGACGTTTCGTAATTTAAGTGCCAGTCATGCTCGGTACTTTTTGGGTCGTGACATGTGGTTTGTGTTCTCACTTAAAAACCCTTTCCTTTTATGTTTCTCACTTTAAAGATAAATCAAGAGAGCATGAAGGAGGAAGAAGAAGGAGATGGCTAGCATGAGCTCTTTTGTGATAATAATAATTCTCATGATAAATGAGAATTGAAAATAGATATATGAGTCACACTCATATCCAAACCATGGTTAATAAATATCTAGATATTTTCAGATGTGAGTTAAAGAGCAAAGAAATTAAACCATGGTTAAAACTTAGGTCAAGTAAAGAATAGTGATGAAGAATATTCAACCATGCTTTAATCATTTCTTTTTCTCAATAATGAAAATACATATACATATTTATCTACCATGTGAGTATTGCATTGCCATCTTCTTTGTATCAACAACCATGACACACATGTATGCATGTATGTGTGCATTCACATCAACATGTGTATATGCATACATGCACACATCCATATAGAAAAGGTTTATGTAAATGAGATAAAAGTCAATATTAAATCAACACTTGATTTAATAAACCGGTCATATCTCATACGACCCGACCAATAGAAAACGAATGATTAAAACACGGTATCATATACATGCATTTAATCGAGCTCCCGCGCATATCTCATATGCACACCACATCTTTTCGCCTAAGCTAGGAAACTCCTATGCGGGACTCTAAGACTCGTCAATACGCCAGCAGTAGGTGATGATCATATCAAACACCCACAAGCCACAAGCGGTCAGCCAAACGTAACGGCCACCCGGGTATTGAGCGATCAAAAGATCAACAAGCAAACCTGCTCATACTCCTGTAAATCCTGTCAGTAACACTAACCGTACAGTCACGTCTCTTCGTCTGATATATCGCATATCTAGTCTAGGGGTGGTGAACGTCAGACCCCAGTAACCGATAAGTCGTGTCGACGTGAGGCTCATAACGGATCGAGAAACTACTGATAACCCTTACCAGTAGATCTCTATATCAGCCCTGGCCAGGGACTTCCAGTTATAACCAATCGAGCACAGCGCAACATCAACCCCCAATACCGGGAGAGACGAAATCCCTCCTATCGCTCATTGCCTCCATGTGATTCGGGACTATACCAAAAAGCCACCATTTTGCACGTTCTCTTGAACGTGGTGAGGTGGAAATCAAAGCACAGTGGGAATCACACAAGACTCTATGACGATCTCGGGTGTATAGACTAACTTGTACCAGTGTCACTAGAGAACTGCTATCTGACGATATGTATAATATCAACTAGGAGTTCTTGGTGAGTCCGTTCAGTGTACCCAGTCTCCACTGAGCATCCGTATACCATCTTTGATGTCAAACACCAATGGATGTGGGATCATACATCGCCCATCATATGGGGCAAGAAGCGTATACGCTAGTCTACTCTGGAGTATCGATACCCTGTCTCGATACACTCTCGACTAGGAATAATTATAGGATGTACTTGTGGACTACTTCGGCCCCACTAGTATGATCTCTATCATAGTCCTAGTAGTCAAGTACACATCCTAAGGGCTTTATCAACATGTGAGAGCAAGACAGTATCACAATACAAGTCAACATGTTAAGACAAAATGCAACCAGATAGCATACTATCATGTTGAGCAAGAAAGTCCTCTCTATATATGTCCAAGCATCCACTATAATATACATCATATGTACAACAATGGCCTCTAGGGCATTACATAACTAACAATCTCCTACTTTCACTAAGGCCAGTTGTTGTGGTATCTCATACCCAACATCCTGAAGAGTCTCTCAAATTGTATCTGGGGTATGGCCTTTGTGAGTGGATCCGCTGTGTTATCCTTCGTGTCAACTCTCTTGACCTTGATCTCCCGGCGATCAACTATCTCCCGGATCAGGTGATACCGCTTCAGAATATGCCTGGATCTCTGATGGGACCTGGGTTCCTTGGCTAAAGCCACGGCTCCATTGTTATCACAATACAAAGGTATTGGATGCTCAATGGACGGAACCACTCCAAGTTCGTTTATGAACTTCTCCATCCAGACAGCCTCTTTGGTGGTATCGTTGGCAGTGATGTATTCGGCCTCCATCGTCCAGTCTGCCACGGTTTCCTGTTTGGAACTCTTCCAACAAACCGCCCCTCTATTGAGGGTAAAGACAAATCCCGAGTGCGACTTAGAGTCGTCCTTATCACTCTGGAAGCTCGAATCGGTAAAGAACTCCACTTGGAGTTGACCGTTACCATACACCAAGAACATCTTTTTAGTCCTTCTCAAGTACTTGAGAATGTTCTTCACAGCTGTCCAGTGACTCTCTCCTGGATCTGCTTGATACCTACTCACTATACTTAGTGAGTATGCTACATCGGGTCTGGTACATAGCATCGCGTACATGATAGAGCCTATTGCCGAAGCATAGGGTATCTCTTGCATGCGAGCTCTTTCCAAATCAGTCTTGAGAGATATCTCTTTAGAGAGAGTGAGTCCAGAGATCGTGGGTAAATTCCCATGCTTGGATTCTTCCATACTAAATCTCTTTATACAATGTCAATGTACCTGGATTGGGACAATCCCAGTATCCATTTAGATCTATCTCTATAGATCTTAATCCCCAAGATGTAGGAGGCATCACCTAGATCTTTCATTGAGAATCTTTGTGATAAGAAGAGATTGACCTAGTGCAGCATATGATCATCATTTCCTATCAAGAGTATGTCATCCACGCATAATACGAGGAAGACAACCTTATTCTCTGCCACCTTCTTGTATATATAAGGTTCATCTACATTCTTCATGAAGTCAAACTCTTTGACTGCTACATCAAAATAGATGTCCCAACTCCGCGATACTTGCTTTAACCCGTAGATGGATTTAAGCAGCTTGCACACCTTTCCGCTGCTCCCACTGTCTACGAGGCCCTCTGGCTGAGTCATATGCACGCTCTCTTCTAAATCACCATTTAAAAAGGCGGTCTTAACATCCATTTGCCAGATTTCGTAGTCATGGTATGCAACAATGGCAAGTAGGATCCGGATGGACTTAAGCATAGCCACTGGAGAAAAGGTTTCATCATAATCCACACCTGGTCGTTGACGAAAACCTTTTGCAACAAGTCTAGCTTTGAAAGTCTCAACTTTTCCATCTGCACTAAGTTTCTTCTTAAAGATCCATTTGCTCCCAATGGGTTTTACCCCTTCAGAAGCAACTTCCAAAGTCCATACTTTGTTGGTGTACATGAATTCCATCTCAGATCGCATTGCATCCAGCCACTTCACAGAGTCCCCACTCGTGATGGCCTACTCGAAACTAGTTGGGTCATCCTGATTTCATTAGATTCTTTCCGGTAAGGCATGATGCAATCCTCGCTCCCACCGTCAATGAGAAAACCGTAGTATCTCTCAGGTGGATGAGGAACCCTACTAGATCTGCGGAGAGGCTATGGTTCGTTTGAGACTACTGAATTCTCTGGTTCCACCAAATCTTCTGTCGTAGTTTATGTTGCTGGAACTTCTTCCAGTTCTACCTCATTGCCACTAATTTATTTCATAAGAAAACCCTTTTCTTAAAATGTGGCATGTCGAGAAACAAACACCTTTTGTTTCTCGGAGTGGTAGAAGATATACCCTCGCGAATGTTTGGGATATCCAATAAACTTGCACAGAATAGACCTTGCCTCGAGCTTATCCGGATTTTGTGTTTTCACATAGGCCGGACAACCCCATATCTAAATAAAATTAAGATAAGTCCTCTTCCCATTCCATATCTCATATGGAGTAGTAGGCACCGATTTGGTTGGAACTCTATTCAATAGGTATGCTGCTGTTTCAAGCGCATGACCCCAGAAGGAAATAGGTAACTCAACGGTGCTCAACATAGAGCGCACCATATCTAATAGGGTGCGATTCATCCGCTCCGATACACCGTTGTGCTGTGGTGTATATGGAGGAGTAAGCTGAGAGAGAATCCCATTCTCTTTTAAACAGTCCAGGAACTCATTGCTCAAGTATTCTCCTCCTTGATCAGATCAAAGGATTTTAATACTTTTACCCTTTTGGTTCTCGACTTCATGCTTATATTCTTTGAATTTCTCAAAAGCTTCAGACTTGTGTTTCATCAGGAACACATGTCCGTATCTTAAGAGATCGTTAGTGAATGTAATGAAGTATGAGGAACCATTCCTGACATGTGTAGACATTGGACCACATACATCACTATGGATCAGTCCCAAGAGTTCCGTAACTCTTTCTCCGTGTCCACTAAACGGAGTTTTGGTCATTTTGCCTTTGAGACATGACTGACAAGTGTTATAAGATGAAAATTTGAACGAATTCAAATATCCATTCTTATGTAACTTAGCTAGTCGTGTTGCATTGATATGACCTAGTCTACAATGCCACAAGAAGGATTCATTCATTTCTGAAATCTTCCTCTTATGTGTGTTTTGTACATTAAGAACTGTGGTTTGATTTAGAACGTATATGCTATTATTTAACGAGCCTGATCCAATCAACTTTTGATTTAGAAAGATGTTCATAATATTATCCTGTACTACAAAATTATATCCTTCTTTACTTAATAAAGAAACTGATATAAGATTGCATATCAGGGTCGAAATGTAATAGCATTCGTTCAGAATCAATGTATTACCATTTGGCAATACAAGATGATATTCGCCAATTGCTTTGGCTGCAACATTTGCACCATTCCCTACTCTTACGGAATGATCACCCATTCTAAGTTCCCTACCTTTATTTAGCCCATGTAACATATTACATATGTGGGATCCCGATCCGGTATCTAATACCCAGGACGTAGAGTGAACCGAGAAAAAGTTCTCGATAACTAACATACCTGAAGAAGATGCATCAATATGCTTATTCTTCGTTTGGGCGGCATGTGAATCCGGATATTTCCCTTTTTCCTGCTCAGTCTTATAACAATTATAAGAAAGAACGGAACCAACATTCTCCTGCTCAGTATAACAAGCGGGTTCAGTCAATACATCAATATTATTATCTTGATTAAGGCCTTACAAGGTCGCTACCTGGAGAGAGAGAGAGAAGAAAACACTTTAGCGTATGCTCTTACAAGATTAGATTGGTTTATTATCTTATCTAATCAGGATGGCTCCTACTATTTTTATCAAATCTTCCTTCAAACCCTAAAAGGTAAGATTAGCCGGGATTAATTACACCTTACAAGTTCACCAATCTTTCAGCCAGGCTAGTGTTGGTACTTTGAGGGAGGTTCCCCGTGCTTTCGCATGGACCTAATTAAAATAAACCTTGTTTTCCCGGAGGCATAACCTCGTTAACACCTTTCTAGACACCTACTTGATCGGCTAATTGTGATGTGTAAAATTCTCCCAGGAGTAACTCTTACTCGCAGTGGGTATCAGGATCCAACTATCTCATAGAAGGTATGCAATCTCATTGCAAATTTCAACATTTGAAATTTCCGATAATCTTTTTACCCCTAGCATCTTTTGACCTTGACGGAGGCCAAACTACCTATAGGGCGCTAGTCAAGTTCAACCCGTTCACTTCCTGATTGAATTAGGCCCACCCGCACGACCCTTGACGGAGGCTAAACAACGCCGTATGAATACCCTAATCCAATCGCATCTCATGCAACAGATAAGTACTAATTAGCTACCGTACACTACGCCTTGACGGAGGCCAAACTACCGCAACACGAATACTAAATATTACTTATCTAAAATGACAGAGGGCTACATTAGGTTTTTATGAAAACCTTTCACGTAATGAACTTTATATCGTTGTAGAAACAAGTGATTTTGAAAAGGAGTGTTTTTGAGGCTTTTACTAGTTTCGCTAAAAAGGCCACTCCCGGTGAAAGGATCTCGGTTCTTTCCTTATCGAATAAGGTGCAGGATATTTCATAAATACCACTATGCAAAGCAAGAACTATAGAAACAATCAAAAACAAAACCGAGTGCTGTAGCATTTGCTAGTTTCGCTAAAGAGGTCACTCCCGATGAAGCGATCTCGGCTCTTTCCTTATCGAATAAGGTGCTGGATATTCTACAAGGAATACCGCTATGCAAAGCAAAAACTAGAGCTACCCTTTTTGAAAATTTGATTCTACAACATCTTTTAAGTTTCTTTTCTTTCATTAATCTCATTAATGAAGTCCCATCATTTATGCTTCCTAAGCATCACAGAAGAAACCAAAATACAATGTACGCTTATGCCATTCGCATTTGCTACAGTGTCCCGTTATGCACCGTTAGGTTACTTAACTAACGGCATAACGGGGCGGGACTAGCGTGGGTGCAAAACATAAGCAACGTTTATTATATATCATATATATAATACCATTCGTATCAGCATATAAAGTGATCACATCACAGAATATCAACAACAGAAGCACATATGAAAATATAGGATATTCTAGGAGGTCCGTATTTTGTATTTAGCCAACAATAGAAAATACGGATTCCACGGTCGCGATGAATGGCCAAGCCCACACCCCTAGACCCTTATGAGAGTGGCAAGTGACCCTACCAATTCTAGAGTTTAGGAGACCCGGTCTCGACTCCTCGAGATGGCCTCTCACTGAACCCTAGAACCCGATCACTTGTTTTCCCCTCATTGGGTCTATCTTAATGCGGAAAAGTAAATAATATACAACAATGGTGACATCATCCTCAACTCGGAAGTGCCCTAAATAAAAGAATATTACATACAATGAATTTTACATGAATGAAAATGAAAACTCTTATCTCACAGAAAACCCCCGACCATTCATTCACGACAATCCTGCACATCATATCTCAGCAACACATAACATCACATGTCATCAATGTAAGTAAGTATGCGTACCCCAATTGTCGTTGATGTATAGCAATGAAACCGGCGATACACCACATACTACACTTACGGTCGCAGAAAAGAAAATGTCAAACTACAACATTTGGAATCCACAATCACCTTAGACACCATAAACCCGAAATATCACATACTTAGGATTTCATGCCTAACTATATGAATTCCACATATTGTATCACATTCCAAATAAATCTAGACGATGTTAAACGTTTCGATCGAATCAACAAACACCTACAAATTACCCCGATAGCTCAACACTTGAGCAAAGTTAAGATACCCAAAAACGTGCCATAGTGTCTATGGACCAGCCGTAGAAGGGTCAACCCTTGCCTTACTTATGGCGCCACAGGACTATGGAAAACCCTAAGGTTTAGCCATGGTTCCATGGTCATAGGATCGAGTTAGGGTTACGGTCATATGGACCAACCGTAGAAGGGTCAACCCTTACCTCACCTATGGCGCCGCGGAACTACTGTAGGGATTCTTTAGCACCTTGGCTAGGGTTAAGGTTGCATCATCCACGCTATAACAAAAATTTAGGGGGTGCTAAACAATTCCAACCATGAATCGAACTAGAAATTTAGGATAACAACTTAAAGTATCACATACTTAGTAGTGTCTAACAATAAGTGGGAAGAAATACAACCTTTGTAGACCTTCCTCCTTAACTCCTTGGATCAACTAGGTTTTGAACCGGCTTGCTTGAACCCTTCCAAGTCCATGACGATCCATCCGGAATCCTTTTGCTCAAGCTCCTTGCTCCACTTGATAAAGATGAATATGAAGCAAACAATCGACACTAAGGGGCTAGAGTAGTATAGATTGATGATGTGGTTTGTGTTCTCACTTAAAAACCCTTTCCTTTTGTGTTCCTCACTCTAAAGAAAAATCAAAAGAGTATGAAGAAGGAAGAAGAAGAAGGAGATGGCTAGCATGAGCTCTTTTGTGATAATGATAATTCTCATGATAAATGAGAAATGAAAATAGATATATGAGTCACACTCATATCCAAACCATGGTTAATAAATATCTAGATATTTTCATATGTGAGTTAAAGAGCAACGAAATTAAATCATGGTCAAAACTTAGGTCAAGTAAAGAATAGTGATGAAGAATATTCAACCATGCTTTAATCATTTCTTTTTCTCAATAATGAAAATACATATACATATTTATCTACCATGTGAGTTTTGCATTGCCATCTCCTTTGTATCAACAACCATGACACACATGTATGCATGTATGTGTGCATTCACATCAACATGTGTATATGCATACATGCACACATCCATATAGAAAAGGTTTATGTAAATGAGATAAAAGTCAATATTAAATCAACACTTGATTTAATAAACCGGTCATTTCTCATACGACCCGACCAATAGAAAACGCCTGATTAAAACACGGTATCATATACATGCATTTAATCGAGCTCCCGCGCATATCACATATGTACACCATATCTTTTCGCCTGAGCTAGGAAACTCCTATGCGGGACTCTAAGACTCGTCAATACGCCGGCAGTAGGTGATGATCATATCAAACACCCACAAACCGCAAGCGGTCAGCCAAACGTAACGGCCACCCGGGTATTGAGCGATCAGAAGATCAACAAGCAAACCTGCTCATACTCCTGTAAATCCTGTCAGTAACACTAACCGTAAAGTCCGGTCTCTTCGTCTGATATGTCGCATATCTAGTCTAGAGATGGTGAACGTCAGACCCTAGTAACCGATAAGTCGTGTCGATGTGAGGCTCATAATGGATCGAGAAACTACTGATAACCCTTACCAGTAGATCTCCATATCATCCCTGGCCAGGAACTTCCAGTTATAGCCAATCGAGCACAGCGTAACATCAACCCCAAATATCGGGAGAGACGAAACCTCTCCTATCGCTCATTACCTCCATGTGATTCGGGACTGTACCCAAAAGCCACCATTTTGCACGTTCTCTTGAACGTGGTAAGGTGGAAATCAAAGCACAGTGGGAATCACATAAGAATCTATGACGATCTCGGGTCTACAGACTAACCTGTACCAGTGTCACTAGAGAACTGCTATCTGACGATAAGTATAATACCAACTAGGAGTTCTCGGCGAGTCCGTTCAGTGTACCCAGTCTCTACTGGGCACCCGTATACCATCTTTGATGTCAAACAATGGATGTGGGATCATCTATCGCCTATCATATGGGTCAAGAAGCGTATACGCTAGTCTACTCTGGAGTATCGATACTCTATCTCGATACACCCTCGACTAGGAACAATTATAGGATGTACTTGTGGACTACTTCGGCCCCACTAGTATGATCTCCATCATAGTCCTAGTAGTCAAGTATACATCCTAAGGGCTTTATCAACATGTGAGAGCAAGACAATATCACAATTCAAGTCAACATGTTAAGACAAAGTGCAACCAGATAGCATTCTATCATGTCGAGCAAGAAAGTCCTCTCTATATATGTCCAAGCATCCACTATAATATATATCATATGTACAACAATGGCCTCTAGGGCATATACATAACTAACAACTACCACAAACCTTAGGGTTTGTTGGCGGTTCCGACGGTCACAGAATCGAGTTAGGGTTTCATTCTTCTAGAGGGTCCATAGAAAACACCCGCATGAGTTTCTGAAGATTTTAAACTTGGAATAATCCAACTCTTGGAAAATTTCCATCCGCGGAAAAAATGGGTTATTGATATCCGTTCAAACTTTTTAATGTTGTCTAAATTACCCGAAACGATGTTAGAATTACGACTACGAAATACTCCGAATTGCCTTTAAAAAATATAATATCACATGCAATTTCAGTAAAAACAAGCAACACCTGAAACACCAAAACCTAAAGGCTGGAACACCTGAAAAAATTGATGCCCAGAACTCATAACAAAACCGGCGACACCGGATTTTCAATACATTTCGCTGACCAAAATCCGGCGAGGAGGGCTCCAATTTCTGTGGTGTTCATCTTACATTTTATATAACATTCTGCAACTGCTTAAAATTTTTTTAACACTCTGAAAATTTCGACAGAAACTAGGTTTTTATTTCGTATGTTTTGGAGTTGTTTCGGTTTCGTAATCCTACAAATATCGTGTAATTCTCTAGCTTGGCTCTGATACCACTGCAGGGTTCCCTTAGCGGCTGCTGGGTTTTGGGAGGCATCGACCATGCCATTTTATAAAAATTTGGCGAGCTAAAGAACCCTAACGTAGAATCTTAACTATAGAATTAGACGAAACTAGAATGTAAATATCTTTACATCTATATGAATAAGGAATACAACCTTTGTAGACCGGTCCTTCACTTCAATAGCTCCGTGTAGTAGTCCCTTCGTTCCAAGTAGTGAACTCCTGGACTCTAGAAATGCTCCACAAGATGAAAGGAACAAGCTTGCTTGAAGTCTTCGAGGCCGAAGATGATCTATGTCGAGGAGACACCAACTCAAGCTACCTCTTCACTAATATGGAATTAGTGAAGCAAACACCCTAAACTAAATGGCTAATCTAGTATAGGATGATGAAGTAGGAATTTTGCTCACTTTATAAATATTTTTCTCACTCATTTTCTTCACTTCTTATGAAGCTAGAAAGCTTGAGGAAGGAGATGAAGAAAGCAACCATGGAATGAAGCAAGTGAAGAATGAATCAAGTGGTGAGAATAGAAACCATGGATGGGTTAATATCATATACTAACTCATGTAGAGACTAAACCATGGATAAACAATTGTCATGACCCGCTTCCCGGTGTACGGGCAGAGGGCCCGATGGGCCCGCTACTTATTTACTCAGAAGTAAATACGCTAAGCGTAACTAAGCAATATAAAAGAAATATACACAAGAGGCAAATGTAATAAACAACAACTTTATTTATTAACATTCTTTTATAGTACATGGAAAAGTAAATACATGGAATGAAAAGCAATGCCTAAACAGTGGCATAACAGAAAAGGAAAATACATAATGTAAATGTGTACAAGAAATCTAAAGCTCTAGGTCGTAAGCTAGCTGGTCCAAAGCCTCGCTGGTGGGCTCGATCTCCTGAAGGTCCGATCCACCTGAGAACATTCCAAAGAAGAAAGAGAAGGAATGTCGTCAGCGAACAATTGCTCGGTAAGTCCCAAAGATAAGGGAGAAGTAGGATAGAGAGAGAGAGAGAGAGAGAGAGAGAGTGTAACTTTTAAAGTGGTATTATATTGTTAAAATGTTGTATTTAGTGTTAACGCTGTTATTTGTATCTTGGTACAGAAGAGGCCAGTGTATACGAGAGGAGTCTCAGTAGACCAGAGACTAAGGTGGACGGAAAGTACAAGGAACCGTTCAGCTACGATACAACGGCAATGGAATACAGATTTAGTGTCTTAATGGTTGCAGTCTCATGCCACTTCTAACACCTTCCGTACCAATCTACCCCTTATAAACCCCGCGATGTCTTAATTGTATTGTTTGTATTGTATTGTGTTGTAATTTGAATTGTATAGATGGGTGACTTGATCAAACCATGATATCAGTAAATGGATATAACTGGAGAAGCATGTAGATGGATGTATATCCATGGTTCGGTTTAGTCAAATTGTATAGATTGGACAGGTTGAATATATGGATTCATGGATTCATGTTGAATTGTTATATATTTATATATATAGACACACACACACACACACACACACACACACACACACTTGAATCTCATTCAAGTCAGATTGATTATATCGAGACTCAGTCTGGGTCAGACAATTAGAAAAGAATTTGAATCCTGAATTAGGTTTTGGTGTTATCGGTAACCACTGCACATGGACGGCAGGATTTGTGTCTTTTTCAAAGACGATTACCGTGTTGATAACATCGTTTGTTAAATTGTCTACCTTAAATAGGCAAACACCCATATCTCCAGCTCCCTGAGGCTCAAGAGACCGGTCCCGCTTAAACCTATATTTACTAGGGTCCTTATTGTAATTTATAAAACTTGAGGGGGTTTTATGTAAAAATAATTTTGTATAATTTTCAAAATACCTCAAGTAGTTAATTATCGTCTTTAGAGTTTTCATAGATGTAGATTTTATATATGTGATATTTCTAGTGAGTGAAACCTAATTTCATAATATATGGTATTTAATTGTAAAGTATTGAACTTGTATGGAATTGCATGGTATTTTCATGTAAAGTGATTCCTTTTGATTTAGAAAAGTTTGAATGTTTATACTATATCAAAAATAGATATTTTGATGATACATACATACATACATATATATATATATATTTATAAAATAATTTAATTTATTATTTTTCTAGAAATCTCATTTTCTTAAGATACTTGTATTTTTAAATCTTTCGAGACCGTATGCTCCTTGCGGAGGTCTGCATCTCGCACTACTAAGTCCGAGGATGTGCGATAATCTGCACCATTCCTAACGGGTTCCCCAAAATCGGTTGTAGCGGCGCTTTGCAAAGATTTGTTTAAAATACATAATCTTGTAGAAAAAGGTTTTTATAAGTTAAAGGTATTTAATAGTAAATTCGTATTCCCGTATTCTATATTCACAAAAGACATCGTGCTATGATATAGATGTGTGTTGTGAGGAGGTAGGTCATTACCTCGTGAACTATCTAAAGGTATAGCAAGGAATTAGAATGATTTATGTCAAACCTAAACTATATGGTATTTTTCTGAAAAAGTGCGATAAAAATTACATTATGAATTCTTTTGCTATGAAACTTGTTTAATATATTTTGTTAATGTTTAATGGTCATGATGTGCAAGTTTGGTATTGTTGTATTTAAGAAAATTGGAACTTTTTAATGAAAACTGAATCGGAAGTCGGATTAACTCCGCTTCCGTCGGGTTTTAGAAATACAAGTTTTCAGAATAGAAAAGAGAAGAGAGAGGAGGTACTTACTGGATTTTAGATTAGAAAAGAGGAAGAGGGAGTGGTAGGAGGTGCCGGTGCGTCGTTTCGTCACCGGGAGCTCCTAGGGTCGTCGTCGGAAGTTTGTCGGAGCTTCGCCCTTCGCTAACTCCACTTGTACACAAAAGTTCTAGGGATTTTTCTTAAGATTTAGGCAGAGATTGTGAGTGAGGGGGGTGTGAGATGGAGTGGTATTTATAGGAAAAGATTAGGGTTAGGATTTGATAGAAAATGCATTAAAAATTATGCATTAAAATAGTTTTAATTGTATTTTAATTCCTCTGGAATAATGCAGGGTATTTAAACAGAACAAGGGTTATAAGGAGACCAAAATACACATGAGTCAAGAAGGAGGGAATCGGATTTGGCCAAGTTGACCCGGCGGCGCCGGCCGAGCCAGCCGCCGGCCCGATTCGGCCGAGTCAGGCCGGGTCATGACGCCACGTGTCCTTCGTCGTTTGGTCTACCTCTTGGACTCGTTTGTTTTTGGTGTGACCTTTGGGTTTACGGGTTATGCACGTGTAGACTCTTGGGTTTCTAAAAAAATTAAAAGAAATCAATATACAAAATAATGTGGCTGATGGGATTTGAACTCTGGTGCTTTGGCTCAGCAGTGCAAGGTCTTACCAATGAGCGACAAGCTCCTTCTTGCTGTTCAAAAGCAGATTAAATACTTATATTACTCACAGAAAATGTAAATACCCTAAGTATACATTAACTTTAGATCAATTTTATGTACACAAGAATTGGAGTTGTTACAACAATAATTGTTGGGTTAATAAATATCTTCACGTAAAACAAAATTAGTGGACTTGATCAATGGTTCCACAAGCTTCTACAAGTTTCAACCATGTGATAATTTCCAACTAATTTGATTTACTTTAAATAAACAAAACCTTACATTATTATAAGCATGGTGTGAGTTTCATACACCCATGTAGCATGTGGCATCAAGCATGACACAAAAGATGTACATTAATATATATCACATATATACTAAGTGTACACTAGTGAGGAAAAAATACTTAAGTGAGCTAATATTAGTTAATGTAAGATAATATATCAAATATATAATTATACATTAAATTATTAAATGAACACTTGATTTAATAATCCAGCTATATCACATACAACCGACTAATATCAAGTGTATCAACTTATCGAATCAACACTTGATTAAACAGCCCGGTTATATCTCATATAACCGACCGATATCACATAACGCGAGAATAGAATATGGTATCACATACGCGTATTAATCTCGATCCCGCATATATCACATATGTGCTCCTACTTCGTTTCGCTTGAGCCAGGAAAACTCTGTGTAGGACTCTAAAGACTCGTCAATACGCCGGCAGTATGTGATGATCATATCAGTCACCCATAAGCCGCAAGCGGTCTACTAAACGTAACGGCCACCCGGGTATTGAGCGATCAGAAGATCAACAAGCAAGCCTGCTCATACTTCTGCTAATACAATCAGTAACACTACCGTACAGTCCGGTCTCTTCGTCTGATATGTCGTATATTGTAGCCTGGGGGTGGTATAACGTCAGACTCTAATAGCCTGATAAGTCATACCGATGTGAGGCTCATAACGGTTCGAAAAACTACTGATAATACTTACCAGTAGATCTCAGCAACCCTGGCCAGGGATTTCCTGTTATGGCCAATCAAGCATAGCGCAACATCAACCCCCAATACCGGGAGAGACGAAATCCCCTCCTATCGTTCATTGCCTCCACGTGACTCGGGACTGTACCCATAAACCACCGTTTTGAACGATCCCTTGAACGTGGTAAGATAGAAATCAAAGCACAGTAGGAATCACACAAGACTCTATGATGATCTCGGGTCGACAGACTAACCTGTACCAGTGTCACCAGAGAACTGCTATCTGACGACAGGTATAATACTATTTAAGAGTTCTCGGCGAGTTCGTTCAGTATACCCAGTCTCACTGAGCACCCGTATACCATCTCTGATGTCAAACACCAATGGATATGGGATTATCCATCGCCCATCATATGGGTCGAGAAGCGTATACGCTAGTCTACTCTAGAATATCGATGCCCCGTCTCTATACTCCCACGACTAGGAGCATTTGAAAGATGTACTTACCGACTGCCTCTGCCCCAATAATATGATCTGCATCATAATCTTGGTAGTCAAGTACTCATCCTAAGGGCTTTATCAACATGTAATAGAGAGGCAATAAGTGTATATGTTAAGAT
Source organism: Agapanthus africanus (assembly GCA_030015575.1). Lineage (NCBI taxonomy): Eukaryota > Viridiplantae > Streptophyta > Magnoliopsida > Asparagales > Amaryllidaceae > Agapanthus > Agapanthus africanus. Next base: position 178,537,329 of record CM057350.1, on the reverse strand, counting down.
AAAGAGCAACCAGATAGCATACTATCATGTCGAGCAAGAAAGTCCTCCCTATATATGTCCAAGCATCCACTATAATATACATTACATGTATAATAATGGCCTCTAGGGCATACATATAACTAACATACCTTACATGTCTCATGTATTGAGAAACCAAGGGTGTATTGAGAAAAAGTAATCCTACACACTCTCTACTTCATCTTGGCTATCTAGGCTGGCAAACTAGATACCCAAGTTGCTTCGGTTTTGAGGTCGGAGCTCGTATTACAAACCCTCGAGGTGGATCTTCTTCGATGTGGGGAGACCGGAGATCAAACATGATCGAGGAAGCTGCGAGGAGCTTGGGACAGAGGTTGAAGACCGAAGGACACGGATCGTTCGGTATAACCTCTTTAAACTCCTTTTCATATAGCTAGTGTAGGGTTAATGGTATGATCCATAGATTAGGGTTCTGTTAGCGCCGGTTTCTAAAAGTTTTTGTTCCGCATTTGGCCACGGATTGATGGCCGGGACGCTGGCGGCCCCCAACATGGTATCAGAGCCAAGCCATTAACCTCATACTAGTTAATTTAGACGATGTTAAAGTATCGAAACCGAAACAACTCCGAAACAATACCAACTTGTATTCTAGTTTCTGTCAATTTTTTCGAGTCTTCAAAATTTTTTTAAGCAATTGTAGAAGACTGCCTATATGACCACTAGAATACTCACCAAATACGAGCCCAATATACCTGATATGGACCGGCCACATTGAGGAAAAAACCGGTATGGACGGTTTTATATTGGAGTTGGGACTTGGGTTTTGGAGTGTGTGCTAGTCTTTGGAATATTGGTTCAGTGGTATTGCTCGTTTAGCCCAGTTTGGATATGGTTTTATCTATTAGTTTAGGGGCTATTCGGGGTGTTTCGAAGTCGATATTTCTAACACTGTTTAAAGTTTTATAGTACATGCATTACTATCTGCGACCATGAATGTTATTAGAGCGGTACAACTTGTCTAATTGCTATAGTTCTTTTAGACGGCTTTGCGAACGTGACATTCACGTTGATGTTCTGTGTTGTGCTGTGTTGAGGCGGAATCGTCGTGGTGGATAGCTTGGGTACAATGTTAGTACAGTTTAGTTTCATTTGTATATTTGATATCGCGGGGCGAGTGTCCGACATGTGGACTGCCGTCACTGCCTGCTTGTATATTATTTATTTGGGGCACAATCGGGTTGAGGTCGATGTCACCGTTGTACATATTTTTCTTTTCTGTACTAGGATTACCCCGCGATGGAGTGCACGGATAGCCGGGTTCTAGAGTGCAACGGGCCTGCATCTCATGGCGTTGAGACGGAGGGGGCCTCACTCTAGAATTGGCGGGCTATTCGCCGCACTCGTAGGGGGTACAGGTTGACCCAAGGAGGGGTGCTCAAGTTACCGGATTCCGTGAAGAGTCGAGTAGCCCATTCATTTTGATGAAGGGGTTGCCTCACTTCTGCTTTTGGCGGGTAGCTTACCGCGCTCGTAGGCGTCTAAGTTTTCATTGCACAGGCTATCCACACGACCAGAGGAACGTCGGGTTTCACTTGCGGCTCAAAGGAAACCCGGGGCTTCCAGATTATCAGTATTGTTCTGTGATGTTTATCGCTTATCTATGATGTGGCATTTATCATGCCTGGAGCGATTATTGTATATTGTTATATATATACTAGTAGATGTTGTATATGTTTTGCACCCGCGCTAGTCCAGCCCCCGCTCTGTTGTTAGTTAAGTAACCTAACGGGTGATGACGGGGCCCAGTGGAGAATGCGGATGGCATATACGTACATCATATTTTCGTTCTTTTCTGGTGTGATTAATTGATGGGACTGCATTGATTCTGATCAATGCAAGGAAAACAGACGTATATGATGTTGTTGAAACAATTTTCAAAAGCTGTTATTACAAGGACATTTTCTTTTGTTTTGCACAGCGGTATTCGGTTATGAATATCCAGCACCTCATTCGACGAGGCAAGAGCCGAGATCCTTTCACTGGGAGTGACCTCTTGGGCATAAGTTTGCGTCAGGATAATAACTTCACTATAGTCGATTACTTTTTTGTTTTTCATCATGGTATTCAGTTGGGAATATCCTGCACCTCATTCTATGAGGAAAGAGATGAGATCCCTTCACCGGGAATGACCTCTTTAGCAAAGGTTTTCGCCACTATATATTTGTAAAAAGCTATCCGGTTCCTTCAACGATATCAAGTTCATTACGTTAAAGGTTTTTCTCTAAAAACCAATCGTTGCCCTCCGTCATTTCAGACGGGTAGCACCTAGTATACATACTATGTTTGTTGGCCTTCGTCAAGGCATAGTGTATGGTAGCTATTTGTTACTTTTTTGTTGCATAGATAGATGCGTTGGTTTGGAACAGTCGTACTACTTTGTTGGCCTTCGTCAAGGCTATGTACGGGTGGGTTCAAATTAACCTGGACAATGATGGGTAGAACTTAACATGTGACTTATGATTTGTTGGCCTTTATCAAGGTCATAAGAGCATGGGGTAAAAATCACATCGGGAGTTTCAAACATACAGGAAACTTGCCAGGCATGCGCATACCTTCTGGAGTGTGATAACTTGAGTGGATTCCATCAGGTTATCATGCGATGATAGTTGGATCCCGATTCCCACTGATGAGTTGGTTTACTCCTCTGGTGATTGTTCATATCAGAAAACTGCATTTTAATACCATTCATTCATTATCTATTTTTTGTATATATCGGTACTATTAACCAGTGTCTGGTCAGTAAATATAGATTGCAGGTATCCATGACACAATACTGGAAACCTACTCAAAATCACGGATATAACGTTTGTGAGCCGACACTGCAATCGGAAGTGCAAACCGATCGATATTCAAAGAGTTTTTGCAAATAAATAAGTGTACACACATTTTGGTCCAACACATAGCAAGTGTGCACTAGCTATTTGATGTCTTGGACCTAGGGAGGGGGCTGCCTTGGTGTAAGTGGGCACATGAGAAGTGATGTGTGATAAATGCTAAAATTTTTGATGTGATTTAAAAAGTATCAAGTTTCCCTCCAATCTACTGAGTACAACCCAGATTTCTATAAAGAAATAAAGTAATACCAGTGGAATTGTCGAGAGAACACAAGATTAGCACACCAATACAAGCCCACTTTCTCGGACCAAGCCCGGCGACATCCCTAAATATCCCGGCCCCACCGGTCCCCCTAGCTCCCTTGATCCCCAATTTTGTTCTGCCCTTCCCTTGCAGTCACATCATCTTATTTTTATTACGTGTTTAATTTTATTTTGACACTATAAATACAGATCAGTGAGTAAGCGAAGGGGTCTCAAATTGTCTCATTCTTGTCACACTTTTGATTCACAACTCTTTTTCTTTTCATTTTGTTCTTGTACATAGCTAGCTGCCTTGAGTTCTTTGCATTCTCTTGATCTTGCAACCACTTCATTGAGCTTCCAAGTTTAAGTTTTGGTTATTGAACTCAAGATTTGTATCACTTGGACATAATAAAATTTTCATTTTTGTTCTTGGGTTCTTAGTATTTCTCTTGCTTTACTTACTTGCAATTTTAATTCTTTCCCTTTACTTACTTGCTCTTTTATTTCCATGCCATTTATTAACTTGCTTGTTGTATTATTCTTTTTTTTGTATCATTTCTTTGCTCTTTTTCTTTGTTGTTGTGATGGTTTGTAAATATTTGTGTTGTTAGGAAAAAGATAGGAATTGTAAGTTAAGGTTTTCGTTTCTCATTTCCTTTGCCCGATATTTTCCATTGAACTCCGTCCAAACCTTACGCAAGTGTTCCATTAGGCACCCTACCCTACCAAGGTATCGGTGATCCTTAACCGCGACCGGTTGCATTTGGTTTGGCCGGAGGCGAAAACCAAGAGACAAGAACGGACGGACAAGGGTCAATAAGCCGGATTTCACTAATACCGTGCTTAAGCACATTAATCCACGTTGTAGCCGATTGCTCTAGCTTCAATAGTCATGTTCGGCACAAAGGATTGAGTATGGACTTCACTAACTTACACTAACCTATCTAATCCTAACAACTTATACTCTGCATATATAAACTTAGGTTAGAAACAAACCATTCCGCCATGCGCATTAACTCGTGGTAATAAGAACGTGAAACGCACCGTCTCCCTGCGGACGACCCATACTTATCGCGGCTAGCTACATGCGACGCCGTCCTGATTGCGGTTAACTTTAGAATTAAAAACAAACAGCGCGCGAAAGAGCGCCGTCAACCAAATGGCGCCATTGCCGGGGAGACGGTAACGTTTTTATTCTTGTTATTTTGGGTTAATATCTGTACATCTTGTTTATATCTCTAACATCATTCTTAAAAACAAACTAAAAATCGAAAAATTTTCAAAACCAAAACAAAAATTAACAAACCTAACATTTTTGCTTTCTGGAATTTTGACATGCAAGCACTCTGGAACTAAACAGAGAAGTTAAACAATAACATTGAGACACTAGCATATGTTAGGATATGTATGCCTTAGAGGCCATTATTGATGATACAATGGATGCTTTGACATATATATAGAGGACTTTTTTGCTCGACATGATAGTATGCTATCAGGTTATCTTTATCTTAACATGTAGACTGGAATTTATACTGTCTGTCTCTTACATGTTGATAAAACCCTTATGATATGTACTTGACTACCAGGATTATGATGAGATCAAACTAGTGGGGCCAGGGCGGTCAACATGTACATCCTTTAATCAGTTGCTAGTCGAGGGAATATTGAAACTAGGGCATTGATATTTCAGAGTAGACTAGTGTGTACGTTTCTTGTCCCTTAGAGGCGATGGTTGATCCCATAATCATTGGTGTGTAACATCAAAGATTGTACACAGGTGCTCATTGGAGAATGGGTACACTGAACAGGACTCGCCGAGGACTCCTATGTAGTAGTATACCTATCGTCAGATAGCAGTCCTCTGGTGACACTGGTACAGGTTAGTCTGTAGACCCGAGATCGTCATAGAGTCTTGTGCGGCTCCTACCATACTTTGATTTCCTCCCTACCATGCTCAAAGGAGACGTGCGAACAGGTGGATTTTGGATACAGTCCTGAGTCGCATGGAGGCAATGCGCGATAGGAGGGGTTTCGTCTCTCCCGGTATTGGGGGTTGATGTTGCACTATGCTCGATTGGCTATAACCGGAAGTCCCTGGCCAGGGCTGTTGCCGAGATTTACTGATAAATGTTATCGGTAGTTTCTCGAACCATTATAGGCCAGACATCGGCATGACTTATCATGTTACTGGGGACTAACGTTTACCACCCCTAGACATGATATGCGATATATCAGACGAAGAGACCGGAATGTACGGTAGTGTTACTGATAGGCTTCATGAAGACTATGGACAAGCTTGCTTGTTGATCTTCATATCGCTCAATACCCGGGTAGCCGTTACGTCCAGCTAATACTGCTGACGGCTTGTAGGTGACTGATGTGATCATCACCTACTGCTGGCGTATTGACGAGTCTTTAGAGTCCCACACAGAGGTTCCCTGGTTCAAGCGAAACGAAGTAAGACACATATGTGATATGTGTGTGGGCCTGATTAAATACGTGTATGTGATACCGTATTGTAATCTGGCAGTTATCTGTTATCGGTTCGGTTATATGTGATATAACCAGATTGTCGAATCAAGTGTTGATTTGCTAATGTGATATACAGATAAATGATATTAGTCGGTAATATGTGATATAACTGGATTATTAAATCAAGTATTGATTTAATAATGTGATATACATTATATGTGATATAATTATATCTTAACTAATATCATTAGCTCACTAATTATTCTTCATAATATATATATTAATATATATGATATATATATATATATATATATATATATATATATATATATATAGTAATGAAGCATGGCATAAAATTCTATTTTATGAAAATAGAAATGGGGTGGAAAATGAGAGCATGGTTGCAAGCATGGGATTTATTTTTGTTTATTCATCTTGACTCACTATTCAAGTACGGTTGTAATTTTATATTGCAAAATTCCATGCTTGAATGAGTGGGGGTCAAGTGTTGCCATTCATTCTTTGCTCATTCTCAACACTTGGCCATTTTCATGAGTTGCTCCCATGGTTGCTCTCTAGCTTCTTCTTTTTCCTCAATTGCTATAGTTCAAGCTTCAACCCCCACATGTGATGTGAACCATGAAGCTTGAGCAAAAACTTGTGAGCTTTTAACATCCCCTACTTCACCATCCTACACTTGACTAGCAATCGAGTGTAGCGTGTTTACTACGCTAAAGAGTTTAGTGTAGAGGTAGCTTGAGGTGGAGGGACTTCGCGTGGATCATCTTCGGCATGAAGGTCATCGGAGGAAGCTCGTCGAAAGCCTCAAGTGGAGCCTAGTGGAGTCGCGGGACTACTATAGGGAGCATGTGAAGTGAAGGACTCAAACTACAAAGATTGTATGTTCTTTTCTTCTATTTAGTTCATCACATCATCAAAGGCAAACCTTAATATTCTAGTAATGATCTTGTTAGTCTAATTTAGCACCTAATAAAAATTAAAATTTGGCATGCTTGAGCCTCTAGAACCTCATGGTGGTGCTAAGGTCTACTTTCATTGTATCAGAGCCAAGCTAGAACATTAGGGTAACTTGTAGCGATGTTAGAAATCCGCCGTTTTTTCGCGCAAAAACTGCCGATAAAAACAGTTTCAAAAAGGATGTTTTAAGTTCTCTGCACACCCCGCAGGGTCACGGTTTGAACCGAGAAGCTGCGGAATGAAGCGTACGCACCTCGGGGACACCCCGGGGGGGGACCGAACGGCTGGGCCCACTCCCCAAGACCACTACAAGGTGGTCTTTGCGGTGGGAACCCGAAACAGCCCCACCTTAGGCAGTTTCAGGTCTGCCTCACCCCCTGGCCACCTTGTGGTGGTTTCGGGGGTAGGGTATCCACTCTAGGCCCCCATTCGATAGTTAATTTTGGGATCTTCGCCCCCGCGAAGATTTGGGCGGGTTTCGAGTTCGTTTCAACTCCCGGATTGCCTTAAAACGATCGGTTTTGGAACTTTAGCTCACTGGATTTTTCATGTCTTGGAAAAATTGGTTAAGTTTGCTAATTGCGTGTGGAATTCTAATGTTGCGGTTACTTTACAAGCTTTGTGATGTGTGTGATACAATTATTAGAATCCGGATTAATTAGTTTTATGAAAACTAGTTAGTATATTGTAAAGCTAGCCGTTTAGTCTCAATTGATCGATTGCCACGAAGTTTTGATTCAGACCAAAACTCCATCGCAATTGCACGATCACTAAGTCGGGAATCTTGTTGAATTATCCGACAACCAATTGAAAAGAGTTTTCAATTTGAGACTAAAATGCAAGTTTTATAAGTTAGGCATGAAATCCGGAATATGAGATATTCCGGGTTTATGATGTCTAAGGAAATTGCGGATTCTAATTATTGTAGTTTATGTTTCTTTTTCTGCGACCGTAAGTGTAATATGTGGGGTGTCCCAATCTCGTTGCTATATGTCAACGAGTTTTAGAGATACGCATATTTGCTTACATTGATGATATATGATATCATGTTTTGCTGTTGATATGATTTACTGGATCGTCGTGAAAGAATAGCCGTTTTTTTTTTATGTGAGATGAGGGTTTTTATTTTCATTCATGTAAAATATGTATGTAATATTCTTTTATTGGGGCACTTCCGGGTTGAGGATGATGTCACCACTGTTGTATATTATTTACTTTTCCGCATTAGGATAGACCCAAGGCGGGGAGCACAAGTAACCAGGTTCTAGAGTCCAGTGGGAGACTATCTCAAGGAGTTGAGACTGGGTCTCCTAACTCTAGAATTGGCAGGGTTACTTGCCGCTCTCGTAGGGGTCTAGGGATATGGGTTTGGCTATTCATCACGACCGTGGAATCTGTGTTTTACATTATTGGCTAAATTTAAAACACGGACATCCTAATGTATCCAATATTTCATATGATGCTTCTGCTGCAATGTTGATCATATAACTGCGTGAGACGAATGTAATATTATATATATGATATATAATAAACATTGCTTATGTTTTGCACCCGCGCTAGTCCAGCCCCCGCTCTGCTGGTAGTTAAGTAACCTAACGGTGCATGACGGGGCCTAGTGGCGAATGCGGATGGCATAAACATACGTTCTATTTTCGTTTCATTTTTCTGTAATGTTTAGGAAACATTAATTGATGGGACTTCATTAATGAGATTAATGAAAAGAAAGAAACCAAAAGATATTGTAGAATCAAATTTTCAAAAAGGATAGCTCTAGTTCTTTCTTTGCATAGTGGTATTCCTTGATGAATATCCAGCACCTCATTCGATGATGAAAGAGCCGAGATCTCTTCACCGGGAGTGACCTCTTTAGCGAATCTAGCAAATGCTACAACCTACTCGATTTTGTCTTTTGACTGCTTCTATAGTTCTTGCTTTGCATAATGGTATTCATGAATATCCAGCACCTCATTCGATAAGGAAAGAGCAGAGATCCCTTTACCGGGAGTGACCTCTTTAGCGAAGCTAGAAAAGCCTAAAAAACACTCCTTTATAAAATCACTAGATTCTACAACGATATCAAGTTCATTATGCTCATGGTTTTCTTAAAAATCTGCGTAGCCCTCCGTCATTTCAGATAAGTACTATTTAGTATTCGTGCTACGTTTGTTGGCCTTCGTCAAGGCATAGTGTGCGGTAGCTGATTAGTGCTTGTCTGCCAGCATGTGATGTGATTGGATTAGGGTAGTCATATGGCGTTGTTTAGCCTCCGTCAAGGGTCGTGCGGGTGGGTCTTATTCAATCAAGAAATGAATGGGTTGAACTTGACTAGCGGCCTATGGGTAGTTTGGCCTCCGTCAAGGTCATAGGACGCTAGGGGTAAAAACATTATCGGGAATTTCAAGTGTTGAAATTTGCAATGAGATTGCATACCTTCTATATAGATAGTTGGATTCCGATACCTACTGCGAGTAAGAGTTACTCCTGGGAGTGTTTTGCACTTTATAATTAGCTAATCCAGTAGGTGTCTAGAAAGGTGTCAACGGGGTTATGCCTCTGGGGAAATGAGATTTATTTTAATTAGGTCCGTACGAAAGCACGGGGAACCTCTCTCGGAGTACCGATACCTGCCTGGCCGAACGATTGGCAAACTTGTAGGGTGTAATTAATCCCGACTAATCTTACCTTTTAGGGTTTGAAGGAAGATTTGATAAAAATAGTGGAAGCCATCCTGATTAGATAAAATAACCAATCCAATCTTGCAAAGAGCACACGAAAAATGATTATCCTTCTCTCTTTCCTTGTAGCGACCAATGACATGCCTGAATCAAGATAATAATATGGATGTATTGACCAAACCTACTTATTATACTAGGCTAGGTTCCGCTCTACCTTATGATTGTCATAAGTCTGAGCAAGGAATATGGGAATATTCGGATTCCCATGCCACCCAAATGAAGAATAAGCATGTTGATGCATTATCTTCGGGTGTGTTCGTAACCAAGAACTATTTCTCAGTTACCTCTACGTCCTGGGTATTGGATACCGGATCAGGATCCCACACATATAATTTGTTACATGGGCTATAAACAGGTAGAGAACTGGGATAGGGTGATATGTCTCTAAGTAGTTGAGATAGTGCAATTGTTGTAGCCAAAGCAGTTGGCAAATATCACCTAGTGTTACCAATTGGTAATACATTGATTCTGAGCAACTGTTATTTCATACCAATAATATTGTGAATGTTTTCCTAGATCAAGTGTTGATTGGGTAAGGTACGTTGTATAACAGTGTGCACGTTCTGAATCAAACTATAGTTCTAAACGTACAGAACACACACAAGATGAACAGTTCAGAAATGAACAAAGTCTTCTTGAGGCATTGTAGACTAGGTCATATCGATGAAATAAGACTAGCCAAAGTTCCATAAGGATGCATATTTGAATCTGTTTGAATTTACATCTTATGAAATCTTGCCTGTCATGTCTCAATGACCAGGTGACCAAATCTCCATTTACTGGAAATGGAGAAAGGGCTACTGAACTCTTAGATAGATACATCGTGATTTATGCAGTCCTATGTCTACATATGCTAGGGATGGTTCTGCGTACTATATTATATTCACCGATGTTCTCTTAAGATACGGACATGTGTTCTTGTTGAAACACAAAACTGGATCTTTTGAGAATTTCAAGGAATATAAGTACGAAGAAGAGAACCAGATGAGTAAAGGTATTCATATCCTTCGATATGATCGGGGAGAAGAATACTGGAGCACGGAATTCCGAGATTATTTAAAAGAGAATGAGATTCTCTCTCAGTTTACTCCTCCGTATACACCACAGCACAACGGTATACGGGATGGAGGAATCGCACCCTATGAGATATGGTGCGCTCTATGATGAGTACTGCTGAGTTGCCTATTTCCTTTCACGGATATGCACTTGAGAAGATGCATACCTATTGAATAGAGTTCCGATCAAATCCATTGCCTACCACTCCATATGAGATATGGAATGGGAAGAGATCATCTCTTAAACGAGTTAAGACATGGGGTTGTTCGGGTTATGTTGAAAAGCGAAATCCGTACAAGCTCAAGGCAAGGTTAGTTCCGTGCAAGTTTGTAGGATTTCCCAACCATTCACGAGGAAATTTCTTCTACCACACCGAGGAACAAAAAATGTTTTGTTTCTCGACATACCACCTTTTTAGAAAAGTAATTTCTTGTGGAAGAAATTAGTGGCAAAAGGTAGAACTGGAAGTAGTTCCAGCAAACACAAACTATAACTGACGATTTGTTGGAACCAGAGGATTCAATAGTCCCTGACAAACCGAAGCCACTCCGCAGATCTAGTAGGGTTCCTCATCCACCTGAGAGATACTACGGTTTTCTTGTAGATGGTGGGAGCGAAGATTGCATCATGGAGATGATAACCCAACTAGTTTCGAGCAGGCCATCATAAGTGGAGACTATGTGAAATGGCTGGATGCTATGCGATCTGAGATGGAATCCATGTACACCAACAAAGTGTTGACTTTGGATGTTGCTCCTGAAGGGGTAAAACCCATCGGGAGTAAGAGGATCTTTGAGAAAGATAATTTGGTGTGCATGGAAAAGTCGAGACTTTCAAAGCTATGCTTAAGTCCATCAGGATCCTATTTGCAATTGCTGCTTACCATGACTACGAAATCTGGCAGACTGCACGTCAAAACCGCTTTTCTAAATGGTGATTTAGAAAAGAGCGTATATGACACTGCCAGAGGGCTTCGTAGACAGTGGGAGCAGCGGAAGCATGTGCAAGCTGCTTAAATCCATCTACGGGTTAAAGCAGGCATCGCGGAGATGGAATATCTGTTTTGATGAAGCTGTCAAAGAGTTTGACTTCATCAAAAAGATAGATGAACCATGTATAAATAAGAAGGTTGTAGAGAGTATGGTTGACTTCCTCGTATTGTACGCGGCTGACATACTCTAGATAGGAAAGGGTGTTCCTATTCTACACTCGGTCAAGCACCTCTTATCACATAGGTTCTCCATGAAAGATCTAACTGATGTCTCCTACATCCTGGGGATATAGATATATAGAGATAGATCTAAATGGATTTGGGATTGTCCCAATCCAGGTATATAGACACCATGCTAAAGGGGTTTAGGATGGATGATTCTAAGCGTGGTAATGTACCCGCTTGTTCAGGAATCACTCTCTCCAAAGAGATGTCTCTCGAGACTGATTTGGAGAGGGCTCGCATACAAGGGATACCCTATGCTTTGGCAGACGGGTCAATCGTGTATGTGATGTTATATACCAGACCAGATGTAGTTTACTCACAAGGTGTAGTGAATAAGTATCGAAAAGATATTTAGGAAAACCACTGGACAGCTGAAGAACATTCTTAAGTGCTTGAGAAGGACTAAAGAGATGTTCTTGGTGTATGGTACCGGTGAACTCCAGATAGAGTCCTTTACCGATTCGAGCTTCCAGAGTGATAAAGACGACTGAAAGTCAGTCTCGGGTTTTGCCTTTTCCCTCAGTGGAGGGACGGTATGTTGGAAGGGTTCCAAGCTATATACCTTAGCAGACTCGTTGATAGAGGCTAATTATATCGCTACCAACGATGCTGCCAAAGAGGTTGACTGGATGAAAAAGTTCATATGATGAACTTGGTTCCTACCATTGGGCATCCAGTACCTGTGTATTGGGATGACAATGGAGCTATGGCTTTGGCTTAGGAACCTCGGTCCCGTCAGTGATCCAGACATATTATTAGACAGTATCACCTGATCAGGGAGATAGTTGAACTCCGGGAGATCGAGGTCAGGAGAGTTGATACAGAGGATAACACAGCGGATCCACTCACCGAGGCCATCCCCCAGATGCTATTCGAGAGACTTTTAGGACATTGGGTATGAGATACTACAACAACTAGTCTTAGTGCAAGTGGGAGATTGTTAAGATTATGTATGCTCTAGAGGCCATTATTGATGATATAATGGATGCTTGGACATATATATAGAGGGCTTTCTTTCTCGACATGATAGTATGCTATCAGATTATCTTTATCTTAACATGTAGACTGGTATTTATACTGTCTGTCTCTTACATGTTGATAAAGCCCTAAGGATATGTACTTGACTACCAGGATTATGATGAGATCATACTAGTGGGGCCAGGGTGATCAACAAGTACATCCTTTAATTAGTTCCTAGCCGAGGGAATATCGAGACTAGGGTATCGATATTCCAGAGTAGACTAGTGTGTACGTTTCTTGTCGCTTAGAGGGCGATGGTTGATCCTACAACCATTGGTGTGTGACATCAAAGATTGTACACAGGTGCTCATTAGAGAATGGGTACACTGAACAGGACTCTCCGAGGACTTCTTTGTGGTAGTATACCTATCGTCAGATAGCAGTCCTCTAGTGATACTGGTACAGATTAGTCTGTAGACCCGAGATCGTCATAGAGTCTTGTACGGCTCCTACTGTACTTTAATTTCTTTCCTACCATACTCAAAGGAGACGTGCAAACAGGTGGATTTTGGGTACAGTCCCGAGTCGCATGGAGGCAATGAGTGATAGGAGGGGTTTCGTCTCTCCCGGTATTGGGGGTTGATATTGCGCTATGCTCGATTGGATATAACTGGAAGTCCCTGGCCAGGGATGCTGCCGAGATTTACTGATAAGTGTTATCAGTAGTTTCTCAAACCGTTATAGGCCAGACATCGGCATGACTTATCACGTTACCGGGGACTGACGTTTACCACCCCTAGACATAATATGCGACATATCAGACAAAGAGACCGGAATGTACGGTAATGTTACCGATAGGCTTCATGGAGACTATGGACAAGCTTGCTTATTGATCTTCATATCGCTCAATACCCGGGTAGCCGTTACGTCCAGCTAGTACCGCTGACGGCTTATAGGTGACTGATGTGATCATCACCTACTGCTGGCGTATTGACGAGTCTTTAGAGTCCCACACAGAAGTTCCCTAGTTCAAGCGAAACGAAGTAAGACACATATGTGATATGTGTGTGGGCCTGATTAAATACGTGTATGTGATACCGTATTGTAATCTGCAGTTATCTGTTATCGGTTCGGTTATATATGATATAACCAGATTGTCAAATCAAGTGTTGATTTGATAATATGATATACAGATAAATGATATTAGTCGGTCATATGTGATATAACCGGATTATTAAATCAAGTGTTGATTTAATAATGTGATATATATTATATGTGATATAATTATATCTTAACTAATATCATTAGCTCACTAATTATTCTTCATAATATATTTATTAATATATATATATATATATATATAATAATAATAATAATAATAATAATAATAATAATAATAATAATGAAGCATGGCATAAAATTCTATTTTATGAAAATAGAAATGAGGTGGAAAATGAGAGCATGGTTGCAAGCATAGGATTTATTTTTGTTTATTCATCTTGACTCACTATTCAAGATGGTTGCAATTTTATATTGCAAAATTCCATGCTTGAATGAGTGGGGGTCAAGTGTTTCCATTCATTCTTTGCTCATTCTCAACACTTAGCCATTTTCATGAGTTGCTCCCATGGTTGCTCTCTAGTTTCTTCTTCTTCCTCAATTGCTATAGTTCAAGCTTCAACCCCCACATGTGATGTGAACCATGAAGTTTGAACACAAACTTGTAAGCTTTTAACATCCCCTACTTCACCATCTCTCACTTGACTAGAGATCGAGTGTAGCGTGTTTACTACTCTAAGGAGTTTAGTGTAGAGGTAGCTTGAGGTGGAGGGACTTCGCGTGGATCATCTTCGGCACGAAGGTCATCGGAGGAAACTCGTCGAAAGCCTCAAGTGGAGCCTAGTGGAGTCGCGGGACTACTACAGGGAGCATGTGAAGTGAAGGACTCGAACTACAAAAGTTGTATGCTCTTTTCTTCTCTTTAGTTCATCACATCATCAAAGACAAACCTTAATATTCTAGTAAAGATCTTGTTAGTCTAACTTAGCACCTAATAAAAATTAAAATTTGGCATGCTTGATACCTCTAGAACCTCATGGTGGTGCTAAGGTTGACTTTTAGCATAACACTAAGACAACAGAAGAAAATTGGAGCCCATCTGCCCCAAGGAGCCCGGCGACTTTCCCAAAAATCCCGGCGCCGCCGGCCGTTTCATCTCCATTTGCTCCCATTTTTTTTTCTGTGCTCCAATGTTCTAATTTTGTCCCAATTTTATTGTTTGATTTTTATAATTTTGTGGGCATTCATATTGCTTTTTAGCACTAATAATTCGTTTTTCCGACATTTTATGATTTTTACGGATTTGCGAACTACGATCGTATGGCACAAAGTGTACATTCAAGGTTAAGGTGATTGTGAAATACAGTGCCAATGATCCGGGTAGTTTGACTCGCGCAAGCAAACTTTTCAAGCTAGCCGGATTCAATTCAACGGGGGTTTCTTAACCTGAAAACTTATCGGTATATATTTCCTAACATCTTCTTCTTAAATCCAACGCATCCAATATACTATCTCTGTAGGATTCTTTGCAAGTTCGCTATCAAACGCTAAAATTGACTAACCCGTATTTGTTGCAGTACTGTGCTTAAACATAAAAATCAATTTTTTAGGTTTTTAACAACCTTTTCATTGATTTGCGCATTGCATCCATTAATACGGACTTAAGGGCAACCGAATCCCACAATATACGGTAAAGGATCTCATCACCTTTTCCGTGGCCCGCAAATCATGAAATTGAGCATAACGTTTACCCGCACAAATTTTAAAAGAAACTAGACTTTAAGCCTTTAAGGATTTCGCGCTCATTAGGAGAAGTTAACTGTGTTTAGAACACCGCTTAACGGTATATCGTTCAAGGGGTGTCTAGGAAAGTATTCACGGTGAAACCGCCAAAAGAGAAAGGGTTATCTAATTAAGGACCTTCGCGAAAGCGTTGGAAAATCTCCCTTTATCTCTGCACTTACCTGGCCTAGTGATCAGTATATTTTGAGCCCATTTCTCGACACAGTTTTACTTCAACAATCAAGTTCTTGAGAAGGTCTAGTTCATCTAGGTGAACCCTAGACTGATTAGGTGTGTGGTATTTTGTGTCGTGATTATTTTTTGTATTTATATTTCATTGTTTTGTTAATAACTAACTTATATAAAAAAAACCATATTCTTTTTCCTCTCCTCTTCCTCTTCGTCTCTTCATATCATGGGTACCCCACCTAGAGAAACTCTTGCCAAACTTTGGTACCCACAACCATACATTACTTCATACGGTTCATGCTTTGGTCGAACGTCGAACGATCCCTCCATACCCAAAATTTCTTTGAAAGATTGGATAGACGCGTCTAGGATAACCAACTGGACTCCGCTATCCACTTTGTATCAACCGTTTCAACCTCCACCACCTTCTTATATTGATACCCCTTTTGAGAGTCCTGTTGGAACTCCAAAACCCATGTCCATTGCTAACAGAATTGAACAATCCCGTAGCCGATCTTTCACTCCTTTCACCACTTCCAATTCTTTTGATCAATAATTCCATTCACCTTCTTATTATAACGTTGATCTTAACCATGTCCTGTAAGTCGATGCCACGCACCCCACGTGTTCGCGGGGAGGCGGAGTTTGCAAAAAACAATTTTTATAAGATTCGTAACTGTATGGTTCTTAGGCACTAGAACAAAGTTCTATAAGGCATCAAACATGCCGTATTTAAAAATTTTCAAGTGCCAAACAACCTAAGCAAGGATCTTTACTAGAAAATTAGGGTTATAAATCTAACGTTTTAGAAATCGTTATGAAATTTTTTCCGTTATTAGGTAGAATAAGCGGTGTTTTTCCGTAAAAACCTTGTAGTGATCTTTTTGTTGGCTATAGTGCCCTCAAGGCAATTATCGTAATCGCAGGCAGGTGATTATGATGATTGAGGGAGGACCTATACCGGTAGAACAATCTTACTCGAGACGATAGTATGCTATCTGGTTTATCTTTATCATCATCTACATGTTGATAGAGCACATGGGATTCTTACTTGACTACCAGCATTATGATGGTGATCATATACGTGGGAGCTGGGGGTCTATAAGCACGTCCTTAAATGTTCCTAGTCGTGGGAATATCGAGACTGGGCATCGATACTCCAGTGTAGACTAGTGTATACTGATCGAGACCCCGACGAGGGGTGGTGGCCAGGTCTCACAAGCCATTGGTGTTAGTTTGTTCACCTAAGATAGTATACGGGTGCTCATTGGGTTATGAGTACACTGGACGGACTCGCCGGGAACGTGCTAGTTGGTATTATACCTATTGTCAGATAACAGTTCCCAGGTGACATGTGTACAGGTTAGTCTGTCGACCTGAGATCATCATTTGTCTCATGTGAGTTTCCACTGTGCTTTGATTACTACCCTACCACGGCTCAAAGGAGTCGTGCAAACAGGTTTTAGTTGGGTACAGTCCCGAGCCATATGGAGGCAGTGATCGGATCGTCGGGGATTTGTCTTTCCCGGTATTGGGGGTTGATGTCGCGTTGTGCACGGGTGACCATTACCTGAAATCCATGGCCATGGTAAACGAGAATTACCGATCTAGGA
Organism: Agapanthus africanus; assembly: GCA_030015575.1. Classification (NCBI taxonomy): domain Eukaryota; kingdom Viridiplantae; phylum Streptophyta; class Magnoliopsida; order Asparagales; family Amaryllidaceae; genus Agapanthus; species Agapanthus africanus. Next base: position 178,520,150 of record CM057350.1, on the reverse strand, counting down.
TGGATAGTTTCTCAGGTGGTGATGGACTTTATACCGACACTAAATGTCGCGTTGTTAGGGGCATGACTTTTTCCATCACCCTAAACTCGATATGCGATACTCTTAGACGAACAGACCGGACTATATGGATATTGTCACCGTCAGGCTCAGTAGGGGTTCTGTATGAGTTTGCTCGTCGGCCTCCCTTTCGCTCAATACCTGGGTAGCCGTTAGCTAGTGCCGCTGACGTGCTTGTGGTTAAACCCACTGCCGGCGTATTGACGAGTCTTTAGAGTCCCACACAGAGGGTTTTCACGGTTCAGGCGATATGGTGTACATGATGTATGTTGCTTCATACAGGTATCCGATTAAATATCTGCACATGCTGCGCAGACTTTAATCGGACGGTTGATAATACTAACGGCTTAGGATTAAGCCGGATTATTAAATCAGGTTTTGATTTAACAATTTACATATGTATTTATATATATGTATTCTAGTATTATTGTTCACTATTCATTTTCTCTCTTGGCTATTCGTATTTTGGTACGAATACGCGTATATGTATTTCGATACATGTACCGGGAAGTATTCCGTATTTTATACGGAATAGATTCTAGAAGTGGACACCTCATTTGTATGATTTTCCATTTATGGAAATTCATTTGTCTCACAAATGAGGTGGAGGGTGTGAGGTGGCAAAAGGCATGGTCATGGACATGTAGAGTGGCATGGATCAAAGCATGGTTTGCATTTGTTTATTGAAAATTCAAAATTGAGCATTATTGTGTGAGAAGGAGAGAGGGGCAGCAGCCACATGCTTTTTGGTGAGCTTGCACTTGATTTTTCTCACTAGCTTCACTCTCATTCTCACACACTAAAAAGACTTGGTCATTTTTCTTAGTTGCTGATGCCATTTTGCCTCCCCCACTTCATCAATCTTCTATGGTTGCTCTCATGAGCACATGAGTTGAGAGAAAAACATAGTGACACATTCATATACACCCACTCTCCATTGCTAGCAACCTTGGAGCGCCGGTTGCCTCGTTTGTCGAGGCTGGAGTTTGCGCCGTTTCCCTCGGGTGGATCATCGGAGATGAAGGAAGACTGGCAACCAAACCACATCAAGGAGCCGCTAGGAGCTTGGAATAAAGACCGAAGGACACGGATCAACTCGGTATAACGTTTCTAACTCTTAGTTTAGATTTCTAGTTTAGGGTTTCAGGTCGATCCGGGATTCGGGTAACGGTAGCGCCAATTTAGAAAATTTTGTTTCGCATTTTGGCCGCGTTTCGATGGCCGGGGCGCTGCCGTAACCCTTCATGGTATCAGAGCCACCCTTTAAACCCTTAGCTAGCTAGTTTAGACAATGTTAAAGTGCCGAAATCGAAACAGTCCCGAAACGATGCACTGCAGTTTCTGTTCTCTGTCGATTTTCAAAGTGTTTAAAAATTTTTGCAAACAAGTGCAGAAGACTTCTTACATGACCAGAAGACCACACCCCAAACACGAGCCCACCTCGCCGGAATTGGGCCGAGAACTTTAGTGGAAAAACCGGTGAGGCCGGCCCTAATAGGGTTTTTGAAGTTTGTTTTTTGGGTGTTGTTTGGTCTCTGGAAACTTGGTGCAGTGGTATTGTTTGTTTAGCCCAATTTTGATATTATGTTATCTAATGTTCAGGGGCTATTTAGGGTATTTCGGAGTCGATGTTTTAACACTGTTTTAATGTTTATATCAGTACATACATTATAATCTGCGACCGTGAATGTCATTTGATCGGTACAACTCGTATAATTGCTATATGTCTTTTAGACGGGTTTGAGAACGTGACATTCATGTTGATATTCTGTGTTGTGCTGTGATATTGGTTGGATCGTCGTGGTGGATAGCTATGGTGCAATGTTAGTACAGTTTAATTTCATTTGTATATTTGATATTGCGGAGCGAGCGTCCGACATGTGGACTGCCGTCACTGCCAGTTTGTATATTATTCTTTTGAGGCACGACTGGGTTGAGGTCGATGTCACCCTTGTATATTATTTTCTTTTCTGTACTAGGATTACCCCGCGGTGGAGTGCACGAATAACCGGGTTCTAGAGGGCAACGGGTCCGCATCTCATGGCGTTGAGACGGAAGGGACCTTACTCTAGAATTGGCGGGCTATTCGCCGCACTCGTAAGGGGTATAGGTTGACCCAGGAGGGGTGCTCAAGTTACCAGATTCCGTGAAGTGCTGGGTGTCCCATTCATGTTGTTGAAGGGGGTTGCCTCGCTTCTGGTTTTGGCGGGTAGCTTGCCGCGCTCGTAGGGGTCTAGGTTTCATTGCACAGGCTATCCACGCGACAGGGAACGTCAGATCTCATTTGCGGCTCAAATGAAACCCGGGGCTCTAAGATTATCCACCATTCTGTGTTGCTTCTGTGATGCTTCTGTGATATTGCTTATATCATGCCTGGGACGAATGTTATATATATTAATATATACTTGTAGATATTGTATATGTTTTGCACCCGCGCTAGTCCAGTTCCCGCTCTGTCGTTAGTTAAATAACCTAACGAGTGATGACGGGACCCAGTGGCGAATGCGGATGGCATATACGTACATTTTATTTTCGTTCTTTTCTGGTGTGATGTGACTGCGTTGATTCTTATCAATGCAAGGATAAAACAAACCTATATGATGTTGTTGGAACCAAGTTTTTTAAAAAACTGACATTATAAACGTTCTCTTTTGCTTTGCACAGTGGTATTCGGTTATGAATATCCAGCATCTCATTCCACGAGGCAAGGGCCGAGATCCCTTCACAGGGAGTGACCTCTTGAGTAAAAGTTTGCACCAACGTAATAACTTCACTATAGTCGATTATATTTGCTTTGCATCGTGGTATTTAGTTTGGAATATCCTGCACCTCATTCGACGAGGAAAGAGCCGAGATCCCTTCACCGGGAGTGACCTCTTTAGCAAAAGTTTTCGCCACTATATATTTGTAAAAACACTTGGATTCCTTCAACGATATCAAGTTCATTACGTTAAAGGTTTTTTGCCAAAAACCTGCCGTAGCCCTCCGTCATTTCGAATAAGTAGCACATAGTATTCGTGCGGTGTTTGTTGGCCAAAGTCAAGGCATCGTGTGCAGTAGCTGTGTGTTGCTTGTCCGTTGCATGGATATGCATTGGTTTAGGACAGTCGTACCACTTTGTTGGCCAAAGTCAAGGGTGTGTGCGGGTGGGTCTAAATCAATCAGGACAATGACGGGTAGAACTTGACTTGCGGGTTATGATTTGTTGGCCAAAGTCAAGGTCATAAACCTCTTGGGGTAAAAATCATATCGGGAGTTTCAAACATACAGGAAACTTGCCAGGCATGCGCATACCTTCTGGAGTGTGATGAGTTGAGTGGCTTCCATCAAGTTATCATGCGATGATAGTTGGATCCCGATTCCCACTGATGAGTAGGATTACTCCTCGGGTGATTCCGACTAATTCTCTTTTTAGATTTGGAGGAGAATTCGAGGATACATTGGGAGCCATCCTGATTAGATAAAGTGATCAACCATTCTGATTTATGTTAGAGTGCACGTTGAGTGTTTCTTTTCTCTCTCTCTCTGGCTGCGACTATGACCTGACCTTTGACTAAAACTCATGAACCAAGTTAACCGAACCTTCTTAAAAACACTTTGGCTTTTGGAATGTCACGGTGTCGCATACATCATTGCCACTTCTGTATCACCTTTGCATTTCTCCAGAACACCTCGTTTCACTACGAACGTCTACTTCCATTGGATAAATCCATCGTATGGTTATATACGAACTCGAAGGATCTGATTCGAGGATGGATTCTGGTTCTGGAGAGATAGAATAGGATTATTCGATTGTCTTTTCTCTTTACCTTCTCTCAGGTTGTGAGGGCTCCTAGGATTAGGAGAGTACACCTATTGCTCTTTTTGGATAGTCTTCTTCTAAACCTTAGGCTGGTACCGAAGGGTAGAGAAGGAAGAAAACCAATTAGCGTAAAGAAGGTGTACAGAAGGTAATAAGTAAAGACATATAAAGGGATTAGAATAATGGTAAAGGAAATTGCGACCACCATCTTTCATGACAAAGACCGTGTATACCCCTGCCACTCCTACATCCACTTTGCATTTCTCTAGAACACTCCGTATCACTACGGATATCCACTTCAATTGGATATGCCATCGTATAGTAACATACGAACTCGAAGGAATTCGTTCCAGATTCGAGGATGGTTTCCGGTTCAAGAGAAATTGGATAGGATTATTCAGATGTCTCTTCTCTTTACCTTCTCTCAGGTTGCGAGGGCTCCTAGGATTAGGAGAGTACACCTATTACGCTTATTGGATAGTCTTCTTCCAAACCTTAGGCTGGTGCCGAAGGGTAGGGAAGGAAGAAAACCAATTAGCCTAAAGAAGGTGTACAGAAGGTAATAAGTAAAGACATAATAAAGGGATTGGAGTAAGGGCAGGTAAGTATATGGTTACTGTCATGATTCAGGATAATGGAAAAGGAGTTACTAGGAATATCAGTTAACCCTTTTGAAACATTTTCATGTTTCAGTTTCACTGTGCGATGTTAATTGAAAACTGTTTTCCCAATTGGAATCTAACTCCAGGGTATGTATTTACCAGATCAGTTTCTCACATCTGTATGTTATTACGGATGGTGAGTGGGAGTAAGATATTGGGAATCGGGTGATTAGATCCTCATTATATCAGAATTCGTTGTAATTGGTGATATTTGGGGAAATCATCTGGTTTTTGCCGGACAACAAATATTTGGTTTTGAATATCCATTGTTATGCACCAATTTCAAACTGATATATCTGTACGTTTATTTTATAAAGTGAGATATAGCTTTTTGATATTATGTCTGTGACATTTACTTATATCAGTTGGTGATTAGGTAAGGTGCATTCAACAGCGGTGTAATTCTTCTTAACCATAATACAGTTTTTCCAACCTACGGCGCACATGGTTTGAGTTATTGAACTCAGGGGATTTGTACAAAGTATTGTATGTTGTCCAGTGTCCATTAGGACAATAGGGTTGGTACTCGTACTATATTCTGTTTACTTGTGACTTCTCAAGTTCTGGACAAGTATTTTGTTGAAATGCAAGGCCCATATATTGAGAAGTTATAGGTATTAGAATAAAGTGGAGAACCATTTGTTGGAAATATCAGGATTCTTCGATGAAGTCGAAGATGTAGATACTTGTGTTTGGTATTCCATTGATAGTAATGGTTTTGAGAACTTGCTTCTTTTTCGGGTTACTCATATATGGATGCAATCCTAGATGAGTAATGCTGAATGGCCTTTTTCTATTTGGTTGATATGCACTGGAGACAGCTGCATGATTTGAATCCGGTTCTAATTAAATTAGTGCTTTTGTTTCTATATTGTATGTATATAGAATCAATTTATATCTTAACGATGTCAAGGTATAGGGAGTTGTCCAGATGATGCTTAAAACCAGAATCCGGATAAACTCAAGGCACGTTTCAGTAATGGCTGTTTGTGGGTTATCCCGGGCTTTGACGAGGGTTAACTTTCTACCATCAGGAAGATTAATATTTATATTGTTCTTGACTCTCCACAGTTTTAGTAAAATAGATTTTTTTCAGAAAACAGAAGTGGGAGTATGGTAGAACTGGAAGTGATTCCAGAACCACAAACGATTACTGAAGATTTAATAGAACCTGAGAATTCAATTGGTTTCGACGTTCCATTAGCCACTCCGCAGATTTGGTGGGTAACCTCAGGCACCCGAGAGGTACTTCGGTCCTCTCAGTGATGGTGACAGGGAGGTTCTGGTTTACCCAGACTTGTCATTGCTGCTGTTCTAGACTATAAGACCCGGCAGGAGGATGAGTATAGCATCGTTCTAAACTAGCTTTAGAAGTGCACGTGTATATGACTCTGCCAGAGAGTTGTTGTAGTCAGTGGGAGCAGCGGAAGCATAGTGGGCAAGTGGCTTATGTCTATTTATAGACTAAAGCAGGAATAGCATAAATAGATCATCTATTTTTGATGTGGCAAGCCATAGGCTTTGACTTCATCAGAATAGGAGATTGATCTGGTAAGAAGGTAGTAGGGAGTGATGTCCAGGTATTGGGATGACATGCACTTGATAGGAAGAGATATTTCTATACTGCGATCGGTTATACTGTGGTTGTCACAAAGTTGTTTCTCCACATAGGATATGGATATAATATCAGGGTTTCTGGTTACTAGATCTATAGTTTTAGATCTAGATTTGGGAGGTATCCTAATCTGGGTACTTTGACATTATTCTAAAAGTATTTTAGAATGGACGACTCCTGGCATGGTGGTGTACCTGCAGGTGATGGAGTCACCCTCTCTAAAGGTGTCTTACAGACTAAAGGGGAGAGGGATCTGCATGATTAGCATATCACTTGCTTAGGCAATTGAGTTAATCATGAAATATCAAGTACCACACCAGATGTTGTTTTTGCCCTAGCTGCAATAAACATAAATTAATCCAATCCTGGAGAAACATTGGGAAGCAGTTATTGAACATAAATGGATGTTCTTGGGAAATGATTACGGCAGCCTCATTCGGAAGACGATTATCATTTCAAGCTTCTAAGGTGACCTGGATGACAGAGTGACTGTCAGATTTATAGTTTTCCCTCTTTTGAGGGACAGTATATTGGACAAGTGGTCCAAGCGGATACTGTGGAAGGCATGGCGCAGGATACTGATTAAATTCAGTGGATGATACAGTCTAAGAAGTTTGCTGGATTTGGAGTTCATTTGTGAACTGGGTCCCATCAGATATCCAGAGAAATTCTAAGACAGGTATTGCTCATTTCGGGAGATAGGTTTCTCTGCGAAGTTGAGATATAGAGAGATACAGAAAGAAACATTGGAGAGGATCCACTCACTGAGGCTATTTCTCGAACGCAATAGTTTCGCAAACGGGTTTTGCAAAACTGAGTAGTAGAGAAGTTGGGTGTTCGGTATCACACGGGCTGTGAGTATACGACATCGCAATAATTGGCCTTAAGTGCAAGTGGGAGATTGTTGGCTATAGTGCCCTCAAGGCAATTATCGTAATCGCAGGTAGGTGATTATGATGATTGAGGGAGGACCTATATCGGTAGAACAGTCTTACTCGAGACGATAGTATGCTATCTGGTTTGTCTTTATCATCATCTACATGTTGATAGAGCCCATGGGATTCTTGCTTGACTACCATCATTATGATGGCGATCATATACGTAGGAGCTGGGGGTATATAAGCACGTCCTTAAATGTCCCTAGTCGTGGGAGTATCGAGACTGGGCATCGATACTCCAGTGTAGACTAGTGTATACTGATCGAGACCCCGACGAGGGGCGGTGGCCAGGTCTCACAAGCCATTGGTGTTAGTTTGTTCACCTAAGATAGTATACAGGTGCTCATTGGGTTATGAGTACACTGGATGGACTCACCGGGAACGTGCTAGTTGGTATTATACTTATTGTCAGATAGCAGTTCCCAGGTGACATGTGTACAGGTTAGTCTGTCGACCTGAGATCATCATTTGCCTCGTGTGAGTTCCTACTGTGCTTTGATTACTACCCTACCATGGCTCAAAGGAGTCGTGCAAACAGTTTTTAGTTGGGTACAGTCCCGAGCCACATGGAGGCAGTCATCGGATCGTCGGGGATTTGTCTCTCCCGGTATTAGGGGTTGATGTCGCGTTGTGCACGGGTGACCATCACCTGAAATCCATGGCCATGTTAAACGAGAATTACCGATCTAGGATCGATAGTTTCTCAGGTGGTGATGGGCTTCATACCGACACTAAATGTTGCGTTGTTAGGGGTCTGACTTTATCCATCCCCCTAGACTCGATATGCGATACTCTTAGATGAACAGACCGGACTGTACGGATATTGTCACCGTCAGGCTCAGTAGGGGTTCTGCATGAGTTTGCTCGTCGGCATCCCTTTCGCTTAATACCTGGGTAGCCGTTACGTACAGCTAGTGCCGCTGACGTGCTTGTGGTTAAACCCACTGCCAGCGTATTGACGAGTCTTTAGAGTCCCACACAGAGGGTTTTCACGGTTCAGGCGATATGGTGTACATGATGTATGTTGGTGCATACAGGTGTCCGATTAAATATCTGCACATGCTGCGCAGACTTTAATCGGACGGTTGATAATACTAGCGGCTTAGGATTAAGCCGGATTATTAAATCAGGTTTTGATTTAATAATTTACATATGTATATATATATATGTATTCTAGTATTATTGTTCACTATTCATTCTCTCTCTTGGCTATTCGTATTTTGGTACGAATACGCGTATATGTATTTCGATACATGTACCGGGAAGTATTCCGTATTTTATACGGAATAGCTTCTCGAAGTGGACATCTCATTTGTATGATTTTCCATTTATAGAAATTCATTTGTCTCACAAATGAGGTGGAGGGTGTGAGGTGGCAAAAGGCATGGTCATGGACATGTAGAGTGGCATGGGTCAAAGCATGGTTTGCATTTGTTTATTGGAAATTCAAAATTGAGCATTATTGTGTGAGAAGGAGAGAAGGGCAGCAGCCATATGCTTTTTGGTGAGATTGCACTTGATTTTTCTCACTAGCTTCACTCTCATTCTCACACACTAAAATGACTTAGTCATTTTTCTTAGTTGCTGATGCCATTTTTCCTCCCCCACTTCATCCATCTTCTATGGTTGCTCTCATGAGCATATGAGTTGAGAGAAAAACATAGTGATACATTCATATACCCCCACTCTCCATTGATAGCAATCTTGGAGCGTCGGTTGCCTCATTTTTCGAGGCTGGAGCTTGCGCCGTTTCCCTCCGGTGGATCATCGGAGATGAAGGAAGACCAGCAACCAAACCACATCAAGGAGCCACCAGGAGCTTGGAATAAAGACCGAAGGACACGGATCAACTCGGTATAATATTTATAACTCTTAGTTTAGATTGCTAGTTTAGGGTTTAAGGTCGATCCGGGATTTGGGTAATGGTAGCGCCAATTTAGATAATTTTGTTCCGCATTTTGGCCGCGTTTCGATGGCCGAGGCGCTGCCGTAACCCTTCACTTTTATCCGTGTAGAATTCACTGCACCTAGTTTACCTAGGAAATTGCTAGTTTGCGGGTTTTAGTGGTCACTTGAAAATTTTAAGTTCATTTAAATATTTTTCCTTAATTAAAATATTATTATAAGCTTTTAATTGTGCACTTAATTAGTGGTAATTATAATTTGGTTTGGGTTAATTATGCTAAAATGAATCCATGCTAATTTAATCACAAGATTAACCATTTTGTTTTGTTACAAAATATCTCTCCAAAATATCTAGATATTTGTTGAATTAAAGGAAAATTTTAATTAGAAAAGAAAAAGATATAAGAGGTGGCATAATTAAATGTTTTAATAAGTTTTAATATATATTTTTAGCTAGATATTTCCACACATTTCCTCACTTCCCCTTGCTTTGGCCGACCCCTCCCCTTGCTGCCCTCTTTTCTTTTTCACTCCATTTTCACTATTTCAAGCTCAAATAAATCATCAAAATTCATCAAATAATCCAATAAACTCAAAAACAAATCAATACCCATTATTCTTTAGCCTAATTCTTCCATGGATCTTCATGAAAGTCAACATTTTGGAGGCTTTTTTGGATTTCTTGTTGCAAATTTGTGATTACAGTGTGAGATATAAATCCTAACCCTAAGCTTAGTTGTTGCTTTAATATATTATTCTAGCTTGTTAGATATTTAAATATGGCTTTAATTTGCATATTTAGAATTTCTAGAAAAGGGTTTTTGATAATCAAGTTAGGGTTTTGTTATTATAATGGTTAAGCGTGAAGTTTAGACTTGGATAAAACTTAACCTAGTGCAAGATTGTTAAATGATATTTTTCATAATTATCTAATTAGCTTAATTGCAAACTAAACTTTTACTAAATCACTTTTGGGTGAGATTAAAATTGTAGTAAAGGTTTGAGTTGTTTAATCATGCTATTATGAGATGATTGTGATTACTAGTTTAGGTTAAACTTGTAGATTTGGGCTAAAATGATTAAAAGTTGCTTACTAGATTTTCGGATAATTTAGGCGTGGGTTTCTTTTGACGTTGCGACGTTATATATATTAGATTCCACGATATATATTGTGTTGTGAATGCGCGATCGGTACGATTGGGGTCTAGGCTTGGTGGTTGTGTCATCCTAGCTAGGGTTATTCCAATATCGTACGTGTTTTGTGCACTGAGTGCACAATGTGTTTATCTTGTGGACGTTATCCTTGCGTTTCGTTGTCTTTATGTCGGCGCAGGATATTTAGCCTTATGTGTTGTGTTTGTGAAATTTTAGGATCGCGAGCAGGGACTTCGGACGATGCGGAGAAAGGGAAGTAGGTGGTCGGATTTACTTAGTTCGAGGTCATCGGTGAGTAGATTTAACATCTACAGGGGAATCGCTCGCTTGGCGTTACACGTCTGGGCTGGATTATATGACATGATTATTAGTTACAAGTATTGCACATATAGAGATTGTGCATGAACTTCATTTCATATTATTACTTGTTGTGCTGGGACTTGTACCCATTGGACACCGCACTATTATTGACGGTTCATGTTGCACGAGCACAAATTGTATGCTACACCCACACCGTCGATAACTGCCATGACACGCACAATACCTATACATACGTGATATTGTATTGGTTAGGGACATTGAGACAAGATCCTTATTTCCATTGTGCATATGAGATATAGCATACATGTATACCTACATGCTTACGCATATACCTGGAGGGTATTGCTTCATTATTGACATGTACACACATATACCTTGCTATGCTACAGCTACACATATACCTGGAGAGTATTGCATCATTATTGATATGTACACACATATACCTAGAGGGTATTACATCATTATTGACATGTATATACACATACCTGGACATAGCTACACCTATACCTAGAGGGTATTACATCATTATTGACAGATATATACACATATGAGATATAGCTAAATGTACATCTTGCATACATACTTACATGTACACACATATATCTTGCTATAGCTACATGTTCACCCTTATATGATGTTGCGTTGGATTTTGGAGGAATTAGGAACCGCATGATATATTTAATAACTTGTTACATTTAAATAACGGTTTTTCCTTTATATGCTCATGTTATTGTTTATGTTGCATATATTATATTTCATGGATTTCGTATTGAGATATGGATTTCATATGATGTTTTCTGGATGTTTTACTCCTGAGGGTATATATCAGTGGTATGAGACGCTGATATATACGTATATATGTATCAGTGGTATGGGACGCTGTTATATATGTACATATATATTATATATATACATCATCATAATGATCTATGCAAGTATTCTTATTCCTTACTTGATATTTGGATGCATTCACTCTGAGATTTGTTTTAAACCGATACGTGAATCACAAGTGTCGGTGTTGGACACTTAGAATTCGAGGAACGTATAAACCGATACGTGGATCACAAGTGTCGGACACTTAGGATTCGAGGAACGTATGTATATCAGGGGCCGATTCAGACTGATATATGGGGATTGCGAGTGTCGAGGTTGGACATTCATGTTCCGAGGATTGCGAGTGTCGATATTGGACACTCAGGTTCCGTGAGATGTACAGATGTGATATAGGGGTTTTACGTGTCGATGTTGGACACGAGTATTTCATGATGTTTTTGAGTGCCGATATTGGGCACTCAAGTTTTCATGAGATTTACAGGTTACGAGGGCCGATCGGAGGATGCGGCGCCTTTGGTATTGGGATTTAGTTTGTCTTTATTTACACCGGTCTTGCCACGATGAGGATTCCATGAGGGTGACATGTTTTATCCCATACTCAGTATTTATTTGATATGCATTGCTTCATATATTAGTAGTTGTTTACCCCAATCAGAGCAAAACTTTGTTCAAATTCCGAGGCGAGAGATAAAGCAACGCTTCATCTTCCCCCAATCAGAGTAAAGCTCTGCTTTGAAATTTTAAAAAATTTAATAAATGAAGCAACGCTTCAGCTGCGCAAGCACTGCGCTGCGCGACACGTGTCAGCGCAGATGCGCTAGAGCAGTTGCGCTGCGCTCTGCGCTGCGCGACACGTGTCAGCGCAGATGCGCTAGCGAGTTGCGCTGCGCAGTGCGCTGCGCGACACGTGTCAGCGCAGATGCGCTAGCGCAGTTGCGCTGCGCTGTGCGCTGCGCGACACGTGTCACGCGCTGGGGCATCTGCGCCAAACAGAATTAAATTTCCAAGAAATCTTTTCTGTCCTTATTAAAACAAGAAGATTTTCTTCTGCAAAGCAGAAGCCCTTGGATCAAAGATCCAACGGTGGGGAAAATTCCCCAAATCACTCAGAGAAAGATCTCTTTAACAAATTTAACTAATTTATGGGCACTATAAAAAGGACCCTAGGCCTCAATTAAAAGGCATCAACATCTTTATAAAAAAAAAAGAGAAGAGAACTCTTGAGAACTTCTCAAGAACAACAGAAGGTAAAAAACCTTTAGGAAAAAGAGAAAATTCTCTTATGGACAGATTATTGATCTAAGAACAAGATCAATAATTTTAAATAAAAATAAATAAATAAGTAATAATAGTGTTTTGCACTTTTTTATGAACCTCTGTATCTTGAAACAAAAAAGAAAAATTTATTTTCTTTGATCTAAATTAGATCAAGAAATCAAATAGTGCTCCGCACTCCTGCTCTTGAATCTAAAAGATTCTTAGTGCTTTGCACTTCCAAACTGTGCTGTTGCGCTCTTGAGAGAGCGCCACGTTGTAAGTTATATGTATGCCCTAGAGGCCATTACTGTACATTGGATGTATATTGTAGTGGATCCTGGGACATATATAGGGAGGACTTTCTTGCTCGACATGATAGTATGCTATCTGGTTGAATTTTACCTTAACGTGTATACTGGGTGTCTCTCTGTTACATGTTGGTAAAGACCCTAGGATGTGTACTTGACTACCTGGACTATGATGCAGATCATACTAGTGGGGACATGGTAGTCCATAAGTACATCCTTCAAAGTCCCTAGTCGTGGGTGTATCGAGACGGGGCATCGATATACCAGAGTAGACTAGCGTGTACCTTCTCGACCCATACAGATGGGCGATGGATGATCCCATATCCATTGGTGTTTGACATCAGAGATGATATACGGGTGCTCAGTAGAGACTGGGTACACTGGACGGACTCACCGAGAACTCCCAGATGGTATTATACCTTACGTCAGATGGCAGTTCTCTGGTGACACTGGTACAGAGTAGTCTGTTGACCCGAGATCGTCATAGAGTCTTGTGTGGTTCCCACTGTGCTTTGATTTCCACCTTACCACGTCCAAGAGGGCGTGTAAAACGGTGGCTTTTGGGTACAGTCCCGAATCACATGGAGGCAATGAGCGATAGGAGGGGATTCGTCTCTCCCGGTATAGGGAGTTGATGTTGCGCTGTGTTCGATTGGCTATAACCGGAAATCCCTGGCCAGGGTTGCTGAGATTTACTGGTAAGTGTTACCAGTAGTTTCTCGAACTGTTATAGACCTCATATCGACACGACTTATCGAGCTATTGGGGTCTGACGTTTACCACCCCTAGGCGAGATATGCGACATATCAGACGATCAGACCGGACTGTACGGTAGTGTTACTGGTTGGATTCACTGGAGTGTGAGCTGGCTTGCTCGTCGATCTTCTGATCGCTCAATACCCGGGTGGCCGTTACGTTTAGCAGACCGCTTGCGGCTTGTGGGTGTTTGATATGATCATCATCTGCTGCCGGCGTATTGACGAGTCTTTAGAGTCCTACACAGAGGTTTCCTGGCTCAAGCGAAACGAAATAGGAGCGCATATGAGATATGTGCGGGACCGAGAATAATGCGTGTATGTGATACCGTATTCTATTCTCGCGATGAATGTATCGATTGGTTGTATGCGATATAACCTAGTTATCGAATCAAGTATTGATTCGATAAGCCGATACATTGAATACTAGTCGGTTGTGTGCGACATGACCGGATCATTGAATCAAGTGTTGATTTAATGATTTAATGCATAATTATATATTTGATATATTACTTTGCACTAACTAGTATTGGTTCACTTTAAATGGATTTTCTCACTTGGTTTGTGCACATTGTATATGTGATATACTTTTGTACACAAGTTTGTATCATGTTTGATGATGCATGCTTACTTGGGTTTGTGTAAAGACTAAACCATGGTTATATGAATGGTTAGGGTTTTGTTTTCTTTTTGATTTATCTTATTTAGTTATTCATTTTGAAAATGATAAGCATAAAGGGAAAATGGTGGCTTAATTTGTTTTCTAGTTGAAGCTTCTTGAACATTTGACCAAAGTGACCATTTTGTCTCATGCTTAACCCTAACCACTCCATTTAACCCTAGTCTATTCTCTACACCTAACCAAGGTTAGGATATGATAAGTATTCATTTTGGATAATACTTATGATATTCTTTCTTCTTCTTCTTCATCTTCAATATTGAAGCAAGCTTGCCTCCATCAATGGCAACTTGTGAAAAAGAGTGAGAAATCCAATTCTAAAGTGAATCCACTTCCTATTTCTTCATCCTCTACCTCCTGCCAAGTAGTATAGGGTGTTTCCTTCACAAGTTTCATGACTTGGTGAAGTGAGAGCTTGATCTTGTGATGCCTCGACGTAGATCATCTTCGGCACGAAGCCGACGACCTTGCCCGCCCATTTCTCCGATGAAGCCGACGCTAGAGCCCGGGTTTCCATTTGGACAGCGAGGAGACTTCATTGCGGAGCTATGGAGGTGGAGCACCGGATCTACAAAGGTTGTATTTCCGTTCTTGTAGTTAAGTTGTTAACTATTCGCTTTTGTCGCCTAGATTTCTAGTTAACGATCCGTAGTCTAGGGTTTCTCGGCACCGCAAAATTTCAAATTGGCATGGTTGATGCCTTGTGAGACCTCTTGAGAGTGCCTAGGAACCCAACAGTAGTATCAGAGCCTAGCTAGAGCCTTAGGCGATGCGTAGACGGAGTTAGAAATCCGATCGAACCGAAACCGTAACCCTAATATTGCTCTCTGTACATTTTTGAAAATCGTGGATTTTTTAGAATTAAAAATATGCAGAAAACTCAGTAGAAGATTCTAAGAATTACTGTATAAAACGGGGCCCCTGAATCCATAAAAGCGCGGCGGAACCGCGGCATTAGCATGCTAATGCGGCGGTTCCGCGGCCCTTTTGTCTCTTCTTGCAATCAATTTTGCACAGTAATTCCTAGTTTGCAGTGCTGGTTTTCCTGGGAATTTTTAATGTTTTTTCAAGAGTTGAATTTTCTGGGTTGTATTGGGGACTCGGTGTATCAATCGGATTGTCTAATTTTGTCAGTGTGTTTTTCCGGGTATTTTTAGAATATGTTAAAAAGTTCGACCGGATATAAATACCCGCTTTTTCCCCTGCCGGAAAATTTCCAATTGTTGGATTTTTCCGTGGTTTAAAGACGTTCTAAGTAGTGCAAGTAACGCGATGATCCCTCTAGAAGACAACAAAGCTTAACTCGATTATGTGACCGTCTTGAACTGCCCTTTGAACCTTCGGGTTTGGGGCAGTACGGCGTGCCACATGTGAGGCGTTGGCTTGACCCTTCTACGGCTGGACCGTTGGTACTGAGGCACGAACTGAATGTTTTTAGACTTATTTCATGTATTGATCTGTATCGGGAAAACTTAGGTATTTGCATGTTCGATCGGAAAGTTTAACATTTTCTATTTATCCGGAATGGAATACAATAATTGGAATTCACAAATAGTTATGAGATAACTGAATGAATGTTATAAATCTAGCGGTTTAGTCTCACTTGATCGGTTGCCACGGAATTTTGATGTGATCAAAATTCCGTCGCAATCACGTAGCGTACGCGGATACTCGCCGGGTAAACTTAATAGACAGCCTCACTCCATAGCCCCGACCAAGTGACTGTAGGAGAACCCCGTCGCCGAAAGCATCCGTTCGGGTGCTCGCGGTAGCGGTGTTCCGTCTTAGTGCACTTCGTCGACGGCATCGGGGGTGCGGCCGTCTACTGAAGTTTGCGACGAGCATTCGATCAGGATGTCGGGAATCTTGTTGAATTGCCCGACTTGATATTGAAAAGAGTTTTCGATAAAGAGACTAAAATGCGGGGTTTATACTTGTTAGGCATGCGATGTCTAAGGAATTCATTTGATTAGGCATGCGATGTCTATGCAGGTTGCGGATTCCAACTGTTGTAGTTTTACATTTTCTTTTCTGTGACCGTAAGTGTAATATGTGATATCGCCGGTTTCGTTGCTATATGTCAACGACAATTGGGATGGGCATATTTACTTACGTTGATGACATGTGATGTTATGTGTTGCTGGATATATTATATTGGATAGTCGTGTTTGAATAGCCGGGGGTTTTTTATGTGAGATGAGTGTTTTTTATTTTCATTCATGTAAAAACTTGTATGTAATATTCTTTTATTAGGGCACTTCCAGGTTGCGGAAGATGTCACCTTTTGTATATTATTTACTTTTCCGCACTAGAATAGACCCAAGGAGGGGAGCACAAGTAACCGGGTTCTGGAGTCCAGTGGGAGACCAACTCGAGGAGTCGAGTCCGGGTCTCCTAACTCTAGAATTGGCAGGGTTGCTTGCCGCTCTCGTAGGGGTCTAGGGGTGTGGGTTTGGCTATTCATCACGACCGTGGAATCCGTGTTTTATACTGGCTCGTATTGAAAACACGGACGTCCTAGTATATCCAATATTTCATATGTTTCTTCTGCTGCAATATCTGTGATGTGATCATGTGATGTTCTGTGATAGATACTATATATAGTATATATGATATATTATATAGACGTTACTTATGTTTTACACCCGCGCTAGCCCTGCCCCGCTCTGCCGTTAGTTACCTAACCTAACGGTGCACGAGGGGACATCGAGGCGAATGCGGATGGCATAAGTGTACGTCGTATTTATCTGTGATGTTTAGGTACTTAAATGATGGGACTTCATTAATGTGATTAATGAAATAAAAGAAACCTAAGATGTTGTAGAATCAAATTTCAAAATAAAACAGGTAGCTACAGTTCTTGCTTTGCACAGAGGTATATGTGATATATCCTGCACCTTATTCGATGAGGAAAGGACTGAGATCCCTTCACCGGGAGTGACTCCTTTAGCAATAATTGGCAGATGCTACACACTCGGTTTGTCTTTTGATTGCTTTTAAGAGTTTTTGCTTTGCACAGTGATATATATGATATATCCCGCACCTCATTCGACGAGGAAAGGACCGACGATCCCTTGACCGGGAGTGACTCCTTTAGCAAAACTAGAAAAGCCTCAAAAACACTCCATTTTTAAAATCATTTGATTCTACAACGATATCAAGTTCATTACGCAATAGGTTTTCAGAAAAACTTGTCGTAGCCCTCCGTCATTTCAGATAAGTAGTAGTTAGTATTCGTGCTGCGTTTGTTGTCCTTTGTCAAGGCGCAGTGTGCGGTAGCTAACTGGTGCTTATCTGCTTATGCATATGATGCAGATTGGATTAGGGTAGTCGTGCGACCTTGTTGGCCATTGTCAAGGGCCGTGCGGGTGGGTTTAATTCAATCAGGAAATGACGGGTTGAACTTGACTAGCATCCTATGGTTTGTTGGCCATTGTCAAGGTCATAGGAGGTTAGGGGCAAAATATTATCGGGAATTTCAAGTGTTGAAATTTGCAATGAGATTGCATACCTTCTATGAGATAGTTGGATCCCGATACCCGCTGCGAGTAAGAGTTACTCCTGGGAGAGTTTTACACATTACAATTAGCCGATCAAGTAGGTGTCTAGAAAGGTGTTAACGAGGTTACGCCTCTGGGAAAACGAGATTTACATTAATTAGGTTCGTGCGATAGCACGGGGGACCTCCCTCAAAGTACCGACACTGGCCTGGCTGAAAGATTGGCGAACTTGTAGTGTGTAATTAATCCCGGCTAGTCTTTCCTTTTAGGGTTTGAAGGAAGATTTGATAAAAAGCAGTGGGAGCCATCCTGATTAGATAAAATAATAACCAATCTATTCTTGCAAGAGCGCACGCTGAGTGTTTTCTTCTCTCTCTCTCCAGGTAGCGACCATATCACGCCTTAATCAAGATAATAATACGGAATATTGACCGAACCCGCTTGTTATACTGAGCTGGGGAACGTTGGTCCTGCTCCAACTTATAATTGTTATAAGACAGAGCAGGAAATTGGGGATTACCAGAATTCCCGTGCCGCCCAAACGAAGAAAGTGCATATGATGCATCTTCTTCGGGTGTGTTCGTTACACAGAACTGTTTCTCAGTATCCTCTACGTCCTGGGTATGTGATACCAGATCAGGATCCCAAATATGTAATCTGTTACATAGGGCTACAGAAAGGTAGAGAACTGAGAACGGGTGATAAGTTTCATGAGGTAGAAAACGGGGCAAGAGTTGCAGCCAAGTCTGTTGGTCACTGTCACCCTGTATTACCAATACATTGATTCTGAATGAATGTTATTAGATACCGAACCTGATATACAAAATCATATCAGTCTCTTTATCAGTAAAGAAACGATAAAATTTTGTATTGTTGGATAATGTTTTGAACATTTCCTATATCAAAAGTTGATCGGTTCAGGCACGTTATCTAAAAGCGTTGATGTTCTAAATCAAACTACAGTTCTTTAGTAAACTGAACACACACAAGAGGAAGAGTTCAGAAATGAACGAATCCTTCTTGAGGCATTGTAGACTAGGTCATACCAATGTGACCCGACTAGCTGAAGTTACATGTAGATGCATATTTAAATCAGTTTGAATTTACATCTTATGAAACTTGCCAGTCATGTCACAGAGATAAGATGACCATAGCTCCGTTTACTGAAAACAGAGAAAGAGTTAGTGAACTCTTGGGATGATACATGTTGATGTATGTAAGGTCCCCTGTCTACATATGCCAGGACTGGTTCTTTGTACTTCGTTACATTCTCTGATAATCTCTCAAGATTCAGACATCTGTTCCTGTTGAAACACAAGTCCGAACCTTTTGAGATATTCACAGAATATGATTTAGAAGTAGAGAACCAAAATACGGGTATAAGTATTATGTCCTATGATGAGATCAAGGAGGAGAATACTTGAGCACGGAATTCTTGGACTTTTCCAAAAGAGAATGAGATTCTCTCTCAGCATTACTCCTCCGTATACACCATAGCATGATGGTATATCGGGGCGGAGCAATCACACCCTATATGATAAGGTGTGCTCTATGATGAGTACTACTGAGTTACCTATTTCCTTTTTGGGAGTTATGCACTTGAGAAGCTGCATACCTATTGAATAGGGTTCAAATCAAATCAGTTGCCTACCACTTCATATTTGATATGATAAGGGAAGAGCCTATCTCTTAAGTTAGTTAAGATTTAGGGTTGTCCAGCCTATGTCTGAAAAGCAAAATCCGGACAAGCTCGAAGCAAGATCTGTTATGTAGAACTGGAAATATTCCAGCTATACAAACTGCAGCTGATGATTTAAAAGAACCAAAGAATTCAATAGTTACCAACGAACCTCAGCCTCTCCGCCGATCTAGTAAGGTTCCTCACCCGCCTGAGAGATACTTCGGTTACTCTATGACAGTGGGAGCGAGGATTGCATCATGAGATGATGACCCAACTAGTTTCGAGCAGGCCATCGAGAGTAGGGACTCTGTAAGAATGGCTGGATGCTTAGCGATCTGAGATGGAATCCTCATACACCAACAAAGTATGGACTTTGGTTGCTATATCTGAAGGGTTAAATCCCCATCTGGAGCAAGTATATCTTGAGAAGATTACTTGGTGTAGATGGAAAGGTTGAGACTTTCAAAGCTAGACTTGTTAAAGCTTTTCGTCATCGACCAGGCGTGGATAATGATGAAACCTTTTCAAGTAGCTATGCTTAATTCCATCCAGATCCTACTTGCCACGGCTGCATACCATGACTACGATATCTGGCAGTTGGGTGTCATGACTGCTTTTCTAAATAATGTTTTTGGAAGAGAGCGTCTATAAGTACACAGCCAGAGGGCTTCGTAGAAAGTGGGAGCAGCGGAAACGTGTGCAAGATGCTTTATAGGATAAAGCAGGCATCGCGGAGTTGGAACATCTGTTTTGATGGATAAGTCAAAGAGTTTGACATCATCAAAATGGTAGATGAACCTTGTATAAACAAAAAGGTAGTAGGGAGTATGGTGGTGATCCTCGTAGAGTACGTGGATGTCATGCTCTTGATAGGGAAGGAGTTTCCTATGCTATGCCCGATCAATCTCCGCTTATCACAATGATTCTCCATATAGGATCAAAGTGATACCTCCTAAATCCTGGGTTTTGGATCTATGAGATAGATCTAAATGGATGTTAGGATTCTCACTAGTTGTAGTGAGATGGTATCAATCGATCCTGGGGAGAATCACTGGAAGGGTTCCAGGATGATAAAGACGACTGAATGTCAGTCGCAGGCATTGTCTTTACCCTCAGTAAAGGGATGGTATGTTGGAAGAGTTCCAAGCTAGATATCGTGGCATACTAGACGATAAAGGCTGGATACATCGCTACTTAAGATGCTACCAAAGAGGCTGTTTGGGTGTATATTGGTTCATGAGATGAACTACGTTCCAACCATTGTGAGACAATGGAGTTGTGGCTTATGCCAAGGAACGCCGGTCCCATCAGTGATCCAGACATATTCTAAGACAGTGTCACCTGATCATGGAGATGGTTGATCTCCAGGGGATCGAGGTCAGGAGAGTAGTCTCAGAGGACAACACAGCGGATTCACTCACAAAGGCCTGTTCCCAGAGAGAGATTTTTATGGGATGGTTGAGTATGAGATACTACAACCACTGCTATCAGATGGCCCTAGTGCAAGTGGGAGATTGTTAGTTATATGTATGCCCTAGAGGCCATTACTGTACATTGGATGTATATTGTAGTGGATCCTGGGACATATATAGGGAGGACTTTCTTGCTCGACATGATAGTATGCTATCTGGTTGAACTTTACCTTAACGTGTATACTGGGTGTCTCTCTGTTACATGTTGGTAAAGCCCCTAGGATGTGTACTTGACTACCTGGACTATGATGCAGATCATACTAGTGGGGACATGGTAGTCCATAAGTACATCCTTCAAAGTCCCTAGTCGTGGGTGTATCGAGACGGGGCATCGATATACCAGAGTAGACTAGCGTGTACCTTCTCGACCCATACAGATGGGCGATGGATGATCCCATATCCATTGGTGTTTGACATCAGAGATGATATACGGGTGCTCAGTAGAACTGGGTACACTGGACGGACTCGCCGAGAACTCCCAGATAGTATTATACCTTACGTCAGATGGCAGTTCTCTGGTGACACTGGTACAGAGTAGTCTGTTGACCCGAGATCGTCATAGAGTCTTGTGTGGTTCCCACTGTGCTTTGATTTCCACCTTACCACGTCCAAGAGGGCATGCAAAAAGGTGGCTTTTGGGTACAGTCCCGAATCACATGGAGGCAATGAGCAATAGGAGGGGATTCGTCTCTCCCGGTATAGGGAGTTGATGTTGCGCTGTGTTCGATTGGCTATAACCGGAAATCCCTGGCCAGGGTTGCTGAGATTTACTGGTAAGTGTTACCAGTAGTTTATCGAACTGTTATAGACCTCATATCGACACGACTTATCGAGCTATTGGGGTCTGACGTTTACCACCCCTAGGCGAGATATGCGACATATCAGACGATTAGACCGGACTGTACGGTAGTGTTACTGGTTGGATTCACTGGAGTGTGAGCGGGCTTGCTCATCGATCTTCTGATCGCTCAATACCCGGGTGGCCATTACGTTTAGCAGACCGCTTGCGGCTTGTGGGTGTTTGATATGATCATCGTCTGCTGCCGGCGTATTGACGAGTCTTTAGAGTCCTACACAGAGGTTTCCTGGCTCAAGCGAAACGAAATAGGAGCGCATATGAGATATGTGCGGGACCGAGAATAATGCGTGTATGTGATACCGTATTCTATTCTCGTGATGAATGTATCGATTGGTTGTATGCGATATAACCTAGTTATCGAATCAAGTATTGATTCGATAAGCCAATACATTGAATACTAGTCGGTTGTGTGCGATATGACCGGATCATTGAATCAAGTGTTGATTTAATGATTTAATGCATAATTATATATTTGATATATTACTTTGCGCTAACTAGTATTGGTTCACTTTAAATGGATTTTCTCACTTGGTTTGTGCACATATGTGATATACTTTTGTACACAAGTTTGTATCATGTTTGATGATGCATGCTTACTTGGGTTTGTGTAAAGACTAAACCATGGTTATATGAATGGTTAGGGTTTTGTTTTCTTTTTGATTTATCTTATTTAGTTATTCATTTTGAAAATGATAAGCATAAAGGGAAAATGGTGGCTTAATTTGTTTTCTAGTTGAAGCTTCTTGAACATTTGACCAAAGTGACCATTTTGTCTCATGCTTAACCCTAACCACTCCATTTAACCCTAGTCTATTCTCTACACCTAACCAAGGTTAGGATATGATAAGTATTCATTTTATTATTCATTTTGGATAATACTTATGATATTCTTTCTTCTTCTTCTTCATCTTCAACATTGAAGCAAGCTTGCCTCCATCAATGGCAACTTGTGAAAAAGAGTGAGAAATCCAATTCTAAAGTGAACCCACTTCCTATTTCTTCATCCTCTACCTCTTGCCAAGTAGTATAGGGTGTTTCCTTAACAAGTTTCATGACTTGGTGAAGTGGGAGCTTGATCTTGTGATGCCTCGACGTAGATCATCTTCGGCACGAAGCTGACGACCTAGCCCGCCCATTTCTCCGATGAAGCCGACGCTAGAGCCCGGGTTTCCATTTGGACAGCGAGGAGACTTCATTGCGGAGCTATGGAGGTGGAGCACCGGATCTACAAAGGTTGTATTTCCGTTCTTGTAGTTAAGTTGTTAACTATTCGCTTTTGTCGCCTAGATTTCTAGTTAACGATCCGTAGTCTAGGGTTTCTCGGCACCGCAAAATTTCAAATTGGCACGGTTGATTCCTTGTGAGACCTCTTGAGAGTGCCTAGGAACCCAACACACGTGTCAGCTACAAAACAACTTGCGCTCTTGAAATAGAGCTTTGCTCTCTGGAGCGTGCCACGTGTCAGCAGCACAACAGCGCAGCGCATTAGCGCAGCGCACTGCGCTATTGCGCTTGTGCTCACCAGAGCGTGACACGTATCACCACCATATGAGTTTGCGCTCATTACTTAGCGCAAAGCGCCTGACAAGCCACGTGGGGCACTGTCAGAGTATTTAATGCTCTGCATTATTAAAGAAAAGGGACAGAGCCCAATTAAAAGGCCTAACAGGCCTAATAAAAAATGCTATGCATTTCAGAAGGGGGGCAAAGCCCAAACAAAAAAATAGATGCTCTGCATCATTTAGAAAAGGGCAAAGCCCGACCAAAACAAGAATAATGCAGTGTATTACTAAAAAGGGGTAAAGCCCCAGCACAGGCCAAAGACAAAAAAAAATATATTGAAACTGGACTTAGCCCAATTTTGGCTATAAGTCCTTAAATTAAATTGACTGAGCAAAATTGCTCTCTTAAATCAATTTACTACCGGTTCAAGGGTACATCTCCGAACTCCTCTGACACCTGTCGTTGTAATCCTTCAACGACGTCAGAGAGGTGACGGGTCCCGACGACCACGCATGAATATGGACCGAAACGTCCCTAAACTAATATCGGACCGAAACGTTCCTAAACTAATATCGGACCGAAACGTCCCTAAACTAATGTTGGACCGAAACGTCCTTAAACTAATGTCGGACCACCACGTCCCTAAACTGGAACATGGACCACCACGTCCCTAAACTGGAACATGGACCGCAACGTCCCTAAACTACCTATGGACCACTACGTCCCTAAACTGGAATAATAGAGCCTCCAAATGCTCTTTTTCCGGATCTAAACGATCCCGTTTAAGTTGATCTTAGCCCCCAAACACGGCTAACGTATCCTTAAACATTCAAACGGACTATAAAACTCCAAATCAACCTTGGTTCAAGGGTACATCTCTGAACTCCTCTGACATCTGCCGTTGTAATCCTTCAACGACGTAAGAGAGGTGACGAGTCCCGATGGCCAGATATTAAATGGATTATCACGTTAAGTTGATCTTAGTCTCAAACAGGACTATCGTATCCTTAACGAACGTTTAAGTTGATCTTAGCCGCAACGCGACTAATGCATCCTTAAGCTAAAAACACCAAACCCAAATCTAAGTAAATACGGATTTGGACTAATCCACGTCCTACGGGCGACGGCATTACTCAGTCTCCGTATACAATCCACGGGCAACCATAAACAAAACAAACACACACGACATGAAGTGAAATTCTGGAGAAGGAGAAAGTTGTTACCGCGATCTTATAGAGTAATTAACTGCAGGGGCTTGCGCCTGCAGGGAAGAACGTCCCCACAATCAAAAACCCCTCAAGCGAGGGGGAATCTGACGAAGTCTGCTACATCGGCCGCATCCGTCTAAACCTCCGATACACGGTGCCATAAATCAACTTGGCATCTTCGGAGAGGTGGACGGATAAAACCAAATAGCATCTGCCCCGAATCTCAGCGTCAGGACGTCGCAGTCTTGTGTGCCGCCTTTCGGAGGGGAACAGTAGTACTGGATAGAGTACCTTTCATAACTGTTGCATATACATATTGCCATTTATTGCTATCAGCTTGCATGTGATAGATTACCGCAGTACGTGCATACCTGCGATTACCTGCATATGTTATTTACTATTCACGAGTTGACAACTCACCCCCGTTGTGCCACAGTGTTTGCAGGTGTCCCTCAGAGCAGTCGCGGCAGGGCTTCTTCATCACATCGTATCATCTTTTGCAGCGGATACCGCTACGGCTGACTGTGTGCAGATTTATTATAGGTGGGTTTTGCGGTTATCCGATGATGCTCATTTGTATATTCGTTGTATCTTGTACTCTCCATCTACCGCCTTCAAGTATTTGACTTAGAGACGAGTTGTGAGGATCGATGTTGTATATTATTTTGTGACTTTGGATGTCTTTTATGCTGTTTTTATTTACATCGTCCATTTTCTTTGCTACGGCGTCGTATATCTGTTGAGTTGGTTGTTTTCCACCTTTGGGCGTAGATTTGCTCCCGTTGGGGATGCTTTACTTATATCTTTGTATGTACCCATTTTTGGGGCTAGTTTTTACAAAGGAGGTGCTGCCAAAATTTTTAATAAAGTAAATTTAGACTTTAAAGAATTTGTACTTGAGATTTTCAAAAGTTTTAACAATGTTCTTATCACTTACTACTTTTGATGGTTTAGATTGCTGGGTTTTCGGCTTACTTAAATTGCGTTACGCCTGTAGACGTTACGTGGTTTAAGTGCCGTCACGCGCCAATTTCGGGTCGTGACAAAGTTGGTATTAGAGCGTAGGTATTACCTTTCAGAGTGTAGGATGACCTTGGTATGATGGAGTAGGTAGCTTAAGCAGGGTGACGTAGCGTGTGTATGTCCGCGGCATACTTACGACGCGGTACTCCGCCTAAAGTGACCTTAGTACTTATTGCTTGAAAATTCCTTCCTTGATGATACATATCTTTGTGATTCGATTTCCGTGTTCAAATCGAATCCTATTTCCATTTCTAGCCATTTTCCGCCGATGACTATGAGGGCTCAGAGAGAGGCAGCGAGAGCCGAGATCAGAGTTGACTTGTTTGGGACGAGGACTGACCAGAACGGCACATTTGTTGTACAGGAGCAGATTGATCCGCCTTCGATAGATCGTATCGCTAGGCTAGAGACAGATATGCAGGATTTGCGCCAGATGATGTGATCGTTGGTTGAGGCCAGTCGAGCGCAGCGACAGGAGGTTGCCACCCCTGTTACCCAGTTATTCCTTGCTATCAGCACATGGCTTTGTGTTACGTATACAGCAGCAGTAGATGCAGCCCTACTAGATGAGGCACGTCTTCCCGAGACTTTGGAAGTTTTAGGACCGAGGAGGACTCCTACAGGTATATCAGCCCAGAGACAGATGCCTAGACGCCGCGACAGATTTCGTTCGGTTCGCAGAAGGAGCAGAGGCTTGGGACGAGGTCAGTTGTTTAGCTCTTACCCCAGGAGGGTCAGCAGTCATCGTATGGATGTTTTCGGTGCAGGAACTTTCATCACCTCATCAGAGATTGTTCCTTGGTATGCCAGAGGAGGGCAGCGGTACCATATGTTACCTTACCACTTTCACCTCTGGGAGCATTGCCTTTTGCGCCTGTTGTCGCACCACGTCAGACTTATGTTCAGAGAGGTCGTGGTCGCGGAGAGTTTGTTCAGAGGGGACAGGTTGGTAGAGGAAGAGTTCAGCCAGTTGCGGGTAGAGAACAAGCACGAGTGTTTGCTTCTACTCATCGGGACACGCGGGCGTCCAATACAGAGTTTTCTAGTAATCTTTTCACATGATCTTCTGATGCGCATGTTTTGTTTAATTCGGGATCTATGCACTCGTTTGTTCTACACACTTCGTGCCGAGGTTAAGCCGAGAGTCGTGTATGCTAGATCAGCTATTTGCTGTGTTTACTCTTGTCAGCGATTCTTTGGTTGCGCGACACGTGTTTCGGTCATGTGCCAATTGGGTAGGAGATAGAGATTCGTCCGTCAATTTGATCCTTCTAGAGAAGTTGGACTTTGACGTTATCCTAGGCACGGACTGGTTAGCTATGTGCTATGCGTCTGTGGACTGCCGCGAGAAAACAGTCAGGTTTGTTTTCCCGGCGAGTCTGTTCTTGTTGTGCAAGAGGACTGTGGTGCCGCCCCTCACAGCTTGATTTCATCCTATTACGCTAGTCGTATTTTGAGGAGAGGATGTCGAGAATTCTTGGCTTTCATTCGTGATACCGGAGCCACAGCGGATTCGTTGGACCGGGTTTCTTTTGGGCGAGATTTTCCGACGTTGTTCCAGATGAGCCGGCGGAGCTTAGGGAGCTTAAGGGTTAGCTGCAGAGTTGCTAGATTGGAGGACTTGTAAGTCCAAGTGTATCGCTTTGGGGTTCCTATTCTGTTCATCAAGAAGGACGGCAGTTAGAGGTTGTGCATTAATTGATCGTCAATTGAACTGAGTTGTGGTGCGGTTAGGTATCCTTTACCTCGCATTGACGAGTTCTTTGATCAGCTCCAGGGTGCGAGGCATTTTTCTAAATTTTTTTTGGGATCAGGTCATCATTAGTTGCGGGTTCGGAGTGATGACATTCCGAAGACTGCTTTTTGTACGCGCCACGGGCTTTATGAGTTTTTGGGTGGTGTCGTTGAACTCACCAATGCCCTAGCAGCATTCATGGATGTGATGAACCAGATTCTTCAGGCCGTTCCTCGACCAGTGTATTGTTGTGTTATAGATGACATTCTAGTTTTTTCCAAGAGTCGTGAGGGACATGAGCAGCACTTAAGGATTTCTTTGCAGACGTTGAGAGAGTACCAGCTGTTTGCTAAATTCTCGAAGTGTTTCCTTTAGGCTTGATAGTGTTGACTTCCTAGGTCATGTGGTTATGGGAGACGGTATTCGTATGGACCCGAGGAAGATCGAGGACGTACAACTTTGGCCCAGACCTGTTCAGTGACAGAGGTCCGCAGCTTTTTGGGCTTAGCCGGGTTTTACCACCGTTTCGTGCAGGATTTCTTGTGTATCGCTACATCGTTGATCGGACTGACCAGGAAAGGGGTTTCTTTTCTTAGACTGAGGCATGCGAGTTGAGTTTTCAGCAGTTGAAGACTCGGTTGACGACTGCACCAGTTCTATCTTTGCTTTCTGGATCGGGCGACTTTGTCGTTTACTGTGATGTTTCGCGAGTGGGGCTCGATTGTGTACTGATGTGGTATGATAGAGTTATCACTTATGCTTCCCGACAGTTGGAGGAAGTACTAACAGGATTTATCCCACTCATGATCTGGAGATGGCCATGGTGGTTTTGCGCTGGAGATTTGGGGACACTACTTGTACGGAGAGTCGTGTCAGATTTTCACGGACCACCAGAGCTTAATCTTCCTGCAGTGGGATCTGAGTTTAAGACAGCGCTGTTGGATGGAGCTTGTGAAGGATTATGATTGTGAGATCCTTTATTGCTCAGGGCAAGGCGATTGTGGTAGCTGATGCTTTGAGTCGTGGGCCCGGGGGTTAGCTTGTTCTAGTGGAGCGCAGTTCAGAGACAGTCTTTTGCAGATTTGCAGTTCTTGTGCGACCGTTGAGTACAGCTTAAGTTCGCCTCTACTGAGGGGACAACTTGCTCATGTCCGTTCCCGTCCACTTTTACTTAATCATTTTCGTGAAGCACAGCTCGCCGATGCTCGTTTGTCTGAGATTCTTGAGCATGTTCGGCAGGGTAGGGATTCGGAGTTCTTGATTGATGACCACGGTGTGCTATGTTGTGGGACTCGCTTGTGTATACCAGATACTGATGGGTAGAGACGCGAGGTCCTAGAGCAGGCACATCAGTCAGCTTTCAGTGTTCACCTAAGTGCCACCAAGATATAACGTGACTTGAGAGATAGTTACGGGTGGGCAGGGATGAAGAGTGATGTTTCAGAATTCGTTTTTGAGGTGACTGACTTGTTAGCAAGCTAAGGCTGAGCATTTGAGACCGGCTGGAGAGTCTCAATCTTTAACCGTTCCGGAGTTGGGAATGGGAGCAGATCTCTATGGTTTTCGTTGTGGTGTCTACCCAGGTCTAGACAGGTTGTGACTCCATTTGGGTGATTATTGTCCGGTTATGCTCAGTATGCTCAGTTTGCTCAGTTGTTCTTTGATAAGTTTGTGCGTTTGTACGGAGTTCCTTCATGCCTTGTATCCAATAGAGGCATCCAGTTCGCTAGCCATCATTGGCAGAAGCTTCAGAAATCCTTGGGTACTGGTTGAGATTTAGCCCCGCTTTCCATCCGTAGGCTGATTGTCAGATAGAGCGGACTATACAGACTCTGGAGGATATACTTGTGCGTACGTACTAAGTGTTGTTGGCTGTGGGATCGTCACTTGCAATTGATAAGGTTCTCCTACGATAACGGTTATCAGGAGACTTTTCAGACGGCAACTTCCAGGCCTTGTGTGGTAGATTGTGTCGATCGCCGGACTGTTTTACTGACTCTGCGAGAGCAGGATTTTGGACCCCAGCTATTCAAGAGACTTTGGAGAAGATCCAGTTGATTCAGGACAGGATGAGAGCAGCCCAGTGCAGACAGAAGTCTTATGCCGACCGTCGTTGTCGCAGACTTGAGTTCGCAGTGGGAGATCATGTATTCCTACGGATTTTCCGATGAAATGGCATGTTGAGTTTTGGGAAGTTTAGTCCCAGATTGTAAGTCCTTTTTAGATCCTCGAGCGAGTTAGTACCGTTGCCTATCGTTGACACTTCCACCCAGATTTCGGAGTATTCACCCCGTATTCCTTGTGTCGATAATTTGCAATTACCTTCATGTCCCTTCTCACATGATTCAGCACCAGACCATTCATTTGGACGCGATCTTTCGTTCACCAGCAGCCGATAGTTATAGTGGATCGACAGGTGGAGAAATTTTGGTCAAAGGTCTTGCCATCTGTGGAGGTTTTCTTTGGCATAGCCGTCTAGTGGGGAGATCACTTGGGAGGCTACGAGCGAGATGTGGATGATTTGCACTCATCTTTTTGAAGGTACGCATAGTAAGAACTTTAAATTCGGGGACCGAATTTGTTTAAGGGGGGAAGATTGTAACGTTATAGAAATAGTTATGCAAATTTTTTCCGTTATTAGGTAAAATAGGCGGTGTTTTTCCGTAAAAACCTTGTAGTGATCTTTTATCCGTGTAGAATTCACTGCACCTAGTTTACTTAGGAAATTGCTAGTTTGCGGTTTTTAGCGGTCACTTGAAAATTTTTGTTCATTTTAATATTTTTCCTTAATTAAAATATTATTATAAGTTTTTAATTGTGCACTTAATTAGTGGTAATTACAATTTGGGTTGGGTTAATTATGCTAAAATAAATCCATGCTAATTTAATCACAAGATTAACCATTTTGTTTTGTTACAAAATATCTCTCCAAAATACCTAGATAT
This sequence comes from Agapanthus africanus, assembly GCA_030015575.1. Classification (NCBI taxonomy): domain Eukaryota; kingdom Viridiplantae; phylum Streptophyta; class Magnoliopsida; order Asparagales; family Amaryllidaceae; genus Agapanthus; species Agapanthus africanus. The sequence goes on along the minus strand of CM057350.1, from coordinate 178,489,936 downwards.
TTGTTAAATTAAAGGAAAATTTTAATTAGAAAAGAAAAAAGATATAAGAGGTGGCAAAATTAAATGTTTTAGTAAGCTTTAATATATGTTTTTAGCTAGATATTTCCACACATTTCCTCACTTCCTCTTGCTTTGGCCGACCCCTCCCCTTGCTGCCCTCTTTTCTTTTTCACTCCATTTCCACTATTTCAAGCTCAAATAAATTATCAAAATTCATCAAATAATCCCACAAACTAAAAAACAAATCAATACCCATTATTCTTTAGCCTAATTTTTGCATGGATCTTCATGAAAGTTAATATTTTGGAGGCTAATTTGGATTTCTAGTTGCAAGTTTGTGATTCTAGTGTGAGGTATAAATTCTAACCCTAAACTTAGTTGTTGCTTTAATATATTATGCTAGCTTGTTAGATGTTTAAATATGGCTTTAATTTGCATATTTAGAATTTCTAGAAAAGGGTTTTTGATAATCAAGTTAGGGTTTTGTTATTATAATGGTTAAGTGTGAAGTTTAGACTTGGATAAAACTTAACCTAGTGCAAAATTGTTAAATGATATTTTTCCTAATTATCTCATTAGCTTAATTGCAAACTAAACTTTTACTAAATCACTTTTGGGTGAGATTAAAATTGTAGTAAAGGTTTGAGTGGTTTAATCATGCTATTATGAGATGATTGTGATTACTAGTTTTGGTTAAACTTGTAGATTTAGGCTAAAATGATTAAAAGTTGCTTACTAGATTTTTGGATAATTTAGGCGTAGGTTTCTTTTGACGTTGCGATGTTATATATATTAAATTCCACGATATATATTGTGTTGTGAATGCGCGATCGGTACGATCGGGGTCTAGGCTTGGTGGTTGTGTCATCCTCGCTAGGGTTATGCCGATACCGTATGCGTTTTGTGCACTGGGTGCACAGTGTGTTTATCTTGTGGACGTTATCCTTGCGTTTCGTTGTCTTTATGTCGGCGCAGTATATTTAGTCTTATGTGTTGTGTTTGTGAAATTTTAGGATCGTGAGAAGGGACTTCGGACGCTGCGGAGAAAGGAAAGCAGGTGATCGGATTTACTTAGCTCGAGGTCATCGGTGAGTAGATTTAACATCTACAGGGGAGTCGCCCGCATGGCGTTACGCGTCTGGGCTGGATTATATAACATGATTATTAGTTACAAGTATTGCACATATAGAGATTGTGCATGAACTTCATTTCATATTATTACTTGTTGTGCTGGGACTTGTACCCATTGGACACTGCACTATTATTGACGGTTCATGTTGTATGAGCACAAATTGTATGCTACACCCACACCGTCGATAACTGCCATGACACGCACAACACCTATACATACGTGATATTGTATTGGTTAGGGACAATGAGACACGATCTTTATTTCCATTGTGCATATGAGATATAGCATACCTGTATACCTACATGTTTACGCATATACCTGGAGGGTATTGCATCATTATTGACATGTACACACATATACCTTGCTATGCTATATCTACACATATACCTGGAGGGTATTGCATCATTATTGATATGTACACACATATACCTAGAGGGTATTATATCATTATTGACATGTATATACACATACCTGGACATAGCTACACCTATACCTAGAGGGTATTATATCATTATTGACAGGTATATACACATTTGAGATATATCTACATGTACATCTTGCATACATACTTACATGCACACACATATACCTTTCTATAGCTACATGTTCACCCTTATATGATATTGCGTTGGAACCACATGATATATTTAATAACTTTTTGCATTTAAATAGCGGTTTTTCCTTTATATGCTCATGTTATTGTTTATGTTGCATATATTATATTTCATGGATTTCGCATTGAGATATGGATTTCATATGATGTTTTCTGGATGTTTTACTCCTGAGGGTATATATCAGTGGTATGGGACGCTGATATATAGGTATATATATATCAGTGGTATGAAACGCTGTTATATATGTATATATATATTATATATATACATCATCATAATGATCTATGCAAGTATTCGTATTCCTTACTTGATATTTGGATGCATTCACTTTGAGATTTGTTTTAAACCGATACGTGGATCACAAGTGTCGGTGTTGGACACTTAGGATTCAAGGAATGTATAAACCGATACGTGGATCACAAGTATCGGTGTTGGACACTTAGGATTCGAGAAACGTATGTATATCAGGGGCCGATTCGGACTGATATATAGGGATTGCGAGTGTCGAGGTCGGACATTCATGTTCCGAGGATTGCGAGTGTCGATATTGGACACTCAGGTTCCGTGAGATGTACAGATGTGATATGGGGGTTTTACGTGTCGATGTTGGACACGAGTATTTCATTATGTTTTCGAGTGCCGATGTTGGGCACTCAGGTTTTCATGAGATTTACAGGTTACGAGGGCCGATCGGAGTATGCGGCGCATTTGCTATTGGGATTTAGTTTGTCTTGATGGACACTGGTCCTGCCACGATGAGGATTCCGTGAGGGTGACATGTTTTATCCCATACTCAGCATTTATTTGATATGCATTGCTTTATGTATTAGTAGTACTGGATAGAGTACCTTTCATGACTGTTGCATATACATATTGCCATTTATTGCTATCAGCTTGCATGTGATAGATTACCGCAGTACGTGCATACGTGCGATTAACTGCATATGTTATTTACTATTCACGAGTTGGAAACTCACCCTCCTTGTGACACAGTGTTTGCAGGTGTCTCTCAGAGCATTCGCGGCAGGGCTTCTTCATCACATCGTATCATCTTTTGCAGCGGATACCGCTACGGCTGACTGTATGCAGATTTGCTATAGGTGGGTTTTGCGGTTATTCGATGATGCTCATTTGTATATTCGTTGTATCTTGTACTCTCCATCTATCACGTTCAAGTAATTGACTTAGAGACGAGTTGTGAGGATCGATGTTGTATATTATTTTGTGACTTTGGATGTTTTTTATACTGTTTTTATTTACATCGTCCATTTTCTTCGCTACGGCGTCGTATATCTGTTGTGGTGGTTGTTTTCCGTCTTTGGACGTGGATTTGCTCCCGTTGGGGATGCTTTATTTATATCTTTGTATGTACCCATTTTTGGGGCTAGTTTTTACAAAGGAGGTGTTGCCCAAATTTTTAAAAAAGTAAATTTGGACTTTAAAGAATTTTGTACTTGAGATTTTCAAAAGTTTTAACAATATTTTTATCACTTACTACTTTTGATGGTTTAGATTGCTTGGTTTTCGGCTTACTGAAATTGCGTTACGCCTGTAGACGTTAAGTGGTTTAAGTGCCGTCACGTGCCAATTTCGGGTCGTGACAATAAACAATAGGTAAACTACTTTACTTCTAAGTGAGAGGGATTGCAACCTTTGTAGTCCGTTCTTTCACTTCATAAGCTCCGAGTTGAGGTCCCTTCGCTGTGATCATCAAGTTCCCGGACTCTCGAGAGGCTCCATGAGGTGAATGATGCATCTTGTTTGAAGTCTTCGAAATCCAAGACGATCTACCTTGAGGAAACACAAACCCAAGCTCTTGCTTCACTAATGAGGTATTACTGAAGCAAACACCCTAATCTAAGTGGTTAGAATAGATGAGGATGATGAAGTAGGAATTTTGCTCTTTTTAGTTTTCTTTATCTCATTTACAATCATCACGAAAAGAAAAGCTAGAAAGCTTTTGTGGGAGGAAGAAGAAGAAGATTTGTGATGAATGAATTGTATGAGGTTAGAAATGCAACCATGGGTTAAGCATGACATGTTTAACCCTTGTAGAGAATAAACCATAGGCTAGGGTTAAGAGGTTAGGTTAAGAAATATCTAGATATTTTCTAAAGGGTGGACTAAGTCAACAAGGATAAATATCTCAATAATATACACACAATTTAGAATTTACCCAAAATAAAACATTAACCCTAATCCAAACCCTAGCATGGTTTGATCTCAAAACCCTAGTTGCATTTGTAACCCTAACATGTTACAATATTATATATCACATATATAATATATAATGTAACATAAGAAAATAATACAATTAACATATATCACATATATATCAATGTATTATCATGTGAGAAAAAGAATCATTTAAGTGAGCTTATATTAGTTAATGTAATGTAATATATCACATATATAATTATATATTAAATTATTAAATCAACAGTTGATTTAATAACCCGGCTATATTAAATATAACCGACTAATATAATATGTATCATTTTATCGAATCAACACTTGATCCGATAACCCGGCTATATCACATATACCCGGCCGATATCACATATCGCGAGAATCGAATACGATATCACATACACGTATTATTCTCGGTCCCGCACATATCATATATGTGCTCCTACTCCGTTTTGCCTGAGCCAGAAAACCTCTGTGCAGGACTCTAAAGAATCATCAATACGTCGGCAGTAGGTGATGATCATATCAAACACACAAGCTGCAAGCGGTCAGCTAAACGTAACAGCCACCCGGGTATTGAGCGATCAGAAGATCAACAAGCAACCCTGTACAAACTCCTATGAATCCAATCAGTAACACTACCGTACAGTCTGGTCTCTTCGTCTGATATGTCGCATATCCAGTCTAGGGGTGGTAAATGTCAGACCCCAGTAACCGATAAGTTGTGTTGATGTGAGGCTCATAACGGGTCGAGAAACTACTGATAACACTTACCAGTAGATCTCCTTATCAGCCTTGGACAGGGACTTCCAGTTATAGCCAATCGAACACAGCGCAACATCAACCCCCAATACCGGGAGAGACGAAACCCCTCCTATCGCTAATTGCCTCCATGTGATTCGGGACTGTACCCAAAAGCCACCGTTTTGCACGCCCTCATGAACATGGTAAGGTGGAAATCAAAGCACAGTGGGAATCACTCAAGACTCTATGACGATCTCGGGTCTACAGACTAACATGTACCAGTGTCACCGGAGAACTGCTATCTCACTATAGGTATAATACCATCTAGGAGTTCTCGGCGAGTCCGTTCAGTGTACCCAGTGTCCACTGAGCACCCGTACACTATCTTTGATGTCAAACACCGATGGATATAGGATCATCCATCGCCCATCATATGGGTCAAGATGCGTATACGCTAGTCTACTCTGGAGTATCGATGCCCTGTCTCGATACACCCTCGACTAGGAACAGTTATAGGATGTACTCTTAGACTACCCTGGCCCTACTAGTATGACCTGCATCATATTCCTAGTAGTCGAGTACACATCCTAAGGGCTTTATCAACATATGAGAGCAAGACAATATCACAATACAAGTCAACATGTTAAGACAAAGTGGAACCAGATAGCATATTATCATGTCGAGCAAGAAAGTCCTCTTTATATATATCCAAGCATCCACTATAATATACATCATATGTACAATAATGGCCTCTAGGGCATATACATAACTAACAATCTCCCACTTGCACTAAGGCCAGCTGTTGTAGTATCTCATACCCAACATCCCGAAGAGTCTCTTAAATTGTATCTGGGGTATGGCCTTTATGAGTGGATCCGCAGTGTTGTCCTTCGTGTCAACACTCCTGACCTCGATCTCTCGGCAATCAACTATCTCCCGGATCAGGTGATACCGCCTCAGAATATGTCTGGATTTCTGATGGGATCTGGGTTCCTTGGCCAAAGCCATAGCTCCATTGTTATCACAATACAAAGGTATTGGATGCTCAATGGACGGAATCTCACCAAGTTCAGTGATGAACTTCTTCATCCAGACATACTCTTTGGCAGCATCGTTGGCAGCGATGTATTCAGCCTCTATGGTCGAGTCTGCCATGGTTTCTTGATTTGAACTCTTCCAACAAACCTCCTCTCCATTTAGGGTGAAGATAAATCTTTACTGCGACTTAGAGTCGTCCTTATCACTTTGGAAGTTCGAATCGGTAAAAGACTCCACTTGGAGTTGACCGTTACCATACACTAAGAATATCTCCTTAGTCCTTCTCAAGTACTTGAGAATGTTCTTCACAGCTGTCCAGTGACTCTCTCATGGATCTGCTTGATACCTACTCACTACACTTAGTGAGTATGCTACATCGGGTCTGGTACATAGCATCGCGTACATGATAGAGCCTACTGCTGAAGCATAGGGTATCTCTTGCATGCGAGCTCTCTCCAAATCAGTTTTGGGAGACATCTCTTTGGAGAGAGTGGGTCCAGAGATCGTGGGTAAATTCCCACGATTGGATTCTTCCATACTAAATCTCTTTAGTATGGTGTCAATGTACCTGGATTGGGACAATCCCAGTATCCGTTTAGATCTATCTCTATAGATTCTAATCCCCAAAATGCAGGAGGAATCACCTAGATCTTCCATTGAGAATCTTTGTGATAAGAAGAGCTTGACCGAGTGCAGCATAGGAACATCATTTCCTATCAAGAGTATGTCATCCACGTACAATACGAGAAAGACAACCTTACTCTCTGCCACCTTCTTGTAAATACAAGATTCATCTACGTTCTTGATGAAGTCAAACTCTTTGACTACCACATCAAAACAGATGTTCCAACTCCGCGATGCCTGCTTTAACCCGTAGATGGATTTAAGCAGCTTGCACACCTTTCCGCTGCTCCCACTATCTACGAAGCCCTCTGGCTGAGTCATGTACAAGCACTCCTCTAAATCACCATTTAGAAAGGCGGTCTTAACATCCATTTGCCTGATTTCATAGTCATGGTATGCAGTAATGGCAAGTAAGATCCGGATGGACTTAAGCATAGCTACTGGAGAAAAGGTTTCGTCATAATCCACACCTGGTCGTTGGCGAAAACCCTTTGCAACAAGTCTAGCTTTGAAAGTCTCAACTTTTCCATCTACACCAAATTTCTTCTTAAAGATCCATTTGCTCCGAATGGGTTTTACCCCTTCAGAAGCAACTTCCAAAGTCCATACTTTGTTGGTGTACATGGATTCCATCTTAGATCGTATTGCATCCAGCCATTTCACAGAGTCTCCACTCGTGATGGCCTGCTCGAAGCTAGTCGGGTCATCATCTTCCATGATGCAATTGTAACAACCCTAAATTTCCAATACAAGTTTTTACAAAAAAAAATTCAAAATCCATAAAGGGGTATTTATTGCCTGAGCACAAGATAAGTAATTAATTAGCAATTTAATTACAAGTAGGAGCTTGTGGCTCATTGGTAATACCTTACACTGCTGAACTAAGCCACCAGAGTTCAAATCCCATACCCCCTTTATTTTTAATATTGTTTTATTTTGTATTTTTAGAATACCAACAGTTTACATATGCATTTCTCACAAAAACCCTACTACACCCACAAAACTAAACATACCAGTGAGAAGGTGGACAGACAACACACCCCCCGACCCCTCGACTCGGCCGGACCGCCGAGTCGTCAACTTGGGAAAGATGGCTCTTTTCATTCCCTACCCCCCTGCACACTTCAATTTCCCAGATCGGTTCCAGAGAATTCAGAAAGCTCCATTTACTCCATTTTTAATATATTTTAATATATTTTTACATTTTTTTCAATTAAACTCTTCATCTACCCTAATCCTAGCCTAGCCCTATAGATACCATCCCTAAACACTACCCTCTCACCCTAAAGTTCTGAGCCAACTCTCAAGAAATTCCTAAAAATCCTAGTGTGCAATCGAAGTGAGCGAAAGACGAAGCTCCGGCGAATTTTCCGGCCATCTTCCGACGACGATCCTATGAACTCCCGACGACGAAACGACGCACCGTTGACTCCTCTCGTCTCCCCTCCCTCTCCTCTATTAACTAAACCCGTAAGTCCCAATTTCTCTCCTTTACTCTTTTCTAAAAATACGAACTTTCAAAACCCGACGGAATCGGAGTAAATCCGATTTCCGATTCGGTTCTTTCTCAAAACCCAATATTTCCTTAATACAATCTTGTTAAACCATTTCATGTTGACTATTAAACACCAACTAATCATATTGAACAAGTTCTATATCAAAAGTAATTGCTATTTCCATTTTTCCGTATTTTTTTCATTAAAATACCATATAGTTTCATTTCTACATTTAAACCATCAAAACCTTGCTATACCTTTAAGTAGATCATGAGGTAATGACCTACCTCCTCACACACTCATATGCAACATAGCATAATACCCTCGGGAACATAGAATACGGGAAAACGACATCTTTATAAATAAATACCATTACTAATAAAACCATTTTCTAAACGATTTAGTATTTATACAAATCTTTGCAAAGCGCCGCTACAACCCATTTGAGGAACCCGTTCGGGGTGGTGCGGATTATCGCACATCCTTGGGCTTAGTAGTATGAGATGCAGACCTCCGCAAGGAGCATTCGGTCTCAAAAGATTTAAAATACGACATCTTAAGAAAATGAGATTTTTAGAATATAAAATATATATTAAAATTTATTTTTGTATAAATATATATATATATATATATATATTACATTAAAAGATCTATTTTGTAATAATATAAATATTACAACTCTTTTCAAAAATCACAAGAACCACTTTACATTAAAATACCATGAATTCCATACAAATCAATATTACAAATGAATACCTTTTATTATGAATTTGGATATTTTTATTAGAAATATCACAAATATAAAATCTACATTTATTACAACTCTAAAGACGATAATAAATACTTGTAGTGTATTTTGAAAACTATACAAAGTATCTTTACATAAAACCCCCTCAAGTTCTATAAATTACCCTAAGGACCCTAGTAAACATAGGTTTAAGCGGGACCAATCTCTTGAGACTCAGGGAGCCGGAGAAGTGGGTGCATGCCTATTTAAGGTAGACAACATAACAACGGTGTTATCAACACGGTAATCGTCTTTGAAAAGACACAAATCCTGCCGCCCATGTGCAGCGGTTACCGATAACATCAAAACAATCAGGACTTCAATTTATTTTTCTAATTGTCTGACTCAGATTGAGTCTCATTATAATCTGACTTGAATATGATTCAAGTACAATCTACAACCTACAATCTACAATATTACAATTCAGCATGAATCCATTGATCCATATATTCAATCTATACAACTTGACTGAACCGAACCATGGATATACATTCCATTTACATGATTATACAGTTACATCTATGATTCTACAGTTACATACATGATTCTCCAGTTATATCCGTTTACTGATATCATGGTTTCGGCAAGTCATCTAATTATACAATTTATACAGTTTACAACACAAGACAATACAATTTGTAATACAATACAATCAAGATAATACGGGGTTTAAGGGGTAGACTGGTACGGAAGGTGTTAAAAGTGGCACGAGACTGCAAGATTTAAGACACCTAACTGTATCCAATTGCCGTTGTTCCTGGCTTTCTAACGGAACCTTGTACTCTATATTCCGTTCACCGTAGTCTCTGGTCTAACGAGACTCCTCTCGTATACACTGACATCCTTCTGTACCAAGCTATAAATAACAGCGTTAACACAATATTATAACAATATAATACAACTTTAAAAGCTACCTTCTTATTCTGTCTGTTCTATTTCTCTCTTATCTTTGGGACTTACCGAGCGATCTGTTCGCTGACGACATTCTCTATCTTTCTTCTTTGAATGTCGTCAGGTGATCTGGACACGTCAGAGATCGAGCCCACGAGTGAAGACTTGGACCAATTCAGTGTAGACCATGAGCTCTAGTTCATTGTACACTTTCCATTTCAGTACTTTTCATTTCTTCCATTGTTTAAGCATTCCTTTATTTCAGTTGTATTTAATTTCCATGCATTGTACAGAAAGAATGTGAATAAATAAAGTTGCTATTTTATTATATCTTGTCTCTTGTGATTTTACTTTTATATTGCTTAAATACGCTTAGCGTATTTACTTCACAGTAAATACGTAGCGGCCTCGTCGCGTCCTCTGCCCGTATACTGGGAAGCAGGGTGTGACAGCAATCCTTGCTCCCACCATTGATGAGAAAACCGTAGTATCTCTCAGGTGGATGAGGAACCCTACTAGATCGGCGCAGAGGCCGGGGTTCGTCGGGAACTACTGAATCCTCTGGTTCCTCCAAATCTTCTGTTGTAGTTTGTGTAGCTGGAACTTCTTCCAGTTCTACCTCATTGCCACTGATTTGTTTCAGAAGAAAGCCCTTTTCTAAGAAGGTGGCATGACGAGAAACAAACACTTTTTGTTCCTCGGAGTGGTAGAAGATATACCCTTGCGAGTTTTTGGGATATTCTACAAACTTGCACAGGACAAACCTTGCCTCGAGTTTGTCCGGATTGTGCCTTTTGACATAGGCCGGACAACCCCATATCTTAACATAATTAAGAGATGGTCTCTTCCCCTTCCATATGTCATATGGAGTGGTAGGCACTGATTTGGTAGGAACCATATTCAATAGGTGTATGGCTGTCTCAAGTGCATACCCTCAAAAGGAAATAGGCAACTCAACAGTGCTCATCATAGAGCGCACCATATCTAATAGGGTGCGATTCCTCCGCTCCGATACACCGTTGTGCTGTGGTGTATAGGGAGGAGTAAGCTGAGAGAGAATCTCATTCTCTTTTAGATAGTCTAGAAACTCGATGCTCAAGTATTCTCCTCCTCGATCAGATCGAAGGATCTTAATACTTTTACCCGTTTGGTTCTCGACTTCGTTCTTATATTCTTTGAATTTCTCAAAATCTTCAGACTTGTGTTTCAACAGGAACACATTCCCGTATCTTGAGAGATCGTCAGTGAATGTAATGAAGTACGAAGAACCATCCCTGGCATGTGTATACATGGGACCACATACATCATTATGTATCAGTCCCAAGAGTTCCGTAACTCTTTCTCCGTGTCCACTAAACGGAGTTTTGGTCATTTTGCCTTTGAGACATGACTGGCAAGTGTCATAAGATGAAAATTTGAACGGATTCAAATTTCCATACTTATGCAACTTAGCTAGTCGTGTCGCATTGATATGACCTAGTCTATAATGCCATAAGAAGGATTCGTTCAATTCTGAACTCTTCCTCTTGTGTGTGTTCTGTACATTAAGAACTGTAGTTTGATTTAGAACGTATATGCCATTATTTAGCGAGCCTGATCCAATCAACTTTTGATTCAGGAAGATGTTCATAACATTATCCTCTACTACAAAATTATATCATTCTTTACTTAAGAAAGAAACTGATATAAGATTGTATATCTGGGTCGGAATGTATTAGCATTCGTTCAGAATCAATGTATTACCATTTGGCAATACAAGGTGATATTCGCCAACTGCTTTGGCTGCAACATTTGCACCATTCCCTACTCTTACGGAATGATCACCTTCTCCCAGTTCTCTACCTTTCCGTAGCCCATGTAACATATTACATATGTGGGATCCTGATCCGGTATCTAATACTCAGGACGTAGAGTGAACTGAGAAACAGTTCTTGATAACTAACACACCTGAAGAAGAGGCATCAATATGCTTATTCTTCATTTGGGTGGTGTGAGAATCCGGATATGTCCCTATTCCCTGCTCAGTCTTATAACAGTTATAAGAAAGAACGGAAACAACGTTCCCTTGCTCAGTATAATAAGCGGGTTCGGTCAATACTTCCATATTATTATCTTGATTAAGGCCTGATATGGTCGCTACCTGGAGAGAGAGAGAAGAAAACACTTTAGCGTATGCTCTTGCAAGATTAGATTGGTTATTATCTTATCTAATTAGGATGGCTCCTACTGGTTTTTATCAAATCTTCCTTTAAACCCTAAAAGGTATGACTAGCCGGGATTAATTACACTTTACAAGCTCGCCGATCTTTTAGCCAGGTCAGTGTTGGTACTTTGAGGGAGGTCCCCCGTGCTTTCGCATGGACCTAATTAAAATAAACCTCGTTTTCCCAAAGGCATAACCCTGTTAACACCTTTCTACACACCTACTTAATTGGCTAATTGTCATGTGTAAAACTCTCTCAGGAGTAACTCTTACTCGCAGTGGGTATCAGGATCCAACTATCTCATAGAAGGTATGCAATCTCATTGCAAATTTCAACATTTTGAAATTTCCGATAATACTTTTGCCCCTAACGTGCTATGACCTTGACGAATGCCAAACAACCCATAGCCCACTAGTCAAGTTCAATCCATACATTTCTTGATTGAATTAAACCCACCCGCACGACCCTTGACGAAAGCCAAACAATGCCGTACGAATACCCTAATCCAATCGCATCATATGCGGCAGATAAGCAGTAAATAGCTACTAGACACTACGCCTTGACGAAAGCCAAACTACCGTAGCACGAATACTAAATAATACTTATCTGAAATGACGGAGGGCTACGCAGGTTTTTTATGAAAACCATGAGCGTAATGAACTTGATATCGTTGTAAAAACAAGTGATTTTGAAAAGGAGTGTTTTTTAGGCTTTTACTAGTTTCGCTAAAGAGGTCACTCCCGGTGAAGGGATCCCGGCTCTTTCCTTATCGAATAAGGTGCAGGATATTTCACAATTATCACTATGCAAAGCAAGAACTATAGAAGCAATCAAAAACAAAACCGAGTGAGTTGTAGCATCTGCTAGTTTTTCTAAAGAGGTCACTCCCGGTGAAGGGATCTCGGCTCTTTCCTTATCAAATAAGGTGCTGGATATTCTACAAGGAATACCATTATGCAAATCAAAAACTAGAGCTACCCTTTATGAAAATATGATTCTACAACATCTTTAAGGTTTCTTTTTCTTTAATTAATCTCGTTAATGAATCCCACCATTTAAGCTTCCTAAACATCATAGAAGAAACGAAAATACAACGTACGCTTATGCCATCTGCATTCGCCACTGTGTCCTGTTATGCACCGTTAGGTTACTTAACTAACGGCATATCGGGGCGGGACTAGCGCGGGTGCAAAACATAAGCAACGTTTATTATATATCATATATACAATAATAAATCATTCGTCTCATGCATATAAAATGATCACATCAAAGTATATCAGCAGCAGAAGATAACATATGAAATATTGGATATACTAGGAGGTCCGTATTTTATTGTGAGCCTGTATAAAACACAGATTCCACGGTCGTGATGAATAGCCAAACCCACATCCCTAGACCCCTACGAGAGCGGCAAGCAACCCTACCAATTCTAGAGTTAGGAGACCCGGACTCGACTCCTCGAGTTGGTCTCCCACTGGACCCTAGAACCCGGTTACTTGTACTCCCCTCCTTGGGTCCATCCTAATGCGGAAAAGTAAATAATATACAATGGTGACATCATCCTCAACCCGGAAGTGCCCCAATAAAAGAATATTACATACAATGAATTTTACATGAATGAAAATAAAAACCCTCATCTCATATAAAACCCCCGGCTATTCAAAACACGACGATCCAATATAACATATCATAGCAACACATAACATCACATGCTATCAACGTAAGTAAATATGCGTATCCCAATTGTCGTTGATGTATAGCAATGAAACCGGCGATACACCACATATTACACTTACGGTCACAGAAAAGAAAGTGAAAAACTATAACATTTGGAATCGTAACTACCCTTAGACAACACAAACCCGGGATATCACATATCCAAGATTTCATGCCTAACAATGTAAAGCTCGCATTTAGGTCTCACCCATGAAAACACATTTCAAAATAAGTCGGATAATTCAACAAGATTTCCGATTACACCCGAGACCGAAATGTTAGATTTATACGCAACAAACAAATTTGTAGATTCCAATTATTGTATCTCATTACAGAAAGCTAGACGACGTTAAACAATTCGATCGAATCAAAGAATTCCCAAAATTCCCAGAGAGCTCAACACTTAAGAAAAATTAAAAATTCTCAGAAGTATGCTCCAGTACCTACGGACCTACAGCTGAAGGGCCCGACCCAAACCTCTTAAGTGGTGCTACGGATCCGCCGCCAAAACCATGTTTTGGCTGCGGATTCGCGTTCACTTAGACGAGTTAGGGTTTCGTTCTTCAGGTGTGTCCATAGAATTACCTGCATAATTTTCTGAGTATTTTTAACATGAAAATTTTCAACTTTTGAAAAAATTTCCAGAGAAGGGGTATAATTTGGGTTTTCGGGGTTGGATCGGACTTTTAACTTCGCCTACGCAACGCCTAATGCTCTAGTTAGGCTTTGATACCACTGTAAGGTTCTTAGGCACTAGAATAAGGTTCTACAAGGTATCAAACATGCCGTATTTAAAATTTTTCAAGTGCCAAACAACCTAAGCAAGGATCTTTACTAGAAAATTAGGGTTATAAACAACAAGTAAACTACTTTACTTCTAAGTGAGAGGGATTACAACCTTTGTACTCCGTTCATAAGCTTTGAGTTGAGGACCCTTTGCTGCGATCATCAAGTTTCCGGACTCTCGAAAGGCTCCATGAGGTGAATGATGCATCTTGCTTGAAGTCTTCGAAATCCAAGACGATCTACGTTGAGGAAACACAAACCCAAGTTCTTGCTTCACTAATGAGGTATTAGTAAAGCAAATACCCTAATCTAAGTGGCTAGAATAGATGAGGATGATGAAGTAGGAATTTTGCTCTTTTTAGTTTTCTTTATCTCATTTATAATCATCACGAAAAGAAAAGCTAGAAAGCTTTTGTGAGAGGAAGAAGAAGAAGAATTGTGATGGAAGAATTGTATGAGGTTAGAAATGCAACCATGGGTTAAGCATGACATGCTTAACCCTTGTAGAGAATAAACTATAGGCTAGGGTTAAGAGGTTTGGTTAACAAATATCTAGATATTATCTAAATGATAGACTAAGTCAACAAGGATAAATATCTCAATAATATCCACACAATTTAGAATTTACCCAAAATAAAACATTAACCCTAATCCAAACCATAGCATGGTTTGATCTCAAAACCCTAGTTGCATTTGTAACCCTAACATGTTACAATATTATATATCACATATATAATATATAATATAACATAAGAAAATAATACAATTAACATATATCATATATATATCAATGTATTATCAAGTGAGAAAAAGAATCATTTAAGTGAGCTTATATTAGTTAATGTAATGTAATATATCACATATATAATTATACATTAAATTATTAAATCAACACTTGATTTAATAACCCGGCTATATTAAATATAACCGACTAATATGATATGTATCATTTTATCGAATCACCACTTGATTCGATAACCCGGCTATATCACATATACTCGGCCGATATCACATATCGCGAGAATCGAATACGGTATCACATTCACGTATTATTCTCGGTCCCGCACATATCACATGTGCTCCTACTCCATTTTTCCTGAGCCAGGAAACCTCTGTGTAGGATTCTAAAGAATCGTCAATACGCCGGCAGTAGGTGATGATCATATCAAACACACAAAAGCTGCAAGCGGTCAGCTAAACGTAACAGCCACTTGGGTATTGAGCGATCAGAAGATCAACAAGCAAGCCTGTACAAACTCTTGTGAATCCAATCAGTAACACATCGTACAGTCCGGTCTCTTCGTCTGATATGTCGCATATCCAATTTAGGGGTGGTAAACGTTAGACCCCAGTAACCGATAAGTCGTGTCGATGTGAGGCTCATAACGGGTCAAGAAACTACTGATAACACTTACCAGTAGATCTTCTTATCAGCCTTGGCTAGGGACTTCCAGTTATAGCCAATCGAACACAGCGCAACATCAACCCCCAATACCGGGAGAGACGAAACCCCACCTATCGCTCATTGCTTCCATGCGATTCGGGACTGTATCCAAAAGCCACCGTTTTGCACGTCCTCATGAACATGGTAAGGTGGAAATCAAAGCACAGTGGGAATCACACAAGACACTATGACGATCTCGGGTCTACAGACTAATCTGTACCAGTGTCACCAGAGAACTGCTATCTGACGATAGTTATAATACCATCTAGGAGTTCTCGGCGAGTCCGTTCAGTGTACCCAGTCTCCACTGAGCACCCGTACAACATCTTTGATGTCAAGCACTGATGGATATGGGATCATCCATCGCCCATCATATGTGTCAAGATGCGTATACGCTAGTCTACTCTGGAGTATCGATGCCCTTTCTTGATACACACTCGACTAGGAACAGTTATAGGATGTACTCTTGGACTACCCTGGCCCTATTAGTATGATCTGCATCATAGTCCTAGTAGTCGAGTAGATATCCTAAGGGCTTTATCAACATGTGAGAGTAAGACAGTAAACCAATACAAGTCAACATGTTAAGACAAAGTGAAACCAGATAGCATACTATCATGTCGAGCAAGAAAGTCCTTTCTATATATATTCAAGTATCCACTATAATATACATCATATGTACAATAATGGCCTCTAGGGCATATACATAACTAACAGTAACATCGACTAAACTCTAGAATCGATACTAAACCCTAACTAACAATCTAGCAAAGAGGTTTAATTACTATATGTGAGTGCTATACCTCAAGTTCTCACTGTCCTTCACCTCCTCGCTGTCCTTCTCCAAGTCGTGAGCTCCTCGAAGTGATAACGGATTGCACCTCCTCGTCGTCTTCTCCAAATCATAGAAGATCCACCCGAGAGATCCGAATTTGAGCTTAACCTCTAACTTGAAGCAATTAGGTCACCTGGTGTGTTAACTAAGTAGCCTAGAATGTGTAGAGAGTGATGAGGAATCAAGTTGTCTCACTAAACCCTAGGATTCTCAACTCATGAGATAGTTAGGGTTTGAGAAGAGATAGGGAAAATCATGAGGAAATGAGGAGGATAAAGTATCTGTAGATTTCTTTTAGTGAAAAAGATTAAGTGAAATGAGCTAGATTTTTGGCATTTAAACCATAAGAAAATATCTCCCAAATATCTAAGTTAACAAATGCCAAATGAGTCCAAGAAAGTCAAAGTGAAAGCCTAATCCATTTCACTAAAATACCACAAAGTTTCCTCTCTCATTTCCTCCACCTCACAAAATAATTAATCATAAAAGAAAAACCCTAATTGAGATGCCTCACTCCAAGTTGTAATCATGTTCAAATTACAAGAATACCCCTCTCATCCATATATACATATCTGCATCTGTATCCTAAGAAACACGAATACAATGGGACAAAACTAATCCAATGATCAAATACCAAGATCTGGCTTAAACCAAAGCCCACTGGTATTGTCCGCCCGAACATCATATGCGCATAAGTACACGTATGTGATCGAATCCTGTCGTAAAACCATACAACTTCTACACTGTAGGGTGTTTTTCGTCACCCCATCGAGATGAGAATACGCGCGCGCTTGTCAGGCACATTGCAGATTCCCCCTGCCTAGAGTAGGCTGGGGTTTATTGATTGTGGGGATCCGAATCTCCGGCAGCCGCGGACTAAGCTGCCGTTAATTACCCCTCGCCTTTGGAGTGAGAGAACCTCCGATTGACGGGTCAAACAGGTCATGCAAACTCAATGTGCAGTGTTGTGTTTTGAAGGGGTTTTGGATATATCGGGGGCCCCACAGAGTTTTTACGGGGGTCCCGCTACCCGGATAGCGGACTGGGGGTCAAGAGGGCTAGCAGCCCCCTTGCGGGGTGCGGGGCAGCACCCCGTTAGTAAACTTTTCCTAGCAGGGGACGTGTTTTGAGTGTAGAGTGTATGAGAAATGATGGGTGATGAGCGCCTTAAAGACGCGTGCATAGCACGTGGGCATTGGTCGCCTACGGGTCACGTGCTTGGCGCCCGCGGGTCACGTGCCAGGCGCTTGGCGCCCGCGGGTCACGTGCCTGGCGCGTAGGCACCCGCGGGTCACATGCCTGGCGTGTGGGCGCCGGGCGCCCGCGGGTCACGTGCGCGGCACGCGACCGCCGAAGGCCAGCGGGTCACGTGCGTGACACGTGACCGCCTGGTGCCCTTGGGTCACGTGCACGGCACGCGACCGCCTTGCCCTGGGCGCCAGCGGGTCACGTGTGCGGCACGCGACCGCTGGGCGCTGAGCGCCAGCGGGTCACGTGCATGGCACGCGACCACTGGGCGCCCGCGGGTTATGTGCGTGGCATGTGACCGCTGGAAACAGCAACGAAAAAGGGGCTTAGCTCCTGGTCTAGGAGTTGAACTCCCAAGGAATTTTGAGTGGAGTTAAACTCAAAAAGATTTAGATTTGGAGTTAAACTCCTAAATGATCTTGAATAGGACTTAAACTCCTTTGAGGATTTGGGTCTTGGAGTCGAACTCCCCAAAGATCTTCAGAGGTGATCAAAGGGGACCCCTCTCTTCTCTCTTTAGCCCTGGAGCTTCTTTTGAGTCTTGGATCTATCCAAAGTTGGATTTTTGTTGATGGGTCTCCTTCTTCCTCTTCTTGATCGGCTGGATCTTGGAGAAAAGGGGGTGAGACTTAAAAGTCTCCCCTTTTCGAGATCTGATTGAAGATTCGAGCTCCCCTTCAAGGGTTTTATGGTGAAAAACTATTTCTTTTTGGAAAAGGAAAAAGTTAAACTCTTGATTTAATTTAAAAAGGGGGAAGGTTTTAGAACCTTGAGAAAGTAGAAGGAGGCACAAACCCTAGAATTTTTGAGAATGCAAAAAGTTGTCATAGATATTTTCATCATGTTTGCCTTTATAGGCTACACACTTTACATGCAGCCCCTTGGGCTTTGCCAAATGGCGCTTGTGCCACCCTTATGCTTTATGTGCTTGTTTCTTTTTGCACATAAGCCATGGGGTTTACAAAATTTTGGCTTTCTACCCATTTTACATACATTTATTTTATAAAAAGAAAATAATTACATTAAACCAATTTATTGCTTCATCCTTTTTGTCACAGGGCCGGTCCCTTCCATGCTCGGTCCTGACCTGGGCTTAGGCTCGCTTGGCTTGGAGTTGACTTGATTTTGACTTGGTCGACCGGGGTGGAAATTTTGACCCCAACAAATTGCGCCCCATCAATAAATGCACACCGCGTGTATGGGTCGTGTGCATGAAATTGATGGTTCTTCTTTCGCGTGGAGGTTGACTTGATCTGGTTCCCGTTTTTACGACGTGGAGGTCAATACTGCCATTTTTGCAACGTGGACGGTCGGTGCTGCCCTTTTAGCGACTTGGATGGTCGGTACTGCCCTTTTTGCGATTTGGACGGTCGGTGCTTCCCATTTTGCAACTTGGACGGTCTGTGCGGCCCTTTTAGCGACATGGACGGTCAGTGTTATCCTTTTTGTGACTTGGACGGCCGGTGCTGCCCTTTTTCCGAATTGGACGTTCGGTGCTGCCTTTTTGCGACTTGGACAGTCGATACTTCCGTTCTTGCGACTTGGACGGTCGGTGCTGCTCTTTTTGCGACTTAGACGATCGATGACTTGATTTGACTTGCTCCGCTTCTTGCGGTATCGGGTTTGGATTTGACTTGCTCCGCTTTTTGCGGTGTCGAGGTTGAAGTTGACTTGCTCCGCTTTCAGCGGTGTCGGGATTCGACTTGTTTCCGAGGTGGAGTTTGATTCCGCCAGGGGGTCGTTGGTTGTCTTGGTGACTTGATGTATTCGGGTTGACATCAGCACTGGTACACTAGAATATGGTACCAGGAGCGAATCATCATTTGCCATGAGGGAATTTCCCTCGTTCCCAGTTTAACGACTTAGGGGTCGTTTGTTCCCAATTTAACGACTTAGAGGTCATCTGTTCCTAATTTAACGACGTAGGGGTCTATTGGGTCAAAATTTTGGAATTTTGGGATTGGGGTTAGCATCAGCGTTCTAACACTGAAGCACAGGTACCAGGAGCAATTCATCATTTGCCTTTATCTACTGGGGGAACGATGGCTTAGGAGACAGGTTTAGGTCCCTATCACCTAAGGCTTTGTCAATTTTATGAGCCGTAAGGGTCCCATAGAAGCATTTTCTCCTTACGAGTCGAAAGGATCCCGTAGGTGTATTTTCTCCTTAAGAGTCGTGAGGACCCCCAAGTGTGTTTTTCCTTTGTGAGTTGTAAGGATCCCACGAAGGTGTTTTCTTACGCGTTGAGAGGATCTCGTAAGCTTTGTTCTCCCCATGTATCGTGAGGACACATGAGTGGGTCTTCCCAAATAGAGCATAATTCCGATGGAGGAGACCGACCGCGAGGCTTGTGATTGCCGTGGGGCCTGGGTGTGATGAGAATTATTTGAGCCCATGGATTGTATACTGATCAGTCGAAAATATTGCATCTTTTAACCGGCAATTTCCCTATCATTCGCATTCATATAGAAGTGTTCGGCATTCATATTTCACATATTAGCAAAACAGTCGCAAAATATCAGATTACATGTGTTAGACCTTAAAACCGGCATTTCTAGGGAAATTGACTGCATTTCATAACATGGCATCATTCCTATATATCGCAACTTGTGTTTCGAAGTCCGTGCAGGAAAATCAGAAGCTTGCTCAAATTTACACTCCTAAAAGATACGCCAACTCAAGGATTTGGAATCTGGTATTGATATAAAGGGAATTCAGGAATTCAATATATCACAAAAGACATCTGAAGACATAAGAAGCCAACACAAGAAAGTTGAAGCCATAAGGCCACCAAATGGCCGCGGTTCCGCGGCCTAAGCCATCAATTGCCGCGGAACCGCGGCAGTTATGCCACGTCAGCCCTAAAATTTTGGTTCACAATGCTTCTCTCAGGGCCCACACTTCAGCAAGACATGTCAAATTCCAGAAGACCCCAGAACCTTCTGCCAGATCAGCAAACACTTGGATCTACACTAAACTAGCATATCATTCTAGAAACTTCTCCCTAAACCCTAGCTTAAACCCTAAGCTAAGCCTAACTAACTACTTTTAGAAGTCTTTCAACAAACTTTTGGAGGGAACTTCTATTTCAAACTCAAGGTCTAGGGTTTGGGAAATCTATAAATAGGACCCTAGGCTCACTTGTAAAAGATTATTCATTCATTGAAATTGATTGATCCATTCACCTCATTCTTCATCTTCTTCCACAAGTCTAGTGAGAAGGCTTGTGTGAAACCCTAACCCTAATTCCAATCAAAAGCCAAGATCCCGAGTACCAAATCGAGCAAGAAGCCCTTCAACCTTTTATGAGCGGAGCCGATCTTCAACAGAGCAAGTGGTCCAAGCCGATCCACGACTCACGGAGAAAAGCGACGCCAGATCGACAATTTAGTTCTTCCTCTTGTAGTTCTTGAGCGACTGTAATCAAATTGTTGATATAAATAAAAGGTGATATTCTTTTATCTTGTTTTCTTTAAATTCTTGCATCATGATATCTTTTCAATTCTTGAATGCTTTCTGTGTGATGATGTGTGAATAAACTCCGCTCGTCGAGGAGTCGAGACGATCAATAGAATGATGATGTAATATATCTGAAAACGATTCTTGATTCCTACGAGTTTTGTAAACCCTAGCAAGTTCAAGAATCGACGACCCAATTTTGTTGCGATGCTTTCTTGATTGATATCGCTCGAAATTGGGGAGTTACGATCGTTTCTTGAAATTGCTAGAGGCTAGAATGTGAATGATATCGACGAAAGAACAAGGGTTAAATGATGAAATCCTAGTTTCACGAGAAAGACCTAACTCTCGTCGATCATCATCGATCTAGTATCAATTCTTCGAAGGACAAGAACACGATATCTTGATGATTACATCACGTCTATAGATCCGATCGATTCCTACGAGCCTCATTTAGATTCTTGACATTTGGTTGGAAATATCATCGAAACCCGATTATTGATTGTTTATCATTTTCTTGATTCTTGAATAGAATAGTGACACTTGAAACAATTGATAAATCTTGAATCATGCTATCTTTTCTTTTCAATTAACTTTTCAATTCAAACAAATCAAACATTGAAACGAATCGCACAATCCCTGTGGACGATCCGCACTCGCTTACGATCTACAACTGACACCGTAATTGATTGCGGTCATATATAATTCTTTGGTTGTGATTTCTTTATACAATTTTCTAAATACTGATACAAGATACTGTTATCGATCAAATGAAACCGTTATCGGGAAACAATTGATTCGATACTTGCTTTTATTACACATCAAGAATTTCCAAACAATCAAATGGCGCCGTTGCCGGGGATCGCGCGCTAATTCGTTTTATATTAAAGTTTGAATTGAAAGATTTATTCCATTGTGATTTTTGAGATCAAAATTCGTGCAAACCCTAAACGATTTGTTGTGATTCATTGCAAGGAGATCTGGAGATTGCTGGAAATTGGAAAATTTTTTTGGGATATACCAGAGAGCTGAGGGAGTCTACAGAAGCTCCCTGGTGAATTTTGGTTCTGTGATCGCATCATCCAACCGCGAAATCGCGGTCTTAGTACCCATATGCGGCGGAACCGCGGCATTCTTGGGGGATCTCTTCAAAAATTTTGCTTCAGGTAACTTCTTACCTTCTCCTCTCTCCTCTTTTTAGCTCCAACTAATAATTTTCTGCAGGATTCTTTGCAAATAATCACAGCTCGCAAATTGCAAAAGTAAATTTGTGCGTGATTTTGTTTCTTGGTTGTTTGCATTCTAAATACGGATATTAAGGAGCACGGCCAAATCCAAATTAGGTGGGGATTTCATTACCCTTCCTAGGCCCTAAAAATCGCAAAACTTGCATCCGCATTGACCCACATTAACTAAAAAATATCTAGAGATGACTCTAAGGACCGTCGCGCTCACTTAGGACAGAAGAAGGCCGTGGGTAATTCATTGCTTATCCCATTTTCTTGTGGTGCCTAGGCAAGTGTGTCGAAGGCTAGTGGTTATTAATTAGGCCCACTACTTACGTAGTGGAGTACCTTCCCACTTATCTGACACTTACCTGGCCACAGGGGGACAAGGAGGCAGTGGAGGATTCTATCCTGCGACTTGTCTTTTGGCAGTTAGGAGCGGTCTAGAGCCGGACCTAGGTGACCACTAGATTCTAGGGTTTTGTTGTTGCATTTGTTGTGTCGCATCATTTTTTCAAAATCCGCCCCTTTTTCAAAGAAAACACCGCATTCATTCATACCCCTAATTATAAGTCAACGCTGCCACTTGTACTAACCCTTTTTAGTGCAAGATAGGCTGGACACGGGATTCTAGTGCCCGTTTAGTCCGCGTACCCTTTATCGACTCCGAAGTCGATATTTCTCCATTTACTTCTTCTTTACCCACTACCACACCCACTCCAATGGATCCGAATCCATCGAACTTCTTTAACCCTAATCTGCCGCCGTCCGTTGGTGCGCAGAATCCACCCCGCATCTCTCTCCAGGAGAGGTGCTACCCTATTCGAGGTCCTCTTTCGACCTGCTTATCCACACCACCAGCCAACGGGGATAACTTTGAGATTAAATCCCAGTATATCAATCTTTTACCCAAATTCCACGGACTCGAGACTGAGGACGCTTACGTTTTCATTACCAAATTTGAAAACGTATGCGCAATGATGGGTACGTCATAACTTTCAGTGGATGCTATGCGTCTACGACTTCTTCCATTTATTTTGTGCGATATAGCCGAGAAGTGGCTATATAACACTACCGCACACTCTATTACGAATTGGGAAGAATTCGTCGCTGCATTCCTTAAGAAATTTTACCCAATACAAAAGACAGCTCGAATCCGTAGCGAAATGAATCAATTTGCCCAGCTCCCTACTGAACATTCTCTAAATGCTTTGAACATTTCAAGGATCTATTGGTTCAGTGTCCTCATCACGGCATCCCGAGATGGGAGCTTTGCCGAATCATTTATGAGGGCATTAACCCAAACACTAAACAGAGCCTTGAAAACATGTGTCAAGGTACTTTTATGACCAAAGATGATGGGGAAGCATGGAAGTATTTAGAAGAGTTCGCTGAAAAATCACTACAGTGGGAGAGTGGAACCCAACCATTGAATAAGGGTGGCGTACACCAAATAGATGTGTCCATAGGTGTTCGAGCTGAGATGGCAGCAATGCAAAAGAAGCTCGACGCTATGGAACACAAATTTGCAGCAGCCTCCCTAAACCCAATGTTGCTCCCCAAAACTGTTTGTGGGTGCTGTTCTGATCCGTCTCACTTAACGGAAGAATGTCCATTAAACTCTGCGTTTCAAGGTCACGAGCATTCTAATGCCTCATTTCAAAGACCTAGAAATGATCCATATTCTTCCACGTACAATCAGGGTTGGAGGAATCACCCGAATTTTGCTTGGAACCAACAACAATCTCAAAACACGGTTCCAAACACGAATCAATTTCAAAGGGCTCTTCCTCCACCACAGCAACCCCTTCAACTCACTCAGCACCCCTACCAGTCACAAAACTTCCAAAATCAGGTCAACACTCCTGCACAGTCTAATCCTATGACCTGTTCTGACGAGTTCTCTCAATTCACTCAAAGCATGAAATCACTTTTGTCAAATTTCATAGAGGTTTCGGCTGAGGTTAGATCTTCCGTCGGTGAGATAAAAAAAAACTCAGCGTCCCAAGCTGAGAGTATCAGAATGATGGAAACTGAAATCGCACGACTTAAAGCCGAAATGAGTGCGAGAGAAAAAGGGAAACTTCCCTCTCAACCCCTACAGAATCCTGGGCATTACAATGTAAATGCCGTCACAACGTTGAGATCGGGAAGAGTGCTGAACAATCATGTCGGGGAAGGTATTGATGATATTGGAAATCATATCAACACCCCGGCTGAGACCTTCCCTCACACACACACTTCTCCTTTAGATCCTTCTTCTTCTACCACACCACCTTCTCGCGAGCCTATTCTCCATTTCCCACTAGGCTCGACACCTCAGTATAGCCCTTCTAGTTCTCCACAGACGGTCCCCACACCTCTTTTGGGATCTCGTCTACCCCCTCTTCCTTCTCCTATGATGGACCCGACGCTCATTGCGAAAGCACCTTACCCGAATCGGTTAAGGGGTAATAAAACGAGTCCACATATGGAGAAAATTATGGAAATGTTCAAACAGGTTAACATCAACATCCCTCTCCTAGATGCGATTCAACAAGTCCCCGCTTATGCGAAAATTCTTAAGGACTTGTGCACTAGGAAGAGGAAGACTCAAGTGCCGAAGAAGGTCTTTATGTCTAATAATATTAGCACTGCTTTTATCCCCCAGCTACCAAAGAAACGTAAGGACCCAGGATGTCCTACAATATCGATTTCTATTGGGGGTAAAAACATAAATCGTGCTTTTTTAGACCTTGGCGCAAGTGTTAACCTACTTCCATATTCTGTATATGAGCAATTAGGGATTGGAGAGTTGAAACCTGCTCACTGCATTCTCCAAATGGCAGACCGTTCAATCACCAAACCAAGGGGTGAACTAGAGGATGTGTTGATAAAGGTAGGGGAATTTGTTTTCCCTGTAGACTTCATTGTACTCGATACACAGCCTATAGCAAACCCCCGTGGCCAAATTCCGGTGATTCTGGGTCGTCCTTTCCTTGCCACTTCCAACGCTGTTATAAACTGTAGAAATGGTTCAATGAACTTATCATTTGGAAATATGACCATTGAACTAAACATCTACAAAGTTGGAAGTCAGCCATCAGAACCCTCTGCTCATATTCTAGATGTGTGCTCTGTCTACGAGATCGCTCCCGATAGTTGTGGAGCTGAGGATCTTTGCTTTCTAGATCTCGACGACATTACCTCATCTCTGCTTGACTTCACACATGATCTTAGTGAGGACACTTTTTCTACACTTGAGTCCGACACTCCTGACTTTTCTCCACCCGAGTCTGTATCTTTCACAGGCTATGAGCTTCTGTGTGACTCCGAGAATCATTCGATGATCCCACCTTCTATTATTTCTCCGCCCACATTAGATCTCAAAATTTTACCTTCTCACCTTAAATATGAATATTTAGGTGAGAATGAGTCCTTACCGGTTATCATATCTGCTTCTCTTGCATCAGAGCAAGAGAATGCACTTTTATCGGTATTGAGATCTAACCAAGAGGCATTTGGTTGGACCATGGCGGACATCCAAGGGATTAGTCCCTTGATAGTTGAACATCTTATACATGTAATGGATGATGCCAGATCAACCCGAGAACCACAGAGACGGTTGAATCCCGTCATGAAGGAAGCGGTGATGAAAGAGATCGTCAAATGCCTAGATAATGGTATTATATACCCCATCTCCGATAGCCAATGGGTGAGTCCTATACATATCGTTCTTAAGAAATCCGGCATCACTGTTATAACCAATGAGGCAAATGAGTTGATTCAGACATGCACCCAAACTGGGTGGCGTGTATGTATTGATTATAGAAAACTCAATGCTGCCACGAGAAAAGACCACTTTCCTCTACCATTCATTGATCAAATGCTGGAACGCTTAGCAGGACGAGAGTATTATTTCTTTATGGAACGATACTCAGGCTATAATCAGGTCCCCATCGCCAAAAGGGATCAAGATAAAACCACTTTTACTTGTCCTTTTGGTACCTTTGCTTACAGTCGCATGCCCTTTGGGTTATGCAATGCTCCCGCTACCTTTCAGCGGTGTATGATGGGGATATTCTATGATATGGTAGAGAATTTTCTGGAGATCTTTATGGACGATTTCTCGATTTTTGGAGACTCTTTTTCTGATTGCCTATCAAATCTTGATGCAGTTCTTACTCGTTGCAAAGAGAAGAACTTAACTTTGAACTGGGAAAAATGCCATTTCATGGTCCAAGAAGGAATTGTACTTGGACATGTTATTTCACAGAAAGGCATTGAGGTTGACAGAGCTAAGATAGATGTCATTCAAAACCTCCCTCATCCCAAAAGCGTCAAAGATATTCGATCTTTCCTTGGCCATGCGGGCTTTTATAGGAGATTCATTAAGGACTTTAGCAAAATTGCTAGACCTTTAACTCTTCTCCTGGCCAAGGATACGACCTTCCACTTTGACTCGGACTGTGAGACAGCTTTCGACTCACTTAAACACTCACTCACTTCAGCCCTCGTTCTATCGTCTCCAAATTGAGACTACCCCTTTGAGCTGATGTGTGACGCATCCGACTTTGCAGTAGGTGCAGTCTTAGGACATCACATTGAAAAGATGCCACACGTGATTTACTATGCGAGTAAGACCCTGAATGATGCTCAAATCAATTATACAACCACCGAGAAAGAGCTTTTAGCGGTTGTATTTGCATTAGAAAAATTCAGGCCTTACTTAATTAGCTCACCTATAGTTGTGTACACTGACCATTCCGCCTTAAAACATCTTCTGGTGAAGAAAGATGCAAAAGGTCGACTAATACGTTGGATCCTTCTGTTACAAGAATTTGATATTGTTATCAAAGATAAAATAGGATGTGAAAACGTCGTAGCCGACCATCTTTCACGCATCTCTTCTTCCCCTGTGACCCTGCCAATCAATGACTCATTCCCTGATGAACAACTCTTGAACGTATCCAATGAACCATGGTTCAGGGATATTGTGAACTATCTTGTCACGGGACTTATACCGAGCGATTGGTCAAAACAGGACAAATACCGTTTTCTATCCCAAGTAAAACACTTTTACTGGGATGATCCCTATCTGTTTAAATATTGTCCTGATCAGATCATTCGCCGGTGTGTCCCGAAAGAAGAGTTCAAGAGTGTTCTTTCTTTTTGTCATGATCAGGCCTGTGGGGGTCACTTCGGTCCTAAAAAGACGGCGGAAAAGGTTTTGCAATGTGGATTTTATTGGCCGAACTTATTCAAGGACGCATTTGAGTATTGCAAAATCTGTACACAGTGTCAGTACACTGGTAGAATATACCGGAGAAATGAAATGCCTCAGCAACCCATTCTGGTTGTTGAAATATTCGATGTTTGGGGCATTGATTTTATGGGTCCTTTTCCCAACTCCTTTGGGAATTTGTACATACTGCTGGCGGTTGATTACGTCTCCAAGTGGGTTGAAGTCATTCCATGTCGCACTAATGACAAGAAAGTTGTCATTAAGTTCTTAAAAGAAAATATCTTTTTGCGATTTGGACACCCACGCGCTATCATTAGCGATAATGGGACACATTTCTGCAACAGATCTTTCGAGCTCTGATGCGGAAATACTCAATCAACCACCGACTTTCTACACCCTATCATCCCCAAACGAGCGGGCAGACTGAGATCTCAAACAGACAAATCAAACTTATCCTGGAGTAGACTATTGCTAAGAATAGAAAAGACTGGTCGACCAAACTGATGGATGCTCTTTGGGCATTAAGGACTGCATATAAAACCGACCTAGGATGTCTCCATATAGGATAGTGTTTGGGAAGGCATGTCACTTACCTGTCGCGATAGAGCATAAAGCATTGTGGGCTATAAAGGAAATAAATTGTGATCTAAACCAAGCCTGCAACTTTCGGAAGCTGCAACTAAATGAGCTAAGCGAACTCCGCAATGAAGCTTATGATAACGCTGTAATCATAAAGAATAGGACTAAAGTTTTTCACGATAAAAACATTTTGAGGAAAACATTTTCACCTGGTCAACAAGTCCTTCTTTATGATTCACGATTACACCTTCACGCGGGTAAGCTTCCATCTCGGTGGAAGGGGCCTTTTATTGTGCGGTCTGTATACCCGCACGGGGCAGTAAAAGTAGAAAATGTTAAAAACGACACATTTTTCAAAGTGAATGGATATAGACTAAAGCCGTATTTTTCCACTGACCCCACGGAGGAGCTCTTGTTCTTACAAGAGCCAGTTTATTTGGATTAAAATTCCTCCGTCTCACCTTCATATCATTGCATCATCTTTTGGATGTAGGTGAGTGAAAAGAATAAGTTTGGGGGAAGTTCTTCACTTATATATTTTGCCCCCACTAATAATTCCCTCCAGGCTTACAGTTTTTGTAGGTATAGCGATTGGCAACAGTGAGGACACTGTTGAAAACAAGTTTGGGGGAGGTTAGTGTTTATTTTTGCATCATTTGCATAAGCACAAAACATTTTCGAAAACCTATAAAAATTTAAAAATTTTCAAAACTATAAAAAATATTTTTTGTACATAAATAAGATAATAAAAGTTTAGATAGTGAACAATTACATCCATGAGATTAGAAAAATTTAAGAAAACTAAGAAAATTAGAAGTTTTCTTATACGAACTAGTAATAAGTAGTTATGAGCCATTGTCCCAAGGGTTAGTAAGATGAAAGACGTCACTAATCTGAGGATAAAAATAAGTCTGAAAAATAGTATCTATTCTGGAAGCCAAACATTTTGAACATTGCTACCCTGCTATTCGCACTTACACACGTCTTGAAGCCTGGGATAGTAGAGGATACCTTGAAATGCTCTCGTCTTAAAGTCGATGTATGAAGGAAATAAAAAAAAAGTGAATAAAAAATATATAAAGTGGTGAGAAAAATGGACACTGGTTTTGTTATCGCCGAGGGCCATAAAAATGTATAGCGATGGTGCTTCTTCACCTAGTGCCCTAAGGCCAACTGGTCTGGGAGTCACTGCTATGCCTGAGGTGGTGCAAGACGAGTAAAATACACCAAAAAAGCAAGCACATGAGTAATCGGTCGGTTAGTACCTCAAGAAGTATTAACGGTCGCATGAAAGTGTGTGAGCAATCTCATCTAAATATTCATTAATTAAAAAGTACTGAGGTTGATGGGCAAGAGTATGATAGCTTGAATTGAATTCTCCGGGTGTAGGGATGTCCTTTACACACACGCAGGGTGATATGATCGATGTTTTGGAAGAAAGATAGGAATGAAAAATAAGACGATGGTTTATTGAGAGAGGACGTGATTTCTAACATTTTTTCATGACCATAAAGATAGGGCTCATGACAACCAAAAAGCTAGCTTAGTTGGAAACTCTAATTTTCAAGACTTTTCTTTTACAATTCTTGTCTTTAAATGTAATATTCATGATCTTTCTTTTATTATTGGATTTTGTGGGTGCAATCCGCTGAAAACCCTCAAGAGACAACACTCCTCCTACTAGGGATACCTAGAGGTTTAAAGGCTTGTTGCACGTGCTCAGTGCAATCGTGTTGCCTACGAAAGTGTGCTAGTTAGCTTTTTTCTTTCTTTATTTTCTCCTTCTCTTTTTAATAAAAAGTTCGCTCGAGACGATCGAAATTAAGTTTGGGGGAATTTGATCAGTCGAAAATATTGCATCTTTTAACCGGTAATTTCCCTATCATTCGCATTCATATAGAAGTGTTCGGCATTCATATTTTACATATTAGCAAAACAGTCGCAAAATATCAGATTACATGTGTTAGACCTTAAAACCGGCATTTCTAGGGAAATTGACTGCATTTCATAACATGGCATCATTCCTATATATCGCAACTTGTGTTTCGAAGTCCGTGCAGGAAAATCAGAAGCTTGCTCAAATTTACACTCCTAAAAGATACGCCAACTCAAGGATTTGGAATCTGGTATTGATATAAAGGGAATTCAGGAATTCAATATATCACAAAAGACACCTGAAGACATAAGAAGCAAACACAAGAAAGTTGAAGCCATAAGGCCACCAAATGGCCGCGGTTCCGCGGCCTAAGCCATCAATTGCCGCGGATCCGCGGCAGTTATGCCACGTCAGCCCTAAAATTTTGGTGCACAATGCTTCTCTCAGGGCCCACACTTCAGCAAGACATGTCAAATTCCAGAAGACCCCAGAACCTTCTGCCAGATCAGCAAACACTTGGATCTACACTAAACTAGCCTATCATTCTAGAAACTTCTCCCTAAACCCTAGCTTAAACCCTAAGCTAAGCCTAACTAACTACTTCTAGAAGTCTTTCAACAAACTTTTGGAGGGAACTTCTATTTCAAACTCAAGGCTTAGGGTTTGGGAAATCTATAAATAGGACCCTAGGCTCACTTGTAAAAGATTATTCATTCATTGAAATTGATTGATCCATTCACCTCATTCTTCATCTTCTTCCACAAGTCTAGTGAGAAGGCTTGTGTGAAACCCTAACCCTAATTCCAATCAAAAGCTAAGATCCCGAGTACCAAATCGAGCAAGAAGCCCTTCAACCTTTTATGAGCGGAGCCGATCTTCAACAGAGCAAGTGGTCCAAGCCGATCCACGACTCACGGAGAAAAGCGACGCCAGATCGACAATTTAGTTCTTCCTCTTGTAGTTCTTAAGCGACTGTAATCAAATTGTTGATATAAATAAAAGGTGATATTCTTTTATCTTGTTTTCTTTAAATTCTTGCATCATGATATCTTTTCAATTCTTGAATGCTTTCTGTGTGATGATATGTGAATAAACTCCGCTCGTCGAGGAGTTGAGACGATCAATAGAATGATGATGTAATATATCTGAAAACGATTCTTGATTCCTACGAGTTTTGTAAACCCTAGCAAGTTCAAGAATCGACGACCCAATTTTGTTGCGATGCTTTCTTGATTGATATCACTCGAAATTGGGGAGTTACGATCGTTTCTTGAAATTGCTAGAGGCTAGAATGTGAATGATATCGACGAAAGAACAATGGTTAAATGATGAAACCCTAGTTTCACGAGAAAGACCTAACTCTCGTCGATCATCATCGATCTAGTATCAATTCTTCGAAGGACAAGAACACGATATCTTGATGATTACATCACGTCTATAGATCCGATCGATTCTTATGAGCCTCATTTAGATTCTTGTCATTTGGTTGGAAATATCATCGAAACCCGATTCTTGATTGTTAATCATTTTCTTGATTCTTGAATAGAATAGTGACACTTGAAACAATTGATAAATCTTGAATCATGATTTCTTTTCTTTTCAATTAACTTTTCAATTCAAACAAATCAAACATTGAAACGAATCGCACAATCCCTGTGGACGATCCGTACTCGCTTACGATCTACAACTGACACCGTAATTGATTGTGGTCAAATATAATTCTTTGGTTGTGATTTCTTTATACAATTTTCTAAATACTGATACAAGATACTGTTATCAATCAAATGAAACCGTTATCGGGAAACAATTGATTCGATACTTGCTTTTACATCCCAATCGAAAAAATTCATAAAATCATATACGGTAGTCAATTTGGGGACTGGCCGTAGGGCTGGGAGAATTTAGGAGATTTAGATTTTGGTTGGCGTCTGCATCGCTGCACTGGAATATAGTACCAGGAGCGACTCATCATTCGCCGTTTGGGAAAACTTAGGATTTGGGTTTTGGGTCGGCATCTGCATTGCTGCACTAGAATATGGTACCAGGAGCGACTCATCATTCGCCGTTTGGGAAGACTTAGGATTTAGGTTTTGGGTCGGCATCAGCACCACTAACACCGAAGCTTAACGCCAGGAGCGACTCATCATTTACCATTTGGGAAGACTTAGGATTTGGGTTTTGGGTCGGCATCAGCACCGCTAACACTGAAACGTAACGCCAGGAGCGACTCATCATTTGCCATTTCCCATTAGGGAAAGATGGCTCAGGAGACTGGTTCAGATCCCTATCCCCTAAGGCTTTTCAATTTTATGAGCCGTAAGGGTCTCATAAAAGCATTTTTTCCCTACGAGTCAAGATGATCTCGCAGGTGTATGTTCTCCTTAGGAATCGTGAGGATTCCTGAGTGTGTTGCTCCTTTGTGAGTCGTAAGGATCTCACTCAGGGATTTTCTCCTCAAAAGGTCGAGAGAACTTTGCGAGTGTATTTTATCTCTTTTCACGAGTTTGCGCCCTTTCGAGTTTTCACAAACTCGCCGGCAGTCCTGCTGTTTTTAGTCATGGAGCCCTTTCGAGTTTTCATCCGTGCCTGTTTTGCTTGTGGACATATCGTTTTTTCGCCAGTGGGACTTTAAAGTAGTCTCGCTGGTAAGACATGGTGAGATAGGAGTCGTTTACGCCTGTGGATTGTATACAGTTTTACATGATGTATGACCCAGACCGTAGGGCCGGTGTGCTCAATTCGTCTGCGACTTGGAGCATTTATGCATAGTATTTCTTGAGATATCGGCCATTGATGGGTGGCATGGGCCTTTCTTCCTCAACATTTATCAACTGGTAGGACCCTCCATCAAATACTTTCTCAATGACGTACGGTCCTTCCCAGTTTGGCTCGAATTTTCTCTTGGCATGTCGATTGGGGATGATCGGTCTTTTGAGGACCAACACCAATTCGCCTTTCTTAAAAGCACGGAGACGGGTCATCTTGTCATAGGCTCATGACATTTGGGCTCGGTACAGCTCCAGATTTTGCTGTACTGCGAGCCTCTTTTCTTCGAGGGCGTCGAGCTCTTCGAGCCAGAGGAGCACATTTTCCTCCGCCGTCAACTCGTGCTGAACGACCATTCTTAAGCTTGGAATTTCGACTTCGAATGGGAGGATCGCCTCCACTCCGAAGAGTAATGAGTATGGAGTGAACTAAGTTGGAGTACGGTGCATGGTACGATATGCCCACAATGCCTCGTGAAGTTTGAGATTTCAGCCGCCGAAGCATTTTTCCTCAGGAGCTTGTACAGAGTTTTATTGAAGGCTTCGGTTAGCCCATTAGCCCTTGGATTATAGATGGAGGAA
This sequence comes from Agapanthus africanus, assembly GCA_030015575.1. Classification (NCBI taxonomy): domain Eukaryota; kingdom Viridiplantae; phylum Streptophyta; class Magnoliopsida; order Asparagales; family Amaryllidaceae; genus Agapanthus; species Agapanthus africanus. Next base: position 178,456,476 of record CM057350.1, on the reverse strand, counting down.
TATCTCCAGTCTATCTTGTGTTGGACAGCGAACCTTGAGACTTTGAAGCTCTTAAAAGAAAGCCCGTTGTCAGAAATGATTCTTCTTGGTGTACCGAAGCGGTATAGAATATTATGCCGGAAGAATATTAGAATATCATGCCGGAAGAATATTAGAATATCTTCTATCTTGACTTCTTTTAGCAGGACGGCTTCGGCCCATCTGGAGAAATAGTCAATTGCGGCTAATATGAACCGGTGGCCTTTAGATGATGGAGGATCAATTGGGCCAACAATGTCGGTGCCCCAAACTTCGAAAGGCCATGACGCCACTGTAGGATGCAACGGATTGGGATGCTTGTGAATGAAATCACCGTGAATTTGGCAGAGATGACATTTCTTTGCATGCTCTTCACAATCCCTTATCATGGTGGGCCAGTAATATCCAAGCCGTTTGATTTGAAGCTTCATTTTGGGGCCGCATTGGTGAGCTCCGCAGACGCCTGAGTGAACTTCTTTCATGACTTTCTGGGCTTCGGCCGATGACAGAAATCTGAGCCAGTTGGTCATATGATCTGCGGTATAGCGTATTATTTACAAACATGTATCGAAGAGCTCTCTTCATCAGTTGAATCCTCACAGATTTTTCTTAAGGCAGCTTGTCGTATCGGAGGTATCCTATGAAGGGCTCTCTCCAATCGGGCTCGTCTTGAACAATCGAAGCTTCTTCGGCAGGACTGGTCTTCTGTTCCGCGCTTTCCACTTCTCGTAGAGAGACTGGGGGTAGAATTTGCCGTCTTCTGACTGTGATCAGAATTTCGTCCATGTCAGGATAAACCAGCTCCTTGGCTAAGCGAGCAAGTACGTCAGGTTTTCCATTCAACGCCCTAGGAACTCTCATCAGCTCGATAAGGGTGAACTGTTTCATAAGCTCCACCATCCGTCTTCTGTACCGAACTAACTCGAGTTTGTATATCTTATAATCGCCACTTACTTGGTTGACAACAAGCTGGGAATCACCGTAGACTCATAGCCGAAGGATTTTCATTTCTATAGCGAGCTCCAGACCAGCTATTAGAGCCTCGTATTCAGGCTCGTTGTTTGTGCGAGGCTCGGTGAGAGCAAAAGAACGCCATAGGGTTCCCATCGATGGCGTGATGAACACCAATCCTATCCCTGCTTTTATCTCCAGGACGCTTGATTTACTGGAGGTCCTCATTGATGAGGCTCCATCGAAGTAGAGCTCCCAACATGGATCATCATCCTCGCGGTGCAGCACTTGTTCGTCAGGTAACTCGCAATTGAGCGGCGACCCTTCTAGTATGGGATGAGAAGTAAGGAAGTCAGTGAGAGCTTGCCCTTTTACTGTTTTCTGGAGAGTATAGATTATGTCAAATTCAAGCAGCATGACAGCCCATCTCGCCATTCTACCGGCTAGGCTTTCTTTGGTCATCAAGTGTTTGAGCGGGTCGACCTTAGAGATCAGCATAACCCGATGAGCAAGAAGATAATGCCTCAGCTTCTTCACAGCGAATATCAGAGCCAGGCATTGCTTTTCGATCGGGGAATAGTTGTATTCCGCCCCGACTAGAGTTCGACTGAGGTAGTAGATGGCATTTTCTTTTCCCTCCTCGTTGTTCTGGGCAAGGAGCGCACCGAGTGATTCATCTAGCGCGGCAGTGTAGAGAATCAGCGGTTTATTTGGAATGGGAGCGGCTAGCATTGGAGGGCGCAACAAGTACTGTTTGATGAGTTCGAATGCTTCTTGACATTCGGCATCCCAGACAAAAGGAGCTCCTTTCTTCATGAGCTTTGAGAAGGACCTATATCTCCCCGATAAATTTGAGATACGTATATAAGCAAGCTTGCCTTGAAAATATCTTAGCTGCGTTAGACTATTTGGAGGGGGCATCTCCATGATGGCCGTTATCTTTGATGGGTCAACTTCGATCCCTCGATGTCGGACTATGAAGCCCAGGAATTTTCCCAAAGACACGCCCAAAGCGCACTTTAGGGGATTCATCTTTAGATCGTATTCCCTCAATCTAGTGAGAACGTTCCTAAGATCTTGGATGTGATCGGCCTTGGCTTTGGTCTTGACAACCAGATCATCGACATAGCATTCGACGACTTTATGGATTAGGTCATCAAAGATATTGGTCATTTCCCTTTGATATGTAGCACCTGCGTTCTTCATTCCGAATGGCATCACTTTGTAGCAGTATATTCCGATCAGGGTTCGAAATGCCATGTGATTCTCATCCTCAGGCGACATCTTAATCTGATTATATCCAGACGAGCCATCCATAAAGGTGAACAGCTCGTAATGTGAGGTGTCATCGACTATAATTTCCATGACCGGTAGCGGGAAGTCGTCTTTAGGACATGCCTTGTTGAGGTCCCTGAAATCAACACAAACTCGGATCTGCCCATTTTTCTTCTTCACCGGGACTATGCATGCGATCCAGTCCGCATATTTATCTTCCCTGATGAAGCCGGCATCGATGAGTTTCTTGGTTTTCTCGATGACCTTTTCTTCCAGTTCCCTTCTCATTCTTCGAGGAGCTTGTTTGACTGGCTTAGCATCAGGAGATATAGCCAGCTCATGCACGACCACTTTAGGGGAAAGGCCAGGTATTTCTTTGTACGTCCACGTGAAGCAGTCGACGAACTCATGCAACAGGGCAATTATCAGCTCTTTCATTTTCTCTGACAAGAGTGAGACGATGTAGGTCAGCCTTGGATTATCAGGCGTTCCCAAATAGATCTCGGTTAGCTCATCGAAGGTTGCTTGTCCGCCATCTTCGAGCTCTTGAGGAGCTTCTTCTGGCTCGGCTATCTCGTCATCATCATTTGACCTTTCGCTGGCTTCACCAACATGGATCATGTAGCATGATTTAGAATCAGGTTGAATGAAGCCTATGTCCCGTCTATTTGGAATTCGTCCATCGATGAGTGCTCGGACATGAGGCGGATGCCATAGCCTTTCATAAAACTTTGCTTCGGACTCCGTTTGATATAACCGCCATCCGCACCTTTTGAAATATTCTTGCATCTCGGGCGCATAGTATCTGGGATTGAGGACGGCTTTTATGCCTCTCTCATAGGGAAGACACGCGACAGACAAATCGTCCGGGTGCACAACAGGATTTGACCCATAAAACAGGATGCCCTTCTGTCCACTTTTCCTTCCGGGAACGTAGAAAGTTTTCAGCTGGTCCACGGTGGAGACCGAAAATGCATCGAGCTTGTTGCACATCTGCTCCGGCACCCTTGTGACGGCTAGGGACCCTTTTGCAACTTCGAAGGTCTCTCGCAGCTTTGCTTGTTGCGTGGGGGCCCAATCTGTATAGCTGCTGCAAGGCAGGTTCTCTTCCTCTGACTCTTCAGTGTCGCTGCCTAAACGAGGGCGGATTTTGCTGTCGGATGGGCCTTCAGTATCAGATTCGTCCGTATCGCTACCGAAATGAGGGCAAGTTTTACGGAAGGACGGACTTCCAGCGTCGTACTCATCAGTGCACTGCCAAAACGCGGACGCACATGGGGGTTTTTGCTTTTGAAAGTGACAGCCGGCTCTGTTTTTCCTTTAAGTTTCGGGACCCTTCTATCTTTGGCCAGTTGTGGCTCAGCACTTTGGAGGTTCACAAAGTACCGAGAATCTTTATATCGGATTTCATGCACACCGAATGGCTGGATGTCTCTATCAATGCGTCTTTCTTCTCCGTTTTTGGTATATTTCATGCACTGATGGAGAGTTGATAGAACGATGCCGTAATCATGGAGCCACGGCCGTCCCAAGAGAATTTTATAAGACGTGTCAGCGTCGATCACGTATATCTTAGCTTCGGTTTGCAGATCCCCAAATTTGATTGACAGAGCTATATACCCCAGAACTTGCTGACGGTTTTGATTGAAGCTTTGAATGACAATCCTTTCCCTTGACAGGTGTAGGACGTCCATTGACAAACTCTTCCGATCCTGCAAGTTCATGATGTTCAATGAGGATCCTGGATTAATCAATATGCGATTAATCCAATCTCCGTCATTGTACCCTGTCACGTAAAGCGGCCGGTTATGCTCAGCTATTCCCAGTAGCAGGTCTTCGTCCTTAAATGTGACCACTGCGGTATCCAGGGTGTACTAGGCTTCTTTCATATTAATTTCCGCAAAACGAGCCTGGTACTGCTCGGGGTTTTGTAAAGCGTGAATGAGAACATCTCTAAGCTCTTTAGATAGAACCAAGGCATCGTAGATGCTCAGGAGAGACGGAAGCTTTCGGAGATGAGCCAAGAAATTATAGTCTACCAAGGAAGGACTCGAATTTTCATGACCCGGCACTCCGCCATCTTCTTCATTAGCGACTTATTTTTCCTTCCCTTTTGGGGCGTTGCCCTGATTCGGCGGTAGAGCCCTGCCACTTCTGAGCAGGATTTGGTTGGCCTTTGTGGCGAGCTCCTCGTCCTCTTTGGGAAAACAAAGCTCCTCCTCAGAGTCGCTGCCTAGATGGATGGCGTAGCAGGTCACTATAGGGATCTCTTCATTGGAGTCTTCTTCTAGCTCCTCTAGAATCTCAGCCGCTTCTACAGGGAAGAACTCCTTCAATCTAATTAGAGTCCTTTCCTTTTGTTCATAGTCTTTGAGGGAATCGATATATTTTTGAATGGCCGATCTCCCTGCAGACTTCTTTTCACGTCGAGCTGTACTTTTCTTCTTCTTGAGCTTTTTGGATTTTGAGCCTGATTGAGCCGAATTGGCAGCTGGAATGGTGGGCTTCTTCTACCCTTCCCATTCTGTTCTGGGCTCTTTCCAAAGTAACTTTAGCATCTTATTCGTATTATTAGTTATGTGCGTACTCCACGGAGGCTGCGGTGAGTAAGTTTCATTTCTCAGGGCAGCGGGTTCGGCTGTCTGCTCCAAGAAGGCTTCAGCTTCTGTGTGTATAAAGTTGGTGCTTGTCGCTTGATTGTTCACCAACACACTCTTGGACAGCTCGATCTCTCCAGCCTTGTACTGCTTCTCGACCCAATCATTGAAGATATAGCAATCCTCAATCGCATGGCTCACTACTCTGTGGTACGGGCAATACAGGGGATTGTCGGTCATTTTTGCTTCGTGGGGTCTCTTCGACTCCGGAAATTGTAGACCATTGTTCAAGGCATCTTTGAATATCTTGTGGACCTTGTCCCTTCTGAAAGAATAAACCTTGTTCTTTTTCTCCTCTAGGGAAAGCCCCTCTCCTTCCAGCACTGGCTTTCGAGACCGGTTGGTTTTCGATTCGCCTGCCTTTTGCCTGTCTTCATTATCGGATGCATTGAAGACATTGGTATTGCTAGAATTCCCGCTACTACGGTTATCGTCCCTCTTGCTCTTCCAAGTCTTGTCTCTCCGAGAGTCCGAGGTAGACTCTTGCTTCGAGCGTTCCGGCATTTGGACTTTCTTGGTCAGCTCCTGAAACGTCTTGAGGCCTGCTATACACAAGAATGGACCATCCAATTGCTGAGGTTCCCAATGAGATGGCTGACGAACTGGTCCTGCTCCAGCGGCGGTTCGCACTTGACCGTGAGATTACGCCATCAGGCAATAAAGTCCTTGTTGCTTTCATTTTTCCCCGACTTGGTTCTCACGAGGTCAGCGATGGAGATTTTGTCACTGACGCTCATGAATCTTTTCCGAAACAGAGACTCCATTTGGGCAAAAGTAATGACGGACCCATCTGGTATGTTTGCGTACCAGTCGAAAGCAACACCGGTCAGGCTATTGACAAACTGACGAAGAAGAAGCGCATCATTGTCCCCTGTATTTCCGCACGACGCTTTAAAGTGGGCGAGGTGCTGCTTTGCATTTCCCGTCCTGTCAAATCTTCTGAATTTAGGAATAATGTAACCGTTAGGGAACTCGATCAGATCGTACTGTACGGGATATGGCAGCCCACTACTGCCAATTTTTTTCTGAGCTTCGGCTTCGGCTACCAATGTTCTAACCTTGCTAGTGACCAAATCCATTACCCGATCTTGTATTAGGAGGATAGTTCTATCTGGGGCCAAGGCGTCCCCAGAAGCGGAATATGGCTGGCTTTCATGCGGCTCACCCAATCTTGGATCCAAGGGGACATGCATCGGTTGCTTCGGGTTGCCATCACCCGGCTCATGAGTAGAGACATGTACCTGATTGGAAGGCGCTCGAGCAATTTGACCCGTGAGCTGCATCACAACATTCGTCAGGTCGTCAATTTTGGAGTAAAGCTTGTCCATTTCTTTATCTTTGCTTCTGAGCTGTTTTCGAAGCTCTTGAAGCAGCTCTTGCTCTGCGGTCCTGGGGCGGAAAGTCGGTTCTTCCTTGCTGTCCGAGATTGACTCTACATGGACTGAGGGGTCTTTCTGCCTATCATCCTCATCGAGAGGGTTTTCATCATCCAGCGGAGACGGCTGTTCTTGGGAAGCGGCAACCACATTCAAGCCAGATTGGGCTTTGGATGTGGTGGCCCCATCCTTGCTTATGCTGCGAAGGTTGTCGATGGGGCGTCCGCCTGCCATATAGACCGTATGGAAAACATATCCAGCCGTCTTTTTATTATCGGCGGCTGATTTCACGGATCGCTGTCTTGAACCTCTTGTTTCAGTAACGGGCAGTCGACTGAAGGCGGCTGGCCTAGCCGGATTCTTGAATGGTTCCGACTCTTCCTTTTTGGTTTTGCCCCGCTGTTTTCGCGCGACACAGAGTTCCTGATAGACTCTTGAATAGACGGTGTCATAATTTCTTGGTCGGGGCTGGGACACGTCTCTTTGTAGCAACGTTCGGACCACTGTCTTCCTGATTCTGGCGGTCATGGCATTTTCTGAACCCACTTCAGAGGTTCGAAGGAATTGCTGATTTTTACGTCCGACTCAGCCGCCGTCGCGGAGTAACCCTGCTCTTTTAACCTCACAAGATTCCACATGGCCGAAGTCCTGGCCCTCTTGTTAGCTCGATACCTGAGCCAATTCTACCTTAACTTTTCTGTTTTAAGCACTTGGCAGACTTCGGCTCTTCAGGAAGACGCCGTAGACCGATTGACATAGAGGCCAGAGAAAATGCCCGTTCGCACGATTGTCAATGGCACCATCTGAGCTTGCTGGAGCTGCTTTGTGGTCCCATTGGTGCTGACGACCTTTCCCCCAGTTGGAACAGTGGAGAGCCATTCGAATACAGATTTGCATTTGGGGTGGGATGCTTTAGCGACCACAGCGTTCGGCCTCCTGCCTCTTGAGGTCGGTTTGGCCGCTTGGTTTGCCGTGACCTCCACCAGATGAGCACTTCCAGTAGGGTAGATGACGACGGAACCAAATTGATGGGGTGCCTCCTCCCATTGCCGGCTGAGACTGGCAGGGAGAACCACGCAGGTATTGATATTGACCACGATCGGGGTCACGTCGGAAGCTGAATTCATCTTAGGAGACATCGTCGTTAAAAATTGATTAGTGCATGAAAAAAACATTATTTCAGTACAAACATCGGCATATATGTTAAATGAGTTCGCATGAACACTTGACCTGAGATATGGGAGGAGAGAAAGGTCCCACCGGGCGTGCCAGAATCTGTAGGGTGTTTTTCGTCATCCCATTGAGATGGGAATACGCGCGCGCTTGTCAGGCGTATTGCAGATTCCCCTTGCCTAGGGTAGGCTGGGGTTTATTGATTGTGGGGATCCGAATCTCCAGCAGCCGCGGACTAAGCTGCCGTTAATTACCCCTCGCCTTTGGAGCGAGAGAACCTCCGATTGATGGGTCAAACAGGTCATGCAAACTCAATGAGCAGTGTTTTGTTTTGAAGGGGTTTTGGATATATCGGGGGCACCGCAGAGTTTTTACGGCGGTCCCGCTACCCGGATAGCGGACTGGGGGTCAAGAGGGCTAGCAGCCCCCTTGCGGGGTGCGGGGTAGCGCCCCGTTAGAAAAATTTTCCTAGGAGGGGACGTGTTTTGAGTGTAGAGTGTATGAGAAATGAGGGATGAGGAGCGTCTTTAAAACGCGTGCATGGCACGTAGGTACTGGTCGCCCATGAGTCACGTTCCTGACGCGTGGGTGCTTGCGCCGCGGGTTACATGCCAGGAGCGTGGGCGCCCCCGGGTCACGTGCCTGCCGCGTGGGCGCTTAGCGCTTGTGGGTCACGTGCCAGGCGCATGGGCGCCGGGCGCCCGCGGGTCACGTGCGCGGTACGCATGGGTGCCGGGCACCCACGGTTCACGTGCGCGGCACGCGACCGCCGGGCGCCGGGCGCCCACGGGTCACGTGCGCGGCACGTGACCGCCGGGCGCCAGCGGGTCATGTGCACGGCACGCGACCGCTGGGTGCCAGGCGCCCGCGGGTCACGTGCGCGGCACGCGTAGGTGATGGGTGCCCGCAGGTCACGTGCAAAGCACGCGACCGCTAGGTGCTCGCAGGTCACATGCACGGCACGCGTGGGTGCCCGCGGGTCACGTGCGCGGCATGCGACCGCTGGGCACCAGCGGGTCACGTGCGCGGCACGCGACCACTGGAAACACCAGCGAAAAAGGGGCTTAGCCCCTGGGCTAGGAGTTGAACTTCCAAGAGATTTTGAGTGGAGTTAAACTGCAAAAGATTTAGATTTGGAGTTAAACTCTTAAATTATCTGGAATAGGAGTTAAACTCCTTTGATGATTTGGGTCTTAGAGTTAAACTCCCAAAAGATCTTCAGAGGTGATCAAAAGGGACCCCTCTCTTCTCTCTTTAGCTCTGGAGCTTCTTTTGAGCCTTGGATCTGTCCAAAGTTGGATTTTTAGAGATGAGTCTCCTTCTTCCTCTTCTTGATCGGCTGGATCTTGGAGAAAAGGGGGTGAGACTTAAAAGTCTCCCCTTTTCGAGATCTGATTGAAGATCCGAGCTCCCTTTCATGGGTTTTGTGGTGAAAAACTATTTATTTTTGGAGAAGGGAAGAGTTAAACTCTTGATTTAATTTAAAAAGGAGGAAGGTTTTAGAACCTTGAGAAAAGAGAAGGAGGCACAAACCCTAAAATTTTTGAGAATGCAAAAAGTTGTCATAGATATTTTCATCATGTTTGCCTTTATAGGCTACACACTTTACATGCAGCCCCTTGGGCTTTGCCAAATGGCGCTTGGGCTACCCTATGCTTTATGTGCTTGTTTGTTTTTGCATATAAGCCATGGGGTTTACAAAATTTTGGCTTTCTACCCATTTTACATACATTTATTTTATAAAAAGAAAATAATTACATTAAACCAATTTATTGCTTTATCCTTTTTATCACGGGGCCGGTCCCTTCCATGCTCGATCCTGACCTGGGCTTAGGCCCGCTTGGATTGGAGTTGACTTTGATTTTGACTTGGTCGACCGAGGTGTAAATTTTGACCCCAACATACACGTTTTGCCCGAAGCTGGGAAACCCTCTGCGTGGGACTCTAAAGACTCGATAGTACGCTGGCAGTGGGTTTAACCACAAGCGCGTTAGCGGTACTAACTGCACGTTGTAAGTGCATGGCGGCGCCCCGGCCTTCGATCCGATGCCGGAAACGCGGAAATGAAAAACTTTGCAAACTAGCAAACCGGCACCACCGCGCACTTTTAACCCGGATCGGGCTATTAACCTAGCTACTAGCAAACAAGAAAGGGAGTAGAGAAGCTATACCGAGCGATCCGTGTCCTTCGGTCTTCATCTCCACTCCGATCTCCTCGCAGAACCTCCGGTCGTCGCCTCCTCGTCGAAATGGGCACCACATCACCGGGTTCTTTTACAGGCTCCCACCTCTGGACCGAGGCAACTCGGGCGTGAAGTTGGCTAGCCGACGCGTCCAAGATTTGCTGTAGAGTAGTGTAGAATCGTAGTCTCTTTGGGATAGTGAAGTTGCCATGGATGGAGAAGAGAATCAAAAGAACTTTCAAGTGGGGCTAGAATTTTGTAGAAAGAAAAAGAGATGAACAAATTTTCCCTCATCCAAAAATGAACCACCCTCTCACACAAATTGTGGCCGGCCCCTATTAGGAAAAATGGTGGAGAGAAAAAACAAGAAGGGAGGTGAGTGTAGGATATAAAAGAGGTGACCACATCCAAAGCAAACCTCACATCATTTCTAATCCATTCTAATCTCATAAATGCTAGGATTGATTCAAAAGGAATCTCATCATGATGAAGCTACAAAAGCAAATAAACCCCTCCACAAAAAGTAATTTGCACAATTGCAAATTACCCCCTCCATCGGAAAAGTCCGGCCGCGAAGGAACAACGGAAAACCGGCCGGAACAGAATGCAAACTGGCAACTTCAGAAAACTGATCCCGTAATAAATTACAGGAAAACCCCGCTACTGCATATACATGCCCGCATTTGTATTCCCACTGAATACAAATGCAAAGAGACAAAATCTACACTTTCTAATACTAGGTTCCGGCTTAAGCCAAAGCCGGCTAGTAAAATCCGTCCGATCACGATCCGTGCAATACCGCACGTATCTGATCGAACCCTGCCATATCTCCATACGGCCTCTACAGCGTTTCGCCCGAAACTTGAGAAAACGGTTTGTGGGGGACTCTAAAGACTCGTCAATACTTTGGTTGTGGATTTAACCACCAGCACGTCAGAGGTATTAGCCATACGTGACGGGCCACCAGCTATTGACTAAAAGGGACGTCGATGAGCGAACTCATCCTGACACCCTACTGACCCTGTCAGTGACAATATCCGTACAGTCCGGTCCGTTCGTCTATGAGCATCACATGGCGGGCCTAGGGGGTTGGTAAAAGTCAGACCCCCAAAAGCGGTACAAGTCGTGTCGGAGTGTAGCCCAGAACACCCTGAGATACTACTAGAATACCTACCAGTAAATCTCCTGCCTTGGCCAAGAAATTTTCATGTACTGGCTCTCCTAGACACAGCGCAACCTCACCCCCAATACCGGGAGAGACGAACCCCCGCAGATCCGCTCACTGCCTCCATGTGGCTTGGGACTGTACCCAACTAAAACCTGTTTGCACGACTCCTTTGAGCTGTGGAAGGGTAGTAATCAAAGCACAGTGGGAACTCACACGAGACAAATGACGATCTCAGGTCGATAAACTAACCTGTACACATGTCACCAGGGAACTGCTATCTGACGTCAGGTATAATACCAACTAGCAGGTTCACGGCGAGTCCTGTCCGGTGTACTCATAACCCAATGAGCACCTGTATACATCTTAGGTGAACCAACTGACACCAGTGGCTTGTGAGACCGGCCACCGCCCCTCGTCGGGGTCTCGACTGTATACACTAGTCTACTCTGGAGTATCGATGCCCTGTCTTGAAACTCCCACGACTAGGGACCTTTTGAGGATTTGCTTATAGACCCCGGCTCCCACGTATATGATCGCCCTCATACCGCTGGTAGTCAAGCAAGAATCCTAGGGGCTCTATCAACGTGTAATAGCGACTCGTAAGGTCACCTAAAGCAGTACACGATGATAAAGATAAACCAGATAGCATACTATCATCTTGAGTAAGACTGTCTTACCGGGATAGGTCCTCCCTCAATCATTGCAATCAGGTGCCTGTGATCCAATAATTGACTCTGAGGGCATTATCTCCAATAATCTCCCACTTGCACTCAAGGCTAATTATTGCGATGTCGCATACTCACAGCCCGTGTGATACCGAACACCCAACTCCTCTACTAGTCAGTCTCACAAAACTCGTTTGCGAAACTATGCGTTCGGGGAATAGCCTCAGTGAGTGGATTCGCTGTGGTGTTTCTTTCTATGTCTCTCTGTATTTCAAGTTCGCGGAGAAAGCCATCTCCCGAAATGAGCAATACCTGTCTTAGAATATGTTTGGATGTCTGATGGGACCTAGCTCATAAATGAACTCCAAATCCAAACTTCTTAGACTGTATCGTCAACTGAACTTAATCAGTATCATGCGCCATCCTTCCCTCAGTATCCACCTAGACCATCTGTCCAAAATACTGCCCCTCGTCAGAGGGAAAAATATAACTGTGACAACCTCTCTGTCATCCAGGTCACCTTGGAAGCCTGGAATGATAACTGTCTCCTAAAGGAGGCTGCCGTTATCAAATCCCTAGAACATCCACTTATGTTCTAAAACTGCTTCCGACTGTTTCTCCAGGATTGTATCAATATCAACTTATTACTTCTACTGCAAGAACAACATCTGGTGTGGTACTTGACATCTCATGATTGACTCACTTGCCTAAGCAAGTGATCTGCCAATCATGCACATCCCTCTCTACTTTAGTCTATAAGACACCTTTAGAGAGGGTGACTCCATTACCTGCAGGTACACTGTTGCGCCACGGCAGCGCCCCGGCCGTCTATCCGAGGCCAAAATGCGGAATCAAAATTTTTTCTTAACTTTCAAACTGGCGCTACCGCGGACAATATACCCGGATCGTAACCATTAACCGATACTAGCTATCAAGAGAAAGGGTGAGAGATATACCGAGTGATCCGAGTCCTCCGGTCTTCTCGTCATCGTCCCGATCTCCCGCGGAAAGTCTTGTCTCCATATCGTCGCCTCCTCGCCGGAAGGGCACCACATCGCCTGCGTCTTTTACGGGCTCCCGCCTCAATACCGAGGCAACTCGGGCATGAAGCCGGCAAGTCGACATGCCCAAGATATGCTGTAGAATGTAGTGTAGAAACTTTGTCTCTTGGAGTTTATGTAGTTGCCATTGATGGATAGAGGAAGAGGTAAAGAAAATTGGTGCTTTCAATTTTCTAGCAAGAAGAAGATGAGATGAAGAATTCCTCACATAACAAAATGAACTCTCTCATTCTTTTTTTTCTCTCAAGGGAAGCCCTTCTCATCTAGTGAGAATGGTGGAGGAATGAAAAATGCAAACCATAACAAGAAGGGAGGTGAGTGTAGTAAAAGTAAGGGGGTGACCACAACCCTAAAGAAATGATAACCATCTCAAATCAATATCAAATCCACTCTAATCACCATAAAGCAAGTGATAAGAAGGAAAAAGAATCTCATCATGAAAAACTATCATGATGCCACCAAAAAGCAAGATACCCCCTCCACAAATGTTATTTGCAAACTTGCAAATAACCCCCTCCATCAGAAAAGTCCGGCCGGGAAAGAACAAAGCAAAACCGGCCGGAACGGAATGCAAACTGGCAACTCCAGAAAACTGGTCCCGTAATAAATTACAGGAAAACCCTGATACTGTGCATACACACCCGCATCTGTATTCCGTCCGGATACAAATGCAAAGAGACAAAATCTACACTGTACCAAACTAGGATCCGGCTTAAACCAAACCCGGCTAGTGATATCCGTCCGATCCTGATCCGTGCAATACTGCACGTATCTGATCGAACCCTGCCATATAACCATACGGCCACTAGTACAAACCGTCCGATCCTGATCCGTGCAATACCGCACGTATCTGATCGGACCCTGCCATATCTCCATACGGCCTCTACAGCGTTTCGCCCGAAAACTTGAGTAACTGAAAGTGTGGTGGAATCTAAAGACTCGTCAATACTATGGCTGTGGATTTAACCACTAGCACGTCAGAGGTATTAGCCAATACGTGACGGGCCACCAGCTATTGACCAAAAGAGACGTCGATGAGCGAACTCATCCTGACACCCTACTGAGCCTGTCAGTGACAATATCCGTACAGTCCGGTCCGTTCGTCTATGAGTATCGCATGGCGGGCCTAAGGGGTTGGTAAAAGTCAGACCCCCAAAAGCGGTACAAGTCGTGTCGGAGTGTAGCCCAGAACACCCTGAGATACTACTGGAATACCTACCAGTAAATCTCCTGCCTCGGCCGAGGGCTTTGTGTAATGGCTCTCCTAGACACAGCGCGACCTCACCCCCAATACCGGGAGAGAAGAACCCCTGCAGATCCGCTCACTGCCTCCATGTGGCTCGGGACTGTACCCAACTAAAACCTGTTTGCACGACTCCTTTGAGCCGTGGTAGCGTAGTAATCAAAGCACAGTGGGAACTCACACGAGACAAATGACGAACTCAGGTCGATGAACTAACCTGTACACATGTCACCTGGGAACTGCTATCTGACGTCTGGTATAATCCCAACTAGCAGGTTCCCGGCGAGTCCTGTCCGGTGTACTCATAACCCAATGAGCACCTGTATACATCTTAGGTGAACCAACTGACACCAGTGGCTTATGAGACCGGCCACCGCCCCTCGTCGGGGTCTCGACTGTATACACTAGTCTACTCTGGAGTATCGATGCCCTGTCTCGAAACTCCCACGACTAGGGACCTTTTAAGGATGTGCTTATAGACTCCAGCTCTCACGTATATGATCGCCATCATACTGCTGGTCGTCAAGCAAGAATCCTAGGGGCTCTATCAACGTGTAATAGCGACCTGTAAGGTCACCTGAAACAGTACACGATGATAAAGGTAAACCAGATAGCATACTATCATCTCGAGTAAGACTGTCCTACCGGGATAGGTCCTCCCTCAATCATTGCAATCACGTGCCTGTGATCTAATAATTGACTCTGAGGGCACTATCTCCAACAATCTCCCACTTGCACTCAAGGCTAATTATTGCGATGTCGCATACTCATAGCCCGTGTGATACCGAACACCCAACTCCTCTACTAGTCAGTCTCACAAAGCTCGTTTGCGAAACTATTGCGTTCGAGGAATAGCCTCAGTGAGTGGATCCGCTGCGATGTTTCTTTCTATGTCTCTCTATATCTCAAGTTCGCGGAGAAAACCATCTCCCGAAATGAGCAATACCTGTCTTAGAATATGTCTGGATATCTGATGGGACCTAGCTCATAAATGAACTCCAAATCCAAACTTCTTAGACTGTATCGATAATTGAACTTAATCAGTATCCAGCGCCATGCCTCCCTCAGTATTGCCTTGGATCACCTGTCCAAAATACTGCCCCTCGTTTAGAGGGAAAACTACAACTCTGACGATCACCCTGCCGTCCATGTCACCTTGGAAGCCTGGAATGATAACTGTCTCCTTAATGAGGCTGTCGTTATCATATCCTTAGAACATCCACTTATGTTCTAAAACTGCTTCCGACTGTTTCTCCAGGATTGGATCAATGTCAACTTATTGCATCTAGTGCAAGAACAACATCTGGTGTGGTACTTGACATCTCATGATTGACTCAATTGCCTAAGCAAGTGATCTGCCAATCATGAGTATCCCTCTCCCCTTTAGTCTATAAGACACCTTTAGAGAGGGTGACTCCATCAACTGCAGGTGCACTACCGTGCCAGGAGTCGTTCATTCTAAATACTCATAGAATGCTGTCAAGGCACCCAGATTGGGAAACCACCCAAATCTAGATCTAAAACCATAGATCTAGTAACCAGAATGTCTGATATAATATCCAAGTCCTGTGTGGAGAAACAACTGTGTGACAACCAAAGTATAACCGATCGTAGTATAGGAATATCACTTCCTACTCTGTGTATGTCATCCAAATACCATGACATCACACCCTACTACCTTCTCAACAGATCCATCCCCTATTCTGATGACGTCAAACCTATGACTGTCATGTCAGAAATAGATGATCTATCTCCGCTATATCTGCTTTAGTCTATAAATAGACATAAGCCACCTGTCCACCAATGCTTCCGCTGCTCCCACTGACTAGACAACCCTCTGGCAGAGTCATATACACGTACACTTCTGAAGCTAGTTCAGAACGACGCTATACTCATCCTCCTGCCGGGTCTCGCGGCCTGGAACAACAGCAATGGCAAGTGTGGGTAAACAAGAACTTCCCTGTCACCGTCCTTGAGGCTACCGGAGTACCTCTCGGGTGCCTGAAGTTACCCACCTTATCTGCGGAGTGGCCAATGGAATGTCAAATCAGATTGAATCTTTAGGTTCCTTATCAAATCTTCAGTAATCGTTTGCGGTTCTGGAATCGCTTCCAGTTCTACCATACTCCCACTACTGTTTTCTGAAAAATAACCATTTCCCTTTTTTTTTTAAATGTGGCGAGTTAAGAACAATATTACTATTGATCTTCCAGATGGTAGAAAGTCAACCCTCGTCATAGTCTGGGTCAACCCACAAACAGCAATTACAGAAACGTGCCTTGAGTTGTCCAGTGTCTGGTTTTAATCATAAGCCGGACAACTCCCCGTACCTTAAGAATGTTAAGATATGAACTATACTATATCCAATATAGAACCAGAGGCACTGATTTAATTGAACCAGATTCAAATCATGCAGCTATCTCCAGTGCATGTCAACTAAATGGAAGGAGGCCGATCAGCGTTACTCAACTTAGGAATGTT
Source organism: Agapanthus africanus (assembly GCA_030015575.1). Classification (NCBI taxonomy): domain Eukaryota; kingdom Viridiplantae; phylum Streptophyta; class Magnoliopsida; order Asparagales; family Amaryllidaceae; genus Agapanthus; species Agapanthus africanus. The sequence goes on along the minus strand of CM057350.1, from coordinate 178,440,225 downwards.
TCCAATTATGAGTAACCTGAAAGAGAAGCAATTTCTCTTTATCATCAACTGAATACCATACACAAGTATCTACATCTTCGATCACCTTGAAGAATCCTGATACTTGCAATACCTGGTTCTCTACACTATTCTTATACCAATAACTCCTCAAAACTCAGACCCTGTCTCTCTACGAAACACATGTCTAAGAATTAGAGTAGTTAAAAGTAAACAGAATATAGTATGAGGATCAACCCCTCTGTCCTAATGGACACTGGATAACATACAATACTCTGTATAAGTCCGCTGAGTCTAACAACTCTTTCACTGTGTGTCGTAGGTTGAAAACTGTACTTATGGTTAAGAAGAATTACACCGCTGTTTAATGCTCCTTACCTAACCATCCACTGATATAGGTAAATGTGATCGACATAATATCAAAAGGTATATCTCACTCTATGAAAATAGACGTACAGATATATCAATTTGAAATTGGTGCACAACAGCGGATATTCAAAACCAAATATTTGCCGACCGGCAAACAGCCCAGATGATCTCCTCAAATATCACCGATTACAACGAATCCCGATATAATGAGGATGATCACCCTATTCCCAATAACTTACTCCCACTCATCATCTGTAAAACCATACAGATGTGAGAATCAAAACTGGTAAATACATGCCCTGGAGCAAGTGTCTAATCGGGAAATCAGTTTTCTTTTAACATTACACAGTTGAACTGAAACATTGAAATGTTTCGATGGGGTATCCTGGTATTCCTAGTAATGCCTCTTCCATTATCCAGATTCACAACTATAACCGTATAATTCTTTGCCACCTCTCCAAATCCCTTTATATGTCTTTAGTCATTACCTTCTACACACCCCTTAGGCCAAATGGTTTTCTTCCTTCCCTACCGTTCGGCACCAGCCTATGGTTTGGAAGAAGACTATCCAATAAGCATAATGGGTGTACTGTCCTAGTCCTAGGAGCACTCGCAATGCGAGAGAAGGTGAAGATAAAAGACAACCGAATAAACCTTATTCCTATTTCTCCTGGACCAGAGTCCATCCCCGAACTGGAACAAGTTCCTTTCGAGTTCGTATATAACCATACGATGGAGTATCCAATAAACTGTGGATCTTCGTAGTGATACGGAGTGTCCTGGAGAAATACAAAGGTGATTTAGGATTGGCGAAGAAATACTTGGTTTGGTCGTGAATAGCAGTCGCAATTTACTTTGCCCTCTTACTAATCCCTTGCTTTGTCTTAACTTAATACCTTCTGTACACCATCGTTATGCTAATTGGTTTTCTTCATTCCCCACCGTTCGGCACCAGCCTAAGGTTTGGAAGAAGACTATCCAATTTGCGTAATAGTTGTACTATCTCCTAAACCAAGGAGTACTCGCAATGAGAGAAGGTGAAAAGAAAAGACAACTGAATAATCCTATTCGTTTTCTCCAGAACCAGAAACCATCCTCGAAGTCCTTCGAGTTCGTATATAACCATACGATGGTTTTGTCCAATGGAAGTGGACGTTCGTAGTAATACGGGGTGTCCTGGAGAAAAGGATAAAAGTAGGAGTGGCAATGAGGTTTGCAACTCTGACAATCCAAAAGCCAGTGTTAAGAAGGTTCGGTCAACTTGGTCACTGAGTCATAGTCAAGGGTCGGGTCAATGGTCGCTGCCAAAGAGAGAGAGAAAAGAAACACTCAGCGTGCACTCTAACCTAGATCAGAATGGTTATCACTTTATCTAATCTGGAAACCTCCCACTGTACCTCAAATTCTCCTCCAAACCTGAAAGAAGAATTAGTCGGGATCACCCGAGGAGTAAACCAACTCATCAGTGGGAATCGGGATCCAACTATCATCGCATGATAACTTGACGGAATCCACTCAAGTCACCACACTCCAGAAGGTATGCGCATGCCTGGCAAGTTTCAGTTCTTTTGAAACTCCCGATGTTTGTTTTTACCCCTAGGACCCAAGTGACCTTGACAACGCCAACAAATCAAAGAGTCCTAGTCAAGTTCTACCCGTCATTATCTTGATTGCGTTAAACCCACCCGTACGAGTCCTTGACAATGCCAACAAGACCGTACGACTGTCCTAACCAATCCACTTATCCATGTGACAGAAAAGCATTACATAGCTACCGAACACTACGCCACGGGAATGCACGACAAACGCAGCACGAATACTAAGTAATACTAATCTGAAATGACGGAGGGCTACGACTGGTTTTTGGCGAAAAACCTTTAACGTAATGAACTTGATATCGTTGAAGGAACTGGATAACCTTTTTAGAAAATATAGTGACGAAAACCTTTACTAAAGAGGTCACTCCCGGTGAAGGGATCTCGGCTCTTTCCCCGTAGAATGAGGTGCAGGATATTCCAACTGAATACCACGATGCAAAGCAAAAGTAATCGGCTATAGTGAAGTTAATGCCCTGACGCAAACTTCTGTCCAAGGGGTCACTCCCGGGGAAGGGATCTCGGCCCTTGCCTCGTCGACTGAGGAGCAGGATATTCCAAATGAATACCACGATGCAAAACAAAAGTGAACGCCCTTGCAATAACAGCTTTTGAAAAAATGTTCCAACAACATCAGAATAGGTTTGTTTATCTTGTATTGATCCGAATCAACACAGTCCCATCAATTGATCACACCACAAAGAACGAAAATATACTGATGTACGTATATGCCATCCGCATTCGCCACTGGGTCCCGTCATTACCCGTTAGGTTAGCTAACTAACGACAGAGCGGGGACTGGACTAGCGCGGATGTAAAACATATACAACATCTACTAATATATATACCAATATATTATATTCGCTCAAGGCGTGATAAAATGCAACATCACAGAAATATGCAGCATCACAGAACAATACAGATATCTGGGATCCCCGGGTTTCACAGAGCCGCTGCTGAAACCCGACGTTCCCCTGGTCGTGTGGATAGCCTGTGCAATGAAATCCTAGACCCCTACAGGCGCGGCAAGTCACCCGCCAAAACCTGAAGCGAGGCAGCCCCCTTCAGCACCGTGAATGGACCACCCAGCACTTCACGGAATCCGGTAACTTGGGCACCCCTCCTGGGTCAACCTATACCCCCTACGAGTGCGGCGAATAGCCCGCCAATTCCAGACTGAAGCCCCCTCCGTCTCAATGCCCTGAGATGCGGGCCCGTTGCCCTCTAGAACCCGGCCATCCGTGCACCCCACCGCGGGGCAATCTTAGTACAGAAAGTAAAATATACATACACCGGGTACATCGACCGCAACCAGGTCGTGCCCCAAAAGAATAATACAAACAGGCAGTGACGGCAGTCCACATGTCGGACGCACGCCCCGCAATATCAAATGTACATATAAAACAAAACAGTACTAGCATTGCATCCAGGCTATCCCCCACGACCGATCCGCAACAACACAGCATAAACATAGAACATCAACGTGAAAGTCACGTTCGCAAATCCGTCTAACCGGGCTATAGTAGTTAGATAGGATTTACCGATCAAGTGACATTCACGGTCGCAGATATAATGTAAATACTGTGAAATAATGTGTTTAAAATATCCGATCGATCAAATAATTAGCAAGTGGGCCCCCAAGCAATACTGTAGCACTCACAGAAATTCTGGGCCCAAATATAATATTCCAAAACCCCCATAATTAGCCCACAAGCCCACTGGAAAAATTGGACACAGTGAGGTCACCAAAGTGCGGTGGAACCGCGGCCCAAGGGGGGTTTGGCCGCGGTTCCGCGCTTCACTAATCGACTGACTGTGTCGAATTTTTACAGAAGTCTTAAAATTTCCAGTACATTATTTTTTTACAAGCTGAAAAATTTTTAGACACCAAAAATTTTCAACAGAAAACTGATGTGAGCAAAAATGTAGATTTTGGAATTTTGGTCGATCGGAAATGCAAAAACACATCAAACAAAGCTAGAAAAGGTTAATGGCGTGGCTCTGATACCATGTTGCACCACGGCAGCGCTCCGGCCGTCTATCCGAGGCCAAAATGCGGAATCAAAATTTTTTCTTAACTTTCAAACTGGCGCTACCGCGGACAATATACCCGGATCGTAACCATTAACCGATACTAGCTATCAAGAGAAAGGGTGAGAGATATACCGAGTGATCCGAGTCCTCCGGTCTTCTCGTCATCGTCCCGATCTCCCGCGGAAAGTCTTGTCTCCATATCGTCGCCTCCTCGTCGGAAGGGCACCACATCGCCTGCGTCTTTTACGGGCTCCCGCCTCAATACCGAGGCAACTCGGGCATGAAGCCGGCAAGTCGACATGCCCAAGATATGCTGTAGAATGTAGTGTAGAAACTTTGTCTCTTGGAGTTTATGTAGTTGCCATTGATGGATGGAGGAAGAGGTAAAGAAAATTGGTGCTTTCAATTTTCTAGCAAGAAGAAGATGAGATGAAGAATTCCTCACATAACAAAATGAACTCTCTCATTCTTTTTTTTCTCTCAAGGGAAGCCCTTCTCAATCTAGTGAGAATGGTGGAGGAATGAAAAATGCAAACCATAACAAGAAGGGAGGTGAGTGTAGTAAAAGCAAGGGGGTGACCACAACCCTAAAGAAATGATAACCATCTCAAATCAATATCAAATCCACTCTAATCACCATAAAGCAAGTGATAAGAAGGAAAAAGAATCTCATCATGAAAAACTATCATGATGCCACCAAAAAGCAAGATACCCCCTCCACAGATGTTATTTGCAAACTTGCAAATAACCCCCTCCATCAGAAAAGTCCGGCCGGGAAAGAACAAAGCAAAACCGGCCGGAACGGAATGCAAACTGGCAACTCCAGAAAACTGGTCCCGTAATAAATTACAGGAAAACCCCGATATTGTGCATACACACCCGCATCTGTATTCCGTCCGGATACAAATGCAAAGAGACAAAATCTACACTGTACCAAACTAGGATCCGGCTTAAACCAAAGCCGGCTAGTAATATCCGTCCGATCCTGATCCGTGCAATACCGCACGTATCTGATCGAACCCTGCCATATATCCATACGGCCACTAGTACAAACCGTCCGATCCTGATCCGTGCAATACCGCACGTATCTGATCGGACCCTGCCATATCTCCATACGGCCTCTACAGCGTTTCGCCCGAAAACTTGAGTAACTGAAAGTGTGGTGGACTCTGAAGACTCGTCAATACTATGGCTGTGGATTTAACCACTAGCACGTCAGAGGTATTAGCCAATACGTGACGGGCCACCAGCTATTGACCAAAAGGGACGTCGATGAGCGAACTCATCCTGACACCCTACTGAGCCTGTCAGTGACAATATCCGTACAGTCCGGTCCGTTCGTCTATGAGTATCGCATGGCGGGCCTAGGGGGTTGGTAAAAGTCAGACCCCCAAAAGCGGTACAAGTCGTGTCGGAGTATAGCCCAGAACACCCTGAGATACTACTGGAATACCTACCAGTAAATCTCCTGCCTCGGCCGAGGGCTTTGTGTAATGGCTCTCCTAGACACAGCGCGACCTCACCCCCAATACCGGGAGAGACGAACCCCTGCAGATCCGCTCACTGCCTCCATGTGGCTCGGGACTGTACCCAACTAAAACCTGTTTGCACGACTCCTTTGAGCCGTGGTAAGGTAGTAATCAAAGCACAGTGGGAACTCACACGAGACAAATGACGAACTCAGGTCGATGAACTAACCTGTACACATGTCACCTGGGAACTGCTATCTGACGTCTGGTATAATCCCAACTAGCAGGTTCCCGGCGAGTCCTGTCCGGTGTACTCATAACCCAATGAGCACCTGTATACATCTTAGGTGAACCAACTGACACCAGTGGCTTGTGAGACCGGCCACCGCCCCTCGTCGGGGTCTCGACTGTATACACTAGTCTACTCTGGAGTATCGATGCCCTGTCTCGAAACTCCCACGACTAGGGACCTTTTAAGGATGTGCTTATAGACTCCAGCTCTCACGTATATGATCGCCATCATACTGCTGGTCGTCAAGCAAGAATCCTAGGGGCTCTATCAACGTGTAATAGCGACCTGTAAGGTCACCTGAAACAGTACACGATGATAAAGGTAAACCAGATAGCATACTATCATCTCGAGTAAGACTGTCCTACCGGGATAGGTCCTCCCTCAATCATTGCAATCACGTGCCTGTGATCCAATAATTGACTCTGAGGGCACTATCTCCAACATACACTACCGTGCTAGGAGTCATCCATTCTAAATACTCATAGAATGCTGTCTATGTACCCAGATTGGGAAACTACCCAAATCTAGATCTAAAACCATAAATCCAGTAACCAGAATGTCTGATATAATATTCAAGTCCCATGTGGAGAAACTACTGTGTGACAAACAGTATATAACCAACCGTAGTATAGGAATTTCACTTCCTACTCTGTGTATGTCATCCAAATACCAGGACATCACACCCTACTACCTTCTTAACAGATCCATCCCCTATTCTGATGAAGTCAAACCTATGACTGTCACGTCAGAAATAGATGATCTATCTCTGCTATATCTGCTTTAGTCTATAGTTAGACATAAGCCTCTTGCCCACTATGCTTCCGTTGCTCCCACTGACTACGACAACCCTCTGGCAGAGTCATATAGACGTACACTTCTAAAGCCAGTTTATAACGACGCTATACTCATCCTCTTGCCGGGTCTCACAGTCTGGAACAACAGCAATGGAAAGTCTGGGTAAACAAGAACCTCCCTGTCACCGACCTTAAGGCTACCGGAGTACCTCTCGGATGCCTGAGGTTACCCATCACATCTGCGGAGTGGCCAATGGAATGTCAAACCAGATTGAATCTTTAGGTTCTTTATCAAATCTTCAGTAATCGTTTGCGGTTCTGGAATCACTTCCAGTTCTACCATACTCCCACTACTGTTTTCTGAAAAAAAATCCATTTCTTTTAAAATTGTGGCGAGTCAAGAACAATATCACTGTTGATCTTCCAGATGGTAGAAAATCAACCCTCGTCATAGCCCGGGTCAACCCACAAACAGCCATTACAGAAACGTGCCTTGAGTCATCCAGAGTCTGGTTTTAAGCATAAGCCGGACAACTCCCCGTATCTTAACAATGTCAAGATATGAACTGTTCTATATCCAATACAGAAACAGAGGCACTGATTTAATTGAACCAGATTCAAATCATTCAGCTGTCTCCAGTGCATGTCAAGTAAATGGAAGGAGGCCGATCAACATTACTCAACTTAGGAATGCTTCCAATTATGAGTAACCTGAAAGAGAAGCAAGTTCTCTTAATCATTACTATCAACTGAATACCATACACAAGTATCTACATCTTCGATTACCTTGAAGAATCCCGATACTTGCAATACCTGGTTCTCTACTTTAATCTTATACTTATAACTTCTCAAAACTTGGACCTTGCGTTTCTACGAAACACCAGTCTAAGAACTAGAGAAGTCACAAGTAAACAGAATATAGTACGAGTACCTACCCCTCTGTCCTAATGGACACTGGACAACATACAATACTCTGTATAAGTCCCCTGAGTCTAGTAACTCATTCCCTGTGTGTCGTAGGTTGAAAACTGTACTATGGTTATGAAAAATTACACCGCTGTTTAATGCTCCTTACCTAACCATCCACTGATATAGGTAAATGTCACTAGACATAATTTCAAAAAGTTATATCTCACTCTATAAAAATAGACGTACAGATATATCAATTTGAAATTGGTGCATTAAAACGGATATTCAAAACCAAATATTTGCCGTCCGGCAAACAACCCAGGTGATTTCCTCAAATATCACCAATTACAACGAATCCCGATATAATGAGGATGATCACCTAATTCCAAATAACTTACTCCCACTCATCATCTGTAAAACCATACAGATGTGAGAATCAAACCTGGTAAATACATACCCTGGAGCAAGTGTCTAATTGGGAAATCAACTTTCTTTTAACAGTACACAGTGGAACTGAAACATTGAAATGTTTCGATGGGGTATCCGGGTATTCCTAGTAATGCCTCTTCCATTATCCAGATTCACAACTGTAACCGTATATTTCTTTGCCACCTCTCCAAATCCCTTTATATGTCCTTAGTCATTACCTTCTGTATACCCCTTTAGGCCAAATGGTTTTCTTCCTTCCCTACCGTTCGGCACCAGCCTATGGTTTGGAAGAAGACTATCCAATAAGCATAATGGGTGTACTGTCCTAATCCCAGGAGCACTCGCAATGCGAGAGAAGGTGAAGATAAAAGACAACCGAATAAACCTTATTCCTATTTCTCCTGAACCAGAATCCATCCCCGAACTGGAACAAGTTCCTTTCGAGTTCGTATATAACCATACGATGGAGTATCCAATAATCTGTGGATCTTCGTAGTGATACGGAGTGTCCTGGAGAAATACAAAGGTGATTTAGGATTGGCGAAGAAAAACTTGGTTTGGTCGTGAATAGCAGTCGTAATTTACTTTGCCTTCTTACTAATCCCTTTCTTTGTCTTTACATAATACGTTCTGTACACCATCGTTATGCTAATTGGTTTTCTTCATTCCCCACCATTCGGCACCAGCCTAAGGTTTGGAAGAAGACTATCCAATTTGCGTAATAGGTGTACTATCTCCTAAACCAAGGAGTACTTGCAATCTGAGAGAAGGTAAAAGGAAAAGACAACTGAATAGTCCTATTCGTTTTCTCCAGAACCGGAAACCATCCTCGAATTCCTTCGAGTTCGTATATAACCATACGATGGTTTTGTCCAATGGAAGTGGACGTTCGTAGTAATACGGGATGTCCTGGAGAAAAGGGTAAAAGTAGGAGTGGCAATGAGGTCTGCAACTCTGACAATCCAAAAGCCAGTGTTAAGAAGGTTCGGTCAACTTGGTCACTGAGTCATAGTCTAGGGTCGGGTCAATGGTCGCTGCCAAAGAGAGAGAGAAAAGAAACACTCAACGTGCACTCTAACCTAGATCAGAATGGTTATCACTTTATCTAATCTGGAAACCTCCCACCGTAACGTCAAATTCTTCCCCAAACCTGAAAGAAGAATTAGTCGGGATCACCCGAGGAGTAAACCAACTCATCAATGGGAATCGGGATCCAACTATCATCGCATGATAACGTGACGGAATCCGCTCACGTTATCACACTCCAGAAGGTATGCGCATATCTGGCAAGTTTCAATTTCTTTAAAAACTCCCGATGTGGATTTTTTCCCTATGCTCTTATGACCTTGGCGTGAGGTCAAAATATCATAAGTCACATGTCAAGTTCTACCCGTCATTGTCCAGGTTAATTTGAACCCACCCGTACATACCCTTGACGTAAGCCAAAATAGTAGTACGACAGTCCCAAACCAACACATCTATCTATGCAACAGATAAATACCCGGCAGCTACCAATCACTATGTCTTGGCGTGAGGTCAAAATACATAGCTTGAATACTACCGAATATTTAACTGAAATGACGGAGGGCTACGAATGGTTTCTGGCGAAAACCTTTAACGTAATGAACTTGATATCGTTGAAGGAACTGGATAGCTTTTTAAAAATATAGTGATGAAAACCTTTGCTAAAGAGGTCACTCCCGGTGAAGGGATCTCGGCTCTTTCCCCGTGGAATGAGGTGCAGGATATTCCAACTGAATACCACGATGCAAAGCAAAAGTAATCGGCTATAGTGAAGTTATTGCCCTGACGCAAACTTCTGTCCAAGGGGTCACTCCCGGTAAAGGGATCTTGGCCCTTGCCTCGTCGACTGAGGAGTAGGATATTCCAACTGAATACCACTGTGCAAAACAAAAGTGAACGCCCTTGCAATAACAGCTTTTTGAAAAATGTTCCAACAACATCAGAAAAGGTTTGTTTATCTTGCATTGATCCGAATCAACGCAGTCCCATCAATTGATCACACCACAAAGAACGAAAATAATGATGTACATATATGCCATCCGCATTCGCCACTGGGTCCCGTCATCACCCGTTAGGTTACTTAACTAACGACAGAGCGGGGACTGGACTAGCGTGGATGCAAAACATATACAACATCTACTAGTATATATATCAATATATAATATCGCTCAAGGCGTGATAAAATGCAACATCACAGAAACGTACAGCATCACAGAACAATACAGATATCTGGGATCCCCGGGTTTCATAGAGCCGCTACTGAAATCCGACGTTCCCCTGGTCGTGTGGATAGCTTGTGCAAAGAGATCCTAGACCCCTACGGACGCGGCAAGTTACCCGCCAAAACCTGAAGCGGGCAGCCCCCTTCAACAACGTGAATGGACCACCCAGCACTTCACGGAATCCGGTAACTAGGGCACCCCTCCTGGATCAACCTGTACCCCCTACGAGTGCGGCGAATAGCCCGCCAATTCTAGAGTAAAGCCCCCTCCGTCTCAATGCCATGAGATGCGGGCTCATTGCCCTCTAGAACCTGGCTATCCGTGCACCCCTCCGCGGGGTAATCCTAGTACAGAAAATAAAATATACATACAACGGGTACATCGACCTCGACCCGGTCGTGCCCCAAAAGAATAATACAAACAGCCAGTGACGGCAGTCCACATGTCGGACGCTCACCCCGCAATATCAAATGTACATATAAAACAAAACTGTACTAATATTGCAACCAGGCTATCCCCCACGACCAATCCGCAACATCACAGCACAACACAGAACATCAACGTGAATGTCACGTTCGCAAATCCGTCTAAAAGGGCTATAGCAGATAGACTGGATTTACCGATCAAATGACATTCACGGTCGCAGATATAATGTAAATACTGTGAACTAACATGTTTAAGATATCCGATCGAGCAAATTTATCGAAGTGGGCCCCAAGCACTACTGTAGCACTCACAGAAAATCTGGGCCCAAAAAGAATGTCCCAAAACCCCTATTTTCTATTCAAAAGCCTACTGGAAAAATTTAGTACAATGAACAGTACAAAGCGCGGCGGAACCGCGGCCCAAGCATGGTTTTGCCCGCGGTTCCGCGGTGGTATAGTAAGTTCAGGCGACCAAATTTTTTACAGAATGCTTAGAATTCCCTGCACGTGTTTCTGAAACAACCTGAAAAATTTTTGGAGCCCAAAAAAATTTCGACAGAAACCCAATGCACAAGAAAATACGGTTTTTGGGGTTTTTGTTCGATCGAGTCTTTAAACATACTAGAGCAAGCTAGGCAAGGTTAACGGCCTGGCTCTGATACCAATGTAAGTGCATGGCAGCGCCCCGGCCGTTGATCCGACGCCGGAAACGCGGAAATGAAAAACTTTGCAAATTAGCAAACCGGCACCACCGCGCACTTTTAACCCGGATCGGGCCATTAACCTAGCTACTAGCAAACAAGAAAGGGAGTAGAGAAGCTATACCGAGCGATCCGTATCCTTCGGTCTTCATCTCCACTCCGATCTCCTCGCGGAACCTCCGGTCGTCACCTCCTCGTCGAAACGGGCACCACATCACCGGGTTCTTTTACGGGCTCCCACCTCTGGACCGAGGCAACTCGGGTGGAAGTTGGCTAGCCGACGCGTCCAAGATTTGCTGTAGACTAGTGTAGAATCGTAGTCATTTTGGGATAGTGAAGTTGCCATGGATGGAGAAGAGAATCAAATGAACTTTCAAGTGGAGCTAGAATTTTATAGCAAGAAAAAGCGATGAACAAATTTTCCCTCATCCAAAAATGAACCACCCTCTCACACAAATTGTGGCCGGCCCCTATTAGGAAAAATGGTGGAGAGAAAAAACAAGAAGGGAGGTGAGTGTAGGATATAAAAGAGGTGACCACATCCAAAGCAAACCTCACATCATTTCTAATCCATTCTAATCTCATAAATGCTAGGATTAATTCAAAAGGAATCTCATCATGATGAAGCCACAAAAGCAAATAAACCCCTCCACAAAAAGTAATTTGCACAATTGCAAATTACCCTCTCCATCGGAAAAGTCCGGCCGCGAAGGAACAACGGAAAACCGGCCGGAACAGAATGCAAACTGGCAACTTCAGAAAACTGATCCCGTAATAAATTACAGGAAAACCCCGCTACTGCATATACATGCCCGCATTTGTATTCCCACTGAATACAGATGCAAAGAGACAAAATCTACACTTTCTAATACTAAGTTCCGGCTTAAGCCAAAGCCGGCTAGTAAAATCCGTCCGATCACGATCCGTGCAATACCGCACGTATCTGATCGAACCCTGCCATATCTCCATACGGCCTCTACAGCGTTTCGCCCGAAACTTGAGAAAACGGTCTGTGGGGGGACTCTAAAGACTCGTCAATACTTTGGTTTTGGATTTAACCACCAGCACATCAGAGGTATTAGCCATACGTGACGGGCCACCAGCTATTGACCAAAATGGACGTTGATGAGCGAACTCATCCTGACACCCTACTGAGCCTGTCAGTGACAATATCCGTACAGTCCGGTCCGTTCGTCTATGAGCATCGCATGGCGGGCCTAGGGGGTTGGTAAAAGTCAGACCCCCAAAAGCGGTACAAGTCGTGTCAGAGTGTAGCCCAGAACACCCTGAGATACTACTGGAAAACCTACCAGTAAATCTCCTGCCTTGGCCAAGGAATTTTCATGTACTGGCTCTCCTAGACACAGCGCGACCTCACCCCCAATACCGGGAGAGACGAACCTCTGCAGATCCGCTCACTGCCTCCATGTGGCTCGGGACTGTACCCAACTATAACCTGTTTGCACGACTCCTTTGAGCCGTGGTAGGGTAGTAATCAAAGCACAGTGGGAACTCACACGAGACAAATGACGATCTCAGGTCGATGAACTAACCTGTACACATGTCACCAGGGAACTGCTATCTGACGTCAGGTATAATACCAACTAGCAGGTTCCCGGCGAGTCCTGTCCGGTGTACTCATAACCCAATGAGCACCTGTATACATCTTAGGTGAACCAACTGACACCAGTGTCTTGTGAGACCGGCTACCGCCCCTCGTCGTAGTCTCGACTGTATACACTAGTCTACTCTGGAGTATCGATGCCCTGTCTCGAAACTCCCACGATTAGGGACCTTTTAAGGATTTGCTTATAGACCCCGGCTCCCACGTATATGATCGCCCTCATACTGCTGGTAGTCAAGCAAGAATCCTAGGGGCTCTATCAACGTGTAATAGCGACTCGTAAGGTCACCTAAAGCAGTACACGATGATAAAGATAAACCAGATAGTATACTATCATCTTGAGTAAGACTGTCCTACCGGGATAGGTCCTCCCTCAATCATTGCAATCAGGTGCCTGTGATCCAATAATTGACTCTGAGGGCACTATCTCCAACACACTTAACGTCTACCCAGGTATCTGTCGATAAGAAGGTCGACGAGGAAACTCATCCATACCCCTACTGAGCCTGTCCGTGGCAATCTCCGTACAGTCCGGTCTGTTCGTCTGAGAGTGTCGCATATCGGTCCTAGGGGGCGGCAAGCGTCAGACCCCTAATAGTGCAATAAGTCATGTTGGAGTACGGCCAAAAACACCCTGAGAAACTACTGGAATCCCTACCAGCAAATCTCGCTTGCCCTGGCCAGGGACTTTGTGTAATGGCTTTCCGAACACAGCGCGACCTCAACCCCCAATACCGGGAGAGATGAATCCTATCTAACCGCTACTGTCTCCAAGTGCTTCGGGACTGCACCCAACCACTACCTATTTGCACGACTCAGCAGAGCCGTATTACGGTAGTAATCTAAGAACAGTGGGAACACAATTGAGGCGAAGTAGCAGTGTCAAGTCGACGGACTAAGCTGTACTCATGACATCTGGGAACTGCTACCTGACGATAGGTATATTACCAACCAGCAGTTCCCCATGAGTCCGTCCAGTGTAACTCATAACCCAATGAGCACTTGCATACTATCTCCTGTACGATGTACTGACGGCTGTGGGACAGACTATCTCCCTTCCTGGGATGAGAAGCGTATACACTAGTCTACTCTGAAGTATCGATGCCCTGTCTCGATAATCCTGCGACTAGGGACCTGTGTAAGGATGTGCTTGTAGACTACCCAGCCCCCACTAGTGTGACTGCCATCACAACGCTGTAATTCAAGAAAAGATCCTAAGGGCTCTATCAATATGTATTAGCGATACATTAAAAAAACATATACACATATTAAGATAGATACAAACCAAGTAGCATACTACTATATCGAGCAAGACTGTCATAAATCCGTGTATATATCCCAAGCTTCCAAAATGTAATATACAAATGAGTACTATACAATAGTGGCTTTTAGGGCATATTACACTAACAATCTCCTACTTGAACTAAGGCCATGTGCTGGTATATCGTAGACCTATCATCTCGAATAGCCTCTCGAACTGCGTCTGAGAGATGACCTTTGTGAATGGATCTGTAGTGTTGTCCTCAGTAGCAATTCTCCGTACCTCGATCTCCCGGCGATCCACGATCTCCCAGATCAGGTGATACCGCCTCAAAATGTTTCTGGACTTCTGATAGGACCTGGGTTCCTTTGCTAAAGCTATAGCTCCATTGTTGTCAGAATACAGAGGTATTGGATCAACAATGGATGGAACCACCTGAAGTTCTGTTAAGAACTTCCTCATCTAGACTGCTTTTTTTACGGCATCAGAAGCTGCGATATACTCTGCTTCCATCGTCGAGTCAGCAATGGTGTTCTACTTGGAACTCTTCCAACAGACCGACCCTCCATTGAGGGTAAAGACATAACCTGACATAGACTTGGAGTCATCTTTGTCACTCTGGATACTGGAGTCAGCAAAGGCCTCGATCTGGAGGTCTTTTCCGCCGTAAAATCAAGAACATTTCCTTTGTCCTTCTCAGGTACTTAAGAATGTTCTTTACTGCTATCCAGTGCTTCTCCCTAGGGTTTGACTGATACCGGCTTACTAAGCTTAGTGCATAAGCTACATCTGGTCTGGTACATAACATCGCATACATTATAGAGCCTACCGCAGAAGCGTAAGGCATAATAGACATGCGATCGCTTTCCAAATCAGTCATGGAAGACATCTCTTTGGAGAGGGTGATTCCATGACAAGCCGGTAAATTACCGTGCTTTGAATCTTCCATACTGAATCTTTTCAGTATGGTGTCGATATACCTGGACTGTGAAAGTCACAACATCCTCTTAGATCTATCACGATAGATCTGGATCCCCAGAATGTAAGAGGCATCATCCAGGTTTTTCATGGAGAACCTTTGTGATAAGAACCCTTTGACAGATTGTAGCATAGGAATGTCATTTCCTATTAAGAGAATGTCAAACACGTACAAGACGAGGAAAAAACAGTTCATGCTACAATCTTACTATAAATGCATGGCTCATCTGGATTTTTGATAAAGTCAAATTCTTTGACCGTCTCATCAAAACAGATATTCCAACTCCGCGATACCTGCTTTAGTCCATAAATGGACTTAAGCAACTTTCACACTTTTCCGCTGCTCCTACTTCGAATAAAACGCTCTGGCTGGTCCATATAGACGCACTCTTCCAAATTTCTATTTAGAAAAGCGGTTTTTACGTCCATCTACCAAATCTCATAATCATGGAAGGCAGCAATGGTAAGAAGGATCCGAATGGATTTGAGCATAGCCACTGGAGAAAAGGTTTCATCATAGTCCAACCAGGTCTTTGACGAAATCCTTTTGCAACAAGTCTAGCCTTATAGGTTTCAACCTGTCTATCTACACCAATCTTCTTTCTGAAGATCTATTTGCAGCCTACGGGTTTTACCCCTTCTTGAGCAATGTCCAAAGTCCATACTTTGTTGGTGTACATGGACTCCATCTCGGTCCGCATTGCATCAAGCCATTTTACCGAGTCTTTGCTCTGAATGGCTTGCTGGAAGTTAGTTGGCTCATCATTATCAATGATGCAATCTTTTCTATCCCCGTCTACGAGAAAACCATAGTATCTCTCAGGAGGATGAGACAGCCTACTACTTCTACGGAGTGGCGCGGGAATGTTCTATTCTTTTGAAACTTCTGGCTCTACCAAGCTTTCAGTAATAGCTTGTGGTTCTGGAATTTCTTCCAGTTCTATTGCGCTCCCACTAGTTTCTTTTTCTAAAAATTGATGTTCCAAAAAGTGGGCATGACGAGAAACAAAAACCTTTTGTTCCTCTACGTAATAGAAAAGATACCCCCTGGAGTTCTTTGGGTATCCCACAAACTTACATAGTACTGAGCGTGTCTCGAGTTTGTCCGTATGTCGCTTTTTAACAAAAGCTGGACATCCCCATATCTTTAGATACTGAAGATAGGGTTTCTTCCAACTCCACATCTGATATGGTGTGGTAGGCACAGTCTTGGTAGGAACCTTGTTCAAAAGGTATACAGCTGATTCTAGTGCATAGCCCCAGAATGATCGCGGTAAGTTAGCGTTACTCATCATGGAACGTACCATATCCAATAGGGTTCGGTTCCGTCTCTCCGATACACCGCTGTGTTGTGGTGTGTATGGAGGAGTAAGCTGAGAGAGAATTCCATTCTTTTTTAGGTAATCCAGGAACTCGACACTCAAGTATTCACCACCTCGATCAAATCTTAGTGTCTTGATACTTTTGCCGGTTTGTTTTTCCACTTCATTCTTATATTCTTGGAATTTCTCAAAGGCCTCAGATTTATGTTTCATCAAGAAGATATGTCCATACCTAGAGAAATAATCCGTAAAATTAATGAAATAGGAATAACCACTTCTTGCATGTGTATACATTGGACCACACACGTCGCTGTGTATGAGTTCCAAGAGCTCGTTCGCTCTTACTCCGCGTTCAGTGAACGGAGTCTTTGTCATCTTTCCTTTGAGACATGATTGACAAGTTGCATAAGATTGATATTCGAACGGATCCAAATATCCTTCTTTATGTAATTTGGTCAACCTTGTTTCGTTGATTTGACCTAGTCTACAATGCCATAAGAAAGCATGATTTATTTCTGGAGTCTTTCTTTTATGTGTGTTCTGGACATTGAAAATTTGTAGTTGATTTAATACGTATATACCGTTGTTTAGAGTACCTGACCTAATCAGACCATGATTAAGGTGGATGTTTACGACATCGCTTACAAATGTAAAATCATAACCTTATTTAGATAACAAAGATATAGAAATGATATTACAAGTCAAACTAGGTACACAAAAACAGTTGCGCAAAACCAAAATATGTCAACTCGTCAATCCAAGGTGATATTCCCCTACGGACACAGCATCCACGCTCATTCCGTTAGCAACCCTGAGGGTCATATCATCGGTCTTCAGAACCCTACGACTTTTCAGTGCCTGCAAAGAATTGCAGATATGAGATCCTGATCCAGTATCCAATACCCAGGAAGTAGACTTGATTTACAGACAGTTTTCAATTACAAAGACACCTGAAGCCGAAGCCACAACTTGCTTCGAGTCCTTGTTCTTGGCCATCCAAGCCGTGCAATTTTTCTTCCAATGGCCCTTTTTATGACAGTAGAAGCATTCTTCCTTTCCTACTATCGGTCCCTCCACTTTTGCTTTTCCCTTTGCTTCCACCTTACTAACACCGCATCTCGGCTTGGTGGGGGCCTTCTTCTTCTTTTCTTTGGCTTTCGCCTTGGACCTAGAAGAGGAAGCTCCACCAATAAGCAGAGCGGGTGTTTGTTAGTGTATATGCCCTAGAGGCGATTACTGTATCATACTAGTTTGTATATTACTTAATGGAAGCTTGGGATATTCACCTTGTATATACAATCTTGCTCAAAATAGTAGTATGCTACTTGGTTTGTTTCTACTTCAATGTGTACATGTGTTTATTTTAGTATATCGCCTATACACATTAGTGGAGCCTTTAGGATCTTTGCTTGATTACCAGCGTTGTGATGGCAGTCACACTAGTAGGGCTGGGTAATCTGTAAGCACATCCTTATGCAGGTCCCTGGTCGCAGGACTATCGAGACAGGGCATCGATACTCCGGAGTAGACTAGCGCATGCGCTTCTCATCCCAGTGTGGGAGTCGGTCTATCCCACAGCCGTCGGTACGTCGTACTTAAGATAGTATGCAGGTGCTCGTTGGGTTACGAGTACACTGGACAGGACTCGTCGGGAACTGACTAGTTGGTATTATGCCTATCGTCAGTTATCAGTTCTCAGGTGACATGAGTACAGCTTAGTCCGCTGACTTGACACTGTCACTTCGCCTCGAGTGTGTTCCCACTGTACTTTGATTACTACCCTACCACCGCTCAAAGGAGTCGTGCAAACAGGTGGTAGTTGGGTGCAGTCCCGAAGCACTTGGAGGCAGTGACGGTTAGACAGGATTCGTCTCTCCCGGTATTGGGGGTTGACATCGCGCTGTATCTAGGAGAGCCATTACACGAGTAGTCCCTGGCCAGGGCAAACGAGATATACTGGTAGGCTTCCAGTGTTATCTCAGGGTGTTTTGGGCTTCACTCCGACACGACTTGTACCGCTATTGGGGGACTGACGTTTACCGCCCCCTAGGCCCGCCATGCGGTGTATCAGACGAACAGACCGGACTGTACAGAGAATGTCACATTCAGGCTCAGTAGGAGTTCAGATGGGTTTCGCCTCGTCAGTCTTCTTGTCGGCATCTACCTGGGGACCGTTACGCACAGCTAGTGCCGCTTGCGGTCTGTGGTTAAACCCACTGCCAGCGTAGCGTCGAGTCTTTAGAGTCCCACACAGAAAGCTATTCGCCTTTAGGCAAAAGAGTAGAGGTCGCATGGTTTTGCGACAGGTCGCATGGTTTTGCGACAGGGTTCGGTCACATCCATGCACTTGTGCACGTACAGTGTCCGGACAGTTCACACTAGCGGGCTTTGGTTTAAACCAGATCCTAGTGTACCTTTTGGGATTGGTTTTATCCAGTATGCATTCGTGTTCCTCGGAACGTGGATGCGGGTGTGTATGCACAGTTGACGGAGAGACAGAGGCAGAGGATTCTCATTAGGGTTGTTGACCGTTGACAGTTGACTATTGACTTTTTGTTCAACCCTAATGAGAATATGATATGTGATTAACAATTATATTAATTAAGTATTATGGTGACATGGTTGTTGAGGGATTGACTTTGTTGACTTGTTGACTTTGTTGACCGGTTGACTAGGCTTGACTAGTTGACCATCATGATAACTATAGCTATCATATAATGGCAAAGACTTTTGCTTGCTTGCTCTTTTGTGCATGAAATGATATGGCTATGGTTGCTTAAACCATCACATAATACTTGATTGATATGAGGTGTTATGATTGTTTTGGATTATGAGAGCCAAATGAGAAAAGTCTTCTCTCATTCTATCATTCTCATTCTCTCTCTTGTTCTTGAGCTCTCATCTTCCTCCTCTTGCTCTCCCTCTCTTGAGTCTATGGTTCACTTGTCTCATGGGTTGAGAACCAAGAACCATAGATAAAATCCCATACAAACTCTTCTTTACTCACTCTAGTTCACAAGGTTTAGCAAACCGAGTGAACTAGTTTCTTCAAAGTTCGAAGAAGGAGCCAAAGGTTGAAGCTTTCAGGTGGATCTATCTTCGGCGCAAGGAGACGACGGGGAGAAGCCGATTCGGACGACCATCGAAGCTTGAAGACGAAGGAGTTCGAGAAAAAGAAAGGTATAACCCCCTAACCGAGTAGTTAGCAACTCGTAGTTAGGTTGTTAGTTAGATGTTTAACAAAGATCCGGGTTTTAAGTCCATGTTACCACCTCTAAGAAAATCGTTTTTTATCAAATTCCGCGTGCCCGAAAGTACCGGGAGAGGTAGCATGGACTTACAGTGGTATCAGAGCCTAGTTAAACTCTATCTAACATGTTAGCAAAGTAGCTAGAAGATCGATCAAAGAAAAAGTCCCGAAATGAACCGCGATTTCAAACTTGCTGTCGATTTTTTATGTTCTGTAAAAATGATAAATCATGCATCAAAAATCGACTCAGGGATTTTAAAATATACTGTAGAAAAATGATCACCTGATCTCTTCATTGCGCCGCGGAAACGCGGCAATAGCTTGCTGTTGCCGCGGTTCCGTGGCCGTCCTGGCTCCTCTCTGGTTGTTCTTTGCTACAGTGTGCTTATGGGGTTATTTTGGGAATTTTGGTATACGTATTTTCATCCCAGATTTTCCAGAACGAAAATTTTAATTTTGGGGTCCTAAAAATCCGTATTTCTGATCGAACTTCTAAAAGACTTTAGCTGACGGGTTTTTCTGTAATGTGATATTTGTATTAAACGTCTGCTAATCGCTATATGTCGATTAGTGGGGGTTATACAAATCTGTGATCTGTAATGTTGCTGGAATGTGTATATGAATTCATTGGATTGTCGCGGGTGAATAGCCGGGGGTTGTGAGACGAGAGTTTTCTTTTCTTTCAATTCATGTAAATTTGTAAATTGATGTAATAATTATTTATATGGCCGCACAACCGAGTCGGGGTTGTAGCCATCATTGTATAATTTCTTTTTACTGTTTTTGCTCCTAGGATAGACCCATGGAGGGGGTGCACAAACTATCGAGTATGCCGAAGTGCCGAGTGGCCTACTCACGGGGATGAGGGAGGTTGCTTCGCTTCGGGTACTTGGCGGGTAGTTTGCCGCACCCGTAGGGGTCTTGGGTAGGGTATTGGCTATTCACTGCGACCGTGTAATCTACTTTTCTTTACAGGCTCGTACGAATTGCGGATTCCTAGTATATCCAATGTATTCATCTGTGATCTGAAATGGCTATCATTGCAATATATCTATATATGATATTATTTAGTTGTTGCTTATGTTTTACAGCCGCGCTAGCCCAGCCCCCGCTCTGTCGTTAGTTAAGTAACCTAACGGGTAATGACGGGGCCCAGTGGCGAATGCGAATGGCATAAGCGTACGTCATATTTTGGTTGTTTTCTGCAATGGTAGGATTAAATGATGTGACGCATTAAAAGAACTAATGCAAGAATATCACGCATTAAAAGAACTAATGCAAGATAATAAACCAAGCAAAAGTCGTTGGAACACTTTTGAAAAACCACTCGGTTCTTTTCAAAACCAACTTTTAAATACGGAGCTTGAGCCACTCCTTTTAAAAGCTATCTCGTTCCATCGACTATATCAAGTTCACTACATTCACGGTTTCACCAAAACCATTCGTAGCCCTCCGTCGTTTCACATGAATAGTCAATAGTATTCAAGCTATGTATGTTGGCCAAAGTCAAGGCATAGTGATTGGTAGCTATTGGGTGTTCATGTGTAGCATAGATAGATGCGTTGGTTTAGGACAGTCGTACTGCCATTTTGGCCAAAGTCAAGGGTAGGTGCGAATGGATCCAAATTAACCTGGATAATGACGGGTAGAACTTGACATGTGACTTATGATATTTTGGCCAAAGTCAAGGTCATAAGAGCATGGGGCAAAAATCCACATCGGGAGTTTCATAAGTACTGAAACTTGCTAGATTTGCATACCACTTGGAGTGTGATGATTCTGGTAGGATTCCTTCAGTTTCGTCACGTGATGATATTTGGATCCCGATCCTACTGTGAGTATATGCTACTCCTCGGGAAATTTCTCACTAAACGATCAATGCTATAAACCTACTAGGTGCCTAGAATGGTGTTAACGGGGCTACGCCCCCAGGGAAAAGAGGTTCTTGAATTAAGGAACTTCGCGAAAGCGTTGGAAAACCTCCCTCGAAGTACCGACACTGGCCTGGCTGAACGGTTAAGCAAGTATTGTGCGGTGGGATTGATCCCGACTAATTCTTCTTTTATGGTTTGAGAAGGGATTCGAGAAACAGTGGGAGCCATCCTGTTTAGACAAACTAAAAACCACTCTAAACTTGCAAGAGCATCATGCTGAGTGTTTCTTCTCTCTCTCCTAATTGCAGCGACCAATCGACATGACTGGACTTAAGTTACTTCTAGATAAAAACATACTGACAGGGCCAAACTATAAAGATTGGCTCAGGAATGTCAAAATGGCAATCACTTACGACAAGCTGGGGTATCTTCTTACCACCAAAGCTCCCCCTGTCCCTGGTCCCACTTCCAGCGTCGCGGATAAGGAAATCCGTAAGACTTGGGAGATTGATAGCGCGAAGGCCAAGTGCCTCGTACTTGCCTCTATGGACAATGAACATCAGAGGAGGCACGAGAATATGGACTTGGAATCTATATTTCTTCATACAAAAGAACTGTATGGAGAGCAATCTCGTATCGCAAGATACGAAGCGTCGAAAAAGTTATTTTCGGCAAGGATGGCCGTCGGATCATCAGTAGCAGAACACGTGCTTAAGATGATCGGCTACATTGAGGAGCTCGCGGACCTAGGGACCACTTTGGAGAGTGAGCTCTATACGGACTTAGTTCTCCAGTCCCTTCCTTCCACTTACGCCCAGTTTATACTGAACTTCAACTTACAAGAAAAAGAAGTTGAACTTTCAGAGCTCCTCAACATGCTGAGGAGCGCAGAGGGCACCCTACAGAAAGATAGGGAAACATCTACTTTGTTTGTAGGAGGATCATCTTCTTCTAGGTCCAAGGCGAAAGCCAAGGGAAAGAAGAAGAAAGCCCCCGCCAAACCAAGAGGCGGTGTTAGTAAAGTGGATATGAAGGGAAAAGCTAAAGCAACAAAGAAAGCAGGGAAGCTTGTGGATAAGGAAGAATGCTTCTATTGTCATAAGAAAGGACACTGGAAGAATGATTGCAGGGCCTGGAAGGCCAGAACACAGGAATTAAAGCAGGTTGCAGCTTCAGCTTCAGGTGTGTATGTTATTGAAAACTGTCTTTCAATAAACTCTACTTCCTGGGTATTGGATACCGGATCAGGATCTCATATCTGTAATTCTTTGCAGGCGTTGAGAAACCGTAGTGTTTTGAAAGCAGGTGACATGACCCTCAGAGTTGCGAACGGAGCTAGCATGGATGCTAAAGCCGTGGGGGACTATCATCTGGGAATGTCAGATGGACATGTTTTGGTTTTGCGTAATTGCTTTTTTGTACCCAACGCAACTTGTAATATCATTTCTGTATCTTTGGTTTCTAAAGAAGGTTATGAATTTGCGTTTGTAAGCAATGTTGTAAACATTCACCTTAATCAAGTTCTGATTGGGTCAGGTACATTGAGCAATGGTATATACGTATTAAACCAACCATAGATTTTTAATGTCCAGAATACACACAAAAGAAAGTCTCCGGAAATAAATCAGACTTTCTTATGGCATTGTAGACTGGGTCACATCAATGAGAGAAGGTTGACAAAGTTACATACAGAAGGATATTTGAATCCGTTCGAATATCAATCGTATGCCACTTGTTAATCCTGTCTCAAAGGAAAGATGACAAAGTCTCCGTTCACTGGACACGGAGTAAGAGCGAGCGAGCTCTTGGGACTCGTACACAGCGACGTGTGCGGTCCAATGTTTACACATGCGCAAAGCGGTTTTTCTTACTTCATTACTTTTACGGATGACTTTTCAAGGTACGGTTATGTCTTCTTAATGAAACATAAGTCCGAAGCCTTTGGAAAATTCCAGTAATATAAGAATGAAGTAGAAAAACAAACCGGCAAAAGTATCAAGATTCTAAGATCGGATCGAGGTGGTGAATACTTGAGTTCCGAGTTCCTGGACTATTTAAAAGAGAATGGAATTCTCTCTCAGCTTACTCCTCCATACACTCCGCAACATAACGGTGTATCGGAGAGACGGAACCGCACCATATTAGATATGGTACGGTCCATGATGAGTAACGCTGAGTTACCGCGATCATTCTGGGGGTATGCGCTAGAATCAGCTGCGTACCTTTTGAACCGAGTTCCCACTAAGACTGTGCCTACCACACCATATGAGATGTGGTGTGGGAAGAGGCCCCATCTTAATCACATTAAGACATGGGGAAGTCCAGCTTTTGTCAAAAAGCAGCATGCGGACAAGCTCGAGGCACGCTCAGTACAGTGCAAGTTTGTGGGATATCCAAAGAACTCCAAGAGATATTTCTTCTACTGCGAAGAGGAACAAAAAGTTATTGTTTCTCGTCATGCCCACTTTCTAGAACACCAATTCTTAGAAAAGGAAATTAGTGGGAGCACAGAAGAACTGGAAGAAATTCCAGAACCACAGACTATTACTGAAAGTTTAGTGGAACCAAAGGGTTCAAAAGAACGGGACATTCCTACGCCGCTCCGCAGGAGTAGTAGGCAGTCTCATCCGCCCGAGAGATACTACGGTTTTCTCATAGACGGGGATAGAGAGGATTGCATCATGGATTATGATGAGCCTACTAGCTTCCAGCAGGCCGTTCAGAGCGTTGACTCAGTAAAATGGCTAGATGCAATACGGACCGAAATGGAGTCCATGTATACCAACAAAGTATGGACGTTGGACATTGCTCCAGACGGGGTAAAAACCGTAGGATGCAAGTGGATCTTCAAAAGGAAGATTGGTGTAGATGGACAGGTTGAGACCTATAAAGCTAGACTTGTGGCAAAGGGCTTTCGTCAAAGACCTGGTTTGGACTATGACGAAATCTTTTCTCCAGTGGCTATGCTAAAATCCATTCGGATCCTTCTTGCCATTGCTGCCTTCCACGATTATGAGATTTGGCAGATGGACGTAAAGACAGCTTTTCTAAATGGAAATTTAGAGGAGTGTGTCTATATGGACCAGCCAGATGGTTTCATTCAGAGTGGGAGCAGCGGAAAGGTGTGCAAGTTGCTTAAGTCCATCTATGGACTAAAGCAGGCATCGCGGAGCTGGAACATCTGTTTTGATGAGACGGTCAAGAAATTTGGCTTTATCAAAAATCCAGATGAACCATGCATCTATTGTAGATTTGTAGCGAGAACTGTAGTATTCCTCGTTTTGTACGTGGATGACATTCTCTTAATAGGAAATGACATTCCTATGCTACAATCTGTCAAGGGGTTCTTTTCACACAGGTTCTCCATGAAAGACCTGGGTGATGCCTCATACATCCTGGGGATCCGGATCCATCGTGATAGATCCAAGAGGATATTAGGACTTTCACAGTCCAGGTACATCGACACCATACTGAAAAGATTCAGTATGGAAGATTCCAAGCGCGGTAACCTACCGGCTTGTCACGGGATCACCCTCTCTAAAGAGATGTCTCCCAAGACTGATTTGGAGAGGGATCGCATGTCTATTATACCCTACGCTTCTGCTGTAGGCTCTATAATGTATGCGATGTTGTGTACCAGACCGGATGTAGCTTATGCACTGAGTGTGGTAAGCCGGTATCAGTCAAACCCTGGGGAGAAACACTGGATAGCAGTAAAGAACATTCTCAAGTACCTCAGAAGGACTAAGGAGATGTTCTTGGTGTATGGCGGAAAAGATCTCCAGATCGAGGCCTTTGCTGACTCCAGCTTCCAGAGTGACAAGGATGATTCCAAGTCCATGTCGGGTTTTGTCTTTACCCTCAATGGAGGGGCGGTGTGTTGGAAGAGTTCCAAACAGGAAACCGTTGCAGACTCGACGATGGAAGCGGAATACATCGCTGCATCTGATGCCGCAAAAGAAGCTGTCTGGATGAGGAAGTTCTTGAAAGAGCTTAAGGTGCTTCCGTCCATTGTTGATCCAATACCTTTGTATTGCGACAACAACGAGGCTATAGCTTTAGCGAAGGAACCCAGGTCCCATCAGAGATCCAGACACATCTTAAGGCGGTATCACCTGATCAGGGAGATCGTGGATCGCCAGGAGATCGAGGTTAGGAGAGTCGCTTCAGAAGATAACACTGCAGATCCATTCACCAAGGCCTTGCCCCAGACTCAGTTCGAGCGGCTGATCGAGATGATAGGTCTTCGATACGCCAGTACATGGCCTTAGTGCAAGTGGGAGATTGTTAGTGTATATGCCCTAGAGGCGATTACTGTATCATACTAGTTTGTATATTACTTAATGGAAGCTTGGGATATTCACCTTGTATATACAATCTTGCTCAAAATAGTAGTATGCTGCTTGGTTTGTTTCTACTTCAATGTGTACATGTGTTTATTTTAGTATATCGCCTATACACATTAGTGGAGCCCTTAGGATCTTTGCTTGATTACCAGCGTTGTGATGGCAGTCACACTAGTGGGGCTAGGTAATCTATAAGCACATCCTTATGCAGGTCCCTGGTCGCAGGACTATCGAGACACGGCATCGATACTCCGGAGTAGACTAGCGCATGCGCTTCTCATCCCAGTATGGGAGACGGTCTGTCCCACAGCCGTCGGTACGTCGTACTTGAGATAGTATGCGGGTGCTCGTTGGGTTACGAGTACACTGGACAGGACTCGTCGGGAACTGACTAGTTGGTATTATGCCTATCGTCAGTTATCAGCTCTCAGGTGACATGAGTACAGCTTAGTCCGCTGACTTGACACTGTCACTTCGCCTCGAGTGTGTTCCCACTGTACTTTGATTACTACCCTACCACGGCTCAAAGGAGTCGTGCAAACAGGTAGTAGTTGGGTGCAGTCCCGAAGCACTTGGAGGCAGTGACGGTTAGACAGGATTCGTCTCTCCCGGTATTGGGGGTTGACATCGCGCTGTGTCTAGGAGAGCCATTACATGAGTAGTCCCTGGCCAGGGCAAACGAGATATACTGGTAGGCTTCCAGTGTTATCTCAGGGTGTTTTGGGCTTCACTCCGACACGACTTGTACCGCTATTGGGGGACTGACGTTTACCGCCCCCTAGGCCCGCCATGCGATGTATCAGACGAACAGACCGGACTGTACGGAGAATGTCACATTCAGGCTCAGTAGGAGTTCAGATGGGTTTCGCCTCGTCAGTCTTCTTGTCGGCATCTACCTGGGGACCGTTATGCACAGCTAGTGCCGCTTGCGGTCTGTGGTTAAACCCACTGCCAGCGTAGTGTCGAGTCTTTAGAGTCCCACACAGAAAGCTATTTGCCTTTAGGCAAAAGAGTAGAGGTCGCATGGTTTTGCGACAGGTCGCATGGTTTTGCGACAGGGTTCGGTCACATCCGTGCACTTGTGCACGTACAGTGTCCGGACAGTTCGCACTAGCGGGCTTTGGTTTAAGCCAGATCCTAGTGTACCTTTTGGGATTGGCTTTATCTAGTATGCATTCGTGTTCCTCGGAACGTGGATGCGGGTGTGTATGCACAGTTGACGGAGAGACAGAGGCAGAGGATTCTCATTAGGGTTGTTGACCGTTGACTGTTGACTATTGACTTTTTGTTCAACCCTAATGAGAATATGATATGTGATTAACAATTATATTAATTAAGTATTATGGTGACATGGTTGTTGAGGGATTGACGTTGTTGACTTGTTGATTTTTGTTGACTTGTTGACTTTGTTGACCGGTTGACTAGGCTTGACTAGTTGACCATCATGATAACTATAGCTATCATTTCATGGAACAGACTTTTGCTTGCTTGCTCTTTTGTGCAAAATGAGTGCATGAAATGATATGGCTATGGTTGCTTAAACCATCACATAATACTTGATTGATATGAGGTGTTATGATTGTTTTGGATTATGAGAGCCAAATGAGAAAAGTCTTCTCTCATTCTATCATTCTCATTCTCTCTCTTGTTCTTGAGCTCTCATCTTCCTCCTCTTGCTCTCCCTCTCTTGAGTCTATGGTTCACTTGTCTCATGAGTTGAGAACCAAGAACCATAGATAAAATCCCATACAAACTCTTCTCTACTCACTCTAGTTCATAAGGTTTAGCAAACCGAGTGAACTAGTTTCTTCAAAGTTCGAAGAAGGAGCCAAAGGTTGAAGCTTTCAGGTGGATCTATCTTCGGCGCAAGGAGACGACGGGGAGAAGCCGATTCGGACGACCATCGAAGCTTGAAGACGAAGGAGTTCGAGAAAAAGAAAGGTATAACCCCCTAACCAAGTAGTTAGCAACTCGTAGTTAGGTTGTTAGTTAGATGTTTAACAAAGATCCGGGTTTTAAGTCCATGTTACCACCTCTAAGAAAATCGTTTTTTATCAAATTCCGCTTGCCCGAAAGTACCGGGAGAGGTAGCATGGACTTACAGTGTTTCCCTGGATTTCTTCAGGGTGCCCTCAACACTCCTCAGCATGTTGAGGAGTTCCGGAAGTTCAACTTCTTTACCTTGAATATTAAAATTCAAGATAAACTGGGCGTAGGTGAAAGGAAGGGACTGGAGAATCAAGTCTGTATATAGCTCGTTCTCTAACGTGGTCCCGAGGTCTGCGAGCTCTTCATTATAGACAATCATCTTAAGGACGTGTTTCCCTACAGATGATCCGAAGGACAACCTCGCCTGAAAAAGTTTCTTCGAGGTCTCGTATCTTGCGATATGAGATTGCTCTCCATATAATTCCTTGGTATGGGGGAACATGGATTCTAGATCCATATTCTCGTGCCTCCTCTGATGTTCGTTGTCCATAGAGGCAAGCATGAGGCACTTGGCCTTCGCGCAGTCAATCTCCCAGGTCTTACGGATTTCCTTATCCGCGACACTTGATTCTGGACCTGGGACGGCGGGGGCTTTAGTAGTGAGGGAATAGCCCAACTTGTCATAAGTTATTGCCATCTTGACATTCCTGAACCAATTTTTATAATTTGATCCTGTCAATATATTTTTATCTAATAGTAACTTAAGGCCCATCATGTTTTGGTCGCTGCAATTAGGAGAGAGAGAAGAAACACTTTAGCATGATGCTCTTGCAAATTTAGATTGGTTTTTAGTTTATCTAAACAGGATGGCTCCCACTGTTTCTCGAATCCTTCCTCAAACCATAAAAGAATAATTAGTCAGGATTAATCTCACCGTACAATACTTGCTTAACCGTTCATCCAAGCCAGTGTCGGTACTTCGAGGGAGGTTTTGCGACGCTTTCGCGAAGTTCCTTAATTAAATAACATCTTTTCCCCGGGGGCGTAGCCCCGCGAACACTTTTCTAGACACCTACTTGGTTTATAGCATTGATCGTTAAGTGAAAAAATCTCCCGAGGAGTAGCATATACTCATAGTAGGATCGGGATCCAAATATCATCGTGTGATAAAGTCGAAGGAATCCTACCAAAATTATCACACTCCAAATGGTATGCAACACTAGCAAGTTTCAGTTTCTTTTGAAACTCTCGATGTGGATTTTTGCCCCATGCTCGTATGACCTTGACGAAGGCCAATATATCATAAGTCACATGTCAAGTTCTACCCGTCATTATCCAGGTTAATTTGAACCCACCTGTACATACCCTTGACGAAGGCCAAAATAGTAGTACGACTGTCCCAAACCAACGCATCTATCTATACTACAGATAAATATTCAGCAGCTACCAATCACTATGCCTTGGCGAAGGTCAAAATACATAGCTTGAATACTACTGAATATCAAACTGAAATGACGGAGGGCTACGAATGGTTTTGGCGAAACCGTGAACGTAGTGAACTTGATATAATCGAAGGAACCTGATAGCTTTCAAAAGGAGTGGTTTAAGCTCCGCATTTTAAAAGTTTTGCTGTTTTGAAAAAACCGAGTGGTTTTGAAATTGTTCCAACGATTCAACTTTGGTTTGTTTGCTTAGCATTAATTTAATGAAGTCCCATCAATTAATCGAACCATTGCAGAAAACAACGAAAATATAACGTACGCTTATACCATCCGCATTCGCCACGGGGCCCCGTCATCACCCGTTAGGTTACTTAACTTACGACAGAGCGGGGGCTGGACTAGCGCGGATGCAAAACATAAGCAACATCTAATAGATATCATATATAGATATATACATTCGTCAGACGCAATGACAGGCATTTCAGATCACGGATGAACACATTGGATATACTAGGAATCCGCGTTTCGTTTGAGCCTGAAACAAAAGACGGATTCCACGGTCGTGATGAATAGCCAAACCCCACCCTAGACCCCTACGGGTGCGGCAAACTACCCGCCAAATTCCTGAAGTGAAGCAACCTCCCTCAACAAAGTGAGTAGGCCACTCGGCATTTCAAAGTACCCGGTATTTTGTGCACCCCACCTTGGGTATATCTTAGGAGCAAACACAGTAAAAGAAATAATACAACGGCGGCTACAACCTCAACCCGGATGTGCCCCGCAAAAATAATATTACATCATGTTATAAATTTTACATAGAATGAAAGAATGAAAACCCTCATCTCACATCCCCAACTATTCACTACGATCCAACAAGTTCATATACACGAACCAATATAATCATCACAGAAATGTGCAACCCCAACTAACCGACATATAGCAATTAGCGGAAGTTTACAAACACATTTATCAGAACTTGAAACATTAAACGACATTAAACCACGACTTCGAAACACCCGGTATTTGCCACAGTAAAGAATTTTCAGTAAAATCAAAATTGGCAAAAACAAACAACTCCTGAAGCCCTAGATCCAAGCCACAAAGCCACACACCAAAACACGAAGCATTTCCCTAAAATTGAACCGAGCTCGCCGGTTTTATAGGCATTGTGGCCGGCCCAGTTTGGGTGGAAATGTCCCGTTTTTGTTCTGTGTTCATTTTACAGTTCAAAGAGTACTCTGCAGTTGCTAAAATAATTTTTAGAGTCTCATGAAAAATCGACAGAAACTTGAATCTACGCTTCGATGTTTTCGGGTTATTTCGGTTTCGTAGTTTTACTTGTCGTTTAAACTATTAGCTATGGTTTAGTCGGCTCTGATACCAATGTAAGTCGACATTACACATCCCACGGGTTTGCGGAGAGGCGGAACGAGTAAAAAACGATTTTTACAATAAGGTAATATCGACTTTAACAGCAAGATCTTAGCTAAACCATAACTAACAAACTAACTAGAGGTATTATCTACTATCTAAAGAGATTATACCTAAAGTTCGAAGTCCTTCTTCTCCCCTCGCTGTCCTCCTTCACCTCGCGGGCTCCTTTGAGTGGAAATAGATGACACCTCCTCGTCGACTTCTCGAAGTAGTAGAAGATCCACCCGAGAGTTCCAACCTTGAGCTAAACGTCCAAGTTGAGGCAACTAGATCATTTGGTTTGCTAAACTAAGTAACCTAGAGTGTGTAGAGTGTGATTTAGAGTGGCTTAGTCTCACTAACTCTTGATTATCAACACATGATACACTAGGGTTTGAGAGGAAGAAGGAGAGAGCAAGCTTGAGAAAAGAGAAAGTATTTGTGATAATAATAATAAAAAATAGAATGGCTAATTTATATATGACCACAAGCATGGCATGGAAAATATCTCATCAAATATCTAGAGCCAAAAATATCTCACAAAAATATCTAAGGTCAACAAGTCAAGCCAAGTCAAATGGTCAACATAAGTAGCCATGCCACTAAATTATCATTTACCAAAAATAATAAAACCTTTCCTCCACCTCATATTTGTTTTGACCAAGTCAATGGTCAAAACCCTAATGAGGTGTCTCATTCTCATCCGTATATACATACTCGCATCCGTGTTCCGAAAAACACGAATACAATGAGACAAAGCTAATACAATAATCAAATACTAGGATCCGGCTTAAACCGAAGCCCACTAGTATTGTCCGCTCGAACATCACACGCACACAAGTACACATATGTGATCGAACCCTGTCGTAAAACCATACGACCTCTACATCGTTTCGCCCGAAGCTAGGAAACCCTCTGTGTGGGACTCTAAAGACTCGACAGTACTCTGGCAGTAGGTTTAACTACAAGCACGTCAGCGGCACAAGCTGTACGTAATGGCTACCCAGGTATCTGTCGCTAAGAAGGCCGACGAGCAAGCTCATCCAAACTCCTACTTAGCATGTCTGTGGCAATCTCCGTACAGTCCGGTCTGTTCGTCTAAGAATATCGCATATCGGGCCTAGAGGGTGGTAAACGTCAGACCCCTAATAGCGGTATAAGTCATGTCGGAGTACAGTCCAAAACACCCTGAGAAATTACTGGAGTACCTACCAGTAAATCTCGCTTGCCCTGGCTAGGGACTTTGTGTAATGGCGTTCCGAACACAGTGTGATATCAACCCCCAATACCGAGAGAGACGAATCCTATCTAACCGCCACTGTCTCCAACTGCTTCGGGACTGCACCCAATTACTACCTGTTTGCACGACTCAATAGAGCCGTGGTAGGGTAGAAATCTAAGAACAATGGGAACACACTTGAGACGAAGTAGCAGTGTCAATTCAACGGACTAAACTGTACTCATGTCACCTGGAAACTGCTAACTGACGATAGGTATAATACCAACCAACAGTTCCCGACAAGTCATGTCCAGTGTACTCGTAACCTAACGAGCACTTGCATACTATCTCCAGTACGACGTACTAATAGCTGTGGGACAGACCATCTCCCCTGCTGGGATGAGAAGCGTATACACTAGTCTACTCCGGAGTATCGATACCGTGTCTCGATAATCCTATGATTAGGGATCTGTATAAGGATGTGCTTGTAGACTACCCAGCCCCCACTAGTGTGACTGCCATCACAATGCTGGTAGTCAAGCAAAGATCCTAAGGGCTCTATCAATATGTATTAGCGACATGTCAAAAGAAACATATACACATATTAAGATAGATACAAACAAATTAGCATACTACCATATTGAGCAAGACTGTTATAAATCCGTGTATATATCTCAAGTTTCCAAAATGTAATATACAAACTAGTACTATACAATAATGGCCTCTAGGGCATATTACACTAACAGAACCAACGTTCCCCAGCTCAGTATAATAAGCGGGTTTGGTCAATACATCCATTTTATCATCTTGATTAAGGCGTGTCATGGTCGCTACAAAGGTTGTATTTCTTGTTCACTTAGATGTAATGATGTTTACATTCTAGTTTCGTCTAATCTCTAGTTAAGATTCTAGGTTAGGGTTCTTTCTTTAGCGCGCAAAATTTTTAAAAACGGCATGGTCGATACCTCCCGAAACCCAGTGGCGGTGCTGCGGAACCCTCCATTGGTATCAGAGCCATGCTAGAGAATTAGACGATATTTGTAGAATTACGAAACCGAAACAACTCCGAAACACTCGAAACAAAAACCAAGTTTCTGTCGAAATTTTTAAGGCGTCTAAAATTTTTTTAAGCAATTGCAGGATATTGCATTAGATATAACATGAACACCAGACGAAAACGAGCTCCTCTTGCCGGATTTGGACCGGCCACATGTTGCTACAGGACCGGCCCCACCGGTTTTCTAAGATCATCTGGGATTCGTTTTGGGTCGGTGTTCCAGTCTCTGGGATTTGGTGTTTCAGGTGTTGCTTGTTTTTACTGATATTGCATGTGATGTTATATTTCTGTAAAGGCAATTCGGAGTGTTTCATAGTCGTAATTCTAACGTCGTTTTTGGTAATTTAGACGACGTTAAAAAGTTCGAACAGAAATCAATAATCCATTTTCTCTCTCGCTGGAAATTTTCCAAGATTTGGATTTTTCCTTGTTTAAAATCTTCAGAAAATCATGCAGGTGTTTTCTATGGACCCACTAGAAGAACGAAACCCTAACTTGATTCTGTGACCGTCGGAACCGCCACCAAACCCTAGGTTTTATAGTAGTTCGGCGGCGCCATAGGTGAGACAATGGTTGTCCCTTCTACGGTTGGTTCATAGGTACTGTAGCATGTTCTGGGTGTTTTTTAAACCGTGCTCAAGTGTTGAGCTCTTTGGGAAGTTTTGGGTGTTTGTTGATTCGATCGAAAAGTTTAATATTGTCTAGCTATCTATGAATTGTGATACAATACTTAGAATCCACAATATTTAATTTATGAAAACTAATTTGAATTTTATAAATCTAGCAATTTAGTCTCATTTGATCGGTTGCACGGGATTTTGATATGGATCAAAACTCTGTCGGAATCACATAGCGTACGAGGATACTCATCGAGTAACCTTACCAGATAGCCATGCCCCATAGCCCCGACCAAGTGACTGTAGGAGAACCCCGTCGCCAAAAGCATCCGTTCGGGTGCTTGCGGCCGTGGTGTTCCGCCTAAGTGCACTTCGTTGACGGCATCGGGGGTGCGGCTATCTACTAAAGTTTCCGACGAGCATTCGATCAGGCTGTCGGGAATCTTGTTGAATTACCCGACTGGTTATTGAAAAGTGTTTTCAATATCGAGACTAAAATGCGGGGTTTATAATTGTTAGGCATGCGATGTCTAAGGAATTCATTTGGTTAGGCATGAAATCCGAAGTATGTGATACATTGGGTTTTTGATGTCTAAGGTGGTTGCGGATTCCAATTGTTGTAGTTTTTCACTTTCTTTTTTGCGACCGTAAGTGTAATATGGGTATATCCCCGGTTTCGTTGCTATATGTTAATGACAATTGAGATACGCATATTTACTTACGTTGATGACATGTGATATTATGTGTTGCTGTGATATGTTATATTGGATCGTCATGTTTTTGAATAGCCGGGGTTTTTTGCGTGAGATGAGAGTTTTTCATTTTCATTTATGTAAAAACTTGAATGTAATATTCTTTTATTGGGGCTCTTCCGGGTTGAGGATGATGTCACCATTGATGTATATTATTTACTTTTACGCATTAGGATAAACCCAAGGAGGGGAGCACAAGAAACCGGGTTCTAGAGTCCAGTGGGAGACCATCTCGAGGAGTCGAGACCGGGTCTCCTAACTATAGAATTGGTAGGGTTGCTTACCGCTCTCGTAGGGGTCTAGGGATGTGGGTTTGGCTATTCATCATGCCGTGGAATCCGCGTTTTTTACCGGCTTAATTTAAAACACGGAATTCCTAGTATATCCAATATTTCATTTGTGTTCTTCTGCTGCAGATCACTTGATATGTTGAGACGAATGCTTATATTATATATATGATATATATAATAAATATTGCTGCTTTCGTTTCTTCTGTGATGCTTAGGAAGCATAATTGATGGGACTTCATTAATGAGATTAATGGAAAAAAAGAAACCTAATGATGTTGTAGAATCTTGTTTTAAAAACTGGTAGCTCTAGATTTTTCTTTGCATAGCGGTATTCCTTGTAGAATATCCAGCACCTTATTCAATAAGGAAAGAGCCAAGATCCCTTCACCGGGAGTGGCAACGTTAGCAAAACTGACAGATGCTACAACCCACTCGGTTTTGTCTTTTGATTACTTTTTTAGTTCATGCTTTGCATAGTGGTATTTGTGAAATATCCAGCACCTCATTCGATGAGGAAAGAGGCAAGATCCCTTCACCAGGAGTGATCTCTTTAGCAAAACTAGTAAAAACCTCAAAACACTCCTTTTAAAAATCACTTGATTCTACAACGATATCAAGTTCATTACGCAAAGGGTTTTCTTAAAAACCTGTCGTAGCCCTCCGTCATTTTAGATAAGGACTATGTAGTATTCGTGCTGCGTTTGTTGACCTTGTCAAAGCGTAGTGTGCAGTAACTGATTAGTGCTTATCTGCAAAGCATATGATGCGATTGGATTAGGATAGTTATGCGGCCTTGTTGACCTTTTCAAGGGTCGTGCGGGTGGGTTTAATTCAATCATGAAATGTACGGGTTAAACTTGACTTGTGATTTATGGTTTGTTGACCTTGTCAAGGTCATAGATCGCTTGGGGCAAAATATTATCAGGAATTTCAAGTATTGAAATTTGCAATGAGATTGCATACTTTCTATGAGATAGTTGGATCTCGATACCCACTGCGAGTAAGAGTTACTCCTGGGAGAGTTTTACACATTATAATTAGCCAATTAATTAGGTGTCTAGAAAGGTGTTAACGGGGTTACGCCCCTGGGAAAAGGAGGTTTATTTTAATTAGGTCCGTGCGAAAGCATGGGGAACCTCCCTCAAAGTACCGACACTGGTTTGGCCGAAAGATTGGCGAACTTATAGCGTGTAATTAATCCCAGCTAGTCTTACCTTTTAGGGTTTGAAGGAAGATTTGATAAAAACAGTAGGAGCCATCCTGATTAGATAAAATAATAACCAATCTGATCTTACAAGAGTATATGCTGAGTGTTTTCTTCTCTCTCTCCTGGTAGCGATCATGTCATACTTAATCAAGATAATAATATGGATGCATTGAACGAACCTGCTTATTATACTGAACTGGGGAACGTTGTGTTGGCTATAGTGCCCTCAAGGCAATTATCGTAATCGCAGGCAGATGATTATGATGATTGAGGTATGACCTATACCGATAAAACAATCTTACTCAAGATGATAGTATACTATCTGGTTTGTCTTTATCATCATGTACATGTTGATAAAACCCATAGGATTCTTGCTTGACTACCAGTATTATGATGGCGATCATATACATGGGAGCTGGGGGTCTATAAGCACATCCTTAAATGTCCCTAGTCGTGGGAGTATCGAGATTGGGCATCGATACTCCAGTGTAGACTAGTGTATACTGATCGAGACCCCGACGAGGGGCGGTGGCCAGGTCTCACAAGCCATTGGTGTTAGTTTGTTCACCTAAGATAGTATACAGGTGCTCATTGGGTTATGAGTACACTGGACGGACTCGCCGGGAATATGCTAGTTGGTATTATACCTATTGTCAGATAGCAGTTCCCAGATGACATGTGTACAGGTTAGTCTGTCGACCTGAGATCGTCATTTGTCTCGTGTGAGTTCCCACTGTACTTTGATTACTACCCTACCACGGCTCAAAGGAGCCGTGCAAACAGGTTTTAGTTGGGTACAGTCCCGAGCCACATGGATGCAGTGATCGGATCGTCAGGGATTTGTCTCTCCCGGTATTGAGGGTTGATGTCGCGTTGTGCACGGGTGACCATCACCTGAAATCCATAGCCATGGTAGATGAGAATTACCGATCTAGGATCGATAGTTTCTCAGGTAGTGATGGGCTTCATACCGACACTAAATGTCGCGTTGTTAGGGGTCTGACTTTATCCATCCCCCTTGACTCGATATGCGATACTCTTAGACGAACAGACCGGAATGTACGGATATTGTCACTGTCAGGCTTAGTAGGGGTTTTGCATGAGTTTGCTCGTCGGCCTCCCTTTCGCTCAATACCTGGGTAGCCGTTACGTACAGCTAGTGCCGCTGACGTGCTTGTGGTTAAACCCACTGCCAGCATATTGACGAGTCTTTAGAGTCCCACACAGAAGGTTTTCACGGTTCAGGCGATATGGTGTACATGATGTATGTTGGTGCATACAGGTGTCTGATTAAATATCTGCACATGCTGCGCAGACTTTAATCGGACAGTTGATAATATTAGCGGCTTAGGATTAAGACGGATTATTAAATCAGGTTTTGATTTAATAATTTATATATGTATTTATATATATGTATTCTAGTATTATTGTTCACTATTCATTTTCTCTCTTGGCTATTCGTATTTTGGTACGAATACGCGTATATGTATTTCGATACATGTACCGGGAAGTATTCCGTATTTTATACGGAATAGCTTCTAGAAGTGGACACCTCATTTGTATGATTTTCCATTTTTGGAAATTCATTTGTCTCACAAATGAGGTGGAGGGTGTGAAGTGGCAAAAGGCATGGTCATGGACATGTAGAGTGGCATGGGTCAAAGCATGGTTTGCATTTGTTTATTAGAAATTCAAAATGAGTTTTTTTGTGGGGATGAGAGAGAGGGGCAGCCACAACTATTGGTGTGAGTTTGCATTTGTTTTTTCCTTAGCTTCACTCTCCACTCTCTCATGCTCACACAAAAGACTTAACCATTTTCTTTGTTCTTCATGCCAAAGCTTCCTCACTCCATTCTTCTTCTATGGTTGCTCTCATGAGCACATGAGTAGAGAGAAAAACATAGTGACACATTCATATACCCCAACTCTCCATTGCTAGCAACCTTGGAGCGTCGGTTGCCTCGTTTGTCGAGGTCGGAGCTTGCGCCATTTCCCTCAGATGGATCATCGGAGATGGAGGAAGACCGGCAACCAAACTTCGTCAAAGAACCACTAGGAGCTTGGAATGAAGACCGAAGGACACGGATCAACTCGGTATAACCATTCTAACCTCTATATTAGTTTGCTAGTTTAGGGTTTAAGGTCGATCCGGAAATCGGGTAACAGTAACACCGGTTTTAGAAAAATTTTGTTCCGCATTTGCCCACGTTTCGATGGCCGGGGCGCTGCCATAACCCTTCGCGTTGATTCCGCTCTACCTTATAATTGTTATAAGTCTGAGCAGGAAATTAGGGAATACCAGGATTCCCATGCCACCCAATCGAGGAATGATCATGTTGATGCATATTCTTCGGGTGTGTTCGTTACCGAGAACTGTTTCTCAGTATCCTCTATGTCTTAGGTATGAGATACCGGATCAGGATCTCATATATGTAATCTATTACATGGGCTACAGAAAGGTAGAGAACTGGGATTGGGTGATATATCTCTAAGTGTTAGAGAATAGTGCAATTGTTGCAGCCAAATCAGTTGGCAGATATCACTTTGTATTACCAAGTGGCAAATACATTGATTCTGAACAAATGTTATTACATGCTGAACCTGATATACAACATTACATCAGTTTCTTTATTAAGTTAAAGTAGAATATAATTTTGTATTGAAGGATAATGTTGTGAACATTTTCCTTAATCAAGATTTGATTGGATCAGGCACGTTATGAAATGGCATATACGTTCTAAATCAAACCACAGTTCAAAGTATATAGAACACACTCAAGAGGAGTAGTTCAGAAATGAACGAATCCTTCTTGTGGTATTATAGACTAGGTCATATCAATGCGACACAACTACCTAAGTTACATTAAGGATGAATATTTGAATCTGTTCGAATTTTCATCTTATGATACTTGCCAGTCTTGTCTCAAAGGTACAATGACCAAAACTCCGTTTACTGGAAACGGAGAAAGAGTTGCTGAACTCTTGGGACTGATACATGGTGATGTATACGGTCCTATGTCTACAAATTCCAGGATTGGTTCTTTGTACTTCATTACATTCATCGACAATCTCTCAAGATTCGGACATACGTTCCTGTTGAAACACGAGTCTGAAACTTTTGAGAAATTCAAGGAATATAAGCTTGAAGTTAAGAACCAGACGGGTAGAAGTATTAAGTCCTTCGAATGAGATCGAGGAGGAGAATACTTTAGCATGGAGTTCCTGGATTATTTAAAAGAGAATAGTATTCTCTCTCAGCATACTCCTTCGAGTACACCACAGCACAACGGTGTATCGAGACAGAGGTATCGCACCCTATGAGATATGGCGCGCTCTGTGATGAGTATTACTGAGTCGCCTGTTTTCCTTTTGGGAATTATGCACTTGAGAAGCTGCATACCTATTGAATGGGGTTCCAACCAAATCAGTGCCTACCACTCCATATAAGATATGGAATGGGAAGAGACCGTGTCTTAAACGAGTTAAGATATGGGGTTGTCCGGCCTATGTTGAAAAACAAAATCCGGACAAGCTCGAGGCAATGTCAGTTCTGTAAGTTTGTTGGATATCCCAAATATTTGCGAGGGAATATCTTCTACCAAACTAAGGAGAAAAAGGTGTTTTGTTTCTCAGCATGCCACCTTTTTAGAAAAGGAATTTCTTATGAAGAAATTAGTGGTCATGAGGTAGAACTGGAAGGAGTTCTAGCTGGACAAACTAACAGCTGATGATTTGGTGAAACCAAAGGATTCAATAGTCTCCAACGAACCTCAACCTCTCCGTGAATCTGGTAGGGTTCCTCATCCACCTGAGAGATACTACGGTTTTCTCGGTGATGGTGGGAGCGAAGATTGCATCATGGTAGATGATGAACCAACTAGGTTTAGGCAGGCCATCACAAATGGGGACTCAGTGAAATGGCTGGATGCTATGCGATCAAAGATGGAATCCATGTACACCAACAAAGTATGACTTTGAATGTTGCACCTGAAGGGGTAAAACCCATCGGGAGCAAGTGGATCTTGAGAAGATTCTTGGTGTAGATGGAAAAGTTGAGACTTTCAAAGATAGACTTATAGTAAAAGGTTCTCGTCATGCAACCAAGTGTGGTTTATGATGAAACCTTTTCTCCAGTGCCTATGCTTAAGTTCATCAGGATTAAAGCACGCATCGCGGAGTTGGAACATCTGTTTTGATGTGGCAGACAAAGAGTTTGACTTCATCAAAGAGGTAGATGAACCTTGTATATACAAGAAGGTTGTAGAGAGTAAGGTTATCTTCCACGTATTGTACGTAGACGACATACTCTTGATAGGAAATGGTTTCCTATGCTAAACTCGGTTAAGCTTCTCTTATCACGAGGATTCTCCAAGGAAGATCTGGATGACACCTAGTACATCTTGTGGATTATGATCTATGGTGATAGATCTAAGTGGATATTGGGAGTGTCGTAAATCTAGGTACATTAACACCGTATTAAAGGCATTTAGTATGGAAGATTCTAAGCGTGGTGGTTTTCCCACTTACTCAGGAATCACTCTCTCCAAAAATATTCTTCCAAGACTGATTTGGAGAGAGCTCGCGTGCAAGGGATACCCTATGCTTCGGCAGTAGGCTCTATCATGTATGCAATGTTATGTACCAGACCAGATATAGTTAAGTCATTAGGTGTAGTGATTAGGAATCAATCGGATCTTGGGAGAATCACTGGATAGCTGTGTAAGACATTCTTAAATACTTGAGAAGCACTAAAGAAATGTTCTTGGTGTTTGGTAACGGTGAACTCTAGTGGGAGTCCTTTACCAATTCCAGCTCCCAGATTGATAAGGTCGACTAAAATTCAGTCTCGGGCTTTGTCTTTACCCTCAGTGGAGGGACGGTATGTTGGAAGAGTTTCAAGCTAGATACTGTTGCAAGATAGACGATAAAGGCTGAATACATCGCTACCAAAGTGGATGTCTGGATAATTCTTGTTTATGAGATGAACATGGTTTCTACCACTGAGCATCCAATAACTGTTATTGTGACAACAATGGAGTTATGGTTTTGGCCTAGGAACGTCGGTCCCATCATCCATTTAGACATATTCTGAGGACAGTATCATCTGATCAGGGAGATGGTTGATCTTCAAGGGATCGAGGTCAGGAGAGTTGACACGAAGGATAACACGACGGATCCACTCACAGAAGCCTTTCCCTAAAGAGACTTTTATGGGCGTTGAGTATGAGATACTACAACAAATGGCTTTAGTGCAAGTGGGAGATTGTTAGTTATATGTATGCCCTAGAGGCCATTATTATACATGTGATGTATATTATAGTGGATGCTTGGACATATATAGGGAGGACTTTCTTGTTCGACATGATAGTATACTATCTGGTTGCTCTTTATCTTAACATGTACACTTATTGTCTCTCTATTACATGTTGATAAAGCCTTTAGGATGAGTACTTGACTACCAGGATTATGATGCATATCATACTAGTGGGGAAAAGGTAGTCGGTAAGTACATCCTTCAAATGTTCCTAGTCGTGGGAGTATCGAGACAGGGCATCGATATTCCAGAGTAGACTAGCATATACGCCTTTTGACCCATATGATGGGCGATGGATGATCCCATATCCACTAGTGTTTGACATCAGAGAAGGTATACAGGTGCTCAGTGGAGACTGGGTACACTAAACGGACTCGCCGAGAACACCTAGATGATATTATACCTATCGTCAGATAACAGTTCTTTGGTGACACTGGTACATGTTAGTCTGTCGAGCCGATATCATCATAGAGACTTGTGTGATTCCCACTATGGTTTGATTTCCACCTTACCACGTTCAAGAGATCGTGCAAAACGGTGGTTTTTGGGTACAGTCCCGAGTCACAAGGAGGCAATAAGCGATATGAGGGGATTTCGTCTCTCCCGGTATTGGGGGTTGATGTTGCGCTATGCTTGATTGGCCATAACAGGAAATCCCTGGCCAGGGTTGCTGAGATCTACTGGTAAGTGTTATCAGTAGTTTCTTGAACCGTTATGAGCCTCACATCGGCATGACTTATCAGGCTATTGGGGTCTGACGTTTACCACCCCCAGGCTGTGATATGCGACATATCTGACGAAGAGACCGGACTGTATGGTAGTGTTACTTATTGGATTCGCAGCAGTATGAGCAGGCTTGGTTGTTGATCTTCTGATTGCTCTATACCTGGATAGCCGTTACGTCTAGCTAGTACCGCTGACGGCTTGTGGATGACTGATACGATCATCACCTACTGCCAACGTATTGACGAGTCTTTAGAGTCCTACACAGAGGTTTCCTGCCTCAGGAGAAACGAAGTAGGAGCACATATATGATATGTGCGGGACCGAGATTAATACGAGTATGTGATACCGTATTCTATTCTCGCGATATGTGATATCGGACGGTTATATGTGATATAGCCGGGTTATCGGATCAAGTGTTGATTCGATAAGTTAATACATATGATATTAGTCGGTTATATGTGATATAGCCGGATTATTAAATCAAGTGTTGATTTAATAATTTAATGTATAATTATATATTTGATAAATTAACTTACATTAACTAATATTAGCTCACTTAAGAATTCTTTTTCTCACTTGTGCATTTAGTATATATGTGATATATATTAATGTACCCTCTTTTGTGTCGTGCTAGATGACACATGAGATATGGGTGTATAAGACTCACACCATGCTTAACATAATAAAGGGTTTTATTTATTTAAAGTAAATCAAAATTAAATGGAAATTAGTCATATGGTTGAAGCTTGTGGAAGCTTGTGGAACCATTGACCAAGTCCACTAATTTTTTTTTACTTGAGATATTTATTAACCCAACCATTATGATTAGCCATGGTTTAGTCTCTACATGAGTTAGTATATGATATTAACTCACGCATGGTTGCTATCTACACTAGACCTTTTCCATGGTTGCTTTTCTACATCTCCTTCCTCAAGCTCTCTAGCTTTTGGGAAGTGAAGAAAATGAGTGAGAAAAATATTTCTAAAGTAAGAAAAATTCGTACTTCATCAACCTACACTAGATTAGACATTTAGTTTAGGTTGTTTGCTTCACAATTAGTGAAAATGTTGCTTGAGTTGGTGTCTCCTCGATGTAGATCATCTTTGGCCTCGAATATTTCAAGCAAGCTTGTTCCTTTCATCTTGTGGAGCCTTTCTAGAGTCCGGGAGTTCGCTACTTGGAGCGAAGGGACTACTACATGGAGCTATTGAAGTGAAAGACCGGTCTACAAAAGTTGTATTCCTTATTCACTTAGATGTAAAGATGTTTACGTTCTAGTTTCTTCTAATTCTCTAGTTAAGATTCTAGGTTACGGTTCTTTAGCGCGCCAAATTTTTAAAAACGGCATGGTCGATGCCTCCCGAAACCCAGTGGCGGTGCTGCGGAACCCTGCAATTTCATGATTGAATTAAACCCACATTCATGACCCTTAACTATGGTCAACAAGATCGTACGAGTACCCTAATCCAATCGCATCATATGCGGTAGATAAGCACTAATTAGCTACCGCACACTACGCCTTGACTATGGTCAACAAACGCAGCACGAATACTAAATAGCACTTATCTGAAATGACGGAGGGCTATGACTGGTTTTGAAGAAAACCTTTAACGTAATGAATTTGATATCGTTGAGAATCTAGTGATTTGAAAAGGAGTGGTTTTTATAGCATTTGCTAATTTTGCTAAAGAGGTCACTCCCGGTGAAGGGATCTCGACTTTTTCCTCATTGAATGAGGTGCTGGATATTCATCAAGGAATACCACTATGCAAAGCAAGAACTAGAGAAGCTATCAAAACAAAACTGGATAGGTTGTAG
Source organism: Agapanthus africanus (assembly GCA_030015575.1). NCBI lineage: Eukaryota > Viridiplantae > Streptophyta > Magnoliopsida > Asparagales > Amaryllidaceae > Agapanthus > Agapanthus africanus. The sequence goes on along the minus strand of CM057350.1, from coordinate 178,396,526 downwards.
CATTTGCTAGTTTTGCTAAAGAGGTCACTCTCGGTGAAGGGATCTCGGCTCTTTCCTCATCGAATGAGGTGTTGGATATTCATCAAGGAATACCACTATGCAAAGCAAGAACTAGAGCTACCTTTTAAAAAATTTTGATTCTACAACATCTTTAGCTTTCTTTTCTTTCAATTAATCTCATTAATGAAGTCCCATCATTTATGTTTTCTTAAACATCACAGAAAAGAAACGAAAATAGAACGTACGCTTATGCCATCCACATTCGCCATGGAGCCCCGTCATCCACCGTTAGGTTACTTAACTAACGACAGAGCGGGGGCTGGAATAGCACGGGTGCAAAACATAATAAACATTTATTATATATATATCATATATATATATATAGCATTCGTCTCATGCAGTTCTATGATCACATCACAGAACTCAAGCAGTAGAAGCAAACATATGAAATATTGGATATACTAGGAGGTTCGTGTTTTAAATTCAGCCAGTAATAAAAAAAACACAGATTCCACGATCGTGATGAATAGCTAAACCCACATCCTTAGACCCCTACGAGAGCGGCAAGCAACCCTGCCAATTCTAGAGGTAAGAGACCCAGTTTCGACTCCTCGAGATGGTCTTCCACTGGACTCTAGAACCTGGTTACTTATGCTCCCCGCCTTGTGTCTATCCTAATGTGGAAAAGTAAATAATATACATCAATGGTGATATCATCCTCAACCCAGAAGTGTCCAAATAAAAGAATATTATATACAATTTTACATGAATGAAAATGAAAAACTCCCATCTCAAGCAAAAAACCCCGGCTATTCAATCACGACGATCCAATATAACATATCACAGCAATACATAATATCACATGTCATCAACGTAAGTAAATACGTGTATCCCAAATATCATTGACATATAGCAACGAGATCGGGGATACACCACATATTATACTTACGATCGCAGAAAAGAAATGAAAAACTACAATATTTAGAATCCGCAAATACCTTAGACATCATAAACCCGGAATATCTCATATTCCGAATTTCATGCCAAACTCTATAAACCTTGCATATTAGTCTCAAATCGAAAACACTTTTCAATAACTTAGTCAGGTAATTCAATAAGATTCCCGACTACCTGATCGAATGCTCGTCGGGAACTTTAGTAGATGGCTGCACCCCGATGCCATCGACGAAGTGCACTTAGGCGGAACACCGTGGCCGTGAGCACCCGAGTGGATGCTTTTGGCAATGGGGTTCTCCTACAGTCATTTTGTCGGGGCTATGGGGCGTGGCTATCTAGGAGTGTTACCTGGTGAGTGTTCACGTACTATATGCGATTGCGACGGAGTTTTGATCCGAATCAAAATTCCATGGCAATCGATTAACCGAGACTAAAATGCTAGATTTACCGATCACTAACTAGTTTTCACAAAACTAATTATTATGGATTCCAAATATTGTATCACATATTATAATAATCTATACGACGTTAAACATTTTGATCGATTTATCAAACACCAAGAAAACACAGAGACCTCAACAACTGAGCATCACTAAAAACACCCAGAAAGTGCCAAATATAACAATGGAGCAACATAAGAAAAACGGTGCCATCATGCCACAAAATTGCGGCAAAACTGCGGCCAAACTTGGGTTTAGGCCGCGGTTCTGTTGCGCTTTGTTGGAATTGGTGCCTCGAATTTCTTAGGGCTCAATTAAATACCCTGCACGAATTTTTGCATATTTTTAATCTCAAAAATTTCAACTTTTGAAAAATCGATAGAAACTTGTCAAAAACCGGGCTTCGAAAACCGATCGAACACTTTAACGTCTTGAAGACATACCCTAATGTTCTAGCTTGTCTCTAATACCATGAAAGTGTGTCCTAGCAACACCATGAGGTTAAAACCGGCACCAAGCATGCATTTTTCAAAATTTTCTTGGTGCTAAGCCACACTAACCTAGAATCTAACTAGATGATTAGGGTTTAAGTGATGATATGAATGAATCTATACTAAGTGAAAGAGACTACAACCTTTGAAGATCGTGTCCTTCACTTCTAAAGCTTCAGGTAGTAGTCCCTATGACTTCTCATAGCTCCACTTGAGATTGGATCGAGCTTCCTTCGTGATCTTCATGCCGAAGATGATCCACTCGAGGCTTCTCTAATACAAGCTATCTCTTCACTAATCTTTCTTTAGTGAAGGAAACACCGTAAACTCAAGTGCTAATCAAGTGTATAATGGTGAAGTAGGGGTTCTAAGCTTACTTAGGATTTATCCAAAGCCCTATGGTTCACATTACATGTGAGGGTTAGGGCCTGAAACATGAGGAAGAAGAAGAAGGAAATGGAGAGAGCTAGAGAGAGTGAAGCAAATAAACTCAAGAAAAATCACAAGTGAAGAATGGCTACTACTCACTTATTGAAACATACCATTTTTCATAATAATAAATTAAACCATACTTCAATAGTGCAAACAAATGAATAAACAATTATTTTAGCCATGTCTCACCCATTCCACAAATATCTCCTCATTTTCCACCTCTTTTTCTATTTTTCTCAAGATAGAAAATCCAACCATGCTTCATAATACACACACATACACACACATATCATATATACATATATATATATATATATTAAGAAAAGAAAACAATTAGTAAGCTATAATATTAGTTAATATATAATTATATCAAATATAAATATATATCATATTATTAAATCAACACTTGATTTAATAATCCGGTTATATCACATATAATCGACTAATATCATTTATCTGTATATCACATTATCAAATCAACACTTGATTTAATAATCTGGTTATATCAAATATAACCGAACCGATAACATTTATCGCCAGATTAGAATACGGTATCACATACTCATATCTAATCAAGCCCCTGCACATATCAGCATACGTGCCCTACTTCGTTTCGCTTGAACTATTAAATCTCTGTGTGGGACTCTAAAAACTCGTCAATATGCCAGTAGTAGGTAATGATCACATCAGTTCCCCACATACCATCGGCGGTACTAGCTGGACGTAACGGCTACCCGCCTATTGAGCGATTAGAAGATCAACAAGCAAGCTTGTCCAAAATCTCATGAAGCCTATAAGTAACACTTACCGTATAGTCCGGTCTCTTCATCTGATATGTCGCATATCGAGTCTAGGGGTGGTAACGTCAGACCCCAGTAACTTAATAAATCATGCCGATGTATGACTCATAACGGTTCGAGAAACTACTGATAACACTTACCAATAAATCTCATCAACAGCCCTGGCCAGGGACTTCCAGTTATAGCCAATCGAGCATAGCGCAACATCAACTCCCAATACGGGGAGAGACGAAACCCCTCCCATCGCTCATTGTCTCCATGTGACTCGGGACTGTACCCAAAATCTACCTGTTTGCACGACTCCTTTGAGCCGTGGTAGGGAGGAAATCAAAGCACAGTAGGAGCCATACAAGACTCTATGACGATCTCGGGTCTACAGGCTAACCTGTACCAGTGTCACCAGAGAACTGCTATCTGACAATAGGTATAATACCAACTAGGAGTTCTCGGCGAGTCCTGTTCTGTGTACCCATTCTCTAATGAGCACTTGTGTACAATCTTTGATGTCACACACCAATGGTTGTGGGATCAACCATCGCCCCATACAGGGTCAAGAAACGTACACACTAGTATACTCTGGAATATCGATGCCCTTTCTTGATATCCCCTTGACTGGAAACTGTTAAAGGATATGCTTGTGGACAGCATAAGTCCCAGTAATATGATCCGCATCATAGTCCTGGTATTCAAGCAAACATCCTAAGGGCTTTATCAACATGTATCAGAGAGATAGTATAACAATACAAGTGTACATGTTAAGATAAAAAGCAACCAGATAGCATACTATTATGTCGAGCAAGAAAGTGCTCTATATATATGTCCAAGCATCCACTGTATCATACAATAATGGCCTCTAGGGCATACATATTCCTAACACCATAGGCCTGGCCTATTCCCCCTTGATCCAAAGGAAATTTGATCGCAAGGTGATAAGTCGAGATCTGGGCCCGGAGAGCATTTATGGTAGGACGTCCTGTTGGGATACGGCAGCGCCCAGGCCGTCTATCCGAGGTCAAATGCGGAACAAAAACCTTTTACGAACTGGCGCTAGCCGCAACCCAAAAAACCAGATCGTTCCATTAACCGTAAACTAGTATACTGTAAAGTGGGTTTAGAGATTATACCGATCGATCCGTGTCTTTCGGTCTTTAACCTCTGCCCCTAGCATGTTGCGGATGCACCGAGGAAGCTCGCTCTTCGATCTCACTCGATCTACGATCTCCTCCTCGCCGAAAACTGTGCCACATCAACGATCTTTATACGGGCTCCCGCCTCTGAACCGAGGCAACTCGAACACGAAGTTTGCTAGCCGACGTGTCCAAGGTTGATGTAGAGTGAGTGTAGAATACTTTGTCTCGAGTCACCCAAGTGATTGGGTGAGAGTTAATCGAAGTTGCCATTTTGGAAGGAAGATAAAATAAGCAATGAAAATGGAGCTTAGGAATTTTGTAGCAATGAAAATGAAATCAATCTCTCCAAAAGAAAATAGGGGCAGCCACTCTTAAATGCTCGACCACATGAGGGAGGAGGTGAGCACAAGCCAAGAGAGGTCACCATAAGCAAAAGATCTCCAACAAATAACCTTAAGTATCCAAGAACAATAAATGCTAACAATGATGCACAAAAGAGTCATGCTCATCCAAGAACATTGTGGAAGCTACTGGAGCCCCAGCACCATAGAACCCCCCCCCCTCAATTACAAAAGTCCACATTTGCAAAGAACCCCCTCTTTGCAAAGAAGAAAAGAATGATAATTTGGCTAAAGAAAAGAATCAAACTGGCAACTTCAAAAAGCGATCCCGTAACTAATTACAGGATAACCCCACACTGTATATACATACCCGCATTTGTATTCCGACCGAATACAAATGCAACGAGACAAAATATATAATATTTACACAGTATAATACTAGGATTCAGCTTAAACCAAAGCCCGCTAGTATTATCCGTCCGAACCGTGACACGTGCACAAGTGCACGTATACGTTCGAACCCTACCATAAAACCATACGGCCTCTACAACGTTTCGCCCGAACTGGGAAACTTTCTGTAGGGGACTCTAAAGACTCGTCAATACCCTGGCAGTGGTTTTAACCACAAGCCGTCAGTAGTACTAGCTGTACGTAACGGCTGCCCATGTACTGAGTGAAAAAGGAAACCGATGAGCGAACTCATCCTGGAACCCTACTGAGCCTATGTGTGACAATATCCATACAGTCTGGTCCGTTCGTCTATGAGTATCGCATATCGGGCCTAGGGAGCTGGTAAACGTCAGACCCACAAAAGCGGTATAAGTCGTCGGAGTGTAGCCCAGAACACCCTGAGATACTACTGGAATACTTACCGGTAAATTTCACTTACCATGGCCATGGATTTTGTGTAATGGCTCTCCAGACACAGCACGATCTCACTCCCAATGTTGGGAGAGACGAATCCCCTGCCGATCCGCTCACTACCTCCATATGGGTCGGGACTGTACCCAACTAAAACCTGTTTGCACGACTCTTTTGAGCTGTGGTAGGGTAATAATCAAAGCACGGTGGGAACTCACACGAGACAAATGACGATCTCAGGTCGATAGACTAACCTGTACACATGTCACCTGGGAATTGCTATCTGACGACGGGTTTTAAAAACCAGCTAGCATATTCCCGGCGAGTCATGTCCGGTGTACTCATAACCCAATGAGCACCTGTATACATCTTAGGTGAACCAACTGACACCAATGGCTTGTGAGACCGGTCATCGCCCTTCGTCGGGGTCTCGACTGTATACACTAGTCTACTCCGGAGTATCGATACCCTGTCTGAAAACTCTCACGACTAGGGACCACATTTAAGAATGTGCTTATAGACTACCCTACTCTCATGTATATGATCGCCATCATACTGTTGATAGTCAAGCAAGAATCCTATAGGCTCTATCAATGTATAATAGTGATACATATCATGTCACCTAAAACAGTACATGATGATAAAGATAAATCAGATAGCATACTATCATCTTGAGTAAGACTGTCCTACCGGTATAGGTCTTCCCTCAACCATTGCAATCACGTGCCTGCGATCCAATAATTGACTTTGAGGGCACTATATCCAACAATCTCCCACTTGCACTTAAGGCTAATTATTGCGATGTTGCATATTCATAACCCGTGTGATACCGAACACCCAACTCCTCTACTGATCAGTCTCACAAAGCTTGTTTGTAAAACTATTGTGTTCGAGAAATAGCCTCAGTGAGTGGATCCGCCCTGATGTTTCTTTCTACGTCTCTCTATATCTAAATCGCGGAGAAACCCATCTCCCGAAATGAGCAATACCTGTTTTAGAATATGACTGGATATCTGATGGGACCTAGTTCATAAATGAACTCCAAATCCAAACTTCTTAGGCTATATCGTCAACTGAACTTAATCAGTATCCTGCGCCATGCCTTCCTCAGTATCCGCTTGGACCACCTGTCTAAACTACTGCCCCTCGTCGGAGGGAAAACTAAAACTCTGACAATCACTCTGTCATCCAGGTCACCTTGGAAGCCTGGAATGATAACTATCTCCCGAAGGAGGCTATCGTTATCATATCCCTAGAACATTCACTTATGTTCTAAAACTGCCTCCGAACGTTTCTCCAGGATTGGATCAATATCATCTTATTGCAGCTAGTGCAAAAACAACATCTGGTGTAGTACTTGAATCTCATGATCAACTTAATTACCTAAGCAAGTGATCTGCCAATCATGCACATCCCTCTCCCCTTTAATCTGTAAGACACTTTTAGAGAGGATGACACCATCACCTGCTGGTACACCACCATGCCAGGAGTCGTCCATTCTAAATACCTTTAGAATGCAGTCAAAGTACCCAGATTGGGAAACTACCCAAATCTAGATCTAAAACATAGATCTAGTAACCAGAATGTCTGATATAATATCCATATCCTTTGTGGAGAAACCACTGTGTGACAACCACAGTATAACCGATCGTAGTATAGGAATTTTACTTCCTACTCTGTGTATGTCATCCAAATACCAGGACATCACACCCTACTACTTTCTTAACAGATCCATCCCCAATTCTGATGAAGTCAAAGCCCATGACTGTCACATCAAAAATAGATGATCTATCTCCGCTATATCTGCTTTAGTCTATAAATAGATACAAGCATCTTGTCCACTATGCTTCCGCTGCTCCCACTGATTACGACAACCCTCTGGAAGAATAATATACACGTGCACTTCTAAAACTAGTTTAGAACGACGCTATACTTATCCTCCTGCCGGGTCTCACAGTCTGGAACAGCAGTAATGGCAAGTCTGGGTAAACAAGAACCTCCCTTTCACCGTCCTTGAGGCTACCGGAGTACCTCTCGGGTGTCTGAGGTTACCCAACATATCTGCGGAGTGGCTAATAGAATGTCAAACCTGATTGAATCTTTAGGTCCTATTAAAATTTCTATAATCGTTTGCAGTTCTGGAATCTCTTCCAGTTCTACCATACTTCCACTACTGTTTTCTGCAAAAAAATCCATTTTACTAAAACTGTGGCGAGTCAAGAACAATATCACTATTGATCTTCCAGATGGTAGAAAGTCAACCCTCATCAAAGCTAGGGTCAACCCACAAACTGCCATTACAGAAACGTGCCTTGAGTTATCCAGAGTCTGGTTTTAAGCATAAGTCGGACAACTCCATATACCTTAACATCGTTATGTTATGATACATTCTATATACAATATAAAAACAGAGACACTGATTTAATTGGAACCAGATTCAAATCATGCAGCTGTCTCCAGTGCATGTCAACTAAATGGAGAGAGGCACATCAACATTACTCAACTTAGGAGTGCATCCAATTATGAGTAACCTGAAAGAGAAGCAAGTTCTCTAAAACATCACTATCAACTGAATACCATACACAAGTATCTATATCTTCGATCACCTTGAAGAATCCCGATACTTGCTACACCTGGTTCTCTACTTTATTCTTGTACCTATAACTTCTCAAACTTGGACCTTGTATTTCTACGAAACACTTGTCTAAAACTTGAGAAGTCACAAGTAAACAGAATATAGTACGAGGACCTACCCCTTTGTCCTAATGGACACTGGACAACATACAATACTTTGTATAAGTCCCCTGAGTTTAATAACTCAAACCCTATGCATCGTAGGTTGAAAACTGTACCCAGGCGATTTCCTTAAATATCACCAATTACAACGAATTCTGATATAATGAGGATGATCACTTAATTCCCAATAACTTACTCCCACTCATCATCAATAAAACCATACAGATGTGAGAATCATGCCTGGTAAATACATACCCTGGAGTAAGGACTAATTAGGAAATCAGTTTTCTATTAACAATACACAGTGAAACTGAAACATGAATATGTTTCGAAGGGGTATCCGGGTATTCCTAGTAATGCTTCTTCCATTATCTAGATTCATGACTATAACCGTATATTTCTTTGCCATCTCTTCAAATCCCTTTATTTGTCTTTAGTCGTTACCTTATGTACACCATCGTTAGGCTTAATGGTTTTCTTCCTTCCCTACCGTTCGGCACCAGCCTATGGTTTGGAAGAAAACTATCCAATAATCATAATAGGTGTACTCTCCTAATCCTAGGAGTACTCGCAACTTGAGAGAAGGTGATGATAAAAGACAACTGAATAAACCTTATTCTATTTCTCCTGAACCAGAATCCATCCCCGAACTGGAACAAGTTCCATCGAGTTCGTATATAACCATACGATGGATTATCCAAATAACTGTGGATCTTCGTAGTGATACGGGGTGTTGTGGAGAAATACAATGGTGAAGTAGGAGTGGCGATGAAATACTTGGTTTGGTCGCGAATAGCAGTCGCATTTTACTTTGCCCTCTTTATAATCCCTTTATTTGTCTTTACTTATTACCTTCTGTACACCTCCGTTAGGCTAATTGGTTTTCTTCATTCCCTACCTTTCGGCACCTTCTTATGGTTTGGAAGAAGACTATCCAATAAGCATAATAGGTGTACCCTCTCCTAATCTTAGGAGCCCTCACAAACTAAGAGAAGATAAAAGGAAAAGACAACTGAATAATCCTATTCAATCTCTCCAGAACCAGAATCCATTCTCGAATCTGGAACAAGTTCCTTCGAGTTCGTATATAATCATACAATGGATTTATCCAATGGAAGTGGATGTTCGTAGTGATACGGGGTGTTCTGGAGAAATGCAAAGCGTAAAAGGAGTAGCAATGATGTATGCAACTCAGACAATCCAAAACCCAGTGTTTTAAGAAAGTTCGGTTAACTTGGTTACTGAGTCATAGTCTAGGGTCGGGCCATGGTCGCTGCCAAAGAGAGAGAGAAAAGAAACTCTCTGCGTGCACTCTAACCTAGATCAGAATGGTTATCACTTTATCTAATCAGGAAACCTCCCACTGTATCCTCAAATTCTCCTCCAAACCTGAAAGAAGAATTAGTCGCGATCACCCGAGGAGTAAACCAACTCATCAGTGGGAATCGGGATCCAACTATCATTGCATGATAACGTGATAGAATCCACTCACGTTATCACACTCCAAAAGGTATGCACATGCCTGGCAAGTTTCAGTTTCTTTAGAAACTCCCGATGTGTGTTTTTACCCCAAGCGGCTTATTGTAGGGTTCCTAGGCACTCTAATGGAGTCTCACAAGTGATCAAACACGCAAATTTCTAAAAATTACGGTGCCGAGAAAACCTAGAACGGATCGTTAACTAGATATTTAGGCAAAGCATGCAAGTAAACGGAAATGTATCTAAAGGAAAGGGGCTACAACCTTTGTAGATCCGGTCCGCCAATTCCTAAGCTCCACGATGATCTCCCTCCGCTGTCCAAATCGAACCCCCGAACTCAAGTATCGGCTTCGTCGAAGAAATGGGCGGGCTTGATCGTCGGTTCGATGCCGAAGATGATCTACGTCGAGGCATCACAAAACTCGAGCTCCGCCTTCGCCAAGTCAAGAAACTTGTGAAGACAACACACTCTACTACATGGCAAGTAGTAGAGGATGAAGAAATAGGAAATGGGTAGACTTTAGATTTGGATTTCTCACTAGTTATCATCACTTGCCATTGGAGTAGCAAGCTTTCTCTTTTGTTGAAGAAGATGAAGAAGAAGAAGATATGATGAGAAATGATAAATCAAATAATAAAATCAAAATTGATCTTATCATAATGCAACCTTGGGTTAGACTTAACTCTTGTAGAGAGCAAACTCTAGTTTAGCTAATGGTTAGGTTTTGAACATAAAACAAAATGGTTACAAATTCAAAGCATCATGAAGTTTTCACAAAAGACAAAATTAGCAACCATTTTATTTTAGCCAAAAGAAATAAAGAATATAAATGAAAAGAATAAATGAATACTTTAAAACCATAACCATTAACCTAAACATGGTTCAAGTCAAACATACACCCAAGTTTGCATGTATCATCAAACATGATACAAACTAGTGCACAAAACTATATCAAATATACAATGTGCACTCCAAGTGAGAAAATCCATCTTAAGTGAACCAATACTAGTTAATGCAAAGTAATATATCAAATATATAATTATGCATTAAATCATTGAATCAACACTTGATTCAATGATCCTGTTATATCGCATATAACCGGCTAGTATCCAATGTATCGGCTTATCGAATCAATCCTTGATTCGATAACTAGGTTATATCGTATACAACCATTCGACACATTCATCGCGAGAATGAAATGCGGTATCACATACACGCATTATTCTCGGTCCCGCACATATCTCATATGTGCTCCTATTTCGTTTCGCTTGAGCCAGGAAACCTCTGTGTAGGACTCTAAAGACTCGTCAATACGCCGGCAGCGGATGATGATCATATCAAACACCCACAAGCCGCAAGCGGTCTGCTAAACGTAACGGCCACCCGGGTATTGAGTGATCAGAAGATCGACGAGCAAGCCCGCTCACACTCCTGCGAATCCAACCAGTAACACTTACCGTACAGTCCGGTCTGTTCGTCTGATATGTCGCATATCTCGCCTAGGGGTGGTAAACGTCAGACCCCAATAGCTCGATAAGTCATGCCGACGTAAGGTCCATAACATTCGTGAAACTACTGATAACTCTTACCAGTATATCACTGCAACCCTGTCCAGGGATTTCCTGTTATGGCCAGTCGTGCATTGCGCAACATCAACCCCCAATACCGGGAGAGACGAATCCCCTCCTATCGCTCATTGCCTCCATGTGAATCGGGACTGTACCCAAAAACCACCTGTTTGCACAACTCAGTAGAGCCGTGGTAGGGTGGAAATCAAAGCACAGTGGGAGACACACAAGACTCTATGACGATCTCGGGTCAACAGACTAAGCTGTACCAGGGTCACCAGAGAACTGCCATCTGACGTGAGGTATAATACCATCTGGGAGTTCTCGGCGAGTCCGTTCAATGTACCCAGTCTCCACTGAGCACCCGTATACCATCTTCGATGTCAAACACCAATGGATATGGGATCATCCATCGCCCATCGCATGGGTCGAGAAGATATGCGCTAGTCTACTCTGGAATATCGATGCCCCGTCTCGATATTCCCACGACTAGGAACATTTCAAGGATGTACTCATGGACTACCCAGGCCCCACTAGTATGATCTGCATCATAGTCCTGGAAGTCGAGTACACATCCTAAGGGCTTTATCAACATGTAATCAGAGAGACGGAAAGTATACATGTTAAGATAAAGAGCAACCAGATAGCGTACTATCATGTCGAGCAAGAAAGTCCTACCTATATATGTCCCAGCATCCACTATAATATACATCCAATGTACAGTAATGGCCTCTAGGGCATACATATAACTAACACTTATGACCTTGACAGAGGTCAACATATCATAAGACGCAAGTCAAGTTCAACCCGTCATTGTCCTTGATTAACTTAGACCCACCCGCACGTGCCCTTGACAGAGGTCAAAATGACCGTGCGACTGTCCTAAATAATCTCATTTATGCAACAAACAAGCATTACCCAGCTACCAAGCACTGTGCCTTGACAGAGGTCAACATACACAGCATGAATACTAAGTAATAACTGTAAGAAATGACGGAGGGCTACGACTGGTTTTTGGCGAAAAACCTTTAGCGTAATGAACTTGGTATCGTTAAAGGAACTGCATAGTTTTTACAAAATATAGTGGTGAAAACTTTCGCTAAAGAGGTCACTCCCGGTGAAGGGATCTCGGCTTTTTCCCCGTAGAATGAGGTGCAGGATATTCCAACTGAATACCATGATGCAAAGCAAAAAGTAATCGACTATAGTGAAGTTATTACCCTGACGCAAACCTCTGTCCAAGGGGTCACTCCCGGTGAAGGGATCTCGGCCCTTGCCTCATCGAATGAGGTGCTGGATATTCTAAACTGAATACCACTGTGCAAAATAAAAGAAAACGTCCTTACAATAACAGCTTTTTGAAAAATGTTTCAACAACATCTGTATAGGTCTGTTTTCTTTGCATTAATCCGAATCAACGTAGTCCTATCAGTTAATCACACCAGAAAAGAACGAAAATAAAATGTACGTATACGCCATCCGTATTCACCTCTGGGTCTCGTCATCACTCGTTAGGTTACTTAACTAACGACAGAGCGGGGACTGGACTAGCGCGGGTGAAAACATATACAACATCTACTAGTACATATATCAATATACAATAATCACTCAAGGCGTGATAAATGCAACATCACAGAAAAGTAATAAGTATCACAGAACAATACAGATAATCTGGGAGCCCCGGGTTTCATAGAGCCATAAATGAAACCCGACGTTCCCCTGTCGTGTGGATAGCCTGTGCAATGAAAACCTAGACCCCTACGAGGGCGGCAAGTCACCCGCCAAAACCAGAAGCGAGGCAGCCCCCTTCAGCATCGTGAATGGACCACCCAGCACTTCATGGAATCCGGTAACTTGAGCACCCCACCTTGGGTCAACCTGTACCCCCTACGAGTGCGGCGAATAGCCCGCTAATCCTAGAGTGAGGTCCCCTCCCTCTCAAAGCCATGAGATGCGGACTCGTTGCCCTCTAAAACCCGGCTATCCGTGCACTCCACCGTGGGGTAATTCCAGTATAGAAAAGAAAATATATACAACGGGTACATCGACCTCAACCCGGTCATGCCCCAAACTAATATACAAACAGGTAGTGACGGCAGTCCACATGTCGGACGCTCGTCCCGCGATATCAAAAGTACAAATATATCCAAATTGGACTACCATTGCACACAAGCTATCCACCACGACAAATCCGCAACATCACAGCACAACACAGAACATCAATGTGAATGTCACGTTCGCAAAACTCGTCTAAAAGGACTATAACAATTAGAAAAGTTTTACCGATCAAATGACATTCATGGTCATAGATAGTAATGTACAGCACTGCAAAACTTAAACAATGTTAGAAAATATCGACTCCGAAATAACCCCCGAATAGCCCAAACAAACTGATAAAACCATATCCAAATTGGGCTACACAAACAACACCACAGAACCAAAATCCCAGAGACGAGAGCAACACCCAAAACACCAACTCCATAGTCCTTGAAGTGGCCGGCGACGCCAGAATCTTAGGCTTGGGGATCGGCCAAAAACTGAGGGGAGGAGTTCATTTTTAGGGTGTGTTCTTATGTCATCTAGAGTAGTCTTCTGTACATGTTTAAATAATTTTTCGGGAACTTTTGAAAAACAACAGAAACTGATGATTCTGTGGTGGTGTTTGGTTTGTTCCAGTTTCGATACTTTAACATTGTCTAAACCAACTAGTAAACGGTTAATAGTTTGGCTATGATACAATGTTTAAATACGGCAGCGCCCCAGCCATCTATCCGAGGCCAAATGCGGAACAAAAACTTTTTACGAACTGGCACTAGCCGCAGCCCAAAAAACCGGATCGTTCCATTAACCGTAAACTAGTATACTGTAAAGTGGGTTCAGAGATTATACTGATCGATCTGTGTTCTTCGGTCTTTAACCTCTGCCCCTAGCATGTTGCGGATGCACCGACGAAGCTCGCTCTCCGATCTCGCTCGATCTAAGATCTTCTCCTCACCGAAAACTGCGCCACATCAACGAATCTTTATACGGGCTCCCGTCTCTGAACCGAGGCAACTCGACCACGAAGTTTGCTAGCCGACGTGTCCAAGGTTGATGTAGAGTAAGTGTAGAATACTTTGTCTCGAGTCACCCAAGCGATTGGGTGAGGGTTAATCGATGTTTCCATTTTGGAGGGAAGATAAAATGAGCAATGAAAATGGAGCTTAAGAATTTTGTAGCAATGAAAATGAAATCAATCTCTCCAAAAGAAAATGGGGGCAGCCACTCTTAAGTGCTCGGCCACATTAGGGAGGAGGTGAGCACAAGCCAAAAGAGGTCACTATAAGCAAAAGATCTCCAACAAATATCCTTAACTATCCAAGAACAATAAATGCTAACAATGATGCACAAAAAAGTCATGCTCATCCAAGAACATTGTGGAAGCTGCTGGAGCCCCAGCACCACAGAACCCCCCCCCCCCAATTACAAAAGTCCACATTTGCAAAGAATCCCCTCTTTGCAAAGAAGAAAAGAATGATAATTTGGCCAAAGAAAAGAATCAAACTGGCAACTTTAAAAAGCGATCCCGTAACTAATTACAGGATAACCCCACAACTGTATATACATACCCGTATTTGTATTCCGACCGAATACAAATGTAACGAGACAAAATATATAATATCTACACAGTATAATACTAGGATCCGGTTTAAACCAAAGCCCGCTAGTATTATCCGTCCGAACCGTGACACGTGCACAAGTGGACATGTACGTTCGAACCCTGCCATAAAACCATACGACCTCTACAACGTTTCGCCCGAACTGGTAAACTTTCTGTGGGGGACTCTAAAGACTCGTCAATACCCTAGCAGTGGTTTTAACCACAAGCCGTCAGTGGTACTAGCTGTACGTAACGGCTTCCCATGTACTGAGTGAAAAGGGAAACCGATAAGCGAACTCTTCCTGGAACCCTACTGAGCCTATGTGTGACAATATCCGTACAGTCCGGTCCGTTCGTCTATGAGTATCGCATATTGGGCCTAGGGAGCTGGTAAACGTCAGACCCCCAAAAGCGGTATAAGTCGTGTCGGAGTATAGCCCAGAACACCCTGAGATACTACTGGTATACCTACCAGTAAATCTCGCTTACCATGGCCATGTATTTTGTGTAATGGCTCTCCAGACACAGCACGATCTCACTCCCAATGTTGGGAGAGACGAATCCTCTGCCGATCCGCTCACTGCCTCTATGTGGCTCGGGACTGTATCCAATTAAAACCTGTTTGCACGACTCCTTTGAGCCGTGGTAGGGTAATAATCAAAGCACAGTGGGAACTCACACGAGACAAATGATGATCTCAGGTCGATAGACTAACCTGTACACATGTCACATGGGAATTGCTATCTGACGACGGGTTTTAAAAACCAGCTAGCATATTCCCGGCTAGTCTTGTCCGGTGTACTCATAACCCAATGAGCACCTGTATACATCTTAGGTGAACCAACTGACACCAATGGCTTGTGAGACCGGCCATCGCCCCTCGTCGGGGTCTCGACTGTATACACTAGTCTACTCCGGAGTATCGATGCCCTGTCTCAAAACTCCCACGACTAGGGACCACATTTAAGGATGTGCTTATAGACTACCATACTCTCACGTATATGATCGCCATCATACTGTTGGTAGTCAAGCAAGAATCCTATGGGCTCTATCAACGTGTAACGGTGATACATATCATGTCACCTAAAACAGTACACGATGATAAAGATAAACCAAATAGCATACTATCATCTTGAGTACGACTGTCCTACCGGTATAGGTCTTCCCTCAACCATTGCAATCACGTGCCTGCGATCCAATAATTGACTTTGAGGACACTATATCCAACACGTCCCAAGAGAATGTTGTAGGATGAAGGGACCTTGGCAAAGAGGAAGTCCACTGGTATGGTTCGCGTATTGCCCGCTTTCCCAATGTTGAGGAGGAGGGTGACCGATCTCTTGGTAGGGACGGAATGATAGGTGAACCCAGAGAGGACATGGGAGGTAGGTCGGAGGTCGGATGGTCCTAGCCCCATATGCTGAAAACAGTTGTGGAACAGGATATCCGTCGAGCTCCCTGAGTCGACCAATATCCTCCAGACTTCGTAACGGTAGACTCTGGCCGTTATCATAAGAGGCTCATTGTGAGGGTGTGATATGCTGTGGAGTCTTAATTGGTGAATATGAACGGCTTGTCCCTCCTGCACCTCTTGTGTGGTATATCGCTTGTACCCTCGACTGGGAGGATATGGCGGTTCCCTCCTCTTTCCTGAGCTGGATCCGAGGTAACGACCATGATCTGCCCGATCGTTAATTCCCCAGAAAGGGTTTGGTCCTTTTGCTCCTGCTCCGCCTGCCACTTGTCCCGCAGGTATTTCGCCAGGCGGCCTGAGCAGATCAACTCCTCTATCTAGTCACGAAGTTGTTTGCAGTTCTCAGTCGGGTGATCTTGCGATCTGTGGAGAGCGCAGTATGGGCCGCGGAGATGCTTGCCTCCCTTTGGGTGATTGGCAGGAGCTTAAAAAACCTCTCGCCCTTAGCTTCCTCCAGCAGCTCGGTCTGAGAGATATTTAGAGGAGTGTACTCCTGAAACCTCAGGGAGTAAGGTTTCGGACGATCGACTTTCTTTTTCTCCTCCCTGCCCCTTTTCTTTCTGTCTGGTTGGTCGGCTCGGGGCAGGTTTGAGTTCACCTCGTACTCGAGTTTGATTTCTCGCTCGGTCCATGTTTTCACTTCGGCCATGGCCTTAGGTTACGCTAATGAAAAAGAGCGGAGTCACTCTTTGTGCCTAAGACCTGACCTCGGTGCGGTGATAACCGTTTCATCGCGGTGCTCGGGGACCTCCAGGTGGGCGTCGTAAAAGTGGATGACATATCCTTTGAAGGATTCCTTGTCTCTGCTCTTGACAGTGAATAGGTAGTTGACCGTCCTCTTCTGTCGTCGATTTCCGATGAAGTGACCGAGGAATTTGGTGGCCAGCTCGTCGAATGTCGAGATGGAGCATGGAGCGTACCCTCGGAACCAGTCCCGACAAGCCCGAATTAGGGTGGTGGGGAAAGCTCGGCATTCAACCGCATCCAAGTTATCCCGGAAGCTCATGCCCATCGTAAACGCGTCTATGTGGTCCTTCGGGTCGGATTTCCCATCGAAGAGGGCGACTTTCAGCGGCTTGTTCCTGGACGAGACGTGCTCGGCCAGCAGTTCTTCTGTGAAGGGATTTGTTAGTGAGTCAGCAGAGTACCTGACCCCTTCGCTGGACGCATGGCTATCCCGTCATATGCCCTCGATTTTCTTCTCGAGGGCATCAAGTCGGTGGTGGTATCCCGAGGATTCTGCACAGTCAGAGTGGTGGCTACCCCCGCTCCGAGTCTATGCGATGGTGCGGCTTCGATTTTGCTCTATCACATTTCTCAAATCCTCGGGTGAGGCTCTTCTCGAGTAGTCCCTGTGTTCGTCGTTCGTGCCCCCCCGGGGAGAGTGGGGGCATCGATCATGCCTGGAAGCAGGCGAGCTGACCGACACCTTCTCAGGGGGAGAGAACACGCTACGGGCATTAGAGCGACGGCCCAGTCTTTCCTGGGATTGTGGCGTGGAGCTGTCCGGTGTCCAGCGGGTCATGGAATCAATCGCGTATGTGGGTCAAGGTGGCCGGAGTCGGCCTACCGGCGCTCGATGGTGCTGGGATGAGGGTGAGTGAGATCGAGAGCTTGAGCGTGCCCATCCGTCCTTCTGCGGACGTCCTTATCCCGAGGAGGAGGAGCCGCGGTTTGGTAGGTAGGGTCTGCCGCTTGAACACGGACGAGGGCATCCACCAGCGATGTGAGCCTATCTATCCGGACGGATAAGGCGTTGATGGCGTTGGGAGGGGGAGACGAGCCGCTCCCGCCTCCATTGTGGCGGCTCGTATTTGGACCGTCGCGGTTGTCGCTCGCCATTGAGTCGAGGGCGGAAGATCAACTTATAGGTGGAAGCTTATGAAACGTTCCCATAAACGGCGCCAACTGATAGAGACTGTGATCTCCTTCAGATGTTGTCCTCCGTCGATCTTGTGATGGCGGTATTTGATGGTCGAGATTTGGTTTGGGAATTGTTGAGCGTGTGGATCTCAATAGGTTGACGTTGACGCTGAGCTATCTGCAAAAGAAGTCTCGGGCTGGGTGACCACCGTAGGACTCTCCGATGATCAAGTTAGTGCCGAGGAATAGGTGCAGAGCAACGGCATATTGGAAATGAGTTTGAGTTACCTGAGTCATCTGAGAGAAGGGTTTATATAGTGGTCGCGTGGAAGTGAGCAGGCGCGAGATCATCGCCGTTAGTTACGCCTCCACGTTATCCTTACATTGAATGGCGGGATGCACCCATTAATGTAGGGATGCGCCCATTAATTGGGGGATGCACTTGCATGGGACGCGGATCGTGGGAAGGCGGATATCTCGCCCTAGCGATATACGTGAAGCCGTTGCGGGGTGCATGGGCTCCGCGCTCTTGATTGATTGGGGGAAACCGAGAAAGCTCAGTCTGTCAGGAGCTCGGAAACGAGCGGGAGGCCAAGGAAGCTCGGAATGCCAGATGGCTCGAAGACGAGCAGGGAGGCCCAGGAAGCTAGGCCTGTTAGATGGCTCGGAGACGAGCGGAGAGGCCCATGAAAATAGGCCTGTTAGATGGCTCGGTGATGAGCAAAGAGACTGAGGAAGCTCGGAGACGAGCAGTTGGTAGTTTGCTAGGTGAAGGTGGAAAGTACTCTGATGATGCTCTATATTGGTGATCTCCCAGATCAGGACACGTGGCAGATGACGTGTCCCAGAACTCAGAAGAAAGGGCCCACAGGGGCCTACCAGGCCACCCTTGTACCCTACCTGCAAGCACGAGCTGGCTCACCTCAGAGCCCCCTGCAAATTGGCCTCCTCGGCCTCTCAGCTCGCCCTCGAGCTACCAGAGGACCAAGATATCTCAGCCCTCCCGCTCGTTCCCGAGCTCTCCCGCCGAGGCCATCTTCCTCGGTCCCTCCGACCGACCAACTCCACCGCTCGCAGGCGTAACCGCCGCTCCGCAAATATCGCCATGCGCGGATTCTCCACCGGCAACATCCCACATTCCACGCCATCCCGATCCCCAGTAACGGGCGATCCGCTTATTACGCGGGCATGACGTCGGGAGCGTAACTGCCGGCGAGATTCTCACGCCTGCTACTGCGTGCTGCCGCCGCTATATAAACCCCCATCACAGACGGGTCAAGTAAGCTTTTTTCACCCCACTTAGCCATTACTCTGCTATGATCTTGTGATAACTTGATCGTCGGAGTGTGGTACCAAACCACCCTAGGACTTCCTTGCAGGTACTCGGCGCAAACTCCTCGAAACCACCAATCTTCTCAAAACCCATTGAGACCCACACGCAACAGGAGATCACCCCTAAAATCCACCGGAAGATCGACGGAAGACAACATCTGACGGAGACCCTAAAAGGACCTCCATCAGTTGGTACCGTCTGTGGGAAACCTAAACTCCACAAAAAACAAAGTTGGCCTTCCGATCTGTATCCACATGGCAAGCGATCACCCTGAAGATCCAGGTACCAGCCGCCGCCTCCCCCTCACCGGAGGCACGGATGAACCTCATCCGGCGACCGTCATCAATGCCCTCGCCAGCTGAATAGACCGACTACAGTCCATCGCGGAGGCGCTCATCTACGTCCAAATGGCCAGGCCAGGGCCCCAGATCGCCGCTCCTCCGCCTCCAGAAGACTCTGCCCTCTTCAGCACGGCTGACCACCGGCAGGCTACGTCCCATGGCCACAGATCTTACGGGCCGATACTCTCTGAGCCCCGCTGGGCGCACCACAGCTCCACACTAAGATCCGCCGCCAGAGTGCCTCGCCTCGAGCCTCGTCGCGACCCCCACCCCTCTGAGGAGATGTCGGTCACCTCGCCTGTCCCTAGGCATGACCGACATCCTCTCCCTCGACGGGGTCGCACAGAAGGGGCTCGCCACGGCGGCTCGAGGACCTCCTCACCCGGGGATCTAAGGAACCTCATCAAGAGGAACCTGTGCCACGCCCAAACGCAGATCTCCTACAGCAGAGGCCAGGGATCATAAGGCGCTGAATCCTCGGGGTACCACGGCCGACTCGACGCCCTCGAGAAGAAGATCGAGGGCATACGCCGAGAAGGTCACCTCTCGGGCGACGGGGCTAAGTATGCCGTCGACTCGCTCACCAAGACATTTACCGAGGGACTGCTCGCCGTTCACTTCTCCTCGCGCAACAAGCCCCCGAAGGTCTCTCTATTCGACGGGAAAACCAACTCGAAAGACCATTTAGATGCTTTCACCACGGGGATGAGCTTCCAAGACCATTCCGATGCCGCTCAGTGCAGAGCCTTCCCAGCCACCCTCATCCGCTCTGGTCGGGACTGGTTCCGAGGACTCGAGCCTCACTCAATCTCGACCTTTGACGAGCTGGCTGCTCGGTTCCTCGGCCACTTCGTCGGGAACCGTCGGCAGAAGCGCACGGTCACTACCTCTTCACAATTAAGAGCGGGGACATGGAGACGTTCAAAGCTTACGTCACCCGCTTCTACAATGCCCTCCTCGAAGTCCCCGAGCACCGGGACGAGACCGTCATCATGGCGCTCAGATCTGGTCTTAGGCACAAGGAGTGGTTGCGCTCCTTCGCATTGGCGCAGCCTAAGACCATGGCCGAGGTCAAGGCGTGGACCGAGTGCGAGGTCCAGCTGGAGTCCGAGGTGAACGCGAACCTCCCTCGAGCAGAACGGTCCGACCAGAAGAAGAGAGCTCGGGAAAAGAGGCCGGACCTCCAGCAGCCCTATAACACGAAGTTCCAGGAGTACACCCCGCTCAACGTCTCCCTCGCAGTTTTACTAGAGGAGGCCCAGGGCGAGAGGTTCTTCAAGTTCCCTCCAATCCCGTGTCAGGCCTCGAAGCGAACCCGGGGCCCCTACTGCGCCTTCCACCGGACGCTGGGCCATGCCACGGAGGATTGTAAGCAACTCCGGGACTATATCGAGGAGTTCATCCGATCAGGGCACCTCGCCGCCTACTTGAGGGATAAGAGGCAGGCTGACCGCGAGCAGGAGCAGTGTCCCCCTTCCGCCGAGCTGACCATCGGCCAGATCATGCTCATTTCGGCAGATGACCAGTCCGGCGCCCAGGGAGTCCCGTACCCGGTGCTGAGCATGGAGACCAACAAGCCTCCGGGGAGCTCAGGCCACACTAATAAGGTCATCTATTAGCATCTACTTTTTTAAGGGCAATATAAACTCTTCCTAGGGTCTGTTGTTAATTTAATAAAAGATCAATGGAACATTGTAAAAAGGAAGGAATGTTCTTATTTATTCAAAAAGGTATTATGGGCTCCTCAGCCGTACATAAAAAAAGAAAAAGAAAATTACAGCAGCGGGGGAAGGGGGTACAGAGAGCACTGCTCATGGTACTCAGTAAAGATCTCCGCCAGCCGAAGCCTCACGAGATCCAGCCTCTGCCCTCGATTTCCCCACGCGCGTTGGCCCCCAGCCTCGGTTCGTAGCACTCACGGATGAGTGCCGCCGAGCGAGCCAGCAACCTGTGGAGATCAGGCCGAAGCGCCTCAGAGACCGCAGCTTTCCCACGGCCTCATCGTAGAGCTGCTCGGACGGGGGTTGTAAAGCCCCGGCGACGCCCTCCAGAAGGAGTACATCAGCAGCTGCAGCAGAAGGGAGCGCTGGGGGAGCAGCCGGCCGAAGTGGTCTTCGATACTCCCATAGACCAACTGCACCGTGTCCTCGGTGCAGTTCTGGTCATAGAGGTATACGTCTTCGAAGTGGATGATATCAGGGATGGTAAAGAGGAAGTCTTCCATTCTCAACGATCTATTTGTGAAGAAAGGAAAGACCAGTGCTCCCTCAGCTTTATATAGCCCACTGCGCCCAACGGAACTCAACGGTCTCCCGTTTTCGCCCAAAAAGTCGCTGCCACGCGGCGATCATTGAGCTTTCTCTGGCGGAATCGAAACGGCGCGACACTGGCACTTTGCCTCCCCGCACATTCAATGCGCATGCTACGCGCACGTTCACCGCAACCGTCCCTGTTCCCCATACCTGCAACGGGATGGTCGGGCGAAAGCTCATGAAAAATCGGCCAAGCATCTACCATGCTCGGCCATCCCTGGCCGGTAGCTTCTCTACTCACAACGCCAGCGATCAAAGCCCTCGTCAAGAAGCAACCGCACAGCTTCACTGCCCGGTTATCCTTAGCAGGTCTCCTACGACCCTTCCAACGCTAAGGATCAAAGCCCTCCTTAGAGGCAGCTCAGCAGCTACCCTGCTCGGCTATCCCTGGCCGGTAGCTTCCCTACTCGCAACGCCAGGGATCAAAAAGTCCTCCCAGATGCTGTCGAGCCCGACCCTCGCTCGGCTATCCCTAGCCGGTAGCTCCCCTACTCTCAACGCCAGGGATCAAAGCCCTCGCCAAGAAGCAACCGCGCAGCTTCACTGCCCGGTTATCCTTAGCAAGCCTCCTTCAGCCCCTCCAACGCTAAGGATCAAAGCCCTCCTTAGAGGCGGCTCAGCAGCTACCCTACTCGGCTATCCCTGGCCGGTAGCTTCCCCTCTCGCAACGCCAGGGATCAAGAAAAGTCCTCCCAGAGGCAGTCGAGCCTGACCCTCGCTCGGTTATCCCCGGCTGGTAGCTTCCTACCACAACCGACAGGGATCAAAAGCCCTCCTAGAGGCAATCGAGCCCGACCTTCGCTCGGCTATCCTTCAGGACAAAAGCGCTCGCCAAGAGGCACCGGGCAGTAACCCTGCCCGGCCAAGGGTCCTTGGTAGGCTTCTTACAGCCCCTCCCGCGCTAAGGACCAAAGTCCTCCTTTGAGGCAGTCGAGCCTGACCCTTACTCGGCTATTCCTAGCTGGTAGATTCCTACCACAACCGACAGGGATCAAAGTCCTCGCCAAGAGGCACTGGGCAGTAACCCTGCTCGGTTCCCGTCCTGAAGGATCAAAGCCCTCGCAAGAGGCAACCGAGCGGCTTCCCTGCTCGGTCATCTCCTGCTGGTAGCTCCCCACCCATGATGCCAGGGATTAAAGCCCTCGCAAGAGGCATCTGAGCGGCTACCCCGCTCGGTCATCGCCGGCTGGTGGTTGCCTACCCACGACGCTAGAGATCAAAGCTCTCGCTAAGAGACAACCGCGCAGTTTCACTACCCGGTTATCCTTAGTAGGCTTCTTACAGCCCCTCCAACGCTAAGGATCAAAGCCCTCGCAAGAGGCAACCGAGCGGATACCCTGCTAGGTCATCCCTGGCCGGTAGCTTCCCTACTCACATCGCCAGGGATCAAGGCCCTCGCCAAGAGGCAACCGCGCAGCTTCACTGTCCGGTTATCCTTAGCAGGCCTCCTACGGCCCTTCCAACGCTAAGGATCAAAGTCCTCCCAGAGGCAGTCAAGCCCAACCCTTGCTCGGCTATCCACAGTTGGTAGCTTCCTACCACAACCGACAGGGATCAAAGCCCTCGCCAAGATCAACCGAGCAGCTTCCTTGCTCGGTCATCCCCAGCAGGAATCCTCCTGCTCAACAGACGCTGCGGGTTTGTAGCCCTCATAACGAGGCCACTGAGCCCCTTTATGTTCGGCACAACTACGACGGACATCCCTCTGCCCATCACATGCAGCAGATCCGAAGCCCCAACAAGAGACATCAGGTATATCCAAGTCTGAGTGATCCCCCCTCGACTTCGGGGCCATGAAGATGCCTCCTTCTCAGCAGCGCTTGGCACACTTAGCAAGTGATCGAAATCAACTCGACGAACGATCGCTAGACAGATAGCTGACCTGACATGGAAGCCCAATAGTGCAAGCAAGGATATTTTACGAGCATTCTTCACAAACAGAAGATAAAGTGCAAGCTGATGAAAGAAAAAGTTTTACTACCAAAAGCGAAGTCTTTACAAAGGGTATTTTGGGCTCCCCTGCTTTACAGACTGCCCGGAGGCTTACAAAAATTCCAGAAGCGGCAAAATAAAAAGAGAAGGAAGAAGGGGGCTTTAGGCCCCCGGGCCAGGCGCGACCTTGGGGTCCTCGATGTCTACCACGAGTCGAACAGGGTCCTTGGCCACCTCCTCGTCAGGAATCTCTTCCCCCTGCTCATCGGCGTCCGTGAGGGGGTATTCGGCCCGGAGCTCTTCATCGGCGAACTCCGGCATCCGGACCTTTACGGCATCGAGGGCCTCATGCTAGATGTGGGTGGTGGCCACGGCTAGGTCATTGTAGAAGTCCTTCGACTTTTTGTAGCCCTCCACCGCCTTCGCCGCCGAGAGGTCGGCCAACTTCGCCGCCAAGACTGCCGCCCCCAGCTCCTTCCGGAGGGTCCTCACCGTCTTCTTCATGTTGCCAGAGAGCGCCTGAGCGTCCTCAAGCTTGACCTCGGCAGCCACGGCGGCCTCACGGTGCCGGGAAACCTCCTATTTCCCGGCCTCCACCTCGCCCTCGAGGGCGGCAACCCTCGCCATCGCCGCTTCCAGCTCCCGATGGAGCTCTCTTCCAGCGAGGCAAGCTGGTCCGCAGCCTTCATCGCTGGGCCTATCACCTCGGCCTCCATGCATAAGGCAAGGGCGACGTGCTAGAGAACCTAAAAAATAGGAAAGAGGTCAGGAAGACGAAGGAGGCACCGAATCTCGCAAACAACCGAGCACTTACCTGCATGGGCTCCTGGGCGATGGACGCCATCTGGGGCCTGAAGGTCCCCCCGGGGACCCTACCCCCTGCCGACTTCTCTATTTTGTGCAGCAGGCTATCCGTGACGGATAGCCCCGAGGGCACCGCGAACTAGTGGCGCCCCTCCTCCACCATGATCGGCGAAGGCGGGCCCCGGGGAGACCTTCAGGAACCCCTCTTGAGTGGCTCCGAAGGAGAGCCGATCTCCTCCTCCGAGACCGGGTCCTCCAGAATTCGAGCCTGCTTCCGGCCCGACGCTCTGCTAGGCCCCGGGGTAGGATCCGACCCCGAACGCTCATGGGACGCGGCCACCGGAGGAGAAGGATCCGGGGCAGGCTTCGAACGGGAAGAGCTGGCGCCTCCAGCCTTCGTGACCTTCCTCGGCTGGCGTATGGAGGCTCGGAGCTCGTTCATGTCCATGGGTCCTGCACAAAACCAAATGCAAAGAAGCCAGTGACACATGCAATATAAAAGCCAAAAAGCAATCCTAACTTACCGACGAACTCAACGGGGCTGAGCCCGGCCCAACTCAGGACCCTCTCATACAGCAGCACGTCGAATCGGGGGACGGGCTCCCACGACGCCACTCTCACCGCGGCGGGGTCATTGGACTGGTTCCCCGGCAAGCATTTTTCCTTTGACCACTTGGTGGGCACGGGCCAGTCCTCGCCCTCGGGCGGCGCGACGAAGAAAAACTTCTTCTTTCAGTCGTGAATGGAAGAAGGCAGGATTACAACCCCTGTCCCGGCGGCGCCCCCTATCGCTTTCTAAAAGAGAGGTAGACCCACCTCGGGTCGCCCGCTCGACCCTAGGATGATTTTTGAAAACGAGAGAAGAATCAAGGATGGAGAGGCTGAAGGGAACCGCCTGTAACTTCAGGCGGATCCGGAACCCGAGAAGAATCCTCCATGAGTTCGGCACTAACTGGCCAGGGGCCAACCCGAAGAAATTCAGCGCTTCGACGACCTCGGGAGAGAAGGGCAGGCGCATTCCACCCCAAAAAGCTTCCAAGTACAGGGCGATCTCCCTACCCCGTACTTGGTCTGCCCTCTCTTCCTCCTTGGCCAGACGAAGCGTATAACGTAAGGGGATATGGAAGCGAGCCCGAGCATTGGCAAGCTCGTCCTCATGCTTCACCCAACACGACACGACGGGGGCAGCATCTACCGCCTCCTCCCTGGGGGATGCCCCCGCCGCACGATCCCGGGAAGAGGATCTGATCCCTGCTCCCCGGGAAGACTCAGGCTCAAGTAGAGGGTCCCTAGAACCTACTCCTGCGACATCTACAGACTCTATGAAAGAAGACATCTAACCTGGAGAAGAGGGATCCTCGGGAAACAAAAGCAGAAAAAAGAAGACGAGCGCCGAGCAATCAGGACTTAGAGCGAGGAAATATGAAGGAGTAGGGGCACTGGAGTGGGCCTCACCCCTATTTATCATCGCAATCGCCCTCATCCAACGGCGCCCATCATCTCCCGCCAAAGCGCCTCTGTCACGACCCAAAATTTGCCCGTGACGGCCCTAATACTACGCACAAAGACGTAACGCAGGAAAAGAAAGCCAAAACCCAGAAATCTAAACCAAGAAAATACGGAAAAGATAATATAAGTTTTTGAAACATTTGAAATCACAACCCAAATTCTTTAAAAGTCCCACTTTCTTTCTTTAAAATTTTGGCAACACCCCCTTTTTGTAAAAAACTAGCCAAGAAGAATACAATACAAATATACGACGCCGTAGCGAAGAGATAAAGACAATAGGAAGGAAACTGTATATAAAAGGCAAAAATCCACAAATAATATACAAAAGCGTCCTCACCAAGTCTCTAAGTCAACAATACAATAGTAGATGGAGAGTACAAAATACAACGAATGTACAATATGAAATACAGATAATCATCTAACCCACCTAAGCAAAATGGTGTACTGTGAGCTGATGCGGTATCTGTAGCAAAAGATAATAGATGAGAAGCTGGATAGCCTGCCTCGACTACTCTGGGGAAAAACCTGAAACACCTGTGGCACAACGGGGTGAGTTGCCAACTCGTGAATAGTAGATAACATATGCAGGTAATCGCAGGA
This sequence comes from Agapanthus africanus, assembly GCA_030015575.1. Taxonomy (NCBI): domain Eukaryota; kingdom Viridiplantae; phylum Streptophyta; class Magnoliopsida; order Asparagales; family Amaryllidaceae; genus Agapanthus; species Agapanthus africanus. The sequence continues at coordinate 178,369,482 of CM057350.1, read as the reverse complement.
ATGTACGTACAGCATGAATCTAAGATATACAATTTACAGTAATAACAGGTCATGTGAAAGCAATGTAATGGAGATGTACACTAGCAGGTACAATCAATATATGAAGCAGTGATGACATGATAATAGTATGCAATTACTATGCAATAGGGATACGAGGAAGCTAATATGCAACTATCATAAGGGTACGCTAACAGGTACAACCAATATATGAAGCAATGCAAAGAATAGATAAGTGTGAGGTATGGGGTGGAATATGTCATTTCCACGGAAACCTGACATCATGGCAGGATCACCATCCATCAAGACACTCCAATCCGCAAATCCTCAAATCAGCCCCCAAACCGGGCTCTCCTATCATATAAGTCTCACATCTCCTCAATGTACAATATCGAATAGATCTCCTATATTCCGAATGTACAAATCATCAATCTCCTTCATATCCAGTATCCAATCTCAATGAATCACCTATATCCCAAGTCGAGTCTCAAAATAATTTCTAACATCCTAAATATATATATATATATATATATATATATGCAAGAAATAGATATGATGGGGGCAATACACATATATTAGCGTCCCATTCCACTAATATTGGTGTAAGGGTATATATAACAACGGCTAAATCCCCTGTTATATATACAAAGGTATTAAAAGAAATATCATGAAAACCAATATGCCAAGCATCGACACAGAAATCCTGATCACGTATCATACGCTATCCCGAAAGCACGAGTGCCTAGCTCTGACCCTCGCCTTTCGACGTATGCATAAGTACATGACTCCCAGCGGTGTCTCCGTGATCCCCCGCCGAGTCATGGGTACTGTCACCGGTAGGTACTCGCCCGCCTCCAGGCTCAATCGGCAAAGTCCATCGATCTTCTCGCCGAGGGGAACCATACCGGGCCCCACCATGTACTCTCATACGGCAACCACACCTCGTATGGAGTATATAATCAGCACCGATAAAACTCATGGTGGACGCGCAAATATCATATCAAGGAAACCGGGTTTTTCAATGTATGCATAATTTCATGAACTCCCACGGTTCCCAAATCCCGAAAACACCATGTAAAATCCAAATAAATAAATGCGCAAACCAGGAACAATATGTGCGATATATCCGAAATGCAAGCATATGAATGAAAATATGTAGCTGAAACCAGAAGTATGCAAAATCAATAAGGTACAGCTAAGTATAGGTATCTACCTATAAGTAAAAGATGTCGCATACCCCCCCTGGGTATAAGAAAATATGAGTAAGGTATACCTGCAGATGTATCGTAAAGGGTATGTGTACCTATCACTAATGGTACGATACTCTCTAGGTATATAGGTATGGTAATGTCATATGTGATAAACAATAGAATCTATAAGGGGTTGTGTGTGACATGGCAATTATTGACGGTGTGTGTGTAGCATATAATCTGTGCTCGTGCAACATGAACCGTCAATAATATGTGCAGTGTCCTACAGCTGCTAGTCATAGTATAAGTATATCAAGGAAATAAAGTAAAGGCGCAATTCTAACAATGACGTAGAATGTGCGACAGGTATTTGAATCCTAGCCCAGACGCATAACTCCATGCGGGCGATTCCCCTGTAGATATTAAATCTACTCACCTACGCCCCACGCTAGGTGAATCCTACCATCTGCTCCCCCCTGTAGCCGTGTCCGTAGTCCCTGCCTGCAAACCTGCAAATAAGACATGGAAATTATATATAAGCCAAATATTCCGCGAAACGCGATATCGAACCAAAACGAGAAACTCGCGTCGCGAACTAAACGCGCGTGTGCATGATACGCTGAAACGTGTATGTACGCGTCTAAAACCATCGCGACACGCTGCGATACGCTGGATCACAGAACCCTCTCACGTATCGCACGTATCGCGCAAGCACAACAAACTAGAAATACGATATATTGTCTCAGATTTTCCTACAGGTCAAATCTTACAAAACTAGACATGCCAAGGCACTAGACAACACTGCAGAGTACCCTACCCCTCTTCCTGGCCGCAAATTGCGGCCAGATTGATTAAACCGGCGGCCATAATTAAGAGTGGAGGGTTCGTATTCTGGTGGTGTGTTCTAGACCTAATCACTATGCTCCAGTATTCTCAAATTTAACCTGAAGGCCCCGGGTCAATAGAAGATCACAAAATGTCACAATATCGCTTAAAAACGCTAATTTGAACAAAACACAAACCCTATGGTATTTTAGTGTAATCCAGGGTTAAACTCAGTTAAGGTGACCCTAACAACACTTAAATAAACTAAGGTAGCTAACACAATCAACAATTTACCACCACATCTCACAAATCACCAAAACTAGCACCAAACTAGCTAATTAACACTAATCGACACAAAACCACACACAACTTAAGCAAACATGAAATGGGGTTCAGAAATTATACCCTAATGGACCCTAGAGAGCAGGAGAGGAAGTGAAAGGTGCTGCTGCAAGTCGCTGGAGCTCCTGCTACTGCTGTTGCTGCCTGCTGCTCCTGCTGCTGCTGATGATGGTGATGATGCTGGTGGAGCTGATGCTGGAGCTGATGCTGATGATGGTGATGATGCTGGTGGAGCTGATGCTGGAGCTGCTGCTGAGGGATGGTGAGTGTGTGTGTGTGTGTTGAGAGAGTGTGAGAGTATGAGAGAAAAAGAATGAGAAGGCAAGGGGAAAATGAGAGCTAGGCTTGGTTAACCTTCTCTCTCCCTCTCTCTTCATTAAATGAAGGCATGGGCAAGCCATCATGCCTCATAATGCCCGCTCTCTCTCTCTCTCTCACCAAGTCAACATTCAAACCATTTAAAAACCCTTTTCAAATTCATTTTATTTTTGAAAAGAACCATATACAAATAAAAACCCAAAAGCACCTAATACAATATTAAACTAGATTAGGGAATGATTAGTTCACCATGTTGCTAATCATGGTTAAACCCCCAAAACAACCCTAGTTATCATGCACAAGTGTGTGCAAGCCTAGGAAAAATCTAATAAAATATTCAATAAATAGGATAAAATATTTAAAACTTAATTTGGTAAACTTTTTATTAAAAACCACACATTAAAATATAATTAGCCACAAAACATAATCTAAAGTGTTACTGCCTCCTCGCGTCCAATGACTCTGATCGCTCCACTTGTCGTCCCCACACTGGGCCGCGTCCCATCAGACGCAGGTCTGCACACGTCGCGTCGGCCAACCGACGCTTGACATACGGACGGTCGCTTCAGTGACAGGATGCACGAACCGGCGCACCTTCCTTAAATGCAGAGATCTCGTCCTGATTCGCTGGCAGAAAAGACAGCTGACAGCCCGGGGACGCGTCCCGACGAAGTCTTTAGAGGGAGCTCACCCCGGACGGCCCGGCAGTCCACTCTTGACCCGACCCACCAGCTGGTCGGGATAAGAGTGGGGGGCTAATGATGATGCTCTATATTGGCGATCTCCCAGATCAAGACACGTAGCAGATGACATATCCCAGAACTCAGAAGAAAGGGCCCACATGGGCCAACCAGGCCACCCCTGTACCCGACATGCAAGCACGAGCTGGCTCACCTCAGAGCCCCCTGCAAATTGGCCTCCTCGGCCTCTCAGCTCGCCCCCGAGCTACCACAGGACCAAGATATCTCGGCCCTCCCGCTCGTTCCCGAGCTCTCCCGCCGAGGCCATCTTCCCCGGTCCCTCCGACCGACCAACTCCACCGCTCGCAGGCGTAACCGCCGCTCCGCAAATCTCGCCATGCGCGGATTCTCCACCGGCAACATTCCACATTCCACGCTATCACGATCTCCAGTAACGGGCGATCCGCTTAATACGCGGGCGTGACGTCGGGAGCGTAACTATCGGCAAGATTCTCGCGCCTGATACTGCGTGCCGCCGCCGCTATATAAACCCCCATCACAGAGGGGTCAAGTAAGCTTTTTTCACCCCACTTAGCCGTTACTCTGCTCGGATCTTGTGCTAACTTGATCGTCGGAGGGTTCTCGGTGGTACCAAACCACCCCGGGACTTCCTTGCAGGTACTCGGCGTAAAGTCCTCAAAACCACCAATCTCCTCAAAACCCATTGAGACCCACACGCAACAGGAGATCACCTCCAAAATCCACCGGAAGATCGACGGAAGACAACATCTGACGGAGACCCGAAAAGGACCTCCATTATACTCAGAGAAGTCTCCTGAAAGGTCGGATACTTCCTCGAGACGAGGTTCCGAGGAATGTCCCTAATGCAACTTGTTAATTCCACCTCCGTAACCTTCGGGACACGTCATCCGCCACGTGCCGTAATCTGAGAAAATACCACATGTGAGCAACATCATTTTATTTTCTTGAAAGATGCTTTCTTTATTTTTCTCCTTTTTTTTAATGTTAGATTTTTTCTTTACTTTTCTCCATGACTCGGTCACATACCTTCATGTTTCAAGCAGTGAAAAACGTTGAAATCATCCTATGTTATTTTTGGTGAAAAGTCATAGATATATAATCTATGTTTCTCTCGTACATTTTGAGCCAACTAGATAATTATATTATTCATTCGAACAAAAAGATACAGACCATGCATGGATATATAGAAATGGAAACACATGAAAGAGGTGGCGTTAAGATTGGTTCCAAACATAACACAAGGATTGTCCTTTTTAAAATGTACGCACTCATACAATCAATGTAAAAAGGAAGTCCCAAAGAGTAATATCAGATATGCTACACCTATCTGATGAATTCTATACTTTCATCACAACACTTTACACATGAGCACTTTGACTTCTTCCATTATTGTGGTTCATCTAATATTTCTGATTGATTCTTATGCATTTTAAAACTCCAATTTAATCTGCGGAAAGAATCTGATTTCCACTATTCCAGATGGAAAAATCCAGTATGCAAAGGCTTGCACCATGCAAGCCCTTGCATGACCCTTTGACGGGCTTTTCTTTTGTGAAAGGAAAGCTCATCCAAGAATTCAAGAGAGGCTTACATGGTGCAATGCAAAAGAGTAATCATATCTAGTTTTGCATGGTCCCTTCAGCTACTACAACAACTTAAGCATCAAAATACCTGGAATTACTTTAGTCTTTTAGCTAATGTGGACCAGGTTTGAGTATCTTGTTTAGAAATATGAAAGCAAGGCGTCCTATAAAAAAACTCTTGTTTATTTTCTGATTAACTAGGGTGAAATCCTACATGGATGCGCGTGATTTAAAATAACCCATGCAACATTTATACATTGAAAAATTGATTATATAAAGTGATATTATATATGGTGCAAGATTTATCGATGTCAAATTCTATGATATTTTTTATTAATAGTAAGGTGTTTATTTAAAGGCCATAGCGTTTGAAAAATGTTTAAAGCTCATAGTATTTATTTCCAAAAAAATAAAGTCCATAGCATTTATTTAAAACTCGTTGTATTTTTGGGTAATAAACAAAGTTCATGATATTTATTTGTAATAATGAAAGCGCATAGTATTTATCTGGAAAATATTGAAAGTTTATAGTATTAAATTTGTAAAAAAAAATTACATGGTATTTATCCGGAAAACATTTTAAAATTAATTTATTTGTACTGAACAAAGCCCATATTAGAAATTCATGATATTTATTTGATATAAAAAAATCTATGGCATCGATTTAGAAAACTTTGTGAAGTTCATGGTATTTATTTAGAAAAAGTTCATGAAATCTATTTTTAAAATTTTGGGAAGTTCATGGTATTTTTGTAATAAATAGATCCATGGCAAATTGGCAATGTACTAAAAATTGAGAATATATGGTATTTTAGTGAAAATCTATATGAGATTATAAATTGACAGCAGATTTGTAATTTTGAGCAAATGGCAAAAGCATAATTAATAGAAAGGTCGGTTGATGGGAAAACCATAATTATATTGAAGTCTTGCCATTTCAATAATTTTTCATCATTGCCCTCACAGCCTTATCAAAATCTCATGTCTGCCTACAAAATTCAAGTTACATAATGAGGATGTTGATTGAATAGTGAGGGTAGGAGTGGAATTATTGAAATTTCCACTTAAGCTACCAAATTAGTATATTATTATAAAGATTGAGAACACAAAGTAAAGGCTTTTTGTACACAAGATAAAATAGATCAGAAAGAACTTCTTAATCCAACGACATAACAAATGGCTATGTAAGATTAAAACTACCTGATGATGCTCTATATTGGCGATCTATCTAGATCAGGACACGTGGCAGATGATGTGTCCCGGAACTCGAAGAAAGGGCCTACAGGGGACGACCAGGCCATCCCTGTACCCGAGCTGCAAGCACAAGCTGGCTCTCCTCAGAGCCCCCTGAAAATTGGCCTCCTCGGCCTCTCAGCTCGCCCCGAGCTGCCACAGGACCAAGACTCCTCGGCTCTCTCGCTCGTCCCCGAGCTCCCCAGCCGAGGCCATCTTCCTCGGTCCTCCGACCGACCAACTCCACCACTCACAGGCGTAATCGCCGCTCCGCAAATCTCGCCATGCGCAGATTCTCCACCAGCAACATCCCGCGTTCCACGCCATCACGATCCATATTAACGGGCGATCCGCTCTTTACGCGGGCGTGACGTCGGGAGCGTAACTGCCGGTGAGATTCTCGCATCTGCGGCTGCGTGCTGCCGCCACTATATAAACCCCCATCACAGAGGGGTCAAGTAAGCCTTTTTTCACCCCACTTAGCCGTTACTCTGCTCGGATCTCGTACTAACTTGATCGTCGGAGGGTCCTCGGTGGTACCAAACCACCCCGGGACTTCTTTGCAGGTACTCGGCGTTGACTCCTTAAAACCACCAATCTTCTCAAAACCCATTGAGACCCACACGCAACAGGAGATCACCTCCAAGATCCACCGGGAGATCGACGGAATACAACATCTGACGGTGACCCGAAAAGGACCTCCATCAGTTGGCGCCGTCTGTGGGAACTTAAACTCCATAAAAACAAAGTTAGCCTTCCGATCTCCATCCATATGGCAAGCGATCACCCTGAAGATCCAAGCACCTGCTACCGCCTCCCCCTCAACGGAGGCGCGGGTGAACCTCCACCGAATGTCGTCGACTCCTCCGCCGGCCACCGCCTCGCAGACTCCAGCGGTCGCAGTCCCCTCGATCCGTCCCATTCAACCTCGAAGCCCCACGTCGGAGAGCCTCGCCTCGAGCATTGTCGCCCCCGTGCCCCTACCGAGGCGGTGGCGGTCAGCTCGCCTGCTTCCAGGCATGACCGGCACCCTCCCTCCTCAACGGGGTCGCGCCCACGAAGCCCGCCAATTCAGCTCGAGGATCGCATTACCGCGGGGCCCAAAGGACCTCACCGGAAGGAACCGAGGCCCATCAAGAACTATGGTCATGACGACAGGGTGCCAGTCGAGCTCCCGCGAGGCTCGGCACCCCACGCCAGCAACGGACGCTGACAGTCGCCCGAGCAAAAAGGCCAGGGGCTACGAGCCTATCACCTTTGGCGATGGGGACCTCCACGACATATCCATACCCCACAATGGCCCTATGGTGATCACGGCCCGAATCCATCGGTACGAGGTCCACCGAATACTTGTCGACTCGGGCAGCTCGGCAGACATCCTCTTCTATGACTGCTTTCTGCGTATGGGGCTCACCCCAGCAGACTTGAAACCAACCTCCCACGTCCTTTCCGGGTTCACCAACCACTCCATCTCGGCTGAAGGGGTGGTCATCCTGCAGTTCAACGTTGGAGAGCCCGGCCGCACCCGTACGTTGCCTGTGGACTTCATCGTAGCAAAGGTCCCATCGACCTACAACGTCCTCCTCGGCCGCCCGACGCTGAACTCCCTCCAGGCCCAGATATCGACCTACCACCTGGCGATGAAGTTCCCTCTCGATCAGGGCGGGATAGGTCGGGTCTACAGGAACCAACGGGTCGCGAAGGTATGCCTTAACGAAAAATCTTCGTCCGAGCAGCAGGCCGACTACGCTGAGGTAAATAACGACATCAAGGGTTCTCTGGACACCCGAGACGAGCGGAAGGAGGTCCAGGGGACGCCAGTCGAACCACTGACCGAGGTGCCCCTGACAGAAGGGGAGGATAAAAAAACCGTCCAGGTCGGATCACTCCTGACAGGGACTCGGCGAGACGACCTGGTCAGTTTCCTCATAAATAACTCCGACGTCTTCGCCTGGGAGCCCGCTGACATGCCTAGGATTGACCCCAAAATCATCTCCCACAAGCTCGGGGTTGATCCTGCGGCCCGACCCGTCAGACAGAAAAAGCGAAGCTTCACCCCGGTCAAACAGAAGGCTATCAAAGATGAGGTTGATCGACTCTTCGCCGCCAACTTCATCCAGAATGTACCCTACTCGGCGTGGCTAGCGAATGTAATTCTGGTCAAGAAGTCAAGCGAAAAGTGGCGCATGTGCGTCGACTTCACCGACCTCAATAAGGCCTACCCCAAGGACAACTACCCTCTCCCTCGGATAGATCAGCTCGTCGACAGCTCGGTCGACCATGAGCTTTTGAGCTTCATGGATGCTTTCTCGGGCTACAATCAGATCCGTATGAATCCGGAAGACGAAGATCTCACTGCATCCACAACGGACCGGGGGGATATTGCTACAAGGTGATGCCCTTCGGCTTCAAGAACACCGGAGCCACGTACCAACGGTTGGCCAATCGCATGTTCAAGCCACAGACCGGCAGGAATATGGAGGTCTACGTTGACGATATGCTAGTCAAATCCGTCTCGTCGGCCGACCATGCCAGGGATCTAGGTGAGGCCTTCGAAGTGCTCCGTAAGTTCAAGATGAAGCTAAACCCCGCCAAATGCGCATTCGGAGTCACCGGGGGAAAGTTCCTCGGTTTCATGGTCACTCACCGTGGAATCGAAGATAACCCAGAGAAGATCGACGCCATCCTCAACATGGCCGCGCCCAAGACCAACGTCGAGATCATGCGGCTCACGGGACGAGTCACAGCTCTGAGCCGCTTCATGTCCTGGTCGGGGGAGAAATGCCTCCCGTTCTTTAAAGCTCTGAAGAAGATCCCGAGGTTCGAGTGGTCGGAGGAGTGCCAGGCCGCCTTCAACCGATTGAAGAAGCACATCGCGACGCCACCACTGCTCACCCGACCAGTTGAAGGAGAAGAGCTGTCGCTGTATCTTGCGATATCCGACCAAGCAGCAGGCTCGTTGGTCGTCCGAGAGGTCGGTGGAGCGCAGAAGCCGGTGTACTATGTGAGCCATGTATTTAAGGACGCAGAAACGAGATTGCCACGACCCGAAAAGTACGGAACATAACCGGCACTTAAATTACGAAACGTCTCGAGGCGTACGTAATCTAAGTAAGCAAAAACGCAGAAATCAAAACCAAGTAAAGCAGTAGAGTGAAGGAAAAACCAATTTAAATCAAGTGGTTAGCAACATAAGCCGAAATATGTATTTTTAAAATCACAAGTCTTTTCTGAAAATTTCGGCAGAGTTGTTAGTTATATGTATGCCCTAGAG